>OY723404.1:48173317-50866835 GCA_963210345.1 Inga oerstediana | reverse complement strand
TCGCCACAGTCTTGATGTAATGCACATTGAAAAGAATGTTTGCGACAATGTGCTGTATACGCTGCTTAACGAACCCGGAAAGACAAAAGATCACCTTCAACATAGGAAAGATTTACGCGACATGGGAGTTCGTGAAGACGCTTGGCCAGATGAGCATGACAGATTTACACCGGCAAAGTTTACCCTCATAAAACCGAACAAGGATGTGTTCCTCGCGACGTTGAAGAAATTAAAAGTTCCTGATGGGTATTCAAGCAACATTTCTCGATGTGTCGACTTGCAGGCTCGAAAGGTTGCTGGCCTGAACAGTCATGACTCACATGTTCTTATGCAGCAGTTAATCCCTCTGGCTATAAAGAATACACTTCCTCCCGATGTTTCCATTGTTTTGGTGGAACTTTGTTCTTTCTTTCGGAAGTTGTGTTCTAAGGTTTTGATCGTTGATGAGCTCGATCAGCTACAGTCGAAAATCATTCTTACGCTTTGTCACTTGGAGATGATCTTTCCTCCGTCCTTTTTTACTGTGATGGTTCACCTCACAGTCCACCTCGTTCATAAAACAAAGCTTGCTGGACCAGTACAATATCATTGGATGTATCCGATTGAGAGGTACTCATTTTAAATATGTGCTTTCATTTATTGTCCGTATTTAATGTTTTCTAGTCGTCCTTTTCATCATTTTATATCTATTTTCTCTTCTCTACTTCGTAGGTTCCTTGGGAAATTAAAATCTTACGTGAGGAATAAGGTGTGGCCAGAAGGTTCTATAGCTGAAGGCTATATAGGGAATGAGGTGCTATATTTTTGCTCAAGGTATTTTGATGATCTTGAGACGTCTTTCAACCGCCCGCCTCGTGTTGACGATTGTCCGGAACTTGCGCTGACATCAGGAGAATTTATCCCTCGTGTTGGTAAACCAGTTGGAGCAACTGAGAACTTCAAACTAACGGCAACTGAGAAGTTCCAAGCACATAGACATGTCTTGATTAATTGCACTCAAGTTGAGCCTTTCATACGGTAAGAATTGTACACTCACATGTATGTTATTCTATCTATATCTTTCGTAATATTTCTCACTTTCATTTCACTAACGCCTTTCCATTATTAATTGCAGGGAATTCAGAAGTCATGTCAAGCGTCAACTCAGGATCCGTACACAGACATCCTCGGAAGTTGATAGGAGGGTCCACAGAGAATTCCCGAGCTGGTTTGCGCGCAGAATACTAAATGACCACAACCCACACTCACTAGATTTCAGAGCTCTCACAATCGGCCCTCTTGATCATGCAAAACGGTTTACAGCATACAATGTCAATGGTTTTAAGTTTTGCACGGTTTCACGGGATCAAGGATTGCAAACACAGAATTCGGGTGTTTATGGCACATTTGGGACAAGGAGTTATGCGAGCAGCAGTGACGGCAACATGCAGTTCGGAGGCGTCCCTTACTATGGCAAGCTTCTTGATGTGGTCGAGCTTAATTATCAAGGCCGTTTCACCGTGACGCTGTTCAAGTGTTTGTGGGCAAATACCACCACTTCTCGGGGACTGACAACTGACGACTTAGGGATCACATCAGTCAATTTCTCACGCCCGATTCATACTGGTATTTCTCAAGATGATGAGCCGTATATTCTAGCTTCAGAGGCACATCAGGTTTATTATGTCGAGGACGAGAGGCATAGGGATTGGCACATGGTCATTCATTTAAAGCCAAGAGACCTTTACGACATGGGTGAAGGCGATAACATCGCCTACGAGAGTAAGCCATTTCAGCCAGCTGATTTTGAAAACTACTTCCTTGAAGGCGATGACAATTTACCTCTACTACGGTGAGTTTTTTTAAGTCCACGTCATTTCAATTAAATTTTTTAAATTTAATAATACATCACTAACAATAATTTTTCTACAAAATTTCTGTAGGGATGGCGACGATGAGTGATCAAATTCAAGTGTAAAAAATTTGTCTTTACAAAAAATGCAAAAATTTTGTGTTAAAATAAATTGTAAAAAAAATTTAAAATAATATTTGTAGAATTCAAGTATAAAAAATTTGTCTTTACAAAAAATGCAAAAAAATTGTGTTAAAATAAATTGTAAAAAAAAATTTAAAACAAAATTAAAATAATATTTGTAGCGGTTATTGAACCACTACAAAAATATAAATAACCGCTACTAAATAATAACCGCTACATTAACCGCTACAAATAATGAAACCGCTACGAAAATATAAATAACCGCTACTAAATAATAACCGCTACATTAACCGCTACAAATAATACGTGAATCCCTATAAATACCCTTATCACAACTCATTTCAATCACTCCCCAATTTCTTTTCACCTTACTCTTCTTTCATTTCCTCTCATTTACAACTTCTTTCGTATGAGTAGAGGAGCTGAATAATACGATCAAATATGGTAACAAGATTTTCAAAATTTTTTAGAATACTTCTTTCCTTTCTGTAAAATTTATTCTAACCATTTTTTCTTCTAGATATATCATAACTCTATCTCATTTTCATCTATTTTTCATACACAATTACATTATATTATAAAACATAATAATTCCTTATTATCTAACTATCCTTAATAATATTATTAATATAAATTTTATACTAATTATATTCAATTACATTTTTTCTTTTTAATTTATTAATAAATTAAACTATTGAATAATAAACTAATTAAAATAGATAAAATAATAATAAATTAAACTATTTAATATAATATTGAAAAAACAGAAAAAAAAATCAGCGTATATTTTTTAAAAAAATTTTAAATATTTGTAGCGGTTATTAAACCACTACTAAATAACGCGCCTTTTTAGAGCTAAATTTAAATTTTTTGGCGCCAATTTTGAATTTCATGAAATTAGTAGCGGTTTTAAAAACCACGACTAATTTCACGAAATTCAAAATTAGTAGCGGTTCTTAACCGCTACAAATATAAAAAATGTCATTTTTAACAAATTTTCAATTTTTTATATTTGTAGCGGTTAGTAAACCGCTACAAAAAAAATTCTTTTTTTCAATAAAATTTTTTATATTTGTAGTGGTTATATAACCGCTACAAATACCTCTGGGTGTTGTAGCGGTTCATAGTAACCGCTACAAATTTTGTAGCGGTTATTTTTGATTGAGTAGCGGTTTTATAAAACTGCTACAAAACCTCTTGCAACGTACGATTTAGTAGCGGTTTGGGTAACCGCTACTAACGTAGTTTGTAGCGGTTAGAACTACTACAAATACCCATTTTTAACCGCTACTAAATCACGTTTTTTTTGTAGTGATATTTTATAACTGTAGCAGTTGGTGTAGTGGTTTAATAACCGCTACAAAATTATAAACGTTGGAATTTCAGAATATAAGGTTCTAGGCATTCGTCATTCTCTTCTCACTCATCTTCTTCTCTATACTTTCTTCTCTCTCACTTGTAGCTATGGATAAATCATGGATAAGGTTGCCGCGCAATTCTCCTGAATATTTGTACGGATTAAACAGTTTCTTAGATTTTGCATTCACTCACGCCAGCTGTAACGGCAAGATCGTCTGTCCGTGTCGGAAATGCAAGTTCAAGAAGTGGCATGCACGAAATGTTGTGAAGGAACATTTGCTTGTGAAGCCTTTCCCTGAGGACTATACGTTCTGGGTAGTTCATGGTGAGAAGGCCAGCATTAGATATGACGATGCTTTTCCTCGAAGTTCTCAAGTATGCGTTCAAGTAGATGAAGATGATCCTGTGAATGATGCTGTACGTGATGCGTTTGGATTTCAAGGTGACAACTTCAATGAAGAAGTGCACGGCTCTGAGCTGGCTTTTATGGGGAATAAAGCAGCTCAGGATTTTTTCAGCTTGATGGATGAGGCAGATCGTCCTTTATATCAAGGTTGTCGCAAATATTCTAAATTATCTTTCTTGATCAAATTGTATCATATCAAGTGCTTGTGTGGGATCACAGATAAGGGAATGTCGATGTTGCTCGACTTATTACAAGATGCATTCCCCGACGCCGAGATTCCCACAACGTTCTACGAGGCCAAGAAGATTATCAACAGGTTGGGGTTGAATTATCAAAAGATTGATGCGTGCCCAAATGATTGTATGCTGTATTGGGGAGACGATTCTAGCAGGGAGACGTGTAAGAGATGTCACACATCGAGGTACAAGACAATTCGGAAGGGGAAAAAGCAGAAGAAGAAACCTGCAAAGATTCTCAGGTACTTCCCTTTGAAACCTCGTCTACAAAGATTATTTATGTCGTCTAAAACTGCTGAGCACATGAGGTGGCATGCCGTTGATAAAAACGAAGACGGTAAATTAAGACAACCGCGGGATGCAGCTGCTTGGAAAACATTTGACAACGACTTTCCAAATTTTGCGACTGACCCCAGAAATGTTCGGCTTGCGTTGGCGACCGACGGTTTCAATCCTTTCGGGAATCTTAGCACAAGTTACAGCATTTGGCCGGTAGTCTTAGTTCCCTACAACTTACCCCCTGGATGTGTATGAAACAAAGCTCTTTCATTATGTCTATGATCATTCCAGCCAAAAAGGCACCGGGCAATGACATCGATGTTTATCTCCAACCGCTTATTGCGGAATTGCTTGACCTGTGGAATGTCGGCTTAGAGACGTACGACGCTTACAGCAAGACTTTGTTCAACATGCGAGCAGCCTTGATGTGGACGATTAGTGACTTTCCTGGCCTTAGCACATTATCTGGTTGGAATGTGCATACTAGGTCGGCGTGTCCAGCTTGCAATTTCGACTCTAACGCATTGCGCCTTCCCCACAGCCGAAAGTGGTGCTTTATGGGGCATCGGAGGTTTCTCGATGGAACGCATAAGTTCAGATTGCAACAGAATCGCTTCAATGGGAAACCAGAGAAAAGAGGACCACCTCAGACTTTGTCCGGTACAGATATCTTACAGCAGCTTGAGCATGTTGACTTCGAGTTTGGAAAAAGCGACGATTCAGCACAAACTCGCCAAAAGACGCGCAGGACTTCGGCGCCTCAGCAGTGGAAGAAGATAAGTATGTTCTTCACGCTTCTATATTAGAGATCTAATTTACTTCGCCACAGTCTTGATGTAATGCACATTGAAAAGAATGTTTGCGACAATGTGCTGTATACGCTGCTTAACGAACCCGGAAAGACAAAAGATCACCTTCAACCTAGGAAAGATTTACGCGACATGGGAGTTCGTGAAGACGCTTGGCCAGATGAGCATGACAGATTTACACCGGCAAAGTTTACCCTCACAAAACCGAACAATGATGTGTTCCTCGCGACGTTGAAGAAATTAAAAGTTCCTTATGGGTATTCAAGCAACATTTCTCGATGTGTCGACTTGCAGGCTCGAAAGGTTGCTGGCCTGAAGAGTCACGACTCACATGTTCTTATGCAGCAGTTACTCCCTCTGGCTATAAAGAATACATTTCCTCCCGATGTTTCCATCGTTTTGGTGGAACTTTGTTCTTTCTTTCGGAAGTTGTGTTCTAAGGTTTTGATCATTGATGAGCTCGATCAGCTGCAGTCGAAAATCATTCTTACGCTTTGTCACTTGGAGATGATCTTTCCTCCGTCCTTTTTTACTGTGATGGTTCACCTCACAGTCCACCTCGTTCATGAAACAAAGCTCACTGAACCAGTACAATATCGTTGGATGTATCCGATTGAGAGGTACTCATTTTAAATATGTGCTTTCATTTATTGTTCGTATTTAATGTTTGCTAGTCGTCCTTTTCATCATTTTATATCAATTTTCTCTTCTCTACTTCGTAGGTTCCTTGGGAAATTAAAATCTTACGTGAGGAATAAGGCGTGGCCAGAAGGTTCTATAGCTGAAGGCTATATAGGGGATAAGGTGCTATATTTTTGCTCAAGGTATTTTGATGATCTTGAGACGGCTTTCAACCGCCCGCCTCGTGTTGACGATTGTCCGGAACCTGCGCCGATATCAGGAGAATTTATCCCTCGTGTTGGTAAACCAGTTGGAGCAACTGAGAACTTCAAACTAACGGCAACTGAGAAGTTTCAAGCACATAGACATGTCTTGATTAATTGCACTCAAGTTGAACCTTTCATACGGTAAGAATTATATTGTACACTCACATGTTATTCGATCTATATCTTTCGTAACATTTCTCACTTTCATTTCACTAACGCCTTTCTATTATTAATTGCAAGGAATTCAGAAGTCATGTCAAGCGTCAACTCAGGATCCGTACACAGACATCCTCGGAAGTTGATAGGAGGGTCCACAGAGAATTCCCGACCTGGTTTGCGCGCAGAATACTAAATGACCACAACCCACACTCACCAGATTTCAGAGCTCTCGCAATCGGCCCTCTTGATCATGCAAAACGGTTTACAGCACACAATGTCAATGGTTTTAAGTTTTGCACGGTTTCACGAGATCAAGGATTGCAAACACAGAATTTGGGTGTTTATGGCACATTTGGGACAAGGACTTATGCGAGCAGCAGTGACGCCAACATGCAATTCGGAGGCGTCCCTTACTATGGCAAGCTTCTTGATGTGGTCGAGCTTAATTATCAAGGCCGTTTCACCGTGACGCTGTTCAAGTGTTTGCAGGCAAATACCACTACTTCTCGGGGACTGACAACTGACGACCTAGGGATCACATCAGTCAATTTCTCACGGCCGATTCATACTGGTATTTCTCAAGATGATAAGCCGTATATTCTAGCTTCAGAGGCACATCAGGTTTATTATGTCGAGGACGAGAGGCATGTGGATTGGCACATGGTCGTTCATTTAAAGCCAAGAGACCTTTACGACATGGGTGAAGGCGATAACATCGTCTACGAGAGTGAGCCATTTCAGCCAGCCGATTTTTAAAACTACTTCCCTGAAGGCGATGACAATTTACCTCTACTACGGTGAGTTTTTTTAAGTCCACGTCATTTCAATTAAATTTTTTAAATTTAATAATACATCAATAACAATAATTTTTCTACAAAATTTCTGTAGGGATGGCGACGATGAGTGATCAAATTCAAGTGTAAAAAATTTGTCTTTACAAAAAAAGCAAAAAATTTGTTAAAATAAAATGTAAAAAAAAATTAAAATAATATTTGTAGCGGTTATTAAACCGCTACAAAAATATAAATAACCACTACTAATTAATAACCGCTACATTAACCGCTACAAATAGCACTACGAATATTAAACCGCTACAAAATTATAAATAACCGCTACTAATTAATAACCGCTACATTAACCGCTACAAATAGTACGTGGATCCCTATAAATACCCTTACCACAACTCATTTCAAACACTCCCCAATTTCTTTTCACCTTACCTTTCTTTCATTTCCTCTCATTTTCAACTTCTTTCGTATGAGTAGAGGAGCTGAATAATACGATCAAATATGGTAACAAGATTTTCAATTTTTTTTAGAATACTTCTTTCCTTTCTATAAAATTTATTCTAACCATTTTTTTTTCTAAATATTTCATAACTCTATCTCATTTTCATCTATTTTTCATACATAATTACATTATATTAGAAAACATAATAATTCCTTATTACCTAGTTATCCTTAATAATATTATTAATATAAATTGTATACTAATCCTATTCAATTACATTTTTTCATTTTATTTATTAATAAGTTAAACTATTGAATAATAAACTAATTAAAATAGATAAAATAATAACAAAATAAACTATTTAATATAATATTGAAAAAACAGAAATAAATCATCGTATATTTTTTTAAAAAAATTTAAATATTTGTAGCGGTTATTAAACCGCTACTAAATAACGCGCCTTTTTACGACTCAATTTAAATTTTTTTGGCGCCAATTTTGAATTTCATGAAATTAGTAGCGGTTTTTAAAACCGCTACTAATTTCATGAAATTCAAAATTAGTAGCGGTTACTTAACCGCTACAAATAAAAAAAATGTCATTTTTTTTCGCCAACAAATTTTCAATTTTTTATATTTGTAGCGGTTAATTAACCGCTACAAAAAAAAAAATTCTTTTTTAAGCTCTCAATATAATTTTTATATATTTGTAGCGGTTATATAACTGCTACAAATATCTCTAGGTGTTGTAGCGGTTAATATGAACCGCTACAAACTATGTAGCGGTTATTTTTTATTGAGTAGCGGTTTTATAAAACCGCTACAAAACCGCTTGCAACGTACGATTTAGTAGCGGTTTTATTAACCACTACTAACCTAGTTTGTAGCGGTTAGAACCGCTACGAATTCCCATTTTTAACCGCTACTAAATCACGTTTTTTTGTAGTGGAAGATCTTCTACCCCATTCTGATGTTTAGTGTATTTTGTTGTACCTCATTTCCAAGCTAGCTTGGCCACTTAATGTATCAAAAAAAAAAGTGTGGGGGAGGGACGCACAGTTTCCTCTCTTGATTTCTCAAGCTTAGGCTTGCCATGGGTAACTCAAAAAAAAAACATTAATTGAAATGTGAGAGACGCGTGTTTGCACCCAATGAGATCTTCCGCAAATGACTTCAATCAATGCCTACTGGTCATTTTCAAATTTCCTCAAACACATCTTCACTCATGAGATCCCCTCACTTTTATATTGACAAGTCACTCAAAGTTATCTCCATTATTTGCTTTTGAGTTTTGAGAATTTTACCAGACACCCAGGGAGAAGCACATTACAATACTTGTATACTTTTAACCGGAATATTATTAAAAATGGGAGCGTATGAATTGGTTCGAAGTAATATGGAATTATTATCCCACGCTTATTCTCTATTTTCCCCCTGGTTAATTCTATTAGGTGCAATTCAAATAATCTATGCAGCTTCAACATCTTTTGGTCAACGTAATTTAAAAAAAAAAAAGAATATATAGCTTATTCCTCCGTGTCTCATATGGGTTTCATAATTATAGGAATTTGTTTTATAAGCGATATGGGACTCAATGGAGCCATTTTACAAATAATTTCTCATGGATTTATAGGTGTTGCGCTTTTCTTCTTGGCAGGAACGAGTTATGATAGAATACATCTTTATTATCTCAGCGAAATAGGCGGAATGGCTATTCCAATGCCTAAATTATTCATGATTTTTAGTATCTTATCAATGGCTTCTCTTGCATTGTTGGGCATGAGTTGTTTTGTTGCAGAATTGATAGTTTTTTTTTGGAATAATTACCAGTCAAAAATATCTTTTAATGACAAAAATATTAACTCCTATTTATTCATTATCTGTTACGCCAGATATTCTATGCACTAGTACAAAATCTGTGTTTTAAACTGGCTCATTTAGACCAATTATATAGGAATAAGGTTTAAAATGTATGACCAGTGGCATTTTTGTAATTATAAAGAACTTTGGATACCGGTTCCATAGATATAAGGTCCTAAAGATATTATTTAGACCTCATTTATGAGTAAACGGTCTTAAAAGGATAAAAATAATTAAATATAAATATATTTTTTAGACCGATTATTTCTATAACCAGCCTAAATAAAAGACCCGCAATTAAATTTTTTTTTTACTTTTTACACCGGTTATACATTATAACTAGTCTAAAATTTGAAATTTTTTAGATCAGTTTTTAAATAACCGGTCTAAAGTTAATATTTAAGACCGGTTGTTTGAGACAACAGGTCTTCAAAGAGCACGCCCTAATTAAATTTCACTATTTTCTTCCTTCCGTCGAATCTTAGTGTAACCCCCTTCGTAATTGTGATTCGAAAGACGTAATTAAAATGAAATAGAGACCAATAATAATCCAAACTCATTTATAATCCATTCTTTCCGGTAGGGTTTTCACAAATAATTTCAAAATTTCTGTCTTCCCTAGTCTCAAATTCAATATTCCGAATATAATTACATGTGCAGTTAAATGACATTTATATATCAGAGTATACAACAAAATTCTGGCAACCCCCGGATTTAATATATAAACTATGGGTTTATGAATTTCCGTTTAGGGGATTACACAACTGTATCCAAAATAATATTTACAAAATTTACAGTGATCCTCAATCCAAAATATGATAACCAACGGCCAAAATAATAATATTCTGGCAACCCTTGGTTGTCTCTTTCCCCTTGGAGCCACTTGCCCTGTCTGAAAATTAGTCAATGGAAAGAATGAGATTCAAAAGAATCCCAGTAGTAATAAATCACTCATACCATACATAATCACAAAGCATGCAATGATATCATCAAGCAACATCTCAGCATAAAACACAGCACATGGCCCTCCCACCGTCAACACGGCCCCGAAGGCACGGTCCTCCCACCGTCAACACCGATAGGCCACGGGTGAAGAATCCATAAATAGTCATATGGCTTTCACATAGTCTCATCCCTGGATTCCACCACCTCAAAGGCACGATCCTCCCACCGTCAACACCGGTGGGCCACAGGTGATACACCCACAAACAATGATCAATCAAACATACCATGTATCACATATAGTATAAGAGAAAGAGTCATTACCTTGTTCTTTCATGATGTGCTCCGGCACAGATAGCTCACAAGCAGGGCAAATATCAAAGCCTATGAACCAAATCAAGGACGATAGGTTATTCTCTATTCCAAATTCTTATCTTCATTTCACTTAAAGTTGGTTATCATTTGAACTCTTTAGGTGGCTACTAAAAGCCTAAACACACACCTAAAGGGTTGGAAACACTTGACCAAAGATCCCTTTTTCCAAAACTTAACACTGATTTTTGACTCAGGCACTCGAGTAAGATGGCCTCAGTCGAGTAATATTGAGACTTGCACTCGAGCATGAAAGATCACTCGTGCGAGTGTTTGCCCGAGAGTACAAACTGAGACCAAAATTGCTCGCTGCACTCGAGCATAAGACTTAATACTCGAGTGATAGCCTCATGCTCACTCGAGTCCCACAAAGTGTGGTGCAGAAAGTGTCTACCTGAGAGCAACAGAAACCCTAGAATGAGTAGTGCACCAGAGCACTAGCCCTAGCACTCGTGATGGCTCAACACTTACGGGTGCTAGCACACACTCTTGAAAAATGACCAGTGAGTGAAAACTCGAGACGCGGCCTCAAAGTGCAAAATACCTTTGCACTCGAGTGACACCAAGTTCACCCGAGTGATGACCCCTATTACTCGCAAGTGTAAACGTGCACTCTTGCATTCTGGCATAGAAGTGCAATGGAAAACTGAAGGGAAAAGGGAAAGCAAGATGCTGCACACAAGTGACACCCCTGTGCACTCGGTGAGGCTTATCAGAAGCCAAAACGCAGCAATTGACAGAACTTTCCCAGATTTTGTCCAAAGTGGCCAATGACTCCCTAATCTCCCAAACAACCTTTCCCTACACAAATTTACATAAAGAACTCATTGGACACACCAAAACAACCAAATTCCCACCACATTGTCGTATTCTACATTTCCAACCACATTGAACTCCAAAATCACAAAATGACCAATTTGGTTTCCAAAATTTCAAACTAATACCAATGGCTCAAAGACACAATATGCCACTAATTCCACCACCATACATTAGCCAATTCATGCATTTCAATATTACACCAAAATCAGGGAAAAATCACAAATTTCCAAAACTTAACCAATGCTCACAATGAACATGTCAAAATACTTCAAATACTCACCTCTAACTCTTCCCAAGTTTGGTTTCTTGATTCCTCAACTTTTGAATTTCTTCAAGTATTCAAATACCACCTTTCAAAAATCTAAAACCATCAAGATGAAGCTCTCATCAAGGTGGTCAATATTAAAGAAGAGCATTTGAGCGTTAGAAAACCATAATTACATCAAAATCTCACCTTTCACTTTCTCTTTCTTCCTTCAATCTCAATGAAAATGGAATCTAAGGAGAGAGGAGATGAGATGGGGATGATAATAATATTTTTTCCCTTTTTCCCATGCTCACAACCAACTTGGAGGGAGAGAGAAGAGAGGAAAATGAGTTTGAAAGTTTGACCAAAATCAAAGGCCCATATTTAAACACTTGTCATGATCTTGGTTCACCTCCCAACTTTCCATACACATGCACACATATAACCATTCTTACATAATCCCTTAAGCAATTACACACTTCACAATGATTCCTACCAATTAGTCGACTCCCTCTTCGGTAGCTGACTAATTGGTTGGCAATTTTCCATTTTGCCCTTGATTATCACAATACTATTAAATCATCACCAAACACGTTTATATCAAAATTCACATCACTATTCATGCGCCCTTCCCTACTATTGCGATTCATTTTAAGCTTTGTCAAGTAATTAAGCTTAAACATAGGGTTTTGGGCACTGATCAGAACACATTCAGACCATAATTCACATCATATTCTTCATAAGTATTTAATTAACAATAATTACACCACTTATGAAGTCATTAGCCCTTAATCCCATTTTTGGTCATTACACTTAGCTTGCTCTCTGAACTCACTTTTCCCTGAAATTTCTGTGACCGTGTTCTTGTTCATAACTCCGCCATCCTCTTTCTCTCTAAATCTGGAGCAATCTTTCTCTCTAAACCTAATATCTCACAATCTAAATGATGGTGTTTTGTTTCACAATCTTAGGGGCGGCATTGGTATGAGTCTGTATTAGCCGAATAAGAGTCACTACCCATATCTTGCAGGTAATCGACCTTCATTTCGCCGTCAATCGATAACATTACAGCTCTGACTCCTACTCCCTTAAAATCCTTGCTGATCGTTCTTCTTCCAAACGGGAGCACAAAGAGCAACTAGTCGTGAAGCAACTTTTCATATTTGTTTTGACTTCTGTTAATAATTTGAACTTGATCCTTTTCATATTTTTTTGGGTGAGTTTAACCATGTCTAGCATCAGATTCTGATATGTTTGAAGTAGGAAATGGAGGTGTTCTATTTTATGATCATGGCTTTGTTTGAATATGCCCAATGTTGCTCTCTATCTTACTCTTGCCATTGAACTCAGTGATGATAACTTCATATACTAGCTTAATGTTCACATTATGATATTTTATTTATACTTTCTTGTCTTGGATTGCCATAATGATCACATTATGATATTTACTATGTGGGTTTGAATTGAATATAAATTTATGAAAATTCTGAATAGCTTTGCAATGCAAGTTTTAAAACTTGCATCTATATACCTTTATTGCTCATAAACAAATTGTGAGTAAAGAAAATAGTCGAATGACTGAACAAAGGTTAATTAGGGAGCATAACAAAACTTTTGCACATTAGTTCAAACAAAAGGTTGACGAAGAAGAATGTGTTTCTGATACAATTAAATGGTTAGCTCGTGGTCCTGAGATTAATGTCATCAGTCGAACTTCGTTTGTGATCAATGGTTATATACTTTACATGAAGTCCCTAGATGATAGGAGCACCGTCCAGAACAGTGGTTTTATATTAGTGGCTGAATCTATGCACTTCTCTAGTTTGAAAGATAAGAACCTTAGATTGGCAGTCATACCTTATTATAGGGTTATTGAAGAGATTTGGGTGGTTTATTATGTTAAAATTAAATTTCCCATTTTCAAATGCAAGTGAGTTGATGTCAACAATGGTGTATGTGATGATCGATCAGTTAGGATTTACATTAGTTGATCTGAATAGTAGAAGTTTTGGAGATGAACATTTTATTATGGCATATCAAGCAAAACAAGTGTTCTATATTACTAATCAGGCAAATAGAATGTGATATGTAGCTCTCTAAGGAAAAAGGGTAGTTCATATCAATGAGAAAAGTCATTCAATAAATGATCTTCTTGAGACTCCTTCTTTTTCTAGGGGTTTTCCAGAATTTAATGAAGAAGATGAAGCAGATAATGAACACAGCACAAGAAACGATCATCATGAAGTGATATGGGAGGATATCCCTTCATAAAACTACTTTGAAGGTTAGCTAGCTAAAGTAATTAATATGAATTATGTTTGAATTATGTATATAGTTATTTTATACATAAAACTACTTTTTTTGTTGTCATCATAGGAAAATGAATGACTTGAGGTATCCTAGTGTAGATGCTCTAGAGCTAGCTAGTGATCATCAGTAATGGATTACTGTCTGCTATATTCTTTCTCAGTAGCTTCCTTTATCATCAATTTTTGATTTTATTATTAGCTAAAGTTTTGATTTTTTTGGGGTCGGGGAATAAAAATGTGTAGCAACATACCTTAATTTTCTGATTGTGTGTGATAATGTGTTGATTTTCAATGATTTATTGTTGTTGTTTCTCTAGAATGTGGGGTGTACGTAGGAAGAATGATGTAAGTTACACAAGTTGAAATTGTGTTTTAATATGCTTGATGAAATGGGAATGTGTAAGAGAAGAATTTATTTGGGGTGTAGGAAGAATGATTTATTGTTGTTGCTTCTATGGAATGTAAGGTATAGGAAGAATATAAGTATTACACCAGTTGAAATTGTGTTTTAAAATGCTTGATGAAAATGCTTCTGTATAAAGTGTTAGTTATAATGTATAAGAGAAGAATTTATTTGGATGTCACTAAAATGACATACTGGGTAAAATATTTTAACATGGGAAATGGTTTGCTGGGTAACAGGAATATTTTTTTTGTTTTTTAAAGCAACCTTTTAGAACAACTGGTCTAAAAACATAACATTTTAGATTGGTTGTTAATAAAACCGGTCTAAAAAGTATGACATTAAGACCTATATTTTCAAAAACAAGTCTTAAATGTCATTATTTTAAAACCGGTTGCATAAACAACCGATCTAAAAACTTATTTTTTTGACCGGTTAAAAGTTATAGACTTTTAAAACCGGCAGTATCAAGACCTCATCCAAAACCGGTCTAAAATTTCATTTTTAACAGGTCTAAAAAGTGATTTTTCCACCAGTGATGGATACAAGTTTTTTATACCTGTAATAGGTATTGGTGTTTATCCGGATTTCATTTTCTCATCATCAGTTGACAAAGTTGAAGCTATTCTATCTAATTTTTTTATAGATAGTTTTCATGAATAAATGACTAAAACCAAAAAATTAAAGAGAACAAAAAATTCTATCTTTTTTTAATAGTGTTCAGTGTACAATGAAAAAAAAATCTTTTTAGATTAAGATTAACATAAAAAAATGAATTGGAATTGTAACTGGATACATTTGGTGTTTAATTATGAGAACCCCTTGAATCACTACATTACTTGATTTAAAGGGTTGTCGACGGTTTGGTTTATGCGAAATTCTATTTTCTTATCTATTGTATTTTATTAACCTATAAACTATAAATATTGAAATATTGTATTTTTGTTTTATTAAATATTAAAATGAAATATTAAAAATATTAATATTAATATTTTTGGCCTGCAAAACTTTCCCCACTTTTAGTACTTGGTACGCATGCATAACATAAATATAATACTAATAGCAGAAAATTAAATAAATGAGAATTTAAAAAAAAGGTCTTTTAAAAAAATGGAAGAATGCAAGAATATCTGTGGATGTTGGGGAATGGAACAGAATACAGAAGCGGAGAACATTTTAGTAATTTGAAGGATCATTGGATGAGATGTTAATGGGAATGGGCAAGTGGGAGTTAGCATATTTGGGAATTCAGAAGATGCAAATGCATGAATAAAGGAAAGATGCAAGGACGAAGACACTTTACTAACCCTTTTCAGCCCAAAAATGCCATGTCATCTACTCCGGCCCCATTAGGCGAGTGCAAAACTCCTCCCCGCCAATTTGATAGGAATTCTGAGCAATGATTCTCCCTCATATTTTTACATATATACATTAGACGATCCATCTTTGTACAGCAATGTCGTGAAAATGATGTCTCTTCTCTAGTACTTTGAATATCCTAAGGAATCTTAGCTGCCATTAAACTCAAGCTAATAGCGATATTTGAGTCCACACCATGTAAAATTGTGCGCAAGTGGCACAACAGTCATACAAGAGAGCCTTGAAATATTCTAACAGTAGAAGTTGATTAGGTCATTAGGCTAAATCATCACTTTAATTTCTTGCATAGTGCTTTTGAGGGCTGTAAGTATTATGTTTGGGGTAGAAGAAACATAAAATGCCATAAACTTGGTGCTACATATCACCATTGATCGGCAAAAGGCTCTCTTTGCTCACATTAACGTACATATTTCATAATCACTAAACAACAATGGAGAGTGATGAGGATAAGAATGTCTTTTCATCTGTTGTATTTTGATACGGAGAATCTTCCTAGCTCCCCCAAAAGCCAATAGAACATACCATAAAGATGTTAACCAATGGCAGTGACGGCTTTGAAGAATGTAACATTAAAATATCAATTAATTTGCAACTTCTTTTCAACGTAGCCCACTTTTTTTTTCAAAAAAAAAAACATTTTAATTTTCATAAAAAAGAAGTTATTGTTTTGCACTTAATTTGAACATAACTTTGTTTTAAAAATTTGATGTGGTAGCATTTTTGTTACGTTAGTACAAGATAAGTCAAGTAGTTGAATTATGAAGAGTGTTAGAAAGCAATGATGAAAACCAATATAGAATTGGTCTTTCAAGCATCACCTTGAGGAAGCATAATCTTCTGATAATATAACCAAAGTAATCATGGATCCTTCTATTTCTTTCACAAGTGCTGATGATATTTTTTCTCCTCTCTCAAGCCTGTAATCCACATAGACATCTATGTTTTTTTGATGCAACTCCTTTATCAAATGGCTGAGAAAACCAGATCTGGTGTCTGAACCTCTAAAGCTGATAAGAACATCATATTTTTCAGATGGGACCTGGGAAGAAGAAGCAGAAGCAGAAGCAGCCATTACTGGGGCACAAAAACGAAAAACAATGTTTTATAGCCCGTCGATTATTTCTGAAAAATAACAGAGAGAATAGAGTTTATGAAGTAGAAAATGACGGAGAAAGACCATATTAATACCTTGGTGGAGTGGCTAAACCAAATCTGAGGTTGAAGACTTGAAGTTGATTTGGTGAGTTCGCTTATCTTGCGAATTCGATCGGCACAACAGAAAAACAAGTATGTAAATATTATACTCCTTTGATCCTAATTATAAGATAAAATTGATTTTTTTGAAGAAATTAAGGAAGTTAATTAAATTACTTTAGAGTATTTTTATTTTTATTTTTTTCCCCAAACTAATTAGTTTAACTAATAAACTAATATATAATCTAAGGATACATAACATATGATATAATTAAGTAACTTATTTTGCTTCCTTAATCTCTCTTAAAAAAGTCAATTTTATCTTATGTTTAGGATCGAAAGTAGTATAAAGTAGGCCGAAACTTCCACAAAATAATGGAGAACTTTCGTCAGCAGGGAAATATTTTTTTTGGGTGTGTCCGCATGGATCCGGCTTCAATCCTTTTCCTTCCAGGGCAAGGACCATCCTTTTCCCTCTCAGAGCCGTCGAATGGAGATTTCAACAGTTCAAATTTAATATATTATAAAAAAATTATTATTATATTAATATATTAAAAATATTATTATAAAAATATATTAAATCTTAACCGTTGAGATCTCTATCTGACGGCTCTGATCAGAAAAAGGACAGAAGCCACTCCCATGTGGGCATACGTACTGATGAGGGGCGAAGTGATTAAATATGAAATATGAGACAAATATTAAAAAAATAAAAGGATAAGCGAGAAGCCGAGAACAGTCATTTAACACTTGACCCGAGTTTTTATTTGGTGACTTTTACTATACTCCGCTTATTGGCGTACCGTATGATTGTTTTTGTGGTCCCCTAGTTTTATTTATGTTGCATTATGTCAAGAGTTTTGTAGTTTGTGTCCCTGGATAATTTTTTTTATTATTGTCAGGAAAAGGACCGAAACCGTTTACGTGTGGGCATACGTACCGATGATGGGCGAAGTAATTAAATATGAAATATGAGACAAATATTAAAAAAAGAAAAGGATAAGCGAGAACAGTCATTTAACATTTGAACCGAGTTTTTATTTGCTGACTTTTACTATACTCTGCATATTGGCGTCCCGTATGATTGTTTTTTTGGTCCCCCAGTTTTATTTATGTTGCATCATGTCAAGAGTTTTGTAGTTTGTGTCCGTGGATAATTTTTTTTATTATTATTATAAGTTAGGCGTGCCTGTTCTTTTTAAAGTCTTAATTACAAGCTCAACTTAGGGAAACATTTTGATTCCTACCTGATGGATGAATGATCTTCTAACCCACACAAATTGATCAAGAAACCAATCAAAACAAAACAAAAAAGATGAACGCGCAATGCATTTTTGGACTGGAAAAAACGCATAACAAGGAAAATATGAGGAACAGAATTAAGGGGCGGGGAGTTCCATAAAGAGCTGGACTTATTGATACAAGCAGCGATGCCTCTCAAGAACATTAAAATATCAATTAATTTGCAACTTTTATTTTCACTCGGAATTTCTCATCAAGTGTAAGAAGATACCTATATTTAGAAAATAATTGTTTTGAAAACTTTCTCTAGGTATTTGTTTTCTGATTCTTTTAACTGCAGAATCAAGAAATGATATACACTCTAGTAATTAAGAAGATAAAGATAAGGAAGAAGATTTTTTTTTAAAAAAAAAAAAAGAAAGATCCATTTAAATAATCTAACTACAACAAGTAAACTATTCAAAGAAGGAAAAAGGAAAAAAAATGTGTAGAGTAATTATATGGATAAAACAAAGTAATTTAACCTTGAATAGCCAAAAAAAATTTGGGAGCCAAAATGATTGAATATTTGTCAACTTTCCCAGCACTACAACCAGATTATCTATTACACATAAAAGTTGGAATCATAGTGTATTGCGCCCTGCATATTAATTGTATGCTTGAACTTCTCTTCATAAAGAGTAAATGCCTCCGCATAAGTGCGTTTTTTTATGCCTGACATTTGATGGATTTACATGGTAGAAAATTGGAATCACAATCTGGTGATTAGCTTCCTTATGTTCCATGATTTTGACAAGCTCTTGCAAGCACCACCTTGAAGAAGCATAATTTTTAGAGAATATAACCAAAGCAATCATGGATCCTTCTATTGCATTCACAAGTGATGATGATATTTCTTCTCCTCTTTGAGCCTATCATCCACATAAAGTAGGCGGAAACTTCAACGAAATACTTGAAAATTTTCGTCAGCAGGGGAAACATTTTTCTTTTTATGAGTGAGCGCGTACCGATTAGGGGCCGGTGAAGTAATTAAATACTACATCCGGTCTTAAATATAGGACAAAATTTATAGTGCAAATTGCACTACAAACTTTGTCTTATATTTAGGACCGGATGTAGTATGAAATATGACAAATATTAAAAAACCAAGAAGTGAGAACAGTAATTTAACATTTGAACCAAGTTTTTATTTGGCGATTCATTTTTGTGATCCCCCTAGTTTTGTTTATGTTGCATCATGTCAAGAGCCGGCTGATTGTTTAGTCTTGTAGTTTGTGTCCATGGATAATTTTTTTTTTTTAATTTCACGTTAGACATGCTTTTTCTTTTTATGGCTTAATTGATATTTTAAGTTTTTCAAAGTTTTTGTCTCCAGTTTTTCTCAGATGTTGATGAAGTAAGTATATCGCATGAAAAGAATTTGTCGTAGTTTAGAGAGAAATTCTCAAAAAGTAAAAGCAAATAATGGAGATAACTTTGAGTGACTTGTTAATAATGGAAATTCTCATGAGTGAAGATGTGTTTGAGGAAATTTGAAACTGACCAGTAGGCATTGAGTGAAGTCACATGTGGAAGATCTCATTGGCTGCAAACACTTGACAACTCGCTAGGATATCCAGCATCAGAACCACACTTCAATATACATTTCAATTCTAAAAAGATACCATTCAATATTCAAAGTCGCGAAACCAGTTTGGGTGCTCATCAAAATGACGAGGGCCCCGAATCCATCAAATCTGGACAGTCCTAATAACTCTTCCAACTGACAATTTTTAAATAAAAAATATTTTTTGAAAAAATGATAAGGAAAAAAAATTAAATCCAGCATACTCTCCGACCGAGATCACGTCATGTGCTGCTTCCCTTTTTTTTTTTTTTAATTTTCTGTGAATAGCTTCCCTTTTACACACACACAGTATACACGTCTTAAAAGGAGGAGCTCCCGCAGCGTTGTGCATGTGATAATTTCATAAAATATTAATAATATATGCTTATCATTTATGAAAGTGGTCTAATGACAGTGGTCTAATGTTGGAGACGAGAAAATAAAGGGAAAGAAAAACCCCGGGGGGGGGGGGGATTTTGCCACTGCGCTCGTATTGAAAATTTACTGATTGAGATGAGAAGAGAAGAAAAGGAGAAATATTATTATTTTTTATAAAAATGAAATATTTTTTTGAAATAAAAGAGGGACTATGCCCAAAATTCGGTTAGAAATTAAATATAGGTGAGTTAAATTCCAAACAATTTTTCAATTTTCGTATTTCTAAAGGAAAAATTATATCAAGGGAAAACGAAATACACAAAAGCCTAAGTTGAAGAATTTAAATCGGGTGGCAGAAGAAAACAACACAATGCAAGAAAATAGAAAGCTACACTAAAAAGCATAAGCACAAATAGGAACACAATGTTACCTAGTAAACTATATATATAATAAAGGATGTACGCATCTGAAAAAGATTAAAATGATGGGATAATTATACTGTAGTTCCATGGAAGGAAATATAGGAAGAAATGGTCTTTGAAATGGTCAAATTACTGTTAAATCCCATTGGACCATTTTGTAATAAATTGTAGTGGAGAAAAGTCTGAAATACCCTTAGGGTCTGTTTGGTGTGAGGGATTTGGAGGGGAAGAGAGGGGAGGGAAAATTTTTATGAGTTAAATTTTAATTTAAAAGATTAAAGAAGTGAGATAATAAAATTTTAATACAGAGAATATATAAAATAAAAGAGTAAGAAAAATTAATTAAAATTTTTTAACCCCACTTCTTTAATTTTTTTAAATTCAACTCAAAAAATTATTCCTTCCGCCAACTTTCCCTCCCCTCCCCCCTCAGACCAAACAAGCCCTTAAGGATAGGGCAAAAAGACAGGCAGTTTGGAGCTTCTTTCCTTATTTGATTACCTAAGATTCGGCCAATTCAGTGAACCCTGAAAGGCGACATCTTTGGCAAATGGAAGCTAGCATCGTGTGCAAAGGTGTTTATGGGTTTGCGGAGCCCAATCTGCATCCGATCATGTAGCCCTAGCTAGAAAGAAAGCAAGGTCCTGCACTTTGTACTGACAACAAAGTTCACAGTTCAGCAACAAGAAACACACCACCAAGGGAAAGCCAAAGGCAAGCGGAGCCAAGAGAAGTTCCGAAAAATCCCAGGACCTGCACCAGGGAGCCCCTGTTCTCTGGTGCCATCTTCTGAGCCCCTCTCAGGAATTTCCATTCACTTTTGAATCTCATAGCTTCCATGTCTTCTTGTCTTTGAATTACGAAGCTTCTATGTATCTCCCTGTGCGATGGAGGAGTCCTACACCGGCCTTCCCACTAGCCATTTGCTTGATTTAGTCCCTATTCGTACCTTCCCCTCTTGTTTCTTTCTGTTTCTTGATTATTCACTCTGTGATTTTTATGCTTCATTAGTTTGTGCATATTCATATTATCATATATGATAACGAGATAAAGTGAAATTATCTGATTGTTTTGGTGGTGGAGATACTTCATTATCGCAAAATCTTTTCACTCTGTTTCATTTCCACTTTCTTAAAAGATGGACAACCCCAATAAGCATGATTTGCACAAAACTTGTAGTTTAAATTCTATACCCTAAAAGTTCATGTCTTTGAGTTTGTGGCACTGGGACGCGGAGGCAGGGGCACACATATTTGGTCAATACTAGTGTTTTTGTTAGGGTTTATCTTGATTAGGTGTCTTGAATTTGATCTTTATGTTCTGTAACTCGTTTTCCTTTGTGTCTTTGAGTTCGTGGCACTGAGTTTAATCTCTTTCTCAAGCTTGTTGATTTTCCATGGTAGCTGAAACAGAATTTGCTGAACTGTGATCACCATTGCTGCTTATTCTTATGGCTGTTTTTGGCATTTAGAGAGTGCTATAAACATTGTGCTGTCATTAAATCATGGTCAAATGCTTGTGAACTTATTGTTTTCATGAGCTGATTTTATTGACAAATCCCAGAGCTATATTGACTATGTTTAAGCTGGTTAATTGCTGAACTCAATGTTGAAGATCAAATTTACTGCTCTGTATGTGTGAATCCTTTACTGTCAGGCTATTGCTTTGTGCTTCATCACCCTCATTGCTGTTTTTATTGGGAGTTGCATTGCACTTTTGACTTCTGTTCATCTTTGCTGTCATTGGAAGGAAAATTACTAGCACACCATTGGAATTCTTCCCTGTATCATACTTCCTGTCTTATATGTTAGGATAATTCAGTTGTTGCAATTATATGCTATGATTGTTTGCGGAGAATTCTGTGAAAAGTTTAATGGGATATAGCTGTTGGAATTTATGATGAATTTTTGCTTCCTATGCAGCAGTAATACTCATTGGGCTCTTTGATTAGATTTGTGTGTGTTTGAACCTCATTTGCTATCATTAAAGCTCTCTGCTCTAAATTGAGCTCGCTGATTGTTACTGCTGTCTAAAATATGTGTATATGCTGTCATAGTTGTGTTGTTGTTGGAAATGCAAGATTGCTATTGTTCTAAATTGCAATGTTTGAGTCTTTGATCTTCTAGCAATCAGTTTTGGATTTCTACCATGAATTTCTACCCTTAAAGGAAAATGCAAAATGTAACATTATTATAAAAAAAATAAAGCTGCGGCGCTTATATTTAAATTAGTTGTGGCATTTAGTAAATGCCACATATCAAGATGCTACTAAAAAAAGAGCACCACAGCATATATATATATATATATATATATTAAAAAAAACACTTTATGTGGCGCTTCCTTAGAAAAGTGCCACAGAAAGTCAATAATTATATTTTTTAAAAAATAACACCTAAGGTGGCGCTTCCTTGAAGAAGTGCCACAGGAAGTCACTTCCTTGAAGAAGTCACTTCCTATGGCACTTCTTCAAGGAAGCGCCACCTTAAGTATTTTTTTATATATATTTTTTAAAAATACCTAAGGTGACTCTTTCTTAAAGAAGTGCCACAAGAAGTGATATGGCACTTCTTCAAGGAAGCGCCACCTTATGTGTTACTTTTTTTAAAAAAAAATTATTTTTCGTATTTTTCTTTTAGAACTCTATAATTATTTTTTTTTTTAACAAAAGAACCCTGTAATTATAAATGATAACACATTTTAAACACATTTTCATATCCACAACAAAATGAAAAAAATCAAACCATGATCAAATAACTCCAAAATAATATAAATTAACAAATAACTAATTAACAAAATCACTATTAAGTAAAATACAAGTGTTAAAATAAATAATTATTTTACTTATGCAAATCATCAATGTTAATAATTACTACAACAACTAAAAATTATAACTACTAAATAAATACAACTTATATATAATAACATTTAATTTTATCTCATTTATTTTTTAGCACATATAAAATTGAGAATAATTTATTCAGGAATAAAATGAGAAAAGAAATTTCAGAAGCATTCTTCATCAAATGCAAATAATCAATGTTAATAATTACTACAACAACTAAAAATTATAACTACTAAATAAATTCAACTTATATATAATAACATTTATTTTTATCTCATTTATTCTTTAGCATATAAAAATGAGAATAATTTTTTCAGGAATAAAATGAGAAAAGAAATTTCAGAAGCATTCTTCATCAAGGAAAATTGGAACAATTAAAAGCAGGAAACTTGAAGGTAAATATGAACATTCTTTACCAACGCTGCAATTGATAAAACAATACGAATACATATGAAACAAAAAACAATTGGTATTTTGACCGTGTACATTTCTGTACAGCAATATCAAGATAGAATGTGCTTGAATTCTAATGCATGCATGCTTTTACTCTAAACTTGCACATGTTCTAGCCTCATGCACATTTGTTGCAAAATGTTAATGTTATTTTGAATGAGTAAGGTAGTGGTTCTGATTTGATAGCGTCATTCTCTGCTACATCTTAAGAATGTCTGTCTTGGATTAATTTGCTTTAATGTGTGTCCATTTTAGCATGGTTTTATGAATCTTGCTTTTAGGTGGGGTCTATTGAATTATAAATTGCATATGACACATCTGAAAATTTGAGCTGTTGAAGCTATATGACAAGCTGAAACTAGTTACAGTTTGTTTACAGAGATAATGGAAAAGGGATGCAATGCAAAGTGGTGAAAATTATTTTTCTAGGGAAGCAAGATGGACAAAGGAAAATCTATCAAAGATAAACAAGGAAGAAAAAACCCAACACAACCAAGGGCAACAAGTTTTCTGGGTACACTTTATTCACTGAAGAATTTTTCATCCACAAGGAGGAGAAGTAGAAGGAAAAGGAGAAGGAGGAACAGAAGGTGAAGGGGAATAAGTTTCTGAATTGTAAAGAGGCTAATCTACAAGTAAGGAAGGCCTGGAATAAGTTCAGTCAAAAGAAGAGAGTACAATATGCTAAACGAGCTGAACAATTAAGAACCCCAAGTAAAGGGAAGACGTATGTCCTTCTATTCCTTACAAGATGTGCACCTAAACATTTTATGGCTGTGTGTAAGAACTTGAAGGACAAACTAGACACAATGAAAAGGCTGAAGAGAATTGGGTTTGACAAGTTGGTTAATATTTGTTGTCCACAGATCAACTGTCACTTATGTGCTGAGTTTATGCGATGTTTTGACCCACCCACCAAGCAATTCTCAATTCGAGGGAAGACCCATAAAGTACGGCTTCAAGATGTGACACAATTGCTCGGTCTACCTAATGGTGGGTTTGACACATAAGTACAAGTAGACGATGAAGATGTGATTTTCAAGGACTTCAGGAGTGTTTACAAAAATTTAAAATACTAACAAATTGATGGGCGATATGGATGAAAATTGAGTTTCTTTTTATCATATTCGCATTAGGAACCTTTGTCCCCTAGTGCTAGTATTTATGTTAGTGATTGTGTGTTAAAGCTGATAACACTCACAAAGGACGCACTTGGTCAGTTTGATTGGTCATCCTTCATTTTTAAAGAACTTTGCCTTGCAATTGGGGAATTCCAAAAGGAGTTGAGGAAAGGGAATGGTAAAGGTAGAAAAACTATAGGAGGTTGTATATACTTTCTCATGGTACGTGCCTATCATCTCTTTTTTTTTTCTTCAAGTAGAAATGTAAATGTATAATTCTAAATCCTCATGTACATGTGATGCAAATGTTTTGCTTACAACATTTTCCTTTGGGAAATCTAAAAGCATGTAAAGATGAAGATGTCATCCTATATTAGGATGAGGAAAGGGTGAGGAGCAGAGTTCAAATAGAGAAAAAAAAGCAAGAAAGGGTTGTTTTATGCTGTCAGGCACGGTGGTGGCCATTCATCTACAAAATTTAATCCTAAAATAATGCTTACTCACTTGGTAATTGTGACTACTTTGATATGTATACTGTTTTAAAAGCAAGAAAGGGCTGGTTGGCATGATCGGTGACAAGCTCCTTGCCTTTCAAAATAGGTTGTGGGATGGGAACAACAATGAGGATGAAGATGACAAGGATGATGAAGATAAAGAGGCCATAATCTATAAGGCATCAAGTTTAGTTCTATTTGAGGAGGATGATGAGAAGGCTGCTGAAAAGGATAAAAATGAGGACAATCAAGAGGAGGAAGCAGACAGAAAATGTGAGGATGAGGAATCAAAAAGTGAAGAGAAGGATGTAGAGGATGAAAAGGATGACCAAGACACCAAACACGATGATGCAATCATAGAAATTGAAGAAATTGAAGCCTATGATGGCTGTGAACCAGCAAAATCACCATTCCAGCCGCATTATGATGGAGATAAGCAGAAAAAAGGGAGTAAGGTAGAATTGAGAAGGTCAAAAAGGGTCATTACTCCTAGCTGGGTTGTCAAATCTCCCTGGATAGATACAACCAAGAAGTGTAAGGAAAAGAGGAAAGTTGATGAGAAGGACATCTTATTTAAGTTGTGTACAACACGGTGTAATAAAGACGATAGCAACAAGTAAGTTTAAACTACTACTTTAGCTGCAACCAATGCCAAGGGAAACAATTGATCATCAGCATCATATGCATTAGCTGAAACCAATGTTCCCTTGTAAGGACCACTGAGGTGACATCCATCTATATAAAGTATGCCTCGATACCCTTATAAGAAGCCTTTGATCTAGCATCCATAAGCAATGAATAGCCTCTCAAATCTGTCACCCTCAGAGAATTCACACCGGGTTACCATGTCTTGATCAATCTCTACTAGCCTATCACATATCCAAGGAACAATCATATATGAATCTTCAATGTGGCCATGTATTTCTATCAATGCACTTTCTTTTCCCCTGTACGCTTGATCATAATTTAGATGCACCCCATAATTTCTATACATATCTCTCATAATCTCATTTGCATTCTTGTCTCTGTTACACCTCAAACTGTCTGCGATTACTGATGATGTTAATTTGGATCTCTTCAAGTGAGGTACAAGTACATTATCCTGTGCATCATGTTTGTGGTCACCTTTGAATGTTCTTATAGTCAGAAATTCAGTATCTTGTCGTTCCCTCATTGAGTACGCTCCCAAGTACCATAGACAACCATCAACCATGCATTTGGCAATGACCTTTTGTTAGTTGTTTTTGACTTATTTATATGTAAATTTGTGTGCAATGCCATACTTGTATAATGTTTGCAGAATGCCATCTGCATTGGTAAAAACTTGTCCCTCCTCGATTATCAGATCCTTTCACTTTGTGGACTTAATTTCAATTCTTCCTATTGGCATTATTTGGATAGCATATTGGAATGAAGGTGAATCTTCAATACACAGAGTGATTGATTGTCTATCCTAACCTTCTGACAAGTTATCAAACCTAGACCACATTGCATAGTACAATATGTTAATAATGACAAGCTAACAACACTTTGTTCACAAATTATTTTCGAAAATGAAATTAAACTTACACATATTGCTCATCCCTTATTGCTGTTGTATTATCATCTTCATTTGTCCTTCATTTACATAGACATATCCACTTTCTTTACTATAACTAATTAAATGTTCAACTGCTTTATCTTCTAGTACATCCACAAATGTTGTTCTGTCAAACAACAATGTGAACTTTAAAACAAGTCCGCTGCTCTCTTTTCCCGCAATGGAGAATATCATTGTTTTAAACTTTTCTAAACTTGTCCCTTCCTTGACGGTTCTAGATCTGACAGTTCCACCAATATATGTTAAATCACTATCTCTACTGACTTCACATCTTCCCCTATATGAAGGAAACATAGAATATTCTTGCCAAACGTGGTAACCATCATCGTTGTCCACTTGCACAAAACAGTTGTCATTAACAATTTTAGCTGCCTTATTAACAACTATCGCAGCCTCTATAAACAACACATTCTTGCTATATAATCAAGACTTCCAGCCACACATCTTTCACACCTTGTTCATTAAATCCCACTTCTAATGACTGAAAACAGCACAAAATACCAAAAAACATGGCAAACTTTTCAAACTCATTTTAAACATCATTACACCACAAACAAAACATTTAAATATGCCCTATAGTTGTCATTAACAAGTTCAACAGCTTCCATTGACAACTATCGTTGCTCCCATAAACAACACCTTTTTTCTTACGCACATCAGGTTACGTAGCTACAAACCTTTCACCCTCATCTTCATTCTTTACCTCTTTATATTGCAAAAACACAACATAATGAACCAGAAAACATAGCAAAATGACAATAAAAACATAGTATACTAAACCATACCCAAACACATCGAAACCTTAGCCAAAGCATATCCATTACATTTACTAGGTCTGCCTATATAGTTTGCAAGCATATGGAGGACAATACCCACAAAAATCAGACAGATTTTTCCATTTATCAGGACCAAAACAAAGATCAATCAACAAAACCTATAGTTGTCAAAAAAACATTTAAATATGATCTATAGTTGTCATTAACAAGTTCAATATCCTGCATTGATAACTATCGCTGCTCCCATTAACAACATCTTTATTTCTACGCACATCAGGTTATGCAGCCACAAACCTTTCACCCTCATTTTCATTCTTTATCTCTTCTATTGTAAAAACACAACACAATGAACTAGAAAACAAAACATAATAACAGCAAAAATCACTACTACAAAAAAGTAAAGATGTGGCGCTTATAATTGCATTAATTGTGGCACTAGAGAAGTGCCACATATCTGAACACCACTAAAAAAAGCTGTGGCGCTTGGAAGCGCCACAACATTTTAAAATTTTTTTTAAAAAAAAATACCCTCCTGTGGCGCTTGCTCAAGCAAGCGCCACAGGAGGGTCCTTTTTTTTATTTTTTTTTTCTTTTTTCTTCTTCTTTTTTTTCCTGTGGTCCTTTTTTATGCTTCCTGATTGTAAAGCTTTATATAAAATGAGTGGCTTTCGTGTTTATCATCTCCACAAATTGTCAATCTTTCTTTTTTATATTTCAACCTATTATATATATATATATATATTTCACATTTAAAATTCAAGTTCCCCAACAATAATGTTCTTACATTAATACTCTCCAAAGCTAACATAAAAAATATCACAATACAAGAACTTGATATGTGAACACAGTACATCAACAACTAATTAAGTTAATTAAAATATTACTAAAAAACGCAAGCTTGTCGGCAAAAAAATTTAAACAAAGCAAAACGGCAAATGAAACAAGCTAGGTTTTCACTCTTTTCTATTAAATTAGGAACAAAAAGGCAAACGTTATATTACGGTTTATCTTAACTAAAAAAAATTAAACAAAGCAAGCTAGAATGAAACAGTCTTCTTCTTACAAATCTATTAATTGACCAGCGCAGGGAGTGGGAGACCACATTGGTGACGCTAGCTTGAGTGACGAGTGAGCGTGTGGGTTTGCTTTTTAGTGTGAAGATTATAGGAAATGGAGGGAGGGGGCCGACGGATCCACTAAGAAGATGAGAAAGGGAAAGTAATTTAATGGATGAGAGAGTAGTTGAATAATTAAAGTAGAGTAGTAGTCAAAAAAAAAGGAATGGGAGAAGGGCACGGGACTACTACGCGGGAAATGAAATAATTAAGAGATATATACTATCCATTTGAAATTTTTCCTTCTATTTTTTTTTTTTTTTAGAAATGGGCATCAGCTGTGGCGCCTAGGCATTAGATGCCACAGCTGATATATTATATATCATGTGTGGCGCCTAAATAGGCGCCACACATGATATATAATATATCATGGGTGGCGCCTAAGGCATTAGGCGCCACCCATGATATATTTATTATATATCATGGGTGGCGCCTAATGCCTAGGCGCCACAGCTGATCTTTGATGCAGCTGTGGCGCCTGGTGGGTCAGGCGCCACAGCTGCTTGCGTAGCGTCAGGTGTGGCGCCTGTGTAGGCAGGCGCCACACTAGGCCTCCCCATTTGTGGCGCCTAACCTATTAGGCGCCACAGCTGGTACCAAAAAAAAATTATACAAGTAAAAAATAAAAAAAGGGAAGCTGTGGCACTTGTTTAAAGAAGTGCCATAAAATGTACGCCACTTTTTATCCTTTTTGTAGTAGTGAATAAAGCATACTAAACCATACCCAGACACATTGAAATCACAGCCAAAGCATATCCATTGCATTTACTAGGTCTGCCTTTTTAGTTTACAAACATATAGAGGACAATAAAATCAAAAGCAAACATCTTTTTCCATTTTCATGATCAAAACATACATGAATCAACAAAACTTAAATATATGTTTAGCTACTCAACATAATATATGAATTACATGAAATAATGAAGACAATAGAGTGGATGGCATCAATATTTTACCTTACTCTTCAACCATGACTGGTGATCTTCACTCCGTTTTTCCCGCTATCTCCAGAGCTATTCTGGATGTCATTTGACAACATTTACTATCCCTTTCTCTCTTTATCTGACAGGGGTGTTTATGACATTTCTCAACTTTAATTTATTACAAAATGATCTCATGGGGATTGACATTTTAGCATTTTCTGAAACCATTTTTTTATATATTCTTTTTTCATGAGACTACAGTGTAATTCTCCCTAAAATATTTTATCAACATAAATCAATCACATTGGTATGTATATTTTAATGAAGAATATGGATTAGAAAAAGGAAGGGTTGAGACGACGACAACGCATTGGAGAGAGAGGGGGTTAGTAAGGGTAAGATGGTCAAGTGGACACCCATTGTGACGCACAGCCAAGTAACAAAAGGATTTCATTTGTGCCATCACCTACTATTGTAATGCCCCCCTCCCTTCACAGTAAATGGGCTGCAAAACTTTCCTCACTTTTAGTACTTGGTTCGCATAACTTAAATATAATACTAATAGCAGAAAACTAAATAAATGAGAATTAAAAAATATTTGAAAAAACGGAAGAATGCACGAATATCTGTGTGGATGTTGGGGACTGGAACAGAATACAGAAGCACAGAACATTTTAGAAATTTGAAGGATCATTGGATGAGATGTTAATGGGAATGGGCAAGTGGATGGGAGTTAGCATATTTGGGAATTCAGAAGAATCCCCTTGTTTTGGTTTATATTTTAATTTTAGGTTAAAGTATACATTTAGTCCTTTATGTTTACTCTAAGGTTCAATTTGATCCCTTAAGTTTATAAAGTATACTTTTAGTCCCCCAACTCTAACATCGTTAGTTTCATCTAATGAAAAATGCTGACTATACAATTAAATAAAGTATGCTTAAATTTAAATAATATAAAAAAAAATTATTGTATGTTCTAACTGACCAGTTAAAAAATATTAATAATTTAATAACCAGAATAATCACGACATCTTCCCACTAATATATACTCTTCACTCTCCTTCATTAATCTATTAATGGCTTCTCCGTTCCAATATTCCTTCCATTTTCTTAATCTTCTCCTGCCAGTTCACACTCCTTCCACATCTAAGCCATTAATGGAGGAGAGTGATGAGTGTATATTGATGAGAAAAAGATAAAAGTAATTGTTCTGATTATTAAATTATTAATATTTTTTAATTGGTCAATTGGAAAATATAATAATTTCTTTTTTATATATTTAAATTTAAGTAAACTTTATTTAATTGCACAGTTAGCATTTTCCGTTAGATAAAACTAACGGTGTTAGAGTTGAGGGACTAAAAGTATACTTTATAAACTTAAGGGATCAAATTGAGTCTTAAACTAAATATAAAGGACTAAATGTATACTTTAGCCTTAATTTTATACTCAAAGTTTGCCCCCCATCTCATGTTAGTCTCTATTGCGTCACTCTACACATTTGTAGGTTGTTCTGGGCGGCGCAAATCCATAAATAAAGGGAAGAAGCAGGGACGAAGACACTTTAGTATCTCTTTTCAGCCCAAATCCATAAATAAAGGTTTATATCTAATTATATTTGTTTAATTAAATAATTCTGTAAATTTATTAAAGAAGCATAAAAAATTGAAAATATCAGAAAAGGATGAAATGTTTTACCCTATCATTAAATTGAGAAATAAAAACATAAATTCAAAATATAAAAGTATTACTATTAACGATTAAAACATTAAAATAATATCTTTAGCATATAAAAAAAAAGAAACTATGAAAACATTAAAGTAGATTTTGGCCAGATTGTGAGGACACACGATGCAAGTTCCAAAAGCCCCTACACATGTAAAACGACATCGTTGGAGAGAAAAGGATGGTAGCAGATATAGTGCATGTTTGTTTGAGCGTTTGAGAGGGTAGATTGGACTTAAACAGTGCTCAATTGGGCTTGAACAGTGTTTTGATAAAAATTGGGTGTTTGTTTCAGCGATTGAATTTAAGGTGAAATAAGTCATAAGTTGGAAAAAGTCATCAGCCTCAAAATGAAGCTTATTGAAGTTTATGTGCCTGTATGTGTATAAAAAAATATTGATAGGAGTATTTTCATATTTTTTGGGATCAATGAGGTACTCAAAATCACTTCTAATCACAAAACTTCTTTTATGAAAAATGTTCTAAATAATTTTCTCTTTCTTTAGATAGTAATCTTCTACTAATTAGAAAATACTTTGGGATAAGAATTTAAACAATTTTTAAGTTTTGTTAATATATGACTGTAGAAATGTAGAGAATAATTAATAATTAATTTTAGTCATTTTAGATTTATTATTTAGTTGTTTTATGATTTTATAATCAATTTTTTTATAAACATGTCATAAATTAGTTTCTATATAGTGTTTTTATCCATTAAATTTAGTTTAAATAATTTATTTGGATTATTGGAGATATTATTGAAATTTTAATCGGTTTATTTTGTTAGATTTTGAGCTATGTGAAAATATAAGTTATGATTTAATATTTAAATTAGAGTTTGATATAATTTATAAGATTTAAGCTTGAGGTGCACAGTAGAAAATACTTTTGGAGTGTACCAATTTAAATTAGAGTTTGATATAATTTTATTAAAATTGTACCATTATCAAATTTTCAAAGTTAATTTTTGAGAAAATTATGAAAAAATCCCTCCGTGTGTAGATATCTTCCCATGCCCCATTGGCAATTAAGTTGCTAATGATGAATTTTTTCACAATTATCCCTTCATTTTTTCATTTTTCATAATTTTTCAATTTCTTTCTCTTAATTAATACAAAAGTCATTTATGTAAAAGTCAAACCAAACATCCTAATTTTTACATAAGTTACTTATCCAATCGCTAATCCAAATACTCATAATTTTACCCGATCTAACTTTTTCCTAATCTTAAGATTCCATAAGTTTAAGTAAGAATAAGTTACTTATCCAATCGTCAAAATAAACACACCCATAATGGGTAGCGGAGAGAAGCCATACCAGCGACGAAGACACTTTACTATCTCTTTTCAGCCCAAAAATGCTACAGTACGTCATATTTTTTACATATTAGATGATCCATCTTTCCACAGCAAAGTCGTGAAAATGACGTCTCTTCTCTACTATTTCGAATATCCTAAGGAATCTTAGCTGCCATCAAACTCACTTTTTTCTTGTGCATTTTCAAGCTAATAGCGATATTTACGCTGGCAAATGACAGACTTTATGTATTATATGGATTGATTGATGTTACGATGATAATAATAGAGGATAAGACTGTTTTGGGCCCATGAATGCGGCGCCTTGTAGTATTTTGAGCCCACACCATGTAAAATTGCGCGCATGTGGCACAACAGTCTTACAAGAGAGCCTTAAAATATTCTAACAGTAGAAGTTGATTAGATCATTAGGCTAAATTATCACTTTATAAAATATATGGGTGGAAATAAGTTAGGTTAAGTTAGGTTTTATCTAAATAGGCTTAAGCTTGTAATAGAAACTCAAAATCTGAGCCTGTATGTAAGCTGTTTTTAGGATTGAGCCTGAACCTTCAAAAGACCTGATAATGCCTGGAGCCTGTTTAAAATCCTAACAGAGGCCTACGGGTTAGCCTACATATAAAGAAAAAGAAACTATCTCACGAGGGTATGTTTATCAATTTCAAGGCCACAAAGCGTAACACTCACCTACGTTCAAACTCTAGCCTTACACCATCTTTGAACGGAAAAGACTAGTTCCACCAGGTCCCATATTCATTAATTTTCCCAAATCTTAAGAATGAAACGAAAAATAGTTATGTATACTGTAGTAAGACACCGTGAGAGGATGGGAAAAGAGAAATGAGTGAAGCATATGAATTAGGAGAGGAATATATGCCTGAAAGTAAATTTTTTTTGTAGCAGAAGCTTTTTTGCCCCTTCTCCAGTTATTAGATTCACCAACAATTGTCAATAAGAGAATGTGAATTTCCTAAAAGATTTTAACACTATGTTTAGATGAAGAAAAAATTAGGGGTAAAGGGAAACTAAGAGGGAAAACTCCCAAAAATAATAAACATAGGGTAAAAGATAGTTCACACATGAGTCAAGGCTGTGGCCCAAGATAATAGCAGCCTGTAGAGTTTCTGGAAGTATTAAGCCCGTGATTCCAAAGCTTGTTGGAGTTATTAATTAGTTAAGATCACAAATTAGTTTATACTCTATATAAATGGTCCTTTATGAAAGTGTTTAGGGGTGTGGGATGGTTTAATCCTCACCCAAAGGAGGTTAACATAGATCCTCTGCATAGGTCCCAGAATGTTTTGAGGTTGGTGATTTCAAACAAAAGAAGGATTCATTTGTTGTTGCAATGCCATTAATGGCTGGTAATCATCTTATCAAATGTTCGTATTTTACTTCATTTTTATTCAATCAACAAAGTCCAATAAAAATTTTTACGTCAACCTTTTTTCAATAAAGTTAAGGATCAACTGATGGAGTACATACTATAGAGTTTTTTAAAACATTTGTATTTTAATTTATAATACATTTTAATAAAAATTTAAAAATAATTATTATTTACAATCCTAAATATAAATCATAGTTGACTATTTCTGAAGAATAATTTATAAAATAAAATACACTCCGTTTGGATTATTGGTGGAAAACTAAAATAAAACTTATGGTTTGAAATTTGAGAAACTAATACTAAAATGAGGACAAATTTAAAGAATAAAAAATTATATTAACACTTTTTTTTTTTAATGGACAAAACATAGGCCAAGTTAGTTAGGTGCATTGGGTACAGGTAGCCATTGGGATTCAACCAGCTTGATTAATTTAATGCATCATCATTTAACCCGGTTAACCACCGTTAAAATCTGAAAGTGTGAATTATTTTTTTTTCAAGAAAAGATATTAGACCAGAGTGCTAGGGCGATCGTGAAGGAGCGGATGCCGCCGCCAAGGACTGAAAATTAAGGAGCTGCAGCGGCCATCGATATATGGGTGAAGAGGATTGACATTGGGTGAATTGCAAGACCTGAAGAAAAAATGTAAAATGTCTTATAAATTAAAGGGTTAAAAGATGAAAATACTTATAAACTTTTTTTGAAAAATGCACTCACTATCATAATTTTTTTTTTTTTTTTGGTGTGTAAAAGTAACTATAAATTTTCAAGAAGATGGTAAAAGTGACACAACTATTAAATCCAGCCAACTGCGATCTACCATAACGTAAAAGTATTAAGATACCCCTAACACAAAAAGAAGAAAAAAAAGGTCTTCCTCTGAACCAGGATTGATCTTCTTTTTACGGGTAAAAAGAAGGAAAGCGCAGTACGCTTGTATCCCAATTCTTCTGGGCAAACTAACAACTGCACAGCCTTCTTTAGGAGGCTACCCTATCCATCAATTGTCTCTTACCCATACCAGCGACAACATAAGCACACCAATAAGGATTAAGTCCTTCAGATAACCCTCACGCTTCAGCACACAGGGCATCGCAAGTGTCAACCTTAGCAAAGAACCTCAATTCATCTTATGGTTGTTCATCATCAACAACAAATCTCCAAGTCAATGAAATTCAATCAAATTTAACTAACACGTAAGGGAAAACAACTCTGCCTCTGAACCTTTGGTTTCTTCTTCGTTTCCATCATCATCAACAATCATAAAAAACAAACTATAAGGGGGCAGGGTCCCCCCCCCCCCCCAACCACAAATTGAGGGGCTTCCAAATTGTTTTTTTCGTGTTCTTTTTTATCATTAGATTATATATAAAATGAGAGACAGTACATTTTAATATTTTATTAGGGGTGAAAACAGGTTAGGTCAGGCCAAGCCAGACTTTTGCCTTAACAGGCCAAGCCTGTTAAGGCACAAGATGGCCTGAGCCTGGCCTGTAGCCTGTCAGAGGCCATTTTTTAGGCATAGGCCTGGCCTGTATACAGGCCTAGCTTGGCTTGAAGCCTGTCAAGGAGGTCTGGATTTTTAAAGCAAACCAACAAGCCATAGGCCGCACTGCAAAATAGACTGACAGGCTATAGGCCAAAAACATGCCTACTTTAAACATGTCAAAATTGACATAAATTAAAATTAATACTAATGATTCAAAATACATAAGAAATATGAAACCAAATACAATAACATAATTTTCATTATAAGTTCACCAATTTAAACCAAATTAATGTAAAGCCATTATGCAAAATGACTTTGCCCTTTTTGCAAAAGTATCTCCCACTTCTTCATCTTCTATCCCCCATTGTCAAAACCTTCATCCTCTCCTCCAGATCTAACATTGAACACCAAATTTCAAATACAACAAAGCTGAGACAATACATTATTTCAGAGTTCAGACAAAATTTTGAAGTCTTCTAGCAAACTACACTGTTCATATAATTAACCACTGCATTCAGCATTTCCCACCAAATTTTTGTACAACAAATTAACAGGAAGCCTCTGGCGACAAGTGTAATATCCTGAATTTTGGGATTGGAAGCTTGGGAATAAGCCTAAATTAACTGAACTGCTAAACCCTGGTTTAACAAGTGTCCCAAATTTATCCCCTAATGATTCTAATATCTTTGGGGCATTAAGAAAGTAAAATGATGAATTTTGGAGAAAGTAATTATGTTTTTGGTGAAATCGCCTATGAGGTAGTAAGCTTGTCATGTTTATTTTAATGATCAAATGACGAGCAAAAATTATGAGATTTTACAGGATGGAAGTAGACATCCTAAGATTTAATTTGATAGGTCATATGAATCAATTAGAGCTATATATAAAACGATATGAATTTTTGAAGTCAGCACAGTAAAACTGTGAAATTTCTGGAACAGTATGCAAAGATTGAAATTCTGGGAATTTTGTGATTCCATTCAGAAAAAGTCTATATTTTTCCTTGAAACTAGACTCAATAAAGGTTCTATAGGCTTTAGAATCACTCCAATTTGATTTTTTTAGAATTATTTATGATTTTTCAAAGTTTTGGCAGAAATATGTCAGAATTTTGTAAAAATCCGAAAAATTTGGAAAATTAAAGTAAATTATGATATAATAATATATCATCATCCTCTTCCTCTTGAGCTTAGTTCTGGCGTGAAACATCGGCTGAAGAGAGAGAGAACGTTCAGATTTTAGAGAGAGAAAAGGAGGAGGAAAAACTTACAAGGGTAAGTGATTTCTTCGGTAAATCGGTTCCTAATGCGTATAACTCCATTCCTAAGCTTCCTTTGCATATGATTTAAGGTTTGGAAGCTCATCTTTTGGTGTTTCAAGGGTTAGGGTTCAGCCATCCTGAGAAAAGCTAGTAGGAGCTTGAGGTAACTTCCAAACTCTTGTATATTGACTATTCTAGTTGCTGTGGGCAATTTAATCGGTGAAATTTCGCCGGATTGCCGTTGGTTTTAATTAATGGAAATGGGTTGTAGGGGCTGTTATGCTGCCCAAATTGATACTAAATGGTAGTTGTAATCTAATGGAATAGTCAATAAAGTGGTTAGGAGTAGAAAGGAACGCGTTTACGGAGCCGAAATCGTAAAACCCCGATTTTCCCCTGAAAACCAATATAATTCGGCTAGGGCTTTAAATGGGTCTTAGAGTTGGATTTTCAATGATTTGATGATTGCATTGAGTTCAGGAGGGAAAATTAGGTGGGGTTACAGTTGGGCACTTTTTCGGAAAAGGCCGAGAAAGCATAATTACGAAAATACCCCTAAAACACTGAAATAAGGGCTGCCAAGGGCAATTTTGTCTTTTGGCAGTGAATTTGGTAATTACGAGTCCAGAAATGGATTCCTTGGGCGAAAATATGTAAGGATAGCCTAAGTTAGAATTTTGAGATATGTACAGCCGAACCGGGTACGATGGGGCCGGTCCCCGAGGGTATTTTAGTAATTTTTCAAGATAGACTCATATAACCCCAGAAACACTATGGAAGTGTCTAAATAGTACATTTGACATTGTATGATCAAATATGGAGCCCTAAGCTGTTTGCACGTAGATCGAGGCACGCATTTCGAGGCTAAAACGAGTTAAGGTAGGGGACTTACCTTACTTACATGTATTTGATATCTTTGCTTATGTAATGATGTATGTGATTGCTTTACTTGATTGTGTAGAGCATAATTGAATAAATGAAGCTCTGTTTCTGTTTTTACTGTGGCCATAGTCTTGTTGTATGAAACATTGAGCATGCAGAAATGTCATTATGGAGTATATGTCTAGATAAAGCTAACATGTCATACACATGCTAGATGGTAGACTGATAGATGACGGCGAGAGAAGGGCTACGAGAAGCACCGACAATGGATGGCAGACTGAGAGAGGAAACACGTTCGTAAGGAGAGGAGACGACGGTCACATGGAGCTATCAAGTATCAGTTATGGGAGTCTCGACCGTCGACGGATGCAAGATGCAACTTCAAATCTGAACAAATAATTAGGGTTAAGAAATTAGGGAAGAGGGGAGTGGCAGAAGGGTAATTTCTAGATGTTTTTTTTACAAATACCTTAACAGACAGGCCTCACAGACCTTTCAATAAGCCTTAGCCTGACAGGCCAGGCCTGACCAGGCCTCTAACAGGCCAGGCCGCATGCCCCTGTCGGGCGGCTAGGCCTGTTTCCACCCCTATATCTTATGGACAAAAAATTGAGTTGTTTTCAATTTTTATGATTTTTCATACATTCAGTGGTCAAAGTGAAAAAGAAAACTGTGCCTCTTTTTTGGAAAATCTTTGAAAAATCATAAAAAATTGAAACTAGTTCCATTTTTTTTGCTCATAAGACATCAAAATGTTGTTCATTTTATTAGAATTTAATGGTATAAAAAGAACATGAAAAAACAATTGGGACCCACCCCTAACCCTATATATGTTATTGAAATTCATCATCAAATTCAGCCACAAATTACACTGGAAGCAAATATCATTTAAGCATATATCCTATAGGTTCTAAAGCCAACCAAATATTGATTTTGACAAATAGAAGTCCAAGGTCTTGCCTGAGCTAAGAACAGGGTGTGAGAAGCTTAGATCGTGTAGTAAGACTATAAGTTGCAAACTTAATAAAAGGAGCAAGCTTGAAAATAAAACTGGGTTCTGTTAAATGTAAAGTATAGTAGAAATTGGAGACCGGGAAATCAGGCATATATCCCTCCTTCCCCTATCACTGTAATTGTCAAAGTTTGTTCGGCATCACATTGCAACTTTTATGAAATCAGTGTAGGGTGTCAAACGATTAGGTATGTTTCAGGGATAATAAATTATAAAATATGGGCTCTGGCGTGACTTTCTTTTAATTGTGTGTGTAAGAATGCATTTGCTTAACTGAAGTTGAAGAGGTCAATGATGTTCTTGGTGCTTTCTATTAAAAACTATTTCTCAAAAGTTAAGGTCGATAGTCACGATGGTTAGCCAAAGGCTAAGTATATGCAACACTTGCTCTTTATCTGTGGACATTTACAAATGAAAAAAATAGTGCTATGAAGAGGAGAAAAAGTTTTGATAAAGAAGAATATTGAACAGAAACTCGAAAGCTCTGTTGGACTTATCTAGGATGAAAAATTTTACTCGTTAAAAAAACAATGAAACAAGCCCTAATGGTTGAAGTATGATTCTATATTCATGCAGAAGAGTTGCCTACCAATACTAAATAAATTTGACTCAACTTAATTTGTGATCTGGGAAACTATTTCTAGATATGACTCCCACTATGTTCTTTGTTGCCTTATTTTATAGATGGACACAATAAGGCGGGGTATGGAATGTCTTGGTGTGCTGGCTTTGGAGGATCATTCGAATTCATATTTTGAGTTAATGAAGCAAAGTATTGAGCATTCTTACATGCCCCTACCCACTATTACTGTAACTGCCAAATTTTAGCACCTGTAAGTAATATCATTTTGTTCCTTCAAAAAAGAGGTATAATTTCCCACCATACATTTAAAATGGATTGGCATAGGCGTTTTGACTCCAACTAAAAAAGTTTGTTTTTCATTTTATTGTATGGAGTTTTATTGAGTCCCATGGCTTATTCATTATGATTAAATTTTGAGATTATTAAATGATTATGATGATTCAATAATTAAGTCTCTAATTTTGTTTAAAGACACAAGTCTTATCTTGCAGTTACAAAACTAATGACATAAAAGTAAAAGGTCCAAAATATTTTTTTCATCTTTTGCTTTCAGAATCCCTTTTCATATCAATAAAATGAATGGGTCAGCTGTAATATCTTATAAAATATTATTATAATATTACTAAAATATAAATAAATAAATTTAAAAGGTTTAATTTTAATCTTGATTGTTTACTCTTGTATTATAAAAAAAATTAATTTATAACATATTTTAACTGCTATTTTATAAAGCACTACGTTTTAACCATCTATTTTCTTAAGATGTAGAAGAGTTATAATAGGAAAATGAGAAAGAGGATTAATCATTTTTTGCCCTTTCATTTATGTCAATTTTTTTTAACTATAGCCAGAAAATATCTTGAAATTTTATATGCAGTAATTTTTGTCAAATAGAAATTTGGTTTGAATATAAAATGAAAAAGAAAGTTAAAATGATCTTAAAAATAAAAAGGGTGAAGGTGCAAATTTAACAATTAATAATTGTGTTAGGAACATCCATAAGACTTATCTATTGTTAGGTGCAAAAGTAGCAATAAACTATTTTTTAGGGGTAGATTTAGCAACACTGTTAGACAACACTTAACTGCCGTTACTTTTTGAAATATGGGTCCCAACAGGCTTCTCTCTCTGTATTATTTTAATATTTTTTTAATGGGAAAATATCACTTAAGCCACTTGGAAAAAATTTCATTTCAGATAACCTCCAAAAGATTCTAAAATATTATTGCATCCCTTGGTTTAAAATGAAATTAAGCCCTGTCAGTAAAAATAAATTAAGTTTTGCAGTGAGATTTCAGAATCTTTTGGACATTAACTTAATTGAAATTTTTTTCATGTGGCCTAAGTGATATTTTCCCATTAAAAAAATATTAAAATAATACATAGGGAGAAGCTTGTTGAGACCCACATTTCAAAAAATAACGACAGTTAAGCAGATTTAACAATGTTGCTAAATTTGCTCGAAAAAAATAGTTTATTGCTACTTTTGCACCCGATAATAGATAAATCTTATGGATGCTCTTAACGTAATTATTGATTGCTAAATTTGCACCTTCACCCAAATAAAAAATAACGATTTCAATACCTTGGTGGGAGTGTCTAAAATAAAATATTATCCTGGAAAGATTTGAAGTTAATTGGGCCAGTTTGCTACTGTTGAGTTGTGTCAGCGAACATTTCTTGTTTTTTTTTTCGCCAACAAACATTTCTTGTTAAAAGTAAGCAGACATTTCCAGGAAATAATAAAACAATTTGGTCATCAACCGCGTTGTATTTTGGGCATTTTATTGTTTTAAGAAACTTAAAAATTCTAGGAAGTGAAATCTTTCAAATACAAACCTTTTTTGTTCTTGTTAATAATTCGAACCCTCTGTGTCCAAATAAAAAATGTTTTTTTTATGGTTTAACGTAATGAAAATTTTCTATACAAACAAAGAAAAAGGAAAAAAAGTAAGTTAGAATTTTCAAGGAAATAGTGAAATCTGTCTTTTTATTTTTTTGTTAAAAGGGTATATCATTCAAATAAAATGTCAATCAATATTTACAAAATTAAAGCAAACAAAGAGTAAGTATCTAAATCATCAATAATGTTCAGGGCTTTGGCGGCATGTTCAACAATCCCATGAGTGATAGCCACAATCACTCCCAAGGAAGAAAACCAAAGGTCAATATTATTCTCCCACAAATTAATAAGCGTTTGTTACAAGCTTCCAAGGGAGAAAACCAAAGGTGAAGAATTCACCGTTGGTTGGCACGGCAGGGACTGATATTATGAAGCCACTAATCCTTTAATGGTTTCCCAAGAAACCGAGAGATATTATTTCTATAGCAAGTGGCCACTTCCAAAAGATATGTTCCACATCTTCGTTGCCACTATTACAAGGGGTTTTTTTGATAGCATTATCTAGTATCTGGTTTGGAATTCATGATTACCTTTTACAACATAAGTGTTTCCTCTAGAACTCGAGTTTTTAGAGGGATCTAGCGTAACCTTACATTGTTAAACTAACTCTATATTGGTGCCACTATTACAGAGTTCACAAGCTGCATTAATGTTTATATGCCTTTTTTTTGGCTAGGCACATCTATCCTTCTTTTAGAGACTATCTTGTTTAAGGCACTGTCGGGTTTTAAATGTAAGCACTTTGCATAGCAGAAGTTCAAATTTTGATTTATTATATTATGAGGGACTAACCCCTTCCATTAGACTTAACTGTCGTTAGTAGTTATGTGCCCTTTTATTCTCTCTTATTGGTGAGGAGGCTATTTTTTATTGTTAAAAAAAAAAAAGGAGGCTTTTTTTAAAAGCAAACCAGAGGCCCAGTTTTCTTTGACCATCGGTGAGAAAAGACCACGAGTAGTCCAAGCAGCCCGGAAACGGAAGGGCTTTGGGTTGTGGCCTGTTGGAGAATGAAGCCCAAGAACCTAAAGCAAATGTCTATGACCAAAGCTTTTAGTTTAACACACATAAAAAATTGGGCTACAACTTCTGGCTTCCACTTGCGACTCAGGCACCCCTAGTTTACCGTTAAAACCATTCAACAAAGGTCATCCTTTGTCTATATTACTTTCTTCATTTTAAAATATGTGTATGTGTATGTGTTAGTTCAACATGATTGTATAAAGTTTAAAAAAAAAATGTTGAATAGTCAAAACTAATTGAAAAAATAAATCTATACATTTGACGGAGGTAACCTTTTTAAAAATTTTAAACGACAATTGTAAGATTTTTTTATAACCAATTGTAAGATTAATTATCTATATGTAGGGGTGGAAATATGTCAAACCTTTAATAGAGACCTACGGCCTAGCCTAACCTATTTAGTAAATAGGTCAGATTTATTTTCATAACGACTAACCTACAGACCTCTATTTAAGTGTTTTAATTTATACTATGATATAATTCAATATAATCTAATCTAAACAATTCGATAAATTATTTATAAAATTTTAATTCTAAGTTTCACATCTCATCTTCATTCACACACTCAACCCTTGCATTTATTAATCATTCACTCCTACATCTCTTTTCTTCTATCACTCGAGATGGCAAAACTAATTCATTCCCTCTCTCCTGATTTACATTGTCTGCTAAAGCATAATAATCACTGTAAGTTTATTTTAGTGTTAAATGAAATATTATAATCTTAATAGGAGAAGTTTGTCCCATTTTATGTGGGAAAAATAAGAGAGATAAAATCTAGTTTTATATATTGCTTATTATGCTTGGTCAATTTTAGAAAATATATCTCATTAGTCAACAAACAATTGGCTTTTCTTATTTCTATTTGTTCGGACAACTATTATGATTAGGTGTTCTTTTCATAACCCTCATACTATGACAAAAAATGGATCATGTGCTTTGAAGATATGACGGATGATTGTAGCTAAGCTTGAATGAGAAATAGGCTTTTAAGCCTATTTAAAGACCTACATTTTCCTAAACCCTCATACTATGATGAAAAATAGATCATGTACTTGTAAGATACTATAAGGTATGATTATAAATAGGTTTGAAGGGTTATATATGAATTTGAGGAATAAACTTTTAAGCTTATTTAAATGCCTACATTTTAAGTGGGCATTTAAAAAGGCTTTCAAGCTTTTTGAAGGCTAAAACTCAAGCCTAAATAAAAGTCTATACATTGGTTCAGGTCTAAGCTCAGACTTTGAATCTCTGTTGCAGCCTTGTAGGTCTAGACCTATATAAATAAAGGCTAATCTAATTTAATCTATTTCCACCCCTACCTATATCTATGTTGCCTCACGGAGGGAAAAATACAATGGCCATTGGAATAAAAGGTGAGAAAACAAAAAAGACAGCGTTTATTTATTTATCTTTTGGTGACAATACCGCGTTTATTTTAAATTACAAGGAGCTGGTGTTTAATTTTCAGTATTTTAAATTAATTGCAAATCATCACGGATAACAACCCGTGAGTCCCAACTTGCAAGTTCTAATATTCCGCTTTTATGAATTATAAAAATGAGATAATGACATACGAGATCCCACGTGAGAAATAATTTTATTTACGTCACAAATTTGAGAAATGTAATGGAAGAACTATATTTAATATTCTATAAAAATATTATCATAATATTTTATATATTAAAAATTTTAAATCTTTTTTTGATACTGCGGTTATTAGCTGTTAAGGTTAAATTTTAAATTTTAACATTTTGTATTTACTCAGTTATTTATTTGTTTTTATACTAATATCATAAAATACTAAATTTGAATTATCCATTTTTTTATTTAAAGGTGAATATCGGATTCTAAGTAAAACGAAAAATGAGAAGATCCGAACCCAAGCTCTTTTATCTCAGAAGTTTTTATGTACGGGCGGTGGGTATCTGAAATTTATTATAACTTCAATATCACGCCAAAAATGTTAGAATAAGGACAATGACTCCTTACTCTAACAATATAATAGCCAAACAAATGTATCTCACATCAAACTTTATGCCAAGTACAATTTCATAGGGGTATGATTGTGCTTTCCTTTCCTTTCCTTTTTTTTTTGGCGGTCATTTTAGTCTTAGAGGTTTTTGCCAAAAAGCAAAATCTCACCCTAAAAGTGTTTAAAAAAAAGGACCAACGTTGTCTCAATTTAGGTGTAAGATTAAAAAAAATGCTTATTAAAGACCGCTTAGGATGCAAATTAAAGTATGTGACATTTTTTATTCTAATTATTTAGTCATGTACTATTAAAATAATTATTTATTAATAAAAATAAAATTTTATAAATTTATAATTCAAACTTAAGCTGTTGAACTTGACAACCTTAATTTCTAGTGTCAATGAAAGTAGGCACAATAGCTTGAACATTCGATTTTATGATGAAGGCTATATTACATAGAATGTGCGCGCGCGCGTGCATATCCGCACAACGAGAAGAAAATATTTAATCTAAATGTCATATTAGTTGGTAGTTAAGCATTCCATGTTACTTAACTCTTCATCATAAGTTCAGAACTATATAATTCTTATAACACAATAATTCAATTAATAATCTAGTAGACTATAAATTATATATCATTGAGGAGTAAACAATGGCATGAAGAAATTGATAAAAGAAAAAAAAAAACAATGGCATGAAGAAGAACCAACAAGTTTCAAAATCCATTTGGATGAATATCAATAATATTCCAGGCCCAAAACAATTATACGTACATGGGCAAAATAAACGGGCCTTCTTTTTTTTTTTTCATGTCAAGCTCAAATGATCCAAGAGAGTAGAGAGGATGACATGAATAGTACTTAAAGTGCAACGTTAAACCAATTTAGAGCTCGTTTGGTTGAACCCCATTGCATGCCTGTAATGGTAATCATGAATACATTACCAAGATAAAAGTGTTTGGTTGCTCTTTAGCATAGTAATAGACTTTACCATGGTAATGATGATTACCAAAAAATTGGTAATCCTCATTCATACCTCCCCCCTTATGAATCCTCATTACCATCCCATTGCATGGTTTAAAAAGTCCAATTTACCCTTGAGTTTTCAGTGTCTTTGTTTTACTTATATCATTTTACTTGCCATATCACGCCGCAACTACCACCGCCACTACCTCCTCCTCCTCCTCCTCCACCGCCGCCACTACCTCCTGCGCCGCCGCCGCTGTCACACACCCACCACCACCACCACCTCCTCCTCTACCGTTGCCGCCACCGTCACACACTCACCGCGGCTACCACAACTACCTCCTCCGACCCTGCTACCTACCCACCGCCACCACCCATCCACTGCCGCCACCACCACCTCCCCCTCCGCTGCTACCGCAGCCATCACCACCACCACCTCCCCCTCCTTCGCCACCGCCGCCACCGCCGCCACCGCCGTCACCTCCTCCTCTTCCACTGCCGCTGCTACCACCATCACCACCTCCCCCTCCGCTGCCGCCGCTGCCATCACCACCACCACCTCCCCCTCCTTCGCCACCGCCGCCTCCTCCTCCTCTTCCACTGCCGCTGCTGCCACCATCACCACCTCCCCCTCCTCCACCACCGCCACCCGCCACCCGCCCACCGCTACAGCCACCTCCTCCTCCGCCACCACCACCCATCCACGGCCACCGCCACCACCTCTTCCTCTGCCACCGCCGCCACCACCTACCCACCACCACCACCTCCTCCTCCTCCGCCACGGTTGCCGCCTACCCACAGCCACCTCCTCCCCCGCTGCTGCCACCACTACCTCTTCCTCTACCGCCATCGCCACAGTCACAAGCTCGCCGCTGCCGCCGTCACCTCCTCCTCCCTCCGTCGCCACCATTACCTGCCCACTGCCATCACCACCACCTCCTCCTCTACCACTACCCCCATCGTTGCCGCTACCACTACCTCTTTCACCTCCATCTTTGCCACGCCAACTCTTAACTTTTTTTTATAAAGATTATATTAAGGGTAAAATAGACTTTGTGCAATATATTAATTTTAAATAATTGTTAAAATATTAACTCATTGCACCTTGCTTAAAAATCAAGCCAAACACTACCCGTGTAATTAATATTGTATTGCATTACCATTACATCGCACTGCACTGCACTACAGGGTATAATGGGATCGAACCAAACAGGCCCTTAGAAAGAAATGCAGATGATTTATTCATATAAAATTAACATGGCCAGGATGCCGCCAATGGCCAATAGAATACAAGTGATAATGGCCATAGAATACAAGTGACAATGATATTTTTGTTATCTAGAACATGAAATGCCATAAAATAGGTACCACAAGTTATTATTTAGCAACAATGAGGAGTGATGAGGATAAGAATGTCTTTTCATCTTTGCCGTATTTTGTACAAGCCTAGGGCAGGAAGCAATTGCATTGCACAAACCGGATATATTCTTGTCAACACAAAAGATTGAGATACTTCCAACTTGAAGCCTCAATAAGGTAATAACAAGACCATCACAAAGTCCCTCTTAGAGTATATAAGGAAATTATCTATTTAAAACTTGAATTCAATTATCTGAGTAAATTGCCATTTGATATCTTGAAACCCCTTAAATATAATTTTACCTTTTACAAAGTTGAAGAACCTATACATCATATTTATTACTATTCTTGAATTCCTTCTCGAACTTGTTCATTGATGCAGAGTCTCCCAAGCTGATACAAGTTTTAGAACACATCATAAAGATGCTAATAGAAAGCATAACAAGTTTTAAAGTGTAGGAAACAAAAAGGTGTCTTGGGTTGTGTACATTAGGGTTGTGGAGTGTCATGATGTTTTGTTGATGGTTATGGTGTCTTGGGTTGTGTTTTGGACAATGTAATTGATTTGGAGTCTTGAATATGAAATATTAGTAATTGTGGGTTTTATGTTGAAATGTGGTCAAAACAGAACATGAGAAAGTAATGGGAATTTGGTTGTTTTGATGTTTCCATTAGATTCCTTGTGGAAAATTGTGTGGGATTAGTGTTGGTTGTGAATTTTGAACATTTGGAAACACTTGTGCAAAAATTGGAAATTCTAGAATTCTATCAAGTTAAAATTATGTGCAGGGAACCAAATTTGCATAGTGTTTTAAAATAGCAAAGTGAAACTTTCTATTTTTGTAGTAGATATTGCAAGCTTTAAAATGGTATAAAGTTTATGTCATTTGGGGTTGTTTGCTAAGAGTTATGGTAAGTTGAAATCAACTAAGAATCAAGACAGTTTTTGGCCGCGGCCAGGCATTGTTGGCGGTAGCCAAAAAGTTTCGGACCAGTTCTTGGCCGCGGCTAAAGGGGAGTTGGCCGTAGCCCAAATGTTACTGACCTGTTCTTAGCCGCAGTCCAAAAGTTTCTGACCTAATTTTGGTTGTGGCCAGTAGTTCCTGGCCGCAGCCCAAAACTTTCTGACCTCCTCTTAGCCACAACCAACCCCCAAAATCTTGTATTTTGAATTCTCGAAAGATGATCTTTGGTCTAGTCTTTCCCAACCCTTTAGGTGTAATATCCCAATTTTTGATTAAGGGCTAATCATGATTAGTATGGATATTTATGAATTTAAATGGGAATTATTATGTGTTTTATGGCTATTTTAATTAATACGTCATAATTATTAAAAAATTGGAAGAATGGAATTATTGGGCAATTAGTTGGTGATTAATGGGAAAACTAATTACTAAATATAAGAAAAATGAGAAGTGTGATTAAATGGTTAATGGAGGGATTAGTGAAGCTAATTGGTGATATATTGTATGAGAACCAATAAGATTTGGACATGTGTCAAGAGTGGGTGAAGAGAGAAGGAGTAAGAAAAGTTAAAATTCCAATTGTTTAATGTTTTTCTCTCCTCCCTCTCTTTCCTTTTCGCTGGCAGCATGGGTTAGAGGGAAAAATCATCATTTTCCCTTCATCTTCAAGCTCTCATATCCCTCTCTCTCACGTTCTCTCTCTTCTACCTTCTTTGGACACCATTGTTGCAGAAAAAGGGAAGGGAAAAGCTTGAAAAAGAGGTAAGCAAATGCCCTCCATTGCTCAAACTCACTTCATGAATGTTGTTCCTTGGAGTGAGAGTTTCATTTTGGTGTTTATAGTGTGCCCATTGGTGTTTATTTATGGCCACACGAAATTTTGAGAAGTGGTGAATCAAGAACTCCCTTTGAGAAAGTTGATAAGATGAGTGAAATCTATCTATCTATCTATGTTTTGTGTCAAATGGATTAGTTTGTAATTTCTGGAAATTTGGCTTTGAATCCAAAAATGAGTGCCACTATTCATTTGGTATGTTTTGGCATGAGAATGGTATTTTGGGATGAGTTTAGGATAGATAGATTGATTGGTGATTGGAATTTGATGTTTAGATGAGATTGGAATTTTGATGTTTGTATTGCCCAAAACCAAAGCATGATAAAGGAGTAGGATTTTGGTCATTTTGAGATTTCCATTGTGTTCCTTGTGGAAAATTGTGTGGGAGAAGTGTTGAATATGAATTTTGAACCATTGGGAACTTAGTTTTAAAAGTGGCAAGTTTTGGTTAGTAAGAAACTCTGTTCTGGCAGTGATCTTGCATGGACGTTTTAAAATAGAAAATGGTGTTGGAAAATTATGAAACTTTCCATTCTTAAAGTTCACTTTCCAAGCTTCAAAATGGACATATATTTAATGTCATTTCAATTTTTGGGCTAGGCGTTATGACTGTCCAAAGTCTGATGTTAAATCTGGGACCAATTCTGAAGCAAGGTGGAATTTTCTTGAAATCTGTATTTTTGTGGTGATTTTCAGTAATGTCCCATATTTTTCCTATAATGAGGACTTCAATACCTTTCATTTGGCTTTAAAATCACCTAATTTCTATTTTTGTAGAATTAGTTATGATTTTTCGAAGTTCAGCCAAGAAACAGAATTTTCCTGGCCGTAGCCATAAAATTCTTGGCTGCAGCCAGAAACTTTCTGTGCTGCTTCTAGCCATAGCTAGAACATTCTTGGCTGCAGCCAGAAACTTTCTGTACTGCTTCTGGCCACAGCCAGAAAATTCTTGGCTGCAGCCAGAAACTTTTTGTGCTGTTTCTGGCCACAGCCAGAGGTTTTTTTCGCTGCAGCCAGCCCCTGTTTTCAGCACCTTGTGATTTTGAAAAGTGGTTTCCAACCCGATATTTCCCAATCCTTTAGGGCTTTTATTAGAGCCAATTGCAACTACTTAAAGGACATAAATGATAACCAAATCTATGTATTGTGAAGTCAATTGAGTATTGGAATAGAGAATAACTCTTCGTCCCTAATTATAATTATAGGATACGATATTTGCCCTCCTCGGGAGAGACCTGCGACAAAGCACGCACGGAACGAACCAGGTAGTGACTTTTCTCTCATGTTGTGTATGATGTTTTGGTATGCATAACTTATCATTGAACTGTGAAATGCATGTACCATGGTCCATTACAGTGCGAGTAGGTCAGCGTGAGCCGTGTAGGGATTGACGTTGGTCATCTCTAGGTCGGCCGTTGAACTGCCGTTGTAATCGACATGGAACTTTGTGAATCCGACCCGTGGGGCGGCGTTTGTTAATCCAGCCGTGGGCTTTGAGTTTTGAATCTTGCCTGTATGGCTTGTGTGATGAAATAATTTATATGAATTCCAGCTGTGGTGAAATATATTGTGTGGATTGTGTTGTGCAATGCAGCGTGAGCAATTCAACGTAAGTAATCGTAAGGGATGACATGTGTCATACTAACCATTGCCGTTGTAACTATCGTTGTAGTTGCTTTGTGTGGATAATGTTTGATTTCATGCCTTACTGTTATGCATATTATGAGTGATTTGACACTATGGGGATTCCTTAGAATCTCACTTTCCCAAAATTAAACATTTTAGACAGGGCAAAAGGATTGAAGGGAAAGCGGGTGACGAAGAGCAGGTAGAGATCATTGCTAGGAGTTTATTTTGGAAAAAAATTTGGTTATCATTTTGTAAATCATTTGGGTATATTTTGTTGGGAATTACATGTATATATTGGATAGTAATTATGTAATCCCTTGTATAGGAAACTACTTGGGCTTTGTGCCTTTGTATGAACCCTTGTTTAATTAATGGAACCCGAGTGTGTCGGGAATTTATGCTGTACTCTGATATTTGTAAATGGAATCAACTTATACATGCCATTTTGTATTGAAATGTGAATGTGAGACCATTGTTGAACATGTTTTGTAAAAATTTTGTGAACCCTGATTTTGGGAAGTTTGACTTTGTTTAATTCTCAAATCAATTTTGGTCTCTAAGTCCACATTAATTATGTTTTTACGAACTAATCTCGGCCTAAATCGTTAAGGGGGTTACATTAGGCATCTGTTTGGGCTTCTAGTAGCCACCTAAAAATCTCAAATGATAACCAACCCTAAGTGTTTTGGAATTAAGAATTTAAATATGGAATAACTCATCATCCTTGATTATAATTTATAGGATTTGACATTTGCCCTACGCATGATAAACTGGTGCCAGAGCACGAGCGGAAAGAACAAAGTAGTGACTCTTTTTCTTATATTATGTGTAATGCGTTGTATGTATATTTTATCATTAAATTATGTTGATTGTAAATGCTACGGTGTATGTTGCTATTAAAACTTTGTGTATACAGCTGTGAGTGCCGTCGTTTGTGACGTAAATCACGCATCATGTGGATACAGCCGAGAAAGCTGTCGTTTGTGATGTAAGTCACGCATCATGTAGATACAGTTGTGAGAGCTATCGTTTGTAATGAAAGTCACGCATCACTGTGATTGTTGCTGCTGTTGCTGCTTTATGATTTCCTTACATGCTATGTTATTATATATTATATGAGTTAATTGTTACTACTGGGATTTTTTTTGAATCTCACTCTTTCCAATGACTAACCTACAGCCAGGGCTAGTGGCTCAAAGGAGAAACAAGTGACTAAGGGCGGCTAGAGTTCCCAACTAGGAGATTTGTACTTTGTTGGTTGGTTATCATATTTTTAGGATTATTGTACATATTATAAATGTTGTAAATTTGGTTAGTGTGATGTAATCCTCGATATGTGAAAGTGATGTGGGCACATATGCCCTGTAAACCTTTATGATAAATGGATATACCTGAGTGTTGTTGAGAATTTGCTTACACATTAATATAACTGCACAGGCCAAATATACTCGAAATGTGAATGTGAGACCGTATTGAACAGGTTTTGGAAAAAGCTTTAGAAAACCCACTTTATCACAGGATCGAACCCTGCCTTGAAGTTGGGATTTTTTAATAAGTTTTGAATTATCCGCTGGTCTCTAATTCATCATAATGACGCATTTTTGAACTATAATTACAGTGATTAAGGTAAGAGGTTACATTTTTGGTTTTATAGCAGAAGTTCCTGACAAGGGTAGGTTTTACTAGGATAATTGCCATAGTTCTTTGGCTTAGTGATAATAGATAACCCATGAATGTTTTTGGTATATACTTGAATATTCCTGTTATTGCTAGTATATGAGTTTTAAGGAATATATATATAGATATACATTTACTGTGATATTGACGTGGTGAATCATTTGTAGAGTGAAAGGAAACAATGGTTTGCCCAAAGGTGCGTCGTGTAGAACTAAAGGTGGAAGAGATATATGACAACCCACCTGATCCCACGCAACTGATGATGGGCATATTAATGGAGCAGCGGCATATGATCAACGAGCCAAGGGAAGAGCTCCAAGAAAAGAAGGACAAACATACTGCCGAGAGAGTCCAATCGACCCAAGAAGAGACTCAAAAGGAGATACATCATGAAGGGATAGTAGATTGATCTATTCTGTTTTAGAGTCCCTACCTCATATAGCACCGAACCAGGAGTCATATGAGGACCTAGCCCGAGATGAAAGAGATATATAGTATTGGGTCTCCAAATTCTATAAACATCTACCTTCAGTGTTCAGGGAAAGGTTTGATCCCCAAGCGGCTAAAGATAGGTTGAATCGCCTAGAGAAGATCTTTGAAGTACTAGACTGCCCAACTGAGGTGAAGGCATGGTTAGTCGTTTACAAGCTGGAGGGGGATGCCGATCGATGGTGGCGGAATGTTACTATGACGTTACAGAACCATAATGTGCCCTTGACCTAGGAGCTGTTTCAAGAAAAATTTAATGATAAATACTTTCCCAAGTCAGTGAGGCTCGAGAAGGAATATGAGTTCTTGTCCATTAAGTAGGGTGATATAGAAACCTTTGATGACTACTTGTCTTGATTCATCCGATTGGCCAAATACTCCTTTTATCTATGACATATGGATGATGAGGAATGGAGCTTTGATATGTTGATTTGAGGTTTAAGGCGTGAGTTGAGCAAAAGGTTAGCCACTCACCAGTTTACTGAATTCAAGAAAGTGGTGGAGGAGTGCAGAATGATCCTTGTCTACAGGTAGTGGTAAGAAGCCCTATCAACCCGAAGACCACGAACCCCAGAAATCCCCAGCGATATGGATATGTACTTACTGTGGTCAGTCAGTGATGTGTGCTTCTGTCGCTAAAGCAATCAATTAAACTAGGTCATAAATTATTATGTAGTTTAGGGTCAACCTAGGTCATTCTCCTAAGGAGCAAGCTATGGGTTTTCTTTAGGATTGATTTTTAAGTGACAAAAGATGCAATGTAATGAACCTAAACTGGAATGCAAGACACTACTACCTAAATGCAATTAAACTAACTAAATGCACTAATGCAATTGACTCTTAAGTGAGACTAATCTATATGAATTTGAATGCAATTTTTGGGGGGTTTTATGAAAGAGTAATTAAAATCCTAGAAAAAGACTAATCAAAAGTAAGACAAACAATAAAGATTGAGTTCAGTTATGATGATAAAGGGGACAACTTAGGATTCACATGGAGTTAACTTTCTTAGCCCACATTAATTAATTAAACCAAAGGGAGGTTGATGAAAAATTGGAATTAACAAATTTAATCACCTAATTGAAACATGAGAAACCCTCAAGCTCAATAACACTTAATTCATGAGAAAACTCATAATGAAATAAGCATCGGTTAACTAAATCCACTGAAACCAATCAAAATAGTTTAAGCTAGTTTTGGGAATAATGTTCACAATTGCCTAATCAAACAATTTGACAAATAACCAAACTAATTAAACAATCAAGAGATTAAACCCAAATTGACAATTAAATTAATAATGAAAACTCAGTTTATAATCTAATTACCAACCAAAGGGTTTGCAAACAAAAATCCCAACAATCATTTAAAAACAAATCAAATCCAAAATATCAATTCAATCCAAATCAATAATATGTCTACAATCTAAAACTAGATGTTCTCAATTATTACAACTCTAAATCATTTAAAACTCAATAATCCCAAGTCCTGAATCAAAAAGATAAAAGGAAAGATACTCCCTTGTGGTCTTCAAGTGTAAGCTCTTAGGCTTTAGTTTCCTCCATGCTCCTTGCCTCCCAAAATAGCTTAAGCTGCTATGAAAATTTCTCCCTTTCCTTCAAGTTCTAGCTGTGTCACAACCATCAAAAGAATGTGTTAAATATTAGTTGATGATTGATTAATGTCGTGGGACCCGTGGGTAAAGGAGATGGATGTAGCAATATTAGTGAATTTGGTGATGAGTCTGTGTTGCAACAATTAAAGGAGAAATAGGAGATTGAGAGAGTAGTGAATGATCTTGCGCCAAACAGAACTCGAGCTTTAGCGTTTGTGTGCGCGTCTTCTCTGCTTGTAACCGTAAGTGCTAGCTCTCAATCACGGCTCTCTCCTCAGTAGCAGCAGCTAGGTTAATTTTAAGGCAAGAAGAGAGAACTTTTGGGGTCCAAACTTGAGCCCATTAAAATTTAAGAAGCCCAATAAAATTTCACCATTAGATTCTCTTTTGGTTTCTAAGAAAAATTTTGCACCATAGGATCCTCTAATATGCTTTTCCTTGCCCTACAAGAATCAAATAAAATCGTGATCTATCATATATTTAAAAATATTATCCAATTACAAGATAACAATCAAAATATTAACAATTTAAGCTTGATAACATCATAATCAATTCAGATTTATATTATTTCCTAAAATTGGCTAATAATCCACATATTATCTAATAAATCCAAATTAGCCTAAATTAATCCCTAAAATAAATGAATAAGGTGGGATAAAATATATTAAATTTGGGTTTTATCAACTCCCCCACACTTATCATTTGTACTCCTGGGAAAAACAAATCAAAACCAAGGGAGAATAGCAAAACAAAACAAAATAAAAGCTTCAACAGTGAATGTTCCAATCACAAGCAATAAGTAAACAAAAAGCACTTCAACATCTTTCTTATCCAAGTGATTTTCTCATGACTCAAGAAAACAAACTTCATGGCAATTATTTGACAAAGGGAAATCTAAGCTAGAAATCCCTCACCAAGGATATGTATATGTCACTCATCACTCGAAAGTGTATAGGCTTGTGTTTACACTCAAATCCACCCTATCCATTACTCTTTCCATAGGCTTGACAAGAATCTAAGTTCTCCACCACTAGCAAAGCAAATGCAAACATAAATCCAAAGGACTTTTATTAGGTTGTAATGGGGCTAAGGTTAAGAAAGATAGGGTATAGTGTTTGGGAAAAAAAAGTTAAATATCTTAGAGGATGAAGAGAATGGTGCTATAGAGAAAACATGATGCAAGAAACCAAACCACACTTGAACTAGGTCATTGCTCTTTTTTGTCTCTTTTTTTTCACTTTTTTTCTTTTTCCAACTTTCTTGGGCTGTTATATATATGTTCTTTTGATGTGAACCTATGTATTGGTGATATAAAGGCCTGATTACTCAAACATTTGTAACTCAATAGCACCAAGATGCTACTAGCACGCTCATAGCTCTTATTGGCCATTTGATGTGAAGATCAACATTGATGATGAAGACCCCCGGTTACTAAGCACATCTCAAACTAGTGGAACGAAATCTTATTACTTTTTTTTGTCTTTTTTTCTTTTTTTTCAAGATAATCTACCATACTTTTCACAATGACCCAATTCCTATTTCTGTACATGTTCTTTCATCTAAAATAGATATAATGCAATGCTTTTCAACTCTTAAGACATTCAATAGGGTAGGTTTTTTTTTTGTGTTATGGGGTGAAGAAAAAGAAATATAAAATATAGGCTCAACGGGGCTAAACAAAATATATATGTATGAAAAGGGTAGATTTTTTGGCTTATCTGGCTAAAATGAAATGAATGCCTTTATCATTTTATGAATACACATGCATTAAATGTGGCCTCAAATAAGATTCAGGTCAAGTTCTAGATCAAGTAAAGAGATAGGGGTACACACCGAAAAAAATGCATTAGGCTCAAAATCTTACTAGGTTTATATGATTACTAGCCTAAATTCACCCAAGCCAAATTCATTGCCACTAGGTTCACCAACTCAAAACATGATTAAGCACTTTTCAAATTAAGAATGCATCATGCTAAAGTTAATTAAAACTTGCAAGTGTAACATTCAAAATAGTTGATCCCTCCCCCACACTTAAACAATGCATTGTCCTCAATGCAAAATAGTTAAAGCAAAGCACAAAGATGACTAATATGAAACACTACTCAACTCAATAATATGACAATGCAAAATAAAAGAGTAAAGGAAGGAATACAACCAGGGTCTGTGGTGTCTCACAGTGCAGTAACCTCCACTGCTTGAGTGGAGAATCTGTCATAGAACTGCTTCAAGCGGTGTCCATTAACGATGAAGCATTTTCTATTCAGCTCCCTTTTGATCTTCATAGCTCCATATGGAAAAACATCAATGACAATGAAGGGCCTCTCCCATCTAGAGCGGAGCTTTCCTGGCATGAGTTTCGATATGGAGACGTACAGTAAAACTTTTTGGCCCACTTGAAATTCTCTCTTCATAATGAGTTTGTCATGGACTGCTTTAGTATTTTCCTTATAAATGTTGGCATTCTCATAAGCTTCCCTTCTTAACTCTTCAAGCTCTTACAATTTCAAATTTCTTTTAACACCGGCACTAGCAAGATCAAGGTTACACCTTTTTATTACCCAGTATGCCTTGTGCTCTACCTCTACTAGCAAATGACATGCTTTGCCATAGACAATCTTGTATGGAGACATACTAATGGGACTTTTATATGTTGTGCGATACACCCAAAGTGTAACCCCCTTTCGTAATTATATCCGAAACACGTGATTACAATGAAATAGAGACCAATAATAATCAAAACTCATTTACATTCCCATCCTTAAGATAGGGTTTTCATAAATTTCTTTCACAAATACTTTAACCTAGTCTCACAATCATATTTCGAATACAATTACCTCGTGAAGATAAATCACATTCATATAAATATCAGACTGCACAATAATAATACTGGAAATTCCACGTTCATACCTTCACTAAAGATACGTAGGGCACAATTGCCCATTACAATTCCTCAACGGGGATTACACAAATCCATATCTAATACATAACCAAATAACCCAATATACATCCAAGCACATGTACATCCAATATCCAATTATACATAATCCCAACTACCATGATAACCAACTACCAAAATAACAACCCAAAGGAGTCCTCGTCGCCCTTGGATGCTTGCTCCATCCTCATTCTACCTTCCTTGTCTAAAATGTTGGTAGGGGAGGGTGAGATTCTAGAGAATCCTAGTAGGAAACAGATACCAATATGCATGTAAGATAAGTGTTTAATGTAAGACATGCTTGCATCACAATAACTTGTGCTCACATAATGATATATCTGCATGCTCAATGTTTCAACAACATACTCATGGCCATAGCATAAATAGAAACAGAGCTTCAATTATTCATATATGTTTCACATAATCAAGAAAAGCAATAACATGCATCAATACACAAACACAAATATCAATACATGCAGGAGAGGTAAGTTCCCTACCCTTATTCTTCCACGTATGCTCCAGTATCGGCTACTCACGATCCGAGCGGATATCAAACCATGATTAGGGAGAATACCTAACCTTATAACCAAATCAAGGACATAGGATCATTCTCTTTTTCAAATTCTCATTTTCATAACACTTAAAGTTGGTTACTATTCAAGACCTTTAGGTGGCTAATCAAAGCCTAAACACATGCCTAAAGGCTTGGGAAACACTTGACCAAAAACCATCTTCAGAAGTCCAAAATGTCACTTTTTATGGTTGGCTGCGGCCAACAATAGGCCAGAAACATTTGGGCCTCGGCCAAGAAAATCTATTTTTTTGGCTGAACTTTCAAAAATTATAATTAATTCTAGAAAAATAAAAATGAGGTGATTCCAAAGCCAAATGAAAGCTATATAAGTACTATTTACTGGAAAAATATGGACCATTACTGGAAAGCACCAAAAAATTCCAAAATTACACAAAACTCCACACTGCCCCAAAACAGAGTTCAGTTTTGATCCCAACTTTGGCAGAGCATAACTCTCAGTTCAAAAAACGAAATGACATGAATTATATATCCATTTTCAAGCTTGGGATGTGAAATTTAAGACTAAAAAGTTTCAGAATTTGCCAACACCATTTGGTCATTCAAAACGTTCGTGCAAACTGACTGCCCAGACAGAGTTCACACAAGACAGATTTTCCAATTTTTCTACCAAAGTGTTCAATGACTCCAAAATCAATAATCAAACCTATTCCCATACAATTTCTCACAAAGAACACAATGGCAACCTAAAAATGACCAAAATCACAACCTATTGACATGCCCTGTTTTGCCCAATACACAAAAACCAACACAAAGTGGCCAAACTTCACTTTTAAGCTTCAATGCAATTCTATCACTTTAAAACACTAAACAAGGCACCATTTTCATAACAATAACATACCATACTCCCCCATAACCCTAAATCACGAAAATTAGGGCAAATTTTCCAGAAATTTAAGGGCCAACCAATGGCCACAAAACTTATATGAAAATGAAACTTTCACTTACATCAACAACTTTCCCAAAGAAGTTCTTTGGTTCACCCAAATCCATAATTTCGTGAGAGCTCAAACACCACCAAATGACAAATCTAAAACCATGAAAGTGAAGCTTTCAACTCAAGAAACAACTTTAAAGAAGGGAGTTTTGGCATTAGAGATCATTTAGAAGGTCAAAATGCAAAAATTTTACCTTGGAAACTTTCTCTTTCTTCACCTTCAATGACTGCTCGAAAATGGAGAGAAGGATGAGAGAGAAATGAAAGTGGAGGAGTGGAGAAGGAGATGAAATGATACTCTCTTCCCATGCCATATTTACTGCAACAAAAATGAGGGAAAGAGAGAGAAAAAATATGATTAAAAATGCTTACTTTGACTTTCTCTAACACTCTGCCATCATCTCCATTTGCCACATGTCCCAATCTTATTAGTCCTCATAAAGTAAGTAACCACTTGGTTACTCTAATCACTCCATTAGCCACTTAGTTACACTTCTCATTTTTCTTAGTTAGTAATTAATTTCTCCATTAATTACTAAGTAATTAACCAATAATTTTACATTCTTTCAATTTTTCACTAACTATGGCATATTAATTAATATTGCCACATAATACATAATCAAATTCTTTTCCTTCTTTCATGCGCCATTTACCCCTATATTTAGCCCAATAATTATTTTATCACATAATTATGTTAAAATACAAGGTGTTGGGCATTTCCAATACTTAATCTGGATCTCAAATCCACATTAATCCACATAATCATTCACAATAATTGTAATTAGCCCTTAATCAAAATTTGGGGCATTACACAAAGTGCATCATTGTGCCTTTTACTCTAATCCTTTAGGTTGGGTTGCATCGTCTTTTCTAAAATGAGCTTGATTTCTCTATTAGAGAGTTCTACTTGACCATTCGTCTGGGGGTATTATGGAGTGGCCACCTTGTGCATCACACCATACTTGCTAAGCAAGTTCTGCAAACTCCAATTGCAAAAATGAGTACCTTGATCACTAATGATAGCTCTAGAAATGCCAAACCTGCAAAGAATATGAGACCGAACAAAGGAAACCACTATAGAAGAGTCATTAGTATGAGTGGGGATTGCCTCAACCCACTTGAACACATAATTCACAACCAGCAGGATACACAGATAACCAAATAAAGTGGGAAAATGTCCCATGAAATCAATTCCCTAAACATCAAACTTCACAGAATAATAAGGGTTATTGGGGCATTTCATGTGTAATAAACCAAATTTGATTAAGGGCTAATGACTATTATTGAGAATGATTTTGTGAAATAAAGTTGATTTGAGACCCGAATTCATTATTGAAAATGCCCAACACCCTGCATTTTAGCATAATTATGTGACAAAGTAATTCTTGGGCTAAAATTAGAGGGAATAGCACATGGAGAAGAAGAAAAGAATTAAAATATGTGTTATATGGCAATTCTTGTGAATGTGCCATAAATAGGAAAAATTTGAAAGAATGGAAAATTATCGGCTAATTAGTTAGTGATTAGTGGAAAAATGAGGAGGGTAACTAAATGGCCAATGAAGTGGTTAGAATAACTAATTAGTTACTTATTTTATGATGAGTTAGTGCATTGGAAAGTCAAACAAGGTATTTTAAATCATTTTCTCTCTCTCCCCCTCTCTCTTATGCGTATGGGCATAGGAATGGGTAGAATTTCTGCCTTCTTCTTCATTATCTTCATTATCACACATTCTCTCTCTTGCTCTCTCCATTTTCATTTAACAAGAAGGAAGAAAGAGAAAAGAAAAGCTTGAGATTAAGGTAAGATCTTGACCTCAAATGCCAAAACCTCCTTCTATAATCTTGTTCTCCTTGTTGAGAGCTTTCATTCTATAGTTTTATATTCTCAAGAGGAGGTGTTTTTGTGCTTGAGAAAATTTGGAAGTTGATGAATCAAGAAACAAGTTTGGGAAAATGAAAGAGTTGAGTGAAAGCTTCATTTTGGTATATAAGTTGTGACTATTTGTTGAGCCTATAATTTCTAGAATTTTTGCCCTATTTTCGTTGGATTAGGGTCTTAGAGAGTTTGGTATGTTGTAATCTTGGAAATGGTGTTTTGTTGTGTGTTTTGGATAGATGGAATTGATTTAAGGATTAGATGTCAAGTTTGGCAATTTTGGGATTTTGTGTTGAAAGTTGGCTAAAATAGAGCATGATAATGGAATGAGAATTTAGTTGTTTTGATGTTTCCATTGGATTTCTTGTGGAAAATTGTGTGGGAGTAGTGTTGGATGAGAATTTTGGAACATTTAGAAACATTTGTTGAAAACTGAGTAATGTTGTTGGTGAAAAACTCTGTGCAGGTAATCAGTTTGCATGGACCTTTTGAAATAGAAAATGGTATCTAAAAATTTTGAAATTCTCCAATTTTGTAGTAGACATTTCAAGCTTTCCAATGATATAAATTTTGTATCATTTTGATATGTGCGCTAAAAGTTATGAATTTCTAAAGTTTAAGGTTGAAACTGGATTTAATTCTGGAACAATATGGACATTTGTGGAATTATGGATTTTTGTGGTTAAAGACAACAATGATTCATATTTTTCCTATAAAGAGGGCTTAAAAATATTTAAGTAGGACTTAGGATCACCTCATTTCAAATTTTCTGAAATTAGTTATGATTTTTGGAAGTTCAGTAAAGAGACAGAATTTTTCCTTGGCTAGCCCAAAAGTTTCTGACCTGCTTTTGGCCACAGCTAGAAGACTCTTGGCTACAGCCAAAAACTCTCTGACCTGATTTTAGCCACATCCCAAAAGTTTCTAACCTATTTTTTATTGTGGCCAACACCCAAAAATCAGAACTTTTCACTATCGTGAGGTGGTCTTTGAGATAGTACTTTCTAACCTTTTAGGCATTTGTTTGGGCCTCTAGCAACCACCTAAAGGTCTCAAATGATAACCAATCTTAAGTATTGTGGAGTTAAGTATTGGATTAGAGAATAACTCTTCGTCCTTAATTATGGATTATAGGATTTGATATTTGCCTTGCCCGCGATAGACCAATGCCAGAGCAAGCACAGAAAGAACAAGGTAGTACTTTCTGGGTCATCTCAGATCTTGCAGTTGGCCTTTATCCCTCAAAATCTCAAGACTCTTTATTTTTACTTTACATACAAAGGATTTACTTGTTACCAATATAAATAATCTAGCACCTTTCTCTTGTTTTGTGTATGATACATTGTATGCATGACTTATCATTGTATTGTCGTTGTGAAATATGTTGTATGAAACATTCATGTGTTGAAACATGTGGATGTGAAAAATGTCGTTGTGCGTTGTAGCGTGAATAATTCAGCGTGAGCAGTCATGTGGGTGATGCAAGTCACACTTACCCCTACCGTTGTAACTGCCGCTACAATTGCCGTTATGGGTTGTGGAATTGTGAATTGCCACTGTTGAGAAACATGCTGGTGTGGCTATGTTGTTGTGGAATGTGTCATATGAAATCATGCTATGGTGAAATATATTGATGTGTGATATGCAGTTGTACATTGCAGCGTGAGCAATCGTAGTAGGTGATGCACATCACACCTACCCTTGCGGTTGTAAATGACATTGTTCTGTCATGGTGTTGTGATTTGCTTACATGCTTTGTGGTTGTGCATACTATGAGTGAATTGTTACTACTGGGATTCTTTAAAATCTCATTCTTTCCATAAAACAATTTTTAGACAGGGCCAGTGGTACTAAAGAGAAGCAGGAGACGAAGGGCAGATAGAGCTCCAAGCTATGAGTTTTATTTTGGATAGTTGGTTATCATACCCTTAGTTTTTGGATATTTTGTTGAGAATTAATTGTATATGTTACAGCTATTGGATAGTTTTGTGTAATCCCCTAGAATGGGAAACTGATTATGGGCATTTGTGCCCTATAAACCCTTGGTTGATTAATGGAACCCAAGCGTGTTAGGAATTTATGTTGCACTTTGATATTTATGAATAGAATCGAACTGTACAGGCCAAATGTGTATTTGAAATGTGTATATGAGACCGTGTTAAACAGGTTTTAGAAAATTTTTTGCAAGCCCTGTTTTGGGAAATGGAATTTTTAACAAGTCTCAATTTATCTTGTAGTTTCTAATTCAACATAATTATGTATTTTTGAACCTAAACCTAGGCCTTGATATGAAGGGGGTTACATCATTCTTCCTAGAAATATTACCCACAAATTGACATCTGGAACACTGCTTACAAGATTTATAAGCATCATGAAATAAACTAGCTAGAACAATCCACTTTCCAAAACTTTTCTAGCAGTATGCTTAGCATTAAAATGTCCCCCACATGCAAGAGTATGGCCAAAAGTTAAGACAGACTTAAATTCATTATCAAGAATGCATCACCTAATAATTTGATCACTTTAAATGTGCCACAAGTGATGATTATCCCATATATAGAATTTATAGTCTCTCTTAAACTTATTCAGTTGATGTTTATTCAGTTAGCTGGTAAAACATATGCGACTAGATAATTGGCAATATCAACATACCAAGGGGTATAAACAACAACCTCATAAAGCCTTTGATCAGGAAAATCATCAAGGGTAAAGATGTTACTGTAGGTGATTCAAGCCTACTCAAGTGATCAACTACCATATTCTCTGCACCACTCTTATCATGAATCTCCACATCAAACTCTTGTATCAGCATCACCCACCTAATGAGGCGGGGTTTGGAGTCCGGTTTCTTGAATAATTATTTGATAGATGAGTGATCTGTAAAGACAGTCACCTTAGTGTGAAGGATGTAGGATCAAAATTTTTCTAACCCAAAGTTGATTGCAAATAGCTCTTTCTCTGTGTTAGTGTAGTTAGCCTGAGCAACATCTAATGTTCGAGAGGCATATGCTATGATATGTTGTCTCTTCTCTACTCTCTGGTCAAGAACAACACCTAATGCATAATCTGAAGCATCACACAAGAGCTCAAATGGAAGGTTCCAGTTAGGTGGCTGAATGATAGGGGGTGTAGTGAGTTTATTCTTTAACTCACCCCATGCATACCTGCAAGCATAATAAAAAATAAAACCTACATCTTTCTGCAATAAACACGACAATGACAATACTATCTTACTAAAATCCTGAATGAATCTTCTATAAAACCTAGCATGCCTAAGAAAAGAGCGTACATCTTTCACACAAGAAGGATATAGGAGAGATAAAATAATATTAACTTTAGCTTTATCAACCTCATTACTATCATGTGAAACAACATGGCCCAAAACAATTCCTTTATTGACCATGAAATGACATTTTTCAAAATTCAACACAAGATTATATTGAATGCATCTTTCCAAAACCTTACCTAAACTAACTAAGCATGCATTAAAAGAATCACCGTAAATAGTGAAATCATCTATAAAAACTTCCATGCAATGGTTAAGAAAATAAGAGAATATGGAAACCATGCAACGTTGAAAAGTGCCTGGTGCATTACATAAGCCAAATGGCATGCGTCTATATGCGTAGATTCCAAATGGCTATGTGAATGTGGTCTTATCCTAATCCTTAGGGCCAATAGAAATCTAGAAATATAAAAAAAAACCATCCAAAAAGCAGTAGTGTGATATACCAACAAGTATTTCTAACATTTGATCTATAAAGGGAAGGGGCAGTGGTCCTTTCTAGTCACAGAATTCAATTTCCTATAGTTAATACATACTCTCCAATTGTTCTAGACTCTAGTCAGAACTAGCTCACCTTCATCATTACGAACAACTATAGTACCAGTTTTCTTAGGTACTACTTGAACTGGACTCACCTACTGGCTATCAGAAATAGTCTAGATTATACCTGTAAAAAGAAGGTTAAAAACCTCTTTCTTTACCACATCAAGGATCATTGGATTGAGTCATCTTTGTGGATGTCGTACAGCCTTGGCACCATCTTCTAGCAGGATATGATGTATGTACACATTTGGGCTGATTCCAGGGATATCAACAAGAGTGCATCCAATAGCTTTTATCCATCTCCTAAGTACTTCTAGGAGGCGGGTTTCCTTATTAGCAAATATGTCGCTAGCTATAATCACAAGAAGTGTTTCGTCCTTCCCCAAATAGACATACTTCAATGAGTCAGGAAGCGGCTTTAACTCTAAGGATAAAGCTTGCACAATTAAAGGTATGAGAGGCTTCAACTCAACATCAGTCAAACTAAAAAGCTGCACAATTGATTCACAAACAGAAGATCAAACTTTCCTATCTTGGGGAGTATTAGTAGAAGCTGCAAGAGTAGAAGAATCAACCAACACATCACAATCAACAGCAACAGTGCCATCAGTAGCACTCATCTCAGAGACAGAATTAGAATCAGAAATCTTACTATAAAAAACATGATCAATGCCAATCAATAATTCAAAGTAAGGTAGTGAAGATAAATCAACTTTATTCATGGCTTCAATCATACTAAGTAACTGAGAAAGTCCATCATAATCAATAAAAGTAGTAGATGTATGATCCCTAGAATTATTAATTCTATAAATAGGCACAGAAGGATCATGTCTAGATTGTCTCATAATCTCAATAGCATAAGTGAAAATATCAATATCAGCAAAATCAAGATCAGCACATGTATCACAACTACCGATTCCAGCACATAGTATCATCTAAACTGGCAATATTATAGGATCTACTAAGCATGCTATCTCTAATATCTATCACAAAATCATCCATAACAGCATCAATAACATTAACATCTATCTCAGGGGGATGTCTTATAGATTCAAGCACATTAAAGTTTATGGTATCACTAGTAAATTCCAGAGTAAGGCTACCATAATGCATATCTATCATTGCTCAAGTGTTTTAAGGAAGGGCCTACCTAAAATCAAAGATGAATACCCTTTTTGCCTAAACCTACCATCATCCATATCAAGAACATAGAAGTCTGCAAGGAATATGAAATCTTTTACCTTAACCAAGATGTCCTCTAAAATGCCTTCTGGGACTGTGCAACGTCTATCAACAAGGGATGTAATGAGATTTGTGGGTTTAAGCTCTACACCTTTGAGTTGATTGAAGACTGATTTTGGCATAACGTTGATAGCTGCTCCCAAATCTACTAAGGCATATAAGAATTCAATGTCACCAATAATACAAGGTATGAGAAAGCTGCCAAGATCCTTGCACTTTACTGGCATTGGCATTTGATAAAGAAAAGAGACAACTACCTCTAAGTCAACTTTACCTTCATATTTAAATTTTCTCTTTGTAGTATATAAATCCTTCAAGAACTTTGCATATTTAGGCACTTGTGCGACTAAGTCAACTAGTGGAATATTGATTACCACCTTCTTGAAGATATCATAGACTTTATTAAACATTTCAGCTTCCTTCTTTTTCCTTTCAGCCTTAACTACTACAGTCGAAAAGGGGAGGGCTGGCTTTATCTCTTGCTTTCCTTCCTAATCCTTTTCTTGTTCTTTATAAGGCGCTACTTGTGTTTTTGATAAAGTGGACTGATCCTATGATGTGGAAATAGAAGGAATAATAGAAGGAGAGTCATCAACAACTTTCTTGTCTTTTGAAGTATTGGTGGTAACAGGATCTATAAAAGGAATTATCTCTCCACATCGAAGAGATATAGCATTAACTCTATCAATATTAGGATTTTGCTTAGGTCCAACATTTGGATTGGTTACCACTTAAGATGGAAGCTTTTCTGAACCTTGACTTTGTATATTACTGAGTACACTAGACAATTGACCCATTTGAGTCTGAAGAGCCTTAATTTCCTGTCTTTGTTGTTGTTGCATCAGGATTTTCATCATAGCATCCATCTTGCTTTCTAACTTTGAATCTTCATCTTGGACTGGTATTGATTGTCTAACTTGTTGAATCATTTTGCCACTAGAATTCCTACTTTGATTGAATTGTGCTTGCTGAGCTTGGCCATTTCCATATCAAAGATTTGGATGGTCACGCCATCTAAGATTATATGTATTAAAGAAAGGATCATATTTTTGGCCACCTTGAGTTATAGGCTTAGAAGGGTATATCGCATTACAAGATTCAACTCCATCATTCATGTAGGGACAAGAGTCAGTACCATGAGTTGCTAGAGAGCAAATAGAACAGAGTGGCCCTACTAGAGCGTAAGAGTTAGGCTGTGGGGTAAAAGACATAGAGGGCCCCATAGGATTGGCCATATTAGAAGAACTTTGCATATGAGACATAGCCATTTTTTCTATAGCAGATGCAAGTCTATCAATTTTGCTCTCTAGGTGAGACTTAGAATTAGAAGAAAATAGTTCCACTTCATTAACTTTGACCTATTGTCTACAACCAAATTGTTGTCGATTATCAGCTTTCCTTTCAATCAATTCCCAAGCATGATCTATAGTCAAGTGTAGAAGAGCACCACCACCAGCTGAATCTAATAAATCTCTCTATTGAGGTAAGAGACCTTTATGGAAGTATTGGATCAGAAATGCATCTGGAATCTGATAGTGGGGACAACTAGAACATAGCATTTTAGAATGCTCCAAATATTCATATAAGGATTCTCCAACCATTTGTCGACATCTACATATGTCCTTCCTGGCAGATGAAGTACGAGAAGCTGGGAATTACTTATCTAAGAACAGTTTCTTCAATTGGTTCCATGAAGTAGTAAATCCAGGAGGTCATCGAAGCAACCAATTTTTAGCAGATCCTTCTAAAGAGAATAGGAAGGCATGCATCTTAATCTGATCTTCAGTCACACCAACAGGTTTCATAGCAGTGTAAACCTTGTAAAACATTTTCAAGTAATTATGCGCCTCCTCATCTGAAAGACCATTAAATTTTGGAAGTAAATGTATCAATCCAAATTTCAACACAAAATTTGCATTAATATCAAGATAATTGATATACCAATTTTGAAAATGCAGATCAGGTGACACCTATTCTTTAATGGTCATAGCAGGATCAACAATATGAGCATCACCATTCTCATCAGCATTAATAATAATGTGTTCACCATCCATATTGATCTTAGAATCAGAAGATTCAACTATGGACTTAATAGAGGAACTACTGTCTACAAGAGTACTAGCTAAATGTCTTCTTCGATTGTGAAATGTTCTCTCAATCTTAAGATCAAGTTCAAACAATTTTCCAGAAGAGAATCAGGTTATGCAATAAAAAACTACCTAAGAAGTCAAGTAAAAACTCAAACCTAAAGCCTAACTGCTGCTCCCCGGCAACAGCGCCAAAATTGATGTGTGTTTCTATTGCAAAAGCAATCAATTAAACTAGGTCCTAAATTATTATGCAGTTTAGGATTAACCTAGGTCATTCTCCCAATGAGCAATCTATGGGTTTTCTTTAGGATTGATTTTTAAGCGATAAAAGATGCAAGGGAATGGACCTAAACTAGAATGCAAGACACTACTACCTAATTGAATTAAACTAACTAAATGCACTAATGCAATTGACTCTTAAACCTATATGAGAGTGAGACTAATCTATATGAATTTGAATGCAATTTTTAGGGGGTTTTATGAAAGTGTAATTAAAATCCTAGCAAAAGACTAATAAAAAGCAAGACAAACAACAAAGATTGAGTTCATTTATGATGATAAAGGGGACAACTTATGATTCACATGGAGTTAACTTTCTTAGCCCACATTAATTAATTAAACCAAAGAGAGGTTGATGAAAAATTGGAATTAACAAATTTAATCACCTAATTGAAACATGGGAAACCCTCAAGCTCAATAACACCTAATCCCTTAGAAAACTCATAATGAAATAAGTGACGGTTAATTAAATTATTGAAACCAATCAATATCATTTAAGCTAGTTTTGGGAATAATGTTCACAATTGCCTAATCAAACAATTTGACAATACACCAACCTAATTAAACAATCAAGAGATTAAACCCAAATTGACAATTAAATTAATAATGAAAACTCAGTTTATAATCTAATTGACAACCAAAGGGTTTGCAAACAAAAATCCCAACAATCATTTAAAACAAATCAAATCCAAAATATCAATTTAATCCAAATCAATAATATGTCTACAATCTAAAACTAGATTGTTCTCGATTATTACAACTCAAAATCATTTAAAACTAAATAATCCCAAGTCTTGAATCAAAAAGATAAAAGGAAAGACACTCCCTTGTGGTCTTCAAGTGTAAGCTCCTAGGCTTTAGTTTCCTCCATACTCCTCCCAAGTTGCCTCCCAAAATAGCTTAAGCTGCCATGAAAATTTCACCATTTCCTCCAAGTTCTAGCTGCATCATAACCATTAAAAGAGTGTGTGAAATATTAGTTGATGATTGATTAATTTTGTGGGACCCGTGGGTAAAGGAGATGGATGTAGCAATATTAGTGAATTTGGTGATGAGTCTGCGTGGCAATAATTAAAGGAGAAATAGAAGAGAGATTGAGAGCATGGTGAATGATCTTGCGCTGAATAGAACTCAAGCTTCAATATTTGTGTGCGTGTCTTCTCTGCATGTAACTGTAAGTGTTGGCTCTCAATCACGGCTCTCTCCTCAGTAGCAGTAGTTACGGGTGAAAGCAGAAGATGTATCGAAGATTGCTTTCAGGATGACGTATGTGCACTATGAGTTTTTGGTTGTGCTAACCAATGCACCTATTGTATTCATGGATAACGTAATTCGTGTCTTTCAACAGTATCTAGGTCAATTTGTGGTAGTGTTTATCGACAACATTCTAATATACTTCAAGAACAACAAGGAGTATGAGCATCATTTGAGAATAGTGTTGGAGATATTGCATGGAAAGCAACTCTATGCCAAGTTGAGAAAGTGTATGTCTTGTCTTTTGGAAGTAAAGTTCTTAGGCCACATTATCTCACTGGAAGGGGTCTCAGTGGATCCCAGTAAAGTGGAAGCAGTGCTGGACTGGAAAAGGAAAAAAGCTATTGCGGAGATATGTAGTTTTCTAGGTCTTACTGATCACTACCAGAGATTTATTCAGAATTTCTCCCGTATCACCTTGTCGATAACCAAGCTCATGTAGAGAGATCAACCATTTAAGTGGGATGAACGTTATGAAAACAGTTTTGTTGAGCTGAAGGAGAGGTTGACCACGGTATTGGTGTTAATTATACCCGATCCCATATTGACTTATGTTGTGTATAATGATACGAGTAATCAGGGGTTGGGGTGTGTCCTTATATAACAGGGATGAGTGGTAGCCTACGCCTCTCGACAGCTGAAGCCGCATGAAATGAACTATCCTACTCATGATATGGAGCTTATGGTGATTGTGTTTGCATTGAAAATATGGCAACATCATCTGTATGGTTTAACCTGCGACCACAAGAGTCTCAAGTATTTGTACGACCAGAAAGAGTTGAATATGAGACAGTACTAGTAGATGGAGTTGCTAAAAGATTACAACCTAGAGATCAAATATCATCTGGGTAAAGCTAATATTGTCGTCGATGCGCTTAGTTGAAAGGCTGTGCTAGTAGCAGCAATAATGATACAGGAGGGAAAATTGATAGAAGACTTTCGGGATTGGAATTTGTCAAACTAGATCTTAAGTGCTAATTACATTGTTTCCTAAAGGGAAAGAGATCTAAAGGATGAAATTGAAGAGGCTTAGAGACAAGATGATTGGGTGCAGTCCATTAAGGGCTAATGTTGATTATTGAGATGGTAATTGTGGATTAAAGTTGAATTAATGTGTATTTGTGATAATATTATCTAAATGTCATAATTGATGGAAAATTGATGGAATGGAAATTATTGGCCATAAGCTAGTAGTTAATGGGTAAATTAATTACTAACTAAGAGAAAATAAGAAGTGTGATTAAATGGCTAATGGAGGGATTAGAGAAGCTAATTGGTGATTTAATGGGTGAGAGCCAATAGGAAGAAGACAAGTGTCAAGAGGAGATGAAGTAAGAGAGTGTAAGAAAGTCAAACCCATTAGTTAATTATTTTTCCTCTCTCCTCTTCCATTGTTTTCGGCTGATGGAGGCATGGGGAAGGATTAACCATCATTTTACCTCCTTCTTCAAGCTTTATCTCTCATTTTCTCTCTCCATCTTTTCGTCAGCCATTGTTGTCTAAAGGGAAGGAAGAAAAGTTTGAAAAGGTAAGGGAAAATGAACTCTATTGCTCAAACTTCATTCATTAAAGTTTATACTTGGAGTGAGAGCTTCATTTTGATGTTTATAGTGTGCCCATTGGTGTTGGTTTATGCCTACATGAAATTTTAGGAAATGGTAAATCAAGAAGTCTCTTTGGCAAAGTTATAGAGGTGAGTAAGATAAACCTTTCTATATAGGTTTTATAGCCATTGGTTAAGTTTGGATTTTCTAAAAATTTTGCTTTGAATTTCGAAATTGAGGGTCATTGTGTTGTTGGCATGTTGTTGTCATGGAATTAGTGCCTTGTTTAGTGTTTTGAATGAATAGAATTGAATTGAAGCTTAAAGGTGAAGTTTGGGAACTTTGTATTTTGTTTTGTGTATTGGTCAAAACAGGGCACGGTGATAGGTTTTGATTTTGGTCATTTTGAGGTTACCATTGTGTTCCTTGTGAAAATTTATGTGGGAATAGGCTTGATTGTTAATTTTGGAGCCATTGGACACTTTGGTAGAAAGTTGGAAAATCTGTCTTGTGTGAACTCTGTCTGGGCAGTCAGTTTGCACGACAGTTTTGAATGACCAAATGGTATTGGAAAATTCTAAAACTTCCAAATTTAAATTTCACATCCCAAGCTTCAAAATGGACATATAATTTGTGTCATTTCGCTTTGTTAACTGAGAGTTATGCTTTGCCAAAGTTTGGGACAAAAATTGGACTATGTTTTGGAGTAGTGTTGAGTTTTGGTTGATTCTGGAAGTTTGTGGTAATTTCTGGTTATGTTCCATATTTTTCTAGTAAAGAAGACTTAAATACCTTTTATTTGGCTTTGGAATCACCTTGTTTCAAATTTTCTAGAATTAGTTATGAATTTTAGAAGTTTAGCCAAGAATCAGGAAATTTCTTGGCCACGGCCCAAGGTGGCTGGCCGTGGCCAGTGAACTTCTGACCATATTTTGGCTGCGGCCAACCCCTGTATTCTAGCATTTTGAGTTTTTGAAAAGAGATCTTCAACCTATTGTTTCCCAACCTTTTAGGGGTTTTATTAGAGGCATTTGTAGCTTCTTAAAGGTCATTATTGATAACTAAATCTAAGTGATGAAGAGTCAATTGAGAATTGGAATAGAGAATAATGCTTTGTCCTTAATTATGACTTTAGGATTTGATATTTGCCTAGAAAGTAGAAGGCCTGTGCCTGCTCAAGAACTGAAAGACCAAGATAGTGACAATTTATCCTATATCATGTATATTGTATTGCTTGTTTGCATTAATCATTGAATACAGTGAAGGGAAAGTGGCGTAAGCCCAATCTCGAATACAGATACAGTTGATAGGACGTGGCGAAAGCTTGGCCTTGAATACAGTGAGGGGACGTGGCGAGAGCTCGGCCTCGTATACAGTGAAAGGGATGTGACAATGTGCCCAGCCTCGAATATTGATTGCTGCATTGTGATATATGTTTACTTGCTTTGTTTATATGCATCATATACGTAAACTTTGCTACTGGGATTCTCTAGAATCTCATTCTTTCCAAATAACATTTTTAGATAGGGCAAGTGGATCGAAGAACAAGCAAGTAAACAAGGACGATTGGGACTGCCAGCGGTAGTCTTAGTTAAATATTTTGGTTTTATACTAAACTGGTTACCATTTTGGATAAATGTACATATTGAATAGAACATAGAAGTATAGTTTTGTGTAATCCCTGATATGGATACTGAGATGGGCATTGATGCCCTACTTATTATTTTTGGATTAATGTTATTATCCCAGATGAATGTCGGGAATTATGGTATACTCTGATACTGTACATGTAACAGACCGAATAGACCATTTATTTTAAGGAACAAAATGAATGGAGATCTATTTATACAAGTGTTATAAAATTTTTTAAATTATCCCGGATCTCTCATTCAATTATTAAACGTGTTTAAACGCTAATTGTGGTCTTTCTTGAGGCGGCGGTTACATGGGACTATGATTTGTTGCCTAGTCGATTAGTTCGATACAGGAAGAGAATTTGTGTTCCACTAAAGCATGAGTTGAGGCAGAGAATCTTGGATAAGGTATACGAGAGTCGGTATACTCTTCACCCTGGAATGACCAAGATGTACCACAGTTTGAAGTCTATGTATTGGTGGCCGGGATTGAAGAGCAATGTGACCAAGTACGTAGTGCGCTGTTTTAATTGTTAGAAAGAGAAGATTGAACACCAGAGACCACCAGGATTACTGTAGAGTCCTAATATTCCATAATGGAAGTAGGAAAGTGTGACCATGGATCTTGTTATAGGTTTTCCCAAGATTAGAAACTATGATGCAATTTGGATGATCGTGGACCGATTCACAAAGTCAGCACATTTTATATCGATCAATGCAAACTACTCTCCAGACAAAGTGGCAGAAATCTATATTAGAGAGATTGTGAGACTTCATGGCACACTAAAAAGCATCATTTCATATAGAGATTTCCATTTCACTTCAAGATTTTGGAGGGCTCTACATGAAGCTCTGGATATGAAATTGAGATTTAGTATAACCTATCATCGCCAGACAGACAGACAATCAGAAATGACCATTCAAACGCTAGAAGATATGTTGAGGGAATGTGTCCTAGACTTTAAAGGGAATTGAGACTACTTTCTTCTACTTACTGAATTCACTTATAACAATAGCTACCATGCGAGCATTCAGATGGCTCCGTATAAAGCATTATAAGGGAGAAGGTGCCAATTACATTTTTGCTGCACAGAGCTGTTTGAGAAAAGGTTATACGGGCCATATCTTATTGATCAGACCACAGAGTAGATTAAAATCATTCAAAAGAGTTTCCTTGTATGGCAAAGTCGACAGAAAAGCTACACTGATAAAAGGAGAAGACCTCTAGAGTTCGAAGTTGGTGATCATGTATTCTTAAGGGTATCTCTGGTCACAGGTATCAGGAGAGCAATCAAGCGAAAGAAGCTGAGCCCGCGGTACATTGGTCTATTTGAGATTATTATAAGAATCAGACTTATAGCATATCGAGTATCCCTACCCTCGAACTTGAGCAGGTTCCATGATGTATTCCATGTTTCACAGCTGAAGAAGTACTAACTAGATCCAAAGCACATTATCGAGTATGAAGATGTCGACTTGCAAGACAACTTCACCTATGCGGTAGAGTCAGAACAAATCATTGATAGGGAAGAAGGACGGCTCAGACACTAAAGCATACTATTTGTAAAGGTGGTCTGAAAGCGAATATCTCAGAAGGAAACAACTTGGGAAGCGGAAGCAGACATGTAGAGGCGTTATCCGGAGTTTATGGTTCAAGTTATGTAACAAATTTCGGGGATGAAATTTATTGTACAAGGGGAGAATTGTAATGCCCTAAAATATGATTAAGGGCTAATGACTCCAAAAGTGAATGTCATTAATGTCAAACAAATAGTTTCAGGGAATTTAATGTGAATTATGACCCGAAGTAGCAGTAGTCAGTGCCCAAACCCTATATTTAAGCTCCATTGTGTTGTCAAGGCTTAAATTGCATTAAAATAGAGGGAATGGCACATAAAAGGAAGAAATGGAAGTGCATAATGTGCTCAATGGTGAGTCAATAGGAATTGCCATAGTCAAGGGCAAAGTGGGAAAAAGAGAAAGTTACCAACCAATTAGTCAGCAACCGAAGAGGGAATCCACTGATAACTTAAAGATTAAGTGGTGTGACCAATTGTCAAGTGAACAAGAGAGAATAATCACATGGGTGCAAACACATGGAAGAAGTCACAAGATGGTGACACTTGGCATCACATGAGCTTTTGGATGAAAGTCAAATTTTCAAACTCTTTTTTTTTTCTTCCCTCTCTCCTCAAGGTGGACTAAGAGGCTTAAGGGGTTAGAAAAACTGATCTCAATATCATTTCTTACTCTTTCTCCAAGCTCTAGGTCGTCCATGGTATATAAGGAAAGAGAAAGAAGAAATCAAGGTAAGTGTATTCTATTTGACCTTGAAGATGACCTTAAAGGTCAAAGACCTCTTCTTTAATCTTGACCACCTTAATGAGAGCTTCATTTCTATGGTTTTAGAATTTTAAGAGGAGAAGCTTTGTGAGTTCAAGAAAAGTTGGAGGTTGAAGAATCAAAGAACAAGTTTGGGAAAATGAAAGAGGTGAGTAAAAGCTACCTTTTGGTATATATGTTGTAGTCATTAGTTGAGTACCTTGATTTCTGGATTTATGCCTTAATTTTTGTGTACGTTAGGGTTGTGGAGTGTCATGATGTTTTGTTGATGGTTATGGTGTCTTGGGTTGTGTTTTGGACAATGTAATTGATTTGGGGTTTTGAATGTGAAATGTTAGTAATTATGAGTTTTATGTTGAAATATGGTCAAAACAGAATATGAGAAAGTAATAGGAATTTGGGTGTTTTGATGTTTTCATTAGATTCCTTGTGGAAAATTGTATAGGAGTAGTGTTGGTTGTGGATTTTGAACCTTTAGAAACACTTGTGCAAAAACTGGAAGTTCTGGAATTCTGTCAAGTGAAAAATTCTGTGCAGGGGACCAAATTTGCTTAGTGTTTTGAAATAGCAAATGGTGTCAAAAAGTTGTGAAACTTTCCAGTTTTGTAGAAGACATTGCAAGCTTTAAAATGGTATAAAGTTTGTGTCATTTGGGGTTGTTTTCTAAGAGTTATGGTCAGTTGAAATCAGCCAAAAATTAGTCCAATTTTTTGCCGCCACCAGGCATTGTTGGCCGCAGCCAAAAAGTTTCGGACCAGTTCTTGGCCGAAGCCAAATGGGAGTTGGCCGTAGCCCAAATGTTACTGACCTGTTCTTGGTCATAGCCTAAATGTTACTGACCTGCTCTTGGCCGCGTTTCTGATCTGATTTTGGCCCCGGCCAGTGGTTCCTAGCTGCAGCCCAAAACTTTCTGACCTCCTCTTGGCCATGGCCAAAGAGGGTCTTGGCTGCGGCCAACCCCCAAAATCCTATATTTTGAATTTTTGAAAGATGATCTTTTGTCTAGTCTTTCCCAACTTTAGGCATTTGTTTGGGCTTCTAGTAGCCACCTAAAAGTCTCAAATGATAACCAACCCTAAGTGTTTTGGAATTAAGAATTGAAATAGGGAATATTTCTTCGTCCTTGATTATGATTTATAGGATTTGACATTTGCCTTACGCGTGATAAATTGGTGCCAGAGCACGAGCAGAAAGAACTAGGCAGTGACTCTTTCTCTTATATTATGTGTAATACATTATATGTATGTCTTATTATTGAATTGTGTTGATTGTAAATGCTACGGTGTATGTTGCTGTCAAAGCTTTGTGTATACAGCCGTGAGTGTTGTTGTTTGTGACGCTAGTCATGCATCATGTGGATACAGCCGAGAGAGCTGTCGTTTGTTACCTAAGTCACGCATCATGTGGATACAGCTTGAGAGCTGCCGTTTATTACAAAAGTCACACATCACTGTGATTGTTGGTGCTGTTGTTGCTTTGTGATTTGCTTACATGCTATGTTAATGTTATATGAGTGAATTGTTACTACTAGGATTCTTTTGAATCTCACTCTTTCTAATGACTAACCTACAGTCAAGGCTAATAGATTAAAGGAGAAATAAGTGACTAAGGGCGGCTAGAGTTCCCAGCTAGGAGATTTGTACTTTGTTAGTTGGCTATCATATTTTTGGAATTATTGTACATATTATAAATGTTGTAAATTTGGTTAGAATGATGTAATCCCCGGTATGGGAAAGTGATATGGGCACATATGCCCTATAAACTTGTGGTTAATGGATATAACCGAGTGTTGTCAGGAATTTTGCTTACACTTTGATATGTATGAATAAAACTGAACTGCACAGGCCAAATATATTCGAAATGTCAATGTGAGACCGTATTGAACAGGTTTTGGAAAAAACTTTTGAAAACCCACTTTATCACAGGACCGAACCCTGTCTTGAAGTTGGGACTTTTAATAAGTTTTGAATTATCTGCTAGTCTCTAATTTATCATAATGACGCATTTTCTATAATTATGGCTATTAAAGTATGGGGTTACATTGACAAACTGCATATTAAAATAAACCAATAGCTTCCACAAAAAATGTATTCAAACTTCCTCTTACAATTTACTTTCGAATTTTGTCAAAGTAGAAACGAAGAATAATATCCACAATAATATTATTCTTTTGTGTTGACAAGAACAAGGACGAAACATTGACTCAGGTCACACAAGCATAATAACCATGAAAATTTACATATACTAGCAAGTAAATGATAATCATAGGCGTCTTTGAAGATTTAGCCTTCTTGTAGCAATAAATCGTTGTCCATTTGTGACACTCTACAGTTTACATCTATTTCAAAAATGGAAAGAAACCAAAGGCAACACAGTAAATCTTTTAAGAATTTTATTCACCATCAAAAAAGGATTTTACTTTTCATCTTTGCTGTAATTTGAACAAGCTTGGAGCAGGAAACCAAATACATCCTGTTAACAACAAAGAAAAAAAAACGAAGCAGAAGAAGAAAGAAAGAAATACTCCCAAACTTAAATCTCAACCAATTTAGAACAAGACTATCTGCATCCCTTAAAAACCAACGAATATGATTTTAACATCAACAAAAGTTGCAGGAAGCGATATATTGATGGATTCTAAAAGTTGTTTGGGGTAAATTAAAATGATGTTAGTCAATTTCTAAAGACTAAATTGACAGAATACACATCTACAATGTTACATATATCTTACTTCATTTACTTCTTAAACACTGACTTATTTGTTACTTCTTCAACGTTATTGAGTTCCTTCTCTGACTTGTTCATTGATACAAAGAGTCTTCCAAGCTCCCCAATCAACTCACTGCGTTCTTTGTTCTGTAGATGCACAAAAAGTGTTTTTGTGTGTGTGACTCGTTTAGTCAATGAATTATAATTAAAGGAACCAACTTAAAACTCAATAGGGAAGCATTGAGTCCTACCTTGTAGATGCCTGATCTTCCAACCCCCACAAATTGTTTTACAAACAAAAAAGTTGACAGAGCAATGCATTTTTGTACTGGAAAAGACAAAACAAGGTAAGAATGAGGAACAAAATTAAGGGAAGGGGAGTTCCATGTGGAGCTAGATTTATCATATCAGATCATGCAAGCAGTGATGGCTCTCAAGAAAATTAAAATATGACTTAATTTGTGACTTCTTTTTTATGTCTTAAAATTCCTCTTCAAGTCTAAGAAGAGACCTATACTTAGCAGAGTAATTTTTTTTGAAACTTGCTCTAAGCATTTATTTTCTGATTCTTTTAACTGCAGGAGCAAAGAATAATATTCACACCAGTGCAAACATCAGATTTTATTTATTTAAGTGAACCAAGACTTGACCCAAAAGAAAAAGGAATTAATTAAGAGGATGAAGACAAGTAACAAGACATTTTTGCAAAATCCATTTAAATAAAATACAAGGAGTAAACTACTCAAAGAAGCAAAACAACAACAATAAAGAAATGCAAAGAAAAATTTCAAGATAAAACAGAAAATTGTAATCTTGAATGAATAGACAATAAACTTTTCGAGCCAAATTGGTTGACTATTTGTCAACATTCACAGCACTACCATGTTGCCCTGGTTGCATTCAATGTACTCATTCTTTGCTAATCAAAGATGCATAACAAAATTTAATGAGGCCAATAATTTTACTTCATAATTGTAGCAATATATCCTTACCCAATAGTGGCACTATAATTCTATCTCAGACAATGAAAAGAAAGCTTTAATGCAAATAACCAACTGCCTTCAGTTCCAAACAACAAAAACACACTAGAAAAATGCTCCACCTCTATATAAAAATTTTGAAATCATTGAATGTATTTTTGATAAATATTGCTGGATTTCAACTGGTGGCCCATTGTTGTATGAGTTTATTCCTCCTGTTAGCCCATTTAAAGAGTCCACAATCCTTTATTACTTGGACCTCCACAATACTAAGCAAAGTGAGACTTGTTCCTTGTGACACATCCACTCATTATTTCCAAGATGCTCTTTGCACACATCCAAAAAGATTAACTTGCAAACTTATATAATTTGGTTCAGTACAAACTTGTATAATTACTTTTCAACTAAAAAGCATCACGAGATTGAGTTTGTCTCTTCATCTTCACAGTATCTTGGGGTTGCTTCTTGGCAGGGAGCAACTGTGTTGTACAAAACAGAATATTTCAGCTTAAATTTAAGCAAATCAATAAAATGAGCATCATCATAAAGCCCCTTAAAAGCGAGATATTTCTTTAAAAAATTGAATTCAATTTGATGAGTGAATTACCATCGGTATCGTTGAAAACCCAAAAATAATTATGTTACCATAGACAAAATTGAAGGTAAACTAAACCTCAAGCAACAAGATATTGATTGACTCCTAAAACTCTTGGAGTCAATGAATGATAATTAAGTTCTAAGCACTAAACTGAGGGAACATGCATCTTCCAGAGACTCAAATGTTGGCTAAATCCATTCGCTTCCTAAATATTGTTAACACAATTTCTATACATCTCTCAAGAAAAATTATCAAGCGCTCGCCTTATTTGTTAGTGAAAGTGGATATAAAAGAAGTTGGAAAATGAGACGGAAATACTAACTTTCAACAAAATCAAGGTGCTCAAATACTACCTCTGATCTTAACCTAAGAGCTAGTTAGAGGATTGAATTTGGTTCTAAATAGAATATCTCAATCCACATTATCCCCCATATTTGTCATTTATTTACTAAGCTATCATTATTGATTGCACATGTTGTTAAGGGAGTTTGCATCAAGGAGGTAGTTTCAGTCCAAATTGCTTAAGAGAGTATTTTGGGAAAATCAACACACATTTGTGACAAATAACTAATTTCTTTAATCTACCCAAATTAATTAAGTAGATCTTATATTAAAAATAGGAAGTAGTATAAGAGAAGCAGGAGGCTAATCATGGGGATAATAGCAAGCACCTGATAGCAAGATATTAGGGAAGTGACAAATCCAAAGGCTCCAGTCACACATGGGGTAACTTTCTTGAGTGCCAATTGAAGCAGTCCAACTGCTACAACTATAGTCTCATTCGACTCTTTTAGTTTAGCATGGTATTGCTCATACTGCATTCATAGGGAATGTGGTTAAATAAAATACAGTTTTTGAATTGAGGATAATGCTATTACTATCCCAAGCAAGGTTAAAAGAAAAAAGAAACCATATGAAGAACCTATACATCGTATTTAATATTGTTATTGAGTTCCTTCTCTAACTTCTTCATTGATGTAGAGACCCTCCCAATCTCCCCAAGCTGGTAGATGTTAGAACACACAATAAAGATGTTAAATAGAGGAGACGAAGGAGCCTTTTGCTGGTATATATGTACATATTAAAAGTATAGGAAATAGAAAGGAAGGCCACAAACCTCAACCAGGGTGCTATACTCTAAGGAACCCATCCAACAAAAGAGTGATAATCGGCCGAGTAACTCAGTACGTTCTTTGTTCTGTAGCTGGACCAAAGACGTTTACATGTATAACTTGATTACTGGATGAACATTTCATATGAATAATTCAAGGGACACGCTCAAAACTTAGGGACACATTTTGAGCTCTACCTGGTCGATGCTTGATCTCCCAAGCCACACGAATTGATCAAGAAACAAGAAAGTTGACAGCAATGCATGTTTGGACTGAAAATAGCATTAAACAGTACATTAAGGTAAGAATGAGGAACAAAATAAGATGTGCCCTTTATAGCACTAAGTTTGGGGTTCAATCCCCAACTTAGGCAATATGCTTGCCAACCAAACTCAAAAGAATACATATACATATACATATACATATACATATACATATACATATACATATACATATACATATACATATACATATATATCAATTAATTTGCAAATTCTTTTCTATGTTAAAATTTCTTCTTTGAGTGTAAGAAGAGTCTAATAGCTTCCAAAATAATGTTTTGAAATGTACTTTCACAATTTACTATCCAGTCTGTCATGAAGAAATAAAGAATAATATTCTCACCAGTAGAAATATATGATTTTCTTAAGACTTGGCCTTAAAGAAAAGGGAATTAAGAGAGTGCAGATAATTTAAAAAGATTTAATCCATTTATATAAATTACAAGGAGTAAATTATCCAAAGAAGAAAAACAAAAGGAATGAATAAATGAAAAGCGCAATTGTTCAAGATTAAAATGGATAATCTAACCTTGAATATATGAAAAACTTTACGAGCCAAGGTGTTTGATCTGTCAACTTTCTGAGCTGTACCAGGTTGCCCTGCATACTTTGTCCCAGGCTTCATCCCTGCTCAGATATAAAACCAGAAGACCAAGTTTTGCTCTGGTTGCATCCAGTATACTCATCTTTTATTCTTATCAAGGCTACAAAACAATATTGACACATAATTCTACTGTTAAATGAAGGCATTAGTCTTAGCTCAATAGAATTCTGATTCAATTCATACTATGCAAAAGAATCATTGCAATAAAGGAAAAGGAAACTTGTACATCTATTGAACTCATATACAAGAGGTCTGTACTTTCACCCACATTGGAAAGAATAAGCACAAAGGTATTCTCACACATTATGGGAAAGAGAGATACAATATAGCAGAAGGACGAAACCTCGACTCATGTCACACAAGCATGATAACCATGGCAATTTACACTAGCAAGTAAATGAAAATCGGTGTCCATTAGTAACACTCTACAGTCTACATCCATTTCAAAAAATGGAAAGAAATAAAAGGCAACACAGTAAGTTTTTTTGGAATTTTATTCACCATCAAAAAAGGATTTTACTTTTCATCTTTGCTGTATTTTGAACAAGCTTGGAGCAGTAAACAACTGCATTACAGAAATGAAATACATGCTTTTCGACACAGAAAAGGAAAAAAGAAAGAAAGAAAGAAACACTCCCAACTTAAATCTCAACCAATTAAGGACAAGACCATTTGTTTCCCTTGAAAACCAAAGAATATGATTTTATCATCAACAAAACTTGCAGGAAAAGATATATTGATAGATTCTAAAAGTAGTTTGGAGTAAATTAAAATGATGTTAATCAATTTCTAAAGATTAAATTGACAGAACTCATATCTTCAATGTTACATATACCTTACTTCATTTACTTCTTAAACACTGACTTATTTGTCAGTGCAAGTAGATAGCTATACTTAGCAGAGTATTTGTTTTGAAACTTGCTGTAAGTATTTGTTTTCTGATTCTTTTAAATGCAGAAGCAAAGAATAATATTCACACCAGTAGACATATCAGATTCTATTCATTTAAGTAAATCAAGACTTAACCCAGAAGAAAAGGGAATTAATTAAGAGGATGAAGATAAGTAAGAAGACATTTTTGAAAAATCCATTTAAATAAACTGCAAGGAGTAAACTCAGTCAAAGAAGAAAAACAAAATGAATAAACAAATGCATAGAATAATTATTGCAGGATAAAACAAAGTAATTTAACCTTGAGTAGATGAAGAAACTTTTCCAGCCAAAATGGTTGATTTGTCAACATTCTCAATATTACCAGGTTGCCTTGCATATTATGTGCCTGATTTCAGCCTTATTCAAAAAATAAAAACAAAAAGAGGACAATAATTTTACTTCATAACTGTAGCAATATATCCTTACCAATGAAAAGAAAGGCAACACAGTAAATTAGTTAGGAATTCAATTCACTAAAGAGTGAAGATTTTGCTTTTTCAGCTACCTTATTTTATTTTCTCCATTCCAACACAGACACTTGGCATGAACAAAATGGTTGAATGCAAATAACCAACTGCTTCGATTAGTTCCAATAACAAAAAAACAGTAGATAAATGCTCTTCCTCTGTCTCAAAATTTTGAAATCGTTTTTTTTTTACTGAAAATTTTTGAAATCATTGAATGTTTGTTTGATAAGTATTAAGTGAAAATTTGTGAATAGAAGTCACAAGCCCAAAAAGGATTAGCACAGACTATACCATGTCACAATCTACGTATCCAAACAATATTTACTACTAGGTGAGTAATAACACTCAAGTTCTTTTAGAAAAGATTTCCTAATTAATTAACGCCAACACTAAAAAAAAACCGCAAAATCTAAGACAAACTATACCATCTCATAATATAACCAGTGTCACACTTGCAAAAAGGTGCTGTTAATCAATTTCTAATGACTAAATATTGACAGATCACCCATCTTCTGTATAATAGGGACATCAATGTCATATATATATATATATATATGTATGTATATAGCTTACTTCATTTGCTTCTTAAATATTGTCAGTAGTTAATACAAAAGAAACATTATCAAGAGTTTCGCTTATTAGTCAGTTCAAGTTGATAGAAAGGTAGCTGCAGAATCAGATACGCAAGTTTAATAGAAAAACATAAGTTAACTGAATGGTAGTAACAATGGGAGGCACCTGATATTAGAGGAAGTGACAAATCCAAAGGCTCCAATCCCCAATTCAAGCAGCTCAACTGCTACAATGTCCATATATCGCTACTTCGACAAGTGCTTGGTATTGCTCATTCTGCATTCATGGAAAATGGGGTTAATTAAACTTAGATTTAACACCAATGAAACCATGTTACTGTTATTGAGTTCCTTCTCTAACTTCTTTATTGATGCAGAGACTCTTCCAAGCTTCCCAATCAATTCAGTACTTTCTTTGTTCTGTAGATGTACAAAAAGAGTGTGTGTGACTCATTTACTCAGTGAAAATGATGCAAGAATTGTGATTCAAAGAACCAACTTAAAACTTGAGGAAACATGTTAAGTCCTGCCTGATAGATGCTTCATCTTCCAACACACACAAATTGACGCAGAAAAAAAAAAGTTGACAGAGCAATGCATTTTTGGACTGGAAAAAGCGTGACAAGGCAAAAAATGAGGAACAAAATTAAGGGAAGGGGAGTTCCCTATGGAGCTTGACTCATCTGAGCATGCAGGTCATTGATAAACTGCAAAGTAAGTTGCAAAATAATTGTTTTGAAACCGTTCTCTAAGTATTTGTTTTCTGATTGTTTTAACTGCAGAAGCAAAGAATAATATACTCACTAGTAATTAAGAGGAAGAAGATAAGTAAGATGACATTTCTAAAAAGTCCACTTAGATAAATTATAAGGGGAGTGAACTACTCAAAGAACCAAAAAAAAAGAATAAAGAAATGCAAAGAATAATTATTTTAAGATAAAACAGAAAATTGTAATCTCAAATGAATAGACAATAAACTTTGCAAGCCAAAATGGTTGAATATCTGTCAACATTCAAAGCACTACCATGTTGCCCAGGTTGCAATCAATGTACTCATTCTTTATGCTAATCAAAGATGCATAACAAAATTTAAGGAGGCCAATAATTTTACTTCATAATTGTAGCAATATACCCTTACCCAATAGTGACACTATAATGCTATCTCAGATAATGAAAAGACAGTTTTAATGCAAATAACCAACTGCCTTTAGTTCCAAACAACAAAAACCTACTAGAAAAATGCTCCACCTCTGTATCAAAATTTCGAAATCATTGAATGTATTTTTGATAAACATCAATCAGAAGCACAATAAGTGAAAACTATAACAAGTCACAATCAACATATGCAAACAATATTTACTTCCAGGTGAGTGACAACACTCGAGTTATTTAAGCAGAAATTTCCTAATTAATTAATTAACGCCATCACTTCAACAAAAAAAAACTCAGAATTTAAATTGGAGAAAGAGAAAATGGAGAACAGGGATCATAGCAAATTAATAAAATTATATATATATATATATATATATAAAACTCAAAAAGTAACCATTTTTGTTTAAAAGAAAGAATGGTGTCTTTTCTCAAAGGATAACAAAATTTTTCATCGCACACATCAAATTGAAACACCAATTAATTCATTACTTGATCAATTTTCGGCCGTGCCCTTTTTCTTTTTTTGCTTTGTTTTTTTTAAAGAGATTTGTAATGGGGAAACATATTTAAGAATATAATAAATGACAGCAAACAGAAGCAAGAAGTGCAATAATAATAATAATCAAAATCCATACAATATTGCAAAAAGAAAAAAAAATCAAAATCACAAATTCACTGCCATGTCATAAATTTTAGATATATTTCCTAAGTGGGTCCCATAGAAAATATGAGGCAAGATCATCAGACTAGGGAGCATAAATATGAACCATAGCAATAGAATTATATATATATATATATATTACAGGCCAACCACTTTGTTCTTTAAAAATTTTCATATGCTACATCTGTAAAATTTAAGAATAAGAAGTAAGAGATACCTGAAAAAATGTGAAAGGAAGTGTATTAGTGAGAGGGGTCTTTATGCTTGATAACGCATAGAAATTTGAGTTGCAAGTGGTGATAGATGAAGTCATCATATCATGAGATTCTTGAAATTAGTAGTAACCAACTCCAAGGGAGAAGGTTGAGAGACACCAGAATTCTTGAGTTGCTCTGTGGGAGGGGTTCCATCTTCAACCCAAATATCTGCAACCCTCTTTCTCTTTGGATAATATATTTGGTGTGCTCCACATGCTTTTGCAGGGACTTTGTAATAGGCTTTCTTCTCAACATCCCAATATTCCAGACTGACTTCAATAGAAATCTTAGCATCATTACTTATCCCAGCATCATATGAGCGCCTTCTCACAGGCCATAGCAACACATGATCCTGATTCAATGCAGGATAAAGTAACAGGCGAAAACAACTAAGGAATCTGTTGTTATCATCATAAAAGAAATCAACAAAATTTTTATCTAATCGCTGTGAGACGAGATCAGGAGGAGCAACACAGCATATTAATAGATCCTGTGATCGTTCAAGATTGCAAGTAAATTCGATTGCATTGAAAGCCTCTATCATAGGTTTATATTCCATCCACTCTGGAACTCTACTTCCTGGGTAACAGGTTATAGCATCATGGTTATAAGCTGAAGTCATTGAGGAAAAAGTTGATTCCTGGATATAGCAAAGTGAATGCTCATCCAAGTTTTCACAGTTACAGAAGTTAAGGACACATTGATTCCGAACTAGAGAGTCGGAGGATACAGTCTCCAATAATGTACAATCTGTGGCATCTAATTCTTGAAGGAAGGGAGGAAGTCCAAGTATAGACTTAAGCCTTTTGCACCTTCTCAGAGAAATGCATATCAAGCTTGAAAGATGGTTGACGCAAGCTGGCAATGTCTCCACAGCAGACTCATCCAATGATAAATATTCTAACCTTGTCAAGGCCTTGATATTGTCAGGGATTTCCGACAAGTAAGGCCAACCCTCCAAACGTAGTTCTCTTAAATTATGCCAAGCATCAAAAAGCGAGTGTAGCTGCTTTATGCCAATTACTTGCTTCAAATTGGTAACCTCAAACACCTCAAGATTTGTCAAGCAACACAGCTCATCTATTGAAAGACTCCCTACTGTACCCTCACAAATTACAATCTTCGTAAGTTCTGTGAAACGACCGATTGGGAAATGCAATATTTCGACTTTAGTTCCTTCAAGAAATATACTACTCAATTTGTATGATGACAAACATAATTTCTTGAGGCAACAACAGTCAGCAAAGAAAGATTCTAAATTATTCTCACTTTCAATACTCTCTAATTTTGAGCAACCAGATACGTCCATTTTAATAATATTGGGGAGAGATAAAATAGATGGATGAACACTCCTCAAACTTTCACAATCTTCGAGATCTACACTTTCAAGCTTGTGTGCCATCGAGAGATCAGGCAACTCTATCAATTGTTTGGACCAACTCAAATTTATTGCCTTTAGATTTCCAAGATCCTATGTTCACAATGAAAAGAAAACAATTACCTAAATTAAAAAGCCCTAATAAATTTAATTAGATTGAAGACATATAAAATATACATTAGCATATACATACCTGTTTTCCATCCCAAAGCCTTTTAACATTGCTGTTTTGCATGTGAAGTTCAACAAGGTTTTCAAGATAAAAGCCTGATGGCAAAGTCTCAGATGGATAATGATCCCAACGAAGATACCTCAATTTATTAGGAAAAGAGTCAAGATCAGAAAGAAGATCTATATAACTCCTACTATGAGAGCACCCTACTGCAGAAGAGAAAAATTTGAGGAATCTTAAATTTCTCATCTTTACAAAAATGTCAGCTCTCACTTGTACATATTTTATTTGAGCCACATCCAATACAATGCCTTCAATTTTATCCATTCCCTAAACAAAATAAAATGAAATAAATATTAAACTTTTAAGAAAAACTTTCAACAATAAAAAATGAAAGAAATAGTTTGATGTATCTTTTTCTCATACCACGTCACTTTTCAATACATCATAAATTTCATCTGCATCTTTTAATCGGCTACGTTCTTCAGGATGGCTCATACTTTCTCCACGAACTATTTGCTCAGCCATTTCTCGTATCAAATCATGCATTACAATATAGCCACGCAGATCTAACTTAATGAGAGCTTTATCTATAAGATTTTGTATTCCACTAACCGCTTTGAAACCACAAGCCTCTAGCCCACAAGTAATATTATCCTTTTTGTCACCCACGAAAAAAAATGCAATGTCTAAAAATATTTCCTTATCCATAGGATCCAATTTATCATAACTTATATTCAACATATTTTGAATTTGCTCATGGGGATACCTCTTGAGTTTGCTTAGCTCACTTTCCCAATATGCTTTATCTCTAGAATGAAAATGGGAACCCAAAACTTCTAAAGCTAAAGGAATTCCTTTAGCAATGGCCACTGTCATTTTTGATAGCTCCTGATATCCCATTTTAGGATGACTTTGACTGAAGGCATTTATACTAAAGAGTTCAAGTGATTCTTCTAAACTCAATTCATTGACTCTATATATGAATTGGTCATGAATCCCTCCACTCCTAAGAACATGCTTGTCCCTACTTGTTACAATGACCCTGCTGCCTGGTCCCAAGTGGAGATGTTGTTGTCCAGCCAAGTCTTTTAGTTGCTTTGAATTATCCACATCATCAAGCACAATTAAGACTTTTTTCCGTTGCAGCCATCTCATTGCATGGTTCATCTTTATGTTATCCTTTTGGTCTAATAACTTAGAAAAAAGCTCTTCACACAAAGATCTCAAACCATCAACCTTTGTTGATTTTTCTCTCACATTTTTTAAGAAGCAATGACTTTCAAATTCAGACAAGAATTTGTCAAATATAGCACGAGCAAGGGTTGTTTTGCCTATCCCTCCCATGCCCCATATCCCAACAATTCGAACTTCCTGTGACTTAATTTCCATTAATGATTCAACACTAGTAAAATTTTGATGAAATCCAATGAGATGAGAATTTGGCACAATTGGGCTATCATCTTCTAGCTTTTTCAAGACATCTTCAACTATAGCATCAATGAGTTTGGATTCATCTCTAACATATAAAAACACAAAAAAAAAAATTACTAGTTGCCCATGATAAAATAATAGATCCACAGGCATAAATTGATATAACCTCACTAAATTTCAGGCAAACTAAGGAAAAAACTTAACAACATTGAGACTCTATAAAATGGTAAATTGAATAATGAAACAAACTTACTGGAATTTTGATGAATCATAACCAGCTAAGTTAGTAGATTTTTTCAAGACAGATCTCCAAATTTTCACTTTATCCTTGAACTTCTCTTCATCATGAAGAGTTGTCTTTGCATAAGTGCCTTTTTGATGCCTGACGTCTGATGGATCTACACCGTAGAAAACTGGCATCACAATTTGTTGACCTGCTTCCTTACATTCCATGATTTTGACAAGCTCATCCAAGCACCACCTTGAGGAAGCATAATCTTCTGAGAATATAACCAAAGCAAGCGTGGATCCTTCTATTGCTTTCACAAGTGCTGATGATATTTCTTCTCCTCTCTCAAGCTTGTAATCCACATAGGCATCTATGTTTTTTCGATGCAACTCCTTTATCAAATGGCTGAGAAAACCAGATCTGGTGTCTGAACCTCTAAAGCTGATAAAAACATCATATTTTTCACATGGTACCTGGGGAGAAGAAGCAGAAGTAGAAGCAGCCATTGCTGGGGCGGGGGGTACAAAAACGAAAAACAATGTTTTATAGCTCGTCGATTATTTTGAAAAAGAACAGATAGAATAAAGTTGAAGAAGTTAGAAAATGAGGCAGAAAGACCATATTAATACCTGGGTGGAGTGGGTAAACCATATCTGAGGTTGAAGACTTGAAGTTGATTTTGTGAGTTAGCTTATCTTGAGAATTCGATCGGCACCACAGAAAAATAAGTATGTAAATATTGTTTGAAGTAGGCCGAAACTTCCACGAAATAACGGAGGACTTTCGTCTGTAGGGGAAACATTTTGTTTTTTTGGGGTGTGTAGAGCTGGGAAAACGGGCCTGACCGGCCCTACAGGGCCGGCCCTTCATGGGCTCGGGCCTAAACGGGCCGGCCCGTTTCCTAAAAAGTACCATATTTTTGAAGCCCGCGGCCCTACAGGGCTGGCCCTTCACGGGCTCGGGCCTAAACGGGCTTAAACTCATTTTAATTCAAAATTTTTTTTTTAAAGTTTTACAATTTATTTATTATTTTGCTTTAAATTGGTATACATTATTTTTAAAACTCATAAATTTTTAGTTAAAATAATCATCTAATGTCCAAATTAGCCTTTTTTTTTAAGTTTAAATGAATAAAACATTGTAGAAAATAAAATAAATCAAACCAATTAATAAGTGTTTGCCTGTTATTAATACTCTATTAGGAACTTAGGTGTTTCTCATATTGATAATTTGATATAATGATATTATATTTATTAATTTATTTTAAAAAAATATTAAACGGGCCTAAAAGGACCGGCCCGCAGGGCTGGCCCTATAGGGCTTGCGTCCCTACAGGGCCGGCCCTTTTAGGCCCGTTTCCATTTTCAGCCTCTAAATCATAGGCCCGGCCCTTGACGGGCTCAGGCCTAAACGGGCCGGCCAGACGGGTTCGGCTCGAATTCCTGACTCTACGCATACGTAGCGATGAGGGGTGAAGTAATTAAATATGAGATATGAGATAAATATTAAAAAAAGAAAAGGATAAGCGAGAACAGTCATTTAACATTTGGACCAAGCTTTTATTTGGCTACCTTAACTATACGCTGCTTATTGGAGCACCACATGATTGTTTCTGTGGTCCCCTAGTTTTATTTATGTTGCATCATTGCAGGAGCCGGCTGATTGTTTAGTATTGTAGTTTGTGTCCCTGGATGACTTTTTTAATTATAAGTCAGGCATGCCTGTTCTTTTTTACTCTCTCTGATCCTAATTATAAGATATATTTATCTAATTTTGAAAAAATTAAGGATAGTAGTTAAATTAGTTAATCATATTTATTTTCCTAAAATACCCTTATTTAAAGTTTAAAATGACATCCAATTACGTTAATTAATTCTCTATTTTTTCTTGTACATCTCCTGCCTCACACACGATTTCTCCAAGCTCTCATACAATCCGATGTTGTCAATCTCCCCCAACAACTTCCGATCTACCCTTATTAGATTATTATTGAGAAAGTATTAATAGAGGGTATTTTGGGAAGAAATTAACAAAAATTAGAACTTTGTTCTATAATTAGAACCAAGTTCAACTCTCAAATGTTATCCTATAAATAGGACCGGAGGGAGTATGTATTAATTGATATTTTAAGTTTTCCAAAGTTTTTGTCTCCAATTTCTGTCAGATGTTGATGAAGTATATTGCTTGAAAAGAATTTGTTATGGTTTAGAGAGAAATTCTCAAATAGTAAAACTAAATACTGGAGAAAACTTTGAGTGACAGATTAACAAGTGGATGGATTTCATGAGCGAAAATGTGTTTGAGAAAATTTGAAACTGACCAATAGGCAGGGTGAAGTCACATGTGGAAGATCCCCATTGGACGCGAACACGCGTTTTCCATCGTTTGGATGCTCATTATCACCTCAAACCCATCAAATCTGGATTATCCTAACAATTTTTTTTCAACTAATAATTTTTAAATAAAAATAATTCTTGAAAAAAATGATAACTGAAATAATTTTTATGTTCGATTATATACCTATTAAACAATTTTTTAAAAACAATTAAAGATCAGGGGAAAAAAATAAATCTGGCACAATCCCCGACCATGATCACATGCTAGTATGCTACTTCCCTTATCCACACACACAGCTCCTCCAATCCCAACGCGTTTAGGTTATAATTTCATAAAATATTAACAATATATACTTATATCTTATGAAATAAGTTTATAAGTAAACTACAACGACAGTAGTCTAATGTTGGGGAGAGAAGAATAATGGGAGGACAATTTTGCATTACACTCGTATTGAAAATTTACTAATTGAAATGAGCAGAGAAGAAAAAGAAAAATATAATTATTTTTTATAAAAAGGAATTTTTTTACTATAAAAGTGGGACTAAGCCCAAAATTCCGTTAGAAATTAAATAGTGGGGATTGGGGAATTAAATTCCAAACAATTTTTCAATTTTCCTATTTCAAAAGGAAAATTGATATTAAGGGAAAGCGAAATACACAAAAGCCAAGTTAAGGAATTCAAATATCGGGTGGCATAAGCAAACAACACATGATGCAAGAAAATAAAAGGCTACACTAAAAAACATAAACACAAATAGGAACGCAATTAAACTCTATAATAAAGGACGTATGTATCTGAAAAGATTAAAATGTTTTATCAACGTAAATCAATAATCAATGGTATGTATGTATATCGGGTGTGCTTTGGATATCGTGGTAAAAATGGCTTTTCTTCAATATGGTTTTTGTAAATTTAAAATTGGGTAAAAATTAAATTATATAATATGATTTATATTTTGATTGAGTTTTGTGAAAAAGACATAAACTTATTTGGATGAGTACTAGAAAAGTAATGTAAATAACTAAAAATGACAAGTATTTTATTAAATAAAGCGTGATAATTTTAATAGGAATATTATGTTTTAAAAATTTTATTAATTATTTTTTTCTTTCTAAAAATATTTTTACAAATATTAAGTTTTTGGGTCTTTCAAAATATTTGTTTTATTAAAGGATGGTGAGAATTTTCCTTTTTTCCCAATTATTCCCCCCCCCCTCTCTCTCTCTCTCTATTTTCTTCAAACATGGGACCACTTTTTATCATTTTCTATCATGCCTTCCTCTTTTCTCTCCACTATCGTGATTTTCCTTAAACAACCTATAGCCTGCTTCACCTCCACAACACGTTCAGACTCACTAGCCCAATTGCAGAAATGTCACGCCAAACATTAAAAATTTACCATCTCTCTACCATCACACAATTTGGCCTTTCAATCCTACGTTTTGGCAATAAAACACTAATCCAAACATACATTTTAATTAAGAATATGGATCAGAAGAAGAGAGTGTTGAGGTGGGGGCATCAACAACAACAACAACAACAATAATAATAATAATAAGATGCATTGTATTGAGAAGGGGGGGATGTAAAGGGCAGCATGGTCAAGTGGACACCTATTGTGAGGCACTACATATGAAGGTAACAAAAGGATGCTTTATTAATTTTAGTCAATTTGAGGCCAGAAACTAGTTGGGGGTTGGACAATTGGGCCACAAATGCTTTTGAGGGCTCATTATTACAGATTTATCTAGATTTAATACTCTATAGTTAGCGATTTTAGTGAAATTGAAAAATATGCAGAGACAGAGTTACGGGAATGAAATGAATAATGGTTTCTTTAAAAAAAATAGTTAAGTATAGGAGAAAACATTTAATAGTTTTATATTACAACCTTGATATATTAGTTTTGTCTTTTTGGACAAAATGGTACATTTATATGGTGGTTGTTTGTGACCAATCATCAAATGTAGATCATATATATTTGAAGGTTGTTCGAATATAACCATAAACTATAATATATTTAATGGTTGTTTTATAATAACCATTAAATATATTCTTTAAAAAAAACCCTCCAAGACCCATTTTTGTTCAACATTTGAAAATTACAAGTTACAGAGAACTTACTCTTAACACCTCTGACAACTCGATATCATCTCTTCCATCACCATTTCGCTCTCCTCCGTCATTCCCTTGGTGGTTTTACTCCCTTCTTCTCCTCCGGTCTCCACCCCCGTAGCTCTCCTTCATTGTTAACCGTTCGTGGGTTCGTGGGTTTCATAGGTTATGGAGTTTGTTTGGGTTTGTGAGTGCTCCTACTAGTGGCGTTTGGGTTGGATTCTTCTTCTAGAAACCAAGCCAATACTCTCTTATGAAAAAAATGAAAAAAAAAAAAGAAGAAAGAAAGAAAGGAAAAGCAAAGCAAAGAAAATTCAAAGAAGGCATAGTAAGAAGAAAGCAAGTTAGCTCAAGTTTAGGGGAGTGAAAAAGAAACCTTAAGAAAAGAAGAGAAAAAGGACAAATAGGAAAGCTATTTCATTTATCTCAAGGTTGTTGTGCTTATCCTTTCTTTCCTTCCATTCAAATACCCTAAACCTATGGCCACGCTACAAGCCTAAAAGTCCTTTTGATTTTGAGATCATACGAGGTAAATTGTAAGTTGAGAAGGATGAAGAAGGTAGTGCAGTTGTTGAGTTGAAAATTTGTATATGAGTTGGAGTATTACTTATGACTAAGATAAAATTTGGAGAAGTGTCTTTTTATTCCATACACACACTCATACTCACACTCAGATAATTCTTGAAAGACTTGCTTAAAGATTATGAGGTATTCATCTTGGCATATTCTCTTAATTTCTTATGTTGTATGATCCTTAGAGCAATGAATGAGGACAATGAACATATCTGCAATTTAGATAAGCAATTGATGAATTTATGTTAAATATGTGGATTTGCTGGAGGACAACTAAAAGCTTAAGTTTGAGGGAGAGTTATTCTCTAGAAATTCTTACATTTCATCACATTTTTCTCATACATTTGTTAGTTTTGAACTCAAATTGTCCATAAAATGGATACATATAAAGAAAAAATGTGATGTGATGAAAATACTTTGGCAATTATCAAATTTTGAGCTAAATGTATAGAAGCTTTGATTTAATTGAAGAAATTAGAAAGCTCAAAAACTCCTTCTCTTTGTAGGAGGATGAGGACAAGATGTAGAAGCTTACAAGGATGATTAGAAGTGAAGAAAAGAAGAATATAATACAAAAGGAAGATCAAAGAAGTAGCATGAAGATACTCTTGATTGCTTTTCCTTCGCTATAGCAATGCAAAAGCAAAAACACCCCAAAAATGAACCTTCACTACTATAGAAGGGATTTTTAACGACCGTTTTTTTCCCCTTTAGACGACTGTTTTTGGGGGGAGGCCTATGTGATGTCGTTGAAAAGTCAAGAAAAGACGATTGTTTTTAAACAGTCCTAGTATCAGAGTTACAAAAACGATTGTTTTAGAAGTAACAGTCATTGTATCTTAGCTGCTTTCTTTTTTTACGTTTTACTAATTACAACCAGAAATGCCATTGGAAAAGCACCAACCCAGACAATTACATTTTGAATCTTCAAAGTGGGCAAGTAATTGGTAGGTTACACAGGAATGAATAACCCTTCCTTTTCATCATCTCCTTCCATCATCTACAAAGTTACATTGTCCTTAAAATCTATCTCCTTTCATCATCTACAACCTCAAGACTAATAGTGATTGATGATCAAAGTCTCCTGAAACCTCAATACTAGATGAACCTATACTAACGAGTTCTCTAACTTGTACATTTCTATCTTTAAAAGGAAAAACTAGATCCACGAACCATTCTCTTTTGATTAACTCTTTAGCTTCCCCTATTACTTCAAGGAAGGGAAAAGCACATGTTAAATTTTCTATCATGACATATAGCGCATATATCATTATAACATCATTTCAATGTGCAAACTTCAACTTTCAATGAAAAATCATGACAATCATATGGTGAAAGAGATGATGACATGCTTCCATGAAATCCTTATGCTTCATCATCATTTCCCAAAGTGTTCTCTATAAAGCATAATGCCTTAACAAATTCAAAGTACTCATAAATAAGAAACTAGGAAAAGTATTCGAATCAAATTAATGTACAAATCCACTGCAATATGTAAAAAAAATCTCTACACATCATCACCCCTCTATGTTGTTGAAGATGTCCTGACAAAAGGTCTCGGATCAAATTAATGTCTTCGATTGTGTAGGGGTCTTGATTACCAAAAATTTGTGTGCAAAATGGAGAATATGTTAACATAAATCAATAATTTGAATGAAATAACTAACAATTCAATTACATGAATAGAAATGAAATTCAGTTAAGAATCAAGAAATAATCACCTATTCAAAATTTGTAGTAAGGCCACTAAAAATGATGTTATACATATATAGTATAACATAGAAGCCATACTCAGTTTTCCCTGCTTGCCGAGAACACTGTATATCAAAAGCAAACAGTAGAAAAGAATAAAGGCCTATGTAAAGCAATAGTCAATCAAAGAACTTGAATGTAAAGAACTTACGTTTGGCTATAACCACTTTGTCGGACCACCTTTACCTTCACGCTTCCTATCCATTATATAATGTCTTCAGTGCACTGTAATAATTAAAATGATAAACAGAAGACATTAAAATAATTGAATAAAATCAAAAATCAATGATTGACAAATAAATTTACTTACGTATTAAAAATTCTTTTGATATCTGCGTCTGGCTTATGACCCAATGAGTCAAACCAAAAGATGATGTTGATCGAGGGATAAGGAACATAAAGACTCTAATGATAACTATAATTCCATGTATATATAGATTAAAATGAGGTTAGATAACATGATACTGTTTAGCAAAGTGAATGTGTATAAATATATCAAATAAAGTTACTTGCCCTTCAACAATTGGTGCTAGATAACAAGGCAGCTAAGTCTCGCCTATTGTATAGCCTACATAGCTCATCCGATCTTCTAACCTTTGGTTATTACACTGTGACATATTGCCAGGACATAAGAAGCCATATGTAGTGCTGAGCACTCATTCAGCACACAATTTGTGGAAGCGGCTACCACATAAATGAAATGAGAAATGACTCAATAAATATAGAAACCTAAAACTCCTAAATATCAGTGCATTAATTACAGTTAAAAATTATAACTAAAATCACATAATTACAAATGTGACCCATCCTATGTCTATCTCCGCCAAAAATAGGAACTCTCTAATATCTTTGTTATCAAATCCATAATTATACGAGATCCTGCCACCCATAATCCCACAAGGCATTTGCAAGTCGACTTTATTAATGTCTTGATGAATATTTTGCAGTTGTGCCAATAAGGGAAATTTTGTCGCATCATTTTTTTCCTAGTAACACACAAAATAAAGATTATAAGTAGAATATTAAGGATCAAGTAACAATAAGGTGTTTCCTACCATTGGAGGGACTGGCACAGTATGAACAAGATGTCTAGGCTACAAGATGAAAGATCATGTTGCCTGACCTAGTCTGGCAACATCACCATCGGGGAACGGGACATCTACACCTTATTCCCCCAGTCGAACACTTGTGACATTGACCTTACGTTAATCATCCTGGATTTGGTTATTATGGTGAGTGGTGGCATTGTGTATACAACAGCATCAGCAACAACACGTGGGTATGAGACTTCTAAATACAGAGTGCAAGGTTCTTCAGGCTCTAGTGAAGGACCAGGGTCGCCATGTCCAACCTCTGGTGGATTGTAACTGCCTTTGGTGCTGGGAAAGGTTGGGGATTCCTGAGTAAGAGAAATGAAAGAATTAATTAAAATAACATAAGGAAAAACTCAATATTATATTAAATGAAATTATGTACAAACCTAAGATCTAGGCTCCATGTTACACATCCCACCTTGCATGTGAGACAACACCATCGTACTCTTCTCACCACGTAGCTCACTCGACATCTCTTCTTTAAGCTCGTCTTGAAGTGATTGACGCATTTGCACCGCTAGCTCTGCTCGGATTTCCTCTCAAACCCTGGCCACAAACTCCTGACTTATTTCACCTCGTCTATAAGCTTGTGAACCTCGTCTAAAGTATTTAGAGAGACCAACTCCCCTTGACCCCCTTCTAACTTGACCAGGGTGATCTAGATTCCCAAGAATCATTGCTAAGATGTCGATCCTTCCAGTTTGAGTGAAGGAAACCTGGCTGCTCTGCTATTCTAGTTGGGATAGAATTGAATAACCCTCATTTTCCAGTTTGTTTAACCTTCCAATGTCAACAACTTTGCTACAAATAGCCTTAAAGAAATTGCACAACCTTGTTATCGTGCTTCGCACATCATCTTTTATAATGCCTCTAATAGCTACTGGTAATAGTTGTTGCATCAAGACATGACAATCATGGGACTTTATTCCAATTAACTTCAAATCTTCCATTGATACAAGCCAGCTCACATTAGAAGAATACCTTTATGGCACCTTAATGTCGTGCAAACACCTACACAAACTTCTTCTCTCGGCTTTTGACAATGTATGGCTGCTGGCTCCATGTACGCTCTCTTACCATCATCTCTTAGTTGTGGATGCAGTCGTTCTCTTATTCTCATTTCAACCAAGTCTAGTCTCGCACTAATTCCATATTTAGTCTTCTCTGGTATGTGCAAAATCGTACCAACAAGGCTATCACATACATTTTTTCCCACATGCATCACATCAATACTATGTCTCACTTCAAGACTATGCCAATACGGAAGATCAAAGAAAATTGACCTCTTCTTTCATATGTTCTTCTCAACTATAGGCTTTAGATTTTTACCAAAAGTGACATTGATTCTTTCCACCTGACTATAAACCTCATCTCCAGTTAATGGCTTTGGAGCCGTTCCATTCTCCGACAAACCGTTAAAAGCCTTCTTTAGCCTACGGTACGGGTAGAACCGAGGAAGAAATCGTCTATGACCAAGGTAGACCATTTTTCTACCGTACTTGAGTTAATGGAAGTGTGTGCTTGCTTTACATATTGGACATGTTTTATGACCCTTGATACTATAACCTGATAGGTTTCCGTATGCAAAGAAGTCGTTAATCATGGTAAAAATCATTGCATGTAACTTAAACGACTGTTGCTTATATGGATCAAACACATCTATGCCTTCCTCCCACAACTTCTTTATGTCCTCTATCAGAGGTACCAAGTAGACATCGATATCGTTCCCTGGCTATTTTGGTCCCGAAATCATCATAGAAAGCATCATATACTTGCGTTTCATACACAACCAAGAAGGTAAGTTGTAAATCACCAGCAGAACTGGCCATGCACTATGTATACTACTAAAAGTACCATAGGGATTGATTCTGTTTATGTAAAGCCCAAGCCAAAGGTTTCTAGGCTCGCTGCCAAATCCGGGATACATTTCATCTACTTTCTTCTATTGTGGAGAGTCAGCCGAGTACCGAAGATATTTTCCATAAGATACTTTGTCATCATAATACCATCTCAGCTTCTTTGCTTCTTTCGCATTAGCAAACATTCATTTGAATCGCGGTATGATTGGAAGATACCACAAAACCTTTAAAGATTGCTTTTTAATTGTCTCATCATCACACCTAGTACCTTTCTTCACTTTGTATCTGGAAGTTTTACATTTCGGACACTCGCTTAATCCTTCATACTCATTTATGTACCATACGCAGTCATTAGGGCAAGTATGTATCTTTTTTATACTCCATACTCATCGTAGACAATATTTTCTTAGCCTTATACATACGATTACATTATCCTCTAGAAACATATCACACAACAATTCAAGTAACAATGTGAAACTACTATTGATCCACCAACAAGTTGCCTTTAAGTTGACCAAGTGCAAAATACCTCACAAGCGTGTATACTTAGTACACCCAGGGTACAAAGGTGTCTCTGCATCACTCCGCACGCTATCATATACAGGCAATTATGCAAAACATTCAATCTCAACATCATGAATCATTTTCTCCATTCAATCGTCATCACCAACCTCTAAAACTTCCTTCTTGTGGGATGCACAAGCGGTTACTTCCTCACAATGCCATATCCACCTTTTGTATCGAAGATTTATTCTATCACAAAATAAGTGATCTCGTATATCATCAATATCATGTAGACTTTCATTTAAACACTTCACATATGAGAAAAAAAATACTTCCCATTTTTACTAGGCGCATTCATTCTAGCAAATTTAATAAACTCTTCCACCCCATTCTCATATTCTTTACTAGTTTTCAAAGCATGCATCCAACAGTAACCCATTTTACTACCACCTATGCCATTTTCAATAATACTCAATTTTAGACCAATTGTTATTATGATATGAATATGGATCAAGAAAAGGGATGCCTTGCTCTTGGTTCATTCACACTCTCAAGTTAATTATACATGATATCCATAAGTCATAAACAATAGTATTATTTTATTATCTTAACTTTGTACAATGTATGAAACACAAATCCAGTTTGGTAATTAAAGGCACAGTAAAATAAATAAATAAATAAAAATTAAAATTTACTCAGGCCGGGGTTGTGGTTTAATTTGAAAATAATAAATAACAAATTTTAAATTTTAAAAATAATAATAAGTACATGATAAAAAATTTCCTCAAAATTCATTTTCTTCAAAAATAATTAGTTAAAAGATTTTCTCTAAATTAGATTAATTAGGCATCACTCAAAATACAATATATTAAATTTTAAGAATAAAATAAAATTAAATCTGGAACATCAAATTGTGATTTAGACTATCCAAAAGAAGGAATGAGCACACTTCCAGTTTGAAAGCATTTATTTTAAGCACTTTTTCACTTACTTGAGACAAAATTATTGTCAGTGTTTACTTTGTATAACACAAAATCACTTGAAAACAAACAAGTAAGATATGATAGTATGGTACTAAATCTGTTTTCAAATGCCAATGTAATGCCCCAAATTTTGATTAAGGGCTAATTACAATTATTGTGAATGATTATGTGGATTAATGTGGATTTGAGACACGGATTAAGCATTGGGAATGCCCAACACCTTGTATTTTAGCATAATTATGTGATAAAATAATTATTGGGCTAAAGATAGGGGTAAATGGTGCATGAAAGAAAGAAAAGAATTTGATTATGTATTATGTGGCAATATTAATTAATATGCCATACTTAGTGGAAAATTGAAGGAATGGCTCTAAATTAGTTATTAATGGAAGAGATTAATTACTAATTAAGAGGATATGAGATGTGAAATTAAAATGGCTAATGAAGTGGTTAGAGTAACTAATTGGTTACTTATTCTATGAAAACTAATGAGAAGTGGACATTTGTCAAGATGAGGTCAAGAGAGAGGGCTTTGGAAAAGTCAAATAAACAATATTTTATTAATTTCTCTTCCGTCTCTCCTCTCATTTTCGTCCAAAAGGGCATGGGGGCAGATTTTTCTGCCATTCTTCATCATCTTCATTTCTCATATCTCTCTCCTCTCTCCATATTTTCGTCCTCCATGGCTGCTCAATGAGAGGAAGAAAACTTGATAAAGGTAAGCCATTTTGACCCTCTAAATGGCCTCTAATGGAAAAACTCTCTTCTATAAAGTTGTTCCTTGTGTTGAGAGCTTCAATTTCATGGTTTTAGATTTGTCATTTGGTGGTGTTTGAGCTCTCAAAAAATTGTGGACTTGGGTGAATCAAGGAACTTCTTTGGGAAAGTTGTTGAGGTGAGTGAAAGCTTTATTTTCATATAAGATTTGTGGCCATTTGTTGGGCTTTGAATTTTTGGAAATTTTGCCCTAATTTTAGTGATTTAGGGTCATGGGGGAGTATGGTATGTTATTGTTATGGAAACAATGCATTGTTTAGTGTTTTGAAGTGATAGAATTGCATTGAAGCTTAAATGTGAAATTTGGCCATTTTGTGTTGGTTTTGTGTATTGGGAAAAAATAGGGCATGTAAATGGATTGTGATTTTGGTCATTTTGAGGTTACCATTGTGTTTCTTGTGAAAATTTATGTGGGAAAGGGCTTGATTGTTGATTTTGGAGTCATTGGATACTTTGGTAGAAAAGTTGAAAATCTGTCTTGTGTGAACTCTGTTTTGGGCAGTCAGTTTGCACAAACGTTTTGAATGACAAAATGGTGTTGGAAAATTCGGAAACTTTCTAGGCTTAAATTTCACATCCCAAGCTTCAAAATGGACATATAATTCATGTCATTTCATTTTATGAATTGAGAGTTATGCTTTGCCAAAGTTTGGGATGGAAACTGGACTTTGTTTTGGGGCAGTGGTGGATCTTGTGTAATTATAGAATTTTGTGGTGATTTCTAGAATGGTGAATATTTTTCCAGTAAAGAGGACTTAAATATCTTTCATTTGGCTTTGGAATCACCTCATTTTTATTTTTCTAGAATTATTTATGATTTTTGGAAGTTCAGTCAGGAAACAGAATTTTCTTGGCCGCGGCCAGAGGTTATGAACCGTGGCCCAAGACTTTCTGTGCATCTATTGGCCGCGGCCCATGGGTAGGCTGGCCGCGGCCAACCTCCAAAAATCAGCATTTTAGACTTTTAAAAGGTGACCTTTGGTCAAGTGTTTCCCAAGCCTTTAGGCATGTGTTTAGGCTTTGATTAGCCACCTAAAGGTCATGAATGGTAACCAACCTTAAGTGTTATGAAAATGAGAATTTGGAAAAGAGAATGACCCTATGTCCTTGATTTGGTTATAGGGTTAAGTATTCGCCTTGATCATGGCTTGATATCCGCTCGGATCGTGAGTAGCCGATGCTGGAGCATATGTGGAAAGAAAAGTGTAGGGAACTTACCTCTCCTACATGTATTGATATTTGTGTTTGTGTATTGATGCATGTTATTGCTTTACTTGATTATGTGAAACATATATGAATGATTGAAGCTCTGTTTCTATTTATGCTATGGCCATGAGTATGTTGTTGAAACATTGAGCATGCGGATATATTATTATGTGAGCACGAGTTATTGTGATGCAAGTATGTCATGCATTAAACACTTATCTTACATGTATATTGGTATCTGTTTCCTGCTGGGATTCTCTAGAATCTCACCTTCCCCTACCAACATTTTAGACAGGGAAGGTAGAACGAGGATGGAGCAAGCATCCAAGGGTGATGAAGACTCCTTCGGGTTGTCATTTTGGTAGTTGGTTATCATGGTAGTTGGGATTATGTATAATTGGATGTATATGTGCTTGGATGTATATTGGTTTATTTGGTTATGTATTGGAGATGGATTTGTCCAATCCCCATTGAGGAATTGTAATGGGCAATTGTGCCCTACATATCTTTAGTGAAGGTATAAACCTGGAATTACCGGTATTATTATTGTGCACTCTGATATTTATATGAATGTAGTTTATCTTCATGAAGTAATTGTATTCGAAATATGAATGTGAGACTAGGTTAGAGTGTTGTTAAAGAAATTTGTGAAAATCTTATCTTAAGGATGGGAATGTAAATGAATTTTGATTATTATTGGTCTCTATTTCATTTTAATCGTGTATTTCGGATATAATTACGAAGGGGGTTACAGCCAACACCTACCTCCTCAAGGTTCTGAATCATATGCGTTATTGCATATTGTTTGCACTTTATATCACAGAACAAAGTATACAAAGCTAAGTCATCAGTAATGGGAAAGAACTACCAAGCAAGAAAGCCAGCTAATACTATAAGAATCTGGGCGTAAGGTCACCAAAAATGAAATCAAAACTGAATCTCTGCTTCTTAAAATAACAATTCCATCAGCTAGCTATTGTCTTTTAGTTTTGCCCTCTACAGATCATTCTAATGTAAGTGAATCTCTAGTCCGTTAACACTAAATTTCAACTCTGTGAACAAAATATATGCAAGCATTCAACTTTAATTTCCATCACAAAGATAGAACAGACCATGCCAAGGATGTACAAGAGGGGATTCGGGGAATTACCAGGAAAAAGAAGGGAGTGTTGCAGGCCTGAATTGACAAAGAAGAAGGTAGCAAGCTGGGGCGGAGATGCAGGATGCGACAGAGGCTGACGGGATAGAGAGGGGTTCGGAGAATGATATCTGAGAGACCCAAGGAGAAGTGAGTGGGGACGTGACAAAGCAAACAGAAACGAAGGGAACGAGTGACACAAGAGCAAGGTCGGATAGGGGGCGGGAAAGGGAAAGTGACTGTCATCAAAAGTGCGGGCTGGGATTCATTTTAACACTTTCAACGACTATTCTTAAGAACAGTTGTTGAAATGTTTGCCTGAATTCCCAGTTGCTTTTCTACTACTGTTATTTGAAAACAGTTGTTAATTAGTGTCATCAATTATCCTATTTGTAGTAGTGCTTTTTGTCACGTTCGCCATTGCTTCGCTGCAGCAAAGTAGAAGTGAAAACACCCAAAAAATAGACCTTTCTATCTGCCTTCCTTATTGCTAGAGAAGTTGCGAAAATAATGTTGTGCATTTTAAAAAAGCGACAAATTTGAGGCTTTTTAACCTAAGATGGGGCACCAAAATTGCTCATTTTGGACTCAAGAGAGGCTGGGTATAAGAAAAACACCTTGGGAGTGACCAATTAGTGAAGATTGGAAGCTTGGAGAAAGAATCTCAAAAATATTGAGGAGCTTTCTTGGTTTCTTCATTCTTCTCTCTAATTTTTCTGCTGGATATTGTTATGAACAGAAATTTCTTGTTAAGTTTTAGTTCATTTCACATTATGTCTAGCTAAACTTGTCATTTAGGATTACTTTTACCTATTGTATAGATTGGAACTATATGATTTTCTTGCTTTTGCTAGTTATTGAGAATATATACTAATTTTTCTTTACTCTTAATGTTATCTTGTGATTGATCCCCACATGATTAGATTAGTTCAATTGAATGATGCTTGAGATAGCTATTTTAGTTGTAAAGCTTGAGAAAAACATGCTAGACTTGAAGTTTATGGATTAAATGGATGGTTTGTTGTTAGAGTAGAGACATATCTAACAATCTAGCATAGTCTATTGAAGGATTGTTCTGGAAAAGATAGTTTTCATTAATTATAAACAAGAGATTGAATATTTTTAATGAAGATTAAAAATCAATCTTGACTTGAGAGAACTTGGTTGATGATTTTAGAACATTTGACTAGCATATAGATTTACTCAACTAACATAAGTGATTTAATTGCATAGTTTCATGAAATATAATGAGGAAGAAGTAATCATAAACCTTTAATCTCTTAAAGCTGGAATCAATTTTTCAATTTCCATTGCTTTATTTTATTGTTTCCACCAAAATCCTTATTTGACTTAATCAATTTCAAATGATTTCATTTAACCTAGCTAAGAACATAGTTACATTAATTAATTCACTTTCATCATAGTATTTGTGGAAAGTCACTCTTTTCATTACTACTATACTATTACTTGCGAGCCATACGCTTGCAATAAGCATTACAAAAAAAAACGTGATTTAGTAGCGGTTAAAAATGGGTATTCGTAGCGGTTCTAACCGCTACAAAATAGGTTAGTAGCGGTTTGAAAAACCGCTACTAAATCATACGTTGCAAGCCGTTTTGTAGCGGTTTTATAAAACCGCTACTCAATCAAAAATAACTGCTACAATCTTTGTAGCGGTTATCATTAACCGCTACAACACCCAGAGATATTTGTAGCGGTTATATAACCGCTACAAATATAAAAAATTTTATTTACAGCTTAAAAAAAGAATTTTTTTTTGTAGCGGTTAATAAACCGCTACAAATATAAAAAATTCAAAATTTGTTGGCAGAAAAAAAAATGACATTTTTTTTTATTTGTAGCGGTTTTAAAAACCGCTACTAATTTCATGAAATTCAAAAATCGCGCAAAAAAATTTAAATTGAGCCGTAAAAAGGCGCGTTATTTAGTAGCGGTTTAATAACCGCTACAAATATTTAAAATTTTTTTCATAAATATATGATGATTTTTTTTTCCGTTTTTTCAATATTATATTAAATAGTTTATTTTGTTATTATTTTATCTATTTCAATTAGTTTATTATTTAATAGTTTAACTTATTAATAAATAAAAAGGAAAAATGTAATTGAATAGGATTAGTATAAAATTTATATTAATAATATTATTAAGGATATGTAGGTAATAAGGAATTATTATGTTTTCTAATATAATGTAATTGTGTATGAAAAATAGATGAAAATGAGGTAGAGTTATGATATATGTAGAAAAAAAAATAGGTAGAATAAATTTTATAGAAAGGAAAGAAGTATTCTAAAAAAAATTGAAAATCTTGTTATCATATTTGATCGTATTATTCAGCTCCTCTACTCATACGAATGAAGTTGTAAATGAGAGGAAATGAAAGAAAGGTAAGGTGAAAAGAAATTGAGGAGTGTTTGAAATGAGATGTGATAAGTGTATTTATAGGGATCCACGAATTATTTGTAGCGGTTAATGTAGCGGTTATTAATTAGTAGCGGTTATTTATATTTTTGTAGCGGTTTACTATTCATCGTGCTATTTGTAGCGGTTAATGTAGCGGTTATTAGTTAGTAACGGTTATTTATATTTTTGTAGCGGTTCAATAACCGCTACAAATATTATTTTAATTTTTTTTTAAAATTTTTTTTACATTTTATTTTAACACAAATTTTTTGCATTTTTTGTAAAGGCAAATTTTTTACACTTGATTTTGATCACAATTTTTTTTTACATTTTATTTTAACACAAATAGTTTGCATTTTTTTGTAAAGACAAATTTTTTACACTTGATTTTGATCACTCATCGTCGCCATCCCTGTAGAAATTTTGTAGAAAAATTATTGTTATTGATGTATTATTAAATTTAAATAATTTAATTGAAATGACGTGGACTTAAAAAAACTCACCGCAGTAGAGGTAAATTGTCATCGCCTTCAGGGAAGTAATTTTCAAAATCAGCTGGCTGAAATGGCTCACTCTCGTAGGCGATGTTATCGCCTCACCCATGTCGTAAAGGTCTCTTGGCTTTAAATGAACGACCATGTGCCAATCCCTATGCCTCTCGTCCTCGACATAATAAACCTGATGTGCCTCTGAAGCTAGAATATACGGCTCATCATCTTGAGAAATACCAGTATGAATCGGGCGTGAGAAATTGACTGATGTGATCCCTAGGTCGTCAGTTGTCAGTCCCCGAGAAGTAGTGGTATTTGCCCACAAACACTTGAACAGCGTCACGGTGAAACGGCCTTGATAATTAAGCTCGACCACATCAAGAAGCTTGCCATAGTAAGGGACGCCTCCGAACTGCATGTTGGCGTCACTGATACTCGCATAACTCCTTGTCCCAAATGTGCCATAAACACCCGAATTCTGTGTTTGCAATCCCTGATCCCGTGAAACCGTTCAAAACTTAAAACCATTGACATTGTATGCTGTAAACCGTTTTGCATGATCAAGAGGGCCGATTGCGAGAGCTCTGAAATCTGGTGAGTGTGGGTTGTGGTCATTTAGTATTCTGCGTGCAAACCAGCTCGGGAATTCTCTGTGGACCCTCCTATCAACTTCCGAGGATGTCTGTGTACGGATCCTGAGCTGACGCTTGACATGGCTTCTGAATTCCCTGCAATTAATAATGGAAAGGCGTTAGTGAAATGAAAGTGAGAAATGTTACGAAAGATATAGATCGAATAACATATATGTGAGTGTACAATTCTTACCGTATGAAAGGCTCAACTTGAGTGCAATTAATCAAGACATGTCTATGTGCTTGAAACTTCTCAGTGGCCGTTAGTTTGAAGTTCTCAGTTGCTCCAACTGGTTTACCAACACGAGGGATAAATTCTCCTGATGTCGGCGCAGGTTCAGGACAATCGTCAACACGAGGCGGGCGGTTGAAAGCCGTCTCAAGATCATCAAAATACCTTAAGCAAAAATATAGCACCTCATCCCCTATATAGCCTTCAGCTATACAACCTTCTGGCCACGCCTTATTCCTCACGTAAGATTTTAATTTCTCAAGGAACCTACGAAGTACATAAGAGAAAATTGATATAAAATGATGAAAAGGACGACTAGCAAACATTAAATACAGATAATAAATGAATGCGCATATTTAAAATGAGTACCTCTCAATCGGATACATCTAACGATATTGTACTGGTCCAGCGAGCTTTGTTTCATGAACGAGGTGGACTGTGAGGTGAACCATCACAGTAAAAAAGGACGGAGGAAAGATCATCTCCAAGTGACAAAGCGTAAGAATGATTTTCGACTGCAGCTGATCGAGCTCCTCAACGATCAAAACCTTAGAACACAACTTCCGAAAGAAAGAACAAAGTTCCACCAAAACGATGGAAACATCGGGAGGGAGTGTATTCTTTATAGCCAGAGGGAGTAACTGCTGCATAAGAACATGTGAGTCGTGACTCTTCAGGCCAGCAATCTTTCGAGCCTGCAAGTCGACACATCGAGAAATGTTGCTTGAATACCCATCAGGAACTTTTAATTTCTTCAAGGTCGCGAGGAACACATCCTTGTTCGGTTTTGTGAGGGTAAACTTCGCCGGTATAAATCTGTCATGCTCATCTGGCCAAGCGTCTTCACGAACTCCCATGTCGCGTAAATCTTTCCTAGCTTGAAGGTGATCTTTTGTCTTGCCGGGTTCGTTAAGCAGCGTATACAGCACATTGTCGCAAACATTCTTTTCAATGTGCATTACATCAAGACTGTGGCGAAGTAAATTAGATCTCCAATACGGAAGCGTAAAGAAAATACTTATCTTCTTCCACTGTTGAGGCACCGAAGTCCTGCGCGTCTTTTGGCGAGTTTGTGCTGAATCATCGATTTTTCCAAACTCGAAGTCAACATGCTCAAGCTGCTGTAAGATATCTGTACCGGACAAAGTCTGAGGTGTCCTCTTTTCTCTGGTTTCCCATTGAAGCAATTCCGTTGCAATCTGAACTTATGCGTTCCATCGAGAAACCTCCGATGCCCCATAAAGCACCACTTTCGGCTGTAGGGAAGGCGCAATGCGTCAGAGTCAAAATTGCAAGCTGGACACGCCGACCCAGTATGCACATTCCAACCAGATAATGTGCCAAGGCCAGGAAAGTCACTGATCGTCCACATCAAGGCTGCACGCATGTTGAACAAAGTCTTGCTGTGAGCGTCGTACGTCTCCAAGCTGACATTCCACAGGTCAAGCAATTCCACAATAAGCGGTTGGAGATACACATCGATGTCATTGCCCGGTGCCTTTTTGCCTGGAATGATCATAGACATAATGAAAGAGCTTTGTTTCATACACATCCAGGGGGTAAGTTGTAGGGAACTAAGACTACCGGCCAAATGCTGTAACTTGTGCTAAGATTCCCGAAAGGATTGAAACCGTCGGTCGCCAACGCAAGCCGAACATTTCTGGGGTCAGTCGCAAAATCTGGAAAGTCGTTGTCAAACGTTTTCCAAGCAGCTGCATCCCGCATATGTCTTAATTTACCGTCTTCATTTTTATCAACGGCATGCCACCTCATGTACTCAGCAGTTTTAGACGACATAAATAATCTTTGTAGACGAGGTTTCAAAGGGAAGTACCTGAGAATCTTTGCAGGTTTCTTCTTCTGCTTTTTCCCCTTCCGAATTGTCTTGTACCTCGATGTGTGACATCTCTTGCACGTCTCCCTGCTGGAATCGTCTCCCCAATACAGCATACAATCATTTGGGCATGCATCAATCTTTTGATAATTCAACCCCAACCTGTTGATAATCTTCTTGGCCTCGTAGAAGGTTATGGGAATCTCAGCGTTGGGGAATGCATCTTGTAATAAGTCGAGCAACATCGACATTCCCTTATCCGTGATCCCACACAAGCAATTGATATGATACAATTTGATCAAGAAAGATAATTTAGAATATATGCGACAACCTTGATATAAAGGACGATCTGCCTCATCCATCAAGCTGAAAAAATCCCGAGCTGCTTCATTCCCCATAAAAGCCGGCTCAGAACCGTGCACTTCTTCGTTAAAGTTGTCGCCTTGAAATCCAAACGCATCACGCACAGCATCATTCACAGGATCATCTTCATCTACTTGAACGCCTACTTGAGAACTTCGAGGAAGAGCCTCGTCATATCTAATGCCGGCCTTCTCACCATGAACTGCCCAGAACGTATAGTCCTCAGGGAAAGGCTTCACAAGCAAATGTTCCTTCACAACATTTCGTGGATGCCACTTCTTGAACTTGCATTTCCGACACGGACAGACGATCTTGCCGTTACAGCTGGCGTAAGTGAATGCGCAATCTAAGAAACTGTTTAATCCGTACAAATATTCAGGAGAATTGCGCGGCAACCTTATCCATGATTTATCCATAGCTACAAGTGAGAGAGAAGAAAGTATAGAGAAGAAGATGAGTGAGAAGATAATGACAAATGCCTAGAACCTTATATACTGAAAATCCAACGTTTATAATTTTGTAGCGGTTATTAAACCGCTACACCAACCGATACAGAAATTCCAACGTTTATAATTTTATAGCGGTTATATATATAAAACCGCTACAGTTATAAAATATTAGTAGCGGTTATATATATCAAACCGCTACTAATATTCAAGCCGTTAATTGGTGGGAAATTCAAAATGTCCTTGTTGAGTATTAGTAGCGGTTTTTTATATATAACCGCTACTAATAGTCAATGTATTAGTAGCGGTTATATATATTAAACCGCTACTAACATTAAAGCCGTTGGACATTAAATATACAAATAATTTTATTATTTGTAGCGGTTATACATAAGATAACCGCTACAAATGTGCATAAAGGCGGCAAATTTCAAAATTCAAATTATTTGAGTGTTTGTAGCGGTTAGTAGTGTATAACCGCTACAAAGATATGTGTTTGTAGCGGTTTCTGAACTAAAACCGCTACAAATATATTTGTAGCGGTTTTAGTTCAGAAACCGCTACAAACACATATCTTTGTAGCGGTTATACAGTACTAACCGCTACAAACACATATATTTGTAGCGGTTTTGACTTAAAACCGCTACAAATATATATATAATTTATTTTTTTTTTAAATTTAGATATAAATCATTCATAAATTATTTCTATGCAATCTAATAATATAAATATAATTAGATAAAACACAATAAGAAAATTTTGAAATAAAATCTCATAAATATTTACAAATGTTTAAACAAAAGAAAATGTCCTAAACTAAGGAGCTGGGGGATGATCCTCTGGTGCTCCCTCAGGTGAGGCTCCCTCAGATGCCGCTGGATCGGGCCGCTGTGCAGAGTGAACTACACCATCGTCATCAGCAGGAGGAGGAGCAGTAGCAGGAGGAGGAGTAGAACTCAGGATGACGTAGCGAGGGACAGGGGGAACCGCTGGATGCTGCTCGTCTGGGAACAGGCGACTCCATGCTCCCTCGAGCATGTTGTTCGCGATCTCACGCCACTGCGTCTGCTGAGCGTATATCATATCTGCGTGCATCTGCAGCTGCTGCTGCGCCATCTGCTGTATCTGCGCCATCTGCTGCTACTGCTGCGCCATCTGCTGCTGCGTCTGCTCCAAATCTGACCGCAGCTGGTCAAGAGACTCGTCCCTCTGACATCTGACCCCTCTAGAGCTGCCAGCCTCAGAGGCGGCGCTCCTGCCGTAGACCATGCTGGGTCTGGCGCCTATCCCCATACCCTGCACGCGTCCGGGGTGCTCAGCCTGAGCCAGACCCGCCTTCAAAGGAGCCGTCGGGTCCACTGACCCCTGTGACTCCTCAGGCTGGGTCTGTCGCAGCTCAGCCTACGACTGCTGCATCCGCTCCTGCCATTTTATGAAACAATTAATAATTACCATTTTTCATTATTAACTTGGTTTTATAAAAAATATAATAATAAAATAACTTACAATGGCCGCCTCTGCCTGCTGAGAGGTCGCAGTCCTGTCACGGTGTCTGTGTGTGATGGCGTACAGCTCCGCATAGTCCGTCTGACGGTTCTCCTGCTGTGCCTTCGTCTCCTGAAACAATTACAAAACAATTAGTATTATGACTTAATCAGCTAAAAGTAAGTGAAGCACTTGAAAAGTTACTAGCTCGCTGTACGTCACAGCAAAGGTCTTCGATCCTGCTGTGTGGTGGATCGTCTGCTGCGCCCGGATCCCGGCGTTCCTCTGAGAAAGCTCCTGGAAAAACAAATAATTAAATGTATTATAAAATTTAAAATTAAATACAAATTAAATTGAAATTATAATTTAATATTTAAAAATTAGAAAATTATATATCAAAAATATAATAAATACATTACCTGCGCCTGAGGGCGTACCTCTTCCGGTTGGCCCGGACGGCAAACCGCAGCTGAAAAAAATACATTTAAATATCAATAATTATAAAAACCATAATTTAAAAAAATAATTAAATACAATTAATTACAAAAAATATTAATTAAATAGTTTTAATTACCTGAACCACCTCCTCCCAAGCCTGGTCCTTCGGCCCCTTCGGAATGTGCCTCCACGTCGGGAAGTGAAGGGGGAACCACATCCAATTCGATCAAAGATCGTTCAGGAAGCGGTTGAGAAGGTGACCCCCATTGTGGATCGGCTGGTCAGTGCCCTCGTTCCACGGCACTATAACTCGCAGGGACCGGTCTATGCTGTTCAGACCGGCCACATCCAGCCTCCTCGTCGTCACGTTCCCCTGCTCATCTGCACAGTTGACCACACGTTAGATAAATTATAATTCAAAGTTTACATTTCTAATTTAAATAAATAATTTAATAAATTAAAAAATTAATTTACCTTCGACCTGCACCTCAAACCCAGTCGACCGCGAAGACGACCCTCGTGGGTGGTTCTGCTCCCGAGCGTCCTCCTCATCGAGGAATTGCTCCATCTCCCTAAACCCAATCGGGATCTCGAACTCCTCCTCGTTGAGGAAGTCCTCAACGCTAATCTCTGGCCTTTCCACCTCAGGCACCTCTGGTGGGGTCGTCGCCTGTGGGATCGTCTGCGGTACATGTGGGGGGATGAGCTGAGATGCCGCGGTAGCCCTGCCTGCGCGCTGCCCCCTCCCTCTGCCCCCTGCCCGGCTGCTGCCGCCCCGTAAAATCGGTCTGGGGACCTCAGGGGCCTTCCCCTTATCCTGTCCTGAAGCCATCTCAACTGTAAAAATTAAAAAAAAAATTAGTCATATTATTTTATGAAAAAATATAATAAAAATACAAATATAAATAAAAATAGGTGTTATATACGTACCTCAAATGCGAATACTGCGGAATACTGAGCAGAAACTCCTAAAGAGACGTCTGAACTCTTAAATATCGAAGAAATCACTCAGAGAAACCTCAGGAAACAAAATGAGCAAAAGGAGAAATGAAGGAAGTGGAGGCTTAAATAGGCCAGCTATTAGTAGCGGTTATTAAAATAACCGCTACTCTAACCGCTACAAATAATTCAATTTGTAGCGGTTCTATAATAACCGCTACAAAACTTCACAAAGTTTGAAATTCTGTAGCGGTTATTGCCCAGAACCGCTACAAATGTCGAGACTTTTGAAATTCTGTAGCGGTTATTTCCCAAAACCGCTACAAAATTCTGACCTTTGGTATTTTGTAGCGGTTTGTGTGCATTAACCGCTACAAACTAACCGCTACAAGTTTTGGCGGAAAATTCGCGCCAAATTTGTAGCGGTTTTTTGTAAGAAACCGCTACAAATAATCTTGCCGCTACAAATTTGTAGCGGTTTAGGTAAGAACCGCTACAAATAGAATAATTTGTAGCGGTTATATTGAACCGCTACAAGTCCATCGCTACAAAAGACCTTTTTTTTTGTAGTGAAGCTAAATGGCGAATAAGTGACAAGATTATCATGGTTCATTTGAGAATTTTTCATAGAGGATCTTTTCTCTAGGATTTTTACAAGGAAGCTGAGGTTCTCCCTACAAAGAGGGTGGCTTTTTGACATTTTTTGATGTATCCTTACTAAAAATTAAAGAAACCGATCTATTTGCAGACGGTATTCATGATTAATCTTCAAGTCAATGAGTCAGTTTTGTCTTTTCCAAAGGCATCCTCAAGGGAAACTAGGTTCAGGATGAGCGTGAAGTTGCATATCATCAATTCAGAGATCGCCTTCCTCCACTGCAATGATATGGGCGCCGCAATTAGGGCATCCTCGAAACGCAATGTTTATTAGTAATTGGGTGTTGGGGAGAAAACCTATTCTAACATAGAGCTGAAAACAATGGGCCTAAGTAATTTTTTAATTCTTACTAAAATAATTAAAATACTTAATGTCACACATCAATGCCAAATGAGTTGTTGTAGTGATATGGCAAATTGCTCAATTAAAAAAAGGGTGAGATGACACAAGCCGTTAAATTTAATGGCGGGGTAGCTAATGGTCAAAGTAAGAAACTTTAGGGTTTTAGTTTTAAACTTCTAAAGTTGAGAGTTAAGAAAGGGTTTCTGTATTTTAGCCTTTAAATTATATTTGTTGTTCCTTACTTGCTCTTTCTCAAACAAAGTGCTACTTACTCATACTCATACTTGAATTGTTACTCAAATTCTTTCTCCTACTCTTTAATTTTCTTTTCTCTCTCTCTCTCACTCATCACTTAATTAATTAATCTAGAAATTGAATCTTAATTTGACTATACCTAGAGAACTAACCTAGTTTAGCTTCTATAGCATTAAGTTGAGGGCTTAAATCACTTGTGAACGCTTTAAATCCTACTGCCATATTTTCATTCTTTGCAAATGAGTTAGGACTTAGGATCTGCTCTGCTTAATATAATTTGGTTATGGCATCCTATGAATCAATTGCATTTCATTGCACATGGCCATAATGCTTAATTAAATATTCGGTTTTGTGCCCCCAATTCTTCTTACAGTTATACACAGAGTCAGACCCTATGAAAATTATTGTTGAAGGTGTCGAGAGTTTCAAGAAAGAAAACTGTAATATCATAATTGTTAAAGGAGTGGAGAGACTCAAACAAGAAGCTTCCCTTTTTGAAGAAATGCGCCAAGTTTCGTAAATAACAGTATTGTTAATGAATGATATATTTCTGGTATTCATCTACAATTTATTCTGCACTTTATGTCATGTCATCTACTTTGCATTATATTCTGAAGATTTGTAATAGGCTTAAGGATTCATATGTTCATTACAAGCAAGTAGGCTAAATCTACTGCAAGGCTTTCCAGTCAAAATGTTTGTTATTAGATATTTCACATGAGTATTTGTACTTCTGACTAGTGTTTACAATTTAGACTAGAACATATATATTGCTTTTCTAAGATATGATGGAGAATATATAGTGAGATGCAGCAGGCAAGATTTTAGATTGGGAGTGTTGTATATCTGCATTCCTGATTTGGGTTGGCCTTTATCTTTGGAAATGAATGTGTATTGTATTTTAAGTTTTGCGGTATGAATGATTAATGCTATTAACTTTGCGTGCTCAGTGATGCAGCAAGAAAGAGTCCGATCATAATCGTTCACTGGAACTTAATATCTTTATTGTTATCTATGGATGAGAGATCATAATTGTGCAATTTCTAGAATATCTTTACTGCTTAGTTATGTCATAACTCATGTGTCTTTTCAATTAGGCATTGGTGATTTAGTTTATGGACAAGATTCATGAAGTTGTTCCTACGGACCAACAGCCTGCACTGCTACAAAAGCTATCTGAAGGGAACTTCACCTTGAGGATCATTTATTAGCAGTTTCAAAACATACTTAAAATGGGTCCCATCAGCCAGGTTATTACCTCCTTTTGCCTATTATATATATATATATATATATATATTATTTGTTAGTCAGAATTTGTTATATATATAGATACAAACGAGTACTTGGTTCTCCTGTATTAGCATTTGGTGCCAAAAGGCCGTGAGAACGAAAACCAAGACAAACCTAAGCGGTACATAACGATGATGGATGGATTTAATGACAAACGAAGGTAATCAGCATTGTGAATTAGTTTTTGAACTTAATTAGTCACATAACTACGCAATCAACTTTAATATAAAAGGAATTCTCCCTCATTGAAAAGGAATTATGCACATTCCCCATCTAATTTTTTATATATTGCAGAGTTTGATAGTTCAAACCCAAAGCTGATGAATGAGTCACGAATGATGCGAATAGTTCGAGGGTCTGGTCGTCGTGTTATAGAAAACTAATGGAGATGATGAAGGAATACAAAAGTCTTGCAAAGATTTGGAGCAAAATGAAAGGGCTTATTAAAATACCCAAGAAGGGAGATATAAGTGCTCTATCTTGAAATGTGAATGGCCAGCACATGAGCAAAGTCCCTCCTCCATAGATGCAAAAGTCAGGAGAATTATACACAACTTTTATGTGTCTCTGGGGTCTTTCCTAAAATTCCAGCCATAATTTCCAAAATTTCCATTTCGTAGCCACAATATCAACGTTTTCGCCCCAACCCGTCACAGTAGTTTACAAGGTTAGCTCAGCTTGTCTGCTACTTTATTTGTCCAATGGCTAACCCTTAATCATGTGTTTAACCTTTATTTGGGAAGACCAAATGCTACAAATGCTAAAGCAAACAGGGGGGATGGGTTGGTCACAGAATTTGATGAAGCAGATGGTTCTTCTAAAGACATGACGGGTATGTTTGGTGGTGTGGATCAGTAGTAGGTCTAAGGTGATTAAGAGCTGAGGCATGTCTTTAACTACAACTATAGATTACCATGCCAGTACTACTGAAAACTCTTTTAACGCCTGTTTCTTGAAACATTCAACGTCATTTTCAGTGGAATGTCTATGTAGGTGACATTGTAAGTTTTGAATGGACATCCATTTTATAACCAACATTGTAAGTACTTGCAACATTTGTTTTTCAAAAAACAGACTTTGTATATGTGTCACTTACAATGTCCAATTTTTTATGAAAAAGACAAACTGTTGTAAAGTGATTTTTTTACAAGAGTTGGTAAAAAGAAAAAAAAAAGATTTTTTTTATAAGGAATAGCAATACTTCAGACAGCTAATTCTCCCGTCAAAAATTTTGCGGGGTCATTCCAACTGCAGGCCAACATCCACATATCATTAATAATATATATACACACACACTTGCTGAATAAAAAATAGAGTTTGACCCATGGATAGTGGGTCAGTTTCATCTTTTTATTTATCATTTAGTTTTTAAAGCCATACAGAACTGTAGCAGCTTATTGGAAAGGGGATGGAAAACAGGTAGAGAGCAGCAGCTAACAAAAAGCAGCAGATAAAGTGAAATGTTTGAGCTGGTTTGGTCACCAGAAGAACTAAACCCCCACCATCACGGCTTATCAGAAATTGAGTGGGTCCACCTCCAAAATGTAGGCAACGCATTAATATCACAACTTTTCTAGAAGGAGAACTTCCAGCTAGGACCAATGTTATATAAGTCCATTACAAAATAAAATTTGCTGATTACGCACCTTGCATATTCTCTGATGGGAATATTGAGATTGTTCATTCTCACGTACAGTGAAGCATAGAAATCTGCTGACAACCTTGAGAAACAAGCTCAAGGAACAAGCATGGAGTTATATTTGATACAGGACCCTCCACTTTTTTTTTTGATACAAGGACCCTCCACTTTTTGCTTAGAACAAACCTTTACAGATTTAAATATTGGTTTGGCGTCTTGTGAGGACTTGTAATTTTGTTCGTGTAGTATTTCAAGCTTAATGCGTCCCTTCTATATATATTTTTTTTAAAAAAAACAAAATACAGATATTCTTGGACCATTTAATTTTAAATATGCTTTGGGTCGAATATTTAGATCATAGCAATAAAAGGCCCAAGAATAAGGTCGATTCCTTTAATAGCCACTTAGCTTAGACAAGCAATAATCATGAACTAATGAAGGCCCAGAAATATAATTCAGGAGGCCACAGAATGACGTTTCCCACACTGAATCAAGGTTTTGGGGCCTGATGTATCCCAAAAAAAAAAGGTTTTAGTGCTTGACAAATAAGAGGAAAACTATGCTTAGCAAAAAAAAAAAAAAATTTTATTGCCTATTCACTAAATGGGATATAAACCTCTCTACTTTCTTACCGTCCACCTCCCTCTATTTCTAATTGGGTTATATTAGGAGCATCGGGGTTATTTTTCTCCATTGGACTATTTCAATTTTGTTTTTGGTGGAATATTGGGCTGAGACATCGTTCATATTAAATTACAGGGAGCTGGTGTTAAATTTTCTGTATTTTAAATTAATTGCAGATCATCACAGATGACAAATCTAAAAAAAATCACGAAATACTTTGTCAATTTCATTGCCCACATCACAGGTCATCGGGTGAGAAAAAAATAATAATGTTTGCCAGGTTTTTATCGACTAGTGAGTCTCAACTTGCAAGTGGATTGATTATTCTAATATTTCAATTTTTTTATTTTGATGAGGCGTGAATGAATTATAAAAATGAGATAATGACATTTGAGATCCCACATGAGAAATAATTTAATTTACGGATCACAAATTTTAGAAAAGTAATAGAAGAACCATATTTAATATTTTATAAATATTATTATAGTATTTTATATATATATATATATAATTTCAACATTTTTGGTACTACAGTTATGATCTGTGTAGGTCAAATTTTAACAATTTGTATTTATTTATTTATGTTTATAATAATATTATAAAATCCTAAATTTGAATTATACATTTTTTATCTAAAGGTGAATAACATATTCTAGGGGGAAAAAAGGAAAAAGAGAAAAATAAGAAAATATGGAATTTCTACTGATCTTGAAAGTTTTCACATGGGAGTAGTTGGTATCTGAACATTTTTGAGTTTTATGTCACCTCAAAAATATTAAAATAAGAATTTGTCCAAAAAAAATATATTAAAATAAGAACAATGTCCCTATACTTTAATAGTAGTCAAACCAACATCTGTCACGTCAAATTTTATACCACGTATAATTTATTAACTCCATAGGGGTATGATTGTGTTTTCCTTCTGTGCTCATTTTTCCGTTGGAATGTTTTTAGAAAAAGCAAAATCACCCTAGAAGTGTTTTTTTTTTAAAAAAAAAAAAAAGAGCAATGCCACTTAAATTTAACAGAAAAATGAAAAAAAAAATGTATGAAAGACTTTTGAAGATGCAAAAGAAAGTATATGACATTTTTTATTTTAATTATTTAATTATACACTTTTTAGTAACTATTTATTAATAAAGTAACCTCTTCCAAGTTTTTAATTCAAGCTTAAGCTTATGAACTTGACAACCTTAATTTTTAGGATCAACAATTGCTGTCACAATAAATTGAACATTTGGTTATGATGAAGACCATATGTTTCATAGAATATATATATACATATAGACATACATATAGATATATGTATATATGCATACATATATGTATACATTCATGTATATATACATATACATATATGTATACATATAGTGTGTGTGTTTATTTATTTATTGTGGGCGAGCAATAATTTAATCAGAAGAAGAAAATATTTAGATTGTAAAAGCTGGTTGCATGTACATATCATTAAAAAAAAAAACCTCAAGGAAAATGATATTAAGGTCCGAATTAAAAAAAAATATATCAGAAAAGTCCTAAAATTTGTCAATGTTAGCTCCTCCACTTGTCAATAGTTGTCCCTCCACTTGTTAATGATTGCTCTTTCACTTGTCACTAATAAACTATAGAACTTTTCTATTATTATTTCCCTTGATTGGGACCCTAATGTCATTTCCCCTAAAAAGCTATGGGTTGTATGTTGGAGATTTGTCCTATATACAATAATTATTTGAAAAGCGGAAAATCAAAATTATAGATCCATATATTATAAATGATTAGTGACATGCCCTGAATATGCACCAATGTGAGCGGAGTTACATTCCTAAAGCCTTAAAACACATATAAGCAAATGCCTCACTTAATAATTACAATAATATTGAATATGAATATATTACTTCTAATTCACATAATAGCATATTTCTAGCAATCAAAATATGAAGCAATTCGCAAAGATTTTGGTAGAGCCTATTCTATAAGTCGGACTATCTCCAATTTCTACTATAACCCATAGATTCAGTATACTATATGGAGCTCAGCTCCACTACAACATATGTAACTACATACACCACAAACTAACAAAGAAAACAGGGATCCTACCTATAGACAGCGTGGAGTAACTAAACAAGATCTGCCAACATATGCAAAGGAGTATAAGGTTTACAATGAATTAGGAATCATTCAAATCATGCTCCAACTTAAATCTAGCAATATAGGCCTTCATTGATCAGCAAGGGAAACACAATCAGCAACGCTCTCTGAAACTGAAAATGTTTTCCAATGAATAATGTCCCATGAATGAATATAATACTAAAGGAAATAATTTAGATAGACTTAACCACTACAAAAAAACATCAAATTAGCGACGGAATTTCCGTCACTAATCAGTTTAGCGACGGAATTTATTCTGTTGGTAAAAAGACTGTTACTAATTAATTAGTGACGGAATTTTAAATTCCATCAGTAATTTGCAACGGATTAGTAATGGAATTTCCGTCTCTAATCCGTTGCAAAATATTTTTTTATATAATTTAAATTGCCACATGTCCTTATAACGTGCCTCCATATGTCCCTCGTCAGCGGCCACCACATGTACCCACCACTGGCCACGTGTCCCCATCAGTCGCCGCCACCTCGCCTCCACCCTCGACATGTCCCGGTCAACCGCCACATATCACCCTTCATCGTGCGCCATGTGTCACTCTCTATCGTGCTCCACGTGTCCAAGTCACAAAATTAAATTGGTTGCATTTTGTGATCAAGTTGGGATTCAAAGCCTTGACCTTTCATGCATGTGCCAGTGCCTTTGCCATTTGAGCTAAGAAGAATCTATGTAATTTAAATGTAAAATCATATATATATATTTGCTTTGTAAACAAAATTAGAAATAAAAAATTTAACCTATTATTAAATATTTGAATTTAGTTTTCTTATTTTATTTTATGTAAATATTCTACCTAAATTTTTATTATTAATATCTTTTTTATTCATTTTATGATATATATATATATATATATATATTTTTTTTTTTGCATTTATAAAATTTGCATTTTTATTTGTATATAATATATTATTAAAAATTAAAATATATTATATTATAATTTCAATTTCAAAAATAAATATGAATTAATAATTTTATTTATTTATTTTAATATTTATATTATAAATTTATAATAATTTAAGATTTAAATTATTTAACAAATTTATAGTTATAAAAAATATAGTTATTGAAAAAGTTAATTATTTGTGACGGAAATTAGTGACAGAATTTTTCCGTTGCTAATTTTTAATGACGGAATTAGAGACAGATTAGTGACGAAATTTAGCGACAGAATGTGATTCTGTCGATAATCCATCCCTAATTTAGTGACGGAAAAATTCTGTACCTAAATTCCGTCGCTAATTTTAGTGACGGAATTTGTGAGGGATTAGTGATAGATTAGCAACGGAATTTAATTTTCAGTTGTTTTTTTAGTGAACTTTGAATAATAAAATCATGGTGATAAATTTTTTACTGCTAGAAGTATAAAATTATAGGCATAAATTGAAACCATATAAAAGCTCATAAACCAAACAAAAACCATATGCATTTAATAGAATCAGTTTAAAAACAAGAAATCTTCAATCTCATCTTTACGTAGGACTCCAACAGAATGGTAACAAGCGTGGACACATAATAGGGTAAATAACCAAGTACAGGATGAAGCCACAAGAACAAGTGTGGATACATAGTCCACAAGGGTAAGTAACAAAGCACGTATCAAAGCCACGAAACAAAGCGCGGGTAAAAACCTAAGAATACACTACAAAAAAAAGGGTATTTTGTAGCAGTGCAATTGTAGCGGTTATATTAAACCGCTACAAATTATAGTATTTGTAGCGGTTTTCACCTAAACCGCTATAAATTTGTAGCGGCAAGGTTTTTTTTGTAGCGGTTGGTGACACAAAACCGCTAGAAATTTGGCGCGAAATTCCTGCCAAAACTTGTAGCGATGATTTTGTAGCGGTTAATGCACAGAAACCGCTACAATATTCCCGCTAGTTGGCGCGCCAACAGTGTATCGGTTATTTGTAGCGGTTACAGCAACAGAACCGCTACAAAATACCAAAGGTCAGAATTTTGTAGCGGTTATGCCCTTATAACCGCTACAGAATTTCAAGAGTCTCGTCATTTGTAGCGGTTCTGGGCAATAATCGCTACAGAATTTCAAACGTTGTGAACTTTTGTAGCGGTTATTGTAGAACCGCTACAAATTTAATTATTTGTAGCGGTTTGAGTAGCGGTTATTTGAATAATCGCTACTAAAATCTGGCCTATTTAAGCCACCGCCTCCCTTATTTCTTCTTTTGCTCATTTTGTTTCCTGAGGTTTCTCTGAGTGATTTCTTCAAGATTTGAGCGTTCATACATCTATATAGGAGTTTTTGCTCAGTATTTCTCAGTATTTGCACTTGAGGTACGTATATAACACATATTTTATTTATATTTATATTTTTATTATATTTTTGCATAATAATGTGACTAATTTTTTTTTTAAATTTTTACAGTTGATATGGCTTCAGGACAGGATAAGGGGAAGGCCCCTGAGGTTCCCAGACCGATTTTACGGGGTGGCAGCAGCCGGACAGGGGGCAGAGGGAGGGGGTAGCACGGAGGCAGGGCTACTGTGGCATTTCAGACCATCCTCCCACAGGAGTCGGCCCTACCACAGGCATCGCAGACGATCCCACAGACGACGACCGCACCAGAGGTGCCTGAGGTTGGGGGGCCAGATATTAGCGTTGAGGACTTCCTCAACGAGGAGGAGTTCGAGATCCCGATTGGGTTCAGGGAGATGGAGCAGTTCCTCGATGAGGAGGACGCTCAGGAGCAGAACAACCGACGAGGGTCGTCGTCGTGGTCCACTGGGTTTGAGGTGCAGGTAGAAGGTAAATTAATTTTTTAATTTAGTAAATTATTTATTTAAATTAGAAATGTTAACTTTGAATTACAATTTATCTAACGTGCGGTAAACTGTGCAGACGAGCAGGGGAACGTTTCGATGAGGAGGCTAGACATGGCCGGTGTGAACAGCTTGGACCGGAGCCTCCGAGTTATAGTGCCGTGGAATGAGGGCACTGACCAACCAATCCACAATGGGGGTCACCTGCTCAACCGCTTCCTGAACGACCTGGACGCGAATTGGATGCGGTTCCCGCTTCACTTCAAGACGTGGAGGCACGTTCCGAGGGGGCCGAAGGACCAGGCTTGGGAGGAGGTGGTTCAGGTAATTAAAATTATTTAATTAATATTTTTTGTAATTAATTATATTTAATTAATTTTTTTTAAATTATGTTTTTTGTAATTATTGATATTTAAATAATTTTTTTTCAGCTGCGATTTGCCATCCGGGCCAACCGGAAGAGGTACGCCCTCGTGAAGATGGGTGACGCCTGGAGGAACAGGAGGAACTGTCTCTTCTACAGGGTGGATAAGGACGGGACGATGCCTCTGGAGCAGCTAATCGAGAGCGTCCCGGATGGCGTGCCGCCGAACGACTGGGCGAGTTTTGTCCAGTTCAGAAGGAGCCCTGAGGCGCAGGTAATGTATTTATTAGATTTTTGATATATAATTTTGTAATTGTTAAATAGTAAATTATAATTTCAATTTAATTTGTATTTAATTTTAAATTATAATACATTTAATATTTTTTCTCCAGGAGCTTTCTCAGAGGAACACCGAGATTCGGGCGCAGCAGACAATCCACCACACAGCAGGATCGAAGACCTTTGCTGTGACGTATAGCGAGCTGGTAACTTTTCAAAATATCACTTACTTTTAGCTGATTATTTCATAACACTAATTGAATTTTGTAATTGTTTCAGGAGACGAAGGCATAGCAGGAGAACCGTCAGATGGATTATGGGGAGTTGTACGCCATCACACACAAACACCGTAACGGGACTGTGACCTCTCAGCAGGCAGAATATTGTGTGAATCTCATGAATATCAAGCGTGAATATTGTGCTCATGAATGTCAAGCGAGCTCGAGTTAACCATGACGTGCCAAGGACTAATAGTACTACTGTTAATAACCAGCGATCTATATTTAGTCCTCTCAAAAATATTTTCAAACATGCTTGGGGTCAATTTATCAAAGCAATGAAAAGTTCTCCTTTTAATACCATGATAACTCATATCAAATATGGCACAATAGAATGGTCCAGCATGAAAGTTCACAAACAATACTTCAAGACATCCCATCAAATTCAGTATGTTGACAAAACCCTTCCCAAATAATTTTTTAAAAAAACTCGCATACAAATATTTCAAAATGCAAAACTATCTTAACATGAAAATTTATAAAATATATCTCAAAACTTCCCTTATCATTTCTATGCATAATCATGAATTATAGTTTGAAGCAATTGGAGAAAAATAAATAGTAACAAATAAAATCATCAATCTTTACTCATGTAATATCAATACGAAAATGAGACAAATCCGATGAACTTTCCTTCATGAAATCATACCTATAAATATGATAATTAACATAAAAGCAAGGCAAGTAGTAAAAATATCATTTATAAAAATTATACTAGGACGTTATTCGCTTACTTGTGTTACGACCTAATCTTACTACCATTTTTTGCAGAGTACTTGAGCGCAGTTCGGTGGGCAACTCAAGAATAACATAAATATATTGATATATAGTACATGATTACATTACAGGAATTCCCCAAAGGGACTTGTACATAATATTTATAGATCTTAGAATAATATAAAGCTTGCAAATAACCAACATTAATACTTGAATTGGGTCGGAACCTTGAGTTGCTGGTACTCATATCTTTGCCTTTCGAGCCGCTACCTTCTGCTAGAGTATTTTAATTTTGAAAATGGGTAAGATTCAAACAAATCTATGTAGTAACATATAATCTATAATAGAAAATGTAATAATAAATATGCCATGTACCACATACGGCAATATTATACTAACCTAATACAGTTCAGTGCAGTTGGAAACATTCAGAGCCAACCACTGTTGCAACCCCTACTCATTCCGTACATCTGCTAGGCTCAAGACCACTAATTGGGCATACCAGTGTACCCGTAAGCACTATGTTTAGTCATGTTCAGTGTACTTGTAAGCACTATATTCAGTCATGTTTAGCATACATGTAGGCACTATGTTCAGTGTACTTGTAGGCATTATGCATCATATATATTATGGTAAATGGCATACACAAAGCACATAATCATTGACATGATGTATGAAAGAAAGAGTTACTACCTTAAATCCCTTTTGCAATAGAAAATCATTCATCGAATTTCATGTCAACGGCCTGGGCTATCAATCCGGTCCTAAAATTTCAAATGTATAAGAGTTAGGTTAATACCCATTCATGTACCACTCTAAGCTCTTCTAAAGTGTTTTTGTTGGTTAAATTAATTCAATTCTGTAAATTACTAAAATGCCCCTTTTTACCCGGTCCGACCTTACTTTTCCAGAAATTTTGACTCATGCTATTCTTACATATTTTCACCTAAGGAATCCATTTTTTACCTTAGTTTTTTTGGAAAATCACTGCCAAATGACAGTTTTGCCCTTGACAACCCCTATTTAGGGTTTTAAGGGTATTTTTGTAATTTCACTTTCTAGGCCTTTTCTCACAACATGTTCAACATCAACCCTATACAATTTTCCCTCATGAACACCATGGAACCATTAGATTCATGAAATTCCAGCCCTAACCCTTCTAAATCCTCTTGGCCGAAACTTATCGAGGGAAAAAGGGGAAAATATAATTTTGTGTTTCAACACTTAAAGCTTACTCATTTCCACTCCTAATCCCTTGTTAAACCATTTAAACACATACTAAACAAGATTTGAGGAAATTTGGGTAGCATAACCCCTTAGGGTTTCTATTTCCCAAATTTGCAAAACCAACAAACAAACCACAAATCACAACCAAATCAACAACCACAATATCACAACATCAAAGAGAAGGAGAGTATGAAAGTTACCTCTTTATTTCTCACTTCCTCTCTCCTAGGCGTCTCCCTCTCTCTTCCTCAACCTTGAAGATTTATTTGCTACACATGGTTTTTCATGGAGGAGAAGAGATTAGAAGGGTTATTTCACACGTAAGGATGCTTAATCACAAGTCTTACCTTGAGTCTCTCTCTCTCTCTCTCTCTGTGTGTGTGTGTGTGTGTCTCTCTCTCTCTCTCTCTCTCTTTGTGTGTGTGTGTGTGTGTGTGTGTGTGTGTGTGTGTGTGTGTGTGACTGGTGAAGGAAAGATGAAGATGATCTTTTTAATATCTCTTCATATTTTTAGAAATATATTATTATAGGACTTATGACACACGACTTTTCCTTTAGCCTTATCTCTTCACAATTATGTCATAAAGTCTCCATTTAATTTGAACCAATTCCTTCATCTCCTTAAGCCCAAAAATACGCCACTTTTGGTCCAAAGTAGACCAATTGGGTTTTTCTTTGATTATCTCAATTAATTGGTCAACATATAACACTATTGAATTTCCACATGTGCTTACTTTTTCACAAATTCATATTTAATTGTTTGGCTTAAGAGAATGCCATTTGACATGATTTAATACTCAACATACATTTTTCCCTCCTATTTCTTATTCCACAATTTACACAATTGCCATTACATCTTTTTTTTCCAAATTCGCAACAATTGGCCATTTTAGAAGATTTTTTTTTTACCAAACTTTGAAAAATCATAACTTTATTTGTAGAACTTCAATTGGAGTGATTTCAAAGGCTATGAAACCCTTATTGAGTCTAGCTTCAAGGAAAAATATAACCTTTGGCCAAATGAAAGCTCAAACTTCCTAGAATTATGTTTTTTGGATGCTGCCACGGATACTGGCCAGTTTCGCTGGGCTAACTTCAAATATTCATAACTCCTTGTATATGGCTCCAAATAACTCATATGATCTATCAAATTAAAGCTTAGGATGTTTATTTTCATCCTGTAAACTTTCACCATTTTTTGTCGTCATTTGGTCACCCAAAACTACATGACAAACCCATTGCCTCAGAAAATTTCACGAACAGCACATTTCAAATTTTCAATGTTTAATTCCTATGATCATGAATATTCACCATTCCATTTCATTAAAGTACTTGAACTAATTACAAGACATGTTGGTGAATAAAATTTGGGGTTTTACACGTTGCATTCATAATTGCATAACTTAGTCCTCCCTGGCCACTTTCACCTAGACAACACCCCCTAATGCCCAAAGTAAATATCATTGTCATTCCCACTTAATGCAAGAATTCGAGTTCCATTTAGTAATTTAAAATCATTTTAATACTTAATTTGCATCCATCAACATCACCCACATAGCAGTTCCATAAACTTCTTGTTTTTAAGCATATCAATGAACTCATACGTCCCAAAATATTGACATTAAGAATAGAAAAACTTAACCGTCGGAATTTTACAACAATGGTCTTTCCAACATCTTTATATAAATTGTCATACTTCTCAAACCCAATCCTATAAAGTTTCCTTATCAAATCAAAGACCCCATATGGATTTCACAAATCAATTCATAAACACTGAACAATCTTAATTTAGATAAAATTCCTCTTCTACGCAATTTCACAAACACCTATGTGCATTATAAAAATCATGTCATAAAATAGTCGTGTTATCTTATATTTCTAACCGAGCAACTTCAAGCATCCTTGTTAGATCACAAATTAACCTAAATTAAATTCCTTAACAATTTTTATCTTATACGCAAACATCATGTTTCACCGTTTAACCCACAAACATCAAAGTAATTCCACAAAAAAAAAAAAAAAAAATCCCAATATTCCATCCAATACCCATATTCGGAATTCACCTTTCAAACATTTTTTCAAACACCTATCATGCATAGTAATTTAAATTAATAGAACAAGCTTCCTTTTTCTCAACTTCTACAACATCAATAATTACTCTTTCGCACATTTTCTCAAACATCTTCTAGGCATTCAAAATTAACTCAAAAAACAACACCACAATTGCAGTTACCAACAAATAATACACTGTCAATTTCCACTCTTACTTCAAACTTCCAGCCATAGGGGAAATAAAATAAAATAAAATAAAATCATCTTTCAAATCCTAAATAAAATAAAATAAAAAATATTTAAAACATAAAAAAATTGTTGTAATCTAGGAATATTAGGAAACAACTAAAAATCCTAAACTAATATATCTTCTTTTGTGCTTATTGCCCATGTTGGGGATTAATAGCTTTTATGACATCTGAAAAGAATGATGTTAATAATAAATTAAAATATTTCCTATTGCAAAGGTTAAACCCAACACAACACTGGAGAACATTAAACTTATTCTAGTAGGTACTTTTTTTTTCCTTGGAGCATCTTTATATAGAATAGTTAAAAATGCAATTTCTACAACATTTTAAATCCATTGATCTTTTGATTAATTAATTTTTTCATATAAATATTTTGTTTTAATTTTTTTTATTTAGGGCTATTACAATTAGTGCATCTACATCTTTCATAATGTGATGCTTAAGTGAACTATTAGTTAAAGCACCATACTTAGTTCTTTATATCCATTATATTAAGTTCTTCGATCACATATGACCATGTATCCTATTTTTATTCTAGGCCCAAAACATTTCTACGTACATGGGCAAACTAAATGGGCATTGTTTTTCCATGTCATGCTCAAATGATACAAGAGCAGAGAGGAGGACATGAATAGTACTTGAAGTGCAATGTTAAACTAATTTAGAAAGAAATACTGATTTATTTCATATAAAATAAACATTGACAAGATGGAGCCAATGGCTAAAAGAGTACAGATGACAAGGATGAGGGGAAGAATGTCTTTTGATCTTTGCTATATTTTGTACAAGCCTAGGGCAAGAAGCAACTGCATTGCACAAACTAGATATATCATTGTCAACTCAAAAACTGGAGTTATTACCAACTTAAATATCAACAAAGTAATAACAAGACCATCAAAAAGTCCCTCCAAGAGTGTACAAGGAAATGATATGTTTAAAAATTGAATTCAATTATTTGAGTAAATTGCCATTTGCATCCCCTGAAACCCCATAAATATTATTTTACCATTTACAAAGTTGAAGGTCAACAAAATTTGCATAAAAAGATGATATATTGATGGATTATTTCTAAAAGTTGTTTCAAGTAAAAAGAGGTTAATCAATTTCTAAAGACTAAATTGGCAGAACATTCATCTTCCAAGGACTTCAATGTTATATATATATATATATATATATATATAGCTTACTTCACTTGCTTCTTATACATCGTCAATAATTAATACACAAGACAAATTATCAAGAGCTTGACTTATTTGTCAGTGCAAGTTGATAGCGAGATGCGCAAATAAAAAAATACAAAAAATAGAAAAGCACAAGCTAAGGTAAGTTAACTATATATCATAATGGCAACAACCTAATAGTAGTGAAGTGACAAATCCAAAGGCTTGAAGCAGTCCATTTGCTACAACTACTTCCATGATCGGTAAGTTGACACTTTTAGTTTAGGTTGGTATTGCTCGTCATTCTGCATCCATGGAAGATGGGGTAATTAAATATATAGATTTAACACCATATACATCATATTACTGTCCCAAGTAATTAAGGTGAAAAATAAAAAAGAAACTATGAAGAACATATACATACATCATATTTATTACTATTATTCAGTTATTCCTTCTCTGATTTCTTCATTGATGTATAGAGAGTCCCCCAAGCTCCCTAGCCTGATAGAATATACCATAAAGATGTTAATAGAGGAGAGGAAGAAGTCTTTGCTGGTATGTACACATTAAAAGTTTACATTTGTCATTTGATAGCTTGGTGAAAGTTTCACATGAATAATTCAAGGAACAAACTCAACTTAGGGAAATATTTTGATTCCTACCTGATGGAGGATGCATGATCTTCTAACCCACACAAAGTTATCAAGAAACCAAAAAAAAGTTGACAGAGCAATTGGACTAGACTTATTAGAGCATGTAGGTCATTGATAAACTACAGAGTAAAGAACATTAAAATATCAATTAATTTACAACTACTTCTCTATTTTAGGATTCCTCTTCAAGTGTAAGAATAGACCTATAATTTGCAAACTAATTGTTTTGAAAACTCTCTCGAAGTTTTTGTTTTCTGATTCTTTTAACTGCAGAACCAAAGAATGATATTATTCCCTCTAGTAATTAAGAGGATGAAGATAAGTAAAAAGACTTTTTAAGTAAACTATTCAAAGAAGCAAAACAAAAGGAATAAATAAATGTGTAGAGTAATTAATTGGATAAACCAAAGTAACTTAAGCTTGATTAGCCAAAAAACTTTGAGGGCCAAAATGGTTGAATATTTGTCAACATTCTCAGCCCTACACAATTGGCCATTACTCAAAAAGTTGGGACCATAGTGTATTGCCTGCATATTATATGCTTGATTTCACTCTATTGCAAAAAGAGGAATAGTGTCACATTTTGTGGCACTTCTTTACCTTAATTTTTTTTTAAAAAAAAGCACAAAAAAGTTATGGCGCTTATTTGAATAAGGGCCACAGCTTGTGCAGCACTTTACGTGGCGTCAGGTCAAACAAGCGACACGTAAAGAGAAATTGACCAGCTATGGCCCTTGGTCAACTAAGCAGCACAGCAAGTTGGCTGGCTACTATGGCGCTTGGTCCTCAGCACCATTGGCTAGTGTGACCAAGCGCCACGCTAGTCCCTCACATGTGGTGCCCCCATGGTCAAAAAGTGGATTGTCATCCACTTTCACCCAATTTCCACCTCGTATCTACTTCCTCCTCCCTCTTTTTAACCCCCATTTCACCATCATTTCCATAAGTTCCCACCACTCCTCCACTTTTACTCCCTTTTTCCCATCTTGTTCCCTTTTCCTCTACTGTCATCCTCACTGTTGTCCCTATTTATTCCCTTTTCTTCTCTCTTCTTGTCTCTACTCCAGCATCTAGCTCAACTTTATTCTCATTGTAAGTACATAGCTCCTTTTATCTTTTGGTCCCCACTCTCCTCATTGTAGTATCAACAACGACGTCATCACCGCACTCCTGTTCTTTGGTCTTGTACTGTGTAAATCTGTAAGTAGCTCCTGCGCCCTTTATCATTTTCTTTTATTTATTTTTAAAGATGCGTGCTACTTTATCTTTCTAGTTCTTTGAGGCAATTCATGAAATATAGCTCTTCGATTGTTCATTCATATTGTGCTATTGGGAAGTTGTCTATTAAAACTTGTTTCACCGATAGATGATTATATGTTTAGCTTTTTTAAAGATACATGTTTTGCTGGAACATCCAACTTTAGCCTTCATTGAAAAGACAAAAATGTTAAAGAAATTGATTTTTCCAATAATTTCCTAAAAGACCCAATGATTCAGTGTTTAGTTTTTAAAGAATGCATTTCTATAGTCTGGTGTATTCACCCAACAAAAGTTTGCAGAGGAAAAATATTTATAGTAACTATAAGGCCAAACAAAACCAAACACATGGATTAATTCAATAATATGTGTATATATATATACATATATATCATGAAAAGTGTAGTAACATCATTAAAATAATTATACTACTCACTTGCACTAGTTGATGTCTTTTGCATGAGAAAATCATATGAAAAGTGCAATTCTATTTTTGCTTTTCTAATTAATTTTTTTCATGTTTGTGTTTGTAGTTTCAGCTCACTTTATTGAAGCTTCTATTAACTGTAAGTTTTTCAATTTTGGAGCTTAAAAATGTAATTTTATTATAAATTAATAGTTTAATTTGCTAAATGTCTTATATATTTAATTTATTATGAAAAGATAATGAAAGCCTTGACTTTTTTACTTGTATGTTTTAGATGTATTTATATATTTCAAATTAATTTACTTTCATTGACATGATTGTCACTATGCATAGATGTTTTGTTTGGTTTATTTAACTTGAAGGAGTATGGATTCACCATGTGAAAATGATGATATTCCCATGAACATTGCTAGACAAAGATTTGAGGGGAGAGTAACCCATGGCAGGACCTTTATGGCGAGGTTGATCAAACTGAGAAGCAAGGACATTAGGTTAGAACTAGAATGGAATGCAAAGGGAAATCCAATTGGACCGAACAGTAGCTCCTTTAAGAATTTCATTGGGACTACAGTTCGAGATAGAGTCTCTATTACAATTCAAGATTGAAGTTAGGTGAAGAAAAAAATATGGGGATGAAATTTTGGGTGAAGTTTAGGTAACACATTAATTACTTTATTGTTCAAGTTTTTTTGTTTCATATAATTACAATCTAACAAATTATATTTGGTTTTTTGTTATAGAGCTGTTTTATTATTGAGGGTGATGATCAAAAGAACTTCGTGCTAAGAAAAGCTGGTAAACTTGTGAGAAAGTTTCGTGCTGGTCTTATAAAATACTTCATGAGGGATGATAATGAGAATATCATCCCTACACTGCCAGATTTGTACGAAGGATTATCACTCAAGAAATTTGGGATGAGTTTTTGAAAATACAAACAACTCTAGAATTCCAGGTAATATAATATATTAGACTTTACCTACTACTTGTGATCTATTTGTGATTAATATTTATTGATATGAATGATTTGGATTGAAACAGGAGTTAAACAAGAAAAATTGCTCTAACATGACCAACATGGCATACTGGTACACACAAGGACCTGTATCATACTGACAATTAGAAAAAAAATTGTAAGAACTAAAGATTATTTCATATGTATCTAATTTGTATGAATAATTTTTAACTTCAACTAATTAACTTTAATATGTAGATAGAAGAATCACATTCAAATATTACACAGATACCATGACATGTTTTGTGGGTCGCCGGTTGCACAAATAAAAAAGGTGAAATTTGTAGTGAAGAAGCAAGAAGATTAGCAGAATATTTGTAAGTATTGAATTATGCATACAATAAAAAATTAGCTTTGATTTTGATTTATAATAACTAATATTGTTGTATTGAATTATGCATACAATAAAAAATTAGCTTTGATTTTGATTTATAATAACTAATATTGTTGTAATTTTTTTTTGTGATAGCAATTAATGACATAGGAGGAGCCTGAGTTGGTGAGCTATGTTGGTCGCGATGATGTGCTATACATAGCGTTAGGAGTACTTGAGTATGATGGTTGAGTTTGGGGTACTGGCTTTGCAATCACCCAAACATCATACTTCGGACTCCAGACGTGTTCCAACAAAAGTGATGTTTTGTAGCTGCGAGAAGAGATGAATTGCTCCAAGTATCAAATGTAAGAACAACTTCATGGACAAATGCTCTTCCAGCAAGAAATGGAAGAACAATTTCATGAACATATGCATTTGATGCAAGAATAAAATGCACAGTTGAGGACGTAAATCGATCACTTAGTGTAGTGTAGGACAACACAAAATGTTCCCACCTGTGACAGCTCAAGTATTAGAGATAGTCACACTTCCATGCCAAAAGTCCCTTTTCCTTATTTCTTCTCTACTTAACTTTTAGTTACATTATAATTTTGTAAACCTTAATATATTAACTCTATTTTCCATAGGGCGAGTCGACATGCAAGTTATATGTCGATCAATCTTCCAAGCACGTGATTGAAGTGGGTATTGCCTACAATACTGATAATGATACACTACACAATATACCGTTACTTGACAACACACTCCGAGTAAGGGTTGACATCTGCACGAATGAAGATGTGCTCTTACCGATCCCTTCTTAAGATGAGGAAACAATGGTGAAAGATGTTGTAGATGGCCATGTTACTTGGTCAATAGGTCTTATGAGCTATGTGAAAAGGTAGTTCATTTACAATTCCCTTTACTTTTCTTTTGCCCTTCCATCTCAAACTACATAATTTAATCTCATGATTTTTGTAGGTTAAACAGTTTAAAGGAAAAATAACTCAATTGCATGGCAAGATTTCAAAGTGTTTGACAACACAACCAAAGTCCAAAGCCTCAACTAGCCAACAGAAAAGAGGAAAAATGACCTCATATCGCGATCAATTGGTATCGATTGTACCTAATTTGATCCGCGAAGGAGGTCTACAATTACATTTTGATAGACACATCTACAGTGCTAGTGTATAGCTAATCATATTAATAGTGATATGTTGGTGACATATTTAATCGTGGATAGGTTAGTGCTTCATTTATCTAGGTACTTTATCATCATCATTTATCACTGTTATATTATTTATCACACAATTTTTTGGTTTTAATGATATTGTTTGTTTTCTATCAAGGCACTTGTACTATGACATCTCAATGGATACAGACAGGGTCCAATTATCATTTGTCAACCCTTACCTCGTTGGCCAACATGGGGCAGAATAGATCTGCATTATCAATCTAATAATCTGAATGATTACTTTACAAAGAAAGCAACACCAACTATACTAGTTCTAGTGCCATACAATGCAGGGTAAGTTATTAGTGGTAGTATTTCAATGTATATTATTTTATTTTTTAACTTTTACCATAACATGATTGTTGAAGAAAATTTTTTAAAATATTTTAGGGTACATTGTATATTGATTGTTATCAATCTAGTGGAACCTTCAGGTTCTTGCATTTACTATGTGAATCCTCTAATTGAAGGTCTTCCAGAAAACCGTCCTGATATGTTGTCATTGTTCAATAGGTAAGCGTACGCGTGTATGTGTAAATATTTACATGTGTGATTGAATAATCAAAAGTAATCAATTTCTATTTGTTTTGTTAGCGCATTGACTGCATATCGACCCTCTACCTCCTTAAGCTATTCTAAAGCTGCTGACCCTATCAATAGCTATGCCTCTACCTCCAAAAGTATTCAATTTCTATTTGTTTTGGCACCGACATATGAATTTACTCAAATGCTTTTATTAAACAATTTTTATTCAAAAATTGAGTTAACTATTTCATTATATTGTTGCAGTGCCCTTTCTAACCCAATAACAATGATTGCGGGTATTACATCATGAAATTTATAAAGGATGTAATTACTCATGATCAGCCTTTTATTTCTCAAAAAGTAAGTCATTTAGTGGTAATTCATGTTGTGTTTTAAAGTCAATTGATTAGAGTCTGATAATTAAGTTTTAGTGATTTTAATTCGTTGTGTGCATAATTGTACATACATGTAGTATTATGAGATCAATGTTGTGACAGTTTGACTGACCATATAGTCAATGAAATTATCGAGGAATGGTGTGAATATGTGCTCAAGCAAACCTCTAGCTATTTCATTATTGTTTGCTTTTCTTCATTTTGCTGTAGATATAGAAATTTGTGTTTAAAGTAGTTCACTATTGTAATTTTAGAGTTATGAATTAAAACTATGAAAATATAATTTTAAAAAAATACTTCCTCTGGTGCTTCCTTAAAAAAGGGCCACAGGAAGCAAACTAAAAAAAATCATCATTTCTTTTGGCGTTTCCTTGAGGAAGGGCTACAAGAAGTTTAGAAGTGTAGACTTTTTGTGGCACTTCCTGGAGGAAGGGCTATAGGAAGTCCTTCCTTAAGGAAACGCCACAGGAAGTGGTTTTTAAAATATATATATATATATATTTTGTGTTGTGGTGCTTTCTTTAGTGGCTTGTGGATATGTGGCACTTCCTAAGTGCCACAGCTAGTTGAAAAATAATCACCACAGCTGCCCTTTTTTGTGGTAGCGTCAGCCATCTTCCAATATAAAAACAGAAGACCAAGTTCAGCTCTGCTTGAATTCAGTGTACTCATCCTTTATGCTAATCAAAGATGCAAAACAAAATTAAAGCACTATTATAATGCTAAATTAGAGCAAAATTTGTAATAATGCTTTTGTAGTGGTTATTTTTAACTGCTACAAATATCATTATTTGTAGCAGTTTTTACATCAATCGCTACAAATGTGAAGCGGTATGGTTCACGCCAAGTGGCACGTTGGTAAGCCAACATTATTTGTAGCAGTTTACAAAAACAAACCGCTACAAATTTCGCTCTAATTTCCCGCCATAAGTTCTAGCGGCTAATTTGTAACGGTTACATCATGTGAACCGCTACAAATATGGCACTAGCTTAGCGCCAATTGGCGTGAATCAGGCATGACAATGTAAATGAGATTTGTAGTGGCTTTTGGTTGAAACCTCTATAAAACTTCAAGGGTCTTTATATTTGTAGCATTCAGTGGTAACCGCTACAAAGTGTTCTGTTGCTCGAGATGATTTTATAGTAGTTTGTGTTGGGGTTATTGAAAACACCACTACAAAATTCAGCACAATAAATACCCAGCAACCCTTCAAATGTCTCATTTGGTCATTTTGTTTTCTAACAATTCTCTGAGAGTTTTCCTTTAGATCTGAGCTTTCTAACGTCTCTCTGGGAGTTTTGCTGCAGCGTTTCACATTTTTCTCACTTAAGGTATGAAAGTTACATATTTTCTTTCCACTTATTATTATTATTATTATTATTATTATTATTATTATTATTATATTTTATATATAAATGTGACTAATTTTATTTTAAATTTTTTTATATTTTGCAGTTGATATGGCTTCAGGGAAAGACAAGGGGAAGGAGCCGGGCTTCCCCCTAGATCGCTTTTGCAGGGTGGCAGTAGTAGATGAGGGGGCAACATGGAGGGAGGGCAACTGAACCACAGCAGATGGCCCCACAACAGCCATAGGAGTCGGCCCCACCACAACCACAGTAGACGACCCTACAGGAGGCGACTGCACCACAGGTGCCTGAGGCTATTCTGGGAGAGGGAGGTGATCTGAGTCTCAGCGACTATGATGAGAATGAGAGTTTGAGATCTCAATTCCACTTAGTGACATAGAGAGGTTCTTGGATGAGGAGGACGCGTAAGACCAGAACAACCCACGACGGTCGTCTTCCCGTTCGACTAGGTTTAAGGCGTAGGTCCAAGGTAAATATAATTTTTTATTTAATAAATTAAATATTTAAATTCAACCAATTAAACGTGAATTTCAATTTATCTAATGTATGTGGTAAATTATGCAGATGAGTAGGGGAACATTTCCACAAGGAGGTTGGACATTGCCGATCTGAATAGGCTAGACCGGACATTACAAGTTGTAGTTCTATGGAATGAGGCCATAGAGTAGCCCATCGACAAGGGGGATCACCTATTCAACAACTTCCTGAACGAGCTGGGCTCGAATTAAATGCAGTTCCCCCTTCACTTCAAGACATGGAAGAAGGTTCCGAAGGGGTCGAAGGATTTGGCGTGGGATGAGGCAATGGAGGTAATTAATAGTATTTAATTATATTATAAATTTTTGTAATTAATTGTATTTAATTAATATTTACTAATTGTATCATTTATAATTAGTTGTATTTAATGATTTTTTAATCAATTAGGTTATAGCTTAGGTTTGCCATCCAGGACAATCGGATGAGGTACATATTGATAAAGATGGGCGACGGCTGGAGCAAAAAGAGGAATTGTCTCTTCCACAGTATGAATAAGAATGGGATAATTCCTCTGTAGCAGCTGAATCAGACGGTCCCGGATGGCTTCCCACCGAACGACTGGGCGAGTATTGTCTAGTTTAAGAGGAGCGTAGAGAAGCAAGTAATTTATTTATAATTATAATTTTAATATAAATTTTATGCTTTTAATAATTATAATTTTTTTATATTGTTTTAATACTTTTAATATTGTTTTTTTGCACGCGCTTCCTCAGAGGAATATGAGGTGCCGAGGGTTGCAAAGGATCCACCACACAGCAGGTTCGCAAACCTTTGCTGTCACTTACAGCGAGCTAGTAATTTTTTACCATGTCAATTACTTTTAGCTGGTTATTTCATTTTATAAATTTAGTATTTTATTGTTCATAATACTAATTTAATTTTTTAATTATTTTAGGAGAGGAAAGCACAGCAAGAAAACCACCAGATAGACTATAGGGAGTTATTCACTATCACCCATAGATACCATGACGGGACTCCGACCTCTCAGCAAGCAGAGGAGGCTATTGTAAGTTAATTTATTATTTTATAATAATAATTTATTGTAATATTTTTTTTTATAAAACTACTTTATTGTGAATAATAATAATAATAATAATACTTTATTATTTTATAAAATGGTAGGTGCAAATGCAACTGAGCTGCGAGAGACCCAGACCCAAGAGTCACAGGGGTCTGTAGACCTCACTGCACCATTGAAGGTTGGTTTGGGTCCAATTGAGCACCTTGGACTTGTGAGGGGAATGGGGATAGGTGCTAAACCTAGCATGGTCTACGACAGGAGTGGTACCACTGAGGCTAGCAGCTTTCGAGCATGAATGTCCAAGGTCAAACTTTCAAGGGATGACTCTGTTTAGGAGCTTCGATTGGAGGTTGCCAAGACACATACTGTGGTGACCCATCAAATTCAAAATATGTAGTAGCAGGCCGATTTCTACTATGCTCAGCATAAGCAATGGCGGGACATAACGAACTATATGCTGAAGCGGTCCTGGAGTCGCCTATTCCCTGCCTAGGAGCATCTATAGGTTCCCTCTGTCCCTTATTTTGTCGTCTAGCCACCTCCTTCTGCCGATGATAATGGTGCTGTTAACTCTGCTCAGTGCCCTCATAGAGCCACACTTGAGGGAGGACCTGATGATCAACATCGTAATCCTCCCCCTCCTGAGGGAGGATCTGATCATTATCATTCGGATAGTTAGTTTATGTTTTTAATTAGTTAGCTTTAGGACAATTATATTTTTTTTTCAAACATCTATAAAAATACTTGGATATTTATATTTTCAGAGCCTTGTTAAATTCTTCTTTCATTTAGGATAGTTATATTTATATTTTTAGAACTAAACAAAAATATTATAAAAAATAAAAAATTTTATTTGTAGCGATTTTATTATAAGAACTGCTGCAAATATGAAAAGAATGAATTTTGTAGCGGTTAAGCATATTAAATCGCTACAACTAGTAAACTTTATAGTGATTTCAAATCATAACCGATACAAAATGCAAAAACAAAAAAAACAAAAACAAATACGAACAATGGTCATGACACTTTGTAGTGGTTGGAACAACTAAAACCGCTACAAAAAGTCAATTTGAAATTTGAATTTTTTTAATCTCGCTCATGGAGGTCTGTAATGGTTTTTTAGTTAAATCGTTGCAAGGTCTCTTGCTGATTTGTAGTAGTTTATTTAGAACAACTACTACAAAGTTATAATAAAATTTGTTTAATTGACAATGGTTATAAAATTTTGTAGCGGTTTTTTTGTCATAACCGCTACAAAGTTTCAAACATTTGAAATTTAAATTTTATATCCCACTAAAGGTCATGAAAGTTTGTAGCAATTTTATCTAATATAACCGCTACAAAATGAGACTTAGTAGCGGTTATGGTAGCAGTTTGATAACCGCTACAAAATGTTAAACGTTGGAAAATTTTAATATAAGCTTCTAGGTGCATGTCATTCTTTATTCACTCATATTCTTTACTAAATTTTCTTACTAGCTATAGATATGTCATGGATTAGGTTGCCACGCAATTCTCCAGAATATTTGTATGGATTAAACAATTTGTTGGATTCCACATACTCTCAAGCCAGCTGTAATGGCAAGATCGTCTGTCCATGTTAGAGATGCAAGTTCAAGAAGTGTCATGCACGACAAGTTGTTAAGGAACATTTGATTGTGAAGCCTTTCTTGGAAGACTATACGTTCCGGGGAGTTTATGGTGAGAAGGCAGGTATGAGATATGGTGATGCTCTTTCTCAAAGTTCACAAGTAAGAGTTCAAGTAGATGAGGATGATCCTATTAATAATGCTAGGCATGATGCGTTTGGTTTTCATGATGACAACTTCAATGAAGAAGTGCAAGGTTCAAAGTCAGTGTTCTTGAGGAATGACACAACTCATGATTTTTTCAGCTTTCTGGATAAAGCATATCATCCTTTATATTAAGGTTATCAAAAATACTCTAAATTATCTTTCTTTATCAAGTTATATCATATCAAGTACTTGTGTGGAATCACATATAAGGGAATGTCGATGTTGTTGGAATTTTTACAAGATGTGTTCCTTGACGTGGAGATTCCCACAATGTTCTATGAGGCCAATAAGATTATTATTGGGGAGATGATGCCAGTAGGGAGACTTGTAAGCGATGTCATATATCGAGGTACAAGACAATTCGAAAGTGGAAAAAGCAGAAGAAGAAACCTGTAAAGATTCTCAGTTACTTTCTTTTGAAGTCGTTGTTGCAAAGATTGTTTATATCATCCAAAATAGCAGAGTACATGAGGTGGCATAAGGTTTATAAGAATGAAGATGGTAAATTAAGACATTCTCAGAATGCAAACGTCTGGAAAAACGTTTGACAAAGACTTTCCATCTTTCGCGGCTGACCCCAGAAATGTTCAGCTTGCTTTAACGACCGACGGTTTCAATGCAATTGGGAATCTTAGCATAAGTTACAGTATTTAGCCGGTAGTCTTAGTTTCCTACAACTTACCCCCTAGATGTGTATGAAACAAAGCTGCTTTATTTGTCTATAATCATTCTAGGTAAAAAGGCATAAGGTAATTACATCGATATCTACCTCTAACTGCTTATTGTAGAATTGCTTGACCTATGGAATGTCATCATCAAGACATATGATGTATACCGAAAGACATTGTTAAACTTGCGTGCAAGCTTGATATAAATGATTAGTGACTTTCCTAGCTTGGGAACATTATCCAGGTGGAAGGTGCATACTAGGTCGGCATGTCCAGCTTGCAATGTTGACTCTGATGCAATGCACCTTCCCCACAGCCGAAAGTAGTACTTCATCGGATATCAAAGGTTTCTCATTGGAAAGCACAAGTTTAGATTGTAATGAAATTGTTTGAATGGGAAATCAGAAAAAAGAGGACCACCTCAGACTTTATTCGGTACAAATATCTTATAGTAGCTTAAGGATGTTGAATTTGAGTTCAAAAAAACTGATAATGTGGCAAAAGCAGGGATAAAGATGAGAAGGACATCTGCTTCTGTGCCTCAGCAATAGAGGAAGATAAGCATTTTCTTTACTCTTCTATATTGGAAATCTAATATTTTTTGCCACAATTTGATGTCATGCACATTGAAAAAAATATATGTGAAAATCTGCTATATACATTGCTTAATGAACCTGGTAAGTCAAAAGATCATCTTTAAGTGAGGAGAGATTTATGAGCTATAGGAGTTTGTGAAGATGCTGGCCAAATAAGCATGACAAATTTCAACCGGCAAAGTTCACCTTCACAAAATTGAGCAAGGAAGTCTTCCTTGCGACATTAAAGAAAATAAAAGTTCCTGATTGGTATTCAAGCAACATTTCACAATGTATTGGCATGCAGGCTCGAATGGTTACTGGCCTGAAGAGTCATGACTCACATGTTCTTATACAATAAATACTTTTGCTGGTTATAAGGAATACACTTCCTCCCGATGTGTCCATCATTTTGGAGGAGCTTTGTTCATTCTTTCGGAAGTTTTGTTCTAAGGTTTTGATCGTTGAGGGGCTTGATTAGCTGCAGTCCAAAATCATTCTTACGCTTTTTCATTTAGAGATGATCTTTCCTATGTCCTTTTTCACTGTGATGGTTCACTTTACAGTTCACCTTGTTCATGAAACAAAGCTCATTAGCCAAGTTCAATATTGATGGATTGATTCTATTGAGAGATACTCATTATTAGTTCCTATGTTTGCTAGTAGCCCTTTTCATCATTTAGTATCGTTTTTCCTTTTTACTTTGTAGGTTTCATGGGAAATTGAAATCATACGTATAGAATAAGGTGTGGCCAGAAGGCTCTATAGCTAAAGGTTATGTAGGGGATGAGGTCCTGTATTTCTGTTCAAGGTACTTTGATGACATTGAGACAGCTTTCAACCGACCGCCTTGTGTAGACAATTGTCCTGAACCTATGCCAGCATCAGGAGACTTGTTAATCCCTTGTGTTGGAGGAACTGAGAACTTCAAACTAATGCCAACTGAGAAGTTGCAAGCACATAGATATATCTTGATTAATTGCACTCAAGTTGAACCCTTCCTTCAGTAAGAACTATAAACTCATATGTTATTCTATATCTTTCATAACATTTTTTACCCGCCTTCCCATGATTAATTGCAGGGAATTCAGAAGTCATGTGGAGCGTCAACTCAAGATCCGTACACAAACATTCTCCGAAGTTGACAAAAAGGTCCACATAGAATTCCTAAGCTGGTTTTTGTGTAGAATACTAAACGATCACAGCCCACACTCACCAGATTTCAGAGCTTTCACAATCGGCCCTCTTGACTATGCAAAAAGGTTTTCAGCATACAATGTCAATGGTTTCAAGTTTTGCACTATTTCACGAGATCAACGATTGCAAACTCAAAATTCGGGTATTTATGGCACCTTTGGGACAAGGAGTTATGCGAGCAGCAATGACGCCAACATGCAATTTGGAGGCTTCCCTTACTATGGAAAGCTTTTTGAAGTCGTCGAACTGAATTACCAAGGCCGTTTCATCGTGACGTTGTACAAGTGTTTGTGGGCAAATACCACTACTTCCCGGGGACTCACAATTGACGACTTTGGCATCACATCGCTAAATTTCTCCTGACCAATTCATATGGTCATTTTGAAGATGATGAGCCGTATATTCTTGCCTTAGAGGCACACTAGGTTTATTATGTCGAGGACAAGAGACATAGGGATTGACACATGGTGGTTCATTTAATTAAAGTCTCGAGACCTTTACAACATGGGTGATAGTGATAACATCATCTATGAGAGTGAGCCATTTTAGCATGCCAATTTCGAAAACTTTTTCCCTGAAGGCGATGACAATTTTCCTATAGTTCGGTGCATTTTTTTAAGTTCACATCATTTAAATTTAATTCTTGTAAAGAATAATACCACACTAGCAATTTCTTCACACAATTTGTGTAGATATGGCGACAAAGAATAATTACACAAATTATGCTTTTGTTCTTGTAAACCTTAATGACTACTTTTTTTTAAAAAAAAATTTAGAACAATATTTGTAACCGTTATATAACCGCTACAAAATTACTAAAAACCGTTACAAAGAAAGTCACAATAATCACTATAAACATAAACCGCTACAATACTTGTCACATTAACCGCAACAAATGCTACACAGATTCCTATAAATACTCCCACCACACCTCATTTCAAACACTCCCCCATTTCTTTCAATCCTTCCTCTATTTCGTTTTCTTTCATTTACAAAATTTTTTCTAAGAGCTTAGGAGCTGAACAAGATAATCAAAAATGGTAAAATGTTCTTAAATTCTTTCATTTGAATAATTTTTTCCCTCGTATAATATTTATTCTAACTATTTTTTTTTGCAAAAATTGAAGAACATTTTCTCACCAATTTCTATTTTCCTTACATAATGCTAACCACATTGTAGCAGACAACATAATATTTTCTCATTACATACATATCCTCAATAATATTACTAATATAAACTTTATACCTATCCAACTTAATTTAATAATTCTTTTTAAGTAATAACTACTATCAGCTAAACTACTTAAATAATGAACTATTCAACCCAATATTATAAAAATGAAAATAGATAATTGTATAATTTTTTGTTTAAATTTCACAAATTTTTTGTAGCGGTTTTAAGAACCACAATCACTACAAATTTAAAAACAAAATGAGATTAAATTTTTGGCGCCACTTTTGAAATTTCATATGATATTAGTAGTGGTTATCGGTTTACTAACTGCCACTAATATTTGGCTCCATTTTTTAAAATTAATATTTCAAAGTAGTAGCGGTTTTGTAATCACTACAAAGAGGAGTCAAATTTTCATTTTTCATTTCTCACCACGAAAAATTGTGGCGCCAACATTTGTAGTGGTTATAAAACCGCTACAATATTGACAGATGATATGTTATCAACATGAGAATATTGTAGCATTTGGAATAAACCGCTACAAATATAGTGGCGGTTGTGTTGCTTGAGTAGTAGTTATAAATAAGCGCTACAAAACCATTTGCAACAGTGGATTTTGTAGCAATTTTGTAAACTGCTACTAATATTGTTTGTAGCCGTTAAAATCGCTACAAATATACCTTTTTAACCGCTACTAAATCGCATTATTTTTTTTGGTAGTGAACAATGACATGTACTTATAGCATGAACAAAATGGTTGAATGCAAATAAACAACTGCCTTCAGTTCCAACCAACAAAAACACACTAGAAAAATGCTATGCCTCTGTATCAAAATTTCGAATTTGGTAAGTATTCAGTGAAACTTTGTGAATAGAAGTCATAAACCAAAAAAGGATTGACATAGACTATACCATGTCACAATCTACGTATGTAAACAATATTTACTACTAGGTGAGTTGTAACCCCCTTCACGATTAAGGCTGAGATTTACGTTCGTAAACACATAATTAATGTAGAATTAGAGACCATATTTCAAATTGGGACTTATTAAGGTAATCTTTTGCCCAAAATCAGATTTGCAAAAACTTTTTCAAAATTTATTCACAATGGTCTTATATTCATAATACAAAACCAATATGGCTTATACAGGTGGATTGCATTTACAATTATCAAAGTGCAAAGAAAATTCCCGACTCACTCGAGTTCCATTCATTTAATAAGGGTTTATACAAAGGCATAAAGCCCATAATTCATACCCTTTACTTGGGGATTACACAAACTACATCACAAATCTCAAAATATACAAATACTTCCCACAAAATATCCAATAATATAAAATGATAACCAATAACCAAAAAGGAACTCCTAACACAGGGCTCTACTCGCTCTTCATCACTCGTTTGCCTTTCGATCCTTCAGACCTGTCTAAAATGTTTCATTTTGGGAGAGTGAGATTCTAAAGAATCCCCGTAGTGTCAAATCAATCATATAATGTACAATAATAAGGCATGAAATCAAATCATTATCCATACAAGCAACTACAACGACAATGGTTAGTATGACATATGTCATCCCTGACGATTGCTCACGCTATATTGCATCACAACAATCCACACAATATAATTCACCACAGCTGGGATCCATATAAAGCATTTCATAACGCAAGCCATACAGGTAAGATACACACAGCCCACGGCTGGTTTCACAAACGCCGCCCCAAGGGTCGGATTCACAAAGATCCATGTCGATTACGATGGCAGTTCAACGGCCGACCTAGAGATGACCAACATCAATCCCTATACCGCTCACGCTGAAGTGCTCACGCCGTAATGTACCATGGCACACATTTCACAAATTCAATGATAAGTTATGCATACCAAAACATCATACACAATATGAGAGAAGAGTCACTACCTTGATCCTTCCGTGCGTGTTCTAGCACCGGTCTCTCCCGAGTAGGGTAAATGTTAAATCCTATATTCATAATTAGGGACGAAGAGTTATACTCTATTCCAAGACTTAATTCACTTCATAACACTTAATTGGTTATCATTATTGCTTTATTAGAGTCATTAAATACCCCTAACAAAACTCCTAAAGAGTTGGAAGAAATTAACCCAAAGAACGCTTTTCGAAGACACAACACTGATTTCTGACAGCCTCACACGAGTGAAGACGACCTCACTCGAGTGATGAGAGACTTGTGCTCCGATGAGAACAACTCTCACCCGTGAGTGTTTGATAGTGAGGAACTACAACGATCAGAACGTGCTCACCTCACTCGAGCACCAAGCTCTGCACTCGGGTGAAGACCCCAAATATGCTCGAGTACCCAAAAGTGCAACACCACGAGTGACAACCCGAGAGCACAATCCTCACCAGAGGCACCAGTTCACTCGAGCATGACACCCTGCACTCGGGTGAGAGAACTATGCTTACGAGTGTCAGAGCACACTCTTGGCATCCACCAGCGAGTGAAGACCCGAGAGCAAACCCCAACTCTAGGCTTACACTATCACTCGAGCAAACTCAAGCTCACTCGAGCATGTTCAACCCTCACTCAAGAACAAAGAAGTGTACTCGAGCTTCATTCATAGAATCCCACTAAAACTCAAAGCAAAGAAGGGAAAAATGCACACAGCACTTGAGCATGATCTTCCTCTGCTTGAATGTTGTGCATCAAGACCAAAAACGCAGAAAACATCAGAAAATACCAGATGGTCAATTTCATACCCAATGGTTCCCAAACTCTCCCAAAAGCTCATACACACTTAGCACTAACTAGGGAACACATTGGTAACCTAAAAAACACTCCCAAAACCAATTTGACTACAATCATACTCTTAGGTCTCTATAACACAACAAATGTCCAATTTCCCTAACACATTTCCAACATTCCAAACTAAATCCAATACCCAAATATCTTCACAATAGACCATTTCCAACATCAAACACAATAAAATCCATGCATTCAACATTTGACATAACTAGGGTAAATTTCTATATTTTACCAAACTTATCCAAACATCACAAATAATACTTCAAAATGCACTAAATGTCTACCTCTTCACCTTGCCAAATCCAGAATCTTGATTCTTCCACTTTCAAATTTCGACCAACACACAACCTCCACTATTCAAAATTCTGAAATCACCACAATAAAACTCTCAATGAGATGCATCTCTTTAAAGAAGAGGATTTTAGCAAAGGAGGATCATTACTTACCAAAGATCAAAGCTTTATCCTTCTCTTTCTTGCTTGATTCAGCGAAAATGAAGAGAGAGAGAGAGAGAAGAGAGAGAAAATGGTGAGATGAAGTAAATGATGATGATGAGGTACATTTCTCTCTTCCCTTGCCCATACCAACCGAATAGGAAAGAGAGGATGAGGGAAAAAGTGGTCCTTTATCCTCTTGTGGCCTCATCCAATGGCCACCACAATGCCACATGTCACCATCTCCACACTTCCACTATGAGCTCACAGAGACACAAAGCATATAATTTCGACCCATCAATAATGAATCTCAACCCTTGATCTTAAATACCACACACATGTATACCAAACTCACATCACATTAATTCCAAAAGTGTTTAATCATACTAATTATAATAATTACCAGAGTCATTAGCCCTTGATCCCGAATTAGGATATTACAATTCTCCCTCCGTTCAATAAATTTTGCCCTCGAAATTTATTACACATCATTGGGCATAAAATCAAGAAATCTTTTCTTCATGTATGCTTCCACCTCCCAAGTGGCTTCCCTTGATTGCCTCCTGATGCCTGTGACCGGAGACACTCTAAGGAAAACATAATCCCCCACTTCAAACTTAAGAGGTCTTCTCCTCTTGTCAGCATAGCTCTTCTGACGACTTTGAGCTGTAAGGAGCCTCTTTCTGATAATTTAGATCTGCTTAGTGGTTTGGTCAACCAAATCTGGCCCATACAACTTCCTCTCAGACAACTCATTCCAGTATAACGGTGACTGGCATTTCCTCCCATATAGTGCCTCATAAGGAGCCATCTGAATGCTCGCATGGTAACTGTTGTTATATGCAAACTCGGCCAACAGAAGATAATAGTCCCACTTTCCTTTGAAGTCTAGGATACACGCTCTCAGCATATTTTCCAGAGTCTGGATAGTCCTCTCTGACTGTCCGTCTGTCTGAGGATGGTAGGCCGTGCTAAACCTCAACTGAGTACCCATGGCTTCATGCAGAGCCCTCCAAAATCTAGAAGTAAATCGAGGATCTCTATCGGAGATAATATTCTTCGGTGTACCATGAAGTCTCACTATCTCCTTAATATATATCTCAGCCAGCCTGTCCGGAGAATAGCTAGTGTTGATAAGTATGAAGTGCGCAGACTTCGTGAGTCGATCAACAATCACCCAGATCGCATCATAGTTTCTGATCCTGGGCAAACCCACTACTAGATCCATGGTCACACTCTCCCATTTCCACTCTGGAATTTCTGAACTCTGAAGCAATCCTGGCGGTCTCTGGTGTTCAATCTTCTCCTTTTGACAAGTAAGACACCGCGCCACATACTTTGTCACATCACTCTTCAACCCTGGCCACCAGTACATAGACTTCAAGTTGTGATACATTTTGGTCAAGCTGGGGTGAAGAGTATACTGACTCTTATGAGCCTCATCAAGAATTCTCAACCTCAAATTAGCCTTCAGTGGAACATAGATTCTCTTCTGGTAACGCACCAGTCCACTTGGTGACAAGTCATAATCTCGAGTCTCTCCTCGTTCAATCATAGCTCGGATCGACTGGGTTCGTTCATCATGCATCTGACCCTCTTAAATTTCAGTCCTCAGGTCATTCTTCCCTTGGACCACACCATAACTGGCACACAGGATATCATTCGAGAGGTTCAAATCCCGAAAATCCTCTATCAGTTTCTTCTCTTGGATCATCATCATTACCACTAGCACCGCCTTCCAACTCAAAGCATCCACGACGACATTAGCCTTACCCAGATGATATTTAATCTCTAGGTTGTAATCTTTCAGCAACTCCATCCATCGATGTTGTCTTATGTTCAACTCTTTCTGATCATACAGGTATTTGAGACTTTTGTGGTCGCAGTATAGTTCCACAGTCACACCGTACAGGTAATGACGCCAAATTTTCAATGCAAACACTATTGCCGCAAGCTCCAGATCATGAGTGGGGTAGTTTATCTCATGCGGTTTCAGTTGTCGAGAGGCATAGGCCACTACACGTCCCTGCTGCATCAGGACACACCCTAACCCCTGCTTACTCGCATCACTGTACACGACATAAGCCTCACTAGGATCAGGTATAATCAACATTGGTGCCGTAGTCAATCTCTCCTTCAGCTCAGTGAAACACCGCTCACAAAGTTCATCCCACAAAAACGGTTGATCCTTCCTCGTGGGATTGGTCATCGGCAATGCAATACGTGAGAAGTTCTGAATGAACCTCCGGTAATAACAAGCAAGACCTAGAAAGCTGCGAATCTCAGAAACAGTTTCTGGTCTTTTCTAATTAAGTATTGTTTCCACCTTACTGGGATCCACGATACCCCGTCTCGAGAAATCACATGGCCAAGAAACTTCACTTTCGTAAGCCAAAACTTACACTTGTTCAGCTTGGCATAGAGTTGCTTTTCCCGCATAATTCTCAACACGATGCTCAGATGTTGCTCATGATCCTTCCTACTCTTGGAGTATATCAAAATGTCGTCGATAAACACAACCACAAACTGGTCAAGATACTGTCGGAAGACGCGGTTCATATAGTCCATGAATACCGCCAGTGCATTCGTCAACCCAAAAGGCATCACAAGGAACTCATAGTGCCCGTATCTCATTTTGAAAGCAGTTTTCGGAACATCAGCTGCCTTCACACACAACTGATAATATCCCAACCTTAGATCAATCTTGGAGAATACACACGAGCTAGACAATTGATCTAACAGGTTATCAATTCTTGGGAGAGGATACTTGTTCTTAACAGTAACCTTGTTAAACTCTCTGTAATCGATACAAAGCCTCAAGCTTACATCTTTCTTTTTAACAAACAACACTGGAGCTCCCCACGATGATACGCTGGGTTGGATGAACCCTTTTCAAGCAACTCTTCAATTTGCTTTTTCAACTCCGCTATCTCGTTAGGGGCCAAACGATATGGGGCTTTGGATATCGAACCAGCTCCAGGTACAATCCCAATTGGGAATTCTACTTCCCTTTCAGGAGGTAATCCACAAAAATCCTCTGGAAATGCCTTAAGGAATTCTCTTACCACATGTATACTCTCTAGAGCTTCACTTGACTCTCCCTGAACAGAGAAGAACACCATATACCCTTGGCATCCCTTCTCTAGATATCTTTCTGCTTTAGCCGTTGAAAGCAAATTCAAACTGGCATTCACATGGTTCTCCCGCCGTATATTACAGAAGGTTATCCTCTTATTACCACAATCAAGCACACATCATTTGCTCTTAACCAATCAAAACCCAGAATAACTTCTAGTTGTTGAAGTGGCAAATAGTTCAAATCAACTGTAGACTCCCAACCCTTAACAACTATCACACAATTTAAGTAGGCTTCAGCCGTTACAGCTTTGACACCCATCGGCGTCGACACAACCAAATCAAATGGTAGTCTATGTACATGTAATCCCAGGCGTTTTACACAGTCATAAGCTATGAACGAATGACTTGCACCCGAATCAAACAAAGCATTTAACTCATTGTTACCGAGAAGAATTTTATCTTGGATCAATTCAAGCGACTTTCGGGCCTCCTCATAAGTCATGGCGAATACTCAACCCTAATTCCTGGGCCTTTGCTCTGCCGGCTGTCGTGGGCACTTAGAAGAAATGTGACCCACTTGGTTGCAGTTGAAGCAAATCACCTCCCCAGCACAAGTTCTGCCCGGATGGTATTTTCTACACTGATTACACACTGGTCCCGTTGGAGGTCTCTAGTCACTACGACCCCTAGGTTGATAGGGCTTCTTGTTACCACCCCCATATGAGGATCCTTGCCCCTTCCGCTTCTGGGAAGTGTTAGCCTTGCTAGGCTCACTGCGACTGTCTTTACCCTTAGCTGGGTACAAATCTCTTAGATTGTTCTCAACAATCCTACACTGCTCCACCGTCTTGTTGAAGTCAGTAAACAGGTGAGTGGCCAATCTCTTTTTCAGTTCACGCCTCAAGCCCCTGATAAGCATATTAGAGCTCCACTCCTCATCATCCTTATCTCGGAGATGTGTTGAGTACCAAGATAGTCGGACGAAACGGGAAAGATACTCATCAAAACTCTCTGTATCTCCCTGCCTGATAGCCAAGAACTCAGACTCTTTTTCCAATCTCACGGACTTGGGGAAGTACTTCTCATTGAATTTTTCTTGGAACACCTCCCAAGTCAATGGCACATTCTGGCTCTTTAATGACATGGCGATATTCTGCCACCATCGGTCTGCATCCCCCTCTAGCTTATACTCAGCTAGCTTCGCCTTTACCTCCGTAGAGTACTCGAGGACTTCAAAAATCTTCTCTAGACGATTTAACCAATCCTCACCAACTTGGGGCTCAAACCTCCCTTTGAACACTAGAGGTAGATGCTTGCAAAACTTAGAGACCCATTATTGCAAGCCTCTCTCCTCACGAGCCGGCACCCCTAGGGACTCTTGATTAGGTACCGTGTGAGGTGGGGATTCATGGGATCCATTGGACCCCTCCGCTGTTTCTTCAGGATGAGTCTCTGGTTAAGTTTCCTCATGAGTCGACTGGGCCCTTCCCTCATTTTGCTTTGCTCTTTCCTCTCTGAGCTCTTCTCTCAGCTCAGCTATCATATCTCTTTGTTCCCGAATAAGATCCATCATCTCTAGCATTGGATCAGGAGGATTGTCATTCAACTCCTCCACTTCTGGGTCTTGTTGCCTGACTCTAGTAAGAGGGTGAACCATTTCGTCTTTATCACTTTGGGAGAGTGAGATTCTAAAGAATTCCCGTAGTGTCAAATCAATCATATAATGTACAATAATAAGGCATGAAATCAAATTATTATCCATACAAGCAACTACAACAGCAGTTCAACGGCAATGGTTAGTATAACACATGTCATCCCTGACGATTGCTCACGTTGTATTGCATCACAACAATCCACACAATATAATTCACCATAGCTGGGATCCATATAAAGTATTTCATAACGCAAGCCATATAGGCAAGATACACACAGCCCATGGCTGGTTTCACAAACGCCGCCCCACGGGTTGGATTCACAAAGATCCATGTCGATTACGACGGCAGTTCAACAGCCGACCTAGAGATGACCAACGTCAATCCCTATACGGCTCACGCTAAAGTGCTCACGCCGTAATGTACCATAGCACACATTTCACAAATTCAATGATAAGTTATGCATACCAAAACATCATACACAATATGAGAGAAGAGTCACTACCTTGATCCTTCCGTGCGTATCCTAGCGCCGGCCTCTCCCGAGTATGGCAAATGTCAAATCCTATATTCATAATTAGGGACGAAGAGTTATACTCTATTTCAAGACTTAATTCACTTCATAATGTTAGATCAAGCGTTTCACCCAAGAGGGGGGTGAATTGGGTGATACTGTAATTTCTTTCGAAAATATAAAACTTTGACACAATAATTAAAACAGTAATAAGGAAGGAGAAATATCACCGAAGTGTACACCGGGAGTTATACTGGTTCGGTCACAACCACTTTGACCTACGTCCAGTCCTCAGAGCTTCTCTGAGAGTTTCACTATAACTTCCAAGATTCAGTGGGTTCTTGGCACCTCAGTACAAGCAAGTTCCTTTCACCTGGATACTCGCTCCCCCTTACAGGTTGTAATCCAATCCCAACTCAAGGTTCCACAACCTTAAGTTATCTCAATAACAAATATTGAGTTTGAATGAAATATCTCTCTCAAAGAGTAAATGATAATCACTGAAGCAAATGAATACAATTTCAACATGAAAACAGAGCAATGAACTTAATGATTCATTCGTATGGATGCTTAGTTGTTCTTCTCTGTTTGAAGGTTCCCATATATATAGATATGTTGGTGATGACCGTTGGAACACTTCCTTTCGTCCGTTGGTGAGTGCGCAGCCACTGTTGACTTTTCAAGTTTTTGAAAAATATCCGTTAGCGGTGGTTGGCATTTGAACGTTTGATTTGACTTTCATCTCTTGATATGATTTCTTCATTGTTTCTCTGTAAATATACTAAGAATGCTAATACAATGAAAGGTTAATCATATAGGAAGCAATATATTCAAAGATTGAATGATTTCTAAATTTCTGGGTATGCTTACTCGAGTAGCTCCTCGAGTAACCCTTGAAGTTTACTCGAGTAGCTCCTCGAGTAACATCGTGAAATCACTGTTTATTTGAAATTCAATGAAGATAAACAAGATTACTCGGGTAGTGCATGGAGTAAACTAGATTTCAAACCTTTGTGAACAGTCATTTACTCGGGTAGCTACTCCAGTAATGCTTCTGCAACTTCATGGATTACTGGGGTAACACCTCGAGTAATCCTTTGAAAAACTTTTGATTACTCGATGCTCTACTCCAATAATGTTGGCAGGATTTCAAGGCCGAGAGCAATTACCTCATTACTCGAGTAAGGACTCGGGTAATGCATTCATTTTTGCATAGGTTACTCGGGTAGCTCCTCGAGTAACTGAAACTTTTGAAAATGATTTACTCTGGTAATGCCTTGAAGTTTAGCTTGAAAACATTTGCATATACTGGGGTACATACTCGAGGAATCCACGTAAAATAAACCATGAAAAACTTGTTTAATGGAGTAAGTACTCGAGGAAGATGAAGAAAAACAAATCAAGTTAATCGAGTACAAACCTCAAGTTTTCACTCACCTTAGTACATTACTCGAGTAGCTCCTCGAGTAATATTGGCAGTGTTACAAAGTGCCGAGAGCTTCACACTTTCAAATACACGGTTACTCGAGTAGCTCCTCGAGTATCATGGAAAACTTGAATTCAACTGGAAGTTTCTGACCTGGTTACTCGAGTAGCTCCTCGAGTAACATTAGCAGTGGTACAAAATGCCGAGAGGTCCATATTTTAGAAAACACAGGTACTCGAGTAGCTCCTCGAGTATCATAGGGAAAACTTGAAGTCAACTGGAAGTTTTCACATGGTTACTCGAGTAGCTCCTCGAGTAACATTAGCAGGCCGAGAGCAACCTTAAAGTTTTACCTGGTTACTCGAGTAACTCCTCGAGTAATGGTGGCAGGTAACTGGAAGTTTTGCTTGGTTACTTTAAGTTTTGGCTCATTACTCGAGTAGCTCCTCGAGTAATGACTTAGAAAATGCACTTCTGATAAGGTTCCTCAGCATTTTCTCTTGGCCAATCTTCACTACTTCCATGCTTACCTCAAGTAAAGCTTATTCCTATCATTACTTAGTTCAAGCTTGATTATTAAACATTTCCTTTTCAAACCATTCTTTTGTTATCATCAAAACAACATTCTCCCCCTTTTTGATGATGACAAAACTTGGTGATTTTGAACATGGTTTTTCAAATTGGATTCTTAATTAATTATTTCTTTTTAAGATTGAATATACCTTGCATTCATAACAACTTCTTTAGTCCAAACATGTATTATATCCAAAACATAATAGAACTTAAAATGAAATCACATAACATAAATACTCTTGCATTGAACTTAAAATTTCAAATTACAAAATAAGTTCATAACTGAATTTAAAAAGCTCCCTAAAGTCCCATGTACACCCATAAACCCATGAAAAGCTAGGACAAAACCACAAAATCACTCTCAAGCTCTTCTCCCCCTTTTTGGCTTCAACAATCAAGTGGAGGGCTAGGAGGCTTGGCCATGGAGATTGGTGTTGCTGGAAGGACCAAGGAATCATTTGATTCTAGAGAATCAAATGAGCTAGATGGTACAGGATCAGGCAGATGAAGTGGAGGGATATGGATATCATCGCTGGGAAGAGAAGGTTGGAAGACAACCATAGTTGAGGTTTCTCCTTCCGGGGTGATCTGAGTCTCAGGTGAAATCTCAACCTCAGGTGTATGCTTTTCAGGTGATGATGAGGGAGATATCTCCTCAGTGTGAGTAGGAGAGGGAATTGGTTTAGAGGTGGTTTCAGGCTGTGGCTTTTGAGGTGAATCATCGATGATGATGTGTGTGGTTTCGTGGGTATCAGGATCATCCACTGTGAATAGAACATCTTTCTCTTGGGGCTCAAGTGGATCAGAAACCAGAGGGGCAGATGGTTCATCCTCAGGAATGGGAGTGTCTAAAGGAGGGTCTACTGAAGGTGGTGGTGGTGGTGGTACAGATGAAGAGGGACCGGCAGAAGGTCCAGGACCCAGAGAATCCAAACGTGCCAGAATCAGTCTCAAAGTCTCTCCCTGGGCACGTTGCTCTGCTAGTAGCTCCTCGTGCCTTTGATCCATTCTTTCAACCAACTCTCCCATTTTGGTGTTCATGTGGGTTATGAGTTCTGCATTGGTGTTGGCTATGTCCACATGAAAGCCTCTGAGCATATTCTCCATAAAGTGCTAGAGAGTGGCATTCAGGAAAGATGGTGAAGATGTGGTAGCAGCTGGAGCCGATGACTGAGTGTCATCCATCCTACTGGTCTCAGCCTCAGTAGTCTTTCGCTTCTTCTTGGACCCAGACTCCAGTGGGCCTTTAAGAGGGATGTCGATGTTCAATTTACCAATCTGGTTCCTCCCCACTGGGGTCACCCTCTCAATAGGCTCCTTACTATCCAAGTACCATATTTTGTTCTCTTTCAGGATAAGAGAAACAATTTGAGGATATGGCATTGGAGTAGTACCTTTTCCATCCACCTTATACCTTTTCATCTCTGAAAATATGTACTCTCCCATATCCTTTTGCTCTTTCAAGAGGAGTGAAGTAAACCATCTATAGTCCCTATCCGAGAAGTGGGTATAGTTGTTGGCTTTGTTCACTAGGGACCTAGAGTAGATATACCATAGGACCCTGTGATGATCACACATATCACTCGGTTTAAAATTGAGGGGCCAACTAACTCACCGGGCTTAAGGATAGTGAAAATTTGGTTTGGCTCAAGCTCAGAATAAATATCATCCGGGGGATTCTCAATTCCTAACCATAGATTGATCCTAGAGGGAGATATAAGAATTTTTTGACCTCTCACAGTGGTGGTCATCTCTTCCTCAACTGAGGTTCGGTTAGGCTCATCAGTGATTTCTAGGTTACAGTAAAAATGAGTGATTACCTTTGTGCAAAAAGGCAATCGAATAGATAACCAAGGCATAAAAGGATCAAGATAAGAGCTAAGGTCAAACTTCACTACCTCTTGAAGTAGCTTCAGATCAACGTAGTGTGTTTTACACACTTTCCTTCTGGAGAACTGTGTCAGGTACTTGGGAGATTCCACCAGTTTCCCCACATTGAATCCTTTGGAAGGGGTAGTGATCTCTGCCTCTGGAATCTTGGATTTCTTGGATGATTGACCCTTCTCCAATTGGTCAATGATCCCAGCCATTGCCTTAGCCACATTGTTGTCATATTTTGGCTTCTTGGGAGGTTTTGGAGTAAAAGAGGGTGTGGATGAGTCTGAGTGAGAAGGTGAGGGAGTTTTGACACCTTTACTTCTTCCAGTAGATGTGCTCTTTTTAGACTGAGCCCTAGTCACAATAGGCTCTTTGATCACCACACCTTTGGCTTTAGGTTGTGGTTGAGGTTTAAGAGGGGTTTTGGCTTTTGGTCTAGGGATTAACTTTCTTCTCTTTGTGTGAGGAGGGGAAAGAAGATCAGGATTTTGCTGAGAATCAGAGGAGTCTGTGAAGTTAAGATTCTTGGTTCTAACCATCTTAAAACACAGAAGATCAGAAATCTCAGAAAAATAGGACAACAGACGCGAGTTTAGGGCAGAGGGATTTTGAACAAAATAGGAAGTTTTTGGACTTGAAACCAGTTGGGTTTTGACGGAAATGAGGTAAAGAAACGATTGGGAAAAATTTTTGAAAGGGTGTATAGTGATTTACTCGAGGAGATTTTGTGGAAATGACCAAGTTTGCGCAAGATAAAGACCTAAATCCCGACTTTACTCGAGGCCTTACTCGAGTAACATTCAAGTTTACTCGAGGCCTTCCTCGAGTGTTCATGCAGAAAAATTCAAAAATAATTCATTTAAATTGCGTACCTGGCATGAATAATATAGTAATTATCCATGGATGTTCCCTCGATCATTCATAGTCCATTTGATTCAGATTTGAGTCATTATTTAACACTTTGAGAATCTGAGCTCTGACATTACTCGAGGCCTTCCTCGAGTAAGCTTCAAGTTTACTCGAGGCCTGCCTCGAGTAAATAGCTTCTCAACTTCTGACTCTTCATTTCTTTGAAATATGAACCGTTACATTTGAAAATTGAGTAACTTGATCCGTTACTTCCAGTTTTGGGGGCCATTACTCGAGTACATACTCGAGTAAAGTGCTTCTTTACTTCAAGTTGCTCCTCGGGTATTGCTTTTCTGTCAACCATTACTTCAAGTTGATACTCCAGTAAATGTGTCCTCTGATCACCTCTGTTTTTGTTTCTCAAAACAAAATTTCAACCTTCCTGCAAAACACATTTCTATATACTCCGATGCTTAAGTTAGTGATCATCAAAACATTATCAAATGACTTCATCTAATATTATGAAATGCTGAAAATACTTATAATTCATTGGGATTTACCATTCCCAATTCTCTTCTAATGAATAGAAATTGATCTTTTGCAAGGGGTTTTGTGAAGATATCAGCTAGTTGAAGATGAGTAGGAATGAATATTACTTTCACATCCTTCTTTTGAACATGATCTCTGATGAAGTGATGTCTGACATCGATATGCTTGGTTCTAGAGTGTTGAACTGGATTCTTTGCCAAGCTTATCGTACTTGTATTATCACAATAGATTGGTATTTCTTTGAGGTAAATACCAAGATCTTGTAATTGTTGTTTTAACCATATCACTTGTGCACAACAACTTGAGACTGCAACATATTCGGCTTCTGTTGACGAAAGAGACACTGTATTTTGTTTCTTGCTGAACCACGAGACAAGAGATCCTCCAAGAAATTGTCCTTGTCCACTGGTGCTCTTTCTGTCTGTCTTGTATCCTCCATGATCAGAATATGAATAAGCGATTAAATATTCACTTCTTCCTTTGGGATACCACAGACCCAATTCTGATGTGTCAGCAAGGTATCTAAAGATTGGTTTGACCGTTTCAGCATATGATTCCTTTGGTGCCGATTGATATCTTGCACATATGCCAACACTAAATTGGATGTCTGGTCTACTTGCCGTGAGATAGAGTAATGATCCAATCATTCCTCTATATTTTGTGATATTGTAGTCTTTCCCTTTGACATCAGCATCAAGTAACGTTGTTGAGCTCATAGGCGTGTCAGAGCCATTAGCTTCATCCATTCCATACTTCTTCAATAGCTCTTTTAAATACTTTGTTTGAGATATGAAGATTCCATTCTTTCTTTGTTTGATTTACAAACCAAGAAAGAAATTCAATTCTCCCATTATTGACATCTCAAATTCTCCCTGCATTATCTCAGAAAATTCCTTACATAGAGATTCATTAGTAGCACCGAAAACAATATCATCAACATATATTTGAACAATTAAAATATCATCACATTTTCGATTTATAAATAATGTTGTATCAACTTTTCCCCGTACAAAACCTTGATCGATGAGAAACTTACTAAGCCTTTCATACCAGGCTCTAGGAGCTTGTTTTAAACCATACAAAGCCTTTTTAAGTTTGAAAACATGGTCCGGTTTAGTGACATCCTCAAATCCTGGAGGTTGTTCTACATACACTTCTTCCATGATGTAACCATTTAGAAAAGCACTCTTAACATCCATTTGATAGAGTTTGAATCCTTTGATGCATGCAAAGGCTAAGAGTACACATATAGCTTCCAATCTAGCCACTGGAGCATACGTTTCCTCATAATCAATTCCTTCTTCCTGATTATAGCCTTTGGCCACCAATCTTGCCTTGTTTCTGACAATTTATTTTTGAATACCCATTTAGTACCAATGATCGTATGATCTTTGGGTCGGGGTACCAAATCCCAAACTTGATTCCTTTCAAATTGATTTAGTTCTTCTTGCATTGCTATGACCCAATCATTGTCTGATAGGGCTTCATCAATGTTAGAAGGTTCAATCTCAGAAATAAATGCAGAAAAGCTTACTTCATTGAAAACTCTATTTCTGGTTTTGATCCCTTCATTCACATCTCCTATGACTTGATCTAAGGGATGACTTCTATTGTATTTCCAAGCTTTGGGTTGACCTAGAGATTGCTCTTCTTCCTTAGTTTCATCAACCTCTGGAATAAGAGATTTAGAAATAGATTGACCATTTTCTTGATTTAAAACAACTTCCTGTTCTTCATCAATGGTTTTGTCAGAGGATTCAAATTCATCAAATACAACATGAATTGATTCTTCAACAACACAAGTTCTTTTATTGAAAATTCTATATGCTTTACTTCGGTTAGAATATCCTAGGAAAATTCCTTCATTAGTTTTAGAATCAAATTTTCCTAAGTTATCTTTACCATTATTATGAATGAAACACTTACAACCGAAGATGTGTATATGAGCAATGTTTGGCTTCCTTCCTTTGTATAGCTCGTAAGGTGTCTTTCCAAGTTTCGTTCTGATATAGGCTCTATTTGAAATATAGCATGCTGTACTCATGGCATCAGCCCAGAAAACTTGAGACATGTTCTTTTCATTTAACATTGTTCTAGCCATTTCAGTAAGCACTCTATTCTTGCGTTCCACAACTCCATTTTGTTGAGGCGTCCTTGGAGCAGAGAAATTGTGATCAATGCCATTAGTATCACAATATTCTTCAAATGCTTGATTTTCAAATTCTCCACCATGATCGGTCCTAATTCCTGTAATTGACATACCTTTCTCATTTTGCACTTTCTTGGCAAAAACAATAAATTCTTCAAAGGTTTCATCCTTTGACGATAGAAAGATAACCCATGTAAATCTAGAGAAATCATCAACAATAACCAATGAATATAAGTTGCCACCAAGACTTTTTACTCTTGCTGGACCAACTAAATCCATATGTAATAATTGAAGTGGTCTATTTGTTGAAATCTCATTTTTCAATTTGAAAGATGATTTAGTTTGTTTACCCTTTTGACATGCGTCACAAATCAAATCGTTTTTTAAATTTACTTTAGGTAATCCAAGTACTAAATCCTTTTTAAGTAGTTTACCTAGTTGATGCATATTGACATGAGCCAATCTCTTATGCCATAGCCAACTTTCATCGGTATTACTCAGAAAACAATTTTCAGATTCATTTCTACTAATATCTAGAGTATAGCAGTTACCTTTCCTTTTTGCTCTGAGCTTAGCTTTGATATTCTTCTTATCAAGTAGTAAGTCTTTCTTGTTGATAATTAGACATTCCTCTGAATCAAATATTATCCAGTTGTCTTTATCAGCACTTTGACTTACGCTCAGCAGATTATGACACAAGCCTTCAACGTAATATACGTCTTTGATTTGTATGCCTTTGTCATTTTTGATTTCACCAATTCCTGCTATTTTTCCGGATTGATTTCCTTCAAATTTTACCTTTCCTCCTTCCTTAGGTTGTAATGTGGTAAAATTTTCGAAATCTCCAGTCATATGTCTAGAGCATCCACTGTCTATGAACCACTTGTTATTTTTGGATGCTTTAAGACATACCTCTTCTTCTGTTTCTTCTTGAGCAACAAGACATATATTAGCTACCTCTTCCTCATCGCTTTCTTCGTCTGAGGAGCTGTCACCCCATATAGCAGATACAAAGGCTTTCTTTTTGTTGAAGAATTTACCTCTTCTCTTTTCTTTGCTCTTTTGATTCAAATATGGACATTCTGACTTGATATGTCCTGGTTTCCCACATTCATAGCAAATGATATGATCTTTGCTATTATTTCCTCCTTTCCGAAAATGTTTGAATCCTTGACCTTTCTTGTAGAACTTTCTGAATTGTTTTATGATTAGACCCATTTCGTCATCGTCGAACTCTTCATCCTCATCCTGATTTTCTTCTTTTGCTTTTAGAGCTAGTCCTTTCTTTTTCTTGTCACCAATGTCATCTAGTTCTCTTTTGAACTTTAGTTTGCTTTCATATTCAGAAAGACTTCCAAATAGAGAAGCAACTGATCTCATTGATTCTCCTTTTGCTTCTTCTATTGCAGTGACTTTTGCTTCCCACTCTTTAGAAAGAATATTCAAAATCTTTCAAACTTGAGTGTGCTGATCATAAACTTTCCCAAGAGCTGCAAGTTGATTAACAAGATGAGTATATCTAAGTTCGAATTCAGAAATTGACTCACCTGATTTCATTCGAAGTAAATCGAATTCGGTGACCAAGGTGTTGATTCGATTCTCCTTTATTCCCGAAGCTCCCTCATGAGCTATTTCTAGAGCTTCCCACATTTGCTTTGCTATTGGGAGTGTGCAAATTCTGAAATATTCACTTTGACTCAAAAGTATATTACAGAAGGTTATCCTCTTATTACCACAATCAAGCACACATCATTTGCTCTTAACCAATCAAAACCCAAAATAACTTCTAGTTGTTGAAGTGGCAAATAGATCAAATCAACTGTAGACTCCCAACCCTTAACAACTATCACACAATTTAAGCAGGCTTCAGCCGTTACAGCTTTGACACCCATCGGCGTCAACACAACCAAATCAAATGGTAGTCTATGTACATGTAATCCCAGGCGTTTTACACAGTCATAAGCTATGAACGAATGACTTGCACCCGAATCAAACAAAGCATTTAACTCATTGTTACCGAGAAGAATTTTATCTTGGATCAATTCAAGCGACTTTCGGGCCTCCTCATAAGTCATGGCGAATACTTAACCCTAATTCCTGGGCCTTTGCTCTGCCGGCTGTCGTGGGCACTTAGAAGAAATGTGACCCACTTGGTTGCAGTTGAAGCAAATCACCTCCCCAGCACAAGTTCTGCCCGGATGGTATTTTCTGCACTGATTACACACTGGTCCCGTTGGAGGTCTCTAGTCACTACGACCCCTAGGTTGATAGGGCTTCTTGTTACCACCCCCATATGAGGATCCTTGCCCCTTCCGCTTCTGGGAAGTGTTAGCCTTGCTAGGCTCACTGCGACTGTCTTTACCCTTAGCTGGGTACAAATCTCTTAGATTGTTCTCAACAATCCTACACTGCTCCACCGCCTTGTTGAAGTCAGTAAACAGGTGAGTGGCCAATCTCTTTTTCAGTTCACGCCTCAAGCCCCTGATAAGCATATTAGAGCTCCACTCCTCATCATCCTTATCTCGGAGATGTGTTGAGTACCAAGATAGTCGGACGAAACGGGAAAGATACTCATCAAAACTCTCTGTATCTCCCTGCCTGATAGCCAAGAACTCAGACTCTTTTTCCAATCTCACGGACTTGGGGAAGTACTTCTCATTGAATTTTTCTTGGAACACCTCCCAAGTCAATGGCACATTCTGGCTCTTTAATGACATGGCGATATTCTGCCACCATCGGTCTGCATCCCCCTCTAGCTTATACTCAGCTAGCTTCGCCTTTACCTCCGTAGAGTACTCGAGGACTTCAAAAATCTTCTCTAGACGATTTAACCAATCCTCACCAACTTGGGGCTCAAACCTCCCTTTGAACACTAGAGGTAGATGCTTGCAAAACTTAGAGACCCATTATTGCAAGCCTCTCTCCTCACGAGCCGGCACCCCTAGGGACTCTTGATTAGGTACTGTGTGAGGTGGGGATTCATGGGATCCATTGGACCCCTCCGCTGTTTCTTCAGGATGAGTCTCTGGTTAAGTTTCCTCATGAGTCGACTGGGCCCTTCCCTCATTTTGCTTTGCTCTTTCCTCTCTGAGCTCTTCTCTCAGCTCAGCTATCATATCTCTTTGTTCCCGAATAAGATCCATCATCTCTAGCATTGGATCAGGAGGATTGTCATTCAACTCCTCCACTTCTGGGTCTTATTGCCTGACTCTAGTAAGAGGGTGAACCATTTCGTCTTTATCACTTTGGGAGAGTGAGATTCTAAAGAATTCCCGTAGTGTCAAATCAATCATATAATGTACAATAATAAGGCATGAAATCAAATCATTATCCATACAAGCAACTACAACGGCAGTTCAACGGCAATGGTTAGTATAACACATGTCATCCCTGACGATTGCTCACGTTGTATTGCATCACAACAATCCACACAATATAATTCACCATAGCTGGGATCCATATAAAGTATTTCATAACGCAAGCCATATAGGCAAGATACACACAGCCCATGGCTGGTTTCACAAACGCCGCCCCACGGGTTGGATTCACAAAGATCCATGTCGATTACGACGGCAGTTCAACAGCCGACCTAGAGATGACCAACGTCAATCCCTATACGGCTCACGCTAAAGTGCTCACGCCGTAATGTACCATAGCACACATTTCTCAAATTCAATGATAAGTTATGCATACCAAAACATCATACACAATATGAGAGAAGAGTCACTACCTTGATCCTTCCGTGCGTATCCTAGCGCCGGCCTCTCCCGAGTATGGCAAATGTCAAATCCTATATTCATAATTAGGGATGAAGAGTTATACTCTATTTCAAGACTTAATTCACTTCATAATGTTAGATTAAGCGTTTCACCCAAGAGGGGGGGTGAATTGGGTGATACTGTAATTTCTTTCGAAAATATAAAACTTTGACACAATAATTAAAACAGTAATAAGGAAGGAAGAAATATCACCGAAGTGTACACCGGGAGTTATACTGGTTCGGTCACAACCACTTTGACCTACGTCCAGTCCTCAGAGCTTCTCTGAGAGTTTCACTATAACTTCCAAGATTCAGTGGGTTCTTGGCACCTCAGTACAAGCAAGTTCCTTTCACCTGGACACTCGCTCCCCCTTACAGGTTGTAATCCAATCCCAACTCAAGGTTCCACAACCTTAAGTTATCTCAATAACAAATATTGAGTTTGAATGAAATATCTCTCTCAAAGAGTAAATGATAATCACTGAAGCAAATGAATACAATTTCAACGTGAAAACAGAGCAATGAACTTAATGATTCATTCGTATGGATGCTTAGTTGTTCTTCTCTGTTTGAAGGTTCCCATATATATAGATATGTTGGTGATGACCGTTGGAACACTTCCTTTCGTCCGTTGGTGAGTGCGCAGCCACTGTTGACTTTTCAAGTTTTTGAAAAATATCCGTTGGCGGTGGTTGGCATTTGAACGTTTGATTTGACTTTCATCTCTTGATATAATTTCTTCATTGTTTCTCTGTAAATATACTAAGAATGCTAATACAATGAAAGGTTAATCATATAGGAAGCAATATATTCAAAGATTGAATGATTTCTAAATTTCTGGGTATGCTTACTCGAGTAGCTCCTCGAGTAACCCTTGAAGTTTACTCGAGTAGCTCCTCGAGTAACATCGTGAAATCACTGTTTATTTGAAATTCAATGAAGATAAACAAGATTACTCGGGTAGTGCATGGAGTAAACTAGATTTCAAACCTTTGTGAACAGTCATTTACTCGGGTAGCTACTCCAGTAATGCTTCTGCAACTTCATGGATTACTGGGGTAACACCTCGAGTAATCCTTTGAAAAACTTTTGATTACTCGATGCTCTACTCCAATAATGTTGGCAGGATTTCAAGGCCGAGAGCAATTACCTCATTACTCGAGTAAGGACTCGGGTAATGCATTCATTTTTGCATAGGTTACTCGGGTAGCTCCTCGAGTAACTGAAACTTTTGAAAGTGATTTACTCTGGTAATGCCTTGAAGTTTAGCTTGAAAACATTTGCATATACTGGGGTACATACTCGAGGAATCCACTTAAAATAAACCATGAAAAACTTGTTTAATGGAGTAAGTACTCGAGGAAGATGAAGAAAAACAAATCAAGTTAATCGAGTACAAACCTCAAGTTTTCACTCACCTTAGTGCATTACTCGAGTAGCTCCTCGAGTAATATTGGCAGTGTTACAAAGTGCCGAGAGCTTCACACTTTCAAATACACGGTTACTCGAGTAGCTCCTCGAGTATCATGGAAAACTTGAAGGCAACTGGAAGTTTCTGACCTGGTTACTCGAGTAGCTCCTCGAGTAACATTAGCAGTGGTACAAAATGCCGAGAGGTCCATATTTTAGAAAACACAGGTACTCGAGTAGCTCCTCGAGTATCATAGGGAAAACTTGAAGTCAACTGGAAGTTTTCACATGGTTACTCGAGTAGCTCCTCGAGTAACATTAGCAGGCCGAGAGTAACCTTAAAGTTTTACCTGGTTACTCGAGTAACTCCTCGAGTAATGGTGGCAGGTAACTGGAAGTTTTGCTTGGTTACTTCAAGTTTTGGCTCATTACTCGAGTAGCTCCTCGAGTAATGACTTAGAAAATGCACTTCTGATCAGGTTCCTCAGCATTTTCTCTTGGCCAATCTTCACTACTTCCATGCTTACCTCAAGTAAAGCTTATTCCTGTCATTACTTAGTTCAAGCTTGATTATTAAACATTTCCTTTTCAAACCATTCTTTTGTTATCATCAAAACATGATATCTAACACATAACACTTAATTGGCTATCATTATTGCTTTATTAGAGTCATTAAATACCCCTAACAAAACTCCTAAATGGTTGGAAGAAACTACCCCAAAGACCTCTTTTCGAAGACACAACACTGATTTCTGACACAATCACTCGAGTGAAGACGACCTCACTCGAGTGATGAGAGACTTGTGCTCGGGTGAGAACAATTCTCACCCGCGAGTGTTTGACAGTGAGCAACTACAACGATCAGAACATGATCACCTCACTCGAGCACTAAGCTCTGCACTCGGGTGAAGACCCCAAATATGCTCGAGTACCTGAAAGTGCAACACCACGAGTGACAACCCGAGAGCACAATCCTCACCAAAGGCACCAGCTCACTCGAGCATGACACCGTGCACTCGGGTGAGAGAACTATGCTTGCGAGTGTCAGAGAACACTTTTGGCATCCACCAGCAAGTGAAGACCCGAGAGCAAACCCCAACTCTGGCTTACGCTATTACTCAAGCAAACCCAAGCTCACTCGAGCATGTTCAACCCTCACTCGAGAACAAAGAAGTACACTCGAGCTTCATTCATAGAATCCCACTAAAACTCAAAGCAAAGAAGGGAAAAATGCACACAGTACTCGAGCATGATCTTCCTCTGCTCGAATGTTGTGAATCAGAGACCAAAAACGCAGAAAACATCAGAAAATACCATATGGTCAATTTCATACCTAATGGTTCCCAAACTCTCCCAAAAGCTCATACACACTTAGCACTAACTAGGAAACACATTGGTAACCTCAAAAACACTCCCAAAACCAATTTGACCACAATCATACTCTTAGGTCTCTATAACACAACAAATGTCCAATTTCCCTTAACACATTTCCAACATTCCAAACTAAATCCAATACCCAAATATCTTCACAATAGATCATTTCCAACATCAAACACAATAAAATCCATGCATTCAACATTTGACATAACTAGGGCAAATTTCCAGATTTTACCAAATTTATCCAAACATCACATATAATACTTCAAAATGCACTAAATGCCTACCTCTTCACCTTGCCAAATCCAGAATCTTGATTCTTCCACTTTCAAATTTCGACCAACACACAACCTCCACTATTCAAAATTCTGAAATCACCACAATGAAACTCTCAATGAGATGCATCTCTTTAGAGAAGAGGATTTTAGCAAAGGAGGATCATTACTTACCAAAGATCAAAGCTTTATCCTTCTCTTTCTTGCTTGATTGAGCAAAAATGAAGAGAGAGAGAGAAGAGAGATAAAATGGTGAGATGAAGCAAATGATGATGATGAGGTACACTTCTCTCTTCCCTTGCCCATACCAACCGAATAGGAGAGAGAGGATGAGGGAAAAAGTGGTCATTTGTCCTCTTGTGGCCTCATCCAATGGCCACCACAATGCCACATGTCACACCATCTCCATACTTCCACTATGAGCTCACATAGACACAAAGCATAGAATTTCGACCCATCAATAATGAATCTCAACCCTTGATCTTAAATACCACACACATGTATACCAAACTCACATCACATTAATTCCAAAAGTGTTTAATCACACTAATTACAATAATTACCAGAGTCATTAGCCCTTGATCCCAAATTGGGATATTACATGACTGATCACACTCAAGTTCTTTGAGAAATAATTTCCTAGTTAATGCGAACACTTCCAGAAAAGCTCAGAATCTAACTCTGAGAAAAAAAAATCGAGGGCAGGATATTAGAGCATATTAATGGAATTATGTGTGTATATATATTTGGCAAATAGAAAATATGAAGCAGATCATCAGAACAGGGAGCAGAAATATAAAGCATAGAGATAGAATTATATAGTATTCACCAACAGCTTTGTTCTATAAAAATAATTTAAGCATAAATTCATAAATTATGACATATGATAGAAAGGCAGGTCAAAATGTGGTAAAGGTTAGATTATAATTAATAAGCAAAGAAGGAAGAGATACATGTAAAAATATCAAAGGAAGTGTATTAGTGAGAGGTCCTTTTGTTTAGCCCTGCCTAGAAATTTGAGTTGCTAGGGGTGACAGATAAAGGCATCATCATGAGACACAGCAGAATTCTTGAGTTTCTTGTGAGGGAGTTGTTCCTTGACTCCAACTCTGGCTCAGACCGGACTCTGAGTAATATATAAGGTGCACTCCACTTGTTTTTGCAAGAACAACTTTTTCACGCTGTTCCTCATCACTATAATGTGACACAGAATTCACATTACTGTTCCAATACCATTTAATAAGTGGCACGCTTTCTCTAGCCATAGAAAAACATCACAAGAAACGATAGCTAGTTTGCTTGAGATAAGATCATGAGGAGTAACACAGCAAAACACTATGGCGAGTGATCGATTAAGCTTGCAAGCAAATTCAATAACATTGGAAGTGTCTGTCATTTGTCTATATTTCATCCACCTTGGAACTCTACTTCTAGGGTAACATGACTACGGGTACGGGATCATCATATTCCAAATCCTCATTACATGCTAAATTCACTAACAAATGAGTTAATTTCTCAATAAAGCAAGGCGAGGACTCATCCAACATTACACAATTATCGAAGAGAAATTGACACTGCTTCTGAAGTTTAGAGTCAGAGGACACAGTCTCCGATAAAGTAGAATCTATGGCATCTAATTCTTCAAGGAGGGGGGTCCAACTCTAGACTAGAGCCTTTCCCAGCTTTTCAAGGAAATGTGTGTCAATCTTAAAGATGGTTGATGCAAGCTGGCAATCTCTCCACACTAGGGTCATTTAATGATAAATATAATGACTTTGTTAAGCCCTTGATACTGTTAGGGATTTCTGACAAGTAAATCCACTTACCCAAAGATCTATTAAATTACGCCAAGCATTGAAAAGGGAGTGCAGCTCCATTGTATCAATTACTGGCTCGAAATTACGAACTACAAACACCTCAAGATTTGTCAAACCACCCAGCTCCATTGTGGGTGTTAGAAGACTCCCCAATCTTCCACCTTCAATATAAAGCTGTCTAAGTTCTGTGAAACGTCCATTTAGTAAACGCAATATTTCGACTCCACTGAAACGAAGATCTACATATCTCAATTTCTTTTATCAACAGAATCTCTTGATGCTATGACAACCAAAAGCTTGAAGGTCGGAGAGAGATTCTAAATGAGTTTCACTCTCAAGGCTCTATAATTTCCTGCAATAAGATACATTAACTCTAACAACAGGGCGGAGAGATAAAATAGATGGATGAACACTCCTCAAATTTCTACAACCATTGAGATCTACAATTTCAAGCCTGTGCGCCATGGAGAAATCAGGTAGCTCCATCAATTGTTTGGAATCACGCAAATTTATTTTCTTTAGCTTTGCAAGATCCTATGATCACAATGAAAAGGGAAAAAAATACCCAAAAGTCCCTAATAAATTCGATTAGAAGGAAGACATGTAAAATATACATTAGCATATAAGTATACCTATTTTCCATCCCAAAGCTCTTCAACGTTGCTATTTTCCATAAAGGTTCTTAAGATAAGAGCTTGATGGTAGAGACTCTAATGGATAATGATTCCAATCAAGACACCTTAATTTATTAGGAAAAAGGGCAAGACCAAACGGAAGCTCTAAAGAAGCCAACAATTTGACGATTCTTAAATTTTCCATCTTTACGAAGAAGTGGGCTTTGAGTTGCGGATATTTTCTTTGACGTAGCATTCAATAGAATGCCTTCAATTTTGTCAGTTAGCTAAACAAGAGAAATTAAAATGAATATTACTTTTTTAGGAAATAAAAGAAATAAATTAATGTATCTTTTCCTTACCATGTTTCTTGCTAACATGTCACATATTTCATCTTCATCTTTTAATTGGCTCTGTCTTTCAGGACTACATTTCTTATAAACTATTTGCTCAATCATATTTCTCGTATTAAATCATCTATCCGTTACAACATGGCCACACCAATCAAACTTTATGAGAGCTTTATCTATAAGATTTTGTATTCCACTAACCGCTTCGAAACTAAAAGCCTTTAGCTCACAAGTAATTTCATCTTTTTGTAATCCCATGAAAAAAAAATGCAATGTCTAAAAATATTTCCTTGTCCATAGCATATAATCCATCATAACTTATCTTCAATATATTTTGAATTTGCTCTTGGGGATACTTCTTGAGTTGCTAAGCTCACTTTCCCAATATACTTTATCTCTAGAATGAAAATGGGAACCCAAAACTAGAGCTAAAGGAATTCCTTTAGCAATATCAACTGTCATTTTGTATAGCTCTTGATATCCAATTTTTGGAAAACTTTGACCAAAGGCATGTATGCTAAAACGTTCAAGTGATTTTTCAAGGTTTAATGTAATATCCCAAAATTCATACACCAAAGATTCAATGGATATTTATTTAATAAATAGAATCAAGAGTGAATTTTGGAGAATTTGATTATGCTGCCAGTGAAAATCTCCTGTGAGGAAGTGAGTTGTCATGTGGTTTTGGATGATCAAATGATGTTTAAAAATTGTGGAATTTTCCAAAATGAAAGTAGACATTCCAAAACTTTAATTGATAGGTCATATGAATTATTTTGATTTGTACACTAAGAGTTATGAATTTCTGAAGTTTACAAAGTGAAACTGCCTACTTTCTAGGACAGTGTCCAAAGATTTAAATTCTAGGAATGTTGAGCTTTCAGTTGGCTAAAGGCTATATTTTTTTCTTGAAACTAGACTCAATAAGAGTTAAGTAACCTTTGTAATCACCTCAATTTAATGTCTACAAATAAAGATATGAATTTTTAAAATTTGATGAAAATTCTGCCGAATTTCCAGCAAAGTGTAAAAATCATTAAATGTAAGGGAAATTTTGGAAATTTAAAACAATTATCTTTCCTCTATCCATTAAGATGTCCAGAAGCTCAAAAAAATTAGGAAAAACTGCCAAAAATTAAAAAAAAAATCGAAAGAGGAAAGAAGGTGATGAATAGTAAAAACTCTAGGGAAAATTCGCCAATTTCACTACCAAATCGTAACTTTCGCTCGAAAAGTCCTTCACAAATCTTCTTCTCCTTACCATGAGCTTCAATTCTATAGTTTTAGATTTTTGATTGGTGGAGTTTGGTCTCCTCTACTAGGGTAGGTACTGCCGAAATCAAGAATTGATTATAGAATCGTGCTTAGGTAAGCATAAACTTTGATTTGAGCTAAATATTGTGATGTTTGAGTAATTATTCATGGAGTTGTGTTACTGCTTTGATTTTCTAACGCCATGAAAATGAAGCTTAATGGTCTTGTAATTATGAGAAATGGGTTAAAGAAGGTTTAATGATGTTAAATTACAAGTCTTGCAGCTTAATTTGCAAAATTGGATTCTTAGGGATAGAGGCTCTGTTCAGTTATGTATGGAATCTAGGGAAGAAGCTAGATTTTGATATTTTTAAGTATTCCATTGGATTCTACCTGAAAAATTATGTTGAATCACATATGGTTATGATTTTTGGATGGTTATACATAATTCTAGAATTTTTCAAAGTTGGAGTTGTTGTTGTCCAGATTTATTTCTGGAAACCAGTATTGTTGTGGTATGTTTTTAGTAGCCAAACCTGATCCAAATTGCTTGATATGTTACATGATGAAAGTAGACATTCTGGACTTCGATTTTGATTTGTAATATGAGTCATTTGGCCTAGCAGATTGAAAGTTATGATTTTTTAAAGTTTGACCATGTTTCTGGAGTACAATCTAGAATAACAGGGTTTTTGCAAATTTCTGGGAATACTATGGTTGTAATGGCTACACTTGGGTTATTTCCCATGAAAATGCACTTAAAGAGCTTTACTTATGCTTTAGAATCAGTCAATTTGAAATTTCCTAGAATTAGCTATGATTTTTCAAAGTTGACCGAAAATCTTCCAGTTTTCTGGAAAACTGTGAAATTGTATTAAGCAGAGTTGTATTGAGCAGAAATTGTTGAAACTATTATAGATACTATGATTTAAAGGAAGTAACGGTACAAGTAATAACCATTTACTTGTTACCGTAAATTTTGACAGGAATTGAAAATTTTTTTGAGCCGAAACCAAAGTTAGAACGACTAAAAAATTGAGAAATGAGACAGATAGTAACTTTATCTTTATGCGCATATTTTATATGTTTGTGTATGCCATCTTCCGTAATATAATTGATGAACACAGTTTTGCCGAACAGGGCAATTTGTGCGAGTAGGCACTTTTACCAGGTTATTGAGTAAGAACCCAACTGAGGTTTACGGATAGTAGGGGAGTAACCTTAACTCATGTATACATACTGTGATGATTGTTTGTGTTGTTAATGTGTTGCATAACATGGAGCATGATATATTTAATTTTTGTATATTATATGATTGATTGTATGTTACTACTGAGATTCTTTTGAATCTCGCCCTTTTTCAAAATTAAAAATATTTCAGCTGAAGGTAGCGGCTTGAAGAACAAATCTGTGGCTACCGACCAGTAGAGTTCCGGTGCACACATGGAGACTGATGTTGGTTATCTAACTTGTAATTAGTTTCTTTGAACACTTTGTACATTTGTATATACATATTTCAAACACTACGGAGAATTTCCTGTGTTGTAAATCAGTACTTAATGTCAGTATGTTTCCGCTATTTCTGTGTGCCTTACAGAACTATGCGCTTATTACTCTTTGTATATCGAAATGTTACGGGGTTTGACATTTTTGGTATCAAAGCTTAAAGCAGTTCTAGCATTTCCAGAATAATATACTGAAATGGTCTTGTTTGCATAGTAACAGAAAATACAAAGATGGTACAACCATGGGGTAGAGGCCGAGGAAGAGGAAGAGGAAGAACTAGGGGTCAAAATGGTAATAATGAGGAAGACGCTGGGGCCAGACCAGACCCAATTCAACAGCAAATTCTGGGTATACTGACCCAACAGCAGGCTACCATGAATGAACACTACTACAAAAAGGGTAAAAAGTGGCACCCATTTTATAGCCCTTCTTTAAAGAAATGTCAAAGCTTCCTTTCTTTTATACTTTTTTTTTTGCCACTAGCTGTGGCTGTTAAACAGCAAAGCGCCACAACTGGCGTTTACCTGACATGGCGCTTGCTTAAGCAAGCACCACATTAGGTAGATGGGACCAGCTGTGGTGCCTGGCTAGCCAAGCGCCACAGCTGGTGGGGTACTACGTGCGGCGCTTGCCTACTAGCCACCACGTGGTAGGCAAGCGCCACACGTGGCCAAGCGGATTACACAATCCACACTCCACCAATTGAAATCCCCCCACCCTTATCCTTATTTTTTTTCCATTTCCCGCGTGGTCCCCCACGCCTGCCTTCTCCTTCTCTTTTTGACTCTATCTCAATTCCCTTTAATTATTCCCTCCTCTCTCCTCTATTAAACTTTACCTTTCTCATCTCTTCTCGTCGTCCATCGCCCCCTCCCTCCATTTCCTATCATCTTCACACTTAAAAGCACAACCACACGTACACACGCACACATGTCTTCATCATTGAATCTACATCTTTGTTTTGCTTTAACTGTCGTCCCCATTCCTGTCCCAATTGTTCCCTTTTCTTTGTACTCTCTTCCACTCTTGGTCCTCAGTCCAATTGATCCCAACTGCTGAAATTTCCTCCTCCTCCTCACTCAAGATTGTGTCACCAATGGGCAATGTGGTCCCCCACTCCACTGCACTGATCAATTAATCTGTAAGTGCAGCGTGCTTCTTTTTTTTTTTTTTAGGTTGTTCTACTTATTTTTTTTATCACACGCACGTGTATATATATATGGTTATTATATTCTATGATGTGCTTTTTTTTCTTTTTATGACACGCATGTATATATATATATATATATGTTGTATATATTTGTGTTCCATTTTATAGAGGTAACAAAATAATTTTTTGTGTTATCTTATTAAGCTATAATAGAGAAAGTCCCATATAAAGCCAATTAAAATAGGAAAAATTGAAATAAGGATGGTAAATTGAATAATTTGTTAATTGAGTCATTAACTCATTTTGTGATTTCAAAATATGGATAAGATGACTTTAATACCCTCCCATCTTAAAATAATTCCATCTACTTTGTAACTTAGATATTTCAATATATATCAATATTAATATTTAATAAAATAAAATATAATTTTCCTATATAGTTTAACTTTAAATATATTAACTAGAACTGTAAGGGGGAAAAACATACAACAAGGAGTTCATTTTATTCAATTGAATTTTTTCCCAAAAATTTTATAATATATATCAATATAAAAAATATTTTTTAATAAATATATTATGTATAAATTTTACTATATTTGTTTCGTATATAAAGTTTTCTTAAAGTTCTATATTCCAATATGTAAAGCATTTGATGAAATTTTAAGCAAACTTAATTCACCTAATAAAAAAAGAAATTTTAAGTATATTTAATATCTTTTTAACTAGCATATTAACAGTGGAAAATATTTTTTTTGCAATATGTGTGTCTAGTTCAATTCCCTCTTTGTGTGTGTGTGTGTGTGTGTGTGTGTGTGTGTGTGTGTGTGTGTGTGTGTGTGTGTGTGTGTGTGTGTGTGTGTGTGTGTGTGTCATATTTATGACTACCCAAGAATAATTGGCAATGTAGCTAGTAAAAATTTTTTTTTTTTATATTCTCAACATTGAGCATAAAATAATTTAATTAATGTTGGGATTATGCTTTGCTTTTTGTTTTATTTTATTTTCCTTCTTTTTTTTTTTTTTATGAATCATATTTTTTGATTTAAGCTAATCATATTTTATTTTATTATATATTGATGTTTTGTACACATTATTATTATTAAAAAAAATAAGTTGCAACCACTAATATTTTATTGATTTTTTTTATGTTTAATTTGTGTTTGTAGTTTCAACTCATCAGTCTGTTGAAGCTTTTATTTACGGTATGTTTTTTAAATTTTGAGCTTTTAAATGTGATTTTAGTTGAATTTAACAATAGTTAGTTATAATTTGTAGGTGTTCTAATGATTGTTATGGATTAGTTGTATAAGTAAAATAATTATTTATATATTCTTAACACTTGTATTTTATTTGTTGACTTGTAATGTTTTCTAATTTACCTATGATATGTTGTGGTAAATACGGTTTCTTTCGTTATGAGTTGTGAAAAATTATTATAATGTCGTGGGAATAATTAATGGATTATTTGTCAATTAAAACATAGGGTTTAAGACTTAGAAAGCTTCAATTTTGAAGATTTCATGTTGCGAGTTTTATTTTGAAATTGGTAAGAGAATATAAAAGTAATTAGTAAATGCAATAGTCATATAACTAACCATGTACTTTTTTAAAAAATAGATTGAAGGTATAAATGGATCGTAAATGGATGTTATCTAATCGGTGTTCAAGGGAATATATAGATGGGGTGAAATATTTTATTACATTTGCAATCGAGCACATAAAAGATCATGACAAAATCTTGTATCCTTGCTTATCTTGTTATTTTGGAAAGCGGATTAGTTCACTTGATTTGCTAGATCATTTAGTGTGCTACAGTATTGATCAAACATATATACGATGGACAAGGCATGGTGAGACGAACGATGCATGTAGTTATCGGGTGCATACCATAAGTGGTGCTTCGGATGAATTTGAAGATGATGGTCTTGAAGAAATGCTAAATGTGGTAGAAGGGGTGCTTCATAACTGCCCTAACGAATTTGAGAAGTTGAAAGGTGATGCAGAGTGATAAAGCTTGTCGTTAACCCTACCAAAAATACTAAGCTAAATATAGTAAAGTGATACCTAGCCTAGGTCATTCTTTTCTAAGGAACCTAACTATTGTTATAATTCTTAGCAAAATTATGGGCCACAATAAGTATAGCAAGGATGTAAAGAATTGATTGAATTAAATCTACTATGCACCTATTTTTGTTTATGAACTTCTAGTCCTTTTCCAGTGACAGAGTGACACAATAAAATGAATGATGCTTTGACACAATGATAAAACAATCCTTCCTAGAAGTTCTACCTCACCTTCATTATCCAACCATGAATGCTAAGCTCAATGTAATTAATTGCTTACATTTAATTGCTGTAGTCACTCAACTAGAATAACATATAGGAAATTAAAGTGATAAGATCAACTAATCAACTATAGAGGATTATAGAGCAACCAATCTGAACTCTCTCTTTAATAATGGCTACTACTCATTACTCACGAAATCATTCAAAGCAATCAAACAAATCAATGCAACTAGAACCAACATATCTGATTAAATCTACATCTCATCTATAATGCTCTATTCAGATTATTGATAATTTCAAACACAATGTAAGCTCATAACTCAGAATCGATTCTGCCTCATAGCTATACAACTCGCACAGGTATAAGAAAACAGAATCGGAGAAGAAAACAAATCTCAGTGAGCTCTGATTTCAACACATGGATTCAGGTTCAGCATTGCTTCTAGGAAGAATCACGGTATTCAGCTGTTCATGATGAGAAAATAGACTCCGTTGATTCTCAGCTTATCTTCTGCCATAGAAGCTGATAGAAGAAATTGGATAATCAGAATATGGCTATCGGTGGTGATCCGCCCTCTCAATCCAAATCTGCCTAAGTCTTCCTCTTTTGTTCTGTTTTTTGATCCCCTCTCAACAACGTTTTTTCCAATTCATTTCCCAGAATTTTCTTTTCTGCGTCTCCCGCGAACTCTTCGTAACATAAAGTGAAAAAATTGGCATTGGAGAAAATTGCAGTTGAGCTCAAAAGATTTCCTATGTTCTGCACTTAAGTCCCTTCTCTAACTGGTTACATAATTTTGAAACTTTACCAATTAGTCCTTCCTTTTTCTTTTAGCCCCTTTTTATCTTATTTTCCTTCAAGCTTCCTACAAGGAAATTCACATCAATGCAATATCATTCTTCCCCAAATCAACACTTTAAGAAAAATCATGAGATATATCAATTAAGCTACTCTTAATCACTCATTTCATAAATTCAATATTAGTCACAATTCCTCATTACAAATGAATTTCAAGCACACTATTATCACAAAACCTCCCAAAAAACTATGAAAATATGTGGTAAAATTAGGACTAATCAATTCCCCCACACTTAGCTTTTTGCAATCCTCAACAAAATCAAGTATTCCATCCTTCTTACTTATTCTAGCAATTCTATCCATATGAATTTTATTCATGCCTTTGGTTATGTATCTCCCTTCACTATCTCAAGTTCAATTCCCCATGCAAACAATTCCACCACCCAACACAAATCTAATTCTATATATGATTCAGCCATTGCAAAGAGAATTCAAGAGACTCTCATGGTTAAGTGTTTAGCTCTCTCTCTCTCTCACTATAGGGTAATTGATTTCACTCCTCTCTTCTAGTCTATGCTCTGCCATAGGCTTGTCAAAGCTCTATTATTTCCACCATACAAACACAAATTTCTATGCATCAAGAGGACTTTATTAAGGTTGTAATGTTAGTAAGGCTAAGATGGGATATATGGAATGTCAATCTATACAGCCCAAACAAGTATACATGATGGAATTCATTAGCACATGTGTTTATTCATACATGCCATTCTCTTCTTCTTCTTCTTCTTCTTCTTCTTCTTCTTTTCTTTCTCCTTTTTTGCTCCTTTAATTTGACTTCTGAACACTCTTTTGAGAGCATATTTTTTTCTTTTTCTTTTCAGCTCTTTCTCTCTCTCTTTTTTAATCAAAGATCACTCTTTCTTTCAATCATATGCAACTATAAACACAGCATCATAGCACTGCTAGCATACCCATTCAAAACTGCATAGAAGGGATGAGAAACAAAAATGCTCGGCTCAAATGGCTTAGCAAGGGATAGGAGGTGTAAGTGGCTTGTGTTTAGGTCATGTGGGTGTGAAAAGAATGCCTCAATCATATACATGTAACCTCATCTGCACATTAGCTTCAACTAAGAGCTAGGACAAGTTCTAGAGAGTTATAGAACTAGAGAGTATACACACAAAATTTAATGAATCAAACAAGCTCAAATATTCTTCCATGTGGGCTAATTATCTTGCTTTCACTCACAATGACTAAACCATATATATTACTAAATTCAATACTGTTAGTTTCCCAAGTTCACATGGTTTTTATCCCTTGAAACAGATTTGTTCTATAAATTCCCTCAAACACTAATGTATTCATTTTTATATCATTCCTAGATTCTTTAGAAGGATATAGCACACTTAAAACTACCCAGGCTCTCAAAATACTACTTGCAAGGTAATTAACAAGCCACAAAACATGACATATAGAACCACATATATATCAGAGCCCCACCCCCACACTTATGGATTGCATTGTCCCTAATGCAAACAAATAAAAGACAGGGCAGAAACCTGAATAAGCATAGCATAACATAGAGGTACAACACAACACATGCAAAGTGAAACCACTTGTGTGGGATGTGTCCAGCCAGCAAGCAAAGGAAATCTGCACCCAAATCCAATAAGCTCACACAACAATAGCAAAATGAGGAAGTTGAAAATAGGAGGATCCTGCTTTACTTAAATGAATTTGATTTATAATAACTAATATTGTTGTAATTCTTTTTGTGATAGCGACAAATGACACAGGAGGATCCTGCGTTGGTAAGCTATGTTGGTCGGGATGATTTGTTGAGCAGAGAGCTAAGAGTACCCAAGTATGATGGTCATGTTCGGGGTATTGGTTTTGCAGTCACCCAATCAGCATACTTCGGACGTCAGAAGCGCCCCAATAAAAGTGATGTTTCCCAGCTACGTGACAAGATGACTAGTTTCAAGCATCAAATGCAAGAACTTCAAGAACAAATGCACTACAAGGAACAACGAGAAGAATAATTCTTAGAATAAATGCGTTTGATGCAAGAACAGAATATGCTGTTAACAACGCAAATACAACAGTTGGTGCAGTGTAGGCGAACACAAAATGTTCCCTTCTATGATAGCTCAAGTGTCAAAGATAATTGCACTTTCATGCCTAAAGTCCCTTTTCGTTTGGTAATTAATTTCTTCTCTACTTAACTTTATGTTATATTATAATTTAGCGAACTTTAACATATTAACTCTATTTTCCATAAGGCAAATTTCAATGCAAGTTATATGTCGATCAAGCTTCCAAGCACGCGGTTGCAGTGGGTGCTGCCTACAACACTAATAAGGACACACTGCACAATTGATCGTTGCCCGACAACACACTCCGAGTGAGGGTTGACGTTGGCACGAATAAAGACATGCTCTTACCGATCCTATCTCAGGATGAGCAAATAATGGTGAAAGATGTTGTTGTTGTCTATGTTGCTTGGACAATAGGTCTTATTGAGCCATATGAAAAGGTCATTCATTTACAATTCCCTGTACTTTTCGTTCATACCTCCATCTAAAACTGTGATTTAATTTTTTGATTTTCACATGGTGGACAGTCTAGAGATAAACAAATCCAACCTTATGGTAAGATTTCAAAGTATTCGACAACACAATCCAAGTCGAAAGCATCGGCTGGCCAACAGAGCAAAAGAAGACCGACCTCATATCGCGATCAATTAGTGTCAATTACGCCACAATTGATCGGTGAAGGAGTACTGGAAATACATTTTGAAAGACATATCTACAGTGTTAGAGGTTCAGTTGATTATGTTAATGGTGATGTTGTGCACGACATATGTCCTTGTGATTGGATTAGTGCGTCGGCTATCAACATCTGGATAAGGTACTTGACCATTATTGTTTATCACTGCTATTAATATTTCTCGTTCCATTTCTTTTGTTTTTAATATCACTGTTTGTTTTATACCAGGCATTTGTACCATGACATCTTAATGGATACAAATAAGGTCCAATTCGTATTTGTCAACCCTTATCTCGTTGGCCATCATGGGGGTAGAGTAGATATAAATGCACAATCTAATTATCTGAAAGATTACTTTAGAAAGAAAATGACACCATCGAATAAACAAAGCTCATTTCAATTCCCTATCCTTAAGACAGGGTTTTCACAAATACCTTTCAAAATCTAATACACCTGGTCTTATATTCATATTTTGAATACAATTACCTCGTAGATAAATCACATTCATAGCATATCAGAGTGCACAATATAATAATCCTGGCAATCCCGGGTTCATATCTTTACTAAAGGATTTACAGGGCACATTCGCCCATTACAATTTCCCAAACAGGGGATTACACAAATCCATGCCAAATACATATCTGAATATACATCCACAATAAAATATATAGTTATCCCAACCCATATTGATAACCAACTACCAAAATCATATCCTGAAGGAGTTCTCGCACCTTGCTTGTTTGTCCCCTCCTCGAGCCTCTTGCCCTGTCTAAATTATTGGTAGGGGAAGGTAAGATTTAAGAGAATCTCAGTAGGAAAACAGTACCAATATGCATGCAAGATAAATGTTTAATGCATGACATGCTTTCCTCACATAGCTCATGCTCACACTTATGACCATAGCATAAATTGAAACAGAGCTTCAATCATTCATATATGTTTCACAAAATCAAGCAAAGCAATAACATGCATCAATACACCAACACAAATATCAAATACATGCAAGAGAGGTAAGTTCCCTACCTTAACCTTTTTACCCCTTGAAACGTTTGCCTCGTAAAGCGTGCCAATGACTGGGCTCACAACTTGGTCCTACGATTCCAAATATACAATTTATATACTTCCATAGTGTTTATGGGGGTTATATGAGCCTATTATGAAAATTTACTAAAATGCCCCCAGGGACCCGGCCTGGCCTCGCAGGACTCGGTCCGACTATATTTTTTTTGAAATTTTGAAATGGACTATTCTGACATATTTTCGCCCAAGGATTCCATTTGTGGACTCGAAATTATCAAATTCAATGTCAAATTATAAAATTACCCTTGATAGCCAAACTTTAATGGTTTTAGGGGTGTTTTAGTAATTATATTTTTTCGGCCTTTTCCGAAAAATTAACCAACTTTAACCCCACCTAATTTTTCCTCCTGAACTCAATGGAATCATCATATCATCAAGAATCCAACTCTAACCCCTCCAACCAACACTGGCTGAAATCTACAATTCTCCAGAGAATTTTGGGGTTTTCCAAATCTAACTCCGTAGGCTTACTCCTTTATACTCCTAACCACCTTATTAACTATTTAATTGCATTAAAACCACCATTTAGACTCAATTTTGACAACATAACGCCTAGAACACAATATTTTCCCAATTTACATTCAGAATAAAATCGACAGAATTTCACTGATTAAATTGTTCACAGCAGTCAGAATAGTCAATATTTGAAGTTTAGGAAGTTACCTTTTCTTCCTTCTGGCTTTTCCTTTTTATGACCAAACCCTAGCCTCTTGAAACACTGAAAATTGAGCTTCAACTACCTTAATCCATGTAGAAGGGATGCTTAGGAGTAGAGTTATAAGCGTTAGGAGCTAAATCATTAGAGAAATCGACTTACTTTGCAAGTTTTCTCCTTCCTTCTCTCTACAAATTCACAAGCTCTTTCTCTCTCCTTTTTGTCTCAAAACCGACGGAAATAGAAAGAAGATGCAGATTTGCTTTATGTAATACGCTTGCTTATGTCATCTACCATTATGCTTATGTCATCTACCATTATGCTTATGTCATAATTAGTTAATTTCCAAAATCAAAACTATGACTTTTGTGTACATACCCTTATGTACATGTGATAATATGCCATAAGTCCAATTAACATATAACTAGTATTTTCCTCTTCTTGGCCCATCAAAAGAAGCCTAGGAGGTCCTTCCATCAGCCCAAATGACTTTTTCATTCATCTCATAATTTTAAAACTTGCTAACACATTTTTATTCAATTTTTGGATTTTTCAGAAATTTTGGCAGATTTTTATCCCAAACTTTGAAAAATCATAACTAATTCTAGAAAAATCGAATTTGAGTGATTCCAAAGGCTATATAACCCTTATTGAGTCTTGTTTCAAGAAAAAATATAGCATTTTACTATTTGAAAGCACATCATTCCTAGATTTTTAATCTTTACATGTTGTTCCAGAAATTTCACAGTTTTTCTGTGCTGACTTCAAAAATTCATAACTTTTTGTATATAGCTCTAATTGAGTCATATGACCTATCAAGTTAAATATTAGGATGTCTACTTTCATCCTATAAGATTTAATAATTTTTTTTCATATTTTGTTCATACAAAATCACATGACAAGCTCATTACCTCATAGGCGATTTCACCAAAAACATAATTACTTTCTCCAAAATTCGCCATTTTCCTTTCTTTAATACCCCAAAGATATAAGAATCATTACGGAATAAATTTGAGCTCCTGCTAAACTGTGGCTTAGCAGTTCACTTATTTTAGGCTTATTCTCTAGCCTCAAATCTCAAAATTCAGGGTATTACACCATACAATGCGGGGTAAGTTATTAGTGGAACAATTTTTGTTTTTATTGTTTAAATTTTATCATAACATGATTGTTGAAATAAATTTTTTAAAATATTTTAGGCACCATTGATATTGATAGTTATCAATCCAGTGGAACCTTTAGACCCTCGCATTTACTATGTGGATCCTCCAAAAAAAATGGTCTTTTACAAAACTGTTATGATATGTTACTATTGTTCAATAGGTAAGCGTATATGCGTATGTGTAAATATTTCCATATGTGATTGAATAACCAAAAAAAAAGATGACCACGCAATGCATTTTTGGACTGGAAAAAATTCATAACGAGTAAAAAATGAGGAACAGAACTAAGGGGCGGGGAGTTCCATACGGAGCTGGACTTATCAGGGCATGCAGGTCATTGATACAAGCAGCGATGGCTCTCAAGAACATTAAAAAAAAAAAAAGATAAAGATAAGGAAGAAGACTTTTTTTATAAAAAAAAAAAAGAAAGATCCATTTAAATAATCTAACTAAAACAAGTAAACTATTCAAATAAGGAAAAAGGAAAAAAAAAAATGTAACTTCTCTTCATGAAGAGTAAATGCCTCGGCATAAGTGCGGTTTTTATGCCTGACATTTGATGGATCTACATGGTAGAAAATTGGAATCACAATCTGGTGATTAGCTTCCTTACGTTCCATGATTTTGACAAGCTCTTGCAAGCACCACCTTGAATATAACCAAAGCAATCATGGATCCTTCTATTGCATTCACAAGTGATGATGATATTTCTTCTCCTCTCTCGAGCCTATCATCCACATAAAGTAGCCGGAAACTTCCACGAAATAATGGAAACTTTTCGTTAGCGCGCGGAAACCTTTTTTTTCTTTTGTGAGCGCATACGTACCGATGAGGGGCCGGTGAAGTAATTAAATATGAATTATGAGACAAATATTAAAAAACCAAGAAGCGAGAACAGTAATTTAACATTTGAACCAAGTTTTTATTTGGCGATTCTTTTTGTGATCACCATAGTTTTGTTTATGTTGCATCATGTCAAGAGCCGGCTGATTGTTTAGTCTTGTAGTTTGTGTCCCTTGATAATTTTTTTTTATTTCACGTTAGACATGATTTTTCGTTTTATGGCTTAATTGATATTTTAAGTTTTTTAAAGTTTTTGTCTCCAGTTTTTCTCAGATGTTGATGACGTAAGTATATTGCATGAATAGAATTTGTCATAGTTTAGAGAGACATTCTCAAAAAGTAAAAGCAAATAATGGAGATAACTTTGAGTGACTTGTTAATATAAGAGTGAGGGGATCTCACGAGTGAAGATGTGTTTGAGGAAATTTGAAACTGACCAGTAGGCATTGAGTGAAGTCACATGTGGAAGATCTCATTGGCTGCAAACGCATGACAACTCGCTAGGATATCCAGCATCAGAACCACACTTCAATATACATTTCAATTCTAAAAAGATACCATTCAATATTCAAAGTCGCGAAACCAGTTTGGGTGCTCATCAAAATGATGAGGGCCCCGAATCCATCAAATCTGGACAGTCCTAATAACTTTTCCAACTGACAATTTTTAAATAAAATTATTTTTTGAAAAAATGATGAGGAAAAAAATTAAATCCAGCACACTCTCCGACCGAGATCACGTCACGTGCTGCTTCCCTTTTTATTTTAATTTTCTGTGAACCGCTTCCCTTTTACACACACACAGTATACACGTCTTAAAAGGAGGAGCTCCTGCAGCGTTGTGCATGTGATAATTTCATAAAATATTAATAATATATGCTTATCATTTATGAAATAAGTTTATAAGTAAACTACAATGACTGTGGTCTAATGTTGGAGACGAGAAAATAAAGAAGGGAAAGAAAAACCGGGGTGGGGGGGGGGATTTTGTCATTGCGCACGTGTTGAAAATTTACTAATTGAGATGAGAAGAGAAGAAAAAGAAAAATATTATTATTTTTTATAAAAAGGATTTTTTTTTTTTTTTTGAAATAAAAGAGGGACTAAGTCCAAACTTCTGTTAGAAAAATTCCAAAAAAAATTTCAAATTTTCTATTTCTAAAGGAAAAATTATATCAAGGGAAAACGAAATACACAAAAACCTAAGCCGAAGAATTCAAATCAAGTGGCAGAAGCAAACAACACATAATGCAAGAAAATAAAAGGCTACACTAAAAAGCATAAGCACAAATAGGAACACAATGTTACCTAGTAAATTGTATATATAATAAAGTATGTACGTATCTGAAAAAGATTAAAATGTTTTATCAACATAAATCAATCAATCACATGGGTATGTATATTTTAATTAAGAAAATGGATTAGAAAAAGATAGGGTTGAGACGACGACGACGCATTGCAGAGAGAGGGGGTGAGTAAAGGGCAGGATAGTCAAGTGGACACCCATTGTGACGCACTGCCAAGTAAAGTAACAAAAGGATTTCATTTATGCAATCACCCTACTATTGTAATGCCCCCCTCCCTTCACAGTAAATGGGATCAGATGTTAATGGGAATGGGCAAGTGGGAGTTAGAACATTTGGGAATTCAGAATCCCTTGTTTTGGTTTATATTTTAATTTTATACTCAAAATTTGCCCCCCATCTCATATTAGTCTCTATTGCATCACCCGACACATTTATAGCTTGTTATGGGGAGCGCAAATCCATGAATAAAGGAAAGGAGCAGGAACGAAGACACTTTATTACTACCTTCGCTCCTAATTATAAGATAAAGTTGACTTCTTTGGAGAAATTAAGGAAGCCAATTAAATTACTTTAGAGTGTTTATATTTTTAGTATCCTTATATTACATATTAGTTTATTAGTCAAATTAATTAGTTTGTAGAAAAAAATATAAATATAAATACTCTAAAGTAATTTAATTGGCTTCCTTAATTTCTCCAAAAAAATCAACTTTATCCTATAATTAGGACCGGAAGGAGTATCTCTTTTCAGCCCAAAAATGCCATGTCATCTCCCCCGGGTCCTATTAGGCACGTGTAAAACTCCTCTCCGCCAATTTGATAGCAATTCTGAGCAATGATTTTCCCTCGAATTTTTACATATATACATTAGACGATCCATCTTTGCACCGCAATGTCGTGAAAATGACGTCTCTTCTCTAGTACTTTGAATATCCTAAGGAATCTTAGCTGACATTAAACTCAAGCTAATAGCAATATTTATCGCTTGCAAATTTACAGACTTTATGTGTTATATGGATTGATTGATGTTACGATGATAATAATAGAGGAAAAGACTTTTTTGGGCCCATGAATGCGGCGCCTTGTAGTATTTTGAGCCCACACCATTAAAACTGTGCGCATGTGGCACAACAGTCATACAAGAAAGCCTTGAAATATTCTAACAGTAGAAGCTGATTAGGTCATTAGGCTAAATTATCACTTTAATTTCTTGCATAGTGCTTTTGAGGGCTGTAAGTATTATGTTTAGGGTAGAGGAAACATAATGATGTTTTTGTTATCAAGAAACATAATGCCACAAAATAGGAATGTAGTGAGGAAAAATAGGCATATTATTGTTGAGAGTGACTGCAGCGAAATACTGGATCTTATTCAAGGAATGGTACCTGATGAACATCATGATACTACTTTACTCTTGGAAATTCAATCGATGCTGGAACGTGACTGGGATGTGGAGATACTACATTGTTGTAGGAAGGCGAATAGGGTGGCGGATTACTTGGCAAAAAGAGCATGGAATATGACAATGGATTTTCTTATGGTTGACAGAGAACCTGATGAAGTTAAACGACTGATCATGGAAGATGTTATGAACCAATATATTTGTACTGAGTTAGTAGAATAGAGCCTGTAGGGCTATGCCTTCTCTTTTTCTATAAAAAAAAAAGAAAAAAAAAAGAAAGGCTCTCACTCATAAGTGTTGACTCTATCCCACGGGCGTACGATTGTCAATTTCAAGGCCCCAAGCGAAACACTCGCCTACATTCAAACTCTAGCTTTACGTCATATCTGAAAGGAAAAGACTTCGTTCCACCAGGTCCCAGATTCATCAATAATTTTCTCAAATCTTAAGAATGAAACAAAAAATAGTCATGTACATTGCACCAAGACATCGTGAGAGAATGCGAAAAGAGCAATGTGTGAAGCATATGAAATTATGAATTAGGGGATGAATATATGCCTGGAAATAACTTTTTTCGTAGCATAGGCCAAAAATTACCAAAATCCCAAACCAAAAATTACCTGTAGGGCTATGCCTTCTCTTTTTCTATAAAAAAAAAGAAAAAGAAAAAAAGGCTCTCACTCATAAGTGTTGACTCTATCCCACGGGCGTACGATTGTCAATTTCAAGGCCCCAAGCGAAACACTCGCCTACATTCAAACTCTAGCTTTACGTCATATCTGAAAGGAAAAGACTTCGTTCCACCAGGTCCCAGATTCATCAATAATTTTCTCAAATCTTAAGAATGAAACAAAAAATAGTCATGTACATTGCACCAAGACATCGTGAGAGAATGCGAAAAGAGCAATGTGTGAAGCATATGAAATTATGAATTAGGGGATGAATATATGCCTGGAAATAACTTTTTTCGTAGCATAGGCCAAAAATTACCAAAATCCCAAACCTTAATTTTTGTACAACTCTTCTCTTGGACCAATCCTGCAGGGCTTCAAATTTGAAGATTTACAGGCCTCAACTACCCGGGCTCAATCCTACCGGTCTCAGGCCACAAAGAAAAGGCCCAGTGTGTTTTACTAATATACTACTTGTGTACCTTTTTTATAGTAATTTTGATAGAAAGAATGGATTATGAGATTGGAATTTTGGCATGGGAGAGATCGGTGAAGAGTACAAAAAGAGTGGCAAATTAAATACCCTCACAGGATCGAGTTCTATGGGTTAATCTCATGAGTCTTTGACTCTATTCTAAAGTAGAACACTCACCTACCTTCAAACTTTAGGCTTGCACCGTCCCCATTAGGAAAAAGTTGCGACATTGATTTTATGAGTGTTTGGGGCCGCGATTGGCCTCATCAATCACGCAATACGAGGGCATAAGGCCAATAGACAGTAGCAAAAAAATTTTGGGAGAATTACAATGAGGTCCCAAGGAAGGAAAAAAATGAAAAAATGGTCCCTATAGATTGCAAAATGAAAAAATGGTCCCATTAACAACTCTAGGAGCCTGTATTGATAACTCATTAACAACTCCATGAGCCTGTATTAACAACTCCATAGGACCATTTTTTTATTTTACAATCTATTGAGACTATTTTTTCATTTCTCTTCTTCCATGGGACCTTAGTGTAATTCTCCCAAAAACTTTTAAATGTTTGTTTCAGGGCTTTATATAATTATATTAATAGCTTTTGCAATGTGAAGCACCCTTTACCAAAAGCTAGAATTTGGTAAAACTGTCCTTATTACGCAAGCTGAGAAAAAACTCCTCTCACATACTTATCTCGTATACCGTGAATCACGAATTATAAGCACTTATTACCCAAAAATAAGCTCTTCCAAACGAGTGCCGATTGTCCAAAATTTGTTATATAATATTATTTTAATAAATTATGTATCATTTTAGTCTTATTTATAAGTCATGTTTAATTGATTCTCATATATCAATGAGAGTTAGTTAACTAATTATTTATTACAATTAATAATAGTAAAAAAGTATAAAATGCATTTAATTTAAAATATTTTTTGTCTTTAAAATATTTTTTCAGTTGTATCTAGTGTGCTATCAGACTGATTGCAATTTTACCCTTTTACACTTTTTCAGCTCCAAAAATTACTTTAAAATATTTTTTGGTGCTTTTAACCCCTTAAATTATTTTTTCAACTGTACCTATTATATTATCATACTGATTGCAATTTTACCCTTAATGTACTTTTTAAGCTCTAAAAATTACTTTAAGATATTTTTTTGTACTTTTAACTCTTTAAAATATTTTTTCAGTTGTACTCAGTCTTAGGAGACTGACTACAATTTTACCTTTAATGTATTTTTTTATAGTAGTAAAGAGCACTCAAAACTTAGAATACTGATTTATTGATTTTCACATACTCTAAAATAATTTTCCAGTAGCATCTAATATTTTAAAGTAATTTTTAAATACTTACTTGATTTTTTAAATATTTTTCCACCCACTCTCTCTTACAATGATTACAAAAATCTCACTTATGCTTAAGCCAATCCAAACAAATTTTACTTTTGTAAAAGTCATTTATACAACTATTAATCCAAACATAAATTACATTACATAATCTGGCTATAAGATTGTAAAAAGTCAAATTAAAAAAAATTATTTTTATAATCGTTATTTCAAACATAGACATAAAGATTGCCAGAGAAGATATATAGTCTATAGAGGAAAATATTTGTATTTATACAATGCTTGTTCCTTGTAATTTTTCATTAATTTTGGTTTTACTTCATATAATTTCAGACCATATATAGGTTCTGGCCCTTCATGTTTATTTCCATCTAAAACGTTATTTCTTATAGGTTAATAAGAATATAGATCATTTTGTTGTTTGAGACACTAAAACCTATGGTTTGAAATTATGAGCTAAAACTAAAATAAAGGTAAATTATAAGGACCAAATATTATATTAATGCTAAAAATTAATGAATATATACCTAATAAAATAAAGCATATATACACTGTTTATACACCATATACTTACTTTAATTAATTATTTATTTCATTGTACTTGATTATTTATTAACCTAGTAAAATATATAAATCCTTACGAAGTTTAAAATCTTAAACATATGTTGAGTGAAGTTTTCTAAAAGAAAATGGAGTTATTAAATTTTTGAAATTGATTTAATGAATTAGATAAGAAAATCAGATGGAGATATTATTGAAAAATCATTTATCAAATAATCATTTTTATTTCAACATTAATCGAGAGTTCAGTGGCTCCAGTATTTCCTTAATTATGGGAAAGCTTTATTTAATTCAGTCACCTCGCCTCACTAGTCACTATTGATGAAGGTATTAAAAATCAGACGAGTCATTAAATCGATTAAGATAGTGGTTTAAGGGTTAGTGGATCAGATCGAAGTCAAACCAAAATTAGACCGGTGATAATTAAAATAATTAAAATAGGTTAAATATTCATATTTTGATTATAAAAAAATATTTAATATTTAAATATAATAGATATTCTCCCACATCACTGTTGACAAATAATATTCATTTTTTAATGGACAACCACACCAATATTGATGCACTAAATTCATCGTATTTGTTTCTAATTCTTTATTTTTTTATTTTTTCCCCTTTCTTTGCTAATCTCTATACAATCACGTGAATTATTTGACTTCCCTCTTAGAACACATCAAAGCATTGTCAGATGATAAGACTGAAAGGCAACACTGGAGCACGCATGGGCCTTCTTTTTTTTCCTCTCTCCTTTCTTTCCTCTATTTCTCCTTGCATCTTCCACAACCACAAGCATTGATGAAGAAAGCAGCAGCTGCCACGAGTGCCAACAACAATGACGGAGCTAGAAGGAAAGAGGACGCCGATGCTGGCTTCTCTAGCACAAGCACCGGCGAAGTTCGATCGTGACGAACGCGGATGGGTTTTCAATTCCCACCATGGATGTCTTGTTTTCAGTAACCCACCAACTCGGTGGGTTAGTCGGGTTATTCCCAGTTCATGCTAAGTTACCCTGAATCGATTTTTTCCGGATTTGGGGGTCAATCGGACCGGCAAGGTGGATAAGTTATCGGGTTTTGATCCAAACCGACCGATTTGATCCAAGTTTTAATACACTGTTCTTGACAATTCAAAAAGTAAAGGTCAAAAGTGGAGGAGTGCATTTTTTGATGAAATAGAGGATAAGATTGGAATTGACTGGTGAATGGTATAAAAATAGTCTCAACCCAAATAATAGCAAATTAAATTTGTTTCATATGGGTGTGGCTCTTGAGTCGTGACTCTATCCCACAGGTGCACTGAGACCGGTTTCTCTCCTTTGCCAAGAAAGTAAAGGAGGTCCTTTTCTTTGTTCTGGGCCGTTGGATCAAGATGTCAACGGTCCAGATTTAATGTATTTTAAAAATATTATTATTATAATAATAAAATATTATTAAAATAATAATATTTTATTATTATAATAATAATATTTTTAAAATACATTAAATATGGACCGTTGAGATCTTGATCCAACGGCCCAGAACAAAGCAAAGGACCTCCTTTGCTTTCTTGGCAAAGGAGAGAAACCGTTCGCCAGGTGCACTACGATGGTCAATTTCAACCTACGCCCAAACTCTAGGTTTGCACCGTCCCAAAAGGAAAAAGGTTGTTCCCCTAGTTGCCAGGTTCATTAATTTGATCTTCACATTCTTTTATAATATCATAGAGAAAGCCAAAAAAAAAAAGATATATAGTTTATTGAGGAAGAAATTAATTAATACATACATGCCTGATAAAATAAAACACATACCCAGTTTACTTGACTAATTATTTATTTCATTAACCTATAAAATCTACATATCTTTATGAGGTTTGAAATCTTAAACATATGGCGAGTGGAATTCTTTGAAAGAAAATGGAGTTTTTAATTTTATGGAATTGATTGAATGAATTAGACAAGGAAATAGGAAACATAGAAAAATAAATTTATCAACATGCACGTATACGAGATGATGAATAATCATTTTTATTACTATATGAACCATGACACATAAAATATACATATGAGACTATTTAATTAATTTAGGTAGATTAAGAAAATTAAATTGATTAATTCAAATACCTCTTATATTCAGAATAAGAGGTAGTGCTACATAAAACATTTTGATTCAAAATAAATAATAATAGAGACAAATGATGAAAAACAATAGGCGTAAGGTTTCATATGTAAACTCACTTGGTATTGGATTATCGTTGTCATCTCTAGTTAGTGTATTAATGACCTCTGCAATGTCAGTCAGTCAGTCAGTCACTGAACCCATCAGGGGTGTGTCTGAGAGTGAGAGTGAGAGTGAGAGTGAGAGAGCAAGGAGGTGATGAAGTAGTTGCAACACAAATTCAAAAAAAAATTGAATCAATGAGTTAATCGATGTCTAATTAGGAGTCAGATTGATTATATTAAAATATTATAATTTAATTAAGAATAACAAAATAATAGTATTAGTCATCATTCATAAGTCATCACTAACATCAAGATAGTCAAAATACATAATTATTTCTTTAAATATAACACATAACTAAAATCAAAATATAATTGAAACATAACAATGTCAATCATCATTCATCAAACAAAACCTAAAACTAACATCAAAATAGTCAGAAGATAACAAATTTAATCATCACTCATCAGGCACCCCTAGCTAGTTCTTCCCACTAATAATCATTGACACAAAACTTTACAACTCATCAATGTTATATATTGGAGTCGGAGATGAATCATTAGGAGCTAGATTGGAGAAAGCGCAAGTGATAGCAACATGATCATTCAAAGCTAGGGGTTCAGAAATGCCCATATCTTCGTCACCTATGTATGTGCATCACAATAATTAATATCAATAATTATATAGATGGATAATAAATTAGTAGCAAAATATTAATAGGACATATAAACCTTCATTAATCCTATCCAGAGTTGATGAAAGTGCAATTCCTTCATTATTAAGAACACCTTCAAGATTTTTTGTATCTTCACACTACTATAAAATATGGATTTAATGGTGCTAATCTTATGACACTTCTTCAAAGAAGCGTCGGAGGAGACTTATATTTTTTTTAAAAATATATATATATGGCAGTTACGACACTTGACCAGGAAAGCGCCACAGCTATCTAATACCTTATATGACACTTTTCCATAGAAGGGGATATTTAAAAAAAAAATTACTCCCCTTCTTTGGCGCTTTTCTGTAAGGAGATATTAAAAATGGGTGCCTTATTCAAATGTCCTTGAATGCATATAAGGCTATTTGAATTAATGGCTTTGCAAGCGCCATACAAGGGCTTTGTATCCCATTGAGATATTTTATTATCTCCTTGTATGATGCTTGCCTAGCGTACGCCATACAAGGTGGTGCAATTTTTTTTTAATAACCCTTGTGAAAAATGTCTTTATTTTTTTTTAAAAAAATAAAGGGCTAACTTCACCAAAATGTAATGTTAAATATCACATTAACTAGTATTACTGTCTTAGATATGATCTTTATTTAACTTATCCAAAGTGTTCATGTTATCATTAACGTGTTCAAATCTTGCATGAAACCGGACAAAATTATAAGTTCTTTTTAAAATAACAAAATAATTTGCTTTTTGAACTGAATGGACTTTGCATTTACTAAATTCTATCACAAATTAATTTCAATATTTAACTTTAATATTTTTTTTAGTTTTATTGAAAATTTAATTCACTCTAAATTTATAAATCTGAATTTTTATTAATGAAATAATAATTCTTTATGTTTTATAAATAATAAAAATAAAAGTTTTTGATAGAAACAATGTGATTTGGAATTTATAGAGAAAAATATTTTGACAGATAAAATGAGAAAAAACTAATTAATTTAATTTCAAAAAATAAATCTTGAATATCAAATAAAATACTTAAACTAAATTTTCTTTTGGTAGAATTAAACTAAATGTTTTGTTCATTCAACAACATATAAATTAGAATGTCGACATTTCCTATGTCTATATATACATCAATTTTTTTTTTATCCCATGATATGCGAAATTCAAATTTACTTTTTTAAAAAATAAACAAGAAAATTAAAAAATATATGAGGGAATAATATTTATGCAGTAGGCTACGATTTCAATTTATATCCAATATAAAAAATATGTATACTTATTTTTCCCTTATAATATTTGACATTTATAGTAGTTGTTACTTGTTTAATTTACTCAATGTCTTTTATATTTAATTTATTACATAAAATTATTTTTTTAAAAAAATACTTCCTATGGTGCTTCATAAGGAAGTGTCATCGGACCAAGCGCCTTTGTGATGATTAAGGGAGTTATGATATGATGATTGAGGGGTTGACACCGGAGATGAAAGAAAAACTAGTTACACAACACTTCACCGAGTTCAGTAAAGCAGTGAAAGAATGCCACTACATTGAGAAGCGTATGTCGGATTAGATGATGAATGCAAGGTTAAGTGTACACTACATGAAGACATGGTTGAATGCATGATGGGAATTAGATGGAGTAATTATGGCATAAATAGGAAGGAGGTATGGGTGGAGCCTGGAGGTATGGGTGGTGACAAGTGTCACCACACGATTTAACTTGAAAAATGAAGGGCTAAGAGGCAAGAAGAGGCATTTCATGAAAGCATATCCTCTTCCTCTTCCCATACTCATTTTCGGCCAAACAAGGAAAAGAAGAGAGACAGGGAGCTTGAAGGACTTGGAGGTTTTTAGAGAGAAGGAGGGAAAAGTTCAAGGTAAGAACTTGACTCTTAGGCATTTTGTAATATCCCGAATTTTGGGATTGGAAGCTTTGGAATAAGCCTAAATTGAGTGGACTACTAAGCCCCGATTTAGTAGATGTCCCAAATATATTCCCTAATGATTCTAATATCTTTGGGGTATTAAGAAAGTAAAATGGTGAATTTTGGAGAATATAATTATGTTTTTGATAAAATCGCCTATGAGGCAATGAGCTTATCATAAGGTTTTGGAAGACTAAATGATAAGTAAAAATTATGAGATTTTACAGGATGAAAGTAGACATCCTAAGATTTAATTTGATAGGTCATATGACTCAATAAGAGCTATACACAAAAAGATATGAATTTTTGAAGTCAGCACAGAAAAACTGGAAAGTTTCTGAAACAACATGCAAAGAATGAAATTCTGGGAATTTTGTGATTCTATAAAGTAAAATTATATATTTTTCCTTGAAACTAGACTCAATAAGGGTTCTATTAGCTTTGGAATCACCTTATTTCGATTTTTCTAGAATTAGTTATGATTTTTCAAAGTTTAGGCAGAATTTTGTAAAATCCGAATTTTGGAAATTTCATAAATTATTATAATATTATAAGATGTAGCATTTAAATCATCTCCTTCCTCCCTTGACAGCAAAAAACGACGCCATATTCAGCTGAATGAGAGAGAGAACGTTTGAGATGTCTAGAGTGAGAAAGAGGAAGAAATCTCACAAGGTAAGCCGATTTCTCCGATGATTTAGCTCCTAACGCGTATAACTCCGATCCTAAGCTACTCCTTTATGTTCTTTAAGGCTTGGAACCTCAGTTTTCATGGTTAAGGAGGTTAGGGTTTTATCAAAGAAGAGGAAAAGTCAGAGGGAGCTTGAGGTAACTTCCAAACCTTCGTATATTGACTATTCTGGCTGCTGTGGGCAATTTAATCGGTGAAATTTCGCCGGATTGCCATTGGTTTTAATTTTGGGAAATGGGTATGTGGGGCTGTTATGCTGCCCAAATTGATACTAAATGGTAGTTCTAACCCAATGTAATGGTCAATAAAGTGGTTAGGAGTAGAAAGGAACGTGTTTACGGAGCCGAAACCGAAAAACCCCGATTTTCCCTAGAAAACACATATATTTCGGTCTGGGCTATAAATGGACCATAGAGTTGGATTTTCAATGATTTGATGATTCCATTGAGTTCAGGAGGGAAAATTAGGTGGGGTTACAGTTGGGCACTTTTTCGGAAAAGGCCGAAAAAGCATAATTACGGAAACGCCCCTAAAACCCTAAAAGTAGGGCTGCCAAGGGCAATTTCGTAATTTTACATTGAATTTGATAATTCCAAGTTTGGAAATGGATTCCTTGGGCGAAAATATGTCAGGATAGCCCAGGTTAGAATTTCGAGAAAAGTACAGCCGGACCGGGTACGATGGGGCCGGGTCCCCGGGGATATTTTAGTAATTTTTCAAGATAGACTCATATAACCCCCAGAAACATTATGAAAGTGTCTAAATAGTACATTTGGCATTGTAGGATCGAATATGGAGCCCCGAGCTGTTTGCACGTAGATCGAGGCACGCATTTTGAGGCGGAAAAGGGTTAAGGTAGGGGACTTACCTTACTTGCATGTATTTGATATCTTTGCTTGTGTAATGATGTATGTGATTGCTTTACTTGATTGTGTAGAGCATATTTGAATAAATGAAGCTCTGTTTCTGTTTTCGCTGTGGCCATAGTCTTGTTGTATGAAACATTGAGCATGCAGAAATGTCATTATGGGGCATACATCTAGATAAAGCTAACATGTCATACACATAGCATCAATCATGCATGCATTATGGTATCTGTTTCCTACTGAGATTCTCTCGAATCTCACCCTCCCCTACCAACAATTTAGACAGGAGACGACAGAAGATATGCAAACAACAATGCAGAGTACCGTACGAGGGGATTACAGTAGTGGAACGAAGACTGGAAGAAGTCTCTGTTTCACTGGGATGAGTTTAGACACCCAAGTAGCCCTGTGCGGCTACACTAATTATAATTATCAGGTACGAATCCCTGAGGGGAATTTCCGTAATCATGTACATATTATCAGTATAGTTATGTTATTCCTGTGTTGTCCACCGAACCGCATATCGTTTTCCGCAAGTACTCTGGTAAATGTGAAATTAAAATAAGGGCGTGACACATTTTTCTTTGAATCTTTGAATAGAAACCTTCCTTAAACTCCTTTTCTCATGAATCCATGATTTTGAAGTCACATTCTTAGCTCAAGGAGAAAGAGAGGAGATGCATAGGATGAGAGGATTCAAGAAGCTTAAGAGGTAACTCACCAAATTCAAATCTATACTTGTATGAAGTTAATATTGAAGTTTGTTGTTGGTTTGGTGATTTTTGGTTGAGTTGTAAGTTTGGAAAAGCCCTAATCCTAAGAGGTTATGCTGCCCAAATTTCTTTAAATCATAGTTAAGATATGTTTAGATGAGTTAATAAAGGATTAGAAATGGAAAAGTACAAGTTTTGGAAGCTAAAACATAAACCTCCATTTTTCCATTTTTTTAAGAAACTTTCGGCCAAGGCCAGAACAGGGAGCAGGAGCTGGATTTTCATGAAATGGATGGTTCTATTGGATTTAGTGAGAAAGAATAGGTTGGGTTACAGTTGGTCACTTTTTCGGAAAAAGGCCGAAAAAGCATAATTATGAAAACGCCACTAAAACCTAAATTGGGGCAATCAAGGGTATTTTCATAATTTGACATTGAATTTGGTGATTTCGAGCCTAGAAATGGATTCCTTAGGCAAAAATACGTCAGGACAACCCTAGTCAAAATTTTGGGAAAACGTACCATCGGACTAGGTACTGCTAGGTTGGGCCTGGGCCCCGGGCTATTTTGATAAATTTTCACTATAGACTAATATAACCACCAGAAACACTATGGAAGTATCTAAACTATACATTTGACGTTTTAGGACCAAGTAGAGAGTCTGAGGGTTTGGCACGCAAATCAAGGCACGTTATTTAAAAATCAAGGAAGGGCGATTAAGGTAGGGAACTTACCTCTCTTGCATGTATTTGATATTTGTGCTGATGTATTGATGCATGTTATTGTTTTGCTTGATTATGTGAAACATATTTGAATAATTGAAGCTCTGTTCCTGTTTATGCTATGGCCATACGTATGTTGTTTGAAACATTGAGCACGCAGATATGTCATTATGTGAGATGAGTTATGTAATTCAAGTATGTCATGCAACTTAACCATACTTTAATTTTTAAAAAGAATGATGAATTTTATGGCTCTTCTTAATACTAATAATAATCCTTCTTTTTATATTCATTATAATTAGAATTTAGAAGAGCCATAAAATTCATCATGCGTTTCAAAAGTTAAAATATTCAGTTTTATCATTATTTAAACTCATTTAATAACATAAGAAAATGAAATAATATTAAATAAATATAATATCAGAAAAATATACTAAATAATTTTATATGTGACTTAAGTCTAAAAACTTCTTATCTCGTAAAAAGAATTGGAGGGAGTACATTGAACTTGTAAATGCTCTAATTTATAAATAATAATAATCACGACATCGGGTTGCCTCTTACAATTAGTTCAATGAAAAATTTAAATCAACATTCAATTACTCTGTTATTTACCTACAACTTTCATCAATTGAAATAGTGTCACAGACTCAGTTATCATTTGTTAGAGAGAGTAAGTTCAACTGTGTTTGAAACCATGTTAAATGATAAATTATAAATAATACTACCTCTTATGATTCTAAGTATAATATCTCAATTTATTTTTTCCCTTAATTTATAATTTTTCACCCCAAAGTATTCTATTTGACATGTTTAAGGGTTTTATCTGGGAGTGACTCCAATTATATGATTAAAGAGGATATTTTTTTTTGATAGAAAAAGAGAAGGCATAGCCCCACAGGCTCTATTCTACTAACTCAGTACAAATGTATTGGTTCATAACATCTTCCATGATCATTCGTTTAACTTCATCAGGTTCTCTGTCGACCACAAGAAAATCCACCATCATATTCCATGCTCTTTTTGCCAAGTAATCCGCCACCCTATTCACCTCCCTACAACAATGTAGTATCTCCAAATCCCAGTCACGTTCCAGCATCGATTGAATTTCCAAGATTAAAGTAGCATCATGATGTTCATCAGGTACCATTCCTTGAATAAGATCTAGTACTTCGTTGCAGTCAGTCTCAACAATAATATGCCTAAATCCTCCTTCCCAAGCTAATTTCATACCCCACAAAATTCCCCAGGCCTCTGCTGTGATAACCGACCCGCTTCCAATCCTAAACATAAACCCTTGAATAAATCCGCTTTGTTCATCCCTTATCACCCCACCACAGGTACAGAATCCCATTGCTTCATTCCTGGATCCACCTGTATTAATTTTAACCATCCCAGCAGGTGGAGGGCGCCAACCCATACTTGTTGCGATGTAAGACCTTGGTTGCATGTGGGTAGACATACCCCAAGACAACACCGAACCAGTACGTGCCAGTAACTCCTGTTTACTCCATTGTTTATTGTTGAAGATATGGTCATTCCTTACCAACCAAATGTGCCGACATAGAACCATAAACCAATATTGAAACTCGTAGCCATACACATGATCATGATGGCGTAAACACCATGTTAACCAAGTGTTTCTATCAGTTGAGCCAAAGAAATGCCGATGCCATGGACTAGGTAATGTCTCACTCCATATCTCTTTAACCATCGCACAATCTCAAAGTACATGCATAATTGATTCAGTCTTGTCATGACAAAAAGGGCACATCTCATTTGTGTGGATTCCCCGTTGAGCTCATGCCAAATTTGTCAGTAAACGACCATGAGCTCATAACCACAAAAACATTCTGTAACGTTGAGGGACCTTCAGCTTCCATATGAGCCTCCATCCAAACAAAGAATTGCTTTCACCGTGCCCAGCTAACCTCTTGTACGCTGCTTTTAGTGCAAATTTACCATCAGATGTCCACCTCCAAATAGGAAAATCACCATTAGTATTGCGGTTAATATTCACTCTTTGGATTGCAAACAAAACATGTTTTGGTAATAAATGCCCAAACTTATCCAGATCCCATTGACCCGATGGAGTAATACAGTCGGCCGCCTTCCATTCCCTTATTTCATCTGTTAATGGTTGAAGTTTTGAACTCTCCAATCTGTCAAAATGGGGGACCCATAGATCATGCCAAAAAGACACCGAAGTTCCATTAGTAATCTTTCAGTATGGCTTTCACCACCCCGGCTTGATCCATATTTGCTTCTACAAACATAATAAGGTTATCAGTGAAAAAGACATGAGAAATAGCCGTACCTTGCCTGGACAACCTAAAAGGTTTCCAATCTCCATCTTCTACTGCAGTCTGGATTAAATGCCCTAACCTCTCCATCATAATAACAAAGAGATACAGTGAGATAGGATCTCCTTGACGAACTCCTCTAGAAGGGTAAAAAGCTTTTGCAGCACACCCATTCCAAAGTATAACTGCATTTGTGGAGTAGATACACAAGCTTTAATGACGTCACAGAGGTACTTTGGAATCCTCAGTTCATTCAAGCATTCGAAAAGAAAACTCCATCTGACTCGGTCATATGCTTTCTCCAAGTCAATCTTTATTGCCATAAATCCCTGCTTCTTCTTCATACTCCGTATAGAATGAATGATTTCCTGCACTAGAATAATATTGTCAGTACTTTGGCACCCCTTTACAAAACTACATTGGTTCGGGGCCACAACCAATAGCATAATAGATTTAAATCTATTTGAAATAACTTTTGTAGCAATCTTATACACTAAATTACATAGGCTTATTAGCCGAAAATCACGGAAAGATTGTGGATGATCAATTTTAGGAATAAGCACAATTTGAGTATCATTAATATTATGAACCCAATCCGGATTAGAAAATACCCTTTTAACCAAAGATGTCACTGAAAGACCAACCGTATCCCATTGGCTCTGATAAAAAAGAGGATTTAACCCATATGGACCTGAAGCTTTTAGAGAACCCATATCGAACAAAACTCGTTTAATTTCCATTTCATCTACCTGTCTTCCCAAAGCACATCTATCAGTTGTGTCAATCTCAGGATAAGTGCACCCAAACACCAAGGACCCCTGGTACGTACTCATGTCTGTATATAAATCTTCAAAAAATTTACTGCCAAATTCTCGTATTTCTTGCTCATTATAAGACCATTCTCTAGAATCAAGTTTAAGAGCTAAGATCCGATTCCTTCTTCTATGACCATTTGCCTTTGAATGAAAATATCTTGTATTTCGGTCACCCTGAATATACCAAGTAGCACAAGAGTATTGGATCCACATAATTTCCTCCTAGGCCAAGATTTTCTCAAGTTCCTTCCATAATTCACATTGCAAATTCTCTAATCTTACTGATGGCCCCACTCTAGCAATTGTGGTATTAATCCCATCAAGACGTCTATAAAGCTTGTTCTTCATATAATTTAAATTCCCAAATACCTCTTTGTTCCAAATTTTCAGTTGCTCAGTAAAATTCTCTAAAGATCCACACCAATCTTCCTTAACATTCCATTGGTCCTTAACAAAATCTGAGAATTCATCATGCATAACCCAAGGGGCAAAGAAACAGAAAGGCCTTTGTTTATTCTGACCATGCGCTACCTTGTCAGTATTAACCAAAATGGGGCAATAATTTGATTTATACTTTGGTAGATGAAGCACCGAAGCATTAGGAAACTACGCATGCCATCTACCATCCACCAATGCTCTATCGATCCTGCTTTGACTAGACGACGTCCCCCATGTAAATCGAGGACCACTAAAGCCAATATCAATTAATCTAGTACTAGTAATCCACTCCCTGAAAAATCTATCAACTCCACTGGTTTCCCATATTTTCATGCTCCATCTATCCTCAGGACATGATACAGCATTGAAATCCCCAACGAACAACTTGGCTAATGTCTCTTAATGAAGACCATAACAGGCGCCTTAGGTATATATTAGGATGCCCATAAACAATTGTAAGGGACCATTCATTATCATTACCTGCATTAACTATTCCATGGACAAATTGCTCACCCGCAGAAATAATCGAAAAGTTGCAACTTGAATCCCAAAATAACCAAATGCCCCCACTAAATCCTCGTGCATCAACCACATGCATATTAGACCATCCAGTTTGCCGAGCCAATAACTTTGCCTTTATTCCCGCTTGTCTTGGTTCCAATAGTGCAAAGAGATTAACTTCTTGTTTATCAATAATGTCACTAATTAAACGACGAGATGAGGCACCACCGGCACCCCGAGTATTCCATGTCATAACTATCATTAAAATAAATAATAAAAGAAAAAGGTTTCCAACAATCTGGAAAACGCTATTGGGACGTAGGCCCGTATGCTCCTTCACCTGACTCCTTTATAACAACATCACCCACCTCACTTGGGAGGTTTATACTAGTTGAATAGTTAATCTTTCTACCTACACCTAGATCAATAGCGTTAGATGCACTATTTTTAGTAGATTTTGGTGGTTGAATTTTCACACCTTCAGATTTTAAAGGCGTACCCGAATAGGCCTTAATTGGTTGCAATTTGGAGGATCCCGCGACACCCTTCCTTCCTTCATTAATACCTTTTGCCATGTCCCTAGCACTATGTACTTTACCACTTTCTGAGTTCAAACTAGAATTACCTTGGTTTACCATTTTATTCTTCACTTGTTGATAATGTTCCATTGGGTTCACCAAATTTGTCTTACGTTCCACCACATTTTCTTTAGTCCCAGAATTAATCACCACAAGCTTCTTCTTACTAGGCAAGGACCCACATGATTTAATAATTCTGACTATTGAAGATTATTGGTTTGTAGCATCACGTGCCGAATTATTGGGTGCCATTAAAGTGATTTCATTTCCTTTCTCTTCCTTATTCTCATATGTCAATGCTGTGAATCTTGATCCTCCAACATTATTGTTTCTATGCAAATCACGTACCCCTCCCCATCTAATATTCAATTCTCCTTAGGTGCCACGCTGCATCCTGCGACGTCTGGGTGCCACCATCCATTCACCATAGGTTATGGCTTTTGGGTTATGGTTAGTCGACGTCAAATCCGGTGTTCATCCTTCACACTTAGTCTCCGAACTTTGAACTCCTGAAGGTCCAAATTCTTTCTTTCGTGAGTAATGTTCGGATCCATGCCCATACCTCCCACATGAAAAACATATCAGGTGTAGGCCCTCGTATACTGTTTTTTTTCCTTGCCATTAATCATAATTGATGGGAGTAACGGGGAATTCAGATATATTTCAACACATAATCGAGAAAAACAGCCTTTTGTTTGTTTTAATGTATTATTATCCACCTTAAACACCCTTCTAATATGACTACCCACTACGTATAAGATGCCTTTATCGTAAAAATCTACTGAAAATTTTGGAATACGTACCTATGCAGCGATCTTTGGTACCTCCCCAGCATCAGGATCGAAGTCAGGTTTCCATGGTTGTACAGCTAGGTAATGTTCCATGTATAACCATGGGCCACCAGTCAAAGCAAACTCATAATCCTCCTCGCTTGTTAGACGAACCAAGAAATATCCAGAACCAATTTCTATCGTAGTTACCTCACCCCTTCGACCCCATAGTTACTGCAACTTTCTACCAAGTTGTTCTTCACGAACCATACGTCCCAGAAGCCTAACAATCAGAGAAGTACTCCATTTCTTTGCTAGTTTTTGAAGGAATTCCGGTGAGACAACAATATTTGGACCTTTCTGAGTGATCTCAACCTCAATTCTTGATTTCCATCCATCCCCACGCCACCATTCTTCCTCCTCGTCAGACATGTCTCCCACCATCGGTATATCGACGCAGGCTTCCTTATAAGATTTCTTCAATTGTGTAGAAACCTCCTCCACCACCTCTTCATCAGTCATCCAATCCTCCACCCTTGGTACAAGGGATTGGTGTTCAGAGAACTCATCCTCCCCATCTCTAACTTTCTTTCAGCTTCGTGCCATAGCATCTTGTTCTTCCGACGTCGGCACCGGAGGTACTCTCTCACAACTTCTATCCCATTCATGCATATTGCTTCCCATTCTGTTCTAAAGGAATTCTCAGGTTACACACAGATCTCCAAAAACTTTGGCAAACCAGAAAACCATTTCATCTCACAGATCGCCGATGACTGCATTGAAACGGGAAGCCAAGTTCAGCGTTCTTCAAACAGCAAAGGATCAGTGATGAAAACAATAGGCTAGCTGAGACAGAAACTCCAACGTAAAACAAAACTAAAGCAAGATGAAACAAAGCCTACTCCTTTGTAGATATCCTCACGACGGCATAACTGCGGAACTCAGTGTCGACGAAGCTCACCGACGCTGAAAAAACAGAGAACAGTAGAAAACAGAGCTTAATCATGAATGAAAGAACCTCACTCCTCAATGCTAGACGACGATGCAGTGAGCACCCCAGCGGTGCAGCTGCAAAGAGCAGCTTCGACGGTGAAGATCCAACGGCGAACGTCGATGTTGAAGGTGACCGTTGCTCTGCAACGGTAAACCACGACAGTGATAGACTTTTATTGTTCACTGAGAGAAAAGCACGGGTTAATAAGAAAAGCACCCGGTTGTTCTGGAAGTCTGAATTGTAAAGAGGATATTTTAATTGCACAATTGCACATATTTTGTTACTAAAAAACTATCTTGACTAAATTTATTAATTTCTGAAAATTATTTATCTATAACTCCTATATATTAAGAATCAGAGAGAAGGGAGCTGTCATATTTGTAATCGCCAAATTAATTATGAAGTCAAGTCTCCGGAAGGATTGCTTTTGCATGTGCAAGATTGTACATAATGTGTGGCCTATTTAGGAAAGATGATGTTTTTCTCTTTTTTTTCTCTTTTTTTTTCGCCTTTAAAAAAATGATGTTGAAGCTTCATACCAATAGCAAAGCTATTGTATTGCACCTTCCTATGTCACTGCCCTCAACTTCCACCAAATGATGGTACGGTCATTATTTTAATCGTTTGTCGATGAGAATATCCGAAGCTTCTAGGAAGCAATGTTTTTGCCTTTGACCGTTGATTTGGGCAAGTGGGTGACGTAATTTAGTGCACCACTATTTATGCCAGAAACTTTTCATATGCAGAATGGTCGATTTTCTTCCACTTTGTCAGACCTCTTAATATTTTAATATTTATCAGAGTATATAACGCACAATTTAATAGACAAATAGAAATAGTATAAACATATTGATATAAAAGTACTTGATTATATTACAGAAATTCCTATAGAGTTTTAAACAAAAATTTACAATATTCAAAATATCAAAAAGATATTACATATAACCAACACTATAGCTTGCATAGGACCCAAACTCTCATTTGCTGGTTTCTACATCCTTACCTTTTGAGCCGCTTCTTCCAACTGAATAAATTTAAATGTGTGGAAAGGGGTGAGATTCATACAAATCACAGTAGTAACATCAATCCATCACATTAAATGCGAAAATAAATATGCAATGTACCATATAAAGTAACAGAAAGATAATACTGTAAATTTGTCTATCTGCTCGGCGTTCAGGTACAAATGATTGTTTGCCCCTTACTGGCCTTACTATGTGCTCTATTCAGGATCATATGACTGTATGACCCCTACTTGCTGTAATGTTCTGAAACAAATGATTGTTTGTCTGTACTTGTCTCACCACCTTAGTTGGGTCCCATTGAGCCTGATGAGACTTATGCTTTTCCCACCGGATGGTACTTGTGCTTTTCCCACATCTCAACTAGGGTACTATGACTTGTCATTCATATTGCAGAATATGGCATCATAAAGTATATAAACAATCGTATAATGTATGAAAAATAGAATTACTACCTGAAATCCTTTCCGTTGCTAGCTCATCCGATCTAATAATCTTTTGTCCGGCTCGAGCTACTGTTAATTCCTATAAATCCAAAATTTATAATAAATGAGTTATTACTCATTCATGTCTTATTCCTAAGGTCATATAATTGGTTATCTTGATCAAAATGCATAATTACCAAAATGCCCTTAGAAATATGATCTAATTCCCTTTATACCCGGTATAGTTGTACTTTATCAAAAATTATGATCAAGGTTATTTCTGCACAATTTTGTGCATAGAATCCATTTTTTAGCTAATTTTTACCAAAATCACACTCCATTTTCCAAAATACCCTTAGCATCCCAAAGTTAGGGTTTTATGGGCAAAATTGTCATTTCACAACCCTAAAGCCTTCATACTTCATCTTTCACATGTTCCCTACACAATTTTTCATTCTAAACACAATGGAAACATTAAATCCATCAAATTCTAGCCCAAACACAGTGAAACTACCCCTGGACAAAATCTGGGAATTGTTTAGAAAAATTAGAGATCTTCAATTTGTATGCAACCAAACATCTTCTTTTCACTTCTAATAACTTGTTTAATCACTTAAACACCTCTTGAACATGATTAATGGAAAATTGGACACCACCTTCCCTTAGGGTTCATGCATCCCAAATCACATATTCAAGCTAATATAAACTAATAACTATTGCTAGAAATGGGTTGCGGGCTGGCCCAAAGCCTACTGCTAGCCTGCCTAATTTGTTTTTACTTTTTTCGGTCTTTTTTTTAATTCTCACTCTCTTTTTCTTTCAGCCACTCATATCACACTTCTTTTCTTTTATATATTTGTGTTAAAAAACCAATTTCATTCTTACTTTCCTTCTTTTCATATACTCACATAACAAAAACATATAAGCACATCTCTTTTAAATTTAATAATAATAGAATAAATAAATATAATATGAAAATAAGTGGCAAATAAAAAGTATGAGAAATTAATTAAACACAGCATTAAAGGAAAGGCAATAGGGGTATTTTGGAAAAAAAACAAAGCGGGCCAACCTGCTTTAGCCCGCGGGCTAAGCGGGGGGCCCCAACCTATTTTACCAGCTCTACCAATAATCACCACAAATCACCAACAACAACCTTAATTCAACAAGAGAAGACAAGCATTCAAGCTTACCATGTGTTTTCTTGCTTCTTCCTCCCAAAACCGTCCAACCCTCTCCTCTTCTCCCTTGATTTTCCTATTGCTTTGCATGATTTCAAGAGGGATATGAAGATTAGAAGGGGTTCCCAAGAGACTGAGGACAAGAATAAGTGAGTTTTGAGCTCAAACTTACCTATTATCTTCTTGAAATCCCTAGCTCCCTTCTTGCCTCTTCTTTTGCTCTTGTTCTTCTCCAAGCTGCACTCTCTCTCTTTTCTTCAATTCTGGCTGAAATATGGCCTTGGGAGGGGCTATATCGCTCTTCAAAAAAAAATCATCTTCCACCTCCTTAGAATATTATTATTTTATTGTAAATGTTGTACATGACTTTACTTTTTGTTTCGTCATTTTTTTTAAATATAGCAAGAAAGGCTTCCACTTGGCTCAATTTTTGACCAAATAATATATTTCCTTTTGGCACCTTATCTTGGCTGACTTTGGCCCTTAATATTAGAGAAATCAAGAGGATTCATGAATTATTTGTCAAATGACCATTTTGCCTTTATATTCTACAATTTTTGAATTTGATTTTGTCTTCTTCCTTTCTTCTTGTTTTTTGCCGAATTTTCACTCAATAAATTGGGCCAAGAATTGTACTCCTACCTTCTTCATTTGGGCTACAAGAATAGGCTTTGAAGAAGACAAAAATTTGTACTTTTGTGTCTTAACTTAGCCAAATTTTATGTAACCTCTACTTCTAATAATTTGTCATTCCAAGTGTACCAAAATTCACCATTTTATTCCATTTAATGTAACAAATGTACAAGGAATTTTGATAAATAAAATTTGGAATATTACACACTTCATCTTTTAATCTTATAATTTAGTACGTCTTTTGTTAGATTTTTATACCCACAATAATTTTGCTTAAAATAAGTCTTGTAGTATTATATGGTTTTTATAACTAATTATTGGTATCTTTTATGTGTTTAATGCACCTAGTTCGTGATCAATAAAGAAGTGTATTGTTTTAAACTTATTTAAATTGTGGTGCAAACATTGAATAAGAGATAAAAAACACAATACATATTTTATACAATACTTTATAAAAAGAATAAACAATTTTTTATCTCATAAAAAAGATTGGAGAGATATGTTCAACTTATATTAACGCTAATTTAATTTAAACAAAAAGACCATAACATATTGCCTCATGCAATAAATTCAAAGAAAAATGTAATTAAAATTCAATCCTCTGTCACTTTCTTGCAACTGTTTTCCCCCCCAATGCACAAGTATCTTGTTATTAGAGGTCATGAACTATTGTGTTAAATGCAGGCAGTGTTGTACGTGTCCCACTAAATCCTTTAGCTGCTTTGGATCGTTCACATCATCAACCACCATATGCATATAGGATCAACGTCAGAGAAATGGAACAAGTGAAATTCCCCAACCACCATATGTAAAGGCTTTTGATGAAATAGAAGAATGAATTCACTCATTATATTCTTATATTTACATAATATCTTGGTTGGAAAAAAATATTTATTGTAATTATAGGATATATAAAAATTTGAATAATTTTAAATCAATAAATAGTACATTTTTTAAAAAAAAATTATATTGTACATATAGATTTATACTCATATTTATATAATAACTTTGCTGGACAAAAATAATTGTTGCAGTTATATAGGATATATACAAATTTGAATATTTTATTTTGAAAAATAGTATATTTTTTTAAAAAAAATTATATTGTATATATAGATAAATATTTGTTGGGAAAATCTCAGAAAAATATAAGTAAAATAGGCAAAAGATAAATAAGTGCAACCAATATAAGAAATCTCATGTCAGAATTGATAGAGGAATATGGGATTTCTAAATTTCATCAGATGATCAAATTGCCTTGAGTAAAATTTAAAAAAAGAGAGAAGCCCGAGGTAGCGATCGTGTCTTGGCTTCTCAAGAAGACAAGTTCAAACTCTATAGTGAGAGAAAAACCTAAGAATGGAACGGCTGTGTTTCTTGTCTTAGCGAAGAAGAGGGGTATCGGTGTAGTGACTGCCGATCATGGGTGGTTATCAACCCAATATTGACATTGCATTTCTCTATCGCAAGGGTCAAAATCTTGAGAACGGCGGTGTTTCTTGGCTCAGCAAAGAAGAGGAGCTTCGGCATGGTGAGAAACGATCATGGGTCTGTGGAGTTCGAAGGTGGTTGACGATTGGAGGTCTGTGGAGAGACAATTGGTGGCCGGTAAGTTTCCCCATTTTCCTTTTTTTGCTTTATTTCATAAATATTGCAATGTAAAACTAGCACTTTCTGATGAGGGAAGTTGTAGTTGGCTAACCCTATTAATGGTCACATTATCTCTTTAAATGAGAAGAATCTTGGTCTAATACTCAATATACTTGTTTGATGAAAGCAGGTGATAATTTTGAATTTCCCATAAAACCAACTATGCAAACGTTCTTATAAGTTCTGTTTTCATCGACTTCAATTCAACCGTTGGCTATCGCCTAATGTTTTGGTTGCACTTGTGACGTAATGTTATATTTTGTCTTTTATTTTTTTCTATAACTATTGGGCCTATTTCTCCAATTTTTTTTTTTCTGGATCATAGTACACAAATGAGCATGTCTTCTTCTGGAAACTATGACATGATTTGGTATTAAAAATTGGCGCTCTTTCCAAGTAAATAACTTGTATGCGTCGAACTTCTTTTTTTCCCCCTAAACAAATGAAAATAAGGGAGATAAGTTTGTCCAAAGTGTTGCTATTTGTTTTCATTACATTGAGCATATTATAAGCGATTTGATAAAGGCAACACATGGCAAACGAGAAAAATATTAGGAGGATTGAATTCAAAGCTTTGAATGGGGGAGTTTTCAATGTTTTTATATTGAGATCCGATAGCATGAAACCTGGATTCACTGTGTTCTATGAAAAGATGACCTATCTGAATAGTTTCAAGTTACTTAATAAAAACAAATATTTTCTATAATTTTGAAAAAAATTTTATCATGTCGATGACAACACAAGATGGCCAACCTGAATGTAGTCAAGTATATCAACTATTACAACTGTTAAGTCTCCAGATCCATGCATAGAGTTTCTCCTGAAATGATATATAGGATAAGTTAATTGTCCATGCTAGTTGCATAGTAACCATCTTGGTGTAATGAATTTTTTACGTTTAAGATGTGTGAAGATTTGCTTATATGTCAACCATTACATACACAGATATATATTTATTTTGCAGAAGAAGATGGTGGTTGAAGAAGGGCATTAATTGAATTACTGATATACACACCTCCACTAATGTAAATGTGTTTTGTTGTGTGCAGAGGGACTAATTTAATGATATAGTTCAATTTCAGTCACAATCGACATGGGAAAAAGCCATTGAGTGATATAATTTGACCTCCCTTACCTCAGCAAAATAATCTGTAAGACTTAAGTAATACTTGTGTGCAAGACATTGATGGGTTTATGTTGTCTTATTAAGGAAGTGACTATTCTTTCCATTTGTAGGAGAGATTGCAATGTCCATGTTTTGATATGGTTGTTCCAATGGAGTCCAAATGTGACAATTGATTACACAAATTTAACTAGTTTGCTTCAAATTTACGTCAATGTTTGTTTTGTTTTGGTTGTACATTAGACTAAACAATTGATGTTTGCCATGGCTGCTGGAACTAGTTAAACAATTCAAGAGGGATATTTTGTGGTGTCTAGTAAATCATCCTCAGAATTCAATAAGAACTGATGTTTTAAGTTTTATGTCAGACCAAGCAAGCAAATGTCAATGATTGACACAATAGTTTATAAGCTTTTTTATCCACTTGTATCACGACATGTTGTGGATCTTATTATAATGGATTATCTTATTTTATAAATGTCAGATTTGGTCAATAATATCATACTTTTGTCTAGATGTTGTTGCCTATTTTGTATGGATGATATAGGCATTTTTATTCTCATGCAGGTGGCTTTTGTAGCATAATTTACTTTTGACATCGACATGTTAAGAATTGAAATTAACAACATCTGTGTAAGGATTAACAACATGAAAGGTTAGATTAACAATTTCAGTATCATATTTCACACCTTCATATCCCAAAAACCAACACTTATACCCAGGTATAATTTTCAGAGAACAAGTTTAAGGGGTCAATAACAATATCTATATAGAGATTAATAATATGAGAATTTAGATTAACTACTTCAATATCATGGCTCACAACTTCATATTCCAAAAACCAACACTTATGCCTAGGTATAATTTTCAGGGCACAAGGTTTAGGATTCAATAACAACATTTGTATAGAGATTAACAATATGAAAACTTAAATTACCGACTTTAGTATCATGTTTCACAACTTCATATCCCAAAAATCAACACTTATGCCCAGATATAATTTGCAGGGCACAAGTTTTAAAGTTCAATAACAACATCTGTATAGAGATTAGCAGCATGAGAATTTAGATTAACGACTTCAGTATCATGTTTCACAACTTTTTATCCTAAAAACCAACACTTATACCCAGGTATAATTTTCAGGGCACAAGTTTCAGGGATTAATAACAATATATATGTAGAGATTAACATGAGAATTTAGATTAACAACTTCTGTATCATATTTCACAACTTCATATCCCAATGTATACTTTTCAAGGTACAAGTTTCATGGGTAAAAAACAACATCTGTATGTAGATTAATAAGATAAGAATTTATATTAATGACTTCACTCATGCGCTTCTATGTTGTTTTCATCTACCACATAACTTAGGACAATTTGGTCATTTGGTGACATTTGAAAATCCCATACTTCTTCATCAATTCAGACATGGGATTTCATATATTGACAACACTTATTTGTCTTCTGCCTATTTTAATTGTATTTTTTTGGGATTTTACCATAATTGTTTCTTTTATTAAAAAACAAATCATAAAACAAACTAAACAATTTTTTTAACAAACAAACAAGCAAACTAATTAAAAATAAAGAGAAAATATTAATTAAATATCGTTGAAATATTAAAAAATGGGTTGCATGTAACTACCTTCAATTTTCCTTTTTAATTATAGAAGGCTCTTCTTGTCTTCTAATAACATTCAAAATTCTTAATTAGGCCTCTTGGCCTCATTAATAATTTATTAAAAGTATAAGCCTGAATTTAGATTTTGATATTTCAATTGGATTTATACACGATTCTTTTAATTAAAAATTTAATCTATAATTATTGAGTTGAGTAATGTAGACATATAAAAAGAACCAAAGTAGTATGCAAATGAACATGTCAATGTAACATTAAGGCTAAAATATCATCCAAGTGTGTCGCCGTGACTGAGCCAACTTGCCAGTGAGGGGGAGGCGCTAGTGTCAAATCTCAAATCAAATCTTAGCTTGAAAAGATATAAAATTAATTTGACAGTATGTTGACTGCTGAGCATTCACATTGTGTCGGTGGACATTTCCTTTTTTGTTTTGATAAAATGAGCAATTATATAAAATGAAAATAATTATATTGCTAAAGATGGAATAACTAAATATAGGGAAGAGGGAGCTAGGAGTACATCACTTTTATAAAAAAATAACTAGAAAAAGATTGAAGCAGTAAGTTTGTATCTTTTTCTAAAGTACCGTTGAAATTAAAATGGACCAGGAGACTATTGAGCAAGGAACAAAACCGGCAAATCGCCAACATGTCTAGTCCGACAGACCCCAAGAACTGAGAAACATTCAAACTAGAAAAAGCCGGTCTCAACCAGTGTGAACTGTTGGGTTGTGTGGTTTACATGGTTTTCTTAAAAAAAATAAAATAAAAAGGCTTTTGTGAGCCGAAAAATCCTAGATGGAAGATATGGGTCACTATAAAAGAAGAAGTAGTAGAAGAAGAAGAGTAGATGATGATGATAGAAGAAGAGAAAGAGATATGGAAATTGAGACCAACATTGACAAGGATTGGTTGTGAAGGTGAAGGTTACAAGATTTAACGATGGTGGGATGGAGATGAGGTTGAAGACAGGAGAAGAAATCGCCCTTCTTTTGCACTTAGTTGGGAGATGAAGATTTGTATAGAAAGAGGTGGTAAGTGGGATGCTCTCCCTCAGTTGTGAAAGAGTAATGAGATCGAAGGAGCTCAAGTTATTTTAGGGTTTTAATTAGACTCATGGTCTTAAGTCCTCATTAACTTAAAAAGACATAATAACAAACATCTAATTCCCTAATTCTTAATTACTCAAATTTACTAAGGAAGAAATAAAATAAAGTTAATTTATTTAAACCCAATTATTTTCCATCATTACTAAATAATTAAACACTAAATATATACTTAAAATAAAATAGTATTCAAGATTTAGCCAATTAATTTTCATAAAAATAAAATGGCTAAGAAATAAAATATGATATATTAAATTTTATTATTTTGAATTAAATTCTATTATTTTTATATTTCCGGTCTGATCTCGAGTTGATCTATTAACCATTAAGCCACTACCTCAACTGGTTTAATGTTCGGTTCGGTTTTTTATTCCTTACTATTGAACAAAATTAGGGTTATTTATTATTTCTGATAGAAACAAAAGAAAGAATATGAAGCAGTAAATGAACGAAGGAGAAAAATCATGATAACACCTTGGTGGGAGTATCTAAAATCAAATCTCAGTTTGAAAAAACTGGAAGTTAATTTAGCCAGTTTGCTTTTGTTGAGTATTCAATAGGCAGAACAGAATGAGTTTGAGTTATCAATTAACCAAGCTGGCAGTGGAAATTTCTTGTTGAAAGAATTAGAAATTTCGAAGTCAATAACACGCTTTTTATGGGTTAAAGAATTAGAAATATCCAGCAAGCCATGAAAGCCCTGCCAGTACCAACTTTTTTAATTAAAAAATTTAAAGAAGTCTTCAAAAAATCCCTCAAATGCGAAACTTCTTTAAGAAAATTGGGGAAAATTTTATTATTAAAAATTATATTTTATATTAGTAAGAAGAACCTAATAAATTGTTATAGAAAGTACTGATACTCTGTAAATCTTTTATATATAAAGTACCCATATTTTGATTTAGGTATTTTTCACCCATAAAATTTTACACGAGGTTTTTCCCTAGTTTCTCTAATTTTTTTTCTTATCAGTAATACAATGTGTCCAAATAAAAAAAATGTTTCTTTTTCTTTCCAGTTTAACGTAATTAAAAATTTTCTAAACCAACAAAGAAAAAAAGTAAGTAAAAATTTCAAGGAAATAATGAAAATTTGTCAGCTCTTTGGGACCCAGTCAACGATATCTAAGTTTGGTTCACACTGTACAGCTCTACAGACACGGTGTTTTCACAAAACTGCAGTAAAAGCTGTTTCGTACATACATTTTTCCGACTCAAGTCAATAATATTTCGTTTTGATTGTATTTTAATAAGTTTTATTTATCCCCAAGGATTCTTCATTATTTTCAAATTAATATAATGAAGCATACACACACATGTAAAGTTGATTAAAGAGATTCTTATATAATGAATTTTAGCCCGTTATTGCCTGCCTCTTAATTGGGAAAAAAAATTGATTAAAAACAATAAATCTATACAAAGAGATATAGCTGAGACAATTAAACTTATAAATACAATGGGAAAGAGGAGTTAATAATTGTAGAGAATAATTTGTTTATAGTATCACAGTAAAATAACTATGTTTCTTTGAGGACACAAGTCCAATAACAAAATTAACGACTAAAGAGTAAAATTACACATGTGATTCATATTTTTTTAATTACGTTCATATTTTCCCATTCATGTATGCTGAAACATCATATGCAGTAATTTCTGTCCATATAAAAAAATACGATTGAAAGTAGGTCTAAACTTCACTGAAAGGACGGAAATTTTCCTGATCCACAACTTGTTTTATTGCTTAAAGAAATAGAAATTTCCATGAAGTCATGAAAGTTCTTGAGAAATTTACACTTAGATCTCAAGAAAGATAAATCAATATTGCAAGTCTCTTAAAATCTCAAAATTACTGACAAGCCCCAAGAAACATGAGGGTGATATGATGCAATTGTGAATTTACCACCTTGCCCTTTATAATAGACAAGGAAGGACATTGACCTTCAGATGTTTTAATTGATGAGTTAAGGCCTCTCGACTAACAAGTGACGCATCATTTATTAGCAACTAATGTCAACACATGCATAACACATTTATTATTGACAACTAAACTAACTATATTGGAAAGTGTCACAACATTTATTAACAATTAATGTCAATTGGCACCACACACTTATTATTAGCAACTAACCTAACTATTTTGACCATCATCACGGTATGTATTAACAGCTAATTAGTAAGGGTAGCTTGGTAATTTTACAATTGCATCATATTATCCAAAGGTCCATTGGTTGATCAGCATCCACATCAACCATGATTAACAAAAGACAGGTATAGAGACTAATGTCTATAACAAAGGAAACAATACCCAACAAAAAAAGTGCAAAAGCTTATTCAGAATAAAGTATAATTAAAAGATTGACTAATTGATTTTTTTTTTTCGTTTTAAAAATAATAGAAATATATTAAATAACAGTTTAACACAACAATGTGGGGAAAACTCTAGAAAATGAAAAGGATTTAGCTTATTAAGAACTTCCCCCCTCATGGCATATACTGATATAGGTAAAAAATCCTTTCTTGACCATGGTAACGCACTTTGTAGCATAGATATGACCTAACAAAACATCATGCATGACCTATTTTCTGCTATAATGAAACATAAATTGTCACAGTAATCAGTACACTACTTATAACCAAACCTCATTAATCAGTCAGCAAAATGCTCATTGCACAAATCCAAAAACATTAACTCACAAACTTATATAATGTGGTTCAGTACAAACTTGTATAATTACTTTACAACTATAACGCATCATGAGATTGAGTTTGCCTCTTCATCTTCACAGTTTCATCATAAAGCCCCTGATTGGAGTAAAAGCAAGATATTTCTTTTTAAAAGTGAGTTCAATTTGGTGCGTGAATTACCATCGGTATAATTAAAGACCCGTAAAGATGATCTGACCATCAACTTAAATTGAAGGTAAGCTAAACCTTTGGCAACATGATATTGATGGATTCCTAAAATTCTTGGAGTCAAAGAATGACAATTAATTTCTAAACACTAAACTGATGGAACATGCATCTTCTTGGGAATCAAATGCTGGATAACTCCATTCGCTTCCAAAATATTGTTAACAGAATTTCCATAAATCTCTCAAGAAAGAAAAGTTACTATCATTGTTGATCCTCAGTTTGAAGTAGTCCGACTGCTACAACCATATCCATCGCTGCCTTGATAAGCGCAAGAGTCCTCTCATTCGATTCTCTTAGTTTAGCATGATATTGCTCATTCTGCATTCATGGGAAGTGGGGTTTAATAAAATCTAGTTTTTGAATGGAGGAAAGCACTCACAGTTATTTTCACAAGAAAGGTGAATATAAAATGAAACAATGAAGAACCTATACATCATATTGATTACTGTTTATGAGTTCCTTCACGAACTTCTACATTGATGCAGAGTCTCTCAATCTCCCCAAGCTGAGACAAGTCAGAACACACCATAAAGATGTTAATAGTCAGGAGAGGAAGGAGCCTTTTGCTGGTATGTAGATATTAAAAGTATTGGAATAGATAGGGAAGCCACAAACATCAAGCAAGGTGCTACACACTGAGAAACCCATCCAACAAAAAAGCGATATTCGGCCGAGTAACTCAGTACGTTCGTTGTTCTGTAGTTGGACCAAAAATGTTTACATGTATAACTCGAATATTCAGTGAAAATTTCATATGAATATATTCAAGGAACTAACTCAAAACTCAGGGAAACATTTTGAGTTCTACCCGGTCGATGCCTAATCTGCCAAGCCACAAAAATTAAAATACTCGTATCAATTAAGTTGCATTTTCTTTTCTATGTTAAAAATTCTTCTGAGTATAAGAAGAGACCAAAAGCTTGCATAATAAATGTTTTGAAACTTTCTTACACAATTTACTTTCCATTTGTCTCACTGCAGAAAAAAGAATAATATCCACACTAACAGAAATATATGATTTTCTTCATTTATTTAAGTCAAGACTTGGCCTAAAAGAAAAGGGAATTAAGAGAATGCAGATAAGTAAAAAGATTTAATCCATTTATATAAATTAAAAGGAGTAAATTATCCAAAGAAGAAAAACAAAAGGAGTGAATAAACGAAAAGCATAATTGTTCAGGATTAAAACGGATAAACTAACCTTGAATAGACAAAAACTTTACGGGCCAAAGTGGTTGATTTGTCGACATTCTGGGCATATTTTGTCCCTGTCTTCATAAAAACAGAAGACCAAGCTCTGCTCTGGTTGCATCCAATGTACTGTTAAATGAGGGCACTAGTTTTAGCTCAACAATATTCTGATTCAATTGATAATATGCAAAAGAATCATTGCAACAAAGGAAAAGGAAACTTGTAACTCTATTGAACTCATACAACAAGCGTGTAATTTCTCACACATTATGGAAAAGAGAAATACTATATAGCAGAAGGACGAAACCTCGACTCATGTCACACTAGCATGATAACCATGGCAATTGATACTAGCAAGTAAATGATTATCATATGCGTGTTTGAAAATTTAACCATCTTGTGGCAATAAATCATTGTCGATTAGTAACACTCTACAGTCCACATCTATTTCAAAAATGGAAAGAAACCAAAGGCAACACAGTAATTTTTTTAGAATATGATTTTATTCACCATCAAAAAAGGATTTTACTTTTCATCTTTGCTATAATTTGAACAAGCTTGGAGCAGGAAACAACTGCATAGCAGAAACCAAATACATCCTTGTCAACACACCCAAAAAAAAAAAGGAAAAAGAAGAAACAAAGAAAGAAAGAAATACTCCCAACTTAAATCTAACCAATTAAGGATGACCATTTGCATCCCTTGAAAACCAACGGATATGATCATCAACAAAACTTGCAGTAATCGATGTATTGATGGAATCTAAAAGTAGTTTGGAGTAAATCAAGATGATGTTAATCAATTTCTAAAGACTAAATTGACAGAACACACATCTTCATTGTTACGTATACCCTACTTCATTTACTTCTTAAACACTAACTTATTTGTTAGTGCAAGTTGATACCTAGAGAGGTAGGTGAAAAAGAAACTATACATATTTATTACTGTTATTGAGTTCCTTCCCTGACTTCTTCATTGATGCAAAGAGTCTTCCAAGCTCTCCAATCAACTAAGTGCGTTCTTTGTTCTGTAGTGCACAAAAAGAGTGTGTGTGTGACTCGTTTAGTCAATGAATAATAATTAAAGAAACCAACTTAAAACTCAATAGGGAAACATTGAGTCCTACCTGATAGATGCCTGATTGATCCACAAACAAAAAAGTTGACAGAGCACAACATTTTTGGACTGGAAAAAGCACAACAAGGTAAGAATATGACGAACAAATTTAAGGGAAGGAGAGCATGCAGGCAGAGTAATTAGCGACTTCTTTTTTATGTCTTGGAATTCCTCTACAAGTCTAAGAAGAGACCTATATTTGGCAGAGTAATTTTTTTTTGAAACTTGCTCTAAGTATTTGTTTTCTGATTCTTCTAACTGCAGAAGCAAAGAATGGTATACAAACCAGTAGAAATATCATATTTTCTTCATTTAAGTAAATCAAGACTTGACCCAAAAGAAAAAAGAATTAGCAGGAGGATGGCAAGTATGAAGACATTGTTGAAAAATCCATTTAAATAAACTACAAGAAGTAAACTACTCAAAGAAGAAAAATGAAAGGAATAAATAAATGCATAGAATAATTATTCAGGATAAAACAGAGTAGTTTAACCTTGAGTAGACGAAAAATAAAAACAGAATGAGGACAATAATTTTACTTCATAACTGTAGCAATATATCCTTACCAGTGAAAAGAAAGGCAACAATGTAAAGAATGAAGATTTTCCATTTTCAGCTGCTTTATTTTAATTTCTCTACTCCAACACAGACACTTGGCATGAACAAAATGGTTGAATGCAAATAACCAACCTCTTCGATCAGTTCCAATGGCAAGAACACACTAGATAAATACTCTACCTCTGTATCAAAATTTTGAAATCTTTTTTTGTTGTTGTTGTTTGGACTGAAAAGAATTTTGAAATCATTGAATGTTTGTTTGATAAGTATTAAGTGAAAATTTGTGAATAGAAGTCACAAGCCCATAAAGGATTAGCACAAAGCATACCATGTCACAATCTACGTACCCAAACAATATTTACTGCTAGGTGAGTAATAACATTCAAGTTCTTTTAGAAGAAATTTCCTAATTAATTAATGCCAACACTTCAACCAAGGTGCTACACACTGAGGAACCCATCCAACAAAACAGCGATATTCGGCTGAGTAACTCAGTACGTTCTTTGTTCTGTAGTTGGACCAAAAATGTTTATATGTATAACTCGAATGCTCGGTGAAAATTTCATATGAATAATTCAAGCAAGTAACTCAAAGCTTAGGGAAACATTTTGAGTTCTACCTGATCGATGCCTGATCTGCCAAGCCACCACACCAATTAAAATACTCGTATCAATTAATTTGCAATTTCTTTTCCATGTTAAAATTTCTATTAGTGTGGATATTATTCTTTTTTCTGCAGCGAGAAATCTGGAAAGTAAATTGTGTAAGAAAGTTTCAAAACATTTATTATGCAAGCTTTTGGTCTCATTTATTTAAGTCAAGACTTGACCTAAAAGGAAAGGGAATGAAGAGAATGCAGACAAGTAAAAAGATTTAATCCATTTATATAAATTAAAAGGAGTAAATTATACAAAGAAGAAAAACAAAAGGAGTGAATAAACGAAAAGCATAATTGTTCAGGATTAAAACGGATAATCTAACCTTGAATAGACAAAAAACTTTGCGAGCCAAAGTGGTTGATCCATTGACATTCAAATATAAAACCAGAAGACCAAGTTCTGCGCTGATTGCATCTGATGTACTGTTAAATGAGGGCACTAGTTCTAGCTCAACAGTATTCTGATTCAATCGATGATATGCAAAAGAATCATCGCAATAAAGGAAAAGGAAACTTGTAAATCTATTGAACTCGTATACAACAGGCACGTAATTTCTCACACATTATGGGAAAGAGAAATACTATATGGCTGAAAGACGAGATCTCGACTCATGTCACACTAGCATGATAACCATGGCAATTTACACTAGCAAGTAAATGATAGTCATATGCATGTTTGCAAATTTGGCCTTCTTGTAGCAATAAGTCGTTGTCCATTAGTAACACACTAAAGTCTACATCTATTTCAAAAATGGAAAGAAACCAAAGGCAACACAGTAAATTTTTTAAGAATTTTATTCACCATCAAAAACGGATTTTACTTTTCATCTTTGCTGTAATTTGAACAAGCTTGGAGCAGGAAACAACTGCATTGCAGAAACCAAATACATCCTTGTCAACACAAAAAAACAAAAACAAAAACAAAAAACAAAGAAAGAAAGAAATACTCCCTAGTTAAATCTCAACCAATTAAGGACAAGACCATTTGCATCCCTTAAAAACCAACGAATATGATTTTAACATCAACAAAACTTGCAGGCAACAATATATTGATGGATTCTAAAAGTTGTTTGGAGTAAATTAAAATAATGTTAATCAATTTCTAAAGACTAAATTGAAAGAACACACATCTTCAGTGTTACATATTCCTTACTTCATTTACCTCTTAAACACTTACTTATTTGTTAGTGCAAGTTGATGGCTAGAGAGGTAGGTGAAAACAAACTATACATATTTATTACAGTTATTGAGTTCCTCTCTGACTTCTTCATTGATGCAAAGAGTTTTCCAAGCTCCCCAATCAACTCATAGCGCTCTTTGTTCTGTAGATGCACAAAAAGAGTGTGTATGAGAGAGAGAGAGAGACACGTTTAGTCAATGAAAGTTTTGCAAGAATTATAATTCAAGGAACATTGAGTCATACCCCCACAAATTGATATACAAACAAAAAAGTTAACAGAGCAATGCATCTTTGTACTGGAAAAAGCATAACAAGGTAAGAATGAGGGGAAAAAATTAAGGGAAGAGGAGTTCAATTCCAAACAACAAAAACACACTAGAAAAATGCTCCACCTCTGTATCAAAATTTTGAAGTCATTGAATGTATTTTTGATGAATATCAAGTGAAAATTTGTTAATAGAAATCAGAAGCACAATAAGTGAAAACTATACCAAGTCACAATCAACTGATGCAAACAATATTTACTACTACGTGAGTGACAACACTCGAGTTCTTTGGGTAGACATTTTCTAATTAATTAATGCCATCACTTCAAAAAAAACTCAGAATGTAATTTAGAGAAAGAGAAAACAGAGAACAGGGGATTAAAGCATATTAACAAAATTATATATGTGTATATATTTATAAAAGTATATAATAGAAGTAATCAGTGCAATAATAATCATCAAAATCTATACAATATTGCAAAAAAAAAAAAAAAAAAAAAAAAATCAAAACCACAGATTCAGTGCCATGACATAAATTTGAGACATATTTCCCAAATGGATCCCATAGAAAATATGAGGCATGATCAACGGACTAGGGAGCAGACATATGAAGCGGGAGCAGACATATGAAGCGTAGCAATAGAATTACACACACACACACACACACATACATATATATATATATATATTACACACCAACCACTTTGTTCTTTAAAACTTTCATACGCTGTATCTGTAAAATTTAAGAATAAGTAAGAGATACCTGTAAAAATATAAAAGGAAGTGAATTAGTGAGAGAGGTCTTTTTGTTTGATAATGCGTAGAAATTTGAGTTGCAAGGGGTGACGGATGAAGTCATCATATCATTCGATTCTTGAAATTAGTAGTAACCAACTCCATGGGAGAAGGTTGAGAGACACCAGAATTCTTGAGTTGCTTTGTGGGAGGGATTCCATTTTCAACCCAAATATCTGCAACCCTCTTTCTCTTTCGACCCGGCCCCAACTCCAGCTCCGAGTAATATATTAGGTGTGCTCCACATGCTTTTGCAGGGACTTTGCAATAGTCTTTCTCCTCATCATCCCAATATTTCAGAAGGAATTCACATGAAATCTTAGCGTCATTACCTATCCCAGCATCATATGAGCGCATTCTCACATGCCATAGCAACACATGATCCTGATTCAATGCAGGATAATCTAAGCAGCGAAAACTATGGAATTGGTTGTGATCATCATAAGAGAAATAACATTGAACTTCATCTAATCGCTTTGAGACGAGATGAGGAGGAGCAACGCAGCAAATTAATAAATCCTGTGATCGTTCAAGATTGCAAGTAAATTCGGTTGCATTGAAAGCCTCCGTCATAGGTTTATATTCCATCCACTCTGGAACACTAATTCCTGGGTAACAAGTTATAACATAATAATCATAAGATTCACGGGCTGAAGTCATTGAGGAAAGAGTTAATTCCTGAATATAGCGAAGTGAACGCTCATCCAATTTTTCACAATTACGGAAGTTGAAGACACATTGATTCCGAACAAGAGAGTCGGAGAATACAGTCTCCAATAATGTGCATTCGGCGGCGTCTAATTCTCGAAGGAAGGGAGGAAGTCCAAGTATAGACTTAAGCCTTTTGCACCTTCTCAGGTAAATTTGTCTCAAGCTTGAAAGATGGCTGATGCCAGCTGGCAATGTCTGCACAACAGAGTCATTCAATGATAAATATTGTAACCCTGTCAAGGCCTTGATATTGTCAGGGATTTCCGACAAGTAACTCCACCCATCCAAAGATAGTTCTCTTAAATTACGCCAAGCATCAAAAAGGGAGTGTAGTTGCTTTATGTCAATTACTTGCTTCAAATTGGTAACATGAAACACCTCAAGATCTGTCAAGCAACACAGCTCATCTATTGAAAGACTCCCTACTATACCTTTAAAAATTGTAATGCCTGTAAGTTCTGTGAAACGACCGATTGGGAAATGCAATTTTTCGACTTTAGTTCCTTGAAGAAATATATGACTCAATTTCTTTGATGACAAACATAATTTCTTGAGGCAACAATAGTCAGCTCTAAGGTCAGAGAAAGATTCTAAATGAGTCTCACTTTCAATACTCTCTAATTTTGAGCAACCAGATACATACATTTCAATAATACGGGGGAGAGATAAAATAGATGGATGAACACTCCTCAAACTTTCACAATCTTGGAGAATTACACTTTCAAGTTTGTGTGCCATTGAGAGATTAGGCAACTCTATCAATTGTTTTGACCAACTCAAATTTATTGTCTTTAGGTTTCCAAGATCCTATGATCACAATGAAAAGAAAACAATTACCTAAATTAAAAAGCCCTAATAAATTTAATTAGGTTGAAGACATATAAAATATACATTTGCATATACGTACCTGTTTTCCATCCCAAAGCCTTTTAACATTGCTGTTTTTCATGTGAAGTTCAACAAGGTTTTCAAGATAAACACCTGATGGTAGAGTCTTCAATGGATAATGATCCCAATGAAGATACCTCAATTTATTAGAAAAAGAGTCAATATCAGAAAGAAGATCTATATTTGTCCTACTGTCAGACCACCCTGATGTAGAAGAGAAAAATTTGAGGAATCTTAAATTTCTCATCTTTACGAAAATGTTCGCTCTCACTTGTACATATTTTATTTGAGCCACATCCAATACAATGCCTTCAATTTTATCCATTCCCTGAACAAAAATAAAATGAAATAAATATTAAACTTTTAAAAAAACTTTCAAAAATAAAAATGAAAGAAATAAATTAATGTATCTTTTTCCCATACCTTGTCACTTTTCAATACTTCATAGATTTCATCCACATCTTTTAATCGGCTCCTTTCTTCAGGATGGCTCATGCTTTCTCCACGAACTATTTGCTCAGCCATTTCTCGTGTCAAATCATGCATAAAAATACGGCCATACCAATCAGACTTTATGAGAGCTTTATCTATAAGATTCTGTATTCCACTAACCGCTTCAAAACCACAAGCCTCTAGCCCACAAGTAATTTTATCTTTTTTTCCTCCAATGAAAAAAAATGCAATGTCTAAAAATATTTCCTTATCCATAGCATCTAATCCATCATAACTTATCTTTAGTATATTTTGAATTTGCTCATGGGAATTCTTTTTGAGTTTTCTAAGCTCACTTTCCCAATAAGCTCTATCTCTAGAATGAAAATGGGAGCCCAAAACTTCTAAAGCTAAAGGAATGCCTTGAGCAATGGCTACTGTCTTATTTGATAGCTCTTGATATGCCATATTGGGACAACTTTGGTTAAAGGCATGTCTGCAAAAAAGTTCAAGTGATTCTTCAAAATTTAATGCATTTACTTCATATATATATTTGTCAAGAATCCCTCCACTCCGAAGAATTTGCTTGTCTCTGCTCGTTACAATGATCCTACTACCCAATTCCAAGAGAAGACATTGTTGTCCAACCAGAACTTTTAGTTGCTTTGAATTATCCACATCATCAAGCACAATTAAGACTTTTTTCCCTTGCAGCCTTCTCATTGCGTCATTCATATCTATGTGATCTTTTTTGTTTAATAACTTACAAGTAAGCTCTTGACGCAAAGAATTCAAACCATCAACCTTTGTTGATTTTTCTCTCACATTTTCTAAGAAGCAGTTACTTTCAAATTTAGACAAGAATTTGTCAAATATGGCATGAGCAAGGGTTGTTTTGCCTATTCCTCCCATGCCCCATATCCCAACAATTCGGACTTCCAGTGACTCAATTTCCATTAATGTTTCAACACTAGTGAGATTTTCATGAGATCCTATGAGCTGACGTTTTGGCGCAATTGGTCTATTTTCTTCCACCTTTTTCAAGACATGTTCCACTATTGCATCAATGAGATTGGGCTCGTTTCTAACATATAAAAGACAAAAAGAGAAAATAAACAAAATTACAAGCTGCCCATGATAAAATAATAAATCCACATACATAATTTGATATAACTTCAGCATATTTAAGTCAAATATGGCAGCGAACTAGGTAAAAGCTTAACAAAATTGAGACTCTATAAAATGATGTGTTGAATAATAGAAACAAACTTACTGAAATTTTGATGAATCATAACCAGCTAAGTTGGCAGATTTTTTCAAGACAGATCTCCAAATTTCCACTTTATCCTTGAAATTCTCTTCATGAAGAGTGAATGCCTCTGCATAAGTGCGTTCTTGATGCCTGACATCTGATGGATTTACGAGGTAGAAAACTGGTATCACAATCTGTTGACTAGCTTCCTTACATTCCATGATTTTGACAAGTTCTTCCAAGCACCACTTTGAAGATGCATAATCTTTAGAAAATATAACCAAAGCAATCATGGATTCTTCTATTGCATTCACAAGTGATGATGATATTTCTTCTCCTCTCTCGAGCCTGTCATCCACATAAACATCTATGTTCTTTCGACGCAACTCCTTTTCCAAATGGCTGAGAAAACCAAATCTGACGTCGGGACCTCTGAAGCTGATGAAAACATCATATTTTCCACATGGAACCTGGGAAGAAGAAGCAGAAGCAGCCATTGCTGGGGCACAAAAACGAAAAACAATGTTTTATAGGTCGTCGATTATTTCTGAAAAAGAACAGAAAGAATAGAGTTTAAGAAGTTAGAAAATGAGGGAGAAGGACCACATTAATACCTTGGTGGAGTGGCTAAACCAAATCTGAGGTTGAAGACTTAAAGTTGATTTGGCGAGTTCTCTTATCTTGAGAATTTGATCGGCGCAACAGAAAAATGAGAAATTGAGTATTGAGCCTTTGTTAGCATTTAAGAGTCAACAATCTGTGCAAATTTTTTCGTACAAAGTAAGCCGAAATTTCCACGAAATAATGAAAACTTGTCTGTAGCTGCGCCTTTTTTTTTTTGGTTTGTTTCTATACCAAACCCAAAAAAAAAAAAAAAAAGAGAAAAGAAAAGAAAGAAGGAAGTGCGTAGGAATTTCAGTGGAAGGGAACTTTTTATTGTTTCTTGTTAGAATAAGGACTTTCCACTGTGCATTGAAATCTCATCCGAGCATGTGGCTATGACTGGGCCAACTTGCCATTGAGAGATAATTGAAGGTTGGTAGGAGCGACCGAGCGAGCGTCAAATCTTAAATCAAATCTTAATTTAAAAAGACATAAAATTAATATGGCAATATGATGACTATTGAGCATTCATCTTGTGTCTGGGAGGGCATTTTTTTTAATAAAATTATTAATTATATCAAATGTAAATAATTATATAAGTGAAGTTGGAATAACTGGATATAGGGAAGAGCGAGTTAGGAGTGCATCACTTTTATAAAAAGAATAAACAAAAAAAAAAGATTCAAACAAATTTATAGGTTGTTGATTATTTTTATTGAAAAATGGAGGGAGAAAATTTATAGGTTTGCTTTTCTAGAATCAAATCTTAAAAGTTAATTTGGTGAGTTTGCTTTTGTTGAGTATTCAATGGACAGAAAAGAAAAATGATCGTCTGAATTATAAATCAATTAAGCTGGAAGTAGAAATTTCTTGTTCAAAGAATTAGAAATTTCCAAGTCAGTCACACACTTTTTATTGGTTTATAATTTTATTTTAAGGAGATTTATTTGCTCCCAAGGCTTCTTCATTATTATGTGACTATGTTTTAAACTATTGATTAATCATGACGATTCAATAATTGAGGCCCTAATGTCACACCCTTATCTTAATTTCACATTTTTCAGAGTATTCACGGAAAATGATATGCGGTTCGGCGGACAACACAGGAATAGCATAAATATATTGATAATAAGTACATGATTACATAAATTCCTCATTGGGGGTTCGTACATAAAAGCTACAAACCTTGTAGCCACATAGGGCTCTAGGGTATCCAAACCCGTCCCAGTGAAATGGAGATATATTCCTGACTTCGTTCCGCCACTGCAATCCTCTCGTGTAGTTCTTTTCTTTGTTCTCAGCATATCTTTTGCCTTCTCCTATCTAAATTGTTGGTAAGGGAGGGTGAGATTCGCGAGAATCTCAGTAGGAAAACAATACCAATATGCATGTATGATAAATGTTTAATGTATGACATGCTCGCATCACATAGCTCATGCTCACACAATGACAAATCTGTAAGCTCAATGCTTCGAACAATATACTTATGGCCATAGCATAAATTAAAACATAGCTTCAAATCATTCATACATGTTTCACATAATCAAGCAAAGCAATAACATGCATCAACACACTAACACAAATATCATATACATGAAGAAAAAGTAAGTTCCCTACCTTAACCATTTTCCGGCTCAAGACGTGTGCCTCGTAAAGCGTGCCAACAACTCGTGTAATCCGCTTCACAATTAAGGCCGAGATTTACGTTCATAAACACATAATTAAGTTTGAATTAGAGACTGTAAGATGATTTGGGACTTATTCAAATTAAACTTCCTAAAATCAGGGTTTTCAAAAACTTTTATAAAACCTTATCACAGCAGTCTCATATTCATCTTTCAACACTTAAATGGCCTATACAAGTTGGTTTCATTCATACATATCAGAGTACAGCATAAATTTCCGACACACTCGGGTTCCATTAATTACATAAAGGTTTACACAAAGGCACAAAGCCCACAAGCCATACCTTTTACTTGGGGATTACACAAAACTACACTATACTTCTAAAATATACAACTATTTACCACAAAATATCCAATGAATTTTACATTAATAACCATTAACCAAAATAAACTCCTAAACTGGAGTTCTAACTGCTTTTCGTCGCCCGCTTTCCCTTAGATCATTCAACCCTGTCTAAAAATTGTGTTTTTGGGAGAGTGAGATTCTAAAGAATCCCCGGAGTAACAAATCACTCATAATATACACAATATCAAAGCATGAAAGTAAATCATCCATACAACACATAGCAATCCCAACAACAGTTGCAATGGCCAAGGTAGGTATCATGGGCATCGCCCCCTACGACGGCTCACGCTGAACTACTTGATGTATTGCACATCCACATGAACATATCACATATATCACCATAGTTGGGATCCATAAAAAATATTTCACAACATACAGCCCTACGGGCTGGATACTCAACGTAACACGCAGCCCCACGGGCTGGATCCCAAATAGGAATCCACGATTCCATAACATAGCCTCGACACTTACAGCAGTAGATACAACGGCCGGGGTAGGTATCATGAGCATTACCCCCTACGACGGCCACGCTGAACTACTAGCACTGTAATGCCCTATGGCCGATAACAAATTCACAATGATAAACATGCATACCAAGTATCATACACAACATGAGAGAAAAGTCACTACCTGAGTCCTTCCGGGCATTCCTTGGCACCAGTCTCTCTCGCGTCGGGCAAATATCGTTTCCTAGAATCATAATTAGGGACGAAGAGTTATTTCTCTATTCCAATTCTCAATATCTTCATAACACTTAATTGATTATCATTATTGTTCTTTTAGTACTCAAGAATACCTCTACCCATAGCCCTAAGGGGTTGGAAGAACTATCCCAAAGATCCCCTTTTTGGAAACACAAACTGATATTTTCTACTGAGGCACTCGAGTGAGATTGTACGGATACTCGAGTGAAGGAAACCTCACTCAAGTGATGGTACGGTCTGCACTCGGGCACCAGAGAGTGAGAGACAGCGAGTGTATACCTGAGAGCACAAAGAAGTTTTTCAGAGACATGATCACTCGAGCACACTGGACCTCACCTGAGTGAAAGCCAAATGCCTCGCTCGAGCACCTGAGAATGAAGTCCAGAAAGTGAGAACCCGAGAGCACAAGAGAAATGGCAGTAGCCCAAATGGCTCACTGCACTTGAGCATAACACAGCTCACTCGAGCGGATACCCCATACCCGCGAGTGAGATGACACACTCTTGCACCATGCCCGCGAGTGACAACCTGAGAAGCAAGTCCTTGGTGCCAAATACACCAGTCACTCAAGCACAAGGAGGCTCACTCGAGTGATATTCATCCCTCACTCGCGAGTGAGACTATACACTCATGGATTTTCCAGAAAGCGCAACAGAAAAACTGAAGAGAAACAGAAGATACGTACAGCACTCGAGCATTGTTCATCCCTACCTGAGTGATCATCATTCCTCACTCGAGTGAATCCCGAATCACTCGAGAGATTCTATCAGAACCAGAAAACACAGAAAACAGACCAAACTTCCTAACACTTGCCCAATTGATCCCTATGGACAAAACTTTACCTAAAGCCATCCCCACAGAAAACACTCAATAAACTCAATGGGATCATCAGAATAATCAAAATCCTACTCTTATCATGCTTTATGTTTTGGGCAACTAAATCAACAAAATACTAATCTCATCCAAACATCACATTTCAATCACAAATCAATCTATCTATCCTAAACTCATTCCAAGATACCATTCTCATGCCAAAAACATACCAAATGAACAGTGGCTCTCATTTTCGGATTCAAGCCAAAATTTCCAGAAATTATAAACTATTTCAAATGGCATGAAACTTAGATGAATATATTGATTTCACATACCTCTTCAATTTCTCCAAAAACACTTTTTTATTCTCCAACAACCAGATTTTCGTGTGGCACAACACAACACCAAATGGCCAAACTAAAAACACCAAAATGAAGCTCATCACTCAAGGATCAACTTTAATGAATGATGTTTGAGCAATAGAGGGCATTTACTCACCTTAATCACTAGCTTTTTTTCCTCTCTCTTGCCCACAATGGCTGCCAAAAATGGAAGAAAGAAGAGAGAGAAGAGAGATGGAGTGTGAGAGTTGAAAAAATGATGATGATACCCCTCCCTCCATGTCCAGCCGAATTGAGAGAGGAGAGAGGAGAGAGGAGAGAGAAACTATTATATTATCTCATTTGACTTACACACACATGCACTCTCTCCCATACTCTCTTTGCCACATATCACAATGCTATTGGCTCACCCAAAATAAGTCACCAATTAGCTTATCTAATCCCTCCATTAGCCATTTAATCACACTTCTAATTTTTCCTCTTAGTTAGTAATTAATTTCTCCCTTAATTACCAACTCATGGCCAAAAATTCCATTCTTCTAATTTTTCACTAATTATGACATATTAATTAATATTGCCATAAAACATATAATAATTCCAATTAAATCCATAATTATCCACAATAATCATGATTAGCCCTTAATCAAAAATTAGGATATTACAACTCGGGCTCCATATTCGATCCTACAATGCCAAAGGTACCATTTAGACACTTCCATAGTATTTCTCGGGGTTATATGAGTCTATTATGAAAATTTACTAAAATGCCCCCGAGGACCTCGCTTAGCCCCACCGTACCCGGTTCGGCTATACTTTTCCCGAAATTCTATCCTGGGCTATTCTGACATATTGTTTTCCCAAAGAATCCATTTCAAGACTCAAAATTATCAAATTCATTGTCTAATTACAAATTTACCCTTGGCAGCCCCACTTTAAGGGTTTCAGGGGTGTTTTCGTAATTATACTTTTTCGGCCTTTTCCGAAAAAGTGACCAACTGTAACCCCACCTAATTTTCGCTCCTGAACTCAATAGAACCATCAAATCATTGAAAATCCAACTCTAACCCCTCCAAACTAGACTTGGCCGAAATTCTCAGTTTCCTAGGAAAATTTGGAGTTTTTTGGTTTCGGCTCTGTAAACAAGTTTATTTCTACTCCTAACCACTTTATTGACTATTCCATTAGGTTACAACTAACATTAAGTTGGGCAGCATAACCCCTAGGTCATGTCATTTCCAAACTTTAAAACCAATGGCAATCCGGCAAAATTTCACTGATTAAATTGCCTACAGCAGCTATAACAAGCAATATACGAAGGTTTGGAAGTTACCTTAAGCCTTTTCTGGCTTTTTCCTAATATGGCTGAAAAACCCTAACTTTCCCAATAAACATGGAAAAGAACATGGAAAAGAAGATTAGGAGTAGAGTTATACACGTTAGGAGCTAAATCGTCGGAGAAATTGGCTTACCTTGTGATTTTTCTTCTCATTTCTCTCTCTTCCATGCCACACATTATCTCTATGTTCAGCTGATCTTCACGACTGAAATGAAAGGAAGATGAAGATAGGAAATGTTTAATAGTCCATGCTGATGTCATCTTTAATTGCGATGATGTCATAATTCCATTTTTGGATTTTAGCAATTTCTGGCAGATTTTTTGCTCAAACTTTGGAAAATCATAACTAATTCTAGAAAAATTGAAATGAGGTTATTCAAAAGCCTATAGAACCCTTATTGAGTCTAGTTACAAGAAAAAATATAGAATTTTGCTGGCTTGAATCACAAAATTTCCATAATTTCAATCTTTGCATTTTGTTTCAGAAATTTCACAGTTTTTCTATGCTGACTTCAAAAATTCATAACTTTTTGTATATAACTCTAATTGAGTCATATGACTTATCAAATTAAAGCTTAGGATGTCTACTTTAATTCTATAAACTTTCATAATTTTTGGTAATCATTTGGTTTTCCAAAATCTCATGACAAGCTTACTGCCTCATAGACGATTTCACCAAAAACATAATTACTTTCTCCAAAATTCACCATTTTACTTTCTTTAATATCGTAAAGATATAATAATCATTAGGGAATAAATTTGAGCTTTTGTTAAACTGGGGCTTAGCAATCCACTCATCTCAGGCTTATTCTCTGGCCTCAAATCTCAAAATTCAGGGTAATACACCTAATTTCTTTGAAGAGTATATATACTTGTGGTTCAAAACTTATATGTGTAATAATTTTGGTCAGTGTTAAATATTTTATTTGAATATAAATTAAAATTAAAAAGAAAATCAAAATAATCCTAAAAATGAAAAAAAAAAAATATCAATCTAAATATTAAAATCATAAATTAACATAGGCCAAGAAGCCTATTAAGGGCCCGTGACCTGGTCTGGTCAGGGCTTGGCCAGGCCTAGTCTGCTTTAAAAAAAAGGACAAACCTATTTTGTTAAAGTCTAACTTATAAGCCTTCAAGCATGGTTTGTTTACACATTAAAAATTTAAATTATATTTATATTCTATATATAATATTTATTTCATATTTTTATGATATATTTTGGGTAATTTGAATTGAGTTGTTGTAAATTCCATAAATCATTAAAAAATCATATAATATAATAAAAACACCTTACCATCATCTTCCTCAGCTCATTTTCGTGCCCAACCAGATCTGAACTAGTGAGAGAAAGGGTGAAATTCTAGAGAGAGAAAAAGAAGAAAAACTTGCAAAGGTAAGTGATTTCTTCGGTAAATCGGTTCCTAATACGTATAATTTCATTCCTAAGCTACTCTACTATGTTATTCAAGGTTTGGAAAGCTTAAATTTAGTGTTTTAAAGGTTAGGGTTTCAGCCATTTTTGGGAAAAGCTTGTGGGAGCTTGAGGTAACTTCCAAACCTTCGTATATTAACTATTTTGGCTGCTATGAGCAATTTAAACGACAAATCCTAGAGGAGGCACATAAGAGTAAGTATACTCTACATCCAGGAGCCACAAAGATGTACCATGACTTGAAGGCTCAATACTATAGGCCGGGAATGAAAAGAGAGGTGACTGAGTTTGTTGCTCGTTGCTTAACATGTCAGGAAGTGAAAGTTGAACATCAGTGACCCTCGGGGCTTTTGACGAATCCTGAGATACCTGAGTGGAAGTGGGAAAGTGTTACCATGGATTTCGTGACAGGATTGCCAAAAGTTAGAAACCATGACGCTATATGGGTGATAGTTGATAGATTCACGAAGACAACTCACTTCTTACCGATTAGCATTCACTATTCTCCTGATAGACTAGCAGAAATTTACATTCAGAAGATTGTGAGATTGCATGGTATTCCGAAAAACATCATCTCTGATCAAGATCCACGATTCACTTCCAAGTTTTGGAAGGCGGTTCATGAAGCTTTGGGTATGAAACTCCGATTCAGTACGGCATATCATCCTCAAACTGATGGGCAGATAGAGCGAACGATTCAAACTCTTGAGGATATGCTAAGGGCTTGTGTACTTGATTACAAAGGTAGTTGGGACAAATTTCTTCCATTAGCAGAGTTTGCCTACAACAATAGTTATCATTCGAGTATTCAAATGGCTCCATACGAGACACTCTATGGGAGGAAGTGTCAATCTCCAATATGCTGGACTGAGTTATCTGAGAGGGAATTGCTAGGGCCAGATCTTGTTGATTAGACAACGGAGCAGATAAAATTGATCAAGCAGAGATTGCTAGCTGCTCAGAGCCGACAGAAAAGTTATGCAGATAAGAGGCGAAAACCTCTGGAATTTGAAGTCGGTGACCATGTATTCATGAAAGTATCACCTGTTACGGGTATTGGCAGGGCATTGAAAGCAAAGAAGCTATAATCAAGATACATTGGTCCGTTTGAGATCTTAGAGAAGATTGGGCCTGTAGCATATCGTATCGCTTTACCACCGAATCTGAGCAGACTACATGATGTTTTTCATGTTTCCCAGCTGAAAAAGTACCAACCTGATCCAGAACATGTAATAGAGTATGAAGACGTGGAAATGCGCGACGATTTGACATACGAAGTCATGCCCGACCAAATCATTGATCGGCAGGAGAAGCAGCTCAGGAACAAGAGTATCCTATTTGTCAAGGTCGTTTGAAGAGGGTTGTCGCCCAGAGAGGCTACATGGGAAACAGAGGACAGTATGAAGAAGCGTTACCTGGAATTCATGAATGTGTAAATATAGCAAATTTCGGGGATGGAATTTATTTAAGTGGGGGAGAACTGTAACACCCCAAATTTTATATTCACCAAATATATTGTAATTATTTGGGAAATTCAATATAATGGTAAATATTCATGAATTTGGAATTTATGAAATTCATAAATGTTCAATTTTAGGGAAATTGGGCAAAAATAATTAAGGAATTAATTTGGGTAATTTAAAAAGCCCAATATTAAAGTCCAAAAATGAAGGAATATTAGAGAAAATATTTGGTCCAAAAATAGATGGAAATTGGCTAAAGAAAATAAAGAAAAGAAATTGGATTAAAAAGGTAATGGCAAAATCGTAATTTTGCTAAAATCGCACAAAATAAATTATTTTCCAATTGAAGTTAATTTCAATTAATTAAGGAAAATGAAGGTTAAAAATATATTTAGAATATTTTGGTCAATTTAATATGAATTTATGGAAAATTTGAGCAAAAAGTGCAATTTTAATCAAAATTGAGACTTTACGTGTATACGTAACCGGAACAAGTTGTGAAGCCAATTGAGACCATAGGGAGGGACCCCTAGGTGTCTCCTACACATTGCAAGAGAAAGGAAATATTGGTTAGGCTTAATGAGCTTAGTTACATGTACATAGGGTTTATGTACATAAAATTGATTTTGGAATTTTTGGAAATTCCATAAATCATTAAAAAAAATCATATAATATAATAAAAACACTTTACCATCATCTTCCTCAGCTCATTTTTGTGCCCAACCAGATCTGAACTAGTGAGAGAAAGGGTGAAATTCTAGAGAGAGAAAAAGAAGAAAAACTTGCAAAGGTAAGTGATTTCTTCGGTAAATCGGTTCCTAATACGTATAATTCCATTCCTAAGCTACTCTACTATGTTATTCAAGGTTTGGAAAGCTCAAATTTGGTGTTCTAAAGGTTAGGGTTTCAGCCATTTTTGGGAAAAGCTTGTGGGAGCTTGAGGTAACTTCCAAACCTTCGTATATTAACTATTATGGCTGCTGTGAGCAATTTAATCGGTGAAATTTCGCCGGATTGCCATTGGTTTTAAATTTTGGAAAAGTGTGTGCCTAAGGGTTATGCTGCCCAATTTTAGTTCAAATGGTTGTTATAACTCAATTAGATGGTTAATAAAGTGGTTTGGAGTAGAAAGGAACGTGTTTACGGAGCCGAAATCGTAAAACCCCGATTTTTCCCGGAAAACACCATTATTTCGGCCAGGGATGTTTGAGGGCCTTAGAGTTGGATTTTTAATGATTTGATGGTTCCATTGGGTTCAGGAGGGAAAATTAGACGGGGTTACAGTTGGACACTTTTTCAGAAAAGGCTGAGAAAGGAAAATTACGGAAACGCCCCTAAAACCCTAAAAGTAGGGCTGTTAGGGGCAATTTTGTAATTTAACATTGAATTTGATAATTTTGAGTCCGGAAATGGATTCCTTGGACAAAAATACGTCAGGATAGCCCTAGTCAAAATTTTGGGAAAACGTGCCATCGGGCCGGGTACGGCGGGGCCGGGCCGGGGTCCTAGGGGCATTTTGGTAAATTTTTACCATAAGCTAATATAACCACAAGAAACACTATGGAAGTGTCTAAAATAATACTTGGATAGTTTATAACCTATTTCTTGTACATTTGATGTTTTAGGACCGAGTTGGACGCCTATAGTTGACACGTTTTACGAGGCGGACCCTTTAAGACAGGAAAGAGGTTAAGGTAAGAGCTACTATCTCTCATATATTATGTGACTATTTGTATGATGCATGTTACTGTATTTTGTGATCTGAACACGTGCTGGAGGCACATTACCTAGCTGTGGTCTAGGACTTAGCTGAGGTACACTAGTCTTACCTAGCTGTAGTCAGGGACTCAGCTGAGGTACATGTAGGGGTTTCAACGGGTTAGTTGGCCCTGAATTTTGTGTACACACACGGATGATATGAGTTTTCATTTTACTTGATACGGTGCATTGCATATTTAATTTTCGCATTTTATGTGTTGATCGTATGTTTCTACTGAGATTCCTTGGAATCTCACCCCTTTTTCTAAGCCAAACATCTCAGCGGGTGCTAGCGGATCAAAAGGCAAGCACGTGGATAAAGGAAAGTGACTGGCACGTGTCTTGAGGTGAAGTTAAAGTCTGTGATTATAGATAGCTTATGTTGTAAATATTGTCACCTTTTGTATCTTAACTTTGGACCGTAAACAAATACTTTTATCAGTATATATGTACTTTTCTGTATACCTGTGGAACTTGGTCTCTATTACTCTGTGAATATCGAAATAGAAACGGGTATTGACACATTTCGTCCAAAGCCAAGAAAAGAGAGAGAGAGAGAGAGAAACCTTAAGAAAACTCAAGCTAGAGAGAAGGAGGAAGAGAAAGATCAAGGTAAAGCTTGTGATTCTTAAGATTCTTCTAATCTTACATAAGTTCTTCTCTAATTCCTTCTTCTTTATGAAATCCATGGTTTAGCAAGCTCATCTTAAGCTCAAGGAGAGAGAGAGGAGGACATCTAGAGAGAGAGAGGAAATGAACTCAAGAGGTGACTTCACAAATTCTAAATCTATATATGCTAGTATGTTGTTGTTGTTAATGATTCTGGTTGGATTTGGTTATTTTTTGTTAAATTTGTAAATTTGGAAAGTGCTAACCCTAAGGGGTTATGCTGCCCAAATTTCTTTAAATCATGCTTAGTATGTGTTTAAATGGCTTAATAAGGATTAGAAGTGGAAAGGAGTAAGCTTTAGGGGTTAAAACTCAAAGTTGCAATTTTCCCTTTTCTTAAGAGAAGTTTTGGCCAACACTGTTTTGGGAGGAAGGAGTTAGATTTTCAATGATTTGATAGTTCCATTGGATTCATGAGGGAAAATTAGATGGGGTTACAATGGGTCACTTTTTCAGAAAAGCCTAAAAAAGCATAATTATGAGAACGCCCCTAAAACCCTAAAAGTATGGCTGTCAAGGGCAATTTCATAATTTAACATTGAGTTTGGTAATTCCAAGCTCGGAAATGGATTCCTTGGGCGAAAATATATCAGAATAGCCCTAGTCAAAATTTTGAAAAAAGTACAATCGGGCCGGGTACGGCAGAGCCGGGGCAAGATCCCCGAGGCATTTTGGTAAATTTTCACCATAGGCTAATATAACCACAAAAAACACTATGGTAGTGCCTAAAATGATACATGAATGAGTTTTAACTTAATTCTTGTACATTTAACATTTTAGGACCGAGTTGGAAGCCAAAAGACGACACATTTTACGAGGCACATGATAAGGGGTTGATAGAGCTTTGAGGTAGGAACATTATCCTTCATACATCATGTCATAATTCATATGACTGTGTGGATGCCATTGTTAATACTTTTATTAATCAACATGTGTGCCTAGAAAAGGCAGTTAGTGTCGGAGATGCACTTACGCTGGGAGTTGGGTAAGAATCCAACCGGTGTACGATTAGTGGGTTGGGCCTACTCACGTATACATGATGATGATGTGTTTATATTGTTTATTAATTGGTGCATACATGACGCATATCATATTTACTTTTCACATTTTATATGAACGATAGTATGTTTCTACTGAAATTCCTTAAAATCTCACCTCTTTTTCTAAACCAAATATCTCAGGGGGTGCCGTCGAATCAAAAGGTAAAGATGTAGACAAAGGGAATTGAATGGCACGTGTCTCGAGGCAAAGTTAACGTTCGTGGGTATAGTTAGTCTACGTTTAGAATGCTTTTGGATACCTTACAAATATTGAAAATACTGTCGCATTCTGTATTTTGACTTTGAACTGTAAATGAATATTTTTATCAGTATATATGTACTTTTCTGTATGCCTATGAAACTTGGTCTCTATTACTCTACGAATATCAAAATGGAAATGGGTGTTAATAGGTCATAGACTCATTTTCACACCAAATAAAAAAAAACATGTTATCCTTTGGTTTTTTGAATTAAAAATTTTAAGAAGTATTTAAAACATACTTCAAATGCGAAACTTTCTTAAGAAAATTGGGGAAATTTTTCTGTTTAAAAATTATATTTTATATTAGTGAGAAGGACATAATGAATTGCTATACTTAGAAAGTACTGATACTTTATAATTTTTTTTTTATACAAAGTACTGAAATTTTAATATAGGCATTTCTCACCAATAAAATTTTAAATATGAGATTTTTACCTAGTTTCTCCAATATTTTTCATGTGAATAATATAAGTATGTGTCCAATTAAAAAAAAAAATCTTCTTTTTCTTTCCAGTTTAAGGTAATTGAAAATTTTTTAAACCAACGAAGAAAAAAGTAAGAAAAAATGTCGAGTAAATAAAGAAATTCTGTCATTATTAACCCTCTAGGACACACAACAATATTTAGTTTGGTTCATATACTAAACATCTTTTTGACTCAAGTCTATAATATTTCGTTTTGATTTTATTTTAATGAGCTTTATTTATCCCCAAGGATTTATTCATTATTTTCAAATAAATTGAACTGTACACACGCATGTAAAGTTGATTAAAGAGGCTGACTCTTCCATAATGAGTTTTAGCCCATTATTGCCTTCCTCTTAAATGAAAAAATTATATTAAAAACAAAAAATCAATAAAAAGAGATATGGCTTAGATAATTTAACTTATAAATACAATGGGAAAGAGGAGTTAATAATTGTAGAGGAAAAAAAAATGTAGAGAACAGTTTTTTGTATTGAAACACGGTAAAATAACTATGTTTCTTTGAGGACACAAGTCTAATGACATAGGAGTAAAACTGTACATGTTATTTATATTTTTTAATTACGTTCATTTTTTTCCCATTCATATATGCTGAAACATTATATGCAGTAAGGTTTGTCAATATAAAAAAAACGATTGAAGGGAAAATTTTCCTAGTTCACTTTTTTTTTTTTTTTTTTTTGCTTAAAGAATTAGAAATTTCTATGAAGTCATGAAAGTTCTTCAAAAGATTACACCTAGGTCCTTGGAAAGACAAACAAATTCTGTAAGGTCCCTTAAAATCTCAAAATTACTAAATTATATAGGGTAATATAATGTAATTGTGAAATTACCACCTTATCCTTTATAATAGATAAGGAAGAACATTGACATATAGAGGTGTCTTAATTGACAAGTTAAGGCACCGTGATTAACAACCGTTGCAGTATTTATTAACAACTAATATCAACATGCATAACACATTTGTTATTAAAAACTAAACTAACCATTTTAGCAAGTGTTGCAACATTTATTAACAATTAATATCAACTTGCACCACGCACTTGTTTTTGGCAACTATTAATTGTTTGGACGATTATTGTGGCAAGTATATAACAAATCAATAAGTCCGGTTAATTTCATAGTTGCAGTATATTATCCATAGGTCCATTGGGCCTTGTTAGTACTTTTGAGATTTCAAGAGACCTTGTAATATTAATTTCCCTTCAATAAGATGTGAGTGTAATTTTCCCAAATTTTCCATCACTACTTATCCATTTCTTAATATAAGACATATCTACCTAATTATATTAGATTGAAGAAATTAATTAAGTTCGTTAATATGACATGTACTTTTTAAAATACCATAATTATCTTCCTTAATTTTCTCATTCTCTCTCCTCTTTGGCTATTGTTGAGAGAGTATTATTATGGTTAAATCAGAAAAAGATTGTCAAGTATGAAAATTATATCTTATATTTAGGATCAATATCAGCTCCTTAAAGTTATCTAATATTAAGGACAGGAGGAGTAACTTCCTTTTTTGTTTTGTTTTAAATTTAAAGTAAGGAGAACATTTTTCTTTTAAAACATGAATAAAAAGGTACGTAGACTATATTCTTTTTTTTTCCCAACCAATTTCTACAGAAGTCATTTCTACCTTTTTCTTTTAGAAAATTTCATAAAAATACTACTTTAATTTTGAAATTTCAAAAAGGTTGCCATAATATATAAAAGAATAAATTGGTCATATAGTAGGAATATGAGACTTTAATATTGGGAAAATCACTCCCAAGTCCCAAGCAACAGAGATATCCACAGAAAAGTCCCTAGAAATTCTGAAATATTAGAAAAGTCCCTAGAGACTTTTATGATATTATTTTGCAAAGTAAAATGACACACATGCCCTTAATTGAAAGTTAAACTCTTCTTTTCTCCATTTGAAACAGAACAGCCCCAAATCGTGCAAGAAGAGGATTTTCGAAAACATCCTGCTGCCTCTCCGTGGTGGTCTGGTGTTGCGCGGTGCGTGTCGGTCGATGGTCCGGTCATTTCCCGAGCCTGTCCGGTCGTTTCAGCGTTCATGTCCGTTGTGAAAATAACTCATTTGGTACAGGGGGGACTTTCATCAGGTTGCATCAGTTGCTTAACTTCATGCTATGCTGTACTTACAGGGTGGACTTTCATCAGGTTGCATCAGTTGCTTAACTTCATACTATGCTGTACTTACAGGGGGACTTTCATTTGGTACACTATCGGGTCTGACAGATCCCTTGTGAAAATAACTCATTATGTTGTGAAAACAGGCATTAAGAGTTGTGAAAATTTGCATCAGTTGCTGTCAAATTTTGCAGCAGGATTTGTAATAAAATAGGCATTAATTAGTTAAAATGATGAGTTGCTTAGGTGACAGTGTAAGGTGTGAAGTTTATAAAGTCATGGGAGACTTAGAAGTCATTTGTGCATGTGTGTAACGCACTTGATATAATAGGCCAATAAGTTATTAACAACTTGATCAATTATGATACAATTCAGCTATTGTGAGCTGCTTAATAGGAACTACTGATGCAGTCACGGCATCCGGTTGTGAAACGAACTGAACGGGTTGTTAATACACGCTTTACGAGTTGTAAATAGCTCAATTGGTCATGCTTAATGTGAGAAAACATAGTGCGAGATCGAGAGGTGTTGGAGGTTTGAAACAAACTAAAAAGGTTGTTAATACACGCTTTACGAGTTGTAAATAGCTCAATTGGTCATACTTAATGTAAGAAATCATAGTGCCAGAGGAAAGGTGTTGGGGGTTGTGAAACAAACTGAACGGGTTGTTAATACATGCTTTATGAGTTGTAAATAGCTCAATTGGTCATACTTAATGTGAGAAAAGTGTCAAAGAGGAACATGTGGGATGTTGTGAAACGAAGCACTTCACTTTGTAAGCAAAGTTGTAAAGTAAGAAAAGTGCTTTGTTTACAACTCGTCAAGCGTTCATTTACAACACTTTGAGTCTTTTTAACAACTTCTACCTCACATTTGACAGAAATAAGGTTTTCTCACATTAAGTAAGTGAAGCGCTTTGTTTACAACCTGTCAAGCGTCTATTTACAACTAGTTGGGTCTTTTTAACAACTTCTACCTCACATTGGATAGAAACAAGGTTTTCTCATGTTAAGTAAGCAAAGTGCTTTGTTTACAACCCTTCAAGCGTCCATTTACAACACGTTGAGTTTTTTTAACAACTTCTACCTCACATTGGACAGAAACAAGGTTTTCTCACGTTAAGTAAGCGAAAGGCTTTGTTTACAACCTGTCAAGCATCTATTTACAACTCGTTGAGTCTTTTTAACAACTTCTACCTCACATTGGATAGAAACAAGGTTTTCTCACGTTAAGTAAGCAAAGTGCCTTGTTTACAACCCTTCAAGCGTTCATTTATAATACGTTGAGTCTTTTTAACAACTTCTACCTCAAATTTGATAGAAATAAGGTTTTCTCATGTTAAGTAAGTGAAGTGTTTTATTTACAACTTCTTAAGCATATGTTAACAACATGTTGAGTCTTTTTACAACTTCGTCTCATTGCTAGATGAAACTATATTTATTTGCAACACAAGATCTCACAACTGCATCAATATTTCCCATTGGGGGTGTCAGAGCAGCTGACTTGGTCATAATGTATCAAGTTATTAACAACTTGTTGTGCCTATTTTATCAAGTGCATTAGTTACATTTACAAGTGAATTGTAATTATCCCATGAGTTTATAAATTGCACACCTTCCCACTTTCACAGAAGCTAACCATGATTTTAACTCATTACTGTGCTTATTTGATTACAACTCCTGCTGACAATTTTTACAACAGTTGACACCAGTTTTTACAAGTTCTAATGTATGTTTTCACAACATCATGAGTTATTTTCACAAGGTGACTGTCCAACCAGCAATAGTCTGCAAAATTAATGTCTCCCCCTATAACTACAACAGATCATGATTTCAAACAACTACTAGTACCTAATTTTGCAATTTCATCACTATACTGTCACAACTGAATAGCAAATCATATAACATTAAAATATTAAGTCGTATGACGGACGGCGACTCGGAGCGGAGCAACAACGCACAACGACTGGGAGAGGAGCAGCAGCGACGTAGTGAATGGGAGCAGAGCTCAAGTGATGCACGCCGACTAGGAGAGGAGCATTGACGGACGACGATTGGGAGCAGAGCGGCAGCGACGGAAGGCGAGAAGCAAGGGCAAGGTCTTCAATTGCTGCTGAAGCACGAGTCTGATTTTGAGTGAAGGAGATTAGAATGTGGGCATCTTTGTCATTTTACATTAGGAAATAATCACAGAAAACTCCCTAGGGACTTTTCTGATATTTCAGAATCTTCAGGAACTTTTCTGTGGATATCTCTGTTGTGTGGGACCTGAAAGTGATTTTACCTTTAATATTTGGCCAACAGATAAAACCGCGGATGAGAGTTTTTTTTTTGTTTTTTTTAAAGGGTCATTATGTAGGCCACTTACTACGCGTGCAATGATATTGACAACGCCTTTCGCCTTTTTCACCACTTGGCTAGTTAATGCAATTTACAACTTTCATTTTTTGCAATTTTTAAACTAGGTAATTCAACCAATGGGATAATTATTTTCATACTTGGGAATTCGATCGGCGCTGCAGAAAAATGAGAATGTGAGTATTGAGCCTTTGCTAGCATTTAAGAGTCAACAATCAATCAGTAAGTTGTATTCTTTTTGTCTTATTTATAAATAATTTTGTTTTTAATTGAGTAAAATGATATGGTACTTTAATTGAAAGCAATAAATGTATAAAAATTGTCATATTTTTTCTATATATACATTTATTAATAAAAATAGTATAGGAGAGAGAATGTATAAAATGTATAAAAGATAGTAAAATATATATTTTTCTAATGTTTTGTTGACTAACTTCATTCACTTGATGAGTTAGAATGACATTTTTCTCTCTCTCTCTCTCATATAATTCTTGGTGTATGTGATAATTAATTATAGATTATGTATTTAATAAGGATAAAATAAGAAAAAAAAACTTACATTTTTAGATATAAAGTGAAAGTTGCTTATAAAAAGGATCAGCTTATGAAAAAAAAATACTTATAAATAAGATTGGAAGGAGTACGTGGATATTTTTTTTTTTTTTTGTATAAAGAACTTTTTTAGGGTATAAAATGGGCCAAAACTTGCACAAAAATAATGAAAACTTGTCAGTAGCTCTTTTAGACTCCAAGCCAACAAAGCTTTTTCTTTTTTCTTTTTTCTTTTTTTAAATTAGAAATTTTTGTTAGGGTGTGATTTTTTTCCTTATTTTGCGTATGTAACCAACAACAACAACCAAAAAAAAAACAAAGAAAGAAAGAAAGTGCGTAGAAATTTCTATGAAAGTGAAGTTTTTTTTGTTGTTTCTTTGTTTGAATAAGGATTGCTTTTCCACGGGGGAAAAAAAAAAGGATTGCTTTTCCACTATACATTAAAATCTCATAAACGTGTGGAGCCAACTAGCCATTTAAAAATTATTGAAAGTTCGTAGGAGCTAGCATCAAATCTCGCATCAAATCTCAGTTTGAAATGACATAAAATTAATATGGTGATATATTGACCTTTGTGCATTCACATTGTGTAAGTGGACCCTTTTTTTTTAATGACATGATCAATTATATAAAATAAAAATAATTGTTTAGCTAAAGTTGTAATAACTGGATACAGGGAAGATGGGTTAGGAGTACATCACTTTTATAAAATGAATAACTAGAGAAAGATTGAAGCAGTAAGCTAAGTTTGTATCTTTACCTACCGTAACACTGAAATTTAAATAGGCCATTTAAATAGGCCAGGAGACTATTGAACAAATTTATGGGTTGTTGATTATTTGTCACACCCTCATTTTATTTTCACCTATTTCAGAGTATTTGCGGAAACGATACGCAGTTCAACGGGCAACACATGAATAACATAGATATACTGATATTATGTGCGTGATTACGGAAATTTCCCATACAGGTTCGTACTTGATAATTACAATTAACGTAGCCTCACAGCGCTACATGGGTGTCTTAACACGTCTCAGTGAACGGAGACATCTTCTCGTCTTCGCTCCACCACCGCAATCCCCTTCGTATGATTCTCTTTATTATTCTCAGCATACATTCTGTATTTTCCTATCTAAATTGTTGGTAGGAGAGGGTGAGATTATGGGGAATCTCAGTAGGAAAGTAATACCAATATGCATGCAAGATAAGTGCTTAATGCATGATATGCTTGCATTACATAACTCATGCTCACACAATGACATATTTACGTGCTCAATGTTTCAATCAACATACGTATGGCCATAGCATAAAAGAGAAACAGAGCTTCAATTATTCATATATGTTTCACATCATCAGGCAAAGCAATAACATGCATCAATACACCAGCACAAATATCAAATACATGCAGGAGAGGTAAGTTCCCTACCTTAATCGCCCTTCCCTAATCTTCAAATAACATGCCTCGATTTGCGTGCCAATCCCTCAGGCTTTCTACTCGGTCCTAGAACGTTAAATGTACAGTTTAAACACTTCCATAGTGTTTCTGGTGGTTATATTAGTCTATGGTGAAATTTACCAAAATGCCCCCGGGACCCCCGCCCAGCCATATCTGGCCTGATGGCACGTTTTTTCAAAATTTTGACTAAGCCTATTCTTACATATTTTCGCCCAAGGAATCCATTTCTGGGCTCAAAATCACCAAATTCAGTGTCAAATTACGAAAATACCCTTGACAACCTCAGTTTAGGGATTTCAGGGGCGTTTTCGTAATTATACTTTTTTGGCTTCTACCGAAAAAGTGACCAACTGTAACCCCACCAATTTTTGCCCACTGAATCCAATGGAACCATTTATTTTATGAAAATCCAACTCCTTCCCTCAGATATATGCTGGCCGAAATATTGGTCAAAAATTGGAAAAATGGAGTTTTGTGTTTTAGCTTTTAAAACTTGTACTTTTCCACTTCTAATCCTTTATTACCTCAAATAAACACTTCTTAATCATGATTCAAAGAAATTTGGGCAGCATAACCCCTTAGGGTTATAGCTTTCCAAATTTACAAACTTGACAAGAATCACCAAAACCAAACACAAACCCCAACAACAACACCATACTAGTTTAGATCTAAGGTTTGTGAGGTTACCTCTTGAGATCTTGAATCCTCTTTCTCTAGGCTTCTCCTCTCTCACTTCTTGAGCTAAGAATGGTGTCTTCAAGATCATAGATTCATGAAGAAACATGGATTAGAGAAGGATCTAGGGGAAATGTTATAATGAAAGCTTAAAAATCAACTCTTACCATAAGATTTCTTCTTCCCCTTCCCTCTAACTCTTCAAAGTTTCTCCAAACTCTCTCCCTCTCTATGTTGAACGAAAATGCATGAAGGGAAGGGAAGAGAAAGCCTTCATAAAAATGCTCCCTTGATTCTCAACCATTGATCTCATCTAAGGTTGTTATAGTGACACATGCCAACCACCATACTTGCCTCCATGCTTGCACCATACTTCCCTTTTGTGTGCACTCAACCTTGCCATACTTCCCTTTTGTGTACACTCAACCTTGATTATCATTTCCTTCTTCCTTGATTGGCCAAAAACGTGCTCCCTCTTATGATCTAACTAAAACAAGTGTTCCTTCCATTTACTCAAGTCAATTGGTATAAAAGTTGGCTACCTAACCTTATGACATAAGTAAGGACTTATGACACAACTGTTAGATATGAATAGTTTTGATGATGTCAAATATAGATGTCAAATATAAGCAAAAAGTTTGTATAATATACTTATCTTCCACATTGACTAACTACCATATTTAATGTTGTATATCTTGTAGATTAGTCATAGACATCATTGTGGGTTGATATTATAATACCTCATAAATGGAGAATAATCATCAAGAAGAAAATCAAGAGGCAAGGAATTGAAGAAAGAAGAAAGAAAGATGAAGATTGAAGATATTCATCAAGAAGATTGAAGTTGGGTTATGAAGAATGATCATCAAGAGGAAAAACAAGAAGAAAGAGATTAAAGAAAGAAGAACTTGCAAGATCACATGAGAATATCAAGATCCAAGCTATTAGAAGTGACACCGGAGGTTTCTATGATCATACGGAAGTTAGAATGGGTCAATACGAAGCTAAAATGATGTATACGGAAGCTATGGTACCTTTGGGGATGATTACCCGAGTAATCACTCGAGTAATATGGCATTGTCTGATTTTGGAGGTGTTTACTCGAGGCCTTACTCGAGTAATCTGCCGAGTTATTTGATGAATTACTCGAGGCGGCACTTGAAGTAAATGGCACTCTGTTTTCGCGCGGCAGAACAGAGGTTCGGTATTTTGATGATATCTCTCCAACCACATGTCGGATCGAACTGAAACTGGTGGCATTGGAAACTAGACTTCCAACACGAACTTTTGACACCAAGATCACATTCAAAGGAGGTCATATGAGAGAGATATAAGCCTCGAAAGTTGACACATGAATCAGCGTCATATTCCAGAACAGTTTTGGTATTTTGGACATAACTCTCAAAATACATATCGGATTGAGACGAAACTAGTGCCATATGAAAGAAGACTCAAAGAGCTTTCCATGGATATATAATTTGTCACATTTCAGCTATATCCTAAGAGATATGACTTCTGGAAGTTGGTGCTCGTGATAGCTCGTGAGTTCAGAAATGGTCTAAGAACAGTAGATACTCTTTGGATCATAACTTTCAGTACACAATGAGTTTGGAGCTGATTCTTGTTGCATTGGAATGTAGATCATAAGGGCTTTCTGATGATATATAATTTTCCATGTTTCGAGTCAAAATCAAGAATTCACTTGAAGGCACCACTCGAGTAACTAGTTGATAACAAAAGACTTTACTCGAGTAGCTACTCGAGTAACCAGGTAAATCACGTGAAGTTGCTCTCGGCCTGCCAACGTTACTCGAGTAGGTACTCGAGTAATCACATAGAAAACTTCCAGTTGCTCTCGGGCTGCCAACTTTACTCGAGTAGATACTCGAGTAATCAGATAGAGAACTTCCAGTTGCTCTGGGCATTTTCAATCCTGCCAATGTTACTCGAGTAACCTATGAAGAAACTTGATGTTTACTCGAGTGAGCACTCGGGTAATGCTTCCCAGAAATTCCAGCAACATTCTGAAGCTTTCGAAAATCATGGGATTAATTATGAAACTCACTCTTCTTGCTTCCAATCATTCTTACACTTCATTGTATTAGTATTTAATGTATTTCTCCAAGAATACAATGAAGATATGATGTGAAGAGTCAAAAGCTGATTTTACGAAAGCGGAGCGTCGAACGTTCGTAACGGCTAGTTTTTCAAATTTGAGCAACGGACGAACGAAGCTGTCGCACTCCAACGGATATGTTGAAATGCTCAAACGGTCATCAAACCTCATCAGCTATAAATAGAAGATCATCCAAAACAGAAGCAAGACTAAGTGTGCATACATCATCGAAATGTCAACATCCTGACACCAACGCTCATCACACATACTCTCTGTTTCTCTAGCTTCTATACTATTTACCTTTGAGAGAGAAGTTATTTGTATTGTACTTCAGTGAGTATTTTATCCACTCTGTAAGAGAGTTTGTAAACACTTATATTTCTGAATTGATCTCAAGGTAGAGAAACCTTGAGTGGGTTAATTTCCTTACGAGAAGCTGTAGAGAGAATCGCCGGTAAGACTTTCTACTCGTAAGACTTACAAGGTGCAAGCAGTAGAGAACGTTGCTGCTCGTAAGACTTACAGTGGTGTAAGCAGAAGAGAACGTTGCTGCTCGTTAGACTTACATAGGTAAGCAGGAGGGAAAGGTCTTCGGGATTGCTTTGCTCGTAAGACTTGTTGTAAGGGGGAGTACTTGGTGAGAACTTTGTAAAGGCTTTTCTTGTGCCTGGATTAAACAAGAAAATAGTGGATTTGAAAATCTCAGGAGGAGCCTGGGGACTGGACGTAGGCCATCGTAGATTGGACCGAACCAGGATAAATCACAGTTTGCACATTCTCTTCCTTAAACTTTTATATTTCCAGCATATATAAACTGTTGATTTATGATTCATTACTTTCATATTTATTGCTTCCTCTAAGATGCAAAAAAAGATTTTCAAAGTTCTTAAGATATTTATCTTACACCCAATTCACCCCCCCTCTTGGGTGTCAGCCGGTTCTAACAACAACAATTATCTCCATTATCTTTCATGTGGTGTTGACACTTGGTCTCATTGGATTTTGAAACTTGTCTTCTCCTCCTTCATCCCTTAATTTCTAAAATAATTAAGAGAAAAAAGGAAGATTACTTTATTTCTTAAATTTTCGGAATAATGCCAATTTTGGAAGATTTTCTGCCGTAACTTTGAAAAATCATAACTAATTTTGTAGACATCATTTTAATGCGATTCTAAAGCCTATGGAACCCTTATTGAGTCTAGTTTCAAGGAAAAATATGGAAGTTTACTGACTGGGATCATATCATTCCCAGATTTTCAATCTTTGACCGCTGCTCTAGAAACTTTCCAGATTTTCTAGATTAACTTCCAAAATTCATATATTTTTGTACATAGCTTCAATTGAGTCATATGACATATCAAATTAAAGCTTAGGATGTATACTTTCACCCTGTAAAATTTCATAATTGTTGGTCATCATTTGGTCTTCCAAAACTATATGACAATCTTACTGCCTCGCAGGCAATTTCACTTAAAACACTATTCAACTTTCAATTTTCAATATTTAATTCCTTTGGCCTTAAATATTCACTATTTCATTGAATATATATAATAATTACAATATATTCTTGGTGAATAAAATTTGGGATGTTACATTATTCACTACTATTACAGAATCACATGTATATGAAATTTAATAAATAGCAGATATAATGCATAGATGTCATATATTTCGAGACGGAAGTTGCGTGAAAATATAAAATACTAAAACTTAACGGTTAAATATGATACCGTCATGTATTAAGAAGTGGAATTCTTAAAAATAAAAATATAATGATTGTAATTATTACTTTATTAGTTGTCATGTATTTACTGAAAAAAATGATAGTTCTTACGAAACAACTGTCATGTAACACTTTCAAATGATTTATCTTTTAACCTTATATTAGAGAAACAAAAATATAACAGTTATAACAAGTAATCATAAATTATGATTTCTACCTAAATAATTAACAGTTAAAAATGATAACCGTCATATAAAAGAAGCGGGATTCTAAAACAATTTTATTTAATAATACTTGACGGTTTTTCACAAAGAACGTTGTTATTTATTGTTTAGGAATACTTAATGGTTATAAATAATAACCATCATATATAAGAATACGAGATTTTGAAAAATATCAAATAGAAGGAGAGAAGATTCTAAAAATTTATTTGACAATATTTGACGATTATTCACAAAGAACTATTATTTATTCTTTAAGAATATTTAACAGTTAAAAATAATAACTATTATTTTTTGCCATTAAAAATAATAACTATCATATATATAAGAATGCGGGATTTTGAAAAATATCAAATATAAGGAGATAAGATTCTTAAAAAAAATTATTTGACAATACTTGATGGTTCTTCCCTCATAACTAATGTATTTATTAAAAATATTTAATGGTTAAAAATGATAACAATCATATATAAGAAGGCGGGATTCTAAAAAATATCAAATATATGAAGGCGGGACTCTGAAAAATTTTATATGATGATACTTGCCAGATGTTATGTATTCTTTAATATTATAAGGTGGAATTATGAAAAATGTCAAATACAAGAACGCGTGATTCTAAAAAATTTTATTTTACGTAACTTTTCTAACTCATTCTCAAATAATTTTTGAGCTTCCTTTACATCACACACTCTTTTTGTCATAGGTTTTGCTTTATCTCTACGGGTCTCATCCTCCACCACTATCTTAGTTCTTTACTCTACAGCTCCTTTCTCTCATGGTTCTTTCTTGTGTGAACTTTCATTTTTTACAATTAACGTTTTTAGTTTTATTTTTTTTATATAACAAGAGCTCACTAATTGAGGTTCAAGATCGGCGGTATGGATTATCTAAAAAGAAGAATCACAAATCATAAATGACATCTAATTTCTAATCATAGCCTTCAAGAAAAGTAGAGAGTATGGAAAAGAGGACGTGGCATAAAATGCTGAATTTTTTCATTTGTGTTTTATTACAGTGAAAATAATTATGATTACACTAAATTATATTGACTAAAAATTAATAACAAATTTTTGTCTTAATTTTTTGCAACTATATCACAATCTATTTGATTCTTGGTTAATTCCTTAATTTGAGTATCTCACATTCTTAAACTTTAGTAACTAAAAAATTTTGTTGAATCAGGCTTAACATTTGCTCAAATTTTTATATTTATTAATCTTTACTATGCATATTTTGATTTCCATATTTATACTCTGAAAGGTGAATATTGCGTCATTTAAGAATTAACAAAATGTTGAGGCGGATCTTTTAGCTAGGACTGCTCATAGTAGTAGAGAGAATTTTGTCATATTTAATCACACACCTCCTGCTCTTTTGGTAGGTGGTAGTTGATGAGAGATTTTTAGTGGAGCCTATGTTAGAGGTTGTTCTTGTTTTTTAATCCCTAGTTGGATTAATGTACTCCAGTATCAAGTAAAAAAAAAAGAATTAACAATGCAAACTCGTGTGGATTTTTTTTTGGGCACAAAGTAGGCCGAAATTTCCAAAAAATAAGGTGAGCTTGTAGTAGCTCTTTTTGACTACAAGTCAACAGCCCTTTTTTTTTGTTTTTCTCTTGTTTTTTAAAAAAAGAATTTGAAGTGATTTGTTCCAAAAAAAAAATTCATTTAAATACCATTTGAACTTAAAAAACTTCAAAAGATATGTATTTGAACTTAAAAAACTTCAAAAGATATGTTAAAACATAGAAAGAAACATAGCTCACAAGGGAGGAATCTAGGATTCTAAAATGTTGTGCTTTTATCAAAATGCTCCTCACTTTTTTTTAAAGGAAAATACCCCATGCCGTCTGGAGGTCTGCCGGCGCCATGGCTCTATCGGTAGGCACCACTTGCTGGTGAGCTCGCGGTTAGAGCTTCGATGACAATCTAAGTAAAGCGATTAACTACTTAGCCGGGTATAAACTATAAATATTGACAACTTGAGTTCTCTAGGCCCTATCAAGTGTTATTGATAAGTTGAATAAAGGTAATGACAACTTCAGTATATCAATTCACAACTATAGTATAAAGATTGATAGCTTGAGGAGCTTAAGTTATCAATATCTATGCCGAAGTTGTTAAAATTTTATACTCAAGTTGTTGACAATGCCCAATAGGAGTATATGCAATGATAACTTGTGTATAGTAATTAGCAACTTGAGGAGTGCAAGTTTTCAATCCCTATGCTTAGGTTATCATTGCAATTATTTAACTTATGAACGACGCTTGATAGGACTTAAAGAGTCTAAGTTGTTAGTCTCTATATTCAAGTAGTTAATCTCTATACTCATTGTAACCCCCGCCATGATCAAGGCCGTGATTAGTGTTTAAACACATTTTATAATCGAATAAGAGATCCTGAATAATTAAAAACTTTTTAAAACACTTGTACACATAGGTCTCCATTCATTTCATTCATACAAACAATTGGCCTGTTCGGTCTGTTACATGTACAATATCAGAGTATAACCATAATTCCCGACATGCACCCGGGATAAAACATTAATCCAAAACATGGTTTAGGGCATTATTGCCCATCTCAATATTCATATTAGGGATTACAGAAAACTATAATACTATAATTCTAATCAATATATACATTCGTCCAAAATGATAACCAGTCCCAAATAAACTAAGAGTATCTAACTAAGACTACCGCCGATAGTCTTAATCGCCCTTATCCACTTGCTTGCTTCTTGATCCACTTGTCCTATCTAAAAATGATATTTGGAAAGAGTGAGATTCAAAAGAATACCAATAGCAACAGTTTACATATATATGACGCATATAAACAATCAATATTCGAGGCCGGGCACACTGCCATGTCCCCTTCACTATATACAACGTCGGGCTTTCGCCACGTCTCCTCAACTGTATTTGTATTCGAGACCAGGCTTACACTATGACCCCTCAACTGTATCTGTATTCAAGGCCGGGCTTTCACCATGTCCCCTCACTGTATCTGTATTGAAGGTCGAGCTTTCGCCATGTCCCTTCACTGTATCTGTATTCAATAACTAATGCAAACAAGCAATGCAATAGACATGATATAGGATAAAGTGTTATTACCTTGGTCTTTTCGTTCTTAATCAGGCACAGGCCTTCTATGCTTTGGGCAGATATCAAATCCTAAAGTCATAATTAAGGACGATACGTTATCACTTAGACCAATACTCAATACCTTCACAATACTTATATTGGTTATCATTATTGTCTCTTCCTTACTCATATAAGCCTCTAATAAAAGCCCTAAAGGGTTGGAAGAACTACCCCAGGGATCCCCTTTTGGAAGCACAAACACTAACATTTTTCACTGTTTCACTCGAGTGAAGTGGCCTCACTCGAGTGATGGGGGCACTGACACTTACGTGAAGACGGCCTCACTCGAGTGATGGTGCGGTCCGCACTCGGGTATTTGAGAGTGAAGGATAGCGAGTGAGCACCCGAGAGCACAAGAACTCTTTCAGAGACAGGGACACTCGAGCACATAAGACCTTACTCGAGTGATAGCCAAATGCTTCACTCAAGTACTAGAGAGTGAAGTCCAGGAAGTGAGAACTCGAGAGCAATGGGAGCTTTCAGAGGGAAGAAGCACTCGAGCATGAGACTTCTCACTCCGGTGGAGATTGAATTCTCACGAGTGTTGAGACACACTCTAGCATTCAACTGCGAGTGACAACCCGAGAGGCAAGTTCTTGTTGTCAAATACACCAGCACTCGAGTGAGAGGAGGCTCACTCAAGTGAGAACCCACCGCACTCACAAGTGAGGCATCACTCTTGATCTTTTGCAGAAGTGAAACACCAAAACTAAAGTGAAAATGAGGAATTACACTGACTCACTTGAGTAGAACCCAACCTCACCCGAGTGATGTTCATCCCTCACCCGAGTGAACCCCGTATCACTCAAGTGACCTTATCAGAAACCAGAAAATGCAGAAATACTGACAGTATCCTCCAGAATTTTCCCAAGTGATCCAAATGAACCCAAAACCTCAACCAAAGCTATCCCCACACAAAATCACTCAAGGAATCTAATGAAAATGTCAAAACCACCAAAATCCTATTCGATTATCATGCTTTGGTTTTAGACAACAATAAACACTAAATTTACAAACTTTCCAAACTCAATCATTCAATCCCCAATCAATCCTATCTATCCGTATACATTCCAAATATACCATTCCATGCCAATAACATACCAAATACCCAATGACTCTCATTATCAAAAATAGGCAATAAATTCCCAGAAATTCAAAGCTAATTCATTTGGCACAAAACTTAGATACATAGGTTGGATTCACTTACCTCTTCAACTTTTCCAAAGGGACCTCTTGATTCTCTAACCTTCATAATTTCTTGAAGTTAGAAACCAACATCAATGGACACACTATAACCATCGAAATGAAGCTCTTAACTCAATGAACAAATTTAGAGAAATGAGTTTGAACATTAGAGACCATTTCCCTTACCTTTTCAAAGCTTTTCTTTCTTCCCTTTCCTTCAATAATGGCTGACGAGAGAGAGAGAGAGAGAGAGAGAGAGAGAGAGAGAGAGAGAATGAGAGAGATGAGCTTGAGGAAGAAGAAAAATGATTGCACTCCCTTCCCCATACCAATTTCAGTGCACAAAGAGGGAAGAGAGGAGAGAGAAATCATTTTTAATTGCATTTAACTTTTCTTAATACTTTCCCCACATGTGAGCTTGCCAAGTGTGCCATGGTCATTGGTTCTCATAAAGTAAACCACCAATTAGTCTCTCCAATCCATCCATTAGCCATTTAATCACACATCTTATTTCCTCTTAGTTAGCAATTAATTTCCCCATTAATTACCAATTTAAAGCCAATAATTCCATTCTTTCAATTTTTCCACCAATTATGACATATTAATTAATATTGTCACAAAACACATAATAATCCACTCTAATTCACAATTTCATTCTCAATAATTGACATTAGCCCTTAATCAAAATTTGGGGTGTGATAATTCTCCCCCCGTTCAATAAATTTCGCCCTCGAAATTGATTACACATCCTTAGGCATATAATCAGGAAATCGCTTTCTCATGTCTACTTTCGCCTCCCAAGTCGCTTCTCTTGGAGACATTCCTTTCCAGACCACCTTCACAAACGATAAGCTTCGATGTCTGAGCCGCCGCTCTTCTCGATCAATTATTCTCTCTGGCTCAATCGTATAAGTGAAGTTATCATGCAACTCAATCTCTTCATGTTCAATGACATGCTCAGGGTCTGGTTGGTACTTTTTGAGCTGTGAGACATGGAACACATCATGTAGTCTACTCAGATTCGAGGGTAGGGCTATCCGGTATACTACAGGCCCGATTCATGCCAGAATCTCAAATGGACTAATGTACCTCGGGCTCAGTTTCCTTCGCTTGATTGCTCTTCCGATGCCTATGACCAGAGATACCCTGAGAAAAACATGATCCCCCACTTTAAACTCTAGAGGTCTTTTCCTTTTATCAGCATAGCTCTTCTGTCAACTCTGTGCTACAAGGAGCCTCTTTCTGACTATTCTAATCTTTTTTGAAGTCTGATCAATGAGGTCTGGGCAGTATAACTTCCTCTTAGACAATTCTATCCAACACAATGGTGATTGACACTTCCTTCCATACAACGCCTTATACGGAGCCATCTGAATGCTCGTATGATAACTATTGTTATAAGCAAACTCGGCAAGTAGAAGGTAATAATCCCATTTTCCTTTGAAATCAAGGACACACGCTCTCAGCATATTTTCTAGCTTTTGGATGGTCCTTTCTGACTTTCCATCTGTCTAAGGATGGTAAGACATACTAAACCTCAACTGTGTACCTATAGATTCATGTAGAGCCCTCCAAAATCTTGAAGTAAACCGAGGATCTCTATCAGAGATAATGTTTTTCGGTGTACCATGAAGTCTCACTATCTCTTTTATGTAAATTTCTGTCAGTCTATCCGGAGAATAGCTAGCATTTATTGGTATGAAGTGTGCTGACTTCGTGAGTCGATCAACAATCACCCAGATCACATCATTGTTCTTGATCCTGGGCAGACCTACTACTAAATCCATGGTCACACTCTCCCACTTTCATTCTGGAATTTCTAGACTGTGAAGCAACCCTGGCGGTCTCTGATGTTCAATCTTCACCTTTTGACAAGTAAGACACTGCGCCACATACTTTGTCACATCACTCTTCAACCCTGGCCACCAATACATAGCTTTCAAGTTGTGATACATTTTGGTCATACCGGGGTGAAGGGTATACTAACTCTTATGAGCCTCATCTAAGATCCTTTGTCTCAAATCCACCTTCAGTGGAACATAGATTCTCTTCTGATAACGAACCAGTCCACTAGGTGACAAATCATAATCCTGAGTCCCTCCTTGCTCAATCATAGCTCGGATGAACTAGGCTCTCTCATCATGCTTTTGAGCCTCTTCGATTTCCGTCCTCAAGTTATTTTCCCCTTAGATAATGCCATAACTGGCACACTGGATGTTATTCAAGAGATTGAAGTCCCAAAAATCCTCTATCAATTTCCTTTCCTGGATCATCATCATTGCCACTAGCACCATCTTCTGACTCAAAGCACCACGACGATATTAGCTTTACCTAGATGATATTTGATCTCCAGGTTGTAGTCTTTCAGCAATTCCATCCACCGACGCTGTCTCATATTCAATTCCTTCTGATCATACAGATATTGGAGGCTCTTGTGGTCGCAGTACAATTCCTCTATCACGCCATACAAATAATGACGCCAAATCTTTAATGCAAACACTATTGCCGCCAGCTCCAGATCATGAGTGGGATAATTCATTTCATGTGGTTTGAGCTGTCGAGAGACAAAGGCCACCACACGTCCCTACTGCATCAGGGCACACCCCAACCCTTTCTTACTCGCATCACTGTACACGACATAAGCCTCACTGGGATCATGTATAATCAATACTGGTGATGTAGTCAATCTCTCCTTCAGCTCGTTGAAACTCTATTCACATTTGTTATCCCATAAAAATGGTTGATTCTTTCTGGTGAGCTTGGTCATCGACAATACAATACGTGAGAAGTTCTGGATGAACCACCGATAATAACCAGCAAGACCCAAAAAACTACGGATCTCAGAAACAATTTCTGGCCTCTTCCAGTCAGGTACTGCTTTTACCTTTTCGGGATCCACTGAGACCTCTTCACGTGAGATAACATGTCCAAGGAATTTCACCTCCGTAAGCTAGAACTCACATTTACTCAGCTTGGCGTAGTGTTGTTTTTCTCTCAATATTCTTAATAAAATCTTTAAATGTTGTTCATGCTCTTCATTACTCTTAGAGTAAATCAAAATGTCGTCAATGAACACTACAACAAACTTATCAAGATACGGTCCTAAGATGCGATTCATATAATCCATGAATACCGCCGGTGCATTGGTTAAACTGAAGGGCATTACAAGGAATTCATAGTGCCCATATCTCGTTCTGAAAGCAGTCTTTGGAATATCCACTGACTTCACACGCAACTGATGATACCCCGACCTGTTAGATCAATTGTGGCTCTGATACCACAAATGTAACCCCCGCCACAATCAAGGTCGTGATTAGTGTTTAAACACATTTTATAACAGAATAAGAGATCCTGAATAATTAAAAACTTTTTAAAACACTTGTACACATAGATCTCCATTCATTTCATTCATAAAACCAATTGGCCTGTTTGGTCTGTTACATGTACAATATCAAAGTATAACCATAATTCCCGACATTGACCCCGGATAAAACATTAATCCAAAACATGTTCAGGGCATTATTGCCCATCTCAATATTCATATCGGGGATTACATAAAACTACAAACTATAATTCTAACCAGTCCCAAATAAACAAAGAGTATCTAACTAAGACTTCCGTCAGTAGTCTTAATCGCCCTTGTCCAGTTGCTTGCTTCTTGATCCACTTGCCTTGTCTAAAAATGTTATTTGGAAAGAGAGAGATTCAAAAGAATCCCAGTAGCAATAGTTTACGTATATGATGCATATAAACAAAGCAAGTAAACATATATCACAATACAACAATCAATATTTGAGGCCTGGCACACTGCCACGTCTCCTTCACTATTACAAGGTTGGGCTTTCGCCATGTCCCCTCAACTGTATTTGTATTCGAGACCGGGCATACGCCACGTCCCCTCAACTGTATCTGTATTCAAGGCCGGGATTTCGCCAAGTCCCTCATTGTATCTGTATTCAAGGCCGGGCTTTCGCCACGTCCCTTCATTGTATCTATATTCAATGACTAATGCAAACAAGCTGTTGGAAATTGTGCCCTAAGGGCCAATAATTGTACTTTGAACATTATTATTTTAATGAAATTTCTCTATTCTGTTATCATATTATTTGCATGTTAACTGTGATAATTGTATCCTTGGATAATTCATAAAAATTGTCCTTAAATGTCCCTGGTCGGTCATCTATGCGGGAACAGAGATGAAACAAGATCAGTATGACTTTGATAAGATATGGAGATAGAAATCAAAGTCTTAGGCACTTGTAAGAGTACAAGGTGCTGAACCGACCCACTATGAGAAAGCTACATGGATCAAGTCATAAGCTTTTCTCATGTATAACCACGTCACAATACCCTTAGACCTGAGGTCATCATGGATTCCTACATGAGAGTTGCTAAGCTTTGAACTACTCAAAAGTCACTTTTGACCGGGTGATGATAAAGGCTATGATCGAGCTTGGAGGTTTTTCATGCAGAGGAATATGAATGATCAAGATGGAATTTGTCCCTCACATTAGTAGAGAGATATTACTGGGCCCTTCAATGAGTGAGTCTGAGAAATGTATGGCCATACTATGATGAAAGGAGTTTCTGTCTCTGTTATCAGGCTACTTAGGAATCGAGAAAGTAATGGTCAGGAACAAGAGGATGACATTATCCATGCCTTATCCTTGATCGATATATCGTGTGACAAAAAGGACGTGACATAGTTGTATGACAGGTTGCATCGTGATAACGATCCTCATATGAATTGGGTAGTCGTAATGTCTTGCTAGAGGCTGCTTGCGACTTTTGGGTTAGTATAGTTATTGACCCACTGCCAACTTCATATGGGCCTACAGGGTCACACACAAGAATGGCCCAACACGAGATAATGTTTAATTTAGGGTGGACGAATTATATATATATATATATATAGTATAAAATTCATTAATAATATTATATAGATATATATATTATTTTTTTTGAAAATATATATCTTATATATATGTGTATATATATATATTATATTATATTATTATATTGTGTTAGTTTTAAATTTAATTTATTAAGATATGTTAAATTTAATAACTAACATGATAGAGATATAGCATCTCAGATTTAATTTATGAAGATAAATTAAATCTAATGGCTCTTTATTTGGATTAAATAAATAGGTTAAATTAAAACTGTTGGACAGATTTAATTTCAACTGAATTTATTTAATTAGCCCATCAAGATAATTAATTGTTGATTAATTTCGAAATTAATGATGATTAATTTTGAAATTTGAAAATAGCCCTCATAGGTTATAAACTTGATAGAGCAGATATATTCATACACACATGAGAATTGAGAGCCGCAAGTGAAACCTGAGGACACATTAGAGGCGCTAGCACACAGTCTTGGTTGGAGAGCATTCGTGTGGATACCGGTAGAGGGAAAGGACCTGACGTGTTGGCTCCTAGAGATCGTAAAAACTCTGAATCATCAAAAGGTATGAATCCTTCCAACTTTGTTTAAACGCTGTTGATAGATCCTCGATTAGAATAGGTGAAAATTTTTAAAATTCTTCCACTGTGCCTACCGATCCTAACACAAGCAATGCAATATACATGATATAGGATAAAGTGTTACTACCTTGGTCTTTCCGTTCTTGAGCAGGCACAGGCCTTCTACGCTCTGGGCAGATATCAAATCATAAAGTCATAATTAAAGACGATACGTTATCACTTAGACCAATACTCAATACCTTCACAATACTTATATTGGTTATCATTATTGTCTCTTCCTTACTCATATAAGCCTCTAATAAAAGCCCTAAAGGGTTGGAAGAACTATCCCTGGGATCCCTTTTTGGAAGCACAAAAACTGACATTTTGTACTGTTTCACACAAGTGAAGAAGGCCTCACTTGAGTGATGGTACGGTCCGCACTCGGGTATCTCAGAGTGAAGGATAGCGAGTGAGCACCCAAGAGCACAAGAACTTTTTCAGAGACAGGGACACTCGAGCACACAAGACCTTACTCAAGTGATAGCTAAATGCTTCACTCGAGCACTAGAGAGTGAAGTCTAGGAAGTGAGAACACGAGAGCAAAAGGAGTTTTCAGAGGGAAGAAGCACTCGAGCACGAGACTTCTTACTCAAGTGGAGACTGAATTCTTGCGAGTGTTGAGACACACTCTAGCATTCAACCGTGAGTGAAAACCCGAGAGGCAAGTTCTTGGTGTCAAATACACCAGCACTCAAGTGAGAACCCACCGCACTCTCAAGTGAGGCATCACTCTTGATCTTTTGCAAAAGTGAAACACCAAAACTGAAGTGAAAACGAGGAATTACACTGACTTACTCTAGTGGAACCCAACCTCACCTGAGTGATGTTCATCCCTCACCCGAGTGAACCCCATATCACTCGAGTGACTTTATCAGAAACCAGAAAATGCATAAATATTGACAGTATCCTCCAGAATTTTCCCAAGTGATCCAAATGAACCCAAAACCTCAACCAAAGCTATCCCCACACAAAATCACTCAAGGAATCTAATGAAAGTCAAAACCACCAAAATCCTATTCGATTATCATGCTTTGGTTTTAGGCAACAATAAACACTAAATTTCCAAACTTTCCAAACTCAATCATTCAATCCCCAATCGATCCTATCTATCCATATACATTCCAAATATACCATTCCATGCCAATAACATACCAAATACCCAATGACTCTCATTATCGAAAATAGGCAATAAATTCTAGAAATTCAAAGCTAATTCATTTGGCATAAAACTTAGATAGATAGGTTGGATTCACTTACCTCTTCAACTTTTCCAAAGGGAACTCTTGATTCTCCAACCTTCACAATTTCTTGAAGACACAAACCAACACCAATGGACATACTATAACCATCAAAATGAAGCTCTTAACTCAATGAACAATTTAGAGAAATGAGTTTGAACATTAGAGACCATTTCCCTTACCTTTTCAAAGCTTTTCTTCCTTCCCTTTCCTTCAATAATGGCTGACGAGAGAGAGAGAAAGAGAGAGAGAGAGAATGAGAGAGATGAGCTTGAGGAAGAAGAAAAATGATTACACTCCCTTCCCCATACCAATTTCAGTGCACAAAGAGGGAAGAGAGGAGAGAGAAATCATTTTTAATTGCATTTAACTTTTCTTAATACTTTCCCCACATGTGAGCTTGCCAAGTGTGCCATGGTCATTGGTTCTCATAAAGTAAACCACCAATTAGTCTCTCCAATCCATCCATTAGCCATTTAATCACACATCTTATTTCCTCTTAGTTAGCAATTAATTTCCCCATTAATTACCAATTTAAAGCCAATAATTCCATTCTTTCAATTTTTCCACCAATTATGACATATTAATTAATATTGTCACAAAACACATAATAATCCACTCTAATTCACAATTTCATTCTCAATAAGTGACATTAACCCTTAATCAAAATTTGGGGTGTTACACTCATGTAATCACCGGAGTTCCAGCAACCGACCCGTAGGCAGGGTAGTGCCAGCTGACGGTCAGCGAGGGTTCATTCCTTTTAAAAATAACTTGAGGGGTATTTTGTTAAAAGCACACAAACTTCGAAATCTCATACTCCCACCACATCAACTTTCTATCCTTTTCATTTTTTAATAAATATTTTAGGGTTTTCCAATTCAAATGATATTTAAATGAATTTTTTCTTTTTTTCCCCTTATTTTGTTTCTGCACCAACCTCAAAAAAAGGGAAATACGTGAAGTGTTGTGTTGAGGTGTACTGGGTGAGGTGTTGTTAAGGGTATTTTCAGTTCTTCACGGATCAATAAGGTACTCAAAATCACTTCTAATCACAAAAGTTTCTAAATAATTTTCACTTTCTTAATATAGTAATTTTGTGTTGATGCAAGAATATTTTAGGGTTAGAATTTTGAGCAAGTTTAAGTTTTATTAGTATATGACTATAAGAATGTAAAGGATGATTAATAGTGAATTTTAAATAGTCTGCTTTTATTATTTAGTTGGTATAATATTTTATAATGATTTTTCTATATAATCCATTTATAAATAATTATATATTAGGATTTTTAACCTATTAAATTTGGGTTAAATGATTTATTTGGATTAGTGAGGGTATTCTTGAGGTTTTAATCGGTTTATATTTTTTTTAAGATGAAGATTTATAACTTAGTTATTTTATGTCTTAAACTTAAAATTGGGGATTTTGTCTAAGGGAATGAAATTAATAATAATCAATGACTTGAATAGGTCAATTGAGTTAAGAAAAATATTTAAATTACTAATTGGGATTTTAGTGTGAAATTGTAATTTTTGGGAGTAATTAATTCAAAACTTTAAAATTATAGAATTAAGTTAAGTAAATTAATTTTTCCAATAACTCAAAGAGCTATTAATGTATAATAAATTGATTGTTGTAGATTGATTTTTGGGCAGATATTTGAGCTCTTGGGATAGGAGCCTTGTGATTATAATTTGCTTTGACGAGAGGTAACCACTTTCCTCTAGTTGTGCATACTTATATGATGTTTGTGAGTGATTTTTAACTATATAGAATTATAAATTTGGCTATTAATATGTGATGTGGAATTTGAAACTACGTTGTTAATGAAATTTCCATGTGGGACTTATTTTCATTGAGAAAATGACTAGTGATATTATATTATACGAATTGATATGTATTTATGAGATTGAAAAGATTTTTTTGATAATTGTGAATTGATAATGACATGTTATAATCATACATATTGATATGAGAGGGAATGGTGGATGTGGATTTGATGGGAGGTTACTCAAAGAGGAAATAAAGGGGTGAATTCCTCTACAAAAAAAGGAAATAAAGTGGTGGACTTCTAGGTGTACTGTGTAATACCTTGAATTTTGAGACTCGAGACTAAAGAATAAGCCTAAAATAAGTGGATTGCTAAGCCCTGATTTAGCAAGATCCTAAATTGTGATTAGGGGTTAATGACTCTAAAAGTGGATGTGGTTAGTGATCATTGACCCCTTTTTGGAGAATATAAAGTGGATTGTAGTCGCTTGTGTTATGAGCAACGCCAAAACCCTATATTTGAGTTCAATTATGGATTAACATCTAAATTGAATAAAAAGGAGGGGAAGGGCGTATGTATGGTGTAAATGAATATGAAAATGAGTTTGATGGTGATTCCAAGGGAATTGCCATAAATAGGGGCAAAACGGTAAAGTTACCAACCAATTGATCGATTATCGAAGAGGAAACTCATTGGTAGCTTCAAGATCAATGGTTAGGATTGATTTGTGCAAGAGATCAAAAGGGATGGAATCATGTGTGAGTGTGCCTATTTGAACTCATGGTTGGTGGAGCAAGAGGGTAACACTTGGCAAGTTTTGGACCCTTGGATTTTGGTCAAATTGTCAACACATTCCCTCTTTCCTCTCCTCACTTTTTGGACGTCCAAGAGGCCATTTTGGCTCAAAAATCTGATCATCATCCTCATTTCTCATCCCTCTCTCTCCAAAACCTCCATTTTCGTCCAAACCTTGGAGGAAAGAGAAAGCAAGAGCTAAGTATTTGGCTTGTTTGTGGTCCTCTAATGGCTAAATCCTCTTCACTAATCTTAATCATGTTGATGAGAGCTTCATTTCTATGGTTTTAGATTTTTGAAAGGAGGTGTTTTAGAGCTTGTGGAAATTGGGGAAGATGAAGAATCAAGGAATTTGTTTGGGAAAGAGGAAGATGTGAGTGTTTGCTTCCTTTTGATCTATTGATTGTGGTTTTTGGTGGAGTATTGTGAATTGTGAATTTTGCCCTAATTTTGTGGTATTTTCGTGTGGAATGTAAATGGTGGAATTGGATGTTGTTTTATGTTGAAAATGGTTTCATTTTGTGGTATTTAATCATTGGAATTGATTTGAATTGGATTGGACACATTGGTTGCAAAACTGGAAATGTTGTCCATTGGAAATTCTGTCTGGGTAGTCTGTTTGTGTTGTCATTTTGAAAGGCCAAATGATGTTAGAAAATTATGAAAATTTCCAGTCTTAAAGTTCACCTCCCAACTTCAAAATAGACATATAATTTGTGCCATTTCGTTTTGGGAACTGGGAGATATGACTGTCCAAAGTTTGGGATTGAAACTGAACAATGTTTTGGGGCAGTAGTGGATTTATGGGAATTCTGTAATTTTGTAGTGATTTCCAGTAATTGCCCATATTTTTCCTTTGTATAGGACTTGAATAGATTTCATTTGGCTTTGTAATCACTCCAATTCGATTTTTCTAGAATTAGTTATGATTTTTCAAAGTTTGGACAGAAATCTACCAGAATTTCTGAAAAATTCAAAAATGGAAAATTTTTGATGGTAACTTTGTAATTATGAGATAAATTATGATCAGCCCATTTTGGCACAAACTTAGACCCCTGACGTGAATATGGCTGACTTGAAGAGGGAAATATTAGTTGCATTGTATGGGCTTTCATGTAGATAGGAAGTGTGTGCACAAAGTCAATATTTTTGGAAATTTGCTAATTGTGATGACATAAGCAATGACATAAGCATAAGATTATTAAAGAAACATCATCTTTCTCCAAAAGCATTTTGACGCCATTTTGCAACCAAAATAAAGAAAAAGAGTTGAGAGGGTTTTGGGAGAAAAGGAGAAGAGAACTCGCAAGGTAAGACGATTTCTCCAACGGTGTAGCTCCTAACGCATATAACTCTAATCCTAAGCTACTCCTTTATGTTCTTTAAGGTTTGAAAGCTCCTCTTTTGGTGTTAAAACACCTAGGGTTTTCAGCCAAGTCAAGGGAAAAGCTAGTGGGAATTTGAGGTAACTTCCAAACCTTTGTACATTGACTATTCAGGCTATTGTAGACAATTTAATCGGTGAAATTTCGCCGGATTATCCTTGGTTGTGAAAATGGAAAATGGGTTTCCCTAGGGGTTATGATGCCCAAATTGGTACTAAATGGTAGTTGTAACCTAATGGAATAGTCAATAAAGTGGTTAGGAGTAGAAAGAAATGTGTTTATGGAGCCGAAACCGAAAAACCCCGATTTTCCCTAGAGTTCTTATAAGTTTTAGCTAGCTCTAGAAATGGGTCTTAGAGTTGGATTTTCATTGCTTTGATGCTTTCATTGAGTTCAGGAGCGAAAATTAGGTGGGGTTACAGTTGGTCACTTTTTCGGAAAATGCCAAAAAAGCATAATTACGAAAACGCCCCTGAAACCCTTAAAGTTGGGGTGTCAAGGGAAATTTTGTAATTTGACATTGAATTTGATAATTCTGAGTCCGGAAAAGGATTCCTTGGGCAAAAATATGTCAGAATAGCCTATGTCAAAATATCGGGAAAAGTACGGTCGGACCGAGTATAGCGGGGTCGGGCCAGGTCCCCGAGGGCATTTTAGTAATTTTTTAAGATAGACTCATATAACCCCCGAAACACTATGGAAGTGTCTAATGGTATATTTGGAATTGTAGGACCGAGTTGAGAGCCGGAGTTGCTGGCACGCAAATCGAGGAGAAAAGCTGAAGGTAGGGGACTTACCTTACTTGCATCATGGGTAATCAATTATTTTCCATCATGGGTAGATATTTGTAAGAACTTAAATTTTTTATTACTATGGTAGAGTTTTCAAATAATTTGTTAAACTCTTTTCTACCATGGTAATCTTTTGGAAGATGAGTTGTAATCTTTTCCATCATAGTACACTTCCGGGTTTAAGTTTTTCCCTTTTGTGAAATGGTTTTATTCATTATTAGAGAATTTGATTAAGTGTCTTGAGAAATTGTGTCCATATATTATTATGGACTTGGGGGGTAGTGGCATAATCAAAACGAGGCGGAAGACTTGACGTTAAAATAGGACGAAATTTCCATGAAATAATAAAAACTTTCGCTAGGAGCTCTTTTTTACTCTAAGTCAATCTCACTTTTTTTTTTTGGGTTTTTATTGTTTCAAGATTAACAAATTTCCTAGAAGCCAATATGTTTTCTCCAGTACTTTTCTTCTTGTTTTGTTACTACTTTTTTTTTTGATCAAATTGTTTTGTTACTAATTGAAGTATGAATGATTTCCATACGTTAAAAGTGGACTGGTACGGACACATACAAAAAATACTTGCTTTTCTTTTTATTTGTGGAAAAAAAATGAAAGGAGTGCTTGCGATTTATAATTTAAAAAGACAGAAAAATATTGTAAAAATTGGTAAAAGATAAATAAGTATGTTAAATTCCAATAATTTTAAATATAATATGATGATTTGGAATGATATGATGATTTAGAATTTTGAAATGTTACTAAATGTGAACATTACGTCATTACCTAACTATTCTTTTTTTTTTTTGTAAAAAAATCCCAAGGTTTTAAAACCTAGACTAGCTACTGAACCAGTGTCACACCCTTATCTTCTTTTCTCATTTTTTAGAGTATTTGTGGAAAACGATACGCAGTTCGGTGGGTAATACAGGAATAGTATAAATATACTGATATTATGTGCATGATTACTAAAATTCCCCATAAAGGTTCGTACCTGATAATTACAATCAATGTAGCAGCACAGGGCTACTAGGGTGTCTAAACCCTTCCCAGTGAAACGGAGACATCTTCCCGTCCTCGTTCCACTATTGCAATCCTCTCGTATAGTTCTCTTCTCTGATCTCTGTATATCTTCTATATTCACCTGTCTAAATTGTTGGTAGGGGAGAGTGAGATTCGAGAGAATCTCGGTAGGAAAACAGCACCAATATGCATACATGATAAAGACTTAATGCATGACATGCTTGCATTACATAAACTCATACAAACAAAATGACATATCAACGTGCTCAATGTTTCAAACAACATACTTATGGTAATAGCATAATTAGAAATAGAGCTTCAATAATTCATATATGTTTCACATAATCATGCAAAGCAGTAACATGCATCAGTACACCAGCACAAATATCAAATACGTGGAAGAGAGGTAAGTTCACTGCCTTAATTGCCTTTCTCTAATCCTCGAATAACGTGCCTCGTAATGCGTGCCATCGACTTTCTCTCAACTTGGTCTTAAAATGTCAAATGTATAAGAATTAGGTTAAAACTCATTCATGTACCATTTTAGGCACTTCCATAGTGTTTATTGTGGTTATATTAGCCTATTGTGAAAATTTTCCAAAATGCCCCCAGGGACCTGGCCTGTCCCACCATACCCGGTTCGACCGTACTTTTCATAAAATTTTGAATGGCGTTATTTTGACATATTTTCACCCAAGGAATCCATTTCTAGGTTTGGAATTGTCAAATTCATTGTCAAAAGATAGATATGCCCTTGGCAGCTTCGCTTTCCGAGTCTCTGGGGCGTTTTCGTAATTATGTTTTTTCAGGCTTTTCTGAAAAAGTGACCAACTATAACCCCACCTAATTTTCTCTATCGAACTCAATGGAATCATCAAATCATTGAAAATCCAACTCTAAGCCCCATTCTAGCTCTGGCCGAATTGAACAATACTCCGGGGAAAATTGGGGTTTTTCGATTCTGACTCCGTAGACGTGTTTCTTTCTACTTCTAACCACTTTATTAACTATTTAATTAGGTTACAACTACCATTTAGGCCAAATTTTGGCAGCATAACTCTTATGCCATCTCAATTTCCAAATTTAAAACCAAAGACAATCTGACGACATCTCATCCATTAAATTATCCATAACAGCTAGAACAATCAACTATTGGAGTTTCGAAGGTTACATTAAGCTCCTTCTGGGTTATCCTTCTTATGGCTGAACCCTAGCCTCTTTCAATAGCAAAATTTGAGCTTTAACTACCTTAAATAACATGGAAGAGAAGCTTAAGAGAAAGATTATACATGTTAGGTATGAAATTCACCGAAGAAATCAACCTACATTGTGAGATTTTCCTCTCCTTCTCCCTTTAAAATCTACAACACATTCTCTTTCTTATGCAGCAAAAAGACGACAGAAATGGGAATAGACAAAGAAGAAGATTAGCTTTAATAATCTTATGCTTATGTCATCATACGTCCTTGCTTGTGTCATAATTCTAATTTCTCAAAATTTTGAACTTTAAGTACATAAGTCTCTAGCCTTATGTAATCATGCCATTAAGCCCAAGTATCATGCAACTAATATTTCCTTCTTCATGTTATATGTAAGAGATGCCTAGGGGTCCTTCCCTTTGACCTCAATTGGCTTCAAAACTTGTTCAAGTTACAAGTACACTTTATGTCACAATTTTGGTCAAATTTGCACTTTTGCTCTAATTTTCCATAAATTCATATTTATTTAACCAAAATACTCCAAAAATATATTTTTTCCCCTTTATTTTTCCATAATTAATTGAAATTAAATTCAATTAATTCAAAAATAATTAATTTTGTGCGAAAATGGAAAAATTACAAAATTGCCATTACCTTTTCATTCATTTTCAGATTTCTGGCAGATTTTCTGCACAAATTTTGAAAAATCATAAATAAATTTATAGACATTGTATCGGAGTGATTCTAAAGGCTGTAGAACCCTTATTGAGTCTAGTTTCAGGAAAAAATATAACCTTTAGCCAATTAAAAGCAAAACATTCCCAGAAATTCCATTTTTGGACGCTGTTTCAGAAACTTTCCAGTTTCACTGGGTAAACTTCAAAAATTCATAACTTTTTACATACAGCTCCAAAAATTGCCTATGATGTAATACCCCAAAATTTGGGATTGGAGGCTTGGGAATAAGCCTAAATTAAGTGGACTGCTAAGCCCCAATTTAGCAGGAGCCCAAATTTATCCCCTAATGATTCTGATGTCTTTGTGGCATTAAGAAAATATAATGGTGAATTTTGGAGAATATAATTATGTTTTCGGTGAAATCGCCTATGAGGTAGTGAACTTGTCATGTGATTTTGAATGACCAAATGATGATAAACAATTATGAAATTTTCCAGGAAGACAGTAGACATCCTAAACTTTAATTTGCTAGGTCATATGACTCATTTAGAGCTATATACAAAAAGATATGAATTTTTGAAGTCAGCAGAGAAAAACTGTGAAGTTTCTGGAACAGCAGGCAAAGATTAAAATTCAGGGAATCTTGTGATTCCATCTAGCAAAATTCTATATTTTTCCATGAAACTAGACTCAATAAGGTTTCTATAGGCTTTGGAATCACATCATTTCAATTTTTCTAGAATTAGTTATGATTTCTCAAAATTTAGGCAGAAATCTGCCAGAATTTTGTAAAATCCGAATTTTGGAAAAATGGTGTAATAAAGTAAAATGATATAAAACAATTTCTCATCTCCTTCCTCCTCATAACCTGAAATGAAGTTCAGTTTTAGAGAGAGAGAAGAGTTGAGATTTTTAGAGAGAGAAGGAGAGGAAAAAGCTTGTAAAGGTAAGTGATTTCTTCGGTAAATCGGTTCCTAATACATATAACTCCGTTCCTAAGCTTCCTTTGCATATGATTTAAGGTTTGGAGGCTCAAATTTGGATGTTTGGCACCTAGGGTTTTCAGCCACCTTGAGAAAAAGCTAGTGGGAGCTTGAGGTAACTTCTAAACCTTCGTATATTGACTATTCTAGCTACTGTGGGCAATTTAATTGGTGAAATTTCTCTAGATTGCCATTGATTTTAATTTTTGGAAATGGGTTGGCCTAGAGGTTATGCTGCCCAAATTGGTACTAAATGGTAGTTGTAACCTAATGGAATAGTCAATAAAGTGGTTAGGAGTATAAAGGAACGTGTTTACGGAGACGAAACCGAAAAACCCCAATTTTCCTTAAATTCTTATAAGTTTCAGCCAGCTCTAGAAATGGGTCTTAGAGTTGGATTTCCAATGATTTGATGATTCCATTGAGTTCAAGAGGGAAAATTAGGCGGGGTTACAGTTGGGCATTTTTTCGGAAAAGGCCGAAAAAGCATAATTACGAAAACGCCCCTGAAACCCTGAAAGCTGGGCTGTCAAGGGTATTTTTGTAATTTGATAGTGAATTTGGTAATTCCGAGTCCAGAAATAAATTCCTTGGGTAGAAATATGTTAGGATAGCCCAAGATAGAATTTCAGGAAAAGTACAGCCGGATCGGGTACAACGAGGCCGGGCTAGGTCCCCGGGGGTATTTTAATAATTTTTCAAGATAGACTCATATAACCCCCAGAAACACTATGGAAGTGTCTAAATGGTATATTTGACATTGTAGGATCGAATGTGAAGCCTCGAGTTGCTGGCACGCAAATCGAGGAGAAAAGCTGGAGGTATGGAACTTACCTTACTTGCATGTATTTGATATCTTTACTTGTGTAATGATGTATGTGATTGCTTTACTTGATTGTGTACAACATATTTGAATAAATGAAGCTCTGTTTCTATTTTCGCTGTGGCCATAGTCTTGTTGTTTGAAACATTGAGCATGCAGAAATGTCATTATGGGGCATACATCTAGATAAAGCTAACATGTCATGCATAGCATCTATCATGCATGCATTATGGTATCTGTTTCCTATTGAGATTCTCTTGAATCTCACCCTCCCCTACCAACAATTTAGACAAGGCAAGTAGCTCATGGAGGGAGCGGCTAGGACTCCTTCGAGATGAGAGTTAGTAGGTTGTTATTAATGAGTTGTGAAGACTGTATATGATTCGGTTGAATATAGGGTTATGAATTTGAGATGAGATTGTGTAATCCCCATTTGAAGAATTGTAATGGGCAATTGTACCCTATGTGTTATATCTCATGTTTTGATGATAACAAAGAATATTATGAAAAAGATTTGATTAATAAATAAGTTTGAACAAAGTAATAACAGGGAAAACATCACTTGAAGTAAGCATTGGAGTAATGAAGAAAAGCCAAGAGAAAAAACTGAGAAATTTGATCAGAAGATAGTTTTCTAAGGCATTACTCGAGTATGTACTCGAGTAAAGGAACAAAAACTTGAAGTAATCAGAGACACCTTTGATTAACCTGCCAACGTTACTCGAGTAATAGTGTAAATGATTTCAAGTTGCTCTCGGCCTGCCAATGTTACTCGAGTAGCTACTCGAGTAACCAGGTAAATACTTGGAGTTGCTCTCGGCCTGCCAATGATACTCGAGTATGTACTCGAGTCCCCTATTTCAAAAAATATGTTGCTCTCAGCATTTTCAACCCTGCCAATGTTACTCGAGGAGCTACTCGAGTAACTCACTGTGGTAAGCAAAAACTTGAAGGTAGTACTCGAATAACTTGTTCTATTTTTATTACACTTCACTTGAGGCATTACTCAAGTATACAGGTATTCAAAAACTCATTTAAAGTGGATTACTCGAGTAAGTACTCGAGTATGCAGAATTATTTTTGAAGAGAAACCTCAAGTCATTACCCGAGTAAGCTATGCACATAAATTGAGTTTACTCGAGTATGTACTCGAGTAACATGGTAATCAGACTTGAAGTGCTCTCGGCCTTGAAATCCTGCCAACATTACTGGAGTAAAGCATCGAGTAACCAAAAGTTTATTTGAAGGTTTACTCGAGTTGGTACCTGAGTAACCTATGAAGAAAAGAGTGCATTACTCGAGTAGGTACCCGAGTAAACATGCATTTCCAAAGGTTTGATATTTTGCTTATTGTAATATCCCAAAAAGTGATTAAGGGCTAATGACTTTAAAAGTGGATATAATTATTGTTGAATAAACACTTCTGGAGAATGTGTGATGGGAATTTGGATATTTTAATGATTCCAATGGCTTCCTTGTGAAAATTCATGTGGGGAGAGTGTTTATTGTGAAATTGGAACCATTGGGAACAATCGTGCAAAAGTTGAAAACTCTGTCCATTGAAACTCTGTACAGGGCAGCCAATTTGTATGGACGTTTTAAATAGGCAAATGGTGTCTACAAATTCTGAAATTTTCCAGTATTAAAGTTCACATGTCAAGCTTCAAAATGAACATATAATTTGTATCATTTTGATTTGTGACCTAAGAGTTTTGGATTTTTGAAGTTTGCCCAGCGAAATTAATTATTTTCTGGAACAGTATGCAAAGATTGAAATTCTGGGAATTTGGTGGTGATTTGCAGTAATGGCCAATATTTTTCCTATGAAGAGGACTTAAATATCTTTCATTTGGCTTTGGAATCACCTCATTTCGATTTTTCTAGAATTAGTTATGATTTTTCAAAGTTTGGGCAGAAAATCTGCCAGAAAATCCGAAAATGGGAATTATGACATCATCTCATTAAAAGATGATGTCAGCATGGATTATTAATCAAATTGCTCATCTTCTTCAGCCATTTCACGCCATTTCCAGCTGAAGATAGTGAGAGAAAGTTGAGAGCTCTTAGAGAGAGAAAGAGGAGAAATCTCGCAAGGTAAGCCGATTTCTCCGACGATCTAGCTCCTAACGCGTATAACCTTGTTCCTAAGATTCTTTTCTATGTTATTTAAGGTGTTTGAGAAGACAATTTGGTGTTTAAGGGGCTAGGGTTTTCAGCCACTCTTGAGAAAAGCTAGAAGGAGCTTGAGGTAACTTCCAAACTTTCGTATATTACTTATTCTGGCTGCTGTGGGCAATTTAATCGGTGAAATTTCGCCGGATTGCCATTGGTTTTAAAGTTTGGAAATGATGTTGCCTAGGGGTTATACTGCCCAAATTGGGTATTAATGTTAGTTGTAACCTAATGTAATGGTTAATAAAGTGGTTAGGAGTAGAAAGGAACGCGTTTACGGAGCCGAAATCGTAAAACCCCAATTTTTCCCGGAGAACATGTATATTTCGGCCAAGGCTCTAAATGGGTCTTAGAGTTGGATTTTCAATGATTTGATGATTCCATTGGATTCAGTGGGCGAAAATAGGTGGGGTTACAGTTGGGCACTTTTTCAAAAAAGGCCGAGAAAGCATAATTACAGAAACACCCCTAAAACCCTAAAAGTAGGGCTGCCAAGGGCAATTTCGTAATTTGACATTGAATTTGATAATTCTGAGTACGGAAATGGATTTCTTGGGCGGAAATATGTTAGGATAGCCCAGATTAGAATTTCGAGAAAAGTGCAACCGGTCCGGGTATGGCGGGCCCAGGCCGGGTCCCCGGGGGTATTTTTGTAAATTTTCATTATAGACTCATATAACCCTAAGTAACACTATGGAAGTGTCTAAATAGTGCATTTGGAATTGTAGGATTCGATATTTGCCGCCCTCGTGAGCCAACTGCGCTGAAGGACATCAGGAAAGGATCAGGTAGTGACTCTCTCTCTTATACTATGTGTAATGCTCTGTATGTGTGTGTTATCACTGTTCTGTGATGAATCTTTGATGCTGCTGCGGTTACAGCTGGTGATAGCTGTCATTTACAGTGCAAGCTGTCGTTTACAGCGCAAGCTGTCGTTTACAGCGCAAGCTGTCGTTATTGTGATTACAGCGTAAGCTGTCGTGATGGTGATTACAGCGTAAGCTGTCGTATTGTGTATACAGCCGTGAGCGCTGTCGTTTGTGGTGAAAACCATGTATCTTTGAGATTGATGTTGCTGTTGTTGCTGGTTGTGATTTATATACATGCTTGGTATTTATACATTGTATGAGTGGTTTGTTACTACTGAGATTCTCTCGAATCTCATTCCTTCCTATGACTAACCTTTCAGACAGGGCATGTGGCTCAAAGGAGAAGAGGCCGACCCGGAGCACTTAGGACCCTTAGGGGTATAGTTGATTTTGGAAATGTTGGTTATATCTTTTGAATTCGGGATTACTGTATAATCTGAAATATGAATAGTATATTCGATTTTGGATGTAATCCCCTAGTGGATACTTAAACCTCAGGTTATATATGTATAGAATCCGGGAGTTGCCGGGGAATTGGTTTTACACTCTGTCATACGTGAATGTAGATAAACTGCACAGGTGATTATATTCGAATTTTGAAATGGAGACCAGGAACAGGAAAGAGATTTTGAATGATTTTGTGAAAACCCTACCACAAAGTAGGAGATTGAAACGAGTTTAAGTTATCCGAAGGTCTCTAATCTACTTTAATTATTTAATATCGAATTATAATTACATGATTAAAGGCAGGGTGTTACATTTTGGTATCAGAGCTGTAGTTCCTGGCAAGGGTAGAGGTTGCTAGGATAGATCCCTTAGATAGTAGTAGGGATAGAAGATTATCTGTGAATGATTGTTGTGTATGCACATGTATGTTTTATTGACATGGATATATATATGAGTTTTGTGACTATATGTGCATACTATCTCTGCTAAATTAATGGGGCAAGTTGTTTGTAGAATGAAGAAAACTAGAGGACGCCCCAATATTCCGCGTGTAGACCCAGAGGTGGAGGTCGTCAATGATAATCCACCAGATCCTATGCAAGAGCTGATGGGTCTAATCCGGGATCAAAGAGATATGATAACTGAGTTGAGAGAATAGCTCAGAGCAGAGAAGGCGAAGAACAAGGAAGGTCCAGTTCAGTCCACTCCGGAGGAAACTCAAGGAGAAACCCGTCATGAGGACACTGCTGAAGGGTCAGCACGACCCCTGGAGTCCCCACCTCACATTGTCCCAAATCAAGAATCACATGGGATGCCGCTTAGAGAGGAAAGAGACCTTCAGTTTTGGGTCACCAGGTTCTGCAAGCATCTGCCTCCTGCGTTCAGAGGGAGGTTTGACCCTCAAGCAGTCGAAGATTGGATGAACAGACTGGAGAAAATATTTGAGGTGCTTAATTGTCCGGATGAGGTGAAGCCACGACTGGCCGTTTACAAACTCGAAGGGGATGCAGACCGTTGGTGGCGGAATATCGCCCTAACCTTGAAGAGCAACAAGATGCCATTGACTTGGGAATTGTTTCAACATGAATTCAACGAGAAGTATTTTCCCAAATTAGTGAGGCTCGAGAAGGAGACAAAATTCCTGAATATCAGGCAAGGGGACGCGGAAAGCTTCGATGATTACTTGTCCCGTTTTGTTCGATTGGCTCGATACTCCTCTTATCTCCGGTTCAAGGATGATGAAGAATGGAGTTCTGATATGCTCATTCGCGGTCTGAGGCGAGAGTTAAGGAAGCGCTTAGCTACTCATCAATTTACCAAGTTCAACAAGGCAGTTGAACAGTGCAGGATTACAGAGAACAACTTGAGAGATTTGTATCCTGCCAGAGCTACTAGCCACCGCAATGAACCTAATAAGGGTGCTACCTCACAAAAGCGAAAGGGGCAAGGATCTTCGTCTGGAAGTGGTAAGAAGCCCTACCAGTCTGGGAGCCGTGACCAGCAAAGAACATATTCTGGACCATGGATTTGTCGTCGGTGTAACTAACCACATCAAGGTAAAACTTGTGATGGCAAAATAATATGCTTCAATTGTAAGCGTGTGGGGCATACTTCTGCTGAATGCAAAGAGCCACGACCAGACCAGAGACCGAGGACACAGGGCCGAGTATTCACTATGACCCATGAGGAGGCCCGCAAATCTCCTGAGCTAATAAAAGGTCAACTTCTACTTCATGGCCATCTGTTGCAAGTTTTATTTGACTCGGGTGCAAGTCACTCCTTCATTGCCTATGATTGCGTGAAGCGCCTGGGATTGCATGTGCACAAACTGCCATTTGAATTAGTAGTGTCAACTCCAATGGGTATTAAGGCCTTGACCACAGAAGCTTGTTTGAGTTGTGTCATAACTGTGGAAGGGCATCAATCTATTGTAGATTTGATATGTTTGCCTCTTAGTCAATTAGAAGTCATTTTGGGTTTTGATTGGTTAATGGCAAATAATATATTGCTTGATTGTGGAAATAAGAGGATAGTATATCCTGTATCTCAGAGGGTTGAAGATGTGGATGCTAGTATGAATTTTCTTTCGGCAGCCAAAGCTGAAAAGTATCTTGAAAAGGGTTGCCAGGGGTATGTAGTGTTTTTCTCTGTGCAAGGGGAAAATGGCGAAACCTTGAATAATATACCCGTGGTAAATGAATTCCCTGAGGTGTTTCCGGACGATCTGAGCGGATTACCTCCAGAAAGGGAAGTTCCGTTCCCAATTGACATTATACCTGGAGCTGGTTCTATATCCAAGGCCCCATACCGCATGACCCCAAACGAAATGGCGGAGTTAAAGAAACAAATAGAAGATTTGCTTGAGAAAGGGTTTATTAGACCCAGTGTGTCGCCTTGGGGAGCTCCAGTGTTGTTTGTAAAGAAGAAAGATGGGAGTCTTCGCTTGTGTATCGACTACAGAGAGCTGAATAAAGTTACTATAAAAAACAAGTACCCTCTTCCCCGAATTGATGACCTATTAGATCAACTCTCTGGTTCGTGTGTGTTTTCAAAGATTGATCTAAGGTCAGGGTATCATCAGCTGCGAGTGAAAGCAGAAGATATTCCAAAGACTGCTTTCAGGACCCGATATGGTCATTATGAGTTCTTGGTGATGCCATTTGGGCTAACCAATGCGCCTGCGGTTTTCATGGATTACATGAACCGTATCTTTCTGCAATATTTGGATCAGTTTGTTGTTGTGTTTATCGATGACATTTTGATATATTCCAAGAATAAGGATGAGCATGAGCATCATTTGAGAATCGTATTGAATATCTTGTGCGAGAAGCAATTATATGCTAAATTGAGCAAGTGCGAGTTTTGGCTATCAGAAGTGAAATTCTTAGGCCATGTTATCTCGCAAGAAGGGGTCTCTGTGGATCCCAGCAAAGTGGAAGCAGTACTGAACTGGAAGAGGCCAGAATCTGTGGCAGAAATACACAGTTTTCTGGGTCTTGCTGGTTATTATCGGAGATTTATCCAAAATTTCTCCCGTATTGCGTTGCCGATGACCAAGCTCACGAGAAAAGATCAGCCGTTTGTGTGGGACGAGAAATGTGAAAACTGCTTTGTGGAGCTGAAGGAGAGGTTGACGTCGGCACCTGTATTGATTTTACCCGATCCCAGTGTGACATATGTTGTGTATTCTGATGCCAGTGGGCAGGGATTAGGGTGTGTCCTCATGCAGCAGGGACGTGTGGTGGCCTACGCCTCTCGACAGCTCAGACCGCATGAATTGAATTATCCCACTCATGATCTGGAGCTTGCGGCCATTGTATTTGCTTTAAAGATTTGGCGTCATTACCTGTATGGTGTGACTGTGGAACTGTACTGCGACCACAAGAGTCTCAAATATCTGTATGATCAAAAAGAACTGAATATGAGACAGCGCCGCTGGATGGAATTGCTTAAGGACTATGACCTGGAGATAAAATATCACCCGGGTAAGGCAAATGTAGTCGCTGATGCTCTTAGCCGAAAGACTGTGCTCGTTGCAGCTATGATGATACAAGAAAGGAAATTGATTGAAGATTTCCGTGATTTAAATTTGACAAATCAGATCATCTGTGCCAATTACACTGTTTCTCAAGAGGAGAGTGATCTAAGGGTGGAAATTGAAGAAGCTCAGAGTCAAGATGACTGGATACAGCGCAATCTGACTCGAATCAAACAGGGAGAAGTTTCAGGCTACGACATATCGCCTCGTGGATTGGTTCGTTACCAGAAAAGAGTCTGCGTTCCACTTAAGGCAGAGTTGAGGCAGAAGATTCTGGATGAGGCACACAAGAGCCGATATACTCTTCATCCTGGTATGACCAAGATGTATCAGAATCTGAAATCGGTGTATTGGTGGCCGGGTTTGAAGAGTGACGTGACCAAATATGTTGCAAGGTGTCTCACTTGTCAGAAAGTGAAAATCGAACACCAGAGACCGCCTGGTTTACTTCAGAGTCCTGAGATTCCAGAATGGAAATGGGAAAGTGTGACCATGGATTTGGTTGTGGGATTACCCAGGATCAGAAACTATGATGCGATCTGGGTAATTGTGGACCGATTAACAAAGTCAGCCCACTTTATACCAATCGATGCTGGTTACTCTCCGGATAAGCTAGCAGAGATTTATATCCGAGAAATTGTGAAACTCCATGGTGTACCGAAGAATATCATTTCTGATCGAGATCCCCGATTCACTTCGAGATTCTGGAAAGCATTGCATGAAGCCTTAGGTACTCAACTAAGATTCAGTACGGCTTATCATCCTCAAACGGATGGACAATCTGAGAGAACAATTCAGACGCTGGAAGATATGTTGCGAGCTTGTGTTCTCGACTTTAAAGGAAGTTGGGATCGTTTCCTTCCACTAGCTGAGTTCGCCTACAACAATAGCTATCATGCGAGCATCCAAATGGCTCCGTATGAAGCATTGTATGGAAGACGGTGTCAATCACCTTTGTGCTGGAACGAGTTATCCGAAAGGAAGCTTTATGGGCCAGATTTGGTTGATCAAACCTCAGCACAGATTCGGATCATTCGTAAAAGGCTCCTTGCAGCGCAGAGTCGACAGAAAAGTTACGCTGAAAAGAGAAGACGGCCTCTAGAGTTTGAGGTTGGAGATCATATTTTCTTAAGAGTATATCCTGTCACCGGTGTTGGGCGAGCGATCAAGAGGAAGAAGCTAAGCCCTAGATACATAGGTCCTTTTGAAATCCTTGAGAGGATTGGGCCTGTAGCTTACCGAGTAGCTCTACCTCCGAGCTTGAGTAGACTCCATGACGTATTCCACGTTTCTCAAATGAGAAGTACCAACCGGATCCATCTCACATCATTGAGTATAAGGATGTTGAGCTTCAAGACAATTTCACATATGCAGTGGAGCCAGAGCAAGTCATTGACCGAGAAGAGCGACGGCTCAGACACAGGAGCTTTCCATATGTGAAGGTGATCTGGAAGGGAATGACGCAAAGAGAGGCAACTTGGGAAGCGGAGGAAGATATGCGAAGACGATATCCGGAGTTTATGGCTCAAGTTGTGTAGCAATTTCGAGGACGAAATTTAATTTTCGGGGGGAGAAATGTAATATCCCAAAAAGTGATTAAGGGCTAATGACTTTAAAAGTGGATATAATTATTGTTGAATAAACACTTTTGGAGAATGTGTGATGGGAATTTGGATATTTTAATGATTCCAATGGCTTCCTTGTGAAAATTCATGTGGGGAGAGTGTTTATTGTGAAATTGGAACCATTGGGAACAATCGTGCAAAAGTTGAAAACTCTGTCCATTGAAACTCTGTACAGGGCAGCCAATTTGTATGGACGTTTTAAATAGGAAAATGGTGTCTAAAAATTCTGAACTTTTCCAGTATTAAATTTCACATGTCAAGCTTCAAAATGAACATATAATTTGTATCATTTTGATTTGTGACCTAAGAGTTTTGGATTTTTGAAGTTTGCCCAGCGAAATTAATTATTTTCTGGAACAGTATGCAAAGATTGAAATTCTGGGAATTTGGTGGTGATTTGCAGTAATGGCCAATATTTTTCCTATGAAGAGGACTTAAATATCTTTCATTTGACTTTGGAATCACCTCATTTCGATTTTTCTAGAATTAGTTATGATTTTTCAAAGTTTGGGCAGAAAATCTGCCAGAAAATCCGAAAATGGGAATTATGACATCATCTCATTAAAAGATGATGTCAGCATGGATTATTAATCAAATTGCTCATCTTCTTCAGCCATTTCACGCCATTTCCAGCTGAAGATAGTGAGAGAAAGTTGAGAGCTCTTAGAGAGAGAAAGAGGAGAAATCTCGCAAGGTAAGCCGATTTCTCCGACGATCTAGCTCCTAACGCGTATAACCTTGTTCCTAAGCTTCTCTTCTATGTTATTTAAGGTGTTTGAGAAGACAATTTGGTGTTTAAGGGGCTAGGGTTTTCAGCCACTCTTGAGAAAAGCTAGAAGGAGCTTGAGGTAACTTCCAAACTTTCTTATATTGCTTATTCTGGCTGCTGTGGGCAATTTAATCGGTGAAATTTCGCCGGATTGCCATTGGTTTTAAAGTTTGGAAATGATGTTGCCTAGGGGTTATGCTGCCCAAATTGGGTCTTAATGTTAGTTGTAACCTAATGTAATGGTTAATAAAGTGGTTAGGAGTAGAAAGGAACGCGTTTACGGAGCCGAAATCGTAAAACCCCAATTTTTCCCGGAGAACATGTATATTTCGGCCAAGGCTCTAAATGGGTCTTAGAGTTGGATTTTCAATGATTTGATGATTCCATTGGATTCAGTGGGCGAAAATAGGTGGGGTTACAGTTGGGCACTTTTTCAAAAAAGGCCGAGAAAGCATAATTACGGAAACACCCCTAAAACCCTAAAAGTAGGGCTGCCAAGGGCAATTTCGTAATTTGACATTGAATTTGATAATTCTGAGTACAGAAATGGATTCCTTGGGCGGAAATATGTTAGGATAGCCCAGATTAGAATTTCGAGAAAAGTGCAACCGGTCCGGGTATGGCGGGCCCAGGCCGGGTCCCCGGGGGTATTTTTGTAAATTTTCATTATAGACTCATATAACCCTAAGTAACACTATGGAAGTGTCTAAATAGTGCATTTGGAATTGTAGGATTCGATATTTGCCGCCCTCGTGAGCCAACTGCGCTGAAGGACATCAGGAAAGGATCAGGTAGTGACTCTCTCTCTTATACTATGTGTAATGCTCTGTATGTGTGTGTTATCACTGTTCTGTGATGAATCTTTGATGCTGCTGCGGTTACAGCTGGTGATAGTTGTCGTTTACAGCGCAAGCTGTCGTTATTGTGATTACAGCGTAAGCTGTCGTGATGGTGATTACAGCGTAAGCTGTCGTATTGTGTATACAGCCGTGAGCGCTGTCGTTTGTGGTGAAAACCATGTATCTTTGAGATTGATGTTGCTGTTGTTGCTGGTTGTGATTTATATACATGCTTGGTATTTATACATTGTATGAGTGGTTTGTTACTACTGAGATTCTCTCGAATCTCATTCCTTCCTATGACTAACCTTTCAGACAGGGCATGTGGCTCAAAGGAGAAGAGGCCGACCCGGAGCACTTAGGACCCTTAGGGGTATAGTTGATTTTGGAAATGTTGGTTATATCTTTTGAATTCGGGATTACTGTATAATCTGAAATATGAATAGTATATTCGATTTTGGATGTAATCCCCTAGTGGATGCTTAAACCTCAGGTTATATATGTATAGAATCCGGGAGTTGCCGGGGAATTGGTTTTACACTCTGTCATACGTGAATGTAGATAAACTGCACAGGTGATTATATTCGAATTTTGAAATGGAGACCAGGAATAGGAAAGAGATTTTGAATGATTTTGTGAAAACCCTACCACAAAGTAAGAGATTGAAACGAGTTTAAGTTATCCGAAGGTCTCTAATCTACTTTAATTATTTAATATCGAATTATAATTACATGATTAAAGGCAGGGTGTTACACTTATTCCATGCACTACCCAAGTAATCTTATATTTGTTTGTTGACTTCCAGTTCATCAAAGTTTTCCCGATGATACTCGAGTATGTACTCGAGTAAACTTTAATGGATACTCGAGTAGCTACTCGAGTATGGAAACCCAGAAATTTAGAAATCATTCAAACGTTCATTGATTTGTTTTCTATATGATTAACCTTTCATTGTATTAGTATTCATAGCATATTTACAGATAAACAATGAAGAAATCATATCAAATAAGGAAAGTCAAATGAGAAGTTCAAATGCCACCTACTGCCAACGGGTATTTTTCAAATACTAGAAAAGTCAACAGTGGTTGCGCACTCTCCAACGGACGAAAAGAAAATGTTCCAACGGTCATCACCAACATATCTATATAAATGGGAACATCCAAACAGAGATAGAACAACAAGAACACACACGAACGTATCATCAAGTTCATCACTCTGTTTTACTCATTTTAGTAATTCTGTACTTCAGTGATTCTTACTCACTCTGTGAGAGAGATATTTCATTCAAACTCAATATTTGTTATTGAGATAACTTAAGGTTGTGGAACCTTGAGTTGGGATTGGATTGCAACTTGTAAGGGGGAGCGAGTGTCCAGGTGAAGGAACTTGCTTGTACTGAGGTGCCAAGAACCCACTGAATCTTGGAAGTTATAGTGAAACTCTCAGAGAAGCTCTGAGGACTGGACGTAGGTCAAAGTGGTTGTGGCCGAACCAGTATAACTCCCGATGTACACTTCGGTGATATTTCTCCTTACTCTTTACTGTTTTAATTTCACCGTCAAGTTTTATATTTGCAACGAAATTTTTAGTATCACCCAATTCACCCCCCCTCTTGGGTGAAACGCTTGCTCTAACACTATGTATCTTTAGCGAAGGTATGTACCCGGGATTGCCGGGATGATTATGTTGTGTACTCTGATATTTATATGAATGTGATTTATCTTCACGTAGTAATTGTATTCGAAATATGAATATGAGACCAAGTTAATTAGATTTTAAAAGGTATTTGTGAAAACCCTATCTCAAGGATAGGATTTTAAATGAGTTTTGATTATTATTGGTCTCTATTCCATTTTAATCGCGTATTTCGGATATAATTACAGAGGGAGTGACACATGACCTATCAAATTAAAACTTAAGATGTGTACTCTCTGCCTGTAAAAGCTCACAAAATTACATAATTATATTACACAAAATTCACCTTTCTATTTCATACAAAATTAAAAAACATGCTCACTGCCTCACAGGGAATTTCCACGAGAAACATAATTATATTATCAAAAAGTCACCCTTCCATTTCATTAAATGCCACAAATGTTTACAAGGCATATTGGGGAATAAAATTTGGGGTGTTACAACTAGCTAGGGTACTGGTCAAAGGTCAGTGTGTTAGAATGGAGTCAAACCAAAGCTAACCCGAAGCTAAACCAGTGAGAAATTGAATATTTCAGGATTAGTAATATGAAATTCTAAAGAAATTTAAAAAAGAATCGAAAAAAAAAGTGAACCAAGATGATGCCCAGATAGGACTGGTTTACTGGCCTGTTCGCCCATTTCTAGACTGAACCTGTCGATACAGTCCAGGGTTCAAAACCTAGAAAAAATCTCAAACCCCATTGCCGGCTGCCAGAGCTTTGGCATTGGTGACCGTTGGAGCTCCGATGGTCTAATATATATATTTTTTATTTCTTAAGCAAAAGTCATCGATATTTTGTTCACCATTTAGCTTCTGCAAGCGTATGGGTCACAAGTAATAAATTAGTGAGAAAACGAGTGTCGATCCACAAGGACTATGACAAAAGTGAGTTAACTAATGTAAAAATGTTCTTAATTAGGTTGAATGGAATCATTTTAATTTGATAAAGTTAAATAAAGACTTTTGACAAAAATCACAAAGTAAAACAATGGAAATTGAGAAATTGGGTTTAACTTCAAGAGGTATAAACTTAGGATTACTTCTTCCTCATTGTATTTTATGAAACTATGTAAATATCCACTTATGTTGATTAAATAAGTGTATATGCTAGTCAAAGGTTTTAAAATCATCAACCAAGATCTCTCAAGTCAAGGATTGATTTTTAATCTTCATTAAAAATATTCAATCTCTTGTTTATAATTAATGAAAACCATCTTTCCTTCAATTGACTATGATAGGTTGTTAGATATATCTCTATTCTAACAACAAACCATCCATTTAATCCCTAAACTTCAAGCCTAGCATGATTTTTCTCAAGTTCTACAATCAAAATAGCTTTCTCAAGTATCTTCCAATTGAACAATTTTAATCATGTAGTGATCAAGTACAAGATAGCATTAAGGTGAAAGAAAAATCAACATATATACTCGTTAACCAACAAAAACAAGATAATCTAGTAGTTTCAATCTATACAATAGGTAAAAGTAATCATAATTGAGAGTTCTAGCTACTCATGTTCAAATATAAAGAAATGCTATACATAGTTGCTGAATACATAAGAAGCTAAGTGGAAAAAGAAGAGAAAAGAAGAAGAACCAAGGTGCAAATCCCTAAATATCCTTTGAGAAGAGCACCTAAGCCTCCAAAATCCTCCAAATCTCTCTCCCAAGCTCTCCCCTTGCATGCTCCAACTTCCCAGAGTATAGAGTGCGTGTTTTCGGTGCTCTTCCTTAGGTTAAGTAGTGTTTTTTCGCTTCTAAAATCAAAACGCGTAGCTGTACTTTTTCAAGACTTGCTACAGCAAGTCTGTCAACTTGTGGTAGCCAGTTACATAGAGATTCAATTTTCCTTCAGATACTTGACTTGCTACAGCAAGATTGTCAACTTGTTGTGGCCAATTATATAGAGAGCATACAAAGAGTACTTGCTACGGCAAGTTTGTGAACTTGTTGTAGCCAGTTACACAGAGAGCAAACAGGGATGACTTGCTACGGCAAGTTTGTCAACTTGCTAAGGCCAGTTACACAGAGAGTAACCTTTTTGAGAATGTTTACTTGCCATGGCCAGTTGGTCAACTAGCTGAGGCAAGTTGTAAAAGTTCCTTATATCTTTGCACTGCTTCACCTCCTTTACTCTTTCCTTAATTCTTGGTTCTTATAGGGCTTCAACACTTGTCTTCATCCTCCTACAAAAGAGGGAGGATTTATAAATTCTCAATTGAATCACAAATATAACAAGAATTTCTTTGATTTTTGCTTGATACTTTGATATGAACATCTTCTTCTATACACTTCTTTCAATGTACATTTTGAACCCAAAAGATAGGTAAAAAGAGAAGAAAATGTGTTAGAATGTTATGAATTTCTAAGATTCAACATATGTATACTTGAATTGTTAATATGTATACTGAAATAGTGAACAAGGTACTTATTGAATATTTCCTTACAACTACTTTAGTTTCACTCTGGCGGTCTAACATCTTTTTTTTTTAATTCCTCAAGCAAAAATTGTTAATATATACTTGAGTTGTTAATATGTATACTAAAATAGTAAACATGGGTACTAGTTGAATATTTCCTAATAAGTATTTTAGTTTCACTATTAACTACTCAAGTATGCATATTAACTACTTTAGTTTTGATATTGACTACTTTGCGCCATCTTTTTTTTTTCAATTTCTTAGGCAAAAGTCATCAATATTTACAGTTGAGTTGTTAATATGTATACAAAAGTAGTAAACAGGATACATGTTGAATATTTTCTAAAAACTACTTTTGTTTCGCTATTATCAACTCAAATATACATATTGACTACTTTCAAAAGTAATTAATATGTATACTTGAGTTGATAATAGTGAAACAAAAATAGTTATTAGAAAATATTCTACAAGTACCCTGTTTACTACTTTAATATACTTATTAACAATTCAAGTATACATATTGACGACTTTTGTTTGAGAAGTTTGAAAAAAATATTTTAGACTGCCTGAACTCCAACTCCAGCCGTCGGTCCCCGGAGCTCTGGTGACGGGCCGCCAGAGGCGATCATCGGAGTCGAAGCTCCGATGGCAGGCAAGAGGGTTTGAAGATTTTTTAAAAAATAAAAAACTAAGGGTAGTTTGATAAATTTCCACATTTGGCAACATTTCAAAATTCCGAATCAGTCTATTTGGAATTATTGAAATTCAATATACTTTTTTTTTTACCAATTTTAACAGTTTTTTTTTGTCTTTTTTACTTTATAATTCTTATTTGGCCTCATTTTTCCCTTTTCCTCTTAGCTCATTTTCCCCATTTCATATAGGGTAAAACTTGATATGCATTAACTTTCTCAAGTGGTAATTAGCACCTATTTTTTTGTTAATGGAAAAATTTGATCGACAATAAAATTAACAAGAGAATCAAAATGATCTTAAAAATAAAAAATAATGATCGTACTAATACCTTGGTGGGAGTATTTTTTTTTCTATTTTATACATTTTAAACATATGCACATGAACATATCAATGTCAGATTAAGTTTGAAATCTTATCCAAGAGTGTCGAGTGACAGTAAGACTAAGCCAACTTACAGTTGGGAAATAATTGAAGCTTGGTGGAAAGCTAGCATCAAAATTCAAATCAAATCTTAGCTTGAGAAGACATAAAGTTAATTTGGCGATTTATTAACTGTTGAGCATTCACATTGTATTGGTGGACATTTCTTATTTTTTTCATAAAATGATCAATTATATAAACAATCAAGTTGGAATAACTAGATATATGGAAGAAGGAGTTAGGAGTATATCACTTTTGTAATAAGAGTAACTAAAAAAAAGATTGAAGATGTAGTTCAAAGATGCTCTAAATGATGGGGCAAATTGTATTACCTAGTGTAGCATCAATCTCAAGTTATATACACAAAAAGTAATGGGATCAGTTGATAGTAAATTGACATTTCTTATTTAAAGTAACCAAAAATTGCAACAAAATAATAAAATAGTTTGGTCATATGCTCTTTTTTGCTTGAAGCCCAAAAAAAATGTTATTTAATGGAAAAAAGAGACACATAAAGACTATTCAAAATTGGAAAGGACAGAGATGTGCTTCGAATTTCAACATTCCTATAAGATGCTATGTCTTTTTTTTATAACTGACCAAAAAGTCATACTATTAAGCTGTAGGGCCCAAAATTATATGCTCAAGCACATAAATAAAATGATTTATGTAAAGAAAGCCTAGTGGCACATGCTCTATAGCCACAACCCAAAAGTCTGTTTATTTGCTCCCACAGAAGACTTAATCAAGTTGAAAAGGTAGTGCTTGCATTTTATCTGAGATAAAGAGATCTCCTTCTTAGATCTACTAATATCTTGGAAAAAAGGAACTAACTGGGTCCTCTTGTGTGTGTTACTATAGATAGGAGTAGTCTAGTGAGGAGCAGGGTATGAAAAAGCCTATCTAAGACTCCTCTAATATGAAGTTCATTTTTGTTCATATTGCTCTGTACTCAATTGCCAAATTAGTTCCTCATCTCTTAATCTCTTCCTTACAGTATATCATTTGTTCCATATTTTATAAAAGCCTTACATTGTCAGTGTCCGCCCAACTAAAATCTCTATTATAAAATTTTGGTTATACAATTTGGCATTGTCCTTAGGGACTGGCAACGGATTTCAGTGAGATTCATTTCATCTCTATTCACTCTGATTATTTGACATGACAAACGTACCTACCACAGGAAATGTACCTACCATGGGAGATGTACCTACCAATCTTTAGGAGCGTTTGGACAAGATGCCTGTCTTACTGTAGGAATAGACTCAATAAATTTCCACTCAAGTTCTCTTGGTTGCGTAGCAACAGGAACATTTCTAGGGCTTAGAAAAGGAAAACAATGCCTTACGAGAATGACTTCCTACATACTCCCCCCTAAGTCACCCCTAATCTTTACCAAGAAGGACGATTTTTGACCGCTCTCATCCTGTGTATGCCATAATTGGAGACCCCCAACACTGCGAGAGGCATACCCAGAGCAGTAGGTAACGAAATCCCAGTTAGAAATACTACTAATGATTCTCATGCTACATGTACACCAACTACACCAACCAAACTAAGCGGTAAGAAAGAGGGGGCAGATAGACCCACCTACAACGACTAACCTACCAGGTTGGTATGTCAAACGATGAGAAGTGGGACAAGAGGTTCTAAGAGCTAGAAGCAATGATACTTCGCCTACCAGGTGTGCCATCTCCAATAAAGAACAGTGCCCCTAATAGCTTCACTGATTCACCTTTTATGGATGACATAGCATTAGTGGAGGTGCCAAAAAAAGTCATATTCCCGAATATATGAGTCTATGATGGTTCAACAGACCCAGACAAACATATGGCACAATACAGTAAAGGAGGAATACTGTCATGATACCTCAGGAGATGTGAGAAGCTTTTATGTGCAAAGGTTTTGGTTCCATTTGGTTGGACCAACATTGAGATGGTTTACCAGCCTACCACCAACTCGATAGGATCATTCACAAATTTGAATGACTTGTTTGTACAACAATTCTCTAGCAGTAGGAGGCTTAGAAAATGTAACACCCCAAATTTTATATTCACTAAATATATTATAATTATTTTAGAAATTCAATAAAATGGTGAATATTCATGAATTTGGAATTTATGAATTATATAAATGTTCATATTTATGAGAAAATGGGCAAAATGATTATGGAATTAATTTGGGTAACTTAAAAAGCCCAATATTAAGGTCCAAAAATGGAGAAATAATATAGAAAATATTTGGTCCAAAAATTTATGAAAATTGGCCAAATAAAAAGAGGAAAAGAAATTAGATTTAAAAGGTAATGGCAAAATTGTAAATTTGCAAATCTAGCACAAAATTAATTATTTTCTGATTAATTGAATTGAATTTCAATTAATTAATGAAAATAAAAGGAAAAAATATATTTATAATATTTTGGTCAATTTAATATGAATTTATGGAAAATTTGAGCAAAAAGTGTAATTTTGACTAAAATTGAAACTTTACATATATACGTAACCGGAACAAGTTGTGAAGCCAATTGAGACCAAAGGGTAGGACCCCTAGGAGTCTCCTACATGTAGCATGATGAAGAAAATATTAGTTTGGGTTAACGAGCAAAGTCACATATACATAGGAATTATGTACATAAAGTTGTTTTTTGTAATTTTTGGAAATTACATAAACTATTAAAATATGATAAAACACTTCATCTTCCTCTTCCTAGCTCAAAACTGACGTGAAACAGCCCTTAGAGAGAGAGGAAGTGCAGAATTTTTAGAGAGAGAGGAGGGGAGGAAAAACTTTACAAAGGTATGCTATTTCTTCGGTAAATTGGTTCCTAATGTGTATAACTCCGTTCCTAAGCTTCTCTTTTATGTGATTTAAGGGTTGAGAAGAAAATTTTGGTGTTGGAGGACTTAAGGTTTCGGCCAAGTCAAGGGGAGCTAGAGGGAAGCGAAAGGTAACTCTCAAACATTCATATATTAACTCTTCTAGCTGTTGTGGATAATTTAATCAGTGAAATTTTGCTGGATTGTCTTTGTTTGTAAAATTTGAAAAAGTGGCATTAGAAGTGTTATACTGCAAAAATTTGGATTAAATGGTTGATGTAACCTAATGAAGTAGTTAATAAAGTGATTAAGAGTAAAAAAGAATATGTTTGAGGAGTTAGAATCGAAAAACTCCGATTTTTCCTGTAAGATACCATAGTTTTGGCTAGACTGAGATCTAGGGTTTAGAATTGGACTTTCAATAATTTGATGGTTTCATTGAGTTCAGGAGGAAAAATTAGGTGGGGTTATAGTTGATCACTTTTTCGGAAAAGCCCGAAAAAGTATAATTACCAAAATGCCCCTGAAACCCTGAAATAGGGGCTACCAAGGGCATTCTTGTCCTTTGGCAGTGAATTTGGTAATTCTAAGTTTGTAAATGGATTCCTCAGGAAAAAATATGTTAGAATAACCCATGTTAGAATTTTAAGAAAAGTACAGCCGGATCGGGTACTGAGAGGCCGAGCCGGGGTCCGGGAGCATTTTGGTAAATTTTCACCATAGGCTAATATAACCACTATAAACACTATGGAAGTGCCTAAAATGGTACATGAATGAGTTTTAACTTCATTATTGTACATTTGATATTTTAGGACCGAGTTGGAAGTCTAAGCTTGGCACGTTTTATAAGGCGGACAATTTGAGGTAAGAAAAGGGTTTAAGGTAATAACTTTATCCTTCATAAACTATGTGAATGTTTATATGCTTCGTATATGCCATCTTTTGCAATATATATGATACATAGTGCACACTGATGAATAGTGCCTACAGGTACACTGATATACCCAGTCATAGACTAAGGTACGGGATGTGTAGGGGTCATAGCTGTAGTTGGCTCTTAATACATTTCCGACTAAACCAAGTTATGTGTTACTATAATATTGCATTATCTGGTATTTGACATATTCATTTATCGTATTTTCTATGAATGATAATATGTTGCTATGGGATTCATTGGAATCTCACCCTTTTTCAAAATGACAAAATTCTAGCAGGAGCTAGCGGCTTCAAGGGAAAAGCAGCCGATATGGGCAAATGAGGGTGTGGAACCCAAGAATTTGGCTAGTGGTTATATATGACCTATGTTTTAGACATATTTGGATAAATTTTAAATATTATCAGACCCTGCGGAGATATATCCTGCATGTAAACATGTACTTAATATCAATATATTTGTACTATTTTTGTATGCTTGTGGAACTTGGTCTTTACTACTCTATAAATATCAAAATGAAAACAAGTGTTGACAGAAAATAGCCCAACGACCTCTACCGAGTCATCCAAGGAAAGTGAGAATCATTGGTGACTATGTTGGCAAGTTTAACAAAGAAAAAATCAACACACCCAACTATAATGCACAAACTACCATTGTTGCGTTACATAAAAGTTTGCTTCCAAACTCTGATTTATATAAGGAACTAACCGAATACACTTGTCATACCATGGATGATATACTGGCTTGAGCTTGTGTCCAAATCAAGTGGGAAGAATATGAGGTGAATGCTAGTCAGTCCCACTACCATGATGGCAAACCATCAGATAGGATGAGTAGGAACCTAAGACGGTCCAACTATAGCTTGAGAGTAGAGCCATACCTGACGACACACCAGCCAGGCAATCAAGCCAACCACCTACCATCCTCCCTTGGTAGGACACTCCCACCAAGGAAGCAAGCGATAAGAAGCTAGGTATGATGTATGAAGGCCTTTACAAAGTAACTAGGGTAGTTGGTCAAGGGGCATACCAACTAAGTAACAGAAACAATAAACCATTAAATGAAATTGGAATACCATACATCTCATGAGGTACAACTTCTAAGACTTTGCCTTCCAAGTTTACTTTCTTATTCCTTGATATGTACTAGACCTATGGGCAAGAATATGATTATACATACCGTAAATATGACTACAACATGTGACCGACGCTTTAAGCTATATGGTCCCGTCGCATTCAGTACTTTGATAGCAAAAGTCCCACCATCCATTGACTTCATTTCATTACAGGACTCCTTCATGTTAAGTTGATCATCATAAGCTCACCCTACCCAATAGTTCAATTATTGTTGGTTAGTTGGAAGTCTTTTGCGACATACTTAACACAATGTTGCAACCTCATAGAAAACAAAGTTGTATGCTAAAACTTTGTATTGTGGTCTATTTTGGTTATAAAACAAGGTTAATTTTTAAACAATCATTTGATTCATTGTTTGCAATTGTTATATGACTTCTTATTCTATTATGAACATATCAACTCATTACTCTGTGCTTGGTACATCAAACCTAACAACGCAATGGATGCATCATATAAACCATGAGCGCTTTACATCAACACTTCTAAATATTGAGAACCCAACTTTAGGGGTGTCCTGTGGCAAAACACAAACCTGACCACGAAGATGTGATGTACATACCTACTGACCAAAATCTGTATGGTTGGTTAAACATTATCTCAACGCCACAATATGTACTAGCATATGTAAACATTCTAGCATAGCAAATAAAGCTCTCTACTGACACTTCTAAACATTGATAACCCAACTTTAGGGGTGTCTTGTGGTGAAACACAAATTGGGCCGTGAAGACATAACATACACACCAAGTGACCAAAATTCTCGTACTTGGTCAATTATTACGACAATACTGCAGTCCATACTAGCATACATGAACTTGCTGACAAACAAAGCATTACATTGCATGGCCGGTGCAACATATGAAAACCTTAATTACAGAAGATTAGCTATACAAACATAACTGGCATAGCAAGGGTTCCTCCCAAACAAACCATAAATAAGAGAAGGCACCTAAGATGGTGCGTCACAATATAATTTAAAGATCGTTAAGTGCGTAAATTGTTATCAATCCATTACTCAAGCAAAATGTATCCAAAATAGAAGCAGAGCCCAAGCACAAAAAAACCCAAGAGAATTCTAATCGAAGTGGGTTCTAACAAAAAGGCACATGCAACCCTTATTGATTTCCATCACTAGCACTAGCAACAGAGCTATCATCGTCTAACCTACTACAAAAAAGGAACTAATATTCTACTCTTGCTTGGTTGGGATCCTATTAGTCCGACCAACCCTCTTTAAGCTCCTTCGTTATCTGAGCTTGAGTATGGAATGCTACCTCTACAGCAACATCCTCAAATTGTTACTTCAACCCACTGTTTTTTAAATACACAACTGACAACTAAAGTTTTGGTGCTACCAGCTCCTTTGTTACCTACTCTACCTATGCTTAAAGCTTAGCTTGGAATCTGACATATTCACTGCAACTTGTCATAAGTCATGGACCGTCTTGTCTTTCTTGATCATCGGATGTAGAAAGCGTTGAACAGATGAGATTACGAGTTCACTCTCCAAATCAATATTCAATTGGACTTGAAAAGTGGGGGCCTTAATGTAGGGCCTAAAATTATACGCTTAACCCATAAATAAAATGATTTACATAGAGAAAGCCTAACAGCACATGCTTTATAGCCACAACCCAAGAGTTCAATTATTTGCTCCAACAAAAGACTCGGTCAAGTTGAGGATGTAGTGCATTGCATTTGATCTTAACTAAAGGGATCTCCTCCCTAGATCTACTAATATCCAAGGAAAGTGGAACTAGCTAGGCCCTCTTGCATGGTACTATAAATAGGAGTAGTCTAGTGAGGACTAGGGGATGAAAAAAGCCTCTCAAAGACACCTCTCATACCAAGTTCATTTTTGCTCTCATTGCTTTGTCCTCAATTGGCAAATTAGTCCCTCATCTCTTAATCTCTTCCTTATGGTGTATCATTTGTTCCATATTTCATAAAAACCTTACGTTGTTGGTGACCCTCAAAGTAAAATCTCTATTGTAAAATTTTGGTTATATATAAGCCATTAACAAGTTTAATTAAGGAATTCCCCACTTTTCATTATATTTTAACAATTTTCGTTTACCAAGTAAAAAATTTACACTATCAGGCCATTGGCAAGGTTAGTTAAGGAATTCACCATTTTTTATTAGGTTCTAACAACTTTCGTTTACCAAGTAAAAAATTTACACTATCAAGCCATTGACAAGGTTAGTTAAGGGATTCACCAATTTTCATTAAATTTTAACAACTTTCGTTTACCAAGTAAAAAATTTACATTATAAGGAAATGTTTTAAAAGCCGGACTGGATGTCAACAAAAAATGTGAGAGGGTCATGGTTTGTTCGTTCGAATTGGCGGTCAAACCTATAACATAATAATTAAATTAAAAATAATATTATATATACATAAAATTTTATAAATGTAAAAATGTATAAAATTATTATTTGAAAATATAAACAAACTTACATGTAAGTTACATCTCAATATTAATGACACATAACAGTATTCTCCAAAAGGTAATATGTTAAATTGAAATATTTTAAATAATATATATATATATATATATATGTATATAAATGATAAAGATAATGATTAATTAAGCACATTCTTATTATTTTCCCTTTTTATGTTAAAAACAAAATTAAGACACAACTTCTTTTTTTAATATAAAAAAGATTCACTACTACAAAAGAGGGATTTAATGGCGCCCCTTTGAAAAAGCACCATAGATAATAGTTTTGTTTTAAAGTTCAGATTCTACGGTGCTTTCTAATTAAGCGCTAAAGCTTAGTATTAGGCTTGTGCGGCACTTTCCTAGAAAAGCACCATACAAAACATTTATTTTTTTAAAAAAAATGAAAGCCCAAGCTACGGCGCTTCACAAGAAAGCGTTGTACCTGGAATAAATTTTTTAGCATTTCTTTTATTAGAAAAAACCCTTATCTGGCGCTTAAAAATAAAGTGTCGGATAAGGTTAGAGTAAGTCAAAAAAATATCATTGTTTAGAATATCGTGATGTAATAAGTCTAAAGGGATCAAGTTTCAATACATTATTAGATTGAACTCAAAATATGACCAAAAGATAGAATGAGAAGGTAGGATTTCTAGATCAAATACTATAACCAATTAACTAATCTTAATTTGAAACTTATTAGAATGTAATATCTTATTTACTGACAATGGCCATTAATGTAATATTGAACCAAAAGATTTGGTAATAAAAACTAAAAGACAAAATGATAACAGTCCATGTATAAAAGCTCGTAATATCTAACGTTGGTTGAATTGAAGTACTACCTTTTGGATAAATCCCAAAAAAAAATGTTGGCCTTGGTCGGTGCTTTAAAGGAAGGCGCCGACCAAGGCCGTCAGTCGCTTGGCTTGGCCAGCGCTCATGAGTAAGGCTTTGCCGGTGCTTTACTCATGAGCGCCGGCCAAATAGGCCTTAGCCAGTGCTCTAGTTAGGAGAGCCGACTAAGGCCAACCCTGCTTAACTGGCCTTAGCTGGTGCTCCAGTTAAGACCGCTGACTAAGGCCGGCCTTGTCCGGCACCTTTATGGAAAGCACCAGCCAAGGCTCGAATGGCGACAAGGCCATGTGGCCTTGCATGCACAAGGATGCAAAGCCACATATATACTCTTTGGCCTTGTATATATTATGCATAGGGAGTTCAGATTGAGCCGAGCAAGAAGAGAGTGAGAGATCAAAGAGACCAAAGAAGGTGATTTTCATCATCACCTTCATTCCTTTTTTTATATGCTAAGGACACATGCACCCAAGTTGATTGGTTAAGGCACTCCGTTAGCTCCACCAAAAAGTTCAAAGTTAATTAAGGCAAGCTTCTTCACCTTCCTTCCTCATTTAATTTTTATGGTTTTGACATTATTTTAAGTATGTTTTCTTCCAATTAATTTGCCAATGCATTCCCTTAAAAAAATTTCATTATGCGGGTTTTAGTTTTTTTTTTGTATTTTAACTTTTTTTTCTTTTGTTTAATAACAAGAAGTCATGAACTTGGTAATTTCACTGTTCGGTTATATATATATATATATGTATCACGATTCATTTCTTCACTTTCATGTGAATAATCTTTCTTTATCACTATTCATTATATTTGTCTTATGTTGTTGTTGTTACAACAACAACAACAACAACAACAATAATAATAATGTAATATCACTATTCATTTATCTTATTTTATATCAATATTTTTTTGTCAAACTTACTTTATATTACACGTTTGGAAAAGTATTGGATGATTAATGTTTTATAATGATGCAACGATGCTTCATGTGCAAGCGCCATAGCTCTGTATTTATTTTTTTTAATATATATTGAATGGATTTTACGGCACTTTTAAACAAAGTGTCGTAGCTTTAATTTGCCTTACCCAGCACTTTTACTTTAAGCGTCATACAAGGTTACACTTTGAACGACACTTTAAAAGAAAGTGCCATACAAGGTGATATAAATTTTCACATCCCGCCATTTTTCCCACATTATCGTCTTTCTCACGCCTCCTCCATCTCTCCATTTCCCAGAACTTATTGGTCCACCACATTATCTCCATTCGATCCCCACTCTACTTTTCATTATCCATTATCCCTACTCACTCCTCTCTTTGACAGCGGGAATTAAAAGCTTGTTTGGTCCCCACTATTTGATTTTCTTGTCTCGTTGTGCACATTTCTTCATATCTTTTTTTGTCACTTCATTTTTTTATGGTACAAAGCTTGGTCACCCACATGTTCTTTGCTTTGTCTAAATCTCCTGCAAGAAGTTTGACCCATCTCAAAAATTTCTTTCATTTCTATGTGTCACTGTGAGTTGATGTTTTGTTTGTTTTTTTAACTTGTAGAAAAATGGATCCACACAATATAGATGAAGTTCCCGAGGCTGAAAATAATGATTAGGCAGCATTTGAGGCCCATGTAGCTCGAGGCAAGACCGTAATGTCCAAACTGATAAAACAAAGGAGTAAGGGCATTATATCACAGCTGCAATAGAATGAAAAGAGAAATCCAGTTGGACTAAATGCTAGCTCATTCATTAATTACCTTGAGACTACTGTCAGAGAAAGAGTCCCCATTATAGTTTCAGATTGGTGATGGGGAAAGAAAAATTATTCTGATATCGTCTTAGGTTCCGTTAAGGTTAAACATTATTTACTTTATTATTCTGGTTGTTTTGTTTCATGAAATTACAATCTAATATGTGTGCTTTTTTCTTATAGTCTTGTTTATTAATTGATGAAGATAAAGACAAATAAGTGCTATGAAAATGCGACAAACTTATGAGAAACTTTCATTCCGTTCTTGTCAAATTCTACTTACGGGACAACAATGATAATATCAAACATTCACTGCCAGAGATGTACGATGGAATAACAACTCAAGAGCAGTGGGATGAGTTTGTGAGCACATATACTACTGCGGAATTTGAGGTAATATATTATTAGCCTTTACGGAGTACATGTAATGTATTTGTAATTAATATTTACTGATGTAAGTCACTTGTATGTGACCAGAAAAGAAGTGAGCAAAATTGTGTAAAAGTGTCCAACATGCAATACCGGGATATGAAATGACCGGTATCGTATGCAATGTTGGAGCAACAATCAGTAAGAACTAATAACTATTTCATATAATAAAGATTTCTATGACTAACTACAACTAACTTTGATTTGCAGATAAAAGACTCACATTCTGATGTCACACATATACCACGGCATGATTTGTGGCTGGCCGGCTGCACAAATGAAAAAGGGTGACATGCCTAGCGAACAAGCCAGAAAAGTCGTAGAATATTGTGTAAGTCGTCAATTATACATATAATAAAGATTTACCTTTACTTAAATTATTCTTTTTTATAATAACTACTATTGTTGTATTTTTTTTGTGATAGCGCACAATGACACAAGAGCAGCCAGAGTTGGTGGCTTATATTGGTTGTGATGATTTGCTCAGCAAAGGTCTTAGAGCTCCTGAGTATAATGGTCATGTTCGGGGTACTGGTTATGCAGTAACCTGACCATCTTACTTTGGATCCCAAAAGTGACCCAACAAAAATGACTTCTTGCAACTAAAGAAGGAGATTTCTAGCTACAAGCAGCAGATAAGCGGCTACACGTAGCAAGTAGAACAATTTGATTGTCATGTGCGCTTGCTGGAAGAGCAATATGCATTATTGAAGGCTCAACTTGAAGTCTTAATGCAGTCTATGCTAGCACCTAGTCCAGTATGTGACAGCACTAGTGCGAGGGATAGTTGTCCATCCACCCTTAAAGTCCTTATTCCTTTGGTAATTAATTTCCTCTATAGTTAAATTTTTTTATGTTATACATTAGTGTACCTGAACAAGTTAATTATACGTTTTATAGGGAGATTCAAAGTGCAGGTTGCATGCCGATGAGTCTTTTAGGCACACAGTTGTTGTAGGCGTGGCCTATAACACCAATAACGATATACTTCATAATTCACCATTTTCCAAACACGCTCTGAGTAAGGGTTGATGTATGCAAAAACGATGATGTCCTCCTACCAATCCCTTCTCAGGATGAGCAAACAATGGTCAAAGAAGTTGTCAATGGTTATGTTGCATGGCCAATAGGTGTGATTGAGCCATACCAAAAGGTAGTTAATTACAATTCTTTCTACTTTTTTTATGCTTTCATCTACAACTACATGATTTAATTTCATGATTTTTGTAGGTTGCTGGTCGTTATAAAGGAAAAAGAATTGAAGGGCATACGAAGAAATCAAACTGTTCATCAATTCATCAGAAGTCCCAGCCCTCAACCAGCAACAGAAGCAACAAAAAAATGAGCTCATATCGCCAACAATTGGCATCATTGGCACCAGATATTATCAGCCAAGGAGGTCTGGAAATACCTTTCGATAGTGAAATCTATCACACAGCGATAACTGAACATGTCAATGGTAGTGTATTGAATGAAGTGCTTAGTCGTGAATGGGTTAGTGCGACGGCCATCAACATGTGGATTAGGCACTTTATCATCATCATCTATCGCTCTTGTTATTATTCATCATTTAATTTATTTTGGTTTTAATGGCATTATTTGCTTTCTATAAAGGCACTTGTACCACGATATATTAGTGCAAACACCAATCGTGCATAGATTTGTATTTGTCAACCTACACCTCATTGGCCAGCATAGGGGGACTGATTTGGAAGAACAATCTAACGATCTTAAAGACATCTTCATGTGGAGAGCAAACCCCAATATGTTCTTTATTTTGCCATACAATTCGGGGTAAGTTATTTGTGATAATATTTTAATAATGTATGTGTTTTTTATTCTTTCACTTTTACCATAACATTACTGTCGAAGTAAAATTTATAAAATATTTTAGGTTACATTGGATTTTGATTGTTATCCATCCAGTGTCAGCTGGAAGCCCTCGTATTTACTATTTGGATCCTTAGTAGCTAGTTATCCAGAGAACTAGCCTGATATGAAGATTATAATCAATAAGTAAGTGTATGGTGTTGTGTAAATATTTGTGTGTGTGATTATTGAATAACCAAAATTAATCCGTCAGTACTTGTTTTGTTAGTGCATTAACCGCTTATAGAAGAAATGTTGGATTGAGCTATTTTCAACGCAATGACCTAGTCAGCGCCTATTCCTAAAGGAAGATTGCGATGGTTATATATGAATTTACTCAAATCTGTCATTCAAAATTTTTTCTTCAAAAATTGACTTTACCATTTCTTTATATTGTTGTAGTGCCCATTCCAACCAAATGACAATGATTGTGGTTATTATATTATGAAATTTATGAAAGATGTAATTACTCATCATTATCTAAATTATGTCCATGCGAAAGTAAGTTCAATTCTTTTACTTGCAATTCATATTGTATTTTAAATTTAATTGAATAGTGTCTAAACTAATTGATTTTTTAGTGATTTTGATTCATTCTGTGTATGATTTTTATGTAATATTATCAAGATCAACGTTATGCCCAATTGACTGACCAACAAGTGAATGAAATCATTGAAGAATGGTGTGAATATATGATCAGGCAAATAGCTAATACTTAGGTACATACGTTAAGTTGTTTTTTGCCTATCCTTGTATGTGTTCTTTATTCTCATAAAATTAATTGTACATTATAATTGTTACGTTGTAATTCCATATATACATTTAATACTCATTTTATGAATTAGTTATGTATTATTTCATTTTCTTTTGCTTTGTTTATTTTGTTTTGTTTTTTTCTCTCTATTTGAATTGTTATGGATTTGAGGAATTGACATGGGTTGATCATGTTTAAGAAAAGGAAATAATAATGTAAAAATAATATTTTAAAAAAAAAATCCTTACCTCCTACGATGCTTGAAGTTGAAACGCCGTAGGAGGTTATTAGCTCCTTCAGCGCTTCATCTTGAAGCGCCAGAGGAGGTTCCTGTGGCGCTCTATTATAAAGCGCCGAAGGAGGCCTTCATTAATTTAAATAAAAATAAATGTAAGTTACGACACTTTTAGAAATTCAAGAAGTGCCGTAGATTACTTTTATGGCTTTGGAAGCTATGGCGTTTGCTAAGTACTGTAGTATTCAAAAATAAAAACATTTTTTATTAAGTTTTTTGTAGTAGTGATTAAAGAAAATAAAATATTAAAAATCAATTCATTTTATCCATTAATTACGTGGCAAAAACGGTTATTCATGGGTTAATGCGATTTTTTTTTTAAATTTTCAATTGTGTCGTTTTATATTTTTATTTTTAATTAAAAATGATATTTCTTTCTCATAATCTCTTATCTTTTTTTTTTTTGTTTTGGCCAACCTCATCATCTCCAATCTAAACATTCTAACAGACCAACATCCAAGAGGTAGCGACATGGTTTTACTCTTTTACCCATTGGTTATAGGTAAATGTCTAATTGGAACTCTTTCCAATGCAGTCTCTCCTCTTTCGAATGCAACCTCTCGCCGTCCTTGTTTATGTACTCAAAAGCAACTTTCAAATCAAACATCTTTTGTAATGTCTGCCTCTCTACTTTTTGTTTTCATTCATCTCATTTCTTTCTCTCCTTATGGTCCATCATGCATCCAGCTCCTCTCCCTTACTTTTACTTTCTCGTCTCTTTTTCCTCTTTTACCCAAAAATATATTGTTTTGAGAGTGAAAAAAAAAGAAGATGTTGGGCCTTTTTTTTTAAAAATAATATTCAGCATTCTGAAATATTTTTTTGGTGACATCTAATATCTTAAAATAATTTAAATATTTTTTTAATTACAACGAGCAGTCTAAACTTAAAATATAGAGTGTTGATTAAAAGAATATTTCGAGGGATTAGATGCAAAAAAAATTATATTTTAGAATGCTAAGTGTCATTGAAAAAATTATTTAAGGTGTTGTGTGAGCTAAAATTTAATTTATAATACAGGGTGTTGCTGAAAAAATACCTTAGAGTACAGTTCGCTAGACAGTAATTACTACTGAAAAAATATTTATCAGTGCATCAAAAATTATTTTAGGGTACTAGGTGCCACTAAAAAAATACATCAGGGTACTAAATGTAATTTTTGAAAAAAAAAATAGCCCAACCTCCCTTTTTAACACCCACAACAGTATAGTTTTTGGTAAAGAAGAGGAATATTGTTGTCACCGTTCTGTCATTTAAAAACTGCAGCAAAATTAATAGAACATCATATTTCTTAGGTGCAAATCAATAAGATTCTCTTGTCATCCTCCTCTTCTTTAGGCCCCTTTTTCTTTCTCTTCCTCTCTTCTTTTACATTCCTATCATGGCGTGTTTCAATTATTGACCCAGGCGGCTATCATTGATTTGCCTTCGGCTTCCAGTTGCTTGCCAATTTCCGGTGTAAATCCCGGCTTGAGATAGCTCATTCCAGTCTAACTCGTGAAGCGGTCCAACGCTACTAACTGACTCACTTCTCTTGCGGGTTGCCAAAAGAATCGGTCGGACTGCTCTGTCTAGCTTCAATAACATTGCTATCAGGCCATTGACAAGTTTAATTAAGGATTTCATCCCTTTTCATTTGATTTTAACAACTTTCGTTTACCAAGTAAATTATAGGGATGTTGAAATTTGAAGTACCTATCTATCCTATATTATTTTAAATGGTCTTTATATGTTTCCAGAAAAATTGAGAAAAGGTTCTCAATAAAAAATTTATTGATTTGTCAGTAATAGTTGTTTGGTACACCGTCACCAATATTAGCTTGGTTTACACTTCAAAGCCATATAGACACGGCGTTTTTGTGAAAATGCAGTGAAAGTTGTTTTGGTACAAACACTTTTTGACTCCAAGTCAATTATATTTCCTTTTGATTTTATTTTAAGGAGTTTTATTTATCCCCAGGGGTTCTCACTGTTTTCAAATACTATGAATTATATATATACACATACAAGTTGATTAAAGAGCCAATTCTCTTTATAATTAGAAGGTCACATATTTTATCCCACTTATAACCTTAGGCCGCTAGAGTCTGCCTTCTTGATTAAAATTAAAAAAAAAAAATTAAAAACAATAAATATGCTAAATAAGATATGCTAAAGATAAGTAATCTTATACATACAATAGGCAAGATCAAGAGGACAATCCAGATCTTTGGGGGAAGGAAGGGGGAGATCAAGAGGACATCTTAAACAAATCAAACGGGAAAAGGCTTAACACTTAACACCCTTCAGAAAATGAAAAGGATTTAGCATATCAAGAATTTCCCCCCTTGTAGCATATGATGATATAAGTCACAAAGCCCTCTCAACAGACACTTTCTTCTACCCAAAAAAAATTAACAAAACAAAAAAGCCTAAACTGATCATCACAGTTCATTACAAAACTAACACTTCTTTACCAATTACCATGTTAATATCATTATTGGTACTTACAGTTTGATCAAAATTTGGTTTTGGTCCTTACAATTCATAAGGATTTGGTCTAAGTTTAAGTAAAGGAACCAAAATCAAAACTCAAGAAAAGTATAGGGACCAATCGTTAAACTGAGACCAAATCCTTATGAAACGACCAAAATCAATGATTTGAAAATATAGGGATTAAAACAAAAAAATTCAATCAAACTATAAGGATCATATCAATAGTAGTATTAAACTCAAAAAAAAAAATTATCAAGAGCTCGCCTTATTTGTTAGTGCAGGTGTATATAAAAGAAGATGGAAAATGACATGGAGGCACTAACTCACAATGAAATTAGGGAGCTCAAATATAAGAGAAGCAGAAGTTTAATCATAGGGATAATAGCAGGCACCTGATAGCAAGATATGAGGGAAGTGACAAATCCAAAGGCTCCAGTCATGCAAGGAGTAACTTTCTTGGGCGCCAAATTGAAGCAATCCAACTGCTACAACTATATCCATTGCCGCCTTGATGAATACTCGGTGAAAATTTCGTATGAATAATTCAAGGAACAAACTCAAAAACTTAGGGAGACATTTTGAGTCTTACCTGGTCGATGCCTGATCTTCAAAGCCACACAAATTGATCAAGAAACAAGAAAGTTGACAGCAATGTATTTTTGGACTGAAAATAGCATTAAACAGTATATCAAAGATAAGAATAAGGAATAAAATAAGAGGGTGATAAAAAAGTTGAATAACTCTTATAAAGCTTGTACCTTTCCCAACAAAATTAAAGGAAGGGGAGTTCCGTGGGGAGTTGGACTTATCAAAGCATGCAGATAACTGACAAACTGCATATTAATTTGTAATTTATTTTCTATGTTAAAAATTCTTCTAAGTGTAAGAAGAGACCAATATCTTGCAAAATAAATGCTTTGAAACTTTCTTCCACAATTTACTTTTCAATTTTGTCACTGCAGAAACAAAGAATAATATCCACACTAATAGACATACATGATTTTCTTCCTTTAAATTAGTCAAGACCGGGCCTAAAAGAAAAGGGAGTTAAGAGAATGCAGATAAGTAAAAAGATTTAATCCATTTATATAAATTACAAGGAGTAAATTATCCAAGGAAGAAAAACAAAAGGAGTGAATAAATGTATAGCGCAATTGTTCATGATTAAAACAGATAATCTAACCTTGAATAGATGAAAAACTTTACGGGCCAAAGTGGTTGACCTATCCACATTCTGGGCAGTTTCAGGTCGCCCATCACTCAGAAATTTGGAGCCATATTGTATTTGTAACACCCCGATTTTCGATTAAGGACTAATGATAATTATTGAGAATAATTATGTGTTTTATGGCAATAATAATTAATATGCCATGATTAGTAGAAATTGAAAGAGTGAAATTGTTGGGAATTAGTTAGTGATTAATAGAGAAATTAATTACTAGCTAAGAGAAAATGTGATGTGTGATTAAAATGATCAATGGCTAGGATTGATTGTGTAGTTGGGTAAGGGGCATAATCATGTGTATGTGTGTGCATGTGAGCCCATGAGAGTTGAAGTGAGATGGTGACAAGTGGCAAAGTGTGGACCCTTGGATGTGGGATAAGTGATGTGAGACACATCATCATCATCTCCATCTTCTCTCTTCTCTCTCTCTTTCGTTTTCTTTCTCTTGTGCGCATGGTTGAAGGAAGAAGAGAAAGGAAAAGCTTGGGAAAAGGTGAGTAAATGGCTTCCTTTGCTCAAATCCTTTTCATAAATGTTGATCATTGAGTTGAGAGCTTCAATTTGATGGTTGTAGCTTCTCCATTGGTGGTGATTTGAAGAATCACGAAAATATGAAGCTTGGAGAATCAAAGAGTGTCTTTGAGAAAGTGGAAAAGGTATGTGAAACCAATCCTTCTATCTATGTTTCATGCCAAATGATTAAGTTTGGAATTTCTAGAATTATTGCCCTAATTTCGAAAATATGGGTCAATGGGTAGTTTGGCATGTTATGGTTATGGAAATGGTGTATTGGTATGAGTTTTGAATAGATAGAATGGATTTGGGATTAAAAAGTGTGAGGTTGTTGATTTTAGAGAATTGATGATTAAGATGCCCTAGACCAAAGCATGTTAATGGAATGGGATTTTGGTAATTCTATTGATTCCATTGAATTAAGTGAGTGATTTTGTGTGGGAGTAGCTTTGGTAGAAGTTTTGGGAACCATTTGGGAGTGAAATTGACCATCTGGTGTTTCTGGTTTTTGGCTGCGTTTTGGGTCTCTGATACACATCACTCGAGCAGAGGAAGAACGTGCTCGAGTGACGTGTGAGTTTTTCCCTTTGTGCTTCGAGTTCACCTGGGTTTTTATGAGCAATGCTCGAGCACATCGCTTTGTGCTCGAGTGAGCGAAGAACATGCTCGAGTGAGCATAGTCTGCTCGAGTGATAGTGGGAGTCCAGAGTGAAGGGTTGCTTTCTGGTCTTCACTCGCGGACGGATTGCCAAGAATGTGCTCTGACACTCGCGGGCATAGCCGTCTCACTCGAGCACTGAGGGTCTTGCTCGAGTGAGCTTGTGCTTCTGGTGTGTGAGCTGGTGCTTTCTGGTTGTCACTCGCGGGTAAGGTGCTCGAGTGTGCCTTCTCACTCGCGAGCATAGGGTGTGTGCTCGAGTGCAAATGGCTGTGCTCGAGTGATTTGGGTCTTGGAGAGCTTTGTGTGCTCTCGGGTCCTCACTTCCTGGATTTCTCTCGCGGGTGCTCGAGTGAGGCATTTGGCCTTGTGCTCGAGTGAGGTTCAGCGTGCTCGAGTAAGCTTGTGCCCCATGTGAGAGTTGTGCTCTCGGGTGCTCACTCACGGTCTCACTTTCTCTTATGCTCGAGTGCTGTCCGTACCAATGCTCGAGTGAGAGCATCTGTGCTCGAGTGATGTCCGTACTTGTGCTCGAGTGAGAGCATCCTTGCTCGAGTGAAGCAGTGAAAAATATCAAGTTTGAGTGTTCAAAAGGGGATCTTTGGGGATAGTCTTCTAACCCTTTAGAGCTATCGATTGAGGTGTTTGAGGGTACTTAAAGAGCAATAATGATAACCAACTTGAGTGTCTGAAAGTTAAGGAATTGGAAAAAGGGATTAATCCTATGTCCTTGATTTTGGTTATAGGATTTGATGATTTCCCTGATCGTGAGCAACCGGAGCTGGAGCTTACGTGGAAAGAGGGTAGGGAACTTACCTCTCCTGCATGTATTTGATAATTGTGTTAGTGTATTGATGCATGTTATTGCTTTGCTTGTTATGTGAAACATATATGAGTGATTGAAGCTCTGTTTCGACTGTTACTATGGCCATGAGTATATTATGTGAACATTGAGCATGCTAATATGTCATTGTGTGAACATGGATATGTATTGCAAGCATGTCATGCATTAAACACTTATCTTACATGCATATTGGTATTGTTTTTCCTACTGAGATTCCCCAGAATCTCACCCTCCCCTATCAACATTTTAGACAGGGAAGGAAGATTGAGGATGAAGCAAGCATCCAAGGACGAAGAGGACTCGTTTCTGGGTGAGAGCTTAGTGTTGGTTATCAATGTGTAGTTGAGAATATGTATGTGTATATTCGGATTAGCGGTTGGCTATGTATTGAGTAGATTTGTGTAATCCCTAATCGAGGAGTTGTATGGGCTATTATGCCCTATGATTATGGAGCGAAGATATGATTCCGGGATTGCCGGGAATTTATATTGCGTACTCTGATAATTGTATAAATGTAATTTATCTTCGCGTGGTAATTTTATTTGGAGTGTGAATGTGAGACCAAGTTGTAATTGATTTCGAAATGTATTCGTGAAAACCCCGTCGGGTTGATGGGTTTATAAATATTGTTTTGTCTTATTGGTCTCTATTTCACTTTATTTGCGTAATCCGAATATTAATTACGGCAGGAGGTTACAGTATTGACCTGCATATTTTGTCCCTCGCTTCAGCCTTGTTCAAATATAAAACTAGAAGACCAAGTTCTACTCTAGTTGCATCCAATGTATTCATTTTTTATGCTTATCAAAGCTGCAAAACAAAATTAATGCACAATTCTACTGTTAAATGAGGACACTGGTTTTAGTTCAATTGATAGGATACAAGTAATATGCAAAATAATCATTGCAATAAAGTAAAAGTTGACTTGTCCATCTATCATACTGATATGCGACAGGTATGTAATTTTGCACACATTGGAAAGAATAAGCACTTGTATTCTCACATAATATGGGAAAGAGGAAAACAGTTTAGCAGAAGGACAAAGACTGTTAGCATAGCAAAAAGAAAGGTTGAATCCAAATATCCAACTGCCTTTAAAATTGAAATTTATTCCAACACAAAAGCACCAGAAAAAAGCTCCACCTCAGGATCAAAATTCTAAACTAATGAATAAAATAAAGGCATCAGCATGTCTGTTTGTTTCATAAGTATTAAGAAAGAACAAAAATAGTCAAATAGGTCCTTGATTGAAGTCTGGAACAACTTCCAAATTCTACTCGATAAACTTACAATATTTCTATTGGGGCATCAGGAAAAAGGAAGGCTCATTAATAAGGATTAAATTCGTATAAATTTTTACAAAGATAGATGAAAGAAATAAATGCTTGAGGAGAAGCCAAAAAATGAATAGACTCAAGAAATGTTTAGTATGTCACTCAAGCAGCAATTGCAAATTAAGACTTTTTTATAGAAAAAACCACTGCTTGGATATGATTGAAATTGCAAAGAAATAGATTTCACACTGTCAAAACTCAAAACAGTACGCCGTATTCAATAGGCACATATTACTGAAAGACAGGATTCACACATTCCCCCAGTCCTTTCCTCAAAGTTCATTTACTGAACTGTAAATTTCAGCAGTTCTTTTTTTTTTTTTTTTTTTGCCAAGAAAATTTCAGCAGTTCATTAGTGGATTCTCAATCCTGAGTCATAATAAGACGAGCACCACAACGCAGACCCAAAATCCAAAAATTCAAATCAAACAATCAGAAGATACTGTTTTTCAGCCACAAACAGAAAACTCAACTATCTATAAACTTCAGGTCAAAGTGAATTTCATGACTACTCAACGGAGGCAAACGTCAAACAAACAGGAATTTTGGACAGACACTTTTTGAAGCAGGATTTTCCATGAAGATGCAGTGAATATCTTGTACTGTTTGCACAGACGCTTTTTTGACTCAGTCAATAATATTGTTTAGGGCAAATTTCAGTCAGTCGTTAGAAAATTAATTTTATGTCAGTTTTACCTTAAAAAATTAGGAAATTTCACTGTATCTTTTAAGACCTAAAAGAAATTAAGTTTGTGGAAAAAAGACAATAATGCATGCCGTTGCTTTATTTTTTAATAAAGATATTTACAAAATAAATAAGATCATTCATAAGATAAAGAACAGCTTTTAAAAGATAAAAACAGGGATTCAAAAGAACTTTTTTGAAATTACAACACAAATAATGGAGTTAACTAGAATATTTTGATCATTTATAAAATAAATAAAAAAATTTAAAAGATAAATAAGAACATTTACAATAACATATTAATAACGTGGTAAGAGTGTCTAAAATCAAATCTTAGCTTGAAAAGATTTGGAGTTAATTTGGCCAGTTCGCTTATATATATATATATTCGTGACAAAAAAATATTCGCACACATTTGCTAGAGTTCACTTATATATGTTGAGTGTTTGGTGGGCACAACGAAAAAATGGGTATGTAAAAGTTAACAATCAACCCGATATTTCTTTGGAATAATAAAAAGCTTTTGTTAGAAATTTCTTATCAATAACGCTTTTGATGAATAGTACACATTTAGGGTCTGTTTGGCAAAGCGGTGAGCCAGCCTCACCGCACGTTTTGAGATGAATAATCACGATGGGCGGTTTCAGCTAGTTTGGCAAAGCGGTGAACATCAAATGACTTTTTTTCCTACTGCCACTTATTTTCGAAGCTCACTCCCATAGCTTTTTTTTCAATCTCCCCGTGCTTTTGCTCTCTCTCTCTTCAATAAATGCTGTGCAGGCAGACCGTTGGCTTCATTATAGTGCCATTATTTTGTCTCACCAAACCATGATTTCGAAGCAGAGCTGGTAATATCTCGTGCATGCCCAAAGCCTTCTTCCTTCGAATGTGAGCTTCCCTTCCGGTGGTGTAGAAGTCGTTCGAATAGAGCATTTCCGACTGCTCCGTCGCCGATTCCGTCTCTAACCGTCGGCGTCGTCGGTCACAGCACCGTCGAGATCTCCTTGTGTCTTGTCGGCGTCTCGGGTCTCATAGGCATCTCGCGTCATCACTCAACTCATGGCTTGCCTTCGGTGATTTAGCGTTTCCTCCTGATCTGAGTTTGCTTCTCATCGGCGTCTCATGATGGCCGGCGAATGCAGTTGCTTCTAGTGAAATAGTTTGCTCAGCTTTGCTTGTGTTGTGCCGATCTGTGGGACCGAGACTCAGGAGGGCCAGATCCGTGAGTTAGGATAAAGAACAGAGGTCATCGGAGCTTCTTGTTCTTCGCCGGAACAGTGTGCGGTGAACGGCGAGTCTTCATCTCCCCACCGTGTCTCTTTGATATCTTCGTCCAGAATAGGTAGTGAGCGTCGGGTAAATATCATACACCTCAGTTTTGAATGTTTCCTAACCATGTCTGCCCTGTTTTGAGTGTGTGTGAACAAGTGGTTGCCATATTCAGATTCTATGATATTAAGGTTAAAGAGAGTAAAGGTATTGTTGCATTGTGTGTGTGTATGTGCCTTGTGAGTGTGGATGCCGAACTGCTGGGAATGATTCTCAAAACTAAAAAGAACTTCCATTATTTGCTAAGTGAGAAATGACCTTTGCTAAATGAGAATTGCTGTGAATTTCTGCTGGAAATGAACGTTAGATGCCATTTTGGTATAGGCAAATAAGTATACATGTAATTTTGCTAACAAATATTTGATATATCATCTCAGATTTTGGCTAACAACACTTTTGATTAGTTCAGATATTCAAGTGTCAAATCTTCCTATTTTATGTTCATAGAAATGCCATTTTGGTATAGGCAGATAAGTATACATGTAATTTTGCTAATGTAAATAAAATTTCTTTTTAGGATCAGCTTTTTGCTGATATAATTTTTGTCTGATGCACAACAGAAACGATTGCTTGGAAATCCAAGAATATATTGATTATCAAAACTGTTCAAATCGGTAATTATGCATTCTCTTACCATTGGTTCTATTATAAGTGAATATATAGGAAGTGGAAAAGAACCGAGGTCATATTGGTTTAATCAGTAAGAAACAAGCCAATGACATTGATGTTGTGGTTAGCAGTGAAAGGGACTAGTGCTAGTTTGCCACTCCAATAAGAAAGTGACGCAGGAACTAGAGCCTGCCATGTTTTTTAATGCTCAATTCCAACGGCTCTATGATGGCAACTTGCACTTAAAAGCATTATATTTTTGTTTGTGATTCTGGAAAATGGAAACTGAGATATTTGCATGGTCTGCAATTTTGCATCTCAGTTTTACTCCCTTCAGTAATCCTTTTTGCTTTTTTATTCAATGACATTCGATGATTGCATCTCAGTTAACATCAAACATATAAGTGCCCACTAAATTTGAGTTGAATCTCAGGAATCCTTATAGTTGATTGTATGTTTGTCATAGCAAGTCATGTGATTTATAAGTTGATTTTATTTTAAAGAAATCAAACCCTTAGATTATCGAGTATTAATAATATTTTAAAGAAATCAAACCCTTCTTTTTTGTGGTGTAGGTTGCTGTTTTTTTCGGCTAAGTCTTTTTCTTTTTATCAAGCAATCTTTTAGTTAAGACATGAATTGCTATTATACTATTTTGTGCATCAATCACTGGTACTCCTTGATGAATTTGGCGGGCCTTTTTACTTCACAGTGGACAATGGAACTAGGGAAGGACTGGATAAGTTTCCCTTTGTAAACCCTTTATAGACTTGCTTTATGCTCTGGACTATTGCTCAATAAAGAGGGGAACAATTACTTGTTTGCTACTCGGTGTTGCTGCATTTCCAATGACATAACACGTTTAACTGAGGTGTTACTCAATTTTTGTATCATTCTCTTCTAGACTAAGTTATGATTTGATGCTGGATGTTATTTTACCTTCCTTGTTTTCGGTTAGTGAAGGTTTGAAAGAAGAGAATTAAGTTGTTTGCAATTCTAATGCAATTAAATAAATTGTGTTTAAAGGCACTAAGGAGGTGATGTCAATATCGATACAATCCTGGAAATATCTTTAGTATTAAGGATAAGGTCCATTAGAATTTTTCAAATGATCAAGGTAGTCAAGTGCCTAGGAAGCATGCAATTAAATGTGTTTGATGAATGTGGTAGAATGATTGATCAAATCTAAATTGAGGTGCTGCAAAATGACCAATATCAAAGGGATTCCTTAATGTATATATTTTTCTATGAATTCCTTTTTAGTTCACATACAAGTTTGAATCCAAACAAATGTAAAGCAACGTGGGATGTAAGTAGCACAGAGATTTTCATCCACGAATGCATTGATCAAATCTACAAGAAAGAACGTCAAGGATCTTCATTCACGAAGGACGGGTGGAAATACATTAAGTGTGCATTTAATGAGAAATCTGGACGATCATATGACAAGAAGCAACTTAAAAATAGGTTTGATAGCCTGAGGAAAGAATGGAAAGCATGGGAGAAGTTATTCCTGAGAGAGACTGGTATAGCTTTTAATGCAGCGAGGAATATGGTTATTGCGGAGGATGAGTGGTGGGAGAGGAAGATTCAGGTGAAAACTTGTTATTGTTACTGTTGTTGTTATTATTTTCATTATTATAGATGGTTGAATTTTTGTGTCATATGATGATTAGTATTATTATTAATTGTATTGTCATATTATTATATCCATGCAGGAGAATGGAGAGTATGCAAAGTATAGGTATAGAGGCCTCCGGTTTGCCAAAGAATTGGAGATTATATTTAAGGATGTTATGGCATCGGGCAGCACCATGTTCACACCATCTTCTGCACAACAACAGATGTCAGAGGGTGCACAGCAACATATGTCAGAGGGTGCACAGCAACATATGTCAGAGGGTGAAGATGAAGACGATGTCTACCAACCTACAATGGACCTAGAAGAAGGATCGGGAGATAGTGAGGAAGATCTTGAAGGTCCTACGGCAGGAGGAAGTGTGGGAGTGACTAGTGAATTTGAAGGAATCACGATGACAACGAACACTGCACCTAGTGCACCTAGTGGTTCTGGTGGCAGTGGGAAGAGGAAGAGGGATGCAGGGTTTAAGAAATCGAAGAAGAGACCAACAACCATTTCCAAAGCAATAGCAGACGCGGTTAGTAGAATAGCTGATGCAACTACGGATAGATTACAGGACATAAGAAAGATGTCCGCAGGTGATGTACTAGCGAGTGACGTCGTATCAGAGTTACTCACAATTCCAGAAGTTGTTAGTAATAGGGACTTTCGTCGCCGCTGTTGTAATATGATGATGCACCAGATGCCTCGCGACATGTTTTGTGGGTTGAAAGGAAACAAAGAAGCCTTGTTAGAGTGGCTGCAGGAACATGCTTACAATAGCACACACCTTCAGATTGCCCCTAAGCCCTGAACTCTATTATGTGTTACATTTGAAAACTTTGTCATGTGTTGTTATATCAATATCCAGACCTTATGTATGTTATGATAGTACTTATGTTAGACGACGCATGTTATGTATGTTATGATATAACCTTATGCCCCTGAAACCTATGATTTTGTGCTAGTTATGCATGAGTATGAAATTAACGCATGTTATGACGTTGTAAATCCACAACCTTCTAATTGTATTTTATTTCGAACAATGTTGGAAAAAACCCAGGTTACATCATCTATGGCAGGTTCGAGCAATGAAGATATTTCAAAGCGTACAGACGAAGTACGACCGTCTCGTATAGAAAGAAGGATACGACTCATAGCTATTTTAGACGAAGAGATGATGGAGTATGCACACGTAGGTGCCTTGATGGCTCAATATCTCGTGCCTTATATTTGTAAAGAGCCATGCAGAACTAGTCAGCAAATAGGTGCAAAGTGGGTACAAGAGGTATTGGAAGGCCATCATGGAATTTGTCATCAAAATTTTAGAGTGGAAAAACATGTGTTTTTTCTCTTGTGCTCTAAATTGGTTGAACATGGGTTACGGAAAACAAGGTACATTGGAATTGAACAAATGGTTGCCATATTCTTATATACCATTGGACATGCACAAGGAAATAGGATCTTACAGGAACGATTTCAACATTCAGGAGAAACTATTAGTAGGATTTTCCATTTAGTTTTAAATGCTTGTGTCAATCTAGCGATAGAAATTATTAAACCGCTTGATCCTGAGTTCCGTCATTGTCACCCAAAAATATGCACTAATCGGCAATATTATCCATATTTCCAAGGTGCAATAGGAGCAATTGATGGAACTCACATCAAGTGTGTGGTTAGTCAGTCAGAGCAAGAGAGATTTATCGGGAGAAAGGGATATCCAACACAGAATATCATGGCAGTATGTGATTGGGATATGTGCTTCACTTTTGTGCTGGCAGGGTGGGAAGGAACTGCACATGATGCTCGTATTTTTCAAACGGCTATCTTTACTCCATCCATGAATTTCCCCTATCCACCTGAAGGTATATCTTCAACACCTTCACCTACATAGTGTCTTTGAATTTCTTCCCTCACGTTTGCTATAATTTTACAGTCACTGGTAATTTCCTTCTATTTGTTAGGGAAATATTATTTAGTCGACGCTGGCTATCCAACACCAGTTGGATATCTTGGTCCATATAGACGTGAGCGTTATCACCTTCCAGACTTCAGGCGACGCGAGGGATTTGCAAATCCCAACGAGATGTTCAATTATTATCATTCAAGTTTGAGGACCACTATAGAAAGGACGTTTGGAGTCTGGAAGAATAGGTTTCAGCTATTGGGGGAAATGAAGTCATATAGCTTTGAAACTCAAATCCGCATAGTTTGTGCAACAATGGCCATACACAATCTTATCCGAAGAAATTCCCAAACAGATGTGCCTTTTCAAGATGCTGAACGAGGAAATATACGTGGTGAAGGTAACAATGATCCAGTTGATGTAGCATCCACATCAACTATCCGTAGATTATCTTCAACATAAATGAATAATATTCGTGACACAATCAGAGACCAACTTGTTAGCAATAGATGATTCTATCATTTGCACTTCATGTATGCATTGTAGTACTAATTTAAATTTATCCATTTTTAGTTAAATACTCTGGTGTATATTTTTTTAAATTATAATTTCAGTTATTTTAATTAAATTTTGTTTATTTTCCTTACTTCAAGTATATATACAAACCTGGGCAGCAAGTAATTTTCTTGCAGACAATAATTTAAAAAAACACAGACACACTTGCAAAAATCAAAATATTTACTAAAAAAGAATGAAGAAAACCAGAATGATTTTCAGTAATTTTTTTCTAGCAAATAATTTAAAAAGACACAGACACACTTGCAAAAATCAAAATATTCTTACATCATATGTATGTAATATTCAATAGCATCCATGCCCTTTTCAGTCATTTTACATCTAAATGGGCTTTTCAAACTCTAATCCAAACAGGTTCAAGGTTAGAAAAAAAAGTCACTTCAGCCACCGCTAATCCAAACACAAATCACATTTACATTTTCACTTTTAATCCTACCTTACTTTTTCAAAAGTCAGATGGAAAAAAAAGCCACTTCTCCACTGCTAATCCAAACGGACACTTAGATTACAGGGAAGAAAACGGGATCCCACAAACCTCAATCAACGAGGTACACGGTACATATCCAGCGAAAAAGCGATATTTAGCCAATTAACTCATCAGTATGGTCTTTTTTTGTTTTTTTATAAAATAAAAGTTTAGGTGAGTTGGATTCTAGAAACTTACCAGAGTCAAAGTATGCCTCCAGACTCAAAGAGCGCTTACAGAGGTATTTATAAGACTCCCACCAACAAGGTTCTCAAATCGGTCGGATTCAAACCCATAACCTTATAATTATGAGTCAAACCTTTTATCAACTAAATTATCAACCATTGTTGGTGGGAGTCTTCAATATGGTCTTTATTCCATGGTTGGACAGAAAAAAGTTCAAACTTAATACTCCCTCCGGTATTAAATATAAGATAGATTTGATTTTTTTTTAGAGATTAAAAAAGCTAAATAAGATACTTAATCATATCATATGTTGTGTATCCTTAAACTATATATTAGTTTATTAGTCAAACTAATTAGTTTGGAGAAAAACATACAAATACAAATACAAATACTCTAAAGTAATTTAATTAGCTTCTTTAATTTCTTAAAAAAAGTCAACTTTATCTTATATTTAGGACCGAAGGGAGTAGTTTACAAGATATCATTAAAATATAAAATAAGTAAGTAGAGTAAATAATAGATAGTCAAAATTCAATTTAATGAAAAAGGCTAAGAGAAATTGTAGTAACGCAAAATATGTAGAACTCTTTGATGTTTTTGTATGGTTTTTTTGTAAAGCTACGGAATAAACGCGGCAAGGATTTTTTCTTTTTTTTTTGAAGTTAGGCGTGCCTTTTCTTGAGTTGTTAGGCGTGCCTTTTGTTTTAGGCCAACATGTGCATGCGTGGGTTAATTGATATTTTGAGTTTTTCAAAGTTTGTCTCCAATTTCTCATATAGTTAATAGAGAAAAATTATGGGAAAATTTCACTAAATCCCCTATATAGCAAATAATTTTCAAACAACTTCCAAAAATTTCTAAAACTTCACTGCCAAAAGTGTATTGGCCTCGGCACAAAAGCTGATGATATTGTTTAGCCGTGGCCAAGAATCTCTTCGCCGCGGCTTAAAACCTTCTGTCGCCTTCTTGGCTGCAGCATCAACCTTTATGCCAATTTATTGGCTGCAATCAAAATGGACTTAGTTGCAACCCAAAACTTTTTGACCTGCTTCAAATATTAACACCAAAAGTTGAATCACAGAGAAGGATTTTCCATGCTTTCTAGCTTATGAACATAGCATATAACATCACAACTCAATCAATCTCACCACAAATTCATCTTGAATCACAAACAATCATAAAACATCAATAATCACACACAATCACAAATTCATTTTCTTCTGTGTACCATATTCACAAGAGAACAGTGAACAATGAAAACCAGACTAAATTCATACAAACCAAACATAATTAAGTAACAAATACTCCCTAATTTCTCATGTCAAACAAAGCACAGAGCTTTTACTAAGCTAAAATCATGAGTGAAATTAACCCAAACTCCAATCTTGTATTCCATAAGCTATCCTCAGTAGCACAACTAATCTAACCCTCAAATCAAATTCTTGTAAGTTCAAGCCTAATTCTTAACAATCCCAGTAAGCTCTTAGAGCCAAATATTTCTACACCACTAAATATATGCAAGCAATCAAGAGAGCATTTCCCAACATGAGCACTTTGAAAAATGAACAAATTCATAGAGAATCTTTTATGTTTAAATCCTGCAGGTTCATCTTGAAGTTCTGAAATGTGGTATCTATGTAATACCCCGAATTTTGGGATTGGAGGCTTTGGAATAAGCCTAAATTGAGTGGACTACTAAGCCCCGATTTAGTAGATGTTCCAAATCTATTCTCTAATGTTCCTTATATCTTTGGGGCATTAAAGAAAATAGAATGGTTAATTTTAAAGAAAGTGATTATGCTTATGGTGAAATCGCTTATGAGGTAGTGAGCTTGTCATATGATTTTTAATGACCAAATGATGAGCAAAAATTATGAAATTTTACAGGGTGAAATTAGACATCCTAAGCTTTAATTTGATAGGTCATATGACTCAATTATAGCTATATACAAAAAGATATGAATTTTTGAAATTAGCCCAGAAAAACTGGAAATTTTCTGGAACAACATGCAAAGATTGAAATTCTGGTAATTTTGTGATTCCATAAAGCAAAATTCTATATTTTTCCTTGAAACTAGACTCAATAAGGGTTCTATATGCTTTGGAATCACCTCATTTCGATTTTTCGAGAATTAGTTATGATTTTTCAAAGTTTGGGCAGAAATCTGCCAAAATGTTGTAAAAATCCGAAAATTTGAAAAATTAAAGTAAATTATGATATAATAATATATCATCATCCTCTTCCTCTTGAGCTCATTTCTGGCGAGAAACAGCAGCTGAAGAGAGAGAGAATGTTCAGATTTTAGAGAGAGAAAAGGAGGAGGAAAAACTTACAAAGGTAAATGATTTCTTCGGTAAATCGGTTCCTAATGCGTATAACTCCGTTCCTAAGCTTCCTTTTCATATAATTTAAGGTTTGGAGGCTCAAATGTGGATGTTGAGCACCTAGGGTTCAGCCACATCAAGGAAGGGCCAGTGGGAGCTTGAGGTAACTTCAAAACCTTCATATATTGACTATTCTAGCTGCTGTGGGCAATTTAATCGATGAAATTTCACCGGATTGCCATTAGTTTTAATTTTTGGAAATGGGTTGGCCTAGGAGTTATGTTGCCCAAATTGGTACTAAATGGTAGTTGTAACCTAATGGAATAGTCAATAAGGTGGTTAGCAGTAGAAAGGAATGCGTTTACGCGGCCGAAACCGAAAAACCCCAATTTTTTCCAGAGAACCTATACATTTTAGTCAGGGCTGTTAGAGGGCCTTAGAGTTAGATTTTCAATGATTTGATGATTCCATTGGGTTCAGGAGGGAAAATTAGGTGGTGTTACAGTTGGTCACTTTTTCGGAAAAGGTTGAAAAAGCATAATCACAAAAACGCCCCTGAAACCCTTAAAGTGGGGTTGTCAAGGGTATTTTTGTAATTTGACATTGAATTTGGTAATTCCAAGTTTGGAAATGTATTCCTTGGGCAGAAATATGTCAGGATAGCCTAGGTTAGAATTTCAGAAAAAGTACAGTCAGACCGAGTACAATGAGGCCAGGCAGGGTCCTTGGGGGCATTTTGGTCAATTTTCATAATAGGCTCATATAACCCCCAGAAACACTATGAAAGTTTCTAAATGGTATATTTGGAATTGTAGGATCGAATATGGAGGCTGCGCTGTTGGCACGCTTTACGAGGAACACGTTTCGAGGCGTAAAAGGGTTAAGGTAGGGGACTTACCCTACTTGCATGTATTTGATATCTTTGCTCGTGTAATGATGTATGTGATTGCTTTACTTCATTTTGTAGAGCATATTTGAATAAATGAAGCTCTGTTTCTGTTTTCGTTGTGACCATAGTCTTGTTGTATGAAACATTGAGCATGCAGAAATGTCATTATAGGGCATACATCTAGATAAAGCTAACATGTCATACACATGGCATCAATTATGCATGCATTATGGTATCTATTTCCTACTGAGATTCTCTCGAATCTCACCCTTCCCTACCAACAATTTAGACAGGAGAAGACAAAAGATATGTTGAGAGCAAAGAAGGGAATCGTGCGAGGGGATCACAGTAGTAGAACGAAGACGAGAAGATGTCTCTGTTGTACTGTGATGGGTTTAGATACCCTAGAGTCTTGTGCGGTTACACTAATTGTAATTATCAGGTACGAATCCCTGAGGGAAATTTCTTTAATCATGCACATATTATCAATATAGTTATGCTATTCATGTGTTGCCTACCGAACCGCATATCATTTTCCGCAAATACTCTGAAAAAGGTTGAAATTGAGATAAGGGCGTGACAATCTATAAATTCTACAACTCCAAGTTTACAACCAGAGTTAAATAGAGTTTCACAATTGAAACTTACACAGGCCACATCGTGCTCTTCTTTGGCTGGAAAAACCTACTGATTGCTTTAAGCCAAACCAGGACATGAGAAGCGATCAGATGACTCCTAAGAGAAATCTAGAAATAAACTCCTAATAAAAACAAAGTTCTAACCTAAGGTAAGAGAGATTCCCCCAAACTTAAAATCTAGCTAATACCAATCTTCCAATCAATATTCCAAGCCTCAACCTACTCCTCATTACCTTTATTTATGACCTCAAAACATCTCAAAACAAAGATATGCTTTGAGACAATATCAGCAAAGTTGATTTTAGAATTTAAAACATTCCAAGACATGTAGCACAAACAAACTTATCAAGCTCAGATTCAAAAACAGTAGCGATTGAAGCCAAGTTAAGCTCATGAAGAGCTTTTTAAATCTTGAAATTAAATGAAAACTTCAGGAAGTTTAGGCAAAACCTGGTTTTAAATAAAAGAGAATTCTCTTCCAATTACACATCAGTATGCAAAAGGAATTTGAAAACTTTAGAAATCAATTGTGCATTCAGAACATAATTCCACTTAATCCAAAAATTACAAAGCAGAGACATATGTCTCAAGTGCACATCACAGAGTTTAAGTAGTTGAAATTTAGAGTTGATTTCAGAATTTAAAACATATCAAGATATGTAGCACAAACAAACTTATCAAGCCCAAGTTCAAAAATAATAGCGATTGAACCCATGCTATGTAAATTCTGCAATTCAATAACAAGTTAAGGTTATGAAGAGCTTGATAAATCTTGAAATTAAATGAAAACTTCATGAAGTTTAGGCAAAAACAATATTTCACGCATAAACATTTAGTAGGCCTAATTTAGTATTGCCAAATTAGGATTTTTCCCTTCAATGCAAAACTGCGTGAGGTATTGTTTTTGCCAAAGTTAAGTTTTTCGTCCCTAATTATGATTTTAATAATATTTCTCCCAATAACAAACAGCGTGAAGTGTATAAATAATATATATTATTATTACCGCATGAGGTTAGATCTTGTCAAACCGTGTGAGGTGTTCTTATTGGTAGTATAAACAAAATTTATTATTTAAATAAATAATCATGCAAATATCCTACCTCACGCGGTATTGCTTTGCATAAATTATTATTTAAATTATTACCCATACACTACCGTTTAAGGTTTTCTGTTTTGTCGAATAAATTATTTATGTACTATTTAAATAATAATTACAAATACTAATTTTTCTTCAATTTCTTAAGAATTATCATTTTATTTTTCAAATGAACACAAATTTTAATTGAAAATAAAACAGTATAATTTGAGAAAAACTCCATCTCTGTCTTAATTTCTAATATATTTGGAAAAATATTTTGTATATTTAAAAATTTATAGAAACACGTAATTGTATTCCATTCAAAGGAATTGATAAAATTTAATGTTATGTGAGAAATTCAAATTACCGGGTGAGGAAGAGATAGACTAGTTATTAAATGAATTAAAAGTTGTGTCGTACACCGCGTGTGGTTTTGAATTACTAATATTGTATTAGTAAAAAATTCTACAAATAGGTACCGCGTGAGGTATTTAATTTATACAGATAAAATTTCCACCTTAAGTCCTTAACTTTGATTGTTTTTAATAAAAATTTATTTATATATATTTAACATTAAAAAATTAGTTAAATTTTTTTATTGCATAATTTTTGTTTAAATTATTGTCATCTTATGGTTTTCGGTGATTTTTTTTAATTTCTCATGTTATTTTAAGGAAAAATGGTAATAAAGGACTCAGACAAATGATATTTATTAAATAGGACTAGAAAAATTATAATAATTTCCGAAAATATCAAAATATAAATTTAAAATACTAAACTAGCCCTCACAAACTTATAAAAACATGTAATTTTATTCCATTTCAAGGAACTGGTATAATTTAATTTTATGTTAAAAATTCCAGTTAAATTTGTACAATACACCATAATTTGCCATATGAGGTAACGTGGGCCTAGTTATTAAATAAATTAAAAATTGTGTATATTATCATGTGTGGTAGTTAAAGTTTCTAATTTCCATCTGAACTCTCATTGTTTTTTTTAAATTTTTTTAATAAAATTTTATTTATATATTTAAGATTAAAAAATTATTTAAATTTTTTTATTACATAATTATTATTTAAATTTTTCTCATCCTATGGTTTTCGGTGATTTTTTTTCATTTCTCATATTGTTTTAAGGAAAAATGGTAATAAAGGACTCAGAACAAATGATATTTATTAAATAAGACTATAAAAATTATAATCATTTACAATGTGAAAATATCAAAATATAAATTTAAAAATACTAAATTACCCCTCACAAATTTAATCCCATATTTTATTTTTTCGATTATCTTGAATATCTAAATTTCACTTAACTAAAAAAAATTCTCTATTTTTAACAACATACATTATATATCTATTGGTAAAATAATACAAAATCATGACAACATTTATTTGAAAATAAAAAAATATAATTTTAGAAAACTGCATATCTATTGTAATTTATTATATATATGAAAAAATAATTTTTATAACTAAAAAATTATAAAAACATGTTGTAATTTTATTCCATTTGAAGGAACTGGTATAATTTAATTTTATGTTAAAAATTCCGGTTAAGTTTGCACAGTACCCATATTTTATGTTAAAGTTGCTAATTTCCAGCTGAATTCCCATTGTATTTTTTATTTTGTTTTTAATAAAAATTTATGTAAATAGAACAAATGATTTTTATTAAATAGGGCTATAAAAATTATATTCATTTACAATGTCAAAATATCAAAATAAATTTACAAATACTAAATTACCTCTCCTAAATTTCATCCCATATTTTATTTTTTCAACTATCTTGAATTTTTAAATTTCACTTGACTAAACTAAATTCTCTATTTTTTATAACATATATTATATATCTATGGATAAAATAACACAAAATTCATCCAATTTTTTAAGAATTATCATTTTATTTTTGAAATCAACAAAAAATTTAATTGGAAATAAAACAATATAAATTTTTATATATATATATACTTTTTTTGACATATATAATAAATTACAATAGATATGTATATATAGAAAATTGTAAAAAGACATAATTTTAATCCATTCGAAGGAATTGATATAATTTATTTTTAATTTAGATCCAGTTTATATGGTGTTATTAACGAAATTATAATGATAAGATTTATTGTGACATAAAATTATCCATGACAAGATTTTTTTGTTAGCTTTAACTTTCCACTAAAATAACATAATCATATGATTTGTTAACAGTTTCATCATGATTAACCAACCTGCAATAATTAAAAACACTCTTCATTTTTTTGCTTCCTTGATTGTTATAGTGGAAATTGTTTTGCCAGTTTTGGTTATCATGTTAAGATTTTGGTGTTATAGTTTTTTATTGGTGCAATGTTGACATCTTTTCCTTGATTCTTCTAGATGCTCTGTGTTTTTTTCTCCACAGGTAGGAATTAGTGTCATCAACTATTTCATTGTTGGGCTTCCAATAGTTGTGGTACTGATAGGTTTTGTATCAAGCGTGAAGCATTCATACGAGGTTCAGGTCAAGCCTCTTGACCTGGAAGCTCAAGTCCCAACCAACCCTCCTCTGCCTTCACTGACAAGCCCGTTGCCTCACATCAAAAAACTTCCACCTCCCATTCGAATGGCAAATTTCATCCCATATTTTATTTTCTCAACTATCTTGAATTTCTAAATTTCACTTAACTAAACAAAATTCTTTATAACACAATTTATTCAATTTTTTTAAGAATTATCATTTTATTTTTGAAATCAACACAAATTCTAATTAGGAATAAAAAAATATAATTTTAGAGAAGCTCCATATCTATTGTAACAAAATAACATAATCATAATCATATGATCAATTAAAATAATAAACATCAAACAGTTAATGGCTCATAGCAGGTGCAATCCATAATTCATTAAAAGTAAGGTTTTTTTTTTTAAAAAAAAACCTACAGTTATTAGTAGGTTTTTCAACAAAAAGCTTTTAATTTGTCATTTAAATACAAAATATATTTAAAAAGAATGATTTGTTTTTAGCTAATAACAAAATATCCTTCGACCTAAAAACAACAAAAGACATATAACAAAAAGCCTATATGTGTAAGCACCACCCTCCAGTGCTCATAGTGGCCATTACCATTTGAATGGAAGGTGAAATCGGAGGCTTGGGTGGAAGTTTTTGGATGCAAGGCACTGGGGTCGTCTATGAAGGCGAAGTAGGGTAGTTTGGGCTTTGAGCTTCCAGGTCAAGAGGCTTGACCTGGACCTCGTATGAAAGCTTCACACTTGATGCAAGGCTTATCAGTACCGCGACTATTATCAGCCTTATAGTAAAATAGTTGACAGGACCAATTGTTACCTGTGGAAAAGAAATATATGCAAGCAATCAAGAAAGTTTTTCCCAATATGAGCACATGAAAATTGAACAAATTCACATAGAATTTTTCATGTTTAAATCCTGCAGGTTCATCTTGAAGTTCTAAAATATGGTCTCTCCACAGATTCTGGAGCTCTAAGTTTACAACTAGAGTTAAATAGAGTTTCACAATGGAAATTTTCCTTAGCATCCACATTTTCAAAACTACCAAATCTTGTTCAGTTCTCATGATAGGGAACACATATACAGAGTGAGTCAGAACCACAACTAGATAATCTTTCCAACACAAGCTATTAATAACTTTTAAGACATTAATAGGTGAATCAGAGCAAAGTAACACCACAGTGGCTATATTCACAGACAAACGAGGCTACTCCTCAAATCACACAATTCAACCTTAAGTTCTTCAATTTGTCTACATCAAACACCCCAAATTTGGCAACCTCGTAATAATCTCAACTCTAAGCTAACAAAACCTTAACATAACATAGAAGAAAATTACCTTAGAACAAAAGGGCAGATTGTCAACACCCGTTTCCATTTTGATATGCGCAGGGCAATAATGAACAAGTTCCATAGGCAAACAGAAAAGTACAGTTATACTGATAATAAGTATTTGTTTACAAACAGTCATTAACAGAGCAGAAATCGATAATAATGACAAATATGTACAGAATGTTCCAAAACTATCTCACACACAGACTATATACAACCACTGTATACATCTTGGGAAACGTGCCTGTCAGTTTCCCTTCTCTGCATCCTTGGCTTTCAAGCCGCTGGCACCCGCTGAGATATTTGGATTAGAAAAAGGGGTGAGATTCCAAGGAATCTCAGTAGAAACATACAATCAACATATAAAATGCGAAAATTGAATATGCAATGCACCGTATCAAGTAAAATGAAAACTCATATCATCCATGTGTGTACACAAAATTCAGGGCCAACTAACTTGTTGAAAACCCTACATGTACCTCAGCCGAGTCCTTGACTACAGCTAGGTAAGACCAGTGTACCTCAGCTAGGTCCTAGACCACAGCTAGGTAATGTGCCTCCAGCACGTGTTCAGATCAAAAAATACAGTAACATGCATCATACAAATAGTCACATAGTATATGAGAGATAGTAGTCCCTACCTCGAAGTTATATCGACCCCTTTTTGTGTGCCTCGTGAAACGTGTTGATTTTTGACTCCTGATTCGGTCCTAAAATATTAAATGTACAAGAAATAGGTCATAACCTATCCAAGTATCATTTTAGACACTTCCATAATGTTTCTTATGGTTATATTAGACTATGGTGAAAATTTACAAAAATGCCCCCGAGACCCCGGCCCGGCCCCGCCGTACCCGACTCGATGGCACGTTTTCCCAAAATTTTTTACTAGGGCTATCCTAACGTATTTTTGTCCAAGGAATCCATTTCCTGGCTCAAAATTACCAAATTCAATGTCAAATTACGAAATTTCCCTTGGCAGCCCAACTTTTAGGGTTTTAGGGGCATTTCCGTAATTATGCTTTCTCGGCCTTTTCTGAAAAAGTGCCTAACTGTAACCCCACCTATTTTTTCCCAATGAATCTAATGGAATCATCAAATCATTGAAAATCCAACTCTAAGGCCCTCAAACATCCCTGGACGAAATAATTGTGTTCTCCGGGAAAAATCGGGGTTTTACGATTTCGGCTCCGTAAACACATTCCTTTCTACTCCTAACCACTTTATTAACCATATAATTAAGTTATAACAACCATTTGAACTAAAATTGGGCAGCATAACCCTTAGATACACACTTTTCCAAAAGATAAAACTAATGGCAATCCGACGAAATTTCACCGATTAAATTGCCCACAGCAGCCAGAATAGTTAATATACGAAGGTTTGGAAGTTACCTCAAGCTCCCACAAGCTTTTCCCAAAAATGGCTGAAAACCCTAACTTTTAGAACACCAAATTTGAGCTTTCCAAACCTTAAAGAACAAAGAGGAGTAGCTTAGGATCGGAGTTATACGCGATAGGAGCGAAATCGTCGGAGAAATCGGCTTACCTTCTGATTTTTCTTCTCTTTCTCTCTCAACGTCCCTCTCTCTATTTCAGACATGTTCTTGCGTGAATGAGCTGAAGGAAGGAGATGCAACATATGTTTTATTATATATAACATTATGCTTTAATTGTTTAACATTTTTTCCAAAATTCCAAAAATGAAGTTTTATGTACATAAACCTTATGTACATTTAACCATGCTCATTAAGTCCAACTCATATTTCCTTATTTATGCGACATGTAGGAGACACCTAGGGGTCCCTCCCTATGGTATCAATTGGCTTCACAACTTGTCCAGGTTACGTATACACATAAAGTCTCAATTTTGGTCAAAATTGCACTTTTTGCTCAAATTTTCCATAAATTCATATTAAATTGACCAAAATATTATAAATATATTTTTAACCTTTATTTTCCTTAATTAATTGAAATTAACTTCAATTAATTGAAAAATAATTTATTTTGTGCTATTTTGACAAAATTACGATTTTGTCATTACCTTTCTAATCCAATTCCTTTTCTTATTTTTCTTTGGCCAATTTCCATCTATTTTTGGACCAAATATTTTCTCCAATATTAATTCATTTTTGGACCTTAATATTGGTCTTTTTAAATTACACAAATTAATTCCATAATTATTTTTGCCCAATTTCCCATGAAATTGAACATTTATAAAATTCATAAATTCCAAATTCATGAATATTCACCATTTTATTGAATTTCCCAAATAATTACAATATATTTGGTGAATATAAAATTTGGGGTGTTACAGTTCTCCCCCACTTAAATAAATTTCGTCTCCAAAATTTGCTACACCTGATCAGCCATAAATTCCGGGTAACGTTTCTTTACACTTTCTTCTGTTTCCCATGTAGCCTCTTTGGGCGATAACCCTTTCCAGACAATCTTGACAAATGGAATGCTCTTATTTCTGAGATGCTTTTCTTGCCGATCGATGATTCGGTCAGGTGTGACTTCGTAAGTCAAATCGTCGCGCATTTCTACATCTTCATACTCTATTACATGTTCTGGATCAGGTTGGTACTTTTTAAACTGGGAAACATGAAAAACATCATGTAGCCTGCTCAGATTTGGTGGCAAAGCGATACGGTATGCTACAGGCCCAATCTTCTCTAAGATCTCAAACGGACCAATGTATCTTGATTGTAGCTTCTTTGCTTTCAATGCCCTGCCAATACCCGTAATAGGTGATACTTTCATGAATATGTGGTCACCGACTTCAAATTCTAGAGGTTTTTGCCTCTTATATGCATAACTTTTCTGTCGGCTCTGAGCAGCTAGCAATCTCTGCTTGATCAATTTTATCTGTTCACTACTACAAAAAGGTTGAAAGGTGGCGCACATATTGTGGCCCTTCCTTAATGAAGTGCCACAGCTGCTCATTTATTATTATTTTTATATTATATGTTTTTTTTTAACCAGCTGTGGCGCCTGGAAGGGTAGGTGCCACAGCTGGTAAGGTCAAGTGTGGCGCCTGGCTAGGCCAGGCGCCACACATGACAAGGTGGTAGCAGCTGTGGCGCCTGGCGCACACTAGCTTATGGTAAGCTGTGGCGCCTGGCTGGTCAGGCGCCACCCATGAGCCTTAGAAAATAAAAAAAGTTTTTTGTCAGGGGTGGCACCTGCCTGGCCAGGCGCCACCCCTGAATTTTTAAAAAAAAAAAAAAATTTTTTGTCAGAATTGGCGCACCCCTGTCCCTTTTTTTAAAAAAAAAAAATTTATTAGGGGTGGCGCCTTCCTGGCCAGGCGCCACCCCTGATATTTTTAAAAAAAAAAAAAATTTTTGTCAGAATTGGCGCACCCCTGACCCATTTTTTTTAAAAAAAATTATCAGGGGTGGCGCCTGCCTGGCCAGGCGCCACCCCTGATATTTTTAAAAAAAAAAAAAAATTTGTCAGAATTTGCGCACCCCTGACCCCTTTTTTAAAAAAAAAAAAAATTTATCAGGGGTGGCGCCTGCCTGGCCAGGCACCACCCCTGATATTTTTAAAAAAAAAAAAAAATTTTTTGTCAGAATTTGCGCACCCCTGACCCCTTTTTTTAAAAAAAAAAAAAAAATTTCAGGGGTGGCGCCTGCCTGGCCAGGCGCCACCCCTGATATTTTTAAAAAAAAAAAATTTTTTTGTCAGAATTGTCACACCCCTGACCCCTTTTTTAAAAAAAAAAAAAAATTTCAGGGGTGGCGCCTGCCTGGCCAGGCGCCACCCCTGATATTTTTTTTTAAAAAAAAATTTTTTGTCAGAATTGGCGCACCCCTGACCCTTTTTTTTTAAAAAAAAAAAAAAATTTATCAGGGGTGGCGCCTGCCTGGCCAGGCGCCACCCCTGATATTTTAAAAAAAAAAAAAAATTTTGTCAGAATTTGCGCACCCCTGACCCCTTTTTTTAAAAAAAAAAAATTTATCAGCCAGGCGCCACCCCTGATATGTTTAAAAAAAAAAAATTTTTTGTCAGAATTGTCGCACCCCTGACCCCTTTTTTAAAAAAAAAAAAAAATTTCAGGGGTGGCGCCTGCCTGGCCAGGCACCACCCCTGACCCTTTTTAAAAAAAAAAAAAAAATTTGGATATCTTATCCCTTCCCCACCAATGAGATCCCAACCCGCCCCCCCCTTATCCCCTTTTGTTTTCCCGCCTCCCCCCCCAATCTTTCATTTACCGCGCCTCCACCGCCCTCCATCTCTTTCTCTCTATCTTTAATTATTCCCTCTATCACTTTCCAATTGTTCTGTGCGTGCACCCCGTCCCTCCATTTTCTCATCTTCATATCTTAAAACTACACCCACACGCGCACACGTTATTGTATTTTTCCAACTGCCAACCCCACTTCTTTCCGTATTATTCCGTTGTCTTCAACTCTTTTGGTCCCCACTCCATTTGGTAGCTAGCGCTCAAATTTCTTCCTTCCCTCGTTGAAGATTGCGTCACCAACGGCAATTACGTGGTCCCCCACTCCACTGCACTGATCAACCTGTAAGTTCAACTTGCGTTTTGTTTTTATTAATTTTTTTTTTCAGGTTGTTCTGCTGTTTTTTTTTTATGCCATGCTTGCTATGGTTTTTTTTCCCTGTTATGACACGCATGCTTGTATATTTATATATCATATATAGTCATCTTCTTCATGGATGGTGTTATTATACTAGTACATAAACCAATTTAGAAATAGTATATAGTATGTAATTTCATCCGATATGATCAACACAGGAAAAAAATAAAGAATGTAACTAAAATGCAAGAGGAGAAGACAATGCCCATGTATATATTATGCGCACTCTCTCTCTCTGTCGGCAGATTTTTTTTTTTTGTGGGACCATCTCTAGTTTTGTTTCTTTGCTCTTTACATGTACAACACCTATATATATATATATATATATAATATACAAATGTGTTTGTTGTTTGTAGGCGTGTGTGTACATATATATTCCGTTAATCATTCATTACGCCACTACTCTGTCCAATTGCCCTCATCCTTTCAACGCTGCGCTGTTAATCAATGCCTTTGCGTTTTTGAATGATATATAGATAGATAGATATATATATATAAGGGTTTTTTTTTCACCTGAATATATAAAGGTTCACATCATTGCCTCTCTTTTTTTCCTGCATATATCCCCCACACACACCCAGCTTTTTTCATTAGAAAAATTTTCATGTATATGTATACATGCCCAATTGCTTTTTACTGTATGAAACACTAAACCTAAAAAAATACAAACATAAACTAATTGGCATTTACAAAAAAAAAATTATACAAATAATAATTTATAAATTAAAGTTGGAATAAAAGTTAGTGCAATATGATTTTTAAGTTTGAATTTTTTTAAAAAAGATATTTAATAAATTAAAATATTTGATTGTATGATATATACACTTTAAAAATAGATTTAGATGTATAATGTTTGAAAAATATATGATTTTTATGAATTTTTAGAAATAAATATATCAAAATTATATATTAAAAGTAGAAAGGATATTTGAAATATAGGATCATAAAAAAATTATTTGTGATTACTAAAAAGTATATAAAATTTATAGATTGCATGTGATACATGTAATTAGATCTATATAATAAATAAGTATCACCATAAGAACACTATATATAGTAAATATTTTCGGTGAAAAACCAACTTTTCATTTTAAAAAAATTGATTTACTAACTTTTTTTTTTTTTGGCCAGTGATTTACTATCTAAGACTAAAGACTTAAAAAATATGAAAAAAACCTGTCTCATCTTATCATAGCTAGCTAGGACTATCAGGGACTATTACAGGTAGAAATAGATTTGAATATTTGGATTTTGGCCCTTGAAAAGATAAACCCTAAAAAGCCTACATATGTGTATGAGTAGGAACTTAAGGGAATAAAACAAATGGGGATGAGGAACGTAACAAGAAGAGTTGTGTGTGCCTGTAGAAATATACAATAACTGTTGAGAGAAATTAGGGAATTACATTGCAGGTACTAAGTGATTATGAAGTTTAGGTTAATTGCAAACAAACCCGTATGTGATGTTCCAAAATTAAAAAATTTAAGATTCTTAGATGTTTTAAGAGAAATTGATAGAAAAATACTGTTAATTAATGTTGGGATTATGCTTTCTTTTTCCATTTTATTTTATTTTCTTTATTTTTTTTTCTGAATCATATTTTTTGATTTTATTATATTTTGATGTTTATTACACATATTATTATTTTAAAAAATAACTTAGAACCTCAAATATTTTATTGATTTGTTTATATTTAATTTGTGTTTGTAGTTTCAGTTCATCAGTCTATTGAAGCTTCTATTTACGGTATGTTTTTTAAATTTTGAGCTTACAAATGTGATTTTAGTTAAATTTTTTTGTTATAATTTGTAGGTGTTCTAATGATTGTTATTTATTAATTGCATAAGCAAAATAATTATTTATATATTCTTAACACTTGTATTTTATTTATTGACTTGTAATGTTTTCTAATTTAACTATGATATATTATTGTGGCAAATATGGTTTCTTTTGTTATGAGTTGTAAAATTTTATTATAATGCCTGGGAATAATTAATGAATTATTTGGCAATTTAAATATTCAGTTTAAGACTTAGAAAGCTTCAATTATGAAGATTCATGTGGTGTATGTTATTTTAAATTAAAATTGGTAAGAGAATATAAAAGTAATTAATAAATGCAATAGTCATACAACTAACCACGTAATTTTTTAAAAAAATAGATTGAAGCCCATAGATGGATCGTAAATGGATGTCATCTAATCGATGTTCAAGGGAATATATAGATGGGGTGAAGGATTTTATTACATTTGCAACTGAGCACACAAAAGATCCTGGCAAAATCTTATGTCCTTGCTTATCCTGTTGTTTTGGAAAGCGGATTAGTCAACTTGATTTGCTAGATCATCTAGTGTGTTATGGTATTGATCAAACATATATACGATGGACAAGGCATGGTGAGACCAACGAGCCATATAGTGATCGCGTGCATACCACGGGTGGTGCCTCGGATGAATTTGATCAAAGCATGTTTGATGAAGATGATGGTCTTGAAGAAATGGTAAATATGGTTGAAGGGGTGCTTCATAACTGCCCTAACGAATATGAGAAGTTGAAAGGTGATGCAGAGAAACCATTATATGTCGGAAGTACTAAATACACAAGATTGCTAGCAGTGTTGAAGTTGTACAACTTTAAAGCTCGCTACGGATTGAGTGATTCGGGTTTTACCGCATTGCTTGAACTGTTGCAAGATATGCATCCAGAAGAAAATGTACTTCCAACCAAGACATACGAGGCAAAGCGAATTCTTTGCTCTACAACCGGTATGGGATATGAGAAGATACATGCATGTCCTAACGATTGCGTATTATTTCGAAATCAGTATGCAACGTTGGAGAAGTGCCCTAAATGCAACGCATCTCGATATAGGAAGAAGAAAGGAAAAAGTCCTTTGAAGGTGCTATGGTATTTTCCCATTGTTCCGAGATTCAGGCGACTGTATAGTAATGCAGAGATTGCTAAGCAGTTGACATGGCATGCAGATGAAAGGATTAAAGACACGAAGCTTAGGCACCCTGCAGACGCTCCTCAATGGAAAAAAATTGATCATGAGTACCCTGACTTTGCTGATGAAGTCAGGAACCTTCGCCTTACACTGTCAACTGATGGAATTAATCCGCACGGTGTTCAGAGTAGCACACATAGCACGTGGCCGGTGATATTGATGATTTATAACCTTCCTCCACACTTAATCATGAAACGCAAGTTTATGATGTTGTCCATGTTAATTTCTGGGCCAAGGCAATCTGGGAATGATATAGATGTATACTTGGCTCCTTTAATTGATGACCTGAAGCTGCTTTGGGATGAAGGCGTTAGTGTGTATGACGGCTACATGGAAGAAAGTTTCACTTTGAAAGCCATGTTGTTTGGCACAATTAATGATTTCCCTGCTTATGGAAATTTGTCAGGATACAGCGTCAAAGGATATGGTGCATGCCCTATATGTGAAGATGACACTCATTCAATGCGACTTCATCATTGTAAGAAAAATGTTTACATGGGGCATCGAAGATTCTTACCATCACAACATCGTTGGAGGAAGTGGAAAAAGCCTTTCAATGGTGATGCAGAAGAAGGTAGCCCGCCGAAGATGTTGACCGGTTCCCAGGTGTATTCCAAGGTAAAAGACTTGGAGAATAATTTTGGCAAACCTTTTGCAAAACAAATCGAGACAAGCGGTTGGAAGAAAAAGTCTATTTTCTTTGAACTTTCATATTGGAAGTCTTTATATGTGAGGCATTTTCTTGATGTGATGCACATAGAAAAAAATATCTGTGATAGTCTAATTGGCACTTTGCTTAATATCCAAGGAAAAAGCAAGGACAATGTCAATTCGAGGTTGGATTTAGTGAACTTGGGAATTAGAGAAGAGTTGGCACCGATTGAGCAAGGGTCTCGTACCTATCTACCGCCAGCAGCATACACTCTGTCGAGGAAAGAGAAGAAATTGTTTTGTGAGTTTCTGCAAGGAATTAAAGTTCCCGAGGGCTACTCTTCAAATATAAAGAACCTTGTGTCGGTAAAAGAGTTGAAGTTAAAGAACCTTAAATCTCATGATTGTCATGTGCTCATGCAAAATTTCCTACCAGTTGGTATACGATCCATTTTACCCAAAAAATTAAGGAACGCTATCACGAAACTTTGCGTGTTTTTCAAGTTGATCTACAGTAAAGTTGTTGATTCAACCAGGTTACAAGATTTGCAAAGGCTGATTGTGTGTACTCTGTGTGAACTTGAAATGTATTTTCCGCCTTCTTTTTTTGACATTATGGTACATCTAACTGTACACTTGGTCAAAGAAACTCAATTGTGCGGTCCAGTGTACTTGAGATGGATGTACCCAAATGAACGATTCATGAAAATATTAAAGGGGTATGTGAAAAATAGATACCGTCCAGAGGGTTGTATCGCTGAAAGTTACATGGTTGAAGAAGCAAGTGACTTCTGTGCTGATTTTCTATCAAATGTTGACCCTGTAGGGATCCCCAAGTCCCGTCATGATGGCCGAAGATCAGGGAAAGGAACAACGGGGAGTGATGTAATAACGATATCAGTGACTAAACGGGATCAAGCCCACTTGTATGTCCTACATAACACTGATGAGGTCGAACCGTATGTAGAAGAACACAAGGATGCTCTCCGATTGGTACATGGTGATGGGAATGAAAATTTATTAACAACAGAACACAATAAACAATTTGCAGGCTGGTTGAAAAATCGTATTAACAATGAGATGGAGAGGAATCCTGATTCAGTTTCCGAAAAATTGAAGTGCCTGTCGAAGGGACCGAGCTTACATGTATTATCTTACAATGGTTATGCAATCAACGGTTACACATTTTATACACAAGACCATGATAAACAGAGCACGATGCAGAATAGTGGGGTAACACTTGTTGCTGATTCTTGGCATAGATCCAGTGCTAAAGATACACACCCTATCTATGCATCAATGTCATACTTTGGTGTCATTGAACGCATATGGGAGTTAGATTACTCTATGTTCAGGGTCCCTGTCTTCAAATGTCAGTGGGTTAACAACAACAGTGGATTGCGGATAGATGACTTAGGCTTTGTGCAAGTGGACCTTTCTAAGGTTTGGTATGAAGATGATCCTTTTATTTTAGCAGCACAGGCAGAACAAGCATTTTACATTCCTGATCCTGCTAAGAAGAATTGGTCTATTGTACTTCCATCCAACAAGAATCGTCAAGCAGAAGTTGATTTTGAAAGTAATGAATATTTGAACATCAATAATGATGATCCTTCGTTTGAGGATTTGTGGTCAGCAGAGATTGATATAGATGGAGATGCAGATGAAGATGAAGATGGAGATGGACCCCTATACGTGAGACATGATCATAAAGAGGGAACTTGGGTCAAGAGGAACACAATTCTCAATCGAACACGAATTCTGAAGAATAAAATTTTAAATCAGACAAGAAAAAGGAAAAGATAATGATTGCCTTGACTCATTTACTTGTACGTATGTTTTTATAAATTTCAAAATAATTTGCTTTCGTTGACATACAAGACCATTGTGCACTGATGTTTTGATTTGGTTTATTTCACTTGCAGGAGTATGGACTCACCACATCATGACATTGATGACGTTCCCAGTCCCGTACCTGATGACATTGATGACGTTCCCAGGCACATTGGTATACAGAGATTTGAGGCGAACGTCAGACGTGGCAGGACAGTTATGGCGAGGTTGATCAGACTGAGAAGTAACGGGATCAAGTTACAAGTAGAGTGGAATGAACTTGGGAACCCGTTTGGGGAGAACAGTACCTCGTTAAATAACTTCATCGGGACTACGGTTCGAGACAGAGTCCCTATTACAGTTCAAAATTGGAAAATGGTAAAGAAAAGTTATGAGGATGGGATCTGGGCTGAAATACAGGTAACACCTTAATTATATATTTATTCGGTTTGCTTTGTTTCACTTCATTTCAATCTTACATATGATATATGTTTTTTGACTTGTTTACAGAGTTTTTTTATTATTGATGATGATCGGAAGAACTTCGTAATGAGAAAAGCCGGAAAAATTTTGCGAAAGTTTCATTCTGATCTCGTCAAATATTTCTTGAGGGATGATAATGATGATATCATTACTACACCGCCTTATCCATTGTACGAAGGAATCATCACTCAAGCAATGTGGAATGAGTTTATCAAAACACATACAACTCCTGATTTCCTGGTAAGGGGATTTGTTTATTTTTCCCTATTACGTGTAATGTACGTATTTGTAAGTAACATTTATATATTTATATGAATCATTTTGATCTAACTAGGAGTTGAGCGAGAAGAATCGAGCTAACGCGACCAACATGCCATACCGATACACACAAGGACCTGTTTCATACGGAAATTTACAAAAACAAATGGTACGAACTGATGATTATTTCATTCATAATAAAAATTGTATGAATATCATTTAACTTCGACTAACTTCGATGTGCAGATACAAGAATCAGGCTCAGATATTACATAGGTTCCACGACATGAGCTGTGGGTCAAGGGTGTCACAAATAAGAAAGGTGAAATTCGTAGTGAGGAAGCAAGAAGAGTAGCCGAATATTGTGTAAGTATTCAATTATATTATGCATTCAATAAATAATTGGCTTTACTTAAATGAACTCCATTTATAATAACTAATTTTCATTGTAATTCTTTTTGGGAAAGCGACAAATGACACATGAGGATCCTGCGTTGGCGACCTATGTTGGTCGGGACGATTTATTGAGCAGAGCGTTACCAATACCCGAGTATGATGGTCGTGTTCGGGGTACTGGTTTTGCAGTCACCCCATCAGCATACTTCGGACGTCAGAAGCGCTCGAGTAGAAGTGATGTTTCCCACCTACGTGACGAGATGTCTAGCTTTAAGCATCAAATGCAAGAACTTCAACAATAAATGCGCTACAAGGAACAACGAGAAGAACAATTCACCGAACAAATGCGTTTGCTGCAAGAACAGAATGCGTTGTTAACAACGCAAATACAACAGTTGGTCCAGGGTAGGCCAACACCAAATGTTCCGTTCTGTGATAGCCCAAGTTTCAGAGATAGCTGCAATTCCATGCCTAAAGTCCCTTTTCCTTCGGTAATTAATTTCTTTTCTACTTAACTTTATGTTAAATTATAATTAAGCGAATTTAACATATTAACTCTATTTTCCGTAGGGTGAATTTCAATGCAAGCTATATGTCGAGCAAGCATCCAAGCACGCGGTTGCAGTTGGTGTTGCCTACAACACTGGTGAGGACATACTGCACAATTCACCGTTGCCCGATAACACACTCCGGGTTAGGGTTGACGTCTGCACGAACGAAGACGCCCTCTTACCGATCCCGTCTCAAGATGAGCAAAATAAGGTGGCAGATGTTGTAGGTGGCTATGTTGCTTGGCCGATAGGTCTTATCGAGCCATGTGGAAAAGTCGTTCATTCAAAATTCCCAGCACTTTTCCTTCGAACTTTCATCTCGAACTGTGATTTAATTTTCTGATTTGCGCAGGGTAAGATTTCAAAGTCTTCAACAACACAACCCAAGTCAAAAGCATCGGCCAGCCAACAGAGCAGAAGAAGACATACCTCATATCTCGATCAATTAATATTGATTGCACCACAATTGATCGGTGAGGGAGTAGTGCCATTACGTATTCCAAGACATATCTACAATGTTGGTGGTCTAGTTGATTATATTACTGCCGAGGTCGTGCAGGAAATATGTGCTCGTGATTGGGTTAGTGCTTCGGCTATCAACATCTGGATAAGGTACTTCACTATCATCGTTTATCACTGTTATTAATATATCTCGTTCCATTTCTTTTGTTTCTCATGACACTGTATGTTTTATACCAGGCATTTGGACCAGGACGTTTTAATGGATACACACAGGGTCCAATTCGCATTTGTCAACCCTTTTCTCGTTGGTAATCATGAGGGTAAAATAGATGTAACTGCGCAGTCTAATGGGCTGAAAGATTACTTTAGCAAGAAAGCGACCTCAAATACATTATTTTTAGTGCCGTATAATGCGGGGTAAGTTATTATTGGTACAATTTTTGTTTTTATTGTTTAACTTCTATCATAACATGATTGTTCAAAAAATATTTTTAAAATATATTTTAGGCGCCATAGGATATTGATCGTTATCAATCCAGCGGAACCTTCAGGCCCTCGCATTTATTATGTGGATCCTCTGCAAAATGGTCTTCCACAAGACCGTTTTGATATGATGCTATTGATCAGTAGGTAAGTATACGTGCCTATGTATAAATATTTGCGAACGTGATTGAATAATCAAAAGTAATCATTTTCTGTTTCTTTTGTTAGCGCATTGACTGCATATCGGTCGTCTGTCACGTTAAACTATTCTAAAGCTACTGACCCCCGCCTTAGTTATCCTTGGAAGAAGATACAGGTATTGATATTTGACTTTACTTAGAATTTGTTAGTAAACACTTTTTATTCATGAACAGAGTTAAATATTGCATTATATTATTGCAGTGCCCTTTCCAACCTAATGACAATGATTGTGGGTACTATATCATGAAATTTATGAAGGATGTTATTATGCATGATCAACCATTTATTCCTCAAAAAGTAAGTCATTTAGTTGCACTTCATATTGTGTTGTAATGAAATTGAATTAGTGCCTGACAGTTATGTTTTACTGATTTTAATTCGTTCTAACTTGTGTCTGATTGTATATATCTGTAGTATTATGAAGATCAACGTTGTGACGCTTTGACAGACCATCAGGTTAATGAAGTGATCGAGGAATGGTGTGAATATGTGTTTAGGCAAATCCCTAGGTAGCTATATTTACTATTAAATTCACTAGCTGGTTTTTTTTGTGTTGTTTCTAATTGCCAATATAATTGTTGTGTCATGCATGTTTGTTCAAGTTGAATTTGTTGTATTATATTTCATTCAGCTAGGTTTACAGTATATTGTATTTAATTAACAATTTTCATTACTACTATACTTTAGCTAATCAATCATTTGTTGGTATCATTTTAAAGTTATCTATTATTGTTCTTATTAAACCTTGCAGACTATAATTATATATGCATGAGGAAAAAATATGCTAAAAAAAAAACCAATACGAAAAACCCAAAAAATATGAGGAAAAAATATGCTAAATAAACCAGAACGAAAAATTTAAAAAAAAAAAAAAGACCTACTGTGGCGCCTGGCCAGCCAGGCGCCACAGGAGGTAGAAAGAAAAATTAAAAAAAAAAAATCTACTGTGGCGCCTGGCCAGCCAGGCGCCACAGGAGGTGTAGGCCTTCTGTGGCGCCTGGCCGGCCAGGCGCCATAGAAGGCCCACAAATCTGTAGCGCCTGGCTGGCCAGGCGCCACAGGAAGTGCTTTTTAAAAAAAAAAATTAAAAATATGTGGCGCTTCCAAGCGCCACAGCTTTTTTTAGTAGCGTTAAGATAGGTGGCATTTCGCAAGCGCCACAGCTAATGCAATTATAAGCGCCACAGATTTGGTTTTTTGTAGTAGTGGTTCCATTGTCTGATCAACAAGATCTGGCCCTAGCAATTCCCTCTCAGACAACTTAGTCCAACATATTGGTGATTGACACTTCCTCCCGTAGAGTGCCTCGTATGGAGCCATTTGAATACTCGAATGATAACTATTGTTGTAGGCGAACTATACTAATGGAAGGAATCTGTCCCAACTACCTTTGTAATAGAGTACACAAGCCCTCAGCATATCCTCAAGAGTTTGAATCGTTCGCTCTGTCTGCCTTTTAGTTTGAGGATGATATGCTGTACTGAATCGGAGCTTGGTACCCAAAGCTTCATGAACCGCCTTCCAAAACTTGGAAGTGAATCGTGGATCTCGATCAGAGATGATGTTCTTCGAAATACCATGCAATCTCACAATCTCTTGAATGTAAATTTCTGCTAGTCTATCAGGAGAATAGTGAATGCTAATCGGTAGGAAGTGAGTTGTCTTTTTGAATCTATCAACTATCACCCATATAGCGTCATGGTTTCTAACCTTTGGCAATCCTGTCACGAAATCCATGGTAACGCTTTCCCACTTCCACTCAGGTATCTCAGGATTCGTCAAAAGCCCTGCGGGTCGCTGATGTTCAACTTTCACTTTCTGACATGTTAAGCAACGAGCAACGAACTCAGTCACCTCTCTTTTCATTCCCGGCCAATAGTATTGAGCCTTCAAGTCATGGTACATCTTTGTGGCTCCTGGATGCAGAGTATACTTACTCTTATGTGCCTCCTCCAGGATTTGTCGTTTCAGTTCTTGTTGCGGTGGAATATAAATCCGCTTCTTGTACCTGACTAGCCCGCTTGGAGACAAGTCGTAATCCTGAGTTTCGCCCCTATCAATCATACCTTTGATTTAAAATGCTTCATCATCATGTTGTTGGGCTTCTTCAATTGCCGCCCTTAGATCATTGTATATCTGACTGACCCCACTGCCTAACAAAATTTGACTAGATAGATTTAGGTCTCTGAAATCCTCGATCAATTTCTGCTCATAAATCATTATGGCTGCCACCTGCACTGATTTCTGGCTTAATGCATCAGCGACAACATTAGCCTTACCGGGATGATATTTGATTTCTAAATTGTAGTCTTTCAGCAACTCCATCCATCTGCGTTGTCTCATGTTGAGCTTTTTCTGATCATACAAGTACTTCAAGCTCTTGTAGTCGCAGAACAACTCTACAGTCTCACCATAAAGATAGTGTCTCCAGATCTTCAAAGCAAACACAATTGCCGCTAACTCAAGATCGTGGGTGGGATAGTTCAATTCATGAGGTTTCAGTTGTCTGGATGCATATGCCACCACTCGGCCATGCTGCATCAACACGCATCCCAATCCCTACCCACTGGCATCTGTATAAACAACATACGTAAATTGTGGATCTGGGATCGTCAGCACTGGTGCTATAGTTAACCTCTGCTTCAACTCTAGGAAGCTCTTTTCACAATTCTCATCCTACACAAAATGTTGAGCTTTCCGCGTCAATTTTGTTAGCGGTAATGCAATTCTGGAGAAATTCTGAATAAATCTTCGATAGTAGCCAGCTAGACCTAGAAAACTGTGCACTTCAAATACAGTCTCTGGCCTCTTCCAGCTCAGTACTGCTTCCACTTTGCTAGGATCAATAGAGACCCCTTGCTGTGAGACAACGTGGCCCAGAAACTTTACCTCTAAAAGCCAGAATTCACACTTGCTCAACTTGGCATAGAGTTGCCTATCTCGCAATATGTTCAACACCATTTTCAGATACTGCTCGTGTTCAGCTTTACTCCGTGAATACACTAGTATATCATCAATAAAGACTACAACGAACTAGTCCAAGTATGGACGAAAGATTTGATTCATGTAGTCCATGAACACGGCAGGTGCATTGGTCAACCCGAATGGCATCACAAGAAACTCGTAATGCCCATATCTAGTCCTGAAAGCAGTCTTCAATACATCTTCTACTTTGACTCTCAACTGATGGTATCCCGATCACAAATCGATCTTCAAGAATACACAGGAACCAGACAACTGATCGAGCAAATCATCAATTCTAGGGAGTGGATACTTGTTCTTAACGGTCAATTTGTTCAGCTCTCGATAATCGATACAGAGACGTAGGCTTCCGTCTTTCTTCTTGACGAAAAGCACTGGAGCACCCCAGGGCGATACGCTAGGTCGTATGAACCCTTTCTCAAGTAGTTCCTCAATCTGCTTCTTCAGCTCTGCCATTTCGCTTAGAGCCATACAGTATGGGGTTTTAGAAATTGGACCTGCTCCAGGCTTCAAATCAATAGAGAACTCCACTTCCCTATCTGGAGGTAGTCCACCGATATCCTCCGGAAAAACATCCAAAAATTCATTTGCCACAGGGATACTTTCCAAGGCTACACCAGCCTCTGATTGCATAGAGCAAAATACCATGTACCCTTGACATCCCTTCTGCAAATACCTCTCAACCTTAGCCGCAGATAAAAGGTTAAGAGTGATTTCAGTGTCAGCTTGTGGCTGTGGATTCAGATATAAGACTCTCTTCAGTTTACAATCCAACAACAGACCATTTGCTGTTAGCTAGTCAATCCCCAAAATTACTTCCAACCCTTGCAGTGGCAAACAAATCAGATTTACAGTTGACTCATGCCCCTCAACGTTTATCCCGCAATTCAAATAAACATCAGTCGTCACAATTCGTGTGCCCATGGTGTAGATACAACCCAATCATATAGGAATTTATGCATATGTAAATTCAATCGTCTCACGCAGTCATATGCAATAAATGAATGGCTAGCACTATAATCATACATAACATGCACTAGATTGCCATTGAGAGAAATCATACCTTGAATCAGCTCTGGAGATTTTCGAGCTTTTTCCTGTGTCAGTGTATAGACCCTTCCTGGAACCCTGGGTCTAGTCCCCTCCAGTTGCTGCTTCTGTGGACAATCTTTCGAAAAGTACCCTGGCTTACCGCAGTTAAAGTAAGTGAGTGGTTTGTTAGGATCCGTCCTCAATGGGGCTCCACTACACGTCTTGCCAGGATGAAATGGCTTACGGCAATGTCAACATGTTCCGCCTCTTAGGAAACCCTGGCCCCCACGGCCTCCAGCTTGATTCGGCCTCTTATTATCACCCCTAGAAGGTCCACCTTGTTCTTTTCGCTTCTGTACTGAAGTACCACTCCCAGAAGCACCCTTGTTACTTGTTTGGGTCGCCAAACTCGACATACGCTTCTCAATGTAGCGGCATTCTTCTACTGCTTTACTGAACTCGGTGAAGTATTGTGTAACCAATTTTTCTTTCATCTCTGGTCTCAACCCCTCAATAATCATATCGAAACTCCACTCTTCATTATCATGAAGTTTGAAATAGGCTAAATACCGTGATAGTCGGATGTATCGGGATAAATAATCATCAAAGATTTCTCGATCTTGCTGTCTGATATTCAGAAACTCTTTCTCTTTCTCACGCCTGATAGATGGGGGAAAATATTTCTCATTGAATTTCTCCTGGAATAATTCCCAAGTGATAGGAACATTCCTCCCCTTCAAGGTGAGCTCTATATTCGTCCACCATCGGTCTGTGTCACCCTCCAATTTATAGATGGCTAGCAGAGCTTTCATCTCGTCTGGGCATCGCAACATGTTGAAAGTCTTATCCAAACGTTTCAGCCAATTTTCAGCCAGTTGTGGGTCAAACTTTCCCTAGAAGATAGGTGGCTGTTGTTTATTGAATCTGCTTAACCAATTCTGGACTTCTACCTCAGGATCTGGTATGATATCCTCTTGTTCAGGTTCCTCTGGTGGTACGTCTTCACCATAACCCCTCATGTATTCGTCTAAGCGATTCTCCAGGCGATCTTGCCTTTGTTGTACTCCCTGAAGGTCCCCTCTTATCTCATTCATTGTATTTTGTTGCTGTGCCAGCATATCTAGTATTTACTGCTGAAATGGATCTGGTCTAGGAATCGGTATTTCCTCATGATTACCATGTCTTCCTCTTCCCCTACCTCAGCCTCGGCCTCTACCTCGGCCTCGACCACCTTCTCCTTGTTGTATCATTTCCATAGTTCACTCTACATTAACATAGAGAAGCATTACTTTTCATATAAGAGCAAGGGCATTTTCGTCATTATATAAAAGTTAGGGTACACAGATATGTCATACATAGTATACATAACTATTTACAGTAGCTACAGAGAAACAAAAACATCAGACAACCTATAAACTACTGTACATAACATATTGTTTCTTGTTACATTACATTTTCCTGTTTGTACCCTCCCCAAAATACCGACTCTGCCTAAATATCTTTATGTTCGTCAGTTCTACCTATTCGCCCTTGTCTCAATATGTTTCGGTCGTCTCCGGTCACCCAAAATATACCACTTAGGTGTTCCTTGTCAGTCATCATACATATATTTATCAACCAGGTTATCCATATGCCTCAAAAACGCGTACATGTTACTATTTGGGCCCTGCTCAACAATATCATTCTTTTGCCAATTCCAAAAAGCAGAGTCTGGGAAGAAATCCAGTGAACTACGAACCCAGAACTCAACTGGCACGCCAACCAGGAATTGCTCCCAGATAGCGTACAAAGACTGAACTCCAGACAGAAAGCAATAGTATTGATTCACAAGTGTTGACTAAGAACGGCATGCCCTGATATATCTACCGAAGACATAATGCCACAGCTCGGAATTTGGGTCCTTTTCCGGATCCTCCTCCGGATCTTCCTCAGGATCCTCGTGTAGGTCCTCATCTGGATAATCTACAGTTTTCCCCAACTTGTGACTGTCCTGGTGACGCTGGTCTAGGCTCCGGGCCGTACACAGGTAGCTGCAGCACACTCTTCCGTGCCGTCCTCATCATACGAACACCTCTAGGTCCATAATACTCTATAAAAAGCTGCCCATCCTGAAGGCGCTGCTCTGGGGGACTCTGGCTTACTGATGTCTCGCCCTCGGATGATGAACTCGAATTACCGCTCATGATCCTGTCGTCATGCTAACAAAACTATATCAGTATACCATTCTGATAATGCTAGAACCGTTTATTAGCTCTGATACCAAAAAAGTCAACACCCGTTTCCATTTTGATATGCGCAGGGCAATAATGAACAAGTTCTATAGGCAAATAGAAAAGTACAGTTATACTGATAATAAGTATTTGTTTACAAACAGTCATTAACAGAGCAGAAATCGATAATAATGACAAATATGTATAGAATGTTCCAAAACTATTTCACACACAGACTATATACAACCACTGTATACATCTTGGGAAACGTGCCTGTCAGTTTCCCTTCTTTGCATCCTTGGCTTTCGAGCCGCTGACACCCGCTGAGACATTTGGATTAGAAAAAGGGGTGAGATTCCAAGGAATCTCAGTAGAAACATACGATCAACATATAAAATGCGAAAATTGAATATGCAATGCACCGTATCAAGTAAAATGAAAACTCATATCATCTGTGTGTGTACACAAAATTCAGGGCCAACTAACTCGTTGAAACCCCTACATGTACCTCAGCTGAGTCCTTGACTACAGCTAGGTAAGACCAGTGTACCTCAGCTAGGTAATGTGCCTCCAGCACGTGTTCAGATCACAAAATACAGTAACATGCATCATACAAATAGTCACATAGTATATGAGAGATAGTAGTCCCTACCTCGAAGTTATATCGACCCCTTTTTGTGTGCCTCGTGAAACATGTCGATTTTTTACTCCTGATTCGGTCTTAAAATATTAAATGTACAAGAAATAGGTCATAACCTATCCAAGTATCATTTTAGATACTTCCATAATGTTTCTTGTGGTTATATTAGCCTATGGTGAAAATTTACAAAAATGCCCCCGAGACCCCGGCCCGGCCCCGCCGTACCCGACTCGATGGCACGTTTTCCCAAAATTTTTGACTAGGGCTATCCTAATGTATTTTTGTCCAAGGAATCCATTTCCGGGCTCAAAATTACCAAATTCAATGTCAAATTACGAAATTTCCCTTGGCAGCCCTACTTTTAGGGTTTTAGGGGCGTTTCCGTAATTATGCTTTCTCGGCCTTTTCTGAAAAGGTGCCCAACTGTAACCCCACCTATTTTTTCCCAATGAATCTAATGGAATCATCAAATCATTGAAAATCCAACTCTAAGGCCCTCAAACATCCCTAGACGAAATAATTGTGTTCTCCGAGAAAAATCGGGGTTTTACGATTTCGGCTCCGTAAACACGTTCCTTTCTACTCCTAACCACTTTATTAACCATATAATTAAGTTATAACAACCATTTGAACTAAAATTGGGCAGCATAACCCTTAGATACACACTTTTCCAAAAGTTAAAACCAATGGCAATCCGACGAAATTTCACCGATTAAATTGCCCACAGCAGCCAGAATAGTTAATATACGAAGGTTTGGAAGTTACCCCAAGCTCCCACAAGCTTTTCCCAAAAATGGTTGAAAACCCTAACTTTTAGAACACCAAATTTGAGTTTTCCAAACCTTAAAGAACAAAGAGGAGTAGCTTAGGATCGGAGTTATACGCGATAGGAGCGAAATCGTCGAAGAAATCGGCTTACCTTGTGATTTTTCTTCTCTTTCTCTCTCAACGTCCCTCTCTCTATTTTAGACCTGTTCTTGCGTGAATGAGCTGAAGGAAGGAGATGCAACATATGTTTTATTATATATAACATTATGCTTTAATTGTTTAACATTTTTTCCAAAATTCCAAAAATGAAGTTTTATGTACATAAACCTTATGTACATGTAACCATGCTCATTAAGTCCAAATAATATTTCCTTATTTATGCCTTATGTAGGAGACATCTAGGGGTCCCTCCCTATAGTCTCAATTGGCTTCACAACTTGTCCAGGTTACGTATACACGTAAAGTCTCAATTTTGGTCAAAATTGCACTTTTTGCTCAAATTTTCCATAAATTCATATTAAATTGACCAAAATATTCTAAATATATTTTTAACCTTTATTTTCCTTAATTAGTTTAAATTAACTTCAATTAATTTAAAAATAATTTATTTTGTGCTATTTTGGCAAAATTACGATTTTGCCATTACCTTTCTAATCCAATTCATTTTCTTATTTTTCTTTGGCCAATTTCCATCTATTTTTGGACCAAATATTTTCTCTAATATTCCTTCATTTTTGGACCTTAATATTGGGCTTTTAAAATTACCCAAATTAATTCCATAATTATTTTTGCCCAATTTCCCATGAAATTGAACATTTATAAAATTCATAAATTCCAAATTCATGAATATTCACCATTTTATTGAATTTCCAAAATAATTACAATATATTTGGTGAATATAAAATTTGGGGTGTTACACAGATTACCTAAAACTTTGACTAGAACACTGCTTCTGAGTTGCGATGGCAGAGACTAAGAGTTGAGACCGAAGTAGAGTGGATCTTCGACAGAGTAAGGAAGAGTTAGGAAAAAAATTAGGTTTAAATTGTTTTAATGGGTGTGGCTTGGCTGCAGCCCAAAACCAAATGCAATAAGTTTAGTTGCGGCCAAAAGTGTATTGTGGCGGTGCAAAAGTTGATGATATGTGTTTGATCATAGCCAATAGATTCTTCGTTGTGGCCCAAAAGCTTCTGTCTTCTTCTTGGCTGCAGCCCAAAACTTTCTAACCTGCTTCAGATATCAGCACCAAAATTCGAAACACACAGAGAGAAGGATTTTTCATGCTTTCTAGCTTATGAACATAGCACATAACAACACAACTATATCAACCTCACCACAAATTCATCTTGAATCACACACAATCATAAAACATCAATAAAGACACACAATCACAAAGTCATTTTCTTCTATGTACCATATTCACAAGAGAACAATGAACAAAGAAACTAGACTAAATTAATACAAACCAAACATAATTCAGTAACAAATGATCAGCAATTTCCCATGTCAAACAAAGAACACAACTTTTACTAAACTAAAATCATAAGTGAAATTAACCCAAACTCCAATCTTGTATTCCATAAGCTATCCTCAGCAGCACAACTACTCTAACCTCAAATCAAATTCTTGTAAGTTCAAGCCTAATTCTTAACAATCCTAATAAGCTCTTAGAGCCAAATATTTCTACACCACTAAATATATGCAGGCAATCAAGAGAGCATTTCCCAACATGAACACTTTGAAAATTGAACAAATTCATAGAGAATCTTTCATGTTTAAACCCTGCAGATTCATCTTGAAATTCTAAAATGTGTTTTCTATAGATCTTACAACTCCAAGTTTACAACCAGAGTAAATAGAGTGTCACAATTGAAACTTACACTGAGCACATTGTGCTCTTCTTTGGTTGGAAAATCCTACTAATTGGACTAAGCCAAGTCAGACATAAAGAAGTGATATAATGACTCCTAAGAGAAATCTAGAAATAAACTCCTAATAAAAACAAAGTTCTAACCAAAGGTAAGAGAGATTCCCTCAAACTTAAAATCTAGCTCATACCAATATGCCATTCAATATTCCAAGCCCGAACCTACTCCTCACTACCTTCATTTATGACCTCAAAATATCTCAGAGCAAAGATCTAGTTTGAGGTAATATCAACACATTGATTTCAGAATTTAAAACATTCCAAGACATGTAGCACAAACAAACTTATCAAGCTCAGGTTCAAAAACAGTAGCGATTGAAGCCAAGTTAAGGTCATGAAGAGCTTTGTAAATCTTGAAATTAAATGAAAACTTCATGGAGTTTAGGCAAAACTTGGTTTCAAACAAAAGAGAATTCTCTTCCAATTACACATCAGTATGCAAAAGGAATTTGAAAAATTCAAAAATCAAGTGTGTATTCAGAACATAATTCCACAGAATCCATAAATTACAAAGCAGAGTCATATGTCTCAAGTGCACATCAAAGTTCAAGTAGTTGAAATTTAGAGTTGATTTCAGAATTTAAAACATATCAAGACATGTAGCACAAACAAACTTATCAAGCTCAGGTTCAAAAACTGTAGCGATTGAACCCATGCTCTATAAATTGTGCAATTCAATAACAAGTTAAGGTCATGAAGAGCTTTGTAAAGCTTGAAATTAAATGAAAACTTCATGAAGTTTAGGTGAAACCTAGTTTCAAACAAAATAGAATTCTCTTCCAATTACGCATCAGTATGTAAAAGGAATTTTGATGGCCTCGTAGCTAATAGACCTACAATTAATGGGACAAGGCTAAATAAGGAGTGTGTAAGGTTTATGTGTGTGGTGTGTGCATGTGCGCATGAGAGAGAGGGGGCTGTGAAATGTACTGAGGAATATATATAGTTGAAATTTAGAGTTCTGAAACCAATGGACTCTTGTCAAAATAGATTTTTTTTCGATACACAAAAACTAATTTCCCATGTCAAACAAAGCACAGAGTAGAAAAATAAGGATAAATATAAGACACAAATAACCGAAAACACCTAACTAATATTCCTGATTCAAATGCCTCTTCCCCCATCTAGTGTCATTTTTAGAGAGAGAGAGAAAGACTAACATAAAAGAACAAACAAATGAATTAATTCTTACTGGTAGATGAAGCAAAGAAGCTGAAGCCACGGGGAAGAAGAGAACAGACGGAAGAGGAAGAAGCTAAGGAATTAGTTTAAGTGAGGAATAGTGAGGCTTGCCGTGTATTTGAGTGTCATGTCATGCCAGCTGGTGCCTTTTTACCTCATGAGGTCCCTTGCCTGCCAAATTACTACTGCATGAGGTTTAAGGAGCGCCTTCCTGTAAAATAGTCAGTTCTTGTAAAGTATTCAGTTTCAATTCGGGCATGCACATACAAAAGAGTATTCTATAATGCAAGAAACAGATATAAGGGACATTTAATGTGTCAGACTAATGTGGTTAAAATTCAGATGATATCATATATTATCAAATGTTATGGGTAGAGAATGCATCAAGCTACCAAACTCTAACCTATAATGTTATATGTTAGAAAATATGCACCAGGTAAAAACTGATTAAAAGTGGTCAAACGCCATCAACCTAAGCTGACCTTAACTCTACTAATTAAATTACCAAGCTCAAACAAAAGTGGAAATTTGGGACACCAAGGCATGTTAAGTAATCAAAGAGGTGATGACTTACCATTACATCCCTGCCTATTTTTTCTACCGATTTTCCTTTTGATGTGATCCTAGACAGCATAGATTTCCTATCAACCTCGGGGAATGGTTCTGATACATGTCCTTTTTATAAAGGCTTATTCAAAAGCTTGTTGAGATGTTTGTGTGCTTAAGGCAGCTGAAGCCAAAATAGTGCTTCTGAGGATCCACCAAACATTGCGGTAGCAAAGACAAACCTAAGGGTACAACCTTTATTCACCACACTAGCATACAACTTTGCCCTCTCATCATCAAGTATGCAGCCTTGGGAGAGAGAATATTGGTGAAGATTAAAACATCACACACACACGAATTACCAAATATAAGCATCTTCATAATGAAAATACATGCATAAGATATATACCTTCATTTTGATATGGTTCAAGAATTTTCAAAAGCATCTCTGGCACTGCAGTGCCACCAAGAAGTGGTAAATAATCACGTATATACAGAGATCTCCACTAGAAGATGAAGCTCCAAATATGAAGTGAGGCCTCTTTTTATGGTTGTACTACTAGTATTAATCCATATGAGGCAATATAATGTGTACCATATGAGGCAAACGGTATGCCATAGCAATAGTTAATCCATATGATGATACAACGGAAGAAGTGGGCCATTTAGGTCTGCAGACAAGTAAATACCAACTTCTATTCGATAAAGATGAACAACAGTGAAAAATTAATGCAAGAGTATTATGTAATGCAAATAAGACAGATTAATTCTTTCTAGATGCGAGTATGGATTGGAAATGAAAGAAAAATGAAATTAGCAGTCTCTTCTGAAATAAGTTCTGAATTGCCTGGAAGAAGATAAAGTACTGTGCTTTCTAATTGCAACATGGAACATTTCTACCTAAACCTCATACAAGAGTTGTTACATTCTTAGCATATAAGTCATAGTATTAATTAAATTTAATTTCCAATATAAAAGCCATTTAAACTAGAAGGTTTTGAAAGAGAAATTCATTAATTAGTAAATGAATGTTGAAATATTTCTTTGGTCATTGCATCATAGAATTAGAAAATATAATCAAAATATGGGAGCCCTAGACTTTGTTTCCCACCCAAAAAATGGCATACGCATGAGTAGTTTATATAATAAAGGCAATTATGCAAATGACATAGTTAAATTTTGATAATAAGGCAGAATATAATTATAATAACAATATAAGGTTATAGAAGAACATACCATTCCAACAACAAGTTTATAAAGTTTATCATCATATTATCTTGTTTTAAGGTCTTGAAGAAGTCTTGTAGTTTCATAGATTGGGTCCGCCCACTTGCAGGTTCCATTTCTCACATTTGCTTTGGTTGTCTTTGCTATAGTCTTTCCAAAGGCAGAAGGGATAAAAGATATAATAATTTATCCCATCCAGATTGCCAAATCTAGACCGTGAATATAAAAAGCTTACTATCAGCACTTACATAGAGAAAATACCATAGAATTAGAAATGGTATTCATTTCTATAGTACCAGACATGATTAAGCTTTATAGCTAACTCCTGGCAAGATTTTAAATCAACTAGATGCTTTAGTTAACCTACTTTACCTTTAAGGATCCATTATCATGACCTCTTGGTCCAAAACAGAATGATATACTACTAATGGTGACAGTAAAGTGAGAACTTGATCTGAAAACACATAATCCTGCTTCTTTGTTTTCTCATTCAGAAAATCAGAATCTAAACCTAGTCCTCATGATGTTTACTACCACCGACAACCTCAATTGACAACTCTTTCATTGGGTTCTAAAACAACAAAATTGAAACCAGTAAGAAGCAAATATCACCAAACTGCTTCAATCACAAAGCTAAAGGCAATAACCATTTTCTCTAAGGCTGAGCCTTCACCAGTACTCTTCTGATGGTCACAAGCTACTACATCTGCAGAGTCATCTTCCTCTATATTTCTGCATGGGGCAAATTACTTACTTTTTGTGGAACTCACAAAACTACAACAATTATATGAACTAGAAGTGAAGAACATGTTGTCATAATTCAAAGATATATAAGTGCATACACACTAACACCGCTTATGCTTGGGGTTAGATTAAGAGAAGCCGGAGACTTTACCTAATAGTAACCATTCATTAGTTTGACATAGCATTAATCCCTCCTAATCCTGCTCAGTTTTTCCTAATTTAATCAAACTTTCATGTTAGAAAAAACTTCTAAAAAATGTCACCTTTAAAATATTGATTTTTTGTTATTTAATTCAAACCAATAGATGGAAAAATTGTTATTAGCTCACCATCCCCATAGCCTTGGATACCCTTTCTATGGGTGGAACATCATAACCTTCCAACCTTTTACTTGTCTTCACTTTTCTAGTCATAATTCTCATAGGTTGAGATGTTTTCCCTTTTTCATGACCTAGAGGTGATTGAGATGCTTGGGATGCTATGTTTGGTCCATCAAGATTATAATTGCCTCTTTGATCTTCATCATGATGCCTACTATCAACATTATCACCTCTTACATCAAAATTGTCAGCCCGCTCTTCACTATTACCCCTGTACCAACATTTCTGCCATCACTGCTCGGATTATCATTGCCACTCCGCCCTTGAAGATTCTCCTCACCAAAATTATTGATAGTTGCTCCATGACCCTCACCACTACTCTTACTAGACAACAAGCTTGTACATATGTATTTATTTGTTGTCAATAGAACTGAAGTATTGATGGTAGATGTATGAAGGATATAAGAATCATGGCTAGGAGAAGTGTAAATATATGTATTATGTTGGTTGGTGAATAAAGGACCTCAAAATTATCAGCAATAGAGGTGTTGAACATTTTTGATCTATTGTTGGCACTAGTGGAGATAAACGTCTCATTGGAAGGTTCGCTGGAAGGTCTAACAATGATCTCATTATCAATAGCATCGGCATTATGCATCTCTAATCATGTCCTTATCAAGTGCTCCTTCCTTGAATTGCAACTTTCTATGCTCAATTTTAGAGCATCTTTGCTGGCCTTTTGGCAATCAAGTGGGACGTCATGAAGTTGTGACAACTAATCCTCATTTAATTCAAGCTCTCCATCAAAATATTATTGAGTTGCTACTTACAGGAGGTGGTGTACAACATGATCCAGGAACAAAACAGTGGTGCACGATCTCCTTAATTCTCCTTATTGGAGATAGGGATCATTGACCGCGAGATTGTGATATGGCTACCAAACCACTTATGAAAAGGGAAAATAGCCAACAGTTTTAAATAATTTTCCAGTGCACTTAAAAATTTATAGTGGCAAGTTTCAAGGGACAAGAACGTAGATGTTAGATCACTAGGATCTAGCTTGGAAAAGATCTTCCATAGCTCTTCTATCGAAGGCCGATGCTTCCTGTCAAAAAATCCAGCATTAGCCATTTCAATCACCCATGATGTCATAAGTGGAAAGGATGGTCGCTCCGTAAGAGGGTCAAGTTTCTTGAAGCAAAATGGCACTAGCTTTGGTATATGGGTTAGAAAAAATACCTACAAAAAGAAAAACGGAACAAAGTAAACATTTGTATTTGAAATATTTATGAAAATACATAAATATATTTTTAAAAATATAAAAATTAAAAAAAGAGATTAAAGAGATTACCTGTAACCCAAACACACATCTAAATAGGCTAGTGTGTTTTTTCATCTGCTTTGCATACTTTCAAGCTAATGTGAAGATTCACCCAGCTTACAGCCCCCCCATGCATATGTACTTATTTCTTCCACGTCCCTAAGGAAATTAACAAATTTCTTATGGACATTATTTTTTGCCCATCTCCGGGGAGATCATGCGTGCTATGCCGAGGAGGGCTACTGCTTGGGCTATATGATTCAATGTCTCTTCATCAGCATTCACTCCATCAAAAGATTTGATAAATTCAATCAGCTGCATCGCGCCAACCAAATTACCTGTAAGGGTAACCCCAACAAGTTCAAGAACGTCTTAATTTGTTAGATTTGAGGTGTTACTGTAAAAAACAATTAGTTTACCATCAATTGGTAAACCATTTATCATCAACACATCTTTAATGCCAAAATACAATACGTTTTGGGGAATGTGAAGGCCTTGGTTCTGCTATCGTAGGCCTCTATCAATGCAAGAAAGATTGATTTAACATGAGTTATTTTATCATTAATTTCAAATATGAACTCAAATCCTGACCCCTTCAACTTCTACTTGACTTTTTCTTGGGGTCTAGCCTTAGAGTAATAAGAAACCAACTCCCTGGGGTTTAACCCCCCACCACCACCACCTAGAAATTGAACAAGTGATTAGAAATTGTATCAATAATCAAGAATAATTCAACAACAATAACAACACTTTCAACATTTCAACCTTACCAACCACTCTTCTAGGATGTTGTTGTTGCTCTATAGGATATTGCTCTGCCATCTACAAAACTTTTGCAGAATGCAAGATAGAACAGAAAAAGGGAATAGAAAAATACTAGAGCCAGAATTTGAAATCTCTAGTCCAAAACATAATAACTTTCTAACAATTCTTTGATAATCATTGCAAATGAAAGTATTACATATTTATAGATTCTGAACATAACTGAATACATAATAACTGCTACAAACTAGATAAATGAAAATTTTTTTAATGGGTGTGGCTGTAGCCAAGCCTTCTTGGCTACAACCCAAACCATGTTGCAATAATTTTGGTGGCCAAAAGTTTCTTGGCCGTGGTGCAAAAGCTGCTGATATTTGTTTAGCTGCAACCAAGATATACTTGGCCACGGCCCAAAAGATTCTGCCTCTTTCATGGCTACGGTGCAAAAGTTTCCTAGCTGCGGCCCAGAAGCTTCTATCGCTTGCTTGGTTGCAGACAAAATGGACTTGGTTGTAGCCCAAAACTTTCTGACTTGTTTCAGATATCAGTATCAAATGTTAAAACACACACAAGGATTTTACATTCTTTCTAGGTTATAAACATAGCACATAACACCACAACTCAATCAACCTCACTACAAATTCATCTTGAATCACACACAATCATAAAACATCAATAAAGACACACAATCACAAATTCATTTTATTCTATGTACCATATTCACAAGAGAACAATGAACAATAAAAGCCAGACTGAATTTATACAAACCAGACATAATTTACTAATAAATGATCAATAATTTCCCATGTCAAACAAAGCACAGAGCTTTTACTAAGCTGAAATCATAAGTGAAATAACCCAAACTCCAATCTGGTATTCCATAAGCTATCCTCAACAGCACAACTAGTCAAACCCTTAAATCAATTTCTTGTAAGTTCAAGCCTAATTCTTAACAATCCCAATAACTTCTTAGAGCCAAATATTTCTACACCACTAAATATATGCAAGCAATCAATAAAGCATTTTCCAACATGACCACTTTGAAAAATGAACAAATTCACAGAGAATCTTTCATGTTTAAATACTGCATGTTCATCTTGAAGTTCTAAAATCTGGCTTCTATAGATTCTGCAACTCCAAGTTTACAACCAGAGTTAAATAGAGTTACACAATTGAAACTTACATAGAGCACATCGTGCTCTTCTTCGGCTAGAAAAACCTACTGATTGCATTAAGCCAAGCTAGGATATTCCTCTAATCTAACACACAAATGGTTTTACTGAATTATAATATTTCATTCACAAATCCAAAGCCATACAACATAGGTTTATATAACAGTAGGAGAATAACTTACTCACTTCTAAATAACTAACTACTAAAACAATAATTGCTCATGACTTATAATAACAAACCTACTGTTCATTGGTGGAAACATATTGGGAGTTCTGGTCATACTAGCCCTCTCAACCATCACCATGATAGAATGTGTCTCATATGGGAATTTGTTTCCAACTTGATTCATTTAGATTACTTTTCTACTGCTTCTTTACAATTTATCGTTGCATCTAACAAACCTCATGAGAAGTTCAGCAAAGAAGAAAAATTGTTACTGATACTTATGGCAGGTTGGGGTTTGGTGACCATTGCAAATGTGAAGCAATTGATACCTAATACTACCTCCGGTCCTAAATATAGGACATAGTTTGTAGTGCAAATTGCACTACAAACTATGTCCTATATTTAGTACCGGAGGGAGTAATTGGTATGGGGTGTTTAGCATTTACTTGCTTACTGGCTTAGACTTTGTCATTATGGGAACATTTGCAGTCCTGATTCAAAGTGTTGTGGGAATGGGAAGCAAATGATTGCTAAGGCTTTTCTCTTTTTTGTTATAATGAGATCAGCTCACTTTAGATCTTGGCTGAGCCTAGAAAGAGAATACATTAAAGAGAAGCCACTAGTTTCTATTTTCAGTCCTCACCTTGAGGACAAGGTGAAGCTTGAAAGGCGGATAATGATGGGCTGGTAGCTAATGGACCTACCATTAATGGGCTAAGGCTAAGTGAGGAGTGTGTGTGGTTTGTGTGTGTTATAATTCCAGAGAAGGATTAAAATTTTAAAGATAATCAAAATACAATTACAATATAATACAATAATGTAGTTAAATATGAGTATTTTAATAATATTAATTTATTATGTAGAGTAATATTTTGATGAGTTCTCATGGAAAAAAAATTATTTATGGCATCTGTTAATCAGCAAACCGGCCACCATAAGTAGAAGTAATTAAGTGCAGCCCACCATAAATAAAAGGCCTTAAAAGAGAAAAACGGTCTGTTTAAAAACGTTTTTTTACAGAAAAAAAGGTTTTAAAATGTTTTGGTGCCTGGTCTTTAGCGTACCTACCAGACACCATAAGTGAACTCTAAAATAAAAAAATTTCAATCCCTCCCGCTCATTCATCACTCATAGCGCGAAAACTGTGTCTCTCCCACCCTCGGCACTTTGTTCTCCACAACCGCCTTCTTCAACGCCGTGGGTTCGTCGCCGGTGGTTTCCCTCCTTGTTCAAAACGTCACTCTCACCCTCCCCTCCATCATGTATGGCTTTTTGTCTCCTCCATTCTATACTTTGTATTCGCTGGTTAAGGGTTTTGCCGGTCACTATTTTATCTATAGAATGGTAGCCTTCTACTCAGGTGGGCTTGACAATGGTCTGATTCCAAAGTGGGTTTGGATTTCTTGGGTAGCTGTGGTGTTGACGGCTATCGATACTCATAGAATATTTTGCTTTGGATCCAATTCTCCTTTTTCTTGTTCCACTTTTGGGTACAGGGTATTGGGCAGGGTTGGTTCTAGTGGAAGTGTTACTATAAACTGGAAATGATTTGATGGCAAGTTCATTGTTTTTAATGCTCTTCCAGAATTTCTTTCCTATATTTTTTTGGTTTGATTTCTTTCTGTGAATAGTAACAATCAGTGCCTATATCATGTCCAATAGACTTGTAATACGATACCCTTGAATTAAATTTGATAACATTTTCTAATAGTCACATTGCTCTGGATAGCATTGGTGAGAAATATGTATGAGATTTGCTGGAATGTGTTTGATCAGGATAGAACATGTTTAAGTAGCTCTGTTTCTGTTTGATGCCTTATTTTTTATAGCAAATAGTTCTGAATTTTGTTATATGTCTGTTTCAGTAACAAGTGGGGGAAGCCATTGATTATAGACCCAGGGTTGTATAGCCTCAAGAAATCAGAAATTTGGTGGGTATCCTAAACGAGGAGTCTACCAACAGCTTCTAAATTATATACAGGTTTTTTCTCCAAAACTTCAAAAATTGAACTAACACTGATCAACTTCAAAAACAATATGAGGATCTATTATCAATGAAACTTTTGCTAATGTACGTCAGATTTTAATTGTACCTATCATCCATAAGGACACAAGACACTGTGATATCAGCATTTGTGTCTATATGTCTCTGCAAGTACAGTTTCAACAATCAGCATGGATAATAGAAAGCTACAACTGTTATTTTATCTAATCCTTGACAACAATAAATTATGTCACTCTTACTTGCACAAAGTCCATATAGTTCATTCGGTAAAGATGATCCCCACAAGGTATCAATATATTCTCAACATTCTTAGTCTTGGCATCCTACAAATTAATCCAAACACTCATTTACTCTATACATGATAATATCTTCAACATAAATGCAAAATAGCTGTAAAAATAGTAGGAAAAGCTAAACAACATTTCATTTTGTAGCTAAGAAGGCTCGTTCATTAAAATACAGCTGAGGTTGAATAACCTTATGATTTTCTAACATAGTATACATTTTTAACTTATTATTTTCTAATTAGAAAGTTCGACAGCCAAAGAATTCCTTCGGTTCAAATTCTTGACCTTCAATTGAACCTAGCCTCAAACCAAAGCAAGATAGCTTATGACAGTTGGCTTCAGTTATTGTTGATATGGACAACTTTTCTCAACTAGATATGAGTTCAGAGATTGTGGGGCTGCTTGTTCAATTAAAAATCTACAAGCAAGATGATCTTGAATTTATTTCTTTTGACTGGTTGAACATTCAATTCTTTGTTATGCAAGTATACACATTATTTTTAATTCAACATTTATGTTTTTGTATAATTTAGCTAACTTATTTATCATTTTCATAGGTATCTTCACAATCACTGCAAACTATTCGGTATAATTAATAACTATCGATTATTTTGCCCACATTCCATTCAACCAACCGGAATTACTATAAATGAGAGAACGCCCTATATTAGAAGGACGATTAATGAAGGAAATAAAAAGTGTTGGTTTGCAACGTTTATTGAAAGGTATATTTAGTTATAATTCATCTCTCATTGAAATGAATAATTTTTTAATTGTATGATATTAATATAAATTCAATATAGTCACCATTGAAGGCTTTCTATCTGCCCAAGTGAATACACCATTATTGGTTTTGTTTTTTACAATGGGAAGTGAGTGAAGATACGAAACAAGTTCTTGAATAGTAAGTGTTATGTATAACTTCAATTTTGCAATATTATCAGGCTATACCATTTTCTTATCATTACTTGCTAATAGATCTTTGAAGATGCATTTTAAGCTAGCAGAGAATTAAAAAATGTCAAAGTGTTATTAATTGGGTCAATTTACAAGTAAGTTTTTTTTTTTAATTTAAACAATGATTACATTATTTGTGATGTTAGTGATTTTGAATTTAATGGTTCTTGTTGTGACCATTTGTAGTGCCCTCAACAATCAGAAAGTGTGGAATGCGGATATTATGTGATGAAATATGCATGAGATCATCACTAAGGGGACCACTGGCTCATTTCCCAGGTTCTTGAACTCGGACTGGACCGGCCGGTCCGACCCAGAAACCGGTAAACCGGTCCGGTCCAGGTTCATATTTTTAAAAAAAAATTAAAAATTTTTCCTTTAGAATTTCATACTATAAGTCTAAAATTTTCAATTTCTCACCAGTTTAGTCCCGGTTTGGCCCCGGTCTGACCCACTGACCCTTAACTTAGTACTCCGACCGGTTCAATGGCCGGTCTGAGTTTTAATACCTTGCTCATTTCAAAAGGTAATAATATTATAACTCATAATTTTAATTCAGATATTGAGTTTTCCGTATAATATTACTTACGTATGGATTTTTTTTTAATTTGTAGCATTTTCAAAGTTTGGTCCCATATTTTGAGCTACAGATGAGATAGATACACAACATTTGGTCTAAATACTTCCTATACTTGACAAAATTAGAGTAGCAGCTACATAGCAATTGTACATCTTTATTATTTTTTTTTTGTAAAACTTGCATTATTGGTAATATGAGATCCAGAAATTTTTAGTAATTAAGTTATTTGCTATTGGTTGTATACCTACCTTGTATTTTGTTGGTGGTATATATAATATTAGATTTCATAAGTTATAGCTCTTTGGTGATTTATAAAAGCAGATTCTCAAATGAGGTTATTTAATTAAAATTCTATTTTTTTTAAAAAAAATCCACTTACGGCGTCTATTATTATTATGACAGACGCTATAAGTTGATATTTACGATGACTGTTCCAAATTGGAAATGTTAGGCACTTACGGCATCTGTTGCTATATAATAGATGCCGTAAATAGGCATTTTTGATTGCTATTACAAGTGAGAACTTTGAAGGTCGAAGAGGAGAAATGTTCCATGCGAACGGTACTTGTACATGAGTTAGTTGATCCTTAGAGACAAGGGAAGCCCTTTTGATAGTGTGCAGCACGCGTATTTTGAAAGGGAATCGGGTCAAAATTCTTGAACCGGAACGTGGCAACTGACAGTAACATTAGTGAGTCTGGCGACGTCGGCAAGGGCCTCAGGAAGAGTTCTCTTTTTTGTTTAATAGCCTGCCCACCCTGGCTCAGCCAAAGGTAGGGTCCAGCACCAGGAAGAGCACAACACGTCGTGAGCTGTTCGATGCGCCCGACTAACGGTCATTGGGTTAAGATGGAATTTTTCCCCGAAAGTTTCAAATTTGGAGCAAATTTGCCCTGGCTAATGGTCAACTAACGCAAGGGCAAAATTGTTCCAAATTTGAAACTTTTGGGGCAAAATCAGCCCTCGAAAAACTTCAAGGGCAAAATTGGCCACAAACAAATACTTTCGGGGCAAAAATGACCTTTAACCCTATTATATAATCTCACCACATTTGATGCAAGTTCAGGATTATTTTAATTTAGAGTAGATTATGTTATATCTTTACTACTTATAAATGATTTTTTGTTATACAATTTTTTAATATACATACATATATATATATATTTTTTTTTTTTGCCTGCAATATACATACATATATATATACACACACATATGTAAGTTTGATCTATTTTTTTATATAACATAATTGACTGATGTTATAATTTTAAAGTTTTTTAACAAATTTATTTCATTTTTAATACTTATTATGCAATTTAATGTTAAATAATACTTAAAATATAATCTTATCCTTTATATGTAATTGTCACAAAAGTTAATGTCCTTTTTAGTAATTTGACCATGAGAAAAGATATTCTGATCACAACATCCAAACACTCTCATTTTATCAAAATCATTTTTTTCCCATAATCTATTCTCTAAAAGTTATTCTCCACTTTTTTTCTAGAAGCTATTCTCAAAAAGCTAATCTGAGCGAAGATCAGATAATTTTTCCTCATGTGATTTACGCGATGGGGAATAACTAGCGAAAATGTATTTGTTTAGAATAAAAAGGTTATACAAAGTTTTTGTAGAAAAGCTCAGTCAAAATTTTGAAGAGATAAAACCAATAAGAGTTGAAAGTAAAAGCAATATGAAGAATTGAAAAATAGTCATTAATTAAACATTGCATAAATCGTTAGAAAATAAAACCAATATAAATTAAATGACTCATTTCAACAGTACAATTTTTCCAGTATTTCAACGTACAGTACAATTTATTCTCTTAATCTAATATATAACATATATACATAAGGTCCATATATATGGTTAAGATAAAAAACGAAAAACAATAAAAGGAGGGCATTGAATACGAGAAAAAAATAAAAGGGTGAAGGAGCAAAAATGTCTATGATCATTATCAAAAAGAGCATGCAGCACCATAAACAAATTTTAGGTGCAAAAATGCCCATGATGTATACAAATTGGAGCTTAAATGCCACCAACGTTTTCTGCCATAAACGTCCGTTAAAATCCCCCGCTCTCTATATCTTAACACTGTACACTTCTCTCTCCCTGTCTCATCTCTCAATCGTTCTTATCTGCAATAACAATCCACATATATTCTCTATTCAAATCTAAACACCACTTTCTTTCCATGGACGGCACTGGAAACCAAAACGACGGGTCGAACAGCCGGGAAAAGAAGCGAGGCAAGTTTCTTGCCGGCGATGATTCATCGAAGAGTTTTCCATCCTCTATCGGAACTCCAAATGACAGCGGAGAAGATGAGGTACAGAGCAATTCGAATCCAAGAACAGGGTTAGATTCTTTGGATTCTTTACATGACTCTCTTCCCATCAAGTTAGTGTTCCTTCATTCATTTTTCGTTTTATTTTCATAGTTTAGGGTATCTTTATAAATCCTTAATTGGACGAACAACAAGACGACGACGAAGAAGAAGAAAAATGCAGAGAGCAGCTAGCGTCACAGTTGTCGTCGTCGCGGTGACCTGAAGAAATTGAAAAGCTTCCGAATCTGCTTCTTCTTTCTGGTCCTCCTTCCTGCGGCAAAACCTCTCTGCTTTTTCAGTTTGCATTCAATGTCGCAATATCACTCACCAACTCCACCACTTCCAAAGTTTTCTTCATTTGTAACCGCCACAAGTTGGATTCTAAACCCCCTTTTCTTTCTCAGGTATGCACATCTCTAACTGAACTTTACTCTAGCACTGAACGTCTGCCTAATCACGGAATTGGCTGGTTTGATTTAGAATGTGATAAAATAGTCGGCCTTAATTGTTGAAACTAGAGGTAATCTGTTTAGAAGAAGAAATATCAAGCTAAGTATAATAATTACGGTCAAAATTATCGCATTAGTTTTTTTTTTTTTTTTGAAAAAAATTTCAGGGTTAGTGAGTTGTTGTTATCAAAATCACATGGGTTATTGCCATTAATTTTAACCAGGAATTAATGTTTTTGTTTAGGTCCCAACTTTCGGAAGGGTTTATTACATTTTGGAAGATAATATTGCCCATAGTTGGGACCCTCCTCATCCTCATTAACAGAGGGAAAGAAACGAGAAGATGATCAACAACATGACGAAGACATGGACGTACGCAGAGGACAGAGTACACCACAGAAACTAACTACAGTTGTTATTACACTTTTCCGTTATTCACCGAAGGTGCCAATGCCATTTCTTGAATATTTTCGTTTATTTCTTCTTCTTTTTAGCTCCCAGTCAGCAACTTCAGCCATGTTAGGGGGAGTTTAACGGACGTTTACCGCAGAAAATGATGGTGGCATTTAAGCTCCAATTTGTATACATCATGGGCATTTTTGCATCTAAAATTTGTTTATGGTGCTGCATGCTCTTTTTGATAATGATCATAAGCATTTTTGCTCCTTTACCCAAAATAAAAAGAAGGCATCAAGCCTATGGGAAGCCAAATTCAAAAATTGTGTTGAAAATGAAAAAATGTGACAGGGACATAAAAATAGCTCAAATAATAATTATTTGAAGTATTATATATTACATTTCAAACCTTGTAAGAACGTTTAAGGAAGCAAATCAAACTATTCCAATCTATTTTAAAAAATATTTCAAGGAAAATTGCGGTACACATTTCTTTTATCTAACCCAATATATGTAAATTCCAAAAAGAAGTTATGTTGTTACTGACATAATACATCACATGTTCGTGTCCGGGCTTGGTAAATTTCCCCCTCTTGTATGATGCATGTGTGTTATATAGAAAAGGCATCACTGAAACAAAGTGATAAATTAGAAACAACATTACTTTTATTAGTACAACTTTTAGATAACAAACACATCAAATACACTGAAAACTTTGGAAGAATTATAGATAAGCAATAATATATTCCCTCCATTAAAACAATAATAATTGATCAAAGCATGTATATAAAGAATAATAAATCATGTTGCTGAATATTTAAAGGCACCGGAAGCCAGAGTAATGGGAATGTTGAGGTTGAGGTCAATAACATTTGCCCTAAGCGCAGTGCAAAGGCAAGCGGCAGCTTCAAGATCTACCAAACTCTCTGGGGGGCTGTTTGGAATGAGGGATTTGGGAGGGAGGGGAAAGGGAAAAAAAATTTATGACTTAGATTTAAAAAAAAAAAGAAGTGGAGTTGAAAATTTTTAATTATTTTTTCTTACGCTTCTATTTTATATCTTATCTTTATTAAAATTGTATAACCCCACTTTTTCAATTTATTTTTAAAACCAACTCATAAAAATTTTTTCTCCCCTCCCTTTCCCTCCTCCTGCCAAACATACCTTGAATGAGATTGTGGGAGTGTTGATGGGGATCCAACCTCATTGCTTTTTAGCTCTTCCAGTATTTTTGGTTTGATTATGTTAATTGGCTTCATATATAAATTTCATAGAAATTTATTTGTTTAACATGATAATTTATGAATGTTGATAAATTTAATTTCAATTATTTGGATTTGAAATATATATATTTAAATCAATTTATTGTCTTTTTAAAATTGTAATCATGAAATCATATGCTTTTAATTGCATTTTATTGGTAAACATAAATCATAAGAGTTTACAATTCAACTTCATAATATGAATTTATATCCTATCACAAATTTGTTTAAATTCATAAGTTTGACAAACTTGCTTGGCGGCACTTGAAAATCTTTTAGATTCTAGAAGCTAGCTGACATGTAATTAAGGATTACAAGAAATAAATAGGTCATATTTTGTTGTCTTGTGATATATATATCTCATGTTTATACAAGTACATTACAAAATAAAATTTAATTGCTGGGAGAAAAAATAAATAAGTCATACTTTGTGTCTTTTTTCGGATGTAAAATACAGATATTGATCTTATAGATCATTCAAAAATGCTTTTGCATATTCTCTAATTGGGATATTGAGATTGTTTATTCTCCAAGTGAAGCATAGAAATCTGCGAACTACCTTGCGAAACAAGCACATGTTTGATGCAGGACCCTTCCACTTTTTGCTTAGAACAAACCTTTATATTTTTAAATATGGGTTCCACGTCTTGTGAGGACAGGTAATGTTGTTAGTGTAGTATCTCAAGCTTAATGCGTCCTTCAAGGTTAAAAAAAAAAAACAAAAAACAAAAACTTAATGCGTCCCTTTTTATTTAAAAACAAAAAACACAATACAGATATTGGTGGTCCTTTTAAATATGTTTTTGCCTTGAATATTAGATCCTAGCAATAAAAGCCCCAAAAGCCAGGCCCATTCCATTAATAGCTTAGAGAAGCAATAATAATGAATTAATAGAGGCCCAGAAATACAATTAGGAGGCCTCAATATCCCATATGGAATCAAAAGTTATTATTATCCACTTCCCTTCATTTCTTTATTCTCATCTTTAGATCAACTATAAACATTTGAGACTTAATATCCTATAAAACGTTTAAGATTTAATATCCTGTATGGTATATAATATTAAATTTCAAACGTTTAAAGTTAATCTAACATTGAGAAAAAAACAATGGAAGGAAATTGAAGGTAAGAAAAGTGGAGAGACTCCTTTTCTTTCAATAAAAAACCATAATGCCATAATGGGATAATTAATATCCCCGAATGCGCTATGCACATGCCACTGTGAGTGTAAATACTGCATATTAGCAAAATGAGGCCATAGCAGGCTGAATATTTGATAATGGAGCTTTTTCTAGTGATACTGGGCTTGCTGCTATTGCATTTGTTGTAAGAGATGTGAATGGAGGGGTTCTTGATGGTAGAAGTAAAGTTATGTACAACAGAGTCTCCGTTTATGGCAGAATGTATGGTTTTGAGTAATGCTTTTGACTATGCCATAGAGAATCAACTTGAGGATGTTGTTTTCGAGTCTGATAACCTCTCTCTAGTGAATTGTGTTAACAAACTTATTCTCTTAGGATTGGAGGTGTGATGTTATCATTGAGAATATCCTTTTCAAAAGGAATCTTATTCAAAACCACACTATTCTATGGATTTCTAGGGAAGCGAATTTAGTTGCTGGCTGAGTTGCTAAAGCTTCGTTGAAGAGGTCATGCCTTATGGATTGGATGTGGAGACCTCCTTCTAGTTTACGCAGACTTTTGGACAGTGATGCTTCTGTTATAGTAGATGATCATGGTTAATTGTGTTTTTAGTATTTATTTTTTTTAGCTGTTTGGTTGGCTTTGTTTTATATTCAGGAATGCTTTTTTTAAACCGAAATTTTAAGAAAGGGATTAAGCTCACCCATAATCTAAGGACAAGGCTCCAAGTTGGGATACCTCCCCCAACGCCTCAATTGGACCATAACTAAGTGAACTTCCCCGGGATCGAATCCTCTTCCATTGGTGATGAGACTGATGTTGTTAAGGTTTTTTAGTAATGAAATTATCTTTGTGGGAAAAAAATAATATTTGATCATAGAAATAAAGGCCCAAGAACAAGGCCCATTATATTAATAGCTACATTGCTTAGAGAAGCAGTAATAATGAATTAGCAAAGGCCCAGAAATACAATTGAGGCCTCACTCATTATACCCCGCAGCATGAAAGGTTATTGCTAACCATAATGAGTCCATAGCAGGCTGAATGTTATTAGGGTCCATAGCAGGTTGTTGCTTCTTAATATTGTCATATTCGTGGGCCAACTGGGTTTATATTAGGAGCATCATGGTTTTAGGGTCTATGTGTGTTTTTTCCGCTTTTTTTCTAGTTTGGTGAGGTGTGAATGAATTATAAAAAGGAGATAATGACATTTGAGAGCCCACATGAGAAATTATTTAATTTACGGATCACAAATTTTAGAAAATTCACAGAAGAACTCTATTTAATATTTTATAAATTTTATTATATTATTTTATATATTAAAAGCTTTTTGGTACTACAATTATGAACTATGCAGGTCAAATTTTAACAATTTGTATTTATTTATTTGTTTATAGTAATATTATAGAATACTAAATTTGAATTATCCATTTTTTTATTGGTAAAAAATTGTCCATTTTTTTTCATCTATAGGTGAATAACATTCTAAGAAAAAAGAGAAACGAGAGAAAAATGAGAAGATATGGACCTTCTATTCTTGTTTCAAAATTTTTCACATAGGAGCAGTGAATATTTGAAAATTTTTAATTTCAATGTCAACCCAAAAATATTAAAATAAGAACAATATTGTCATACTTTAATAGTGGCAAGGCCAAACCAACATCTGCCACATCAAACTTTATGCCATGTTTAACTCATTTCTATAGGGGTATGACTATGCTTTTTTCTACTGTCGTTTTTGCCTTGAAAGCTTTTATGAAAAAGCAAAATCACCCTGTGGTGTTAAAATAAGGATCAATGTCGCTTAAATTTAACCAAAAAAAAAAAAGAACTTATGAAAGACCACTGTACTATAGGTGCAAAACAAAGTACATGACTTTTTTATTTTAACTATTTAATTATATACTTTTAATCACTACTTATCAATAAAGTAACCTCTTCCAAGTTTATAATTCAAGCTTAGGCTTATGAGTTGGCAAAAAAAAAAACAGCTTAAGCCTATGAGCTTGGCAACCTTAATTTGTAGGATCAACAAATATTATCACAATAACTTGAACGTTTGATCATGATGAAGACTACATGTTGCATAGAAAATATATGTGTGCGCGCGCAAGAATTTACTCAAAAAAAAAAAAAAATTTAGAATCTAGAACCTAGTTGGCACAGATGATTAAAAAAATATAGGTTATATGTTGGGGGTTTGTCCAATGGCTAAAGAGTACAAGTGACAATGATGTTTTTGTTATCAGGAACATGGAATGCCACAAAATTGGTGCTGCAAATCATTACTTAGCAACAATGGGGAGTGATGACGGTAAGAAGGTCTTTTCATCTTTGCTGTATCTTGTACAAGCCTGGGGCAGGAAGCAATTGCATCACACAAACCAAAATATCTTTGTCAACACAAAAAATTGAGATACTCCCAATTTTAAGTCTCAACTAAAGAATAACAAGACCATCACAAAAAACTTCAACTTGAATTCAATTTTCTGATTAAATTGCCATTTACCCCATAAATATAATATTACCATTTACAAAGTTGAAGGTCAACAAAACTTGCAAAAAAGATGATATATTGATGGATTAATTCTAAAAATTGTTTGGAGTAAAATGAGGTTAGTCAATTTCTGAAAATTGTTTGCCTATCATTCTGCATTCATGGAAGATGGGGTTTATTAAATATAGATTTAACACCATATAACATCATATTACTGCCCCAAGTAAGGTGAAAATAAAAAAAGAAATAATATGAAGAACATAAACATACGTCATATTTGTTACTGTTCTTGAGTTCCTTCTCTGACTTCTTCATTTGATGCAGAGAATCTTCCAAACTCCCCATTGGAAAAAGCATAACAAAGTAAGAATGAGAGCTGGATATATCATACCAGATCATTGAATAACTGCAGAGTAAAGGATACAAGCAGTGATGGCTCTCTGAAGAACACTAAAATGTCAATAAATTTGCAACTTCTTTTCTATGTCTCGGAATTCCTCTTTAAGTGTAAGAAGAGACTTATAATTTGCAGAATAATTGTTTGAAACTTTCTCTAAGTATTTGTTTTCCAATTCTTTAACTGCAGAAGCAAAAATTAATGTTCACACTAGTAATTCAGAGGATGAAGATGAGTAAGAATACTTCTTAAAAAATCTATTTTAAACTATTCAAAGAAGTAAAAGACAGGAATAAATAAATGCATAGAATCTTTATTTTAGGATAAAACACAATAATTTAACCTTGAATAGACGAAAAACTTTGCGAGCCAAAATGGTTGAATATTTGTCAACATTCTAAGCAGTACGAGGTTGCCCTGCATATTATGTGCCTGCTTATAGCCTTGTTCAAATATAAAACCTGCAGAAGACCAAGTTTTGCTGTGCTTGCATTCAACATACTCATCCTTTATGCTAATCAAAGATGCAAAACAAAATTAAATCACTATTATAGTGTTAAATCACCTCTGTATCAACATTTAGAAATCATTGAATGTTTTATTTTGACAATCCCAAAATGGATTAGCACACACCATCCCATATTACAATCTACGTATGAAAACAATATTTACTGCTTAACTGAGTGGTCACTCTCAAGTTCTTTGAGAAGTAATTTCCTAATTAATGCCAACACTAACAAAAACTCAATCTAACTTTGAGAAAAGAAAACTGGAAAGCAGGAGATTAGAGCATATTAATAAATGACAACCAACAAAAGTAAGAAGTGCAATAAAGATAAACAAAATCTATACAACATTGCAAACTAATCAGAACCACAAATTTACTGCCATGACATAAATTTAAGACATATTTCGCAAATCAGTCCAGAAATATGAAGCATAGCAATTGAATTATATATCACGCACCAACCGCTTTGTTCCTTAAAATTTTCCATCCACTGAATGTGCAAAATTAATGCATCAATTAGTAGGTCCATATGTGCTAAATGATAGTATGTAATTAATACACAAGGAAGCGAGAAATCATACCTGTAAAAATATCAAAGGAAGTGTATTAGTGAGAGGTCCTTTTGTTTAGAAATTTGAGTTGCAAGGGGTGATAGATGAAGTCGTCATCATGAGAGACACTAGAATAAGCTTGAGTTGCTTTGTGGGAGGGATCTGTTCTTCAACACAAATATCTGCAATCCTCTTTCTTTTCCGACTATGGCTCCAACTCCGAGTAATATTTTAGGTGCACTCCACATGATGCTGGATCGCCAAATGCATCTGGCGACCCATTAGAATTATAATAAAAGTTAGCATCAAATGAAGAGAATTCACACCATATCTCAGCTTCATTATTTGTTCCAGGACTACATAAGCTCCCTTCCGTGTGCCATAGAAAAACATGATCCGATTGCATTTCAGGACCACCGTCGTGATCATAGCGTTTACTGTGATCATAGCGTTTACTGTAATCATCAAAAGAGACTAGACAACAATACTGAGATTCATATCCCCAAGGCGTTGCAACACAGCATAACGCTAGGGCGTGTAATCGTTCAAGATTGCAAGTAAATCGGAAGGCATTGGAAGCCTGTTTATATTTCATCCACTCTGGAACTTTGCTTCCCGGGTAAAATGCTGAAGTAGTTGAGAACTGAGTTAATTCCTCAATAAAGCGAAGTGAGGGCTCATCCAACTTTAAACATTCAACGAAGCGGAAAAAACGAGGATTCTGAGGTAGAGAGTCAGAGGATACAGTCTCCAGTAAAGTACAACACGAGGCATCTAATTCTTGAAGGAAGGGAGGAAGTCCAAGTATAGACTTGAGCCTTTTACAGTGTTTCAGGGAAATGTGTGTCAAGCTTGAGAGATGGTTGACCCAAGCTGGCAATGTCTCCACAGCAGACTCCTCTAACGATAAATATTCTAACTTTGTCAAGCCCTTGATACTGTCGGGGATTTCTGACAAGTTACTCCACCGTTCCAAACATAGTCGTCTTAAATTACGCCAAGCGTCAAAAAGGGTGTGCAGCTTCTTTGTGTCAATTACTTGCTTGAAATTAGGAACTTCAAACACTTGAAGATTTGTCAAACCACACAGCTCATCTATTGGAAGACTCCTCAATCTTTCACCATTAAATGCAAGCTCTCTAATTTCTGTGAAACGTCCAATTGGAAAACGCAATAGTTCGACTTCACTATTACGAAGAGCTATATCTCTCAATTTCTTTGATGACACACAAAATCTCTTGAGGCTATAACAACCTTGAGCTTTAAGGATAGAGAGAGATTCTAAATGAGTCTCGCTCTCAAGACTCTCTAATTTCCCACAATTAGATACATTCATTTTAACAATGCTGTGGAGAGATAAAATAGATGGATGAATACTCCTCAAATTTGAACAACCATGGAGATCTACAATTTCAAGCCTATGCGCCTTGGAGAGATCTGGAAGCTCCATCAATTGTTCGGAACTATGCAAATTGATTTTCTTTATATTTGCAAGATCCTGCTATTATCACAATGAAAAGGAAAAAAGAAATACCCAAATTAAAAAAGGCCTAATAAATTTGATTAGAATGAAGACATGTACAATATACATTTGCATATAAAGTACCTGTTCTCCACCCCAAAGCATTTTAACCTTGCTATGTGTCAAGTGAAGTTCAACAAGGTTCTTAAGATAAGAGCCTGATGGCAGAGACTCTAATGGATAATAATCCCAATAAAGATACCTTAATTTTTTAGGAAAGGATTCAAGACCAAATGGAAGATGCTCTCTGGAAGTAAGACCGTGTGGATATCTGGAAATGAGGATTCTTAAATTTTCCATCTTTAGCAAGGTGTCAGCTCTCAATTGTAGATCTTTTGTTTTCATGAAATAGCTAGCATACAATACTAGGCCTTCAATTTCACCAATTCCCTGAACAAAAGAAAATAAATGAACATTAAATGTTTTAAAAACTTTCAAATTAAAAAAAATAAAAATAAAAGATATAAATTGATGTATCTTTTCTTTACCATATTACTTTCCAGCATGTGATAGATTTCATCTTCATCTTTTAACCGGCTACGTCTTTCAGAATTACGAACTATTTGCTTAGCCATTTCTCGTATCAAATCATGCATTACAATACGATGATCCTGATGATCTAATTTTATGAGAGCTTTATCAATAAGATTTTCTATTCCACTAACCGCTTTGAAACCGCAAGCCTCTAGCCCACAAGTAACATTGTCCTTTTTGTCACCCACGAACAAAAATGCAATGTCTAAAAATATTTTCTTGTCCATAGGATCCAATCCATCATAACTTATCTTCAATATATTTTGAATTTGCTCATGGGGGTACCTCTTGAGTTTGCTAAGCTCACTTTCCCAATATGCTTCATCTCTAAAATGAAAATGGGAACCCAAAACTTCTAAAGCCAAAGGAACTCCTTTAGCAATGGCCACTGTCATTTTTGATAGCTTTTGATATCCCATTTTAGGACGACTTTGATTGAAAGCATGTTTACTAAAGAGTTCAAGTGATTCTTCAAAACTCAATTCATTGACTCCATGTATGAATTGGTCATGAATCCCTCCACTCCTAAGAACATGCTTGTCCCTACTTGTTACAATGACCCTACTGCCTGGTCCCAATTGCAGACAGCCAACCAAATCTTTTAGTTGCTTTGGATTGTCCACATCATCAAGCACAATTAAGACTTTTTTCCGTTGCAGCAATCTCAATACATGGTTCATCTCTATGTTATCCTTTTGGCCTAATAACTTAGAGAAAAGCTCTTCACGCAGAGAACTCAAACCATCAGCCTTTGTCAATTTTTCTCTCACATTTTCTAAGAAGCAATGACTTTCAAATTGAGACTTGAATTTGTCAAATGTAGCACGAGCAAGGGTTGTTTTGCCTATCCCTCCCATGCCCCATATACCAACAATTCGGACTTTCAGTGACTCAATTTCCATTAATGTTTCAACACTAGTGAGATTTTCATGAGATCCAATGAGCTGACATTTTGGCACAATTGGTGTATTTTCTTCCACCTTTTTCAAGACATGTTCGACTATTGCATCAATGAGTTTGGGCTCGTTTCTAACATATAAAAGACAAAAAGAGAAAAGAAACAAAATTACAAGCTGCCCATGATAAAGTAATAAATCCACATACATAATTTGATATAACTTCAGTATATTTAAGTCACATATGGGGCGAACTAAGTAAAAGCTTAACAAAATTGAGACTCTATAAAATGATGTATTGAATAATAGAAACAAACTTACTGAAATTTTGATGAATCATAACCAGATAAGTCAGCAGATTTGTTCAAGACAGATCTCCAAATTTCCACTTTATCCTTGAACTTCTCTTCATCAAGCGTGAATGCCTCTGCATAAGTGCCTTTTTGATGCCTCACATCTGATGGATCTACGAGGTAGAAGACTGGTATCACAATCTGTTGACCAGCTTCCTTACATTCCATGATTTTGACAAGCTCTTCCAAGCACCATCTTGAGGAAGCATAATCTTTTGAGAATATAACCAAAGCAATCATGGATCCTTCAATTGCTTTCACAAGTGCTGATGATATATCTTCTCCTCTCTCGAGCCTGTCATCCACATAGACATCTATGCACTTTCGACGCAACGCCCCTACCAAATGGGCGAGAAAACCAAATCTGACGTCATCACCCCTGAAGCTGATGAAAACATCATATTCTCCACATGGGACCTGGGAAGAAGAAGCAGAAGCAGCCATTGCTGGGGGAACAAAAACGAAAAACAATGTTTTATAGATGCACGTTGTTGATTATTTCAGAAAAAGAACAGAAAGAACATTGTTTAAGAAGTTATAAAATGCAGGAGAAAGACCATATTAATAATACCTTGGTGGAGTGGCTAAATCAAATCTGAGGTTGAAGACTTGAAGTTGATTTGGTGAGTTCGCTTATCTTGGGGAAGTCGATCGGCACAACAGAAAAATGAGAATGTGAGTATTGAGCCTTTATTAGCGTTTAAGAGGCAAAAATCAACCAACAAGTTGTCTGAGGATATTTTTTTGTACAAAGTAGGCCGCAATTTCCACGAAATTATGAAAACTTGGCCGTAGCTCTTTTAGTCAACAGCCTCTTTTTTGGGTTTTTCTTTTTTTGTTTTTAAAAATTAGAAATTTTCGTTCCCGTCCCGTGTGATTTTTTTCCTTGTTTTGTTTCTGTACCAAACCTAAAAAAAAATGGAAAGTGCGTAGAAATTTCAGTGGAAGGGAATTTTTTGTTGTTTCTTGCTTGAATAAGGATTTTTTCACTTGATATTGAAATCTCATCCAAGCATGTGACTGAGCCAACTTGTCAGTGAGAAATAATTGAAGGTTGGTGAGAGCTAGTGCCAAATCAAAAGTAAATCTTAAATTGAAAAGACATAAAGTTAATAGGAAGAATCCTTTAAAAATAATTTGAAAAAGGAAATAATAAATCAGATATTTTTAAAAAAATAAAGGTTAAAAATTACTTATCAAATTCCGACATTTTCTAATTAATTATGGATAAAAAAATCTGATTTGTCATTTTCAATTTTTAATTCTTTTTCAAAAATTCTTCCAAATTAATATGGCAATATGTTGACTATTGAGCATTCACATTGTGTCTTGGTGGATATTTCTTTTTTTTTAAATAAAATGATTAATTATATAAAATGAAAATAATTATATAGCTAAAGTTGGAACAACCGTATATAAGGAAGAGGGGGTTAGGAGTGCATCACTTTCATAAAAAGAGTAAGTAGAAAAAGATTAAGTGGGTGTTTGTTTAAGCTTTTTGCACAGTAAAAACGCACTTATTACGCAAACCGAGAAAAAACTCCTCTCACATACTTACCTCGTATACAGTGAATCACGAATTATAAGCATGTTTTGGACAAAAATAAGCCATTCCAAACACACACTAAAGCATCAAGTTTATATCCTTTCCTAAAGTACCCCTGAAATTAAAATGGACCAGGGGCCTATTGAGCAATTTTACGGGTTATTGAAAAAAAAAAGAAAGAAAGAAAGAATATCAAGTAGTAAATGAATGAGGGAGAAAAATCATGGTAATAGTGTAATACCTTGATGGGAGCATCTAAAATCAACTCTTGGTTTGAAACGACCTAAAGTTAATATGGTGAATTTGCTTTTGTTGAGTATTCAATGAACAGAACATTAAAATGAGTTTCTGAGTTATAAATCAACTAAGCTGACAGGAGAAATTTCCAAGTCAACTACGCGCTTTTTACTGATTAAAGAATTAAAAATATCCAACAAACCATGAAAGCTCTGCCAGTACGAACTTTTTCCTCTTGTTTATTCTTGTTTAAAGTGGGTGGAAATTTCCCATTCGAACCCCAAAAAACAGAGTACGAAGAAATTTCTATGGACACATCTTTGACTCCAAGTCAAATGTTTATAATTTTATTTTAAAGAGATTTATGTGCTCCAAAGGCTTCTTTATTATTATATGATTATTTTTGAAAAAAAAACATATATTTTCTAAAACATTAAATACGCTAATAGGTCAAAAGTGTTAAATAGATCAAGTACTAGTCTTTGTTAGAAAATAGGCCTAAGCCTTCTTCTTTCTTTCTTTCTTTTTTTTTTTTTTTTGCCATAAGCCTAGGCCTAAAACAAGCTTAAAAAAAAAAAAAAAGAGGCCATAATTAAATAAATCAATCTAAAATTACAATAACTCAATTCAAATTATCCAAAATGTATCATAAAAATATGATATAAAAGCTTTATTGTTGTTATTGTTGTATCATAAAAATTAAGTTAAAAGGAAAACCAATATCATCTTAAAAATTAAAATAACAATGATTATACTAATACCTATGTGGGAGTATTTTTTTATTTTGTACATTTAGACATGTTCACACACATAAATACGTCAATTCCATTTTTTTTCCCTGGCCATAAACATGTCAATTCAAGCTCAAGTCTAAAGGTCATCTATGCATATAGACTAAGCCAATTTGCTGGCTGAACCCCGGTGGATCTAACGTCTAAAATCAAATCATATCTTAGTTTGAAAAAGACATAAAGTTAATTTGGCGATATGTTAACTTTGGAACATTCACATTAAATTGGTCGACATTTCCTATTTAATGTGAGAAGAAATTTCAATGAAATAATAAAAAAGTTTGGTTATAGATTCTTTTTCACACCGAGTCAAAAAACACGTTATCTTTTGGGTTTTTGAATTTAAAAAAATTCAAGAAGTCTTCAAAAAATCCTTCAAAAATGAAATTTCTTAAGAAAATTGGGGAAATTTTTCCTATAAAAAATTATATATTATATTAGTGAGAATGACCTAATAAATTATTATATTTAGAAAGTATTGATACTCTATAAATTTTTTTTATACAAAGTACTGAAATTTTAATTGAGGCATTTCTTACCAATAAAATTTTAAATATGAATTTTTACCTAGTTTCTCCAATTTTTGTAACACTTGTTATTAGCAACTAAATAAGTGTGTGGTCCAAATAAAAAAAAATTCCCTTTCTAGTATCAGGTAATTAAAAATTTTCTAAAGAAGAAAAAAGTAAGTAAAAATTTCAAGAAAATAATGAAAATCTGTCATTACTGACTCTTTGGGGCCAGTTAACAATACTTGGCTTGGTTCACACTAAACATTTTTTCTAACTCAATTCAACAATATTTAGTTTTGATCTTATTTTAATGAGCTTTATTTATCCCCAAGGAATTATTCACTATTACCAAATACATTGAAGCGTACACGCATATGTAAAGTTGATTAAAGAGAGTCTTCTATAATGAGTTTGAGCCCATTATTGCCTTCCTCTTAATTGAAAAAATTATATTAAAAACAATCAATCTGTAAAAACAGATATGGCTTAGATAATTAAACTTATAAATACAATGGGAAAGAGGAGTTAATAATTGTATAGAACATTTTTTGTGTCCGATCACGGTAAAATAATTATGGGCCCGTTTGGTATAATGGAATTGATTTTGATGGAAATGGAAATGAGGTTTAAAAGTATATTTGGTATGTCATGGAAATGAGTCCTGATTTTTATGTGAAAAGACCAAAATGCCCTTATAATTAAAAAATAAAAAAATTCTTATATTGCGGTTGCTCTAAGTCTTGCATGGCAGCAACGACGCACGCTGTTTGCTCTAGATCTACAGGTTTTGGCAAAACACTCTTTCTCCCTCTCCTTCTTCCACTTCGACCATGCCTTGCCGGAATCGGAATCGAAGGAGGTGCCGAACTTAAACTCTGGCAAAAAGCATCGTTGCTGCAAACAGATCTCTCCTTCTTCATCTTCCTCGCCGTCTCTCGTCGAATAGGTCTGCAACCTGTTGGCGATGGAGTCGTATCATCACCATCGCCGGAGATGGCGTCGGATCTGGTTGCTTAGATCTGGTCAAGCACGGTGGTCTTCATCTTCCTTGCCGTCTCTCCTTCTTCATCTCATCTTCCTCGCCGTCTCTAGTCGAACAGGTCTACAACCTGTTGGCGATGGCGTCGCATCGTCACCGTCGCCGTAGATGGCGTCGGATCTGGTTGCTCAGATCTGGTCGAGCATGGTGGTCTTCAAGCCAGTGGTCAAGCATGGTGGGCAACGTTTGAGAAGTCAGTGAGGGTAAGGTTGGAAATATGGAGATGGATTTGTAAATCCTAGCTTTTGAGATGGAATTTATTTGATGGAATTGGGCTTAATTGAATTCCACATGGAATTCAATTCCAAGGACAATTCTACCATACCAAACATGTTATCAGTAGGAATTCAATTCTAATTCCATCTCCTCAATTCCACGGTACCAAACAGGCCCTATGTTTCTTTGAGGACACAAGTCTAATAACAAAATTAATAACATAGAAGTAAAATTGTACATGTGATTTATTTATTTTTTTTAATTACGTTCATTTTTTCCTATTCATGTATGCTGAAACATTTTATGCAGTAAGTTTTGTCGATATGGAAAAAAAACAATTGAAAGGAAAATTTCCTAGTTCACAACTTTTTTGCTTAAAGAATTAGAAATTTCCATGAAGTCATATAAGTTATTAAAAAATTTACACTCAAGTCCCAATAAAAACAAACAAATACTGCAATGGCTCTTAAAATCTCAAAATTACTAAATAACATAAGGTAAAATAATGCAATTGTGAAATTACCACCTTGTCCTTTATAATTGACAAGGAAGAACATTGACATGTAGAGGTGTTTTGATTGACGAGTTAAGACACCTTGATTAACAATTGTTGCAGCATGTATTAACAACTAATATCAACATACGTAACACATTTGTTATTGACAACTAAACTAACTATATTAGCAAGTGTTGCAACATTTATTTACAATTAATGTCAACTTTCATCACGCAGTTGTTATTGGCAACTAAATTAACTATTTTGACGATTATTATTGTGGCATGTATTAACAGCTAATCAGTAAGGATAGTTTGCTAATTTCACAATTGCATTGTATTATCTACAGGTCCATTGGGATTTGTTAGTAATTTTGAAATTTTAAGAGACATTTCAATATTAATTTTCATTTTATAGGATTTGAGTGTAATTTTTCCAAAGTTCTTCCATCACTACTTATTAAGTTCTTAATATACGACATATTTACCTAATTTGATTAGATTGAGGTAATTAGTTAAGTTGATTAATATGACATATATTTTTTAAAATACCATAGTTATCTTCCTTAATTTCCTCATTCTCTCTCCTCCTTAACTATTATTGAGAGAATATCATTAGAGTTAACTTAGAAAAAGATTAACAAATATAAAAATTATGTCTTATATTTAAAATAAAGATAAACTCCTCAAAGTTATCTAATATTAAGGACGGGAGTAGTAACTTCTTTTTAATTTAAAGTAGGGAGAAAATTTTTCTTTTAAAACACAAAAAAAAAAATGTACGCAGACAACATTCTTTTTTTTCCCAACAAATTTATACAGTCAAATTTCTACGTTCCCTTTTAGAAAAATCCATAAAAATACTACTTTAATTTAGAAATTCCAAAAAGGTTGCTATAATATATAAAAGAATACATTGGTTAGATAGTAGGAATATGAGATTTTAATATTAGGCCGAAAGACCAAAAAAATGTCATTATTTAAGCCATTTCCTTTGCTTGCAAGTTGCAACGATATTGACAACGCCACCCGCCATTTTGACAACTTAGTTAATGCAATTCACAACATTTTTTTTTTTTTTTGCAATTTTTAAACTAGGTAATTCAAACCAATGGGATAATTATTTTCAAACTTTGGCATTCGATCGGCACAGCAGAAAAATGAGAATGTGAGTATTGAGGCTTTGTTAGCATTTAAGAGTCAACAATCAACTAATTGTCTTTGGGACTTTTTTTTTCCTTGGTACAAAGTAGGCCAAAATTTTCACACAAAAAATGACAACTTGTCGGTAACTCTTTTTTACTCCAAGTCAACAGTACTCTTTTTTGGGTTTTTTTTTTTTTTTTGTTTTTAAGAATCAGAAATTTTCATCAGGGTGTGATTATTTTCCTTGTTTTGTTTCTGTACCCAACAAAAAAAAAAGGAAAGTACCTAGAATTTTCTTGTTGTTTCTTGTTTGAACAAGGATTTTTCACCATACATTGAAATCTCATCCAAGTGTGTTGTGCCAACTAGTCATTTAAAAATAATTGAAAATTGGTGAAAGCTAGCGTCAAATCTCAAATCAAATCTTAATTTGAAAAGACATAAAAATAATTGAAAGTTGGTGAGAGCATTCACATTAGAACCGGTAATATGGGCCCAACCCGCGAGCCCACGGGTTTTAACAGGTTAGGGTTGGGAAAATCTCAACTCACAAAAATGCGGGCCGCACAGGCCAGCGCCGCATAGCCCGCTGGTTGATGCGGACCAGCCCTCAGGTTGGCGGGTTGGCCCGCAAAATTTTTGATTTTATTTTTATATATAATAATTTTACAAAACTTATAAGTTTTCCACTCTTATTTTGGTACCTTCCAATCCAAAGAAAAAAAATCTTAGCATCTTCCCTTCTTCTTTAAACAAAATTATTATATCTTGGTTGCTTGAAGATGGGTTTATATTTTGTTTATAAACTTTTGACAAATTTGATAACTTTATCTCTTGAATTGTAGATTATGTTTTTTAATTTTTATAAGAGAAATGATTGATGCTAAAAAAGTAAATTTAATGACTCATATATATGTGTCTCATATTTTCAATCCTCTTTAAAAACTTGGCATTTTTTTTCAAAAAAAAAAAGCGGGCTTGCAGGCTGGCCCGCAAACCGCACACTGCGAGTTAGGGTTGACATTTTGCTAACTCGCAGAAGTGCGGGCCGCGGGTTGGTTGCGGGCTTGCCCGTATTCCCAGCTCTAATTCACATTGTGTCGATAGACATTTCCTTTTTTTTTTTTTATAAAATGATCAATTATAAAAAATGTAAATAATTGAATAACAAAAGTTGTAATAACTAGATATAGGGGAGATAGAGCTAGGAGCACATCACTTTTATAAAATGAATAATCAAAAAAAAGAATGAAACAGTAAGCTAAGTTTGTGTATTTACCTAAAGTGACACTGAAATTTAAACAGACCAAGAGACTATTGAACGAATTTATGGGTTATTGATCACACATATATCACATTTAATAAATATTAGTTATAGCGAATAAATATAATATATGTCGAGACAAAGGTAGCATAAGAATATAAATGGTTAAATATACGCATCGCTATTTATTGAGAAGCGGAATTCATAAAAATAAAAACATAACGGTTATAATTATTAATTGTCATGTATTTCTTGACAAAAATAACGGTTCTTACGAAACAACCGTCATATAACGTTTTTAAATGATTTGTCTTTGAACCTTATATTAGCGAAAACAAAAATATAACAATTATAACAAATAATTGTAAAGTATGATTTATAGGTAAATACTTAACAATTAAAAATGATAACCATCATATATAAGAAGTGGGATTCTGAAAAAATTTTATTTGATAATACTTGCCGGTTTTTCACAAAGAACCTTGTTATTTATCCTTTAAAAATATTTAATGGTTAAAAATGATAATTATCGTATATAAGAATACAGGATTTTGAAAAATATCAAATAGAAGAGGACGAGATTCTAAAAATTTATTTGACAATATTTTACCATTCTTCACAAAGAACTATTATTTATTCTTTAAGAATATTTAACAGTTAAAAATAATAACTATTATATATAAGAATGTAGGATTTTAAAAATATTAAATATAAGGAGATGAGATTCTTAAAAACAAAATTATTTGACAATACTTGACGGTTTTTCCTAAAGAACTGATGTATTATTTAAAACTATTTAATGGTTAAAAATGATAATAGTCATATATAAGAAGGCAGAATTCTGAAAAGTATAAAATATATGGAGGCAGGATTCTAAAAAATTTTATATAATAATACTTGACAACTGTTATGTATTCTCAAACACTGTAGATCTCATCCTCAAACATTTTTTGAGCTTCCCTTGGGTCGTATACTCTTTTTTTCATGGGTTTTACTCTACCACTGTAGATCTCATCCTCCACCACTATCATGGTTTTCAAGCTCCTTCCTCTCGTGATTCTTTCTTGTATAAGCTTTCATTTTTTTTCCAATTAATGTTTTTTTAATTTTTTTTATATATAACAAGAGCTCGCTAGTTGAGACTCAAGGTTGTCAATTGGGATTATCTAAAAAAAGAATAGCAAATAAAAAAAGACATCTAATTTATAATCATAGCCGTTGAACGAAAGTAAAGAGTACGGGAAAGAGGATGAGGTATAAAATGCTAAATTTTTTTATTGTTGTTTTATTACAATAAAAATAATTCTGATTACATTAGGTTATATTGACTAAAAATTAGTAACAAATTTTCCTCCAAATTTTTTGCTGTTAAATCATAATCTATTTGATTATTGGTTAATTCCCTAATTTTAAATATCTCACGTTGTTAAATTTTAGCAACTAAAAATTTTGTTGAATCAGGTTTAACATTTGCTCAAGTTTTTATATTTATCAATTTTTAATATATATATATATATATATATATTAATTTCCATTTTTATATTCTGAAAGGTGAATATTGAGCCATTTAAGATTTAACAATACAAACTTGTGTGGAATTTTGTTTTAGCATAAAGTAGGCCGAAAATTCCAGGAAATAATGCCAACTTGTCAATATCTCTTTTTGACTCCAAGTCAACAACTCTCTTTTGCCAGGTAAAAAAAAACAACCCTTTTTTGTTGGGGTTTTCTCGCTCCCCCCCTCTCTTTTTTAAAGAATTTGAAGTGATTTGACTTAGAAAAAATTCCAGTTACATACCATTTGAACTTAAAAAAACCTCAAAATGTCTGTTAAAACATTGAAAGAAATATAGGTCACAAGGGAAAAACCTGGAATTTTGAAATGTTGTATTTTTACCAAAATGCCCCCTTACTTTTTTTTAAAGACAAATAATCCTCGCCAGCCAAAGGTCTACTAGTGCAAGGGCTCTGTTGGTAGGCACCACCCTATTGGCGGCCCAGTGGCTGGAGCTTAGATGACAACCTGAATAGAGTGATTAACTACTTGGTCAGGCATATACTATAAAGATTGACAATTTAATCTTCTTATGCCCCATCAAATGTTATCGACAAATTGAATAAAGGTAATAATAACTTCAGTATATCAATTTGCAACTATAGTATAAAGTGACAGCTTGGGGAGCTTAAATTATCCATCTCTATGCCGAAGTTGTTAAAATTCTATACTCAAGTTGTCGGTGATGCCTAATAGGAGTATAGGCAATGACAACTTGTGTATAGTAATTAGCAACTTGACAAGCACAAATTGTCAATCGCTATACTTAAGTTATCATTGCATTTATTCAACTTTTCAACGACGCCTAATAGGGCTTATGAAGTTTAAATTGTCAATCTGTATACCCAAATAGTTAATCGCTATACTCATGTTGTCATTGGTGCTCCAATGGCCGACTCTCCGACGGGTGGTCCTAGCGGACTGTCGATGAGGGTTCATTCCTTTTAAAAAAAATTGAGGGACATTGTGTTAAAAAAACATAAACTTTAAAATCTCATATTCCCACCATATGACCTTTCTATCATCCCCATTTTTTAATAAACTTTTGTAATTTTTTGAGTTGAAATGGTATTTAAATAGAAAATATCCCTTTTTTTCTCCTATTATGTGTTTTTGTATCAACCTAAAAAGAAGGGAAAGTGCGTAGAAATTTCTATGGAAATCAATTTTTTTTGTTCTTTTTTTTTAAATCGAGGCTGAAAACTTGAAGTTAAATAGGATGAAATTTCCATGAAATTATAAAAACTTTCGGTGGGAGTTCTTTTTGACTCCAAGTCAACCACACTTTTTTGCTTTTGGTTTTTTTATTGTTTCAGGATTAATAAATTTCCTATAAGCCAAGATGCTTTTCTTCTTTTTTTGTTATTAATATTTTTGTTTATTTTTCAAGTAAAAATCATCAATATAAATATTTAAGTTATTAATATGTATACTAAAATAGTAAACAAGCTTAGCTCCTTTGTCACCTGCTCTTCCTATGTTTCAAGCTTAGCCTGGAATCCAACATACACACTACAACTTGTCATAAGTCTTGGATTGTCTTGCCTTTCTCGATCGAACGGATGAGATTGCAAGTTCACTCTCCAAGTCAATAGTTAATTGAACTTGAAGAGTAGGGGCCTTAATGCAGGGGCCAAAATTATATGCTCAAAGCCCATAAATAAAATGATTTATGTAGAGAAAGCCTAGCGGTACATGCTCTATAGCCACAGCCTAAGAGTTCATTTATTTGCTCCCACAGAAGACTCGATCATGCTGAGGAGGTAGTGCGTTGCATTTGATCCGAAGTAAAGGGATCTCCTCCCTAGACCTACTAATATCAAGGAAAAGTGGAACAAACTGAGCCCTCTTGCGTGGTACCGTAAATAGGAGTAGTCTAATGAGGAGCAGTGGTCGAAAAAAAGACTCTCAAAGACTCCTCTCATACCAAGTTCATTTTTGTTCTTATTGTTCAGTACTCAATTGCCAAATTAGTTCCTCATCTCTTAATCTCCTCCTTACGGTATATCATTTGTTCCATATTTTATACAAACTCTACGTTGTCGGTGACCCTCTAATTAAAATCTCTGTTGTAAAATTTTAGTTCTACACAAGCTATTGATAAGTTTAGTTAAGGAATTTCTCACTTTTCATTAGATTTTAACAACATTTGTCTACCAAGTAAAAAAGTTACACTATTAGGCTATTCACAAGTTTAGTTAAGGAATTCACCATTTTTCATTAGGTTTTAACAATTTTTTTCTACGAAATAAAACATTTACATTATTAAATCATTGACAAATTTAGTTAAGGAATTCACCAATTTTCATGAAATTTTAATAACTTTTATTTACCAAGTAAAAAATTTACATTATAAGGAAATATTTTAAAAGCGGTGTTGGATGTCAACAGAAAATGTTAGAGGGTTATGGTTTGTCCGGTCGGATTGGCGGTCGAACTTGTAACATAATAATTAAATTAAAAATAATATTTTATATACATATAATGTTATAAATGTAATATATATATATATATATATATATATAATTATTAAATAATTTGACAATATAAACAAACTTTTGTATAAGTTAGATCTCTATATTAATGACACATAACAGTATTCTCCAAAAAGTAATCTATTAAATTAAAATATTTTAAATAATATATATACACATACATACATATAAATGATAAAGATAATGGTTAATTAAGCAAATTCTTATTATTTTCCTTTTTTTAAGTTAAAAACAAAATTAAGACACAACCTCTTTTTTTTAATATAAAAAAGACGAAAGATAATAAAATATTAAAAATCAGCTCGTTTTATTCATTGATAAGGTGGCAAAAACGGTTATTCATGGGTTAATGCAGTTTTTTTTTTTTTTTTCAATTGTATCGTTTCATAATTTTATTTTTAATAAAAAAATAATATTTCTTTCTCGTCATCTCTTATCTAAACATTCCAACAGACCAACATTGAAGAGGTAGCGCCATGGTTATACTCTTTTACCCATTGGTCTAATTGGAACCGTCTCCAGTCTCCAATGCAGTCTTTTTTCTTTCCAATGTAATTATGTAACCTCTCGGTCCTAGTTTATTGTACTCAGAAAGCAACTTCCACTTTTTATTATTTTTTGATTTTTTTTTACTCACTCGTTTTCTGTAATGTCGGCCTCTCTTCTTTTTGTAATTTGTTGTCATTCATCTCCTTTCTCTCTGTCCTTTATGATCCATTGTGCATGTGTATGGCTTCTCTCCTTTTTACTTTTTCGTCCCTTTTCCCCCTTTACCCAAAATTACTGTTTTGGTGTAAAATAGGGAGGCTGGCCCCCTTTTTCCCAAAAAAATTATATCCAACGTCCTAAAATATTTTTAATGGTCCTTAATATTTTAAAATAATTTTTTTATATATCCATCATCTTAAAATATTTTTTTTAATTATAACGAGAAGTCTATAAAAGAGGATTGGCCTACATTAGGGATTAATTTTGAGCTCTTATTTGTTTAACCTAGTAATAGATGTTCTAATTGAGTGAGGAGATCCCTAAATGCATACTTTTTGAGGATGATATAGTTTTGTTGGCTGAATCCATGAAGGAATTAATTCTAAACTTAAGATATGGAGAGGGACTTTGAAATTGAAGGGCTTTCGTCTGAGTAGGAGCAAAACTAAATATATGCATTGCAAGTATAATAAGAGACAAGGCCGAAGTGAAGTGGAAGTTAAATTGGGGGGCAAGTCATTCAGCAAGTGACAAAATTTAGGTATTTGGGATCAATTATACAACAAGATGATGAAATTGATGGAGATGTCAATTACAAAATTCAAGCTGAATGGTTTAAATGAAGAAAAGCTGCTGGAGTTATTTGTGATCGGAAAGTACCTAATAAGGTAAAAGGGAAGTTCTACCGCACTGCTATAAGACTAGCAATGCTATATGTTAGTGAGTGTTGGGCTTTAAAGGGATAACATGAACATAAAATGAGGGGTGGCGGAGAAGAAGATGTTGAGATGGATGTGTAGTCACACAAGAACAGATAAGATTCATAATAATAATATACGTAAACGAGTTGGAGTGGCCTCTATTAAAGGAAAAATGGCAGAAAGTCTTTTGAGGCGATTTGGACATGTTCAATGAATACCATTGAATGCACCGGTGAGGAGAGTTGATCAAGCAGTATGGAGTCCTATAAAATGAGATTGCAAAAGGGCAAAGCGAACACTCAATGAGGTCATAGAAAAAGACCGCTTGATTAATAATATGCCTAAAGATATGGTTTTCGACTGAGCACAATGGCGTCGTACGATCCATATAGCCGACCCCACCTAGTGGGATAAAGCCTTTATTGTTGTTGTTGCTGTTGCATCAAGCAGTCTAAACTTAAGATGTGGAGTGTTGATAAAAAGAATATTTCAGGGGATGAGATGCAAAAAAAAAAAAAAGGGATAATATGTGTTATTGAAAAAATTATTTAAGATGTTGAGTGAGCTAAAAATTAATTTATGATAATCGGTGTAACTAAACAAAATACCTTAGAGTGATGTTTACTAGACAATAGTTACTAATGAAAAAATATTTGAGGGCGATTAGGACATCAAAATTCATTTTAGGGTATTGGGTGTCACTAAAAAAAAATACTTCAGGGTGCTTTGTTTCTTTCTTTTTTTTTAAAAAGGCCCAACCTCCCTATTTAACACAAAAAACAATGTAGTTTTGAGTAAAGGAAAGGAAAGGGATGGGAAAGGAAGGGAGAGGAGCCGGACTTGTCCATCATCCTTACTGTTGTCACCATTTTCTCATTCCAAAACTGGGGCAAAATTAACAGAACATCATATTTCTTAGGCGCAAATCGGTAAGATTCTCCTTTTCTTATCATCCTTCTCTCCTTCTAGACCTCTTTTTTTTTTTTTTTTCTCTTCCTCTCTTCTTTTTTGATCCTGTCATGGAGTGTTTCAATTTTTGACCCCGCCGACTATCATTGATCCGCCTTCAGCTTCCGGCTACTTGCCGATTTTGGGTCTAAATCCTAGCTTGAGGTGGCTCATTTCAGTCTAACGCTACTGATCTGCTTGCTTTTCTTGCCAGTTGTCGGCTAAATCGGTCAGACCATCCGTTTTAACTTCAATAACATTGCTATTAGGTCATTGACAAGTTTAGTTAAGGATTTCACCACTTTTCATTAGGTTTTAACAACTTTCGTTTACCAAGTAAATTATTCCTGCAGGAGCTCCAACTCTGGCCACCGGAGCTTCGGCGACTTGCCGGGCATGGGATGGGGGTTAATGTTTATTTTTTTTTAAAAAAAAGTGTGAGGACATTTTTGTCATTTACTTTAAATTTCAAAAGGACATAGCATCTTATAGGGATGTTGAAATTTGAACCACTTCTCTATCCTATACCATTTTAAATGGTTTTTATGTGTCTTTGGCCCTTATTTTATTGAGTTTGTATTAATTAAAGAATTTCAAGGATTGAAAATCATTCAATACAAAATGTTTCTGGAAAAATTTAGAGAGGGTTCTCAATTAAAAATTTATTGGTGAGAAGTATCTAAATCTAATTTAAGGTAATTAAAATTTTTCTGAACCAATAAAGAAAAAAAATTAGTATTATGAATATTAATTATGTGGATGTTCATTGACTCACAAACCAACAAGAGGCTACCTCTCTAAGCCAACAAGAGGATTCTCCAACAAGTCTTGCTTAATAGTAGTTACTCCTGCAAGACTCAAAGTCTATAAATAGAAGTCTTATGTAAGTACTGTGGCGACACAAGGACTTAGATGAAAAGTACTCTATACTTTCTCTCGAACTTTCCCTCTTCTCTTATCTCTTACTCTCTTATTTTAAATATATTTATTTTCATAACAAATAGAAATTTTAAAGAAATAATGAAAATTTGTCTGGACTAGCTGTTTGGAACTCAGTCAACAATCTTTAGTTTGGTTTACACTTTAGAGCCATATAGACACGGCGTTTTCATGAAAATGCAATGAAAGTTGTTTCCTACAAACACTTTTTGACTCCAACTCAATTATATTTCTATTTCCTTTTGATTTTAGTTCAAGGAGCTTAATTTAGCCCTAGAGATTCTTCACTATTTTCAAATGCTATGAATTACATATACACACATACAAGTTGATTAATGAGCCAATTCTCTTTTATAATTGGGAAGTTGCATATTTAATCCTGCTTTTAACCTCAGCATTCTAGTGCCTGCCCTCTTAATTAAAATTAAAAAATATATTAAAAATAATAAATATGTAAAAAAGAGATATGCTAAAGATTAATCTTAGGGAAAATTGTGAAAAAAGACCTCACCAGCAACTTATTTGTCAAATGGGACCTTCACATGCAGATCATCTTCCACATGTGCAGAATATCTTCCCTGGTGTGCAGATGATCTTCCCTGTGTGCAAACTTCTTCCCTATACGTGTGCAGAAATCTTCCCTACGTGTGCAAATATCTTCCCTCCGTGTGCAGATATCTTCCCTCCGTGTGCAGATAATCTTCCCAGGTCCTATTTAGCAAATAAGTTGCTGGTGAAGTCTTTTTTAGCAATTCTCCCTTAATCTTATACATACAATGAGAAATATAAAGAGGACAATCCAGATCCTTTTATTTTTTTTTTGGGGGGGTGGGGGGGGGGGGTTAAGAGGACATCTTAAAGAAATCGAACGGAAAAGGCTTAACACCATATGAAAAAAGCCGAAAACTCTTCAGAAAATGAAAAGGATTCAATGCTTGTTTGGAATCACGTTTGGGACTCCCAACAGTGCTTAGTTACATAAATCGAAATAAAACTCCTCTTACATATTTACCTTATATACCGTAACTCACGATTAAAAATCTGCTTTTAAAGACTGCAATCGCTATTCCAAACAAACACTACCATATCAAGAATTTCCCCCCTTTAGCATATGATGATAAGAATCACAAAGCCCTCTCAACAGACACTTTCTTCTACCCAAAAAAAATTGAAAAAAACAAAAAAGACTAAACTGATCATTGCAGTTCATTACAAAACTAACACTTCTTTACCAATTATCATGCTAACACACTCTATCATCGATATGACCAAACAAAACATCATGCACGTCCTATTTTCTGCTATCATGAAACATAAAAATGTCACAATAATTTGTGCTCCTACTTATAACCAGACCTCATTAATTAGTCAGCACAATGCTTCATTGCACAAATCCAAAAACATTAACTTACAGACTTATATAATGGGGTTCATTACAAACTTGTATAATTACTATACAACTATAAAGCATCATGAGATTGAGTTTGTCCCTTCTTCTTCACAGTGTCTTGGGCTTGCTTCTGGCAGGAAGTAACTGTATTGCACAAGCCAAAATATTTCAGCTTAAATTTAAGCAAATCAATAAAATGAGCATCATAAAGTGCTTTAATGGTGTAAAAGCCAGATATTTCTTAAAATATTCTTGCAGTTAGAGAATGATAATTAATTTCTATACACTAAACTGATGGAACATGCATCTTCTTGGGAATCAAATGCTAGATAACTCCATTCGCTTCCAAAATATTGTCAACACAATTTCCATACATCTTTCAAGAAAAAAGGGTTAATATCATTGTTGGTCCTTACAGTTTGATTAAAATTTGGGGTTAATATTATTGTTGGTCTTTACAGTTTGATCAAAATTTGGATTTGGTTCCTACAATTTTATAAGGATTTGGTCTAAGTTTAAGTAAAGAAACCAAAACCAAAACTCATTAAAATATAGCGATCAACCGTTAAATTGAGACCAAATCCTTATGAAACAATAAGGACCAAAACCAATAATTTGAAATTACAAGTATCAAAACAAAAAATTCAAACTATAAGAATCAATAGTAGTATTAAACCCAAAAACAATTACCAACAACTTGCCTTATTTGTTAGTGCAAGTGTATATAAAAGAAGTTGGAAAATGAGATAGAGACACTAACTCATACAGAATTAGGAAGCTCAAATATAAGAGAAGCAGAAGCTTAATCATAGGGATAATAGCAGGCACCTGATAGCAAGTTATTAGGGAAGTGACAAACCCAAAGGCTCCAGTCATGCGGGGAGTAACCTTCTTGGGTGCCAATTGAAGCAGTCCCACTGCTACAACTATATCCATTGCCGCCTTGATTAGTGCTAGAGTCCTCTCATTCGACTCTTCTAATTTAGCACGGTATTGCTCATTCTGCAATCATCGGGAATCGGATTAAATGAAATGTAGTTTCTAAATGGAGGATACTGTTGTTACTATCCCAAGCAAAGTGAAAAGAGAGAGAGGGAAAAAAAAGAAAGAAACTATGAAGAACCTATACATCATATTTGTTATTGGTCTTGAGTTCCTTCTCTAACTTCTTCATTGATGCAGAGAGTCTCCCAGTCTCTCCAAGCTGGTAGAATTTAGAACACACCATAAAAATGTTAATAGAGAGCAGAGGAAGGAGTCTTTGCTCGTATGGACACATTTAAAGTATAGGAAATAGAAAGGGAAGCTACAAACCACAACCAAGGTGCTACACACTGAGGAGCCCATCCAACAAAAAAGTGATATTCGGCCTATTAACTCAATACGTTCTTTGTTCTGTAGTTAGACCAAAAAGTTTACATGTATAACTTGAATACTCGGTGAAAATTTCATATGAATAATTCAAGGAACAAACTCAAAAACTTAGGGAGACATTTTGTGTCTTACCTGGTCAATGCCTGATCTTCCAAGCCACACAAATTGATCAAGAAACAAGAAAGTTGACAGCAATGCATTTTTGGACTGAAAATACAATTAAACAGTATATGAAAGATAAGAATAAGGAACAAAATAAGAGGGTGATAAAAAGGTTGAATAACTCTTATAAAGCTTGTACCTTTCCCAACAAAATTAAGGGAAGGGGAGTTCCATGGGGAGCTGGACTTATCAAAGACATGCAGATCATTGACAAACTGCATATTAATTTACAATTTCTTTTCTATGTTAAAAATTCTTCTGAGTGTAAGAAGAGACCAATATCTTGCAAAACAAATGTTTTGAAACTTTCTTCCACAATTTACTTTCCAGTTTTGTCACTGCAGAAACAAAGAATAATATCCACACTAATAGACATATATGATCTTCTTCATTTAAATAAGTCAAGACTTGGCCTAAAAGAAAAGGGAATAAAGAGAATGCAGATAAGTAAAAAGATTTAATCCATTTATATAAATTACAAGGAGTAAATCATCCAAAGAAGAAAACACAAAGGAGTGAATAAATGAAAAGCGTAATTGTTCATGATTAAAACAGATAATCTAACCTTTAATAGACGAAAAACTTTGCGGGCCAAAGTGGTTGACCTATCAACATTCTGGGCAGTTCTAGGTTGCCCATCACTCAGAAATTTGGAGCCATATTGTATTGCCCTGCATATTTTGTCCCTGGCTTCAACCTTGTTCAAATATAAAACCAGAAGACCAAGTTCTGCTCTGGTTGCATCCAATGTACTCATCTTTTATGCTTATCAAAGCTGCAAAACAAAATTAATGCACAATTCTACTGTTAAACGAGGGCACTAGTTTAAGTTCAATTGATAGGATACAAGCAATATGCAAAATAATCATTGCAATAAAGTAAAAGGTGGCTTGTACATCTATCAGACTGATACGACAGGCGTGTAATTTTGCACACATTGGAAAGAATAAGCATAAAGGTATTCTCACACAATATGGGAAAGAGAAAAACAATTTAGCAGAAGGACAGAAACCTCAATTCATGTCACGCAAGCATGATAATCATGGCTATTTTCACCACCAAGTAAATGGCAATCATGGTACCACGAAGTGTGATTCAATTAAGTGGATATACATAGTAATACTCTACATCTATTTCAAAAAAGGAAAAGAAACCAAAGGCAACACAGTAAATTGTTTAAGGATTTGATTCACCGTCGAAAAGGGATTTTGTATGTCAGCAGCTTTATTTTAATTTCTCCACTCACATACAAAGATTATTAACATAGCAAAAAGAAAGGTTGAATCCACATAACCAACCGCCTTTAGAATTGAAATTTATTCCAACACAAAAGCACCAGAAAAAAGCTCCACCTCAGGATCAAAATTCTAAACTAATGAATAAAATAAAGGCATCAGTATCTATGTTTGTTTCATAAGTATTAAGAAAGAACAAAAATAGTCAAATAGGTCCTTGATTGAAGTCTGGAACAACTTCCAAATTCTACTCTATAAACTTACAATATTTCTGCTGGGGCATCAGGAAAAAGGAAGGCTCATTAATAAGGATTAAATTCGTATAAATTTTTACAAAGAAAGATGAAAGAAATAAATGCTTAAGGAGAAGCCAAAAAATGACAGACTCAAGATATGTTTAGCATGTCACTCAAGCTGCAATTGCAAATTAAGACTTTATTATAGCAAAAACCACTGTTTGGATATGATTGAAAGTGCAAAGAAATAGATTTCATACTGTCAAAACTCAAAACAGTACGCCATATTCAATAGGCACATATTACTGAAAGACACGATTCACATGCTACATAAGTAAGTGAATCACACATTTAAAATCCCAAATTTCCAGAGTCCTTTCCTCAAAGTTCATTTACTGAATTATAAATTTCAGCAGTTCATCAATGGATTCTCAATCCTAAGTCATAATAAGACGAGCACCAGAACGCAGACCCAAAATCCAAAAATTCAAATCAAACAATCAGAAGATACTCTTTTTCAACCACAAACAGAAAACTCAACCATCTAGAAACTACAGGTGAAAGTGAATTTCATGACTACTCAACGGAGGCAAACGTCAAACAAACGGAAAATTTGGACAGACACTTTTTGAAGCAGGATTTTCCATGAAGATGCAGTGAATATCTTGCACTGTTTGCACAGACGCTTTTTTTTGGACTCAAAGTCAATAATATATTTTAGGGCAAATTTCAGTCAGCCCTTAGAAAAATAATTTTATTTCACTCAACCCTTAAAAAATTATGGAATTTTATTGCATCCCTTTAGATCTAAATGAAATTAAGTTTTGTGAGAAAAAGACAATGAAGCATGCTGTTGCTTTATTTTTTATTAAGGGCATTTATAAGACAAATAATATCATTCATAAGATAAATAACAACTTTTACAAGATTAAAAAAGGGATTCAACAGAACCCTTTTGAAATTACAACACAAATAATGGAGTTAATTAGAACATTTTGATCATTCATGAGATAAGAGAATTTAAAACATAAATAAGAACATTTACAACAACATATTAATAACTTGATGAGAGTATCTAAAATCAAATCTTAGCTTGAAAAGATTTGGAGTTAATTTGGCGAGTTCGCTTATATGTGTGTGTGTATATATATATATATATATTCCTAACAAAAATATATACACACACTCACTTTAATATGTTGAGTATATGATGGCCCCAACAACAAAATGGGTATGTAAAAGTTAACAATCAACCCGAAATTTCTGTGAAATAATGAAAAGCTTTTGTTAGAAATTTCTTATCCATAACGCTTTTGCTGAAAAAATTCACATTTAGATTATAGGGAAGAAGAATGGAACCCACAGACCTCAATCAACAAGGTACACGAAACCTATCCAGCGGAAAAGCGATATTTAGCCAATTAACTCATCAGGTCTTTTTTTTCTCTAAGTACAATAAAAACTTAGGCGAGTTGTTAGGTGTGCCGTTTGTTTTATTAGGCCAACATGCATGTGCATGCGTGGGTTAATTGATATTTTAAGTTTTTCAAGAGTTTTTGTCTCCAACAAGCTATATCTTCCCCGTGTATTAATGAGGAGTGTTGTTCGAGGTGAGATATACCATTATATTATTTATTTAATTTAGATATATAAGGATAAAATCTAGTAAGAATCTCTACTTATTTAGAAAATTATGAATTTATTTTGTAGAAGTTCGATTGGTTGCTTATGAAGTTAATTACTACCATTCTTAAAAAACTAAAGAAAAAATTTAATTTTAAAGTTATCAATATCTCAATTAATATCTAAATATCATCAAAAATTGAAATAAGAGTTATTATCATGTTAGTATACGGATTAATATACTAATTGATAATATTCCATAAAACTCCTTTTATATATTTCCAAAAAAATCAATAAAGCATCTGCCACATAGTATGCCATCTAACAGTCATCCTTATTGAAATTATAACAAAAAATCAAAGAAAAAAAATCAAACTCTCGTCTGACCGGGTAAAAAAAAAAAAATTTGACAATCTAAAAAAAAGCTCTCCTCTGACCAGCCCATTAATCCATTATTTCTAATTTCTAATTAAAACATGCAAAGTTGGCCGAAAAGCAAAACCCAGAGGAAGCATCACTTATGATCTAAGCAAATGAAACGCAAAATGAGATATGAATTGTCCCGAAAATTGGTTCAGTAAGACAAAGCAATAGCAATAGTATTTACCTTTGTATAGATTGATCTAGGCCACCCTCCCCTATTGCGAACCTCGACGATAGTGGGTGGTTTCTTGAAGAAATGGTTGGAGAGAGACTAGTGTTTCAATTGGGACAAATCTTTTACCCATATAGAGTGGTGATGGGGGAGCCCACCCAGATTCAACATTTTATGGGAATGAATTTGGAATGGGTAAATCGGTTGGAGGTCGAAGTGGGTACGATAACAAGTTTGATCAAAAAGTGGCGTCATACCTGGGTCCTGAAGGAGGGGGAATCTTGGGCGTCTCAACAGAATATGCGATCGGTGAAAAACCCAGAAAGGGTCCTTCCCCCAAAAGCCATTTCGCCGGAATTGCTGGAAGACGGAAGAGGATACTCTCATTTTTCTTTTTCTCATTATCTTCTTATAATTTCATCCCCGTCATTTGATCATGAAATGGATGGTTTAGATTTAATGTTTTATAAAATTATTATAAGAGTTTAAATTTACTTATTTATATTTATAGAAATATTTTATAAAAGATTAAATTTGAATAATTTATTATTATAATCTAATGGTAGATATGAGAAGAAAATGAGAAAGAGGATAATGCGAGAAACCCAATCCTTGAAAGAGCGGGTTGGGAAGGAGACCGAGTGAGTTGGCAAGGAAGAGGGAGAGAGAAAAGAAAGAGTTACAACAGAAACCAATGAGTTGGTAAAGAATTACTTATTTTGGTTGATGAGGTAGCAAGCATTGGGTGCCACATGTGCATATCAGTTAAAATTAACTGTTAAAATTAACGGAGGAGAAAAATTTCTATAATTTTGTAACTTTTGGGACGAAATTGCCCTCTCAGAAACTTCCTGACATTCATAACTCTTATGGGGAATACTTCTAAGGCAAAAACACCCTTTAACTCTTAATATTTTATAAAATTATTATCATAATATTTTATATATTAAAAATTTTAAACTTTTTTGGATACCGCAGTTATGAGTTGTTAAGGTCAAATTTTACCTTTTTGTATTTATTTAATTATTTATTTATTTTTATACTAATATCATAAAATACTAAATTTGAATTATCCATTTTTTTTTATCTAAAGATGAATATCGGATTCTAAGTAAAAAGGAAAAGAGAAAAATGAGAAGTTCTAGACCCCTTGCTTTTGTCTCAAAAGTTTTCATATGGAAACAATGGGTATCTTTTTTTTTTTTTTTTTAAGTTCAATACGACTCCAAAAATATTAAGATAAGAACAATGTCACCTTACTCTAACAATTGCCAAATAAACGTATCTCACATCAAACTTTATACCATGTATAATTTCATAGGGGTCTGACTTTGCTTCTTCTTTTTTAAGGTCATTTTAGGCTTCGAGGTTTTTGCGAAAAAGTAATATATCATCCTAGAAGTGTTAAAAAAAACGATCAACGTCGTTTAAATTCAAGCGTAAAATTAAAAAAAAAACATATGAAAGAAGGTTGAAGATGCAAAATAAAGGACGTGGCATTTTTTATTCTAATTATTTTGTCATACGCTATTATAATAACTCTTTATTAATAAAAGTAAACCCTTACAAGTTTATAATTCAAACTTATGCTTATGAACTTGGCATCCTTAAATTCTAGGGTCAACGAAAGCTGGCACAATAACTTGAACGTTTGATTATATGATGAAGCCTATGTTACATAGAATATTATATTTAATTTAAATGTGAAGATAAGATTCTGAGAGAATCTTCGTCCTGTATCTCATGAGAGAATCTTCGTCCTGTATCTCATATTAGTTGCAGTTAAGCATTCCATGTCACTTAACTCTTCATCCCAAGTTTAGAACTATACAATTCTTATGATGCAATAAGTCGATTAATAATAGGGTAGACTATAAAGTCTACATCATTGAGGAGCCAATAATGACATCAAGAAGAACCCAAGTTACGAAATCCATTTGGATCCATATCAATAATATTCTAGTCCCAAAACAATTATACGCACATGGGTAAACTAAATGGGCCTTTGTTTTTTCATGTCAAGCTCAAATGATACAAGAGAGTAAAGAGGATGACATGAATAATACTTAAAGTACAAGGTTAAACTTAAATTCAATTATCTGAGTAAATTGCCATTTGATATCCTGAAAGCCCATAAATATAATTTTACCATTTATAAAGTTGAAGGTCAGAATAAATTGCAAAAAAGATTATATTTTGATGGATTAATTTTGAAAATTGTTTGGAGTAAAATGAGGTTAATCAATTTCTAAATACTAAATCGACAGAACATGCATATTCCAAAAACTTTAACACTATTACAAAAAACATAAGCTTTAGCGCTTAATTTAAAGAATACTATGGCGCTTGGGAAGGGCCGTAGCTTCCAGCACCGTTAAAACAAGCTATACCGCTTTTTGAATATATGGAAGCGTCATACCTTGATTATTATTTTTTTAAAAAGATATCACTTCTTACGGTAGGAAGTCAAATGACTTCTTACGGCGCTTCCCTGGAGAAGCGTCATATGTAACACCCCAAATTTTATATTCACCAAAAATATTATAAATATTTTAGAAATTCAATAAAATGGTAAATATTCATGAATTTGGAATTTATGAACTTATAAATGTTCAATTTCATGAGAAATTGGGCAAAAATAATTAAGGAATTAATTTGGGTAATTTAAAAAGCCCAATATTAAGGTCCAAAAATGAAGGAATATTAGAGAACATATTTGGTCCAAAAATAGATGAAAATTGGCCAAAGAAAAATAAGAGAAGAAATTGGATTAGAAAGGTAATGGCAAAATCGTAATTTTGTCAAATTATAACAAAATTAATTATTTTCTGATTAATTTAAGTTAATTTCAATTAATTAAGGAAAATAAAAGGAAAAAATATATTTGAAATATTTTGGTCAATTTAATATGAATTTATGGAAAATTTGAGCAAAAATGCAATTTTGACCAAAATTGAGACTTTACGTGTATACGTAACCTGGACAAGTTGTGAAGCCAATTGAGACCATATGGAGGGACCCCTAGGTGTCTCCTACATGTGGCATAAATAAGGAAATATTCATTGGGCTTAATGAGCATGGTTACATGTACATAAGGATTTATGTACATAAGTTCATTTTTGAAATTTTGGAAAATAAAACAAATGAATAAAATAATGCAAAATATATGATAAATAAATATATCATCATCCTCTTCAGCCCATTTTCGTGCTGCAACTGACCTGAACCATAGAGAGAGAAAGTTGAGAGAGTTTAGAGAGAGAAAGAGAAGAAAAATCACAAGGTAAGCTGATTTCTCCGACGATTTAGCTCCTAACGCGTATAACTCCGACTCTAAGCTACTCCTCTTTGTTCTTTAGGGTTTGGAGGCTCAAAAATCTGTTCCCTAAAGGTTAGGGTTTCAACCATATTTGGGAAAAGCTTGTGGGAACTTGAGGTAACTTCCAAACCTTCGTATATTAACTATTCTAGTTGCTGTAGGTAATTTAATCGGTAAAATTTCGTCGGATTGCCATTGGTTTTAACAAAAATAGTCAAATAGGTCCTTGATTGAAGTCTGGAATAACTTCCAAATTCTAGTCTATAAACTTACAATATTTTTGCCAGGGCATCAGGAAAAAGGAAGGCTCATTAATAAGGATTAAATTCGTATAAATTTTTACAAAGAAAGATGAAAGAAATATATGCTTTAGGAGAAGCCAAAAAATGAACAGACTCAAGATATGTTTAGCAAGTCACTCAAGCTGCAGTTGCAAATTTAGACTTTTTTATAGCAAAAGCCACTGTTTGGATATTATAGCAATTGCAAAGAAATAGATTTCATACTGTCAAAACTCAAAACAGTACGCCGTATTCAATAGACACATATTACTGAAAGACAGGATTCACATGCTATATAAGTAAGGGAATCACACATTTAAAATCTCAAATTTCCCCAGTCCTTTCCTCAAAATTTATTTACTGAATTGTAAATTTTAGCAGTTCATTAGTGGATTCTCTGAGTCATAATAAGACGAGCACCACAACGCAGACCCAAAATCCAAAAATTCAAATCAAACAACCAAAAGATACTCTTTTTCAACCACAAACAGAAAACTCAACCATCTAGAAACTACAGGTGAAAGTGAATTTCATGACTACTCAATGGAGGCAAACGTCAAACAAACAGGAAATTTGGACAGACACTTTTTGAAGCAAGATTTTCCATGAAGATGCAGTGAATATCTTATACTGTTTCCACAGATGCATTTTTGACTCAAAGTCAATATTAGAAAATTAATTTTATTTCAGTTAACCCTTAAAAAATTAATGAAATTTCATTGCATCTTTTTAAACCTAAATGAAATTAAGTTTTGTGGAAAAAAGACAATGATGCATGCCGTTGCTTTATTTTTTAATAAGGGCATTTACAAGATAAATAAGATCATTCATCATATTAAGAACAACTTTTACAAGACACAAATAGAGATTCAAAAGAACCCTTTTAAAATTACAACACAAATAATGGAGTTAACTAGAACATTTTGATCATTTATAAAATAAATAAAGGAATTTAAAAGATAAATAAGGACATTTACAATAACATATTAATAACTTGGTAAGAGTGACTAAAATCAAATCTCAGCTTGAAAAGATTTGGGGTTAATTTGGCCAGTTCGCTTATATATATATATATTCGTGACAAAAATTTATATACGCACACATTTGCTAGAGTTCACTTATATAGGTTGAGTATTTGGTGGGCACAACAAAAAAAATGGGTATGTAAAAATTAACAATCAACCCGAAATTTCTTTGAAATAATGAAAAGCTTTTGTTAGAAATTTCTTATCAATAACGCTTTTGATGAAAAATACACATTTAGATTATAGGGAAGAAAACGGGATCCCACAAACCTCAATCAACGAGGGACACGGTACATATCCAGCGAAAAAGCGATATTTAGCCAATTAACTCATCAGTATGGTCTTTTTTTGTTTTTCTATAAAATAAAAGTTTAGGTGAGTTGTATTCTAGAAACTCATCAGGGTCAAAGTATGACTCCAGGTTCAAAGAACGCTTACAGAGGTACTTACAGGATTTCCACCAATAAGGTTCTTACATCGGTCGGATTCGAACCCATAACTTTATAATTATGAACCAAACCATTTACTAACTAAATTATCAACCATTGTTGGCCGCAGTCATCAATATGGTCTTTATTTCGTGGTTGGACAGAAAAAAGTTCAAACTTAATAGTTTACAAGATATCATTAAAATATAAAATAAGTAGAGTAAATAATAGATAGTCAAAATTCAATTTAATGAAAAAAGCTAAGAGAAATTGTAGTAAAGCAAAATATGTAGAACTCATTGATGTTTTTGTATGGTTTTTTGTAAAGCTAAGGAATAAACCAAGGTATTAAAACTCGGACCGGTCATTGAACCGGTCGGGGTATTGGGTTAAGGGTCAGTGGGTCAAACCGAGACCAAACCGGAGCTAAACCGGGACCAAACCGGTGAAAAATTGAAAATTTTAGACTTATAGTATGAAATTCTAAAGGAAATTTTTTTTTTTTTTTTAAAATCACTAACCCGGACCGGACCGGGAACCGGACCGGTTTCACGGCCGGTTCGCCGGTTACCGGGCCGGACCGGCCGGTCCGGTCCGGTTTTCACAACCATGGAATAAACGCGGCAAGGATTTTTTTTTTTTTGGTTTAATAACTCGGCAAGGATATTTTTTTTTTTTTGAAGCTAGGCGAGCCTTTTCTTGAGTTGTTAGGCGTGCCTTTTGTTTTTTTTGTTTTTTGAATGAAAACTGGAATTCATTAAGTCTCAACTAAGAACTTAATACAAAACAAAAGGGGTAATCCCATATCAATCATCAACGACCGCCTCCTCCAATGATGGTGGTGGTTGATCAAAGAAGACCAAAACACCCGCATTAGTATGCCCTAACCTAGCAAGATGATCAACATCCCCATTCTGTTCTCTAGGAATATAATTCAACAATATGACAATTCCTAGACAACCATAACCTAGCTTCTACAATAATAACACTGAAAGGGTGGTATTGCTCTCCACCTCTCGTTAACAAATTGATAGGCTCAATACAATCAGTGAGAATAAAAATGTTTCTGTAGCCTCTGCTCCAACAAATCTGAAGCCCTTAAATAATTGCTAAAATCTCTGTGATTGCAGGAGGAACGGTCAACAGCTTACAGGGCGTGCCTTTTGTTTCAGGCCAACATGTGCATGCGTGGGTTAATTGATATTTTGAGTTTTTGAAAGTTTTTGTCTCCAATTTCTCATATAGTTAATAGAGAAAAATTATGGGAATTTTTCACTAAATCCCCTGTATCGCAAATTATTTTCAAACAACTCCCAAAACTTCAATGCTAAAGGTGTATTGGCCTCGGCACAAAAGCTGATGATATTGTTTGGCCGCGGCCAAGAATCTCTTCACCGTGGCCCCTGTATCGCAAATTATTTTCAAACAACTCCCAAAACTTTCCAAAACTTCAATGCTAAAGGTGTATTGGCCTCGGCGCAAAAGCTGATGATATTAATTTGTTTGGCTGCAGCCAAGAATCTCTTCACCGCGGCCCAAAACCTTATGTCGTCTTCTTAGCTGCAGTCTCAACCTCTTTGCCAATTTCTTGGTTGCAACCAAAATGGACTTAGTTGCTGTCCAAAACTTTCTGACCTGCTTCAAATATCAGCACCAAAAGTTGAAACACAGAGAAGGATTTTTCATGCTTTCTAGCTTATGACCATAGCACATAACACCACAACTCAATCAATCTCACCACAAATTCATCTTGAATCACAAACAATCATAAAACATCAATAATCACACACAATCACAAATTCTTTTTCTTCTATGTACCATATTCACAAGAGAACAGTGAACAATGAAAATCAGACTAAATTCAAACAAACCAGAAATAATTAAGTAACAAATGCCCCCTAATTTCCCATGTCAAACAAAGCATAGAGCTTTTACTAAGCTAAAATCAAGTGAAATTAACCCAAACTCCAATCTTCTATTCCATAAGCTATCCTCCGTAGCACAATTAGTCTAACCTTCAAATCAAATTCTTGTAAGTTCAAGCCTATTTCTTAACAATGCCAATAACCTCTTAGAGCCAAAAATTTCTACACCATTAAATATATGCAGGCAATCAAGAGAGTATTTCCCAACATGAGCACTTTGAAAAATGAACAAATTCACAGAGAATCTTTCATGTTTAAATTCTGCTGGTTCATCTTGAAGTTATGAAATGTGGTTTCTACAGATTCTGCAGCTCCAAGTTTACAACCAGAGTTAAATAGAGTTTCACAATTGAAACTTACACAGGCCACATCGTGCTCTTTTTGGGTTGGAAAAACCTACTGATTGCATTAAGCCAAACCAGGACATGAGAAGCGATCAGACTACTCCTAAGAGAAATCTAGAAATAAACTCCTAATAAAAACAAAGTTCTAACCTAAGGTATGAGAGATTCCCCCAAACTTAAAATCTAGCTAATACGAATCTGCCAATCAATATTCCAAGCCTGAACCTACTCCTCACTACCTTCATTTATGACCTCAAAACATCTCAAAACAAAAATCCACTTTGAGACAATATCAGCAAAGTTGATTTCAGAATTTAAAACATTCCAAGACATGTAGCACAAACAAACTTATCAAGCTCAGGTTGAAAAATAGTAGCGATTGAAGTCAAGTTAAGGTCATGAAGAGCTTTGTAAATCTTGAAATTAAATGAAAACTTCATGAAGTTTAGGCGAAACCTGGTTTTAAATAAAAGAAAATTCTCTTCCAATCACACATCAGTATGCAAAAGGAATTTGAAAACTTCAGAAATCAAGTGTGCATTCAGAACATAATTCCACAGAATCCAGAAATTACAAAGTAGAGTCATATGTCTCAAGTGCACATCACAGAGTTCAAGTAATTGAAATTTAGAGTTGATTTTAGAATTTAAAACATCCCAAGACATGTAGCACAAACAGACTTATCAAGCTCAAGTTCAAAAATAGTAGCGAATGAAGCCATGTTCTGTAAATTGTGCAATTCAATAATAATAAGTTAAGGTCATAAAGAGCTTTGTAAATCTTGAAATTAAATGAAAACTTCATATTGTTTAGGCAAAAACAATCCTTCACGCAGAAACATTTAGTAGGCCTAATTTAGTATTGCCAAATTAGGATTTTTCCCTTCAATGCAAAACTGCGTGAGGTATTGTTTTTGCCATAGTTCTCAGACCCGGACCGGACCGGCCTAACCGGCCCGGAAACCGGCGACCCGGGCACTAAACCGGTCCGGTTCGGTGACCCGGTCCGGGTCAACTTTTTTAATTTTTAAAATTTTTTTTATTTTTTTTAAAAAAATTTTCCTTTAGAATTTTATACTATAAGCCTAAAATATTCTATTTCTCACCGGTTTGGTCCCGGTTTAGCTCCGGTTTGACTCTGGTCTGACCCACTGACCCTTGACCCAGTACCCCGACCGGTTCACTGACCGGTCCAGGTTTAATTACCTTGGTTTTTGCCCAAGTTAAGTTTTTCGTCCCTAATTATGATTTTAATAATATTTCTCCCAACAACAAACAGCGTGAAGTGTATAAACAATATATATTATTATTACCACATGAGGTTAGATCTTGTCAAACCGTGTGAGGTGTTCTTATTAGTAGTGTAAAAAACATTTATTATTTAAAATAAATAATCATGCAAATATCCTACCTCACGCGGTATTGTTTTGCATAAATTATTATTTAAATTATTACCCATACACTACCGTTTGAGGTTTTCTGTTTTGTCGAATAAATTATTTATGCACTATTTAAATAATAATTTACAAATACTAATTTTTCTTCAATTTCTTAAGAATTATCATTTTATTTTTGAAATCAACACAAATTTTAATTGAAAATAAAACAGTATAATTTGAGAAAAACTCCATCTCTGTTGTAATTTCTAATATATTTGAAAAAAGATTTTGTATATGTAAAAATTTATAGAAATAGGTACCGCGTGAGGTATTTAATATAGTTATGTCGTACACCGCGTAAGGTTTTGAATTACTAATTATTGTATTAGTAAATAAATTCTACAAATAGGTTCCGCGTGAGGTATTTAATTTATACAGGTAGAATTTCCACCTTAACTCTGATTGCTTTTTAATAAAAATTTATTTATATATTTAACATTAAAAAATTATTTAAAATTTTTTATTGCATAATTTTTATTTAAATTATTGTTATCCTATGGTTTTCGGTGATTTGTTTTAATTTCTCATGTTATTTTAAGGAAAAATGGTAATAAAGGACTCAGAACAAATGATACTTATTAAATAGGACTAGAAAAATTATAATAATTTACAATGTGAAAATATTAATATATAAATTTAAAAATATTAAATTAACCCTTACAAATTTATAAAAACTTGTAATTTTATTCCATTTGAAGGAACTGGTATAATTTAATTTTATGTTAAAAATTCCAGTTAAATTTGTACAGTACCCAAAATTTACAGTGGGAGGTAACGTGGGCCTAGTTATTAAATAAATTAAAACTTGTGTATATTATCGCGTGCGGTAGTCAAAGTTGCTAATTTCCACCTGAACTCTCATTGTTTCTTTTTAATTTTGTTTTTAATAAAAATTTATTTATATATTTAAAATTAAAAAACTAGTTAACATTTTTTTATTACATAATTATTATTTAAATTATTCTCATCCTATGGTTTTCGGTGATTTTTTTTCATTTCTCATGTTGTTTTAAGGAAAAATGGTAATAAAGGACTCAGAACATATGATATTTATTAAATAGGACTATAAAAATTATAATCATTTACAATGTCAAAATATCAACATATAAATTTAAAAATACTAAATTACCCCTCACAAATTTAATCCCATATTTTATTTTTTCGATTATCTTGAATCTCTAAATTTCACATAACCAAAAACAATTCTCTATTTTTTACAACATACATTATATATCTATTGATAAAAGAATACAAAATCATGACAACATTTATTTGAAAATAAAACAATATAATTTTGGAAAACTCCATATCAATTGTAATTTATTATATATATGAAAAAATATTTTTTATAACTAAAAAATTATAAAAACATGTAATTTTATTCCATTGAAGGAACTAGTATAATTTAATTTTATGTTAAAAATTCCAATTAAATTTGTACAGTACCCATATTTTATGTTAAAGTTGCTAATTTCCAGCTGAACTCCCATTGTATTTTTTATTTTGTTTTTAATAAAAAATTATTTATATATTTAACATTAAAAATTAGTCAACTTTTTTTTATTACATAATCATTATTTAAATTATTATTATTTAAATAGAACAAATGATTTTTATTAAATAGGGCTATAAAAATTATATTTATTTACAATGTCCAAATATCAAAATAAATTTAAAAATACTAAATTACCTCTCCTAAATTTCATCCTATATTTTATTCTTTCAACTATCTTGAATTTTTAAATTTCACTTAACTAAACTAAATTCTCTATCTTTTATAACATACATTATATATCTATGGATAAAATAACACAAAATTCATTCAATTTTTTAAGAATTATCATTTTAATTTTGAAATCAACAAAAATTTTTAATTCGAAAAAAATTAATATAAATTTAGAAAAACTCCATATCTATTGTAATTTATTATATATGTCAAAATTAATATATGGTGTTATTAACGAAATTATAATGATAAGATTTATTGGGACATAAAATTATCCATGACAAGATTGTTTGTTAGCTTTAATTTTCCACTAAAATAACATAATCATATGATTTGTTGACAGTTTCATCATGATTAACCAACCTGTAATAATTAAAAGCACTCTTCATTTTATTGCTTCCTTGATTGTTATAGTGGAAATTGTTTTGTCAGCATTGGTTATCATGTTAAGATTTTGGTGTTATAGTTTTTATTGATGCAATGTTAACATCTCTTCCTTGATTCTTCAGAATGCTCTGTAACGTCCCAAATTTTGATTAAGGGCTAATGACTTTTATCAAGAATGTTATTGATATGAGAAAAAAATTTTGTGAAATTAAAGTTGATTTGAGACCCGAATTAATTATTGTAAATGCTCAAAACCCTGCATTTTAGTATAATTATGTGGCAAAGTAATTATTGGACTAAAATATGGGGGAATGGCGCATGGAAGAAGAAATTAATTGCTAACTAAAAGAAAAGAGGTGTGTGACTAATTGGCTAATAAAGTAGTTGGAGTTACTAAGTAGTTAATTACTTTATGAGAAGCAATGAGATTGAGACACTTGGCATGATGAGAGGGTAGTTAGAAAAGTCAAATGCAATTTTAAATAATTTTCTCTTCCCTCCTTCTCTCATTTTTGGCTTACAAGGGCATGGGGGTTGAAGTTGATCATCATTTTACCATCTTCATCTCTCTCTCTCTCTCTTACTCTCTTATTCGGCTGCCATTGAAGAAGAGGAAGGAAGAAAAAGCTTTGCAAAAGGTGAGTTATTTGACCCTTAAGATGAGCTCTAATGCCAAAACTCTCTTTTTGAATCTTGTTCCTTGAGTTGAGAGCTTCAATTCTATGATTTTAGATTCTCCATTGTTGGTGTTTGGTGCACTCAAGAAAATCTAGAGATTGGTGAAGTAAGGAATAAGTTGTTGCAAGTGATAGAGGTAAGTAAGAAAAATCTTTCTATGTATGTTTTGTGGCCATTGTTTGAGGCTTGGATTTCTGGAAATTTTGCCCTATTTTTTGTGGATTAGGGTATTAGAGAGTATGGCATGTTGTAATCATGAAAATGCGTTTTGTATTGTGTTTTGGATAGATAGAATTGATTTGAGGATAAATTGTGAAAATTGGAGTTTTTGGGGATTTTGTGTTGAGTTGTTGCCTATGTTGTATCATATGAAATGAATGTGAATATGGTCATTTTGGTGTCTCCATTGGTTTCCTTGTGAAATTTTATGTGGAAATAGGTTTTGAATTGAGTTTTGGAACCATTGGAGACTTAGGTTGCAAAACTGGAAAATTTGGTAAAAGAAATTCTGTGTGGGGGACCTATTTTGCACAATGTTTTGAAATAGTAAATGGTGTCAAAAAGTTGTGAAACTTTCCAATTATATAGTTCACATTGCAAGCTTTCTATTGATATAAAGTTTGAATCATTTTGAGTTCTGTTCTAAGAGTTATAGTCAGTTGAAATCAGCCAAAAATCAAGACAATTCTTGGTCGCGGCCCAAGGATGTGGACCGTGGCCCAAAACTTTCTGGCCTGATCTTGGCTGTGGCCCACAAGTTTTTGACCTTCTCTTGGCCGCGGCCCAAGGAGGCTAGAGCTGGGAATTCGGGCCGAGCCCGTCGGGCCGACCCGTTTAGGCCCTAGCCTGTCAAGGGCCGGGCCTATGATTTAGAGGCTGAAAATGGAAGCGGGCCTAAAAGGACCGGCCCTGTAGGGCCGCAAGCCCTATAGGGCCAGCCCTAAAGCCCTGCGGGCAGGCCCTTTTAGGCCCGTTTAATATTTTTTTAAAATAAATTAATAAATATAATATCATTATATCAAATTATCAATATGAGAGACACCTAAGTTCCTAATAGAGTATTAATAACAGGCAAACACTTATTAATTATTTTGATTTATTTTATTTTCTACAATATTTTATTCATTTAAACTTTTAAAAAAAAGGCTAATTTGGACATTAGATGATTATTTTAACTAAAAATTTATGACTTTTAAAAATAATGTATACCAATTTAAAGCAAAATAATAAATAAATTGTAAAACTTTAAAAAAAAAAAATTTTGAATTAAAATGAGTTTAAGCCCGTTTAGGCCCGAGCCCGTGAAGGACCAGCCCTGTAGGGCCGCGGGTTTCAAAAATATGATACTTTTTAGGAAACGGGCCTAAACGGGCCGGCCCGTTTAGGCCCGAGCCCGTGAAGGGCCGGCCCGTTTTCCCAGCTCTAAAAGAGGCTGACTGCTTCCCATGACCTTTTGACCATCTCTTGGCCACGGTCCATGGGTGGCTTGGCAGCAGCTAACCCATGTTTTTCAGCACTTTGTAATTTTGAAAAGTGGTTTCCAACCTAGTGTTTCCCAATCCTTTAGGGCTATTGTTAGGACCTTTCCTAGCCACCTAAGGGACTTTAATGATAACCAAATCTAAATGTTTCGAGGTCATTTGAGTATTGAAATAAGTGATAACTTGTCGTCCTTAATTATGATTATAGGATTTGATATTTACCTGGAGTGTAGACGGCCTGTGCCTGAACAAGAACGAAAAGAACAAGGTAGTGATACTTTGTCCTATATCATGTTTAGTGCATTGTATGTTTGTATGTTTCATTGAATGATCGATTGAGTCGCGAAAGTTAGCCCGGCTTTGAATGCTGCTGAATAAGCGATTAAGTCGTGGCGGGTAGCCTGGCTTTGAATGTACGATTGAGTCGCGGCAGTTAGCCCAGCTTTGAATGAACAATTGAGTCGTGGTGGGTAGCCCGGCTTTGAATGCTGCTGTTGCTGATTGTCATGCCTATCAAGGAAGTGATTATGGTAATGATTGAATGTTGCTGATTGTCATGCTTTTCACGGTTGTGATCAAAGTCATGATTGAATGCTGCTGTGTCACTGAATTGTGATATATGCTTACATGCTTTGTTTAATTATGCATCATATACGTAAAATGTTACTACTGGGATTCTTTTGAATCTCACTCTTTCTAATTATCAAATTTTTAGCCAGGACAAGCGGATCAAGGGACAAGCAAGTGAATAAGAACAACTAGGATTACCGGCGGTAGTTTTTAGCTTTTGGTTTTTGGTTATCATTTTGGACATTTGTATATATTGTTGACCATAAAATAGTATTGTATTGTAATCCCCGGTATGTAAAACTGAGATGGCCAATAATGCCCTGTAAAACCCTTTGATTAATGAATATATATCCTGGGTGAATCTAGGGAATTTTGTTAGCACTCTGATATTGTGTATGTAACAGAACCAAATAGGCCAAAATGGTTTTAAAAAAATGAAAGGAGATCACATTATACAGGTTTTGTAAAAAGTTTTTATTTATTCTTGATCTCTTATTTATTTATTATATGTGTTTAACACTAATTATGGCCTAGAATGAGGACAGGGGTGACATGCTCTGTGTTTTTTTCTCCACAGGTAGGAATGAGTGTCATCAACTATTTCACTATTGGGCTTCCAATAGTTGTGGTACTGCTAGGTTTTGTATCAAGTGTGAAGCGTTCATACGAGAATCCAGTCAAGCCTCTTGACTTGGAAGCTCAAGTCCTAAGAAGCCCTCCTCCACCTTCACTGATGAGTCCGCTGCCTCGCATCAAAAAACTTCCAACTCCCATTCGAATGGCAAATTTCATCTCATATTTTACTTTTTCAACTATCTTGAATTTCTAAATTTCACTTAGCTAAACAAAATTCTTTATAACACAATTTATTCAATTTTTTAAGAATTATCATTTTATTTTTGAAATCAACACAAATTTTAATTCAAAATAAAACAATATAATTTTAGAAAAGCTCCATATCTATTGTAACAAAATAGCATAATCATAATCATATGATCAATATAAATAATAAACATCAAACAATTAATGGCTCATAGCAGGTGCAATCCATAATTCATTAAAAGTAAGGTTTTAAAAAAAAACCTACAGTTATCAGTAGGTTTTTCAACAAAAACCTTTTAATTTGTCATTTAAATACAAAATATATTTAAAAAGAAGGATTTATTTTTAGCTAATAACAAAATATCCTTCTACCTAAAAACAACAAAAGGCGTATAGCAAAAAGCCTACACGTGTAAGCGCCACCCTCCAGTGCTCATCGTGACCATCAGCATTTAAATGGGAGGTGGAATTGGAGGCTTGGGTGGAAGTTTTTGGATGTGAGGCACCGGGCTCATCGATGAAGGCGGAGTGGGGTAGTTTGGGACTTGGGATTCCAAGTCAAGAGGCTTGGCCTGGACCTTGTATGAATGCTTCGCACTTGATGCAAGGCTTATCAGTACCACGACTATTATAAGCCCTATAGTAAAATAGTTGACGGGACCAATTGTTACCTGTGGAAAAAAAATATATGCAAGCAATCAAGAGAGCTTTTCCCAACATGAGCACTCTGAAAAATGAACAAATTCATAGAGAATCTTTCATGTTTAAATCTTGCAGTTTCATCTTGAAGTTCTGAAATATGGTATCCACAGATTCTGGAGCTTTAAGTTTACAACTAGAGTTAAATAGAGTTTCACAATTGAAATTTTCTATAGCAACCACATGTTTTAGAACTACCAAATCTTGTTCAGTTCTCATGACAGGGAATACATATACAGAGTGAGTCAGAACCACAACCAGATAACCGTTCCAACACAAGCTATTAACAGCTTTTAAGACATTAATAGGTGAATCAGAGCAAAGTAACACCACAGTGGCTATATTCACAGACAAACGATGCTACTCTTCAAATCCCACACACAGTTCAACCTTAAGTTCTTCAATTTGTCCACGTCAAACACTCCAAATTTGGCAACCTCATCATAATCTCAACTCTAAGCTAACAAAACCTTAACATAACATAGAAGAAAATTACCTTAGAACAAAAGGGTAGATTACTGAAAACTTCAACTGGAACACTACTTTTGAGCTGCGATGGCAGAGACTAAGAGTTGAGACGGAAGAAGAGTGAATTTTTGACAGAGTAAGGAAGAGCAGTTAGGACAAAAATTAGGTTTGAATTTTTTTAATGGGTGTGGCTACAGCTAAGCCTTCTTGGCTGCAGCCCAAAACCAGATGCAATAAGTTTAGCTGTGACCAAAACTGTATTGGCGATGGCACAAAAATTGATGATATGTGTTTGGCCGCAGCCAATATATTCTTCGCCATGGCCCAAAAGCTTCTGTCACCTTCTTGGCTGCAGCCAAAATGGACTTAGTTATAGCCCAAAACTTTCTGACAAGCTTCAGATATCAGCGCCAAAAGTCAAAACACACAGAGAGAAGGATTTTTCATACTTTATAGCTTATGAACATAGCACATAACACCACAAATCAATCAACCTCACCACAAATTCATCTTGAACCACACACAATCATAAAACATCAATAAATATACACAATCACAAATTCTTTTTCTTCTATGTACCATATTCGTAAGAGAACAATGAACAATGAAAACCAGACTGAATTCATACAAACCAGACATAATTCAGTAAGAAATGATCAGCAATTTCCCATGTCAAACAAAGCACAGAGCTTTTACTAAGCTGAAATCATAAGTGAAATTAACCCAAACTCCAATCTTGTATTCCATAAGCTAGCCTCAGCAGCACAACTATTCTAACCTCAAATCAAATTCTTGTAAGTTCAAGCCTAATTCTTAACAATCCCAATAACCTCTTAGAGCCACAAATTTCTACACCGCTAAATATATGCAGGCAATCAAGATAGCATTTCCCAACATGAGCACTTTGAAAAATGAACAAATTCATAGAGAATCTTTCATGTTTAAATCCTGCATGTTCATCTTGAAGTTCTGAAATGTGACTTCTACAGATTCTGTAACTCCAAGTTTACAACCAGAGTTAAATAGAGTTACACAATTGAAACTTACATAGAGCACATCGTGCTCTTCTTCGGCTGGAAAAACCTACTAATTGCATTAAGCCAAGCCAGCACATTCCTCTAATCTAACACAAATGGTTTTATTGAATTATAATATTTCATTCATAAATCCAAAGCCATACAACAGAGGTTTATATAACAGTAGGAGAATAACTTACTCAATACAAAATAACTAACTACTAAAACAATAATTGCTCATGACTCATATAATAACAACCACTAAAAGTAATTGCAGAACAAGGATAAACATAAGACACAATTAAATGAAAGCTGACATCTAACAAACCTACTGGGAGTTCTGGGCATACTAGCCCTCTCAACCATCACTATGATAGAATGTGTCTCATATGGGAATTTGTTTCCAACTTGATTCATTTAGATTACTTTTCTATTGCTTCTTTGCAATTTATCGTTGCATCTAACAAACCTCATGAGAAGTTCAGCAAAGAAGAAAAATTCTTAGTGGTACTTATGGCAGGTTGGGGTTTGGTGACCATTGCAAATGTGAAGCAATTGATACCTAATAATTGGTATGGAGTGTTTAGCATTTACTTGCTTACTAGCTTAGACTTCGTCATTATGGAAACATTTGTAGTCCTGATTCAAAGTGTTGCTGGAATGGGAAGCAAATGATTGCTAAGGTTTTTCTCTTTTTTATTATAATGAGATCAGCTCACTTTGGATCTTGGCTAAGCCTAGGAAGAGAATACATTAAAGAGAAACCACCCGTTTCTATTTCCAGTCTTCACCTTAAGGACAAGGTGAAGCTTGAAAGGCGGATAATGATGGGCCCGTAGCTAATGGACCTACAATTAATGGGCCAAGGTTAAGTGAGGAGAGCGTGAGCTTTGTATGTGTTATGATTCTAGAGAAGGATTAAAATTTTAAAGATAATGAAAATATAATTACAGTATAATACAATAATGTAGTTAAATATGAGTATTTTAATAATATTAATTTATTATGTAGAGTAATATTTTGATAAGTTCCAATGGAAAAAAATTATTTATGGCATCTGTTAATCAGCAAACCGGCCACCATACGTTGAAGTAATTAATTAAGCACATATGGCGTCTGGTCTTTGTGGACTAGCCACCATAAATAAAAGGCCCTAAAAGAAAAACTTTTTTTTTAAAAACGTTTTAAAAAAAAAAAAGATTTTAAAATGTTTTGGTGCCTGGTCTTTAGTGTACCAAACACCATAAGTGAACTCTAAAATAAAAAAAAAAAAATTTCAATCCCTCCCGCTCATTCATCACTCATAGCGCGAAAACTGTCTCTCCCCCACCCTCGGCACTTTGTTCTCCACAACCGCCTTCTTCAACGCCGTGGGTTCATCGCCGCTGGTTTCCCTCCTTGTTCAAAACGTCACTCTCACCCTCCCCTCCATCATGTATGGCTTTTTGTCTCCTCCATTCTATACTTTGTATTCGCTAGTTAGGGGTTTTGCCGGTCACTATTTTATCTATAGAATGGTAGCCTTCTACTCGGGCGGGCTTGACAATGGTCTGATTCCAAAGTGGGTTTGGATTTCTTGGGTAGCTGTGGTGTTGACGGCTATTAGTACTCATAGAATATTTTGCTTTGGATCCAATTCTCTTTTTTCTTGTTCCACTTTTGGGTACAGGGTATTGGGCAGGGTTGGTTCTAGTGGAAGTGTTACTATGAACTGGAAATGATTTGATGGCTAGTTCATTGTTTTTAATGCTCTTGCAGAATTTCTTTCCTATATTTTTTTTGTTTGATTTCTTTCTGTGAATAGTAACAACCAGTGCCTATATCATGTCCAATAGACTTGTAATATGATACCCTTGAATTAAATTTGATAACATTTGCTAATAGTCACATTGCTCTGGATAGCATTGGTGAGAAATATGTATGAGATTTTCTGGAATGTGTTTGATCAGGATAGAACATGTTTAAGTAGCTCTGTTTCTGTTTGATGCCTTATTTTTTATAGCAAAAAGTTCTGAATTTTGTTATATGTCTGTTTCAGTAATAAATGGGGGAAGCCATTGATTATAGACCCAGGGTTGTATATGTTGGCGTCAGCACCTAAATTCACATATGATCAAGTGAATCTTTCAACTCCACCTAGTGCTCTACAGATCCTATTGGTGGCAGCACCTACAAAGAAAATGAATAATCAGAGTCATGTCCAAGGACGCTGTCCTTAAGAGCTATTCCGCAACCACCGGCTAAGAGGAAGTGACACTCCTCAGGATAAAACGGATCCTTCTTGCAAGAACAGGGTGAGCAGAACAACGAAATATAATAGAACTCAGCAGGCAAAAATCAGAGGAGGAGAGAAATGCTCAAAGGTTTAAGAGTAGGATACTCAATCCTCTTGCAACCAAGCCTTTTAAAAGCCTCATATACATGAACGTTTGGGCACGCAGTATAGGCAATAAAGTGACAGTTTTATTATCATTATAATGCCATAAAGGTGCTTGACTAGGGCTGTTATAGACGTTGGAAAAGAAGCAATTCAATAGCTATAAAATGCACACGTTAAAGGCATTTTAAGTGATCAAAAAAATCAGATTTTTTATTTTAAAAACTTCAACGTCCAGAGCTTGCAATTAATACCTTGTAGAATTGATATTTTATAAACTCATTTATTCCAAAATAAATTTTGAATTCCACAATAAAATATCCTACTAAAATCTGCCCAGTCAACGTTCTAACTCACACACATGAGGTGAGAGATATTGCCGGATTTCCAGTATGTTTTCCTCCGGTGGCCCATCATAGTGTGATCCCATTCCTCCTCTTAGTCCAATATCACTTATTACTTGGACTCCCACAATCACAGGCAAAGTGGGACTCGCTCTTTATAACACACCCACTCATTATTTCTAACAGTATGGCCTCAAGAAATCAGAAATTTGGTGGGTATCCTAAACGAGGAGTCTACCAATAGCTTTTAAATTATATACAGGTTTTTCTCCAAAAACTTCAAAAATTGAACAAACATTGATCAACTTCAAAAACAATACGAGGATCTATTATCAATGAAACTTTTGCTAATGGACATCAGATCTTGCTTGTACCTATCATCCATAGGGACACAAGACACTGTGATATCAGCATTTGTGTCTATATGTCTCTGCAAGTACAGTTTCAACAATCAGCATGGATAATAGAAAGCTACAACTGTTATTTTATCTAATCCTTGACAACAATAAATTATGTCACTCTTACTTGCACAAAGTCCATATAGTTCATTCGGTAAAGATGATCCCCAGAAAGTATCAATATATTCTCAACATTCTTAGTCTTGGCATCCTACAAATTAATCCAAACACTCATTTACTCGATACATAATAATATCTTCAACATAAATGCAAACACAGCTGTGAAAATAGTAGGAAAAGCTAAACAACATTTCATTCTGTAGCAAAGAAGGCTCGTTCGTTAAAGTACAGCCGAGGTTGAATAACTTTATGATTTTCTAACATAGTATACATTTTTAACTTATTATTTTTTAATTAGAAAGTCCGACAGCCAAAGGATTCCTTCGGTTCAAATTCTCGACCTTCAATTGAACCTAGCCTCAAACCAAAGCAAGATAGCTTAGGACAGTTGGCTTCAGTTATTGTTGATATGGACAACTTTGTTCAACTAGATATGAGTTCAGAGATTGTGGGGCTGCTTGTTCAATTAAAAATCTACATGCAAGATGATCTTGAATTTATTGCTTTTGTCTGGTTGAACATTCAGTTTTTTCTTATGTAAGTATACACATTATTTTTAATTCAACATTTATGTTTTTGTATAATTTAGTTGACTTATTTATCATTTTCATAGGTATCTTCATAGCCATTAACTATTGGGTACGATTAATAACTATGCATTCTTGTGCCCATGTTCTATTCAACCAACTGGAATTACTATAAATGAGAGAACGGCCTACATTAGAAGGATGATTAAAGAAAGAAATAAAAAGTGTTAGTTTGCACCGTTTATTGAAAGGTATATTTAGTTATAATTCATCTCTCATTGAAGTGAATAATTTTTTAATTGTATGATGTTAATATAAATTCAGTTAGTCACCATTGGAGGCTTTTCGTTATCTGCCGAAGTGAATACACCGTATATTGGTTTTGTTCTTTACAATGGGAAGTGTGTGAAGATACGAAGAAAGTTCTTGAATAGTAAGTGTTATGTATAACTTTAATTTTGCAATATTATCAGGCTATACCATTTTCTTATCATTACTTGCTAATAGATCTTTGAAGATGCATTTTAAGCTAGCAGGGAAGAAATGTCAAAGTTATATTAATTGGGTCAATTTACAAGTAAGGTTTTTTTTTTTTAATTTAAACAATGATTACATTATTTACAATGTCAGTGATTTTGAATTTAATGGTTCTTGTTGTGACCATTTGTAGTGCCCCCAACAATCAGAAAGTGTGGAATGCGGATATTATGTGATGAAATATGTATGAGATCATCACTAAGGGGACCACTGGCTCATTTCAAAAGGTAATAATATTATAAATCATAATTTTAATTTAGACATTGAGTTTGCCTTATAATATTACTTACGTACAGATTTTTTTTAATTTACAGCATTTTCGAAGTTTGGTCCCATATTCTGAGCTACAGATGAGATCCATACGCAAGATTTGGTCTAAATACTTCCCATACCTGACAAAATTAGAGTAGCAGCTACATAGCGATTGTACAAATTGTGAAGGCTGAATCTTCTTGAAACTTGCTAATTAATGCTTCTAAATACTGAATCATTATGATAAATGGTTAAATACCAAAGTCTGTGAAGGTCCGAACTGTTGAGGCATATTTTCAAGCTTGGAAAATTTAAGATTTGTCGTTGGTACTGTTTGGGTACTTGTTAAAGCCATATAAGGGTGTTATATGGCATGTTTGGGTGTGTTAGAGCATGAATCATATGAGGACTTTCTCTTCCATGAATCAGTCAGTGAAGGATTCAAGAAAAGAGTTAAGTTTGTTTGAATTGTTAAGAGAATGTTACATCTATAAGCTAATGGAAATATATTATCACATAGGGTTACTATAGTGTAATGGAATGATGATAGGGAGGATTCTATGTGATCTGATGCCTTCAAATAGTGCTGTTCATATTGTGAAGGCTGAAACTAAACTAAACATCTATTATTTCATTGCTTAGTCATCTGTCAAAGTTCCAGGCAAGTGAGAAAGAAAATGTCTTAAATTGATGATGTTAGTGCAAGCCTTTTATTCAAAAGGGCTAAATTGGGTGATATTTAAAAATTTAAACTTAAATTCAAACTTAAAGAAGAGAGTAAGGTTAGAGAGATATCACCGAAAGTTGACACAGGAAATCTATACTGATTCGATCCAACCATTTGACCTATGTCTAGTTCTCAGAAGCATTTCTGAGATTTTCAGTAACTTCCAATATTCACATGACTCTTGGTGCCTGCCTCAGTATAGATGAGTTCTTATATGTGACGGTTATCATATTTAACCATTAAATAATCTTAAAAAATATATAACGGTTCTTTGTAAAGAACTGTCAAGTATTATCAGATAATTTTTTTTTTTCAAAAACCCGTCATTCCTGTCTCTTTAAGATATTAATAGATATTATATGTTAGGCTAATACCTTAACATATCATATTTATCTTTAAAATATAAATTTGAGATATTATTATAGATAATTATATAATTGTATCTTAACATATTGTAGTTATCTTAGAAGTATAAATATGAGATATATTAATATCTAATAACATCTCACATTTATAATAATACTTTACGGTTAATTATTATAACCAATATGTATTTGTTTTGACTGATATAATGTTGGAAAATGAATTGTTTGTAAATGTTAAATGACGGTTGTTTCATAAGAACCGTCGTATTTGTCATTAAATAAATGACGATTATTAATTATAACCGTTATTTTTGTATTTTTGTGAATTTCGCTTCTCAATACATGAAGGTGTGCATATTTAACCATTATATTTTACCATTATATATTCTTCTACGGCATCTGTCTCTACATATATGATGTTTATTCACTGTAACCATTATTTATTAAGTGTTATATATGCCCGAATCTATAGTAGTGAGAGTAGCAGGATTTCATCAAGATTTTGAACTTTTAAAAAGGAAAAATTGGAGAAAAATCCTCCACTGAAAATTTTATTGGTGAGAATGACCTCAAATTTTTTATACTCAAAGCAACATTGCTTTGTGAAATTTGTACACTTTGAGAAATATTGTTCTGACTTGGGGAGTTCCCCCAATTTCTTCTTTTAACAATTCTCTTTATCAAATTGAGAAAATTATTCCATGTTCAACATTAGATTATATCAGATTGGCCTGGCATTTGTCACAATATTCTTTTTGATCAATGTACATAATATATGCCCAGAAGTTGAAATATGTACAAGTTTTGAGGCCAAATGCATAAATAAGACTAATTGTTGGGTAAAAGTATAATTGTGGACTAATGCCAGAAAATTTGAGAAAACTCATGAAAACCGTGAAGGGCAGAAAAGAGATTTCTTGGGCATATTTGAGGGCCAAAAGATATTATTTTAAATTAAAATGATTCAAAGATGGATTATTTGGCTAATAGGCATATTTTTAAGGTGAAATTTTAAGGAAATAAAGGATACAATAATTATTACAATTATCTAATTAGGAGCCTGTTTTCTTGAGAAAATTAATAAAAATAGTTAGAGATATTGTATTGTTCAAACACTTAAGGGAAATTATTTTATAAGGTAAAGAACAAAATTAAGGTAGAAAATCCTTATAAAGTTTTTAAAATTAATTTCTAGAATTTAATAAAAAGAATTCAATGCTGATAAAGACCAGGTAAAATGGTAATTTCACTGCTCCAAGCTCAAAATTGATTTGGTCGAAGACTAGACCCAAATTTTAAAGTAAAAAAATGTGCCTAATCAGATTAAGTGGATAGGTTCAGTTATTATAGATTTTGGGCCAATAATATGGCAAAGAGTAAAGCGCATGTGAAAAAGCTGATCATGTGTGTTAAGGGAGCAGTAAGGCATAAACCTCCCTCCCAAATATTTGTTCATAATAAAGTGGCATTTTATCAAATTTGTTGTAGTTTTCAGCAACCGTAGTGATTGATTCGTTAATTAGTTGGAACCTTTTTTTTTTTTGGCTCAAATAATTAGTTAGAACCTCACCCTTCTAATAGAAAGTTGTAAATCATTTAAACTAGTCTTTCTTTTTTCGAGTGAAGACCAGATAATTTTCCCTCGCGTGATGTACGCGATGGGTCATAACTAGTGAAAATGTACTTATTTAGAATAAAAACGTTATACAAAGTTTTTTGTAGAAAAGCTCAGTCAAAATTTTAAAGAGATAAGATCATATGAGTTGAAAGTAAAAGCAAGATGAAGAATTGAAAAATAGTCGTTAATTAAACTATTGTATGAATCGTTAGAAAATAAAATCAATATAAATTAAATGAGTCATTTCAACAGTACAATTTTTTCGGCCAGTATTTCAACGTACAGTAAAATTTATTCTCTTAATCTAATATATAACGTATAGACATGAGGTTCATATATATTGTTAAGATTAAAAAACGAAAAACAATAAAAGGAAGGCATTGAGTATGAAAAAAAATAAGAAGAAGGCATCAAGCCTATCGTAAGCCAAATTCAAAAATTGTGTTGAAAATGAAAAAATGTGACAGAGACATAAAAATAGCACAAATAATAATTATTTGAAGTATTTTATATATATATATATAAATTACATTTCAAATCTTGTAAGAACATTTAAGGAAGCAAATGAAACTATTCCAATCTATTTTAAAATATATTTCAAGGAAAATTGCATTACACATTTCTTTTATCTCAACCAATAAATGTAAATTCCAAAAGGAAGTTATGTTGTTACTGACATAATACATCACATGGTAGCGTGCGGGCTTGGTAAATTTCCCCTCTTGTATGATGCATGTGTGTTATATAGAAAAGGCTTCACTGAAACAAAGTGATAAATTAGAAACAATATTACTTTTATTAGTACAACTTTCACATAACAAACATATCAAATACGCTGAAACTTTGAAAGAATTATAGATAAGCAATAATATATTCCCTCCATTAAAACAATAATAATTGATCAAAGCATACATATAAAGAATAATAAATCATGTTGCTGAACATTTAAAGGCACCGGAAGCCAGAATTGTTCATTCCACAGTTGTTGTGAATGACACTGAGAGTAATGGGAATGTTGAGGTTGAGGCTGAGGCCAATATTCCAATAACATTAGCCCTAAGCACAGTGAAAAGGCAAGCGGCAGCTTCAAGGTCAACCAAACCCTCAGGGGGTTGTTTGGTATGAGGGATGTGCGAGGGAGGAGAAAGGAGAAAAAAATTTTGTGACTTGGATTTTAAAAAAATAAAGAAGTGGTATTGAAAGTTTTTTATTAATTTTTCTTAGTCTTTTATTTTATATCTTATCTTTATTAAAATTGTATAACCCCACTTTTTTCAATTTATTTTTAAAACCAACTCATAAAAGTTTTCCCTCCCCTCCCTTTCTCTCCTGTCAAACACACTCTTAACTAGATTGCAACATGAGTGTGTTGATGGGAACCCAACCTCAACGGTCATCAAATACAACCAGGGTAATTAAATCCTGACCGATTATTGAACCGATTGGGGTATTAGGTTAAAAGTCAGTAGGTAAGACCGGAGTCAAACTGGATCTAACATGGGACTACACCAATGAGAAATTAAAGATTTTAGGATTATTAATATGAAATTCTAAAAAGAAATTTTAAAAAATAATAAAAAAATTGACACGGACCAGTCGACCGGCCATTTGGCCGGTTTCTGGTCTGATCCGGGTCAGATAACCCGGAATGCAACACATTGGCACACACTCCCAACTTGTGAGCATCAGGGGGACAATCAGCCCCAAAAGATGGCACATCCGCACATGTATAGGTGGAGCCCAGCATTGTGAAGAAAAGAAGGTTGGGAGTGATGAGAAAGGCAAGGGACTTTGAGAGCCTTTTTTTTTTGGTCGAAACTTGAGAGCCATTTTCACAAAAGAATCAAGAGGTTTTAATTAATTTCCTTGATGCTTTTGTTAATTGGTTGTGTTTTTGTTTTTTTGTGTGAGGATGGAGAGGCATATAGGGGGTGTACTTATAGGTGAGAGTGTAGTGTTTTAATGTGCTTTGCATTTTATTAATGGAAATGAGTTGTGATTTTGTTAACTATAGTCTTTATTTTGTTTTATATTTTGAAACTAGCTAGTGTCCTATAATAATGATTTCTAGAGGTTTTATCCGGGCAGGGTCCTTCTGAATTATGATTCAGGAGAGTCACGTGAAGTCTCTAAACTTTAAGTTTTATTCAAAGCAAAACCGGATAAATCATGGAGGTTTAGTGTGAGCAAAAGCTGGCACAATAATATGGGGTTTGATTATGAGGACAGGTAATGTTGTTAGTGTAGTATCTCAAGCTTAACGCGTCCTTCAAGGTCAAAAAAAAAAAAACAAAACAAAACAAAAGCTTACTTCAAGGTAAAAAAACAAAAACAAAAGCTTAATGCGTCCCTTTATATTTAAAAACAAAATACAGATATTGGTGGCCCTTTTAAATATGTTTTTGCTTTGAATATTTAGATCCTAGCAATAAAAGCACCAAGAGCAAGGCCCATTCCATTAATAGCTTAGAGAAGCAATAATAATGAATTAATAAAGGCCCAGAAATATAATTAGGAGGCCTCAATATCTCACACGGAATCAAAAGTTATTACTATTCACTTCTCTCTATTTCTTTATTCTCACCTTTAGATCAACTTTAAACGTTTCATATTTAAGATCCTATAGAATGTTTAAGATTTAATATCCTATATGGTATATGATACTACCTCCGGTCCTAAATATAGGATATAGTTTGTAGTGCAATTTGCACTACAAACTATATCCTATATTTAGGACCGGAGGGAGTATTAAATTTCAAAACATTTAAAATTGATCTAACGTTGAGAATAAAAAAATAGAAGGAAGTTCAAGGTAAGGAAACTGGAGAGACTCATTTTCCTTCAATAAAAAACCATAATGGGATAATTAATGTCCCCGAATGCGCTATGCACATGCCATTGTGAGAGTAAACACTGCATATTAGCAAAATGAGGCCATAGTAGGTTGAATATTTGATGATGGAGCTTTTTCAAGTGATACCGGGCTTGCTGCTATTGCATTTGTTATAAGAGATGTGAATGGAGGGGTTCTGGATGGTATAAGTAAAGTATGTACGACAAAGTCTCCGTTTATGGCAGAATGTATAGCTCTGAGTGATGCTTTTGACTATGCCATAGAGAATCAACTTGAGGATGTTGTTTTTGAGTTTGACAACCTCTCTTTAGTGAATTGTGTTAACAAACTTAATCTCTCAGGATTGGAGGTGTGATGTTCTCATTGAGAATATCCTTTTTAAAAGGAACCTTGTTCGAAACCACTTTATTTTGTGGATTTATAAAGAAACAAATTTAGTTGTCGATTGGGTTGCTAAAACCTCGTTGAAGAGGTCATGCCTTATGGATTGGATGTGAAGACCTCCTTCTAGTTTACGTATACTTTTGGACAATGATGCTTCTGTTATAGTAGATGATCATGGTTAATTGTGTTTTTAGTATTTGGTCTTTTTAGTTGTTTGGTTGGCTTTGTTTTTATTCAGGAATGTTTGTTTCAAGATTAATGTTGTTATGGTTTTTTAGTAATGAAATGAGAAAATCACTTTTAGGTCCCAAGGATCAAAGATAATCACAATAAAGTCCCAAAGCAACAAAAAATAACTCAACATGTTGTAAAAACACGCTTAACAAGTTGTCATTTCTGTTTTTTGAGACTTTATTCTCATTATCTTTAATCATTAGGACCTAGGTGATTTTCCCTGATGAAATTATCTGTGGGGAAAAAAAACGAACAGTTGATCATAGAAATAAAGGCCCAAGAACAAGGCCCATTATATTAATAGCCACATTGCTTAGAGAAGAAGCAATACTAATGAATTAGCAAAGGCCCGGAAATACAATTAAGAGGCCTCAGTATACCCCGCGGAATGAAAGGTTATTGCTAACCATAATGAGTCCATAGCAGGCTGAATGTTATTAGGATCCATAGCAGGTTGCTGCTTCTTAATATTGTCATATTCGTGGGCCAGCTGGGTTTATATTAGGAGCATCATGGTTTTAGGGTCTATGCGTGTTTTTTCCGCTTTTTCTTAGTTTGGTGAGGTGTGATTGTGAATGAATTATAAAAAGGAGATAATGACATTTGAGATCCCACCTGAGAAATTATTTAATTTACGGGTCAAAAATTTTAGAAAATTCATAGAAGAACTATATTTAATATTTTATAAATTTTATTATATTATTTTATAGGGTTAATATAACTTTTGGTCCCTGAAGTTTGATCCAATTTTGGTTTTGGTCCCTCAAGTTTTAAATCGGTGGTTTAGGTCTCTGAAGTTTCACCCAATTTTGGTTTTAGTCCCTCATGTTTGAAATCGGTGGTTTTGGTCCCTGAAGTTTCACCTGATTTTGGTTTTAGTCCCTCAAGTTTAAAAAGGACTTGGCGACCCGTTTTTAAAACCCGACCCGAACCGGGGAAAAAACCAAGTCCTTTTCAAACTTGAGGGACCAAAACCAAAATCGGATGAAACTTCAGGGACCAAAACCATCGATTTCAAACTTGAGGGACGAAAACCAAAATTGGGTGAAACTTCAGGGACCTAAACCACCAATTTCAAACTTGAGGGACCAAAACCAAAATTGGATCAAACTTCAGGGACCAAAAGTTATATTAACCCTATTTTATATATTAAAAACTTTCAACCTTTTTGGTTCTACAATTATGAACTATGTAGGTCAAATTTTAACAATTTGTATTTATTTATTTGTGTATAATAATATTATAGAATACTAAATTTGAATTATCCATTTTGTTATTGGTCAAAAAATTATCCATTTTTTTCATCTATAGGTGAATAACATTCTAAGAAAAAAGAGAAACAGGAGAGAAAAATGAGAAGACATGGACCTTCTATTCTTGTTTCAAAATTTTTCACATAGGAGCAGTGAATATTTAAAAATTTTTAAATTCAATGTCAACCTAAAAATATTAAAATAAGAACAATATTGTCATATGCCATGTTTAACTCATTAATTCTATAGGGGTATGACTATGCTTTTTTCTATGGTCGTTTTTGCCTTGAAAGGTTTTACGAAAAAGCAAGATCACCCTGTAGTGTTAAAATAAGGAGCAATGTCGCTTAAATTTAACCCAAAAAAAAAAAAAAAGAGAGCTTATGAAAGACCACTGTACTAAAGATGCAAAACAAAGTACATGACTTTTTTATTTTAACTATTTAATTATATACTTTTAATCACTACTTATCAATAAAGTAACCTCTTCCAAGTTTATAATTCAAGCTTAGGCTTATGAGTTGGCAAAAAACAAAAAAACAAAAAACAAAAAGCTTAGGCCTATGAACTTGGCAACCTTAATTTTTAGGATCAATAAATGTTGTCACAATAACTTGAACGTTTGGTCATGATGAAGACTCCATGTTACATAGAAAATATATGTGCGCGCGCAAAAATTTACTCCAAAAAAAAAAAAAATATTTAGAATCTAGAACCTAGTTATAGTTGGCATGTACAGATGATTAAAAAAATATAGGTTATATGTTGGGGGTTTGTCCAATGGCTAATAGAGTACAAGTGACAATGATGTTTTTGTTATCAGGAACATGGAATACCACAAATTTGATACTACAGATGATTACTTAGCAACAATGGGGAGTGATGACGGTAAGAAGGTCTTTTCATCTTTGCTGTATTTTGTACAAGCCTGGGGTAGGAAGCAATTGCATCACACAAACCAAAATATCTTTGTCACCACAAAAAATTTAGATACTCGCGACTTAATGTCTCAACTAAGCAATAACAAGACCATCACAAAGTCCCTCCTACAGTGTATAAGGAAATTATCTGTTTAAACTAAAACTTCAACTTGAATTCAATTTTCTGATTAAATTGCCATTTGCATACCTGAAACCCCATAAATATAATTTTACCATTTACAAAGTTGAAGGTCAACAAAACCTACAAAAAAGATGATATATTGATGGATTAATTCTAAAAATCGTTTGGAGTAAAATGAGGTTAATCAATTTCTAAAGACTAAAATTGACACAACATGCATCTTCCAAGGACTTCAATGTTATATATATATATATAGATAGATAGATAGAGAGAGAGAGAGAGAGAGAGAGAGAGAGAGAGAGAGAGAGAGAGAGAGAGAGAGAGAGAGAGAGCTTACTTCACTTGCTTCTTAAACTTTGTCAATAATTAATACACAAGAAAAATTATCAAGAGCTTAACTTATTTGTTAGTGAAAGTCAATAGCTAGAGAGAGATACCCAAATCAGGACATACAAGTAATAGAAAAGCACAAGTTACGTATACAGTCATAACGGCAGGAACCTGATATCAGCGAAGTGACAAATCCAAAGGCTTGAAGCAGTCCATTTGCTGCAACTACTGCCATGATTGCTAATTTGACACTTTTAGTTTAGGTTAGTATTGCTCATCATTCTGCATTCATGGAAGATGGGGTTAATTAAATATAGATTTAATTAAACATCATACTTATTACTGTTCTTGAGTTCCTTCTCTGACTTCTTCATTTGACGCAGAGAGTCTTCCAAGCTCCCCACTAGAAAAAGCATAACAAGGTAAGAATGAGGAGCTGGATTTATCATATCAGATCACTCAGACCATTGAATAACTGTAGAGTAAAGGATACAAGTACTGATGGCTCTCTGAAGAAAACTAAAATAGCAATAAATTTGCAACTTCTTTTCTATGTCTCGGAATTCCTCTTTAAGTGTAAGAAGAAACTTATAATTTGCAGAATAATGGTTTGAAACTTTGTCTAAGTATTTGTTTTCCCATTCTTTAACTGCAGAAGCAAAAATTAATATTCACACTAGTAATTCAGAACATGAAGATGAGTAAGAATACTTCTTAAAAAATCCATTTTAAACCATTCAAAGAAGTAAAAGAAAGGAATAAATAAACGCATAGAATCCTTATTTTAGGATAAAACAGAATAATTTAACCTTGAATAGACGAAAAACTTTGCGAGCCAAAATGGTTGAATATTTGTCAACATTCTAAGCAGTACCAGGTTGCCCTGTATATTATGTGTATGATTTCAGCCTTGGTCAAATATAAAACCTGCAGAAGACCAAGTTTTGCTCTGCTTGCATTCAACATACTCATCCTTTATGCTATCAAAGATGCAAAACAAAATTAAATCCCTATTTTAGTGTTAAATCACCTCTGTATCAAAATTTAGAAATCATTGAATGTTATATTTTGATAAGTATTGAGTGAAAATTTTTGAATAGAAGCGACAAGCCCAAACAGGATTAGCACAAACCATCCCATGTCACAATCTACGTATGAAAACAATATTTACTACTTAGGTGAGTGGTCACTCTCAAGTTCTTTGAGAAGTAATTTCCTAATTAATGCCAACACTAACAAAAACTCAATCCAACTTTGAGAAAAGAAAAATGGAGGGCAGGAGATTAGAGCATATTAATAAATGACAACCAACAAAAATAAGAAGTGCAATATTAATAATCAAAATCTATAAAACATTGCAAACTATTCAGAACCACAAATTTACAGCCATGACATAAATTTAAGACATATTTCCCAAATCAGACAAGAAATATGAAGCATAGCAATTGAATTATATATCACGCACCAACCACTTTGTTCCTTAAAATTTTCCATCCCCTGAATGTGTAAAATAAAAGCATCAATTAGTAGGTCCATATGTGCTAAATGATACTCCCTCCGGTCCTAAATATAGGACATAGTTTGTAGTGTAAATTACACTACAAACTATGTCCTATATTTAAGACCGGAGGTAGTAGTTTGTAATTAATACGCTAGGAAGCAAGAGAGCATACCTATAAAAATGAGAAAGGAAATGTATTAGTGAGAGGTCCTTCTGTTTAGAAATTTGAGTTGTAAGAGGTGACAGATGAAGTCGTCATGAGAGACACCAGAATAAGCTTGAGTTGCTTTGTGGGAGGGTTTTCATTCTTCAACACAAATATCTTGTAATGCTCTTTCTTTTCTGACTCTCCGACTTTGACTCCGAGTAATATTTTAGGTGCTCTCCACATGGTTCGACAGGGAGTCTATCAAATGGTAACCCCATCAAATAATGAGCCTTACACGATGCATAGAATTCACATGAAATCTCAGCTTCATTATTTGTTTTAGTACCATATAAGCTCCCTTCTATGTGCCATAGAAAAACATAATCCGACCTCGAATTAAGAGAAATGTTGCGAGAATAATAGGATTTTTTGTAATCATCAAGAGAGTCTTGACACCCGCAGTGACGTGCATATGAGCGTCGAAAACAAGTTGCAACACAGCATAACGCTATGGCGTGTAATCGTTCAAGATTGCAAGTAAATTGGGTGGCACTGGAAGCCTATTTATATTTCACCCACTCTGGAACTTTGCTTCCCAGGTAACATGCTGAAGTTGTTGAGGACTGAGTCAATTCCTCAATAAAGCGAAGTGAGGACTCATCCAACTTTAAACAATCAACGAAGAAGAAACGAGGATTCTGAAGTAGAAAGTCAGAGGATACAGTCTTCAGTAAAGTGCAATACGAGGCATCTAATTCTTGAAGGAAGGGAGGAAGTCCAAGAATAAACTTAAGCCTTTTACAGCTTTTCAGGGAAATGTGTGTCAAGCTTGAGAGATGGTTGACGCAAGCTGGCAATGTCTCCATAGCAGACTCCTTTAACGATAACTATTCTAACTTTGTCAAACCCTTGATACTGTCGGAGATTTCTGACAAGTTACTCCACCGTTTCAAACATAATCGTCTTAAATTACGCCAAGCGCCAAAAAAGGCGTGCAACTTCTTTGTGTCAATTACTTGCTTGAAATTAGGAACATCAAACACTTGAAGATTTGTCAAGCCACACAGCTCATCTATTGGAAGACTCCTCAATCTTTCACCATTAAATGCAAGCTCTCTAAGTTCTGTGAAACGTCCAATTGGAAAACGCAATAGTTTGACTTTACTATCATGAGGAGCTATATCTCTCAATTTCTTTGATGACAAACAAAATCTCTTGAGGCTACCACTACCTCGAGCTTCAAAGATAGAGAGAGATTCTAAATGAGTCTCGCTCTCAAGACTCTTTAATTCCCCAACAAGTAGATACATTCATTTTAACAATGTCGTGGAGAGAAAAAATAGATGGATGAATACTCCTCAAACTTGAACAACCATCGAGATCTACAATTTAAAGCCTCTTGGCCATGGAGAGATCAGGAAGCTCCATCAATTGTCTGGAACCATACAAATTGATTTTCTTTATATTTGCAAGATCCTATTATCACAATGAAAAGGAAAAAGAAATACCCAAATTAAAAGAGCCCTAATAAGTTTGATTAGAATGAAGACATGTAAAATATACATTAGCATATAAGTACCTATTTTCCATCCCAAAGCATTTTAACCTTGCTAGATTTCATGTGAAGTGCAACAAGGTTCTCAAGATAAGAGCCTGATGGTAGAGACTCTAATGGATAATTCTCCCAATAAAGATATCTTAATTTTTTAGGAAAGGATTCAAGACCAAATGGAAGCTTCATAGAAGTAAGATCGTATGGATCCTAGGAAATGAGGATTATTAAATGTTCCGCAAGGTGTTAGCTCTCAATTGTAGATCTTTTCTTTTCTCGAATAGCTGGCATGCAATATTAGGCCTTCAATGTAATACCCTTACTTATTTTGACTTGTAATAGAATATTAATGCGTGGTTCGGTGGACAACATAGGAATAACATAAATATAATAATATTATGCGCATGATTACAGAAATTCCCCATAGGGATTTGTACATGATAATTACCATCAATGTAGCTGCACAGGGCCATTTGGGTGTTGAAACCCATCCCAGTGAAACGGAGACATCCTCCCGTCTTCGTTCTACCACTGCAATCCTCTCGTATAGTTCTTTTCTCTGATCTCTGCGTACCTTCTGTATTCACCTGTCTAAATTGTTGGTAGGGGATAGTGAGATTCAAGAGAATCTTAATAGGAAACAATTACCTTAACGCATGCATGATAGATGGTATGTGCATGACATATTAGCTTTAACTAGATGCATGCTGTAAAATCCCTCTCTTTTACACAGTAATTAACTATGGATTTGATAAAACCATTTTTTTTATACATTATTATAATCATTTACAAACTCTACCATGGTAATAAAAAGATTACAACTCATCTTCCAAAAGATTACCATGATAGAAAAGAGTTCAACTAACCATTTAAAAACTCCTTAACTGAATAATATCTCATCATATATTAAAATATCCATATCAGACCAAATTATGGTTCCACTAATTCAAAACACATCATAAGACCTGTAGGCCATCCAACATCATCAAAGTAATTAAAAATATATAGTTAAAATATCAAATCTTCAAAATAAATTAGAGTATGCAAAATGAGCCATAACGTGGCAAAATACAATAATCCAACATATAAAGATAGAAGCACTACTTTTAACGAAAGTAGTTCAAGCTTCCGGAATCTTCCCTGATGGACTCGCACGACAACTATCACCTGGAAAAAAAATGTTAAATCAATGGGGTGAGACAAAAGCCTCAGCAACTAACAATCAATCTGATCAGGCATACGAGTATGTGCCCATGAGGTGCCAAGTGGGATAGTTATAAAATCATAGCATTATTAAAAATGTCAAATGTCCACATGTATATATACACATTAATTCACAATACCATAATCTCATTATCATATTTATCACATAAATAGATAAGAATCAATACACAATAATTTATTCTTTGTCCTCTCTTATTTCCTCTCTTGCCTTATTTCCTCTGGCTGAACCCATGGACTAGCACTGACCCATATGACTGGTAATTTAACTTAACAAGCTCACCAATCAAGTGATATGGACAGGCCAAAATCCATAGAGCACGAGACCGGACCATAGGCTCCCCCTCTAATTATATTAGTGGGGTGTCAAGGCTCTACTGGATATAATTAGGCCAAAGGACTAACCAGTGTACACCTGGAAGTCCACTACCTTATTACCTCTTTTTGTATAAAAGTTCACCCCCTTATTTCCTCTTTAAGTAACAACTCAATCAAATCAACATTCACCATCCCCTCTCATATCAATATGTGTGATTATAACAAATCCTTATCAATTCTCATTTATCAAAAGGATCTTTTCAATCTCATAAATACATACCAATTCATATAATAAAATATCACTAGTCATTTTCTCAGTGAAAATAAATCCCACAAGACTATTTCATTAACAGCATATTTTCAAAGTCCACATCACATATCAATAGCCAAATTTATAATTCTATATAGTTAAAAATCACTCACAAACATCATACAAATATGAATAACAAGAGGAAAGTAGTTACTTCTCGCCAAAGCAAAATTATAACCACAAGCTTCTAATCTAAGAACTTAAATACTCGCAAAAAAAAATCAATCTACAACAATCAATTTATTATACAATAATAACTCTTTGAGTTACCGGAAAAATTAATTTACTTAACTTAATTCTAAAATTTTAATGTTTTGAATTGATTACTCCTAAAATTTCCAATTCCACACTAAAATCTCCATTATTAATTTATATATATATATATATATATATATTAACTCAAATAACCTATTCAAGTAATTGATTAGGATTAATTTCATTCCCTTACATAAAATTCCCAATTTAAAGTTTAGAACATAAAATAATTAAATTATAAATCTTCATCTTAAAAATATCTAAACCGATTAAAACCTCAAGAATACTCCTAATAATCCAAATAAATCATTTATCCTAAATTTAATAGGTTAAAAAGTCCCACATAGAATTATTTATAGATTGATTATATAGAAAATTCATTATAAAATCTTATACCAACTGAATAACAAAAATAAACCGATTAAAATTCACTATTAATCATTCTCTATATTCCTATAGTCATATACTGATAAAACTTAAACTTGTCCAAAATTCTAATCCTAAAATATTCTTTAATCAATAAAAAAATTACTATCGTAAGAAAGATAAAATTATTTAGAAAATTATTCATGAAGAAAGTTTTATGATAAGAATCAAATTTGAGTACCTTATTGATCTTTAAAACTATAGAAACTGAGAATCTACGGCTTTCCTTCCATCAGAATCTTCACTTCGTCTCTGGGAGTGTTTGGTTTCACGTTTCAAGCCCAATAAGCTCGTTTTCAGCACAAAAAGCCCAAATAAAACTGTAACCCGTTTTGTAAGTGTTTGGTACAGTGTTTTCGCAAAAAAAAAAAAAAAAGCCCGAATTCGCTGACTTGTTGATAAGCTCGAAGTTGAGGCTTTTTTTTTGAAAATAAGCTGCGTTTTTTGGGCTAAATCTGAATCTCTTAGTTCCATCTTTTCCTCATGTGGACCAAATAAACTTAGTCAACTTTATCTCTTTTACATATAATAATATAATATATAAAGAGATACATGGGCCCGATAAACTGTGTGACGAAGTGAACATTTCCCCATTTCTCTTGAGGCCACCTACCATAATATAATTATTTTTTTTAAAAAAAATGGGGTAGGTGGCGTCACCTACCCCTTTAACTATATATATATATATATATATATATATTTCTAAATTTCATATTATTATGTTATTATTTTATATATATATATATTTAAAAAAATTATTTTAATTAAATTCTTCTTTTCTTTTTATCCCAAAAATATTGCTACTAAATTCATAATTATCTTCAAATTATAATTGTATCATATAAATAAAAATCAGGATGTTACACATGCCATGTAAAGACATTTATGCATGATCAATGTTTCATACAACAAACCTATGGCCAAAGTATAAACATAAACAGAGCTTTATTTATTCAAATATGCTCTACACATCCAAATAAAGAAACCACATACAGTGCTACACAAGCAAATATATCAAATACATGCAAGAAAGGTAAGTCGCCTACCTCTGATTTCTGAGTCTTTCTCTTGCACCTTTCCATCAGTCCAATGTTCTGTATTTGCTTTGGGCTACTGTCCGATCCTAAAATCTCAAATGTACAAGAATTAGGTTAAAACTCATTCAAGTACCACTTTAGACACTTCCATAGTATTTTTGGTGGTTATTGAGTCTATAGTGAAAAATTACTAAAATACCCTAGGGACCCAGTTTGGCCCGGCTGTACTCGGTCCTGTCATACTTTAATTTTCCTAAATTTTAACCCAAGTTACTTTGACCTATTTTTGCCTAAAGAATCTATTTCCGGCCTCGGAATTACCAAATTCACTATCAAAAGATAAAAAAAGACCCTTGGCAGCCCTTGACTTAAGGTTTTGGGGGCATTTTGGTCATTTCGCTTTCTAGGGCTTTTATGAAAAATTGATCAATTGTAACCTCACCTAATTTTCCCTCCGAAACACAATAGAACCATCAATTTCATGAAAATCCAACTCCTAGCCCCACTTTTTCACTTGGCTAAAACTTTGGGAATAAAAAGGAAAGTTATTGTTTTTGCTTTTCAACTTCAAATCATTGTTCCTTTCTACTCCTAATAACTTGATTAACTATTTAATTACATTCTAAACATAATTTAGACTAAATTTGGGCAGCATAATAGTTAGAGTTTAACATTACCCAAATTTACAAATCACAACCAATCAACAACAAAACTACCAACCAATCCAACAACAACATCAATAGCTACAAGAATTTAAGAGTTTTGAATTCACCTTTCTCTTGTTTCTAACTCTTGGCCAAAACTTCCTCTTCCTCACACCTTGATTTTTAGCTTACTAAATACCTTGAATCATGTAGAAGAGAGGCTTAGAAAAAGGATTGTACAAGTTAGGAACTAAATCACCAAAAGAAATAAACTCACCTTTGCAATTTTGCTCCTCCTTCTCTCTAGAAACTCAAAGCTCTCTCTCTCTCCCCCCCTCTCTTGCTATGGTTGTCGGTTTTGGGATGGGAAGAAGAAGGAAATATGATGTTAAAATATCCCATTTTCCTTGATTTATTTAATTACAAGAATTTCCAAAAATGTTGACTTTTGTGGCAATTTGTAACTAGAGTTCATCTACATGAAATGTTGTCATAAAGCTCCATTCCAATTGAACCATCATTTGTACCCTTCCTTGGCCGATTTTTACATCACTTTAGGGTCCAAGTTAGATAAAAATATGCTAATGCCAATTTATCTCATAATTACACGATTGTCATCACCTTTTTATTCCATTTTCTGATTTAATGGCAATTCTGGTAGATTTTTTGTCCTATTAGTTAAATGAGCTCAGATTTCATTGATATATCAAAATGACAAGATTACAGAGTATATATATGGATAAACAGAGCAGGAGAGACGTAGAGATTGAAGGAGGAAATAGATAGAGATATTGACGGAGAGATAGATGAAGATGAGAGATTCAACAATTACAACTTAAAGTCAATTAACAAGAGAGATTGAAGGGATTTTGTCTTTGACTTTTAACACTCCCCCTCAAGCTGGAGAGTATATGTCAATCATTCCCAGCTTGCACCGAAATCCTTCAAATTTAGTTCTGCTTAGTGGTTTTGTCATAACATCTGCAATTTGGTCTTCAGATCTGATGTAAGATAGATTCATGATACCTGCTTCAATCTTTTCTTTAATGAAATGTCTATCTATCTCAACATGTTTTGTCCTATCATGATAAACTGGGTTCTTGACCATTTCAATGCTAGCCTTGTTATCACACCACACTTGTATTGGTCCCTCATGTGGAATCCCCAACTCCTTCAGTAACCTGATGACCCAAATTCCCTCACGTACTCCATTGTTAACAGCTCTCAGTTCGGCTTCAGCACTGCTTGTTGACACCATAGTCTGTTTCTTACTTCTCCATGTAACCAGATTTCCCCACACATATGTGCAATACCCTGAGATTGACCTCCTAGTCTCCCTATCTTTTGCATGGTCTGAATCAGTGTAGATCTCAATATTTCTGATAATGCCTTTCTTAAAGAAGATCCCTCTTCCAGGATTAAACTTCAGATAGCTTAGGATTTTGTACACAGCCGCCATGTGTTCTTCTTGTGGTTTGTGCATGAATTGACTTACTATTTCGACCGCATAGCTAATATCTGGACGAGTGTGTGTTAGGTATATGAGTTTCCCAAAAAGTCTTCTGTACCGTTCTGGGTTAACTGGGATACCTTTTGGCTTGATTTCCAAGTGACAACCTTCTTCCATTGGTGTACCTTTAGGTTGTGCCCATAGCATTCCTATTTCATGCAATAAATCTAGGGTATACTTTCGTTGGGATATATCGATACCCTTCTTGGTTCTTGCTACTTCCATGCTCAAGAAATACCTCATTTGTCCAAGATCTTTGACTTGAAACTCAGCTGACAAGTCTTTTTTTAGTTGAGCAATATATTCTTCATTGTTTCATGTAATGACTATGTCATCAACATAGACGATCAAGATGGTGACTTTGCTATTGACATGTTTGATGAACAATGTATCATTTGCTTGTCCCTGAGTATACCCAAGACTTTTCATTGTTTTGGTGAATCTACCAAACCATGCCCTAGGAGATTGCTTAAGTCCATATAATGACTTTTTAAGTTTACATACATAGTTGTTAGGAGCTAGAATTCCATCTGAAATCTCCATGTAAACTTCTTCTTCCAAGTTTCCATTCAAGAAGGCATTCTTCACGTCTAGTTGGTGTAATGACCAATCTAAGTTGGTTGCAATTGATAGTAGCACTTGGATGGTATTAAGCTTGGCTACTGGAGCAAATGTCTCCTGATAATCAATTCCGTATGTCTGAGTATATCCTTTTGCAACAAGTCTTGCCTTGTATTTGTTGATACTACCATCAAGATTGAATTTTGGAGCAAATATCCACCTGCATCCTATTGGTTTTGTTTCCTTTGGGAAGAGTAGTAATCTCCCACGTTTTATTTTCCTCGAGTGCCCTTAACTCTTCTTCTACAGCTTGTTTCCAATTTGGATCAATTGTAGCTTGTTGAAATGTGTATGGAATTTTTATCTGTGCACTGTTTACAACAATGCTTTGCATTTTCGCAGACAGGTTACCATATGAGACAAAACGTTGAATGGGATGCTGAGTATAAGATCTTACCCCTTTTCTCAATGCAATAGGCCAACCCAGTTCTTCAGGATTTAATCCCGGATTGGAGTCATGGTCATTCCTTTAAATGAGAGAGATAGCACTACCAATGTTTGGTTCATCTTCAACTTGCATTCTAGACTCGTCCCCTTGTCGTGATTCACTATCCTTCCTTGAATTGATCTCAACATTTGTTTGCAGTTCATTAGGTGTAGGTTCAGGTTGACTATGTGGTGATTCAGAATCAGGTTGGATAAGACTAGGTTGGTTTGTGGGGTTAAATGAGTCAATGGTGGCTATAAGGTTAGGTTGTGGTGATTTGGAATTTGATTGTTCCAGGATTACCCATTCCATGTTGGTATACTCCCCCTGAATGGGTAAGCTGGGATTATATGCTTCTTCTTCTAAGAAGACAATATCCCTAGAGATAATAAGTTTCTTAGAAGAAGGACAATAGCATTTATACCCTTTTTGTGTAGAGGAGTAGCCAAGAAATATACATTTGTTGGCTCGAGCAGCAAATTTGTTGCCATCATTTTTGTGAACAAAGACAACACAACCAAATACCTTGGGTGGTAAGGAATTGATCAGCGGGCAATGTGGAAAATGTTCAAAGAGTTTTTGGATAGGAGTGTTGTAATTCAGGATTTTGGATGGCATGTGGTTAATAAGATAAGCTGCAGTGAGTACAGCATCACCCCAGAAGATGGTAGGAACATGTCGTTCCAACAATAAGCTTCGGGTTACTTCCAACAAGTGACGATTCTTTCACTCAGCCACACCATTCTGTTGAGGGGTGTAAAGGCAGGAAGTTTGGTGATAAATTCCTCATTGATCAAGAAATTCTTTAAAGGCATTGCTCATGTATTCTTTGGCATTATCACTTCGTAGTACCTGAATCAAGTGTTGAATTGGGTTTTCACAAAGGTATAGAAGTTCTGAAATACTTTGGCTACTTCAGATTTTTCTTTCATTAAATAAAGACATGTTGTTCTAGTGTGATCGTCTATAAAAGTAACAAACCACGTAGCATTGGTGATGGTTTTTATTCGTGCAGGACCCCAAATGTCACTATGGATTAGTGTGAATGGTGAAGAAGGAGTATAGGACTGTTTGGGATATGAAGATCTAGTTTGCTTTACAAGTTGGCAAGTGTCACAATGGAAAGGAATTGAATTTTTATTGAATAAAGTTGGAAATACATGCTTCATGTAATCAAAACTAGGGTGACCTGAGTGACAGTGCCACAAGTGTACATCATGATTGTTAGAGTTGGAGCTAACCAGTGCTCTTCTTGTCCTTTTAGTTTGAAAGCTAGATCCTTCAAGGTAGTACAGTCCATCCCATTCTCTAGAAGTCCCAATCGTCTTCCTCAATTTTAAATCCTGAAAAATACAAAGATCATTATCGAAAATTACTTGGCATGTTCGTCCTCTAGTTAACTTGCTCACAGATATTAGATTGCAAGTGAGTGCAGGCACAAATATAACATTTTTTATTCCCAAGTGCTTAGATAATGTGACCGTGCCAATTCCTTCAACCCTTGTAAACACTCCATTAGCTACTTTTACTTTCAGGTTTTCATGACAGAATTTCAGGTTGTGAATCAAAGTTTTGTTACCAGTCATGTGATCTGTAGCTCTGGAATCGACAATCCACGTATCTTTACTAGTCAGCACAGAGTTGAGAGCTATGATGGAATTACCTGATTGTACTAGATTCACACTATGAGTAGTGTTGGACTTATTCTGCTTGTCTAGCAACTGGCGAAGCATCTGTACTTCTACCTGGCTTAGAGAATCGGTGGTTTCTACTCTTTGCTCAGCTGTAGTGATGTTGACATTAGGAGGTAGTTGTTGTTTGCTTATTGATGGTTTGCCATGTAGCTTCCAGCATTCCTCCTTGATATGGCCCTTTTTCTTGTAATAGTTGCACCATTTATTGTTTCTTCGGTCGTCTTTTGGTCCTTTTATTACAAGAGCTGAACTTTCAATCGGATATGATTGGGACTGCTTTGATTCAATAATTTCCTGCTTTCTTCAAATTGCACATGGTTAACTACTTCAAACAAATGTGGCATGGGTTTTAATCCCATGATTCGGCCTCTTATCCCCTTAAATGAATCATTGAGGCCTAGGAGAAAATCATATATTCGTTCTTCTTCTACTATCTTCTTATATAACTGAGCATATTTGACAGTATCCCATGGATGTGATTTGAAGAGATCTTGTTGCCACAATTTATGTAAGGCATTATAATAATTAGTGACTGTCAAGTTACCTTGTCTCAGATCTCGAAGTTGTCGTTTTAGGTAGATGAGGGCAGCGGTGTTATCAAGGGAAGAGTATGTTTGTTTTGCTTTATCCCAGATTTCTTTTGCAGTAGTTGCTAAAAGATAGCCTTCATTGATATCGTCAGTCATGGAATTGCACAACCAAGTCATAACTTGATTGTTTTCGACAAACCATGTATCAAAATTGGAACCATCAACAGCAGGTTGAGGTGCTGCTCCATTTATATATTTCTCCTTTCACTTGCCTCGAATATACCTTAGCACGGTTTGTGACCATTGAAGATAATTTCGTCCATTGAACCTGTGGTTAATAGCCATAATATGATTATCAGAGAGTTCTGAGGCCATTACGGTTCTGTTAGGAGTGGAGGAATAAGACGAGGTTTCTTGAGTTTCAGGATTTGTACCAGCTATAAGTGCCATTGGAGAGGCCTCGGTTGTAGTTGGATTTCTAGGGAGAGACCCAAAAAGAGGAGGGAATTCTGAGGAATCCATAGTTCTGGAAAAATGGTGACCGGAAACAGCCTCAGGATGCGGCGCTTGTGGCACATGCGTTGTGTACGGACGGTGGCGCGTGGGTACACGCGCAGGAGTGCAAGGGTGGCGCGTGGAGTCCATGCGCTGCTCAGATTGCTGCCGGACTGCTGGGTTCAGCCGATCGGCAGTTTCTGCCTCCGTCTGGGTGGGCGGTGTGCTGTCACTCACCGGTGTTGGCAAGAAACAGTCACATCATCCGATCCCCTGTTTCTCGCTCACTCACGGTTCTTTCTCTCCCCTCGCCGTCTCTCACTTCCGCAGGCGTCTGTCTTGGCCGCGGAACATTACTGGAGAGGCTCTGATACCATATTGGTTCAATGAGCTCAGATTTCATTGATATATCAAAATGACAAGATTACAGAGTATATATATAGATAAACAGAGCGGGAGAGACGCAGAGATTGAAGGAGTAAATAGATAGAGATATTGACGGAGAGATAGATGAAGATGAGAGATTCAACAATTACAACTTAAAGTCAATTAACAAGAGAGATTGAAGGGATTTTGTCTTTGACTTTTAACATGTCCAAACTTTGAAAAATCATAACTAAATTTGTATACATCAAATTAGAGTGATTCTAAAGGATATAAAACCCTTATTGAGTCTAGTTTCAAGGAAAAATATAGCCTTTTGCCAATTAGAAGCATAAAATTCCCAGAATTTAAGTTTTTGGATGCCGTTTCAGAAAATCAACAATTTTTTTGGGCTAACTTTTGAAATTTATAACTCTTTATATATAGTTTTAAATGATTCATATGATCTATCAACTTAAAGGTTAGGATGTCTACTTTCACCTTATAAAACTTTATAATTTTTAGTCATCATTTGGTCATTCAAAATGACATGACAAACTCACTACCTCACAAACAATTTCACTGGCAGCACTGTTCATATTCTTCGAAATTCACCATTTTATTTCATTGACTATTTCCAATAATTACAATACATTTTGGTGAATAAAATTTGGGGTGTTACATTGAATTTCTCAAATTCCCTAAACAAAAGACAATAAAATGAAAATTAAATGTTTTAAAAACTTTCAAAAAAAAATAAAAATAAAAGATATAAATTGATGTATCTTTTCTTTACCATATTATTTTCCAATATTTCACAGTTTTCATTGCATCTGCGTCTTTTAATCAACTACATTTTTCAGAATTACAAACTATTTGCTCAGCCATTTCTCATATCAAATCATGCATTACAATATTGTCATATTGATGTAACTTTATGAGAGCTGTATCTATAAGATTTTGTATTCCACTAACCGCTTTGAAACAACAAGCCCTTAAGCCACAAGTAACATTATCCCTTTTGTCACCCACACAAAAAAATGCAATGTCTAAAAATATTTCCTTATCCATAGGATCCAATCCATCATAACTTATCTTCAATATATTTCGTTGTTCATAGGATCCTCTTGTTTAACCAAATATTGATTTTGACAAACAGAAGTCCAAGGTCTTGCTTGAGCTAAGCAGAGGGTGTGAGAAGCTTAGAATGTGTAATAAGACTATAAGTTGCAAACTTAATAAAAAGCAAGCTTGAAAATAAAACTGAGTTCTATTCTATGTAAACTGCAGTAGAAATTGGAGACCGGGAAATCAGCCATATATGCCTACCCCTTATTACTGCAACTGCCAAACTTTAGCACCTTTAAGTAATATCATTTTGTTCCTTCAAAAAAGAAGTATAATTTTCCATCATACATTAAAAATGGATTGGCATGGACGTTTTGACTTCAACTAAAAAACTTGTTTTTCATTTTATTTTATGGAGTTTTATTGAGTCCCAAGGCTTATTCATTATTATTAAATTTTGAGAATATTAAATAACTATGATGATTCAATAATTAAGTCTATAATTTTGTTTAAAGACACAAGTCTTATCTTGCAGTTACAAAATTAATGACATAAAAGTAAAAGGTCTAAGAATATCTTTTCATCGTTTCCTTTCAGAATCCCTCCTCATATCAATAAAATCAATGGGTCAGATGTAATATCTTATAAAATATTATTATAATATTACTAAAATATAAATAAGTATATTTAAAAGGTTAAAATTTAATCTGGATTGTTTACACTTGTATTATAATTTTTTTTAATTTATAACATATTTTAACAGCAATTTTATAAAGGTCTACATTTGAACCATCTATTTCCTTAATCCAATGATGTAGAAGAGTTTTAATAGGAAAATGAGAAAGAGGACTCAGAGAGGATCCAAATCCTCATGGGATATACATAGCTTGTTTGTATTAATCGTTTTTCGCCCTTTCATTTATGTCAAATTTTTTTTAACTATACATAGGAAGATATGTCGAAATTTTATATGCAATAATTTTTGTCAATGTAAAAATTTGGTTTGAATATAAAATGAAAAAGAAAATTAAAATGATCTTAAAAATAAAAAATGATCATTTCAATTCCTTGGAGGGAGTGTCTAAAATCAAATATTAGCTTGAAAAGATTTTAAGTTAATTGGGCCAGTTTGCTAATATTGAGATGTGTCGGGGGACATTTCTTGTTAAAAATAAGCTGAAATTTCCAGAAAATAATAAAACAATTTGATCATCAACTCTTTTTGACTCCAAGTCAAAAACGCGTTCTTTTTTGTGCTTTTATTGTTTTAAGAAACTTAAAAATTCCAGGAAGTCTTGGAAATCTTTCAAATACAGTGAACAAAAAATCGGACTGGATCGGCCGGTTGAATCGAGAACCAGTCAGTGGTCTGATATAGTTTGTTCATTGAATTGTGAGACCGGTTGGACCGGTCTAAAATAGGTTAGATTGGTCAAAACCGGTGGTTTAACTGGTCGAACCAATTTCATTTTTTATTTTTTTAATTGTTATTTTGTGCTATTTTTTAGAGGAAAATGGAAAGTTGAAGACCAAAATGAAGAGAAAAGTAAGTAAAGAAAGAACAAATCTAAAAAAAATGAAGATAATGAAAAAAATTATTTAAAAAGATATAATAATTATAGGAAAAGAGATATCATTGTATAAGTATAGCCATTACAACTAATACTAATAGATTTTAAGCATTTTTTCCCTAAAAATCGTCATTTTTATCTATAGAATTTTAAAAATATATTAATATATATTGCCACTAATAAATTATAATATTTTAATATAAGCGGTTCAACTACCGGTTAGACCCTGATTGACCCATTAACCCTTAAATCTGTGCTGTGACCGGTTCATTATGTAACCCTCTGCCTTAATTATATCCGAAATACGCGATTTCAAGTGAAATAGAGACCAATAAGAAACAAAACTACATTTTACAAACCCATCTACCAGATGGGGTTTTCATAAATACCTTTCGAAATCATTCATAACCTAGTCTCACGTTCACATTCCGAATACAATTACTATACGAAGATAAATCACATTTATACCAATATCAGAGTGCACCATATAATCATCCCGATAACCCTGGGTTTCATATCTTCGCTAAACAATCATAGGGCACATTAGCCCATACAAGCCCTCATATGGGGATTACACAAATCCTCTTAAATACATCTACAAAAATTGTATCCACATACATATATATACACATCCAAATCTACATATTCCTAACTATGATAACCAACTACCGAATTTTTAATCCCGAAGGAGTCCTCATCGCCCTTGGCTGCTCGCTATATCCTTGATCTACTACCCTGTCTGAAAGGTTAGTAGCGGAGGGTGAGATTCTAGAGAATCTCAGTAGGCAAACAATATCAATATGCATGTACGATACATGTTTAATGCATGACATGCTTGCATCACACAACTCATGATAACACAATGACAATTTGCAAGCTCAATGCTTCGAACAATATACCTATGGCTATAACATAAATTGAAACATAGCTTCAAATTACACACAATTATGCAAAGCTAAGACATGCACCAACACACTAATACATATATCAAATACAAGCAGAAGAGATATGTTCCCTACTCTCTTTTCATGTAAGCTCCAGCTCCGGCTGCTCACGATCAGGGCGAACACCAAATCCTATAACCAAACAAGGACATAGGGTTAATCCCTTTTCTAATTCCTTAACTCTCAAACACTTAATGTTGGTTATCATTTAACACCTTTAGGTGGCTAATTAAAGCCTAAACATATGCCTAAAGGCTTGGGAAACACTTGACCAAAGATCACCTTTTAAAAGTCCAAAATGCTGATTTTTGGGGGTGGGCCGCGGCCCACAATCCACTGGCTGCGGCCCAAAACTGCCCAGAAACGCTCAGAAACATTTGGGCTACTGCCCAGAATCCACGGGCTGCGGCCCAAAACTGCCCAGAAACGCTTAGAAACATTTGGGCTGCGGCTCAGAATCCACGGGCTGTGGCCCAGAAAATCCAGTTTCTTGGCTGAACTTCCAAAAATCATAACTAATTCAGGAAAAATCGAAATAAGGTGATTCTAAAGCCAAATGAAAGCTATTTAAGTCCTCGTTCAAGGAAAAATATTGGCTATAACTAGAAATCACCACAAAAGTCCAGATTGACCAAAAACCTAACATTGTACCAAAACAGGGTCCAGTTTTGATGCCAAACTTTGGACAGTTCCAACTCCCAGCTCACAAAACAAAATGGCACAAATTATATGTCAATTTTGAAGCTTGGGAGGTGAAATTTAAGACTGGAAAGTTTCATAATTTTCTGACTTCATTTGCCTAGTCAAAACATCCACACAAGCAGACTGTCCAGAACAAAACTTCAAAAGACAGAATTCCAAATTTGCACAATTGGTTTCCAATGGTCCAATTTTCATATCAAACATCATTCTCACACAAAATTTCACAAGGAATCCATTGGAAACACCAAAACAACCCAATTCATATTACTTTGACATGTTTTAACCATAGTCACAACATGTCTTCACTCAACCATAACACAATTCACAACATTGTAACTCTTCATTCCAAGTTCTCAAATCAATTCCAATGACCATATCACACAACAAAATACCAATTTCACCACAATACACAAGGCAATTCCTCAAATCCAAAATCACAAGAAAATCAGGGCAAAATTCAAAATTTACAAAGCTTAACCAATGATCACAAAACTTAAGTCAAAATGCTTCAAATACTCACCTCTTCCTCTTTCCCAAACCAATTCCTTGATTCTTCATCTTTCCACTTTTGCTCAAGCAACAAAACACCTCCTCTCACAAATCTAAAACCATAGAGATGAAGCTCTCATCACTATGAACAACTTTATAGAAGATGAATTGAGCATTAGAGGACAAGAAGCCAACCAAAATCTCACATTTTGATTTCTCTTTCTTCCCTTAAGCATGGCGCCATGGAGAATGAAGGAGAGAGAGATGAGATGATGAAATGAAGATGATGTTCAGTTTTTTGGGATGCCACAACCGACTAAAAAGTGAGAGGGAGAGAGGAAAAATAAGTTTGACACTTTGACCAATCCAAGGGCCAAAAACTTGCCAAGTGTCAACATTTCAACATATCTCCCATGAGCTCACATGAGTGCACCACATGGGATTCCACCCTTTGATCTACTATACAATCAATCTCAACCATTGATCTTGAAGTTACCAATGAGTTTCCTCTTCGGTAACCAATCAATCGGTCGGTAACTTTACCGTTTTGCCCCTGATTATGGTAATCTCTCTTGAATCACCATCAAATACATTTTCTCATTCATTTTCTTTCACAATGCGCCCTCCCCTCTATTTTAAGTCAATTTAGAGGTTAATCCATAATTGAACTTAAATACAGGGTTTCGGCGCTTCTCAGAACACATACGAATCACATCGGGTGCCGACTCACACCATAATCTCCAAAAGGGTTTATTTATCACTAACCACATCCACTTTTGGAGTCATTATCTCTTAATCACAATTTGGGATCCTGCTAAACCAGGGCTTAGCAGTCCACTAATCTCAGGCTTATTCTCTAGCCTCAAGTCTCAAAATTCGAGGTATTACACATTACGCGGTTTGATTTTCCGTTCTTTGTTCAAATACAAGCATTTTTTGTTTTTGTCAATGATACAAACTCTTTGTCCAAATAAAAAATGTTTATGGTTTAATGTAATTAACATTTTCTATGCAAACAAAGAAAAAAGAAAAAAAAGTAGGTTGGAAATTTCAAGGAAATAGTGAAATCTGTCTTTTTATTTTTTGTGAAAAGGGGAAATCACTCAAATAAAATGTCAATCAATATTTACAAAAATCGAGCAAACAAAGAGCAAGTATGTAAGACGTCAATGGTGTTCAGGGCTTTAAAAGTATTTTCAACAATCCCAAGAGTGATAGTCACCAGGGTTGTTAAACCCAGACCGGACCTGCCGGTCTGGCCCAAGAACCGGCGAACCGGCCGGTAAACCGGTCCAGTTCCCGGTCCGGTCCAGGTTGGTATTTTTTAAAAAAAAAAATTTAATTTTTCCTTTAGAATTTCATACTATAAGTCTAAAATTTTCAATTTCTCACTGGTTTGGTCCCGGTTTAACTCCGGTTTGGTCCCGGTTTAACCCACTGACCCTTAACCCAGTACCCCGACCGGTTCAATGCCCGGTCCGAGTTTTAATACCTTGATAGCCACAATCTCTCCGGGTCGATATCATTCTCCGACAAATTAGTGAGCGTTTCTTATGAGCTTCCAAGTGAGAAAACCAAAGATAAAAAATCCACTGATGGTTGGCGCGGCAAGGACTGATATTATGAAGCCACTATTCCTTTAATGGTTTCCCAAGGAACCGAGAGATATTATTCTCAGGAACAATATGCTTCTAGCATTCTATAGCAAGTAGGCACTTCCAAAATATATGATCCACATCTTTGTTGCCACGATTACACGGGATTTTTTGATAGCATCATGCAGTATTCGGTTTGGGATTCGTGACTGTGCTCTTCCAATATAAGTGTCTCCTTTAGGACTTGAGTTCCTAGAGGAATCTAATGGGACCTTACACCACTAGATTAACTCTATGTTGGTGCCACTATTATAGAGTTCACAAGTTGCACCAATGGTTAGATGCCTTTTTTTTGATAGGCATATGTATTTTCCTTTTAGAGATAATCTTATTCGAGACACTATAAAATATTAAATGTTGGCACCTCGCACAACAGAAATTCTAATCTTAATTCATCATGTTATGAGCAACTAGCCAATTCGTCTAAACCCAACCGTCATTGGTGGTTAGATGCCTTTTCATTCTCTCTGAGTAGGAGAGGATGTTACTTTTGAAAGCAAGCCAGAGGCCAAGTTATCTTTGACCATCTGCAAGAAGAGACCATGAGTACGTGGTCCAAGTGGCCTGGAAACGGAAGGGCTTTGTGTTGTGTCCTATTGGAGAGAGTAAAGCGCGCCCAAGATTCAAAAGCAAATGTATTTGATCAAAGCTTATTTGCGAGAGACGAGAAACCTTAGAGTTGGGGATAATATTGGACCATGGAGTGTCAGAAAGAGCCTGATCTAGTCTAGCTAGTGTGAGTCCACGACATTAGGTGAACTTTGGGCCTGAAAGGCCCAGGTCTAATAATCCATTATCATGACAAAAAGCTTGGAATAAAGGACACTTATTTTGCTAATAAAGGTTGGTTCAATTAGTAAAAGGATTGACTTATAACCATAAGATTATAAACTCGAATCCTACTGATGTGAGAATCTTATTAATGGGTGATCTGTATTCTCTAAACGCTCTTTGAGCCTAAAGATATACCTTAGCCAAGATGAAACCCAACTCACCTAAATTTTTTTTAATAAAAAAAAAAAAAAATTGAGAGAGAGCACTTGTATTGCCTTTGCTCGGAACTAGGGGTGAGCATGGTGCCCAGTAGCCCGATACGCCCACCCTAGCCCTGCAAAAAAATTACCCAGCCCAGCCCTAAAAAAGTGACCCGAAAAAATTTTGGGCAGCTTTGGGCAGGCTGATAACCGAGCAGGGCCGGACATCGGGTAAGGGGTGCTGCCCTGCCCATTTGGCCATGCCTTGAAAATTATTTTCATTTATTTAAAATATAAAATTTCATATCAATTAAATATTATTTCATATATATATTTTTATTTGAAATATATTTTGTTTATTGTATAATACTCTTCTGATCCTCTCTTTTTTGCCCTAACCACTAAACACTATTTACAAGTAGATTTCTTTCTTCTTTGTGATGTATTAAATTATAGTTGCTTTTTATTTTCTTTCCAGATGCATCATCATTTGATCAACTTTTGAGACATTAAATTGATGCAAACTACTTTGACTTCACGGCTTTAATTACAATCATATTTTTTTCTTATTTATAATGGATTATGGATGTTGTTTAATTTTTAAAGTATGGATATTTGTTAAGACATATGGTATTTTTTAAATTTCAAGACTCAAGTTGTAGACTTATTTTGAAATATCCTAAGATGTGAAATCATCGAATACATTTGAAGTTTATATTACTTAGGGTGAAGTTAAGACATATGGTATTAGTAACTACAGGAATGTTTTTGAAATTCACAAGGAATTATTTTTTTCTTATGTGAACAAGATAAGGCGTTATAACTTGGGCAAGGAAGCCCACCATGCCCAACCCACCCTTGCCCAGCCCAGCCCAGCCCAAAATAGTTAGGGCTTTTAGTGGGTAGGGTCGGGCATCGGGCTGCATTTTGCAACCCGTTCATCCTTCGGGCAGAGGTATCGCCCTGCCCAGCCCTGCTCATGCCCACCCCTACTCGAAACCTCCCTGCCTTTTTGGTCAGGTTTAATATTTTATTAGTACAAGTTTTGCCATTTTTTTAGTTGAATGTACAGTATTTCGATCTTGATGGTTGGCAAAATATCCGTGCAAGGGGCACTGATTTGAACGTGAACATTAGTAAAAATATGAATATCTTATTAAAAGTTACTCCCTCCTATTTTAAGTGTAAGATAAAATTAATATTTTTGAAGAAATTAAGAAAGTTAATTAAATTACTTTAGAGTATTTTTATTTTTATTTTTTTCTCCAAAATAATTAGTTTGACTAATAAACTAATATATAATCTAAAAATATATAACATATGATATGTTAGGTAACTTATTTAACTTTCTTAATTTATTCAAAAAAAGTTAACTTTATTTTATAATTAGGACATGAGGTAATACATATTTATTCATTATTTTTATTATTATAATTTAAAAATTATAAAATATTATAAATTTTCTTATAAAGGTATTAACTTTTTCTATTTCTTACTTTTAAAATAACTATCTCATTTTATTATTTGGTTAGAACATATGTTGTGACCTTGTTAATTTTTCAATAAATTGGACTATGTTTATATGTATACATAGGTAATATTATTTTTAATTTAATTATTATGTTACCGGTCCTACCAGACGGTTCGACCGTTTCAACCGGTTAAACCATGACCCGCTGATCTCTCCGACTCGATTTCCGATCTGACTTTTAAAACATTTCTCCGTAGCTTTTTTTTTACTCCAAGTCAACAGGGCTTTTTCTTTTTTTCCTGTTTTGTTTTTGTCCCAAACCCAAAAAAAAAAGAAAAGAAAAGAAAGGAAAGTGCGTAGAAATTTCAGTGGAAGGGAATTTTTTGTTGTCTATTGTTTGAATAAGGATTTTCCTCTGTGCATTGAAATCTCATCTAAACATGTGGCCATTGAGAAATAATTGAAGGTTGGTGGGATCCAGCATCAAACCTCAAATGAAATTTTTTAAATTGAAAAGACATAAAGTTAATATGAATAAGTTAACTATAGAGCAGTCACCTTGTGTCTCGGTGGCCATTTTTTGATTAATTATATAAAATGAAAATAATTATATAGCTAGAGTTGGAATAACTGGATATAGGAAAGAGGGAGTTAGGAGGGCATCACTTTTATAAAAAAGAATAAAGTAAAAATAGATTGAAGCATCAAGTTTGTATCGTTTCCTGAAGCACCTTTGAAATTAAAATGGACCGGGGACTATTGAGCAAATTATTTCTTATTTGGAAAAAAAAAGAATGTCAAGTAGTAAATGAACGAGGGAGTTTGTCCCAAAAAAAAAAAAAAACGAGGGAGAAAAATCATGGTAATGCCTTGGTGGGAGTATCTAGAATCAAATCTTAGTTTGAAAAGATTTAGAGTGTGTTTGAATTAACTTTTGAAAAATAGCTTCTGGAGAAAAAGTAGAGTATCTATTATGTGTGTATTTGAGATAGTGGTGAGAAAAATAATTTATTTTGATTCTGACTTATAAAAAATGACTTTATTAAAAAGTCAATTTGTGCAATATGATTTATATTTGGATGAGCGATTGAATAAATGATTTTATATAAGTCAAACTTATTTGGATTAGCGATTACATCAGTGCTTTTGGATCACAAAATACATAATTTCACAAAAAAAAATATTACATAATTAATTGGATCACATGTCCCGTAGAAGTTGATCTCTAATCATGTCATGATGTGATTCATACAGGTTGAAGATGTTCCAGCATCATTGGTAGAGGAAGTCGCATCCTCTATAATATTAATATCTTCACGAGATATATTGCCAGTTTCTGCATGCAGCACCGAAATTAATATCACTTTGAGAATTTCTCCTAATAAAGTTATATATGACCATTGTTGCACAAACTAAGCGGACTTGTGTTTCATAGCTTATTTGCGCAATTTTTTGCAATAATTTGAATATATTCTTCCACACTCTAAAAGTGCTTTCAATAGTTGACCTCAAACTGGAATGATAGAAATTGAAGGTCTCTTTAGCATTTGCAAAGGCACGTTGATGGTGAAATTTTGGCAGGTAATACCACTCACATCTGTAGGAACTACGATAGCCAACTGGTGTCGGATAGCCAGCGTCGACCAAATAATATTTGCCTAATAAACATTAAAATCATTTTAAAGGTGTTAGATTAAACAAAGTGTGAACTAAAAGTAAATCAAGTGAATGGGACGAAAATATACCTGCAGGTGGATGAGGGAAATTCATAGTTGGATTTGAGATAGCAAATTGAAACACACGAGCGTCATGTGTAGTACCTTCCCAACCCGCCAACATGAACATAAAGCACATATCCCAATCACATACAGCCATTACATTCTGTGTTGAATATCCCTTTCTCCTGATATATTTATCCCGGTTGGGACCAGTGATCACACACTTTAATATGAGTTCTGTCTATTGCTCCAATGACATCCTTGAAGTTGGGATAATATTGAGGATCGTTGAGTATTTTTGGGTGGCATCTATTGAATTCAGGATTGCAGGGTTTGATATTTTCCTGTGCTAGGCTAAGGCAAGCCTATAGTACCCTGTGCAATAGCCTACTGATAGTTTCCCCTGAATGCTAAAACAACTATTGGACCACCCTATTGCTGACTCCGTGGCCAACTGTGAGCAAAAACATCATAACCATTCCTTCGACACTGGCATTCTTAGAATTTCATAACCCATGTTCCACCAATTTATTGCACAACAAGTAATAGAACACATGTTTTTCAACTCTAAACATGTCATGACAACGTGTATGATGCTTAGCCAATATTTCTTGGACCCATAAATGACAGGTGCGTTTACTAGTTTTACGTGGTTCTTTGCACAGGAAAGGAACCAAATATTGACACAACAATGCAGTCAATTGTTCATATTCTGTTAACTCTTCATCGATAACAGCTAGTACTCGAGAGTCATCGTCTTCTTTCTCTATCCAATTTCTTATGTAACCTGTGCGTTGATTTAAATGCAGGTGTAAGAAGAAAAAAATTCCAATAACAATTGAAAGACACATATCAACATAAGCACATATGTCATGAAAGAGGCTCCATAAAACATACATAACATAAACGTAATTTAGTCAAAGTTGTGCTGTTATCTAATAATAACATAACGAACAAACATAAAAATCAGCATGCATACATTAGTACATAAACACTAAACTATGACTCCATAAAGTTCAGGGATAGGATGGGGTCGAGCACGGGAGACAATATCGAGAGGGTCTTAACCATAAACTGTGCCGACTGAATCAAGGGTCATAACCATATACCGCAGCCATGCAATCAAGTAATCCTTATTCCGTTTAACTAGTGAGAAAAATGTGTCCCGACTAGTCTTGTCCATAAGTAGCCTAATACAATGGACTTGAAATTCCTCATCCTGTTGCACTTCGTCCAGATCAAGTAGGTCATTCATATCAGCATCAATACTCCTTGCTTGAATTTCACTTATGGCTGCAGCTTTGTCCTTCGATGCTTCTGCTATGACACAGAGAGCATCTGCAATTTGCTTGGAAGCTGGCATCTTCTGTTTTTTCTTCCGCGCTGCCCAATCAATTCTCTTCCTTTCTCTAGCTTCCGGAATCAGTTGGAAAAGAGGGTAGGGTCTAGGTTGATAACCCAATGCTCACTAGCCTGATAAGTATATATTTTATAATTAAATAGGTGTATATTTTGGATATATTCACTGGATTTATTAATATTTTATGCCTATTTAATTATCTTTTATATACTCTTCTATCTTTATGTTAATTATAGGATAATAAGAAATTTTGATATAAAATCTACTTATATATCCTATTATAATTTGCAGGAATTATTAGAATATCTTGGAAGGGCAAATCAGTAGAAAATATATGAGAAGATGTAGAAGGAGAATAGAAAAATAAATAAAACAAAAAGATGTACTCACCTGCGGCCCCACGTGAAGCAAAGAAAGAAAGCAATAGATAATACTCAATCCCCACGTCATGCTACTTTGAAAAGATAATAGAATAACATATTATCTTATATTGAGATGATAGAGGATATCCAATAAAAGAGATATCAAGGACAACACGCAAGGAAGGCTCTATATACATTATACATGCGAGAGGAGAAGTGAGCCAGATAGCAACACGAGACGCGAATCAGAACGCTCGGGGAGGACCTGAACGGCAGAGACGAGTGACAAAGTTGAATCGGAGATAGCAGCGACGAGAGAACGAGCTTGGCTAGAGGGAGAATGAACACAAACACAAGGATTAGAGCAGGCGATCTCTGCTTCTATTCTGTATTTATTTGTGTCTAGTTATCTCCGTATCTCTCTGTTCTTTGTCTGGAATGTTTTATTGTTCCTGGTGTGATTCCATTTTAATGAACATGAGTAGCTAATTTTCTCATTCTAGGATTTTCTTGAACCTGTTTATGGATTGAATTATTTATTTACTTTCTTTTTGTATCAAATAAATTTTTTGTATTGATTTTATCTTGCTCTTAATGCCTCTAAATGCTTGATCATCATTTAGTTGTCTTGTTCTTTTAAATTACTCTTGAGAAAGATAATTTAAGTGTAGAACTTGGGTAAAATCATGTTAGACTTGAAGTTTAGGTATTAAACAGATAGTTTGTTAGTATCATAGAAATATAGTTATTAACCTGGCATTGTCAAATTAAGATTGGTGTTTAAAGTTAGTCCTTGTAAATTAATACAAGAGATTGATTAGTTTATTTAGGATAAATATTTGGTTTTGACTCGACAGAGCATTATCGAATGTTTTTGAATCCTGGACAAATACATATCTTCATTTTATTGCTTATTGGGAGTAAATTAATTAGTTCATGAAGTAGAAAGGGAATAGACAATCCTAGGTTCCTCCAGTCTTGAAGTTCTCGATTTAATCAATTAATTCTTAAATATAAAATTTATTTCAAAATATTTTCACTCAACCTGATTGAAAAATTAATTTAGATAATTAACTCATTTTTTCCTTAGTTCTTGTGGGAACGATCTTTTTATATTACTTGCGACCCGTACGCTTGCGATAAAGCTAGACGGCTAAATAAATGGTAAAGCTCATCTATCACTCCTGTGCTAGCTCCTGGGTTAACTTTGAAAAGTTCGTCTTCGCTGTCCCCTGAACCTTCATCTTCATCCACAGTCAGCCGGTAGACATCTTCCTGCCCTGCCTCCTCTTTCTGTGTTTGTATGAAAGACGGTGAAAATATATCCTCGCCTATCTTTACAACATCCTTGAATATAATCCTTAGTTCTCTTTCATACTTAAGGCTTGAATGGCAAAACTTTTTATATGCCGAATTCTCCTGCATCCAAAGTCATTACCAAAGTTACCATAGTTATCAAAGTTATGAGTAACTATAGTCATTACTAACCTGGCATTTTCGTTGTCACCACTCATTCGAAACAACGACATTATTTGTTATAGGTAGAGCCGGGAAAACGGGCTTGGCCCTTTTAGACCCGAGCTCGTCAAGGGCTAGGTCTATCATTTAGAGACTCCAAATGGAAGCGGGCCTAAAAGGGCCAGCCCTGTGGGGCCCGTTTAATATTTTTTAAAACATAAATTAATATATGTAATATCATTATATCAAATTATTAATATGAGAGACACCTAAATATCTAATAGACACTAGTACAAAAAAGGGTGTTTTAGACCGGCACATTTAGACCGGTTGCAGTGGATGAGGTCTAAAAGAAATGAGCGGTGGCATTTTTATAATTATAAACAAATTGGGAGACCGGTTACTCTATTAATTGGTCTAAAAAATATTATTTAGACCGGTTCTATATTAACCAGTCTAAAAGATTAAACCTTTTAGACTTGTTTGGATTTTAAACCGGTCTAAAAGTCTTAGAGGGAAAAAATTTAAAAAATAAAAAATGTTTTTAGACCGGTTACTGATATAACCGTCAAAAAAATATTTATTTTATACCGGTTAATATTATAACCGGTCTAAAAGAAAGGTTTTTAAGACCGGTTGTTATAACAATCGGTCTAAAAGATAGATTTTAAGACCGGTTGTTTGAACAACCCGTCTTAAAAATGTTTTAAGACCGGTTATTTTGATAACCGGTCTCAAAACTCTTTCCTCAAATCCCTTTCGCGGTTTACGCTCCATGCCATTTCTTCATTCTGAATTCTTCTAGGCTAAACAGCAATAGTCAAGAACGAATAGCAACTCCAAATTCATCAAATCAAGAGCGGAATTAGTGTCTCACTTTGGATTGGTATTGCATTTGCACCATGAAAATGGGATCTTGGAGCTAGCATCCCCGTTGCTCAGTGTTAGAGCGTATTGGTGCTCTGTCTTTTTGTTGAGTGTCGACGTTTGACTGCACTGAACACCCATGTTCTCATTTTTATTCATCATCAATCTGCGAAAGTTGGATAATAAACTTGGTGAAGCCCTAATTCTCTTCCAGGTAGTTTTTTACATCGTCTATTAATTTTTTTGTGTGATTGCCGACGAAGAAGGTTGTGGGTATGATTTGGGAGATTGGAAATGTGGGGGAGTTGTGGTTCTGATTTCTGAGACATTACTGGTCTTTCTTTTATATGAGACATTGGTTTGCATTATGATAGCTTCTCTGTTCCTTATTCTGTTGCTGCATTATGATAGTTTTTGTGTTCCTTATTCTTATGCATTTTTATTTATTTGTTCCTCTGTCTCTCTCAACCAAACTCGTCATAATGGTTCCCCTATTACCTAGTATATTTTTCCAAAGGCTCCCGATATTGCTTTCTTCATCAGCACAGGAGGTTACTTGAATACTTCCTTTGTTTCCCCATAAACATAATCACAAGCTTATGCTGCTTTAGCAAAAATATATTTACTTGCATAAGTTGTACGGCTCATAATGCATCAGTGATTTAGAAATTGGGGTCGATATCCTTTAATGATAAAGGTTCACTTTCTTTTACTAAAAAGTTATAAAGGTACCCCATAAATATTTAAACCTTAGATTATCCTTTGGACTCCTCTATCACACACACAAAGAAAAAGTATCATACATGCATTACAAGTGATAGATGGTTAATTGAAGTCATGTGCTGATAGGGTGGATTCTAAATGAGAGAATACCAAATAAATTGAGTGCTGTTAGGACTATCTATACTTAAATGATTCATTGTTTCTGGTTGGAGTCACATGAGAATGTGAAGGACATACTCCTTCCTAAATAGTTAATGCATATATATACAAGACACAATGAAGCCACAAATTTTGTACCTCCATCACTAAAGCCGAGTAGGTCAAGGCCAAAACGTTAAACCACATTTCCTACTTTCCTCAGGCTTCTACCCCCTGGCTTTCAGAACAACTTTGTCAAAGTTACACCTTAAAACCCCATGCTTTTCAGTAATATAACTTAGTAATCAACCATACTATATAATTGCACATTTATGTCATTGGGGAGGCTATAGATGAGAACAAATGTTATTGGTAAGAAACTGATATTTTGCCCTGTCTTGTTATGGAACTTATTAATAATGTTGTAAAGGCTGGTGGTATGTCCTTAATTAGGATATGCTTGATTAATTATCCTTGACCTTTTTGCATAATATTGAGTGCTTATCGTGCCTTTGATTTAGGTGGTTTCTCTGTCATTTTAATGTCTTATTTTAATTATGCTTTCTAGGTTAAGATTTTTCTTTTTATGCTCTTGTTGGATATTATTCACTTTCCTTACACCATTTTGTTCTAATTTTATTAGCCAATTGAAGTTTTTATAATTGGTAATTGTAGTATAAAAATAAAACATTAAGACTGAAATTTGTGATTTGTTTTGATTATATTGCACAATAGAGAACCCAAATACACATACATATGTCTTGGAAACGTGAAAGAGGACTAAGTATGGTCTAGAAAGTTTGTGGATTGTTTCTCAATATATGGTTATTTCTAAAATCATCATTGAATTCTAGTATTCATATTGGCCTACTGTATGTCATAAGGCTAGGAAAATAAGATCGCTCAAATTCAGATGTAGGTGTCACCATTGCAAATCCTTATGTTATAATGAGCTTGATTGTTATGTTCTTGTTCATTGAGAGTTCCTAACATACATTTAGACCCACCAGTCATAGAACTATTTCATGAAACATGAACTATCATGAGACATATACGATGACTTCTCTTCAATCAATCATGATAGTCTGTGAATATTGGTTTTATTATTGCTAAAGTTCATCTTTTCTATTATTGCTGCTGAGGCTTATTTTATTGCTTTTGGTTATTGATTTGTAGTTTACTGTCTTCAAAGCCTTTCTTCCAGCGTGCAATCTACCCCATCATACCAAGCTCATCTTTCCCGTGTAGTTTCCGACCTTCAAAGACTTTGTTCGAGTGATTGACGGGTAAGTCAATTAGTAATTACTGAATCCCAAATCCCTATGGTACTATTCTATTTCTATTATTTGTATTGGCAATATACATGGCAGTCAACCCATTGTATTGGACATATTTGCATTGTTAATGAGACTTGTACTATTCAGATTACTCTTCTTCTATCTCTATCTCTCTACTCTCTTCTACTTGTTCATTATGTAGTAGTTAAACTAGGTACTTGGGTGTAATGATTGTCTACTCTCATTATACTCCTACCTTTTCCAGGGGAAAAAGTAGAAAACAAAAAATAAAAGGTTTCAGAATATATGGATCGTAGTTGGATAAAAGCTAAACGGATGAGTGTTGAATATGATGTTGGGGTGAGGGGTTTTTTAGACTTTGCAAAAAGAAATGCTGATGATAATATTGAGATGTTTTATTGCCCTTGTGTAAAATGTTTGAATGAGAAGCGACTAAGTGTTGTAGATATATATACACATTTAATCTGTGAAGGGTTTTGTAAGATGTATGTAGTATGGGTATGGCATGGTAAACAATTAGAAATGCCAAGTGCATCTTAATAGGGGGAAGTGACTTGTGATGATAATGACATGGATCTGAATGATCGGATAGAGGATATTATTCATGATGTAGGAGAAGAGACTTTTGAACAATCACATGCATATGGTAATATGTGCAGTAATGATGAGAAGCCGCTGTACCCAAGGTGTAAAAAATACCAATTGCTGAATGCTGTATTGAAATTGGTAAGCTTGAAAGCACGACTTGGATGGAGTGATGAGAGTTTTTCAGAAACGCTTGAAACCTTTAAAGACATACTTCCTGATGATAATGTGCTACCTTGTCGATACTATGATGCTAAGAAATTATTGTGTTTACTAGAGATGAACTATAAAAAGATTCTTGCATGCCCTAACGATTGCATATTGTATAGAAAAGAGCATGAAGAGAAGGAACAATGTCTGATGTGTGAAACTTTGAGGTATAAATCAAACAAGGCCCCTACAAAAGTGTTGTGGTATCTTCCTATCATACCAAGGTTCAAGTGCCTGTTTGCCAATAAAATTGATGCTAAAAATTTGAGATGGCATGCGGATGAACGGATTTCTGATAGAAAGCTTCGACATCCAGCTGATTGTTCTCAATGGCAGAAAATCGATCAATTATTTCCTAGCTTCAGTGAAGAACCTAGGAATCTCAGGTTTGGGCTTATCACAGATGGCATGAATCCTTATAGTAGCCTAAGCAGTATACATAGTTCATGGCCTGTTCTGTTGGTAATTTACAACTTATCTCCTTTGTTATGTATGAAACGAAAGTACATTATGTTGTCTATGTTGATTTTGGGACCAAAGCAACCTGAAAATGATATAGATGTTGACCTAGAACCCTTGATCAAAGACTTAAAAGAGTTGTGGGATAAAGGTGTCGATGTTTTTGATGCGAAAAAGAAGGAGACTTTCAATATGCGAGCAATGATCTTTTGTACTATAAATGACTTCCCTGTATATAGGAACTTGTCAAGATATAGCGTTAAAGGCCACAAAGCATGTCCGATTTATAAAGAAGGCACATGCTACCATCAACTTCAACATGGAAGAAAGACGGTTTACCTTGACCATAGGCGATTTCTTAGACGAAGCCACCCTTATCGTAGATTAAAAAAAGCTTTTTTCGGTGGCCAAGAATTTGAAGATGCTCCAGAGGCATTGACTGGGGAGAAAATTTATGAAAAGGTGAAAAATATCAATACTATCTTTGGTAAGTCATCAAAGAGTAGAAATGAGAAAAATATATAGAAAAAAAGGTCCGTCTTCTTTGATCTTCTATATTGGCGCAATTTTGACGTCAGACACTGTATTGATTTCATACACGTGGAGAAGAACATATGTGATAGTATTGTTGGGACACTGCTCAACATATAAGGAAGTTCTAAGGACGGCATGAAGGCAAGATTAGATTTGCAAGAAATGGGAATACGAGAAGATTTACATCCAAGGCCATATGGTAATAGAATTTTTGTCCTCCAGCTGCTCATACTTTGTCTAAGGATGAGAAAAGAAGCTTTTGTGATTCTTCAAATTTTAAAAAGCTTGTATCGATAAAAGACTTGAAGTTAATAGGGCTAAAGTCTCATGATTGTCATGTCTTAATGCAACAACTACTCCCAGTAGCTATTCGAGGCATTGTCACATATGATCTTCAACACATATTGACTAGACTTTATTTCTTCTTCAATGCCATTTGTTGTAAAGTCATTGACATGGAAATATTGGAGGAATTGGAAAATGAAGGATATATGATCCTATGCCAGCTTAAGAAGCTTTTTCTTCCTTCTTTTTTTGACATCATGGTATACTTGGTTGTTTATCTAGTTTGGGAGATAAAGTTGTGTAGCCCTATTATTTCCAATGGATATACCTAATCGAAAGAACTATGAACATCCTAAAAGGATATATGAAGAACCCCAACCGGCCTGAAGCATCTATTATTCAGAAATATATCTCTGAAGAAGCTAAGGAATTTTGTCAAATGTATGACATATTGGGCTTCCTAAACGTCATGATCAAGAAGGGGGTAGACGCGGGGCAACAGTAAAGAGCATATATGCTGATGAATTGCAACAATTCCACTTGTACATCTTGAATAATATTGATGAAGTTCAATATTACATGAATGCGTATAAAGAAATTGTACGGAAACAAAATAGTCGAATGACTAAACAAAGGTTAATTAGGGAGCGTAACAGAACTTTCACACATTGGTTCAAACAAAAGCTTGATGGAGAAGAATGTGTTTCTGATACAATAAATTGGTTAGCACGTGGTCCTGAAGTTGATGTCATAAATTGGAATTCATTTGAGATCAATGGTTATACTTTTTACACGAAGTCCCTAGATGGTAAGAGCACTGTCCAGAACAGTGGTGTTGTATTAGTGGCTGAATCTATGCACTTCTCTAGTTCAAAAGATAAGAACCCTAAATTGGCTGCTATACCTTATTATGGGGTTATTGAAGAGATATGGGTGGTTGACTATGTTAAAATCAGATTTCACATTTTCAAATGCAATTAGGTTGATGTCAATAATGGTGTGAAGGTCGATAGGTTAGGATTTACATTAGTAGATCAGAGTAATAGAAGTTTTAGAGATGAACCTTTCATTATGGCAGATCAGGCGCAACAAGTGTTCTATATTATTGATCAAGCAAATAAAATGTGGTCTGTAGCTCTCCAAGGAAAAAGGGTCGTTGATATTGATGAGAAAAGTCACTCAAATTATGATCTTCTTGAGACTCCTTTTTCCAGGGGGTCTACTAGAATTGAACGAAGAAGATGAAGCAGATAATGAACATGGCACAAGAAATGATCATCATGAGGGAATATGAGAGGATATCTCTTTATGATACTACTTTGATCTAAAGTAATTATGATTATGATTTATAGACGTTTAATGTATATAGTTTTTCCATAGATATAGTCTTCTTATGTTGTAGCTTAACAATTTATCTTTCTTTGTTGTCGTTACAAGAAAATGACAAATCCTCGGCGTCCTAGTGTAGAGGATCAGCCACCTACTGCACCTCAGAGTCAGCCACCTATTGCCCAATAGAGTCAGCCAGCTAGTGCTCCTCAGAGTCAGCCAGCTAGTGTTCATTAAAGCGAGCCTAGCAATGCTAGGAGCCAGGATCATAGTGAGCCTAGTAGCTAGTCTATACGGAGGGGTAGACATGGCACACGGTTGACAGACATTTCCCTCAGTCAGAGTGTAGGACAAAAGATACCGATTGAGTTTGATAGATACTGGAAACCAATCGGGCCTAATGCCTAACGGTATAGGAGTTTTGTCGGCCTCCTTGCACGCAATAAACTAAGCATCTTGATAGAGGAGTGGAGAAATGCCAATGAAAAGGTGCGGCAACATATTTGGGATACTATCCAGGTATACAATTCTCTTCTATTCTGTATGTAATTATTATCAAATATGTCACAAATTTGTCACTTACTCCTTCAATGCATGCATTCCAGCTCATCTACGACGTTCCTCAGAATAAGATGTTGTACAACAAGACAATGACTTGTTGTTATGAGCATTGGAGCAAGTTTAAGACAAATCAGACCAACAATTACATTCATATCGAGGTGAAAGATGGTCAGCCTCATCCTAATCCGTACAAGTATACATTTCTTGATCAAGCGACTTGGCATGCATTTGTTAGGCTTCAGACTACTCCATAATCTTTGGTTAGTTGACTTATTTTTCATTTTAATTACTTAGCAATTATCTTAATTGATTATAACACTTTCCTTTTGTATTATTTCTTATTCGCAGGCAAAATGGCAAAAAGCACAAGAGAGTGGTAGAAAGAATGATTGCCCTTATACAATGTCTCGTGGGGTTTATACAAAGGAGGAAAGAGACTTGTTGGCGGCCAAATGGAAGAGATTGGAAGAAGTATCTCAATCCGATCTTTCTGTTCTTCTTTCTCCACCATCTCCAATTCGTTGTGAAGAAAACTGGTTGTTTGCTCACCAAAAGAGGAGTGGGTTTTATACGAGTGAACAATCTCATATAGTAGGTGAAAAAATTGTAAGTATATATCGTTGCTATTATTAATTACATACGAAACATACTTCATTACTTATGTTTGTTATTTTGTATTATCTTATAGGAGGAACTTAGAAAAAAACAAGCTGAGGGATCTTTTAAGTTAGAGGGCAGGAAGGATATTTTGACTGTTGCTATTGGCAAATATGAGCATCTAAGCCGTGTCAAGGGAGTTGGAGGAGGGGTTGGGATACGGGATTACTTTGGAGCCCCCGTATGCCATTCCTCAAGCATCGTGACTAGGGAGGAATTGGAGACTATGTTGGCTACTACAAGAGCAAAAGCAAGGGTTGAGGCTGAAGCATCCTTTGATGCACTGCTAGAAACCCGGTTGAGGAAGATAAAAGAGGAAATGATAATGTTTATGAGCTAAAGACAAGATATCAGTGCTCCCCAGCCACAATCGTTTGATCCTAATAAGCAGAGCACTAAAGGGAGTTGTTGCAACATCGGGCAATTATCAGAGGGTCATGCAAGAGAAATTACTGAGCCTTGTGACATTTTTGTCGAGGATCCTCTGAGATGGTTAGTTGCACGGGGTAATGTGCATAACCTCGGATCAACTGTCCACCACCAACAAATGGAAGCTGATCAAGTCCGAGTGTCAGTTGACAAGGTGATCATTGCAGATGCACATGTCCCTATCCTTTCTGATGAATTCAAGATCGTAAGCGATGTCCTGGGTATGTTCATCTTGTGGCCAAAAAACTTGTTTCTATTCAAGCTCAGGACAGTCCGATCAAAGCCCCACCAAGTCCAGCACCCTTCACTCAAAAAGTTTTACAGTCTCCACTGAATATCATGCAACAAGTGATTCTGATGGCATTTGATACATCCTTTAAAACATGAGATTGGCCTACGGATTCAGTTGTTGGCAAGTCAGGGGCGACATGCTATCTTGAGAGGGATGATTTGATGTCCCTGCTAGCTCCTGGATAAAATCTTACGATTGGGATTGTCCAACTGTTCTTAATGTAAGTATCTTCTGCAATTCAAAGTAAATATTTTAAATATTTCACCATTTACCTTTGATTTATGTGCTTGCATTATTGTAGGTAAATGCATCATAGGTTGGTCTCCTCTGGCAAAAGCAAAAAATTTGGATTCTTATGCCCCTATCAAATCCAAGAGAAAGGGACCACTGCTGCTATCAGACATATATACTTATCAGAGAGGCTTAGTGAAACCGGAACTAAGTGTTTCTTGGCTCCATATGTTGATGGGTAAGAAAAAAAATTATATTTTAAAAAATATATAATGTTTTATATTTGCTTAATAATAGTCTTCTCTGTTTTTCAGTGATAATTGCCAGTTGGTTCTTCTTTGATAGAGTAGTTATATGGTCATCCTCTTGTACTTCCTCCACTTCAAACCAGGGAATAATTTGAAAATGACCATGAACTCGTAAGTTTTCTTGCATTATTACCTTTTGTTTGTAAAGTTTATGGAATTTGTGTAAAATAATTAATCTTTGTGATTTTAATGATGATAGGGCTATGCAGACATTCCTACACACTGCTTGTGGTAAGCATATTCGTGACTTAAAGAACCCTACATGGATCATGCCAAATGTTAGTACATATTGATTTGTTTAAAGAATGTAATAAGCCATGTCTTTATACTCATTTTAATGATATCATATTTTCTTTTCAGAGCCGGAGGCAACCACAGGGGTCCAACCTATATGGTTTTTATGTTTTGAGACACATCTATAATATTATCACTCTAGGCACGATTGATTTTTCTAAAGAGGTAAATTTATATTTCAAAACTTTTGTATTACGTACTTTATTGTTTTTAAGTTACTAAGGTAATATTTTGTTTGGTATTGGTGTTACAGATGTTTGACCTTGTTGATCCCTTTTCTCAAGAAGATATTAATTTTATTCGCACATGTTGTGCTGAATTCATCTATTAGCTATTACAAAAATAGTGAGTTTTTTAATCCAACGTTACATTGTATATTGTTCTCATACATATTGCTCTTATTGTATGAATTTCTAATTGGGTTTATGTAGCTGTGTAGGACAATTTCTGGGATATGGGTGATACAGGAGGCATGGGATTTGAGGGATTGTCCTCTATACTTTTTCTTCACTTTTTATTTTGTAAAACTGAGGAATTTCTGTTTTTGCTTGTATATATCCTGAATTTTATTGCTGTCATTGTCATTCAAAGTTTTGCATCCATTTTTGAGCAAATTCGTTTGTTTGAACATTCCTTCATATTGCACATTAAAATTGATTCATATGCTGTGTTTTAGTTTTAGACAGTTGTTGAGTGCATTTGGAGTTCTTGGAATATGATTTAAGCGTGTTGCTTGAATTGTCCACATTTGATCTTCAACCTTGATATCTTGCAACATTTCACCAAGTGTTAGCTATCTCAATTTGATTTGTGTGGCTTAAAATTAAGTGTTCTACACTAATTAACATTGGTTGGAAGTTGATCTAAAGTCACCTATCTTACACCTTCATTTATGCTTGCTGTTGTCATTGCTTCTGTGAAATTTGTGTTGTGTTGCTTCTGTGGAATCTGGGATAGAAATGGTTTGCTGGGTAGATTATATATAAAAGGGACGTTTTTTTCAAAAAAAAAAATAGAACTTTTAAGACCGGTTGTAGCTACAACAGGTCTTAAAGGTCTAACCTTTAAGACTGGTTCTAACTGAAACCGGTCTTAAAATTTAATTTAAGACCGGTTGTAGGCACAACCGATCTTAAATGTGTGAAATTTAAGATCGGTTGTAGGCACAACCGGTCTTAAATTAAATTTTAAGACCGGTTCTTCTTCCAACTGGTCTTAAAAGTTAAATGTTTTAGACAGGTTAAAAATAACAGACATTTTGGACCTGCTGTAATAAGACCTAATACACAACTGGTCTAAAAAGTCTTTTTTAACTGGTCTAAAAAGTTATTTTTCCACTAGTGAGAGTATTATTAACAGTCAAATACTTATTAAATGGTTTGATTTATTTTGTTTTCTATAATGATTTATTCATTTAAACTTTAAAAAAAAAGGTTAATTTGGACATTAGATAATTATTTTAACTAAAAATTTATGAGTTTTAAAAATAATGTATCTCAATTTAAAGCAAAATAATAAATAAATTGTAAAACCTGAAAAAGAATTGTTTTTTTAATTAAAATGAGTTCAGGCTTGTTTAAGCTCGAGCCCATGAAGGGCCAGACATGTAGGGTTGCGGGCTTCAAAAATTGAAGGTTTTATAGGAAGCGGGCCTAAACGGGCTGGCCATGAAGGGCCGATCATGTAGGGTTGAGCCGGCTCGTATTCCCACCTCTTGTTATAAGGTTTCGACCCACACTAGTCTCATTTGTTAACGAATCCCAAGTCCTCAAGTCCTTCCTTAACATATCGAACTTGTTCTTCAATTGTTTCTTCTCGTACGATTTCCTAGTCTTCTCATTGAATGTTGAGACAATATCTTCCCGTCCTGGCTTGGAAAATGACAACTCTCACCGTTCTTTTTTGTAAATTTGCTCGAGGCATGCATGCATAAATATTTCAATTACCTCGTCATCCCATAATGCCCTGTCATTCATATTTCGATGGAAAAGTTTGCACAACATTTATCAACAAGTTCCCTAAATTTTCCAAAGTACAGAATACTACAGTACCAATTATTCTCCAAACTTTATTGCCTTAAAGAAAGAAAAAAAGGCCTTAATATTCAAAATGCAAATATTTCACCATCAAAACTACAAGTGTTAGCTTCTATAATATCCTTTGGTTTATGAAATTTAATTTAATGTAAGGAAATCTCAAGTGTAAATGAAATAGAACCATAGCTGAAGCTATTCGAAGCTCAACATCAAAACAAATGACCAGGCAAAACTAAGAAGCACAGCAAAACACGGACAAAGAACTAAGTAAGTCACTCATGAGCCAATACATGGACAAAGAAAGACGGCATTTATTCATTTTCCTCATAGTTGAAGTGTTGTTATTGATAGCTTTATCCAAGAACTAATCATAGCTAGCAAAATCACAACTGATGCTCCCAACATAAATGCACAATTCAGGAATTTTCACCAAAACAACACCTATTGAAATAATTTCACTCTGACCAACTCAAATATTTATCTTGACATGTCTAAAATAGGGAGCCACCATAGAGCCATAAGCAGAGAAGAAGAAGGGAAATGCGACATTAATCCAAAGCATCCTCAGGAGGAGATTGGAAAAAAAACAAGAAGCAAAGACCACACTAGCACAATGACAAATGACAATAGCATATTGGAAAAGACAACATGAACCACAAATGTTGCTTAAGACCAACTTAAGCTTACCAGCGATGAAGATGAAGGCTGTTCAGGTAGAAGATCCATTCGGTGATGAAGCTAGATCACAGATGAAGATGAGTGCCTTATTGTGGTTCAAGCATAGTCGTACACGAAGCTAGATCCTAGATGAAGAAGAAGGGCCTATTGAGGTTGAAGCATAGATCGAAGACGACAAGCCACCTCTTGGTTGAAGCACAGATGAAGATGGAGATGCCCTTTAGCTTCAACGAGTGGCAGCCAAGACTGCGATGAAGACGACGACAGAGGAAGCGAACTCGGAATCAGATCATAAAGGGAAGACGGAGCCAAGACTACATCGAAGCGACCGTGGCTGAAGTGAGATGGAAGACGGATGACACAGGTTGGAGAAGAGGAGATGCATAAGGCTGAAGCGATCGTGGCCGCTGACAGAGGGAGAGCGATGGGAAACGGAGCAGCGGGAGGCACGAGGCTGAAGAAGAGGAGATGCAAAGATTCCCTTGAGCCAGAGCAAATGCAGCTTTGATGTAGGGGGAAGAGAGAGAAAATCAAAATTGGTTGGTGACAATTTTAACCCTTAACGATAACAAAACATGATAAGCCCATAAAATAAGCAACGAAGTGCATGTTTGGTATCACGGCAGCTTAAAAAATAAGCCACTTATTACGCAAGCCGAGAAAAAACTCCTCTCACATACTTACCTCGTATATCGTGAATCACGAATTATAAACACGTTTTGGACAAAAATAAGCCATTCCAAACGCACACGAAGTGTGGCTTATTGAAAAAGCACTCTCAAATTGAGAAGCTATTTTTATGTTTCGCTGTGCCAAACATACAAAAAATACCCACTTATTTGAATTGCACTTTTTTGTCCAAATTGCATGTTTTTAGCCCCAAAAAGTGATACCAAACACTCTTTATAAGTAGAATAGATTATGGAAAAAAAGTGATTTTGATAAAATGGGAGTGTTTGAATATTGTAATCAGAATAGCTTTTTTTATGGTCAAATTACTAAAAAGTACATTAACTTTTGTAATAATTATATATAAAGAATAAGATTATATTTTATATATTATTTAAGGGTTAAGGTCCAAATTTAATAACCAAGTTTTTCTTGAGGGGCGTCTAGTACAAATAAGTTTTGGAAAATGCAAAAATAACAATGAACAATTAAAAAGGATGTAAATTTAATAAAACTGTTAAATTTGACCTAACAACGTTAAATTATAAGAGAAAAAAACCTCTAACGGCATTAGAAAGGATGCATCTTAACCGATTATTTAACATTAAATTTCATAATTAACACCGAAAATGAAATAAATTTGTCTATATGTAATGTTAATTAACTTAACTAACTTTTCTAATATAATAAAATTAGATAAATATGTCTTATATTAAGAATAAAAAAGAACATTACAATTTTGAAATTTTTTAAGAAAAGGGACAACATGAAAATTTTGAAATTATCAAAGAGAGAGAGAGAGTGGTCATCGACAAACAAAAGGATAAATAAAATAGTGTGGGTGGGGCCCATAACATGGTTTTGATGAAAAAAGGAAAAAAAAATATTCTCATGAAACTATGGTTTTGATATGAAAACCATGATTTCATTATAAAAAGGGCTTTTGAAAAAATTAGGAATATTTGAGTATTTTTGTATAAAATCATGGTTTTGTGCTAAAGACACTTTTTTCCCCTTACCCAAACACACAAAAGTTAATTTGGCGAGGATGCTTTCGTTGAGTATTCAATCGGTAGAATAGAAAAATAAGTTTCTGAGTTATAAATCAACTAAGCTCGCAGTGAAAATTTCTTGTTCAATGAATTGGAAATTTCCAAGTCAACTACACGCTTTTTATGGGTTGAAGAATTAAAAATGTCCAGCAAACTATGAAAACTCTGCCAGTACGAACTTTTTTCCCTTGTTTATCCTTGTTTAAGGTGGGTAGAAATTTCCTGTATCAACCCCAAAAAAACAAAGTATGAAGAAATTTCTATGGACACGCGTTTGTCTCCCAGTCAAATGTTTATAATTTTATTTTAAGGAGATTTATTTGCTCCATAGCTTCTTCATTATTATGTGATTATTTTTTAGACTATTGATTAGTTATGACGATTCAATAATTAAGGCTTTAATTTTTTTTTGAAGATCAGAGTATATATACTTGCGGGTCAAAACTTATATGTGCAATAACTTTGGTCAGTGTTAAATATTTTCTTTGAATATAAATTAAGATTAAAAAGAAAATCAAAATGATCCTAAAAATGAAAAAAAAAAATTATCAATCTAAATATTAAAATCATAAATTAACATAGGTCAAGAAGCCTGTCAAGAGTCCGTGACATAGTCTGGTTAGGGCCTGGCCAGGCCTATTCTGTTTTAGAAAAAGGCTAGACTATCTTATTAAAGTATAGCATGTAAGCCTTCAGCCATTGTCTGTTTACACATTAAAAATAAAATAAAATTTGTATTCTATATATAATATTTATATCATATTTTTATGATACATTTTGAATAATTTGAATTGAGTTATTGTAATTTTATATTGCTTTATTTAATTATGGCCTATTTTTTGCTTGTTTTCGGTCTATTTGAAGGCCTAAGCCTATTTTCTAACAAAGACTTGTGTTTGATCTATTTAACACTTTCATCTATTAGCCTATTTGATGTTTTAAAAACACATGTTTTTTTCTAAAGCCAAACCGTTGTATAGGTTAGGCTTAGGTTGGAAAAAAAAAGAAGCCAACATAGGAAGCTTGACCTATTAATCCTAAAGGAGAAAACTTATGTCCAGTGCCATAGGACCAATTCCTTCGGTTCACTAATGACTTAATGACACCTGGATATCTTTACACATCATCACTAACTCCAACTCTCTCCATCTTTGTTTGTCATTCATCAGCCTAACCAAAAGAAACCCTATGTCCTGTTGAGACCTGATACGGCAGTGATTGGGGACTGCCAATACGACGATGATCATCGAGGAGAGGATGACGGTGCACCCTCAGCTGGCCACTTCGCAACAGTAGTCTAATAACAAAACTTGAACTCTATTTGTCGGCTCGAACTAACTACAATATGGTATTTTGCTTCCGCTTTTGATCAATTGGCTCTCTTACTTGTTGGGAAATTTAATGCCTGAGAATTTTAAAGCAAAATCCACTATCAATACGTTTTGGAAGACTTTGGTTATAGTATTATGAGCATTCTGATGTGTATGGTATATCATTGTATAAGGAGTTGAGGCAAATCAAAGGTCTCTCTTACCCCCTCTGGCTTTCCCTAATCCTGTTCACTTCATTCACACATATTTAAGTGTATAAATATGCAAATTTTATCTCTATTGATTAATAGCTAAGTAGATAGGGGAACAAACTAGATTATCCAACTGATAGTTTTGTGTACTATGATGTTTATTATCATTTAACAATCTAAGGAAGCTTAAGTTAGGTGTAAGTATTAGACATACATGTTTTGGCAGTGCTATGAGCTTGTGAAATCTATCCAGAAATTAGTATTTAGCCACATTTTACAGTAGTCACTTTGCTTGTTTATTAACCACTAGTGGAGTTTCATTGCGTGGTTTTGTCACTTGATTTGGGGAAGATAGTTATAAATCCTGATTTTATTTGAAATATGCTTTACCATAGATACAAAAATAGTTCCTAGGTTGAATATAGATTCTTTGGATGCTCTTTTACAAAGGCAGTCTGATTTGGATGTTTCTCTCTCTGTACTCCAAACTCTGCAATGTCTACAAATGATACTTAGTAGGCTTTCCAAGAATTTTTGCCAGTCTCATACTTCTAATTCACAATGGAATTTGGTTATACATTAGGGGATAATCTCAGGATCTACTAGTCTGCATGTTTTTATTTGCTTGTATGATTTACCCCTTAAGAATTTGTTTGTAATAGAGATTCAAATACAAGAAAAGGCTTAATAATCTCAAAGTTTCATGCTTCAAGATTAATAACTGACCTTGATCATACCCCAGCTGATGATATTATTGATTATATCATCTCTTTCATGAGAAATTTCAATTCAATTTCATGCATTGTAGTAGAAAAACATGTTTTTTTCTTGGAGTACGAGGAGGCTCTTTCCTTTTGTTGCCTATATTAACTTAATGTAATAAGTTTGCTCTATATTAATATAATTTTGCCTTTTTCTTTAAAAAAAGAGATTTGGAATGTGTTTCTCTTATATTGAGGAAATATGATCCATATCATTGCTTGCTCCAGTGAATATCGATGTTTGAGGCTGCAAACAAAATTTAAATGCTTGTAGTCTTGCTCTTTGTTATAATTGAGTTATTTTGATTAAAAAAAAAAAGCTAAACCCACTGTAAGCACATCCTCAAAGCTTGAAGCACTATGTCCTCTTGTTGATATTCAGCTTGCCGATATAAGGAATTTTTTATTAATTTGTTGGATTTTTTGTTAGATCAGCTAGCTGTTTCTTTTCCCGTGTTGCAGACTGTACGCCTCTCTTAGGATCCTTTAATCACATGGCGGGTGAGTTCAATCAATTTGTCTTTTTCTTTCTTTTGGTTTTAGTGCACATGCTTCAATTATGAATTCATCATTTTGTTTTCCTTTTTTTGTTGGTTTTCTTTTTTGTTGTTTCTTTCTTTTAATATGTGCTTCATTATTATGTAAATATTTTACAAAACATGAAGTAAATGAAACAAATTTAACTCCATATATGGGTATGGAGTTTGATAGTGAAGAACAAGCATATAGTTTCTATAATGCATATCTGGACTTATTGGATTTAGTATTAGAAAAGAGTGGGTAAATAGAAGCAAGACAGATCATAAGATCATGATATCTCGAAAATTTTCAAAGAAGGGTTTAAAAAAGTGAATGACTATGAAGGAACAAAGGCTCGTAAAGATTTAAGAACTGGTTGTTTAGCTCAATTGACTATTAATCAGCAAGCAAATGGAAAATATGCAGTTACATCCTTTGAGAAGGAACATAATCACACTTTAGCTACTCCTAGGTGTAAGCATAAATTGCCATCTCAAAGAAAGATCTCTAGTGCTCAAGCAACTCAAATTGAGCAGGCAGACCAATCTGGTATACAACAAAAATTAATTTTTGAATTCATGAGTAGACCAGTTAGAGGACATGAAAATGTTGGGTGCATGTACTCTCAAAGATATTAGCAATCATTTGACTAGTAAGAGGATGGCAGAAATGAAAGAAGGTGAAGCTTATATATTGCTTCATTATTTTGAATCAAAACAATCTGAAAATACATCATTTTTTATGAAATTCAACTTGATGTTGAAAATCATATCACAAATATTTTTTTGGCTGATACAAAAATGATCACAGATTATTTTTATGCAAAAATGATCACAGATTATTTTTATTTTGGAGATATGGTGTCTTTTGATACTGTTTATCGCACAAACCGTAACTTGAGACCATTTGCACCTTTTGTTGGATTCAATCAACATCAACAGACTGTAACATTTGGTGCTGCATTATTATATGATGAAACTAGTGAATCATTTAAGTGGTTATTTAAAACTTTTATAAAAGCTATGTCTAGGAAGAAACCAAGTATAATATTTACAGATTAAGATCTAGCAATAGCAAAAGCAATTGCGAAAGTTTTTCCTAAATCATATTATCGTTTGCCTACTTGGCATATCTCACAAAATGCTTGCAAGCATGTTAATCATGCTTACAAGAAATCAGATTCTTTTGCTGCAGATCTTAAAAGATGCATATGTGATTATGAATATGAGAGTGACTTTCTTAATGTATGGGAGTCAATGCTTGACAAGTATGATCTTCGTCAAAACAAATGGTTGCAAGATTTGTTTCAAAAAAGAGAAAAATGGGCATCAGTATATGGGTGACATGCCTTTTCTGCAGTAGCTACAACAACCCAATTGAGTGAAAGTTTTAATGGTCGATTAAGAGGTTATATGAAGCCAACGTTAAATGTGTTGGGTTTCTTTAGAAATTGAGAGGTTGATAGAGGACAAGAGATATAAGGAGTTGGAGGAGAATTATGAAATGAGCCAAACTTTGCCACCATTAAATTTAGACATCCTCTTATGTAGGATCGGAAGGCACAGCGGAAGAATTTTATATTTTTTTACTGATCCTAATCGAGGATCTATCAACGGTGTTTAAATCGAGTTAGAAAGATTCATATCTTTTTCAACTTAGGGTTTTCACGATCTGTAGGAGCCAACACCTCAGGTCCGCTCCCTCTATCAGTATCCACACGAATGCTTCCCAACAGAGACTGCGTGCTACCGCCTCCAAATGTCTCCTAGGGTTTCTCTTATGGCTCTGAACTCTCATGCACATATGAGTATATCTGCTCTATCAAGTTTATAACCTATGAGGGCTATATTCAAATTTCAAAATTAATCATCATTAATTTTGAAATTAATCAATAATTAATTATCTTGATAAGCTAATTGAATAAATCTAGTTTAAATTAAATCTGTCCAACAATTTTAATTTAACCTATTTATTTAATCTAAATAAAGAACCATTAGATTTAATTTATCTTCATAAATTAAATATGAGATACTATATATCTATCATGTTAGTTATTAAATTTAATAAAGCTTAATAAATTAAATTTAAAACCAACACAATATAATAATATATAATATATATATATACACCTATATATATATATAATATATATATATAAGATATGTATTTCGAAAATATACATCTATATAATATTATTAAAGAATTTTATATTATATATATATAGAAATATAAAAGTTGTCCACCCTAAATTAAACAGTATCTCGTGTTGGGCCATTCTTGTGTGCGACATTATAGGCCCATATGAAGTTGGCAGTGGGCCAATAACTGTACTAACCCAAAAGTCGCAAGTGGCCTCTTGCAAGGCATTACTACTACCCAATTCATATGAGGATCGTTATCATGATGCAACCTGTCATACAACTATGTCACGTTCCTTTTGTCACACCATATATCGATCAAGGATAAGGCATGGATAATGTCATCCTCTTGTTCCTGACCATTACTTTCTCGATTCTTGAGTAGCCTGACAATAGAAATGGAAACTCCTTTCGATTGTAGTATGAACATACATTTCTCAGACTCACTCATCGAGGAGCCCAATAATATCTCTCTACTAATGTGAGGGACAAATTCCATCTTGATCATTTATATTCCTCTGCATGAAAAACAACCAAGCCCGATTATAGCCTTTATCATCACCTGGTCAAAAGTGACTTTTGACTAGTTCAAAGCTTAGCAACTCTCATGTAGGAATCCATGATGACCTCAGGTCTAAGGGCATTGTGACGTGGTTATACATAAGAAAAGCTTATGACTTGATCCATGTAGCTTTCTCATAGTAGGCCAATCCAGCACCTTGTACTCTTACAAGTGCCTAAGACTTTGATTCGTATCTCCATATTTTATCAAAGTCATACTGGTCTTGTTTCATCTCTGCTCCTGCACAGATGACCGACCAGGGACATTTTAGGACAATCTTCATGAATTATCCTAGGATACAATTATCACAGTTAACATGTAAATAATATGATAACAGAATGGAGAAATTTCATTAAAATAATAATATTGAAAGTACAATGATTGGCCCTTAGGGCACAATTTCCAATATCCTTCTACTTGCCCTAGGTACAATCATTAATTTGTTTAATTCCCATTGCCTTAACATGATGCTCATGCTTTACCTGTGCAAGTGGCTTAGTAAGAGGATAAGCAACATTATCTTCTCCTGCTACTTTGATTATCCTTATATCACCTCTATCATTGATTTCTCTAATAAGATGAAATAGTCTGAATATATGCTTGGTCCTTTGATGTGACATAGGCTCTTTGGCCTATGCAATAGCACCTTTATTGTTACATAACAAATCTATTGGATTTGAGATGGTAGACACCACCCCTAGTTCAGTAATGAACTTTCTGATCCAAATGGCCTCTTTAGCTGCATTTGATGCTGCTATATACTCAGCTTTTGTAGCAGAATCTGCTACAGTGCTTTGCTTGGAGCTCTTCCAGCTTACTGCTCTACCATTCAGGAGGAATACATATCTAGATTGCGATTTAAGGTCATCATGGTCAGTTTGGAAACTTGCATCTGTGTAACCAGTTACATAGAGCTTATCATCCAATCCACCATAGACAAAAAATAAGTCCTTATTTCTTCTTAAGTACTTTAGGATATTCTTGATGGCAGTTCAATGACCCTTACCAGGATCTTATTGATATCTGCTAGTCATACTTAAGGCAAATGATACATCCAGTCAAGTACATAACATGGCATACATGATAGATCCAATGGCTGAGGCATATAGAACCTTACTCATGCGATCTCACTAATAAGGTGCACTAGGACACATATCCTTACTAAGATGGATGTCATGAGACATGGGCATGTAACCCCTTTTTGAATCCTACATACTGAACCTATATAGTATCTTGTCTATGTATGTGCTCTGACTTAGGCCTATTAATCTTTTGGATCTATCCCTATAAATCCTAATTCCTAGGATATAGGTGGCTTCACCCAAGTCTTTCATTGGAAAAGACTTTCCTAACCAAGACTTGCCACTTGCAAGGTAGGAATGTCATTCCCAATGAGTAGGAAGTCATCTACATAAAGCACTAGAAATACAACTGTGCTCCCACTAACCTTCTTATAAACATAAGGTTCATCGATATTTTGAATGAATTCGAACTCTTTGACTACTTCATCAAAACGATGATTCTAGCTCTGAGATGCTTGCTTCAATCCATAAATGGATCTTTGAAGCTTGCAAACTTTACTAGAGTCCTTTGGACATATAAAACCTTCAGGTTATGTCATGTACACATCCTTAAGGAGCTTTCCATTAAGGAAGGTTGTTTTGACGTCCATCTGCCATATTTCATAGTCATAATATGCAGTAATGGCAAGAAGGATTCTGATTGATTTCGCCATTGTAACTGGGTAAAAGGTTTCATCATAGTCTATACCATGTGTTTGAGTGAATCATTTTGCAACCAGTCATGCCTTGAAGACATTTACATTACCATCTATGTTAGTTTTCTCCTTGAAAACCCATTTGTACCCTATGGTTTTTACACCTTCAGTTGGATCGACTAAGGTCTATACTTGATTGTCGTACATGGATTGCATTTCAGACTTCATGGCATTTAGCCATTTCTCAAAGTTTGGTCCCACTATGGCTTCTTAATAGGTGGTTGGCTCATTTTGCTCAATAAGCAACACATCACGGCCATTAGTAATCAAAAATCCATATCTCTGAGGCTGATGCTGTGTCTTATCAGATCTTCATGGACCTTGTGTTACTTGAGGAGGCTCAACAACTTGTTGTGAGTCTTCTCTAATTTTCATCTATGGCTCTATACTATCTTGTGACTTTGGAACTTCTTCGAGATGTACCTTGCTCCCATTGGTTGTTTTAGAGACAAAAACTCTTTCTAGAAACTTACCATTTCGAATAACAAACACTTTGTTATCGGAGGGATTATAGACATAGTATCCTTTTGTTTCTTTAGGATACCCTACGAAAAGGCACTTTGATGATCTGGGCGCTAATTTATCATAGACTTGTTGCTTAACATATACCTCACATCCCTAGATCTTGAGAAAAGATAAACTTGGTTTCTTTCTTGTCCATATCTCATATGGTGTCTTTTTAATTGCGTTAGATGGAACACGATTTAGTGTGAACACAGCTGTCTCTAGGACATGTCCCCAAAAGGACGGTGGAAGATCTGTTTGACTCATCATAGATCGAACCATATCTAATAGTGTTTGATTCCTCCGTTCAAAAACGCCATTCCATTGTGGTGTTCCTGGAGGAGTTAATTGTGAGATTATCCTACAACTCGTAAGATAGTCAATAAACTCTTAGCTCAAATATTCACCACCTCGATCAGATTGAAGTGTTTTAATTGTTTTGCCAAGTTGATTTTATACTTCATTTTGAAATATTTTGAATATTTCAAAAGATTCAGATTTATGTTTCATTAGATAGATATAGCCATATCTACTAAAGTCATCTATAAATGTAATGAAGTAGATATAACTTCCTCTGGCAGCTATATTTAATGGTCTATATACATCTGTATATATGAGGCCCAATAATTCAGTGGCCCTCTCACTATGCTTAGTAAAAGGCGCGTTTGTCATCTTTCTTAATAAGCAAGATTTATATGTATCATACGATTCAAAATCAAATGAGTTAAGAAATCCATCCTGATGGAGTTTGGAAATGCTATTCTCATTTATATAGCCGAGACGACAATGCCATAGGTACGTCAGATTCAAATCGTTTGATTTTATCCTTTTAGTAGTTACGTTATAGATATTCCTATTATTAGGATGTTCTAAATTTAATATATAATGACCAACATGCAAATCTCCATCAGCATAGAAAATGCCATTACGGATAAATAGAACATTTACCATTACTAGTAATGGAAGTATAACCTTCCTTATCTAAATAAGAGAGAGAAACAATGTTACTACTCAAAGCAGGAACATAATAGCAATTGTTCAAAACCAACAAAAGCCCACTGGGTATAACTAATTCATAAGTGCCTTCGACTAAAGCAGCAACTCTTGCTCTGTTTCCAACTCGTAAGTCCACCTCGCCCTTCTTCATCTTTCTACTGTCCTTTAGACCCTGCACATTTGTACAAATGTGAGAACCACATGCAATATCTAATACCCATGTAGAGGAAGTAGAAAAATGAATGTCTATAACATAAATACCTAAAGCGATAGCCCCACTATCCTTCTTGTTCTTTTTCAGATCTTCCAGATAGAGTTTGCAATTTCTCTTCCAATGACCGGGTTCATTGCAGAAGTAGTAGACTCCTTCCTTTGGAGGCTTTGCCTTCTTGGGTGCAAGCTTGATTTTGGGCTTGTCTGACTCTTTGGTCTTACCACCTGAGACATTACCCTTCTATTTGCCCTTCCCTTTCTTTTTCATACCCTTTCCTTTCTGAACCATCAAAACAGTACTGGGCTTTTTCTTAATGCTCTGTTCAGCAGTTTTGAGCATCCCATGCAGTTCAGAAATTGATTTCTCCATGTTGTTCATATTGTAGTTCACAACAAACTGGTCATAACTCTCCTGGTGTGAGTTCAGGATCAAATCCGTAGCTAACTCCTGGCTCATGGGAAATCCAAGCTTCTCAAGGTGATCAATATAGCCTTTCATTTTTAACACATGAGTACTAACTGATGCACCTTCAACCATCTTGCAGGAATGTAAGGCCTTTGTGGTCTCACACCTTTCTTGCCTTGCCTGTTGCTGGAACATTTCCTTGAGATGGACAATCATCTCATAAGCCTCCATAAGTCCTAGATCTCTTTAAAGCTATGGAACCATGGTAGCAAGCATCAGGCAACCTACATCCACAGAGTCATCCTTATGCTTCGTGTAAGCATCTCTCTGAGCTCTTAGAGCATTGGTTGCAGGCTCCTCAGGAATAGGTTGATCTAGGACATAAGCCTTTCTTTCCTGCTTGAGAACAATTCTCAAGTTCCTAAACCAGTCAAGAAAGTTTGTCCCATTGAGTTTGTCCTTCTCAAGGACCGATCTCAACGATAGCGTAGCAGTATTACTGGTCGACATGATTCTACAATTAAAATATGCAAAGTTAGTCAGTAATCTCCCACTAAATTAACAACCCTCAAAATAATAATTAGTGGGCTAAGATCCATATTTGGCTTAAAATTAAGACCGCTTTGGCAAGACGCTTAAATTCAAGTTATTTAGGTAGGTAACCTATTTACCAATTACATCACATGTAACTCTTAGATGTTTATGAGATTTGATCATCATATGATCCGGCATGTTTAATCCCATCTAACACCTTGAGATTCAAAATCGTTTTGTTAATCTCAATTAAGTCAAAACAATAATGAATATTATGAGCAGCACCATTGCTTATGCTTGTCTTATCAAGATAACTCAAGTGCATCCACTTTGGTGGTTTTCACAATTGAGTAATCTAGGTTTTGATAGGTATTCATTAATTGACGGCATTAAGACTTAAGATTTGATTAGAGGGCTCAATTAATTAGTCTTGTTTATATGAATGCAATCGTGGTCGTATCTCATACAGATAAATACATATAAACGTAAAATTATTCATGCAATGATCTTATCAAAAGCATAATTTAAACGTGACACAATATGGCTTACCTAACCTAAAATCCTCCCAAGCCAATGAGAGGACTTCTCTAAATAAAAGGAGAAATACATTGAGAGAAACCCCGTTTAAACATTTGAGGGGAGTGAGAAGAGAAGAGAATGTACATTGAGAGTATTTAGAGGAAGGCATAGCATGCAGGCCGTATTTAAATATTACAACCCTTTGTAAAATTCTAAAGCCATGTTGTTCACCATACCCAAACAAGTATAAATAATAAAACACAACAAGAATTCATACAATATGAAAAGCAATAAATGTCGTGATCAGATTATATTGTGCTACACAGAGTTGGCCATGGCGGTTCCGTTAAAGGGATTTCAGACTCAATATTTTTTTTAAAATATTTGTTTCGGTCCAGTTCTAAAGGGATTTTGGCCCAGTTTCAAAACACAACAACGGCCCAGAACGCTTCTGATCTGCATTGTCTTCCCCATAGTTTCGGATCCCTATAACCCGAATAGATATCCGAACTTAGACCTGATTGGATTGCCGCCAACTACGATCTAAGGTACCCTACCTGACTTCATGCAAGCCTAGGGTTTCATACAAGTAAGATCCTTTTCAATTCAAAACGAAACCACAAATTTTGACTTCATATTTTTTTCCAGAATTGAAATTGCGTAACTAGCAGCTCATGTAATCGAGACAATTTTTTTTGCAGATCATATATATGCAATTAAATCCGAAAACAAAAATCACATATATGTTCAGGTGTTTCTTATAAGCATCGTGCATATCCCATATATCACATGTATAAGAATCATAAACTCAATTTAAACGCATAATTGATCTAGCTCTGATGCCAGTTTTAGGATCAGCAGGCACAACAGAAGAATTTTATATTTTTTTATCGATCCTAATCGAGGATCTATTAACGGCGTTTAAATTAAGTTAGAAAGATTCGTACCTTTTTCAACTTAGGGTTTTCAAGATCTCTAGGAGCCAACACCTCAGGTCTGCTCCCTCTACAGGTATCCACATGAATGCTCTCCAATAGAGACTGCTTGCTAGCACCTCCAAATGTCTCCTAGGGTTTCTCTTGCGGCTCTGAATTCTCATGTGCGTATGAGTATATCTGCTCTATCAAGTTTATAACCTATGAGGGCTATATTCAAATTTCAAAATTAATCTTCATTAATTTCAAAATTAATCAACAATTAATTATCTTGATGAGCTAATTAAATAAATTCAGTTTAAATTAAATCTGTCCAACCGTTTTAATTTAACTTATTTATTTAATCTAAATAAATAGCCATTAGATTTAATTTATCTTCATAAATTAAATCTGAGATACTATATCTCTATCATGTTAGTTATTAAATTTAATATATCTTAATAAATTAAATTTAAAACTAACACAATATAATAATATCATATAATATATATATATATATATAATATATGTATTTGGAAAATATACATCTATATAATATTATTAACGAATTTTATATTATATTATATATATATATAAAATTCATCCACCATATATTAAACATTATCTCGTGTTGGGCCATTCTTGTTTGCGACCATGTAGGCCCATATGAAGTTGGCAACGGGCCAATAACTGTACTAACCCAAAAGTCGCAAGCGGCCTCTAGCAAGACATTACGACTACCCAATTCATATAAGGATCGTTATCACGATGCAACCTGTCATACAACCATGTCATATCCCTTTTGTCACACGATATATCGATCAAGGATAAGGTATGGATAATGTCATCCTCTTGTTCTTGACCATTACTTTCTCGATTCCTGAGTAGCCTAACAATAGAAATGGAAACTCATTTTCATTGTAGTATGACCATACATTTCTCAGACTTACTCATCGAGGGGCCCAGTTGTCACACCCCACCGCCGTCTCACCCTACTGGGCCACAACGGTTGGTGCCCTCTCCCACCAACCGGGTGCGGAGAGGCTGGGTACACTACGTCGACCCAGGACTCACAAGAGTCCCTCGCTCCCCAAGCGAGATTTTTCGCCTCCGTGGGAATCGAAGCCACTACCTGGGGGTAAGTAGCGCCTCAATGCATTCCCACTACCACTTGAGCTAGTGAAAGTACTGTAGCACACGTTTTTTCTCCCCTATAAATAGAGCACAAGGAAGAGCTCAAGTACGACAAGGAAGAGCTCAAGGACGACAAGGAGGCTTCTTGGAGAGCTTGAGGAGGATTTTGGTGTTTCCTGGAGGAGATTCTTGAAGAAATTCAAGCTTTTTCTTCTATTTTTCTGGTTTTTCCCCTCTTCTCTTCTATTTTGCTGATATGGTCATGAGTTCATTGTTGAGTTGTTGGTTTGTATTGATTATGAGTGGCTAAAACTCTCATTTAGGATTACTTCTACTCATTGTATGGATTAAAACTACTATATTTTCTTGCTTTTGCTAGTTGTTGAGAATATATGTTGATTTTTCTCTATGCTTAATTACTATCTTATGCTTGATCACCATATGATTAGTTTAGTTCAATTGAATGATGCTTGAGAGAGCTATTTTGGTTGTAGAACTTGAGAAAAATCATGTTAGACTTGAAGTTTAGGGATTAAATGGATGGTTTGTTGTTAGAATAGAGATATATCTAATAACCTAGCATAGTCTAATGAAGAATTGATTTGGGAAAGATGATTTTTATTAATGATAGACAAGAGATTGAACATTGTTAATGAAGATTAAAAATCAATCTTGACTTGAGAGAGCTTGATTGATGATTTTAGTATCTTTGACTAGCATATGGACTCACACAACTAGCATAAGTGAATCAATTGCATAGTTTTATGAAATACAACGAGGAAGAAGTAATCCTAAGCCTTTAAACTTTGAAGTAGAATCAATTTTATATTCACCTTTGTTCTACCTTAGTGTTTTTCACAAATTCTCTTAATTAACATACTCAATTCCAAATGATTTCATTCAACCTAGTCAAGAACATAGTTACAATAATTAACTCACTTTCGTCATAGTCCTCGTGGGAACGATCTTTACTTATCATTTTATTACTTGCGACCCGTGCGCTTGCGGAAGCTAAACGGCGAACAAGTTTTTGGCGCCGTTGCCGGGGACTATTGACTAAAGTTTTTTTTTTTGAGTTAATTAGTGCAATTATGTGATTGATTACGCTTGAGTTTTTTTTTGTTTTGTTTTTCTTTTCTCTTTGTTTTCTTTTTTTTTTGTTTTGTTTCTAGTCTTAGGTCGTTTAGTTGGTTTTGTTAATTTTGTTGCTTTTTGTGCTTGGTAGTTTTTCTTTTCTTTTTAACTTTATTTATGAATTATCCTTGGTGTATTGATGGGGCAAGTGGTGGATTTGAGAATGAAAATGATCATCACAACTCTTATTATGACAATTACATTTGTTGTGATTATTGTGGAGATTATCACTCGAGAGAGCAGTGTCCCCACGCCTTAACATTGGAGTATCTAAAGAATGATTTTGCTAGAGCTCATTTTGATTTTCATGATAATACTTATAGCTTTGGATGGAATCATGAACAACCAATGTCCTGGGATCAAAATTGTTCTTTTCCTTCATATGTGTCTCATCCTCATGTATCACATACTTCTCATGTTGATGAAACTACCTCCATTGATGAGGAGCAGCTTACAACAAAGGATTTGCTCCTACGTCTTTTAGATGGTCAAAATAAATTCTTGAGAATTTTTCAAAAAGAGAAAATTAATGATCATGCCCAAAATGAATCATTTCACGTGGATGAAATGATTTCTAATCTTGAGCATTTGAAACAAAAAGAAGTTTTCAATGATATATCAAAAGATCCTTCTCAAAAAGATGAGGTCTCAAGTGAAACATTAACCATGGGGAATGAGGACGTGATACTAGAAGCTTGTGAATATGTTGGGGATGATTGTGAGTTGGAGATCAATGAGGAAGAGAACAATATTGAGTGTCCAGTTGAGGTTTCGTTTATGGAGCCCAACTTTTGTTGTTCTAAACAAGAGAATAGTAAGGAAATCCCTGAAATTTGTGCTCTTGATCCTCCTATTGATATTTTGACTCTTACTGATGAGAGTCAAGTGAATTTAATTGGTTGTTCAAATTATTTAGGAGGTATGGATAACAATTGTGAAAATGTTAAATTTGAGCCTTCTATTAGTTTGGTCAAAACAAGCACTCCAAAGTCATTTTTTATTGAAAAAATGCATGTTTCTTATTTCAATGAACTTCCATTGTTGTTAAAATATTTTTGTCACAGGAGGAATGAAGACAAGGTGATTATGGTTTTTGATACTTATGATTAGTAATTTGCGTTGAAGAGTCAAGCTGAAGGACTATAAATCAAGCGCTTTTTGGGAGGCAACCCAAAACTTCTTTTCCACTCTCTTAATTTTCTTTCCTACTCACTTATTTCTTTCTTATTCTCTCATTTTTCTTTCCCACTCTCTCATTTTTCTTTCTTACTCACCGAAACACATTACACTGTATTGAGATTTCAGTTTTCATTTTCATTTTAAGTTACCATGGATGAATCTCTTGCAAAGCTTAAGAACAGGTTCCCCACTCTTCCCAAAGATGTGCTCAGGAAGATCTATAGCTATCGACTTGAAAGGATGAAAGTATTCAATCGTTTGGGCCTTCCTGTGGACATACGCTGGATCATTGAAGCTAAGGTACGTTTAGCAGGTGAGATTCATAATTCATTTTTTAAACCTTTGCCAGGAATGGGAAGAAGTTCTTATTCCAAAAAGAGAAGAGCTAAAAGAATGAAGGTCTGTTATAAATGTGCAAGGTGGACATGTGATCAGCTCTGTAGAAGTAAAGGTATGGTTTCTGTAAATCGAGAAGATAAAATCCAATTTATAAAGGATGGACTGAGTAAGGAGTCACTGGATGATATCATTCAAACTCTTGAGACGCATCCGAGTGGTGATGTTCATCGTATTATTCTCGATTTAGCAGACATATTCAATAAAGAAAAGGAGCGCTATTGTCTTGGGAATCTGACGTTAAAAGACCCTGTTTGCCAGTTTATAAGAAAACTGGATGGGAAGCAAATCCTCGATTCATAGAAAGCGTTTAAGCCGTTTCTGGACGTAAAACCAGAGGAAGATGTGAGCCAAAATCACAACTACTGTACATAATCATGCGTGTGTTTAATTTGTTTTGTCTTTTTCTTAGCTTCTGTCTAATATTTCTTATCCTTTCGGCATTTTTTTTCCCTACTTTACTGTATCTTTTGACTTTCTGTCCTCTTTTTATTTAATTTCTTCACATAGTGGCCACCGGTCATTTGTGTCGGAAATTTTTTCAAACTTCTTTGAAAAATGTGTGATTTGTGTGATTTTGTTGTCGCTGTTTTAGTATTATATATATGTACTCTTTTATTTGTAAATATGCACACTTCCATCTGTAAAAATGAATACTTTCTCTTGTAAGCGTACATGGTCCGAGAGAAACAAAGAGAAAGAGGTTATTTCACAAAAATGTAGATTTACATCTATTTGCATTTTTGGTGAAACTGATTTGGGCAAGAAAGGAGAGTTTATAACAGCAGCAAATGAACTTGGAGCTGCATTAGCTGCCAGAAAAATCAACTTTGTGTACGGGGGAGGCATCCAGGGCCTAAAGGGAAGTATGGCCGTTTCTGCATCCATGAATGGAAGTAAGGGTTTAAGTGTAAGAGTGAAAGGGTTGCAAGATCATACTTTTTCCTTAGGACAAGTGTTACAGGTTTCAAGCTTGCCTGAACAGATGGGAGTAATGTTCCACCATGCTCAAGCTTTTATTGCTCTACCCGGTGGTTTGGAGACATTGGATGGCATATCTAGTGTTGCATATTGGGCTAAGCTAAACTGTCACAAAAAACCATTAGGATTGTTAAATGTTAACGGTTTTTATAATAACCTGTTGTCTTTTCTTGATCATGCTGTGGAAACAGGATTTATACCCCAAGCAACTCGCCACTCCATAATTGCTGCACCAACTGCTGATCAGCTGCTCGATCAAATGCAAACCTATGAACCTAAACCAGATCTACTTGTCAAGCAAATAGGTGGGCCATCTGCAGATCGCAGTCAGAAGCAGAACCCAGATACCACTCTTAAGTTGTAACTTTCCTTAATCTCTTAATTTTACTTTATTGTGTGTTTATGTTTTTAAAAAAAAAAACACCTCCTCTAAGCTCTAGAAGACATTGGGGACAATGTCTGATTTAGGTTGGGGGAGTAGAGAAAAAAAAAAAAAATTTTTTTGTTTTTCTTTTGTTAGTTAGTAAAACTATTAGATGCATGGGGTGTGGAAAAAGATGGCAGAGTAAGGAGTTATTCTTAACTCCTGAGACGCATTTCATTAGTTGCATTTTATTAGTTGCATGAATTTTTTTTTTATCTTTTTCAAAAAAAAAAAAAAATCTTTTTCAAGTGCTTTGTAATGATCTTAAGAAGTATATAAGTTTTAAGTATGGATCAATTGAATTTAGAGATTTTATAGCATGAATGAACAACTGATTGTTGCAATTGGTGATGAATTTTGAGATTGAATGAACTGAGTTTAAAAATTCCTAGCCGTGAGCTTCTAAGCCTATAATGATTATTTCTCTTATGTGTGATATTCACCTATTAAGTTGTCACTCTAGAACTTGCTTTAAATCTGGTTGAAATTACATCTCACATGCACATTCAAAAATGATAAAGGCATTTATTTTCTTTAGCCAGAGCCAAATAGCCAACCTTGCAATTATACCGTTGATAAGCCCCTTTGAGCCTAATTGACTATTTCTTTGTTTTCAACCTATTAACATATGCTTTAATGATATATCAAGTGCTTTTATCTTATTCGAAAGATTAGTGGAGCATTTGAAATTTTTGTGAAATGGGCTTTTGACAAAGTGTGGGGGTGTATCTATCATCAACTTTATAGTTGCAATTCAAAAAAAAATATAGAAAAAAAAAGAGAAAAAAAAATTATGAAAAAAAAAGAAAAAGAAAAGAAAAAAAAAAAAGAAAAAAAAAATGTTAAGTGTTTGAATTGTGGGTTGTTGTGATAAGATAAATTTATAAGTAGCCCATTTTTCAATTGCTCTATTTCTTTAGCCTTTCATATCATACTTTACATTCCTTTACCTTAACCCCATTACAACCCTTAAAAAGTCCTTTTGATTTGAATTATGCATGTGAATTAGGTAGTGGAGATTGAGATTTTTAGCAAGCCTATGGTAGTGCAATTTTTTCGGTTGAATTTGAGCGAAACACTTACCCTTAAACACTTGAGAGATTGAGAGAATGAGCTACAAGTACGAACTCAGTTTATTCATTTTCAATTATAGTTATCAATTTATATTTTCGTTGATTCATTAATACTATGATATCTTTATTTTTCAATTGTGTTCTTACTTATGACCTGACACATACTGGTCTTGTTTCATCTCTGCTCCCGCATAGATGACCAACCAGGGACATTTTAGGACAATCTTCATGAATTATCCAAGGATACAATTATCACAGTTAACATGCAAATAATATGATAACAGAATCGAGAAATTTCATTAAAATAAAAATGTTCAAAGTACAATGATTGGCCCTTAGGGCACAATTTCCAACATCTTATTGAAAAATGGAAGAGAAATCTATACACAAGCTATCTTTCTTTGAGTCAGAAAGGAATATAAGAAATCATGTAACATACGTTTCAAGGAATATAACCAAGTTTCAAAAATATATGAATATAAAGTGTGTGTAATGGACGGTATAGTACATCACAAGGTTACCTATAACTCTAAAGATGAAACAATTGTGTGCAGTTGTAAGAAGTATGAATTAACTGGTATCTTAAGTTGTCATACTCTTTGAGTATTTATCTTGTTGAATAAACTAGTTATTCCTCCAAGGTACATCCTTAAGAGATGGACCAAATATGCTCGGAGTGGATATGTTCTTGATAATAGTAGATGTAGAGTCAAAGAAGATACAAAGTTAGATGTCTCAAATCGTTTCAAAGATTTATGCCGAATTGTAGTTGAGATATCAAGTAAGGCTGCAGATTCTAATGATGCTACAACTTTTTTAACAAAAAAGTTTGTAGAATTAGGTGTGGAAGTTGATAAAATATTGAGCAAAAGTTCTTCCATTTCAAACCAACAAGATGTTAGTGAAGCTATGGCAAATGAGGAAAAAGATTCATTTCAAGTAAACATATTGACAAAAAAGAGGGCGTGTCTTGTGTTAAAGGTCATTCTAAAAGTGGTCTAGAAAAGAATTTAAAGAGAAAACAACGCTAAAAGGTATTTATAGAATACTAACATTTCATGTTCAGTTAAATTTTTTGTCTATCTTTATAAAATTTTTACATTCATATTTTTCATTTTAATTTGACCCAGGTTGATATGTCAAAGAATAATTTACGTAGACAGCAAGAAGCAACATTTGGAATAAAGCAAGGGCAGAACTATTTTATTAGATCATTTAGAGGGGATATTTTTCTTGTTACTTATTTATGTTCATTTTAAATTTAAGTAGCATACTTGCCAGATTAACATTTTAAAATTTTTGGTCAGTGCCTTGATATTTTCCCAAGTTAATTTAATTTTTTTTACATGTAGTTGCATTTTGTTCGAATGGACATTAAATCCAGTTTCAATGTTCATCACTTTGGTCATTGGTATCATACTTTTTCTAGTTGCAGTTTTATTTTTATGATTTGCAGTTTTACTTTTGTGCCACTAACAGCCACTAACAAATATCATTATATTAACTCAGGAGACCAATATATGAAATAAACAAAGTGGATGGCCAGGTCCAAACCAAAGCAGCACAAAGTAGGAAAAACCAATAAACACATATACAAGCACAAATTCACCTTCTTTTTTTTGTTATTTTCAAAATCAACAATTACAAATTCGATCAAAAAAAATCAACAATTACAAATATACAATCCAATGCCATAATCAACACCACGTTATAAATGAAAAAAATACACAATAATCATCTATATTCTACGTAAATTTATTGGTTATTGTACCACAGTAAAAAAATTTTCATAATTTAGTTAATTGTCTTCTAATTGAAACACAAGTCTCTGTTGAATGTAGATCTTCTCAGTCCAGATTATCCTCCAACACCTAGAACCAAAAGGACAAAATTCAATCATTCAGAACCAAATGAGCATTCATCTATTTTTGCAATCTTCCTTATGCATAAATGGGCATAAGTACATGCAAAGAATGCAATTTGTTATTATGATAAAATAAGTAAATGGTTATACATAATCAGATTGTGACACAACCTTAAAACCAAAACAACTTGGAGAAGAGAACAAGCACCCCACACAATATCATTTTTCACTTGGGTGAATCCCACACCTTTATTTGGCAACACATGCTGCAAGCCCCAGCTAATTGTGAAATCTGATGAAACATTATTGTGAGCTCATTTTTTGTTCTTCAAACAAGACTACGTCATTATCTGAGGCAAATTGGATAATCACCTCAGGACTTAAGGTTCTTGATTTCCTCAAGGCTAAGGAATTAGCTCCCATGAGTTGCATCAAGAATAACGCCAATTTTAAGATGAAATCCTCTCATGCTTTATCACTATATTGATAATGAAAGCAGGGGTTGATGTGATACAGAATTCACAAGAACAGAACACATTTGAGCAATCAAGCTTTGATGGTGAAGAGCATAATGAATAGAATGTCAAAGACCAACATGATTGCAGCTCCAAAGACTTAATATATAACAAAAGTGAGTTCCATACTGCAAATATATAGATATAGATTTTGATGACATCCAAAGACTTAATATATAACAAGGTGTGGAAATCCATATTAAATTTCTGGTAGATAAAATTGAATCTTAATTTGGATAATTTGGCCCATTTATATGAGATTTAAGCTCAAAAGCATGTCTCCTAGGAGCTCCAAATATAGTCTATATGTTGCAGGTTGGAAACTTCTACCAGGAATAACCCTGAAAAAAAATATAGAAGAATCAATATGGATCATCAATGCCCAAAATAACAGCACATTGGGAAACTCAAAAGGTAGACGCCATTTCAATATGATTAGATGGTAAAGTAGTGAATAAAAAAGAGAACATAAGCAACTACAATAAGAAATGACTAAACAAATTGATCACCGCTAAATCAAAAAAGTAAAAGAAAATTTGGTAAATCAAAATTGAATCACACACACACCTTTCATAGAGCAGAGCAAGAACAGAGCATAATGGAGGCACGATCTTCAATATGAAGGGCCACAACCCTTCCCCTTGGTCATGTCTAGGACATCGTTCCAGGATTGCCTTGGGCAGAAACCTCCATGGATAAGCCAAATCGTCGTCCCAGCTTCTGCTACTGTTGCAGAGTGGCCAGTTGAGGGTGCACCGTCATCCTCTCCTCTACGATCTCTGCTGTATTGGTAGTCCAACATCGCCGCCGTATCAGGTCTCAATGGGACATAGGGTTTCTTTTGGTTGGGTTGGTGAATGATGGACATAGACGGAGAGAGTTGGAGTTAGTGATGATGAGTAAAGATATCCAGGTGTCATTAAGTCATTATTGAACCGGAGGAATTGGTCTTATGGTATTGGACATAAGTTTGCTCCAAGTCTAAAACCTTGTCTAATCACCTGTTTCCACTTTTAACGATGAATGTGTGAATTCCTTGCTCTGAAGTGATGGATGGCAAAAGAAAAAACTTTTGTCCATGTAAAATATTTGATCCAAAAATTAAGTTAAAAGGAAAACCAATATCATCTTAAAAATAAAAATAACAATGATCATATCAATACCTGTGTGAGAGTATTTTTTATTTCATAAATTTAAAAATATTCATACATATAAATATGTCAATTCCTTTTTTTTCCCCATCCATAAATATGTCAATTCAGGCTCAAGTCAAAGCTTCATCTAAGCATATAGACTGCCAATTTGCTGGTTGAACCCTGATGGGATCTAACGTCTAAAATCAAATCATACCTTAGCTTGAAAAAGACATAAAGTTAATTTGGTGATATGTTAACTTCTGAACATTCACATTAAATTGGTGAAGATTTCTTATTTAATGTGAGAAGAAATTTCAACGAAATAATAAACAAGTTTGTTCATAGACTCTTTTTCACACACGTTATCTTTTGGGTTTTTTAATTAAAAAAAATTTCAAGAAGTCTTCAAAAAATCCTTCAAATGTGAAACTTTCTTAAGAAAATTGGGGAAATTTTTCCTATTAAAAATTATATCTTATATTAGTGAGAATGACCTAATAAATTATTATATTTAGAAAGTATTGATACTCTGTAAATTTTTGTATACAATGTACTGAAATTTTATTTGAGGCATTTTTCACCAATAAAATTTTAAATATGAGATTTTTACCTAGTTTCTCCAATTTTTGTAACACTTGTTATTGGCAACTAAATAAGTGTGTGGTCCAAATAAAAAAAATATTTATTTTTCTAGTTTAAGGTAATTGAAACATTTCTAAACCAGCGAAGATAAAAGTAAGTAAAAATTTCAGCCCGTTATTGCCTTCCTCTTAATTGAAAAAATTATATTAAAAACAATAAATTTATAAAAAGAGATATGGCTTAGATAATTAAACTTGTAAATACAATGGGAAAGAGGAGTTAATAATTGTATAGAACATTTTTTGTATCGGATCACGGTAAAATAACTGTTTCTTTGAGGACACAAGTCTAATAACAAAATTAATATAAAGATCAACCCCTCAAAATTGTTTAATATTAAGAACAAGAGGAGTAACTTCATTTCTTGTTTTTTTTTTAATTTAAAGTAGGGAGAAAATTTTTCTTTTAAAACACGAGGAAAAAGGTACGTAGACAACATTCTTTTTTCTCCCCAACAAATTTATACAGAAGTCAAATTTCTACCTTCTCTTTCAGAAAATTCAATAAAAATACTACTTTAATTTAGAAATTGCCAAAAGGTTGCTATAATATATAAAAGAATACATTGGTCAGATGGTAGGAATATGAGATTTTAATAGTAGGCCGAAAGACAAAACTGCCGATAAGAGTTTTTTTTTTTTTTTTTTTTATAAAAAAGAAGTCCATTATTTAAGCCATTTCCTATGCTTGCAATGACATTGAGTTATTGACAACGCCTCCCGCCATTTTTACAACTTAGTTAATGCAATTTAAAACTTTTTTTTTTCAATTTTTAAACTAGGTAATTCAACCAATGGAATAATTATTTTTCAAACTTTGGAATTTGATCGGCACAACAGAAAAATGAGAATGTGAGTATTGAGTCTTTGTTAGCGTTTAAGTGTGTGTTTGGGTAAGCCTCAAACTATGGTTTCCAAAGTTCTTTTTCGTAAATCGAGACAAAACTTTTCTCACATACTTACCTCATAAATCATAAAAGTTATTTTTAAAAAATTAATCTAAACAAATACTAAGAGTCAACAATCAACTAATTGTCTGTGGAACTTTTTTTTCCTTGGTACAAAGTAGGCCAAAATTTTCACAAAAATAATGAAAATTTGTCGGTAGCTCTTTTTGACTCCATGTCAACAATACTCTTTTTTGGGTTTTTCTTTTCTTTTTTTAAGAATAAGAAATTTTCGTTACGGTGTGATTACTTTCCTTGTTTTGTTTATGTACCCTGAAAGTGAATTTTTTGTTGTTTCTTGTTTGAATAAGGATTTTTCACTATACATTGAAATATCATCCAAATGTGTTGTGCCAACTAGTCATTTTTTTTTTGATGAAAAAAAAGTTTAGGTAGGTTCGGCACCAGTCCCCTACCAAGGCCAGGGCACGGCCCCAGGGCTCTTCGAGCACTTACAAGGGACTTACGAGATCGCCTACCAATGAGGTCTCCCCATCAGTCAGAGGGTTCGAACACACTCCCTTGTGATCGGGGTGGCAAGACCTTAACCAACTGTGCCAAACCTCATTGGTAACTAGTCATTTTAAAAATAAATGAAAGTTGGTAGAGAGGTGGTAATGCGGGTTGGCCTGCGGTTTATGGGCCAGCCCGCGTTGGTTACGGGCTGTGATGGGATGGGAAGGTGTAGCCCACCCCCTTCGCGGGCTGGCAAAGCCTGTTTAGCCCACTAGCCCTTCAATTTTTTTTTTTTACATTTCACTCTTTTTTTTAAAATTTTTAATCTCTTTCTTTTTCACCCGCTCATATCACACTTTTTTTTTTTATACATTTGTGTTATGAAGTCAATTTCATTCTTACTTTCCTTTTTTTTTTCATCTATTCACATCACAAAACTATATAAACACATCTCTTTTAAATTTAATAATAGTAAAATAAATAAATATAATATGAAAATAAGTGTCAAATAAAAAGTATGGGGAATTAATTAAATACATCATCAAAGGAAAAGAGATAAGGGACTAAGGGTATTTGAGAAAAAACTATAATAAATAAATAAAGCGGGCCAACCCGCCAGCCTGGCCCGAATTACTGCCTCTAAAAGTTGGTGAGAGCTAGCGTCAAATATCAAATCAAATCTTAGCTTCAAAAAACATAAAAATAATTGGAAGTTGGTGAGAGCATTCACATTGTGTTGGTAGACATTTCCTTTTTTTTTTGGGTAATAAAATGATCAAATATATAAAATGTAAATAATTGGATAACTAAAATGAATAATCAGAAAAAGATTGCAGCACTAAGCTAAGTTTGTATCTTTACCTAAAGTAACACTGAAATTTAAATAGATCAAGAGACTATTGAACAAATTTACGGGTTGTTGATTATTCATTACTACTTAATTGCATATATATGATGCTTAATAAATATTAGTTATAGCGAATAAATGTAATGTATGTCGAGGCAAAGGTCGCGCAAGAATATATAACACTAAAACATAATGGTTAAAGATACACCGCTATTTATTGAGAGGCAAAATTCATAAAAATAAAAACATTACGGTTGTAATTATTAACTTTCATGTATTTACTGACAAAAATGACAGTTTTTATGAAACATTTGTTATATAACACTTTCAAACGATTTGTCTTCAAACCTTATATTAGGGAAAAAAAATATATAATGGTTATAACAAGTAATCGTAAAGTATGACTTCTAGTGAAATACTTAACGGTTAAAAATGATAATCGCCATATATAAGAATCGTGATTCTGAAACAATTTTATTGGACAATACTTGACTATTTTTCACAAAGAACCTTATTATTTATCCTTTAAGAATACTTAGTGGTTAAAAATGATAATAATCATATATAAGAATACGAGATTTTGAAAAACATCAAATAGAAGGGGATGAGATTCTAAAAATTTATTTGATAATACTTGACGATTCTTCACAAAGAACCATTATTTATTCTTTAAGAATATTTAATAGTTAAAAATAATAACTATCATATATAAGAATGCAGGATTTTGAAAAATATCAAATACAAGGAGATGAGATTCTTAAAAAAAAAAATTATTTGATAATATTTGATGGTTCTTCCCAAAAAACTAATGTATTATTTAAAAATACTTAACGGTTAAAATTGATAATCATTATATATATAAGAAGGCAGAATTTTGAAAAGTATAAAATAAATGGAGGCATGATTCTAAAAAGTTTTATATGATAATACTTGATAGCTATTTTGTATTCTTTAATATTATAAGGCGAGATTCTAGAAAATGTCAAATATAAGAAGACGGAATTATAAAAAAATTTATTTAACACAATTCTTCTAACTCATTCTCAAACATTTTTTGAGATTCCCTTGGGTTGCATACTCTTTTTGTCATGGGTTTTGCTCTACCACTATAGGTCTTATCCTCTACCACTACCATGATTCTTCACTCTACAACTCCTTCCTCTCGTAATTCTTTCTTGTGTAAGCTTTCATTTTTTTCTAATTAACTTTTGTATTTTTATTTTTTATATATAACAAGAGTTCACTAGTTGAAGCTCAAGGTCACTGGTTGAGATTATCTAAGAAAAAGAATCGCAAATCAAAAAAGACATCTAATTTCAAATCATAGTCGTTGAAGACAAATAGAGAGTACGAGAAAAGAGGATTAGGTATAAAATGCTAAATTTTTTTATCGTTGTATTATTATAATAAAAATAATTTTGACTACACTAGATTATATTGACTAAAAATTAGTAACAAATTTTCCTCCTAATTTTTTGCAATTAAACCATAATCTATTTGATTGTTGGTTAATTCCTTAATTTTAAATATCTCACTTTTTTAAACTTTAGCAACTAAAAATTTTGTTGAATCAGGTTTAACATTTGCTCTAGTTTTTATATTTACCATTTTTAATATATATATATATATATATATATTAATTTCCATATTTATATTCTGAAAGGTGAGTATTGAGCCTTTTAAGAGTTAACAATGCAAACTTGTGTGGAAATTTTTTTTTAGCATAAAGTAGGCCAAAATTTCCAGTAAATAATGCCAACTTGTCAATATCTCTTTTTAACTCCAAGTCAACAACCCTCTTTTGTTGGGGTTCTTTCTCTCTCTCTCTCTCAAACAATTTGAAGTGATTTGATTTTAAAAAAATTTCAATTAAATACCATTTGAATTTAAAAAATCTCAAAATATATGTTAAAACATTGAAAGAAACAAAGGTCACAAGGGAAGAATCTGGGATTTTTAAAATTTTGTACTTTTTTTTAAAGGCAAATACCCCTCGCAAGTCAAAGGTCTGCAGGCGTCGGGGCTCTGTTGGTAGGCACCACCCTGCTGATATAGCCGAGAATACAGGCTAGCCTGGCCCTACAAGGTTGTCCCGTTTAATCCCACTTCCTGTAAAATGCATAATTTTTGAAATCCGTGGCCCTACGAGATTGGCCCTTCAAGGGGCTCAGACCTAAACTTATTTTAATTCAAATAAAATTCACTTTCAAGTTTTATAATTTATTTATTATTTTGCTTTAAATTGATATACATTATTTTTAGAACTTATAAATCTCTAGTTAAAATAATTATCTAATGTCCAAATTAACATTTGTTTAAAGTTTTCATGAAAAACCCATTGTAGAAAAACAAATAAATCACACCATTTAATAAGTGTTAGCCTATTACTAATACTCTATAAGGTACTTAGGTATCTCTCATATTGATAATTTAATCTAATGATATTATATATATTAATTTATTTTTAAAAAAATATTAAAAGGGCCTAAAAGGGTCGGCCTTGCAGCCCTTTTAGACCCGACTCCTACTGGAGCCTCTAAATCATAAGCCTGGTCCTTGACAGGCTCGACCTGATTTCCCGGCTCTAACTGCTGACAGCCCTACAACTAGAGCTTAGATGACAACCTGAGTAAAGCGATTAACCACTTAGTCAAGCATAAATTATAAAGATTGACAACTTGAACTCCCTAGGCCCTATAAGATGTTATTAACAAATTGAATAAAGGTAATAACAACTTCAGTATAGCAATTCGCAACTATAGTATAGAGATTGACTGCTTGGGGAGCTTAAATTATCCATCTCTATACCGAAGTTGTTAAAATTCTATACTCAAGTTGTCGATGATACCTAATAGGAGTATAGGCAATGACAACTTAAGTGTGGGCAATAACAACTTGCGTATAGTAATTAGCAATTTGAGAAGCACAAATTGTCAATCTCTATACTTAAGTTATCATTGCATTTATTCAACTTTTCAACGACGTCTGATAGGCCTTAACTAGTTTAAGCTGTCAATATCTATACCTAAGTAGTTAATTGCTATATTCATGTTGTCACCGGTGCTCCAACAGCCTACTTGCCTACGGGGTGGTCCCAGCCGACTACTGACGAGGGATCATTCCTTTTAAACAAAAATTGAGGGACATTTTGTTATAAACACATAAACTTTAAAATCTTAGATTCCCACCATTTCACGTTTCTATCATTTCTATTTCTTAACAATCTTTTGGAATTTTTCGAGTAGAAATGGTGATTAAGTAGAATTTTTCCCTTTCCCCCTTATTATGTGTCTGTACTAACCCAAAAAGAAGGGCAAGTGCGTAGAAATTTCTATGGAAATCAATTTTTTTTGTTCTTTTTTTCCCGATGACTTTTTTGTTCTTCTTTGAAGTAGGATCTTCAGCTACACAATAAAAATGGATTGGTACGGACACGTCTTGACCATATATTATTAACATGGGTGGTAGTGGCATAATCAAATCGAGGCTAAAGACTTGAAGTTAAATAGGACGAAATTTCAACCCCAACAATTAGATGAGATGGTAGGGTCTCTTCTAGTTTAACCACAGGTCTTAAGTTTGAGACGTGGAAACACTGCATCTTAAAGGCCAAGGGCACCAACCTTAATGGTTCCTACCATATCTCGATCCAGATTAGTCCGAGGCCATTGAAGTGCCTGAAAGATGGCCTGTCTTAGGATACCGGGTGTTTACACGCAAAAAAATAGGACAAAATTTCCATGAAATAATAGAAAACTTTCGCTGGGAGCTCTTTTGACTCCAAGTCAACCACTCTTTGTTTCTTTTGTTTTTTTATTGTTTCAAGATTACTAAATTTCCCAGAAGCTAATATGCTTTTCTTCTTGTTTTGTTACTAATATTTTTGTTTATTTTTCAAGCAAAAGTCATCGATATGTATACTTAAGTTGTTAAAATATATACTAAAGTAGTAAACAAGGTACTTGTTGAATATTTCCTCATAACTACTTTAGTTTCACTTCGGTGGTATGACATCTTTTTTTTTTTTTTGAATTTCTCAAACAAAAGTTGTTAATATGTATATTTGAATTGTTAATTTGTATACTATAGTAGGGAACATGGATACTTGTTGAATATTTCCTAAGATGGTGCATCACAATACAATTTAAAGATCATCAAGTGCATAAATTGCTACCAATCTATTAGTCAAGCAAAATGTATCCAAAACAGAAGTAAAGCCCAAGCACAAAAAACCCAAGAGAACTAGATTCAAAACAAAAAGGCACATGTAGCCCTTTTTGATTTCCATTACCAGCACCAGCGGAGCTATCATCTTCTAACCTACTATGAAAAAGAATATAATATTCTACTATTGCTGGTCAGGTTCCCATCTGTCCAACCAACCCTCTTTGAACTCCTTCATTAGCTGAGCTTGGGTCCGGAATGCTACCTCTGCGGCGACATCCTCAGATTGGTTCTTCAACCCACTATTTTCGCAATGTGCAACTGACAACTAAAGCTTTGCCGTTGCGAGCTCCTTTGTCACCTGCTCTTCCTATGCTTCAAGTTGAGCTTCGAATCCAACATACACACTGCAACTTGTCATAAGTCTTGGATTGTCTTGTCTTTCTTGATCGTAGGATTGAAAAAGCCTTGAACGGATGAGATTGCGGGTTCACTCTCCAAGTCAGTAGTTAATTGGACTTGAAGAGTAGGGGCCTTAATGTAGGGCCCAAAAGTATATGCTCAAGCCCATAAATAAAATGATTTACATAGAGAAAGCCTAGCGGCACATGCTCTATAGCCATAGCCTAAGAGTTCGTTTATTTGCTCCCACAGAAGACTAAGTCATGCTAAGGAGGTAGTGTGTTGTATTTGATTCGAAGTAAAGGGATCTCCTCCCTAGATCTACTAATATCTAGGAAAAGTGGAACTAACCGAGCCCTCTTGTGTGGTGCTATAAATAGGAGTAGTCTAGTGTGGAGCAGTGAGCAAAAAAAAAAAAAAAAGACTCTCAAAGACTCCTCTCATACCAAGTTCATTTTTGTTCTTATTGCTCAATACTCAATTGCCAAATCAGTTCCTCATCTCTTAATATCCTCCTTACAGTATATCAATTGTTCCATATTTTATAAAAACTCTACGTTGTCGGTGACCCTCTAATTAAAATCTCTATTGTAAAATTTTGGTTCTACACAAGCTATTGACAAGTTTAGTTAAGGAATTCTATACTTTTCATTAGATTTTAACAATGTTCGTTTACCAAGTTAAAAAGTTACACTATTAGACCATTGACAAATTTAGTTAAGGAATTCACTACTTTTCATTAGGTTTTAACAACTTTTGTCTACAAAATAAAAAATTTACACTATTAAGTCATTGACAAGTTTAGTCAAGGAATTCACTAATTTTCATTAAATTTTAACAACTTTTGTTTACCAAGTAAAAAATTTACACTATAAGGCAATATTTTAAAAGTGAGGCTAGATGTTGACAGAAAATGTTAGAGGGTTATGGTTTGTTTGGTCGGATTGGCGGTTGAACCTGTAACATAATAATTAAATTAAAAATAATATTTTTATATACATATAATGTTATAGATGTAAAAAAAATAAAATTATTAAATAATTTGAAAATATAAACAAACTTACGTGTAAGTTACATCTCAATATTAATGACACATAACAGTATTCTCCAAAAAGTAATCTATTAAATTTAAATATTTTAAATAATACATATATATGCATACATATATATAAATGATAAAGATAATGATTAATAAAATTCTTATTATTTTCCTTTTTTAAGTTAAAAAAAAAATTAAGACACAACCTCTTTTTTTAATATAAAAAAAGACGAACGATAATAAAATATTGAAAATCAGCTCGTTTTATTCTTTGATAAAGTGGCAAAAACGGTTATTCATGGTTTAATGCAGTTTTTTTTTGGAGAAAATCCCAAAAAACTTGGAATTCGCAAAATTCTAATTCAGGTATTTTCTAAGAAAAAAGTTAGGAATTGCTAATCAAATTTTGACATTTTCTAATCAACTCTTGCGAAATAACTTGATCTAGCATTTTACAATTTCAAAGTTCTTTTTTAGGGATTCTCCTTTTTTTTTTAATTTCAATTGTATCGTTTTATATTTTTATTTTTAATAAAAAATAATATTTCTTTCTCATCATCTCTGATCTAAACATTCCAACAGAGTACAAACCAACATTCAAGAGGTAGTTGGCCAAAAAACAAAACATTCAAGAGGTAGCACCATGGTCTTACTCTTTTATCCATTGGTTGAAGGTAAATATCTAATTGGAACTCTTTCCAATGCAGTCTCTTCTCTTTCGAATTCAACCTCTCGGTCCTTGTTTATTGTACTCAGAAAGTAACTTTCACTTTGCGAAAAAAAAAAAAGAAAGCAACTTTCACTTTTTATTATTTTTTGATTTTTTTTTCACTCACTCGTTTTCTGTAATGTCGGCCCCTCTTCTTTTTGTTGTCATTCATCTCCTTTCTTTCCTTCCTTATGGTCCATCATGCATGCGTCCGGCTTCTCTCCCTTTTACTTTTTCATACTTTTTCTCTCCTTTACCTAAAACTACTCCGTTTTATGTGTAAAAAGACAGGCGGCTGGCCCCTTTTTTTCAAAAATAATATCTAACATCCTGAAATACTTTTTAGTGACACTTAGTATTCTAAAATATTTTTTTGTGTATTCATCACCTTAAAATATTTTTCTAATTGCAACGAGCAGTCAATAAAATAGGATTGACCTACATCAGGATCAGCTTTGAGTCCTTATTTGTTTAACTTAGTGGTAGATGTTCTATCTGAGCCTATAAAAAAGGAGATCCCTAAATACATGCTTTTTGCAGATGATATAGTTTTGTTGGCTGATACCAGATAGGAAATTAATTCTAAACTTGAGATATGGAGACGGACTTTGGAATTGAAGGGCTTTCATCTGATTAGGAGCAAAACTTAATATTTGCATTGCAAGTATGAAAAGAGACAATGTCGAAGTAAAGTAAAAGTTAAATTAGGGGGCAAGTCATTCCGCAAGTGACAAAATTTAGGTATTTGGGATCAATTATACAACAAGATGGTGAAATTGGTGGAGATCTTAATCATAGAATTCAAGCTAGATGGAATAAATGGAGAAAAACTAGTGGAGTTATTTGTGATCAGAAGGTATCTAATAAGGTACAAGGGAAGTTCTACCGCATTGCTATAAGACCAGCAATGCTATATAGTAGTGAGTGTTGAACTTTAAAGGGACAACATGAACATAAAATGGGTGTGGCCAAGATGAGGATGTTGAGATGGTTATGTGGTCACACAAGAAATGATAAGATTCATAATAATCATATACGTGAAAGAGTTGGAGTGGTTTCCATTGAAGGAAAAATGGTAGAAAGTCATTTGAGGTAGTTTGAACATGTTCAACAAAGGCCATTGAATGCATCGGTGAGGAGATTTGATCAAGCAGTATAGAGTCCTATAAAACGAGATCACGAAAGGCCGAAGCAAAATCTCAATGAGGTAATAGAGAGAGATCTTTTGATTAATAATATACCTAAAGATATGGTTTTTGACAAAGCACAATGTTGTTATCCGATCCATGTAGCCGACCCCACCTACTGGGATAAAGGCTTTATTGTTGTTACTACTGCAACAAGCAGTCTAAACTTAATATGTGGAGTATTGATAAAAAGAATATTTCAGGGGATTATATGCAAAAAAAAAAAAAAGGATAATGGGTGTTATTGAAAAAATTATTTAAGGTACTGAGTGAGCTAACAATTAATTTATGATACTGGGTGTAACTAAAAAAAATACTTTAGAGTAGAGTTTGCTAGACAGTAGTTACTACTGAAAAAATATTTAAGGATGATCAGTGCATCAAAATTTATTTTAGGATATTAGGCGTCACTAAAAAAATACTTTAAGGTGCTTAATGTTTTTTTTGAAGTATTTTTTTAAGGGCTCAACCTCCCTTTTTAACACAAAAAAAGATGTAATTTTGGGTAAAGAAGAGGAAAGGGATGAGAAAGTAAGGGAGAGGAGCCGGACTCGTCCATCATCCTTACTATTGTCACCATTTTCTCATTCAAAAATTGCGACAAAATTAATAGAAGATCACATTTCTTAGGTGCAAATTGGTACGATTCTCCTTTTCTTGTCATCCTTCTCTCCTTCTGGACCCCTTTTTTTCTGTTCCCCTCTTCTTTTTCATTCCTGTCATGGTGTGTTTCAATTTTTGACCCGACCGGCCATCATTGATCCGCCTCCAGCTTCCGGCTGCTTACTGATTTCCGATCTAAATCCTGGCTTGAGGTGCCTCATTTTGGTCCAACGCTACTGACCTACTTGCTTCTCTTGCCAGTTGCTGGCTGAACCGGTCAGACCATTCGTTTTAACTTCAATAACATTGCTATTAGACCATTGACAAGTTTAGTTAAGGATTTCACTACCTTTCATTAGGTTTTAATAACTTTTGATTACCAAGTGAATTTCTCCCGTAGGAGCTCCAGTGTCGGCCACCAGAGCTCCGGCGACTTGCCGACAGCTGGATGGAGGGTTAATGTTTATTTTTTATAAAAAAAAGTGTGAGGACATTTTTGTCATTTCCTTTAAATTTCAAAAGGACATAGCATCTTATAGGGATGTTGAAATTTGAAGAACCTCTTTATCCTATAGCATGTTAAATGGTCCTTATGTGTCTTTGGCCCTTATTTTATTGAGTTTGTATTAATTAAAAAATTTCAAGGAATATTGAAATTCATTCAAAACAAAATGTTTCTGGAAAAATTTAGAAAGGGTTCTCCATTAAAAATTTATTGGTGAGAAGTATCTAAATCTGATTTAAGGTAATCAAAATTTTGTTTGAACCAACAAAGAAAAAATAAAAAAAAATAAATAGTTGATTTGACCGTGTCTTTACACCTTGGGGTCAAATGCAAAATATTTTTAATCTAAGAATTGCAGTACAATGCAACACTCGGGTTGTTCTCTTGAGGAGCCTTTATTGAGCTACCTAAATAACCTAATTATCATGCAAATACACTAAAACAAAGAGAAATGGATTTTGGATTTTTCAAATTAATATCTAAAAGAAAATGCAAATTAATTAAATGCTAATCTATTATTTTTGGTATTTTTCTTATGAAAATAGAGAATAAGTAAAAGTGAATGAAATGGTATGGAGTCGAAAATATGAATAAAGAATGCTCTTGGTAATGAAGAAGTGACAATTCTTGCTCAAAAAGATTATGGGAGTTAATTTTCTCGAAGTCTTGAAAATAAAACCCCAAACGATCACTCGGGTTTAGTGTTCTTAATTAATAGTTACTCCTGCGAACGCAGCTAGTAACTATCCCTTAAGGCACTATTAGGAACCACTTAGTGTGCGATTAAAATGGATAACTATAACTTGTTTCCTCTTAATATGAATGCGATAACACGACACTCAATTGATCTAATTCAATTATAACATCTAACAATAACACGTAGAAAGCATAATATCTTTGAATCAATAAGGAAATGTATATATAAAAATCCCACAAGCTATAAAAATCCAATTCAATCGCAAATATCAAACCAACAGAGATAATTAACATTAATCTCAGTTTTAGAATCATATACAATAATTCCTAAAACTAGGCAATTTAAATATATAATTCTAGACTACTGGAATGATGGAAAAACTCCCCTATCTATGCCATTGAGCTCAAGCAACTCTTCAGCCCCAAGAAGTAGTGAAAATCAGCTACACATAGCCACTGCCATCTCTAGAATCAATTGCCCAACCAAAATTGCCATGGATGCTAATGGAAGTATTGACTTAATGGAAAAGAGGAAGAAGGCAGTGGTTTCTGGGTGGAATGAAAGAGAGCTGAATTGGAATGGTGAAAAGATGAAGCTGGTCTGGTGGTGGCGATTGAGAACAGGGCCACTGGTCAAAGAGATGGAGAAACTTCCGACGATGGTGAGCTTGGAATAGAGGAATGTTAGAGCTGTGAAGAACTGAAGTGGTGGATAGTGGTGCTCACTGGTGGTCTGGAAGAATGGAGGTCAGTGGCTGTGGTGGACCAAGAGGAAGGCCAATAGTGCTCTCAGTTCAAATCTCTTCTCTCCAGCTCCCTCTCCTCAATCCACGGCGCTCACTCTATTTTTGGATCTGTCTCTTTCAGCTTATGAACGGTGATTGTGGTTGGGGGTCACCGGCGGCTATGGTGAGGAGGAGGAAGGCTGCCGGCGACAAGGAAAGATGAAAGAAGGAAGAGGATGAAGGTGGTCTCCGGTCTGAAAAACTCCTTCCTACAGCGCAACACTGTCTGTATCTATATTCCCTTTTTTCTCGCGTTTTCGGGTTACTTTGCTTCAACATCCGGCCCTGTTCAGCTGCCCTATTTTTCTCCAGCTCTGAGCCACTAATCAGTAACCTAATTCCCTAGTCAAAACTTGCGTTTTGACCAGGGACTTAAACGAACATTTAAAAAATTTTGATTGGGGACTCCAATGACACTTTTTTTGAATTTTTTTGGAACCAAATCAGAATTTATTGAAATTTTGGGTTCTTTCTGTAATTTCTACTGTCCCTTTTCTTCATTCACCTATAATTTTCAGAATTTCTTAGGCCCTTTTCTGTAATTTTTCCCAAGCTTCAAAATATTAATTCTAACCCTCCAGATATCAAAATTTCTTCCTTCACACCTACAATGCAAGTTTAAGCACAAGGTAGCTCCAAGAAACAATTGTACAAAATAATTAACAAATTATAACAATTTCACCCCTAATTGTAATTAATTCAATACAATCGTCCCTAGCTAAAATTAATGCTTAATCATGCAATAATGTCCCATCAAATCCATTAAAAATCCCAATTTAATTATAAAATCTTATATAAAAATATAGTTCAATCAATAGTGTTATGAATATTAATTATATGAATGTTCATTGACTCACAAGCTAACAAGAGGCTTCCTCCACAAGCCATAAAGAAGCTTCCTCTCTAAGCCAACAAGAGCAAGGAACAAAAAATAGGACCAGCAATGAACCAGTTACGGCACAACTTCAAGGGTTAATGGGTCAACCGGTGATCGAACTGGACATATTAAAATATTGTAATTTAATAGTGGCAATATATATATTAATATATTTTTAAACTTCTATAGATAAAAATCAAGATCTTTAGAAAAAATGCTTAAAATCTATTAGTATTAGTTATGATGCCTATACTTATGCAATGATATCTCCTTTTCTATAATTATTATATCCTTTTAAATAGTTTTTTTCATCATAATCATCTTTTTTTTTAGATTTATTCTTTCTTTACCTACTTTTCTCTTCATCTTGGTCTTCAACCTTTCATTTTCCCTAAAAAATAGCACGAGATAATAGTTGGAAAAATTTAAGAAAATAAAAAATAAAAAGGAAACTAGTCCAACCAGTAAACCATCAGTTCTGACCGGTTCACGGTCAGATGGCTGAACTAGACCGAACCACTGACCGGTTCAACCGCTCGGTCCAATCCCTTTTTTGTACTATGAACAAGAGGATTCTCCTACAAGTCTTTCTTAATAGTAGCTTCTCCTGCAAGACTCTTAAAAGTTTATAAATAGAAGCCTTGTGTAAGTATTGTGGCGACACAAGAATTTAAATGGGAAGTACTCTCTACTTTTTCTCGAACTTTCTCTCTTCTCTTATCTCTTACTCTCTTATTTTAAATATCTTTATTTTTATAACAAATAGAGATTTTAAAGAAAGAATGAAAATTTGTCAAGACTAGCTGTTTGGGACTCAGTCAACAATCTGTAGTTTGGTTTACACTTCAGAGCCATATAGACACGGCGTTTTCATGAAAATGCAGTGAAAGTTGTTTCCTACAAACACTTTTTGACTCCAAGTCAATTATAGTTCCTTTGATTTTATTTTAAGGAGTTTTATTTAGCCCCAGGGATTTTTCAATACTTTCAAATGCTATGAATTACATATACACATATACAAGTTGATTAACGAGTCAATTCTCTTTTACAATTAGGAAGTCATATATTTGATCCCGCTTGTAACCTCAGCCCTCTAGTGCCTGCTCTCTTAATTAAAATTAAAAAATATATTAAAAACAATAAATATGTAAAAAAGGGATATGCTAAAGATTAATCTTATATATACAATGGGAAAGATCAAGAGGACAATCCAGAACCTTTCGTGGGTTTTTTTTTTTGTTTTGGGGGGGGGGGGGGGGGGGGGGGAAGGACATATTAAAGAAATTAAACGGGAAAAGGCTTAACACCTACAAAAAAATCCAAACGCTCTTCAGAAAATGAAAAGGGTTTAGTGCTTTAGGGGGGTTGTGGGGTGGGGGGATAAGAGGACATATTAAGGAAATCAAACTGGAAAAGGCTCAACACCAAGCCAAAAACTTTTCAGAAAATGAAAAGGATTTAATGCTTGTTTGGAATCATGTTTGGGACTCTCAACAGTATTATTCACGTAAATCAAGGTAAAACTCCTCTCACAAACTTACCTCATATATTGTAAATTACGATTGAAAAGCTGTTTTTGAAGGTTCCAATTACTATTCCAAACAAGCACTAACATATCAAGAATTTCCCCCTTATAGCATATAATGATATAAGTCACAAAGCTACTGGTGGTAATTCGGGCTGGCCTGTGGATTGGCCAACCAGCGTGGGCTGCGGGTTGAGGCACCAGCCTGCCCCCTTTACGGGCTGGCTTTTGCCAGTCCAAGCCTGTTTAGGTGGGCTGGCCCGCCAGCCCGCCAATTTGTTTTTTTTTAATTTCACTTTTTTTAAAAAAAAAAAATTTACTCTCTTTCTCTTTCATCCGCTCATATCACACTTCTTTTCTTTCATACATTTGTCATTTGTGTTATGAAGTCAATTTTATTCTTACTTTTCTTTTTTTTTTTTCATCTATTAACATCACAAAACTATACAAACACATCTCTTAAATTTAATAATAGTGGAATAAATCAATATAATATGAAAATAAGTGTCAAATAAAAAGTATGAGGAATTAATTAAATACATCATCAAAGGAAAGAAGACAAGGGACTAAGGGTATTTTAGAAAAAAAGCTAAAAAAAAATAAATTAAATAATACGGGCCACCCTGTATCAGCCTGTGTTTTAAAAGGGCTGGATTTCTCCAGCCCGAACCCGTTAATTTGGGCGGGCTAACGGGCCCAACCTGCTAGCCCGATCTATTTTACCAGTTCTACACAAAGCCCTCTCAACAGAGACTTTCTTCTACCCAAAAAAAATTGAAAAAACAAAAAAGCCTAAACTGATCATCACAGTTCATTACAAAACTAAGACTTCTTTACCAATGACCATGCTAACACACTCTATCATCGATATGACCAAACAAAACATCATGCATGTCTTATTTTCTGCTATCATGAAACATAAAATGTCCCACTAATTTGTACTCCTACTTATAACCAGACCTCATTAATTAGTCAGCACAATGCTTCATTGCATAACTCCAAAAATATTAACTTACAAATGTATATAATGTGGTCCAATACAAACTTGTATAATTACTATACAACTATAAAGCATCATGAGATTGACTTTGTCCCTTCATCTTTAGTGTCCTGGGCTTGCTTCTGGCAGGAAGCAACTATATTGCACAAGCCAAAATATTTCAGCTTAAATTTAAGCAAATCAATAAAATGAGCATCATAAAGCACTATAATGGTGTAAAGGCCAGATATTTCTTAAAAAATTCTTGTAGTCAGAGAATGATAATTAATTTCTATAGATTAAACTGATGGAACATGCATCTGCTTGGGAATCAAATGCTACATAACTCCATTCGCTTCCAAAATATTGTTAACACAATTTCCATACATCTTTCAGGAAAGAAAGGTTTGATATTATTGTTTGTCCTTACAGTTTGATCAAAATTTGGTTTTGGTTCCTATAATTTTATAAGGATTTGGTCTAAATTTAAATAAAGGAAACAAAACCAAACCTCGATAAAAATATAGTGATCAACCATTAAATTGAGACCAAATCCTTGTGAAACAATAAGGACCAAAATCAATAATTTGAAACTATAAGGATCAAAACCAAAAATTCAATCAAACTAAAAGAATTAATAGTAGTATTAAACCCAAGAACAATAACCAACAGCTCGCCTTATTTGTTAGTGCAAGTGTATATAAAAGAAGTTAGAAAATGAGATAGAGACACTAACTCATAACAAAATTAGGGAGCTCAAATATAAGCGAAGCAGAAGCTTAATCAAAGGGATAATAGCAGGCACCTGATAGCAAGTTATTAGGGAAGTGACAAATCCAAAGGCTCCAATCATGTGGGGAGTAACCTTCTTGGATGCCAATTGAAGCAGTCCCACTGCTACAACTATATCCATTGCTGCCTTGGTAAGTGCTAGAGTACTCTCATTCAACTCTTTTAGTTTAGCACGATATTGCTCATTCTGCAATCATCAGGAATTGGATTAAATGAAATGTAGTTTCTAAATGGAGGATACTGCTGTTACTATCCCAAGTAATGTGAAAAGAGAGGGAAAAAAGAAGAAGAAAGAAACTATGAAGAACCTATACATCATATTTGTTATTGTTCTTGAGTTCCATCTCTAACTTCTCCATTGATGTAGAGAGTCTCCCAATCTCTCCAAGCTAATAGAAGTTAGAACACACCATAAAAGTGTTAATAGAGAGCAGAGGAAGGAGTCTTTGCTCGTATGGACACATTTAAAGTATAGGAAATAGAAAGGGAAGCTACAAACCTCAACCAAGGTGCTACACACTAAGGAGCCCATCCAACAAAAAAGTGATATTCGGCCCATTAACTCAGTACATTCTTTGTTCTGTAGTTAGACCAAAAAAGGTTACATGTATAACTCGAATACTTGGTGAAAATTTCATATGAATAATTCAAGGAACAAACTCAACTTATTAGGGAAACATTTTGAGTTCTACCTGGTCGATGCCTGATCTACCAAGCCACACAAATTGGTCAAGAAACAAGAAAGTTGACAGCAATGCATTTTTGGACTGAAAACAGCATTAACCATTATATCAAACATAAGAATGAGGAACAAAATAAGAGGGTGATAAAAAGGTTGAATAACTCTTATAAAGCTTGTACCTTTCCCAAAAAAATTAAGGGAAGGGGAGTCCTGCAGAGAGCAGTACTTACCAAAGTGTGTAGGTCATTGACAAACTGCATACTAATTTGCAATTTCTTTTCTATGTAAAAAATTATTCTGAGTGTAAGAAGAGACCAATACCTTGCAAAATAATTTTTTTGAAACTTTCTTCCACAATTTACTTTCTAGTTTTGTAATTGCAGAAACAAAGAATAACATCCAGACTAATAGAACACTACTAGAAAAAATGGTTTTAATATCCCTCTTTTTGGCCTTTTAACGTATAAAAACAGAGGGATGTCTATCTGAGGGTCATGGAAAAAAATGTCAATAACGTCCGTAAAATAGGGGACATTAAATAGGCAAGACTTTAGACGTCCCCAGTTTATACTGGGGACGTCTAAGTGACCTTTAGACATCCCCAGTTTAGACTAGGGACATCTAAAGTGTACCTTTAGACGTCCTCAATTCATAATGGGGACGTCTAAAGTGCCGCCCCCCATTTCCCACGTCCCTTTTTATTTTAAGGATGTTGAAAGTTTTTCTTAAATGGCCTTTTTATATATATTTCACTGTCTGAAAAATGTAAACTGCAGAAATAGGATGGAAACAATAGAATAAAACAACAACAGTTCAATAGAATGGAAACAACAACTTGAAACACAATGATCAACCTAAGGCTCTACTACATGCAATAACTTTAAGGAGTAGCAAACAAATTAACTAACAAACCACACAATAATCTATATCCAAGTCTGTTATTGCACTAGAAAAACTATATCCAAGTCCCTAGTTTGTACAATAACCAAGACTAAATCCAATCTATATCTAACAACAACAACAACAACGCTAATTATATGTACAATATATAGAACTACCACAAAAGTATGTCCTACACAAACTACTAAAGACTTTACTTTGGTATACGTTGAAGAATATGTCCAGCCAAAAAGTCTCTGATCATATTTATGTCTTCATATGAGTAGGCATCTTCATTGTCAAAAATCTGTAAATTAGAAAATAAGCTTAGATGAAATAATGAATCAAGTGGATGAATTTCCATTGAATTACAACACCAAGAATATTATCCTCTGAGAATGAAGAAGCGATTACTTGTTCAAAATCTGTCGTAATGCCACTCTGTACAAAGGCCAAGCCGAAGGTTTCTCGGCTCGTTGCCAAATTTAGGGAACATTTTATCTATTTTCTTCCACTGTGGAGAGTCAGCTGGGTGCCAAAGATATTTTCCGTCGAATATTCTATCATCCGAATGCCATCTCAACTTCTTCGCTTTTTTTATAGTGCCAAACAAATGCTTAAAGCGCGGTATTATTGGAAGATAGCACAAAACTTTTATAGGTTGCCTTTTAGTTGTCCTATCGCCACAACCACCATCTTTCTTCACTTTGTATTGTGCAGTTTGACACTTGGGGCACTCACTTAGACTTTCATACTCTTTTCTGTACAGTACGCAGTCATCAGGGCAAGCGTGTATCTTTTTATACTCCATACCAATTGTAGATAGGATTTTCTTGGCCTCATACATACGATTTAGAAGTACATTATCATCTGGAAACATATCACATAACAGTTCAAGCAGCATTGTGAAACTACTATCGGTCCACCCACAAGTTGCTTTTAAGTTAACCAAATGTAATGTTCCTGTTAGCAGTGTATTTACTCCCTGGGTACAACGGTGTCTCTGCATCACTCCGCAGGCTGTCATATTCATGCGACTGAACAAAGGATTCTACCTCAATATCGTGAATCATTCTCTCTATTCTATCTTCATTTATGACTTCCACAACATCCTTCTTGTGCACGGACAATTAGTTACTTCCTCACCATGCCATATCCACCTTGTGTATCGAAGATTTATTCCATCACAAAGTAGGTGATCTCTTATAACTTCAACATCCCGTCTTCTCTCATTTAAACAATTGACACAAGGACAAAAATACATCCCATTTTTGGTTGGAGCGTTCCTTCTAGCATGTTCAATAAACTCTTCAACCTGATTCTCATATTGTTCACTTGTTCTCAAAGCATTCATCCAACTATGATCTATTTTATTACCACCTACGCCATTACCAATGACACTCAAGTTTAGAATAATTGTCAACACATGGAATTGCCTTTTACTATTTTGTTTTTCAAAATTTTGGCAGCATTTCCTCTTAAAAGTGAGACATCCCAAAATCAAAATAACAAACTATCTCAGCTTAATTTAAACAAAATTAAACTAATCAAGAAGAGTAAAATAAAATTTCATAGCACTAAAACAAGAGTAAAAATAAGGAAGCTAGCATTAATTCTTCTAACCCAAACAAAAATTCATAGCTTCATTTTCTCTACTTCGGAGCCTTAGGTAAATGCAAGGAAAGAAAGTACCATAATCTCATGTACCAGAAAGCATAGAGAACAAGATTATGGTTTTCAAGAATTCCAATTCAAATTCTACCCATTTTCCTATGTTCTTGAATTCTAAAGGAAGCACCAAGTTCAACTAAATATTAAAAAATTGGTGCCACAAAAATTGGTACCAAGTTCTTGACTAGCAAGTTCTAGGCCCTGTTAAGATTTTCAATATTTTTTACTTATTTTCAAATAGAAAAAAATAGAAGAAAAGAACTCATAATTTTTTTTATTCAAATAATAAATATTGGCAAACTAAAGTAGCAAACTCAATCTAAATAACCAAAACTAAATAAAATCAAACTATTATATTGAATTGAACTAGATAGACGAGAGTTGGATGTGTGTGTGTGTGTGTGTGTCGCTTTCTCTAAAATACCTCTCTTTTATTGAGAGCATCAAACGTGGTGGAAGAAAACAAAGTGAGAAAAATTATAAAATTAATAAGAAAAATGTAAAAAAAAAGATCTAATAAATGAGACAAAGTGGTGCATCAAGATCCTATATTTAGGATCAAGTTATATTCATCAAATAAGTACTTTATAAATAGAAGGGAAAACTGACCAATTAAGTTCAAAGGATACATGTCTATTCAAAAAATAGCCCAGAGTATACATTTGGAATTAAAAATACAATCACCACCACAGTTTCAGGTCTAGCTAGGAGTGGAAACACACAATCAATTCAATGCTTCCACATTTAAATCAGTAAAACAACTAAAAATTCCAAGACAATTGCTAGAAGAACAACATTCCATGAACAACTAAGTTCAGAAACTAAAATGAAAACATGTAGAAGGCACCAATTCATATGGTTTGTTTTGGTCCATAGAAAAGGGCGTTAGAAACCAATGTCATTTTCATTATTTCAGTTTAGAATCCAGCGGCTTTGGTGAACCAACCATCTGATTACGGGCAGAATATAAACATATTATATTGGTTTTCATTCTTCCCAGGAACCTGCAAAATCAAACAGAACTAGCCACTACAAAGTTCACTTGGAAAATAAATTTAACCTTCGGTGCACCAAATTGTGGCTATGCAACATCTCCTTTGCCAACCCAAACAACCAAAACCAATCTCAACAGATTCTATGACTTAAAATAAAAAAATATTCAGAGAATGTTTAGAACTCACAAGTATTCTTTCAAGATCCTTTATGCGAATATTCAAAGATAAGCTTCCACCACTCTCTTCTCTTGTATCTAAATATCAGGCAGTGCGAAAATAATTTAATATCAGTTATCAGTTAATGGTTAACAAGAAGAGAACAAACTGATATAAATTTTACAAGTTTAAAGGGAAATGCACAAACTGAGAATGCAACTGTAGCAGCAAATAGCAACACCCACGGCCACGGGAATGGGAGAAGAGGGAAGAAAAATGCAGGGGAGGTGCGCCTTTGTTCAGGGAAGGAGTTATGACAGTGCACTCACAGGTATGGGAGAAGACAATGTGCTCACGGGTATGGGAGAAGAATGAAAACAAATGCAGCAGGGAAATTGGCATGGAACATAGCAGAAATCACGCGTATGGGCCAAGAGAATGCAGAGAAGGTAAAGCTACAACTCTACAGTTGCATGAGGTGATGATTCTGTGTCCCCAGTCAAAATGGGGACGCCTAAAGTAAGCTTTAGATGTCCCCAGTCAAAATGGGGACAATTAAAGCTCACTTTAGACGTTCCCATTTATGCAGGGGACATTTAAAGTTCACTTTAGACGTCCCCAGTTTTTCTGGGGACGTCTAAAGTGGTTGAAAATTATTTTTTTTGTTAAATTCATCCAGCGCCAAAGCCTCCCGCCAAATATTTAACTTTAGACGTCCCTAACTTAAAAAGGGACGTCCTTTAAAGTAGTAAAAAGTCTAGTTTGTAGTAGTGGAAGTATATGATTTTTTTCATTTAAATAAGTCAAGATTTGCATAAAAGAAAAGGGAATTAAGAGAACATAGATAAGTAAAAAGATTTAATCCATTTATATAAATTGCAAGGAGTAAATTATCCAAAGAAGAAAAACAAAAGGAGTGAATGAATGAAAAGCATAATTGTTCATGATTAAAATAGATAATCTAACCTTGAATAGACGAAAAGCTTTGTGGGCGAAAGTGGTTGACCTATCAACATTCTGGGCAGTTCCAGGTTGCCCATCACTCAGAAATTTGGAGCCATATTGTATTGCCCTGCATATTTTGTCCCTGGCTTCAGCCTTGTTCAAATATAAAACCAAAAGACCAAGTTCTGCTTTGGTTGCATCCAATGTACTCATCTTTTATGCTTATCAAAGCTGCAAAACAAAATTAACGCACAATTCTACTGTGACATGAGGGCACTAGTTTTAGTTCAGTTGATAGGATACAAGCTATATGCAAAATAATCATAGCAATAAAGTAAAAGGTGACTTTCTATATATACGACAGGCGTGTAACTTTGCACACATTGGAAAGAATAAGCACAAATGTATTCTGACACAATATGGGAAAGAGAAAAACAATTTAGCAGGACAGAACCTCAATTCAAATCACGCAAGCAAGATAATCATGGCTATTTAGACCAGCAAGTAAATGGCAATCATGGTACTACGAAGTGTGATTCAATTAAGTGGATATACATATATGACACTCTACTTCTATTTCAAAAAACGAAAAGAAACCAAAGGCAACACAGTAAATTGTTTAAGAATTTGATTCACCATCGAAAAAAGATTTTGCATGTCAGCAGCTTTATTTTAATTTCTCCACTCACATACAAAGACTATTAACATAGCAAAAAGAAAGGTTGAATCCAAATAACCAAACCGCCTTTAGAATTGAAATTTATTCCAACACAAAAGCACCAGAAAAAAGCTCCCCCTCAGGATCAAAATTCTAAACTAATGAATAAAATAAAGGCATCAGTATCTATGTTTGTTTCATAAGTATTAAGAAAGAACAAAAATAGTCAAATAGGTCCTTGAATGAAGTCTGGAACAACTTACAAATTCTACTCTATAAACTTACAATATTTCTGCTGGGGCATCAGGAAAAAGGAAGGCTCATTAATAAGGATTAAATTCGTATAAATTTTTACAAAGAAAGATGAAACAAATAAATGCTTGAGGAGAAGCCAAAAAATGAACAGACTCAAGATATGTTTAGCATGTCACTCAAGATGCAATTGCAAATTAAGACAATTTTTTTTTTTTTTTTTTCAATGGGCACATATTACTGAAAGACAGGATTCACATGCTACATAAGTAAGTGAATCACACATTTAAAATCCCAAAATTCCCCAGTCCTTTCCTCAAAGTTCATTTACTGAATTTAAATTTCAGCAGTTCATTAATGGATTCTCAATCCTGAGTCATAATAAGACGGGCACCGCAACGCAGACCCAAAATCCAAAAATTCAAATCGAACAATCAGAAGATACTCTTTTCCAACCACAAACAGAAAACTCAACCATCTAGAAACTACAGGTGAAAGTGAATTTCATGACTACTCAACGGAGGCAAACGTCAAACAAACAGGAAATTTGGACAACACTTTTTGAAGCAGGATTTTCCATGAAGATGCAGTGAATATCTTGTACTGTTTGCACAGACGCTTTTTTGTCTCAAAGTCAATAATATTTTTTAGGATAAATTTCAGTCCGCTCTTAGAAAAATAATTTTATTTCAGTCATCTCTTGAAAAATTATGAAATTTTATTGCATCTCTTTAGACCTAAATAAAATTAAGTTTGATGGGAAAAAGACAATGATGCATGCTGTTGCTTTATATTTTAAAAAGGGCATTTACAAGACAAATAAGATCATTCAATTCATAAGATAAATAACAGCTTTTGCAAAACAAAAACAAGGATTCAAAAGAAAACTTTTGAAATTACAACACAAATAATAGAGCTAACTAGAATTTTCACCATTCATCAGATAAATAAGGGAATTTAAAAGATAAATAAGGACATTCACAATAACATAGTAATAACTTGGTGAGAGTGTCTAAAATCAAATCTTAACTAGAAAAGATTTGGAGTTAATTTGGCGAGTTCGCTTATATATATATATATATATATATATTCCTGACAAAAATATATAGACGCACACATTTGTTAGATTTCGCTTATATATGTTGAGTATTTGATGGGCACAACAAAAAAATGGGTATGTAAAAGTTAACAATCAACCCGAAATTTCTTTGAAATAATGAAAAGCTTTTGTAAGAAATTTCTTATCAATAACGCTTTTGCTGAAAAAAACACATTTAGATTATTGGGAAGAAAACTGGAACCCCCAAAACCTCAATCAACAAGGTACACGGAATCCATCCAGCAAAAAAGCGATATTTAGCCAATTAACTTATCAGTATGGTTTTTTTCTTTTTTTTTTATACAATAAAAGTTTAGGTGAGTTGGGTTTCGGAAGCTCATCAAGGTCAGACATGCCTTCGGGCTCAAAAAGTACTTATGGAGATATTTACAGATCACCCGCCAATAATGTTTTTCACATCAGTGGGATTTAAACCCACAATTTTATAGTTTTGAGTCAAACCCCATGCCAACTTGATCATCAACCATTGTTGGCACTCATCAATATGGTCTTCATTCCGTGGTTGGACGGAAAAAAGTTCAAATTAATATTTTACAAGATATCATTAAAATATAAAATAAGTAAGTAGAGTAAATAATAGATAGTCAAAATTCAATTTAATGAAAAAATCTCAAAATTCAATTTAATGAAAAAATCTAAGAGAAATTGTAGTGAAGAAAAATATGTAGAACTCATTGATGTTTTTGTATGATTTCTTGTAAAGCTGAGGAATAAACTCGGCAAGGATTTTTTTTTTTGGGTATAATAACTCCGTAAATATATATATATATATATATATATATATATATGTTTTGAAGTTAGGCGTGCCTTTTCTCGAGTTGTTAAGCATGCCTTTTGTTTTAGGCCAACATGTGCATGCGTGGGTTAGTTGACATTTCAAGTTTTTCAAAGTTTTTGTCTCCAATTTCTCATATAGTTACTAGAGAAAAATTAAGGGCAAATTTCACTAAATCCCCTATATAGCAAACTATTTTCAAACAACTCTCAAAACTTTCTAAAACTTCAATGCACTCCCTAGGGCTAAACTGAAATTAAGTTTTTTAGCTGAAAAAACATTTATACCCTTGTCTTGTAACTTCCACATGTCTCTTATCAATACTAAGAAGTATATATTTTATAACTAAATAGATGTAGATTTTATGATATATTTAATTATCTTATATATATATATATATATATTTTATACCTATTTAATTATCTTTTATATATATTTTCCTCTCTTCAATCAAATATAAGATAATAAGAGATTTTGATAGAAGATCTAGGGAAAATCCCTTAAAAAAGAACTTTGAAAATGGGAAAAGACAAAAAGGTTATCCAAAATTTCATATTCCCATATAAGTGTGAATGCCTAAACTGGAATATTACAATTCGATACAAAATGATGTGCGTAGCCTTGAAGGTTTTTAAATTGAAAAGCGTTGAGTGATAATAGCGCGAAAACGTGTTCAGGACTCTTCATCTTCTCTATCGTCATCAGTGCCGTTGGTCAACCCTGGTTCTGTGGCCTTGAGAGAGAATAGTGGCAACGGCGACATGGGTGGATTGATGCAAAACTCGAGTTTCCCATTGATAACTTGAGTTCAGATCATCACTGGTAACCGGCGAGTGATTACGCTTTACCAACATAATGTTACATTTTCGCAACATCCTATTAGACTTTCACAGGTTCAATAACTCGAGTTCCACGTCTATCACTTGAGTTGACAGTGTGTGGAACTCGAGTTATTGAACCTGTGAAAGTCTAATAGAATGTTGCGAAAATATAACACTGTGTTGGGAAAGCCTAATCTTGATTTGGGACTCATGTCAATGATGAATGAAGCAGATGTTGATGATAACCGTGAAGAAGAAGATGATGAGTTGTTGGCGGTGATGGTCGGTAACTGCGATCATTACTAAATTTTCCCAGGAAGTGATTGGGTCAAGACTCAGACAATTCGAGTCATTTTCCTAACCTATTAATTACTTCTTATGATCACTCGAGTGTTCTTAACAGTTATCTCTTCTCTGTTTATCCCTGTTTTTAGCGCATATACAGAGAATCCTACAAAACAAGTAATTAAACACCCTGATGCTTAAGTTAGTAAAGAATCAACTCCTACTCACTCTCTGACCAACTCATGCAGATGTCGGTGATAACGGTGAAGAAGAAGATGATGAGTTGTTAGGGGTGATGGCATCAGAGTTGTTGGCAACCAAGAAGAAGATGATGATGACAAGTGCTCAAGATTTCACTCTATTTTCTTTCTAGTTTATCTCAACTCATGGATTGATACAGTTGTGTGTTAAAAATATTTTGTATATAACAAATCGAACTCACTGTGGACTTCATGCTAAATGATCACTCGAGTGATTCTTTGGAGCCGATGATCTTTCTGCGTGATCACTCGAGTTTTCCATTGATAACTCGAGTTCAGATCATCGCTGGATGGTAACCGACGAGTGATTAGGCTTTACTAACATAGTGTTACATTTTCACAACATTCTATTAGACTTTCACAGGGTCAATAACTTGAGTTCCACATCTATCACTCGAGTTGATAGTACCAAGAAGTGCGCACTATCGACTCAAGTGATAGATGTGGAACTCGAGTTATTGAACCTGTGAAAGTCTAATAGGATGTTGCGAAAATGTAACACTATGTTAGTAAAGCCTAAACTCGATTTGGGACTCATGTCAATGATGAATGAAGCAGATGTCGATGATAACCGTGAAGAAGAAGATGACGAGTTGTTGGTGGCGATGGTCGGTAGCTTCGATCATTACTAAATTTTCTGTGGTTCAGGCCATTAATCAAGTCTGCAACTGCAGTTGGATTGCTATAGTCCACAACATTTAATCTTTTGGTTTTCTCTGAATTAAATCCTATTCTCAGAAAATGAGAAGTACCAAAAGTGAAACAATATCAACATCCATTGATGTATTACTATTTACAAACTATAACACTAATTCATCCACAAGAGATGAGCCAAAAAGTATAATATGGTGAAAAAGGAGACCTAAAGACATATTTCTTCAATGATACAACAAATATGCCTCAAGGAACATAATCTGGGAGAAGACAATGATAAAAACACTAATGTAGAACTTTCATCAAGAACACTAATGATAAAAACACTAAGTAATGAATAAGTTAGGAAAATCACTCGAATTGTCTGAGTCTTGAGTCTTGACCCAATCACTTCCTAAGAAAATAAGGGGAAAACAGGAACTGGAGTTCAATGATGAAGCATGATGCGTCATCACTAGCTGGTTACCCACTAGTGATGAAGGCATCACTGGCTAGTGATGCCTTCATCACTAGCGGGTAACCAGCTAGTGATGCCATCACTAGCTAGTTACCAGCAAGTGATGAAGCATGAACAGTGTCTCATTTGTTGGTTACCAGCAAGTGACCGCTGTTCATGCTTTGAAGTCCGTCGTGTTCCTGTTTCTCCCCTATTTTCTTTGTCAGAAACAGAGTGAGGAATAAACAATGAACGAATGTGAGTGAACGTGAGTGAGAGCCATATATGGTGGTAGAGATCAAAGATCTAAAGCCCGCCATCATTGAAGAAAAAGTCACCGTTATTGGAGGAGGCCACCGTTGCCATTATTGGAGGAGGAGATGGTTTTGTCGAAGGATTTTAAGGGCAATGGTGTAATTTTCTTTTGATTTCAAAAATGACAAATCAGGCACTAGCACCTCTGTGGAAATATGGAAATTGAGATCACCTTTTTATCTTTTCTCTATTTTAAATTTCTTTTTCAGGGATCTTTCCAAAAAGATTTTGCTTCAGAGGCGTAGAAAAGATTCAGACGGGCAACACGCATATATATATGCATTGAGGGAAGGAGGAGGTGTTCGGTGGGGCGACAGCACATAGATCCTGACAGACTCCAATGGAGAGAAAAAAAAAAAAAAACTAATAGAGAGGAACGAGTATCAACAAGGAGTCACGTGAATAGACCTTTACTGTGACGGCTCGGCTCTCTTCTGTAGTGACAGCAACAAGGAGAAGCCTCCACAGTTTTGAAATCTCTTCTTTTTTCTTTCAATTTATTCTTTAAACCTGAATGTCTATCTTTATTTCATGGATTTTGTTTTAGCCATGAGTGGCTAATTTACTTTTAAACCTAGACAAACTATGAACTCATTAGTAAACTAGATTTTATTTTCATTATTTATTAGTTATGATTTATGTTAATTTTAGTTATTTAATCTTGTTTTGATATGTCCGTTTGATGATTGGTTACTATTGAATATGAATTAGAGAATTAGGATTTGTCTTGACAAAGAAAATTTTAATTAAGTTCTAAGATTAAGTAATATGTGATTAGATTAGAATCTAATTTTACCATTATGATAGACATATACCTAATGGACGGATATAGTTGATGACGAGTGTGTTGGAATTGTCTTGCCTCTTGAGTAATTAGGTTAGACATTACAATTTATACTTAAAAGAGAGTTGTGAGTTGACCGACATGCACTTATAGCCATTAATACTCAAGATTAACAAAATTAATATTTTAAACTAACTAATTAAGTGGAAATAAGATTTGGAGAGCTAGTGAGGGATTAGTAACTTTAGGTTATGTTTGACATTAGTAGTTTTCGTTATTTAATTTCTTTTGAATTTACTTATAACTAGATTCATTTAACTTAAAAGAAATTGAGATTTTAATATCTAAAAATTAATTGCTTGATTCCTCATGAGACAATACTTTACTCATCACTTTATTACTTAGCACGACTAGTGTCCTTTTTAGTCTGAACAGCAGGAACCTGATATCAGTGAAGTAACAAATCCAAAGGCTTGAAGCAGTCCATTTGTTGCAACTACTTCCATGATCGCTAATTTGACAAATGCCAGAATCCTCGCATTGATACTTTTAGCTTAGGTTGGTATTGCTCATTCTGCATTCAAGGAATATGGGGTTAATTAAATATAGATTTAACACCATATAACATCATATTACTGCCCCAAGTAAGGTGAAAATAGAAAAGAAATAATATGAAGAACATTAACATACATCATATTTTTTACTGTTCTTGAGTTCCTTCTCTGACTTCTTCATTTGATGCAGAGAGTCTTCCAAGCTCCCCACTAGAAAAAGCATAACAAGGTAAGAATGAGGAGCTGGATTTATCATATCAGATCATTCAGATCATTGAATAACTGCAGAGTAAAGGATACAAGCAGTGATGGCTCTCTGAGGATTATTAAATTTTCCGCAAGGTATCAGCTCTCAATTGTAGTTCTTTTCTTTTCTTGAAATAGCTGGCATGCAATATTACGCCTTCAATTTCACAAATTCCCTAAACAAAAGAAAATAAACTTAGCATTAAATGTTTTAAAAACTTTCAAAAAAATAAAAATAAAAGATATAAATTGATGTATCTTTTCTTTACCATATTATTTTTCAATATGTTACAGATTTCATCTGCATCTTTTAATCAACTATGTCTTTCAGAATTATGAATTATTTGCTCAGTCATTTCTAGTATCAAATCATGCATTACAATATTGTCATACTGATCTAACTTTATGGGAGTTGTATCTTTAAGATTTTGTATTCCACTAACCGCTTTGAAACCACAAGCCTCTAACCCACAAGTAACATTATCCTTTTTGTTACCCACAAAAAAAAAATGCAATGTCTAAAAATATTTCCTTGTCCATAGGATTCAATCCATCATAACTTATCTTCAATATATTTCCTTGTTCATAGGATCCTCTTGTTTAACCAAATATTGATTTTGACCAACAGAAGTTCAAGGTCTTGGCTTGAGCTAAGAACAGGGTGTGAAAAGCTTAGAATGTTTAATAAGACTATAAGTTGCAAACTTAATAAAAGGAGCAAGCTTGAAATAAAACTGGATTCTATTCTATGTAAACTGCAGTAGAAATTAGAAACCAGGAAATCAGCCATATATGCCTACCCCTTATTATTGTAACTCTCAAACTTTAGCACCTTTAACTAATATCATTTTGTTCCTTCAAAAAAGAAGTATAATTTTCCATCATACATTAAAAATGGATTGGCATGGACGTTTTGACTTCAACTAAAAATTAAAACTTTTTTTCATTTTATTTTATGGAGTTTTATTCAGTCCCAAGGCTTATTCATTATTATTAAATTTGAGAATATTAAATAATTATGATGATTCAATAATTATGTCTATAATTTTGTTTAAAGACACAAGTCTTATCTTGCAGTTACAAAATTAAAGACATAAAAGTAAAAGGTCTAAGGATATCTTTTCATCGTTTCCTTTTAGAATCCCTTCCCATATCAATAAAATGAATGGGTCAGATGTAATATATTATAAAATATTATTATAATATTACTAAAATATAAAAAAATATTTAAATGGTTCAAATTTAATCTGGATTGTTTACACTTTTATTATAATTTTTTTTTAATTTATAACATGTTTTAACAGCAATTTTATTAAGCACTTTTGAACCATCTATTTTCTTAATCCAATGATGTAGAAGAGTTTTAATGGGGAAATGAGAGAGAGGACTTAGAGAGGATCCAAATCCGCATGGGATTTACATACCTTGTTTGTATTAATCATTTTTTGCCCTTTCATTTATGTCGAATTTTTTTAACTATACATAGGAAGATATGTCGAAATTTTATATGCAATAATTTTTGTCAATGTAAAAATTTGGTTTGAATATAAAATGAAAAATAAAATTAAAATGATCTTTAAAAAAAATGATCATTTCAATTCCTTGATGGGAGGGTCTAAAATCAAATATTAGCCTGAAAAGATTTGAAGTTAATTGGGCAAGTTTGCTAATATTGAGTTGTGTCGGAGGACATTTCTTGTTAAAAATAAGCAGAAATTTCCGGAAAAAATAAAACAATTTGGTCATCAACTCGTTTTGACTCCAAGTCAAAAACACGTTTTTTTTTTTTTGGGCTTTTTGTTGTTTTAAGAAACTTAAAAATTCCAGGAAGTCTTGGAAATCTTTTAAATACAAACATTTTTTGTTTTTGTCAATAATATGAACTCTCTATGTCCAAAGAAAAAATGTTTTAAAGGTTTAATGTAATTAAAATTTTCTATACAAACAAAGAAAAAAGAAAAAAAAAAGTAAGTTAGAAATTTCAAGGAAATAGTGAAATCTCTCTCTCTCTCTCTCTGTTTTTTTTTTTTTTGTGAAAAGGGGTATATCATTCAAATAAAATGTCAATCAATATTTACAAAAATCAAGCAAACAAAGAGAAAGTATGTAAGACATCAATGGTGTTCAGGGCTTTAGCAGTATGTTCAACAATCCCAAGAGTGATAGCCACAATCTCTCCCGGTCGATATTATTCTCCGACAAATTAATAAGCGTTTCTTATGAGCTTCCAAGTGAGAAAACCAAAGGTAAAAAATCCACCGATGGTTGGCGCGGCGAGGACTGATATTATGAAGCCACTATTCCTTTAATGGTTTCCCAAGGAACTGAGAGATATTATTCACAGGCACAATATGCTTCCAGCATTCTATAGCAAGGATGTACTTCCAAAAGATATGATCCACATCTTCGTTGCCACTATTACAGGGGTTTTTTTTATAGCATCATGCGATATTCGGTTCAGGATTCGTGACTTCCCCTTGCAACACAAATATCTCATATGGGACTCGAGTTCCTAGAGGAATCTAGTGGGGCCTTACACCGCTAGACCAATTCTATATTGGTGCCACTATTACAGAGTTCACAAGCTGCACCGATGGTTAGATGCCTTTTTTTTGCTAGGCATATGTATTTTCCTTTTAGCAAGGTAATTAAACCTGGACCGGTCAGTGAACTGGTCAGGGTACTGGGTCAAGGGTCAGTGGGTCAGACCGGAGTCAAACCGGAGCTAAACCGGGATCAAACCGGTGAGAAATGGAATATTCTAGGCTTATAGTATGAAATTCTAAAGGAAAAATTAAAAAAAATTTAAAAAAATTGACTCGGACTGGATCACCTGACCGGACCGGTTTAGAGGCCAGGTAGCCGGTTTCTAGTCTGGTTCAGCTGGTCTGGTCCGGGTTAGATAACCTGCCTTTTAGAGATAATCCTGTTCGAGGCATTGTTGGACATTAAATGTGGGCACCTCACACAACGGAAATTCAAACCTTAATTCACCATGTGATGAGGAACTAACCACCTCCCCTAGACCCAACCGCCGTTGGTGGTTAGATGCCTTTTCATTCTCTCTGAGTTGGTGAGGAGGTTACTTTTGAAAGCAAGCCCAGTTATCTTTGACCATCTGCTAGAAAAGACCTTGAGAACGTAGTCCAAGTGGCCCAGAAACAGAAGGGCTTTATGTTATGTGTAACACCCCAAATTTTATTCACCAAGAGTATATTGTGATTATTTTATATATTCAATAAAACGGTGAATATTTAAGGCTAACTATTCTAAAAAATGGAAAATAAAATGTGTTAGCAATTATGTAAATTGTGGGGGGGAAAATAGGGGGGAGAAATAATTATTTGGCTCATAATTATGCCAAGTGTCAACATCTTAAGGCAAAGGATTAAATTATAATTGTTAAAGATGAGCATATGTGGAAACTGGATTAAAATATGATTTCTTGGCACTTGTAGTTTGATTAATGGAATGGAAGCCCAAATGGTGTGCATGAAGGGCCCTTAGGACATTTTTGGGCTAACCAAATGAAGGATAATTGGTTCAATTGCAATTGGAGGCTTATGACACAAGTTGGAAGAGGATAAACTCAAGTACAAGGCTTATGTCATATTTTATTATCCTATCATTCATTAATTAAGAGGAAAATGGGAGATATTTTATGAAGCCCATGCTGTATCTTTCTTGCTCATTTCACATCAAGAAAGAGAGAGAGAGAGAGAGAGGGGGGGCCTTAAGAAATATAGAGGAAAGGAGGAGAGCTCAACAAAGAAAGATCAAAGGTAAGCTTGCATGTTTATGTGATCAAGCTTCCTCTTTTGTATGACCTCCTCTCTAATCTCTTCTTCTCCATGAAACACTATGTTTAGCAAGCAATCTTAAGGGAGAGAGAAAGAGGGTGGTAGGCTTTAAAGAGATAAAGTGAAGAAAACCAAGGTAACTTCAAGAACATCAACTCTTGTGGTTTATTGTTGTTGCTATTGTTGCTCTTGGCTTGGTTTGGTATTGGTTGGTTGATTTTGTAAATTTGGAAAGTCCTAGCCCTAAGGGGTTATGCTGCCCAAATTTCTTTGAATCATGGTTAAGAAGTGTTTGAATGAGTTCGTAAAGGATTAGTAGTGGAAAAGTACAAATTTTGGAAACTAGAACACAAAACTATATTTTACCATTTTTCTTGAATATTTCGGCCAGCACTGTTTCAGGGGGTTGGATCTGGATTTTTATGAAATAAATGTTTCCATTGGATTCAGTAGGCAAAAATAGGTGGGGTTACAGTTAGGCACTTTTTCGGTAAAGACCGAAAAAGCATAATTACGAAAACGCCACTGAAATCCCTAAATATGGGCTGTCAAGGGTATTTTCATAATTTAACAGTGAATTTGGTGATTTCAAGCTCAGAAATTGATTCCTTAGGTGAAAATAAGTCAGAATAGCCTTAGTCAAAATTTTGGGAAAACGTGCCATCGGGCCGGGGCCCGAGGACATTTTGATAAATTTTCACTATAGACTAATATAACCACAAGAAACAATATGGAAGAGTCTAAAATGATATTTGGATAGGTTATGACCTATTTCTGGTACATTTAATATTTTATGACCGAGTCGAAAGCCGGAACGACACACGTTACAAGACACCGTTAAACAGAGGATTATAAAGTGTTGAAGTAGGGACATTATCCTTCATACATTATGCCATAATTATATAATTGTGTGGATGCCATTGTTTGTAAATGCACTTTATTAATTAACATAAATTGCCTAGAGAGAAGCTGTTAGTGCTAGTATATATGCACTTACACTGGGAGTTGGCAAAAGTCCAACCAGCGTAGATTGTGGGGCTAGGCCCTACTCATGTATATATGACGATGATGTGTTTATATTGTTCATTAATTTGTGCATACCTTGGGGCAAGTCATATTTACTTTTCGCATTCTCTATGAACGATATCATGTCTCTACAGGGATTCTTCGGAATCTCACCCTATTTTTAAACAAATACCTCAGCGGGTACCAGTAGCGCAAAGGGAAAAGACGTTGACGCCAGAAAGTGAGTAGCACGTGTCTCGAGGCAAGGTCAAGAACGTGGTTGTAATTTAGTCTATGTTTTGATATTTTGGAGAAATTTGTAAATATTAAGTTTCTGCTGTATTTCTTATATTCGTCAACGAACGATATCGGTATTGTAAATGAATATTTTTATCAGTATAATTGTACTTTTTATATGCCCATTGAATTCCGTCTTTATTACTCTCCGAATATCGAAATGGAAACAGGTGTTGACATTATGTCCTATTGGAGAGTAAAGCCCAAGATCCAACAACAAATGTATATGATTACACTACTACAGAATTAGGATATAACCACCCCTAAGGACGTCCCAAATTTAAAATTGGGTGGTTAAAAAGGGAGGCGGTGGCATTTTCGTAATTATATATATGCAGGGAAACCTTTAGGCGTCCCAAATTTGAATTTGGGACGTCTAAAGTGCTTCTAGGCGCGAAATATAAATTTTGTAAATGTTTTTTAGCACCAGGAGCTGGGATTAGACGTCCCAAAATTATTTTGGGACGCCTAAACCCAGACTTTAGGCGTCCCAAATCCATTTGGACGCCTAAAGTCACCTTTAGGCGTCCCAAATGCCATTTGGGACACCTAAAGGCGTCCCTTATGCACATGTTAGACACTTGTCTGACATGCGTCTTCTCAATCCATTCCCTCCTCCCTCCTTTTTTGACCAAAACTTTACTCTTCTTCCTCCTCCCCCCACCGTCGGCCTAGTTCTCTTTTCTTGGTCTTCAACTCCTCCCTTCTTCAACTACTCTTTCTTTCTTCAACTCCTCCCTCATCCACCTGAAATCCATTGAAGGACGCATGCACCAGAGGCCACCCTTCTGCAACTTCACCTCCTCCACAGGTTTTTGCTCTCCTCCACCTCCTTCCTTCCATTGTCGTCCACACCACCGTGGTTCTTTGCTTTCTCCACCCTCCGGTGTACCTCCCCACCGTGCATACACCTCTTATCTCCAACGTCTTCTCTACCTCTCTAGCACACATAGCACAGTGGGCGCCCCTTGATCAGGTTAGTTTATTTTCTTCTTGGTTTTTTTGTAACAGAATGGTATATTTTCTTTTTGAAATATACATTTACTCGAATAAATTAAAGTAAAACTTGCAATGTGAAAAGCCTAGGCAATAGGAAATATCACGTTAATTGTGCTTATATTGAGATGGTTGAGATTAGCCTGGTGTGTTTGGTGTGCTTATATTGTTTAAATTGTATTCGGAAACTCCACTGCAATGGTTTATTTTCTTTTTTAAATATAAATTTACTTGAATGAGTAGGGGTTATTTTAATTTTAATCAAGGGAAAATTCCACATAAAGTTGTCTCAAATAGGAAAATTCTAAATTTGGTTGTTAAACTCTACAAATCCCTAATTAAGTTATTCATAACTTAGTTTTGTGTATATATATTGCCATTAAATAGTATATATAATAAAATAAAATATGATTTGTTTAAATTAAAGAAATTCTTGTATTCCAAAGGAATTATGAAGAATAATTCAAGCTAAAATTAAAAAGAAAACCATAACCCCAATATTCATTAAATGATTTTTATCTAAATATTTTCAATAAAACAATTTTATTTTTCGAAGAACTCAACTTAAAATTGGTTTTTTAATAAAAGATAATCAAAATTCATAAATTATAGAATTTAGACTTTTGCGATATATAGTTTGGTTTTTAACGTTGATGAAACTCTTTTTTTTTTTAATTCCATTAATGAAAATCTTTGATAGATATAATATCACAGGAGTCAGACTTTTTGTGATCAACAAAGTTTAATTTTCTTCTCATAAAAAAAATTTAGGTAGAAATTAAAATTTTGTATTGTCAATATTCAACTAAAAATCATCTAATTGTAATTGGGGTTTTGCTTTCTTTCTTTCTTTTTCTTTTGGCTTGTATTATTCTAGAGTATCCTTCCAAACCTCAAAAAAATTCTTTAATTTAATCTTATTATATTTATTTTATTATACATTAATATTTATATACATATACTTATTAAAAAATAAGTTACATAGCACTAAAACCCTTTTAAGAGGAGAGAGGAGACTAGGAAGGGGCAATAAAGTTATTAAGCCCATATTTTAAAATCCTAAATTGGGTTCATAACTTAATTAGGCAATCCCATCATATGTCGTTGACAATTGTACTAAACGTGTGAATGTTATTGGGAATGCCTTAGGTGGTAACAAAATGGATCATAGTTGGATGAATGCTTTGAGAAATAGTGAAGAATATGAGAAGGGGGTGGAAGAATTTATTGAATTCGCTAAAAAGAATGCTTCTGCAAAAAATTGGAAGTATTTTTGTCCTTATGTCAATTGTTTGAATGAGAGTCGATGGGATGTTGATGTCATAAAGGATCACCTACTTTGTGATGGAATAAATATGCGATATACAAGGTGGATATGGCATGGTGAGGAAGTAACGGATTGTCCGTCGCACAAGAAGGAAGATGTGGATATCATAGGTGAAGATATAATGGAGAAAATGATTCACGATGTTGAGGCAGAATTCTTTGCGCAGTCGCAGGAGTATGACAGCCTACGGAGTGATGCAGAGACACCATTGTACCGTAGGAGTAAGTACATACGGCTGACGGGAACATTACATTTGATTAACTTAAAGGCAACTTGTGGGTGGACCAATAGTAGTTTCACATTGCTTCTTGAACTATTGTGTGATATGTTTCCAGAGGATAATGTACTTCCAAATCATATGTATAAGGCCAAGAAAATCCTGTCTACGATGGATATGGAGTATAAAAAGATACATGCTTGCCCTAATGACTGTGTACTGTACAGAAATGAGTATGGAGGTCTTAGTGAATGTCCTAAGTGTAAAACTGCACGATACAAAGTGAAAAAAGATGGTGGTTGTGGCGATGTGACAAGTAAAAGGCAACCTTTAAAGATTATGTGGTATCTTCCAATAATACCACTTTTTAAACGTTTGTTTGCGACTGCAACAAAAGCGAAGAAGTTGAGATGGCACTCTGATTAGAGAATATCTGATGGGAAATATCTTCGGCACCCAGCTGACTCTCCACAATGACAAAAAATAGATGAAATGTTCCCTCAATTTGGCAGCGAGCCGAGAAACCTTCAGCTTGGGCTTTGTACAGACGGCATCAATCCGTATGGAACTCTTACTAGCACACATAGTGCGTGACCGGTTCTCCTTGTAATATACAACTTGCCTCCCTGGTTATGTATGAAACATAAGTATATAATGCTATCTATGATGATTTCTGGACCAAAACTGCCAGGGAACGATATTGATGTCTATTTGACGCCTTTGATTGAGGACTTAAAGAAGTTGTGGGAGGAAGGCGTAGATGTGTTTGATACTTATAAGAAGGAGTCTTTCAAGCTACGTTCAATGATTTTCACAACGATAAACGACTTCCCTGCATACGGAAACTTGTCAGGGTACAGCGTGAAGGGTCATAAAGCATGCCCAATATGTGAAGTAGACACACACTTCCAACAACTAAAGCATGGAAGAAAAACTATCTACCTTGGCCACAGGAGGTTTCTTCATCGGTTCCACCCGTATCGTAGGCTAAGAAAGTGTTTTAACGGCTTACCAGAGTATGGAATGACTCCAAAGTCATTAACCGGAGAGGAAGTCTACAATCGAGTGGAACATATCAATTTCACTTTTGGTAAGAATCAGAGGGTTGCAGGTGAGAAGAACATATGGAAAAAGAGATCCATTTTCTTTGATCTTCCATATTGGCGTTCGCTTGACGTGAGACACAGTATTGATGTGATGCATGTGGAGAAGAATGTTTGTGATAGCCTTATCAGTACGCTTTTGCACATACTAGGGAAGACTAAGGATGAGATTAGTGCGAGATTAGACCTTGTTGATATGGGAATAAGAGAACGGTTACATCCACAACTAAAAGATGATGGTAGAAGGGCATACATGGAGCCAGCAGCGCATACACTATCAAAAGCAGAGAAAAGAAGTTTGTGTGGGTCTTTGCATGAAATTAAGGTGCCGCAAGGGTATTCCTCGAATGTGAGAAGATGTGTCTCAATGGACGATTTGAAGTTAGCGGGAATGAAGTCCCATGATTATCATGTGTTGATGCAACAACTAGTACCGGTAGCTATTAGAGGCATAATGAAAGATGAAGTACGAACCACTGTAACAAGATTGTGCGTTTTCTTCAATGCTATCTGTAACAAAGTCATTAACACTGAAAAGTTGGATGAACTGGAAAATGAGGGTTACATTATTTTGTCACAACTAGAGATGCATTTTCCTCCTTCATTTTTTGATATAATGGTGCATTTAGTAGTTCATTTGGTAAGGGAGGTAAGGCTCTGCGGTCCAGTTTACCTAAGGTGGATGTACCCTTTTGAGCGATACATGAAGATCTTAAAAGGATATTCTAAAAATCCTTATCAACCAGAAGCCTCAATAGTAGAAAGATATGTAGTTGAGGAGGCTATAGAGTTTTGCAAAGATTATATGTCAGGGAAGAAGGGACAGTCTCAGCATGAAGAGGGGAGAAGCAAGGGAACACGAGGACTGAAAGTGAAGAATGTTCCTCGTGAAGAGGTGTTGCAAGCCCACTTGTATATCCTGAATAATATGGAAGAAGTTTAACCTTACACAGATGAACACAGAAAGATTTTGAAGAACAAGAATCCAAGGAAGAATGACATGCAGATTGCTATTAAGCAAAACAAGACATTCATGTAGTGGTTCGAGGAAAAGGTTTTGCACGAGACCGGTGTGTCTGAGACAATCAAGTAGCTAGCTTGGGGGGGTCTTCGTTTCAGGTCATTACTTGGACTGGTTATGATATAAATGGCTATTCTTTCTATACGAAAGAGCAAGATGACAGAAGTACCATGCAAAATAGTGGGGTCATGGTAGAACTGAAGCTATGCACTTTTCCAGTTTGAGAGACAAAAACCCCATATTAGCGTCTATGGCCTATTATGGAGTTATAGAAGAAATATGGAAGATGACATACAATAAGTTCAAAGTTGCTTTATTCAAATGTAAGTGGGTTAGCAATAATGCTGTGGTAATAGATAAAAAATTTGGATTTGTCTCAGTCGATCTTCGAAGAGTTGGCTATAGAGACGAGCCCTTCATTTTAGCAAGCCAGGCGAAACAAGTGTTTTATGTCACCGATCCTGCGAGCAAAAACATGTCCATTGTCCTTAAAAGTAAAAAACAGAAGTATGGTAGTCTGACCTTCAACCTTGATGACACACCACCTTTCACAACAACTCCACCTCGAACAAATGAAGTAGAATTGGTATATGATGACCAATATGTTGTAAGAAATGACCATGGTGAAGGACTATGGGAAACAATATAGAGTAAAACCTTAATTTATAAACGAGAACTGTGTATTTTTTTCTGTTTTACTTCCCGCTTAGTTTATTTCATTTTTATTGCAATTTATTTACTTTTCTAACGATGGTTTTTGTGTTAACAGGAATATAGACAACTCTAGTTATGACGAGAGGCGTAGAGATGATGAAAGCCCTAGCAATGACGAAAGGCCTAGCAATGACGAAAGGCCTAGAGATGAACCCATTGCAAGAAGGAGGGTTAGAGGCTATACAAAGATGGGAGCATTGGTTGCACGTCATGAACATCAACAGGAGAGGCTGCATATAGACTTCGATGACAATCTGAATCCAGTTGGTCCTGAGGAAGACCACTTCATTAGCTACGTAGGGTTTTTGGGTCGCAGCAAAGCACGCATTACCTACAATAATTGGAGATTGGTTCCCCCAAAAACGAAAGACATGATTTGGCAACAACTTTTGGTATATAAGTTTTGATGCATCTATGGTAATTGTAGCTTTGTTGTTATTGTTTCAAATATAATAATCTTATGTTTTACCTTACAGCAAACATACGATGTCCCAGACACCAGGGAGATGTATAAGCACTAGATGGATGAGATTCGTGTACGATGGAAAGGTTTCAAGAATAAGCTAACAGCACGGTACATTCGAGGGGCCCTTAGGGGTCGGGATCCATGTGCACATTATTCGTATTTGTCTCCAGAGGATTGGAGGTTGTTTGCGGCATCACGGACAGATCCTGAGTTTTTGATAAGATTTCTGTCATCATGATATAGAGCTTTTAATTTTCATATACTTGATATCTTTGATTTTTTTTTTCATTCATAGAAATTAAGTGCAGCAAATGCACAGAGGCAATCAAAAAATAAATATCAACATTACATGTCTCGTGGTGGATATCGGAAGCTTGAGCGGCAAATGATGTAAGAAGTGTTAGAGAAAATAAAGGAAGCAGCGGAATCTGATCCTAGCGTTGTTATCCAGGTACCGGCACCTCCTCCACGTCACAAAAAATGGAAAGCAGGGAGGATTAAGGCTGGGAAGTACATAAATCCGGCTGTTGCTAAGGTTACTGCAAGGATTGTAAGTAGTTATACCATAAGTCCCTAATTTTTTGCATATCGCGAGTGGTTTCGATACATTTACGATAAACTGTATCCTACAGGATGAACTGGAAGATCAGAGTAGCCAAGGTTCATTCAATCCAAGTAGACAGATAGACATCTTGTCAACGGCTATTGGGAAGGCAGATGACCTTGGTCGAGTTCGAGGAGAGACACGGGGAGTTAGTGCCGCGAGGTATTTTGGATGAGACTTACGTTATTCGTCACAAGCTGGACCTAGTAAGGACCTTGTGGCCAAGATTCGAGAAGACCTCGAATGAGAGATCAAGGCCAACCTTCGCGACAAGCTCCGACAAGAGCTGTTGCCAGAGCTTCAACTTGAAATGGCAAAGATGTTCGAAGCGCAAAGGGCAAGGGACGAGCATAGAACTCAGGAATCCCCAACCTTCAATAGCACTAGAGGAATTTACAACCCTTTGGAGGAACCACTTGGCGACCCTTCTCCCACTCCAATGTCGGGAGACCCTTCCACCCTCTATTTGGATGATCCACTGTTGCGCGTTGTTGCTGATGCTCTCGTTCACACACGTGCTACCACCCACCATCATCAGCAAATTCTGTAGGATTTTCGTAGGGTGAATGTGACGAGTGTTAGAAAGGGGGAAGAAAGTACAACCATCCTTGGTCCTGATCCAGAGGTTCGCACGTTAGGTCAAGCGATAGGATCTTTCATCCTTTGGCCTCACAATCTTATTGGTTCAGACGCAACACCTCCAATGGTAGGAATTACCTTACTATTACTGAAAATCTGTTGGCATCCTAATAACAATTTGTTTTTTGATGTTCTAAAAGGATGACGAAGATGCAAGGAAATGGCCCTACTTAGCACAGCTGCAACAGATCTACAAGGGCATTAAACAGATTGACCTGAAGATGCCTCCAGGGATTGTAGGCCTTACATTGGAGTATCCCTACACGATTGACAATACAGATCTCAAGCAGTTTATCAGGTTGGAGGAGATAGATGCAGGCTGGGTGAAATTTGCAGTCCGGTGAGTTTTTTTTTTAATTTTCCCATAGAATTCATTTAGTGGTTTTTTGATTTCATACATTCAATAATTCATTCCTTATTTTAATTCTATTATAGCACCTTCCACGGTCTCTGCACAAACATGAAAAGACGTGATTGGCATGGATTCTTATGTCCTACAAATACGACAGGAGATACTTGTACTGTGGTGCATAGGACTCACAATGTCAGCTACGCAATGAGAGAGACCAAACTTCGTTGTTATCTAGCACCCATTGTTCAACTGTTCGTATTTTCATTTTGTCAATTTAAGAAGTTTAATAAATAATTGTCTTCTCATCAAACTTCATTTTAATGTGTACATGTTGTTAAAGTTACCACTGGAGTTTGTGTGTTATATGTCCCCACCGCAACATAGTCTATTGGTTTGATCCCTTAAGTAAAAAGCCAGACAAAGATACAAAATCCGTCTTCGACACGTAAGTTATTTTGTTTGTATTTCATTAACTCTTAAAAAAATGACTAGTTCTAATTTCTGTTCATTTTGATTTTCATGATAGTGCTTGTCAAACATATAGAGTCCTAGGTGGGTCACGCGAGAGTACAGTTGTTAAAAAGCTAAAATGGTTTTATCCTATAGTAAGTAGTTTCGATCCTAGCTAATTGTTTCATTGACGGTCCTTTTAGAGATACATTTATTGATTTTAACAACCAATTGGATCCCTTTAATTTAAAGTGCCCTCGGCAACCTGGCAACATTGAATGCGGATATTATGTTATATTTTATATATATAACATCACTCAAAGTGGAATTACTAGCGATTTTGAAAAGGCAATCGCTTCTTCATTCTCAAATGATAATATTTTTGGTGTTCTAATCGAAATGCTAATTAATTCATTTGCTTGAGATTCATTTCATCAAAGCTTACTTTCTAATTTTCAAATTTTTGATAATGAAGATGCCTACCTACGTGAAGATCTTGATTTGATCAAAGATCTTTTGGCTAGACAGCTTCTTCAACATATAGAGCAGTAAAATTTTTATTTTATATCAGTTTGTAGTTGTGTGATGACAGCGTTTTGACACTTTCTGGTTGTTATTGTTGATATATATAGTAGTAGGTTGTATGAGTTGTTATTGTATGTATATATAGTAAAGATTGTAGTGCTGGATGTCCTTACCATTTTATAACGGACAGTGTGGTTTATAAATCCATCTTCTATTCTGTTTCTGCAGTTTGAATTCGCTGGGTAATACAGAATGTTAATTATGGTATAAAAAAGTCTAACATTTAAACGTCCCAAATTAAGAATTGGGACGTCTAAAGTCCCACCCTGGGGGACTTTAGATGTCCTAAATCATAATTTGGGACATCTAAAGTCCCTGACTTTAGACGTCCCAAAATGTCATTTAGGACATCTAAAGTCCCATCCTGGGGGGACTTTAGACATCCCAAGTGACAATTTGGGACGTCTAAAGTATCACTTTATACGTCCCTTTTATTTGGGACATCTTTTCTTACAACATACTACGCCCCCAACATATACATCCCCCTTTTTGGGACGTTAAAGGTGCCAAATTTGGGACGTTATAGCCCCTTTTTGTAGTAGTGTCAAAGCTTATTTGCGAGATTTGAGAAACCTTAGGGTGTGTTTGGTTTGAGGGGAGGGGAGGAGAAGGGGGTTAAATTACTTTTTTGAGTTGAAAGTATTTAAATGTTGGACGGAAACCCAAAATTTAAAAGGAATGAAAGGGTAAATTTTGGGTGAGAATCCAAAATTTAAATGAATAAGAAGATAAATTTTGGGTTTCTCCCATCCAAAATTGTAATCCCCCTCCCCTCCCCTCCCCACAAACCAAACACACCCTAGAGTTGGGGATAATATTGGACCATAGAGTGTCAGAACAAAAAGAGCCTGATCTAGTCTAGCTAGTATGAGTCCACGACGTCAGGTGAACTTTGGGCCTAGAAAGCCCAGGTCCAATAATCCATTATCTTGATAGAAAGCTTGGAATAAAGGACACTCGTTTTGCCAACAAAGACTGGTCCAGTTGGTAAAAAGGTTGGCTTATAACTATAAGGTTATGAACTCAAATCCCACAGATGTGAGAACCTTATTGGTAGGCGATCTGTATTCTGTAAGCGCTCTTTGAGCCTAAAGATATGTCCTGATTATGGTAAGACCTAACTCAACTCACCTAAACTTTTTTTAAATTAAAAAAAAAAAGGACACCTATATCTCCTTTGCTCGGAATCTCCCTGCCTTTCATCAAAGGAGGGAGATGCTATAAATAACAAATCCGTTTCCCTTTTGTTGGTGGATTAAATTATAAGCCAAAAAAGATTAAGATGTAACAAGTTTTTTATTTCCAAACTAAATTGTTTAGTTTTTAATTTAGTTACTAAAGTCAAATTTACATTACATTTCAATTGAGAGGCTTCTTAGTACGTAGTACTTTAGCATATATAAAAAATTGGGCTGCAACTTCTGGCTTCCACTTGCGAATGAGGTACACCAAGTTTACGGTTAAAGCCCTTCAACAAAGATCATCCTTTGTCTATATTACTTTCTTCATTTTAAAATATCTGTATGTGTTAATACAACATGATTGTATAAAGGTTAAAAAAAATCTGTTTAATAGTCAAAGCTAATTGAAAAAAAAAAGGAAAAATTAAAATAAAGGACCTGGAGAAAATAATATTTATTACAAAGGACCATAAGAATTATAATTACTTAAAAGGACCAAACATAATAGTATAAATTTAATATTATTAAATTGTCCATAACCAAATCTCATACATTATCTTGTATTCCTAACTTAAAAAATAACTAATATTAAAATTAAAACCGTCCATCATTCACTTGTGATATCTTTTTTTTGTTTTTTAATTTACAATATATTATTTAATTATCAAAGGTTAAACTCATTTTTTTTAATTTTTATTTTTCGCCAAGTTTCATATTCATATTATCAATATATTATTTAATTAATTAATATTTCATCAAGGTGCCTGATTGATATTATCAACTTTGATATCAATTACGCTCTTTTTATACAAATAAAACCTAAACTCATTTCATTTTTTTATGGTATAATAGATTATTTAGATTTTTAATTTAATTAACATTAAATGAATATTTTTTGACCTACATGAGTTTCTTCTAAAATAAAAATAAATCATATAAACTTTCTTGGTTTAACATATATAATAAATTATAAAAGATCTTGATTTTTATTAAAATTAATATACCTTTATTTTAAATTAAAATTTTTGTTGATTTTTAAAAATTATAATTTTAAAAAAATTGAAGAATATGTAATTTGTATCTATAGATATCTATGCAAGTTTTGAAAATTGAAGATTTACAAGACTTTTGTTTAATTTAGTGAAATTTAGAACTTATTATTAGTTTTAAAAATAGAATGTGGGAGATAATGTATGAGGGAATGAGAAGATTTCGTTAGGGACATTTTAGTATTTTTAATTTTATATTTTTGTATTTGATCCTTTAAAATAATTACAATTTTTAGAGTCCTTCTATAAATATTTTTTCCTCAAAACCCTTCATTTTAATTTTCACAAAAATTAAATCCATACAAGTGACAGAGGTAAACTTTTTAGAAATTTTAAACGAAAATTGTAAGATTTTTTTATAACCAATTGAAAGATTAATTACCTATATGTATTTTGCCTCTCCAGTGGAAAATACACTGGTCATTGCAATAAAAGGTGAAAAAACAAAAAAGACAGCGTTTATTTATTTACCTTTTGGTGACAGCACCGCGTTTATTTTAAATTAGGGGGAGTTGGTGTTTAATTTTCAGTATTTTAAATTAATTGCAAATCATCACAGATAACAAACCTAAAAAATTACTAGATACTTTGTCATTTTCATCAACCCGTGAGTCCCAACTTGCAAGTGGATTGATGATTCTAATATTCGGCTTTTTCTATTTTGATGAATGAATTATAAAAATGAGATAATGACATATGAGATCCCAGATGAGAAATAATTTAATTTACGTCACAAATTTTAGAATTGTCATGGAAGAAGTATATTTAATATTTTATAAAAATGTTATCATAATATTTTATAGGGATAATTACTATGCAAGTCTTTATAGTTTCAACCAATTTTTAATCAGATCCCTATAGTTTTTTGTTTTATTAGGCTTTTATACTTTCATCTGTTTTTAATCAGATCCTTGTAGTTTTTTCCTTTTTATCAGGTCCTTATTGTTTCACCAAATTTTTAATTGGGTCCTTGCAGGTTTTTTGGATTTTAATTTATTAATTTAATTGCAAATTAAATCAATGAATAATATTAAAATATAATTTCATAATTACATAATTTAAAAAATAATTAATATAATTAATTAGTAATCCTTAATTAACTAATTATAATTCAATTCAATTTTTTTTAAAAAAATTATTATTATTATAATTCAGATAATTATAAAAATAAATAAAAATTAAAATAAATAATAAATAATATAAATATATTTTTAATTAAAAAATTGTGACAAATATTAAAATATGAATTATAATAATAAATTTTTCTAAAAATAACATAGAACTATAATTAATTAATTAATAATTAATAATTAACTCTATTAATTATTTTTTGAATTATATAATTATTAATTTAAATTTATTGTTCATAAATTATATTTTAATATTATTCATTTAGTTAAATTTCAAATAAATTAAAATTTAAAAAAATCTTCAAGGACCCAATTAAAAATCTAGTGAAATAATAAGGACCTGATTAAAAACAGGTGAAAGTATAAAGGCTTGATAAAAAGAAAAAAAAACTATAGGAACTTAATTAAAAATTGGTTGAAACTATAAGGACCCGTAGATTAATTATCTCTAAATATACTAAAAATTTTAAACTTTTTTGATATTGCAGTTATAAGCTGTTAAGGTCAAATTTTATCATTTTGTAATTAATTAATTATTTTTATACTAATATTATAAAATACTAAATTTGAATTATCTATTTTTTTTTCTATCTAAAGGTGAATATCGGATTCCAAGTAAAAAGGAAAAGAAGAAAAAAAATGAGAAGACATGGACGCTTGCTCTTTTGTCTCAAAAGTTTTCATGTAAAAATAGTGGGCATCTGAAATTCTTTTTAAGTTCCATGTCACGCCAAAAATGTTAACATAAAAACAATGTCACCTTATTCTAACAATAGCCAAATAAACGTATCTCACGTCAAACTCTATGCCATGCATAGGGGTATGATTGTGCTTTTTTTTTTTTGGGGGGTCATTTTAGCGTTGAAGGTTTTAGTCATATACTATTATAATAACTACTTATTAATAAAAAGAAACTTTTACAAGTTTATATTCAGACTTAAGCTTATGAACTTGGCATCCTTAATTTCTAGGGTCAACGAAAGCTGGCACAATAACTTGAACAGTTGATTATATGATGAAGACTATGTTATATAGAATATGTGTGCACGCGCATGCCCGTGCAACAGGAAGAAAATATTTAATCTAAATGTGAAGATAGGATTTTGAGAGGAGTTTCTTCCTGCATCTCATATTAGTTGTCATTTAAGCATTCCACGTGACTTAACTCTTCATCACACACTACAAAAAAAATGGTAATATGTAGTGGTGTAATTATAGCGGTTATATCAAACCGCTACAAATTACAGTATTTATAGCGGTTTTAATCTAAACCGCTACAAAGTTGTAGCGGCAAGCTACGCGCCAAGTGGGGCGACAGATTAACAGTGTTTTTTGTAGCGGTTGGGTAGCCAAAACCGCTAGAAAGTTGGCGGGAATTTCCCTCCAAAACTTGTAACGGTTAATACACATAAACCGCTACAATATTCTCGCCACTTGGCGCGACCAAGTCCTGCCAACAGTGTAGCGGTTATTTGTAGTGATTACAGCTACCCAATCGCTACAAAATACCAAACGTCAGCTATTTGTAGCGGTTATAGGGATATAACCGCTACAGAATTTCAGGAGTCTCCACTTTTGTAGCGGTTCTGGGCCATAACCGCTACAAAATTTCAAAGGTTCTTGTAATTTGTAGCGGTTATTATAAAACCGCTACAAATTTAAGGCACCATGGGTACTTTGTAGCGGTTAAGGTAGCGGTTATTAAAATAACCGCTACAAATGTCTGGCCTATTTAAGCTCCCGCCTCCCTCATTTCTCCGTTTGCTTATTTTGTTTCCTGGGGTTTCTCTGAGTGGTTTCTTCAAGATTTGAGCGTTCAGACGTCTGTGTAGGAGTTTTTGCTACAGTATTTCTTAGTATTTGCACTTGAGGTACGTATATAACACGTATTTTATTGTATTTTTATTAGATTTTTACATAATAATGTGACTAATTATTTATTTATTTTTATTTTTACAGTTGATATGGCTTCAAGAGAGGATAAGGGGAAGGCCCCTGAGGTCCCCAGACCAATTTTACGGGGAGGCAGCAGCCGAGCAGGGGGCAGAGGGAGGGGGCAGCGCGAAGGCAGGGCGACCGCGGCATTTCAGCCCAGCCCCCCACTGGAGTCGACCCTACCACAAGCACCGCAGACGATCCCACAGGAGACGACCGCACCAGAGGTGCAGGCCAGATATCAGCGTCGAGGACTACGACGAGGAGGAGTTCGAGATCCCGCTTGGGATCAGGGAGATGGAGCAGTTCCTCAATGAGGAGGAGGCTCGGGAGCAGAACAACCCACGGGGGTCGTCTTCGCGGTCTACTGGGTTTGAGGTGCAGGTCCAAGGTAAATAAAGTTTTTAATTTAGTAAATTATTTATTTAAATTCGAAATGTTAACTTTGAATTACAATTTATCTAACGTGCGGTAAACTATGCAGATGAGCAGGGGAACATTTCGATGAGGAGGCTAGACGTGGCCAGTGTGAACAGCATGGACCGGACCCTACGAGTTATAGTGCCGTGGAATGAGGGCACTGACCAGCCCATCCACAATGGGGGTCACCTACTCAACCGCTTCCTGAACGACCTGGGCGCGAATTGAATGCGGCTCCCTAGGGATGAGCAAAAACCCGGTGGTCCGGTCCAGTCTAGTCTGACCCGAGTTGGTTCGGTCCGGTTTGGTTCAGTCCAAATAAGCAATATAATGAAATCAGACTAAACTGGGCCAGACTGACTAGTCGGGTTGGACCGGGTTCCAGACCAGGGGACCAAACCACCTAGACTGGTCCGGTCTAGTCCAGGTCAATTTCTTAAAAAATATTTTTATAATTTAGATGTTTTTTTTTATTTAATATTGTTAGAGTTTTTTTAAGGATTTATAATCAAGTTTTATTTCTTATGATGATTTTTATATGATTATAGGTATTTTTATTATCTTAATTATATTTATCATTTTTAAATCTTTTTTCTCAACATATTTTTTTTTATTGTTGTTGAATGTTGTTGGATATTCTTATAGATTTATGATGCTTTAATTTTTGGTGACATATTTTATATTATTATAGGTATTTTTGTGGTCATAATTATGTTTAATATGTTCAAATTTTGCCTTCCAAAGATGAAAAAATAACAGTAAAAAAATATTAAATTTAGGTCCTAGACTACCTGGACCAGTTCAGGTAGTCCACTAGACCCGGTCTGGTCCAGCCCGACTTCGGGTTGGTACTGGACCAGACTAGACCACGGACTGCTTTGTGCAACCCGAGATCTTCTCAAGACCAGACCTCGGGTTGATGTCAAACCCGGTCCAGTCCAGTCCATGCTCATCCCTACGGCTCCCCCTTCACTTCAAGACGTGGAGGCACATTCCGAGGGGGCCGAAGGATCAGGCTTGGGAGGAGGTGGTTCAGGTAATTAAAATTATTTAATTAATATTTTTTGTAATTAATTCTATTTAATTAATATTTTTTAAATTATGTTTTTTGTAATTATTGATATTTAAATAATTTTTTTCAGCTGCGGTTTGCTGTCTGGGCCAACCGGAAGAGGTACGCCCTTGTGAAGATGGGTGACGCCTGGAGGAAAAGGAGGAACCATCTCTTCCACAAGGTGAACAAGGACGGGACGATGCCTCTGGAGCAGCTGATCGAGAATGTCCCGGACGGCGTGCCGCCGAAAGACTGGGCGAGTTTCGTTCAGTTCAGGAGAAGCCCTGAGGGGCATGTAATGTATTTATTAGATTTTTTATATATAAATTTGTAATTGTTAATTAATAAATTATAATTTCAATTTAATTGTATTTAATTTAAACTTTATTAATTTTAAATGTTTTTTATTGTTTTAATACATTTAATATTGTTTTTTTTCCAAGAGTTTTCTCAGAGGAACACCAGGATCCGTGCGCAGCAGACGATCCACCATACAGCAGGATCGAAGACCTTTGCTGTGACCTATAGCGAGCTGGTAACTTTTCAAATATCACTGACTTTTAGCTGGTTATTTCATAATACTAATTGAACTTTGTAATTGTTTCAGGAGACGAAGGCACAGCAGGAGAACCGTCAGACGGACTACGGGGAGTTGTACGCCATCACACACAGACACCGTGACGGGACTGCGACTTCTTAGCAGGCAGAGGCGGCCATTGTAAGTAATTTTATTATTATAATTTGTATCAAACCAACTTAATAATGAAAAATGCTAATTAGTAATTGTTTCATAAAATGGCAGGAGCGGATGCAGCAGTCGCAGGCTGAGTTGCGACAGACCCAGCCTGAGGAGTCACAGGGGTCAGTGGACCCGACGGCTCCTTTGAAGGCGGGTCTGGCTCAGGCTGAGCACCTCGGACGCGTGCGGGGGTTGGGGATAGGCGCCAGACCTAGTATGGTCTATGGCAGGAACGTCGCCTCTGAGTCTGGCAGCTCTAGAGGGGTCAGACGTCCGAGGGATGAGTCTATTGACCAGCTGCGGTTAGATTTGGAGCAGCAGATGGCACAGCAGCAGCAGTAGATGCACCAGCTGCATCTGCAGCATATGCAGTAGATACAGCTGCAGGCTGATATGATCTATGCTCAGCAGATGCAGTGGCCTGATATCGCGAACAACATGCTTGAGCGGTCATGGAGTCGCTTGTTCCCGGACGAGCAGCATCCACAGGTTCCCCCTGTCCCTCGGTATGTCGTCCAGAGTACTACTCCTCCTCCTCCTGCTCCTCCTCTTGCTGATGATGATGGTGCGGTTCACTCTGCGCAGCGGCCTGATCCAGCAGCAGCTCAAGGAGCCCCACCTGAGGGAGCACCAGATGATCAGCCCCCAGCTACTTAGTTTAGGACATCTTTTTTCTTATTTGTTGTTGAAACATTTGTAAATATGTATATATGAGTTTGTATTTCAGAACTTCAATTCTTATTGTGTTTAATATAATTATATTTATATTATTAGATCACGTTGTTGAATTTATGAATTAATTGCAACAATTTATATTTCTAAATTAAAAAAAATAAAGCATATATATATTTGTAGCGGTTTTTATTTAAAACCGCTACAAATATATATAGTTGTAGCGGTTCTACAAGAAAAACCGCTACAAATATATATATTTGTAGCGGTTCTACTATAGAAACCCTACAAATATGTATATGGTTGTAGTGGTTATACAATAAAAACTACTACAAATACTCATCATTTGAATTTTAAAATTTGTCGCCTTTGTGCACATTTGTATCGGTTATGTTATGTGTAACCGCTACAAATTAAAAATTATTTTTAAATTTGCTGTCCAACGGTTTTAATGTTAGTAGCGGTTTTATACATATAACCGCTACAAATACTCAATGTGTATATTTTGAATTTCCCACCAATATCTAACGGCTTGAAAATTAGTAGCGATTTTATATATATAACCGCTACTAATATTTTATAACTGTAGCGGTTAGTGTAGCGGTTTTAGAACCGCTACAAAATTATAAACGTTGGCATTTCAAAATATAAGGTTCTTGGCATTCGTCATTCTCTTCTCACTCATCTTCTTCTCTATACTTTCTTCTCTCTCACCTGTAGCTATGGATAAATCATGGATCAGGTTGCCGCGCAATTCTCCTGAATATTTGTACGGTTTAAACAGTTTCTTGGATTTCACATTCACTCATGCCAGCTGTAACGGCAAGATCGTCTGTCCGTATCGGAGATGCAAGTTCAAGAAGTGGCATGCACGAAATGTTGTGAAGGAACATTTGCTTGTGAAGCCTTTCCCTAAGGACTATACGTTCTGGGTAGTTCATGGTAAGAAGGCCGGCATTAGATATGACAATGCTCTTCCTCGAAGTTCTCAAGTAGGCATTCAAGTAGATGAAGATGATCCTGTGAATGATGCTGTGCGTGATGCATTTGGATTTCAAGGCGACAACTTCAATGAAGAAGTGCACGGCTTTGAGCCGATTTTTATGAGGAATGAATCAGCTCGGGATTTTTTCAGCTTGATGGATGAAGCAGATCCTCCTTTATATCAAGGTTGTCGCAAATATTCTAAATTATCTTTCTTGATCAAATTGTATCATATCAAGTGCTTGTGTGGGATCACAGATAAGGGAATGTCGATGTTGCTCGACTTATTACAAGATGCTTTCCCCGACGCTGAGATTCCCACAACGTTCTACGAGGCCAAGAAGATTATCAACAGGTTGGGGTTGAATTATCAAAAGATTGATGCATGCCCAAATGATTGTATGCTGTATTGGGGAGACGATTCCAGCAGGGAGACTTGTAAGAGATGTCACACATCGAGGTACAAGACAATTTGGAAGGGGAAAAAGCAGAAGAAGAAACCTGCAAAGATTCTCAGGTACTTCACTTTGAAACCTCATCTACAAAGATTATTTATGTCGTCTAAAACTGTGGAGAACATGAGGTGGCATGCCGTTGATAACAACGAAGATGGTAAATTAAAACATCCCCGGGATGCAGCTGCTTAGAAAACGTTTGACAACGACTTTCCAGATTTTGCGACTGACCCTAGAAATGTTCGGCTTGCGTTGGCGACCGACGGTTTCAATCCTTTCGGGAATCTTAGCACAAGTTACAGTATTTGACCGGTAGTCTTAGTTCCCTACAACTTACCCCCTGGATGTGTATGAAACAAAGCTCTTTCATTATGTCTATGATCATTCCAGGCAAAAAGGTACCGGGCAATGACATCGATGTGTATCTCCAACCGCTTATTGCAGAATTGCTTGACCTGTGGAATGTCGGCTTGGAGACATACGACGCTTATGGCAAGACTTTGTTTAAATTGCGTGCAGCCTTGATGTGGACGATTAGTGACTTTCCTAGCCTTGGCACATTATTTGGTTGGAATGTGCATATTAGGTCGGCGTGTCCAGCTTGCAATTTTGACTCTGACGCAGTGTACCTTCCCCACAGCCGAAAGTGGTGCTTTATGGGGCATTGGAGGTTTCTCGATGGAATGCATAAGTTCATATTGCAACGGAATCGCTTCAATGGGAAACCAGAAAAAAGAGAACCTCCTCAGACTTTGTCCGGTATAGATATTTTACAGCAGCTTGAGCATGTTGACTTCGAGTTTGGAAAAAGCGACGATTCAGCAGAAACTCGCCCAAAGACGCGCAGGACTTCGGTGCCTCAGCAGTGGAAGAAGATAAGTATTTTATTCACTCTTCCATAATGGAGATCTAATTTACTTCGCCACAGTCTTGATATCATGCACATTGAAAAGAATGTTTGCGACAATGTGCTGTATACGCTGCTTAACGAACCCGGCAAAACAAAAGATCACCTTCAAGCGAGGAAATATTTACGTGACATGGGAGTTCGTGAAGACGCTTGGCCAGATGAGCATAACAGATTTCAACCGGCAAATTTTACCATCACAAAACCGAACAAGGAAGTCTTCCTCGCGATGTTGAAGAAATTAAAAGTTCCTGATGGGTATTCAAGTAACATTTCTCGATGTGTTGACTTGCAAGCTCGAAAGGTTGCTGGCTTGAAAAGTCATGACTCACATGTTCTTATGCAGCAGTTACTCCCTCTGGCTATAAAGAATACACTTCCTCCCGATGTTTCCATCATTTTGGTGGAACTTTGTTCTTTCTTTCGGAAGTTGTGTTCTAAGGTTTTGATCGTTGAGGAGGTCGATCAGCTGCAGTTCAAAATTATTCTTACGCTTTGTCATTTGGAGATGATCTTTCCTCTGTCCTTTTTTACTGTGATGGTTCACCTTATAGTCCACCTCGTTCATGAAACAAAGCTCACTGGACCAGTACAATATCGTTGGATGTATTCGATTGAGAGGTACTCATTTTAAATATGTTCTTTATTCTCCATATTTAATGTTTGCTAATCGTCCTTTTCAGCATTTTATATCAATTTTCTCATCTGTACTTCGTAGGTTCCTTGGGAAATTAAAATCTTACGTAAGGAATAAGGCGTGGCCAGAAGGTTCTATAGCTGAAGGCTATATAGGGGATGAGGTGCTATATTTTTGCTCAAGGTACTTTGATGATCTTGAGACGGCTTTCAACCGCCTACCTTGTGTTGACGATTGTCCTGATCCTACGCCGATATTAGGAGAATTTATCCCTCGTGTTGGTAAACCAGTTGGAGCAACTGAGAACTTCAAACTAACGGCAACTGAGAAGTTCCAAGCACATAGACATGTCTTGATTAATTGCACTCAAGTTGAACCTTTCATACGGTAAGAATTGTACACTCACACGTTATTCGATCTATATTTTTCGTATTATTTCTCACTTTCATTTCACTATCGTCTTTCCATTATTAATTGCAGGGAATTCAGAAGTCATGTGAAGCGTCAACTCAGGATCCGTACACAGACATCCTCAGAAGTTGATAGGAGGGTCTACAGAGAATTCCCGAGCTGGTTTGCGCGTAGAATACTAAATGACCACAACCCACACTGACCAGATTTCAGAGCTCTCGCAATCGGCCCTCTTGATCATGCAAAAAGGTTTACCGCATACAATGTCAATGGTTTTAAGTTTTACACAGTTTCACGGGATCAAGGATTGCAAACTCAGAATTCGGGTGTTTATGGCACATTTGAAACAAGGAGTTATGCGAGCAGCAGTGACGCCAAAATGCAGTTCGAAGCTGTCCCTTACTATGGCAAGCTTCTTGATGTGGTCGAACTTAATTATCAAGGCCGTTTCACCGTTACGCTATTCAAGTGTTTGTGGGCAAATACCACCACTTCTCGGGGACTGACAACTGACGACTTAAGTATCACATCAGTCAATTTCTCATGGCCGATTCATACTGGTATTTCTTAAGATGATGAGCCGTATATTCTAGTGTCAGAGGCACATCAGGTTTATTATGTCGAGGACGAGAGGCACAGAGATTGGCACATGGTCGTTCATCTAAAGCCACGAGACTTTTATGACATGGGTGAAAGCGATAATATCGCCTACGAGAGTGAGCCATTTCAGCTAGACGATTTTGAAAACTACTTCCCTCAAGGCAATGACAATTTACCTCTACTGCGGTGAGTTTTTTTAAGTCCACGTCATTTAAATTAAATTTTTTAAATTTAATAAAACATCCATAACAATAATTTTTCTACATAATTTCTGTAGGGATGGCGACGATGAGTGATCAAATTTAAATTATGATTTTCTCTTTAAAAAAACTAGAAAAAAATTTTTTAAATAAAATTTAAAAAAAAATAAAAAAAATAAAATAATATTTGTAGCGGTTATTAAACCGCTACAAAAGTAAATATAACCGCTACAAAATCGACACATTAACTGCTACAAATAGTACGTGGATCCCTATAAATACCCTTACCACAACTCATTTCAAACACTCTCTAATTTCTTTTCACCTTACCTTTCTTTCATTTTCTCTCATTTACAACTTCTTTTGTATGAGTAGAGAAGCTGAATAATACGATCACATATGGTAACAAGTGTTTTTTATTTTTTTTTACAATACTTCTTTCATTTATATAAAATTTATTCCCACTATTTTTTTTCCAGATATATTAGAACTGTATCTCATTTTCATCTATTTTTCATACACAATTACATTATATTAGACAACATAATAATTCCTTATTACCTACATATCCTTAATAATATTATTAATATAATTTTTATACTAATCCAATTAAATTAAATTTATCCTTTTAATTTATTAATAAGCTAATTAAATTCGATAAACTAATAAAAAAAGAAACTAATTAATTTAATATTAAAAGAACAGAAACAAATGATTGTATATATTTAAAAACATTTTTAAATATTTGTAGCGGTTATTAAACCGCTACTAAAAAACGCGCGCATTTTTCAACTCAAATAAATTTTTTTGCGCTAAATTTGAATTTCATGAAATTAGTAGCGGTTTTATAACCGCTACAAATTTCATAAAAATTCAAAATTAGTAGCGGTTTTTTAACCGCTATGAAATTGAAAAAATGTTATTTTTCTTTTCCCACCTTGAAATTTTCAATTTTTTCTATTTGTAGCGGTTATATAACCACTACAAATATCTCTGAAAATAATTTCGTTCATGGGGATTTTATAGCGGGTTTTGTAACCGCTACAAAATATGTAGCGGTTATGTTCCTTGCGTAGCGGTTTTGTATAACCGTTACAAAATCGCTTGCAACATACGATTTAGTAGCAGTTTACCTAACCGCTACTAATGTTGTTTGTAGCGGTTAAAATCGCTACGAATACCCATTTTTAACCGCTACTAAATCACTTTTTTTTTGTAGTGACAAGTTCATAACTATACAATTCTTATGATGCAATAAGTCAATTAATAATCTGATAGACTATAAAGTTTATATTATTGAGGAGCCAACAATGGCATGAAGAAGAATCAACAAGTTACAAAATCCATTTGGATCCATAATAATAATATTCGAGGCCCAAAACAATTTACACACATGGGCAAACTAAACAGGCCTTTGTTTTTTCATGTCAAGCTCAAATGATACAAGAGAGTAGAGAGGATGACATAGTGCAACGTCAAACTAATTTAGAAAGAGAGACAGATGATTTATTCATATAAAATTAACATTGCCTAGATGCCACCAATGGCCAATAGAGTACAAGTGACAATGATGTTTTTGTTATCTGGAACATGAACTGCCATAAAATTGGCGCTACATATTATTGCTTAGCAACAATCAGGAGTGATGAGGGTAAGAATGTCTTTTCATCTTTACTGTTTTTGTAAAGCCTGGGGCAGGAAACAACTGCACGGCACAAACCAGATATATCCTTTTCAATACAAAAGATTGAGTACTACCCAACTTGAATGCTCAATAAGGTAATAACAAGACCATCACAAAGTCTTTCTTATAGTATTCAAGGAAATTATCTGTTTAAAACTTAAATTCAATTATTTGAGTAAATTGCTATTTGATATCCTGAAACCCCATAAATATAATTTTACCATTTACAAAGTTGAAGGTCAACAAAACTTGCAAAAAAGATTATATTTTGATGGATTAATTTTCAAAATTGTTTGGAGTAAAATGAGGTTAATCAATTTCTAAAGACTACATTGACAGAACATGCATCTTCCAAGGACTTCAATAGCTTACTTCGTTTGGTTCTGAAACATTGTCAATAATTAATCCACAAGAAAAATTATCAAGAGCTCAGCTTATTTGTTAGTGCAAGTTGATAGCGAGATGCGCAAATCAGCAAGTACAAGTAATAGAAAAGCACAAGGTAAGTTCAGCCTAGTAACTCAATACGTTCTTTGTTCTGTAGTTGCACAAAAAATGTTTACATGCATAACTCGAATATTGGGTTAAACTTTCATATGAATAATGCATTGTTGGACTGGAAATATCATGAGAATGAGGAACAAAATAAGAAGAGGAGTGAGAATATTAAAAAGGAGGAATATCGCAAATAAAGCTTTTACCTTTCCGAACAAAATTAAGGGAAGGGGTGTTCCACGTGGAGCAATAGATTGCAGATCATTGACAAACTGCATATTAAAATCAATTTGAGAGAAGACCAATAGCTTACACAAAAAATGCATTGAAACTTCCTTTTACAACTTGCTTTCTAGTTTTGTCACAGCAGAAAGAAAGAAAGAAGTACTCCCAACTTATATCTCAACTAATTCAGGACAAGACCATTTGCATCCCTTGAAAACCAACGAATATGATTTTAACATCAACAAAAGTTGTAGGAAACGATATATTGATGGATTCTAAGTTGTTTGGAGTAAATGAAAATGACATTAATCAATTTCTAAAGACTAAATTGATAGAACACTCATCTTCAACGTTATATATACCTTACTTCATTTACTTCTTAAACACTGACTTATATGTTAGTGCAAGTTGATAGCTAGAGAGGTAAGTGAAAAAGAAACTATCCATATTTATTACTGTTATTAAGTTCCTTCTCTGATTTGTTCATTGATGCAAAGAGTCTTGCAGGCTCCCCAATCAACTCACTGTGTTCTTTGTTCTGTAGATGCACAAAAAGAGAGTGTGTGTGTGTGTGTGACTGGTTTAGTCAATGAATTATAATTAAAGGAGCCAACTTAAAACTCAATAGGGAAACATTCAGTCCTACCTGATAGATGCCTGATCTTCCAACCACCACAAATTGATTTACAAACTGACAGAGCAATGCATTTTTGTACTGGAAAAAGCATAACAAGGCAAGAATGAGGAACAAAATTAAGGGAAGAGGAGTTCCATGTGGTGCTAGATTTATCAGATCAGATCATGCAAGCAGTGATGGCTCTCAAGAATATTAAAATATCAATTAATTTGCGACTTCTTTTTTATGTCTCGGAATTCCTCTTCAAGTCTAAGAAGAGACCTATACTTAGTAGAGTAATTTTTTTGAAACTTGCTCTAAGTATTTGTTTTCTGATTCTTTCAATTGCAGAAGCAAAGAATAATATTCACACCAATCCAGACATCAGATTCTATTCATTTAAGTAAATCAAGACCTAACCCAGAAGAAAAGGGAATCAATTAAGATGATGAAGATAAGTAAGAAGACATTTTTGAAAAAACCATTTAAATAAACTACAAGGAGTAAGCTCACTCAAAGAAGAAAAACAAAAGGAATAAATAAATGCATAGAATAATTATTCTGGATAAAACATAGTAATTTGACCTTGAGTAGACGAAAAACTTCGCCAACCATAATGGTTGACTTGTCAACATTCTCAGTACTACCAGGTTGTCCTCCATACTATGTGCCTAATTTCAGCCTTATTCAAAAAATAAAAACAGAACGAGGACGATAATTTTACTTAATAATTGAAGCAATATATCCTTACCAATGAAAAGAAAGGTAACACAGTAAATTTTACTTTTTCACCAAAGAATAAAGACTTTACATTTTCAACTGCTTTATTTTAATTTCTTCATCCCAACACAGACACTTGGCATGAATAAAATGGTTGAATGCAAATAAACAACCGCGATCCAACAATAAAAACACACTAGATAAATGCTCTACCTCTGTATGAAAACTCTGAAACCTTTTTTTTTTTGGGACTGAATGTTTGTTCGATAAGTGTTAAGTGAAAATTTGTGAATAGAAGTCTGATAGAGCCACCCTATTTAAACATAGTTACAGGATGAGGTTTAGGCGGCAACATACTCAAGGCAAGATGCTTTAAGAGCACCAGGAACTTGACTTTTGACTTATTGCTATTTTAGTGTTACTAGCAGACCTAGCTTACTTTTGTTATGTTAGACTTGTATTTTGTGGCAGATTGCCTTGGGTCCTGCGTTGACCCATTTTGTTCCCTCTGTCCTGCTATTCTGTTATATAACCGTTAAGGGTTAGGGAAGAGGTATCTTTGGAAGAGAGAAGAGTGTTGTAAGGAGGGTGCTAGCCTCTCGAATGGCTAGGTCAATAGTGAGAGTAGGAGATTCTTATTTCATTTGTAACTTCCTTCTCCCACTGAGTTGGAAGAATTGATATCATTAATCAAAATTCAGTATTAATTAATCAGCTAATATTTGGGTTCTGTCTCTGGGTTCCTATCAATGTCACAAGCCTAAAAATGATTAGCACAGACTATACCATGTCACAATCTATATATCCAAACAATATTTACTGCTAGGTGGGTAACAACACTCAAGCGATGACATTATCAAGAGCTTCGCTTATTAGTTGGTTCAAGTTGATAGAGAGGTAACTGCAAAACCAGATGCGCAAGTTTAATAGAAAAGCATAAGTTAACTTATTAGTAGTAACAATGGCAGGCACCTGATATTAGAGGAAGTGACAAATCCAAAGGGTACAAATTCCATATGTCGCTACTTTGACAAGTGCTTGGTATTGCTCATTCTGCATTCATGGAAAATGGGGTTAATTAAACTTAGATTTAACACCAATGAAACCATGTTACCGTGCCAAGGTGGGGAAAAAAAAAAAGAACGAAGAAACTATGAAGAACATATACGTACATCATATTTAATACTGTTATCGAGTTCCTTCTCTAACATTTTTCATTGATGCAAAGAGTCTTCCAAGCTCCCCAATCAACTCAGTACTTTCTTTGTTCTGTAAATGTACAAAAAGTGTGTGTGTGTGTAACTCGTTTACTCAGTGGAAGTTTTGCCAGAATTGTGATTCAAGGAACCAACTTAAAACTTGAGGAAACATTTTCAGTCTTGCCTAATAAATTCATCAGAGCATAAATTGACAGAGCAATGCATTTTTGGACTGGAAAAAAGAACAAATATTTGTTTTCTGATTCTTTCAACTGTAGAAGCAAATAATAATATACATACTAGTAATTAAGAGGATGAAGATAAGTATGATAACATCTTTAAAAAGTCCATTCAGATAAACTATAAGGAGTAAACTACACAAAGAAGCAAAACAAAAAGAATAAATAAATACACAGAATAATTATTTCAGGATAAAGCTGAAAAATTCAACCTTGAATAGACAACAAACTTTGCGAGCCAAAATGGTTATTAAATATTTGTCAACATCACAGCCCTACCAGATTACCCTGGTAGCAGCCAATGTACTCATTCTTTATGCTAATCAAAGATGCATAACAAAATTTAAAAGGAATATATCCTTACCCAATAATAACACTATAATTCTATCTCAGACAATGAAAAGAAAATTTTAATGCAAATAAACAACTGCCTTTAGTTCCAAACAACAAAAACACACTAGAAAAATGCTCCACCTCTATATCAAAATTTCGAGATCATTGAATGTATTTTTGATAAATATCAAGTGAAAATTTGTGAATAGAAATCAGAAGCACAATAAGTGAAAACTATACCAAGTCATAATCAACGTATGCAAACAGTATTTATTATTACGTGAGTGACAATACTCGAGTTCTCTAAACAGAAATTTCCTAATTAATTAATGCTATCATTTAAAAAAAAAAAAAAAACTCAGAATGTAACTCGAAGAAAGAGAAAATGAAGAATAGGGATCAGAGCATATTAATAAAATATTATATATATATATATATATATCAAAAGTAACCATTTTTGTTTAAAAGAAAGAACGGTGTTTTTTCCTCAGGATATTTTTCATTGCCCACATCAAATTGAAACACCAATTAATTCATTACCTTATCAATTTTTGGCCACACGTGCCCTTTTGCTTTTTATTTTTTTATTTTTTTTAAAGAGATTTGCATTCGGGGAACATATTTAAGAAAATAATAAATGAGAATAATCATCAAAATCTATACAATATTGCAAAAAAAAAAAAAAATCAGAACCACAAATTCACTACCATGACATAAATTTGAGAAATATTTCCCAAACGGGTCCCATAGAAAATATGAGGCTTGATCATCGGACTAGGGAGCAGAGATACGAAGCATAGCAATAGAATTATATATATATATACACACACATATATTACGCACCAACCACTTAGTTCTTTAAAAAATTTTATACGCTGTATCTGTAAAATTTAAGAATAAGTAAGAAATACCTGTAAAAATATGAAAGGAAGTGTATTAGTGAGAGAGGTCTTTATGTTTGATAATACGTAGAAATTTGAGTTGCAAGGGGTGAAAGATGAAGTCATCATATCATAAGATTCTTCAAATTATTAGTAATCAATTCCATGGGAGAAGGTGGAGAGACACCAGAATTCTTGAGTTGCTTTGTGGGAGGGATTCCATCTTCAACCCAAATATCTGCAATCCTCTCTCTCTTTCGACCCGGCTCCGAGTAATATATTAGATGTACTCCACATGCTTTTGCAGGGACTTTGCAATAGGCTTTATCTTCCTCGTCCTCATAATCCATATAATCCAGAAAGAATTTACATGAAATCTGAGCATCATTACCTATCCCAGAAACATATGAGCGCCTTCTCACAGGCCATAATAACACATGATCCTGATTCAATGCAGGATACTCGAAGATGCGATAACAATGGGATTCGGTGTTATCATCATAAGAGAAATAAAAATGAACTTCATCTAATTGCTTTGAGGCGAGATGAGGAGCAACGCCGAGATGAGGAGCAACGCAGCAAATTAATAAATCCTGTGATCGTTCAAGATTGCAAGTAAACTCGGTTGCATTGACAGCCTCTGTCATAGGTTTATATTCCATCCACTCTGGAACTCTACTTCCTGGGTAACAAGTTATAACTTCATAATCATAATATTTACAAGCTGCAGTCATTGAGGAAAGAGTTAATTCCTGAATATAGCGAAGTGAACGCTCATCCAATTTTTCACAGTTACAGAAGTTGAAGGAACATTGATTCCGAACTAGAGAGTCGGAGGATACAGTCTCCAATAATGTGCATTCGGCGGCGTCTAATGTTTTAAGGAAGGGAGGAAGTCCAAGTATAGACTTAAGCCTTTTGCACCTTTTCAGGGAAATCCTTTTCAAGCTTGAAAGATGGCTGACGCAAGCTGGCAATGTCTCCACAGTAGAGCGTTCCAATGATAAATATTGTAACCCTGTCAGGGCCTTGATACTGTCAGGGATTTCCGACAAGCAACTCCACCCAACCAAAGATAGTTCTCTTAAATTACGCCAATCATCAAAAAGGGAGTGTAGCTGCTTTATGCCAATTACTTGCTTGACATTGGTAATGTGAAACACCTCAAGATTTGTCAAGCAACACAGCTCATCTATTGAAAGATTCCCTACTCTATCAGAATAAATTCTAATACTTTTAAGTTCTGTGAAACGACCAATTGGGAAATGCAATATTTCGATTTTAGTTTGGTGAATTTCTATATCACTCAATTTGCTTGATGGCAAACATAATTTCTTGAGGCAACAAAAGTGGGCACCAAGGTGAGAGAGAGATTCTAAATGAGTCCCAATTTCAAGACTCTCTAATTTTGAGCAATGAGTTATATTCATTCCATTAACACTGGGGAGAGATAAAATAGATGGATGAACACTCCTTAAACTTTTACACCGTTTGAGATCTACAATTTCAAGCTTGCGTGCCATGGAGAAATCAGGCAACTCTATCAATTGTTCGGACTCGGTCAAATTTATTCTCTTTAGGTTTCCAAGATCCTATGTTCACAATGAAAAGAAAACAATTACTTAAATTAAAAAGCCCTAATAAATTTAATTAGGTTGATGACATAAAAAATACATTAGCATATACGTACCTGTTTTCCATCCCAAAGCCTTTTAACATTGCTGTTTTCCATGTGAAGTTCAACAAGGTTTTCAAGATAAAAGCCTGATGGCAGAGTCTCCAATGGATAATGATCCCAATGGAGATACCTCAATTTATTAGGAAAAGAGTCAAGATCAGAAAGAAGATCTATATATGTCCTACTGTGAGACCTCCTCCCCAATGTAGAAGAGAAAATTTTGAGGAATCTTAAATATCTCATCTTTCCAAAAGTGCCGGCTCTCACTTGTACATGTTTCATTTGAGCCACGTCCAATATAATGCCTTCAATTTCATCCGTTCCCTAGACAAAAATAAAATGAAATAAATATTAAACTTTTAAAAAAAACTTTCAAAAGTAAACATGAAAGAAATATATTGATGTATCTTTTTCTCTTACCATGTTATTTTTCAATACATCATAGATTTCATCTACATCTTTTAATCGGCTACGTCTTTCAGGATGTCTCATACTTTCTCCACGAACTATTTGCTCAGCCATTTCTCGTATCAAATCATGCATTACAATATTGTCATTTTGATTTAAGTTTATGAGAGCTTTATCTATAAGATTTTGTATTCCACTAACCGCTTTGAAACCACAAGCCTCTAGCACACAAGTAACAATATCCTTGTTGTCACCCACAAAAAAAAATGCAATGTCTAAAAATATTTCCTTGTCCATAGGATCCAATCCATCATAACTTATCTTCATTATATTTTGAATTTGCTCATGGGGACATCTCTTGGGTTCGCTAAGCTCACTTTCCCAATATGCTTTATCTCTAAACCGAAAATGGGAACCCAAAACTTCTAAAGCTAAAGGAATTCCTTTAACAATGGCCACTGTCTTTTCTGATAGCTCTTGATATCCCATTTTAGGATGACTTTGATTGAAGGCATGTATACTAAAGAGTTCAAGTGATTCTTCTAAACTCAATTCAGTGACTCCATGTATGAATTGGTCATGAATCCCTCCACTCCTAAGAACATGCTTGTCCCTACTTGTTACAATGACCCTGCTGCCTGGACCCAAGTGAAGACATTGTTGTCCAGCCAAATCTTTTAGTTGCTTTGAATTACTCACATCATCAAGCACAATTAAGACTTTTTTCCGTTGCAGAAATCTCATTGCATGGTTCATCTTTATGTTATCCTTTCGGCCTAATAACTCATAGAAAAGTTCTTCACGCAAAGAACTCAAACCATCAACCTTCGTTAATTTTTCTCTCACATTTTCTAAGAAGCAATGACTTTCAAATTGAGGTAAGAATTTGTCAAATACAGCACGAGCAAGGGTTGTTTTGCCTATCCCTCCCATGCCCCATATCCCAACAATTCGAACTTCCAGTGACTCAATTTCCATTAATGTTTCAACACTAGTGAGATTTTCATGAGATCCAATGAGCTGACGTTTTGGCACAATTGGTGTATTTTCTTCCACCTTTTTCAAGACATGTTCGACTATTGCATCAAGGAGTTTGGCCTCGTTTCTAACATATAAAAGACAAGAAGAGAAAAGAAACAAAATTACAAGCTGCCCATGATAAAGTAATAAAGCCACATACATAATTTGATATAACTTCAGTATATTTAAGTCAAATATGGAGGCGAACTAAGTATAAGCTTAACAAAATTGAGAATCTAAAATCATGTATTGAATAATAGAAACAAACTTACTGAAATTTTGATGAATCAAAACCAGATAAGTTAGCAGATTTTTTTAAGACAGATCTCCAAATTTCCACTTTATCCTTGAACTTCTCTTCATGAAGAGTGAATGCCTCTGCATAAGTGCGTTTTTGATGCCTGACATCTGATGGATCTACGAGGTAGAAAACTGGTATCACAATCTGTTGACCAGCTTCCTTACATTCCATGATTTTGACAAGCTCTTCCAAGCACCATCTTGAGGAAGCATAATCTTTTGAGAATATAACCAAAGCAATCATGGATCCTTCTATTGCTTTCACAAGTGCTGATGATATTTCTTCTCCTCTCTCGAGCCTGTCATCCACATAGACATCTATGCTCTTTCGACGTAACTTCTCTTCCAAATGGCTGAGAAAACCAAATCTGACGTCTGGACCCCTGAAGCTGATGAAAACATCATATGTTCCACATGGGACCTGGGAAGAAGAAGCAGAAGCAGCCATTGCTGGGGGAACAAAAACGAAAAACAATGTTTTATAGATGTACGTTGTTGATTATTTCAGAAAAAGAACAGAAAGAACAACGTTTAAGAAGTTATAAAATGAAGGAGAAAGACCATATTAATAATACCTTGGTGGGAGTGACTAAATCAAATCTGAGGTGGAAGACTTGAAGTTGATTTGGTGAGTTCGCTTATCTTGAGAATTCGATCGGCACAACAGAAAAATGAGAATGTGAGTATTGAGCCTTTGTTAGCATTTAAGAGTCAGGGTTTTTTTTTTTTTTTTTTTTTTTTTTGGTCTTTAAAAATTAGAAATTTTCGTTCCCGTCCCGTGGGATTTTTTTCCTTGTTTTGTTGCTGTACCAAACCAAACAAAAATAGGAAAGTGCGCAGAAATTTCAGTGGTAGGGAATTTTTGTTGTTGTTTCTTGTTTGGATAAAGATTTTCCTCTATGCATTGAAATCTCGTCGAAACGTGTGGCCATCACTGAGCCAACTTGCCATTAAGAAATAATTGAAGATTGGTGGGAGGTAGGATCAAATCACAAAGATAAAGTTGATATGTCGATATGTTAACTATTGAGTATTATATCTTAATGGACAGTTTTTTTTTTTTCAATAAAATGATTAATTATATAAAATGAAAGAAATTATATAACTAAAATTAAAATAACAAGATATAGGGAAGAGAGAGTTAGGAGTGCATCACTTTTATAAAACGAATAAGTAGAAAAAGATTGAAGCATCAAGTTTGTATCATTTTCTGAAGTATCAGAGTTTAAAATAGACGAGGGGACAATTGAGCAAATTTACGGGTTGTAGATTATTCTGATATTTTTTATAAGTAATTTTTATTTTTATTGTATAAAACGTACTAGCATTTAATATTAGTTAAAAATAATAAATGTGTTAAAAATATCATATTTCTTCCAAATATACCCATATTTAAAAAAAGAGCATAGGAGAGAGAATAAGTAATAAATATGAGAAAGTATGAGTATAAAATATAATGAAGAATGTGTAATAAATGAGTAAATGAAAGAGAATGAGCGGTGAATGGGGATAATGAATATAAATAAATGTATTTAATATGGGTAGAAAAGAAAAAAAAATAGTTTAAATTTTGAGACACAAAGATAAAGTTGTTTATAAAAAAAACTAATGCTAAGAGAGGATTGTTTATAAAAAGGACTGGATAGAGTATTTTTTATTAAAACAGAAAAAGGAAAAGAAAGAATATCAAGTAGTAAATGAATGAGGGAGAAAACTCATGGTAATACCTAAGTGAGAGTATCTAGAATCATATCTTAATTTGAAAAGGCTTAAAAGTTAATTTGGCGAGTTTGTTTTTCTTGAGGATTCAATGGCCAGAACAGAAAAATGAGTTTCTAAGTTATAAATCAACAGCTAGCAGTGGAAAATTTTCGTTCAAAGAATTAGAAATTACCAAGTCAACTACACGCTTTTTATTGGTTAAAGAATTAAAAATGTCTAGCAAAGCCATGCAAGCTCTGCCAATTCGAACTTTCCCCCCTCGTTTATTCTTGTTTAAAGTGGGTAGAAATTTCATGTGCCAACCCAAAAAAACAAAATGAGAAGAAATTTCTATGGACACGTTCTTGACTCCAAGTCAAATGTTTATAATTTTATTTTAAGGAGATTTATTTGCTCCAAGGGCTTTTTCATTATTATGTGATTATTTTTTAGATTATTGATTAATTATGATGATACATTAATTGAGGCTCTAATTTTCTTTGAATAGTATTCATAACTTATATGTGCAATAACTGTGGTCAGTGTTAAATATTTGATTTGAATATAAATTAAAATTAAAAATAAAATCAAAATGTTCCTAAAAATGAAAAAAAACAATTATCAACCTAAATATTAAAATAATAAATTAACATGCGCCAAGCAGCCTATCAAAGGCTTGTAACCTGGTCTGGTTAGGGCCAGGCCAGGCCTAGTCTATTTAAAAAAAAAGGCTAAATCTATTTTGTTAAAATCTAGCCTGTAAACTTTCAGGCATAGTCTGTTTACACATTAAAAAATAAAATTATATTTATATTCTATATATAATATTTATATCATATTTTTATGACATATTTTAGATAATTTGAATTGAGTTATTGTAATTTTGGATTGATTTATTTAATTATGGCCTATTTTCAGCTTGTTTTTAGCCTATTGGGAGGCCTAGGCCTATTTTCTAACAAAGACTTGTATTTGATCTATTTAGCACTTTGACCTATTAGCCTTTTGAAGTTTTCAAAAATGCATGTTTTTTTAACAGGCTTCAGGGTAGACCATTGTATGGGTTAGGTTTAGCTTGGGGAAAAAAGAAAGCCACTAGCACGCCTGACCTGTTAAGCCTAAAGTCTGGTCTAGTCTGGTTTGGCATGTTTCAATCAATTTCTCTTCACAACCTACATTTGAAGTTAATAACATTTTGAAGATTAGCCTTTTCACTAATTACTAAAAAAAATTAGAGTTTAAATTACAGAGCCACATAAGTGAAGAATAGGCGTTGTTGGTTTTGTGCCTTGGTAACCTCTTCAAAATTAAATCAAGGATTGCAATGTAGGGTGCAATCCCGGATCGTCTCTTAAAGTTCCTTTTATTAATTGCCTAGAAACTAAGTATGATTTCTAGCTAAATACTTAATAGTTAAAAATGATAACCATCATATATAAGAAGCGGGATTCTGAAACAATTTCATTTGACAATACTTGACGGTTTTTCACAAAGAATCTCGTTATTTATCCTTTAAAATTACTTAGTGGTTAAAAATGATAACCATCATATATAAGAATATGAGATTTTGAAAAATATCAAATAGAAGGGGATGAGATTCTAAACATTTATTTGACAATATTTGACGATTCTTCACAAAGAACCATTATTTATTCTTTAAGAATATTTAACAGTTAAAAATAATAACTATTATATATAAGAATGCAGGATTTTGAAAAATATCAAATGCACGGAGATGAGATTCTTAAAAGCAAAATTATTTGACAATACTTGATAGCAATGTTTTAAAAGCTTGATCGAATGTTGAGCTGGAAAAGCTAGTAGGTCATGGTTCAAACGGTTGGATCGTTTGGTCGAGCTGGTGATATAATAATTAAGTAAATATAATATTATATATATACATATAGTATCAAATTGTTAAATAATTTGAATAAAAATTTTAATAATCTAATTTTATGTGTTCAGATTAGTGCAGAACTTAATACAAAATTAATTTCAATTAAAAAATTACATCCATTCTCTTTTTACGCTATATGGTGGGATCGGTTTTTTTTTTAAAAAAAAAAAAGCAAATTCATATATATATATATATAAAATTAAAAAAGAACGAAAAAGTAAAAGTTAGTAGAATTATCTGCAAAACGTGGGCGTGTGGGCATCTACAATTACTTCTTCTATATTAATATGACATTAATATGACCACACAAAAAATCAACTCCACAGGCATGTGATGAGTGTCTTGGAAGATGGAAAAAGTAAGGTCATTTATTTTTTGAACATCTCCGGTTGAAATCGAGGCCTCCTTTTTCCCTTGTTAAATCACTTTTCTCACTTCTTTCCTCTGTTGAGTCCAAAACTTCCCAGCGTTTTCAAATCAAGGCGAAATGGATCAAATCAACTAGCATGAAGGAAGGCCTAAAACTCTCTTTTTTTGTTATTGTCATGTATAATTTTCGTCCTTTTTTTTATAAATCAACTCCTTTTATGATTAAATATTGGGTTTGGTTTTACTTTCTCTTCTTCCTCTCTCTACTACTTCTTCTTGAGAGTTCTTTCGATGTTCTTGGCTTGTTCCTCAACCGTCCGACTTTCTGTTACCCGCTCCGGTTCCCGGGTTTTTTTCCAGTTTCCTGCCCAAAAGCCGACTCTAGATGGCTAGATTCGACTTGACCAGTAAAGTGAGCCAATGTTAGAAAAAGAGCCGCCTTCTTATTTGGTCAACGATCAGACCAGTAGGACCGTCCGTCTGGTCCAAGCCTAAAAACGTTGCTTGACGGTTCTTCCTAAAGAACTAATGTGTTATTTAAAACTACTTAATGGTTAAAACTGATAATCGTCATATATAAGAAGGCAGAATTCTGAAAAATATCAAATATATGGAGGCGGGATTGTAAAAAATTTTATATAATAATACTTGACAGCTGTTATGTATTCTTTAATATTGTAAGGTGAGATTCTAGAAAATGTCAAATATGAGAAGGTGAGATGTTGAAAAATTTTATCTGAAGCAATTCTTCTAACTCATTCTCAAACATTTTTTGTAGCGATTAATAGAAATAAACCGCTACAAATATGGCGCAAAATTCCAGCTAAAATTCGTCGTGGTTATTCTGTAGCGGTTACATCATATAAACCGCTATAAAGTTTGCGCCACTTGGCGCGCCAATACTATATTGGTCTTTTGTAGTGGTTACATCAAAATTCATCGTGGCTATTTGTAGCGGTTACTGTTGCATAACTGCTACGGAACTCAAAAGTTCATGACATTTGTAGCGGTTACATTTTCATAACCGTTATAGAACTTCAAAGGTTGGCAAATTTGTAGCGGTTAGGTTTTCATAACCACTACAGAACTTGAAGGGTCTCAACATTTTTAGAACCTCTACTAAATCCACCATTATAAAAGTTGCCGCCCCCCTCCATTTTTTCATTTGGCCATTTTGTTTTCTAAAGTTTCTTTGAGAGTTTCTTTAAGTGTTCAGACATCTATCAAGGAGTTATTCTGCAGCATTTCTCATTCTTATTTGAGGTATGTACAATATTTATTTTATTTTTATTTTTATTTTTATTATAATTTAACTAATTTATGTGACTAATTTTTTTTTTATTTTTTAATTTGTGGCAAAGGAGGGGGCAGCGGAAGGGGGCAGCACGGTGGGAGAGCGACCACACTATTTTAGCCCATTTCCCTACAGCAGCCATAGGAGTCACCCTTACCACAGCCTTGTAGACGGTCCCACAGGAGACGACCGCACAAGAACTGCATGATCTGGGGAAGGGAGAGATCAACATAAGCAACTATGACGCGAATGAGGACTTCAAGATCTCGATCCCGATTAGCGAGATGGAGTAGTTCCTCAATGAGGAGAAGGCGCGGGAGTAGAATAACCCTCGATGGTCGTCTTCTCGGTCTACATGGTTTGAGGTGCAGGCAACATTTTTTAAGCCGGACCGGACAGAACGGCCGGACCGTCGACTGGAGCAGGCTGCGGTTCGAGTTGAAGGATAAAGCCGTTTTAATGGTCAAGCCGGATTGAGCCGGAAAAAAACCGTTATGAGACCAGAACTCGCTTTTCAGCCGGGAGCCGGAACGGATTTTGGAAAACCAGACGGCTTCCAACCATTGTTTCAGGCGAGAAGGAAAGCTAGGAATCGAAGAAGATCGAGAAGATTGAAGATGAAGAAGATAAATAGACTAATAATAAAATCATATAACTCACAGATTTGTTTAGTCGAGTGCTTTTTCGTATCATTTACAGATAAAATGAGCTCCTGAAAAACTAAAATGTAGATCTAGTTTTAGTTGGTAAATGAGCTCGCCGGAACTGGAACAAAACTCAGATCTGATTAGAGAATGAGAGAGAAAAACGAAGGAGCCAGTGGAACTGAAACAATTCCCAACTTGCTTTAGTTTGCGTGTCTGAGTCTTACTTTTTCTCATGTAAGTACAAAAAATTTTGTCTTTTAGTTGGGTCAATCAATTAACCTTCAGACTTCAATGAACTATTGAACTCATTTTATTATATGATGGATAAAAGAGGTAGGTGTGATTTTCCACCAGGTAAAAGAGTTTTTTTTTTATAGCAGGTAAAAGAGTTTTCTCTTTTAAGATAAAAAAAATTGTTTGAAATTATGAAATTAGATTAAAATTTAATTATTGTAATATATATATTAATATTTTTAAATTTAATTATTACGTCACTGGTCCGGCTAAACGGCTCAACCGTTCCAACCGGTTGAACCTTGACCCATTGACCTTTCCGGTTCAATGTCCGGTCCGGCTTTTAAAACATTAGGTGCAGGTCCAAGGTAAATTTATTTTTTTATTTAAAAAATTAAATATTTAAATTTATTATTATTATTAATTATTTTTATATATTACATATATATATTTATTATTATATTTTTTTATATATTTATAAATATTTGGTTTATTTATATTATTTTATAAATTTATCTAACGTTCGGCAAATTGTGCAGATGAGTAAGGGAACGTGTCCATGAGGAGGCTAGACGTGGCCGGTCTGAACAGTTTGGACCGGACACTACGAGTTGTAGTTCTGTGGAACCAGGCCAAGGACCAACCTATTGATAATGGGGGTCACCTGTTCAACCGCTTCCTGAACGAGCTAGGTTCAAATTGGATGCAATCCCCCCTTCACTTCAGGACGTGGAGGCACGTTCTGAATGGACCGAAGGACCTGGCGTGGGACGAGGTGGTGCGGGTAAGTAATAATATTTAATTATATTATATTTTCTGTAATTAATTTTATTTAATTAATATTTATTAATTATCTTATTAATAATTTGTTATATATGATTATTGTTTATTGAATTGTGTTACAGCTTAGGTTTGCCGTACGGGACAACCGGAAGAGATACACGCTGATGAAGATGGGCTATGGCTGGAGGAATAGGAGGAACCGTCTCATCCATAGTATGGATAATGATGGGATGATTCCTCTGCAGCAACTAATCGAGAATGTCCTGGACGGTGTCCCACCAAATGATTGGGTGAGTTTCATCCAGTACAGGAGGAGCGCTGAGGGGCAGGAATGTATTTATAATTATAATTATAATTTAATTATTTTTAGGATTTTAATACATTTAATATATTTTTTTTCCAGGCGCTCTCTCAGAGGAACACCAGGTGCCAGGGGCAGCAGACGATCTACCACATGGCAGGATCGAAGACCTTTGCTGTCACTTACAGCGAGCTGGTAACTTTCTGCGTTATCAATTACTTTTAGTAGTTTATTTCATATTATAAATTTAGTATATTGTTGTTTATAATACTAATTTAATTTTATAATTTTGTAATTGTTTTAGGAGAGGAAGGCACAGCAGGAGAACTGTCAGACGGACTATAGGGAGTTATATGCTATCACGCATAAACACCGTGACGGGACTACGACCTCTCAGCAGGCAGAGGTGGCCATTGTTAGTCAATTTATTCTTATATTGCTTATAAAATTAAACCGACTATATTATGAAAATTAATTTATAATTAACTATTTCATAAAATGGCAGGAGCGGATGCATCAGGTGTAGGCTGAGCTGTGAGAGACCCAAACCCAGGAGTCACAAGGGTTTGTAGACCCTACTGCGCCTTTGAAGGTGGGTCTGGGGCAGGCTGAGCACCTCAGAAGGGTGCGGGGGCTGGGGATAGGCGCCAGACCCAGCATGGTCTATGGTGGTAGCGCCGCCTCTGAAGCTGGCAGCTTTAGAGCACAAACATCCGAGGGACGAGTAGGTTGAGGAGCTGCGCTCAGATTTCGCCAGGACCCAGGCTGTAGTGGCTCAGCAGCAGTAGCAGATGCAGCAGCAAGCCGACTTTTATTACGCTCAGTAGACGCAGTGGTGCGAAATCACGAACGTCATGCTCGAGCAGTCATGGAGTTGCCTGTTCCAGGACGAGCCGTATCCATAGGTTCCCCCTGTCCCTCGGTGCATTGTCCATTCTCCTTCTGCTGATGATGATGGTGCTGTTGACTCTGCCCAGCGCCCTGATATAGCTGCACTAGTGGGAGGTCCACATGAGAGAGGACTAGATAAGCAGTCTCCTGCTAGGCTGCTAGTAAGATTAGGACATTTGTATTTTTTTTAAACATTTGTAAATAAACCTGGATATTTTATTTTCAGATATTAAATTCTTGTTGCGTTTTACAATAGTTATATTCATATTTTTGGAGCCTTGGTAAATTCTTGTTGCATTTATTTAACGTTACATTTATATTTCTAAAACTAAAACCAATAAATATATATATATATATATATATATATTTGTAGTGGTTTTAATATAAAAACCGCTACAAACATTTAAAAAATAAATTTAATTTTTTTCACATTGTAGTGGTTATAACAAAATAACCGTTACAAATGTTGTTGTTTACTTTGTAGCGGTTATTAATAGAACCGCTACAAAATATTCAAAATTTTGAATTTGAATTTCCCTCCCTCTCTCTTCTCAATCTGTAGCGGTTTCATAATAACCGCTACAAAGTACATTCCAAATTTTCCCAACTGTCATGAACAATTGTAACGGTTTTGTTGCTTTAACCGCTATAAGATACAAATCAATTTCAAATTTGAATTTCCAATGGTGCCGATATTTTTAGCGGTTAATGAATTAAAAGCTACTACAAATATATTTTAGTAGCAGTTACTCTGCAATAACCGCTATAAGTTTGAAATAAATTTTTCTTAGAACTGCCCAACGGTCTACAAATTTGTAGCGGTTATTTAAGTGTAACCACTACAAATATTGAAATCAGTAGTGGTTATAATAGCGGTTTTAGGAACCACTACAAAATGTTAAATGTTGACCAACCTTTATATAAACTACCAGGCATTCATAATTCTCAATTCATTCATTTTCTTCACTATACTCTCTTCTGTCTCACTAGCAACTATGGATAAATCATGGATCAGGTTGCCACGCAATTCTCTGGAATATTTGTACGGCTTAAACAATATTTTGGATTTCGCATTCACTCAAGCCAGCTGTAATGGCAAGATCGTCTATCCGTGTCAGAGTTATAAGTTTAAGAAGTGGCATGCACGATAAGTTGTTAAGGAATATTTGCTTGTGAAGCCTTTCTCAGAAGGCCGAAATGAGATATGATGATGCTTTTCCTCGAAGTTCACAAGTAGGAGTTCAACTAGATCAAGATAATCCAGTTAATGATGCTGTGCATGATGCTTTTGGATTTTAAGGCGACAACTTCAACGAAGAAGTGCAAGGTTCAGAGCTGGTGTTCATGAGGAATGAAGCACCTCAGAATTTTTTTAGATTGACGGATGAAGCAGATTGTCCTCTATATCAAGGTTGTCAAAAATACTCTAAATTATCTTTCTTAATCAAGTTATATCATATCAAGTGCTTGTGTGGAATCACAGATAAGGGAATGTCCATATTGCTCGAATTATTACAAGATGCATTCCCCAACGCGGAGATTCTCACAATTTTCTACGAGGTCAAGAAGATTATCAACAGGTTGGGGTTGAACTATCAAAAGATTGATGCATGCCCCAACGATTGTATGCTGTATTGGGGAGACAATTCCAGCAGAGAGACTTGTAAGAGAAGCCATACATCGAGATACAAGACTATTCAGAAAGGGAAGAAGCAGAAGAAGAAACTTGCAAAGATTCTCTTGTACTTCCCTTTGAAACCTCACCTACAAAGATTATTTATGTCATCTAAAATTACGGAGCACATGAGGTGGCATGCCATTGATAAGAATGAAGACGGTAAATTAAGACATCCTCAGGATGCAGACACCTGGAAAATGTTTGACAATGACTTTCCATTTTTCACGGCTGACCCTAGAAATGTTTGGCTTGCTTTGGCGACCGATGGGTTCAATCCATTCAGGAATCTTAACACAAGTTACAATATTTGGCCGGTAGTCTTAGTTCCCTACAACTTGCCCCTTGGATGTGTATGAAATAAAGCCCCTTCATTATGTCTATGATCATTCCAGGCAAAAAGGCATCGGGCAATGACATTGATATGTATCTCCAACTACTTATTGCGGAATTGTTTATCCTGTGGAATGTCAACATTGAGATGTACGATACTTACGGGAAGACTTTGTTCAACTTGCGTGCAGCCTTGATGTGGATTATCAGTGACTTTCTTGGCCTTGGCACATTATCTGGTTGGAATGTTCATACTGGGTCGGCATGTCCATCTTGTAATTTTGACTCTGACGCAGTGCACCTTCCCCACAGCTGAAAGTGGTGCTTCATGGGGCATCGGAGGTTTCTCGATGGAAGGCATAAGTTCAGATTGCAATGGAATCGCTTCAATGGGAAACCAGAAAAAAGAGGACCACCTCAGACTTTGTCTGGTACAGATATCTTACAGCAGCTTGAGTATGTTGACTTCGAGTTTGGAAAAAGCGACCATTCAATACAAACTCACCAAAAGATGCTCAGGACTTTGGCGCCTCAACAATGGAAGAAGATAAGTATTTTATTCACTCTTCCATATTGGAGATCTAATTTACTTCGCAACAGTCTTGATGTCATGCACATTGAAAATAATGTTTGCGATAATGTACTATATATGCTGCTTAACGAACCTGGCAAAACAAAAGATCACTTTCAAGTGATGAAAGATTTACGCACCATGGGAGTTCATGAAGGCGCTTGGCCAGATGAGCATGACAAATTTCAGCCGGCAAAGTTTACCCTCACCAAATTGAACAAGGAAGTCTTCCTCGCGACGTTGAAGAAATTAAAAGTTCCTGATGGCTATTCAAGCAACATTTCTCGATGTGTTGGCTTGCAGGCTCGAAAGATGGCTAGCCTGAAGAGTTAGTACTCACATGTTCTTGTGCAACAATTACTTCTCCTAGCTATAAAGAATGCACTCCCTCCCGATATTTCCATCGTTTTAGTGGAACTTTGTTCTTTCTTTCGAAAGTTGTGTTCTAAGGTTTTGATCTTTGAGGAGCTCGATCAGCTGCAGTCCAAAATCATTCTTACACTTTGTCATTTGGAGATGATCTTTCCTCCATCCTTTTTCACCGTGATGGTTCACCTTACAGTCCACCTCGTTCATGAAACAAAGCTCGCTGGCCAAGTACAATATCGATGGATGTATCTGATTGAGAGGTACTCATTTTAAATATGTGGTTTATTGTTAGTTCCTATGTTTGTTAGTCGTCCTTTTCAACATTTAGAATCATTTTTCTCTTCTTTACTTCGTAGGTTTCTTGGGAAATTAAAATCTTACGTCAGGAATAAGGCGTGGCTAGAAGGTTCTATAGCTGAAGGCTATATAGGGGATGGGGTGCTATATTTTTATTCGAGATACTTTGATGACCTTGAGACGGCTTTCAACCGCCCACCTCGTGTTGACGATTATCCTAAACTTGCACCAACATTAAGAGAATTTATCCCTCGTGTTCGTAAACCAGTTGAAGGAACTGAGAACTTCAAACTAACAGCAACTGAGAAGTTGCAAGCACATAGACATGTCTTGATTAATTGCACTCAAGTTGAACCTTTCATACAGTAAGAATTGTATACTCATATGTTATTCTATATCTTTTGTAACATTTTTTACTTTCATTTCACTATCGCCTTTCCATTATTAAATGCATGGAATTCAGAAGTCATGTGAAGCGTCAACGCAGGATTTGTACACAAACATCCTCCAAAGTTGACAAAAAGGTCCATAGAGAATTCCCGAGCTGGTTTGCGCACAGAATACTAAATAACCACAACCCACACTCACAAGATTTTAGAGCTCTCGCAATCAGCCCTCTTGATCATGCAAAAAGGTTTACAGCATACAATGTTAATGGTTTCAAGTTTTGCACGGTTTCACTGGATCAAGGATTGCAAACTCAACATTCTGGTATTTATGGCACATTTGGGACAAGGAGTTATGCGAGCAGCAGTGACGCCAACTTGCAGTTCGAAGGCGTTCCTTACTATGGAAAGCTTATTGATGTCGTCGAACTTAATTATCAAGGCTGTTTCACCGTGACGCTGTTCAAGTGTTTGTAGGCAAATACCACTACTTCCCGGGGACTGACAACTGACGACTTAGGGATCACATCATTCAATTTCTCACAGCCAATTCATACTGGTAATTCTCAAGATGATGAGCCGTACATTCTTGCCTCAGAGGCATAGCAGGTTTATTATGTCGAGGACGAAAGGCACAGGGATTGGCACATGGTTGTTCATCTAAAGCCATGAGACCTTTACGATATGGGTGAAGGTGATAACATCGCCTACGAGAGTGAGCCATTTCAGCCCGTCAATTTTGAAAACTTCTTCCTTGAAGGTGATGACAATTTATCTCTACTGCAGTGTGTTTTTTTAAGTTCATATTATTTAAATTAAATTATTTAAACAAAACAATACATCACTAACAACAATTTTTCTGCACAATTTCTATAGGGATGGCGAGGATGAGTGATCAAATTCAAATTATGTTTTTGTCTTTAGAAAAATATTTAAAAAAAATAAAAAATTATGTGTAGCAGTTCAAAAACCGCTACAAAAATAAAAATAACCGCAACACTGACTACTACAAATGCTATGCAGATCCCTATAAATACCCCCCCCACATCTTATTTCAAACACTCCCCCACTTCTTTCCACCTTACCCTTCTTTCATTTTCTCTCATTTACAAATTTTTTTGTGTGAGTTGAGGAGCTGAACAAGGTGATCAAATATGGTAACAAGTTTTTATATTTTTTATTTCAATACTTCTTTCCTTCGCATAAATTATATTCTCACTATTTTGTTTGCAGATATTTAAGAGCTTTTTCTCTTTTCACCTATTTTTCTTACATAATCAAATTGTAGTAGACAACATAATAGTTCCTTTTTACCCATATATCCTCAATAATATTATCAATACAATCTTTATACTTATCTCACTAATAAAAATTATTCCTTTTAATTTATAAATGAGCTAAACTATTGAATAATAAGCTAATTAAATTACCTACACTACTAAAAAATAAACTATTTAATTTAATATTAAAAAAACTGAAACAAATGATTGTATTTTTTAAAAAAATTTACTTAATTTTTGTAGCAGTTATTAAACTACTACTAATTCGAGCGCCTTTTTCAAACACAAATAAATTGTTTGGAGCCAAATTTGAATTTCAATGAAATTAGTAGCGGTTATATAACCACTACTAATTAAAGGCGCCATTTTTTAAATTCATATTAGTAGCGGTTTATGAACCACTACAAAATGGGGCAAACTTTTGATTTCCCACCTTGAAATTTTCAATTTTTTATCTTTGTAGTGGTTAGTTCTCAGAAAAAGATTATTGCTCATGGCGATGTTGTAGCGGTGGTATTCAATCAGTACAAATGAAGTAACAGTTATTTTTCTTGAATAGCGGTTTTTAATAACCGCTTCAAATACGCTTGCAACATAGGATTTAGTAGCGGTTTCATGAACCACTACTAATATTGTTTGTAGCGGTTAAAACGCTACTAATACTCATTTTTAACCGCTACAAAATCACGTTTTTTTTGTAGTGTAATGCCAACTTGTTAATATCTCTTTTGACTCCAAGTCAACAACCCTCTTTTGTTGGGGTTTTCTCACCTTCTCTCTCTTTTTTAAAGAATTTGAAGTGATTTGCCTTAGAAAACATTACAGTTAGATACTATTTAAACTTAAAAAAAACCTCAAAATGTCTGTTAAAACATTGAAAGAAATATAGGTCACAAGGGAAGAACCTGGAATTTTTAAATGTTGTATTTTTACCAAAATGCCCCCTTACTTTTTTTTAAAGACAAATAACCCTCGCCAGCCAAAGGTCTACTGGCACCGGGGCTCTGTTGGTAGGCACCACCCTATTGGCGACTCGGTAGCTGGAGCTTAGATGACAACCTGAGTAGAATGATTAACTACTTGGTCAATCATAAACTATAACGATTGACAACTTAATCTCCCTAGGCCCCATAAGATGTTATGACAAATTGAATAAAGGTAATAATAACTTCAGTATAGCATTTTGCAACTATAGTATAGAGATTGACAGCTTGGGAAGCTTAAGTTATCCATCTCTATGCCGCTGTTGATGTTGCCTAATAGGAGTATAGGCAATGACAATTTAAGTGTGGGCAATGACAACTTGTGTATAGTAATTAGCAACTTGACGAGTACAAATTGTCAATATCTATACTTAAGTTATTATTGCATTTATTCAACTTTTCAACAACGCTTGATAGGGTTTCGGAAGTTTAAGTTGTCAATCCCTATACCTAAATAGTTAATTGCTATACTTATGTTGTCACCTGGTGCTCCAACGGCCGACTCTTCGACGGGGTGGTCCCAGCCGACTGTCGATGAGGGTTCATTCCTTTTAAAAAAAACTTGAGGGACATTGTGTTAAAAACACATAAACTTTAAAATCTCATATTCCCACCACATCACCTTTCTATCATTTATATTTTTTAATAAAATTTTGGAATTTTTTGAGTTGAAATGGTATTTAAATGGAAATTTTCCCTTTTTTTCTTCTATTATGTGTCTATATCAACCCAAAAAGAAGGGAAAGTACATAGAAATTTCTAAGGAAATCAATTTTTTTGTTCTTTTTTTTTTATGACTTTTTGGTTCTTCTTTGAAGTAGGATCTTCATCTAAACATTGGGTGTATTTGGTTTGACGGGAGGGCAGGGGGTAAATTAAAATTTTGTACTTATGAACCAAAATTTACCGTCTTATTCTTTTAAATTTTGGGTTCCCATCCAAAATTTAAATATCTTCAACTCGAAATGGTAATTTACCCCCTTCCCCTACCCTCAAACCAAACACACCATAAAAATGGACTAGTACGGACATGTTTTGGACCATATATTATTAACATGGGTGGTAGTGGCATAATCAAATCGAGGCTAAAGACTTGAAGTTAAATAGGACGAAATTTTCATGAAATAATAAGAACTTTCGGTGGGAGCTCTTTTTGACTCCAAGTCAACTACACTTTCTTGCTTTTGGCTTTTTTATTGTTTCAAGATTAATAAATTTCCCAGAAGCCAAGATGCTTTTCTTCTTGTTTTGTTACTAATATTTTTTTATTTATTTTTCAAGTAAAAGTCATCAATATGGATATTTAAGTTGTTAATATGTATACTAAAGTAGTAAACAAGCTTAGCTCCTTTGTCACCTGCTCTTCCTGTGCTTCAAGCTTAGCTTGGAATCCAACATACGCACTGCAACTTGTCATTAGTCTTGGAATGTCTTGTATTTCTCGATCATAGGATGGAGAAAGCATCGAACGGATGAGATTGCGGGTTCACTCTCCAAGTCAATAGTTAATTGGACTTGAAGAGTAGGGGCCTTAATGCAGGGCCCAAAATTATATGCTCAAGTCCATAATAAAAAGATTTACATAGAGAAAGCCTAATGACACATGCTCTATAGCCACAGCCTAAGAGTCCATTTATTTGCTCCCATATAAGACTCAATCATGTTGAGGATGTAGTGCGTTGCATTTGATCCGAAGTAAAGGGATCTCCTCCCTAGATCTACTAATATCCAGGAAATGTGGAACAAATTGAGCCCTCTTGCGTGGTACCATAAACAGAGTAGTCTAGTGAGGAGTAGTGGTAAAAAGAAGGACTCTCAAAGACTCGTCTCATAGCAAATTCATTTTTTTTCTTATTGCTCAGTACTCAATTGCCAAATCAGTTCCTCATCTCTTAATCCCCTCCTTATGGTATATCATTTGTTCCATATTTTATAAAAACTTTACGTTGTCGGTGACCCTCTAATTAAAATCTCTGTTGTAAAATTTTAGTTCTACATAAGCTATTGACAAGTTTAGTTAAGGAATTTCCCACTTTTCATTATATTTTAACAACATTCGTCTACCAAGTAAAAAAGTTACACTATTAGCCCATTGACAAGTTTAGTTAAGGAATTCACCATTTTTCATTAGGTTTTAACAACTTTTGTCTACGAAATAAAAAATTTACATTATTAAGTCATTGACAAGTTTAGTTAAGGAATTCAACAATTTTCATTAAATTTTAATAACTTTTATTTACCATGTAAAAAATTTACACTATAAGGAAATATTTTAAAAGCGGTGTAGGATGTCAACAGAAAATGCTAGAGGGTTATGTTTTGTCCGGTCTAATTAGTGGTTGAACCTGTAACATAATAATTAAATTAAAAATAATATTTTATATACATATAATGTTATAAATGTAAAGAAAATATAAAATTATTAAATAATTTGACAATATAAACAACCTTATGTGTAAGTTACATCTCTATATTAATGACACATAACAGTATTCTCCAAAAAGTAATCTATTAAATTAAAATATTTTAAATAATATATATACACATACATACATATAAATGATAAAGATAATGGTTAATTAAGAAAATTATTATTATTTTCCTTTTTTAAGTTAAAAACAAAATTAAGACACAACCTCTTTTTTTAATATAAAAAAGATGAAAGATAATAAAATATTAAAAATCAGGTCGTTTTATTCATTGATAAGGTGGCAAAAAACAGTTATTCATGGGTTAATGCATTTTTTTTTCAATTGTACCGTTTTATAATTTTATTTTTAATAAAAAAATAATATTTCTTTCTCATTATCTTTGATCTAAACATTCCAACAGACCAACATTAAAGAGGTAGCACCATGGTTTTACTCTTTTACACATTGGTTGAAGGTAAATATCTAATTGGAACCCGCTCCAGTCTCCAATGCAGTCTTTTTTCATTCCAATGAAGCCTCGGTTTATCCTTATTGTTGTCACCATTTTCTCATTCAAAAACTGCGGCAAAATTAATAGAACATCATATTTCTTAGGCGCAAATCGGTAAGATTCTCCTTTTCTTGTCATCCTTCTCTCCTTCTGGACCCTTTTTTTCCCTCTTCCTTTTTTATTTTCCATTCCTGTCATGGTGTGTTTCAATTTTTGACCCAGCTGACTATCATTTATCTACCTTCAGCTTCCAGTTGCTTGCCAATTTTCGGCCTAAATCCTAGCTTGAGGTGGCTCATTTCAGTCTAACGCTACTGACTTGCTTGCTTCTCTTGCCAGTTGTTGGCTAAATCGGTCAGACCATCCATTTTAGCTTCAATAACATTGCTATTAGGCCATTGACAAGTTTAGTTAAGGATTTCACCACTTTTCATTAGTTTTTAACAATTTTCGTTTATCAAGTAAATTACTCCCACAGGAGCTCCAGCTCTAACGACTTGTCGGGGACGGGATGGGGGTTAATGTTTATTTTTTTTTAAAAAAGTGTGAGGACATTTTTGTCATTTATTTTAAACTTCAAAAGGACATAGCATCTTACAGAGATGTTGAAATTTGAAGCACCTCTCTATCCTATACCATTTTGAATGGTCTTTGGCCCTTATTTTATTGAGTTTGTATTAATTAAAGAATTTAAAGGATTGAAAATCATTCAATACAAAATGTTTCTGGAAAAATTTAGAAAGGGTTCTCAATTAAAAATTTATTGGTGAGAAGTATCTAAATCTGATTTAAGGTAATTAAAATTTTTTTGAACCAACAAAGGAAAAAAATAAATAAATAGTGTTATGAATATTAATTATGTGGATGTCCATTGACTCACAAGCCATAAAGAGGCTTCCTCTCTAAGCCAACAAGAGGATTCTCCTATAAGTCTTGCTTAATAGTACCTACTCTTGCAAGACTCCTAAAAGTCTATATATAAATAGAAGTCTTGTGTAAGTATTGTGGCCACACAAGGACTTAGATGAGAAGTCTTCTATAATTTCTCTCAAACTTTCTCTCTTCTCTTATCTCTTACTCTCTTATTTTAAATATCTTTAGTTTTACAACAAATAGAAATTTTAAAGAAATTAAATAATGAAAATTTGTCAGGACTAACTGTTTAGGACTCAGTCAACAATCTTCAGTATGGTTTACACTTCAGAGCCATATAGACACGGCTTTTTCATGAAAATGCAGTGAAAGTTGTTTCCTACAAACACTTTTTGACTCCAACTCAATTATATTTCCTTTTGATTTTATTTTAAAGAGGTTTATTTAACCCCTGAGATTCTTCACTATTTTCAAATGCTATGAATTATATATACACACATACAAATTGATTGACGAGCCAATTCTCTTTTATAATTGGGAAGTCGCATATTTAATCCCACTTGTAACCTCAGCCCTTTAGTGCCTGCCCTCTTAATTAAAATTAAAAGATATATTAAAAACAATAAATATGCAAAAAAGAGATATGCTAAAGATTAATCTTATACATACAATGGGAAAGATCAAGAGGACAATCCAAATCCTTTTGTGAGGTTTTTTTTTGGGGGGAAGGATTGGGGGGTTAAGAGGACATCTTAAAAAAATCAAATGGGAAAAGGCTTAACACCATGTGAAAAAAGCCGAAAACTCTTCAGAAAATGAAAAGAATTCAGTGCTTGTTTGGAATCACGTTTGGGACTCCCAACAATGCTTATTTACATAAATCGAAATAAAACTCCTACATATTTACTTTATATACCATAAATCATAATTGAAAAAGCTGCTTTTGAAGACCCCAATTGCTATTTCAAATAAGCACTACCATATCAAGAATTCCCCCCTCCCCCTTGTAGCATATGATGATAAGAGTCACAAAGGCCTCTCAACAGACACTTTCGTCTACCCAAAAAAAATTGAAAAAACAAAAAAGACTAAACTGATCATCGGAGTTCATTACAAAACTAACACTTCTTTACCAATTACCTTGCATGTCCTATTTTCTGCTATCATGAAACATAAAATTTCACAATAATTTGTGCTCCTACTTATAACGAGACCTCATTAATTAGTCAGCACAATGCTTCATTGCACAAATCCAAAAACATTAACCGACAAACGTATATAATGGGGTTCAGTACAAACTTGTATAATTACTATACAACTATAAAGCATCATGAGATTGAGTTTGTCCCTTCATCTTCATAGTGTCTTGGGCTTTCTTCTGGCAGGAAGTAATTGTATTGCACAAACCAAAATATTTCAGCTTAAATTTAAGAAAATCAATAAAATGAGCATCATAAAACGCTTTAATGGTGTAAAAGCCAGATATTTCTTCAAAAATTCTTGTATTCAGAGAATGATAATTAATTTCTATAGACTAAACTGATGCAACATGCATCTTCTTGGGAATCAAATGCTAGATAACTCCATTCACTTCCAAGATATTGTCAACACAATTTCCATACATCTTTCAAGAAAAAATGATTAATATCATTATTGGTCTTTACAATTTGATTAAAATTTGGGGTTAATATTATTGTTGGTCTTTACAGTTTGATCAAAATTTGGTTTTGGTTTCTACAATTTTATAAGGATTTGGTCTAAGTAAATAAACCAAAACCAAAACTCATAAAAATATAGCGATCAACCGTTAAATTGAGACCAAATCCTTATGAAACAATAAGGACAAAAACCAATAATTTGAGACTACAAGGATCAAAAACAAAAATTCAATCAAACTATAAGAATCAATAGTAGTATTAAACCCAAGAAAAATTATTAAGAGCCCGTTGTATTTGTCGTTGCAAGTGTATATAAAAGAAGTTGGAAAATGAGATAGAGACACTAACTCATAACGAAATTAGGGGTCTCAAATATAAGAGAAGAAGAAGCTTAATCAGAGGGATAATAGTAGGCACCTGATAGCAAGATATTAGGGAAGTGACAAATCCAAAGGCCCCAGTCATGCGGGGAGTAACTTTCTTGGGTGCCAATTGAAGCAGTCCAACTACTACAACTATATCCATTGCCGCCTTGATAAGTGCTAGAGTCCTCTCATTTGACTCTTTTAGTTTAGCACGGTATTGCTCATTCTACAATCATCGGGAATGGGATTAAATAAAATGTAGTTTCTAAATGGAAGATACTGTTGTTACTATCCCAAGCAATGTGAAAAGGAGGAAAAAAAAGAAACTATGAAGAACCTATACATCATATTTGTTATTGTTCTTGAGTTCCTTCTCTAACTTCTTCATTGATGCATAGAGTCTCTCAATCTCTCCAAGCTGAAAGAAGTTAGAACACACAATGAAAAATGTTAATGGAGAGAAGAGGAAGGAGTCTTTGCTCATATGGACACATTTAAAGTATAGGAAATAAAGGTAAGCCACAAGCCTCATCCAAGGTGCTACACACTGAGGAGCCCATCCAACAAAAAAGCGATATTCGGCCCATTAACTTAGTACGTTCTTTGTCCTGTAGTTAGACTAAAAAAGTTTAAGTGTATAACTTGAATACCTGGTGAAAATTTCATATGAATAATTCAAGGAACAAACTCAAAAACTTAGGGAGACATTTTGAGTCTTACCTAGTCGATGCCTGATCTTCCAAGCCACACAAATCGATCAAGAAATAAGAAAGTTGACAGCAATGCATTTTTGGACTAAAAATAGCATTAAACAGTATATCAAATATAAGAATAAGGAAAAAAATAAGAGGGTGCTAAAAAGGTTGAATAGCTCTTATAAAGCTTGTACCTTTCCCAACAAAATTAAGGGAAGGGGAGTTCCGCGGGAAGCTGGACTTATCAGTGTGTGTAGATCATTGACAAACTGCATATTAATTTGCAATTTCTTTTCTATGTTAAAAAATTTTCTGTGTAAGAAGAGACCAATATCTTGCAAAATAAATGCTTTGAAACTTTCTTCCACAATTTACTTTCCAGTTTTGTCACTGCAGAATCAAAGAATAATATCCACACTAATAGACATAAATGATTTTCTTCATTTAAATAAGTCAAGACTGGGCCTAAAGGAAAAGGGAATTAAGAGAATGCATATAAGTAAAAAGATTTAATCCATTTATATAAATTACAAGGAGTAAATTATCCAAAGAAGAAAAACAAAAGGAGTGAATATATGAAAATCATAATTGTTCATGATTAAAACAGATAATCTGACCTTTAATAGACGAAAAACTTTGTGGGCCAAAGTGGTTGACCTATCAACATTTTGGGCAGTTCCAGGTTGCCCATCACTCATAAATTTGGAGCCATATTGTATTGCCCTGCATATTTTCTCCCTGGCTTCAGCCTTGTTCAAATATAAAACGAGAAGACCAAGTTTTGCCCTGGTTGCATCCAATGTACTCATCTTTTATGCTTTTCAAAGCTGCAAAACAAAATTAACGTACAAATCTACTGTTAAATGAGGGCACTAGTTTTACTTCAATTGATAGGATACGAGCAATATGCAAATTAATCATTGCAATAAAGTAAAAGGTGACTTGGACATCTATCAGACTGATATATACTACAGGCGTGTAATTTTGCACACAGTGGAAAGAATAAGCGCGAAGGTATTCTCACAATATGGGAAAGAGAAAAACAATTTAGCAGAAGGACAGAACCTCAATTTATGTCACGCAAGCATGATAATCATCGCTATTTACACCAGCAAGGAAATGGCAATCATGGTACCACGAAGTGTGATTCAATTAAGTGGATATACATAGTAACACTCTACATCTATTTTAAAAAACGAAAAGAAACCAAAAGGCAACGCAGTACTATTACTTATAACCAGACCTCATTAATGAGACATGATCATCGGACCAGGGAGCAGAAATATGAAGTATAGCAATAGAATTATATATATATATATATATATATATATATTACGCACCAACCACTTTGTTCTTTAAAAATTTAGAAACCAATTTAGAAAGAAAGACAGACGATTTATTCATATAAAATTAACATTGCCTAGATGCCGCCATTGGCCAATAGGGTACAAGTGACAATGATATTTTTGTTATCTGGAACATGAAATGCCATAAAATTGGTACTATAGATTATTGCTTAGCAACAATGGTGAGCAATGAGGGTAAGAACTTCATTTTATCTTTGCTGTATTTTGTAAAAGCCTAAGGCAGGAAGCAACTGCATTGCACAAATCAGATATATCCTTGTGAACACAAAAGATTGAGATACTCCCAACTTAAAGTCTCAACAAGGAAATAACAAGACCATCACAAAGTCCCTCTTAGAGTATACAAGGAAATTATCTGTTTAAAACTTAAATTCAACTATCCGAGTAAATTGCCATTTGATATCCTGATACCCTATAAATATAATTTTACCATTTACAAAGTTAAAGGTCAACAAATCTGGCAAAAAGGATCATATTTTGATGGATTAATTTTGAAAATTGTTTGGAGTAAAATGAGGTTAATCAATTTCTAAAGACTAAATTGACAGAACATGCATCTTCCAAGGACTTCAATGTTGTACATATAGCTTAGTTCACTTGCTTCTTGAACATAGTCTATAATTAATACACAAGAAAAATTATCAAGAGCTTGACTTATTTGTTAGAGCAAGTTGATAGTTAAAGAGGTAGTTGCAAAACGAGATAAGCAAATCAGAATGTCCGAGTAATAGAAAAGCACAAGGTAAGTTAACTATATAGTCATAATGGCATGAACCTGATATTAGCGAGGTGACAAATCCAAAGGCTTGAAGCAGTCCATTTGCTGCAACTACTTCCATGATCACTAATTTGACAGTTTTAGTTTAGGTTGGTATTGCTCATTCTGCATCCATGGAAGATGGGGTTAATTAAATATATAGATTTAACACCATATACCTCATATTACTGTCCCAAGTAAGGTGAAAATTAAAAGAAACTATGAAGAACCTATACATCATATTTATTACTGTTCTTGAATTCCTTCTCTAACTTGTTCATTGATACAGAGAGTCTCCAAGCTCCCCGAGATGATACAAGTTTTAGAACACACCATAAAGATGTTAACAGAGAGCAGAGCAAGTTTTAAAGTATAGGAAATAGAAAGGGAAGCCACAAACCTCAACCAAGGTGCTACACACTGAGGAACCCATCCAACAAAAAAGCAATATTATATTCAGCCTAGTAAGTCAGTACGTTCTTTGTTCTATAGTTGCACAAAAAAAGTTTACATGTATAACTCAAATACTGAGTGAAACTTTCATATGAATAATGCATTTTTGCACTGGAAATATTATAAGAATAAGGAACAAAATAAGAAGGGGAGTGAGTATATTAAAAAGAAGGAATATTGCAAATAAAGCTTTTACCTTTCCAAACAAAATTAAAGGAAGGGGAGTTCCACGTGGAGCAATAGGTTGAAGATCATTGACAAACTGTATATTAAAATAAATTTGAGAGGAGACCAATAGCTTGCACAAAAAATGTATTGAAACTTCCTTTTACAATTTACTTTCCAGTTGTGTCACAGGAGAAACAAAGAATAATATCCACAATAAGATAAATATATGATATTCTTCATTTAAATAAATCAAGATGTCCTAAAAGGAAAGGGACTTAAGAGAATACAAATAAGTAAACAGATTTAATCCATTTATATAAATTACAACGAGTATATTTTCTAAAGAAGAAAACAAAAAAGAAAGAATGAATGAACGAATAGTGTAATTGTTTAGGATTAGAACAGATAATCTAACCTTGAAAAGACGAAAAACTTTGCGAGCCAAAGTGGTTGATCTGTCGACATTCTGGGCATATATTTTTTCACATATGAAACCAGAAGACCAAGTTCTGCTCTGGTTGCATCAGTGTACTCATCTTATATGCTTATCAAGACTGCAAAACAAAATCAAAGCCCAATTCTGGCGCAAAAGAATCATTGGAATAAAGGAAAAGGAAACTTTTACATCTATTGAACTCGTATACAAGAGGTGTGTAATTTTACACACATTGGAAAGAATAAGCACAAAGGTTCTCACACATTATGGGAAAGAGCAACAGAATATAGCAGAAGGACGAAACATAGTGTAGAAGCACCAAAGTCAATATGCACCAAAGTCAAGATCCACAAATCAATCCACAAATCAAGGCGACGATGTGTTTCTCTGATTGTACAGTGTTATTCGTATTTTTTCCTTGATTGAACAGTATTATGTCTGATTTACTTCTGTATAAATATATGTAACTCATTCATCTGATAATCAATGAATTCAGTCTTCCTATTTCTCTTCATGGTATCAGAGCATTGGAGAAGAAAATAATCGACGCTGAATTCACAAAACTCACCGTTGTGTTCTGCAATATCAGAACCAGAATTGGTGACTGTCTCTGACGTTGTCGGTGCGTGTTCTAGCATCCCCGTCACCAGTCTTTGTCTCTGGCGTTGTCGGCATATCCCGGTGCCCCCCGTCTCCCGTTCAGTGTTGTTGTCCAGCGCCAGCACCGCTATCGCTGTGCTTCTCTGACCTACGGTTCTGAGCTTTGCCGGCGACCTGATCGGAGAAGAAGACCGGAGTTTCAGGCTCGATTCGCAGCAACCTTCACTTTCTCCGGCGAACCTCATTTGCCTCTGGATCTTCACTCTCTGTTCTCCGACGACTGCAACCTCCCTCGCCTCTAGACATCCGACGCCGTCGCCTCTCCGCTTGCCGTCACTCACCGTCGACACACTTGTACACACCACCAGAAAGAACACGAACGAGAGAACTTGCATCGGCAGCCATTACAGAGCTACTTCGCCTTCCGAAGGAGAAAAAGGCGAGAAAGAGAGATTCGGAGAAGACACGAGTTTGCTGCAGCAGTTTGTCTAATTATTTAATTGGGTCGAAGACTAAACTGTCATTTTGCAAATTCGGAGGATCAAACTGTCATTTTCCCAATTTGGAAGATCAAACTGTCATTTTCCAAATTCGGAGGACTAAACTGTCATTTTTGCAAATTCGGAGGATCAAACTGTCATTTTTCAAATTTGGAAGATCAAACTGTCATTTTCCAAATTCGGAGGATCAAACTGTCATTTTCCAAATTCGGAGGACCAAACTGGTATTTCCGAAATTTAAAAAAACCACTTTGTCATTATGTCTACAGTTTCAGATGCCTCTTCCTCTATGTCTAGATCTAGTTCTAATGACCTATCCACGGTCCTCCTTGTCTCTGAGAAACTTACTAGCGATAACTATTGGGAGTGGTCTCAATCTATGATTCTTGCCCTCGATGGACGTGACAAACTTGAGTATATAACTGGTGAAGCAAAAAGGCCACCAACATCAGAAACCAAGGAGTTCCGCAAATGGAAGTCTGAAAATGCATTGGTATCCTCTTGGTTAATCAATGCAATGACATCCTCAATTAAGAAGAGTTTTATGTATCTTCCCTCGGCTCAAGAAATTTGGGAAGCTCTGTGTGAGACATACAGTCCTGTGGGAAATAGATCTCGCATATTTGATGTCAAGAAAAAATTGTGGCAGCTAAAACAGAATCACATGCCTCTTGATGATTATTATCTTGAAAAATCAGCACTCTGGCAAGAGTTTGATGCCTTACAAAATAAAACTCATCATTGTGGGGCTGATGCAAAAGAAGATAGCAAAGCAAAAGCAGAAGAAAGGGTATATGAGTTGCTAGCTGGTCTTGATGTGGTTTATGATGATGTTCGAGCTCGAATTCTTAGTCAAGAACCCTTACCGTCTGTACGTGAAGTTTACACTTTGTTGCGCAATGAAGAGGATAGGCGAAAAACAATGCTTCAGAATCCGACTAATTCCGCTGCTACTCCTGAAGCCTCAGCACTTGTTGTTCGATCCACGGAACAAAAAGGTTCTAAAGGTCGCCCATTCTGTGATCATTGTAAGAAACAGGGGCACACTAAAGACACTTGCTGGAACCTCCATGGTAAACCTGCTGACTGGAAGCCGAAGAAAGGGAAAGGACGAGGTTACGTGGCTGAAACTTCTAAGGACCTATCTCAAAGTGACCAACTGCATAAAATCATGGAAATGCTAGCCACAATGCAGACTACAACAATGCCTACTGCCACAGTGGTAAAGAGAGGTAATTTCTTTCAAGCCTTGACTGTGATAAGAGAACTATGTACAGGAAATTGTTGGATTATTGACTCAGGTGCTTCAGATCATATGACTGACAATAAGGCTCTCTTCTCATCATATACTCCTATCACTAAGGGAGTAACAGTGCGAATTGCTGATGACTCTGAATCTGTTGTCCTTGGAATTGGTTCCATCAGAATCTCAGCTGCGCTTACTCTTCACTCTGTATTGCATGTTCCAAAGCTGAAGTGTAATTTACTATCCGTGAGCAAATTAGCAAATGATGAACGTTGTCAAGCTAACTTCTTTGCTACCTACTGTATTTTTCAGGATCTGCTAACGGGAACGACGATTGGGAGTGCTAAAGAGCTTGATGGTCTCTATTACCTTGATGAAAGTGATAATCCTCGGATTAAATCTTGTAATAAAGTGTATCTCCATAGCACTAGTGATTTGGAATTATGGCACAAACGTTTAGGTCATCCAAATTTCAATTACATGTCTCAGCTGTTTCCATCCCTTGTTTATAATAAAATTCCCTCTGATTTTCATTGTGATTCATGTGAAAAGGCTAAGCATCATCGTACTTCATTTCCAAAACTCCCATACCAAGCCTCAAAACCTTTTTCCACAATTCACAGTGACTTATGGGGACCTTCTCGCACACCAAACCGATCAAAAACAAAATGGTTTATCACATTTATCGATGACCATACACGTGTCAGTTGGGTTTACTTATTGAAGGATAAAACAGAGGTGTATCAAACATTCCTTAACTTTCACAATATGATCCAAACCCAATTCCAAACCCCAATCCAGATTCTGCACACAGATAATGGGACTGAATACTTCAATCAGGCCCTATCCACCTTTTTAACCGAAAATGGCATTGTCCACAAAAGTACTTGTCCCAATACACCTCAGCAAAATGGTATTGCAGAACGAAAGAATCGCCATATTCTTGAAACTGCCAGAGCCCTTATGTTTAGTGGCAATGTTCCTAAATATCATTGGGATGATGCTGTCCTTACTGCCACCTTCCTCATTAACAGAATGCCAAGCCGACCACTATCTTACAAAACACCCCTTCAACTTCTCCACCACTACTACAACCTCCCGTACCTTGTAAACACTCTGCCTCTACGGGTGTTTGGCTGCACATCCTACGTTCATCTCCATCACACCAACAAACTTGACCCTAAAGCCCTTCGGTGTATCTTCCTTGGCTATTCACATTCTCAAAAAGGATACAAGTGTTATGATCCGGTCTCTAAACGTTTATTTGTCACATGTGATGTCACCTTCCTTGAACATACACCGTTTTATGCCTTGTCTGCAATTCAGGGGGAGAGAACTGGTGAATTTCAGCCAAATGAAACACAAAAAGATGACCAGACAGTCACAATTTATGTACCTACCCACACAGATCCTACTCCTGATACCTCTGATACTCCTGATAACAACCCTGAGATTCCTGATCATCCTAATAACCTTGATACCTCTGATAATGTGCCAATTATAGGGGGAGACACAAATATGTGGGGTAATACCTACATGCGACGACACAAAAGAGGTAATGAACCACAGGCTATTAGCACTCACCAGGAGTCAGTACCAGAGGCAGGTCCAAGAGAAACAGAAGGTTCTGATCTTAATCTTCCCATTGCGGTGCGAAAACAACCTAGACAACCCAGATCAAACACTAGATATCCTATGGAGAAATTTGTTTCTTATAAGGCTCTTTCATCTAAATACAATGCATTTGTTTCTCATCTTGACAAAATCAGGATACCAGACACGATTGATGAGGCTATGGCTATACCTGAGTGGAGACAAGCTGTCTTAGAGGAGATAGAAGCTCTCAAGCGAAATAAGACATGGGATGTAGTAAATCTACCTGAAAGGAAAAAGGCCGTTAGATGCAAATGGGTATTCACTCCTAAATATAGAGCAGATGGAACACTCGAGAAATACAAAGCTAGATTGGTTGCACAAGGTTTCACACAAAAATATGGGGAAGATTATACAGAAACATTTGCTCCGGTAGCCAAGTTGAATACCATCAGAATACTATTATCTATTGCAGTAAATTTAGATTGGAATCTGCATCAACTCGATGTAAAAAATGCCTTTCTCAACGGAGAACTCAAGGAAGAGGTTTATATGAAGTTACCTCCGGGGTTCCCAGGGAAAAAGGATGACCAAGTTTGCAAGTTAAAGAGGTCATTATATGGGTTAAAGCAATCTCCACGTGCTTGGTTTGACAGATTCACCAGGGTTCTGAAGAGACATGGATATACTCAAGGGCAGAGCGACCATACTTTGTTTGTCAAACATCATAAGGGTAAGATGACTGTTTTGGCTGTATATGTTGATGATATAATCCTTACAGGAGATGACAGTGTGGAAATCAATCAAATTAAGACAGCCCTGGCACGAGAATTTCAGATCAAAGATCTTGGAGAAATGAAGTATTTTCTTAGAATGGAAGTTGCCCGATCCAAGAAAGGAATTTATATTTCCCAAAGGAAGTATATTCTCGATCTTCTGAAAGAAACAGGGATGACAGGTTGTAGACCCAGTGACACACCTATACGGATTGATAAAATAGATGAAGATGCAGATCTCGGCAAGGCAGTGGACTTAGGGAACTATCAACGGATGGTAGGCAAACTCATATACCTATCTCATACTAGACCAGACATTGCATTTGCAGTAAGTATGGTTAGCCAGCATTCTCATGATCCTAAACAGAAACATTTGAATGAAGTTTACAGGATCCTTCGTTACTTGAAGGGATCTCCAGGACGTGGCTTGCTGTTTAAGAAAACTGACAAACGAATTGTAGAGTTATTTACAGATGCTGATTGGGCAGGTGACCGAGAAGATAGGAAATCCACATCTGGATATTGCACATATGTGTGGGGTAACCTAGTCACATGGAGAAGCAAAAAGCAAAGTGTAGTTGCGAGAAGCAGTGCTGAAGCTGAATACAGGGCTGTAGCATTGGGAATTTGTGAGGGAATATGGATAAAACGTGTTCTTGAAGACTTGAGGAAGTCCATAAATCTACCAATCAAGGTCTATTGCGACAACATGGCTGCAATCAACATTGCTCATAATCCAGTTCAACATGATAGAACTAAACATGTCGAGATAGACAGACATTTTATAAGGGAAAAAATTGATGAAGGTATCGTTGATCTAAGTTATATTTCTTCTAAAGAACAGACTGCAGACATCCTCACCAAAGGGCTGCCCAAGGACAGATTGGAATATCTGATTGGCAAGTTAAACTTGATTGATATCTATAGTTCAACTTGAGGGGGAGTGTAGAAGCACCAAAGTCAATATGCACCAAAGTCAAGATCCACAAATCAATCCACAAATCAAGGCGACGATGTGTTTCTCTGATTGTACAGTGTTATTCGTATTTTTTCCTTGATTGAACAGTATTATGTCTGATTTACTTCTGTATAAATATATGTAACTCATTCATCTGATAATCAATGAATTCAGTCTTCCTATTTCTCTTCACATAGACTCAGGTCACACAAGCATGATAACCATGGAAATTTACATACACTAGCAAGTAATGATGATCATAGGTGTGTTTGAAAATTTAGCCGTCTTTTAGAAATAAATCGTTGTCCATTTGTAACACTCTGCAGTCTACATCTATTTCAGAAATGGAAACCAAAGGCAACACAGTAAATTTTTTAAACATTTTATTCACCATCAAAAAGGGATTTTACTTTTCATCTTTGCTGTAATTTGAACAAGCTTGGAGCAGGAAACAGCTGCATTACAGAAACCAAATACATCCTTGTCAACACAAAAAAAAAAAAGGAAAAAGAAAAGAAAAGAAACAAAGAAAGAAATACTCCCAACTTAAATCTCAACCAATTAAGGACAAGACCATTTGCATATATTGAAAACCAACGAATATGATTTTAACATCAACAAAACTTGCAGGAAAGAATATATTGACGGATTCTAAAAGTTGTTTGCAGTAAATTAAAATAATGTTAATCAATTTCTTAAGACTAAATTGATAGAACACACATCTTCAATGTTACATATACCTTACTTCATTTACTTCTTAAACATTGATTTATTTGTTAGTACAAGTTGATGGCAAGAGAGGTACGTGAAAAAGAAACTATTCATAGTTATTACTGTTATTGAGTTCCTTCTGTGACTTCTTCATTGATGCAAAGAGTCTTCCAAGCTCCCCAATCAACTCAGTGCGTTCTTTGTTCTGTAGATGCACAAAAAGATTGCGTCTGTGTGACTCGTTTAGTCAATGAATTATAATTAAATGAACCAACTTAAAACTCAATAGGGAAACATTGAGTCCTACCTAATAGATGCCTGATTGGTCCATAAACAAAAAAGTTGAAAGAGCACTACATTTTTGGACTTGAAAAAGCATAACAAGGTAAGAATATGAGGGACAAAATTAAGGGAAGGGGAGTTCCATGTGAAGCTAGATTTATCAGATCAGAGCATGCAAGTCATTGATAAACTGCAGAGTAAAGGATACAAGCAGTGATGGCTTTCAAGAATACTAAAATATCAATTAATTTGTGACTTCTTTTTTATGTCTCGGAATTCCTCTTCAAGTCTAAGAAGAGACCTATATTTAGTAGAGTAATTTTTTTGAAACTTGCTCTAAGTATTTGTTTTCTGATTCTTTTAACTGCAAAAGCAAAGAATCATATACAGACAAGTAGAAATATCATATTTTCTTCATTTAAGCAAATCAAGACTTGACCCAAAAGAATAAAGAATTAAGAGGATGATGGTAAGTAAGAAGACATTTTTGAAAAATCCATTTAAATAAACTACAAGAAGTAAACTACTCAAAGAGGGAAAATGAAAGGAATAAATAAATGCATAGAATAATCATTCAGGATAAAACAGAGTAGTTTAACCTTGAGTAGATGAAAAATAAAAACAGAATGAGGACAATAATTTTACTTAATAATTGTAGCATTATATCCTTACCAGTGAAAAGAAAGGCAACACAGTAAATTATTTAGGAATTCAATTCACTAAAGAATGAAGATTGTACTTTTTCATCTGCTTCATTTAATTTCTCCATTCCAACACAGACACTTGACATGAAAAAAATGGTTGAATGCAAATAACAAACCGCTTTGATCAGTTCCAACAACAAAAACACATGAGATAAATGCTCTACCTCTGTATCAAAATTTTGAAAACTTTTGTTGGACTGAAATTTTTTTTTTTTGAAATCGTTGAATGATTGTTTGATAAGTATTAAGTGAAAATTTGTGAATAGAAGTCACAAGCCCATAAAGGATTAGCAATGACCATATCATGTCACAATCTACGTACCCAAACAATATTACAATATTTACTGCTAGGTGACTAATAACACTCAAGTTCTTTTAGAAGAGATTTCCTAATTGATTAATCCCAACACTTTCAAAAAATAAAAAAGGGATGGGTTTCTTTTATTATCCTCTTTCTCATTTTTTTTCTCATAATCTCATATCCACCGTTAGATTTAAAACAATAAATGGTTTTGATTCACTCTTTTATAAATTTATTTCTATAAATATAAATAAGTAAATTTAAACTCTTAAAATCTAATCTATATAATTTATAATTGCAAACTAGAAATAATAAATCAATTTTAATTTATAAAATATTATAATAATAATTTCATAAAATATTGAATCTAAACCATCCATTTCATGATTTAAGGGAAGAGATGAGATTATGAGAAGATAATGAAAAAGAGGACAATGACAGTATCTTCTTCCGTTAACAATTTCTAAACACTAAATATTGACAAAACACCCATCTTCTATATTATAAGGACATCGATGTTATATATATATATATATATATATATAGGTTGCTTCATTTGGTTCTTAAATATTGTCAGTTGTTAATACACAAGAAACATTATCAAGAGCTTCGCTGATTAGTCAGTTCAAGTTGTTAGAGAGGTAGCTTCAAAACCAAATACGCAAGTTTAATAGAAAAACATAAGTTCACTTAATAGTAGTTGCAATGGCAGGCACCTGATATTAGAGGAAGTGACAAATCCAAAGGCTTGGCATTGCTCATTCTGCATTCATGGAAAATGGGATTAATTAAATATGGATTTAACACCAATGAAACCATGTTACTGTTATTGAGTTCCTTCTCTAACTTCTTTATTGATGCAAAGAGTCTTCCAAGCTCCCCAATCAACTCAGTACTTTATTTGTTCTGTAGATGTACAAAAAGAGTGTGTGTGACTCGTTCACACTATGAAAGTTTTGCAAGGATTGTGATTCAAGGAACCAATTTAAAACTTAAGGAAACATTTTGAGTCCTGCCTGATAGATGCTTCATCTTCGAACACACACAAATTGATGCAGAAACAAAAATAAAAAATAAAAAGTTGACAATAAACTGTGCGAGCCAAAATGGTTGAATATTTTTCAACATTCACAGCACTACCATGTGGCCCTGGTTGCGTTCAATGTACTCATTCTGTATGGTAATCAAATATGCATAATAAAATTTAATGAGGCCAATAATTTTACTTCATAATTGTAGCAATATATCCTTACCTAATAGTGACACTATAATTCTATCTCAACAATGAAAAGAAAGTTTTAATGCAAATAACCAACTGCCTTCAATTCCAAACAACAAAAACACACCAGAAAAATGCTCCGCCTCTGTATCAAAATTTCGGAATCAATGAATGTATTTTTGCTAAATATCAAGTGAAAATTTGTGAATAGAAATCAGAAGCACATTAAGTGAAAACTATACCAAGTCACAATCAACATATGCAAACAATATTTACTACTAAGTGAGTGACAATACTCGAATTCTTTGAGCAGAAATTTCCTAATTTATTAATGCTATCACTTCACAAAAAAAAAAAAAAAAAAAAAATCAGAATGTAATCCAGAGAAAGAGAAAAAGGAAAGCAGGGGATCAGAGCATATTAATAAAATTATATGTATATATATCAAAAAATAACCATTTTTGTTTAAAAGAAAGAAGAGTGTTTTTTCCTCAAAAGATAACAAAATTTTTCATTGCCCACATCAAATTGAAACACCAATTAATCCATTACCACATCTATTTTCGGCCACACGTGCCCTTTTGCGTTTTATTTTTTTTCGTTTTTTAAGGAGATTTGTAGGGGGAAACATATTACAGCCAACAGAAGTAAGTAGTGCAATAACAATCATCAAAATCTATACAATATTGCAAAAAAAAAAAAGAAAAAGAAAAAAGAAATCCGAACCACAAATTCACTGCCATGACTTAAATTTGAGACATACGTCCCAAATGGGTCCCATAGAAAATATGAGGCATGATCATTGGACCAGGGAGCTGAAATATGAAGCATAGCAATAAAATTATATGTGTGTGTGTGTGTGTTACGCACCAACCACTTTGTTCTTTAAAAATTTTCACATATATATATATATATATATATGTACATGTATATTACACACTAACCACTTTGTTCTTTAAAAATTTTCATACGCTGTATATGTAAAATTTAAGAATAAGAAATAAGAGATACCTGAAAAAATATGAAAGGAAGTGTATTAGTGAGAGAGGTCTTTTTGTTTGATAATGTGTAAAAATTTGAGTTGCAAGGGGCGACAGATGAAGTCATCATATCATGAGATTCTTGAAATTAGTAGTAACCAACTCTATGGGAGAAGGTTGAGAGACACCAGAATTCCTGAGTTGCTCTGTGGGAGTGAGTTGATCTTCAAACCAAATATCTACAACCCTCTTTCTCTTTCGATCCGGCTCCGAGTAATATGTTAGGTGTGCTCCACGTGTTTGCAGGGACTTTGCAATAAGCTTAGCATCATTACCTATCCCAGCATCACATGAGAGCCTTCTCACAGGCCATAGCAACACATGATCCTGATTCAATGCAGGATAACCTAAGCAGCGATAACTATGGAATTCGTTGTTATCATCATAAGAGAAATAACAATGAACTTCATCTAATTGCTTTGAGACGAGATGAGGAGAAGCAACGCAGCAAATTAATAAATCCTGTGATCGTTCAAGATTGCAAGTAAATTCGGTTGCATTGAAAGCCTCTATCATAGGTTTATATTCCATCCACTCTGGAACTCTACTTCCTGGGTAACAACTTAAAGCATCATAACAATCACGGGCTGAAGTCATTGAGGAAAGAGTTAATTCCTAAATATAGCGAAGTGATCGCTCATCCAATTTTTCACAGTTACGGAAGTTAAAGACACATTGATTCCGAACTAGAGAGTAGGAGGATGCAATCTCCAATAATGTGCATTCGGTGGCGTCTAATCTTTGAAGGAAGGGAGGAAGTCCAAGTATAGACTTAAGGCTTTTGCACCTTCTCAAGTCAATGCTTTTCAAGCTTGAAAGATGGTTGACGCAAGCTAGCAATGTCACCACAGCAGAGTCATTCAATGATAGATATTCTAACCTTGTCAAGGCCATGATATTGTGAGGGATTTCCCGCAAGTAACTCCACCCCACCAAACGTAGTATTTTTAAATTATGCCAAGCATAAAAAAGGGAGTGTAGCTGCGTTATGTCAATTACTTGCTTCAAATTGGTAACATGAAACACCTCAAGATTTGTCAAACAACACAGCTCATCTATTGAAACACTCCCTACTATACCATCCCAAATTGTAATATCTCTAAGTTCTGTGAAACGACCGATTGGCAAATGCAATATTTCGACTTCAGTTCCTTGAAGAAATATATGACTTAATTTGTATGATGACAAACATAATTTCTTGAGGCAACAATAGTCAGCTCTAAACTTACAGAAAGATTCTAAATGAGTCTCACTTTCAATACTCTCTAATTTTGAGCAACCAGATACATACAATTCAATAATACCAGGGAGAGATAAAATAGATAGATGAAGACTCGTCAAACTTTCACAATCTTCAAGATTTACACTTTCAAGCTTGTGTGTCATCGAGAGATCAATCAACTCTATCAATTGTTTGGACCATTTCAAATTTATTGTCTTTAAGTTTCCAAGATCCTATGTTCACAACGAAAAGAAAACAATTACCTAAATTAAAAGGCCTAATAAGTTTAATTAGGTTGAAGACATAAAAGATACATTAACATATACGCACCTATTTTCCATCCCAGAGCCTTTTAACATTGTTGTTTTGCATGTGAAGTTCAACAAGGTTCTTGAGATAAAAGCCTAATGGCAGAGTCGCCAATGGATAATGATTCTATTTGAATCAGAGAAAATAAAATACTCTCACAAATGAATGTATTATTCCAATGAGTAGGGAGTACAATTTATAGGCTCCAATGAAGAGCCTTCATAAAGAGAGGAATAAAGGGAATTAAAAACAAGGATTACAATCACTCAACATAATATCAAGATGCTTCCTAAATTAGAGCGGCTATAATCAAGGGATATGATAGGATATGGGATCCTAATTTATTTCCTAATATTCTAACACTCCCCCTCAAGCTAGAGAATATATGGCAATCATTCCCATCTTGCATCGAAACTCTTCAAATTTAGATTTGCTCAGTGGTTTGGTCATTACATCTGCAATCTGATCTTCAGACCGTATATAGGACAATCTCATAACGCCTACTTCAACTTTCTCTTTAATAAAGTGTTTGTTTATCTGAATGTGCTTTGTTCGATCATGATAAACAGGGTTTCTCATCATCTCAATACTGGATTGGTTGTCAAACCAGACTTTCATGGGACCGTCATACGGAATTCCTAATTCTTTTAGTAACCTGATAACCCAAAGTCCTTCACATGTTTCGTCATTCACAGCTCTTAGTTCTGCTTCTGTACTGCTCTTTGACACAACAGTTTGCCTCTTGCTTCTCCCCTACACATATGTACAGTATCCTGACGTTGACCTTTTGGCTTCTCTATCTTTAGCAGGGTTTGTGTCGGTGTAGATCTCAAAGTTTTTGGCCGTGCACTTCTTGAAGAAGATTCCTCTTCCTGGACAAAATTTCAAATAACTCAAAATTCTGTAGACAGCTGCCATGTGTTCTTCCTATGGTTAATGCATGAACTAACTTACTATTCTGACAATATAGCTAATATTTGGACGTGTGTGGATTAGGTATATCAGCTTCCCTACAAGTCTCTTGTATCGTTCAGAGTCAATTGGGACACCACTCTCTTTGATTTATAAGCGACAAGCCTCTTCCATGGGAGTTCCCTCGGGTTGTGCCCCTAACATTCTTGTCTCATGCAACAGGTCTAGGGTATACTTCTGCTGGGATACGTTGATACCTCTTTTTATTCTTGCCACTTCTAAACCCAAGAAGTATCTCATTTGGTTGAGATCCTTAACCTAGAATTTGGTAGACAGATCTCTCTTCAATTGGGCAATATAGTCTTCATCATTCCCAGTAATGACTATATCATCTATGTAGACGATCAGGACAGTGATTCTTCTATCATCATGCTTGAGAAACAATATGTCATCTGCTTGCCCCTGGTTGTATCCAAGTTTCCTTATTGCTTTGTTGAAGCGGCCAAACTAGGCCTTTGGAGATTGTTTTAGTTCATACAGTAACTTGTTGAGTTTGCAGACTGCGCCATTTGGAGCTAGGACTCTATATGGAACCTCCACATAGATCCCTTCCTCCAAATCACCATTCAGAAATGCATTCTTTATGTCTAGTTGATGTAGTGACCAATCCAAGTTAGCTGCTATTGACAACAACACTTGGATTGTGTTGAATTTGGCTACGAGAGCAAAGGTCTCCTGGTAATCAATGCCATAGGTCTGTGTATATCCTTTTGCAACTAATCTTGCTTTTTACTTGTTGATGCTAAAGATCCACTTACATCCTACAGGTTTATTTCCCGGAGGGCAAGATATGATTTCCCATGTTTTATTTTCCTCAAGTGCTCTCAACTCCTCTTCCGTAGCTTGTTTCTACTTTAATTTGGATCAGCCATAGCTTGTTGGAAGGTATTAGTGATTTCAATCTGTGCATTGTTTATCACAAAGCTATGCATCTTGGTAGACAGGTTACTATATGAAAGAAACCGTTGGATTGGATGCTGAGTGCAAGACCTTATCCCTTTTCTCAATACAATAGGCCAGCCCATATCTTCAGAATCTACCTCGAGTCAGATTCATGGTAGTTCTGTAGAGTGGGATTGATGTTGCTCTCTGCCTCTAAAATTGTTGCCTGTCATCACCTTCTGATCTATCTTCTATATCCATCCCAGTCTTGATCTCAACCTGTGTTTCCAGTTCATTAGGGTTGGTATTAAGGCGTGTAGAAGGAAAGGTATCCAGGTTTGGTGGCAAGGTCTCATTGGCATCGGGGAAGTTAGGTAAGGCATTAATGGTTTTTGGGGTAACCGTAAGGTGTTAGTGGTTTTGGAAGTTGATTCATGTGAAATTAGCTATTCACTATCTGAGGACTCCCCCTGAATGGGTAATTTGGGATAGTAGGCTTCCTCCTTGTAGAAGACGGTGTCTTTGGAGACATACAACTTCTTAGAGGTCGGACAATAACACCTGTACCCTTTTTGTGTGGAGAAGTATCCAAGGAAGATATATTTCTAGGAACGGGCATCAAACTTACTACCATCAAGGGTATGGACAAAGACAACACACCCAAACACTTTCTGAGGTAAGGGGTTTATAAGAGGGTAAGTGGGAAAAGTGGTAAGAAGTATTTGGATAGGGGTGGCATAACTGAGGACTTTAAAGGGCATTCGGTTGATGAGGTACGCCACAGTTAGGACTACATCCCCCCAAAAGATTGTGAGTACATGTCTTTCCATTCGCAATTTTTGGGTGACCTCCAACAAGTGATAGTTCTTGCGCTCGGCAACCCCATTCTGTTAAGGAGTGTAAGGATAGGAGGTTTGATGGTGAATTCCTTGCTGATCAAGAAATTCTTTAAAGGAACGACTTAAGTATTCCCGACTGTTATCACTGCGAAGGACTTTGATAGAAGATTGGAATTGGGTTTGTACAAATTTGTGAAAGCTTTGGAAAACTTAACCCACCTCTGACTTTTCTTTCATCAAGTAAACCCACCTGACCCTGGTGTGATCAACAATGAAAGTAACAAACTATGTCTCATGTTTCCTAGTGGTTGTTCATGCTGGGCCCCAAATGTCACTATGGATTAGTTGGAAGGGAGTGGTGGGTTGGTAGGACTATTTTAGATAGGATGATCGTGTTTATTTTGTGAGTTGACAAGTTTCACATTGAAAAGAAATAGAATCTTTATTGAATAAACTTGGAAACACATATCCCATATAATCAAAACTAGGATGGCCTGAACGACAATGCTATAAAAGTACATCTTGGTCTTGAGAACTAAAACTGACTAGAGTTTTTCGTGCATTCCAAATTGCTTTATTTTCCTTCTCCGATCTCTCCAGGTGGAAAAGTTCATCCCATTCTGTAGAAGTCCCAATCATCTTTCCCGACTGTAAATCCTAAAATAGACACATATCATCATCAAATATCACTTGGTATACATGTCCTATCGTTAACTTGCTCACAGATATTAAATTGCAGGTAAGTACTGGAACAAACAGAACATTGTGAATGCTTAGAGAATTGGATAGTGTGATTGTGCTAATGCCTTCAACTTTGGTGAATATCCCATTTGCAACTTTGACACGAAGGTGCTCAGGACACAATTTCAAAGTGGTAAATAAGGTTCGATTACCCGTCATGATTTGTGGCTCCAGAATCAACTATCCATGTATCATCGCTAGTCCGTGTAGTATTGAGGGCTATAATCGACTTACCGGATTGTACTAGGTTAACACTCGGCAACGAGTTGGACTTACTTTAGTTCTCAAGTATCCAACGAAGCATCTGTAGTTCTTCATGACTCAACGAAGTAGTATCCTCAGCCTTTTGTTCAGTTAAGGTAAGATGACCCTATGATTTACTAGTGGATAGTTTACTGTGCAGTTTCTAGCATTCCTCCTTGATGTGACCCATCTTCTTGCAATAATTGCACCATTTAGTTTTCTGCTCCTCCTGTGGCCTAAGTACTGCATTTGCTGAACTCTAACTAGACTTGGGGTGTTGCGGTTCAAGAGTTTCTTGCTTACTTCGAACTGCACATGGTTGACAACATCAAAGAGGTGTGGTAGAGGTTTTAGGCCCATTATTCTACCCCGTATCTCCTCAAATAAGTCATTGAGTCCAAGGTGAAAATCATATACTTGCCCTTCTTCTACTATCTTCTTGTATAATTGAGCATCATCCACATTTTTCCATGGGTGCACTTCAAACAGGTCCTATTGTTGCCAAAGTTTTATCAATGCATTATAGTAATCTATTACAGTCAGAGTACCTGTCTTAAATCGCGAAGTTGGCACTTCAAATGAATCAAGGCTATAGTATTATCAAGAGAGGAATAGGTTCTTCTGGTTGCATCCCAAATCTCTTTTGCAGTGTTCGCCAGGAGATAGCCTTCGCTGATGTTAGTAGTCATAGAGTTACATAGCCAAGATATAACTTGGTTATTTTTAGCAAACCAAGTATCAAAGGTTGGGTCATCCAGGGCTGGTTGTAGTACTGCCCCATTGATATATTTCTCCTTTCGCTTTCCATTGATATACCTTAGCACGCTTTGGGACCATTGGAGGTAATTCTTTTCATTAAACCTATGGTTACTGACCATACTCTGAGGTTCTGGAAATTCTGATACCATGAAGGTGCTGTTGGTAGTGGAAGATGAGTGGTTGGAAGAAGAAGAGGTGGTGGAATTGGTACTGGACATAATTGTAGCGGGATGAAGTTCGTTTTTAGATGAGTTTCGAGGGATGGAGCCAGAAAGAGGAGGGAATATGGACAGGTTCATGATTCTGGAAAAATCCTCGTCGGAAAGTGTCTGGAAGCCCTTGCGTGCCGATATTGTGGTGGCGTGTGGGGTTCTACCTGTGGTGGCTGTGTACTAACACGTGGCCCCCTACTCTAGATTTGAGAACACCCGATCAGTCTCTTTTTCTAACTCTCTTCGCTGTCTCACTTATAGTCTTTGTTTCTTTTCTCACAGTCACTCAACCTTGCTCTCACTCTCTGTTTCTCTCAACTCTGATACCATGTTTGAATTAGAGAAAATAAAATACTCTCACAAATGAATGTATTATTCCAATGAGTAGGGAATACAATTTATAGGCTCTAATGAAGAGCACTCATAAAGAGAGGAATTTTAAAAACAAGGATTACAATCACTCAACATAATATCAAGATCCTTTCTAAATTAGAGTGGCTATAATCAAGGGATATGATAGGATATGGGATCCTAATCTATTTCCTGATATTCTAATAGATCCTAATGAAGATACCTCAATTTATTAGAGAAAGAGTCAAGATCAGAAAGAAGATCTATACATGTCCTACTATAAGACCACCCTAATGTAGAAGAGAAAAGTTTGAGGAACCTTAAATTTCTCATCTTTACGAAAATGTTAGCTCTCACTTGTACATATTTTATTTGAGCCATATCCAATATAATGCCTTCAATTTTATCCGTTCCCTAAACAAAAATAAAATGAAATTAATGTTAACTTTTAAAAAAACTTTCAAAAATAAAAATGAAACAAATAAATTGATGTATCATTTTCCCATACCATGTTACTTTTCAATATGTCATAGATTTCTTCAGCATCTTTTAATCGGCTGCATTCTCAGGATGGATCTCTCTCCACAAACTATTTGCTTAGCCAATTCTCGTATCAAATCATGCATTACAATATAGCCACACAGATCTAACTTAATGAGAACTTTATCTATAAGATTTTGTATTCCACTAACCGCTTTGAAACCACAAGCCTCTAGCCCACAAGTAATATTATCCTTTTTGTCACCCATAAAAAAAATGCAATGTCTTAAAATATTTCCTTGTCCATAGGATCCAATCCATCAAAACTTATCTTCAATATATTTTGAATTTGTTCATGGGATTACCTCTTGAGTTTGCTAAGCTCACTTTCCCAATATGCTTTATCTCTAGAATGAAAATGGGAACCCAAAACTTCCGAAGCTGAAGGAATTTCTTTAGCAATGGCCACAGTCATTTTTTATAGCTTTTGATATCCCATTTTAGGATGACTTTGATTGAAGGCATGTATACTAAAGAGTTCAAGTGATTCTTCTAAACTCAATTCATTGACTCCATGTATGAATTGGTCATGAATCCCTCCACTCCTAAGAACATGCTTGTCCTTACTTGTTACAACAACCCTACTGCCTCGTCCCAATTGAAGACGTCCAACCAAAACTTTAAGTTGCTTTGGATTGTCCACATCACCAAGGACAATTAAGACTTTTTTTCTATTGCAACCATTTCAATCCGTTATTCGTATATGTGATATTTTTGGCCTAATAGCTGAGAGAGAAGCTCATCACTTAAAGAATTAAAACCATCAACCTTTATTGATTTCTCTCTCACATTTTTAAAGAAGCAGTAACTATCAAATTTAGACAAGAATTTGTCAAATATAGTATGAGCAAAGGTTGTTTTGCCTATCCCTTCCATGCCCTATATCCCAACAATTCAAACTTCCTGTAACTTAATTTCCATTAATGATTCAACAATCGTAAAATTTTGATGAGATCGAATGAGCTAAGAATTTGGGACAATGGGGCCATTATCTTCTAGCTTTTTCAAGACATCTTCAACTATTGCATCAATAAGTTTGGATTCATCTCTAACATATAAAATGACAAAAAAAAAACAAAATTACTAGCTGCCCATGATAAAAAAATAGATCCACAGCCATAGGCATAAATTGATATTACTTCACTAGATTTGAGGCAAACTAAGGAAAAGTTTAACAACATTGAGACTCTAAAACATGATAAACTGAATAACAGAAACAAACTTACTGAAATTTTGATGAATCATAAACAGTTAGGTTAGTAGATTTTTTTAAGATAGATCTCCAAATTTCCACATTATCCTTGAACTTCTCTTCATCATGAAGAGTTGCCTTTGCATAAGTGCCTTTTTTATGCCTAACGTATGATGGATCTACACCGTAGAAAACTGGTATTACAATCTATTGATATGCTTCCTTACATTCGATGATTTTGACAAGCTCTTCCAAGCACCACCTTGAGGAAGCATAATGTTCTTAGAATATAACCAAAGCAATCATGGTACTTCTATTGCTTTTACAAGTGATGATGATATTTCTTCTCCTCTCTCAAGCCTGTAATCCAAATAGACATCTATGTTTTGTCGATGCAACTTATCAAATGGCTAAGAAAATCAGATCTGATGTCTGAACCTCTAAAGCGGATAAAAACATCATATTTTTCACATGGGACCTGGGAAACAGAAGCAGAAGCAGCCATTCCTGGGGCACAAAACGAAAAACAAAGTTTTATAGCTCGTCGATTATTTCTGAAAAAGAACAGAAAGAATAGAGTTTAAGAAGTTAGAAAATGAGGGAGAAAGACTGTCAAACCCCTTAACATTTTGATATTCATAGAGTATTAAGCGCACAATTCCATAAGGCATACAAAAATAGTGGAATACATACTGACATTAGGTACTTATTTATAATATAGGAAAATCCTTGCAGGGTTTGAAATACATACACAAATGTATAGGGTACTTAAAAGAAAGCAAACGTACAAATATAGACATCCACAATAGCTCTGGTGCACACCAAAATTCTACGCACTGATAGCCTCTATCTTTTCCTTTGAACCACTAGTTTTTGCTGGAATGTTTTTTAGTTTGATAAAGGGTGAGATTCGAGTGAATTTCAGTAGTAACATGCTTTTCCGACATATAAATTGTGAAAAATAAATATGCAATGCACCATGTCATGTAATATGCTAACTCATATTGTGTGCACACTGTCCAAGGCCAAACGATTGTTTGCAACCCTGGCTGAACTCGTGTCCATGGTCTAACAACATGTTTAGACCCTGGCTTATTTGCGTGTACCATCACTAGATCCCTGATCACAGCTAGGTCGTGTGCCCAAAGCACTATCATGTTGCAAAATATGGCAAACACAAAGCATATAAATTATTACATAGTATCTGAAAGAAAGTGTTACTACCTTTTGTCCCTTTGCTACTCGATAATAGTTCCTCGTACTATGTGCAACGGCTCGGACTACCAATCGAGTCCTAAAATTCCAAATGTATAAGAATTAGATTAAAACTCATTCATGTACCACTTTAGAGACTTCCATAGTGTTTGTGGTAGTTATATTAGTCTATATTGAAAAATTACCAAAATGCCCCTAGGAACCCAATCCTGGCCCTACTGTACCCGTCCAACTATACTTTTTCAGAAATTTTGACCCAGGCTATTCTAACATATTTTTGCTTAAGGAATCCATTTTTTACCTTGGTTTTTGCAAAATCACTGCCAAACAACATTTTCACAAGTTTTCAGAAACTGACAGATTTTCCGTCAACTTTGAAAATTCATAACTTATTCTAGAATATTCCAAATTGACTGATTCCAAAGCCTAAATGAAGCTCTTTAAATTTACTTTCATAGAAAAATATCTAAAGATAATTACAGATTACACATTTTGCCCAGAAATTCTGCCAACTAATACTGTTCCAGATTGCATTCCAAAAACAGAGCTCAACTTCAAAAATCCATATCTTTTAATCTACTACTCCAAAAATTATGTTCTACCCATAAAATTAAAGGTCTAAATGTCTACATTAAATCTAAAAATTTTCATAATTTTTCGTTAAGGTTTAGTTTTCCAAAATTTCGCCACAATCAATCTAACTTCTAGAAACATAATCTGTCAGCAACTAAACTTCAAAAATTCATAACTAACTCTAAAAAACTCGAAATGAAGTGTTCTAAAATTATATGGAAAGCTATTTAAGTGTAGTTTCATGGAAAAATACCAAAAATTCAGAACCAAAAAATCCCAAAATTCACCCCAAAATGGTCATACAATCACTGGTTTTACAGTTTTCAGTTGACAGAATTTTTCAGTGACGTTTCTCAATTCCAACAACTAAACAACCCAGAAAACAGCCTCAAATCCACTCAAACCAAACGGTATAAGCAAGCTAAAGATGTAAGAGACTCACCTACATAAGAATATGGTGTTGCATGTATGATTTGTAGCTTCCTCTTCCTCCGGTTTAACTCTCGCTCACTCATGTCTCTCTTCCGTTCTCTCTTCTGTTTTCTTTCTTTTGGCTTTGGATGCAGAACGTAAATGGACGTGTGAGGAGGCTGATATGATTTATTTAATAGGTGTGTATGTGTGTGCTGTCCATAATTGGCTGGAGAGTGTGTGTATTTTTACTGGTTTATCCTTTTGTGTTGGCCAATTCTAAGCGAAAGTATTTGTGTGCGTTGAAGAAGCCTCCAGGTGTGCAAACAAAAGAAGATGGAGTGATTAATGCTAGTGTGTGTGTCGGCAGCTTTTTATATATATATATAGGCATATTTGTATTCTATTAATTACACACATTAAGTTTTTTCTTTTTTGGGTGTGCGCGCATACGCACCGATGAGGGGTGAAGTAATTAAATATAATATGAGACAAATATTAAAAAAAGAAAAGGAGAAGCGAGAACAGTCATTTAACATTTGATGGCGACTGTTACTGGACTCTGATTATTGGGCCACCGCCGTGCGATTGTTTCTGTGGTCCCCTAGTTTTATTTACGTTGCTTCATGTCAAGAGCCGGCTGATTGTTTAGTATTGTATTTTGCATGGTTCATGAACCCGGACCGGACCGGCCGGTTCAGACCGGAATCCGGTGAACCGGCCATTTGGCCGGTCCGGTCCAATCACCTGGTCACTACTGTTCTGACCCGGTTTGACCCGGAACAAACCGGATCAAACCGGTACTGACTCGGCTGACTCGCCGAGCTGTGCGGGTCAGCCGAGTTTATCTGTTTTAAATCATCATATAAGCAGATCCAGATCAGAAGCCACAGAAAAAAGGAAAGAGCATATCTAAATTGGAGGTTGAAGAAGAAGAGAAGAGTAGATCTAAATCGGAGCCTAAAACAAAAATGATAGAGGTTGAAGAAGAAAACGAGTAAATCCAGTCACCCAAGTTGATTTTTCAAGAACTCACCATGTTTCTCCTGTCGTTGCCCTCATCCAGATCGCAAAGAGGAACATAGTGGAGGACTGGAATGATACGCAAAGAAAGAAGAGGAAGAGAAGCACACCATAAAGAAAGAAAAAGAAGAGAAGCGTACAGTGCTGAGAGAACAATGATGGCGACTTTTCCAGTTTTCCTTCACACACGCAAAGTTCAAACTAAATACTATCTAATAGCTATTGTTAAAAAATATAATGTACAAACTACCGGTTTAGTCCCCAACTCCTACTTATTCATTTATGCCCCCATTGTTTTCTTTTTCTTCATTAATATCTAATTAAACTTTAAAAACATGTTTAAAAATAAAATAATACTTAATAACCACATGCATAAAAATACTAAATAAAAAATTTAATCATATATATATATCCATGATTTAACCAATTAATTTTTATAAAATACATAATGACTAATAAAATAAAAGATGGTCTATTAAATTATATTATTTTAATATGACCGGTTTGACTCCGGTCTGACTCCGGTCTGACCCATTAACCCTTGAACCACTACCTCGACCGGTTTGATATCCGGTCCGAGTTTTAGAACCTTGGTATTTTGTGTCCCTCGATAATTTTTTTTTATTATAAGTTAGACATGCCTGTTCTTTTTTATGGCTTAATTGATATTTAAATTTTCCAAAAGTTTTTGTCTCCAATTTCTCTCAGACCTTGATGAAGTATATTGCATGAAAAGAATTTGTGATGGTTTAGAAAGAAATTCTCAAATAGTAAAACCAAATAATGGAGATAACTTTGAGTGACAGATTAATAAGTGGGGGGATTTCATGAGCGAAAATGTGTTTGATATCCTGTGCTCATCTTCATCATTTTCATCTTCTCTCTCCATCCTCCATTTTCATTGAAATCAAGGAAGAAAGAGAAAGTGAAAGGTAAGATTTTGGTTGGGTTATTGATCTCTAATGCTCAAATGCTATTCTATAATATTGTTCATAGTTATGAGAGCTTCATTACTATGGTTTTAGATTTTTGAAAGGTGGTGTTTGATAACTTGAAGCAATTGGAAGGTTGAGAAATCAAGGAACCAACTTTGGGAAGAAGAAGAGGTAGGTGTTTAATGCATTTTAACATATTCATTATGATCATTTGGTTGAGTTTTGGGATTTATGAATTTTGCCTTTATTTTCTTGTGATTTTGGATTGGATGAAATGGATATTGTATTGTGGTAGAAATTGTGTCATGTTGTATCTCTATGCCATTGGAATTAGTTTGGAACTTGGAATTAGTTCCTGGTAAGGGTAGAGTTACTAGGATAGCTCCCTTAGTTTGGTCTTAGTGAAAGAAGACCCTTAGTTTGGTCTTAGTGAAAGAAGATGATTTGTGAATAGTTATTGCATATACATATATGTTCTATTGTGTGGATATATATTGGATTTATGGATATTTGTATATATCTTATCTGTCATATTGATGGGGTGAGTTATTTGTAGAATGAAGAGAACAAGGGGTCACCCCAGAGTACAACAAGTTGACCCAGAGGTGGATGTAGTCAATAACAATCCATCGGACCCTATGCAGGAGATGATGGGTTTGATTAGGGATCAGATGGACATGATTACTGAGCTAAAAGAAGAGCTCAGGGTAGAAAGGGCAAGACAAAATGAAAATCAGGAGCAGTCTACACATGAGGAGAACTAGGAGGAAACTCAAAATGAAGAAACTGATGAGGGATCCAATTGCTCATGGGAATCCCCACCTCACATTGCTCTAAACCAAAAATCACAAGGGGTACTGGTTAAAGAAGAAAGGGATCTTCAGTATTGGGTCTCAAAGTTATGCAAACACTTACCTCCTGTATTAAGAGGGACATTTGATCCCCAAGCAGCCGAAGACTGGTTGAATCGGCTGGAGAAAATATCATTGGTGGCGGAATATCACCCTAACACTACGGAATAGAAATGTGCCATTGACCTGGGAATTATTCCAGCAGCAATTTAGCAAAAAATATTTTCCCAAGTCAATGCGGTTAGAGAAAGAAACTGAATTCCTCACCATTAAGAAGGGTGATTTAGAGACATTCGATGATTATCTATCCTGTTTCATCTGGCTATCCATGTAGCCCCCTCCGTAATTATATCTGAAATACGCGATTAAAATGAAATAGAGACAAATAATAATCAAATAACATTTACTAACCCATCAAATGACGGGGTTTTCACGAATACTTTTTGAAATCATTTATAAGCTTGGTCTCATATTCACATTTTGAATACAATTACTACGAGAAGATAAATCACATTCATATAAATATTAGAGTGCACAACTTAATCATCCCGGCAATCCCGGGTACATACCTTCACTAAAGATACACAGGGTATAATTGCCCATTACAGTTCTTCAAATGGGGATTACACAATCTCATCTCGAAGGAGTCCTAGCCGCTCCCTCTACGAGCCACTTGCCCTGTCTAAATTGTTGGTAGGGGAGAGTGAGATTCGAGAGAATCTCAGTAGGAAACAGATACCATAATGCATGCATGATAGATGCTAGGTGTATGACATGTTATCTTTATCTAGATGCATACCCCATAATGATATTTCTACATGCTCAATGTTTCATACAACAAGACTATGGCCACAGCGAAAACAGAAACAGAGCTTCATTTATTCAAATATGCTCTACACAATCAAGTAAAGCAATCACATACATCACTACACAAACAAAGATATCGAATACATGCAAGTAAGGTAAGTCCCCTACCTCCAGTCTTTTCTCCTCGATTTACGTGCCAGCAACTCGGGTCTTTACATTCGATCCTACAATGTCAAATATACCATTTAGACACTTCCATAGTGTTTCTGGGGGTTATATGAGGCTATATTGAAAATTTACTAAAATACCCCCAGGGACCCGCCCGGCCCCACCGTACCCGGTCCGACTGTACTTTTCTTGAAATTTTGACATGGGCTATTCTGACATATTTTCGCCCAAGGAATCCATTTCCGGACTCGGAATTATCAAATTCAATGTCAATTTACAAATTTACCCTTGGCAGCCTCACTTTAAGGGTTTCAAGGGCGTTTTCGTAATTATGCTTTTTCGGCCTTTTCTGAAAAAGTGCCCAACTGTAACCACACCTAATTTTCGCTCCTGAACTCAATGGAATCATCAAATCATTGAAAATCCAACTCTAAGACCCATTTATAGCCCAGACAGAAATATATGGGTTTTCCAGGGAAAAACGAGGTTTTTCAGTTTCGGCTGCGTAAACGTGTTCCTTTATACTCCTAACCACTTTATTGACTATTCCATTAGGTTAGAACTACCATTTAGTATCAATTTGGGCAGCATAACAGCCCCACAAACCCATTTTCCATTTTTAGAACCAAAGACAATCCGGCGAAATTTCACCGATTAAATTGTCTATAACAGCCAGAATAGTCAATATGTAAGAGTTTGGAAGTTACCTCAAGCTCCCACTAGCTTTTCCTTCTTGTAGCTGAAAACCCTAACTTCAAAACACCAAAAGAGGAGCTTCCAAACCTTAAAGAACATAAAGGAGTAGCTTAGGATCGGAGTTATACGCGTTAGGAGCTAGATCGTCGGAGAAATCGGCTTATCTTGCGAGATTTCTTCCTCTTTCTCTCTCTAAAGATCCCATATGCTCTCTCTCTCTATTTCAGCTGTTCTCAGCGTTAGAAATGAGGAGGAATAAGGAATAAACCATTTAATAACATATCCCATGCTTATGTCATCAATGTAACATGATGATGTCATAATTCTCAATTTTCGGATTTTTGGCAGATTTCTGACCAAACTTTGCAAAATCATAACTAATTCTAGAAAATTCAAAATGAGGTGATTCCAAAGCCAAATGAAAGGTATTTAAGTCCTCTTCATTGGAAAAATATGATCCATTACCAGAAATCACCACAAAATTCCTTGTCAAAACATCCACACGAGAAGACAGGCCATATGAAAGGTATTGAAGCTTGGGATGTTAACTTTAAGACTGGAAAGTTTCATAATTTTCTGACATCATTTTCCTAGTCAAAACATCCACACGAGAAGACAGGCCATACAGAATTCACACTGGACAGCATTTCCAGTTTTGCAACCAATGTGTCCAATTCAATTTAAATCAATTCCAATGATTAAATACCACAACATGACACCATTTCCATCACAATACCCCATTCAATTCTTCCCTCTATTCTAAATCAATTTGGATGTTGATCCACAATTGAACTCAAATACAGGGTTTTGGCGTTGCTCATAACACAAGTGACTACAATCCACTTTATATTCTCTAAAAGGGTTCATTAATCACTAACCACGTCCACTTTTTGTAGTCATTAACCCCTAATCACAATTTGGGATCTTGCTAAACCGGGGCTTAGCAATCCACTAATCTCAGGCTTATTCTCTAGCCTCGAGTCTCGAAATTCGGGGTATTACAATCCAGGTATTCCTCTTATCTGTGGAAAATGGATAATGGGGAATGGAGTTCAGATATGCGGATTCGTGGGTTGAGGTGAGAATTGAGAAAGAGATTAGCCACCTACCAGTTTATAGAATTTAATAAATCGGTAGAGGAATGTAGAATCACCAAAAATAATCTAAGAGATCTGTATCTAGCTAAGGGTACCAATAGCTGTAGTGAACCCAGTAAGGGTAACACTTCCCAGAAACCAAAGGGCCAAGGCTTCTTTTCATCCAGGGGCGGTGGTAAAAAGCCCTATCAGTCTGGGAATCATGAACCGCAGAGAGCTTTTACATCATGGATATGCCTTCGTTGTGATAAGCCACATCAAGGTAGAACATGTGAGGGTCGAGTGATATGTTTTAATTGCAAGCAGTCTGGACATATTTCTAGTGAATGTCAATGGCCACGACCAAAGCAGAGGCCGAGGACTCAGGGCAGGGTGTTCGCTATGACTCACGAGGAGGCCCAGAAGTCCCTTGAATTGATCCAAGGTAATATTCTCCTTAATGGTATTTTGTTGCAAGCGTTATTTGACTTAAGTTCTAGTCACTCCTTTATTGCTTATAATTATATTGCGTGAAATGTTTGGTCATGCATGTTGATAAGTTTCCATTTGATCTGATTGTATCGATGCCGATGGGAGTCAAGGCTGTAACTTCTGAAGCCTATCTAAACTGTGTCATAACTGTGGAAGGGCTTGAGTCCACCATAAATTTGATTTGTCTACCGCTCTATCAATTATAAGTCATCTTGGGTTTTGATTGGTTGATGGTGAATAACGTGTTACTTGATTATGGCAATAAGAGGATAGAGTATCCTGCTTCACAAAATGTTGAAGATGTGAATGTTAGGCTGAATTTTCTCTCAACAGCCAAAGCAGAGAAATATTTGAAGATGTGAATGTTGAAGGTATATGGTGTTCTTTTCCGTAAGGAGAGACAAAGGAAACTTTGAATCGTATACCCGTAGTGCGAGAATTCCCTGAGGTATTTCTGGATGATCTTAGCGGATTGCCTCCTGAAAGGGAATTTCAGTTCCCAATCGAGATTATGCCTGGAGCTGGTTCTATATCTAAGGCCCCATACAGTATAGCCCCAAATGAAATGGCAGAGTTAAAGAAGCAGATTGAAGACTTGCTTGAGAAACGGTTGATTAGACTCAGTGTGTTGCCTTAGGGAGCTCCAGTGTTATTTGTAACCCCCTTCCAACCAAGGCCGAGATTTAGATGCTAAACACGTAATTATGTTTGAATTAAAGACCATATGACCATTTGGGACCTATAAAATAATCTTTTGCCTAAGACAGGGTTTTTAAAAACTTTTACCAACCTATTCAACAATGGTCTCATATTCATATTTTAATACATAAATGGCCTATATAGGTTGATTCCATTCATAAATATCATAGTATAATGTAAATTCCCAACACACTCGGGTTCCATTAATCGAATAAGGGTTTTACAAGGCACAAATGCCTATAATCCATTTCCCTTATCTTGGAGATTACACAAAACTAATTCATAAAATCCAATATATACAATTGTTTCCCCAAAAATATCTAAATGATTTATACATGATAACCAAATAACCAAAATAAACTCCTAAACCGGAGCTCTATTCGCTCTTCGTCACCCACTTTCCTTTAGATCCTTCAGCCCTGTCTAAAAATTTATTTTTGGGAGAGTGAGATTTTGAGGAATCCCCGTAGTGTCAAATCACTCATAGTATGCATAACAATAAGGCATGAAAGCAAATCATAACACAACACATAGCAACCACAACGGCAGTTACAGCGGCAGTGGTAAGTATGACACATGTCATCCCTTATGAATGCTCACGCTAAAGTGCTCACACTGTATTACACCTCAACACGGTTCACAACCATATAATTCACCACAGCTGGGTTTCATATAAAGCATTTCTCAATACACAGCCATACTGGCCGGATTCATAAAGCAGTAATTCACAGTTTCATAATAGATCCATGTCGATTACAAAGGAAGTTCAATGGCAGAGGTAGGTGTGATCAACATCACCCCCTATGACTGCTCACGCTGAAGTGCTCATGCTGCAATAGACCATGGCACATTTTTCATTCGCATTTCACAAAACATAATGATCAGTCATGCATACCAAACATCATACACAACATGAGAGAAGAGTCACTACCTTGGTCTTTACGTGCGTACTCTGGCACCGACCTCTCACGAGTAGGGCAAATGTCGAATCCTAGAATTCATAATTAGGGACGAAGCTTTATTCCCTATTCCAAGACTCAATTGATTTCATAACACTTAAATTTGGTTATCATAAATAACCCTTAATAGGCTACAATTGTCTCTAACAAAAGCCTAAAGGGTTGGGAAACAATGGGTGAAAACCGCTTTCGAAAACTCAAAGTGCTGGAAAATAGGGGTCAGCCCACCCTTGGGCCGCGGCCCAACTATGGTCAGAAAGTTGCTAGCCGCAGTTAACCTCCTTTGGGCCATAGCCAAGACAATGTCAAAAGGTTTTGGGCACTGGCTAGCCACCTTTAGGCCGCGGCCAGAATCAGGATAGAAACATTTGGGCCATAACCAAGAATTGGACAGGGTTGGCTACGGCCAAGAATTGCCCTGATTCTTGGCTATTTTCACTCGAGCATAACTTTCAGCATAGAACTCAGAATTGACCAAACTATATACCAATGGAAAGCTTGACATATGATCTACAAAATTGGAAAGTTTCACCTTATTTTAAAACCATTTGCTATTTTAAATTATCATGCAAATTTGACCACTTGTACAGCAATTTCAGACTTAAAACAAATTTCCAGAATTTCTAGTTTTGCAACTAAGTCTCCAATAGCTCCAAAAACTCAACTCAAAGTCATTTCCATACAAAATTTCTCAAGGAAACCAATGAAGACACCAAATTTACCAAATTCACATGGCTTTCACAAGATATAACCAAGACAACAACACAATGCATATAACCAAAATCCACAAACTTCATAATTCAACCTAAATCCATTCTATCAATTCAAATCTCATACTCAAGACACTATATCCATGATAACCACCTCTCAACAACAAAATGACCCTTATTTTCAAAATTAAGGCCAAAAATCCCAGAAAATCCAAACTTAACCAAATGACACAAAACCTATATAGAAAGGTTTGTCTTACTCACCTTTACACATTTTCCAAAGGAATTCTTTGATTCACCAAACTCCAAAATTCCTTGAGAGTTCAAACACCACCAAATGGGAAATCTAAAATCATGAAATTGAAGCTCTCAACACAAGGAACAACATGTAGAAGAGAGTTTTTCCATTAGAGGTCATTAAGAGGGTCAAATGGCTTACCTTTTACCAAGAACTTCTTCTTCTTTCTTTCAACAATGGTGGCATAAAAATGGAGAGAGAAAATGAGAGATGAGAGCTTGAAGAAGAGAATGAAATGATGACAATTCCCATACCCATCCCCTTGTGCAACCGAAAATATGGGAGGGGAAGAGAGAGAAATGATTAAAAATTCTATGTTGACTTTCTTACACCTTCTCTCATCCTCTAATCAAGCCAAGTGTCACCATTTCATTCACTCTCATAAAGTAACAACCAATTAGTTACTCAAACCACTCTATTAGCCATTTAGTTACACATCTCATTTCCCTCTTAGTTAGTAATTAATTTCTTCCATTAATCACTAACTTATGGCCATTCTTTCAATTTCTCACTAATTATGGCATATTAATTAAAATTGCCACGTAACACATAATAATTCAACTTCAATTCATAATTACATTCTCAATAATTATAATTAACCCTTAATCAAAATTTGGGGTATTACATTGTTTGTCAAAAAGAAAGACGGGAGTCTTTGTTTGTGTTTTGATTATAGAGAATTGAATAAGATTACTGTCAAGAATAAGTACTCTCTCCCGATGATCGATGACCTTTTAGATCAATTGTCAGGTTCTTTTGTATTCTCAAAAATTGATCTAAGGTTAGGTTATCATCAGCTACGTGTGAAAGCAGAGGATATTCCAAAGACTGACTTCCGGACCTGGTATGGGCATTATGAGTTTCTGGTAATACGCTTTAGCCTAACTAATGCACCTGCGGTATTCATGAACTACATAAATTATGTCTTTTGACAGTATCTGGATCAGTTTATTGTTGTGTTTATTGATGATATTCTTATATACTCCAAGAGTAAGGAGGAGCATGAGCATCATTTGAGAATTATGTTGAACATCTTATGTGATAAGCAGCTCTATGCCAAATTGAGTAAGTGTGAGTTCTAGCTACCAGAGGTAAAATTCTTAGGCCATGTTATCTCGCAAGAAGGGGTCTTTGTGGATCCCAGTAAGGTAGAAGCAGTACTGGACTGGAAGAGGCCAGAAACTGTTGTTGAAATACGTAATTTTTTAGGTCTTGCTGGTTACTACCAGAGATTCATCCAGAATTTCTCTCGTATTGCCTTGCTAATGACCAAGCTCACAAGGAAGGATCAGCCATTTATGTTATAGAGCTGAAGGACAGGTTGACTACGACACCTGTATTGATTATACCTAATCCTAGCTTGACTTATGTTATGTAGAATAATATGAGTAAGCAGGGATTGGGGTGTATCCTTATGCAGCAGGGACGTGTAGTGGCTTATGCCTCCCGACAGCTCAAACCACATGAAATGAATTATCACACCCATGATCTAGAGCTTACAGCAATTGTGTTTGCTTTCAAAATATGGCAACATTATTTGTATGGTGTAAGGGTAGAGTTGTACTACGACCACAAGAGTCTCAAATATTTGTACGACCAAAAAGAATTGAACATGAGACAGAGCTGCTGGATGGAGTTGCTTAAAGACTATAACTTAGAAATCAAATATCATCCAGGTAAGGCAAATGTAGTCGTGAATGCTCTTAGTCGAAAGATAGTGCTAGTAGTAGCAATGATGATACAAGAGGGTAAGTTGATAGAAGACTTTTGAGATTTGAACTTGCCAAACCATATTATCTGTGCCAATTATACTGTTTCCCAAGGGGAAAGTGATTTGAAAGCTGAAACTGAAGAAGCTCAAACGCAAGATGATCGGATGCAGTCTATTTGGGCTAGAATCGAACGGGGAGAAGCTTAGGACTATGATCTGTCGCCTAATGGATTGGATCATTACAAGAAGAGGATTTGTGTTCCACTTAAGGTGGAATTAAGGCAAAGGATACTAGATGAGGCACACAAGAGCCGGTATACTCTTCATCCTGGAATGACCAAGATGTGTCATAATTTGAAATGTATATATTGGTGGCCAGGATTAAAGAATGATGTGATGAAATATTTGGTGCAGTGTCTTACTTCCCAGAGGGTAAAAATCGAGCACTAGAGACCGTCAGGTTTACTGCTGAGTCCTGAGATTCCAGAATGGAAATAAGAAAGTGTAACCATGGACCTTGTTGTGGGTTTGCCCAGGATCAGGAACTATGATGCGATATGGGTGATTGTGGACCAGTTAACTAAGTCGGCACACTTCATACTGATTAATGCTAGTTACTCCCCAAAAAAGCTAGCAGAAATTTACATACAGGAGATTGTGAAGCTCCATAACACACCGAAGAATATTATTTCTGACCAAGATCCTCGATTCACTTTAAGATTCTGGAAGGCCTTGCATAAGGCTCTAGGTACTCAGTTAAGATTCAGTACGGCCTATCATCCTTAAATGAATGGACAGTCAGAGAGGACTATTCAGATGCTGGAAGATATATTGCGAGCTTGCGTCCTTGACTTTAAAGGGAGCTAGGATTACTTTCTTCCACATGAGAGTTCTCCTACAATAATAGCTATCATGCGAGCATTCAAATGGTGCCGTATGAAGCGTTGTATGGGAGGAAGTGCCAATTGCCTTTGTGCTGGAATAAGTTATCTGAGAGGAAGCTGTATAGGCCAGAACTTGTTGATCAGACCTCAGTTTCGAACCATTCGAAAGAGGCTCCTTACAGCGTAGATTAAATGAATGGACAGTCAGAGAGGACTATTCAGATGCTGGAAGATATATTGCGAGCTTGCGTCCTTGACTTTAAAGGGAGCTAGGATTACTTTCTTCCACATGAGAGTTCTCCTACAACAATAGCTATCATGCGAGCATTCAAATGGTGCCGTATGAAGCATTGTATGGGAGGAAGTGCCAATTGCCTTTGTGCTGGAATAAGTTATCTGAGGGGAAGTTGTATAGGCCAGAACTTGTTGATCAGACCTCAGTTTCGAACCATTCGAAAGAGGCTCCTTACAGCGTAGATTCAACAAAAAAGCTACGCTAACAAGAAGAGAAGACCTCTAGAGTTTGAGGTTGGTGATCATGTATTTCTAAGCGTGTCTTCAGTCACTGGTATCGGGAGAGCTATCAAACAGAAGAAGCTGAGTCCAAGATATATTATTCCTTTTGAAATTCTTGCGAGAGTTGGGCATGTTACTTATTGAGTAGCCTTACCCCCAAACTTGAGCAGGCTCCACAATGTGTTTCACGTTTTCCAACTAAAGAAGTACCAATCAAATCTATCTCACATTGTTGAATATGAAGAGGTCAAACTGTAAGACAACTTCATGTATGTGGTAGAGCCAGAACAGATCATTGAACAAGAAGAACGATGGCTCAGACACAGAAGCATTCCGTATGTGAAGGTAATGTAGAAGGGAATGACGCAGAGAGAAGCAACTTGGGAAGCGGAAGCAGATATATGTAGACGGTATCCAGAGTTTATGGCTCAAGTAGTATGACAAATTTTGAGGATGACATTTCTTTTATGGGGGGAGAGTTGAAATGCCCCAAAATGGGATTAAGGCCTAATCACTTTACAAGTGGATGTAATTATTGTTGAATAAACACTTTTGGAGAATATGATATGAATGTTGAATTGAATGTGTTTTGATCAGTGTCCAATCCCTGTATTTAAGTTCAATTATGGAATTAACATCTAAATTAAGTCAAAGTATAGGGGAGGGCGTATGGTTGAGAGAATGAAAGATAAAAATGAGTTTGGTGGTGATTTAGTATGAATTGCCATAGTCAAGGGCAAAATGGGAAATAGGGAAGCAACCTACCAATTGGTCAGTTACTGAAGAGGCAACTCATTGGTAACTCAAAGATCAATGGTTGTGATTCACTCTTAAAAGGCCAAGAGGTGGAATCCTATGTTTGTGTGTTTATGTGAGTTCATGGAAGAGAAAATAGGATCATGACAAGTAGCATTATTGGAGCCATGGATCAAGTCAAAATTTCAAACCCTCTTCTCTCTCTCCTTTCTCCCTCAAAGTCGGCTAGTGAGCATAGGCAAGGGAAAAATCTACTCATCTTCATCATTTTCATCTTCTCTCTCCATCCTCCATTTTCGTTAAGATCAAGGAAGAAAGAGAAAGTGAAAGGTAAGATTTTGGTTGGGTTATTGACCTCTAATGCTCAAATGCTATTCTATAATATTGTTCATAGTTATGAGAGCTTCATTACTATGATTTTATATTTTTGAAAGGTGGTGTTTGAGAACTTGAAATTGGAAGGTTGAGAAATCAAGGAACCAACCTTGGTAAGAGAAAGAGGTGAGTGTTTTGAAATATTCATTGTGATCATTTGGTTGAGTTTTGAGATTTATGAATTTTGTCCTGATTTTCATGTGATTTTGGATTGGATGAATTGGATATTGTATTGTGGTAGAAATTGTGTCATGCTGTATCTCTGTGCCAGTGGAATTAGTTTGGATCTTGGAATAGAAAGAATTGCAATGTTAAGTTTTGAATTGTGTTAGTGTGTGACATGTTGTGATTTTGGTGAAACATGTCAGTGTGAGTTGAATTTGGTTGTTTTGGGGTTTCTAATGGATTCCTTGTGAAACTTTATGTGGGGAATGGTGTTTGATTGGAATTTGGAACCCTTGGAAGCCAAAGTGCAAAAATTGGAAATTCTGGAAATTGGCTAAGTGTAAAATGTTGTGCAGGAGACCAACTTTGCATGGTATTTTGACATAGAAAATGGTGTCTAAATATTGTGAAACTTTCCATATTTGTAGTTTGCATTGCAAGCTTTCCATTGATATAAAGTTTGAGTCACTTTGAGTTGTGTGCATAAAGGTATGGTCATTTTAAATTGTACCAGGGGATAGGTCTTCGGTTAACCTAGACCCATGTGGCTGGCCGTGACCCAAAAATTTTAGACTTGTTTATGGCCGCGACCCATGGTAGGTTAGCCGCGGCCCAAAGGGGGCTGGCCGTGGCCAACCCTTAAAAAATGACATTTTGCATTTTCAAAGATGGTCTTTGGTCAAACTTTCCCCAATCCTTTAGGCATTTGTCTAGGCTTTTAGTAGCCACCTAAAGAGTTCAAATAATAACCAACTCTAAGTGTTATAAAGTGAGAATTTGGAGTAGAGAATTAATCCACCATTCTTGAATTTTTATATAGGATTCGATATTTGCCCTGACAGTGAACAACTCGTGCCAGAGCATACTAAAAAAGAACCAGGTAATGACACTTTTTCTTATACTATATGTAATGCATTGTATGTATGCTTATCATGATTTGTGATGATTTCTGATGCTGCTGCGGTTACAGCTAGTGATAGCTATTGTTTTACAGTGTAAGCTGTCATTATATAGCCAAAGATGTCGTTACTGTGAATACAGCGCAAGCCGTCGTGATTGTTATTACAGCGCGAGCTGTCGTATTGTGTATACAGCCCTGAGTACTGTCGTTTGTGGTGAGAACCATGTATTATTATGCTGATGCTGTTGTTGCTGATGTTGATTTGCTCACATTTGTGTGATTATATATTGTATAAGTAATTTGTTACTACTGGGATTCTCTTAAATCTCATTCTTTCCATTGACTAACCTATAGCCAGGGCAAGCGGTTCAAAGGACAAGGAGACAACCAAGGGCGGATAGTTCAGATTTATTTGATAGTTGGTTGTCATATTTTGTATTAGGGACTACTGTCTATTTTGTAAATATTATTTTGGATACGGTTGTTTAATCCCCTAATTGGGAATTTATAAACCCATAGTTAATATATGAACCCGGGGTTTGCCGGGAATTTTTGATGTTCACTCTGAGAAGTATGAATGTGATTTAACTGCACACATTGATTTTATTCAAAATGTGAAAAGGAGATCAGGTTAAATCGATTGTGAAAGAAATTTGTGAACTTCCTATATTTAAGGAGGGGATTGAAAACGAGTTTTTGATTATCCGTTGGTCTCTAATCCATTTTAATTACACATTCTTGGACATAATTACAGTTTACAAGGTAGGGGGTTACAGTGACAGCGGTGGAGGAGGAGGAGGAAGTTGTGGCAGTGGCAGTGGCAGTTGTGGCATGATGCGGTAAGTGAAATGCGATAACTGAAACAAAGACAAGGGAAACTAAAGGGTAAATTGGACTTTTTAAACTATGCAATTGGATGGTAATGAGGATTCATAGGGGAAGGTATGAATGAGGATTACCAATTTTTTGGTAATCATCATTACCATGGTAAACCCTATTATCATGCTAAAGAGCAACCAAACACTCTTCTCTTGGTAATGCTATCGTGATTACCATTGCAGGCATGCAATGGGGTTGAACCAAACAGGCTCTAAGTTAAAGAATTCAAATATCGGGTGGCAGAAGCAAACAACGCATAATGCAAGAAAATAGAAGGCTACACTAAAAAACATAAGCACAAATAGGAACACAACTTTACCTAGTAAACTATATAATAGAGGTCGTACTTATCTGAAAAGATTAAAATGTTTTATCAACGAAAATCAATAATCAATCACATTGGTATGTATATTGGATGTGTTTGGAATAATGGTGGCAAAAATGACTTTTCTTCGATCTGATTTTTTCAAACTTAAAATTAGACAAAGGTCAAATTTTGTAATGTGCTTTATGTTTTAATTGACTTTTGTGAAAAGGCAAAAATTTGTTTGGATAAGTACTGAAAGAGTAAGTTTAGATGTAAAATAACTAAAAAGGCCAAAACACAAATTTTATTAATTAAAGTGTGTGATAATTTTAATTAGAATATTATGTTTTGAAAATTTTATTAATTATTTTTTTTCCTAAAAATATTTTTGCAAATATTAAGTTTTTGGATCTTTCAAAGTATTTTTATTTTTTTATTAAAGGAAGGTGGAAATTTTCCTTCTTTTTTTTGCCAATCATTCTCTTCTCTCCACCTTTTCTTTAAACATGGGACCAATTTTTTGTCATTTTCTGGCATGCCTTCATCTTCTCTCTCCACAATCTGATCATGCTTTTCCTTAAGCAACCCACAAGCTGCTCTACCTCCACAGTGCATTCATACTCACAAGCCCAATTGTAGAAATGCCACGCCAAACATTAAGAATTTACCTTCACTTTACCATCTCATAATTTCAGCTTTCAATCCCGCATTTTGGCATGAAAACGCTGATCCAAACACACACATTTCAATTAAAAATGTGGATTAGAAAAAGAGAGGGTTGCAGTGGCGGCAGCGGCAACAACAACAACAACAACAACAACAATAATAATAATAATAAGATGCATTGGATAGAGAAAGGGGATAAGTAAAGGGTAGGATGGTCAAGTGGGCACGCATTGGGAGGCATTGCCTACAAAGGTAACAAAAGGATACTTTTATTTTAGTCAATTTCGGGCCAAAAACTAGTTGGGCAAAATGCAACACCAAACAGAAATATTTGGACAATTGGGCCTGAAATGCTTTTGAGGGCTCACTACTATAGGATTGTTTATGGTACTAAAAATCATATCAAATATTGAATCAGCCGAGGTACTAGGTCAAGGGTCAATGGTTCAGATTGGAGTCAACCCGAGGGTCAGACCGGGGTCATTTAAAAAATATATATATATATATATAATTTAAATGTTCATCCATACCATTTAAAAAATTACTTTTTTCAAACAATAATCCAATATAACCTCTTGAACCTAATACCCACAAAAATATTGTTAAGTATATAAGAATTTTTCTCCAACCAATACCAAAAATATTCTACAATCCTTTTAAAGCTCCTTGAAAATTAAAAAATTTCAAGAAAATAATTTTTCAAAACAACAATTCAAAACGACATAGTTTGGAGCATATAAAAGAAAAGTTTTGTTTTACACAAAAAAACAGAGGCAACCATGACTAGGCCGGGTTGCACTAGGTCACCCCGAGTTATCGGGTCAACCCCAGGTCACACTGGGTTGGAATAGCACCGAGCCAATGACTGAATTAGACTCGCCAACAGGCCAGTTCACTAGTTTCCAGTCTGAATTGGCTGGTCCGATCCGGGTTCATGAACCATGATTTAATGCTCTTTACTTAACGGTTTTGGTGAAAACAAGAAATATGTAGAGGCAGAGTTACGGGAATGATATGCATAAGGGTTTTTTTTAAAAAAAATGTTCAGTATAAGAAAAATATTTAATGGTTTTATACCACAACCATGATATATTGGTTTTGGTTTTGTTTTTGGAAAAAATGGTACCATTTATATGACGGTTGTTTGTGAACAATCGTCAAATATAGATCATATATATTTGAAGGTTTGTTCAAATATAACTGTAAACTATAATATACTTAATTGTTGTTTTATAATAATCATTAAGTATATTCTTTAAAAAACCCCTCCCGGACCCTTTTTTGTTCAACATTTGAAACTTACAAATTACAGAGAGCTCACTCTCAACACCTCCAACAACTTGATTTCATCTCTTCCACCACCATTTCTATTCATTATTACGAGAAAATGAATTTCAATAATAGAAGGAGATAAGGTTTTTTACAACTGATTCCTGTTATTGTTTTCATTTTCTGCCTATGAGATTTCAGCTTTAGAGTTATTATTGTGTAGATTTTAGATTTGGAGTTCAAATGCTAGATCTATAATTTTATTGACGAAGATATGTAATTTCTTGTTTTAAATACTGTTTAGTCCTGATCTGTAATATAAACGATTTTTTTTTAAAAAAACACACATTTTAGGCGTCCTCATTTTAAATTAGGGAAGTCTAAAGTGGGACTTTAGACATCCCACTTCAAATTGGGGATGTCTAAAGTGCCACCTAAAACTTTAGATGTCATCCGTTTGAAGTGGGGACGTCTAAAGTATAAACCATGGACGTCCCCTGTTTTACTAACATTATTGACAATTTTTTCTACGTCGTTCAGATAGACGTCCCCCTATTTTCAGACTCTAAAAGGCCCAAAAAAGAGACGTTAAAAGAGTTTTTTGCAATAGTGACCCTAACTTATAAGCTTCTAATCAAGATTGTAACTACTGGAAGAGATACATCAGGTTTGCTTTTTGCAAGAGCAATGCCACTTTAGGGAGGGAAACAGAAAGATTTGGTAAGATTTTAGATGCAAGGTGTAACCCCCATCCCACCAAAGGCCGAGATTAAGTTCTTAAACATGTAATTACTGTAAAATTAGAGACCATATTTCAAATTGGGACTTATTAAGGTAATCTTTTGCCCAAAATCGGATTTGCAAAAAACTTTTTTCAAACTTTATTCACAATGGTCTCATATTCATAATATAAAACAAATATGGCCTGTACAGGTGGATTCCATTTACCAATATCAGAGTGCAAGTAAATTCCTGACTCACTCCGGTTCCATTCATTTAATAAGGGTTTACACAAAGGCATAAAGCCCATAATTCATACCCTTTACTTGAGGATTACACAAAACTACATCACAATTCCCAAAATATACATATACCTCCCACAAATTATCCAATAATATACAATGATAACCAAAAACCAAAAAGGAACTCCTAACACGGAGCTCTACCCGCTCTTCGTCACCAGTTTGCCTTTCGATCCTTCAGCCCTATCTAAAATGTTTAATTTTGGGAGAGTAGGATTCTAAAGAATCCCCGTAGTAACAAATCACTCATAATATGCACAACATCAAAGCATGAAAGTAAACCATCCATACAACACACAGCAAACCCAACAACAGTTGCAACGGCCGGGGTAGGTATCATGAGCATTGCCCCCCTACGACGGCTCAAGCTGAACTACTTGTTGTATTACACAACCACATGAACATATCACATATATCACCACAGCTGGGATCTATATAAAATATTTCATAACAAACAGCCCCACGGGCTGAATACTCAACACAACACGCAGCCCCACGAGCTGGATCTCAAATAGGAATCCACGATTCCATAAAGCAGCCTCGGTACTTACAGCAGAAGATACAACGGCCGGGGTAGGTATCATGAGCATTGCCCCCCTACGACGGCTCACGCTGAACTGCTCGTACTGTAATGCCCTATGGCCGATAACAAATTCATAGTGATAAACATGCATACCAAGTATCATACACAACATGAGAGAAAAGTTACTACCTAAGTCCTTTCGTGCGTGTCCTGAAGCCGGTCTCTCCCAAGTAGGGCAAATGTCAAATCCTATATTCATAATTAGGGACGAAGAGTTATACTCTATTCCAAGACTTAATGCACTCCATAATACTTAATTGGTTATCATTATTGCTCTTTTAGAGTCATTAAATACCCCTAACAAAACTCCTAAAGGGTAGGAAGAACTATCCCAAAGATCCCCTTTTGGAAGCACAAAAACTCATTTTTCACCGCTGCACCTCGAGTGAAAATGGTCTTACTAGAGCATTGGTATGGACACTCGAGCACAAAAGCCCTCACTCGAGCATTGGTACGAAAATCACCTCAAGCGCAAGAAAGTGAGGACAGGAAGTGCTTGCCCGAGAGCACAAGAACTTTCATAGAAAAGGATCACTCGAGCACAAAAGCCCTCACTCGAGTGATGTTCTTCCCTCACTCGAGCACACTCACTCTCACTCGAGCATGATTATCAAAAACCAAAAAATGCAGAAGGTATGACAGCACTTCCAGAATTTTTACCAAGTGATCCAAATGAACCCAAATACCAAACCAAAGCTACTCCCACACAAAAACACCCAAGGAATTCAATGGAATCATTAAAATGACCAAAATCCAACTCCATTATCATGCTTTGGTTTGAATCAACACAAATCATCAATTTTCCCAAAATCACTAAACTTAACATTTCAACCTCAATCAATCTATCTATCCTAAACTCATTCCAAAATACCATTCTCATGCCAAAAACATACCAAATGAACAGTGGCACTCATTTTGGATTCAAGCCAAAATTTCCAGAAATTATAAACTACTTCAAATGGCATGAAACTTAGATAGATAGATTAGTCTCACTTACCTCTTTCACTTCTCCAAAGACACTCTTTGATTCTCCAACAATCAGATTTTCGTGTGGGCTCAAACCTCAACCAATGGTCAAACTAAAAACACCAAAATGAAGCTCATCACTCAAGGATCAACATTTATGAATGGTGATTGAGCAATGGAGGGCATTTACTTACCTAAAGATCAAGCTTTTCCTTTCTCTTTCTTGCCCAACAATGGCAGCTCGAATTGGAGAGAGAGAGAATGTGAGAGATGGAGTGAGGAAGAAGAAGCAATCATCATTCATCTCTACTCATGCTGCAGCCGAAAAGAGAGGAGAGGAAGGAAAGAGAATTGATTATTTTAATCAATTTTGACTTATACACATGCACTCTCCCCTATACCCTCTATTGCCACATGTCCTAATGTTATTGGTTCTCACCAAATAAGTCACCAATTAACTTATCTAATCTCTCCATTAGCCATTTAATCACACTTCTCATTTTCACTTAGTTAGTAATTAATTTCTCCCTTAATTACCAACTTATGGCCAATAATTCCATTCTTCCAATTTTTCACTAATTATGACATATTAATTAATATTTCCATAAAACACATAATAATTCCAATTAAATTCATAATTATCCACAATAATCATGATTATCCCCTAATCAAAAATTGGGATATTACACTAGGGGACTTGGTGTAGTTCATTGATCAAGATTTTAGATGCAGGAGATGAGTATGAGACTATAACTAAGGACTGATCAACCCTTCCTCCTTCAATCAAGATTTTAGATGCAGGAGATGAGTAAGATTTTAGGTGCTAGGGGAATGTTTAATTTTAGTATTCATTAAACTATGTAACATGTATCCTTTTATTGAATCTGTATCATTTCCACATGACGGAAGGATCTTTTTTTCTTTTCCAGGCTATATTTTTCTGATTTCATATGCATACAAAGGGGAGCAAATATTTCTTTACATATAAACAGGTCTTTTCCAGGAATTTTGTTCATTGTATAATATATTAAATGCCTTATTCAGAAAACAGAGCAACATAAGGGTAAAAATTCACAGTGCAACGTGGATTACAATGTTGTTCCTAAAAATTCATAGCACAAAATAACAGCTTCCTTATCTCTTTTTTTATGGTTGAATAATAGTAAGCTTTTTCAATACTTATATTTCTAATTCATTAATTATCCTGTTCCTAAAGTTGTGATGTGACATAGGGGTTATGATGACGGAAAATTTAGTCATGATCTTCCCCATTAGTAGAGCTACATGTTTAAGATGCACTGTTGTAATAAATAATATTATTCAATATTATGTAACTATAATTATTTATGCTTTAAATACAATAATCTAACTGCTTAAGTATGAAATAAAGAGAAAATGTATCAGTATGTATAAGCTTCCCGTGCAACGCACGGGTTGTATATGCTTGTGTGTTGTAACTGGCTATCCACCAAACCAAACTATAGTTACTATCGATTACAGTAATAATGTTCCTTATCACCTCATGTACTATTGTGATGTGACTAGATTGCAATGATAAGGTTTCATATCACCATATATTGCATGCTTCAGTAGCTCATTCTTACATCCTCTGTCCTTACTCTGTAACATCATCATTTTAGTTTCATTTCTACATACTTCTCTGTCTTCTCTATCATTGAGTTTGCTTATGGGTTTGCTTTCTTCATTTGAGTTTTCAGATTGGAACGAATGAAACGAGAATGCCAAATTCTCTTCAATTAACGAGGGAGAAGAGGCTAAAGGCTATTTCTACAAGTTCGCCATCCGAGCATACATCTCTTGATTCTTAACTTCCTATCAGGTCTTGCTTAGGAGCTTAGGTGGGAGAAAATTAGAACAAGATGTGGACTCTTAGGACTATTTCAAACCACTTATAGTCAGAGCTTGAATAGAAACATGATGAGGTTTCAGCTCTGATGAAAAAGTTGGATGAGATTCAAAAGACTAATGTCAAGTTTTCCAATAATTTATGTGGTAATTTGGATTTTTCTACTTATGTTTTGCTAACTGTAAGAGTGTTTGATTCTGTCTTGCACGATGCTTCTGGAGAAACTCATAAATTTACTAAGATATTGATTAGTTTGATGAGAAAAGCTGGGTGGAATTTGAATGTAGTGGCTAATACAGTTCATCCAGATATCAACTATGGTAAGAAGAGGCACAATTAGTTTGCTCTTTTGTCATATGTATGCTTAGTGATGTTTCAACGCTTTGATTTGGAAGATTTTGGGCTGAAATCCATTGAATTCTTGTCTGATGATGGCCATGATTCAGATTCAGAAAATAAAAGTAGGTTTTTAAAGCAACTGCTTGAGCATGTATCTAGAATCCAATGGAGTTGCTCAACATCCATCCTACTTGCGATTTAGACAACATTTTGTGAGCTACAATATGAGAGACTTAAGTAGTCCCAGTGTCCCCTACCTTTCATCCTGTGGTCAAAATTTATCAAGTGCAAAGAGATGTAGACTTCTCTATGGTATACATAGAAGATATTACAAGGAGAGTTACATGACCAAACAACAGAAGGGCAAAAGTGGGATTGACAGTGGTTTCAAGAGTTACAATAGGTGGATAGTTGGTGAGTATTAAAGAAGGGCAAAGCCTTTTTTGTTTGTTTTTTGAAAAAGACGGGTAGAATAATATTATTTTAAAATACTGTTTAGGAATATATCTCTATTTTTGAAAAAGATGGGAGAAGTTGTTTATCTTGTGCAAAAGTGGTTTGTCCTATACAAAAGTGTATTTTTTTCATTTTTAGCATTATGTTCCATAGAGTCGAATTGTCATTCAATTGTTTTACATGTATTTGGGTTACTTAGTCTACAGGATTAGTAGGTTTTTCATATGTTTATATTTTTTTATGTTTCAGATGTTTATATTTTTTTATGTTTCAGATGTTTATATGAGTAAGGTAACTTTCCCTTTATTAACTAATAAAACTTATACTTCCTTTGTGGCTATGATTTGAAATTAAAAGCTATTCTTTCACACTTTCAAGCCTCCTTCACAGTTTTCCAGTTGTACTCTTTGCTGAAGGAATGCTATAGTATTGTTTGAAAAGAACCTAAGAAAATCAAACCAAAAAAATTCTTACAGCCTCTTATACTGATTTGAGAGGTCTGACCAGTTATGTATGAAGGCTTCCTATATTGTGTTTGTAGTTTGTATCAGTAGTAGGTCTCTACCAAATGAGACAAATTTGATAAAAGTTGATGGTAGTTGCCAAATTATTTGATACAGCTGGAATAAAATGCTCTTATGCTTTTCTGTATAAAATCTTAAAGAGCTTGATTGATGATAAGCTTTGTTATCCAACCAAGTTATTTGTGTTTAAAAATATTTGTGACTATATCAGCTTTATTACTTTGTAATTTCCAATATTATGGGCATGTCTATTTCCTTTTTTCCTTTATTGTTTTCTTAATCTTGCAATATTTTAGATTATTGATTAAGACACCATATGTGAGTTCAAAAACCTATCTTAGCTATGCAATTTTTGTTTGATTTTACTTTTAATCACTTTTGAACTTGCTATTTTTTCATACAGCTGGAGGTGTATACACAAGTTATAAAATCATTTGTATTTATCATTATAATTAGTTGTGCCAATTTTGAAGTTTTATATAGGAGAATTTGTTGTTTGCTAATTACAATGTAGTAGTAATTATTTGTAGATCAAATAATATTCTATTATAATAAAGTTGTTACATGTAAAAAAATAATATGATTATTAAAATATTAAACAAAGGAAAAATATTTCAAAAGGCAGTACAATCTAAAAAAATGTTCAGAACTCTAATAAGGTCATAATTTATAGGATGAACATGAATCCTTCGAAAAGTAGATAGCCATTTCATATGCGGACGAGAGACAATTCCCAGTCAAATTATGCTTTGTAATAACAATCAACAATAGTCTAGGGCAATCACTTCGCCATGTTAGTATATATCTCTTAAAGTCTATATTTACACATAATCAATTATATGTTACACTATCAAGAGTTAGAAGAGCATGGATGGAATAAAAATGTACTTGCTAGATAATGGACATGATGCTCAAAGGACTATAACAAATTTAGTTTACATGGAGATATTTAGAAACCTAAATGTTTGATTTCATTTTGTGTTTCACATGTTGGTACATTTTTACAAACATAAATGCTTGGTTTGTTTCTATGGTAGAGTTATTTTGAACTTGGATGTTTTTTTTTTTTTTTTGGTTGTGTGATTATGATATAGTACCCTAGGCATATAAAATGGCAATGAATTATGAAAGAAAAAATGCTTTAGTAGTTAGAAATGATGTGGGAAAAAATGCTTCCCGTGCAACGTGCGGGGAAATAATTGCTTGTTTGTTCATAATAAAGTGGCATTTTATCAAATTTGTTGTAGTTTTCAGCAACCTTAGTGATTGATTCCTTAATTAGTAAGAATCTAACTGACCCTATTAATAGAATGTTGCTGTAAATCAGTTAAACTAGTCTTTCTTTTTTTGAGTGACGACCAGATAATTTTCCCTCTCGTGATTCACGCGATGGGTAATAACTAATAACTCGTGAAAATGTACTTGTTTAGAATAAAAAAGTTATCCAAAGTTTTTGAAGAAAAGCTCAGTCAAAATTTTAAAGAGATAAGGTAATAAGAGTTAAAAGTAAAAGCAAGATGAAGAATTGAAAAATAGTCATTAATTAAACTATTGTATAAATCGTTAGAAAATAAATCAATATAAATTAAATGAGTCATTTCAACAGTACAATCTTTTTGGCCATTATTTCAACGTACAGTACAATGTATTCTCTTAATATAATGTATAACATATATACATGGGGTCCATGTATATGGTTAAGATAAAAAACGAAAAACAATAAAAGGAAGGCATTGAGTATGAAAAAAATATAAAGAAGGCATCAAGCCTAAGGGAAGCCGAATTCAAAAATTGTGTTGAAAATGAAAAAATGTGACAGATACATAAAAATAGCACAGATAATAATTATTTGAAGTATTATATATATATATATATATATATATATATATATAAATTAGATTTCAAGTCTCGTAAGAACGTTTAAGGAAGCAAATCAAACTATTCCAATCTATTTTAAAATATATTTAGAGGAAAATTGAATCACACATTTCTTTTATCTCACCCAATAAATTTAAATTCCAAAAAGAAGTTATGTTGTTACTGACATAATACATCACATTTTCATGTCCGGGCTTGGTATATTTCCCCTCTTGTATGATGCATGTGTGTTATGCAGAGAAGGCTTCACTGAAAAAAAGTGATAAATTAGAACAATATTACTTTTATTAGTACAACTTTCAGATAACAAACATATCAAATACACCGTAAACTTTGGAAGAATTATAGATAACCAATAATATATTCCCTCCATTAAAACAACAATAATTGATCAAAGCGTGCATATAAAGACTAATAAATCATGTTGCTGAACATTTAAAGGCACCAGAAGCTAGAGTTGTTCATTCCAGAGTTGTTGAGGATGACACCAAGAGTAATGGGAACGTTGAGGTTGAGGCCAATAAAATTAGCCCTAAGCGCAGTGCAAATGTAAGCGGCAGCTTCAAGATCAACCAAACCCTCAGGGTTGTTTGGTTTGAGGGATTTGGGAGTGAGGGGAATGGAGGAAAAATTTTTATGACTTAGATTTAAAAAAAAAAAAAAGATAAAGAAGTGGGGTTGAAATTTTTTAATTAATTTTTCTTACTCTTTTATTTTATATCTTATCTTTATTAAAATTGTATGACCCCACTTTTTCAATTTATTTTTAAAACCAACTTATAAAAATATTTCATCCTGCCAAACAAAACCTTAATGAGACTGCAACATGAGAGTGCTGAGGGGGATCCAGCCTCAACGTTCACCAAATTCAACACATTGGCAGACACTCCCAACTTGTGAGCATCAATGGGAAAATGTGCCCCTGAAGATGGCACATATATAGGTGTAGCCCAGCATTGTGAAGAAAACGAGGTTGAGAGCGATGAGAAAGGCAAGGGACTTGAGGGCCATTTTCACAGAAGAATCAAGAGGTTTTAATTAATTCACTTGATGCTTTTGTTAATTGGTTGTGTTTTTGTTTTTGTGTGAGGATGGAGAGGCATATAGGGGGTGTACTTATATAGGTGAGATTGTAGTGTTTTAACGTGCTTTGCATTTTATTAATGGAAATGAGTTGTGATTTTGTTAACTATATATATAGTCTTTATTTTGTTTTATATTTTGAAACTAGCTAGGATATCCTATAATGATGATTTCTAGCGATTTAATCCGGCCGGGGTCCTTCCGAATTATGAGTTAGGAGAGTCATTTGAGATCTCCAAACTTTAATTTTTATTCAAAGCAAAAAACGGATAAATCACGCTAACACAATAATATGGGGTTTGATTATGAAGATTATGTTGCATATAGAATATATGGAATTTTTTCTTGGTGACATTATTGTTAAATTTCTAAGTTGACTAATTGATTTTACTGTTTTTATATTTTTAACTTATAAAATCGTATTAATTTATTTTTACATTCCTGCTAGCTACAAAATCAATCAAAATCACGAGTTCACCTTACTTGTTTACCGTAAACTTGCGAGCGAATTCACCCATCAAGTTTGCACTCTAAATCACAAAATAGCGTCAACTTGCTTTTAAGCTCTTCCAACATTTTGGGTTTTATTTTGTTCATTTCATTGACTTCATATATAAATTTCATAGAAATTTATTTGTTTAGTATGATAATTTATGAATGTTGATAAATTTAATATCAATTATTTGAATTTGAAATATATTTAATTCAATTTATTGTTTTGTTAATATTTTAATTATTAAATCATATACTTTTAATAGCAATTTATTGGTAAACATAAACCATAAGAGTTTATGATTCGAGTTTATAATATGAGTTTACATCCTATCACAAATTTGCTTAAATTCATAAATTTAACAATCTTGCCTCGCGGCATATGAAAATCTTTTAGAGTGTTATTAGTTTGAGGGGAGGAGCAGGAGGGAAGAGGGCAAATTACTTTTTTTGGTGCGAGGAGCCCAAAATTTACTCTTTCGTTCCCTTGTTCCTCCATTTAATGAGAGAGTAAATTTTAGACTCATTCAGCTCAAGAAGGTAATTTACCCCCTCCCCTCAAACCAAACGATTTTGGAAGATAGCTGGCATGTAATTAAGGATTACAAGAGATAAATAGGTCTTTTTTTTTTTTTTTTGTCTTGTGATATCTCGTGTTTATACAACTAAATTGCACAATAAAATTTGATTACAGGGAGAAAAAATAAATCGGTCATACTTTGGGTCTTTTTTCGGATGTAAATTAAAATATAGATATCTTATAGACCATTCAAAAATGCTTTTGCATATTCTCTAATTGGGATATTGAGATTGTTTATTCTCACAATGAAGCATAGAATTCTGCTGACTACCTTGCAAAACAAGCTCATGGAACAAGCATGGAGCTTTCTTTGATACAGGACCCTTCCACTTTTTGCTTAGAACAAACCTTTATATTTTAAATATGGGTTCCAGCGTCTTGTGAGGACAGGTAATTTTGTTAGTGGCGTATTTCAAGCTTAATGCGTCGCTCAAGGTCAATAATAATAATAATAATAATTGTAAGGGTTAAAAAGCAAATTTACTAATGAAGTTTTAAAGAAAAAGCGCCTAGCATAACTATATTTTAAATAGGGTACAAATATACATAAGGTTTTAAAAGAGGAGCATCCAGCACAAAATAGTTAAATTTGATCTAACGTCATTAGGGTTTTCTTCTCTAATAATTTAATGTTGTTAGGTCAAATTTAACGGTTTTGTGCTGGATGCTCCCCTTTTAAAACCTTATGTGTATTTTTGCCCCATTTAAAATATAATTATGCCAGACGCTCCTTCCTTAAAACTTCGTTAGTAAATTTGCTCCTTAACCCTAATTGCAATGCATCCCTTTATTTTTTAAAAAACAAAAACAAAATACAAAATTCAAATATTGGTGGTCCATTTAAATATGCTTTTGCGTTGAATTTTTTTTTTTTTGTTGCCCACCCGTTTCGCTGGAGCTTTGCCCCGACTATATCCGGATCCGACCCGCATCGCGCACCTGGCTATGGTGGGAGAGTCTCCTAATAGAAATTTTCTGCATACACAAGGCTGGAACCCAAAACCTTACTTAAGTGGAACCAAGCCGCTTACCACTTGAACCAACTCCTATTGATTTTTGTGTTGAATATTTGATCCTAGCAATAATAGCCCCAAGAGCAAGGCCCATTCCATCAATTGCTTAGAGAAGCAATAATAATGAATTAATAAAGGCCCAGAAATACAATTAGGAGGCTTCAATATCCCACGTGGAATCAAAAGTTACTACTCTCTATTTCCCTCGATTTCTTTACTTTCATCGTTAGATTAACTTTAAATGCTTGAAATTTAATATCCTATAGAAAGTTTAAGATTTAATATCTTATATTATATATGATATTAAATCTCAAACATCAAACATTTGAAGTTGATCTAACAGTAAAAACAAAAAAAAAATAGAAGGAAGTTGATGATAAGGAAAGTGGGGAGACTTCTTTTCCTTCAATGAAAAACCCAAGGTATTAAAACCCGAACCGGGTATTGAACCGGTCGGGGTACTGGGTTAAGGGTCAGTGGGTCAAACCGGGGCCAAACTGGAGCTAAACCGGGACCAAACCGGTGAGTAATTGAAAATTTTAGGCTTATAGTATGAAATTCTAAAGGAAAAAATTTAAAAAAAAATATTTTTTAAAAATTGGGACCCGGACCAGACCGGTCTAGTGACCGGTTCGGCGGTTTCCGGTCCGGACCGGCCGGTCCGGTCCGGGTCCGGGAACCATGGAAAAACCATAATGCCACTGTGTTAGTAAATCCTGCATATTAGCAAAATGAGGCCCTAGCAGGCTGACTATTTTATCATAGAAATAAAGGCCCAAGAAACAAGCCCATAATGTTAATAGCCACATTGCTTAGAGAAGCAATAATAATGAATTAACAAAGGCCCAGAAATACAATTAAGAGGCCACAGTGTACCACGCGGAATGAAAGGCTATCGCTAACCATAATGAGTTCATAGCAGGTTGAATGTTATTAAGGGTCCATAGCGGGTTGCTGCTTCTTAATGCTTTCATATTTGTGGGCCAACTGGGTTTTGTTTAGGAGCATCGTGGTTTTAGGGTCTGTGTGTGTTTTTTCCGCTTTTTTATAGTTTGATGAGGTGTGAATGAATTATGAAAAGGAGATGACGACATTTGAGTTTGAGATCCCCCATGAGAAATTATTTAATTTACGGATCACAAATTTTACAAAATTCATAGAAGAATAACTATATTTAATATGTTATAAATTTTATCATATTATTTTATATATTAAATATTTTCAACTTTTCTGGTACTACAATTATGAACTATGTAGGTTAAATTTTAACAATTTGTATTTATTTATTTATTTATTTATTTATGTTTTTAATAATATTATAGAATACTAAATTTGAAATATCCATTTTTTATTGGTAAAAAAATTATCCTTTTTTTTACCTATAGGTGAATAAAATTCTAAGGAAAAATAAAAAGAAAAATGAGAAGATATCTATCTATTTTTGTCTTGAAATTTTGCACATAGGAGTAGCGAATATCTGAAAATTTTTAAGTTCAATGTCCCACAAATGTTAAATAAGAACAATGTCGTCATACTTTAATAGTAGCCAAACCAACTTCTATCACATCAAACTTTATGCCATAATTAATTCATTAATTCCATATGAGTATGACTATGCTTTCTTCTATGGTCATTTTTGCCTTGAAAGGTTTTGCGAAAAGCAAGATCACCTAATGTTAAAAAAAAGGAGCAATGTCACTTAAATTTAACCCAAAAAAAGAGCTTATGAAAGACCACTGTACTGAAGATGCAAAACAAAGTATATGACATTTTTTATTTTAATTATTAAATTATATACTTTTAATCACTATTATTAACAAAGTAACCTCTTCCAAGTTTATAATTCAAGCGTAGGCTTATGAACTTGGCAACCTTAATTTTTAGGATCAACAAATGTTGTCACAATAACTTGAACGTTTGTGGCATTCCATGTTCCTCATAACAAAAGCATCGTTGTCACTTGTACTCTATTAGCCATTGGACAAACCCCCAACATATAACCTATATTTTTTTTTTTAATGATCTGTACATGCCAACTAGCTTCTAGAATCTAAATATTTTCTTGTTCTGGAGTAAATTTTTGTGCGTGCTCACATATATATTTTCTATGTAACATAGGGTATATAAGAAGATCTTTTCATCTTTGCTATATTTTGTATAAAAACAGCGACATCGCACAAACCAGAATATCTTTGTTAACATAAAAAATTGAGATACTCCCAACTTAAAGTTTCAACTAAGTAATAACAAGACCATCACAAAGTCCCTCCTACAGTATATAAGGAAATTATTTGTTTAAATTAAAAACTTCAACTTGAATTCAATTTTTTGAGTAAATATAATTTTACCATTTACAAAGTTGAAGGTCAACAAAACCCCCAACATATAACCTATATATATTTTTTTAATGATCTGTACATGCCAACTAGCTTCTAGAATCTAAATATTTTCTTGTTCTGGAGTAAATTTTTGTGCGTGCTCACATATATATTTTCTATGTAACATAGGGTATATAAGAAGATCTTTTCATCTTTGCTATATTTTGTATAAAAACAGCGACATCGCACAAACCAGAATATCTTTGTTAACATAAAAAATTGAGATACTCCCAACTTAAAGTTTCAACTAAGTAATAACAAGACCATCACAAAGTCCCTCCTACAGTATATAAGGAAATTATTTGTTTAAATTAAAAACTTCAACTTGAATTCAATTTTTTGAGTAAATATAATTTTACCATTTACAAAGTTGAAGGTCAACAAAACCCCCAACATATAACCTATATATTTTTTTTTAATGATCTGTACATGCCAACTAGCTTCTAGAATCTAAATATTTTCTTGTTCTGGAGTAAATTTTTGTGCGTGCTCACATATATATTTTCTATGTAACATAGGGTATATAAGAAGATCTTTTCATCTTTGCTATATTTTGTATAAAAACAGCGACATCGCACAAACCAGAATATCTTTGTTAACATAAAAAATTGAGATACTCCCAACTTAAAGTTTCAACTAAGTAATAACAAGACCATCACAAAGTCCCTCCTACAGTATATAAAGAAATTATTTGTTTAAATTAAAAACTTCAACTTGAATTCAATTTTTTGAGTAAATATAATTTTACCATTTACAAAGTTGAAGGTCAACAAAACTTGCAAAAAAAAAAAAAGACGATATATTGATGGATTAATTCTAAAAATTGTTTGGAGTAAAATGAGGTTAATCAATTTCTAATGACTAATTAAATTGACAGAACGTACATCTTTCAAGGACTTGTTACACAACCTGTTACATACACTCACCTTTTTATTTCCCAACCTGTTACACAATGCCTTGCGCCTCTACTATGCGTTTTTTTTTTTTTTTTTTTTGCTAAATAAAGGATTAAAACCTTAAGAAAAATCAATTTGCCTCCAATATGCATATCTAAAAATAAATAAATAGTACGCATAACATTTTTGTTAAATTATTTATTTTAAATATATCTTCATCATTTTAAATTAGTTGATGATGTTAATATTAAAATGATCTTGTCATTGTGGTATTTAATTTAACTTTGAATATGATTATTTTAATATAGGTGTAAGGGTATTTTAGTCATCAAATATTTATTCATTTTATTTCTTTCTAGTTTTCTCCCACTCATCTAAGCAAAGAGAGTGATAATGTTTTCTCCCTATTTTTCTCTTCTCCTCATTTTTTCTCTTCTCATTTTCTTTCTTCCCTGCTTTTCTTCACATCCAAGCAGAGGGTTAATGTTATATATGTGTGTGTATATATAGAGAGAGAGAGAGAGCTTACTTCACTTGCTTCTTAAACATTGTCAATAATTAATACCCAAGAAAATTTATCAAGAACTTGACTTATTTGTTAGTGAAAGTTGATAGCTAGAGAGAGAAACGCAAATCAGGCCTAAGTATGTTTGGCAACATCCCAAACCATGGTTTCAAACCATGGTTTACGCAACCCGAGACAAAACTTCTCTCACACACTTACCTCGTAAGTCGTAAAAGCTATTAAAAAAAGTTAATCCAAATACACAATTAATAGAAAAGCACAAGGTAAGTTAACTATATAGTCATAATGGCAGGAACCTGATATCAGCGAAGTGACAAATCCAAAGGCTTGAAGCAGTCCATTTGCTGCAACTGCTTCCATGATCGCCAATTTGATAAGTGCCAGAATCCTCGCATTGACACTTTTAGCTTAGGTTGGTATTGCTCATTCTGCATTCATGGAAGATGGGGTTAATTAACTATAGATTTAACACCATATAACATCATATTACTGCCCCAAGTAAGGTGAAAATAAAAAAGAAATAAATATGAAGAACATAAACATACATCATATTTGTTCCTGTTCTTGAGTTCCTTCTCTGACTTCTTCATTTGTTGCAGAGAGTCTTCCAAGCTCCCCTCTGGAAAAAGCTTAACAAGGTAAGAATGAGGAGCTGGATTTATCATATCAAATCATTGAATAACTGTGGAGTAAATGATACAAGTAGTGATGGCTCTCTGAAGAACACTAAAATATGAATAAATTTGCAACTTCTTTTCTATGTCTCGGAATTTCTCTTTGAGTGTAAGAAGAGACTTATAATTTGCAAAATAATTGTTTGAAACTTTCTCTAAGCATTTGTGTTCCAATTCTTTAACTGTAGAAGCAAAAATTAATATTCACACTAGTAATTCAGAGGATGAAGTTAAGCAAGAATACTTCTTAAAAAATCCATTTTAAACTATTCAAAGAAGTAAAAGAAAGGAATATTTTAGGATAAAACAGAATAATTAAACCTTGAATAGACGAAAAACTTTGCAAGTCAAAATGGTTGAATGTTTGTCAACATTCTAAGCAGTACCAGGTTGCCCTGCATATCATGTGCCTGATTTCAGCCTTGTTCAAATATAAAACCTGCAGAAGACCAAGTTTTACTCTGCTTGCATTCAACATACTCATCCTTTATGCTCATCAAAGATGCAAAACAAAATTAAATCACCATTATAGTGTTAAATCACATCTGTATCAAAATTTAGAAATCATTTAATGTTATATTTTGATAAGTATTGAAGCCCAAAAAGGATTAGCACAGACCATCCCATGTCACAATCTACGTATGAAAACATACTAATTAGGTGGGTGGTCACTCTCAAGTTCTTTGAGAAGTAATTTCCTAATTAATGTCAACACTAACAAAAACTCAATCTAACTTTGAGGAAAAAAAAAATGGAGGGCAGGAGATTAGAGCATATTCATAAATGACAAGCAACAAAAGTAAGCAGTGCAATAAAAATAATCAAAATCTATACAACATTGCAAAACTAATCAGAACCACAAATTTACTGCCATGACATAAATTTAACACATTTTTCCCAAATCAGTACAGAAATATGAAGCATAGCGATTGAATTATATATCACGCACCAACCGCTTTGTTCCTTAAACTTTTCCATCCACTGAATGTATAAAATTAAAGCATCAATTAGTTGGTCCATATGTGCTAAATGATAGTTTGTAATTGATACGCAAGGAAGAGAGAAATCATACCTGTAAAAATATCAAAGGAAGTGTATTAGTGATAGGTCCTTTTGTTTAGAAATTTGAGTTGCAAGGGGTGATAGATGAAGTCGTCATCATGAGAGACACCAGAATAAGCTTGAGTTGCTTTGTGGGAGGGATTTGTTCTTCAACACAAATATCTGCAACCCTCTTTCTTTTCCGACTATGGCTCCAACTTCGACTCTGACTCCAACTCCGAGTAATATTTTAGGTGCACTCCACATGGTTCTACAGGGGCTGATGACCATTCTATCTCACTACAATTATAATCCCTATATATTGCATCGAATTCACACGATATCACAGCTTCATTATTTGTTCCAGTACCATATAAGCTCCCTTCCATGTGCCATAGAAAAACATGATCCGATTGCAATGCAAGACAACTGTCGTGAGAATAGGATTTTTTGTAATCATCAAAAGAGACTTCACACCCAAAGTGACATGCATATTGGCGTATCCAACCAGTTGCAACACAGCATAACGCTATGGCGTGTAATCGTTCAAGATTGCAAGTAAATTGGGTGGCACTGGAAGCCAGTTTATATTTCATCCACTCTGGAACTTTGCTTCCCGGGTAACATGCTGAAGTTGTTGAGGACTGAGTTAATTCCTCAATAAAGTGAAGTGAGGACTCATCCAACTTTAAACAATCAACGAAGGAGAAGAAACGAGGATTCTGAAGTAGAGAGTCAGAGGATACAGTCTCCAGTAAAGTGCAAGACGAGGCATCTAATTCTTGAAGAAAGGGAGGAAGTCCAATTATAGACTTAAGCCTTTTACAGCTTTTCAGGGAAATGTGTGTCAAGCTTGAAAGATGGTTGATGCAAGCTGGCAATGTCTCCACAGCAGACTCCTTTAACGACAAATATTCTAACTTTGTCAAGCCCTTGATACTGTCGGGGATTTCTGACAAGTTACTCCACCGTTCCAAACATAGTCGTCTTAAATTAGGCCAAGCGTCAAAAAGGGTGTGCAGCTTCTCTGTGTCAATTACTTGCTTGAAATTACGAACTTCAAACACTTCAAGATTTGTCAAGCCACACAGCTCATCTATTGGAAGACTCCTCAATCTTTCACCATTAAATGCAAGCTTTCTAAGTTCTGTGAAACGTCCAATTGGAAAACGCAATAGTTCAACGTTACTATCACGAAGAGCTATATGTGTCAATTTCTTTGATGACAAACAAAATCTTTTGAGCCTATCACAACCTTGAGCTTCAAGGATAGAGAGAGATTCTAAATGAGTCTCGCTCTCAAGACTCTCTAATTTCCAACAATTAGATACATTCATTTTAACAAGGCTGTGGAGAGATAAAATAGATGATCGATGAATACTCCTCAAATTTGAACAAGAAGAGAGATCTACAGTTTCAAGCCTATGCGCCTTGGAGAGATCTGGAAGCTCCATCAATTGTTCGGAACCACGCAAATTGAGTTTCTTTATATTTGCAAGATTCTCCTATTATCACAATGAAAAGGAAAAAGAAATACCCAAATTAAAAAAGGCCTAATAAATTTGATTAGAATGAAGGCATGTAAAATATACATTAGCATATAAGTACCTGTTCTCCATCCCAAAGCATTTTAACCTTGCTGCATGTCATGTGAAGTTCAACAAGGTTCTTAAGATAAGAGCCTGATGGCAGAGACTCTAATGGATAATTCTCCCAATAAAGATACCTTAATTTTTTAGGGAAGGATTCAAGACCAAATGGAAGCTCTATGGCAGTAAGACTGCATGAATATTTGGAAATGAGGATTCTTAAATTTTCCATCTTTAGCAAGGTGTCAGCTCTCAATTGTAGATCTTTTATTTTCATGAAATAGCTGGCATGCAATACTAGGCCTTCAATTTCACCAATTCCCTGAACAAAAGAAAATAAAATAAACATTAAATGTTTTAAAAAATTTCAAAAAATAAAAGTAAAAGATATAAAATGATGTATCATTTCTTTACCATATTACTTTCCAGTATGTCACAGATTTCATCTGGATCTTTTAACCGGCTACGTCTTTCAGAATTATGAACTATTTGCTCAGCCATCTCTTGTATCAAATCATGCATTACGATACAGCCAACATCTAACTTAATGAGAGCTTTATCTATAAGATTTTGTATTCCACTAACCGCTTTGAAACCACAAGCCTCTAGTCCACAAGTAACATTATCCTTTCCGTAACCCACGAAAAAATATGCAATGTCTAAAAATATTTCCTTGTCCATAGGATCCAATCCATCATAACTTATCTTCAATATATTTTGAATTTGCTCATGGGGGCACCTCATGAGTTTGCTAAGCTCACTTTCCCAGTATGCTTTATCTCTAGAATGAAAATGTAAACCCAAAACTTCTAAAGCCAAAGGAATTCCTTTAGCAATGGCCACTGTCATTTTTGATAGCTCTTGATATCCCATTTTTGGATAACTTTGATTGAAGGCATGAATACTAAAGAGTTCAAGTGATTCTTTTAAACTCAATTCATTAACTCCATGTATGAATTGGTCATGAATCCCTCCACTCCTAAGAACATGCTTGTCCCTACTTGTTACAATGACCCTGCTGCCTGGTCCCAAGTGAAGATGTTGTTGTCCAGCCAAATCTTTTAGTTGCTTTGAATTATCCACATCATCAAGCACAATTAAGACTTTTTTCCGTCGTAGCCATCTCATTGCATGGTTCATCTTTATGTTATCCTTTCGGTCTAATAACTTAAAAAAAAGCTCTTCACGCAAAGAACTCAAACCATCAACCTTTGTCGATTTTTCTCTCACGTTTTCTAAGAAACAATGACTTTCAAATTCAGGCAAGAATTTGTCAAATATAGCACGAGCAAGGGTTGTTTTACCTATCCCTCCCATGCCCCATATCCCAACAATTCGAACTTCCTCTGACTTAATTTCCATTAATGATTCAACACTAGTAAAATTTTGAAGAAATCCAATGAGATGAGAATTTGGCACAATTGGGCCATCATCTTCGAGTTTTTTCAAGACATCTTTGACTATTGCATCAATGAGTTTGGATTCATCTCTAACATATAAAAATACCAAAAAAAAAAAAAATTACTAGCTGCCCATGATAAAATAATAGATCCTCAGGCATAAATTGATATAACTTTACTAAATTTCAGGCAAACTAAGGAAAAGCTTAACAACATTGAAACTCTATAAAATGGTAAATTGAATAATAGAAACAAACTTACTGAAATTTTGATAAATCATAACCAGCTAAGTTAGCAGATTTTTTTAAGACAGATCTCCAAATTTCCACTTTATCCTTGAACTTCTCTTCTTCACCATGAAGAGTTGTCTTTACATAAGTGCCTTTTTGATGCCTAACGTCTGATGGATTTACACCGTAGAAAACTGGTATCACAATCTGTTGACCAGCTTCCTTACATTCCATGATTTTGACAAGCTCTTCCAAACACCACGTTGAGGAAGCATAATCTTTTGAGAATATAACCAAAGCAATCATGGATCCTTCTATTGCTTTCAGAAGTGCTGATGATATTTCTTCTCCTCTCTCGAGCCTGTCGTCCACATAAACATCTATGTCCTTTCGACGCAACTCCCTTTCCAAATGGCCGAGAAAACCAAATCTGACGTCGGGACCTCTGAAGCTGATGAAAACATCATATTTTCCACATGGAACCTGGGAAGAAGAATCAGAAGCAGAAGCAGCCATTGCTGGAGGAACAAAAACGAAAACAATGTTTTATAGATGGACGTTGTTGATTATTTCTGAAACAGAGCAGAAAGAACAACGTTTAAGAAGTTATAAAATGAAGGAGAAAGAGCATATAAATAATACCTTGGTGGGAGTGGCTAAATCAAATCTGAGGATGAAGACTTGAAGTTGATTTGGTGAGTTCGCTTATCTTGGGAATTCGATCGGCCCAGCAGAGATATGAGAATGTGAGTATTGAGCCTTTGTTGAGAGTCAACGATCAACTAATAAGTTGTCTGTGGAAATTTTTTTTGTACAAACTAGGCCGAAATTTCAACGAAATAATGTGACCATGTCCGAGCTCTTTTTGACGTTTTTCTTTTTTTGTTTTTAAAAATTAGAAATTTTCGTTCCCATCCCGTGTAATTTTTTTCCTTGTTTTGTTTATGTACCAAACCAAAAAAAAAAAAAAAAAAAGGGAAAGTGCGCAGAAATTTCAGGGGAAGGGAATCTTTTACTGTTTCTTGTTAGAATAAGGATTTTCCACTATTCCTGGAAATCTCATCCCAAGCATGCGGCTGACTGAGGCAACTTGCCATTGAGAAATGATTGAAGCCTTGAAGGCTTGGTGGAAGCCAGCATCAAGTCCCAAATCAAATCTTAAATTGAAAAGACATAAAGTTAATATGGCGATATGTGGACTATCGAGCATTCACCTTGTGGCTGGGAAAATTCTTTAAAAATACCGCCAAAATAGCAAAATGCTGATTCAGTGCTGCGAAATTCTGAAATTTCAATTCAGTACCGTGTCAGTACAGATGAACAGTGCTGGGGTGCGAAAAGACAATTTTGCCCTTCAACCCTCCCTCTCGCCACTTCATAATAATAACATAAGACTCTTAATTAACAACTCCAGATTCTTGATTAACAACTCCGCTTTATTCTTTCACATATTCGTATATCAAAAATATAGTGTTGTTAATGTAAAATACAGTGTTGTTAATAAAGAAAGATGAATTTTTATTAGCCCTGAAACTTAAATTACGAAGTTGTGAAACAAGAAATGAGAGTTGTTAATGTAGAATATGGTGTTATTAATAATAAGACCGGTATTATTATTGTGAAAGTAAAAAAGAAAAAATTAAATTTGTTAATCAAGAATCCGGAGTTATTAATTAAGAGTATCGTGTTGTTATTCTAAAGTCGTGAGAGAGAGGGCTGAAGGGCAAAATCGTCTTTTCGTACCCCAACACTGTTCATCCGTACTAACACAACACTGAATCAAGATTTCAGAATTTCGCAGCACTAAATCGAAATTTAGCTATTTCGGTGGTATTTTTAAGGAATTTTCCCTTTCTTTTTCTTTTTTTCCAATAAAATGATTAATTATATAACATGAAAAAAATTACATAACCAAGGTTGGAATACCCCGATATAGGGAAGAGGGAGTTAGGAGTGCATCAATTTTATAAAAAAAAAATAATAATAAGTAGAAAAACATTGAACTATTGAAGCATCAAGTTTGTGTCATTTCCTAAAGTACCACTGAGATTAAAATGGACCAGGGGACTATTGAGCAAATTTATACGTTGATGATTATTTTTTATTGAAAAAAAGAAAAAGAAAGAATATCAAGTAGTAAATGAATGAGGGAGAAAAATCATGGTAATACCTTAGTGGGAGTATCTAGAATCAAATCTTAGTTTGAGAATACTTGAAGTCAATTTGGCAAGTTTCCTTTTGTTGAGTATTCAATGGACAGAACAGGAAAAATGAGTTTCTGAGTTATAAATCAATTAAGCTAGCAGTGAAAATTTCTTGTTCAAAGAATTAGAAATTTTCAAGTCAACTACACACTTTTTATTGGTCAAAGAAATAAAAATTTCCTGCTCTGACATGGCCTGTTTCAGGCTCTGTTTGGGAAAGCGGCACACAATGAAAACGCGCGGTCCAGCCATGAAAAGCACGGTGACAGTAATTTGGGGTGTTTGGAGAGGCGGTAGATCCAGCTGCGCTTCTGATCAAAACGTGGCTTCTTTAGGAAGCCCATTGAAGTTGCTTTTTTTCCTTCCCCTGCGCAGTGAGGCAGTCACGGTGAGAGAAACAGGGAAGTACAGGACGCAAGCATATTCTCAGGCACTCCCAACTCGTCTTCTTCCACCATCTTCTCTCGTCTGCAGTTCGATCTGTCAGTGGTTCACCTGTGAGACGTTAGGTGTGTGTTTGAGTGTTCCAAGAAAGAAGAAGCTATGATGCTCTGTTTTGCTTATTCATTTTGCTGGTTCGAGTGTCCAACGAGGAAGAAGAAGCTTGGTCAAATTAGGATTTGACCGGGGGCTTCATTGTAAACTTTAAAAGTTCTCAAGGAGGGATTATTGTGAAAAGTTTTGAAATATTTGTAGGATAACTGTAATTTATAAAAAATTTGGGTATTTTCTTGTGATTTTTCCGGTCCCTTTTCTTCATTCACTTATAATTTTCATAAATTCCGGGGTCCTTTTCTGTAATTTTCTCTAATCTTAAAATATTAATTCTATTAAATGAGTCATCAACTACTCAGCGATCTATAATATAAGAGCTTTAATTAAAGATAAAAGATAAAAATTTACAATTAATTCATTAAATATGCTATAAATTTATCCATTTTTAATTAAGTAATTTCCCGTATTTTTCTTTTTCTTTTCAATAATAATTTAATTTTTTTTATTAATTTTATTTATATTTTTTAACTTTGATTATTATAACATATACAAATAATATATATATATATATATATATATAGTATTCAATAAGATTTATACCCTTTTTAGTCATTTTCCATCTAAATGGGCTTTTCAAACTCTAATCCAAACAGGTTCAAAGTTAGAAAAAAAGTCACTTCTGTCACCGCTAATCCAAACACAAATCACATTTACAATTTAACTTTTTTTCCTACCTTACTTTTTCAAAAATCAGATGATAAAAAAAGTCACTTCTCCACCGCTAATCCAAACGGGCACTCAATCTCTAATGATGAATGTGTGAATTCCTTTCTCTTAATGATGGATGGCAAAAGAAAAGAATTTTATCAATGTAAAAAAATTTGATCCAAAAATTAGGTTAAAAGGAAAATCAATATCATCTTAAAAATAAAAATAATAATGATCATATTAATACCTGTGTGGGAGAAGAAATTTCAACGAAATAATAAAAAAGTAAAATCCTTCAAATGCGAAACTTTCTTAAGAAAATTGGAGAAATTTTTCCTATTAAAAATTATATTTTATATTAGTGAGAAAGACCTAATAAATTGTTATACTTAGAAAGTACTGATATATTCTGTAAATTTTTTGCATACAAAGTACTGATATTTTAATTTAAGCACCTCTCACCAATTAAATTTTAAATATGATATTGTTCCCTAATTTCTCCAATTTTTCTCCCTGTGAATATATAATACAAAGTATGTGTCCAAATAAAAAAAAAAAAATCTTCTTTTTCTTTCTACTTAAAGGTGATTAAAATTTTTCTAAACCAACGAAAAAAAAGTAAGTAAAAATTTCAAGAAAATAATGAACCTCCGTCATTATTGGCTCTTTGGACACAGTCAACAATATTTTATTTGGTTCACACTAGACATTTTTCTGACTCAAGTCAATAACAGTTCGTTTTGATTTTATTTTAAAGAGCTTTATTTATCCCTAAGGATTTATTCACTTTTTTTTTTTGATAGTACATGAAATATTACAAACACCTCAGGGATTAACCTCCTGAGTCAACAAACAGTCTAAACCTATTATTATCAGTAAATAACAAGCTCATAATAGTTGTAGGGGGCGAATCAGTGATATGGAGATCCATCGCCATATTCCAAGCTTCCTTTGCCATAGCATCAGCAACTGTGTTAACATCTCGAGTACAATGAAGCATCTCCACTTCCCAATCTCTGTCCATCAACGTGCAAACTTCCATGATAAGGTGAAAATCAGGGTGTTCCTGAGACACCGTGGCTTGAATCAGTTCTATGATTTCACTACAATCACACTCAATAAGAATTTTTCTGTATCCTCTATCCCATGCAAGCTTAAGTCCCTACAATACACCCCAAGCTTCAACGGAGACCACCGTCCCATGGCCAATCCGATACATAAATCCCAACAAAAACTCACCATTATGATCCCGCAAAACACCTCCACAAGTACACTTCCCTAAGTTTTCACTCCTGGATCCATCAGTATTAATCTTCACCCATCCAAGAGGTGGTGGCTTCCAATGGGGACGACCTCCTTCCTCATTATATTTTCTAATCATGCTTATATTTCCCCCTGCTAAACAGGCACGAGCACGGGCTAAAATGGCCGTACTACTCCAAAAAATGTTGTTAAAGCAACGATAATTACGAGCCAACCAGATATGTTGGCATAGGACCATAAACCAAAGACGAAACTCAAATCCCTGAAATATGTCCTTTCTCCCTGTACACGATGTAAGCCAATCATTCCTATCCAAAATGCCAAAAAACAGCTCATGCCAACTCATCGGTAAAAAACCATACCAGAACTCAGAAGTGACAGGGCAATCCCGAAGAACGTGAAGAATTGACTCTCGTGAATTATGGCAAATTTCACAATTACCAGTGGGATGACTACCACGCTGGAACCGTACCATGTTTGTCATTAAACGCCCGTGAAAACACAACCACAAAAAAGTATAATACCTTTGAGGGACCTTCATTTTCCAAACACATCTCCACCGGTATTTAGTGTGAGGCTGCGGGGTACCCATTAGATATTTATAAGCAGAGTTTATGGAAAATAATCCATCAGAAGACCATCTCCATGCTGGGAAATCTTTTACATTTAACTGACAAATATTGACACGTCTGATAGCTGTACATACATGTCCTGGAAGTAGATAATCAAACTTGCTCATATCCCACTGTCCGGATGGAGTAATACAATCAGCTACTTTCCACTCAGTAACATCTCGTGGTAATGCTCGGGTTGCTAAACTGTGAAGCTTATCCAAATGTGGCACCCAAACATCCTTCCAGAAAGAAATGTTCCTGCCATCGGTGACTCTCCATGCTATGCTATCTGTGATCTTCTCCCAACTCTTACGGATACCCTTCCACGTACTAGACTCCGACCGATGCTTCTCAACTTTAGGAATAATATCATCGCTAGTTTTATACTTTTCTCGCAAAAACCTGACCCATAACGAGTCACGTCTATTAATCATACTCCATCCAAGCTTCATCATGAATGCCTGGTTTTGGTAACGAGCCTTCCTAAGACCCAATCCTCCATCCTCTTTTCGAGCACACACCAAATCCCAGGAAACTAGATGAGGCTTTCTGTTGGCTGAGCTACTTCCCCAGAGAAAGTTATGACATCGTTTATCAATTTCATCACAAGTCCCCAAAGGAAGAGGCACTGTCTGCATAGCATAAGATGGCATAGCCGACATTACAGAAGACACAAGGGTATGTCTGGCTGCCATCGATAACATGTTGGATTTCCAATTGGCCAGACGAGCATCCATTTTATTCAGGAGAAAATTATACGTTGCCTTTGAGCTTCTTTTATGTAATAAAGGCATTCCCAAATATTTCCCTAGATCCGACGTCGTAGTAAAATTCAAGAAATCACTGATTTCTTTACACCTGATGTGGTTAACATTCCTGGAGAAATAAATTCTTGACTTTCCAGCATTCAGTTTCTATCCTGAAATGTCGCAAAAGTCATCCAGAATGGCCTTCACAATCCCTGCGTGATCTAGATCTGCTTCTGCAAACAAAAAGAGATCATCAGCAAAAAAGAGATGAGATACAGGAGTACCTCGTTTGGATAGCCTAAACGGCTGCCAGTCACCCTCTTCCACTGCCGTTTGGATAAGATGCCCTAACCTTTCCATCATGACAACAAAAAGGTACGGTGATATTGGGTCACCCTGTCGAACACAATGGGAAGGACAAAACATATCAGTAGCCTCTCCATTCCAAAGCAGTTGCATTTTAGACGTCAACATACAAGCATGGATAACTTTAAGAAGATATTCAGGAATTTTGAGTTCCCTTAAACAATCGGTTATAAAACCCCATCTAACACGGTCATAAGCCTTCTCCAGATCAATTTTAATGGCCATGAAGCCCTTCTTCTTTTTTAAAGACTTCATAGAGTGAATGATCTCCTGAGCTAGGATAATATTGTCCGAGCTCTGACGCCCTTTAACAAAACTGCACTGGTTCGGGGCTATTACTAAAGGCATGACAGCCTTTAGTCTATTTGATATAACTTTCGTAATTATCTTGTACACAACATTGCAAAGACTTATGGGGCTAAAATCACGAATTGTCTCTGGATGGTCCACTTTAGGTATGAATACTATTTGAGTACCATTGATATGCCAAATCCACATAGGATCATCAAAAACTCTTTTAACTAAGCCAATAACAGATGGTCCCACGGTTTCCCATTGGCTCTGGTAAAATAACGGATTGAAACCGTTAGGTCCTGGCGCTTTTAGAGGTCCCATATCAAACAATGCTCGTTTAATCTCGTGATCTGCAACCGATCTCCCCATAATACGCAAATTCACATCGTCAATATCAGGATAAGTGCATCTGAAAACCAATGATCCATTATATATGTAGGTCTCCTTATACAAATTTTCAAGAAACTGGCTTCCCATTCTCATAATTTCCGCTGCATCATATGTCCACTCCCTAGAGTTAAGTCTCAAGGCCTCTATTTTATTCCTTCTCCGTCTCCCATTAGCCACATAATGGAAATATTTGGTATTTCTATCCCCATCCACATACCAGTTAGCACAAGAGTATTGAATCCACATGACTTCTTCCAGTGCCAAGAGCTTCTCAAGATCGCCCCATAACTCCCATCGTAACTTCTCAAGATGCTGTGAGATGCCTCCCAAAGCCGTCTTTGCATTAATCCCATCTAATCTTTTATATAATCTGTCTTTCATATAAGAGATGTTACCGAAGACCTCCTTGTTCCATAACCTCAAATCCTCAGTAAACTGTTTAACAGATCCGCATCAGTCATCCTCCACCCCCCAATGAGATTCTACAAAGTTCTTGAATTCTTCATGCATAACCCATGGGGCAAAAAATCTAAAAGGCCTTTGATTCTTAGCCGTAAGAACATGGGATTCAGTATCAACCAACACCGGACAATGATCGGATTTATATTTTGGCAGATGTGTAACTGTGGCATTAGGGTTATTTATAAACCAGCTGTTATTCACCCATGCTCTATCTATTTTGCTCTGGCTAGTCAAATTGCCCCAAGTAAATTGAGGACCATTAAAACCAATATCAATTAAATTACTACCCAATAGCCAATTTCGGTAAGACCTGTCAATACCAGTATTCACCCTATGATTTTTATTCCAGCGTTCTTCAGGACAAGAAACAACATTAAAGTCACCAATTACTACCCATCCTCCAACAACCAACTGTTGAATATCCTCAAGAGATTGCCAAATCTGGCGTCTAATAACCATATTTGGATGCCCATAAACCATTGTAAGCGACCACTCATCACTTGTGCCTTTATTTACCATTCCATGAATAAATTGATTCCCTGAATAAGTCACAGAGAAAGAAAATGTAGAGTCCCAGAACAGCCATATACCTCCACTGAATCCTCGTGCTTCAACGACGTGCATATTCGTCCAACCCAGTTTTCTAGCAATAAGCTTCGCTTTCATCCCAACTTGTCTAGGTTCAAGCAAAGCAAATAAATTAACATTATGCCTGGCCACAACATCGCTAATTAACCTGCAAAAAGAGGCACCACTGGCACCCCGGGTATTCCAAGTCATAATAATCATTAAAAACATAATACAAAAGAATAAGAACACAACCAAACCAGGCATTATTGAGCCATATGACCCTCCTGCACAGAATCAACACCATGTATCATCACGTCATCAATGCCTCCAAGTAGATTAATTCGAGTTTCAATAGATTCCCCTCCTCCTGCTCCTGGGTCAAGAGGATTGGATGCTTGTATATGAATAGTGGGGGAAATGGGATTTATTTTTATAGCATTCTTTTTAATTTTTGACCCCACCTCCCCACTCGAAATACTCGACGGTCCAGCTTCTTGAGTTGACAGATGAGAATTCAACAAATAAGATCTTTGGGAAGCTCCTTCTTCAATCCCCTTCTTCTTATCTGCCTAGATCTCATGTGGTTTATTCAACTTTTTTAAGAGGCCAACATTATTCACAGCATCAGAAATTCTATCATTTCTCCCTACATTTAAAATATCCGATACATTATTCCCTTTACTCTCTTTATTTGATTTAGATAAGTGACCAGATTTAATCTTTGATTCACGCAATCTCTCTCCTGTCTTCGAACTAACACGAATCTTCTCCTGATTTATGTTATCACCATGACCTCCATCATTAATTCCTATATCTTCAGCATTAAGAGCCTCAAAACGTGATCCTCCTCCCATATTCCGAGAACGTAAATCACGCCTAGACTCACGCCCGTAATTATTGTTCCCTGCATTCGAGATCCATTGTCCCCTTCTCCTACACGGCGCCACCATCCACTCACCATACATTCCATCAATATGCTCCGGTGTTGTATCTGTAGAAACCGACGGGTTCGGCATACATGACGACTTTGACGTGTTTTTTGCTTGATTATTAGGGCAATGTTCTATGTCATGACCATATCGCCCACATGAGAAGCAAATCAAATGCAAGCCCTCATAAACAATCTTCTTTTCTTTCCCATTTATTAACAAGGACGGGAGTAAAGGCGCATTCAAATCGACCTCGACACATATACGAGCAAAACGCCCTTTGGTTTTCTGAAGAGTATTTGTATCCACTTTCAAAACCCGTCCAATTTGGTTACCCACCACATATAAAATACCCTTGTCATAAAAATCAACAGGAAACTTAGGAATTCTTACCCATGCTGCAATTTTAGCGACCTCACCAGCATCAGGATCGAACTCTGATTTCCATGGTTGTACAGCCAGATAATGATCCATGTATAACCAAGGGCCACCTGTCAACGCAAAGTCATAATCCTCCTTATTACTCATTCGTACCAGAAAATACCCGGAACCTATCTCAATAGTTTCGACTTCCCCTCTACGTCCCCACAATTGTTGTAGCTTGCGGCCCAATTGATCCTCCCGCACCATCCTTCCAAGAAGTCTAACGAACAAAGATGTTGACCATTTCCGCGCTAGCTTCTTCTTAAACTCTGAAGACACAATAATATTTTGTCCTTTTTGCGTCATTTCTACCTCAATCCTTGACTTCCAACCATCCCCTTTCCACCAATCATCTTCTTCATCTGAAGCATCCTTTAACGTCTGATCCTCAATGCATGCATCCTTATATGACCTTTTGGGCATCTCTGGTGTATTGGTGTCCTCTCCAATAGTATCATCACTCATCCAATCCTCTACCCATGGGGCTAAAGATTGTTTATTTGTGAATTCTACATCATCATCACGAATTTTCTTTGTATTACGCTCCAATACCTCAATCTTCTCTACCCTTGGAGATGGATTAATTCTCTCGCGGCTTCGATCTCTCTCCCTTTCACTCATCACTTGCACTCTGTTAAAAGAAACTCAAGCTTAATATGTAGTAGACCACAGACACTTTCCCCAGCCGCAGCCCCAAGCTGTCAAAATGGAGGCTGCGGCGAGAGAACACTACAGAAACTACCTCCTTTCTCCTTTTCAAAACCAGACCCACAGCACTAAAGCAGATCATAGACACGACAGAAGAGAAGTAGGCAGAACCAGATCCATAGATCCACAGAACCAGATCAGAAGCACGACAGGATTGGCTCAGCTCGACAGATAAACAAATAAAATCACCGGAATAAACGAAGACAAACCTGGGAGACGATGGAAGGAAACAGCTCGACGGTTAAGAATCAGATCCAGAGCAGCAGCACGACGGCAATGAATCAAATCGACGGAAAAGCAGAACAGATCACCGGAAAGAGCAGATCGTCGCCTGAAACTGAGACCTTTGCAGCTGCAATGGTCACGAAATCAGTTTCTCTTTCAGAGCGTCAGCGCACATCGCATATTCTTTTCACTATTTTCAAATACACTAAAGTGTACACACACATGTAAAGTTCATTGAAGACACTTTTCTATAATGCGTTTTAGCCCGTTATTGCCTTCGTCTTAATTGAAAAAATTATATTAAAAACAATAAATCATAAAAAGAGATATGGCTTAGATAATTAAACTTAAAAATACAATGGGAAATAGGAATTAATAATTGTAGAGAACATCTTTTATACCGGATCATGGTAAAATAACTATGTTTCTTTGAGGACACAAGTCTAATAACAAAATTAATGACATAGGAGTACAATTGTACAAGTTATTTATATTTTTTTTAATTACGTTCATTTTTTTCCATTCATGTATGCTGAAACATTATATGCAGTAAGCTTTGTCAATATAAAAAAAACGATAGAAGGGAAAATTTCCTAGTTCACAACTTTTTTTTGGTTAAAGAATTAGAAATTTCCATGAAGTCCTTAAAGTTCTTGGAAAAATTACACTTAGTTTTCAAGAAAGACAAACAAATACTGTAAAGTCTCTTAAAATCTTAAAATTATTAAGCATTGTAGGGTAATATAATGCAATTGTAAATTATCACCTTACCCTTTATAATAGACAAGAAAGAGCATTGACATGTAGAGGTGTCTTAATTGATGAGTTAAGGCATCTTGATTAACAACTGTGGTAGCATTTACTAACAACTAATGTCAACATGCATAACACATTTGTAATTGACAACTAAACTAACTATATTAGCAAGTGTTGCAATATTTATTAACAATGAATGTCAACTTGCACCACACACTTGTAATTGGCAAATAAATTAACTGTTTTGAAAATGATTGTGGCATGTATTAACAACTAATTAGTAAGAGTAGTTTGGTAATCTCACAACACAATTGCATATATTATCCATAGGTCCATTGGGACTTGTTAGTAATTTTGAGATTTCAAGAGACCTTACAGTATTAATTTTCCTTTTATAGGATTTGTCTGTAATTTTCCCAAAGTTCTTCCATCATTATTCCTCTAGTTCTTAATATAAGATATATTTAACTAATTTGATTAAATTGAGAAAATTAGTTAAGTTGGTTAATATGACTTGTATTTTCTAAAATACTATAGTTATCTGCATTAATTCCCTCATTCTCTCTTCTCTTTGACTATTGTTGAGGGAGCATCATTAGGATTAAATTATAAAAAGATTGACAAATATAAAATTTATGTCTTATATTTAGGATCAAGATCAATTCCTTAAAGTTTTTAATATTAAGGACGGGAGGTGTAAATTCTTTTCTTGTTTTGTTTTTAATTTGAAGTAGGGAGAAAATTTTTCTTTTAAAACATGAAAAAAAAAAGGTACGTAGACTACATTCCTTTTTTCCCCAACAAATTTCTACAGAAGTCAAATTTCTACCTTCTCTTTTAGAAAATTCCAAAAAATACTACTTCAATTTTGAAATTCCAAAAAGGTTGCTATAATATATAAAACAATACATTGGTCAGATAGTAGGAATATGAGATTTTAATATTTGGCCAGAAGACAAAACTGCCAATGAGAGTTTTCTTTTTTGTTTTTTTTTAAAAAAGGGGTTATTATTTAAGCCATTTCATATGCTTGCAATGATATTGACAACGGCTCCCGCCATTTTTACAACTTAGTTAATGCAATTTACAACTTTTTTTTTTTTTTTTGCAATTTTCAAACTGGGTAATTCAACCAATGGGATAATTATTTTCAAACTTGGGAAACGGCAGAAAAACGAGAATGTGAGTATTGAGCCTTTATTAGCATTTAAGAGTCAACATCAACTAATAAGCTATCTGTGGAAATTTTTTTCGTGCATAGTAGGCCAAAATTTCCACAAAAACAATTAAAACTTGCCAGTAGCTCTTTTTGACTTCAAGTAAACAGCGCTCTTTTTTGGGTTTTTTTTTTAAAAAAAAAAATTAGAAATTTTCGTTAGGATGTGATTTTTTTCCTCGTTTTGTTTCTGCACCCAACCAAAAAAAAAAAAAGAAAGTGCATAGAAATTTCTATGAAAGTGAATTTTTTTAGAAAAAATTTAAGAAAATACTACTTGAACTTTAAAATCATAAATAATTGATTTAACAAAAACCTGAGTTGTCAATCACATTATTCTTATTATCAACAAAACTAATTTGGGATTTTATAATCCAAGTGATATTTTTTTATGATCTCCCCTCCTTTTTTTTTTTCTCTTGTTTGAATAAGAATTTTCGACGATACATTAAAATTTCATCAAGCGTGTTGGGACAACTAGCCATTTAAAAATAATTGAAGGTTGGTGGGAGCTAACTTCAAATCTCAAATCAAATCGAAAAGACATTAGGTTAATATGACGATATGTTGACCATTGATCTTTTTATAAAATGATGAATTATCTAAAATGTGTTATGAATATTAAATATGTGGATGTCCATTGACTCATATTACACTTCCAGTCAACTTGACATAAAGAAGAAAGAAGACTTGACACAAAGCAAAAGTAAAAGAAGACAAGGATATAAAGAAGATATAAAATAACCATGGTCATGTAACCATGGTTACATATAACCATGGTCATGCAACCAGGGTTAGATTTCTAACTCTATATAAAGGCCTGTAATCGAGTGTTTCAGTTGAACTGAATGAGAACTTCTCTCTAGAAATTCTATCAATCCTTTCTCTGAATTCTATCAATCTTCTCTCTTATTACATATACTTTTATAACACGTTATCAGCACGAAGCTCTAAAAGAAGGTATGATCTTCTTATGGTTTCTTTAATGATTATATATATGCTTTTTTATTATATAGATCTGGAATAGTCTGAGCCACTATATGGAATTAGAGAAATACTTTTACCGATTGTTATGTAACATCGGGTTCCATGGCTAAGATTGGAGATCGTTATTGTTTGTATATATCATTTACAAGTTCTTTTATATTATTATTATTATTATGGCCAGAAGCCATATACATCTGATTCTTGAAATTATGACCAGAAGCCATACACATCTGATTCTTGAAATTATGCCCAGAAGTCATAATGTTTTAATTTCTTATAATATAGCCAGAAGCCATATCCATTTGATTTTCCATTATATGGCCAAAAGCCATATCTCTTTATATGGCCAGAAGCTATATATATTATTCATCTTTTATCTTATTGTACGGCCAGAAGTCATGTACAATTTTTATTCTAAAGATAATAGTTAATTCATCATCTTGAGATTAAATAGCCTGAAGTCATACATGGCCTGAAGTCATGAGCTTAAATGGCCCGAAGCCATACATGTTTTAATTTTCTTATCTTGCCTTATGAATTATTTATTGTCTTTATGAATTTACAGTTATTATATTGCATATTTACATTTCATATTTTAATTATTTTTATTTATTTCTTTAATTAGTTTGAACCATGGCAAACCTAGCAAAACTTGAAATTGTGGCTTTTGATATTACCAGGAAAAATTATTTATCTTGGAAGTTGGATGCGGAAATTCACCCGAATGCTAAAAGTCTGGAAGACACAATTAAAGAAGGGAATAAGACATCCAACCAAGACAAAGCCAAATCCATGATTTTTCTTCGCCACCATTTACATGAGGATTTAAAAACTGAATATTTGACAGTAATGGACCCACTTGGCCTTTGGAACAATTTGAAAGAAAGATATGATCACCAGAAGATGGTCATTCTTCCAAAAGCTCATTTTGACTGGATGCATTTGCGCTTGCAAGATTTTAAATCTATAAGTGAATATAACTTAGCTATGTTTAGAATTACTTCTAAATTGAAATTATGTGGAGAAAATGTAACTGATGATGATATGTTAAAAAAGACATTCTCCACATTTCATGCATCCAATTTGCTCCTGCAGCAGCAATATCGTGAAAAAGGTTTCAAGAAATATGCTGAGTTAATTTCTGGTCTCCTTGTGGCTGAACAAAATAATGAGCTTTTATTGAGAAACCATGAATCCCGTCCAACAGGCTCAACTTCATTCCCTAAAGTGAATGTAGTAACAAATGAATTTTATTGTGGTCGTGGCTGTGGACATGGACATGGACGAGGATGTGGGCGTGGCTATAGCCGTGGCCGTGGTCGTGGTCGATATCATGGTGGTTCAAATTCCTACTAGAAGTGGGAAAAGTCTGATAAGAACCAAAAAGGGGAAAGCAGTAGGCATAACAAATATGCTGATAATCCATGTTATCGATGTGGTGGCAAGGGCCATTGGTCTTGTACCTATCGTACACCAAGGCACCTAGTTGATCTTTACCAAGAATCAATTAAAAATACTGGTAAAAGATCAAATGTTGAAGTTAATCATGTTGATCAGGGCAAGAATTCTGAGTATGGCGATATAGATAATAACTATTTGGATGTTGCAGATTTCTTAATATAATTTTAACTGTTATATTTTATTTAAAGTTGTTTCTTTCATATGTATTAATTTTATTTATGTTTTTATGAATAATGAATCCTATTGGCATCAATCCTGAAGATTTATGTCTCGTTGATAGTGCAACAACCCACACCATACTCAGACATGATAAATATTTTTCTTCCTTAGTAATACGAGAAGCCAATGTTCAGACTATATCTGGTAGTATAAATTTAATTGAAGGCTCCGAAAGAGCTAATATTTTGTTACCTGAAGGAACAAAATTATGCATTGATAATGCATTTTATTCTACCAAGCCTAAAAGAAACTTACTAAGTTTCAACGATATTCGCAGAAATGGATATCATTTAGAAACAACAACTAAAAATAATAAGGAATATCTTATCATTACAAATATAGTTGCTGGTAGAAAATGCATATTAGAAAGTTTTCCTATTTTTTCTTCTGGTTTGTATTACACATGTATAAGCACAATTGAAACACATGCTATTGAGAACCATAAGTTCACTAATGCAAACCAGAAGTTTGCCAATTCAAACCAGCAGTTTGATAATGTAAACCATAAGTTTACCAATGAATTTATTGTTTGGCATGACCGGTTAGACCATCTCGGTTCAATCATGATGCGACAAATAATTGGGAATTCATGTGGACATACCCTGAAGTGTAAACAAATACCACAATCTTATGATTTCTCATGTGCTGCATGTTCCAAGGGAAAGTTAATTATTCGCCCCTCACCAAGCAAAGTAGAAAGTGAGTCTCTCATATTTCTAGAACGGATATATGGAGATATTTGTGGGCCAATACACCCACCATGTGGACCATTTAAGTACTATATGGTTTTAATTGATGCATCAACTAAATGGTCACATGTTTGCTTATTATCTTTTCGCAACCTGGCGTTAGCGAGATTACTTGCTCAATTGATTAGATTAAGAGCACATTACCCTGATTATCCTATCAAGAAAATACGTCTTGATAATGCTGGTGAATTTACATCACAAGCTTTTAATGAATATTGTATGTCCCTTGGAATTGATGTTGAACATCCTATAGCTTATGTTCATACGCAAAATGGACTTACAGAATCATTGGTTAAAAGGTTGCAACTAATTGCAAGACCTTTACTTATGAAATCTAATCTCCTAATTTCTGCTTGGGGCCATGCCATTTTGCATGCAGCAATGTTAATTCGCATTAGGCCAACAAGTTATTTAAAGGTTTCCCCCTTACAAATGGTTTTCGGTCAGGAACCTAATATTTTCCATATAAGAACTTTTGGGTGTGCGGTATATGTGCCTGTAGCACTACCACAATGCACCAAAATGGGTCCTCAAAGAAGGATGGGAATATATGTTGGGTATGAATCTCTATCAATTATAAAATGTTTAGAACCATCCACAGGAGATTTATTTACGGCACGATTTGCCGATTGTCATTTTGATGAATCACTTTTCCCAACATTAGGGGGAGAAAACAAGCAGCTGGGTAAAGAAATTAGTTGGAATGAATCATCATTGGCTCATTTTGATCCTCGTACAAAACAGTGTGAACTGGAAGTTCAAAAGATAATTCATTTACAAAATTTAGCTAATCAAATGCCAAAAGCATTTACTGACCCAAAGAAAGTGACAAAGTCAAATGTCCCAGCTGCTAATACTCCTATTAAAATTGATGTCCCTGAAGGACAATATGCTATGAATGAATGCAAAGCACGCCTGAAGCGTGGCAGGCCCATCGGTTCCAAAGATAAAAATCCTCGATAAAGAAAAGGAGCAAAGAATGTAGATGATCAGGTCGAGGATAATGAAGAAAAATTAGTAGCTCCAGAGAGCCATCTCCTGAAGAGATATTATCTCCAGAAGAGAATGTTGTAATCCCAGAAGAGACCCAGGTACCTGATATATGTGAAAATAATGAGATCTCAATAAATTATGTTATGAATGGAATCCGATGGGATAGAAATGAAGTCAACGTTGATGACATCTTTGCTTATCATATAGCATATGATGTAATGAATGATAATGAGGATCATGAGCCCAAATCCATTAGTGAGTGCCAACAAAGAAAAGGTTGGCTCCTATGGAAAGATGTCATTAATGCAGAATTAAAATCATTGACAAAACGAAAAATATTTGGACCTGTAGTCCTTACACCTGAAGATGTAAAACCAGTTGGATGCAAATGAGTCTTTGTACGAAAAAGAAATGAAAAGGGCGAAATAACAAGACATAAGGCACGTCTTGTAGCCCAAGGTTTTATACAAAGACCTGGCATTGATTTTGAAGAAACGTATTCACTAGTAGTGGATGCGACTACTTTTCATTATTTAATCAGTCTAGCAGTAGATGCAGGACTTGATTTATATCTAATGGATGTTGTGACTGCCTATTTATATGGATTACTTGACAATTATATTTATATGAAAGTCCCTGAAGGACTTAAGATGCCAGAAGCATCCAATTCAAGTTCTCGAGAACAATACTCAGTTAAGTTAAATAAGTCCTTGTATGGCCTGAAGCAATCAGGGCGCATGTGGTATAATTGCCTTAATGAATATTTGTTGAAAGAAGGATACAAAAATGATCCAATATGCCCATGCATCTTTATGAAAAGATCTAATAGTGAGTTTGCTATAATTGCTGTTTATGTTGATGATATCTGTTAGATCTCATGTTTTGATGATAACAAAGAATGGTATGAAAAAGATTTGATTAATAAATAAGTTTGAACAAAGTAATAACAGGGAAAAGCATCACTTGAAGTAAGCATTGGAGTAATGAAGAAAGGTCAAGAGAAAAAGCTGAGAAACTTGATCAGAAGCAATTTTTCTAAGGCATTATTCAAGTAAGTACTCGAGTAATGAGACAAAACTTGAAGTAACCAGAGGCACCTTCCAGTAACCTGCCAATGTTACTCGAGTAAGTACTCGAGTAATAGTGTAAATGTTTTCAAGTTGTTCTCGGCCTGCCAATGTTACTCGAGTAGCTCGAGTAACCAGGTAAATACTTGGAGTTGCTCTCGGCCTGCCAACGTTACTCGAGTAGGTACTCGAGTAACCAGGTAAAAGTTTTCAAGTTCCTCTCGGCCTGCCAATGATACTCAAGTATGTACTCAAGTTTCTCTGTTTCCTAAAATGTGTTGCTCTCAGTATTTTCAACCCTGCCAACGTTACTCGAGTAACTCACTGAGGTAAGCAAAAACCTGAAGGTAGTACTCGAATAACTTGATCTAATTTTATCTCATTTTCCTCGAGTCATTACTCTAGTATGCAAGTATTTAATGATTCATTTTAAGTGGATTACTCGAGTATGCAGTGTTATGTTTAAAGGAAAACCTCAAGTCATTACCCGAGTAAGTTATGCTCAAAAAGTAAGTATACTCGAGTATGTACTCGAGTAACAAGGTAATCAAACTTGAAGTGCTCTCGGCCTTGAAATCCTGCCAACATTACTGGAGTAAAGCATCGAGTAATCAAAAGTTTATTTGGAGGTTTACTCGAGTTGGTACCCGAGTAACCTATGAAGTTATGAGTGCATTACTCGAGTAGGTACCCGAGTAAACAACTATTTCCAAAGGTTTGAAATTTAGTTTATTCCATGCACTACCCAAGTGATCTTGTATTAGTTTGTTGACTTGAAATTGATCAAAGTTTTCCCGATGATACTCGAGTATGTACTCGAGTAAACTTAAATGAATACTCGAGTAACTACTCGAGTATACAAGTCCAGAAACTTATAAATCATTCCAACGTTCATTGATTTGTTTCCTGTATGATTAACCTTTTATTGTATTAGTATTATGAGCATATCCACAGATAAACAATGAAGAGATCTTACCAAATATGGAAAAGTCAAATGCAACGTTCAAATGTCACCGACCGCCACCTACCACAAACGGATGTTTTTCAAATACTGGAAAAGTCAATAGTGGCTGTGCACGCTCCAACGGACATGAAGAAAAACGTTCCAACAATCATTACCAACGTATCTATATGTATGGGAACATCCAAACTGAGAACAACAACAAGAACACACACACGAACGTATCATCAAGTTCACTACTCTGTTTTACATTATACTTGTAATTCTATGCTTCAGTGAGTCTTATTCACTCTGTGAGAGAGATATTTCATTCAAACTCAATATTTGTTATTGAGATAACTTAAGGTTGTGGAACCTTGAGTTGGGATTAGATTACAACTTGTAAGGGGGAGCGAGTGTCCAGGTGAAGGAACTTGCTTGTACTGTGGTGCCAAGAACCCACTGAATCTTGGAAGTTATAGTGAAACTCTCAGAGAAGCTCTGAGGACTGGACGTAGGTCAAAGTGGTTGTAGCCGAACCAGTATAACTCCCGGTGCACACTTCGGTGATATTTCTCCTTACTCTCTATTGCTTTGTATTCACCGTCAAGTTTTTATATTTGCAATGAAATTTTAGTATCACCCAATTCACCCCCCTCTTAGGTGAAACGCTTGCTCTAACAATATCAACATCATTGGAACTCCTGAAGAGCTTCAAAAGGCAATTAATTGTTTGAAGAAAGAATTTGAAATGAAGGACTTGGGAAGAACAAAATTCTGCCTTGGATTACAGATCGAGTACTTCAAGAAAGGGATCTTTGTATATCAAGAAACTTATGTGAAGAAGGTCCTAGAATGATTTTACATGAATAAATCTCATCCATTATGTACCCCAATGGTTGTAAGATCTTTGAAAGTGGATAAAGACTCATTTCGACCCCGAGAAATCAGTGAAGAAGGTGATGAAGAACTACTTGGTCCAGAAGTACCATATCTTAGTGCTATTGGAGCACTAATGTATCTTGCTAATCACACACGTCCTGATATATCATTTGTTGTTAATTTATTAGCAAGATATAGTTCTTCACCAACACGAAGGCATTGGAATGGAATAAAGCACATTCTTCGTTATCTCAGAGGTACTACAAACATGGGGTTATACTACTCAAATGTATCTAAGCATGAACTGGTTGGTTATGCAGATGCCGGATTTTTGTCTGATCCACATGATGGTAAATCACAAACGGGCTATCTATTTACATGTGGAGGTGCAGCTATTTCATGCGCGATCTATGAAACAGACTATATCAGCCACATCATCTAATCATGCAGAAATTCTAGCAATACATGAAGCAAGTCGAGAATGTATGTGGTTGATGTCAGTGATACATCATATACGTACAACTTGTCATTTATCTTCCGGCAAAATGATCCCAACAATCCTATATGAGGATAATGCTGCATGTATCACTCAACTTAAAGAAGGCTATATCAAGGGCGATAGAACAAAGCATATTTCACCAAAATTCTTCTTCACTCGCGACCTTCAAAAGGATGGTGAAATAGATATCCAGCAAATCAGTTCAAGTGAAAATCTAGCAGATTTATTCACCAAGTCACTCCCAGGTACAATCTTTGAAAAACTTGTTCATGATATTGGTCTTCGGAGATTCAAAGATTTCAACTGATATTGTCAAGAGGGGAAGTCGATACACGCTGTACTCTTTTTCCCTTATCTAGGTTTTGTCCAACTGGGTTTTCCTAGAAAGGTTTTTAATGAGGCAGCACTTGACGGTATATCAATGAATGATGTACTCTTTTCTTTGGCTAGGTTTTTATCCCACTGGGTTTTTTCTAGTTAAAGTTTTTAATGAGGCACATTCATAATGGACATCCAAGGGGGAGTATTATGAATATTAAATATGTGGATGTCCATTGACTCATATTACTCTTCCAGTCAACTTGACATAAAGAAGAAAAGAAGACTTGACACAAAGCAAAAGTAAAAGAAGACAAGGACATAAAGAAGATATAAAGTAACCATGGTCATGTAACCAGGGTTAAATATAACCATGGTCATGCAACCAGGGTTAGATTTCTAACTCTATATAAAGGCCTGTAATCGATTGTTTCAGTTGAACTGAATGAGAACTTCTCTTTAGAAATTCTATCAATCCTTTCTCTGAATTCTATCAATCTTCTCTCTTATTACATATACTTTTATAACAAAATGGAAATAATTGTATGGCTAAAGTTGTAATAACTGGATATAGGGAAGATGGAGTTAGAAGTACATCACTTTTATAAAATGACTAACTAGAAAAAGATTGAAGCAGTAAGCGAAGTTTGTATCATTACCTAAAATAACACCGAAATTTAAATGGATCAGGAGACTATTGAACAAATTTATGGCTTGTTGATTATTTACTATTGTAGAATCGCACATATATGATGTTTAATAAATACTCCCTCCAGTCTTAATTATAGGATAACATTTGAGAGTGGATTTTGGTCTTAATTATAGGATAAAGTTCTAACTTTTGTCAATTTCTTTCCAAAATACCCCCTATTGATACTTTCTCAATAATAATTAAACACATTAATAATTTAATAAGAGTAGATCGGAAGTTGTTGAGGGAGATTGACGACCCCGGATTGTGTGAGAGGTTTGGAGAAGTCGTGTGTGAGGCAGGAGAGATATAAGAAAAAATAGAAAATCAACGTAATTGGATGCCATTTTAAATTTTAAATAAGGGTATTTTAGAAAAATAAATATGATTAACTAATTTAACCATTATCCTTAATTTCTCTAAAGTTAGATAAATATGTCCTATAATTAGGACCGGAGGAAGTAACAGTTATAGCGAATAAATACAATGCATGTCGATGTGGAAGTCGCGCAAGAATATATAACTCTGAAACATAATGGTTAAATATGTGCACACCATCATGTATTGAGAAGCGGAATTTGTAAAATTAAAAATATAGCGGATGTAATTATTAACCGTCATGTATCTATTGACAAAAAGGATTGTCCTTACAAAACAACTATCATGTAGCACTTCCAAACAATTTGTCTTTCAATCTTATATTAGCACAAACAAAAATATAATGTTTATAAAAAGTAATCGTAAAGTATGATTTCTAGCTAAATACTTAACAGGTAAAAAAGACAACCATCATATTTACAAAGCGGGATTATGAAACAATTTTATTTGACAATACTTAACGGTTTTTTATAAAGAATCTCGTTATTTATTCTTTAAGAATACTTAATGGTTAAAAATGATAACGTCATATGTAAGAATAAGAGATTTTGAAAAATATCAAATAGAAGGAGGCGGGATTCTAAAAATTTATTTGACAATACTTGACGATTCTTCACAAAGAATCATTATTTATTTTTTAAGAATATTTAACAATTAAAAATAATAAATATCATATATAAGAATACGGGATTTTGAAAAATGTCAAATACAAAAAGATGAGATTCTTATGACAATTCTTGACGATTCTTCCCAAAGAACTAATGCATTTTTTTAAAAATACTTAAAGGTTAAAGATGATAACCATCATATATAAGAAGTTGAGATTCTAAAAAATATCAAATCTATGGAGGCGGGATTCTGAAAAATTTTATATGATAATGCTTGGCAGATGTTATGTATTCTTTAATATTATAAGGTGGAATTCTAAAAAATGCCAAACATAAGAAGGTGGAATTCTGAAATTTATTTGATGCACCTCTTCTAACTCATTTTCAAACATTTTTTGAGCAATCCTTGAGTCGCATACTCTTTTTGTCATGGGTTTTGATCTATCACTACGAGTCTCATCCTCCACTATTACCATGGTTCTTCACTCTACAACTCCTTCCTCTCGTGATTCTTTCTCATGTAAGCTTTCATTTTTTACCAATTAACATTTTTAGTTTTATTTTGTTTTTTTATATAACAAGAGCTCATTAGTTAAGGCTTAAGCATACCGGTCAGGATTATCTAAGAAGAAGAATCGCAAATAAAAAACGACATCTAATTTCTAATCATAGCAGTTGAAGAAAAGTAGAAAGTACGGAAAAGATGATGAGGTATAAAATGCTGAATTTTTTTATTGTTGTTTTATTACAATGAAAATAATTCTAATTATACTAAATTATATTGACTAAAAATTAGTAACAAATTTTTCTCCTAATTTTTTACAATTAAATCAAAATCTATTTGATTGTTAGTTATTCCTTAATTTTGAGTATCTCACATTCCTAAATTTTAGCTACTAAAAAAAGTTTGTTGAATCAGGTTCAACATTTACTGAAGTTTTTTTGTTTGGCCAGAACATTTCCTTAAGTTAAGGCTTAAGCATACCGGTCAGGATTATCTGAGAAGAAGAATCGCAAATAAAAAACGACATCTAATTTCTAATCATAGCAGTTGAAGAAAAGTAGAAAGTACGGAAAAGATGATGAGGTATAAAATGCTGAATTTTTTTATTGTTGTTTTATTACAATGAAAATAATTCTAATTATACTAAATTATATTGACTAAAAATTAGTAACAAATTTTTCTCCTAATTTTTTACAATTAAATCAGAATCTATTTGATTGTTAGTTATTCCTTAATTTTGAGTATCTCACATTCCTAAATTTTAGCTACCAAAAAAAGTTTGTTGAATCAGGTTCAACATTTACTGAAGTTTTTTTGTTTGGCCAGAACATTTCCTTAAGTTATATATATATATATATATATATATATATCAATTTTTATTATATATATTTTGATTTCCATATTTATATTATGAATGGTGACTATTGAGCCATTTTAGAGTTAAAAATGCAAACTTGTGTGGATTTTTTTTTTCTTTGCTTTTTTTGCATAAAGTGCGCAAATTTGAAGTGATTTGTTTTAGGAAAAATTCTATTTAAATATCATTTAAATTAAAAAACCTCAATAGGTCTATTAAAACACAAAAAGAAACATAGGTCATAAGGGAGGAATATGAGATTTTGAAATATTGTGCTTTTACCAAAATGCTCCTCACCTTTTTTTAAAGGCAAAATACCCCTTACTGACTGGAGGTCTGCTGGCGTCGAGGCTCTGTAGGTAGGCACCACCCCGTTGGAGGCCCGACGACTGGAGCTTCAATGACAACTTGAGTAAAGCGATTAACTACATGGCTGGGGCAAAAATTATAAAGATTAATAACTTGAGCTCCCTATGCCCTATCAAGCGTCATTAACAAGTTGAATAAAGGTAATGACAACTTCAGTATAGCAATTCACAACTATAGTATAGAGATTGACAGCTTGAGGAGCTCAAGTTATCAACCTCTATACCGAAGTTGTTAAAATTCTATACTCAAGTTGTTGACGATGCCTAATAGGGATATATGCAATGACAACTTGCGTATCGTGATTAGTCACTTAATAAGCACAAGTTGTCAATATCTATGCTCAAGTTATCATTACATTTATTGAACTTGTCAACAACGTCTGATACAGTTTAGGGAGTTTAAGTCGTCAATCTCTAAATTCAAGTAATTAATCACTATACTCATGCTGTCACCGGAGCTCCAGTGGCTAACCCACCAACAGGGTGGTGTCGGCCAATGGCCGGTGAGGGTTCATTGCTTTTAGAAAAAACTTGAGTGGCATTTTGTTAAAAGCACACAAACTTCAAAATATCATATTCATACCACATCACTTTTTTATCCTTTCCATTTTTTAATGAACATTTTGGAGTTTTCCAAGTTTAAATGGTTTTTAAATGAAAATTTTCCATTTTTTCTCCTTATTTTGTTTCTGTACCAAACCCCCCCCCCCCCCCCTAAAAGAGAAAGTGCGTAGAAATTTATGTGGAAATCAATTTTTTGTTCTTCTTTGAAGCTGGATCTTCCACTATACATTAACATGGGAGGTAGTGGCATAATCAAATCTAGGCTGAAGTCTTGAAGTTAAAATAGGACGAAATTTCCATGAAATAAAAAAAACTTTCGCTAGGAGCTCTTTGCTACTCCAAGTCAACCACAATTTTTTTTTTAGGTTTTTATTGTTTCAAGATTAACAAATTTCCCAGAAGCCAAGATGGTTTCTCCAATACTTTTCTTTATGTTTTTTTAATAATTAAAGTTAGGTGGAAATTTCTTGCGTTCAGTTTGTCTCCGTTACTTTCCGTCCTTTTCTTCTCTTTTACCCAAAACTGCACAGTTTTAGGTGTGAAAAAAAAGAAGGTTGGGCCCTTTTTTTTGAAAAAAAAAAAATATTCAGCATATCAAAGTATTTTTTTTAGTAACACTTAGTATCCTAAAATATTTTTTTTATGCATCTAATACCTTAAAATATTTTTCTAATTGCAACGAGCAATCTAAACATAAGACACATAGTGTTGATGAAAAAAATATTTTAGGGGTTAGATGCAAAAAAAAAAAATTTATGATACTATGTGTTATTGAAAGATTTATTTAAGGTGCTGAGTGAGCTAAAAATTAATTTATGATATTGTGTGTTACTTAAAAAAAATATCTTAGAGTGCAGTTTACTAGACATTAGTTACAACTGAAAAAAATATTTGAAGGTGATTAGTGCATCAAAAATTATTTTAGGGTAATGGGTGCCCCTAAAAAAATACTTCATCTGAATGTTATTTTTGAAAAAAAAAAATGGGCCCAACCTTCCTTTTTAACACCCAAAACAGTGTAATTTTGGGTCAGGGAGAGGAAAGGGATGGGAAAGTAGGGGAGACTGGGAGAGGAGCCGGACTCGTCCTTCATCCTTACTATTGTCACTGTTTCTTAATTTAAAAATTGTGGCAAAATTAACAAAACATCATATTTCTTAGGTGCAAATCGGTAAGATTCTCCTTTTTTTTGTCATCATCCTCTCCTTCTGGCCCCCTTTTTCATTCTCTTCCTTTCTTCTCATGGCGTGTTTCAATTTTTTACTCGATCAGCTATCATTGATCCGCCTCTGGCTTCCGGCTGCTTGAGAATTTTGAGCCTACATCCCTGGTTGAGGTGGCTCCTTCTGGTCTAACTCGTGAAGCGGTCCAACACTATTGACCGACTCGCTTCTCTTGCCGGTTGCCAGCTAAACTAGTCGGGTCATCCAGTCTACTTCACTATCATTGCTATTAGGCCATTGACAAGTTTATTTAAGAATTTCACCACTTTTTATTAGGATTTAACAACTTTTGTTTATCAAGTAAATTATTCCTGCCGGAGCTCTAGCGCAAGCCACCAAAGCTCCGACAACCTATCAGCGGCGGGATGGGGATTAATGGTTTTTTTAAAAAAAAAAAAAAGTTGTGACGGCATTTTTGTCATTTACTTTGAATTTAAAAAAGATAGAGCATCTTATAGCAATGTTCAAATTCAAAACACCTCTCTATCTTATACCATTTTAAATGGTCTTTATGTGTCTTTTCCCCTTATTTTATTGAGTTTGTATTAATTAATAAATTTCAATAAGTATTGAAAATCATTCAATACAAAATGTTTCTGGAAAATTGGAGAAAAGGTTCTCAATTAAAAATTTATTGGTGAGAAGTATCTAAATATGATTTATGGTAATTAAAATTTTTCCGAACCAACAAAGAAAAAATAAAAAAATAAATAGAAATTTTAAGGAAATAAATAAAATTTGTCAATACTAGCTGTTTGGGACACAGTCAACAATATTTAGTTTGGTTTACACTCCCAAAGCCATATAGACACGGCGTTTCCATGAAAATGTAGTGAAAGTTGTAACTACAAATACTTTTTGACTCCAAGTCAATTATATTTCCTTTTGATTTTATTTTAAGGAGTTTTGTTTAGCCCCAGAGATTCTTCACTACTTTCAAATGCTATGAATTACATATATACACATACAAGTTGATTAACGAGCCAATTCTCTTTTATAATTAGGAGATAGCATATTTGACCCCTTTTGTAACCTTAACCCTTTAGTGCCCGCCCTCTTAATTAAAATTAAAAGAATATATTAAAAATAATATGCAAAAAGAGATATGCTAAAGATAATTAATCTTATACATACGGTGGTAAAGATCAAGAGGACAATCCAGATCTTTGTTTTCGTGGGGGGAGGGGATCAAGAAGACATCTTAAAGCAATCAAACGGAAAAAGGCTTAATGCCCTATGAAAAAAAGCCAAAAACTCCCAAAAAATGAAAAGGATTTAGCATATCAAGAATTTCCCCCCGTGTAGCATTTGATGATACAAGTCACAATGCCCTCTCAACAGACACTTCCTTCTACCCACATAATTTTTTTAAAAAAAAGACTAAACTGATCATCACAGTACAAAACTAACACTTCTTTACCAATTACCACGTTTACACACTCTGTATCATTGATATGACCAAACAAAACATCATGCATGTCCTATTTTCTGCTATCATGAAACATAAAATGTCAAAATAATTTGCACTACTACTTATAACTAAAGTATTGAAAACCAGACCGGACACTGAACCGATTGAGGCATTGGATCAAGGATCAGTGGTTTAGACCGAGGTCAATTAATATATATATATATATATATATATATAATTTAAATATTCATGCATACCATTCAAAAAACTATATGAGAGTTTTTTTCCCAACCAATAGTCCAATATAACCTTCTGAACCTATTACCCACAAAAGTATCATTAAGTACATAAAGCTTTTTCTCCAACCTATGATAAAAGTATTCCACAATCATTTTAAAGCTCCTTGTAAATCAAAAAATTTCAATGAAAATAATTTTTTTAAAAAAAAAAAAGTCAAAATGACGTCGTCTAGAGCATAAATAAGTTTTTAAAAAAAAATCCGAGCCACCCGTGACTAGTCGAGTTACACCGGGTTACCCCGGTTCACCCTAGGTTAGACTGGGTTACCCTAGGTTGATCAGGTCAATTCTCCCCGATTTTCTTGCCCTCAAATGGACCGGTTAGGTGACCAGTTCACCGGTTTCTAGTTTGAATCGGCCGGTCTGGTCCAATTTTTAATACATTGCTTATAACCAGACCTCATTAATTAGTCAGCTCAATGCTTCATTGCACAAATCCTAAAACATTAACTTACAAACTTATATAATGTTCAGTACGACTTGTATCATTACTATACAACTATAAATCTTCATGAGATTGAGTTTGTCCCTTCATCTTCTCAGTGTCTTGGGTTTGTTTCTAGCAGGAAGCAACTATATTGCACAAACCAAAACCAGCTTAAATTTAAGCAAATCAATAAAATGAGTATCATAAAGCACTTTAATGGTGTAACAGCCAGATATTTCTTAAAAAATTATTGTAGTCAGAGAATGATAATTAATTTCTATAGACTAAACTGATGGAACATGCATCTTCTTGGGAATCAAATGCTATATAACTCCATTCGCTTCCAAAATATTGTTAACACAATTTCCATACATCTTTCAAGGAAAAAGGGTTAATATTATTGTTGGTCCTTACAATTTGATCAAAATTTGGTCTTGATTCTTACAATTTTATAAGGATTTAGTCTAAGTTTAAGTAAAGGAACCAAAACCAAAACTCGATAAAAATATAGTGATCAACCGTTAAATTGAGACCAAATCCTTATGAAACAATAAGGGGCAAAACCAATAATTTGAAACTTCAAGCATCAAAACCAAAAAAATCAATCAAACTATAAGAATCAATAGTAGTATTAAACCCCAGAAAAATTATCAACAGCTCGCCTTATTTGTTAGTGCAAGTGTATATAAAAGAAGTTGAAAAATGAGATAGAGACACTAACTCATAACGAAATTAGGGAGCTCAAATATAAGAGAAACAGAAGCTTAATCATAAGGATAATAGCAGGCACCTGATAGCAAGTTATTAGGGAAGTGACAAATGTAATACCCTGAATTTTGAGATTTGAGGCTAGAGAATAAGCTTGAAATAAGTGGACTGCTAAGCCCCAGTTTAGCAGGAGCCCAAATTTATTCTCTAATGATTCTTATATCTTTGGGGTATTAAAGAAAGTAAAATGGTGAATTTTGGAGAAAGTAATTATGTTTTTGGTGAAATCTCCTACGAGGTAGTAAGCTTGTCATGTGATTTTGCATAACCAATGATGAGAAAAAATTATGAAATTTTACAGGATGAAAGTAGACATCCTAAGCTTTAATTTGATAGGTCACATGAATCAATTAGAGCTATATACAAAAATTTGTGAATTTTTGAAGTCAGCACAGAAAAAATGTGAAATTTCTGGAACAACATGTAAAGATTAAAAATCTGGGATGATGTGCTTCCAAATGGTAAAAGACTATATTTTTCCTTGAAACTAGACTCAATAAGGTTCTATAGCCTTTGGGATCATCCCATTTCGATTTTTCTAGAATTAGTTATGATTTTTCAAAGATTGGACATAAAATCTGCCAGAAATTGCCAAATAATCCGAAATTAAAGAAATAATGTGATGGCAACATTGTAATTTTGGGATAAACCTATCAGCCCATTTTTACTGTTCTAATGGACCCTTAGACGTCATTTTGATGGACCAAGAAGAGGAAAATATTTATTACATGTTATGATACAATTACATGGGGAAAAATCCATGTACACAATTTGACATTGAATTTGATAATTCCAATTCCGGCAATGGATTCTTTGGGCAAACATATGTCAGAATAGCCCATGTCAAAATTTCGGGAAAAGTACAGCTGGACCAGGTACGGCGGGGCTAGGCTAGGTCCCTGAGGGCATTTTAGTAAATTTTCAAAATTGGCTCATATAACCCCCAAAAACACTGATAGTGTCTGAACGGTACCTTTGGCATTGTAGGATCGAATATGGGGCCCGTGCTGTTGGCACGCGTTATAAGGCACACGTTTCGAGGTAGAAAAGGGTTAAGGTAGGGAACTTACCCCTCCTGCATGTATATGGTATTTGTGTTAGTGTGTTGATGCAAGTTTTTGCTTTGCTTGATTATATGAAACATGTATGAATGATTTGAAGCTATGTTTCAATTTATGCTATGGCCATAAGTATATTGTTCGAAGCATTGAGCTTACAGATTTGTCATTGTGTGAGCATGAGTTATGTGATGCAAGCATGTCATGCATTAAACATTTATCGTGCATGCATATTGGTATTGTTTTCCTACTGAGATTCTCTCGAATCTCACCCTTCCCTACCAACAATTTAGACAGGAGAAGACAGAAGATATGCTGAGAACAATGCAAAGAACCAAATGAGAGGATTGCGGTGGTAGAAAAAAAGAAGAGAAGATGTCTCTGTTTCACTGGGACGACTTTAGATACCCAAATAGCCCTGTGTGGCTACATTGATGGTAATGATTATGTATGAACCCCTATGGGGAATTTATGTAATAATGCACTTATTATCAGTATATTCATGTTATTCTTGTGTTGCCCACCGAACCGCATATCATTTTCTACAAATACTCTGAAAAAAGGTTAAAACAAGGTAAGGGCGTGACAACAAATCTAAAGGCTCCAGTCATGCGGGGAGTAACCTTCTTTGGCTCCAATTGAAGCAGTCCAACTGCTATAACTATATCCATTGCTGCCTTGATAAGCGCTAGAGTCCTTTCATTCGAATCTTTTAATTTAGCACGGTATTGTTCATTCTGCAATCATCAGGAATTGGATTAAATGAAATATAGTTTCTAAATAGAGGATTGTTAGCCGTCTAGCTTTACCGCAAGCGTACGGGTCACAAGTAATATAAAAAGATCGTTCCCACAAGGACTATGACAAAAATGAATTAATTATCTTAATTAAGTTATCAATCAGGTTAAGTGAGAATATTTTGAAGGAAATTTTATACTTAAGAATTAATTGATTAAATTGAGAACTTCAAGACAGGAGGAACCTAGGATTATCTATCCCCTATTTATTTCATGAACTAATTAATTTATCCTCAATAAGCAATCAAACGAAGATATGTATTTGTCTAAGATTCAAAAGTATTCGATAATGTTTTCTCGAGTCAAAACCAAATATTTATCCTAATAAACTAATCAATCTCTTGTATTAATTTATAAGGACTAACTTTAAACACCAATCTTAATCTGACAATGCTAGGTTAGTAACTATATATCTATGATACTAACAAACCATCCGTTTAATGTACCTAAACTTCAAGTCTAACACGATTTTACCCAAGTTCTACACTTAAATTATCTTTCTCAAGATTAATTTTAAATGAACAAGACAACTAAATGGTGTTCAGGCATTTAGAGGCATTAAGAGCAAGATAAAATCAATACAAAAATTTATTCGATGCAAAAAGAGAGTAATTAAATAATTCGATCCATAAACAGATTCAAGAAAATCTTAGAACGAGAAAATTAGCTACTCATGTTCATCAACAAATTAAAACCATAAATAATAATTCGGTTTATATCAGAAACTAAGAAAAAGAGAGAAGAAAATTAATAAAAAATCAAATTTTAAAGCTCCAAATCTCATCTCTGACTGAGAGAGTCGCTATCTGGATCTCAGCTCCGCGTCTCTCTGGCTTCTGTTCGGTTCTGTCTCGCATCTGGATCTGTGTCTAGCGTTCCTCTCTTCTGCCCGTCTCAGCTCCTCCTTTTAATAGATATTGTTCAGGGTGATTTTTGCTGCAGTTTCCACGTCTCTATCCGGATTTCCTAAATATATATGGTATATTAATGATTTGATCAGATCTGCATCTTCATACTCCACACGTGGGACTACGTTTCATGCCTTCAATCTTGCTTTTCTTTCATCGCGTGGGGTCCACATTTTTGGCTTTTTACGAATGAATATAACATAGCTTATCCTCTTCATGTACGTGGGACCATGATTTCTTTATTCCTTCAATTTGCTTTTATTTCTTCCAATATCCTTGAGATTGTTTTTATCTTTGGGGATCTACGTTTTAGCCTGAATGATTTGCTTGAGTAAGATATTATATATATCTATATAGATATAGGTATATATTATATCATTTTCTTGTTCCTTAATTTATTTGATATTTTCATCTTTCTTCAATATGATAATATCCCCTGCAAGATAAAATAGGATATGATTAGATTTTATATTCAAATTCTTCTTTTCTCTTATAATTAATTAAAGAATATAAAATATAATTAAATAGGCATAAAATATTAATAAATCCAGTGAATATATCCAAAATATATACTGATTTAATTATAAAATATATACTTATCAAGGATACTGCTGTTACTATCCCAAGCAAAGTGAAAAGAGAGGCCAAAAAACAAAGAAAAGAAAGAAACTATGAAGAACCTATACATCATATTTGTTATTGTTCTTGAATTCCTTCTCTAACTTCTTCATCGATGCAGAGAGTCTCCCAATCTCTCCAAGCTGATAGAAGTTAGAAAACACCATAAAACTGTTAAGAGAGCAGAGGAAGGAGTCTTTACTCATATGGACACATTTAAAGTATAGGAAATAGAAAGGGAAGCTACAAACCTCAACCAAGGTGCTACACTCTGACGAGCCCATCCAACAAAAAAGCGATATTCGGCCCATTAACTCAGTACGTTCTTTGTTCTGTAATTAGACAAAAAAAGTTTACATGTATAACTCGAACACTCGGTGAAAATTGCGTATGAATAATTCAAGGAACAAACTCAAAAACTTAGGGAGACATTTTGTGTCTTACCTGGCCAATGATCTTCCAAGCCACACAAAATGATCAAGAAACAAGAAAGTTGACAGCAATGCATTTTTGGACTGAAAATAGCATTAAACAGTATATGAGAGATAAGAATAAGGAACAAAATAAGAGGGTGATAAAAATATTGAATAACTCTTATAAAGCTTGTACTTTTCCGAACAAAATTAAGGGAAGGGGAGTTCCGCGGGGAGCTAGACTTATCAGAATGTGCAGATCATTGACAAGCTGCATATTAATTTGCAATTTCTTTTCTACATTAAGAACTCTTCTGAGTGTGAGAAGAGACCAATATCTTGCAAAATAAATGTTTTGAAACTTTCTTCCACAATTTACTTTCCAGTTTGTCACTGCAGAAACAAAGAATAATATCCACACTAATAGACATATATGATGTTCTTCATTTAAATAAGTCAAGACTTGGCCTAAAAGAAAAGGGAATAAAGAGAATGCAGATTAGTAAAAAGATCTAATCCATTTATATAAATTGCAAGGAGTAAATTATCCAAAGAAGAAAAACAAAAGGAGTGAATAAATGAAAAGCGTAATTGTTCAGGATTAAAAACAGATAATCTAACCTTTAATAGGTGAAAAACTTTGCGGCCAAAGTGGTTGACCTATCAACATTCTGGGCAGTTCCAAGTTGCCCATCACTCAGAAATTTGGAGCCATATTGTATTGCCCTGCATATTTTGTCCCTAGCTTCAGCCTTGTTCAAATATAAGACCAGAAGACCAAGTTATGCCCTGGTTGCATCCAATGTACTCATCTTTTATGCTTATCAAAGCTACAAAACAAAATTAACGCACAATTCTACTGTCAAATGAGGGCACTGGTTTTGGTTCAATTGATAGGATACAAGCAATATGCAAAATAAGCATTGCAATACAGTAAAAGGTGACTTGTACATCTATCAGACTGATACAAAAGGCGTGTAATTTTGCACACATTGGAAAGAATACGCACAACGGTATTCTCACGCAATATGGGAAAGACGAAAGCAATTTAGCAGAAGGACAGAACCTCAACTCATGTCACGCAAGCATGATAATCATGCGCTATTTACACCAGCAAGTAAATGGCAATCATGGTGTACCACGAAGTGTGATTCAATTAAGTAGATATACATAGTAACACTCTACATCTATTTCAAAAAACGAAAAGAAACCAAAGGCAACACAGTAAATTGTTTAAGAATTTGATTCACCATCGAAAAATGATTTTGCATGTCAACAGCTTTATTTTAACTTCTCCACTTACATACAAAGACTATTAACATAGCAAAAAGAAAGGTCGAATCCAAATAACCAAACCGTCTTTAGAATTGAATTTTGTTCCAAAACAAAAGCACCAGAAAAAAGCTCCAGCTCAGGGTCAAAATTCTAAACTAATGAATAAAATAAAGGTATCAGTATCTATGTTTGTTTCATAAGTATTAAGAAAGAACAACAACAGTCAAATAGGTCCTTGATTGAAGTCTGGAACAACTTCCAAATTCTACTCTATAAACTTACAATATTTCTGCTGGGGCATCAGGAAAAAGGAAGGCTCATTAATAAGGAATAAATTCGTATAAATTTTTACAAAGAAAGATGAAAGAAATAAATGCTTGAGGAGAAGCCAAAAATGAACAGATTCAAGATATGTTTAGGATGTCACTCAAGCTGCCATTGCAAATTAAGACTTTTTTATAGCAAAAACCACTGTTTGGATATGATTGAAATTGCAAAGAAATAGATTTCATACTGTCAAAACTCAAAACAGTACGTCGTATTCAATAGGCACATATTACTGAAACACAGGATTCACATGCTACATAAGTAAGTGAATCACACATTTAAAATCCCAAATTTCCCCAGTCCATTCCTCAAAGTTCATTTACTAAATTATAAATTTCAGCAGTTCATTAATGGATTCTCAATCCTGAGTCATAATAAGACAAGCACCACAACGCAGACCCAAGATCCAAAAATTCAAATCAAACAATCAGAAGATACTCTTTTCCAACCACAAACAGAAAACTCAACCTTCTAGAAATTACAGGTGAAAGTGAATTTCATGACTACCAAACGGAGGCAAACATCAAACAAACAGGAAATTTGGACAGACACTTTTTGAAGCGGGATTTTTCATGAAGGTGCAGTGACTATCTTGTACTATTTGCACAGACACTTTTTTGCTCTAAGTCAATAATATTTTTTAGGGCAAATTTCAGTCGGTTTTTAGAAAAATAATTTTATTTCAGTCAACTCTTAAAAAATTATGACATTTCACTGCTTCTCTTTAGACCTAAATGAAATTAAGGTTTGTAGAAAAAAGATAATGATGCATGCCGTTGCTTTATTTTTTAATAAGGGCATTTATAAGATACATAAGATCATTCATAAGATAAAGAACGGCTTTTACAAGACAAAAACAGAGATTCAAAAGAACCTTTTTGAAATTACAACACAAATAATGGAGTTACTAGAACAATTTGATCATTTATAAAATAAATAAGGGAATTTAAAAGATAAATAAGGACATTTCCAATAACATATTAATAACTTGGTGAGAGTGTCTAAAATCAAATCTTAGCTTGAGAAGATTTGAAGTTAATTTGGCCAGTTCGCTTATATATATATATATATATATATATATATATATCCGTGACAAAAATATCTATACGCGCGCATTTGTTAGAGTTCGCTTATATATGTTGAGTATTTGGTGGGCACAAAAAAAAAAAAGGGCATGTAAAAGTTAACAATCAACCCGAAATTTCTTTGAAATAATGAAAAGCTTTTGTTAGAAATTTCTTATCAATAACGCTTTTGATGAAAAATACACATTTAGATTATAGGGAAGAAAACGGCAACCCACAAACCTCAATCAACGAGGTACACGGAACATATCCAGCGAAAAAGCGATATTTAGCCAATTAACTCATCAGTATGGTCTTTTTTAATTTTTTTATAAAATAAAAATTTAGGTGAGTTGGGTTCAAGAAACTCACCAGGGCTAAAGCATGCCTTCAGGCTTAAAGAGCGATTACAGAGATACTTACAGTACTCTCACTAACAAGGTTCTCACATTGGTCGGATTCGAACTCAATCTTATAGTTATGAGTTAAACTCTTTACCAACTAAATTGCCAACCATTGTTGGCAGCACTCATCAATATGGTCTTTATTCCGTGGTTGGACAGAAAAAAGTTCAAACTTGATAGTTTACAAGATATCATTAAAATATAAAATAAGTAAGTAGAGTAAATAATAGATAGTCAAAATTCCATTTAATGAATAAAGCTAAGAGAAATTGTAGTAAAGCAAAATATGTAGAACTTATTGATGTTTTTGTATGATTTTTCGTAAAGCTAAGGAATAAACGCGGCAAGGATTTTTTTTTTTTTTTTTTTTGTTATAATAACTCAGCAAGGATTTTTTTTTTTTTTTTTTTTTTGAAGTTAGGCGTGCCTTTTGTTTTAGGCCAACCTGTGCATGCGTGGGTTAATTGATATTTCGAGTTTTTCAAAATTTTTGTCTCCAATTTCTCATATAGCTAACAGAGAAAAATTTATGGGAAAATTTCACTAAGTCCCCTGTATAGCAAATTATATTCAAACAACTCCCAAAACTTTCCAAAACTTCACTACACTCCTTAAGGCTAAATTGAAATTAAGTATTTTGACTGAAGAGACATTTATGCCCTTGTTTTGTACATAGCTGAAACGGTCTTGGAAATTTTCACATGTCTCTTATAAATACTGATAAGTATATATTTTATAATTAAATAAATGCATATTTTAGGATATATTTATTTAAATTTATGAATATTTTATACCTATTTAATTATCTTTTATATGTATTTTCCTCTCTTCAATCAAATGTAAGATAATAAGAGATTTTGATAGAAGATATACTCATATCCTATTTTATTTTGCAGAAAACATTATGATATTTTGGAGGTGAAAAATTAGAAGTGTGTACATATATATATAAATAAGCCGTAATGAAAGGGAAAAGAATGATAATGTGTGTGTGTGTGTATATATATTTTTTTATATCACATATGGCTTCATTTCTAGAAGACGCATGAGCTGGCAAGTGAAAGTTTATAAAAAAAAAAAAGACACTTAAATATCATTTGAACTTCAAAATTTCAAATTGGTTTTTTTGACAAAAAGAGTATAGCAATTGACAACTCAGGTTTTCGTTAAATCACCAATTTGGTATTTTAAAGTTCAAATGGTATTTAAGTGTCTTTTTTCTAAGTATATATCTATATAGGAAGATATTAATTGAATAAAAACTATTTTGGATCAGAGACGTAGAAGAGATTCAAACGGTCAACACACATTAATATATATATATATATATATATATATGCATTGAGGGAAGGAGGAGCTGTTCAGATGGGAGCAAGGAGTGCCGACAGCACATAGATCCTAACAGATTCCAAGGGAGAGAAAAAAAAACTAATAGAGAGGAACGACGGCAGGGAGGTGTTTTCACCGCTTTCGGAGCAGAACCTTGAAGCAGAACATCTCATCTATCTTCTGTTGTGACATCAACAAGGAGAAGCCTTCACAGTTTTGAAATCTCTTCTTTCTTGTTTCACTTTATTCTTTGAACCTGAAACTCTATCTTTATTTCATGGATTATGTTTTAGTCATGAGTGGCTAATTTTCTTTTAGACCTAAAGAAACTATGAACTCACTAGTAAACTAAATTTTATTTCCATTATTTATTAGTTATGATTTATGTTAATTTTGGTTACTTAATCTTATTTTGATATGTCCGTTTGATGATTGACCACCATTCAATATGAATTAGAGAATTAGGATTTGCCTTGACGAAGAAAATTTTAATTAAGCTTTGAGATTGAGTAATATGTTATTAGATTAGACTCTAATTTTGCCGTTAGGGTAGACATATACCTAATGGACGCATATAATTGATGAAGAGTGTGTTGGAATTGTCTTGCCTCTTGAGTAATTAGGTTAGACATAACAATTTATATTTAAGAGAGGGTTGTAAGTAAACCAACAGGCACTTATAACTATTAATACTCAAGATTAACAAAATTAACATTTTAAACTAACTAATTAAGTGGAAATAAGATTTGGGGAGTTAGTGAGAGATTATTAACTTTAGGTTGTGTTTGACATTAGTAGTTTTCGTTATTTAATTTTCTTTGAATTTACTTATAACTAGATGCATTTAGCTTAAAAGAAATTGAGATTTTAATATCTAAAAATTAATTTCTTGATTCCTCGTGGGATGATACTACACTTATCACTTTATCACTTGGCACAACCCGTATACTTGTGGAGCACATCAAGTTTTTGACACCGTTATTGGGGAATGAAGGCAATTATTTTTAGTATTACAGGACCTTTAGTGTTTTAAGCTTAAGCATCTTTTTTCTTTCTTTTTTTGTTGTTTTTAAGTTTGATACTTGATCTTTGTCTCTTTGTCTTTGCAAGGCTTTATATTATATGTCAGGTGAAGCAAAGAAAACATCTAAGACAAAGAAGGTCAACAAACTTTTAGAGACAACAACACCTCAGCATTCAGATCACGAGGAAGAAGAAACCATAAGCAAAGAGATGGCTGAGGATGAAAATGATCATTTGGGTGTCAACGATTTTCTAGGATGACGATCTTGAGGTTATCAGTTTGGAATCAAAGTACCTGAGTTTCAAAACAAAAATTTTGAAATCAACCAAGCTATGCTTAAGATGCTTGAACTACATGGTCAGTATGTAGAAAATAATATAGAAGATCCAAATCAGCATATGATATAATTTCTTGATGTTTACGACTGTTTCAAACAAAATGGAGTTCCCAATTATGTTATCCGCCTTCGGCTTTTTCCCCATTCTCTACAAGAAAAGTCAAAAAATGGCTCAATGATTTAGAAGAGGGTAGCATAATCTCTTGGGAGGCAGTGGAAGAAAAGTTCATATCAAGATTCTTTCCACACAACAAGATGGTGGATGTAAGGGCTACTCTTACTAACTTCTATCAACAGTTTGGCGAATATTTGTATAAAGCTTGGGAGAGATTTAAGTTGGTTGTCAGGTAAAGTCCAGGTCATAATCTAGAAATATGAGTATTTCCTCAATCTTCTATACTCATTTGACTCTTGAATCTAAATCACACTAATAGGGGAATTACAAAGCAACAAGTAAATCATGTCTCAAAATGTTTAAATGACTTATCAGCTGACTTTATCCAAAACAACAATGGAAGAAGGTTAGTACTAGTGAATATAGTTACTGAGGACCCTTTTTCATAATTAATGGAAATGTTACATACTATCATCAAGAGGTTTGACCACCTAGAAGCTCAAGTAAACAGATCTATTAATGGTAGACACATGGGAGAGAATGTTATTTATTTGCCTTGTGATTATTGTGGAGATAGTCATGCTAATGAACAATGCCTCATATCTCAACAGATAAAGCTAGTGAAATATGCAGGAAATGATTGTGGTAATAATCAGAATGATCCATCCTCAAATAACTACAATTATGGGTGGCATAAAAATCCTAACTTCTCTTGGAAACATTGTGCAACTCTTAATGAAGCATCAACTTCTAGTACAAGGCAAGTTTCACCTCTTGGGTTCTATCAATGGGAAAAGGAATCAGTTCCTAGTCAAGAACCCAAAACGAATCTAGATTCAAAGATATCTCAGCTCGCGAGTTTTCAATTAAAGAGTACTCAGGATCAAACTACTACTAATGCAAGATTAGAATCATCTATCAAGAATCTTGAGGTGCAAATGGGACAACTTGCAACTGCTGTGAATACATTACAATAAAGAGAATTGCTAAGTAATAATGTGCCTAATCCTCATAGATATGAAAAGGCATAGTGTAAAGCCATTGCCCTTAGAAATGATAAAGAATTACCTGAGATGCAGTAGCCAACAATGAAGCCTTTAGGCTCTAACAATGAAGAAAATCTTGAGGTTCTTGTAGGAAATGATAAAGATTCGACACAAAAGGTTAAGGGAATAGATAAGGACAGGGACTCCCAAATGAAGGAGGTAAAGAAAAAGGTAATAATTCCTGAGACTCCTAAATGGAGACCACCTCTACCATTTCCTCAAAGATTTTAAAAGAAGCCATTTGATGAGCAATACAATAAGTTCTTGGACATCTTCAAGAAATTACACATTAACATCCCATTGATAAAAGCTTTGGAGCAAATGCCTAAGTTTGCTAAGTACCTGGAATAGATGTTGAGTAAGAAGAAGCGTTTTACTGAATTCGCAACTATAGCACTGACCAAGAAGATCACTAGTGTCATTAAGCCTAATATTCCTTTAAAGTGTAAAGATCCTGGTTCTTTCACTTTTGCCATGCGTGATTGATGACAACTTTGAAGGTTGTGCACAATGTGATTTAGGGCCTACTGTGAATCTTATGCCTCTATCTCTTTCTAAGAAGCTTCAATTAGGGGTGACCAATCCTACAACTATTACACTCAAGCCAGTTGATCAAAGTTTCTTTTATCCATATGGTATCATTAAGGATGTATTGGTGAAAGTTGGCTCTTTTATCTATCCTATTGACTTCATTATTCTTGACATGTAAGAGGATCAAGAGATTCCATTAATCCACATAGAAGAATAGCTTAAGAGCGGAGTTATACACGTTAGGTAGAGATTTACCGAAGAAATCAACCTACCGTACAAATTTCTCTTTTCTTTCTCTCTCTAGAAAATTGTTGAACTTCCTCTCTCCAAATGCTGAACTTCAAGTCTGAAATGAGGCTTGGAGGAAGTAGGAGCTGATTTATAATATATATTAATTTAATTAATTTATTTTCCCAATTTCTGATTTTTACAAAATTCTGGTAGATTTCTGCCCAAATTTTGAAAAATCATAACTAATTCTAGAAAAATCGAATTGAAGTAATTCCAAAGCCTATAGAACCCTTATTGAGTCTAGTTTCAAGGAAAAATATAGACTTTTACTAGCTGGAACCAAAAAATTCCCAGAATTTTAATCTTTACATGCTGTTCCAGAAATTTCACAATTTTCTGTGCTGACTTCAAAAATTTATATCTTTTTGTATATAACTCTAATTGAGTCATATCACCTATCAAATTAAATCTTAGGATGTCTACCTTCATCCTGTAAAATTTCATAATTTTTTCTCATCATTTGATAATTCAAAATCATATGACAAGCTCACTACCTCATAGGCGATTTCACCGAAAACATAATTATATTCTCCAAAATTCACCATTTTACTTTCTTAATACCCCAAACATATAAGAATCATTAGGGGATAAATTTGGGCTCCTGCTAAATTGGGGTTTAGCAGTCCACTTAATTTAGGCTTATTCCCAAACCTCAAATCTCAAAATTCAGGATATTACATATAGTGATTGATGAACTTGATATAATATATATAAAGAAATTGATGTTAGTATAACCATTTATTTATCTAGTGTATGATAAAGAAAGTAAGTAGAAATTTCCAATACCCATCCAAAAAGAAATTACATAGAAATGTCTACGAAAGTCAATTGTTTCTTTTTTTTTGGTTAGCTGTGAAGTAAAATTTTCCACCATAAATAGTTAAATACATTCAAAGCGCCGAAAGCGGATTGGCACGAACACGTTTTGACTCCAGGTCAAAAATACTTGTTTTCATTCTATTTCAAGGGGTTTTATTCAGGATATGTAAAACCGGATCGGCCAGTTTGACCCACAAACTGGTTAATTGGGGGTCTAATCAGTCTGGCCGGAGGTTGAACCGTACGGATCGGTTCAACCTTTTATTTTAAAAAAATTAATTTAAATCATTTTTAATTAATTTTACTCATAATTTTATATAAAAAAGCCTAAAATCTTTACTTTCCGGTCTAGACTCGGTTTAGCTCCAGTTTGACTCCAGTCTGATCTATTGATCCTTGACTCAATACCATGACTGGTTCAGTATCCGATCCGGTTTTCAGTACTTTAGTTTTATTTGGCGCCAAGGCTTATTCCTTATTATTATATAAGAATATTGATTGATTTTGACAATTCAATAATTAAGTCTCGAATTTTTTTTAAAGACACAACCTTATCTTGCAGATTCAAAATTAATGACATAATAGAGTAAAGGGGTGCATGTGATTTACATTTCTTATTTAATTATAGTTCATTCATCATTTTTTTCCTTTCATTTACCATCTATTTTGTACGAGGGATTTGGAGGGGAAGAGAGTGGATGGATAAATTTAATGTGTTGGATTTTAAAAAAAAAAACATTAAAGAAGTGGAGTTACAAAATGCTAATAAATAAAAGATGTAAGATAAAAGAATAAACAAAATCAATTAAAAACTTTTAACCCCAATTTTCTAAATTTCTTAAATACAACTCAAAAATATTTATCCTCCACCTACTTTCTCTCCCCTTATACCAAACAAGTCCTAGGTTGAAACTTTATATGCAATAACTTTTGTGAATAAATAAAAAATTTGGTTTGAATATAAAATGAAAAATAAAATCAAAATCATCTTGACAATTACTCTATAAAATAATGATCATTTTAATATTAATATCTTGGGGAGGACCTAAAACTAAATATTAGTTTGAAAACAACTGAAATTCATTTGGCGAGTTCGATGATGTATGTTGAGTATTCACATTTTGTCGGTGGACTTTTTTTTTTTCTTTTTTAGATACAAGTATTTTCATATTAGAAATAATAATGTTTTAAGTATTTTCAGACATTAAATATAGACACCTCTAACATTTATTGTTTAAAGTAAGCAGAAATTTCAGAAAATATTTGAAAAGTTTGGCCATCAACTCATATTGACTCCCAGCAAAAACATTTCGTTTTAGTTTTATTTTAAGAAGTTTTATTTAAGTCTTGAGCATTGTTCACAGTTAAGTGATACAAATAAGTATATTGAAATGTTGGTTAAAAGCAATAACATTGTCATGTAGTGTCAATATTCTTATTTAATTTAAAGTGTATATTTTAGCTCTCCTCCTTCTTTCATGTCGTTCAAACCCTTGACCATGTGGGCGAGAAAAATCTAATCCTCTCAACCAACTAATCTGTCAACACCCGTTTTCATTTTGATATGCGTAGAGCAATAATGAACAAGTTCTATAGGCAAATAGAAAAGTACAGTTATACTGATAATAAGTATTTGTTTACAGACAGTCATTAATAGAGCAGAAATCGATAATAATGATAAATATGTACAGAATGTTCCAAAACTATTTCATACACAGACTATATACAACCACTGTATACATCTTGGGAAACGTGCCTGTCAGGTTCCCTTCTCTGCATCCTTGGCTTTCGAGCCGCTGGCACCCGCTGAGACATTTGGATTAGAAAAAGGGATGAGATTCCAAGGAATCTCAGTAGAAACATACGATCAACATATAAAATGCGAAAATTAAATATGCAATTCACCGTATCAAGTAAAATGAAAACTCATATCATCCGTGCGTGTACACAAAATTCAGGGCCAACTAACTCGTTGAAACCCCTACATGTACCTCAGTCGAATCCTTGACTACAGCTAGGTAAGACTAATGTACCTCAGCTAGGTCCTAGACCACAGCTAGGTAATGTGCCTCCAGCACGTGTTCAGATCACAAAATACAGTAACATGCATCACACAAATAGTCACATAGTATATGAGAGATAGTAGTCCCTACCTCGAAGTTCTATTGACCCCTTTTTGTGTGCCTCGTGAAACATGTCGATTTTCGACTCGTGATTCGGTCCTAAAATATTAAATGTACAAGAAATAGGTCATAACCTATCCAAGTATCATTTTAGACACTTCCATAGTGTTTCTTGTGGTTACATTAGCCCATGGTGAAAATTTACAAAAATGCCCCGGGAACTCGGCCCGGCCCCGCCGTACCCGGCCCGATGGCATGTTTTCCCAAAATTTTTGACTAGGGCTATCCTAATGTATTTTCATCCAAGGAATCCATTTCCGGGCTCAAAATTACCAAATTCAATGTCAAATTACGAAATTGCCCTTGGCAGCCCTACTTTTAGGGTTTTAGGGGCGTTTCCGTAATTATGCTTTCTCGGCCTTTTCTGAAAAAGTGCCCAACTGTAACCCCACCTATTTTTGCCCACTGAATCCAATGGAATTATCAAATCATTGAAAATCCAACTCTAAGGCCCTCAAACATCCCTGGCCAAAATAATTGTGTTCTCCGGGAAAAATCGGGGTTTTACAATTTCGGCTCCGTAAACACATTCCTTTCTACTCCTAACCACTTTATTAACAATCTAATTAAGTTATAACAACCATTTGAACTAAAATTGGGCAGCATAAACCTTAGATACACACTTTTCCAAAATTTAAAACCAATGGCAATCCGGCGAAATTTCACCGATTAAATTGCCCACAGCAGCCATAATAGTTAATATACGAAGGTTTGGAAGTTACCTCAAGCTCCCACAAGCTTTTTCCAAAAATGGCTGAAAACCCTAACTTTTAGAACACCAAATTTGAGCTTTCCAAACCTTAAAGAACAAAGAGAAGTAGCTTAGGATCGGAGTTATACGCGTTAGGAGCGAAATCGTCGGAGAAATCGGCTTACTTTATGATTTTTCCTCTCTTTCTCTCTCTAAACTCTCTCAACGTCCCTCTCTCTATTTCAGACCTGTTCTTGTGTGAATGAGCTGAAGGAAGGAGATGCAACATATGTTTTATTATATATAACATTATGCTTTAATTGTTTAACAATTTTTCCAAAATTTCAAAAATGAAGTTTTATGTACATAAACCTTATGTACATGTAACCATGCTCATTAAGTCCAACTAATATTTCCTTATTTATGCCACATGTAGGAGACACCTAGGGGTCCCTCCCTATGGTTTCAATTGGCTTCACAACTTGTCCAGGTTACGTATACACGTAAAGTCTCAATTTTGGTCAAAATTGCACTTTTTGCTCAAATTTTCCATAAACTCATATTAAATTGACCAAAATATTCTAAATATATTTTTAAACTTCATTTTCCTTAATTAATTGAAATTAACTTCAATTAATTGAAAAATAATTTATTTTGTGCTATTTTGGCAAAATTACGATTTTGCCATTACCTTTCTAATCCAATTCCTTTTCTTATTTTTCTTTGGCTAATTTCCATCTATTTTTGGACCAAATATTTTCTCTAATATTCCTTCATTTTTGGACCTTAATATTGGGCTTTTTAAATTACCCAAATTAATTCCATAATTATTTTTGTCCAATTTCCCATGAAATTGAACATTTATAAAATTCATAAATTCCAAATTCATGAATATTCACCATTTTATTGAATTTCCCAAATAATTACAATATATTTGGTGAATATAAAGTTTGGGGTGTTACACAATCAACCAATATGGCGGTTGAACATTGACTTTAAAGTGTATATTTTAAGTCTACTAATAATGCTAACATTGTTAGTCATATTTAATTAAAAAAAATTAAAGACTCAATGAATTTAAATGGTAGCACTGCAATTATATGTTGATATATTAATCTTTAGTTTAACATAACTGAAAAAATTTAAAATAAATATGAAGATACCATTTAATTTAAAGTCTAAACTTTCACCATTAACAACTAATCTTTTATAATATAAGTCTTATGTTAAAGGATTGCCCTATTAAACATTATTGTTAAATTTGTGAGTTGACTCTCTAAATTTATTATTTTTACATTTTCACCTTACAAAATCGTGTCAAGTGGCTTTAAACTCATGCTAGCTATAAACTCGGTTAAATTCGCGAGTTTACACATCAAGTTTACCATTTTTATATTACAAAATCATATTAACTTACTCTTAAACAGTTGATAACATTTTGGATTTGATAACTCTCGGTAGCTTTATATATAAATTTTATAAAACTTTCTTTGTTGAGTATGATAAATTATGAAGGTTGGATGAGTTTAATTTCAATTAATTGCATTTAAAATATATTTAAATCAAATTATTATTATTTTTATATTTTATTTATTTAATGATAGACTAGTAATGCCTATTTGTCAATACTCGTTTTCATTTTGATAATCGAAAAGTAATAAAGACGGAATTCAATAGGCATACAGAAAAGTACAATTATACTGATAAAAATATTCGTTTACAATACCGATATCGTTCGTCGATGGAATACAGAAAACATAGCGGAAACTTAATATTTACAGGATAACCCAAAATATCTAAAGCATAAGCTAATTATGACCACTATCTTGCCCTCGCCTTGAGACACGAGCTAATTACTTCTTGGTGTCCACGCCTTTGCCCTTCGATCTACTGGCACCAGCTGAGATATTTGTTTTTGAAAAAGGGTGAGATTCCGAAGAATCCCCGTAGAGACATACGATCGACATATAAAATGTGAAAATTAAATATGAAATGCACTATATTAGGCAAAAATGAAAGTTCAATTCGATTCATATATATTTACCTCAGCCGAGTCACCAACTACAGCTAGGATTCCGATAATATACCTCAACTGAATCATCAACCACAGCTAGGATTTTTCGATATACCGTTGTTGGGTAGCGAACCACAACTAGGTACTATGCCTCTAGCACGCAATCATATCATGAAATACAGTAACAAATACATATAATTATTCACATAGTGTATGAAATATGGTAATCCGTACCTCGAAGTTTGTTAAACCCCTGTTTCAGTGTGCCTCATAAAACGTGTCATTTTCGGCGTCCGACTCGGTTCTAAAATATTAAATGTACCAAAAATAGGTCATAACCTATTCAAGCATCATTTTAAACTCTTCTATAGTGTTTCTTGTGGTTATATTAGTCTACGATGAAATTTTACCAAAATGCCCTCGGGACCCCGGGCCGGCCCGATGGCACGTTTTCTCAAAATTTTGACCAAGGCTATTCTGAATTATTTTCATCTAAGGAATCCATTTCCGGCTCAAAATCACCAAATTCATTGTAAAATTATGAAAATACCATTGACAGCCCCGATTTAGGGGTTTCAATGGCGTTTTCATAATTATGGCTTTTAGGTCTCTATCAAAAAAGTACCCAACTGTAACCCCACCTATTTTTACCCACTGAGTCCAATGGAACCATTTATTTCATAAAAATCAAACTTCTACCCCTTGGAACAGTGCTGGCCTAAATATTGAAGAAAATGAAAAAAAAAATAGCTTTGTGTTGTATCTTCCAAAACTTGTACTTTTCCACTTCTAATCCTTGATTAACTCACTTAAACACTTTCTTAATCATGATTTAAATGATTTTGGGTAGCATAACCCCTTAGGGTTATAGCTTTTCAAATTTCATAACTCAACAAAAAATCACATAAACCAAACAACAATTACCAACAACAACTTCATACTAACATAAAGTTGAGATTGGTATAATTACCTCTTAAAATTCTTGGATGCTCTTACTCTAGGCACCTCCTCCTTCTCTTCTTGATCTCAAAGTGTGACTTCACCACCATGGATTCATGAGAAACAAGAGTTTAGAGAAGAATTCTAAGGAAATGCTATAAGAAAAACCAAATGAACCATACTTACCTTAACCTCTTCTTCTTCCTTCGATCTAACTCTTGAAGTTTCTCCAAGTTCACTCTCTCTCTCTCTTTTTCTCCTACTTTGGCCGAAATGTGCATAAGAAAGGGAAGAGAATGTGTTTATCATTTTTCCTCTTCTTTCTTCCTAACCCTTGATCTCATCAAGGGTTGAGATTTCACCACCTATCATGTACCATTCCTCCTCCCATACCTCCAATTATACCCTCTTACTTTATGCCATAACCCCTCATCATGACCACCATGCCCATGTCTTCACTTGGTGTGCACTCCATCTTTGTCATCATTGAGAGATTCATGTAGCATTTGACTTGTGCTTTTTGGAATTAAATTTTTCCCTCTCATTTCCATGTGTTGGCTGAAATTTTAGGGAGGAGAAGAGAAAAATGTTTTTCATAAATTCCATAATTCATATAATTGTATTATGTATAATCCCCCCTAATTTCACAATTCTTGATTTATTCCATCAAGAAAAATCCATTTGTACATTCTTATTTATTTTCTTTAATTAATTGAAACTAACTTCAATTAATTAGAAAAATAATTAATCTTGGGTTAAACTGGCAAAATTGTGATTTTTCGATCACCTTTGCAATTTAATTAAATTATTGAATTAATTTACCCATTTCTTTATGAATATGAATATTTCAAAATTCACAAGATTCAAATTCATGAATATTCACCATTTTATTGAATTTCTCAATTAATTACATTATATTTTAGGTGAATATAAAATTTGGGATGTTACACTATTTATTGATAAAAGTAAATTCTTATAAGTTTACGATTCGATTTGCATCATTGTAATTATGAGCTTACTTAAACTCATGAGTTTAACAACCTTGATTATCTTAATTTAATTTTACACTATTAATACCTATTTATTGATAAAAGTAAACTCCTACAAATTTATTATTCGAGTTTATATCACTGTTATGAGTTTGTTTAAACCCATAAGTTTAACAACCTTGCTGTCAAGAATTAATTTGAGGCTCACTACTTTGAATCGGCATTTTCTATTAGTAAGATTAATAGTTTTAATATCAAAAAAACTCAAAATACGCTTTATAAATTTAAGAAACTAAACTGAGACTTGAAGCTAAATTTAGACCACCAAATGTGTATTTTAGACATCTATATTCTTTTGATGCAACTCCTTTTTCAAATGGATGAGAAAACCGTATTTGAGGTCTGAACATCTAAAGTTTATGAAAACCTCTTATTTTCTAGAAGGAGCATGGGAAGAAGAAGCTAATGCAGCCGTTGCCGTAAGGAAAAGAACAAATTAAAGTAATATCAGTTGTTGCTTATTTCTGATGACGAAAAGAAAGAATAGCGTTCCTCTATCAGGAGGATGCTTGCACCTATAAAAAAAATTAAAAATATAAAGTTACTCTTTAAATTTTGTACACACAAAGTATCTTTAAGTGAGTCGCACTAATAAAATTTTTAATGGGTAATTTTTACCCAATTTCCAAGAAGTCTTGAAAATCCTTCAAATACAGACCTTCTTTCCTAGTCCATAATACGAACTGTGTCCAAAGAAAAAAAATGCTTCTTCATTTTTTGGTTTTGGTTTAAAGTAATTTAAAACTTTCTCCACTAACAAAGGAAAAAAGGAAGAAAAAAAAACTCAGAAATTCCCACAAAACAATGAAAATATGTCTTTATTAAAAATGCTATTTTGTGGTTTACACCCTTCCATGCACATACGATGTATTGTTTGATTCAAGCATCAATGAAAGTTGTTTCGTACAAACACTTTTTTTTAGTAGCACCCCACTGGATGCAAGCCACGATTGAACCTAGATGTTGAGGCGCATAGGCCTTGCCAAGTGCGCCGTAGTGTGCTGGCTCGTGACTCCATGTTAAAAGTATCTTTTTTAATTTTATTTTAAGTAGTTTTATTTGGACCAGGAAATATAGGTTCAAAATTAATTTTGACATGGACAGAAGTATTTAGTTCTGCATTCATAAATGTTTATATGTATATATTTGAATATTTAAAAAAAAAACCATAATGTTGACACTTAAAAAATTAATGACAAAGGAGTAAAAGCGCACATATGATTTACATTTCTTGTTTATGTTCATGTTTTCCTTTTGTGGGAACTAAATTAATCAAATTATGGGGAAGCATTATATGTAGTAACTGTCGTCAATGAAAAAAAAAATAAAAATATGATTGAAACATTCTAAGGTATAAAATGACAAAAAAATGGGGGGGGGGGAATGATCTCAAAAAAAAAATAATGATTCTGTTTTATTTCAAAAAAGATTTTCTTTTTTGAATAAAAGGGAAAGACAATAACGGGCGGGTTACGTAGTTATCGAATTTACAATCTCCCACTTATAGGAAAGAACCCATACCATTAGACTATAAATACTTTTTTTAAACCTGAATTAAGTCCTTTTTTGATGACTTGATTCGTTAAATGTTAGTTTATAAACTTGATTTATGAAATTTTATTTATAGGAGACTATGAAATGAAGGGAAGTATATTCCATAAATTTTATTAAATTCAATAAATTAAAATTAATAATTGTTATCTTTAAGGACGGATGGATACAAAGAACTCCGTAATTAGCTTGGAAAGTCCAGAAGTTAATTGGGGGATTGACTTCTGTCCAATATCCCTTTTTATCCTTTTCCCTTTTCCATCGTTGATTAAGATTTCAACGTTTAAATTTAATATATTAGAAAATATTATTATAATTTTACTTGATACAAAAATAAATTTTTATAATTTTATAAATTTTACTTTAAAATAAATTTTGCTTCTTTTAAGTAAAATTAGAATAATATTTTTATAATATGTTAAATCTAAACTGTTGGGATCTTAATCCAATGGTGGAAAAGAAAGAAGGAGGGAAAAGGATAGGAAGAGGTATTGGAGAGAAACTAATCCTAATTTGGCTGAGTTTGCTTTTATTGATCTGTGTCGGAGAACATTTCTTATCAAAAGCCAGCAGAAATTTTCAGCAAATAGTCCCTCTGATCCTAAATATAAGGTTTCAATGATTTTTTTGGGAAATTAAAGAAGCTAATTTAACTATTTAAAATTATTTATACTTATCATTTTTTCTCCAAACAAACTTATTTGACGTATGAACTAATATATAATTATACACAACATATTATATTATAAATATAACTTATTTTATTTTCTTAATTTCTCCAAACAATCAACTGAATCTTAATATTTGGGATTTGAGTTAGTAATAAAACAATTTGGCCATCAACTCTTTTTGACTTCAAGTCAAAACGCGTTCTTTTTTGGGTTTCAATTTTTAAAGGGGAAAAAAAAAGAAATTTCAGAAAGTCTTGAAAATCCTTCAAATACAAACTGTTTTTTGTTCTTGTCAATAACACGAACTCCATGTCTCAATAAAAATGAATTTTTGGGGATAAGACAAATTGATTAAGAAAATAAGAATTTTTATTATTAGAGAACCTAAGAAAAGAAGACAAGAACTTTAATACACGTATGAGAAAAATTCCGAAACAATTATTAAAATTCATGTCCAGGTTTAGGCAGATAAATGAAAAGGATTAACAGGAATACGGAAAAAGGATTTATTGGCACGGTTGATTGTTAGTAATGACTTGGATCTAGGGTATATTTTATTGGAGTTGTAAATTCAGAAAAATAAAAAATGACACTACTATAGATCATTTGGGCTTTTATAACACCTAATATATAATTGTTACAGCTAATAAATGTCCTGTATGTCGAGGTGGAAGTCACGATACATAACATTTAAAAGTAACAATTAATTATATGTGTCATCATGTATTGTGAAACGGAATGCGCGAAAACACAAAAGTAATTGTTGTAGCTAAAAATCATCATTTATTTAGTGAAAAAATGATGGTTCTTAATAAACAATCATTATATAACACTTACATATAAATGATTTGTCTTCCAAACACTTGTATCAGCGAAGATAAAACATAATAGTCTTAAAAAACAATCATCATCTGACTCTTTCATAACCCTTCATAACTTTTGGACCTTCAATTCCATAACTCATAACTCTAAGCGATCTGTCAAACATCTATTTAAACTTAATTATTCCTTATGATTCTTACTACTTTTCTTTATCGCTATCTTCCTTGTCTCTTTCATCATGTTAAGATCCCAAGGAACTCCTCTGCCACTGTCGTCGCCACCACCCCCTCCTCCTCCTCAAGGCTTGTAGGTGGCAACAAATGGCTCAAGTACTGAAGATCCTAGCCACGCCGCCCTCTTCGCGGTAGCCAGCGCCTCCGGCCCTTTGGCAATGCATTTATTGTGTTAAATGATGACATAACACGGGAAGAGAGCACTGGGGGTCCAAGGTAGCTAATGAACGTATTAGATTTTATAACTTGTCCTTTCTTATTTCATCTGACATTAAGTTTCCTCCCCTCTCGTAGTTTTCTCTAGACCTCCTTCATGACAACAAGACCCTTCCGTAGTGCTCTTTTCAATTCTCTTATGCCATTTCATCATTCCACAGAATAGATGGATTGGTGCAGGAGGCAGAGGCACCAGATTGTAATACATATCAGTTATTAAGTAAAACTCGTCACTTAATATAAGTCTAAGCAAATAAATAATGGTGGTAATTAGTAACCGTTATATTTTGTCTCACAATAATGACAATTATGAAGCAAAAACAATCATAAAACAGCAAAAGTTGTGATGGTTCTAAGTTAAAATTGTAAAATACATAACGATTATTAATAATTAACTATCACCATTTATAAAATATAATGATATAAACATCATGGAAAGATGCAAGAGAACTTTTGTACTTCCATTTCAACTTCTCTAAGCCAACTTATGATTCAACAAAACATCATGGAAAGATGTAAGAGGACTTCTGATTTATCATCTAGCAAAAAACCAAAAAATGAACTCCCTCCGTCAACAAGCATTGAAATTCTCATCCACGTAAACTACGAGCTTCATCATATAGTCCAGGTTTACTTGTAAGAACAAGGACACATGGACCAATGCTTGAAGGAGCTTACCTCTTTCGTTCGCTTTTTGAATGATAAGGTAGACAAGTTACTGAAAAATAAAGAATCTGATGATGCATCATATTCTTAAAACATCACCATAACTTTTTATTTTTAATTTATTTATTTATTTACTTTGTCTTTCTTTTGCTGTAAAATTGTGGCTGGAAACAACCAATATAAATATTTAAAAAAAAGTATATACATTATGGTTATTAAGCAACAACCATCACTTATTAAAATACCATGTGAATACATAATGGTTGTACTTTATACTTGTCATATATTGTCTAATAGTTCTTATGGTAAAACTGTTATAAAATGTTAGATAAACATATAAATGATTTGTTTTCCAATTTCATATCACAAAAAAACACCTAATGATTTCTCTTAAATAACCATCAATTGTAACGCCCCAAATTTTATTCATCAATATACCTTATAATTATTTGTGGCATTTAATGAAATGGCAAATTCCGACGGAATTCCGTCTGAAAAGTTTCCGACAGAATTTCTTCTATGGAAAAATTTACCACGAAATCAGCGGCAGAAAATATTCCTTTGCCACGGAATTTCCAACGGAATAGGAAAAAATCCATCGGAAATTCCGTGGCAAAATTTAAAAATTGTTATTTTTTAATTAAATTAAATTTTAAAAAAATATTTTTATAAAATTTATTAGTTATTAATTAATATATTTAATTTAATTTTAAATTTATTTTCTAATTATTATTTTCTAATTTCTAAAATATTTTTAATTTCCAATCATAGGTTTTGGTTCTATATGGGCAAAATAGTCATATAAAAATTTATTTATAAAAAATAAAATTTATTAGTTATTAATTAATATTATTAAAAAATATTAGTTATTTATTATTTATTAGTTATTAATTAATGTTAATAAAAAATTAAATTTAGAAATTAGATAAAAATATAGTCATATAAAATTTATTTAAGATGTAAAAATTTTAATTTGAAGTTAATTTATATTAAAAATTATAAAAATAAATAAAATTATTTTATATTATTATTACCTTTATATATAAGAAACAAATATATATTTATATATAATTGATTATATATAATAAGATTATATATATATATATTGTGTAATAATAAAATGTTAAAGTAATCTAGCCCATCCGGTAAGGCATCACGCATGTATGGATGAGGTCGTGGGTTCGAATCAAAGGAGGGCAAGTTGAGTTGTATTTTCAGGAAAAAAGAAGGTGCAACACGTGGCGGATCTAGGTGTCAACGATAAGGTGGAGGCCACCGAAGCTGCCACGCTCCGTGTAACAACATCCTGATTTTTATAAGATATAATAATAATAATGATAATAATAAAATTATTATGATTATGTAAGAGAGAGAGAGAGAGAGAGAATCCACTGAAGTTGGGTGGAAATGATCATGATGGACATAATCATGTCCTTTAAAAAAAAAGGAAATTGATTATGTTCTAAAAAAAATGTAAGTGGAACCTAGCGCCACATGAATGAGGAGGGGTATTATAAATAGGGAGAACGAAAGAAAAGGAACTTGAAAATTGGGAAATGATATATGGGTTTTTTTTTTTTACCAAAAAGTGGATTAGAAAATATTAAAACGTGATAAGGTATTCCCAACTTTTTTCTTGCGAAATGACCTATCTGTCATTTTCCAATTTCCACATTCCTTTTCTATCATTTCCCCTTATAAATACCCTCCTCAATAACCACTTCATGCAAGTGAAGTGGGTCCGGAACACAAATGGTGAGATTATGATAGGGGTATTTTTTGTTCTTCAGAGATCAATAAGGTACTCAAACTCACTTCTAATCAATGGCGAAATGACCTATCTGTCATTTCCCAATTTCCAATTTCCTTTTCTATCATTTCCCCTTATAAATACCCTCCTCAATAACCACTTCATGCAAGTGAAGTGGGTCCGGAACACAAATGGTGAGATTATGATAGGGGTATTTTTGGTTCTTCAGAGATCAATAAGGTACTCAAACTCACTTCTAATCACAAAACTTCCTTCATGATAAATGTTCTAAATAATTTTCTCTTTCTTATGATAATAGTTTCGTGCTGATTAGAGAATATTTTAGGATTAGAATTTTGAACAAGTTTAAGTTTTATCAATATATGACTATAGGAGTATAGAGGATGATTAATAGTGAATTTTCATCAATTTGTTTTTGTTATTCAGTTAGTATAAAATTTTATAATGAATTTTCTATATAATCAATCTATAAATAATTCTATATGGCACTTTTTAACCTATTAAATTTAGTATAAATTATTTGGATTATTAGGAGTATTCTTGAGGTTTTAATTAGTTTAGATATTTTTAAGATGAAGATTTATGATTTAGTTATTTTACGTTCTAAACTTTAAATTGGGAATTTTATGTAAGGGAATGAAATTAATCAAAATGAATGACTTAAATAAGTTATTTGGGTTAAAAAAAATATTTAAATTAATAATTGGGATTTTAGTGTGAAATTGAAATTTTTAGGAGTAATTAATTCAAAATTTAGAAATTATAGAATTGAGTTAAATTAATTAATTTTGTCAATAACTCAAGGAGTTATTAATGTATAATAAATTGATTGTTGTATATTGATTTTTGGCGTGTATTTAAGCTCTTGGATTAGATGATTGTGGTTATAATTTTGCTTTGGCAAAAGGTGACCACTTTCCTCTTGTGGTGCATATTTGTATGATGTTTGTAAGTGATTTTTTTTAACTATATAGAATTATAAATTTGACTATTGATATGTGATGTGGACTTTGAAAATATGTTGTTAATGAAATAGTTTTGTGGGACTTATTTTCGTGGAGAAAATGACTAATGATATTATATTATATGAATTGGTATGTATTTATGAGATTGAAAAGATCCTTTTGATAATTGAGAATTGATAATGATTTGTTATAATCACACATATTGATATGAGAGGGGATGGTGAACGTTGATTTGATGAGTTGTTACTTAAAGAGGAAATAGGGGGATGAATTTTTATACAAAAAAAGGTAATAAGGTGGGGACTTTCAAGTGTACACTGGTTACTCTTTTGGCCCAATTAAGTCCAGTAGGTCCTTGACACCCCACTAATATATTTAGAGGGGGAACCCATGGTCTGGTCTCGTGCTCTGTAAATTTTGGTTGGTCCATATCACTTGATTGGTGAGTTTGTTAAGTTAAACTATTAGTCATATGGGTCAATGTTAGCCCATGGGTTAAGTCAGAGGAAATAAGGCAGGAGAGGAAATAAGGAAGGACAAAGAATAAATTATTGTTTATTGATTCTTATACACTTATGTGATAAATATGAGAATGGGATTATGATATGGTAAATTAATGTGTGTATATACATGTTGACATGTAACATTTTAATAATGTTATGATTTTATAACTGTCCCACTTGGTGCCTCATGGGCACTTACTCATATGTCTGATGAGATGGATTGTTGGTTGCTGGAGCTTTTGTCTCATTCGTTGATTTAACATTTTTTCATGTGATAGTTTTCGTGCGAGTCCATTAGGGAAGACTCTAAAAACTTAAACTACTTATGCTAAAAGTAGTGTTTCTATCTTTATAATTTATATGTTGGATTATTGTATATTGTTAAGTTAGGGCTCATTTTGCATACTTTGATTTATTTTGGAGATTTGATATTTTAACTATATATTTTTAATTACTCTTGATGATGTTGGATGGCCTACAAGCCTTATGATGTGTTTTGAATTGGTGGAACCATAATTTGGTCTGATATGGATATTTTAATATATGATGAGATATTATTTAGTTAAAAAGTTTTTAAATGATTAGTTGAACTTTGTTCTACCATGGTAATCTTGTGAAAGATGAGTTATAATCTTTTTATTACCATGGTAGAGTTTTTAAATGATTATAATAATGTATTAAAAAAATGGTTTTTTTAAATTCATAGTTAATTATTGTGTATAAGGAAAGAATTTTTACACTACGCCACCAGCGATGAGGTGGTGGCTGCCAGAGTTGCCACTTGGCCTTTTAAAATTTAAAAAATAAAAGATAATTTTGCAACATAATTTTTGGCAAAATTGAATTTCGTCAGAAATTGCGAGGGAATTTCCGACGGAATTCAATTCTATCAAAAATTAGTGACGAAAATTCCGTCGGAAATTTGTGACCGAATTAATTCCATCAGGAATTTGCGATGGAATCTAAATTCCGTTGGAAATTGGTTTGTCACACTGTTATTAGTGACGGAATCCATTCTATCGAAAATCCATTTTCATCAGAAATTCCATTGGAAACTCTGAATTTCGTGATAAATTCCATCAGAAATTCAGGTTTTTTGGTAGTGTTTGATGATTGACAAGACCATTTTTTCAAACGGCCCCCTATCACATACTGCTACTATATTCTCAAATCCCTAACTTGAGACCATTGATTGAGCTAGAACAACCCCTACCAGTTTATCTAAGTATTGGTTGATAGTAATTACTCCTTTAATTTATTTTAAGTTACACTAAATGAGTTTAAATAATGATAAAACTAAATACTTGAATGGGTTAAGGTGCTCAAGCGCCTAAAGTATTTGTTCCATGTGCATTTAGTGACCAAGCTAAAGTATTTTGTGGTGCACTCAGTATCAAAAAGTATTTTCTCTAGTGCACCTAACACGCTGAAGTATTTTTTTCATGTGCGTTCAATATTATAAACTATTTTTTTGATACATGTAACACCCTAAAGTATTTTTTCAAGTGTATCAAATACCCTAAATGATCCAAAACATTAAGTGTAAAATTGAATATAAGTGTACTTTAAGATGATGAATGCCCTTGAAAAATACTTTAAGATACTGGGTGCATCATAAAATACTTTAGGGAACTGGATGCACATGAAAAAATAGTTTAGGTGTTGGATACAACTTAACCCTACTTTAATTTTTAAAAAGAATGATGAATTTTAAGGCCCTTCTTAATACTAATAATAATTATTCTTTTTATATTCATTATTATTAGAATTTAGAAGAACCATAAAATTCATCATGCTTTTCAAAAGTTAAAATATTTAGTTTTTTCATTATTAAACTCATTTAATAACATAAGAAAATGAAATAATATTAAATAAATATAATATCAAAAAAATATACTAAATAATTTTATAGGTGCCTTAAGACTAAAAACTTTTTAGGGAAAATTCCAAAAAAATACATTGGAAATTAGAAAAGGATATAAAGGTGCAGTGAATTTCTTATATCCCAAATCAGTGAAGCTGTAGGAATCTAGAATATGAAATCTTCGTACAATTACCTAAGTGCCCTTATAAGTGAGAGCCAAAAGGGAAAGAAAAAGACACGAGGGAGGCATAAATTGAAATGGTTGAAAGAAACAGAGGAAGACGGGAAACCTGGGGGTGACGAAGAGACGATGAGAAGGACAGTGGATTAACGGTGGTTGGTGGCGATTAGCGGTGTCTTTGAAGGAGGTTAAGGTGGCATTGTGAGGTTGTGCACTATGGTTTCGTTGGTCTGTTCGAGGTTTGGCATTCTGCTATTTCAGTTGACGGTGTTTGGCGGCGAGGTGGGCTGAGTTGAAACTTCGCCTACTGTGGGCTATCCGATGTTGGGCGGTGCAACGAGAGGTGTTTTTTGTCACCCAATTTGGCCTCTACTTTGCGCCAATTGAATGATGAATCTGTTCATGTGACACATATTTGTTAATTTACGCACTTGCCAGACTCACTTATGTATTTTTTTTAATTAACAACACCTCTTCCTTTATTGACAACACAAGCTTCTTTGTTAACAACTTTATATTTTGTGTTTTGCAATTGCGTTTAGCATTGAAGCTATATACAAAACAATACATCTGTTATAATTAACAACACCACCGAATTCATTAATGACTCCGTTTCCTTCATTAACAGCTTCGAATGAACAATTTCGCAATGTGATAAGTTCTATAGCCGAAAACAACATCTGGCCCACTATTGACAACATCATCTCTTTTATTAACGACTACACATCCTTTATTAACATCTTTGATTGAACAATTTAGCAACACCACAAGTTGTATGCCCGAAACCAACATCTCTTCACCTATTAACAATATCAGCTTCTTTATAAACGACTACACATCCTTAATTAACATTTGTCCCACTATTAATATCATCATCTTCTTTATTAACGACTACACATCCTTGATTAACATTTTCGAATGAACAATTTCGCAATGTCACAAGTTATATGCCTAAAAACAGTATCACTCCTCCTATTAACAACATAATCTTCTTTATTATCGACTATTAACATCTTACAAGAAACAAGTTGGGAAGGTCCTAATATAGATGGGAAAACACAACATGTCATAAGGGTTAACAACATTATATTCATCATTAACAACTACCCTTCCACCATTAACATCATTTTACAATCACACAGACAATAGAAGACGTGTCTAGGGAAAAGTCTGAAAATGAGAAATTACAGGGATATTAACAACACATTGCTCTATATTAACAACATTGCTCTATTGGTTTAACACCTTGCTATATTTATCAGATGTTGTATGATCACAATCTACATAATTACATTCATCAATCATCTGAAGCCAAAAAAAAGTTACCCACGGACCCTTTTACACATTCACATATTTAATGACAAGGGAACATTGACACTGCAGTAGTACATAATGTTTCCTTGTCATTAACGTTGCATTACATAATAAACTGTGAATACATTGCCTAGTTAATGGAGTACACATATAACAGCAACCCATCTCCTAAAAAACCATGAGTGAGTTGACAATAACTTTACAACAACATAAATAAAAAGTGTCACTTCAAAATATTGCTACCCCTTCTTGTACTGGTTTCAGTGTTACTTCAGAACATAACAACATAATGTACTTTAACATCTCGATATTCACTATTAACAACAACATAACGTACTTTAACATTTCAATATTCACTGTTAACAACACCCACAAATTATCACCATGCATCTCCTATTAACAACAACATAATGTACTCTAACATCTCCATATTCACAAATAACAACACTCCTCCCATGTCGTCACTTTGCTTCTATTCTTAACAACTATCCAATAGCTCTTCACATCTCCATATTCACTAATAACACCACTCTTCCCCAACCTTACTATCCATCACCGTCCCACCTTTCACCTAACGCAACACCCATCCTGTAATCAGTCATGGTGAATAAAAAAGGCACAAGCTTCATCAATCACTCAACCAAACACAATCAAATCCATAGCACAACCATCGACATTGTCCTAATACCTTAAACCCACTACCTTTTCTCTCTGATCATCTAACACTCCCCTTACCCATAACGCGAAAATTTTGATTTCATAAACCCCAACCACAAATCACAAACCATGAAACAATTTTCCATTAACATTCAAGAAGCACAACACAAAAATCATTTCTCTCTTGTCGCACTGCCCACCTCATTGCCAAACACCATCAACTGAAATTGCAGAATGTTGAACCTTGGATAGACCGACAAAACCGGAATGCACAACTGCACAATGCCGCCTTAACATCCTTCGAAGACACCATAGATCACCACCAACCACCGTCAACCCACTATCCTTCTCATCATCTCTTTGTCGCCCCCAGGTTTCCCGTCTTCCTCTGTTTCTTTAGGTCATCACTGATTTGAGATATGAGAAATTCACTATTCTGTCCTTTTCTAATTTCCACTGCATTTTTTTGGAATTTTCCCAACTTCTTATCTTGTAAAAAGAATTGGAGGGAGTAATTTGAACTTAGTAAATGCTCTAATTTATAAATAATAATAATCACGACATCGTGTTGCCTTGTACAATTAGCTCAATGAAAAATTTAAATTAAAATTCAATTACTCTGTTATTTACATGCAACTTTCATCAATTGAAATAGTGTCACAGACTCATAGTTATCACTTGTTAGAGACAATAAGTTCAACTATGTTTGAAACCATGTTAAATAATAAATTACAAATAATGCTATCTCTTGTGATTCTAAGTATAAGACCTTAATTTATTTTATCCCTTAATTTATAGTTTTGACCCCAAAGTATTCTATATGACAAGTTTAAGGGTTTTTATCCGGAAGTGACTCCAATATATATGATTAAAGAAGATATTTTAATAACATTATAGCACATATTTTTTTTATTAAAAAACTATCTTGACTAATTTTATTAATTTCTGAAAATTATTTATCTATAACTCCTATATATTAAGAATTAGAGAGAAGGGAGCTGTCATGTTTGCGGTGGCCAAATTAATTATGAAGTCGAGCCTCCAAGAGGATTGCTTTTGCATGTGAAAGATTGTACATAATGTGTGGCCTATTTAGAATAGAAGATGTCTTTATTTTTTTTTATTTTTTGGCCTTCAAAAAAATGATGTTGAAGCTTCATACCAATAGCTTTACTATTGCATTGCACCTTCCTATGTCACTTCCTTGCAACTTCCACCTAACGATGGTACAGTCATTGATTTAATAGTTTGTCGATGAGAATATTCGAAGCTTCTAGAAAGCAACATTTTTGTGTTTGACTGGTGATTTGGGCAAGTGGGTGACATAATTTAGTGCACCACTATTTATGCCAGAAACTGAAAAACTTTTCATATGCGGAATTGTCAATTTTCTTCCCCTTTGTCAACCCTCTTAATATTTCAACTTTTATCAGAGTTTATAATGCATAGTTTAATAGGCAAACAGAAATAACATAAACATACTGATATAAAAGTACTTGATTATATTATAGCAATCCCCACATGATTTGAAACAAAATATTTGCAATATCCAAAATATCGAAAAGATGCTACATATAACCAACACTATAGCTTGCATAGGATTGGAACTCTTAGTTGCCGGTATTGACATCTTTACCCTTTGAGCTGCTTTTTCCGGCTGAATAAATTTAAATTTGTGGAAAGGGGTGCAATTCATACGAATCTCAGTAGTAACACGCAATCCATCATATTAAATGCGAAAATAACTATGCAATATACCATATAAAGTAACAAAAAGATAATATTGTAAATTTGCCTGTCTGCTCGGCGTTCAGGTACAAATGATTGTTTGTCCCCTCTGGCCTTGCCGTGTGCTTTGTTTAGGATCATATGATTGTATGACCCCTACTTGCTGTAATGTTCTAGAACAAATGATTGTTTGTCGGTACTTGTCTCACCACCTTAATTGGGTCCTATTGGGCCTGATAGTACTTATGCTTTTCCCATCGGGTGATACTTGTGCTTTTCCCCCATCTCAACTAGGTTATTGTAACATGTCATTCATATTATAGAATATGGCATCACAAAGTATATAAACAATCACATAATGTATGAAAGATAGAGTTACTACATGAAATCCTTTCTATTGCCATCTAATTCGATCTAATAATCTTTTGTTTGGCTCAAGGTCCTATTAATTCCTATAAATGCCAAATTTATAATAAATGAGTTATTACTCATTCATGTCTTATTTCAAAACTCATATAGTTGGTTATCTTGATCAAAATGCATAATTACCAAAATACCTTAGAAATCCGGTCTAATTCATTTTATACCTGATATAGTTGTACACAATTTCACATGTAGCATTCATTTTTTACCTCAGTTTTGCCAAAATCACACTCCATTTCCCAAAATACCCTTGGCAACCACAAAGTTAGGGTTTTAGTGGTAAAATTGTCATTTCACATCCTAAAGCCTTCATACTTCATCTTTCACATGTTCCCTATACAAATTTTCATTCTAAACACAATGGGAACATCAAATCCATCAAATTCCAGCCCAAACACAGTGAAACTGTCCCTGGATGAAATCCAGGAAGTTTTTAGAAAAACTGGATATTTTCAATTTCTATACAACTGGACATCTTCTTTTCACTTCTAAGTACTTGTTTAATCACTTAAACACCTCTTGAACATGATTAATGGCAAATTGGACAGCACCTTCCCTTAGAGTTCATGCATTCCAAATCACAAATTCAAACCAATATAAACCAATAACCACCATAAATCACCAACAACAACCTTAATCAACAATAGAAGACAAGCATTTAAGTTTACCTTGAGTCTTCTTGCTTCTTCCTCCAAAAAATGTCCAACCCTCTCCACTTTTCCCTTGATTTTCCTCTTGCTTTGCATGATTTCAAGAGGGATATGAAGATTAGAAGGGGTTCCCAAGAGACTGAAGACAAGAATAAGTGAATTTTGAGCTCAAACTTACCTATTGTCTTATTGAAATCCCTAGCTCCCTTCTTGCCTCGTCTTTTGTTCTTGTTCTTCTTCAAGCTTCACTCTCTCTCTCTTCTTCAATTCTGGATGAAATATGGCCTTAGGAGGGGCTATATTGCTCTTAAAAAAAAATCAACTTTCACCTCCTTAAAATATTATTATTTTATTATAAATTTTGCACATGACTTTACTTTTTGTGTCATCATCTTTTTTTTTTAATACGGCAAGAAAGACTTCCACTTGGCTCAAGTTTTGTCCAAATAATATATTTCCTCTTGGCTCCTTATCTTGGCCGACTTTGGCCCTTAATATTAGAGAAATCAAGAGGATTCATGAATTATTTGCTAAATAACTATTTTGCCTTTACATTTCTTCAATTTTTGAATTTAATTTTGTCTTCCTCCTTTCCTCTTGTTTTTTGCTGAATTTTCACTCAATAAATTGGGCCAAGAATTGTGCTCATACCTTCTTCATTTGGGCTATAAGAATAGGCTTTGAAGAAGACAAAAAATTGTACTTTTGTGACTTAACTTAGCCAAATTTTATGTAACCTCTACTTCTAATAATTTGTCATTCCAAGTATACTAAAATTCATCATTTTATTCCATTTAATGTAACAAATGTACAAGAAATTTTGATGAATAAAATTTGAGATATTAAACTCTTCATCTTTTACTCTTATAATTTAGTACACCTTATTTAGGATTTTTATACCCACAATAATTTTGCTTAAAATAAGTCTTGTAGTATTATATGGTTTTTATAAATAATTATCGGTATCGTTTGTGTGTTTAATGCCCCTAGTTCATGATCAATAAAGAAGTGTCTTGTTTTAAACTTATTTAAATTGTGGTGCAAACATTGAATAAGAGATAAAAAACAAAATAAATATTATATACAATACTTTATAATCTCATGAAAAAGATTGGAGAAATACATTCAACTTATATATTAACGCTAATTGAATTTAAACAAAAAGACCATAACATATTGCCTCATGCAACAAATTCAAAGAAAAATGTAATTAAAATTCAATCCATTGTCACTTTCTTGCAACTGTTTTTTTTTTCCGAATGGACAAGTATCTTTTTATTAGAGGTCATAAACTGTTGTGTGTTAAATGCAAGCAGTGTTGTACATGTCCCACCAAATCCGTTAGCTACTTGGGATCGTCCACATCATCAAACACAAGGAAGACTCTTTTACATTGCATATTTATAAGACCGTTTTAGCCTAATAGCTTAATAAAAAGCTCGTTACACAAACTCGAACCATCAACCTTTGTTAATTTTTCTCACATTTTCTAAGAAGAAAAAGGTGAAAAATAATACCCATTCATACATGAAGACAAAATTGAAAAGGGAGAATCTTATATAAATCCAGCTGAAATACTAAAATATAAATTTAGGCCTACACTTTTAACAAATTCTTGATCACGCTGAGAGGTCAAATTAGGGATTTCTAAATGTTGTTAAATGACCACGTTGCACCCTCAAAATCATCTCTTCTTTATCAAATCACCTCTATTTGCTAATTCGATTCTCTCTTTGCTCTCTTGTTTTTTGTTATGATTATTAGTGTATTAATTAAAAACCAACAAAATTTACTCCATAATTGTGTGTGTGATATTCAAAAATGGAATAGGTACATCAATGTTCATTAATTCTTTTTAGAAGAATGGACAACTGATTTCTATGTCTTGCATATAAGATCAACGCCAAAGAAATGAAACAAGTGAAATTTCCCAACCACCACATGCAAAAGCTTTTGATGAAATAGAAGAATGAATTCACCCATTATATTCTTATATTTACATAATATCTTGGTTGGACAAAAATATTTATTGCAATTATAGGATATATACAAATTTGAATAATTTTAAATCGATAAATAGTACATATTTTTTTTAAAAGAAATTATATTGTACATATAGATTTAACATAGTACATATTTTTTTAAAATAGGAATTATATTGTACATATAGATTTAACATATAGATTTATACCTATATTTATATAATATCTTTGCTGGGCAAAAATAATTGTTGCAATTATATAGGATATATAAAAATTTGAATATTTTATTTCGATAAGGGAGAATCCTTGAAAAAGAATTTAGAAATTGTAAAATGACAAATCATATTTTTTACTAAAAGTTAATTAGAAAATGTCGAAACTTGATAAGCAATTCCCAATTTATTTTTTGGAAAATACCTGATTTGTCATTTTACAATTTTCATGTTTTTATTAAGGATTCTCCCTTTCGACAAATAGTATAGTTTTTTTTAAAAAAAAATTATATTGTATATATAGATAAATATGTGTTGGGAAAATCTCAAAAAAATACAAGTAAAATAGGCAAAAGATAAATAAATGCTACCAATATATGAAATCTCATGTCAGAATTGATGGAGGAATATGGGATTTTCAAATCTCATGACCGAATTGCCCCGAGTAAAATTAAAAGAGAGAGAGAGAGAGAGAGAGAGAGAGAGAGAAGCCCAATGTAGCAATCGCGTCTTGGCTCTCAAAGAAGACAAGTTCAAACTCTATCATGAGAGAGAAAAACCTAAGGTTGTGTTTGGTTCAATGGAGGTTAGATTATGTGAAGTTTATTTAAGTTAGGTTAGAGGAGGTTATAATATTATTTGGTTCAAGAAGGGGATATGGAAGGTTTGGTATCTTGTTTGGTTTAGGAGGTTAGGTTAGAGAAGTTAATTATAAGTGGACAAAAATGCCCTTCTACATATTTCCATTCTTCTTTTACAATGTATGTATTTCTTATTATTTCTTGGTTATTTCCCTCATACTCTGTTTCATCAAAGCATGATTAAAAGCCAGGAATAAAAGATGTAATCTTTGAAAAAGGGCCTTAGGATGAAGATCTAAGTTTGATGTGTATGTTTTTGTGTCATTACATAATTTGTATACATAAAAAACACACACACAGAGCATCAATTCTCATTTTATTACCTTATATTGTATGAGAACATCATTCTCCTTCATTGTTTCACGAACAATATTCCCATTTTCATCTTCAACTATAAGAACTTCTTCAAGCTTTGCCATACAATAGATCATATTGCTTCCATGTGAAAAAGACACGATGAATTTGAATATACCAATCACACAAGATAAATGTTGAATTTACTACCAAAAAAAAGTCAGTAAACAAAAATGATTGAGCTTGAAATGACATTAAATATGCTTAACTTTGAAGTAAAACTAATATTCTATATACAGTTCAGTGTGTGAAGACAGAACAATATACTCGAGCACTGACTTGCGCTAGGACTAGGCCCATTAGTTCTAACTATACTTCTAGCAATAATAATACACTAGCAATAGGGAAAAGACAAAACAAGATGCAAGAGATTGGAAACTAATTTCAGGAATCAATTTCGCATGGGAGAGGGAATGAAAAAAAAGAAATGTAGAGGGACAGACGCTTTTTCCAGGAGAGGGAAGTGCTGGAATTTTAAAAAATTGTCATAGGCAATTTAGTCACAATTGTATCCAAATATTCTCTCGCCTAGGAAAAACCCAAAATTTGAAGGTTTTGTAAAGTGGTGGAAGCTACCACTAGAGGAAAAAAAAACCTTCCTACACCTAACCTCACCTCATTCCAACCAAACATCTATTTTTAATCTCCAACCCTCCTCAACCTAACATAATTAAACCTCCAACCAAACACAGGCTAAGAATGGAACGGCTGTGTTTCTTGTCTTAGCGAATAAGAGGGGCATCGGCGTAGTGACTGCCGATCGTGGGTGATTATCAACCCAATATTGACATTGCATTTCTCTATCGCGAGGGATGAAATCCTGAGAACGGCAGTGTTTCTTGGCTTAGCAAAGAAGAGGGGCTTCGGCGCGGTGAGAGACGATCATGGGTCTGTAGAGTTCGAAGGTGGTTGACGGTCGTGGGTCTATGGAGAGACAATTGGCGGCTGGTAAGTTTCCCTATTTTTCCTTTTTTTTTGCTTTATTTCATAAATATTGCAATGTAAAACTGGCACTTTTCGATGAGGGAAGTTGTAGTTGGCTAACCTTTTTCATGGTCACATTATCACTTTAAATGAGAAGAATCTTGGTCTAAAACTCAACATACTTGTTTGATGAAAGAAGAAGGTGAGAATGTTGAATTTCCCATAAAACCAACTATGCAAACGTTCTTGTAAGTTCTATTTTCGTGGACTTCAATTCAACTGTTAGTCATCGCCTAATGTTTTGGCTACATTAGTGATGTAATGCTATATTTTGTCTTTGATTTTGTTCTATAATTATTGGGCCTATTTCTCCAAATATTTTTTTTTCTAGATCATAGTACACTAATGAGCATGTCTTCTTTTGGAAACTATAACATGATTTCGTATTAAAAATTGGCGCTCTTTCTAAGTAAATAATTTGTATGCATCTAACTTCTTTTTCCCCCTCCAAAAAATGAAAACAAGGGAGATAACTTTGAGCAGATTATAAGCGATTTGATAAAGGCAACACATGGCAAACGAGAAAAATATTAGGAGGATTGAATTCAAAGCTTTGAATGGGGGACTGTCAATGTTTTTATATTGAGATCCGATAGCATGAAACATGGATTCACTGTGTTCTATGAAAAGATGACCTATCTGAATAGTTTCAAGTTACTTAATAAAAACAAATATTTTCTATAATTTTGAAAATTTTTTTATCAAGTCGATGACAACACAAGATGGCCAACCTAAATGTAGTTAAGTATATCAACTATTACAGCTGTTAAGTCTCCAGATCCATTGATAGAAAATCTCCTGAAATGATATATAGGATAAGTTAATTGTCCATGCTAGTTGCATAGTAACCATCTTGGTGTAATGAATATTTTTATGTTTAAGATGTGCGAAGATTTACTTATATGTCAACCCTTACATACACACACACACACACACACACACACATATATATATATATATATATATTTTGCAGAAGAAGATGGTGGTTGAAGAAAGGCAGGAAGGGGTTGAAGAAGGGCATTAATTGAATTACTGATATACACACTTCCACTAATGTAAATGTGTTTTGTTGTGTGCAGAGGGATCGGTTTCATGATATAGTTCAATTTCAGTCACAATCGACATGGGATGAAGCCATTGAGTGATATAATTTGGGCTCCCTTACCTTAGCAAAATAATCTGTAGAAAGTAATGCTCGTGTGCAAGAGATTGATGTGTTTATGTTGTCTTATTAAGGAAGTGACAATTCTTTCCATTTGTAGTAGAGACTGCAATGTCCATGTTTTGATATGGTTGTTCCAATGGAGTCCAAATGCCACAATTGATTACACAAGTTTAACTAATTTGCTTCAGATTTATGTCAATGTTTGTTTTGTATTGGTTGTACATTAGACTAAACAATTGATGTTTGCCATGGCTGCTGGAACGAGTTAAACAATTTAGGCGGGATATGTTGTGGTGTCTAGTAAATCATCCTCAGAATTCAACAAGAACTGATGCTTTAAGTCTTATGTCGGACCAAACAAGCAAATGTCAATTATTGACACAATAGTTTATAAGCTTTTTTATCCACTTGTATTGCAACATGTTGTGGATCTTGTTGTAATAGATTATCTTATTTTATAAATATCAGATTTGGTCAATATTATCATACTTTTGTCCAAATGTTGTTGCCTATTTTGTATGGATGATATAGGCATTTTTATCCACATGCAGGTAGCTCTTGTAGCATAATTTACTTTAGATATTGACATGTTAAGAATTGAAATTAACAACATCTGTATAAGGATTAACAACTCAGTATCATATTTCACACCTTCATATCCCAAAAACCAACATTTGTACCCAAGTATAATTTTTAAGGAATAAGTTTCAAAGGTCAATAACAATATCTGTAGAAAGATTAACAATATGAGAATTTAGATTAACTACTTCAGTATCATGATTCACAACTTTATATCCCAAAAACCAACACTTATGCCCAGGTATAATTTTCAGGCCACAAGGTTTAGGGTTCAATAACAACATTTGTATAGTGATTAACAACATGAAAACTTAAATTAACAACTTCAATATCATGTTTCACAACTTCATATCTCAAAAACCAACACTTATACCCAGATATAATTTTCAGGGCATAAGTTTTAGGGTTCAATAACAATATCTATATAGAGATTAACAGCATGAGAATTTAGATTAACGACTTCAGTATCATGTTTCACAACTTTTTATCCCAAAAACCAACACTTATATCCATATATAATTTTCAGGGCACAAGTTTCAGGGGTCAATAACAAGTTAACAACATCTATATAGAGATTAACAACATAAGAATTTAGATTAACAACTTCTGTATTATGTTTCACAACTTCATATCCTAATGTATACTTTTCAAGGTACAAGTTTCAGGGGTAAAAAACAACATTTGTATGTAGATTAACAACATAAAAATTTATATTAATGACTTCACTCATGTGCTTCTATGTTGTGTTCATCTGCCACATAACTCAGGAAAATTTGGTCATTTAGTGACATTTAGAAATCCCATACTCCTCCATCAATTTTGACATGTGATTTCATATATTAACAACACTTATTTGTCTTTGCCTATTTTAATTGTATTTTTTTGAGATTTTCCCATAATTGTTTCTTTTATTAAAAAACAAATCATAAAACAAACTAAACAATTTTTTTAACAAACAAACAAGCAAACTAATTAAAAATAAAGAGAAAATATTAATTAAATACCATTGAAATATTAAAAAAATGGGTTGCATCTAGCTACCTTTAATTTTCCTTTTTAATTATAGGAGGATGTTCTTATCTTTTAATAACATTCAAAAATTTTAATTAGGTTTCTTGGCCTCTTTAATAATTTATTAAAAGTATAAGCCTAAATTTAGATTTTGGTACTTCAATTAGATTTATACATGATTCTACCAATTGAAAATTTAGTTTATAATTATTGAGTTAAGTAATTTAGATTTATAAAAAAGAGCAAAATAATATGCAAATGAACATGTCAATGTAAGATTAAGGCTAAAATATCATCCAAGCGTGTCACTATGACTGAGCCAACTTGCTAGTGAGGTGTGGGAGCTAGTGTCAAATCTCAAATCAAATCTTAGCTTAAAAAGACATAAAGTTAATTTGGTAGTGTGTTGACAATTGAGCATTCACATTGTGTCGGTGGACATTTCTTTTCTTGTTTTGATAAAATGATCAATTATATAAAATGAAAATAATTATATTTCTAATGATGGAATAACTGAATATAGGGAAGAGGGAGCTAGGAGTACATCACTTTTATAAAAAAAATAATTAGAAAAAGATTGAAGTAGTAAGTTTGTATCCTTTTCTAAAGTACTGTTGAAATTAAAATGGACCAGGAGAGTATTGAGCAAGGAACAAAACAGGCGAACCAGTAACATGTCTGGTCCGGAATATGCCAAGAACTGGGAAACATTCAAACTAGAAAAACCCGGTCTCAACTAGTGTGAATTGCTAGCAAACTGGAAAAACCGTTGGGTTGTGCAGTTTACATGGTTTTCTTAAAAAATAAAAAATAAAAAGGCTTTTGTGAGCCAAAAAACCCTAGATGGAAGATCTGGGTCACTATAAAAGAAGCAGTAGAAGAAGAAGAAGAGTAGATGATTATAGAAGAAGAGAAAGAGAGATGGAAATTGAGACCAACATTGACAAGGATTGGTTGTGAAGGTGAAGGTTGCAAGATTTAATGATGGTGGGATGGAGATGAGGTTGAAGACAGGAGAAGGGATCACCCTTCTTTTGCACTTAGTTGGCCGATGAAGATGTGTATAGAAAGCTAGGTATTAAAAAGGGGACTAGACCGGCTAGTTCAGCCCGTGAACCGGTGGTCCAACCAGTTCGATTTAGTAGGTAAACCGTATGGACTGGTTCACCCATTTTTTTATTTTTTTATAAAATAGTTTTTAATTCATTTTTACACATGATTTCATTTAAATAAATATGAAATATTTACTTCTTCGCCGGTCTAGCCTGATTTAGCTCTGATTTGACTCCTATCTGATCCACTGACGCTTAACTCAGTACTTCGACCGGTTTAATATCCAATCTGATTTTCAGTACCTTGATAGAAAGAGGTGGGAAGTGGGATGCTCTCCCACAGCTGTGCAAGAGTAATGAGATCGAAGGAGCTCAAGTTATTTTAGGGTTTTAATTAACACTCATGGTCTTAAGTCCTCATTAATTTAAAAAAACATAATAACGAACATCTAATTCCCTAATTCTCAATTACTCAAATTTACTAAAGAAGAAATAAAATAAAGTTAATTAATTGAAACCCAATTATTGTCCATCATTACTATATAATTAAACACTAAAAATATACTTAAAATAAAATAGTATTCAAGATTTACCCAATTAATTTTCATAAAAATAAAATGGTTAATGAAATAAAATATGATATATTAAATTTTATTATTTTGAATTAAATTCTATTATTTTTATATGGCCGGTTTGATCACAAGTTGATTCATTAACTCCTGAGCCATTACCTCAATTGGTTCAATGTCCGATTTGGTTTTTATTCCTTGTTATTGAGCAAAATTATGGGTTATTTATTATTTCTGATAGACCAAAAAAAAAAAAAAAAAGAAAGAAAGAATACCAAGATGTAAATGAATGAAGGAGAAAAATCATGATAATACCTTGGTGGGAGTATCTAAAATCAAATCTTAGTTTGAAAAGACTTGAAGTTAATTTAGCCAGTTTGCTTTTGTTGAGTATTCAATGGGCAGAGAACAGAATGAGTTTCTGGGTTATCAATCAACTAAGCTGGCACTGAAAATTTCTTGTTCAAATAATTAGAAATTTCGATGTCAACAATACGCTTTTTATGGGTTAAAGAATTAGAAATATCCAGCAAGCCATGAAAGTTCTGCCAGTACCAACTTTTTTAATTAAAAAATTTCAAGAAGTCTTCAAAAAATCATTCAAATGTGAAAATTCTTTAAGAAAATTGGGGAAAAGTTTCTTATTAAAAATTTTATTTTATATTAGTGAGAAGAACCTAATAAATTGTTATAGAAAGTACTGATACTCTGTAAATCTTTTATATATAAAGTATTCATATTTTGATTTAGGTATTTTTCACCAATAAAATTTGAAATGAGATTTTTCCCTAGTTTCTGCAATTTTTTTTATTAGCAGTAATACAATGTGTCCAAATAAAGACAAAATGCTTATTTTTCTTTCTAGTTTAGCGTAATTAAAATTTTCTAAACCAACAAAGAAAACAAGTAAGTAAAAATTTCAAGGAAATAATGAAAATTTGTCATTACAGGCTCTTTGGGACACAGTCAACAATATTTAAGTTTGGTTCACGCTTTACAGCTTTGCAGACACGGTGTTTTCACGAAACTGCAGTAAAAGTTGTTTCATACACACATTTTTCTGACTCAAGTCAATAATATTTCGTTTTGATTTTATTTTAATGAGTTGTATTTCTTCACTATTTTCAAATTAATATAATAAAGTATACACACACATGTAAAGTTGATCAAAGAGACTCTTATATAATGAATTTTAGCCCATTATTGCCTGCCTCTTAATTGGAAAAAAATTGATTAAAAACAATAAATCTATAAAAAGAGATATAGCTGAGATAATTAAATTTATAAATACAATGGAAAAGAGGAGTTAATAATTGTGGAGAACATTTTGTATATAGTGTCATGGTAAAATAACTATGTTTCTTTGAGGACAAAAGTCTAATAAAAAAATTAATGACAAAGGAGTAAAATTGTACATGTGATTCATATTTTTTTAATTACGTTCATCTTTTCCCATTCATGTATGCTGAAACATTATATGCAGTAATTTCTGTCCATATAAAAAAATATGATTGAAAGTAGGTCTAAATTTCACTGAAAGGACGGAAATTTTCTTGGTCCACAACTTTTTTTATTGCTTAAAGAAATAGAAATTTCCATAAAGTTATGAAAGTTCTTGAGAAATTTACACTTAGGTCTTAAGAAAAACAAATCAATACTGCAAGTCTCTTAAAATCTCAAAATTATTGACAAGCCCCAAGGAACATGAGGGTGACATAATGCAATTGTGAAATTACCACCTTGCCCTTTATAATAGACAAGGAAGGACATTGACATTTAGGTGTTTTAATTGATGAGTTATGGTGTCTTGATTAACAAGTGTCGCATCATTTATTAACAACTAATGTCAACATGCATAACACATTTATTATTGACAACTAAACTAACTATATTAGAAAGTGTCACAACATTTATTAATAATTAATGTAAACTTGCACCACACACTTATTATTAGCAACTTACCTAACTATTTTGACCATTATCACGGCATGCATTAGCAGCTAATTAGTAAGCACAATGCTCATTGCACAAATCCAAAAACATTAACTCACAAACTTATATAAAGTGGTTCAGTACAAACTTGTATAATTACTATACAACTATAAAGCATCATGAGATTGAGTTTGTCTCCTCATCTTCACAGTATCATCATAAAGCCCCTGATTGGAGTACAAGCAAGATGTTTCTTTTTAAAAGTGAGTTCAATTTGGTGCGTGAATTACCATCGGTATCATTAAAGATCCATAAAGATGATCAGACCATCAACAAAATTGAAGGTAAGCTAAACCTTTGCCAACATGATATTGATGGATTCCTAAAATTCTTGGAGTCAAAGAATGACAATTAATTTCTAAACACTAAACTGATGCAACATGCATCTTCTTGGGAATCAAATGCTGGATAACTCCATCCGTTTCCAAAATTTTGTTAACAGAATTTCCATAAATCTCTCAAGGAAAAAAAAAGTTAATATCATTGTTGGTCCATACAGTTTGAAACAATCCGACTACTACAACTACATCCACCGCCGCCTTGACATGCGCAAGAGTCCTCTCATTCGACTCTCTTAGTTTAGCATGGTATTGCTCATTTTGCATTCATGGGAAATGGGGTTTGATAAAATCTAATTTTTGAATGGAGGAAAGCACTCACTGTTATTTTCACAAGCAAGGTGAAAATAAAAAGAAGCAATGAAGAACCTATACATCATATTTATTACCGTTCGAGTTCCTTCACTAACTTCTTCATTGATGAAGAGAGTCTCCCAATCTCCCCAAGCTGAGACAAGTTAGAACACACCATAAACCTCAACCAAGGTGCTACATAGTGAGGAACCCATCCAACAAAAACGCGATATTCGGCCAAGTAACTCAGTATGTTCTTTGTTCTGTAGAGGGACCAAAAATGTTTACATGTATAACTCGAATACTAGGTGAAAATTTCATATGAATAATTCAAGGAACAAACTCAAAACTTAGGGAAACATTTTGAGTTCTACCTCGTCGATGCCTGATCAGCCAAGCCACACAAATTTAAATACTCGTATCAATTAATTTTAATTTCTTTTCTATGTTAAAAATTCTTCTGGGTATAAGAAGAGACCAAAAGCTTGCATAATAAATGTTTGAAACTTTCTTACACAATTTACTTTCCAGTTTTCTCAACGCAGAAAAAAGAATAATATCCACACTAACAGAAAAATATGATTTTCTTCATTTATTTAAGTCAAAACTTGGCCTAAAAGAAAAAGGAATTAAGAGAATGCAGATAAGCAAAAAAGATTTAATCCATTTATATAAATTAAAAGAAGTAAATTATCCAAAGAAGAAAAACAAAAGGAGCGAATAAACGAAAAAGCATAATTGTTCAGTATTAAAACAGATAATCTACCCTTGAATGGGAAAAAAAAAAACCTTGCGAGCCAAAGTAATTTCTCACACATTATGGGACAGAGAAATACTATATAGCAGAAGGACGAAACCTCGACTCATGTCACACTAGCATGATAACCATGGCAATTTACACTAGCCAGTAAATGATAATCATATGCGTTCTTGAAAATTTAGCCTTCTGGTAGCAATAAATCGTTGTCCATTAGTAACACTCTACAGTCTACATCTATTTCAAAAATGGAACAAAACCAAAGGCAACACAGCAAATTTTTAAGAATTTTATTCACCTTCAAAAAGGGACTTTACTTTTCATCTTTGCTGTAATTTGAACAAGCTTGGAGCAGGAAACAGCTGCATTGCAGAAACCAAATACATCCTTGTCAAAAAAAAAAAAAAAAAAAACAGAGAAAGAAAGAAATACTCCCAACTTAAATCTCAACCAATTAAGGACAAGACCATTTGCATCCCTTGGAAACCAACGAATATGATTTTAACATCAACAAAAGTTGCAGGAAATGATATATTGATGGATTCTAAAAGCTGTTTGGAGTGAATTAAAATGATGTTAATCAATTTCTAAAGACTAAGTTGACAGAACACACATCTTCAATGTTACATATACCTTACTTCATTTACTTCTTAAACACTGACTTATTTGTTAGTGCAAGTTGATGGCTACAGAGGTAGGTGAAAAAGAAAATGTACATATTTATTACTGTCATTGAGTTCCTTCTCTGACTTCTTCATTGATGCAAAGAATCCTCCAAGCTTCCCCAGTCAACTCAGAGTGCTCTTTGTTCTGTAGATGCACAAAAAGAGTGTGTGCACGCGTGAGAGAGAGAGAGAGACTTTAAGTCAATGAAAGTTTTGCAAGAATTATAATTCAAGGAACATTGAGTCCTACCTGATAGATGCCTGATCTTCCAACCCCCACAAATTGATTTACAAACAAAAAAGTTGACAGAGCACTACATTTTTGTACTGGAAAAAGCATAACAAGGCAATAATGACGAACAAAATTAAGGGAAGGGGAGTTCCATGTAGAGCTAGATTTATCAGACCAGATCATGCAAGGGGTGATGGCTCTCAAGAATATTAAAATATCAATTAATTTGTGACTTCTTTTTTATGTATTGGAATTCCTCTTCAAGTCTAAGAAGAGACCTATACTTTGCAAAGTAATTTTTTTGAAACTTGCCCAAGTATTTGTTTTCTGATTCTTTTAACTGCAGAAGCAAAGAATAATATTCACACCAGTAGAAATATCATATTCTATTCATTTAAACCAGATACGCAAGTTTAATAGAAAAACTTAAGTTAACTTAATAGTAGTCACAATGGGAGGCACCTGATATTAGAGGAAGTGACAAATCCAAGGGCGCCAATCCCCAATTCAAGCAGCCCAACTGCTACAATGTCCATATATCGCTGCTTTGATAATTGCTTGGTATTGCTCATTCTGCATTCATGGAAAATGGACTTAATTAAAATTAGATTTAACACCAATGATAACATGTTACTGTGCACAGGTGAAAATTAAAATTAAAAAAAAAAAAGAAACTATGAAGAACCTATGCATACATCATATTTATTACAGTTATTGAGTTCCTTCTCTAACTTTTTCATCAATGCAAAGAGTTTTCCAAGCTCCCCAATCAACTCAATACTTTCTTTGTTCTGTAGATGTACAAAAAGAGTGTGTGTTTGTGTGTGTGTAACTCGTTTCATCAGTGGAAGTTGTGCCAGAATTGTGATTCAAGGAACCAACTTAAAACTTAAGGAAACATTTTCAGTCCTGCCTGATAGATTCATCAGAGCATAAATTGACAGAGCATTGCATTTTTGGACTGCAAAAAAGAACAAATATTTGTTTTCTGATTCTTTCAACTGCAGAAGCAAATAATAATATGCACATTAGTAATTAAGAGGATGAAGATAAGTATGATGACATTTTTAAAAAGTTCATTTAGATAAACTACAAGGAGTAAACCGCTCAAAGAAGCAAAACAAAAAGAATAAATAAATGTTTCATGATAAAACTGAAAAATTTAATCTTGAATAGACAAAAAACTGTGAGCCAAAATGGTTGAATATTTGTCAACATTCACAGAAATAGCATGTTGCCGTGGTTGCATTCAATGTACTCATTCTTTATGTTAATCAAAGATGCATAACAAAATTTAATGAGGCCAATAATTTTACTTCATAATTGTACCAATATATCCTTACCCAGTAGTGAAACTATAATTCTATCCCAGACAATGAAAGGAAAGTTTTAATGCAAATAACCAACTGCCTTCAGTTCAAAACAACAAAAACACACTAGAAAAACGCTACACCTCTGTATCAAAATTTCGAAATCAATGAATGTATTTTTGATAAATATCAAGTGAAAATTTGTGAATAGAAATCAGAAGCACAATAAGTGAAAACTATACCAAGTCTCAATCAACGTATGCTAACAAAGCAAAAATTTCCTAATTAATTAATGCCATCACTTCAAAAAAAAAAAAAATCAATGTAATTCAGAGAAAGAGAAAATGGAGAACAGGGGATCAAAGCATATTAATAAAATTATATATATATATATATATATAAAAGTAACCATTTTTGTTTAAAAGAAAGAACGGTGGTTTTTCTCAAAGGCTAACAAAATTTTTCATCGCCCACATCAAATTGAAACACCAATTAATTCATTACCTTGTGAATTTTCGACCACACGTGCCCTTTTGCTTTTTTTTTTTTTTTTTAAAAAGAGATTTGTCTTGGGGGAACATATTTAAGAATGAGATAAATGACAGCCAACAGAAGTAAGCAGTGCAATAATAATCATCAAAATCTATACAATATTGCAAACAAACAAAAAATCAGAACCACAAATTCACTACCATGACATAAATTTGAGACATATTTCCCAAATGGGTCCCATAGAAAATATAAGGCATGATCATCAAACAAGGAAGCAGAAATATTACGCAACAACCACTTTGTTCTCTTTAAAAATTTTCATAAGCTGTATCTGTAAAATTTTCATACGCTTATTATATATACAACATGATCATCCTAATTATTCCATTATGCTATTTAATTCTTTGCCTTAATGATATAATCATTTATTCCAATGCTGCAACTATTTACATTATATTAATGTTTTCATATATTATTGCAGGTTGTGCTGTATCAGATTATGTCAAAGAACAAGTTGCACTTAAAGCAATTGATTTGTTGCTTAGGGACAATGGGAAGAGCCTCAATGACTATCCTAACCTCCCAATTCCTGATGAAACTTCAACCATTGATGTCACAAATAATCTGATTCTACAAGAATTAAGCTATGATCGAATTGCTCTTCAATTTAAAGCTACACGATTGGCAAATTCTCTTACTAATGAATAGAAAAATATATTCGATCATGTTATGAGCTCATTAGATTCACCTACTGGAGGCTTCTTCTTTGTTCATGGTTATGATGGCACAGAGAAAACATTCTTGTGGAATGAATTGACATCTACATTACGTGGTAAAGGACAGATTGTATTGACAGTTGCATCAAGTGGCATTGCAGCAACTTTACTTCCTTCAGGTAGGACAGCTCATTCACGCTTTACAATTCCTATACAGATAACTGAGCAATCAATGTGCTCAATTAGACAAAACTCTACACTAGCGAACTTAATTGTTAGCACAAAGTTAATCATATGGGATGAAGCTCCAATGGTGCAGCGATATTGCATTGAAGCATTTGACCGTTCTTTAAAGGATATTATGCATTCTGATTTACCATTTGGTAGGAAATGCATTCTTATGGGTGGGGATTTCTGGCAAATACTTCCAGTAATACCAAAAGGCAAAAGGGCTACAATTGTTAGTGCATGTATTAGCTCTTCTATATTATGGGATCATTGCACCATCTTCAATTTGACAAAAAACATGAGGTTGGCTACTGGATCTTCAAGTACTGACATCAACCAATTAGAGTGGTTTAGTGAGTGGCTTCTAGATGTGGGCGATGGTAAGATAGGTGAATCACATGATAGTGTGTATAGTATTGAAATTCCAGATCAATTTCTACTACCAGAATTTGCAAATCCAATTGAGGCTATTGTTTCATCTACATATGCAAATCTAGAAGATAACCTTTTCAACAATGACTACTTCAATGACAGAGTAATACTAGCACCTATCATACAAGCAATGAATACGATTAACGAGTACATGTGTTCTTTATTGCCTAGTGATGCTCATGAATTCCTAAGTTGCGACTCTGTGTGTAAATCTATAGATGACAGTGATAACTTTGACAATTTGTACACAACAGAGTTCTTGAACACTATTAATAGCTCAGGTTTGCCACCTCACAAGCTTCTATTAAAGGTAGAAGCTCCTGTTATGCTATTAAGGAATATAGATCAAGCATCAGGCTTATGCAATGGAACTCAGCTACGTATCTCTAAGCTTGGAAAGAATGTCATTGAAGCAATTACATTGAATGGTTCAAACCCAAATCAAAAGGTGTTAATTCATAGGATGGACATGAACCCTTCTGAAAGTAAATGGTCATTTCACATGAGACGGAGCCAATTAATTTGAGCTTTGTAATGACTATCAACAAAAGTTAAGGCCAATCTCTTCGTCACGTTGGGGTATATCTTTCAAAGCCAGTATTCACACATGGGCAATTATATGTTGCATTATCAAATGTTAGAAGCATGGATGGTTTGAAATTATATGTCGCTACTAATACAGATGGTACGAGTAGGACCACATCAAATGTGGTGTACAAGAAAATGTTTAGGAATTTACATAGTTGATTGTATTTCCATTGTAGTATTTACTGTGTCATTGTGTTTTTTTTTTCGCCTATTTCGATTTGTAATTGAAGACAGCATGTACTTTCCCTTTGTTGACCACTCGTATGTTAAATTCTTTCCCCGCCAATGTGCTTTTATGTTATGTAGTAGTCAACTTCTTTTATTTTACCCTTTACAAAGAATCTTGCAAATTTGGTGTGCAATATTTACGACTTCATATAAATCCAAGCAGGTTTAATAGGCTTATGGAAAGAATGTGAAATAATCATATTGTTCAATAACTTGTACTGCAGGACATAAAATTCCACCAATAGATTATTTGCATGGTGATCGTCTTACTAGATGTCTTCAAATGATGGCTTGGAACAATTTGCACCGGTAACATAAAGTGAATGCGTGAATAAAACTTATATGTAATAGATGATAGTATAAAATGATGATTATTTTTTTGGCATAAACATATGGGGGAGTTCATGCTAGGTTGGCCGAAAAACAAAACCCAGAGGAAGCATCACCTATGATCTAAGCAAATGAAACGCAAAAAAGAGATATGAATTGTCCCAAAATTTGGTTTAGTAAGACAAAGCAATAGCAATAGTATTTACCTTTGTATAGATTGATCTAGGCCACCCTCCCCTGTTGCGAACCACGACGATAGTGGGTGGTTTCTAGAAGAAATGGTTGGAGAGAGACTAGTGTTTCAATTGGGACAAATCTTTTACCCATAAAGAGTGGTGATGGGGGAGCCCACCTAGATTCAACATTTTATGGGAATGAATTTGGAATGGGTAAATCGGTTGGAGGTCGAAGTGAGTATCCGAACAAGTTTGATCAAAAAGTGGCGTCATACCTGGGTCCTGAAGGAGGGGGAATCTTGGGCATCTCGTCAGAATATGCGATTCAGTGAACAACGGTCCTCCCCCAAAAGCCACTTCGCCGGAATTGCTTTTTTTTTTTTTTTTTTGCTAAATCGCCGGAATTGCTGAGAGAAAGGGTTGGGATGGAGACCGAGTGGTTGGCAAGGAAGAGGGAGAGAGAAAAGAAAGAGTTACAACGGAGATCAGTGAGTTGGCAAACAATTACTTATTTTAGTTGATGAGGTGGCGAGTTTTGGGTGCCACATGTGCATATCAGTTAAACTTAACAGTCAAAATTAATGGAGGGGCAAAATTTTTGCAATTTTTTAATTTCTGACCTGAAATTACCCCCCTAAAAAATTTTCTGATATTCATAGCTCTTACGGGAAAATTTTCAAAATAAAAGTATCATTTAACCCTTAATATTTTATAAAACTATTATCATAATATTTTATATATTAAAAATTTTAAACTTTTTCGATATTGCAATTATGAGCTGTTAAGGTCAAATTTTATCATTTTGTATTTATTTAATTATTTATTTATTTTTATACTAATATTATAAAATACTAAATTTGAATTATCCATTTTTTTATTTAATGATGAATATCAGATTCTAAGTAAAAGGAAAAAGAGAAAAATGAGAAATTCTAGAACCCTTGCTTTTTGGTCTTGAAAGTTTTCATATAAAAGCAGTGGGTATCTGAAATTTTTTGTAAGTTCAATACGACGCTAAAAATGATAAAATAAGAATAGTATCACTTCACTCTAACAATAACCAAATAAACTCATATCTCACATCGAACTTTATTCCATGTATAATTTCATAGGGGTCTGACTTTGCTTTTTTTTTTTTTTTAGGTCATTTTAGCCTGGGAGGTTTTTGCGAAAAAGCAATATATCACCCTAGAAGTGTTAGACAAAAGGATCAACGTTGTTTAAATTCAAGCGTAAAATAATCGACAAAAAAAAAAAAAGCGCATGGAAGAAGGCTGAAGATGCAAAATAAAGTATGTGATATTTTTTAGGGAAAATCACTCCTAGGTCCCAAGCAAAGAAGATAATATCAGAAAAGTCCCTGGGTGCAACCCCAAAGCGCGCATTCACAACCTGATGAGTGCGTTTTTACAACATCGAGAGACCTTTCTGATATTATCTTTCTTGCTTGGAACCTCAGAGTGATTTTTCCTATTTTTTATTCTAATTATTTAGTCATATACTATTATAAAGTCTCCATCATTGAGGAGCCAACAATGACATGAAGAAGAATCGACAAGTTACGAAGTCCATTTGGACCCATATCAATAATATTCGAGTCCCAAAATAATTATATACACATGGGCAAATTAAATGGGCCTTTGTTTTTTCATGTCAAGCTAAAATGATATAAGAGAGTAGAGAGGACGATATGAATACTACTTATAGTACAAGGTTAAACTTAAATTCAATTATCTGAGTAAATTACTATTTGATATCCTGAAAGCCCATAAATATAATTTTACCATTTACAAAGTTGAAGGTCAGCAAAAATTGCAAAAAAGATTATATTTTGATGGATTAATTTTGAAAATTGTCCAGAGTAAAATGAGGTTAATCAATTTCTAAATACTAAATCGACAGAACATGCATCTTCCAAGGACTTTTGATGCTATACATATAGTTTACTTCGCTTGCTTCTTAAACATTGTCAATAATTAATACCCAAGAAAAATTATCAAGAACTTGACTTATTTATTAGTGCAAGTTGATAGCTGAGATACGCAAATAAGGAAGTACAAGCAATAGAATAGCACAAGATAAGTTAATAACTACATAGTCATAATGGCAGGAACATGATATTAGCGAAGTGACAAATCCAAAGGCTTGAAGCAGTCCTTCTGCTGCAACTACTTCCATGATCGCTAATCTGACACATAATTTAACACCATATGCATCATATTACTGTCCCAATTAAAAGAAACTATGAAGAACCCATACATCATATTTAATACTGTTATTGAGTTCATTCTCTAACTTCTTCATTGATAGAGAGAGTCTCCAAAAACTCCCCAAGCTGAGAGAAGGTTTAGAACACACCATAAAGATGGTAAGAGAGAGCAGAGGAAGGAGTCTTTGCTTGTATGAAAATATTTAGAGTATAGAAAATTGAAAGGGAAGCCACAAACCTCAACCAAGGTACTACACACCGCAGAACCCATCCAACAAAAAAGCGATATTCAACCTAATAACTCAGTATGTTCTTTGTTCTGTCGTTGCACACAAAAAGTTTATATGTATAACTCAAATACTGGGTGAAAGTTTCACATCAATAATGCATTTTTGGACTGGAAATATCATAAGAATGAGGAACAAAATGAAGAGAGAGTATATTAAAAATCGTATTTAGCTTTTAATATAATAATTGAAACACCTCGCATTACCACTTGATTTTTCTCATTAATCATAATTTAATAATGGCTATCCATATGAAAAATCAAGATTAATAATATTAAAACCCAATACTAAATATAATTAATAAATTCGCATTTAATTAACCAATACAAATACAAGACATCATTAATCCACTAATCAAGCCACTTTGAAATTAAGACAAAATATTCACAAAATCATCAATTCAATGATTAACGAGCACAAAAAAATGATAATTAAGCTAATTAAATATAATACCAAGTATCTAACAAAGGTTTAAGCTATGTCCAACTTTTAAATACAACAAAATAAATTAATCAATATTATAAAATTCATCCTAAAAGCTAAGAATCACAAATACCATATAGATATAAAAAATGGGTGAGTAAAAACAGCCAAACTCCAAGTTCATGTCATTGCGAATTTGCTACAAAAGATTGAGAGACTTTGTCACTACCAGCCATCAAAATAACATCAAGCAAAGCAACAATATGATTCGAAAACCCAGCCATAGAAAACCACCAACAGAGATAGAATCAATAATGAAGAAGGAAACGATTGGTGAGTGACAGTTGAAAAGCAACAGAGGAGGCCACAGTTTGGAGAAGGAAAGAGCTCGTCGGAAAAAAAGGAACTGGAGGATTGGAAGTCAGAGATGGCGTGGAGCCTGACTCTGACGAAGGTTGTCGGTGGTGAGGAATAAGGTGGTTCCGCTGCTCTGTTTCAAGGTCTCTCACGGCGCTGATCTTGCGACTCCCACTCCACTAGTTCGCCGGCGACGATTCTCGGTGAAGAACGAAGGTTCGATGTTATTGGTTCTCCGAGCTCTCCCTCGTGTCGTTTCTGAGCTGTTTTCCGACAGAGGTCAACCGGCAGTGTGCTCTGGTTCAAATCTGTCACTGAAACTCTTCTTCTTCTTAGGTAGCCGGCGCTGCTGTGTCTTCTGGTCTGAGAAGCTAGCCGATGGACGACGGAGGTGAGTGGCGGTAATGGAAGGAGGAAAAGTCGCGGTGTTGGTGGGGTGGCCCGAGCTTGATGAATGTCCGACACTTCTCTGTCTCGCTCGAGCTTCCCGGTCACGCCTCCACGGCGCTCCGTCAAGCTTGGTGGTGGAACAACAGAAGTAGTGGTGTGACGGCGGTGGTGAGGTGGTGGATGGCTAGATGAAGGGATGGTAAAGAAGATGAAAACTCCCAGCTCCTCCGATCCTCGCGGCAGCTCCCGGCCTTTAGGTCTCTCCTCTCGCTCGAATGAACCTCTGAAACTGATTAAAATCTGATCTAAGTGTGGCTGCCAAAACGCTGTAGTTTGGCTAGTCTAAATTGGCATTTTGAAATTTCATGGTACCAAAATGTCATTTCTGAAATTTTGGCATATTTAATTGAAAATCCTTGCCATTGAAAACAATTAAATTAATATCAAATCCTCTCCAGAATCAATTATTAAAAGTAATTACAATTATTTTGATAATTTTATCATTTTTAGTTTTAATTTAATGTATTTACTCCTAATATCTATTTATCACAAGTAAAACATTTTTAAGCTCAATTATTATGATAAATTCCCAAATAAAATGTAAATATATATAATAAAATTAAAGATTTGTGCATTATTGACAACTGCATATTAAAACAATTATTAGACGAGACCAATAGCTTGCATAAAAAATGTATTGAAACTTTGTTTTGCAATTTACTTTCCAGTTTTGTCACAGCAGAAACAAGAATAATATCCACAATAACATAAATATATGATATTCTTCATTTAAATAAATCAAGACTTGTCCTAAAAACAAAGGGAATTAAGAGAATACAGAGAAGTAAAAAAGATTTAAGCCATTTATATCATTCAAAGGAGTATATTTTCTACAGAAGAAAACAAAAAAGAAAGAAAGAATAGTGGAATAGTTTAGGATTAAAACAAATAACTGTGAGCCAAAGTGGTTGATCTGTCGACATTCTGGACATATTTTGTTCATGAACAATATGAAACCAGAATCAAAGTACAATTCTGTTGCAAAAGAATCATTGCAACAAAGGAAAACGAAACTTGTACATCTATTGAACTCATATACAAGAGGTGTGTAATTTCACACACACTGGAAAGAATAAGCACAAAGGTATCTCACATTATGGGAAAGAGCAATAGAATATAGCAGAAGGACGAAACATTGACTCAGGTCACACGAGGATGATAACCACGAAAATTTACATACACTAGCAAGTAAATGATAATCATAGGTGTGCTTGAAAATTTAGCCTTCTTGTAGCAATTAATCGTTGTCCATTAGTAACACCCTACAGTCTACATCTATTTCAAAAATGGAAAGAAACCAAAGGCAACACAGTAAATTTTTTAAGAATTTTATTCACCATCAACAAAGGATTTTACTTTTCATCTTTGCTGTAATTTGAACAAGCTTGGAGCAGGAAACAGGCAGAAACCAAATACATTCTTGTCAACACACAAAAAAAAGAAGAAGAAGAAGAAAGAAATACTCCCAACTTAAATCTCAACCGATTAAGGACAAGACCATTTGCATCCCTTGAAAACCAACGAATATGATTTTAACATCAACAAAACTTGCAGGAAACAATATATTGGTGGATTCTAAAAGTAGTTTGGAGTAAATTAAAATGATGTTAATCAATTTCTAAAGACTAAATTGATAGAACACACATCTTCACTGTTACATATACCTTACTTCATTTACTTCTTAAACACTGACTTATTTGTTAGTGCAAGTTGATGGCTAGAGAGGTAGGAGAAAAAGAAACTATACATATTTATTACTATTATTGAGTTCCTCCTCTGAATTGTTCATTGATGCAAGAGAGTCTTCCAAGCTCCCCAGTCAAGTCAAAGCGCTCTTTGTTCTGTAGATGCACAAAAAGAGTTGTATGTGTGTGCGTGTGTGTGTGTGTGAGAGAGAGAGGGGGGGGGGCTTTAGTCAATGAAAGTTTTGCAAGAATTATAATTCAAGGAACATTGAGTCCTACCTCATAGATGCCTGATCTTCCAACCCCATCCCCCACAAATTGATTTACAAACAAAAAAGTTGACAGGGTAATGCATTTTAGTATTGGAAAAAGCATAACAAGGTAAGAATGAGGAAAAAAAATTAAGGGAAGGGGAGTTCCGGTTGGAGCTAGATTTATCATATCAGATCATGCAAGCAGTGACTCAGCAGAGTAATTTTTTTTAAACTTGCTCTAAGTATTTGATTTCTGATTATCTTAACTGCAAAAGCAAAGAATAATATTCATGCCGGTAGAAATATCAGATTCTATTCATTTAAGAAAATTAAGACCTTACCCAAAGGAAAAGGGAATTAATTAAGAGGATGAAGATAAGTAAGAAGACATTTTTAAAAAATCCATTTAAATAAACTACAAGAAGTAAACTCACTCAAAGAAGAAAAACAAAAGGAATAATTAAATTCATAGAATAATTATTTTCAGGATAAAATGGAGTAATTTAACCTTGAGTAGATGAAAAACTTTGCCAGCCAAAATGGTTGATTTGTCAACATTCTCTGTACCACCAGGTTGCCCTGCATATTATGCGCCTGATTTCAGCCTTATTCAAAAAATAAAAACAGAATGAGGACAATAATTTTACTTCATAACTGAAGTAATATATCCTTACCAACGAAAAGAATTTTCACCAGAGAATGAAGATTTTACATGTTCAGCTGCATTATTTTAATTTCTCCATCCCAACACAGACACTTGGCATGAATAAAATGGTTGAGTGCAAATAATCAACCACTTTGATCAGTTCCAACAACAGTATTGCTCATTCTGCATTCATGGAAAATGGGGTTAATTAAACATAGATTTAACACCAATGAAACCATGTTACTGTGCCAAGGCAGGAAAAAAAAACTATGAAGAACATATACATAAATCATATGTAATACTGTTATTGAGTTCCTTCTCTAACTTTTTCATTGATGCAGAGAGTCTTCCAAGCTCCCCAGTCTACTCAGTACTTTCTTTGTTCTGTATATGTACAAAAAGAGTGTGTGTAACTCGTTTACTCAGTGGAAGTTTTGCCAGAATTGTGATTCTAGGAACCAACTTAAAACTTGAGGAAACATTTTCAGTCCTGCCCGATAGATTCATCAGAGCAAAAATTGACAGAGCAATGCATTTTTGGACTGGAAAAAAGAACAAATATTTGTTTTCTGATTCTTTCAACTGCAAAAGCAAATAATAATATATACACTAATAATTAAGTGGATGAAGATAAGTATGATGACATTTTTAAAAAGTCCATTTAGATGAACTGCAAGGAGTACACTACTCAAAGAAGCAAAACAACAAGAATAAATAATGCACAGGATAATTATTTCAGGATACAACTAAAAAATTTAACCTTGAATAGACAAAACACTTTATGAGCCAAAATGGTTGAATATTTGTCAACATTCACAGCACTACCAAATTGCCCTGGTAGCATTCAATGTACTCATTCTTTATGTTAATCAAAGATGCATAACAAAATTTAATGAGGCCAATAATTTTATCTCATAATTGCAGCAATATATCCTTACCCAATAGTGAGACTATAATTCTATCTCAGACAATGAAATGAAAATTTTAATGCAAATAACCAACTGCCTTTAGTTCGAAACGACAAAAACACACTAGAAAAATGCTCCACCTCTGTATCACAATTTTGAAATCATTGAATGTATTTTTGATAAATATCAAGTGAAAATTTGTGAATAAAAATCAAAAGCACAATAAGTGAAAACTATACCAAGTCATAATCAACATATGCAAACAATATTTACTCCTAGGTCAGTGATAATAGTCGAGTTCTCTGAACAGAAATTTCCTAATTAATTAATGTCATCACTTAAAAAGAACTCAGAATGTAACTAGGAGAAAGAGAAAATGGAGAACAGGGGATCAGAGCATATTAATAAAATTATATATATATATATATATATATATAAGTAACCATTTTTGTTTAAAATCCTCAAAGGATAACAAAATTTTTCATTGCCCACATCAAATTGAAACACCAATTAATTCATTACCTCATCAATTTTTGGCCACACGTGCCCTTTTGCTTTTTATTTTTTGTTTTTTTAAAGAGATTTGTATTGGGGGAACATATTTAAAAAAAATAATAAATGACAATAATCAATAAAATCTATACAATATTGCAACAAAAAAAAAATCAGAACCACAAATTCACTACCATGACATAAATTTGAGACATATTTCCAAAACGGGTCCCATAGAAAATATGAGGCATGATCATTGGATTAGGAGCAGACATATGAATCATAGTAATAGAATATTATATATATATATATATATATATTACGCACCAACCACTTTGTTCTTTAAAAATTTTCAGGTCTTTTTGTGTAAAATTTAAGAATAAGAAGTAAGAGATACCTATGAAAATATGAAAGGAAGTGTATTAGTGAGAGAGGTCATTTTGTTTGATAATGTGTAGAAATTTGAGTTGCAAGGGGTGACAGATGAAGTCATCATATCATGAGATTCTTAAAATTAATAGTAACCAACTCCATGGGAGAAGGTTGAGAGACACCAGAATTCTTAAGTTGCTTTGTGGGAGGGATTCCATCTTCAACCCAAATATCTGCAACCCTCTTTCTCTTTTGACCCGGCTCTGAGTAATATATTAGGTGTGCTCCACATGCTTTTGCAGGGACTTCGCAATAGTCTTTCTTCTCACCATCCCAATATTTCAAAAAGAATTCACATCGAATCTTACCATCATTACCTATCCCATCAACATAGGAGCCCCTTTTCACTGGCCATAGCAACACGTGATCCTGATTCAATGCAGGATAACGTAACATGTGACAACTATGCATCTCGAAGAATTTGCGGTAAAAATGATCATGAGAGAAATAACAAAGAACTTTCATTAATTGCTTTGAGGCGAGATGAGGAGCTATGCAGCAAATAAATAAAGAATGTGATCGTCTAGGATTGCAAGTAAATTCGGTTGCATTGAAAGCCTCTATCATAGGTTTATATTCCATCCACTCTGGAACTCTACTTCCTGGGTAACAAGTTATAGGACGAGGATGAAAAATATAAGGATACCGTCCACCTGCTTTTGCCATTGAGGAAAGAGTTAATTCTTGAATATAGCGAAGTGAACGCTCATTCAATTTTTCACAGTTACCGAAGTCCAAGACACATGGCCTCTGAACTGGAGAGTCAGAGGATACAGTCTCCAATAATGTGCATTCGTTGGCATGTAATTGCACAAGGGAGGGAGGAAGTCCAAGTATATACTTAAGACTTTTGCACCTATTCAGGTTAATGTATTTCAACCTTGAAAGATGGTGGACGCAAGCTGGCAACGTCTCCACAGCAGAGTCATACAATGATAAAGATTCTAACCTTGTCAAGGCCTTGATATTGTCAGGGATTTCCGACAAGCAACTCCACCCATCCAAACATAGGTCTGTTAAATTACGCCAACCATCAAAAAGGGAGCGTAGCTGCTCTATGTCAATTACTTGCTTGAGATTGGAAACTTTAAACTTCTCAAGATTTGTAAAGTGACGCAGCTCAACTATTGAAAGACTCCCTACTATACCATCAACAATTACAATTTTAGCAAGTTCTGTGAGATCGGTTGGCAAATTCAATATTTTCACTTCAGTTCGATGAAGCACTATTCCCCTCAATTTTTTTGATGACAAACATAATTTCTCGAGGCAACAAGAGTTAGCACGAAGGTCAGAGAAAGACTCTAAATGAGTCTCACTTTCAATACTCTTTAATTTTGAGCAATTAGATACATCCATTTTAATAATTCTGGGGAGAGATAAAATAGATGGATGAATACTCCTCAAACTTTTACAATATTGGAGAATTACACTTTCAAGCCTGTGTGCCATCGAGAGATCAAGCAACTCTATCAATTGTTTGGACTCACTCAAATTTATTGTCTTTAGGTTTCCAAGATCCTATGTTCACAATGAAAAGAAAACAATTACCTAAATTAAAAATCCCTAATAAATTTAATTAAGTTGAAGGCATATAAAAAATACATTCGCATATACGTACCTGTTTTCCATCCCAAAGCCTTTTAACGTTGCTATTTTTCATGTGAAGTTGAACAAGGTTTTCAAGATAAAATCCCGATGGCAGAGTTTCCAATGGATAATGATCCCAATGGAGATACCTCAATTTATTAGGCAAAGAGTCAAGATCAGAAAGAGATATATATGTTCTACTGTGAGACCTCCCTAGTGTAGAAGAGAAAATTTTGAGGAATCTTAAATGTCTCATCTTTGCAAAAGTGTCGGCTCTCACTTGTATAGGTTTTATTTGAACCACGTCCAATATAATGCCTTCAATTTCATCCGTTCCCTAGACCAAAAAAAAAAAAAAAGGAAATAAATATTAAACTTGTGAAAAAACTTTCAAAAGTAAAAATGAAAGAAATGAATTGATGTATCTTTTTCCCATACCATGTTACTTTTCAATACATCATAGATTTCGTCTGCATCTTTTAATCGGCTACGTCTTTCAGGAGGTATCATACCGTCTCCACGAACTATTTGCTCAGCCATTTCTCGTATCAAATCATGCATTACAATACGGCCACAGCAATCTAACTTAATGAGAGCTTTTTCTATAAGATGTTGTATTCCACTAACTGCTTCAAAACCCCAAGCCTCTTGATCAGAAGTAATTTTATCCTTTTTTCCTCCAATGAAAAAATATGCGATGTCTAAAAATATTTTCTTCTCTGAAGCATTTAATCCATCATAACTTATCTTCAGTATATTTTGAATTCGCTTATGAGAATTCTTTTTGAGTTCTCTAAGCTGACTTTCCCAATATGCTTTATCTCTAGAATGAAAATGGGAACCCAAAACTTCTAAAGCTAAAGGAATTCCTTTAGCAATGGCCACTGTCTTTTCTGATAGCTCTTGATATCCCATTTTAGGATGACTTTGATTAAAGGCATGTATACTAAAGAGTTCAAGTGATTCTTCTAAACTCAATTCATTGACTTCATGTATGAATTGGTCATGAATCCCCCCACTCCAAAGAACATGCTTGTTCCTACTTGTTACAATGACCCTGCTGCCTGGACCCAAGTGAAGACATTGTTGTCCAGCCAAATCTTTTAGTTTATTTGAATCATCCACATCATCAAGCACAATTAAGACTTTTTTCCGTTGCAGCAATCTCAATACATGGTTCATCTCTATGTTATCCTTTTGGCCTAATAACTTAGAGAAAAGTTCTTCACGCAGAGAACTCAAACCATCAGCCTTTGTTAATTTCTCTCTCACATTTTCTAAGAAGCAATGACTTTCAAATTGAGACTTGAATTTGTCAAATATAGCACGAGCAAGGGTTGTTTTGCCTATCCCTCCCATGCCCCATATCCCAACAATTCGGACTTTCAGTGACTCAATTTCCATTAATGTTTCAATTCTAGTGAGATTTTCATGAGATCCAATGAGCCTACATTTTGGCACAATTGGTGTATTTTCTTCCACCTTTTTCAAGACATGTTCGACTATTGCATCAATGAGTTTGGGCTCGTTTCTAACATATAAAAGACAAAAAGAGAAAAGAAACAAAATTACAAGCTGCCCAAGATAAAGTAATAAATCCACATACATAATTCGATATAACTTCAGCATATTTAAGTCAAATATGGGGGCGAACTAAGTAAAAGCTTAACAAAATTGGGACTCTATAAAATTATGTATTGAATAATAGAAACAAACTTACTGAAATTTTGATGAATCATAACCAGATAAGTTAGCAGATTTTTTCAAGACAGATCTCCAAATTTCCACATTATCCTTGAACTTCTCTTCATGAAGAGTGTATGCCTTGTTGACCAGCTTCCTTACATTCCATGATTTTGACAAGCTCTTCCAAGCACCATCTTGAGGAAGCATAATCTTTTGAGAATATAATCAAAGCAATCATGGATCCTTCTATTGCTTTTACAAGTGCTGATGATATTTCTTCTCCTCTCTCGAGCCTGTCATCCACATAGACATCTATGCCCTTTCGACGCAACTTCTCTTCCAAATGGCTGAGAAAACCAAATCTGACGTCTGGACCCCTGAAGCTGATGAAAACATCATATTTTCCACATGGGACCTGGGAAGAAGAAGCAGAAGCAGCCATTGCTGGGGGAACAAAAACGAAAAACAATGTTTTATAGATGGACGTTGTTGATTATTTCAGAAAAAGAGCAGAAAAAACAACGTGCAAGAAGTTATAAAATGAAGGAGCAAGACCATATTAATAATAGTATAATACCTTGGTGGGAGTGGCTAAATCAAATCTGAGGTTGAAGACTTGAAGTTGATTTGGCGAGTTCGCTTATCTTGGGAATTCGATCGGCACAACAGAAAAATGAGAAAGAGAGTGTTGAGCCTTTATTAGCATTTAAGAGGCAACAATCAGCTAACAAGTTGTCTGAGGAAATTTTTTTTTGTACAAAGTAGGCCGAAACTTCCACGAAATAATGAAAACGTGTCCGTGGCTCTTTTAATTTTGACTCCAAGTCAACAGCGCTTTTTTTTGGGTTTTTCTTTTCTTGTTTTTAAAAATTAGAAATTTTCGTTCCCGTCCCGTGAGATTCTTTTCCTTTTTTTGTTTCTGTACCAAACCTTAAAAAAAAAAAAAAGGTAAAGTGCTTAGAAATTTCAGCGGAAGGGAATTTTTTTGTTGTTTCTTGCTTGAATAAGGATTTTTCACTTGCTATTGAAATCTTATCGAAGCCAACTTGTCAATGAGAGAGGATTGAAGATCCGTGAGAGCTAGCGTCAAATCTCAAACCAAAACTTTAAATTGAAAAGACATAAAGTTAATATGGCGATATGATAACCATTGAGCATTCACTTTGTGTCTCGTTGGACATTTCTTTCTTTTTTTTTTCAATAAAATGATTAATTATATAAAATGAAAATAATTATATAGCTAAAAGTTGAAATAACTGTATTTAGGGAAGAGGGAGTCAGGAGTCATCACTTATATAAAAAGAATAAGTAGAAAAAGATTGAAGCATCAAGTTTGTATCATTTCCTAAAGTACAACTGAAATTAAAATGAATAGGGGACTATTGAGCAAATTTACGGGTTGTTGATTATTTTTTATTAAAAAAAATAAAAAGAAAGAATATCAAGTACTTCCTCCTATTCTAAATATAAGACAGAGTTGATTTTTTTTGTTAGAGATTAATAAAGCTAAATAAATTATTTAATTATATCATATGTTGTATATCCTTAGATTATATATTAGTTTATTAGTTAAACTAATTAGTTTTGAAAATAATAAAAATATTAATATTCTAAAATAATTTAATTAGTTTCTTTAATCTCTTAAAAAAAAATTTATTTTATATTTAAAATCGAATGGAATAGTAAACGAATGAGGGAGAAAAATCATGGTAATACCTTTGTGGGAGTATTTAGAGTCAAATCTTAGTTTGAGAAGACTTAGAAGTTAATTTGGCGAGTTTGCTTTTGTTGCGTATTCAATGAGTAGAACAGAAAAATGAGTTTCTGAGTTGTAAATCAACTAAGTTGGCAGTGGAAATTTCTTGTTCAAAGAATTAGAAATTTCCAAGTCAACTACATGCTTTTTATTGGTTAAAGAATTAAAAATGTCCAGCAAGCCATGAAAGCTCCGTCGGTGCGAACTTTTTTTCCCGTGTTTATTCTTGTTTAAGGTGGTAGAAATTTCCTGTACCAACCCGCCAAAAAAAAAAGAGTATGAAGAAATTTCTATGGACATGTGTTTTACTTCAAGTCAAATGTTTATAATTTTATTTTAAGGAGATTTATTTTCTCCAAAGCTTCTTCATATTATTATGTGATTATTTTTGAGACTATTGATTAGTTATGACGATTCAATAATTGAGGCTTTAATTTCCTTTGAATAGTATATATACTTGCCGTTCAAAACTTATATGTGTAATAACTTTGGTCAGTGTTAAATATTTGATTTGAATATAAATTAAGATTAAAAAGAAAATCGAAATGATCCTAAAATGAAAAAAAGAAATTATCAATTTAAATATTAAAATCATAAATTAATATAGGCCACAAAGCCTGTCAAGGGCTCATGACGTGGTCTGATTAGAGCTTGACCAAGTCTATTATGTTTTGAAAAAATGCCAAACTATTTTGTTAAAATCTAGCATGTAAACTTTCAGGTATGGTCAATTTACACATTAAGAAATAAAATTAAATTTTTATTCTATATATAATATTTATATCATATTTTTATGATACATTTTGGATAATTTGGATTGAGTTATTGTAATTTTAGATTGATTTATTTAATATGGCCTTTTTTTTTTTTTGCCTATTTGAAGACCTAGACCTATTTTCTAACAAAGACTTGTGTTTCATCTATTTAGCACTTTCACCTATTAGCCTATTTGATGTTTTAAAAAGGGGAAATCCCTTAAAAAGAACTTTTAACTGAATTTATAAATTCTCGTTTAGTCACTAGTATTTCTACAGGATTTTTGAAATTTAGAGCACCTTTCTATCTTTTCATGATTTAAAAGTTGTTTTCAAGGGATTTTCCCTTTTAAAAATGCATGTTTTCTTAAAATAACCTGTTCAGTGTAAAGTTTGGTCTGATATGATCCGTTTCCACTTTTAATAATGAATGTGTGAATTCCTCGTAAGTGATGGAGGGCAAAAGAATAGACTTTTGTCAATGTAAAAAATTTGATCCAAAAATTAAGTTAAAAGGAAAACCAATATCATCTTAAAAATAAAAATAATAAATAAACATGTCAATTCCTTTTTTTTTCCTCGGGCCATAAACATGTCAATTCAGGCTCAAGTTAAAGCTTCATCTAAGCACATAGACAGCCAATTTGCTGGTTGAACCCTGATGGGATCTAACGTCTAAAATTTTTTAATCGATATCTAACGTCTAAAATAAAATCACATCTTAGCTTGAAAAAGACAAAGTTAATGTTAATCTGACGATATGTTAACTTCTGAACATTCAGAAGTTGGCCAAAAAAAAAAAAGAACATTAACATAAATTGGTGGACATTTCCTATTTAATGTGAGAAGAAATTTCAACGAAAATAACAAAAAAGACAAAAGTTTGGTCATAGACTCTTTTTTCTCACCAAGTCAAAAAATATGTTATCTTTTGGGTTTTTAATTAAAAAAATTTAAGAAGTCTTCAAAAAATCCTTCAAATGCGAAACTTTCTTAAGAAAATTGGGGAAAGTTTTCCTATTAAAAATTATACCATATGGTCCTAAATATAAAATAAAGTTTATTTTTTTTTTGGAGAGGTTAAGGAAGCTAAGTAAATTACTTTAAAATATTTATACTTGTAATTTTTTCTCGAAACTATTTTACCTAACTTAGAAACTAATATATAATTTAAGGATACATAACATTTAATATTATTAAGTAACTTATTTAGCTTCCTTAATCTCTTCAAAAAAATCAATTATGTCCTATATTTAGGACCGAAGGGAGTATCTTATATTAGTGAGAATGACCTAATAAATTATTATACTTAGAAAGTATTGATACTCTATAAATTTTTGTATACAAAGTACTGAAATTTTAATTGAGGCATTTTTCACCGATAAAATTTTAAATATGAGATTTTTACCCAGTTTCTCCAATTTTTGTAAGACTTGTTATTGGCAATTGAATAAGTGTGGCCCGAATAAAAAAAAATCTTTTTTTTTCCCTTTCTAGTTTAAGGTAATTAAAAATTTTCTAAACCAATGAAGATAAAAGTAAGTAAAAATTTCAAGAAAATAATGAAAATCTGTTATTACTGACTCTTTTGGACCCAATTAACAATATTTAGTTTGGTTCACACTAAACATTTTTTTGACTCAAGTCAATAATATTTCGTTTTGATTTTATTTTAATGAGCTTTATTCATCCCCAAGGATTTCTTCACTATTTCCAAATACACTGAAGTATATACGCACATGTAAAGTTGATTAAAGAGAATCTTCTATAATGAGTGTTAGCTCGTTATTGCCTTCCTCTTAAATGAAAAAATTATATTAAAAACAATCAATCTATAAAAAGAGATATGGCTTAGATAATTAAACTTATAAATACAATGGGAAAGAGGAGTTAATAATTGTATAGAACATTTTTTATATCGGATCACAGAAAAATAACTATGTTTCTTTGAGGACATAAGTCTAATAACAAAATTAATAACATAGGAGTAAAATTGTACATGTGATTTATATTTTTTTAATTATGTTCATTTTTTCCTATTCATGTATGCTGAAACATTTTATGCAGTAAGTTTTGTCAATATGGGAAAAAAAAACAATTGAAAGGAAAATTTCCTAGTTCACCACTTTTTTGCGTAAAGAATTAGAAATTTCCATGAAGTCATAAAAGTTATTGGAAAATTTATACTTAGGTCCCAATAAAAACAAACAAATACTGCAATGTCTCTTAAATCTCAAAATTACTAAACATAGGGTAAAATAATGGGGAGTAATGAGGGTAAGAATGTCTTTTCCATCTTTGCCGTATTTTGTACAAGCCTGGGGCAGGAAGCAACTGCATTGCACAAAGCAGATATATCCTTGTCAACACAAAAGATTGAGATACTCCCAACTTAAAGTCTGAACAAGGTAATAATAAGACCATCACGAAGTCCCTCTTAGAGTATATAAGGAAATTATCTGTTTAAAATTTAAATTCAATTATCCGAGTAAATTGCCATCTGATATCCTGAAACCCTATAAATATAATTTTACCATTTACAAAGTTGAAGGTCAACAAAAATTGCAAAAAAGATTATATTTTGATGGATTAATTTTGAAAATTGTTTGGAGTAAAATGAGGTTAATCAATTTCCAGAGACTAAATTGCCAGAACATGCATCTTTCAAGGACTTCAATAGCTTACTTCACTTGCTTCTTAAACTTTGTCAATAATTAATACACAAGAAAAATTATCAAGAGCTCAGCTTATTTGGTAGTGCAAGTTGATAGCGAGAAGCACAAATCAGTAAGTACAAGTAATAGAAAAGCACAAGGTAAGTTCAACCTAGTAACTCAGTACGTACGTTCTTTGTTCTGTAGTTGCACACAAAAAATTTACATGCATAACTCGAATACTGGGTGAAACTTTCATATGAATAATGCACTTTTGGACTGGAAAAATCATAAGAATGAGGAACAAAATAAGAAGAGGAGTGAGAATATTAAAAAGGAGGAATATCGCAAATAAAGCTTTTACCTTTCCAAAAAAAATAAAGGGAAGGGGAGTTCCACGTGGAGCAATAGATTGCAGATCATTGACAAACCACATATTAAAATAAATTTGAGAGAAGACCAATAAGTTGCACAAAAAATGTATTGAAACTTCCTTTTACAATTTACTTTGCAGTTTTGTCACAGCAGAAAGAAAGAAGTACTCCCAACTTAAATCTCAACTAATTAAGGACAAGACCATTTGCATCCCTTGAAAACCAACGAATATGATTTTAACATCAACAAAACTTGCAGGAAACAATATATTGATGGATTCTAAAAGTTGTTTGGAGTAAAATGATGTTAATCAATTTCTAAAGACTAAATTGACAGAACACACATCTTTACTATTACATATACCTTACTTCATTTACTTCTTAAACACTGACTTATTTGTTAGTGCAAGTTGATGGCTAGAGAGGTAGGTGAAAAAGAAACTATACATATTTATTACTGTTATTGAGTGCCTCCTCTGACTTGTTCATTGATGCAAAGAGTCTTCCAAGCTCCTCAGTCAAGTCATAGCGCTCTTTGTTCTGTAGATGCACAAAAAGAGATGTATGTGTGTGTGTGTGAGAGAGAGAGAGACGTTTAGTCAATGAAAGTTTTGCAAGAATAATTAAATGCATAGAATAATTATTTCAGGATAAAACGGAGTAATTTAACCTTGAGTAGATGAAAAACTTTGCTAGCCAAAATGGTTGATTTGTCAACATTCTTTGTACCACCAGGTTGCCCTGCATATTATGTGCCTGATTTCAGCCTTATTCAAAAAATAAAAACAGAATGAGGACAATAATTTTACTTCATAACTGAAGTGATATATCCTTACCAATGAAAAGAAAGGTAACACAGTAAATTTTACTTTTTCACCAAAGAATGAAGATTTTACATTTTCAACTGCATTATTTTAATTTCTCCATCCCAACACAGAAACTTGGTATGAATAAAATGGTTGAGTGCAAATAATCAACCACTTTGATCAGTTCCAACAACAAAATTTTGAAATCTTCTTCTTCTTCTTGCTTTTTTTTTGGACTGAGAAAAATTTTAAGATCACTGAATGTTTGTTTGATAAGTATTAAGTGAAAATTTGTGAATAGAAATCACAAGCCTAAAAATGATTAGCACAGACTATACCATGTCACAATCTATGTATCCAAACGATATTTACTGCTAAGTGAGTAATAACACTCAAGTAATAACATTATCAAGAGCTTCGCTTATTAGTTGGTTCAAGTTGATAGAGAGCTAGCTGCTAAACCAGATACGCAAGTTTAATAGAAAAACATAAATTAACTTAATAGTAGTCACAATGGTAGGCACCTGATATTAGAGGAAGTGACAAATCCAAAGGCTCCAATCCCCAATTCAAGCAGCCCAACTGCTACAAATTCCATAGGTATTGCTCATTCTGCATTCATGGAAAATGGGGTTAATTAAACATAGATTTAACACCAATGAAACCATGTTACTGTGCCAAGGCGGGGAAAAAAAAAAGAAACTATGAAGAATATATACATACATCATATTTAATATATACTGTTATTGAGTTCCTTCTCTAACTTTTTCATTGATGCAGAGTCTTCCAAGCTCCCCGATCTACTCAGTACTTTCTTTGTTCTGTATATGTACAAAAAGAGTGTGTGTGTGTGTGTGTGTAACTCATTTACTCAGTGGAAGTTTTGCCAGAATTGTGATTCAAGGAACCAGCTTAAAACTTGAGGAAACATTTTTAGTCCTGCCCGATAGATTCATCAGAGCAAAAATTGACAGAGCAATGCATTTTTGGACTGGAAAAAAGAACAAATATTTGTTTTCTGATTCTTTCAACTGCAGAAGCAAATAATAATATATACACTAATAATTAAGTGGATGAAGATAAGTATGATGACATTTTTAAAAAGTCCATTTAGATGAACTGCAAGGAGTAAACTACTCAAAGAAGCAAAACAAAAAGAATAAATAATGCACAGGATAATTATTTCAGGATAAAACTAAAAAATTTAACCTTGAATAGACAAAACACTTTGCGAGCCAAAATGGTTGAATATTTGTCAACATTCACAGCACTATCAAATTGCCCCGGTAGCATTCAATGTACTCATTCTTTATGTTAATCAAAGATGCATAACAAAATTTAATGAGGCCAATAATTTTACCTCATAATTGCAGCAATATATCCTTACCCAATAGTGAGACTATAATTCTATCTCAGACAATGAAATGAAAATTTTAATGCAAATAACCAACTGCCTTTAGTTCGGAACGACAAAAACACACTAGAAAAATGCTCCACCTCTGTATCACAATTTTGAAATCATTGAATGTATTTTTGATAAATATCAAGTGTTTGTGAATAGAAATCAGAAGCACAATAAGTGAAAACTATACCAAGTCATAATCAACATATGCAAACAATATTTACTACTAGGTGAGTGACAATAGTCGAGTTCTCTGAACAGAAATTTCCTAATTAATTAATGCCATCACTTAAAAAAAACTCAGAATGTAACTAGAAGAAAGAGAAAATGGAGAACAGGGAATCAGAGCATATTAATAAAATTATATATATATATATATAAGTAACCATTTTTGTTTAAAATCCTCAAAGGATAACAAAATTTTTCATTGCCCACATCAAATTGAAACACCAATTAATTCATTACCTCATCAATTTTTGGCCACACATGCCCTTTTGCTTTTTATTTTTTATTTTTTATTTTTTGTTTTTTTAAAGAGATTTGCATTGGGGGAACATATTTAAGAAAATAATAAATGACAATAATCAATAAAATCTATACAATATTGCTAAAAAACAAAAATCAGAACCACAAATTCACTGCCATGACATAAATTTGAGACATATTTCCCAAACGGGTCCCATAGAAAATATGAGGCATGATCATTGGACTAGGGAGCCGAGATATGAATCATAGCAATAGAATATTATATATATATATATATATATATTACGCACCAACCACTTTGTTCTTTAAAAATTTTCAGGTCTTTTTGTGTAAAATTTAAGAATAAGAAGTAAGAGATACCTGTAAAAATATGAAAGGAAGTGTATTAATGAGAGAGGTCTTTTTGATTGATAATGCGTAGAAATTTGAGTTGCAAGGAGTGACAGACGAAGTCATCATATCATGAGATTCTTGAAATTAATAGTAACCAACTCCATGGGAGAAGGTTGAGAGACACCATAATTCTTAATTTGCTTTGTGGGAGGGATTCCATCTTCAACCCAAATATCTGCAACCCTCTTTCTCTTTTGACCCGGCTCCGAGTAATATATTAGGTGTGCTCCACATGCTTTTGCAGGGACTTTGCAATATTCTTTCTTCTCAACATCCCAATATTTCAGAAAGAATTCACATCGAATCTTACCATCATTACCTATCCCCTCAACACAGGAGCCCCTTTCCACAGGCCATAGCAACACATGATCCTGATTCAATGCAGGATAACATAACATGCGAGAACTACGCATCCCGAAGATTTTGCGGTCAAAACGATCATGAGAGAAATAACAATGAACTTCATCTAATTCCTTTGAGGCGAGATGAGGAGCTATGCAGCAAATAAATAAATAATATGATCGTCCACGATTGCAAGTAAGTTCGGTTGCATTGAAAGCCTCTGTCATAGGTTTATATTCCATCCACTCTGGAACTCTACTTCCTGGGTAACAAGTTATAGAAGGACGATGATTATGAGGATACCGTCCACCTGCTTTTGCCATTGAGGAAAGAGTTAATTCCTGAATATAGCGAAGTGAACGCTCATTCAATTTTTCACAGTTACGGAAGCCCAAGACACGTGGCCTCTGAACTGGAGAGTCAGAGGATACAGTCTCCAATAATGTGCATTCGTTGGCATGTAATTTCATAAGGGAGGGAGGAAGTCCAAGTATATACTTAAGACTTTTGCACCTATTCAGGTTAAGGTATTTCAACTTTGAAAGATTGTGGACGCAAGCTGGCAATGTCTCCACAGCAGAGTCAGTCAATGATAAAGATTCTAACCTTGTCAAGGCCTTGATATTGTCAGGGATTTCCGACAAGCAACTCCACCCATCCAAACATAGGTCTGTTAAATTACGCCAACCATCAAAAAGGGAGCGTAGCTGCTCTATGTCAATTACTTGCTTGAGATTGGAAACTTTAAACGTCTCAAGATTTGTAAAGCGACGCAGCTCAACTATTGAAAGACTCCCTACTATACCATCAGTAATTGCAATTTCAGTAAGTTCTGTGGAACCTGTTGGCAAATTCAATATTTTCACTTCCGTTCGATGAAGAACTATTTCACTCAATTTTTTTGATGACAAACATAATTTCTCGAGGCAACAAAAGTCAGCACGAAGGTCAGAGAAAGACTCTAAATGAGTCTCACTTTCAATACTCTCTAATTTTGAGCAATAAGATACATCCATTTTAATAATTCTGGGGAGAGATAAAATAGATGGATGAATACTCCTCAAACTTTCACAATATTGGAGAATTACACTTTCAAGCTTGTGTGCCATTGAGAGATCAGGCAACTCAATCAATTCTTTGGACCGTCTCAAATTTATTTTCTTTAGGTTTCCAAGATCCTATATTCACAATGAACAAACAATTACCTAAATTAAAAAGCCCTAATAAATTTAATTAGGTTGAAGGCATATAAAAAATACATTCTCATATACGTACCTGTTTTCCATCCCAAAGCCTTTTAACATTGCTGTTTTCCATGTGAAGTTCAACAAGGTTTTCAAGATAAAATCCTGATGGCAGAGTCTCCAATGGATAATGATCCCAATGGAGATACCTCAATTTATTAGGCAAAGAGTCAAGATCAGAAAGAAGATCTATATATGTCCTACTGTGAGACCTCCCTCGTATAGAAGAGAAAATTTTGAGGAATCTTAAATGTCTCATCTTTGCAAAAGTGTCGGCTCTCACTTGTATAGGTTTTATTTGAGCCACATCCAATATAATGCCTTCAATTTCATCCGTTCCCTGGACCAAAAAAAGAAATAAATATTAAACTTATGAAAAAACTTTCAAAAGTAAAAATGAAAGAAATGAATTGATGTATCTTTTTCCCATACCATGTTACTTTTCAATACATCATAGATTTCGTCTGCATCTTTCAATCGGCTACGTCTTCCAGGAGGTATCATACCGTCTCCACGAACTATTTGCTCAGCCGTTTCTTGTATCAAATCATGCATTACAATAATACGGCCACACCTATCTAACTTAATGAGAGCTTTATCTATAAGATTTTGTATTCCACTAACCGCTGTGAAACCACAAGCCTCTAGCCCACGAGTAACATCATGCTTGTCGGTACCCACAAAAAAAAATGCAATGTCTAAAAATATTTCCTTGCCCATACGATCCAATCCATCATAACTTATCTTCAATATCTCTTGAATTTTCTCATGGGGATACCTCTTGAGTTTGCTAAGCTCACTTTCCCAATATGGTTCATCTCTAGAATGAAAATGGGAACCCAAAACTTCTAAAGCTAAAGGAATGCCTTGAGCAATGGCTACTGTCGTTTCTGATAGCTTTTGATATCCCATATTGGGATGACTTTTGTTGAAGGCATGTCTGTAAAAAAGTTCAAGTGATTCTTCAAAATTTAATGCGTTGACTTCATGTATATATTGGTCATGAATCCCTCCACTTCTAAGAACATGCCTGTTCCTACTTGTTACAATGACCCTGCTGCCTGGACCCAAGTGAAGATATTGTTGTCCAGCCAAATCTTTTAGTTGCTTTGAATTATCCACATCATCAAGCACAATTAAGACTTTTTCCCCTTGCAGCCATCTCATTGCCTGGTTCATGTCTATGTTATCCTTTCGGTCTAATAACTTAGAAAAAAGCTCTTCACACAAAGAATTCATTGATTTTTCTCTTACATTTTCTAAGAAGCAACAACGCCTTTTAAATCCACGCGAGAATTTGTCAAATACAGCACGAGCAAGGGTTGTTTTGCCTATCCCTCCCATGCCCCATATCCCAACAACTCGAACTTCCAGTGACTTAATTTCCATTAATGATTCAACACTAGTGAGATTTTCATGAGATCCAATGAGATGAGAATTTGGCACAATCGGGCTATCATCTTGTAGCTTTTTACAGACAACTTCGACTATTGCATCAATGAGTTGGGATTCATTTCTAACATATAGAAGGACAAAAAATAAATGACTAGCTACCCACGATAAAATAATAGATCCACAGGCATAAATTGATATAACTTCACTAAATTTCAGTCAAACTAAGGAAAAGCTTAACAATATCTAGACTCTAAAAAATGGTAAATTGAATAATAGAAAACAACTTACTGAAATTTTGATGAATCATAACCAGCTAAGTTGGCAGATTTTTCCAAGACAGATCTCCAATTTTCCAATTTATCCTTGAACTTCTCTTCATCATAAAGAGTGAATGCCTCTGCATAAGAGCCTTTTTGATGCCTGACGTTTGATGGATCTACACCGTAGAAAACTGGTATCACATCCTGTCGACGAGCTTCCTTACATTCCATGATTTTGACAAGCTCTTCCAAGCACCACCTTGAGGAAGCATAATCTTTAGAGAATATGACCAAAGCAATCATGGATCCTTCTATTGCTGTCACAAGTGCTGATGATATTTCGTCTCCTCTCTCAAGCCCATCATCCACAAAGACATATATGCCTTCTCGACGCAAGTCCTTTATCAAATGGCTGAGAAAACCAGATCTGGTGTCTGAACCTCTAAAGCTGATAAAAACATCGTATTTTTCACATGGGACCTGGGAAGAAGCAGCAGAAGCAGCCATTGCTGGGGCACAAAAACGAAAAACAATGCTTTATAGGTCGTTGATTATTTCTGAAAAAGAACAGAAAGAACAATGTTTAAGAAGTTATAAAATGAAGGAGAAAGACTGTATTAATAATACCTTGGTGGGAGTGGCTAAATCAAATCTGAGGTTGAAGACTTGAAGTTGATTTGGTGAGTTCGCTTATCTTGGGAATTCGATCGGCACAACAGAAGAATAAGAATGTGAGTATTGAGCCTTTGTTAGCATTTAAGAGTGAACAATGAACTAATAAGTTGTCTATGGAAATCTTTTTGTACAAAGTAGGCGGAAATTTCCACGAGATTACAAAAAAGACCAATGTCGAAAAATAGTTACTTATAAAAAGTACTGGATGGAGTATTTTTTATTAAAACAGAAAAAGAAAAAGAAAGAATATCAAGTAGTAAATGAATGAGGGAGAAAAATCATGGTGATACTTGGTGGGAGTATCTAGAACAAATCTTAGTTTGAAAAGGTTTAAAGTTAATTTGGCGAGTTTGTTTTTGTTGAGTATTCAATTGACAGAATAGAAAAATGAGTTTCTGAGTTATAAGTCCACAGCTGGCAGTGGAATTTTTTGGTCAAAGAATTAGAAATTTCCACGTCAACTACACACTTTTTGTTGGTTAAAGAATTAAAGATGTCCAGCTAGCCATGCAAGCTCTACCAGTATGAACTTTTTTCCCTTGTTTATTCTTGTTTAAAGTGGGTAGAAATTTCATTTACCAACCCAAAAAAAACAAAATGTGAAGAAATTTCCATGGACACGTATTTGACTCCAAGTCAAATGTTTATAATTTTCTTTTAAGGAGCTTTATTTGATCCAAGGGCTTCTTCATTATTATGTGATTATTTTTTAGATTATTGATTAATTATGATGATTCAGTAATTGAGGCTCTAATTTTCTTTGAAGAGTATTACTTGCCATTCAAAACTTATATGTAAAATAACTGTGGTCGGTGTTAAATATTTGATTGGAATATAAATTAAAATTAAAAAGAAAATCAAAATGATCCTAAAAATGAAAAAACAATTATCAATCTAAGTATTAAAATAATAAATTAACATACTCCAAGCAGCCTGTCAAGAGCCTGTAACCTGGTCTAGTTAGGGTCTGGCCAAGCCTAGTCTATTTTAGAAAAAGGACAAATCTATTTTATTAAAATTTTGCCTGTCTGTTTACACATTAAAAAAATAAAATTACATTTATATTCTATATATAATATTTATATCATATTTTTATTATATATTTTGGATAATTTGAATTGAGTTATTGTAATTTTGGATTGATTTATTTAATTATGGCATATTTTCGGCTTGTTTTTTGCCTATTTGATGGCCTAGGCCTATTTTCTGACAAAGACTTGTATTTGATCTATTTAGCACTTTGACCTATTCGCCTTTTGAAGTTTTAAAAAATGCATGTTGTTTTAACAGGCTTCAAGCCAAACGATTGTACAGGTTAGGTTTAGGTTGGGGGGAAAAAGCCACTGCCACACCTAGCCTGTTAAGCCTGATGCCAAGTCTAGTCTGGTCTAGCATGTCTCAATCAATTTCTCTTCACAACAGACATTTGAAGGTAATAACATTTTGAAGATTAGCCTTTTCATTGACACTGAAAAAACAAATTTAGAGTTTAAATCACAAAGCCACACAAGCTGACTCAATAGACTTCTTCTAACAGCAGAGGAAAAGAAGAAAAGCATGGCAAAGAAAGGAAACAAGTTTGTAGAAATAGAAGAAATTGTGTAAATAACAAAAGCATAGAGCACTGAGCACCTACTGTTGTGTTTGTGCACTTTCAAATTATTTTTCATATTTCATATGAAACTAAGAAACATAGCAGCATGAATAAGAATATGACTATTTCAGTCCTAGACTCTTTCTTAGCTCACCAGATTTCAAGATTTCTCTGAAAAAATATCTACTGATTGCACAAGTCAAAAAGCAGTCATGAAGGAAATGATTTTAAACAAGGCCATCAAAAAACAGATTAGTAGAGTTTAAAATCAAAAGGGAAAAAAAAAAAACCAAAGTTCATTTTTGAAACTTGACAACTATATTCTGTGTGAGCTTATTATTTTTTCAGATTATCCATAAAATGTACAAAAACATTTACCAAAATATTTGCAAGATTCTTTGGTTAAAATAAATCTTATAATATAGTTGATAAACACATCATACTTTCTTGCAGCCAGAGCCTGAAGAAGCAGAAGCCATCTTAGTTTTTTGTTTCAAACTGCACAAAGAGCAGTTTATGATGATTGATCTTCTTCGATAGTGATGAAAGGAGTATTGCATCAATCCTAATTTGGCATTGCCATGTGTATGATGATCGGAGATATTCACAAATAGTACATGGAGTCCCCCGTATTAGAGTCACTGTTAGTATGCTAGGTGTATGTAACTATAGTTAGCTCAGGTATATTGTATTGTAACTATGGTAACTACAAAAGCAACTTCAGTCCAAATACACGTTCAAGTACTACTTAGTTTGTCCATTTCCTCTTTTTCTCTTCTCTGTACCATTAGGGCAAGTGGGTGCGATAATTTAGTGCATCACACCACACCAGCAACTTTTGATTTATGTCTTGGTCAATAATCTTCCTTCATCTTGTAGTCTGATAAGCTGTAGCTAGTGTGTTGTCTACGTTTGAACTAAATCACGTACTGTTCATAATTACTGAGCAATACGGCTTTTTAGTGATTTTTATACACGCAATAATTGTGCTTAAAATAAATCCAGTTGTATGGTTTTAATAAATGATTATTGGCAGCTTTCATGTGTTTAATGCCCCTAGTTCTTCAATAAAATCAATTATAATAATTGACGAAATTATTTGGATGGGTCTCGAATAATGAGCTTCTGAATGTGCCATGTTACTTAGTTTTATCTTATACTCCATACGTCCATGTATATAAGAACTTTTTAACCAAATTACATTATTGAAGAAAACAAATAAAACTAGTAAAAAATAATAAATATGTGAAAATATTTTTTTTAAAAAAATGTGTACTTATTTTGAATAAGTAAGAAATTTATAGTAACAATTGAAAAAATGATAAAAGAAAATATATGGAGAAAACTTGTGTGAGAGAATAAAGAGAATGACTCGATATTTTAATTATCTGAAGCAATCAAGACGCTACAATGGAAAGCAGAGTCGAAATGTGAACCGTTCTGGCATGAAAACTTTTTCTTACTTCCTGGCTCAATGAACAACATGACCAAAATAACACTGCAAATTAATTAAGGGTATGTTCGGGTTAACTTTTGGAGAATAGTTTCTGAAGAAAAAATGAAGATAGTTTCTGGAGAATAGATTCTGAGCAGAATAGATTATAAGAAAAAAATGATTTGATAAAATGAGAGTGTTTAGGTATTGTGGTCACAATAGCTTCTTTTCATGGTGTGGGGCCTACATAATGAAAAAAGGATCAAAGAGAGAGCGGGTGGGGCCCACATAAGAAAAAAGGACCAATGGGGGAGAGGGGGTGGGGCCCACACAAGAAAAAAAGAAAAAAAAATAGATTTTCCCAAAACCTAGCTTTAAGATCAAAACCATGATTTAAAAAAATTTTGAGTGTTTAAAAACCAAACCATAATTTTGATTCAAAAGGTTTTGAATCAAAACCATGATTTTGTAGGTTTTGAAAAAACATACAAACACACACTAAAGGCTTGTTTAGTTCAACGTTTTCTTAAAAAATAAGTCCTTATTACACAAGTTGAGATAAAACTCCTCTCACATAGTTACCTTCAGATTCCAAAAATAAGCTATTATAAACAAGCAATAAAAGTAAAATACTTGTACCTTCAGATTCCAACTTGGTGGACGATGACCTCTGCTTTACTTTTTCACAAATAACTTGCTTAATGAGCCACATATATAACTTCTTCTTGGTTTTTTTTTTTTTTTGAACGGCATAGATAACATATTCAGTTATACAAAACATAAAAATAAAACCATTGAAATGGAAAAGGAGGATTAGTGCAGACGCCAGTTTAATTCATGAGTGCCAAAATCCATATACAAAGTAAGAGTTGGCTGATCACTTACTTGAAATTTACAATGAACAACCACATATGTATAGACAATTGAAGCAAATCCCAAATGAATTCAAAGTTGAGTGTTTGTTTGGGATAGTGGTAGGAAAAATGACTTATTATGATTCTGACTTATTAAAAATGACTTAATAGAAAAGTCAGTTTTTATAATGTGATTTATGTTTGGATGAACGATTTATTTTTGGACAATAAGTGTTTATAAATTGTGATTTACGGTATACGAGGTAAGTATGTGAGAGGAGTTTTATCTTGACTTACGTAATAAGTGTCTTAATAGAAAAGCTGCAGTGAGGAGTTTATTTAACAAGTAGTTTAGTCTATCTGTGATGCAATTAGAAAAAACTGAACCAAACATCAAAAAAAAAAAAACCCAACTCATTTGGGCTTTTTTCCATTAAAAACGAGCTTAAATCACAGGGCCGGCCCTTGACGGGCCCGGGCCTAAACGGGTTGGCCCGACGGGCTTAGCCCGAATTCCCGACTCTACTTGTGAGATTTCTTCTCCTTTCTCTCTCTAGGGTTTTCACACATTCTCTCTCTATTCATATCTGAAATGGCGTCATTTTGCTGCCAAGGAAGGAGATGAAGTCTTATTATATTAGCTTATGTCATCTTTTATTTATTTAACAATTTCCCAAAATTCCAAAAATAAAAAATTCCAACTTTATGTACATAAATTCCATGTACATGTAATCTCGCTCATTAAGTCCAACCAATATTTCCTTCCTCATGCCACATGTAGGAGACACCTAGGGGTCCCTCTCTATAGTCTCAATTGGCTTCACAACTTGTCCAAGTTACGTATACACGTAAAGTCTCAATTTTGGTCAAAATTGCACTTTTTGCTCAAATTTTTCATAAATTCATATTAAATTGACCAAAACATTCTAAATATAATTTTCCCTTTTATTTTCCTTAATTAATTGAAATTAACTTCAATTGATCGGAAAATAATTAATTCTGTACTAAATTGGCAAAATTACGATTTTGCCATTACCTTTTTATTCCAATTTCTTTTCTTATTTTTCTTTGGCCATTTTCCGCCTATTTTTGGATCAAATATTTTCTCTAATATTCCTTCAATTTTGAACCTTAATATTGAACTTTTTAAATTACCCAAATTAATTCCATAATTATTTTTCCCATTTTCTCATCAAAATGAACATTTATAAAATTCATAAATTCTAAATTTATGAATATTCACCGTTTTATTGAATTTTCCAAATATTTACAATATTTTTGGTGAATATAAATTGTGGGGTGTTATACCTTTCATGTGTTTAATGCCCCTATAGTTCTTCAATAAAATTAATTATAATAGAAGTGAAGAAATTATTTGGATGGGTCCCCAATAATGGGATGCCGAATTAGCCGCATTACTTAATTTTATCTTATACTCCCAGTGTCACTATATATAAAGTCCTTTTAACTGAATTGTGTTATTTAAGAAAACAGCTAACATTAATTAAAATAATAAATATGTGGAAAATATATATTTCAAATAAGCCTTTATTTATAAATGAGCAATAAATTAAAGATACATCAGTAATAATGAGAAAAATGATAAAAGAAAATGTATAGGGAAAAATGATGCGAGAATAAGAGGAATGAATCAATATTTTAATTAATGTAATGTATGAAATTAATTGAGGTAAAATGAGAAAAAATGCATTTATTATTTAGGCAAACTCATCAATGACCTTAAAAAAAGGGATAATCCTATTAAAAAAAAAAAAGGGATCTTATAACTCATTTTAATTGTGTTCTTTCGGCATATTTTTTAAATAAAAGCAAGGAAGGTTGGGATGATGAACCTGTACAAAGTAGACTAGTGGTTTTTAATGTTTGGTAGGATGAAGTAGACTTTCAAGGAAATTAAACGCATTCTCTCCCATATTCAAGATAAAGGACCTTTATATTCTCTCTTATTTGGATGCTCATATTTTCTTACCAAATGGGAAACATACACATTAACTTATGACTGTTTTCTTTGATTCTTCTACTCATCTTGTTTTCTTTTGTGCTAAATACCGTTCAAACTGAACCAAATCAAATGGATGCCCAACAATATAGCAAGAATGCTAATAGAAATTCGGAAGAAGATAGGCAGCTCAGAGGGTTTCAAGAACTAGTGATCAAAGCATAAGGCATAATAGTAAGTTGTTAATGGCCTATTGACTATTGAGTAAAGTCTTTGAGGGAATTTCATATGCATGTGAAAGGTTGTACGTGATGGGGCCTAAGTTTAAACATGATGCTGATGCTTCATACCAATTGCTCTTTTACTTCTTTGCAACTCCCTTTCATTTATTGTGGGGCTTATATAATAATTGCTATCTTTATTTTTGCGCATACACTCGGTGTCCCAAGCTAGCCCTTTGTCAAGGGAAACTTCATGAGAGTGGACTAATATGGATTTGAAGATTGACAAGACCATTTTTTCATGCGGTGCACTTATAACCTAATGCTACTACATTCTCAAGTCCTGAGTTTGAGATCATTGTTATTAAGTTAGAACTACCTTACCAATTGATCTAGATCAAACCCCACTTACTCTAATCACTACAAAAAAAACGTGATTTGGTAGCGGTTAAAAATGGGTATTAGTAGCGGTTTTAACCGCTACAAACAATATTAGTAGCGGTTAGACAAACCGCTACTAAATCGTATGTTGCAAGCGGTTTTGTAGCGATTATCTAAAACCGCTACTCACGGAAAATAACCGCTACATAATTTGTAGCGGTTCAACCCTACCGCTACCAAATCTTCATGAGTAAAATTTTTTTCAGAGATATTTGTAGCGGTTATATAACTACTACAAAAATAAAAAACTGAAATTTTGAAGGCGGGAAAGGAGAAATGAAATTTTTTTTTCTATTTTGTAGCGTTTAATAAAACCGCTACTCCTTTTGAATTTTTGATGAAATTTGTAGCGGTTATATAACCGCTACTAATTTCATGAAAATTCAAAATTTGCTTCAAAAAATTAATTTCAGTTTAAAAAAGGTGCGTTAATTAGTAGCGGTTTGTTAACCTCTACAAACATATATAAAAAATTTTTTAAAAAATACAATCATTTGTTTCTGTTTTTTTTAATATTAAATTAAATAGTTTATTTTTTATTAGTTTATCTAATTTAATTAGCCTATTTGTTCAATAGTTTAACTCATTTATAAATTAAAAGGTATAATTTAATTTAATTAGATTAGTATAAAAATTGTATTGATAATATTATTAACGATATGTAGGTAATAAGGAACTATTGTTGTTTACTACAATGTAATTGTGTATAAAAAATAGATGAAAATGAAATAAAGTTGTAAAATATCTAGAAAAAAATGGTGAGAATAAATTTTATACAAAGGAAAGAAGTATTGAAAAAAAATAAAAAACTTGTTACCATATTTGATCGTATTGTTCAGCTCCTCAACTCATACAAAAGAAGTTGTAAATGAGAGAAAATGAAAGAAAGGTAAGGTGAAAAGAAAGGGGGGAGTGTTTGAAATGAGTTGTGGTAAGGGTATTTATAGGGATTCACATACCATTTGCAGCGGTTAATGTATCCATTTTGTAGTGGTTTTCGTTTAGTAGCGGTTATTTTTATTTTTGTAGCGATTTTTAATTAGTAGCGGTTATTTTTTTTTGTAGCGGTTATTAAACCGCTACAAATATTAATTTTTTTTAAAAAAAATTTTCCAGTTTTTTTAATGACAAAAGCTTAATTTGAATTTGATCACTCATCGTCACCATCCCTACAAAAATTATGTAGAAAAATTATTGTTAGGGATGTATTATTAAATTTAAAAAATTTAATTTAAATGATGTGGACTTAAAAAAACTCACTGCAATAGAGGTAAATTGTCATCGCTTTCAGGGAAGTAGTTTTCAAAATCAGCTGGCTGAAATGGCTCACTCTCGTAAGTGATGTTATCGCCTTCACCCATGTCATAAAGGTCTCATGGCTTTAAATGAACGACTATATGCCAATCCATGTGCCTCTCGTTCTCGATATAATAAACCTGATGTGCCTCTGAAGCAAGAATATACGGCTCATCATCTTGAGAAATATCAGTATGAATCGGCCGTGAGAAATTGACTGATGTGATCCCTAAGTCGTCAGTTGTCAGTCCCCGAGAAGTAGTGGTATTTGCCCACAAACACTTGAACAGCGTCACAGTGAAACGGCCTTGATAATTAAGTTCGACCACATCGAGAAGCTTTCCATAGTAAGGGATGCCTCCGAACTACATGTTGGCATCACTGCTGCTTGCATAACTCCTTGCCCCAAATGTGCCATAAACACTCGAATTCTGAGTTTACAATCCTTGATCCGGTAAAACCGTGCAAAACTTAAAACCATTGACATTGTATGCTGTAAATCTTTTTGTATGATCAAGGGGGCCGATTGCGAGAGCTCTAAAATCTGGTGAGTGTGGGTTGTGGTCATTTAGTATTCTGCGCGCAAACCAGCTCGGGAATTCTCTGTGGACCCTCCCATCAACTTCTGAGGATGTTTGTGTACGGATCCTGAGTTGACGCTTAACATGACTTCTGAATTCCCTGTAATTAATAATGGAAAGGCAATAGTAAAATGAAAGTGAGAAATGTTACAAAAGATATAGAATAACATGTGAGTGTACAATTCTTACTGTATGAAAGGTTCAACTTGAGTGCAATTAATCAAGGCATGTCTATGTGCTTGCAACTTCTCAGTTGCCGTTAGTTTGAAGTTCTTAGTTGCTCCAACTGGTTTACCAACATGAGGGATAAATTCTCCTGATATCGGCGCAGGTTCGGGACAATCATCAACACGAGGTAGGTGGTTGAAAACCGTCTCAAGATCATCAAAATACCTTGAACAAAAATACAACACCTCATCCCCTATATAGCCTTCAGCTATAGAACCTTCTAGCCACACCTTATTCCTTACATAAGATTTTAATTTACCAAGGAACCTACAAAGTAAAGAAGAGAAAATTGATACTAAATGCTGAAAAGGACGACTAGCAAACATTAAATACGGAGAATAAAACACATATTTAAAATGAGTACCTCTCAATCAGATACATCCATCGATATTGTACTGGTCCAGCAAGCTTTGTTTCATAAACGAGGTGGACTGTAAGGTGAACCATCACAGTAAAAAAGGACGAAGGAAAGATCATCTCCAAATGATAAAGTGTAAGAATGATTTTGGACTGCAGCTGATCGAGCTCCTCAACAATCAAAACCTTAGAACACAACTTCCGAAAGAAAGAACAAAGTTCCACCAAAATGATGGAAACATCGGGAGGGAGTAACTGCTGCATAAGAACATGTGAGTCATGACTCTCAGGCCAGCAACCTTTCGAGCCTGCAAGTCAACATATCGAGAAATGTTGCTTGAATATCCATCAGGAACTTTTAATTTCTTCAACATCACGAGGAAGACTTCCTTGTTCGGTTTTGTAAGGGTAAATTTTGCCGGCTGAAATCTGTCATGCTCATCTGGCCAAGCGTCTGCACGAACTCCCATGTCGCGTAAATCTTTATTCACTTGAAGGTGATCTTTTGTCTTGCCGGGTTAATTAAGCAACATATATAGCACATTGTCGCAAACATTCTTTTCAATGTGCATGACATCAAGAATGTGGCGAAGTAAATTAGATCTCCAATATGGAAGAGTGAATAAAATACTTATCTTCTTCCACTGCTGCGGCGCCGAAGTCCTGCGGGTCTTTTGGCGAGTTTGTGCTGAATCGTCGCTTTTTCCAAACTCGAAGTCAACATGCTCAAGCTGCTGTAAGATATCAGTACCGAACAAAGTCTGAGGTAGTCCTCTTTTTTCTGGTTTGCCATTGAAGCGATTCCATTGTAATATGAACTTATGCGTTCCATCAAGAAACCTCCGTTGCCCTATAAAGCACCACTTTCGGCTGTGGGGAAGGCGCACTGCGTCAGAGTCAAAATTGCAAGCTGGACACGCCGACCCAGTATGCACATTCCAACCAGATAATGTGCCAAGGCCAGAAAAGTCACTAATCATCCACATCAAAGCTGCACACAAGTTGAACAAAGTCTTGCCGTAAGTGTCGTACGTCTCCATGCCGACATTCCACAGGTCAAGCAATTCCACAATAAGCGGTTGGAAATACACATCGATGTCATTGCCCGGTGCCTTTTTGCCTGGAATGATCATAGACATAATGAACGAGCTTTGTTTCATATACATCCAGGGGGTAAGTTGTAGGGAACTAAGACTACCGGCCAAATACTGTAACTTGTGCTAAGATTCTTGAAAGGATTGAAACCGTCGGTCGCCAACGCAAGCTGAACATTTCTGGGGTCAGTCACGAAATCTAGAAAGTCATTGGCAAACATTTTCATTCTTATCAACGGCATGCCACCTCATGTGCTCCGCAGTTTTGGACGATATAAATAATCTTTGTAGGCGAGGTTTCAAAGGGAAGTACCTGAGAATCTTTGCAGATTTCTTCTTCTGCTTTTCCCCTTTCGAATTGTCTTGTACCTCGATGTGTGACATACCTTACAAGTCTCCCTGCTGGAATCATCTCCCCAATACAGCATACAATCGTTGGGGCATGCATCAATCTTTTGATAGTTCAACCCCAACCTGTTGATAATCTTTTTGGCCTAATAGAACATTGTGGGAATCTTAGCGTCGGGGAATGCATCTTGTAATAATTGGAGCAACTTCGACATTCCCTTATCTGTGATTCCACACAAGCACTTGATATGATACAATTTGATCAAGAAAGATAATTTAGAATATTTTCGACAACCTTGATATAAAGGATGATCTGCTTCATCCATCAAGCTGAAAAAATCCCGAGCTGCTTCATTCCTCATGAACACCTGCTTAGAACTGTGCACTTCTTCGTTGAATTTGTCGCCTTGAAATCCAAATGCATCACGCATAGCATCATTCACAGGATCATCTTCATCTAGTTGAACGCCTACTTGAGAACTTTGAGGAAGAGCATCATCATATCTAATGTCGGCCTTCTCACCATGAACTGCCCAGAACGTATAGTCCTCAGGGAAAGGCTTCACAAGCAAATGTTCCTTCACAAAATTTCGTGCATGCCACTTCTTGAACTTGCATCTCCGACATGGACAGACGATCTTGCCGTTATAGCTGGCGTGAGTGAATGCAAAATCCAAGAAATTGTTTAATCTGTATAAATATTCCGGAGAATTGCGCGGCAACCTGATCCATGACTTATCCATAGCTACTAGTAAGAGAGAAGAAAGTATAGAGAAGAAGATGAGTTAATAGAGAATGGCGAATGCCTGGAACCTTATATTCTGAAATTTAAACGTTTAAATTTTTGTAGCGGTTAATAAACCGCTACACTAACCGCTACAGTACTACAAATTTGTAGCGGTTATATGTATAAAACCATTACTAATGTTCAAGCCATTGGAATTTTGCACAAAGTGGTGGAAAAATTAGTTTTAAATTTATAGCGGTTATACATAAATAGCCGCTACAAATTTGCACAAAGGCGGCAAATTTCAAAATTCAAATTTTGAGTGTTTGTAGCAGTTTTTATTATTAAACCGCTACAAATTATTTATAAATATAAAAAAAATAATTATATATATTTGTAGCGGTTTTTATTTTTAAACCGCTACAAATATGGAACGTTATTTATAAATATAAAAAAAATAAATTATATATATTTGTAGCAGTTTTTATTGTTAAACCGCTATAAATTATTTATAAATATAAAAACAATAAATTATATATATTTATAGCGGTTTTTATTTTTAAACTGCTACAAATGGAACGTTATTTATAAATATAAAAAAAATAAATTATATATATTTGTAGCGGTTTTTATTGTTAAACCGCTACAAATATAAACAAAATTTCATTGGTAGCAGTTATTTATTGTAAAACTGCTACAATTAATGTCAAAATTTATTTTTTTTAGGTTTAGTAATTTAAATAATATTGTTGCAATTAATTCACAAATTCAACAACGAGGTATAAGAATATAAATATAATTATGGTAAACACAATAAGAATTTAAGTTCTGAAATAGAAAATTATATATATTTATTTACAAATGTTTCTACGACAAATAAAAAAAAGATTCCTAAACTAAGTAGCTGGGGGCTGATCATCTGGTGCTCCCTCATGTGGGGCTCCATCAGGTGCTGCTGGATCGGACCGTTGGGTAGAGTGAACCGCACCATCATCATCATCAGCAGGAGGAGGAGGAGGATGCACGACAAACCGAGGGACAGGCGGAACCTGCTCGTTCGGGAACAGGCGACTCCATCCGCGCTCGAACATGCTGTTCTTGATATCACGCCATTGCGTCTGCTCAGCGTATATCATATCAGTATGCTCCTGTATCTGCTGCAGATGCAGCTCCTGCATCTGCTGCTGCTGCTGAGCCACTGCAGCCTGTGTCCGCTCCAAATCTGATCGCAGCTGCTCAACAGATTCGTCCCTCGGACGTCTGACCCCTCGAGAGCTACCAGCCTCAGAGGCGGCGCTCCTGTCGTAGACCATGCTAGGTCTGGCGCCTATCCCTATCCCCCGAATGCGTCTAGGGTGCTCAGCCTGAGCTAGACCCGCCTTCAAAGGAGCCGTCGGGTCCACTAACCCTATGACTCCTCGGCCTGGGTCTCTCGCAACTCAGCCTGCGACTGCTGCATCCGCTCTTGCCATTTTATGAAATAATTACTAATTAACATTTTTCATTATTATGTTGGTTTTATAAAAATTATAATAATGAAATTACATACAATGGCCGCCTCTGCTTGCTGAGAGGTAGGAGTCCCGTCACGGTGTCTGTGTGTGATTGCGTACAACTCTTCATAGTCCATCTGACGGTTCTTCTGCTGTGCCTTCCTCTCCTAAAACAATTACATAATTCAATTACTATTATGAAATAACCAGCTAAAAGTCAGTGATATTTTGAAAAGTTACCAGCTCGTTGTAAGTGACAGTAAAGGTATTCGATCCTGCTGTGTGGTGGATCGTCTGCTGCCCACGGATCCTGGTGTTCCTCTGAGAAAGCTCCTGAAAAAAAAATTTAAATGTATTAAAACAATATAAAACATTTAAAATTAGTTACATTTAAATTATAATTTAATAATTAACAATTAAAAAAATATATAAATAATCTAATAAATACATTACCTGCCTCTCAACGCTCCTCCTGAACTGGACGAAACTCGCCCAGTCGTTCGGCGGCACGCCGTCCGGGACGCTGTCGATCAGCTACTCTAGAGGCATCGTCCCATCCTTATCTACCCTGTGGAAGAGATGGTTCCTCCTGTTCCTCCAGCTGTCACCCATCTTCACGAGGGTGTACCTCTTCCGGTTGGCCCGGACGGCAAACCGCAACTGCAAAAAAGTTATTTAAATATCAATAATTACAAAAATCCTATTAAAAAATATTAATTAAATATAAATAATTACAAAAAATATTAATTAAATACTATTAATTACCTGAACCACCTCCTCCCAAGCCTGGTCCTTCGGCCCCCTCGGAACGTGCCTCTACGTCCTGAAGTGCAGGGGGAACCGCATCCAATTTGCGCCCAGGTCGTTCAGGAAGCGGTTGAACAGGTGACCCCCATTGTCGATGGGCTGGTCCATTCTGCAATTGCGTATTAATTAACAACACCTCTTCCTTTATTGACAACACAAGCTTCTTTGTTAACAGCTTTATATTTTATGTTTTGCAATTGCGTTTAGCATTGAAGTTATATACAAAACAATACATCTGTCATAATTAACAACACCACCGTATTCATTAACGACTCCGTTTCCTTCATTAATAGCTTTGAATGAACAATTTTGCAACGTGATAAGTTGTATAGCCGAAAACAACATCTGGCCCACTATTAACAACATCGCCTCTTTCATTAACGACTACACATCCTTCATTAACATCTTTGATTGAACAATTTTGCAACACCACAAGTTGTATGCCCCGAAACCAACATCTCTTCACCTATTAACAACATCAGCTTCTTTATGAATGACTACGCATCCTTAATTAACATTTGTTCCACTATTAACATCATCATCTTCTTTATTAACGACTGCACATTCTTGATTAACATCTTCAAATGAACAATTTCGCAACGTCACAAGTTGTATGCTTGAAAACAACATCACTCCTCCTATTAACAACAGAATCTTCTTTATTATCGACCATTAAAATCTTATGAGAAACAAGTTGGGAAGGTCCTAATGTAGATGGGAAAACAAAACATGTCATCAGGGTTAACAACATTATATTCATCATTAACAATGACCCTTCAACCATTAACATCATTTTCCAATCACACAGACAATAGAAGACGTGTCTAGGAAAAAGTCTGAAAATGAGAAATTACAGGGATATTAACAACACATTGCTGTATATTAACAACATTGCTCTGTTGGTTTAACATCTTGCTATGTTTATCAGATGTTGTAACATCACAATCTGCATAATTCATTCATCAATCATCTTAAGCCAAAAAAAAGTTACCCACAGACTCTTTTACACATTCACATATTTAATGACGAGGGAACATTAACATTGCAGTAGTACATAATGTTTCCTTGTCACTAATGTTGCATTACATAAGAAACTGTGAATACATTGCCTAGTTAATGGAGTACACATATAACAACAACCCATCTCCCAAAAAACCATAAGTGTGTTGACAGTAACTTTACAACAACATAAATAAAAAGTGTCACTTCAAAATATTGCTACCCCTTCTTGTACTAGTTTTAGTGTTACTTTCAGAACATAACAACATAATGTAATTTAATATTTCGATATTCACTGTTAACAACACCCAAAAAACCATAAGTCTCCGAGAGGATTGCTTTTGCATGTGAAAGATTGTACATAATGTGTGGCCTATTTAGAAAAGACGATGTTTTTTATTTTTTTTTCTCTTTTTTTGGCCTTAAAAAAAAAGATGTTGAAGCTTCATACCAATAGATTTGCTATTGCATTGCACCTTTCTATGTCACTTCCTTGCAACTTCCACCAAATGATGTTACGGTCATTGTTTTAATAGTTTGTCGATGAGAATATTCGAAGCTTCTATGAAGCAACATTTTTTGTGTTTGACCAGTGATTTGGGCAAGTGGGTGACATAATTTAGTGCACCACTATTTATGCCAGAAACTAAGAAACTTTTCATATGCGGAATGGTCAATTTTCTTCCCCTTTGTCAAACCTCTTAATATTTCAACATTTATTAGAATTTATAATGCATAGTTTAATAGGCGAACAAAAATAACATAAACATACTGATATAAAAGTACTTGATTATATTATAGAAATCCCTCCAGGATTTGAAACAAAATATTTGCAATATCCAAAATATAAAAAAGATGCTACATATAACCAACACTACAGCTTGCATAGGACTGGAACTCTTTGTTGCCGGTATTGACATCTATACCCTTTGAGCTGCTTTTTCCGGCTGAATAAATTTAAATTTGTGGAAAGGGGTGCAATTTATACTAATTTCAATAGTAACACACAATCCATCATATTAAATGCGAAAATAACTATGGAATATACCATATAAAGTAACAGAAAGATAATACTGTAAATTTATTTGTCTGCTCAACGTTCAGGTACAAATGATTGTTTGTCCCCTTTGGCCTTACTGTGTGCTTTGTTTAGGATCATATGACTGTATGACCCCTACTTGCTGTAATGTTCTAGAACAAATGACTGTTTGTCTGTATTTGTCTCACCACCTTAGTTGGGTCCTATTGGGCCTGATAGTACTTATGCTTTTCCCATCGGGTGATACTTGTGCTTTTCCCACATCTCAACTAGATTATTGTAACATGTCATTCATATTACAGAATATGGCATCACAAAGTATATAAACAATTACATAATGTATGAAAGATAGAGTTACTACATGAAATCCTTTTTGTTGCTAGCTAATTCGATCTAATAATCTTTTGTTTGGCTCAAAGTCCTATTAATTCCTATAAATCCCAAATTTATAATAAATGAGTTATTACTCATTCATGTCTTATTTCTAAGCTCATATAGTTGGTTATCTTGATCAAAACGCATAATTACTAAAATACCTTAGAAATCCGGTCTAATTCCTTTTATACCCGATATAGTTGTACACAATTTCACGTGTAGCATCCATTTTTTACCTCAGTTTTTCCAAAATCACACTCCATTTCCCAAAATATCCTTGGCAGCCACAAAGTTAGGGTTTTAGCGGTAAAATTGTCATTTCACATATTAAAGCCTTCATACTTCATCTTTCACATGTTCCCTATACAAAGTTTCATTCTAAACACAATGGGAACATCAAATCCATCAAATTCCAGCCCAAACACAGTGAAACTGTCCTTGGATGAAATCTAGGAAGTTTTTAGAAAAACTGGATATTTTCAATTTCTATACAACTGGACATCTTATTTTCACTTTTAAGTACTTGTTTAATTACTTAAACACCTCTTGAACATGATTAATGGAAAATTGGACAGCACCTTCTCTTAGGGTTCATGCATTCCAAATCACATATTCAAACCAATATAAACCAATAACCACCATAAATTACCAACAACAACCTTAATCAACAAGAGAAGACAATCATTCAAGTTTACCTTAAGTCTTCTTGCTTCTTCCTCCAAAAACTGTCCAACCCTCTCCTCTTTTCCTTTGATTTTCCCCTTGCTTTGCATGATTTCAAGAGGGATATGGAGATTAGAAGGGGTTCCCAAGAGACTGAAGACAAGAATAAGTGAATTTTGAGCTCAAACTTACCTATTGTCTTCTTGAAATCCCTAGCTCCCTTCTTGCCTCTTCTTTTGGGCCCGTTTGGTATAATGGAATTGATTTTGATGGAAATGGAAATGGATATGGATATGGAAATGGAAATGGAAATGGATATGGAAATGAGTTTTAAATGTATGTTTGATATGTCATGGAAATGGGATCAAGTATATGTATAAGAAGACAAAAATACCCTTATAAATTAAAAACAAAAAAAAGGCCCAAACTTTACAACCCCATTCACAGACAATCATAAGCTCACCAAAAGCCATTGTCGACCAAATTCTGGAACCAAGAAGAAACAAAAATCAGATTTCAGCAAAATCAGATTTCAGCAAGCAGATCTGGAAATCGATGGGGTTCTAAGATGCGAAGATGATGAACCAAAATTCTGCACTTACCGACAAAGCTGCAAATTCTGCACTCACCGACAGTGGGCTTCGCAGATTGCTTGTGGTCGAATATGGAAGATCGTCGACGGCGGGGGAGAAGAATGGGTTGCTGCACTTTGAGCTTGGAACACTTGAGGTTGCCATCGCCAGTCGTTGGAGGTTGTCGCCGCTGTCACTGGACGTTCCCATCAGGTTGTGAGCAGGGATGATACGGAGGAGATGGATTGGGGGAGATAAAAGAATGAGAAGGGCAAAAAACGGATTCCATGGAGTTTCTCATAATTCCATATATTTTCTGATGGAAGCCAAAATGACATCAATTCCATGACTTGGCTTCCACATGGAATTTAATTCCATGATCTTCCTTTGTACCAAACAAACTTCATGGTGGAAATGAATTCCATTTCCATATCCACCCCTCTCAATTCCTACGTACCAAACGGGGCCTTTGTTCTTGTTCTTCTTCAAGCTTCACTCTCTCTCTCTCTCTTCTTCAATTCTAGATGAAATATGGCCTTAGGAGGGGCTACATTGCTCTTAAAAAAATCAACTTCTGCCTCCTTAAAATATTATTATTTTATTATAAATTTTGCACATGACTTTACTTTTTGTGTCTTCATCTTTTTTTTTTTAATACGGCAAGAAAGGCTTCCACTTGGCTCAAGTTTTGTCCAAATAATATATTTCCTCTTGGCTCCTTATCTTGGCTGACATTGGCCCTTAATATTAGAGAAATCAAGAGGATTCATGAATTATTTGCTAAATAACTATTTTGCCTTTACATTTCTTCAATTTTTGAATTTAATTTTGTCTTCCTCCTTTCCTCTTGTTTTTTGCTGAATTTTCACTCAATAAATTGGGTCAAGATGTGCTCCTAACTTCTTCATTTGGGCTATAAGAATAGGATTTGAAGAAGACAAAAAATTGTACTTTTGTGTCTTAACTTAGCCAAATTTTATGTAAACTCTACTTCTAATAATTTGTCATTCCAAGTGTACTAAAATTCATCATTTTATTCCATTTAATGTAACACATGTACAAGAAATTTTGATGAATAAAATTTGAGATATTAAACTCTTAATCTTTTACTCTTATAATTTAGTACACCTTTTTTAGGATTTTTATACCCACAATAATTTTGCTTAAGATAAGTCTTGTAGTATTATATGGTTTTTATAAATAATTATTGGTATCATTTGTGTGTTTAATGCCCCTAGTTCGTGATCAATAAAGAAGTGTCTTGTTTTAAACTTATTTAAATTGTGGTGCAAACCTTGAATAAGAAATAAAAAACACAATAAATATTTTATACAATACTTTATAATCTCATGAAAAAGATTGGAGAAATACATTCAACCTATATATTAACGCTAATTGAATTTAAACAAAAAGACCATGACAAATTGCCTCATACAATAAATTCAAAAAAAAATGTAATTAAAATTCAATCCACTATCACTTTCTTGCAACTTTTTTTTTTCCCGAATGGACAAGTATCTTTTTATTAGAGGTCATAAACTGTTGTGTGTTAAATGCAGGCAGTGTTCACTACAAAAAAAAAAAATACTTTTGGCGGCGACAAAAGTCGCCGCTAAAAGTCTTTCAGCCGCGACAAAAAGTCGCTGCCTATGCGACTGTCGCGAATAGTATTCGCGGTGACAATTTTTGTCGCCGCTGAAGGTGACTTTCAGCGGCGACCTTTGTGTCGCTGCTGAAAGTCACCTTCAGCGGCGACAAAAAGTCGCCGCTGAAAGTATTAATTTTTTTTTTAAAAACATTGAAAAATTATTTTTAAAAAAAATTCGAACTTTTTTTTAAAAATAATTTTTCAATTTTTTTTAAAAAAATTAATACTTTCAGCGGCGACACAAAGGTCGCCGCTGAAAGTATTAATTTTTTTTAAAAAAAATTGAAAAATTATTTTTTTAAAAAAAATTCGAATTTTTTTTTAAAAAAATTAATTTACAATTGCCACGTGTCGCCTCCTCATAATTCCTCCAAGTGACTCTCCTCCAGTTCGAACCCGCGACCTCAGGGAGCCGATGCCTTCGCGCGCGAGTCTCTGTCAGTTGCGCCGAAATGAACCTATGTCACATTATTACATATTATTATATATATAATATTATCATATATATAAACATACAAACATATAATTAATTAATTATATACATATAATTAATTATTAATTAAATATAATATCATTAAAAATAATGAAAAATTAAATAAAAACGAAAAAAATATTTATATATTTAAATTAAAAATTTTTTTAATTAAAATTACTTAATAAATAATAATTTAATATCATAAATATTATTTTTAATATAAAATTGTAAATATAATATTAATAAGTAATAATATAATTTTAATAATTAAGGTTAAATAGAATTATTTAATAATTAATATTTTAATTTTATAAATATTATTTTCGAAAAATATTAATAAAAAAAATATGAAATTGACTTTCAGTGGTGACTTTAGTCGTCGCCGCTAAAAGTGAGTTTCAGCGGCGACTTATGATAGTCGCTGCTGAAAGTGTTTTAATCAAATTATTTTTTTAAAAATTTCAAATAAGACTTTTAGCGGCGACACTAAAGTCGCCGCTGAAAGTGAGTTTCAGCGGCGACTTTTAATAGTCGCCGCTGAAAGTGTTTTTAAAAATTTTTTTTTTAAATTTTAAATAAGACTTTTAGCGGCGACACTAAAGTCGCCGCTGAAAGTGAGTTTCAGCGGCGACTTTTAATAGTCGCCGCTGAAAGTGTTTTTAAAATTTTTTTTTTAAATTTTAAATAAGACTTTTAGCAGCGACACTAAAGTCGCTGCTGAAAGTGAGTTTCAGCGGCGACTTTTAATAGTCGCCGCTGAAAGTGTTTTTAAAATTTTTTTTTTAAATTTTAAATAAGACTTTTAGCAGCGACACTAAAGTCGCCGCTGAAACACACTTTCAGCGGCGACAACACAATGTCGCCGCGGAAAGTGACACCTTCAGCAGCGACATTAAAAGTCGCCGCTGAAAGTCTCACTTTCAGCGGCGACATTGTGTTGTCGCCGCTGAAGGTGTCACTTTTAGCGGCGACACTTTTGTCGCCGCCAAATGTCGCCGCTAAAAGTGGTTTTTTTTGTAGTGGTTGTACATGTCCCACCAAATCCTTTAGCTGCTTTGGATCGTCCACATCATCAAACACAAGGAAGACTCTTTTACATTGCATATTTATAAGACCGTTTTAGCCTAATAGCTTAATAAAAAGCTCATTACACAAACTCGAACCATCAACCTTTGTTAATTTTTCTCACATTTTCTAAGAAGAAAAAGGTGAAAAATAATACTCATTCATAAATGAAGACAAAATTGAAAAGGGAGAATCTTATATAAATCCAGCTGAAATACTAAAATCTAAATTTAGGCCTACACTTTTAACAAATTCTTGATCACACTGAGAGGTCTAATTAGGGATTTCTAAATGTTGTTAAATAACCACGTTGCACCCTCAAAATCATCTCTTCTTTATCAAATCACCTCTATTTGCTAATTCGATTCTCTCTTTACTCTCTTGTTTTTTGTTATGATTATTAGTGTATTAATTAAAAACCAACAAAATTTACTCCATAAGTGTGTGTGTGTGATATTCAAAAATGGAATAGGTACATCAATGTTCATTAATTCTTTTTAGAAGAACGGACAACTGATTTCTGTGTCTTGCGGATCAACGCCAAAGAAATGGAACAAGTGAAATTCCCCAACCACCACATGCAAAAGCTTTTGATGAAATAGAACAATGAATTCACCCATTATATTCTTATATTTACATAATATCTTTGTTGGACAAAAATATTTATTGCAATTATAGGATATATATACAAATTTGAATAATTTTAAATCGATATATAGTACATATTTTTTAAAAAAAAATTTATATTGTACATATAGATTTATACCTATATTTATATAATATCTTTGCTGGGGAAAAATAATTGTTGCAATTATATAGGATATATAAAAATTTGAATATTTTATTTCGATAAAGGAGAATCCTTGAAAAAGAACTTAGAAATTGTAAAATGAAAAATCATATTTTTTACTAAAAGTTAATTAAAAAATGTTGAAACTTGATAAGCAATTCCCAATTTATTTTTTGGAAAATACCTTATTTGTCATTTTACAATTTTCATGTTCTTTTTTAAGGATTCTCCCTTTCGACAAATAGTATAGTTTTTTTTTTAAAAAAAAATTATATTGTATATATAGATAAATGTGTGTTGGGAAAATTTCAAAGAAATACAAGTAAAATAGGCAAAAGATAAATAAATGCTGCCAATATATGAAATCTCATGTCAGAATTGATGGAGGAATCTGGGATTTTCAAATCTTACGACCAAATTGCCCCGAGTAACATTAAAAAAAAGAGAGAGAAAAGCCCAATGTAGCAATCACGTCCTGGCTCTCAAAGAAGACAAGTTCAAACTCTATCGCGAGAGAGAAAAACCTAAGGTTGTGTTTGGTTCAACGGAAGTTAGATTATGTGAGGTTTATTTAAGTTAGGTAAGGGGAGGTTATAATATTGTTTGGTTCAAGAAGGGGATAGGGAAGGTTTGGTATCTTGTTTGGTTTAGGAGGTTAGGTTAGAGAAGTTAATTATAAGTAGACAAAAATGCCCTTCTACATATTTCCATTCTTCTTTTACAATGTATGTATTTCTTGTTATTTCTTCGTTATTTCCCTCATACTCTGTTTCATCAAAGCATGATTAAAAGCCAGGAATAAAAGATGTAATCTTTGAATAAGGGCCTTAGGATGAAGATCTAAGTTTAGTGTGTATGTTTCTGCGTCAATACATAATTTGTATACATAAAAACACACACACAGTAGCAATTCTCATTTTATTACCTTATATTGTACGAGAACATCATTGTCCTTCAATGTTTCTTGAACAATATTCCCATTTTCATCTTCAACTATAAGAACTTCTTCAGGCTTTGCCATATAATAGATCATATTGCTTCTATGTGAAAAAGACACGATGAATTTGAATATACCAATCACACAAGATAAATGTTGAATTTACTACAAAAAAAGTCAGTAAACAAAACGATTGAGCTTGGAATGACATTAAATATGCTTAACTTTAAAGTAAAACTAATATTCTATATACAGTTTAGTGTGTGAAGATAGAACAATATACTTGAGCACTGACTTGCGCTAGGACTAGGCCCATTAGTTCTAACTATACTTCTAGCAATAATAATACACTAGCAACAGGGAAAAGAGAAAACAAGATGCAAGAGATTGGAAACTAATTTCAGGAATCGATTTCGCATGGGAGAGGGAATGAAAAAAAAAAGAAATGTAAAGGGACAGACGCTTTTTCCAGGAGAGGGCAGTGTTGGAATTTTAAAAAATTGCCACAGGCAATTTAGTCACAATTGTATCCAAATATTCTCTCACCTAGGAAAAACTCCAAATTTGAAGGTTTTGTAAAGTGGTGGAAGTTACCACTAGAGGACAAAAAAACTTCCTACACCTAACCTCACCCCATTCTAACCAAACACCTATTTTTAATTTCCAACCCTCCTCAACCTAACCTAATTAAACCTCCAACCAAACACAGCCTAAGAATGGAACGGCTGTGTTTCTTGTCTTAGCGAAGAAGATGGGCATCGGCGTAGTGACTGCTGATTATGGGTGGTTATCAACCTGATATTGACATTGCATTTCTCTATCGCGAGGGATGAAATCCTGAGAACGGTGGTGTTTCTTGGCTTAGCAAAGAAAAGGGGCTTCGGCGCGGTGAGAGACGATCATGGGTCTGTGGAGTTCGAAGGTGGTTAACGGTTGTGGGTCTATGGAGAGACGATTGGCGGCTGGTAAGTTTCCCTATTTTTCCTTTTTTTGCTTTATTTCATAAATATTACAATGTAAAACTGGCACTTTCTGATGAGGGAAGTTGTAGTGTGCTAACCCTATTCATGGTCACATTATCACTTTAAATGAGAAGAATCTTGGTCTAAAACTCAACATACTTGTTTGATGAAAGCAGAAGGTGACAATGTTGAATTTCCCATAAAACCAACTATGCAAATTTTCTTGTAAGTTTTATTTTTCATGGACTTCAATTCAACCGTTGGTCATTGCCTAATGTTTTGGCTGCATTAGCTGCATTAGTGACGTAATGCTATATTTTGTCTTTGATTCTCTTCTATAATTATTGGGCCTATTTCTCCAAACATTTTTTTCCTAGATCATAATACACTAATAAGCATGTCTTCTTCTGGAAACTATAAAATGATTTGGTATTACAAATTGGCGCTCTTTCTAAGTAAATAATTTGTATGCGTCTAATGTAATACCCCGAATTTTGAAACTTGAGGCTAGAGAATAAGCCTGAGAGAAGTGGACTGCTAAGCCCCATTTTAGCAAGATCCCAAATTGTGATTAAGGGTTAATGACTCCAAAAGTGGATGTGGTTAGTGATAAATAACCCTTTTGGAGAATATGATGTGATTTGGGATTCGAATATGATTCGTATGTGCTGTGAGCAGCACCGAAACCCTGTATTTAAGTTCAATTATGGATTAACCTCTAAATTGACTTAAAATAGAGGGAGGGCGCATAATGTGGTGATATGGAAAGATATGAAGTGTTTGGTGGTGATCCAAGAGAGATTACCATAATCAGGGGCAAAACGGTAAAATTACAGACCAATGGATCGGTTACCGAAGAGGAAACTCATTGATAACTTCAAGATCAATGGTTAGGATTGATTTGTGCAAGAGATCAAGGGGAGGAATCATGTGTAGATGTGCCTATGTGAGCTAATGGTTGATGGATCAAGACCATGACAAGTGACAAGATTTGGACCCTTGGATCTTGGTTAATTTGTCAACACTTCCCTCTCTCCTTTCCTCCCTTATTTGGACGGTTTTTGAGTCCAAAAATCTTATTCATCTCTCTCTCCTCTCATCTCCATGGACGTGCAAGCTTGGAGGAAGAAAGAGAAAGCTTAAGGTGAGATTTTAGCTTGTTTGGTGACCTCTTTAGCTCTAATCACCTTCTATAAAGTTGTTCATAGTGATGAGAGCTTCGTCTCTATGGTTTTAGATTCTTGATTGGAGGTGTTTGAAATCTTGAGCAAAAGTGGAAAGATGGAGAATCAAGAAATTGGTTTAGTAAAGAGGAAGAGGTGAGCATTTGCTTCCTTTTGATCTAAGTTTTGTGACTTTTGGTTAAGTATGGTGAATTGTGAATTTTGCCCTGTTTTTATGGTATTTTCGTGTGGTATGTAATTGGATGAATTGGATGTTGTTTTATGTTGAAAATGGTGTCATGTTGTGGTATTTAATCATTGGAATTGATTTGAATTGTATTGGACACATTGGTTGCAAAACTGGAAATTCTGTCCAGTGTGAATTCTGTCTAGGCAGTCTGGTTGTGTGGACGTTTTGACTGGGCAAAGGATGTCAGAAAATTATGAAACTTTCCGGTCTTAAAGTTCACCTCCCAAGCTTCAAAATAGACATATAATTTGTGCCATTTCGTTTTGGGAACTTGGAGTTATAGCTGTCCAAAGTTTGAGGTTGAAAATGGATTTTGTTTTGGGGCAGTGATGAAATGTGTGTAATTCTGTATTTATGTGGTTATGGACAGCCTTGATTCATATTTTTCCTATGAATAGGACTTAAATATATTTCATTTGGCTTTGAGATTACCTCGTTTTGATTTTTCTGGAATTAATTATGAATTTTCGAAGTTGCCTTGGTTGCAGCAGAAAATCTTGGCTGCAGCGCAAAAGTTTCTATGCACGTTTTGGCCGCAGCCAGAAATTCTTGGCTGCAGCCAAAAACCTTCTGTGCGCGTTTTGGCTGCAGCCAGAGGGTTCTTGGCTGCAGCCAACCCCCATTTTCAATACTTGATGATTTTGAAAAGTGATTTCCAACCTAGTACGTCCCAATCATTTCAAGCTTTTGTTGAGCTTATTATTAGACACTTAAGGGACTCAAATGTCAACCAACTTTAAGTGATATGAAAGTAAGAGTTTGGAATAGAAAATAACCCTATGTCCTTGCTTTGATTATAGGGTTGATGTTCGCCCTGAACGTGGTTTGATATTCGTTCTGATCGTGAGTAAGCGGGGCTGGAGCATACGTGGAAAGAGGGTAGGGAACATATCTCTTCTGCTTGTATTTGATATATGTGTTAGTGTGTTGGTACATGTCTTAGCTTTGCATGATTATGTGTAATTTGAAGCTATGTTTCAATTTATGCTATGGCCATTAGTATGTTGTTTGAAGCATTGAGCTTACAAATTGTCATTATGTTAGCATGAGTTATATGATGCAAGCATGTCATGCATTAAACATCTATCGTACATGCATATTGATATTGTTTACCTACTGAGATTCTCTCGAATCTCACCCTCCCCTACTAACCTTTCAACAGGGTAGTGGATCGAGGATGGAGTAAGTGATCAAAGGCGGCAAGGACTTCCTTCGGGTTGAAGATTTTTATCATAGTTGGGAGTATATGGATTTGGATGTGTATATATGTATGTGATTGAGGATTTGTTATGTATTTGAGATGGATTTGTGTAATCCCCATATGAGGGCATGTAATGGGCGAATGTGCCCTATAAAGCTTGAGTTAATATATGGAAACCGGGATTGCCGGGATTATTATATTGCGTACTCTGATATATTTAAATGTGATTTATCTTTGTGTAGTAATTGTATTCGGAATGTGAATGTGAGACCGGGTTATAAATGATTTCGAAAGGTATTTATGAAAACCCCGTCTGGTGGATGGGTTTGTAAAATGTTAATTGTTTCTTATTGGTCTCTATTTCACTTTAATTGTGTAATCCGAATATTAATTACGGCAGGGGGTTACATCTTTTTCCCCCTCCAAAAAATGAAAATAAGGAGATAAGTTTGTCCGAAGTGTTGCTGTTTGTTTTCATTACATTGAGCAGATTATAAGCGATTTGATAAAGGCAACACATGGCAAACGAGAAAAATATTAGGAGGATTGAATTCAAAGCTTTGAATGGGGGACTGTCAATGTTTTTATATTGAGATCCGATGGCGTGAAACTTGGATTCACCGTGTTCTATGAAAAGATGACCTATTTGAATAGTTTCAAGTTACTTAATAAAAACAAATATTTTCTATAATTTTGAAAACTTTTTTATCAAGTCGATGACAACACAAGATGGCCAACCTGAATGTAGTCAAGTATATCAACTATTGCAGCTTTTACGTCTCCAGATCCTTTGATAGAGTTTCTCCTGAAATGATATATAGGATAAGTTAATTGTCCATGCTAGTTGCATAGTAACCATCTTGGTGCAATGAATATTTTTATGTTTAAGATGTGCGAAGATTTGCTTATATGTCAACCCTTACATTCACATATATATTTATTTTGCAGAAGAAGATGGTGGTTGAAGAAAGGCAAGGGGGTTGAAGAAGGGCATTAATTGAATTACTGATATACACACTTCCACTAATGTAAATGTGTTTTGTTGTGTGCAGAGGGATCGGTTTCATGATATAGTTCAATTTCAATCACAATCGACATGGGATGAAGCCATTGAGTGATATAATTTGGGCTCCCTTACCTCAGCAAAATAATATGTAGAAAGTAATACTCGTGTGCAAGAGATTGATGGGTTTATGTTGTCTTATTAAGGAAGTGACGATTCTTTCCATTTGTAGGAGAGACTACAATGTCCATGTTTTGATATAGTTGTTCCAATGGAGTCCAAATGTCACAATTGATTACACAAGTGTAACTAAATTGATTTAGATTTATGTCAATGTTTGTTTTGTATTGGTTGTACATTAAACTAAACAATTGATGTTTGCCATGGCTGCTGGAACGAGTTAAACAATTCAGGCGGGATATTTTGTGGTGTATAGTAAATCATCTTCAGAATTCAACAAGAACTTATGCTTTAAGTCTTATATCGGACCAAACAAGCAAATGTCAATTATTGACACAATAGTTTATAAGCTTTTTTATCCACTTGTATCACAACATGTTGTGGATCTTATTGTAATGGATTATCTTATTTTATAAATATCAGATTTGGTCAATATTATCATACTTTTATCCAAATGTTGTTGCCTATTTTGTATGGATGATATAGGCATTTTTATCCACATGCAGGTAGCTTTTGTAGCATAATTTACTTTAGATATTGACATGTTAAGAATTGAAATTAACAACATCTGTATAAGGATTAACAACATAAAAAGCTAGATTAATAACTTCAGTATCATATTTCACACCTTCATATCCCAAAAACCAACATTTGTACCTAGGTATAATTTTTAAGGAATAAGTTTCAGAGGTCAATAACAACATCTGTATAAAGATTAACAATATGAGAATTTAGATTAACTACTTCACTATCATGATTCACAACTTTATATCCCAAAAACCAACACTTATGCCCAGGTATAATTCTTAGGCCACAAGGTTTAGGGTTCAATAACAACATTTGTATAGAAATTAACAACATGAAAACTTAATGACTTCACTCATGCGCTTCTATGTTGTTTTCATCTGCCACATAACTCAGGACAATTTGGTCATTTAGTGACATTTGGAAATCCCATACTCCTCCATCAATTCTGGCATGTGATTTCATATATTAACAACACTTATTTGTCTTTGCCTATTTTAATTGTATTTTTTTGAGATTTTCCCATTATTTTTTCTTTTATTAAAAAACAAATCACAAAACAAACTAAACAATTTTTTTAACAAACAAACAAGCAAACTAATTAAAAGTAAAGAGAAAATATTAATTAAATACCATTGAAATATTAAAAAAATGGGTTGCATCTAGCTACCTTTAATTTTCCTTTTTAATTATAGGAGGGTGTTCTTATCTTTTAATAATATTCAAAAATTTTAATTAGGCTTCTTGGCCTCATTAATAATTTATTAAAAGTATAAGCTTAAATTTGGATTTTGGTACTTCAATTGGATTTATACATGATTCTCCCAATTAAAAATTTAGTTTATAATTATTGAGTTAAGTAATTTAGACTTATAAAAAGGAGCAAAATAATATGCAAATGAACATGTCAATGTAAGATTAAGGCTAAAATATCATCCAAGCGTCTCGCTATGACTGAGCCAACTTGCCAGTGAGGGGTGGGAGCTAGTGTCAAATCTCAAATCAAATCTTAGCTTAAAAAACATAAAGTTAATTTGGTAGTGTGTTGACAATTGAGCATTCACATTGTGTCGGTGGACATTTCTTTTCTTGTTTTGATAAAATGATCAATTATATAAAATGAAAATAATTATATTGCTAATGATGGAATAACTGAATATAGGGAAGACGGAGCTAGGAGTACATCACTTTTATAAAAAAATAACTAGAAAAAGATTGAAGCAGTAAGTTTGTATCCTTTTCTAAAGTACTGTTGAAATTAAAATGGACCAGGAGAGTATTGAGCAAGGAACAAAACAGGTGAACCGGCGACATGTCTGGTCTGGAATATGCCAAGAATCGGGAAACATTCAAACTAGAAAATCCCGCTCTCAACTAGTGTGAATTGCTAGCAAACTGGAAAAACTGATGGGTTGTGCAGTTTACATGGTTTTCTTAAAAAATAAAAAGGCTTTTGTGAGCTAAAAAACCCTAGATGGAAGATTTGGGTCACTATAAATGAAGCAATAAAAGAAGAAGAAGAGTAGATGATGATAGAAGAAGAGAAAGAGAGATGGAAATTGAGACCAACATTGACAAGGATTGGTTGTGAAGGTGAAGGTTGCAAGATTTAATGATAGTGGGATGGAGATGAGGTTGAAGACAAGAGAAGGGATCACCCTTCTTTTGCACTTAGTTGGCTGATGAAGATTTGTATAGAAAGCTAGGTATTAAAAAGGAGACCGAACCGGCCTGTTCAGCCCGTGAACCGGCGAACCGGCGATCCAACCGGTCCGGTGGGTGAACCGTATGGACTGGTTCACCCATTTTTTTTATTTTTTTAAAAAATTGTTTTTAATTCATTTTTACACATGATTTCATTTAAATAAATTTGAAATATTTACTTCCTCACCGGTCTAACCCGATTTAGCTCTGATTTGACTCCTATTTGATCCACTGACGCTTAACTCAGTACTCCGATCGGTTTAATGTCCGGTCCGGTTTTTAGTACCTTAATAGAAAGAGGTGGGAATTGGGATGCTCTCCCACAGTTGTGCAAGAGTAATGAGATCGAAGGAGCTCAAGTTATTTTAGGGTTTTAATTAAGACTCATGGTCTTAAGTCCTCATTAATTTAAAAAAACATAATAACGAACATCTAATTCCCTAATTCTTAATTACTCAAATTTACTAAGGAAGAAATAAAATAAAGTTAATTCATTGAAACCCAATTATTGTCCATCATTACTACATAATTAAACACTAAAAATATACTTAAAATAAAATAGTATTCAAGATTTACCCAATTAATTTTCATAAAAATAAAATGGCAAATGAAATAAAATATGATATATTAAATTTTATTATTTTGAATTAAATTCTATTTTTCTTATATGGCCGGTCTGATCTCGAGTTGATTCATTAACCCCTGAGCCATTATCTCAACCGGTTTAATGTCCGGTTTGGTTTTTATTCCTTGTTATTGAGCAAAATTATGGGTTATTTATTATTTCTGATAGAAAAAAAAAAAAAAAAAGAATACGAAGACGTAAATGAATGAAGGAGAAAAATCATGATAATACCTTGGTGGGAGTATCTAAAATCAAATCTTAGTTTGAAAAGACATGAAGTTAATTTAGCCCGTTTGTTTTTGTTGAGTATTCAATGGGGAGAGAACAGAATGAGTTTCTGAGTTATCAATCAACTAAGCTGGCAGTGAAAATTTCTTGTTCAAAGAATTAGAAATTTCGATGTCAACAATACGCTTTTTATGGGTTAAAGATTTAGAAATATCCAGCAAGCCATGAAAGCTCTGCCAGTACCAACTTTTTTAATTAAAAAATTTCAAGAAATCTTCAAAAAATCCTTCAAATGTGAAAATTCTTTAAGAAAATTGGGGAAAATTTTCTTATTAAAAATTATATTTTATATTAGTGAGAAGAACCTAATAAATTGTTATAGAAAGTATTGATACTCTGTAAATCTTTTATATATAAAGTATTCATATTTTGATTTAGGTATTTTTCACCAATTAAATTTGAAATGAGATTTTTCCCTAGTTTCTGCAATTTTTTTCTTATCAGTAATACAATGTGTCCAAATAAAGAAAAATGCTTCTTTTTCTTTCTAGTTTAACGTAATTAAAATTTTCTAAACCAACAAAGAAAAACAAGTAAAAATTTCAAGGAAATAATGAAAATTTGTCATTACATCAGGCTCTTTGGGACACAGTCAACAATATTTAAGTTTGGTTCACGCTTTACAGCTTTACAGACACGGTGTTTTCACGAAACTACAGTAAAAGCTGTCTCGTACACACATTTTTCTAACTATTTTGACCATTATCACGGCATGCGTTAGCAGCTAATTAGTAAGCACAATGCTCATTGCACAAATCCAAAAACATTAACTCACAAACTTATATAAAGTGGTTCAGTACAAACTTGTATAATTACTATACAACTATAAAGCATCATGAGATTGAGTTTGTCTCCTCATCTTCACAGTATCATCATAAAGCCCCTGATTGGAGTACAAGCAAGATATTTTTTTTTAAAAGTGAGTTCAATTTGGTGCGTGAATTACCATTGGTATCATTAAAGACCCATAAAGATGATCTGACCATCAACAAAATTGAAGGTAAGCTAAACCTTTGGCAACATGATATTGATGGATTCCTAAAATTCTTGGAGTCAAAGAATGACAATTAATTTCTAAACACTAAACTGATGCAACATGCATCTTCTTGGGAATCAAATGCTGGATAACTCCATCCGTTTCCAAAATATTGTTAACAGAATTTCCATAAATCTCTCAAGAAAAAAAAAGTTAATATCATTGTTAGTCCATACAGTTTGAAACAATCCGACTACTACAACTATATCCACCGCCGCCTTGACATGCGCAAGAGTCCTCTCATTCGACTCTCTTAGTTTAGCACGGTATTGCTCACTCTGCATTCATGGGAAATGGAGGAAGGCACTCACTGTTATTTTCACAAGCAAGGTGAAAATAAAAAGAAGCAATGAAGAACCTATACATCATATTAATTACCGTTCGAGTTCCTTCACTAACTTCTTCATTGATGCAGAGTCTCCCAATCTCCCCAAGCAGAGACAATTTAGAACACACCATAAAGCTCAACCAAGGTGCTACACAGTGAGGAACCCATCCAACAAAAAAGCGATATTCGGCCAAGTAACTCAGTATGTTCTTTGTTCTGTAGTTAGACCAAAAATGTTTACATGTATAACTCAAATACTAGGTGAAAATTTCATATGAATAATTCAAGGAACAAACTCAAAACTTAGGGAAACATTTTGAGTTCTACCTCGTCGATGCCTGATCAGTCAAGCCACACAAATTTAAATACTCGTATCAATTAATTTTAATTTCTTTTCTATGTTAAAAATTCTTCTGGGTATAAGAAGAGACCAAAAGCTTGCATAATAAATGTTTGAAACTTTCTTACACAATTTACTTTCCAGTTTTCTCAACGCAGAAAAAAGAATAATATCCACACTAACAGAAAAATATGATTTTCTTCATTTATGTAAGTCAAGACTTGGCCTAAAAGAAAAAGGAATTAAGAGAATGCAGATAAGGAAAAAGATTTAATCCATTTATATAAATTAAAAGGAGTAAATTATCCAAAGAAGAAAAACAAAAGGAGTGAATAAACGAAAAAGCATAATTGTTCAGGATTAAAACGGATAATCTACCCTTGAATGGAAAAAAAAAAAAAAAAATTTGCGAGCCAAAGTAATTTCTCACACATTATGGGACAGAGAAATACTATATAGCAGAAGGACGAAACCTCGACTCATGTCACACTAGCATGATAACCATGGCAATTTACACTAGCCAGTAAATGATAATCATATGCGTTTTTGAAAATTTAGCCTTCTGGTAGCAATAAATCGTTGTCCATTAGTTACACTCTACAGTCTACATCTATTTCAAAAATGGAACAAAACCAAAGGCAACACAGCAAATTTTTAAGAATTTTATTCACCTTCAAAAAGGGACTTTACTTTTCATCTTTGCTGTAATTTGAACAAGCTTGGAGCAGGAAACAGCTGCATTGCAGAAACCAAATACATTCTTGTCAAAAAAAAAAAAAAACAGAGAAAGAAAGAAATACTCCCAACTTAAATCTCAACCAATTAAGGACAAGACCATTTGCATCCCTTGGAAACCAACGAATATGATTTTAACATCAACAAAAGTTGCAGGAAATGATATATTGATGGATTCTAAAAGCTGTTTGGAGTGAATTAAAATGATGTTAATCAATTTCTAAAGACTAAGTTGACAGAACACACATCTTCAATGTTACATATACCTTACTTCATTTACTTCTTAAACACTGACTTATTTGTTAGTGCAAGTTGATGGCTAGAGAGGTAGGTGAAAAAGAAAATGCACATATTTATTACTGTCATTGAGTTCCTTCTCTGACTTCTTCATTGATGCAAAGAATCCTCCAAGCTTCCCCAGTCAACTCAGAGTGCTCTTTGTTCTGTAGATGCACAAAAAGAGTGTGTGCGCGCGCGTGAGAGAGAGAGAGAGACGTTTAGTCAATGAAAGTTTTGCAAGAATTATAATTCAAGGAACATTGAGTCCTACCTGATAGATGCCTGATCTTCCAACCCCCACAAATTGATTTACAAACAAAAAAGTTGACAGAGCACTACATTTTTGTACTGGAAAAAGCATAACAAGGCAATAATGATGAACAAAATTACGGGAAGGGGAGTTCCATGTGGAGCTAGATTTATCAGATCAGATCATGCAAGAATATCAATTAATTTGTGACTTCTTTTTTATGTATTGGAATTCCTCTTCAAGTCTAAGAAGAGACCTATACTTTGCAAAGTAATTTTTTTGAAACTTGCCCAAGTATTTGTTTTCTGATTCTTTTAACTGCAGAAGCAAAGAATACTATTCACACCAGTAGAAATATCATATTCTATTCATTTAAACCAGATACGCAAGTTTAATAGAAAAACTTAAGTTAACTTAATAGTAGTCACAATGGGAGGCACCTGATATTAGAGGAAGTGACAAATCCAAGGGCGCCAATCCCCAATTCAAGCAGCCTAACTGCTACAATGTCCTTATATCGCTGCTTTGATAATTGCTTGGTATTGCTCATTCTGCATTCATGGAAAATGGACTTAATTAAAATTAGATTTAACACCAACGATAACTTACTGTGCGCAGGTGAAAATTAAAATTAAAAAAAAAAAAAAAGAAACTATGAAGAACCTATACATACATCATATTTATTACAGTTATTGAGTTCCTTCTCTAACTTTTTCATCAATGCAAAGAGTTTTCCAAGCTCCCCAATCAACTCAATACTTTCTTTGTTCTGTAGATGTACAAAAAGAGTGTGTTTGTGTGTGTGTAACTCGTTTCATCAGTGGAAGTTGTGCCAGAATTGTGATTCAAGGAACCAACTTAAAACTTAAGGAAACATTTTCAGTCCTGCCTGATAGATTCATCAGAGCATAAATTGACAGAGCATTGCATTTTTGGACTGCAAAAAAGAACAAATATTTGCTTTCTGATTCTTTCAACTGCAGAAGCAAATAATAATATGCACATTAGTAATTAAGAGGATGAAGATAAGTATGATGACATTTTTAAAAAGCTCATTTAGATAAACTACAAGGAGTAAACTGCTCAAAGAAGCAAAACAAAAAGAATAAATAAATGTTTCATGATAAAACTGAAAAATTTAATCTTGAATAGACAAAAAACTGTGAGCCAAAATGGTTGAATATTTGTCAACATTCACAGCAATAGCATGTTGCCGTGGTTGCATTCAATGTACTCATTCTTTATGTTAATCAAAGATGCATAACAAAATTTAATGAGGCCAATAATTTTACTTCATAATTGTACCAATATATCCTTACCCAGTAGTGACACTATAATTCTATCCCAGACAATGAAAGGAAAGTTTTAATACAAATAACCAACTGCCTTCAGTTCCAAACAACAAAAACACACTAGAAAAACGCTACACCTCTGTATCAAAATTTCGAAATCAATGAATGTATTTTTGATAAATATCAAGTGAAAATTTGTGAATAGAAATCAGAAGCACAATAAGTGAAAACTATACCAAGTCTCAATCAACGTATGCTAACAAAGCAAAAATTTCCTAATTAATTAATGCCATCACTTCAAAAAAAAAAACTCAATGTAATTCAGAGAAAGAGAAAATGGAGAACAGGGGATCAAAGCATATTAATAAAATTATATATATATATATATATATATATAAAAGTAACCATTTTTGTTTAAAAGAAAGAACGGTGTTTTCTCTAAAAGGCTAACAAAATTTTTCATCGCCCACATCAAATTGAAACACCAATTAATTCATTACCTTGTGAATTTTCGACCACACGTGCCCTTTTGCTTTTTTTTTTTAAAAGAGATTTGTCTTGGGGGAACATATTTAAGAATGAAATAAATGACAGCCAACAGAAGTAAGCAGTGCAATAATAGTCATCAAAATCTATACAATATTGCAAAAAAAAAAAAAAATCAGAACTACAAATTCACGACCATGACATATATTTGAGACATATTTCCCAAATGGGTCCCATAGAAAATATAAGGCATGATCATCGAACAAGGAAGCAGAAATATTACGCACCAACCACTTTGTTCTCTTTAAAAATTTTCATACGCTGTATCCAGCACTGGGAATGCGGGCTGGCCCGCGGGTTGCGGGCCAGCCCGCGCGGGCTGGAATGCTTTGCGGGGCGGGCTGGTGCAGCCCGCCCCCTTCGCGGGCTGGCTTTTGCCAGCCCGCCATTCTTTTTTTTTTTTAAATTTCGTTTTTTTTAAAAATATTTACTCTCTTTTTTTTTCACCCGCTCATATTACACTTCTTTTTTTATACATTTCTGTTATGAAGTCAATTTTTTTCTTACTTTCATTTTTTTTCATCTACTCACATAACAAAAACATATAAATACATCTCTTTTAAATTTAATAATAATAGAATAAATAAATATAATATGAAAATAAAAATATCAAATAAAAAGTATGAGAAATTAATTAAACACGGCATCAAATGAAATGTTATAATAAGAGTATTTGAATTTATTTTATTTAAAAAAACCAAAAAACTGAAAAACTAAAAAAAAAAAAAAAAAAAAGCGGGCCTGCCCGCCAGCCCGCGGGCTGCCAAAATGGCAGCCCGTTTAAGGGTTTTTTTGGCGGGCCAACCCGCCAGCCCGACCCGAATTACCGGCTCTAGCTGTATCTATAAAATTTTCATACGCTTATTATATATACAGCATGATCATCCTAATTATTCCAGTATGCTATTTAATTCTTTGCCTTAATGATATAATCATTTATTCCAATGCTGCAACTATTTACATTATATTAATGTTTTCATATATTGTTGCAGGTTGTGCTGTATTAGATTATGTCAAAGAACAAGTTGCACTTAAAGCAATTGATTTGTTGCTTAGGGACAATGGGAAGAGCCTCAATAACTATCCTAGCCTCCCAATTCCTGATGAAACATCAACCATTGATGTCACAAATAATCTGATTCTACAAGAATTAAGCTATGATCGAATTGCTCTTCAATTTAAAGCTACACGATTGGCAAATTCTCTTACTGATGAATAGAAAAATATATTCGATCATGTTATGAGCTCATTAGATTCACCTACTGGAGGCTTCTTCTTTGTTCATGGTTATGATGGCACAGAGAAAACATTCTTGTGGAATGAATTGACATCTACATTACGTGGAAAAGGACAGATTGTATTGACAGTTGCATCAAGTGGCATTGCAGCAACTTTACTTCCTTCAGGTAGGACAGCTCATTCACGCTTTACAATTCCTATACAGATAACTGAGCAATCAATGTGCTCAATTAGACAAAACTCTACACTAGCGAACTTAATTGTTAGCACAAAGTTAATCATATGGGATGAAGCTCCAATGGTGCAGCGATATTGCATTGAAGCATTTGACCGTTCTTTAAAGGATATTATGCATTCTGATTTACCATTTGGTAGGAAATGCATTCTTATGGGTGGGGATTTCGGGCAAATACTTCCAGTAATACCAAAAGGCAAAAGGGCTACAATTGTTAGTGCATGTATTAGCTCTTCTATATTATGGGATCATTGCACCATCTTCAATTTGACAAAAAACATGAGGTTGGCTACTGGATCTTCAAGTACTAACATCAACCAATTAGAGTGGTTTAGTGAGTGGCTTCTAGATGTGGGCGATGGTAAGATAGGTGAATCACATGATAGTGTGTATAGTATTGAAATTCCATATCAATTTCTACTACCAGAATCTGCAAATCCAATTGAGGCTATTGTTTCATCTACATATGCAAATCTAGAAGATAACCTTTTCAACAATGACTACTTCAATGACAGAGTAATACTAGCACCTACCATACAAGCAATGAATACAATTAACGAGTACATGTGTTCTTTATTGCCTAGTGATGCTCATGAATTCCTAAGTTGCGACTCTGTGTGTAAATCCATAGATGACAGCAACAACTTTGACAATTTGTACACAACAGAGTTCTTGAACACTATTAATAGCTCAGGTTTGCCACCTCACAAGCTTCTATTAAAGGTAGGAGCTCCTGTTATGCTATTAAGGAATATAGATCAAGCATCAGGCTTATGCAATGGAACTCAGCTACGTATCTCTAAGCTTGGAAAGAATGTCATTGAAGCAATTACATTGAATGGTTCAAACCCAAATCAAAAGGTGTTAATTCATAAGATGGACATGAACCCTTCTGAAAGTAGATGGCCATTTCACATGAGAAGGAGCCAATTAATTTGAGCTTTGTAATGACTATCAACAAAAGTTAAGGCCAATCTCTTCGTCACGTTGGGGTATATCTTTCAAAGCCAGTATTCACACATGGGCAATTATATGTTGCATTATCAAAGGTTAGAAGCATGGATGGTTTGAAATTATATGTCGCTACTAATACAGATGGTACGAGTAGGACCACATCAAATGTGGTGTACAAGAAAATGTTTAGGAATTTACATAGTTGATTGTATTTCCATTGTAGTATTTACTGTGTCATTGTGTTTTTTTTCGCCTATTTCAATTTGTAATTGAAGACAGCATGTACTTTCCCTTTGTTGACCACTCGTATGTTAAGTTCTTTCCCCGCCAATGTGCTTTTATGTTATGTAGTAGTCAACTTCTTTTATTTTACCCTTTACAAAGAATCCTGCAAATTTGGTGTGCAATATTTACGACTTCATATAAATCCAAGCAGGTTTAATAGGCTTATGGAAAGAATGTGAAATAATCATATTGTTCAATAACTTGTACTGCAGGACATAAAATTCCACTAATAGATTATTTGCATGGTGATCGTCTTACTAGATGTCTTCAAATGATGGCTTGGAACAATTTGCACCGGTAACATAAAGTGAATGCGTGAATAAAACTTATATGTAACATATGGGGGAGTTCATGCTAGGTTGGCCGAAAAACAAAACCCAGAGGAAGCATCACTTATGATCTAAGCAAATGAAACGCAAAAACGAGATATGAATTGTCCCAAAATTTGGTTTAGTAAGACAAAGCAATAGCAATAGTATTTACCTTAGTATAGATTGATGTAGGCCACCCTCCCCTGTTGCGAACCACGACGATAGTGGGTGGTTTCTAGAAGAAATGGTTGGAGAGAGACTAGTGTTTCAATTGGGACAAATCTTTTACCCATAAAGAGTGGGTTGGCAAGGACGAGGGAGGGAGAAAAGAAAGAGTTACAATGGAGATCAGTGAGTTGGCAAACAATTACTTATTTTGGGTGTCACGTGTGCATATAAGTTAAACTTAACAGTCAAAATTAATAGAGGGGGCAAAACTTTTACAATTTTTAGATTTTTAGGCTGAAATTACCCCCTAAAAAATTTCCTGATATTCATAGCTCTTATGAGAAAATTTTCGAGACAAAAATATCATTTAATCCTTAATGTTTTATAAAACTATTATCATAATATTTTATATATTAAAAATTTTAAAATTTTGGATATTGCAATTATGAGCTGTTAAGGTAAAATTTTACCATTTTGTATTTATTTAATTATTTATTTATTTTTATACTAATATTATAAATAACTAAATTTGAATTATCCATTTTTTTATCTAATGATGATTATCGGATTCTAAGTAAAAGGAAAAGAGAAAAATGAGAAATTCTAGAAGCCTTGCTTTTTTTGTCTTAAAAGTTTTCATATAAAAGTAGTGGGTATCTGAAATTTTTTGTAAGTTCAATACGACGCCAAAAAATGTTAAAATAAGAATAGTATCACTTCACTCTAACAATAGCCAAATAAACTGATATCTCACATCCAACTTTATTCCATGTATAATTTCATAGGGGTCTGACTTTGGTTTTTTTTTTTTTTTTTTTAGGTCATTTTAGCCTGGGAGGTTTTTGCGAAAAAGCAATATATCACCCTAGAAGTGTTAGACAAAAGGATCAACGTTGTTTAAATTCAAGCGTAAAATAATCGGAAAAAAAAAAAGCGCATGGAAGAAGGCTGAAGATGCAAACTAAAGTATGTGATATTTTTTATTCTAATTATTTAGTCATATACTATTATAAAGTCTCCATCATTGAGGAGCCAATAATGACATGAAGAAGAATCGACAAGTTACAAAGTCCATTTGGATCCATATCAATAATATTCGAGTCCCAAAATAATTATACACACATGGGCAAATTAAATGGGCCTTTGTTTTTTCATATCAGGCTTAAATGATATAAGAGAGTAGAGAGGATGATATGAATACTACTTATAGTACATGGTTAACCTTAAATTCAATTATCTGAGTAAATTACCATTTTATATCCTGAAAGCCCATAAATATAATTTTATCATTTACAAAGTTGAAGGTCAGCAAAAATTGCAAAAAAGATTATATTTTGATGGATTAATTTTGAAAATTGTTTGGAGTAAAATGAGGTTAATCAATTTCTAAATACTAAATCGACAGAACATGAATCTTCCAAGGACTTTTGATGCCATACATATAGCTTACTTCGCTTGCTTCTTAAACATTGTCAATAATTAATACCCAAGAAAAATTATCAAGAACTTGACTTATTTGTTAGTGCAAGTTGATAGTTGAGATATGCAAATAAGGAAGTACAAGCAATAGAATAGCACAAGATAAGTTAATAACTACATAGTCATAATGGCAGGAACGTGATATTAGTGAAGTGACAAATCCAAAGGCTTGAAGCAGTTCTTCTACTGCAACTACTTCCATGATCGCTAATCTAACACATAATTTAACACCATATGCATCATATTACTGTCCCAATTAAAAGAAACTATGAAGAACTCATACATCATATTTAATACTGTTATTGAGTGCATTCTCTAACTCCTTCATTGATAGAGAGAGTCTCCCAAACTCCCCAAGCTGAGAGAAGGTTTAGAACACACCATAAAGATGGTAAGAGAGAGCAGAGGAAGGAGTCTTTGCTCGTATGAAAATATTTAGAGTATAGAAAATTGAAAGGGAAGCCACAAACCTCAACCAAGGTACTACACACTACAGAACCCATCCAACAAAAAAGCGATATTCAACCTAATAACTCAGTATGTTCTTTGTTCTGTAGTTGCACACAAAAAGTTTACATGTATAACTCAAATACTGGGTGAAAGTTTCACATCAATAATGCATTTTTGGATTGGAAATATCATAAGAATGAGGAACAAAATGAAGAGGGAGTATATTAAAAATCGTATTTAGCTTTTAATCTAATAATTGAGACACTTCGTATTACCACTTGATTTTTCTCATTAATCATAATTTAATAATGGCTACCCATATGAAAAATCAAGATTAGTGATGATAAAACCCAATACTAAATACAATTAATAAATTCGCATTTAATTAACCAATACAAATACAAGACATCATTGATCCACTAATCAAGCCACCTTGAAATTAAGACAAAATGTTCACAAAATCATTAATTCAATGATTAACCAGTACAAAAAAAATGATAATTAAGCTAATTAAATACAATACCAAGTATCTAACAAAGATTTAAGCTATGTCCGACCTTCAAATACAACAAAATAAATTAATTGACATTATAAAATTCATCCTAAAACCTAAGAATCACAAATACAATATAGATATAAAGAAATGGGTGAGTAAAAACAGCCAAACTCCAAGTTCATGTCATTGCGAATTTGCTACAAAAGATTGAGAGACTTTGTCACTACCAGCGACCAAAATAACATCAAGCAAAGCAACAATATGATTCGAAAACCCAGACATAGAAAACCACCAACAGAGAATAGAATCAATAATGAAGAAGGAAACGATTGGTGAGTGACAGTTGAAAAGCAACAGAGGAGGCCACAGTTTGGAGAAGGAAAGAGCTCGTCGGAAAAAAAGGAACCGGAGGATTGGAAGTCAGAGATGGCGTGGAGGCTGACTCTGACGAAGGTTGTCGGTGGTGAGGAATAAGGTGGTTCCGCTGCTCTGTTTCAAGGTCTCTCACGGCGCTGATCTTGCGACTCCCACTCCACTAGTTCGCCGGCGACGATTCTCGGTGAAGAACGAAGGTCTGATGTTATTGGTTCTCCGAGCTCTCCCTCGTGTCGTTTCTGAGCTGTTTTCCGACAGAGGTCAACCGGCAGTGTGCTCTGGTTCAAATCTGTCACTGAAACTCTTCTTCTTCTTAGGTAGCCGGCGCTGCTGTGTCTTCTGGTTTGAGAAGCTAGCCGATGGACGACGGAGGTGAGTGGCGGTAATGGAAGGAGGAAAAGTCGCGGTGTTGGTGGGGTGGTCCGAGCTTGATGAATGTCCGACACTTCTCTGTCTCGCTCGAGCTTCCCGGTCACGCCTCCACGGCGCTCCGTCAAGCTTGGTGGTGGAACAACGGAAGTAGTGGTGTGACGGCGGTGGTGAGGTGGTGGATGGCGAGATGAAGGGATGGTAAAGAAGATGAAAACTCCCAGCTCCTCCGATCCTCGCGGCAGCTCCCGGCCTTCAGGTCTCTTCTCTCGCTCGAATGAACCTCTGAAACTGATTAAAATCTGATCTAAGTGTGGCTGCCAAAACGCTGTAGTTTGGCTAGTCTAAATTGGCATTTTGAAATTTCACGGTACCAAAATGTCATTTCTGAAATTTTGGCATATTTAATTGAAAATCCTTACCATTGAAAATAATTAAATTAATATCAAATCCTCTCAAGAATCAATTATTAAAGTAATTACAATTATTTTGATAATTTTGTTATTTTTAGTTCTAATTTAATGTATTTACTCTTAATATCTATTTATCACAAGTAAAACATTTTTAAGCTCAATTATGATGATAAATGCCCAAATAAAATGTAAATATATATAATAAAATTAAAGATTTGTGCATTATTGACAACTGCATACTAAAACAATTATTAGACGAGACCAATAGCTTGCATAAAAAATGTATTGAAACTTTGTTTTGCAATTTACTTTCCAGTTTTGTCATATCAGAAACAAAAATAATATCCACAATAACATAAATATATGATATTCTTCATTTAAATAAAATCAAGACTTGTCCTAAAAGAAAAGGGAATTAAGAGAATACAGATAAGTAAAAAGATTTAAGCCATTTATATCATTCAAAGGAGTATATTTTCTACAGAAGAAAACAAAAAAGAAAGAAAGAATAGTGGAATAGTTTAGGATTAAAACAGATAATCTAACCTTGAATAGACAAAAAACTTTGTGAGCCAAAGTGGTTGATCTGTCGACATTCTGGACATATTTTGTTCATGAACAATATGAAACCAGAAGACCAAGTTCTACTCTGATTGCATCCAGTGTACTCATCTTTTATGCTTATCAAGACTGCAAAACAAAATCAAAGCACAATTCTGTTGCAAAAGAATCATTGCAACAAAGGAAAAGGAAACTTGTACATCTATTGAACTCATATACAAGAGGTGTGTAATTTCACACACACTGGAAAGAATAAGCACAAAGGTATCTCACATTATGGGAAAGAGCAATAGAATATAGCAGAAGGACGAAACATTGACTTAGGGCACACGAGCATGATAACCACGGAAATTTACATACACTAGCAAGTAAATGATAATCATAGGTGTGCTTGAAAATTTAGCCTTCTTGTAGCAATTAATCGTTGTCCATTAGTACACCCTACAGTCTACATCTATTTCAAAAATGGAAAGAAACCAAAGGCAATACAGTAAATTTTTTAAGAATTTTATTCACCATCAACAAAGGATTTTAGTTTTCATCTTTGCTGTAATTTGAACAAGCTTGGAGCAGGAAACAGGCAGAAACCAAATACATTCTTGTCAACACAAGAAAAAGAAGAAGAAGAAGAAGAAAGAAAGAAATACTCCCAACTTAAATCTCAACCAATTAAGGACAAGACCATTTGCATCCCTTGAAAACCAACGAATATGATTTTAACATCAACAAAACTTGCAGGATACAATATATTGGTGGATTCTAAAAGTAGTTTGGAGTAAATTAAAATGATGTTAATCAATTTCTAAAGACTAAATTGACAGAACACACATCTTTACTGTTACATATACCTTACTTCATTTACTTCTTAAACACTGACTTATTTGTTAGTGCAAGTTGATGGCTAGAGAGGTAGGTGAAAAAGAAACTATACATATTTATTACTGTTATTGAGTTCCTCCTCTGACTTGTTCATTGATGCAAAAGAGTCTTCCAAGCTCCCCAGTCAAGTCAAAGCGCTCTTTGTTCTGTAGATGCACAAAAAGAGTTGTATGTGTGTGTGTGTGAGAGAGGGAGGGAGAGAGAGGGAGGGGGGTTTAGTCAATGAAAGTTTTGCAAGAATTATAATTCAAGGAACATTGAGTCCTACCTCATAGATGCCTGATCTTCCAACCCCATCCCCCACAAATTGATTTACAAACAAAAAAGTTGACAGGGTAATGCATTTTAGTATTGGAAAAAGCATAACAAGGTAAGAATGAGGAAAAAAATTAAGGGAAGGGGAGTTCCGGTTGGAGCTAGATTTATCATATCAGATCATGCAAGCAGTGACTTAGCAGAGTAATTTTTTTTAAACTTGCTCTAAGTATTTGATTTCTGATTATCTTAATTGCAAAAGCAAAGAATAATATTCATGCCGGTAGAAATATCAGATTCTATTCATTTAAGAAAATTAAGACCTTACCCAGAGGAAAAGGGAATTAATTAAGAGGATGAAGATAAGTAAGAAGACATTTTTGAAAAATCCATTTAAATAAACTACAAGAAGTAAACTCACTCAAAGAAGAAAAACAAAAGGAATAATTAAATTCATAGAATAATTATTTTCAGGATAAAATGGAGTAATTTAACCTTGAGTAGACGAAAAACTTTGCCAGCCAAAATGGTTGATTTGTCAACATTCTCTGTACCACCAGGTTGCCCTGCATATTATGCGCCTGATTTCAGCCTTATTCAAAAAATAAAAACAGAATGAGGACAATAATTTTACTTTATAACTGAAGTAATATATCCTTACCAACGAAAAGAATTTTCACCAAAGAATGAAGATTTTACATGTTCAGCTGCATTATTTTAATTTCTCCATCCCAACACAGACACTTGGCATGAATAAAATGGTTGAGTGCAAATAATCAACCACTTTGATCAATTCCAACAACAAAATTTTGAAATCTTCTTCTTCTTCTTCTTTTTTTTTTTTTTGGACTGAGAAAAATTTTAAGATCACTGAATGTTTGTTTGATAAGTATTAAGTGAAAATTTGTGAATAGAAGTCACAAGCCTAAAAATGATTAGCACAGACTATACCATCTCACAATCTACGTATCCAAACAATATTTATTGCTAGATGAGTAATAACACTCAAGTAATAACATTATCAAGAGCTTCACTTATTAGTCGGTTCAAGTTGATAAAGAGGTAGCTGCTAAACTAGATACGCAAGTTTAAAAGAAAAACATAAGTTAACTTAATAGTAGTCACAATGGGAGGCACCTGATATTAGAGAAAGTGACAAAACCAAAGGGTCCAATCCCCAATTCAAGCAGCCCCACTGCTACAAATTCCATATATCGCTGCTTTGACAAGTGCTTGGTATTGCTCATTCTGCATTCATGGAAAATGGGGTTAATTAAACATAGATTTAACACCAATGAAACCATGTTACTGTGCCAAGGCAGGAAAAAAAAACTATGAAGAACATATACATAAATCATATGTAATACTGTTATTGAGTTCCTTCTCTAACTTTTTCATTGATGCAGAGAGTCTTCCAAGCTCCCCAGTCTACTCATTACTTTCTTTGTTCTGTATATGTACAAAAAGAGTGTGTGTAACTCATTTACTCAGTGGAAGTTTTGCCAGAATTGTGATTCAAGGAACCAACTTAAAACTTGAGGAAACATTTTCAGTCCTGCCCGATAGATTCATCAGAGCAAAAATTGACAGAGCAATGCATTTTTGGACTGGAAAAAAGAACAAATATTTGTTTTCTGATTCTTTCAACTGCAGAAGCAAATAATAATATATACACTAATAATTAAGTGGATGAAGATAAGTATGATGACATTTTTAAAAAGTCCATTTAGATGAACTGCAAGGAGTAAACTACTCAAAGAAGCAAAACAACAAGAATAAATAATGCACAGGATAATTATTTCAGGATACAACTAAAAAATTTAACCTTGAATAGACAAAACACTTTATGAGCCAAAATGGTTGAATATTTGTCAACATTCACAGCACTACTAAATTGCCCTGGTAGCATTCAATGTACTCATTCTTTATGTTAATCAAAGATGCATAACGAAATTTACTGAGGCCAATAATTTTACCTCATAATTGAAGCAATATATCCTTGCCCAATAGTAAGACTATAATTCTATCTCAGACAATGAAATGAAAATTTTAATGCAAATAACCAACTGCCTTTAGTTTGAAACGACAAAAACAAACTAGAAAAATGCTCCACCTTTCTATCACAATTTTGAAGTCATTGAATGTATTTTTGATAAATATCAAGTGAAAATTTGTGAATAGAAATCAGAAGCACAATAAGTGAAAACTATACCAAGTCATAATCAACATATGCAAACAATATTTACTACTAGGTGAGTGATAATAGTCGAGTTCTCTGAACAGAAATTTCCTAATTAATTAATGCCATCACTTAAAAAAAATCTCAGAATGTAACTAGGAGAAAGAGAAAATGGAGAACAGGGGATCACAGCATATTAATAAAATTATATATATATATATATATATATATATAAAAGTAACCATTTTTGTTTAAAATCCTGAAAGGATAACAAAATTTTTCATTGCCCACATCAAATTGAAACACCAATTAATTCATTACCTCATCAATTTTTGGCCACACGTGCCCTTTTGCTTTTTATTTTTTGTTTTTTTAAGAGATTTGTATTGGGGGAACATATTTTAAAAAAATAATAAATGACAATAATCAATAAAATCTATACAATATTGCAAAAAAAAAAAATCAGAACCACAAATTCACTACCATGACATAAATTTGAGACATATTTCCAAAACGGGTCCCATAGAAAATGAGGCATGATCATTGGACTAGGAGCAGACATATGAATCATAGCAATAGAATATTATATATATATATATATATATATATATATATTACGCACCAACCACTTTGTTCTTTAAAAATTTTCCGGTCTTTTTGTGTAAAATTTAAGAATAAGAAGTAAGAGATATCTGTGAAAATATGAAAGGAAGTGTATTAGTGAGAGAGGTCATTTTATTTGATAATGCGTAGAAATTTGAGTTGCAAGGGGTGACAGATGAAGTCATCATATCATGAGATTCTTAAAATTAATAGTAACCAACTCCATGGGAGAAGGTTGAGAGACACCAGAATTCTTAAGTTGCTTTGTGGGAGGGATTCCATCTTCAACCCAAATATCTGCAACCCTCTTTCTCTTTTGACCTGGCTCCGAGTATTATATTAGGTGTGCTCCACATGCTTTTGCAGGGACTTCGCAATAGTCTTTCTTCTCACCATCCCAATATTTCAGAAAGAATTCACATCGAATCTTACCATCATTACCTATCCCATCAACATAGGAGCCCCTTTTCACTGGCCATAGCAACACGTGATCCTGATTCAATGCAGGATAATGTAACATGTGACAACCATGCATCTCAAAGAATTTGCGGTAAAAATGATCATGAGAGAAATAACAAAGAACTTTCATTAATCGCTTTGAGGCGAGATGAGGAGCTATGCAGCAAATAAATAAAGAATGTGATCGTCTAGGATTGCAAGTAAATTCGGTTGCATTGAAAGCCTCTGTCATAGGTTTATATTCCATCCACTCTGGAACTCTACTTCCTGGGTAACAAGCTATAGGACGAGGATGAAGATTATAAGGATACTGTCCACCTGCTTTTGCCATTGAGGAAAGAGTTAATTCCTGAATATAGCGAAGTGAACACTCATTCAATTTTTCACAGTTACCGAAGTCCAAGACACATGGCCTCTGAACTGGAGAGTCAGAGGATACAGTCTCCAATAATGTGCATTCGTTGGCATGTAATTGCACAAGGGAGGGAGGAAGTCCAAGTATATACTTAAGACTTTTGCACCTATTCAGGTTAATGTATTTCAACCTTGAAAGATGGTGGACGCAAGCTGGCAATGTCTCCACAGCAGAGTCATACAATGATAAAGATTCTAACCTTGTCAAGGCCTTGATATTGTCAGGGATTTCTGACAAGCAACTCCACCCATCCAAACATAGGTCTGTTAAATTACACCAACCATCAAAAAGGGAGCGTAGCTGCTCTATGTCAATTACTTGCTTGAGATTGGAAACTTTAAACTTCTCAAGATTTGTAAAGCGACGCAGCTCAACTATTGAAAGACTCCCTACTATACCATCAACAATTACAATTTTAGCAAGTTCTGTGAGATCGGTTGGCAAATTCAATATTTTCACTTCAGTTCGATGAAGCACTATTCCCCTCAATTTTTTTGATGACAAACATAATTTCTCAAGGCAACAAGAGTTAGCACGAAGGTCAGAGAAAGACTCTAAATGAGTCTCACTTTCAATACTCTCTAATTTTGAGCAATAAGATACATCCATTTTAATAATTCTGGGGAGAGATAAAATAGATGGATGAATACTCCTCAAACTTCCACAATCTTGGAGAATTACACTTTCAAGCTTGTGTGCCATCGAGAGATCAGGCAACTCTATCAATTGTTTGGACCTACTCAAATTTATTGTCTTTAGGTTTCCAAGATCCTATGTTCACAATGAAAAGAAAACAATTACCTAAATTAAAAAGCCCTAATAAATTTAATTAGGTTGAAGGCATATAAAAAAATACATTCGCATATACGTACCAGTTTTCCATCCCAAAGCCTTTTAACATTGCTGTTTTTCATGTGAAGTTCAACAAGGTTTTCAAGATAAAATCCCGATGGCAGAGTCTCCAATGGATAATGATCCCAATCGAGATACCTCAATTTATTAGGCAAAGAGTCAAGATCAGAAAGAGATATATATGTTCTACTGTGAGACCTCCCTAGTGTAGAAGAGAAAATTTTGAGGAATCTTAAATGTCTCATCTTTGCAAAAGTGTCTGCTCTCACTTGTATAGGTTTTATTTGAGCCACGTCCAATATAATGCCTTCAATTTCATCCGTTCCCTAGACCAAAAAAAAAAAAAGGAAATAAATATTAAACTTGTGAAAAAACTTTCAAAAGTAAAAATGAAAGAAATGAATTGATGTATCTTTTTCCCATACCATGTTACTTTTCAATACATCATAGATTTCGTCTGCATCTTTCAATCGGCTACGTCTTTCAGGAAGTATCATACCGTCTCCACGAACTATTTGCTCAGCCATTTCTTGTATCAAATCATGCATTACAATACGGCCACACCAATCTGACTTAATGAGAGCTTTTTCTATAAGATGTTGTATTCCACTAACTGCTTCAAAACCCCAAGCCTCTAGATCAGAAGTAATTTTATCCTTTTTTCCTCCAATGAAAAAATATGCGATGTCTAAAAATATTTTCTTCTCTGAAGCATTTAATCCATCATAACTTATCTTCAGTATATTTTGAATTCGCTTATGAGAATTCTTTTTGAGTTCTCTAAGCTGACTTTCCCAATATGCTTTATCTCTAGAATGAAAATGGGAACCCAAAACTTCTAAAGCTAAAGGAATTCCTTTAGCAATGGCCACTGTCATTTCTGATAGCTCTTGATATCGCATTTTAGGATGACTTTGATTAAAGGCATGTATACTAAAGAGTTCAAGTGATTCTTCTAAACTCAATTCATTGACTTCATGTATGAATTGGTCATGAATCCCCCCACTCCAAAGAACATGCTTGTTCCTACTTGTTACAATGACCCTGCTGCCTGGACCCAAGTGAAGACATTGTTGTCCAGCCAAATCTTTTAGTTTATTTGAATCATCCACATCATCAAGCACAATTAAGACTTTTTTCCGTTGCAGCAATCTCAATACATGGTTCATCTCTATGTTATCCTTTTGGCCTAATAACTTAGAGAAAAGCTCTTCACGCAGAGAACTCAAACCATCAGCCTTTGTTAATTTTTCTCTCACATTTTCTAAGAAGCAATGACTTTCAAATTGAGACTTGAATTTGTCAAATATAGCACGAGCAAGGGTTGTTTTGCCTATCCCTCCCATGCCCCATATCCCAACAATTCGGACTTTTAGTGACTCAATTTCCATTAATGTTTCAACTCTAGTGAGATTTTCATGAGATCCAATGAGCCTATGTTTTGGCACAATTGGTGTATTTTCTTCCACCTTTTTCAAGACATGTTCGACTATTGCATCAATGAGTTTGGGCTCGTTTCTAACATATAAAAGACAAAAAGAGAAAAGAAACAAAATTACAAGCTGCCCAAGATAAAGTAATAAATCCACATACATAATTCGATATAACTTCAGCATATTTAAGTCAAATATGGGGGCGAACTAAGTAAAAGCTTAACAAATTGGGACTCTATAAAATTATGTATTGAATAATAAAAACAAACTTACTGAAATTTTGATGAATCATAACCAGATAAGTTAGCAGATTTTTTCAAGACAGATCTCCAAATTTCCACTATATCCTTGAACTTCTTTTCATGAAGAGTGAATGCCTTTGCATAATAAGTGCCTTTTTGATGCCTGACGTCTGATGGATCTACACCGTAGAAAACTGGTATCACAATCTGTTGACCAGCTTCCTTACATTCCATGATTTTGACAAGCTCTTCCAAGCACCATCTTGAGGAAGCATAATCTTTTGAGAATATAATCAAAGCAATCATGGATCCTTCTATTGCTTTTACAAGTGCTGATGATATTTCTTCTCCTCCCTGGAGCCTGTCATCCACATAGACATCTATGCTCTTTCGACGCAACTTCTCTTCCAAATGGCTGAGAAAACCAAATCTGACGTCTGGACCCCTGAAGCTGATGAAAACATCATATTTTCCACCTGGGACCTGGGAAGAAGAAGCAGAAGCAGCCATTGCTGGGGGAACAAAAACGAAAAACAATGTTTTATGGATGGACGTTGTTGATTATTTCAGAAAAAGAGCAGAAAAAACAACGTGCAAGAAGTTATAAAATGAAGGAGCAAGACCATATTAATAATAGTATAATACCTTGGTGGGAGTGGCTAAATCAAATCTGAGGTTGAAGACTTGAAGTTGATTTGGCGAGTTCGCTTATCTTGGGAATTCGATCGGCACAACAGAAAAATGAGAAAGAGAGTGTTGAGCCTTTATTAGCATTTAAGAGGCAACAATCAACTAACATGTTGTCTGAGGAAATTTTTTTTTTCTACAAAGTAGGCCGAAACTTCCACGAAATAATGAAAACGTGGCCGTGGCTCTTTTAATTTTGACTCCAAGTCAACAGCGCTTTTTTTTTGGGTTTTTCTTTTCTTGTTTTTAAAAATTAGAAATTTTCGTTCCCGTCCCGTGAGATTTTTTTCCTTGTTTTGTTTCTGTACCAAACCTTAAAAAAAAAAAAAAAAGGAAAGTGCTTAGAAATTTCAGCGGAAGGGAATTTTTTTGTTGTTTCTTGCTTGAATAAGGATTTTTCACTTGCTATTGAAATCTTATCCAAGCGTGTGACTGAGCCAACTTGTCAATGAGAGAGAATTGAAGGTCCGTGAGAGCTAGCGTCAAATCTCAAACCCAAACTTTAAATTGAAAAGACATAAAGTTAGTATGGCGATATGATAACCATTGAGCATTCACTTTGTGTCTCGTTGGACATTTCTTTCTTTTTTTTTCAATAAAATGATTAATTATATAAAATGAAAATAATTATATAGCTAAAAGTTGAAATAACTGTATTTAGGGAAGAGGGAGTTAGGAGTGCATCACTTATATAAAAAGAATAAGTAGAAAAAGATTGAAGCATCAAGTTTGTATCATTTCCTAAAGTACAACTGAAATTAAAATGAATAGGGGACTATTGAGCAAATTTACGGGTTGTTGATTATTTTTTATTAAAAAAAATAAAAAAGAAAGAATATCAAGTGCTTCTTTCTATTCTAAATATAAGACAGAGTTGATTTTTTTGAGAGAGATTAAGGAAGATAAATAAGTTATTTAATTATATCATATGTTGTATATCCTTATATTATATATTAGTTTATTACTTCATTATTATGTGATTATTTTTTAGACTATTGATTAGTTATGACGATTCAATAATTGAGGCTTTAATTTCCTTTGAATAGTATATATACTTGCCGTTCAAAACTTATGTGTAATAACTTTGGTCAGTGTTAAATATTTGATTTGAATATAAATTAAGATTAAAAAGAAAATCGAAATGATCCTAAAAGTGAAAAAAAGAAATTATCAATTTAAATATTAAAATCATAAATTAATATAGGCCAAAAAACCTGTCAAGGCCTCATGACGTGGTCTGATTAGAGCTTGACCAAGTCTATTATGTTTTGAAAAAATGCCAAACTATTTTGTTAAAATCTAGCATGTAAACTTTCAGGTATGATCAATTTACACATTAAGAAATAAAATTAAATTTGTATATTCTATATATAAAATTTATATCATATTTTTATGATACATTTTGGATAATTTGAATTGAGTTATTGTAATTTTAGATTGATTTATTTAATTATGGACTTTTTTTTCGGCCTATTTGAAGACCTAGACCTATTTTCTAACAAAGACTTGTGTTTTATCCATTTAGCACTTTCACCTATTAGCCTCTTTTTATTTTTAAAAAGGGGAAATCCCTTAAAAAGAACTTTTAACTGAATTTATAAATTCTCGTTTAGTCACTAGTATTTCTGCAGGATTTTTAAAATTCAGAGTACCTTTCTATCTTTCATGATTTAAAAGTTGTTTTCAAGGGATTTTTCCTTTTAAAAATGCATGTTTTCTTAAAATAACCTGTTAAGTGTAAAGTTTAGTCTGATATCACCCGTTTCCACTTTTAATAATGAATGTGTGAATTCCTCATAAGTGATGGAGGGCAAAAGAAAAGACTTTTATCAATGTAAAAAATTTGATCCAAAAATTAAGTTAAAAGGAAAACCAATATCATCTTAAAAATAAAAATAACAATGATCATAGTAATACCTGTGTGGGAGTATTTTTCATTTTATAAATTTAAACATATTCATACACATAAATATGTCAATTCCTTTTTTTTTTCCCGGGCCATAAACATGTCAATTCAGGCTCAAGTTAAAGCTTCGTCTAAGCACATAGACAGCCAATTTGCTGGTTGAACCCTGATGGGATCTAACGTCTAAAATTTTTTAATCGATATCTAACGTCTAAAATAAAATCACATCTTAGCTTGAAAAGACATAAAGTTAATCTGACGATATGTTAATTTCTCAACATTCAGAAGTTGGCCAAAAAAAAAAAGAACATTAACATAAATTGATGGACATTTCCTATTTAATGTGAGAAGAAATTTCAACGAAAATAACAAAAAAGACAAAAGTTTGGTCATAGACTCTTTTTTCGCACCAAGTCAAAAAATGTTATCTTTTGGGTTTTTTAATTAAAAAAATTTTAAGAAGTCTTTAAAAAATCCTTCAAATGCGAAACTTTCTTAAGAAAATTGGGGAAAGTTTTCCTATTAAAAATTATTCCATATGGTCCTAAATATAAAATAAAATTTATTTTTTTGGAGAAGTTAAGGAAGCTAAGTAAATTACTTTAAAATATTTATACTTGTAATTTTTTCTCGAAACTATTTTACCTAACTTATAAACCAATATATAATCTAAGGATACATAACATTTAATATTATTAAGTAACTTATTTAGCTTCCTTAATCTCTTCAAAAAAATCAATTATGTCCTATATTTAGGACCGGAGGGAGTATCTTATATTAGTGAGAATGACCTAATAAATTATTATACTTAGAAAGTATTGATACTGTATAGATTTTTGTATACAAAGTACTGAAATTTTAATTGAGGCATTTTTCACCGATAAAATTTTAAATATGAGATTTTTACCTAGTTTCTCCAATTTTTGTAACACTTGTTATTGGCAACTAAATAAGTGTGTGGTCCAAATTTTTAAAAAAAAAAATCTTTTTTTTTCCCTTTCTAGTTTAAGGTAATTAAAAATTTTCTAAACCAACGAAGATAAAAGTAAGTAAAAATTTCAAGAAAATAATGAAAATCTGTAATTATTGACTCTTTGGGACCCAGCTAACAATATTTAGTTTGATTCACACTAAACATTTTTTTAACTCAAGTCAATAATATTTCGTTTTGATTTTATTTTAATGAGCTTTATTTATCCCCAAGGATTTATTCACTATTTCCAAATACACTGAAGTGTACACGCACATGTAAAGTTGATTAAAGAGACTTTTCTATAATGAGTTTTAGCCCGTTATTGCCTTCCTCTTAATTGAAAAAATTATATTAAAAACAATCAATCTATAAAAGGAGATATGACTTAGATAATTAAACTTATAAATACAATGGGAAAGAGGAGTTAATAATTGTATAGAACATTTTTTGTATTAGATCACGGTAAAATAACTATGTTTCTTTGAGGACACAAGTCTAAAAACAAAATTAATAACATAGGAGTAAAATTGTACATGTGATTTATATTTTTTTAATTACGTTCATTTTTTCCTATTCATGTATAATGAAACATTTTATGCAGTAAGTTTTGTCGATATGGGGAAAAAAACAATTGAAAGGAAAATTTCCTAGTTAACACCTTGTTTGTTTAAAGAAATAGAAATTTCTATGAAGTCATAAAAGTTATTGGAAAATTTACACTCAAATCTCAATAAAAACAAACAAATGCTGCCATGTCTCTTAAAATCTCAAAATTACTAAATAACATAGGGTAAAATAATGTAATTGTGAAATTACCACCTTATCCTTTATAATAGATAAGGAAGAACATTGACATGTAGAGGTGTTTTGATTGACGAGTAAAGGTGCCTTGATTAACAACTGTTGCAGCATTTATTAACAACTAATGTCAACATACATAACACATTTGTTATTGACAGCTAAACTAACTATATTAGCTGTTAACACCCGTTTTCATTTCGATAATCGAAGAGTAATAAAAACGGAATTCAATGGGCATACAAAAAAGTATAATTATACTGATAAAAATATTTGTTTACAATCCCAACGTCGTTCGTCAACGGAAAAAAGAAAATACAACGGAAGTTTTAATATTTACAAATTTCCCCAAAATATCACAAAATAGACTAATTATAACCACGATCTTATCTTCACCTTGAGACACGTGCCGTTCACTTTCCAGCGCTTACGTCTTTTCCCTTAGAACCACTGGTACCCATTGAAGTGTTTATTTAAAAATAGGGTGAAATTCTGAAGAATCCCCGTAGAGACATAATATCTTTCATAGAAAATGTGAAAAGAAAATATGACATGCGCCAAGGTATGCACAAATTAATGAACAATATAAACACTTCGTCGTCATGTATACATGAGTAGGGCTCAACCCCACAATCTACACCGGTTGGACTTCTGCCAACTCCTAGTGTAAATGCACCTCTGGCACTAACTGCCCCTCTCTAGGTAAAATCATGTTGATTAATAAAGTGCATTTACAAAACAATGGCATCCACACAATCACATAACTTATGGCATAGTGTATGAAGGATAATGTCCCTACCTCAAAGCTTTAATATTCCCTTTTTAAATGTGCCTCGAAGAACGTGTTGTATCCGGCCTCCAAATCGGTCCTAAAATATTAAATGTACCAGAAATAAGTCATAACCTATCCAAGTATCATTTTAGACTATTCCATAGTGTTTATTGTGGTTATATTAGTCTATGGTGAAATTTTACTAAAATGCCCCCGGAGCCCCGGCCCGAGCTCGCCGTACCTGACCCGATGGCACGTTTTCTCAAAATTTTGACTAAGACTATTCTGATTTATTTTCGCCCAAGGAATCCATTTTCGGGCTTGAAATTACCAAATTCACTGTCAAATTACGAAAATATCATTGACAGCCCCTATTTAATGATTTCAGTGGCGTTTTCGTAATTATGCTTTTTCGGCCTCTACCGAAAAAGTGCCCAACTGTAACCCCACCTATGTTTGCCCACTAAGTCCAATGGAATCACTTATTTCATGAAAATCCAACTCCTACTACCAGTTCTGGTCCTGGCCGAAATATTGAAGGAAAAATAGAAAAATGGAGCTTCGTGTTTTAGCTTCCAAAATTTATACTTTTCCACTTCTAATCCTTGGTTAACTCATTTAAACACTTCTTAATCATGATTTAAAGGATTTTGGGCAGCATAACCCCTTAGGGTTATGGCTTTTCCAATTGTACAACTTAAACCAAAAATCACATAAACCAAACAACAATCACCAACAACTTCAATACACTAAGAAGTTGAGATTTTGGAGATTACCTCTTGATCATTGGTATTTATCTCTCTAGGACGTGCTCTCTCTTTCCTCAACCTTAAAGATTAACTTGCTAAACCATGATTTCCATGAAGAATAAGAGATTAGAGGATGAACTATATAAAAAAAGAAGCTTAAATCACTTTGGAACACAAGCTCTTACCTTGATTTTCTTCCTCTTTCTCTCTAGCCTCAAGAGCTTCACAAACTCACTCACTCTTTCTTTTCTCTATGGCTGCCGAAATGTGCCCAAGGGGAGGGAGAAAGTGTGTTTTAGTATTTTAGTCTTCATGCTTCATCCTAGCCCTTGATCAAGCCAATGGTTGGGATTTCTCCACCTCTCATGCACACCATTCCTCCAACCATACCTCCCACCATACTCTCTTGCTTTAGACCATCCCTTGTCATCATTCATGTCCAATTGGATTGGGACTAGATTCCTTCTAGTTCCCCAAATTATCCACTCTTCTCTTTACTCTAACTAAATCTATTTTTTTCTCCCTTATTTTTCATGTTGGACCAAAATAATGAGAGGAAGGGAAGGAAAAATTATTTTTCACTCATTTCATAATTCACATAATTGAATTATGTATAATCCCCCTTAATTTCTCAAATTCCTGATTTATCCCACCAAGAATAATCCAATTATGCATTTTTCTTTATTTTCCTTGATTGATTGAAATTAACTCCAATTAATTGAGAAAATAATTAAGCTTGGGCTAAATTGGCAAAATTATGATTTTTCTATCCCCTTTGTAATTTAATTCAATTTTTGAATAAATTTGCCCATTTCCTTATGAATATGAATATTTCATAATTCACAAGATCCAAACTCATGAATATTCACCATTTTATTGAATTATTCAAATAATTACAATATATTTTTGATGAATAAAATTTGGGGTGTTACATTAGCAAGTGTTGCAACATTTATTTACAATTAATGTCAACTTTCATCACACACTTGTTATTGGCAACTAAATCAACTGTTTTGACAATTATTATTGTGGCATGTATTAACAACTAATCAGTAAGGGTAGTTTGCTAATTTCACAATTGCATTATATTATCTACAGGTCCATTGGGACTTGTTAGTAATTTTGAAATTTTAAGAGACCTTTCAATATTAATTTTCTTTTTATAGGATTTGAGTGTAATTTTCCCAAAGTTCTTCCATCACTACTCCTTCAGTTCTTAATATACGACATATTTACATAATTTGATTAGATTGAGGAAATTGGTTAAGTTGATTAATATGACATATATTTTTTAAAATACCCTAGTTATCTTCCTTAATTCCTTAATTCTCTCTCCTTCTTAACTATTGTTGAGAGAGTATCATTAAGGTTAAATTACAAAAAGATTGACAAATATAAAAATTATGTCTTATATTTAAGATAAAGATCAACTCCTCAAAGTTATCTAATATTAAGGACAAGAGGAGTAACTTCTTTTCTTGTTTTGTTTTTAATTTAAAGTAGGGAGAAAATTTTCCTTTTAAAACACCAAAAAAAATGTACGCAGACAACATTCTTTTTTGGGAAAATTGTGAAAAAAATATCTCATTAGAAACATATTTGTCAAATGGGACCTTCGCATACAGAATATCTTCCTTGTGTGCAATATTCTTCCCTATACGTGTGCAAAAATCTTCCCTCCGTGTGTACAAATCTTCCCTCTGTGTGCAAATATCTTCTCAGGTCCCATTTGACAATTAAGTTGCCCATGAAATCTTTTTTAGCAATTCTCCATTCTTTTTTCCCCCCACAAATTTATACAGAAGTTAAATTTCTACGTTCCCTTTTAAAAAATTCCATAAAAATACTCCTTTAATTTAGAAATTCCAAAAAGGTTGCTATAATATATAAAATAATACATTGGTTAGATAGTAGGAATATGAGATTTTAATATTAGGCCGAAAGACAAAAGTGCCGATGAGAGTTTTTTTTTTTTTTTTAAAAAAAAGGTCATTATTTAAGCCATTTCCTATGCTTGCAATTGAAATGATATTGACAACGCCACCCCCCATTTTTACAACTTTGTTAATGCAATTTACAACTTTCTTTTTTTTTTTTTGCAATTTTTAAACTAGGTAATTCAATCAATGGGATAATTATTTTCAACCTTTGGAATTCGATCGGCACAGCAGCAAAATGAGAATGTGAGTATTGAGCCTTTGTTAGCATTTAAGAGTCAACAATCAACTAATTGTCTTTGGAACTTTTTTGTTTCTTGGTACAAAGTAGGCCAAAATTTTCACAAAAATAATGAAAACTTGTCGGTGGCTCTTTTTTACTCCAAATCAACAGTACTCTTTTTTGGGTTTTTTTTTTGTTTTTTTTAAGAATCATAAATTTTCGTTAGGGTGTGATTATTTTCCTTGTTTTGTTTCTGTACCCAACAAAAAAAAAAAGAAAAAGGAAAGTGCCTAGAAATTTCTATGAAAGTGAATTTTGTTGTTGTTTCTTGTCTGAATAAGGAATTTTCACCATACATTATTGAAATCTCATCCAAGCGTGTTGTGCCAACTTGTCATTTAAAAATAATTGAAAGTTGGTGAGAGCTAGCGTCAAATCTCAAATCAAATCTTAGTTTAAAAAGACACAAAATAATTGAAAGTTGGTGAGAGCATTCACATTGTGTTGGTAAACATTTCCTTTTTTTTAATAAAATGATCAATTATATAAAATGTAAATAATTGGATAACAAAAGTTGTAATAACTGGATATAGGGGAGATAGAGTTAGGAGTACATCACTTTTATAAAATGAATAATCAGAAAATGAATGAAGCAGTAAGCTAAGTTTGTGTCTTTACCTAAAGTAACACTAAAATTTAAACAGACCAGGAGACTATTGAACAAATTTATGGGTTATTGATTATTCATTGCTACAATCGCACATATATCACGCTTAATAAATATTAATTATAGCAAATAAATGTAATATATGTCGAGACGAAGGTAGCGTGTCAACACCGTTTACATTTTGATATATACAGAGTAATAGAGACCAATTCCACAGGCATACAAAAAAGTATATATATACTAATAAAAGTATTCGTTTACAATTCAGAATCAAAATACAGAATGCGACAGTATTTTCAATATTTATAGGATATCCAAAAGCATTCTAAACATAGACTAACTATCACCACCAACTTTAACTTCGCCTTGAGACACGTGCCAGTCAATTCCCTTTGTCTACATCTTTGCCTTTTGATCTGCTGGCACTCGCTGAGATGTTTAGTTTAGAAAAGGGGGTAAGATTCCAAGAAATCCTAGTAGAAACATGTTATCGTTCATATAAAATGCGAAAAGTAAATATAATATGCGCCATGTATGAACCAATTAATGAACAATATAAACATATCATCGTCATGTATACATGAGTAAGGCCCAGCTTCACTAATCATACACCGGTTGGATTCTTACCCAACTCCTAGTGTAAATGCACCTCTGGCACTAACTGTCCCTTCTAGACAAACCATGTTGATTATTATAGCACATTTATAAACAATGACGACCACACAATCATATGAACTATGGCATAATGTATGAAAGATAATGTTCTTACCTCAAAGCTCTATCAACCTCGTAAAATGTGTCTCCTCTCGGCTCCTAACTCAATCCTAAAATATTAAATGTACAAGAAATACTATGGAAGTGTCTAAACTTGGCTACCAAGTGGCTCTTATGCTTTCGACTCATCCCTCAGGTCTAGAGTTCGAGTCCTTGGGTAGGCGACTCTTGGGGAAATTAGGAGTACCCAAGAGGAAAATCCCTAAGCACTTGTGTAGTGTGGAAGGGGGAGAAAAATCCTACCGAGAGCTGTGTGTAGTCTCAGCCAGCCGTGGGTGCTGTGTGTGGTCTTAGGTTGTTACATAAAAAGGCACCTTTTTATGTAACGACCCGCCCTCCGCCACATAGGCTGGACGCGGCCGGCCATGGTTCACCCACCGCCACTCAGGCTTGGTCCCTCTCATGGTAGGTACTGTCTCCTCCGTCGCATCACACAGATGCTTGGGGATTTATTCCATATCACACTTTTCACTGGACTGGTACGACACATTTTGGACCATATAATATTAACATGCGTGGTAGTGGCATAATCAAATTGAGGCTGAAGACTTGAAGTTAAATAGGACGAAATTTCCATGAAATAATAAAAACTTTCGGTGGGAGCTCTTTTTGACTCCAAGTCAACCACACCTTTTTGCTTTTGGTTTTTAATTGTTTCAAGATTAATAAATTTCCTAAAAGCCAAGATGCTTTTTTTTTTTTTTTTGTTACTAATATTTTTGTTTATTTTTCAAACAAAAGTCATCAATATGAATATTTAAGCTGTTAATATATATATATATATATATATATTAAAGTAGTAAACAAGCTTAGCTCCTTTGTCACCTTCTCTTCCTGTGCTTCAAGCTTAGCTTGGAATCCAACATACGCACTGCAACTTGTCATAAAAGTCTTGGATTGTCTTGTCTTTCTCGATCATAGGATGGAGAAAGCATTGAACGGATGAGATTGTGGGTTCACTCTCCAAGTGAATAGTTAATTGGACTTGAAGAGTAGGGGCCTTAATGCAGGGCCCAAAAATATATGCTCAAGCCCATAAATAAAATGATTTACGTAGAGAAAGCCTAGCGACAAATGCTCTATAGCCACAACATAAGAGTTTGTTTATTTGCTCCCACAGAAGACTCAGCCATGCTGAGGAGGTAGTGAGTTGCATTTGATCCAAAGTAAAGGGATCTCCCTAGATCTACTAATATCCAGGAAAAGTGGAACAAACTGAGCCCTCTTGCGTGGTACAATAAATAGGAGTAGTCTAATGAGGAGCAGTGGTAAAAATAAAAAAAAAAACTCTCAAAAGACTCCTCTCATACCAAGTTCATTTTTGTTCTTATTGCTTAGTACTCAATTGCCAAATCAGTTCCTCATCTCTTAATCTCCTCCTTACGGTATATCATTTGTTCCATATTTTATAAAAACTCTACGTTGTCGGTGACCCCTCTAATTAAAATCTCTGTTGTAAAATTTTAGTTCTACACAGGCTATTGACAAGTTTAGTTAAGGAATTTCCCACTTTTCATTAGATTTTAACAACATTCGGCTACTAAGTAAAAAAGTTACACTATTAGGCCATCGACAAGTTGTTTAGTTAAGGGATTCACCATTTTTCATTAAATTTTAACAACTTTTATTTACCAAGTAAAAAATTTACACTATAAGAAAATATTTTAAAAGCGGTGTTGGATGTCAACAAAAAATGTTAGAGGGTTATGGTTTGTCCGGTTGGATTGGTGGTCAAACCTGTTACATAATAATTAAATTAAAAATAATATTTTATATACATATAATGTTATAAATGTAAAATATATATATATATAATTATTAAATAGTTTGACAATATAAGCAAACTTATGTGTAAGTTACACCTCTATATTAATGACACATAACAGTATTCTCCAAAAAGTAATCTATTAAATTAAAATATTTTAAATAATATATATACACATACATACATATAAATGATAAAGATAATGGTTAATTAACAATGATAAAGACGGTCTGGCTTCTCTCCTTTTTACTTTTTCGTCCCCTTTCTCCCCTTTACCCAAAATTACTGTTTTGCGTGTAAAAAAAGGGAGGCTGGCCCCCTCTTTTTCAAAAAAATTATATCCAACCTCTTGAAATATTTTTAATGACACTTAGAATTTTAAAATAACTTTTTTTAAACCCATCACCTTAAAATATTTTTTTAATTGCAACGAGCAGTCTATAAAAGAGGATTGGTCTATACCAGGGATTAACTTTGAGCCCTTATTTATTTAACCTAATTGTAAATTTTCCAACTGAGCCTATAAAAGAGGAGATCCCTAAATGCATGATTTCTAAGGATGATGGTTCTGTTAGCTGAATTCAAGGAGGAAATTAATTCTAAACTTAAGATATGGAGACGGACTTTTGAATTGAAGGGCTTTCGTTTGAGTAGGAGAAAAACTAAATATATAGATTACAAGTATAATAAGAGACAAGGTCGCAGTGAAGTGGAAGTTAAATTGGGGGGCAAGTCATTCTGAAAGTGACAAAATTTAGGTATTTGGGATCAATTATACAATAAGATGGTGAAATTGATGGAGATGTTAATCACAAAATTTAAGCTGTATGATATAAATGGAGAAAAGCTACTAAAGTTATTTGTAATCGGAAAGTACCTAATAAGGTAAAAGGGAAGTTTTATTGCACTGCTATAAGACCAGCAATGCTATATGGTAGTGAGTGTTGGGCTTTAAAGGAATAACATGAACATAAAATGAGGGTGGCCAAGATGAAGATGTTGAGATGGATGTACGGTCACACAAGAAAAATAAGATTCATAATAATCATATAGGTGAACAAGTTGGAGTGGCCTCTATTGAAGGAAAAATGGCAGAAAACCGTTTGAGGTGATTTGGACATGTTCAATGAATGCCATTGAATGCACCGGTGAGGAGGGTTGATCAAGCAGTATGGAGTCCTATAAAATGAGGTTGCGAAAGGGCGAAGCGAACTCTCAACGAGGTCATAGAGAAAGACCTTTTATTAATACTATACCTAAAGATATGGTTTTTGACTGAGCATAATGGCGTGGGATAAAGCCTTTGTTATTGTTGTTGTTGCATCAAGCAGTCTAAACTTAAGATGTGCAGTGTTGATAAAAAGAATATTTCAGGGGATTAGATGAAAAAAATTTAGGATAATGGGTGTTATTGAAAAAATTATTTAAGGTGTTGAGTGAGCTAAAAATTAATTTATGATAATGGGTGTAACTGAACAAAATACCTTAGAGTGGAGTTTGCTAGACAGTAGTTACTAATGAAAAACTATTTGAGGGTGATTAGTGCATCAAAATTTATTTTAGAGTACTAGGTGTCAATAAAAAAAATATTTCAGGGTGCTTAATGTTTTTTTTTAAAAAAAAGGCCCAACCTCCCTTTTTAACAAAAAAAAAAACAATATAGTTTTGGGTAAAGGAAAGGAAAGGGGCAGGAAAGTAAGGGAGAGAAGCTGGACTCGTCCATCATCCTTACTGTTGTCACCGTTTTCTCATTCAAAAACTGCAGCAAAATTAACAGAACATCATATTTCTTAAGCACAAATCGGTAAGATTCTCCTTTTCTTGTCATCCTTCTCTCCTTCTGGACCCCCTTTTTTCTCTTCCTCTCTTCTTTTCCGTTCCTGTCATGGCGTGTTTCAATTTTTGACCTGCCAACTCTCATTGATCCGCCTTCAGCTTCCGGCTGCTTGCCGATTTTCAGTCTAAATCCTAGCTTGAGGTGGCTCATTTTAGTCTAACGCTACTGACCTGCTTGCTTCTCTTGCTAGTTGTCGGCTGAATCGGTCAGACCATTCGTTTTAGCTTCAATAACATTGCTAATAGGCCATTGACAAGTTTAGTTAAGGATTTCACCACTTTTTATTAGGTTTTAACAACTTTTGTTTACTAAGTAAATCACTCCCGAAGGAGCTCCAGCTCCAGCTCCAGCCACCGGAGCTCTAGCGACTTGCTGGTCGTGGGATGGGGGTTAATGTTTATTTTTTAAAAAAAAGTGTGAAGACATTTTTGTCATTTACTTTAAATTTCAAAAGGACATAGCATCTTATAGGGATGCTGAAATTTGAAGCACCTCTCTATTCTATACCATTTTAAATGGTCTTTATGTGTCTTTGGCCCTTATTTTATTGAGTTTGTATTAATTAAAGAATTTCAAGGATTGAAAATCATTCAATACAAAATGCTTTTGGAAAAATTTAGAAAGGGTTCTCAATTAAAAATCTATTGGTCAGAAGTATCTAAATCTGATTTAAGGTAATTAAAATTTTTTTGAACCAACAAAGAAAAAAAGTAGTATTATAAATATTAATTATGTGGATGTCCATTGACTTACAAGCCAATAAGAGGCTTCCTCCACAAGCCATAAAGAAGCTTCCTCTCTAAGCCAACAAGAGGATTCTCCTACAAGTCTTGCTTAATAGTAGCTACTCCTGCAAGACTCCTAAAAGTCTATAAATAGAAGTCTTGTGTAAGTATTGTGGTGACACAAGGACTTAGATGAGAAGTACTCTATAATTTCTCTCGAACTTTCTCTCTTCTCTTATATCTTACTCTCTTATTTTAAATATCTTTATTTTTTTAACAAATAAAAATTTTAAAGAAATAATGAAAATTTGTCAGGACTAGCTGTTTGGGACTTAGTCAACAATCTTTAGTTTGGTTTACACTTCAGAGCCATATAGACATGGCGTTTTCATGACAATGCAGTGAAAGTTGTTTCCTACAAACACTTTTTGACTCCAACTCAATTATATTTTCTTTTGATTTTATTTTAAGGAGTTTTATTTAGCCCCAGAGATTCTTCACTATTTTCAAATGCTATGAATTACACACACACACACACACAAGTTGATTAACGAGCCAATTCTCTTTTATAATTGAGAAGTCGTATATTTAATCCCGCTTGTAACCTCAACCCTCTAGTGCCTGCCCTCTTAATTAAAATAAAAAAATGTATTAAAAACAAAAATTATGTAAAAAAGAGATATGCTAAAGATTAATCTTATACATAAATGAGAAAGATCAAGAGGACAATCCAGAACCTTTTGTGGGGTTTTTTATTTTTTATTTTTTGGGGGTGGGGGGTTAAGAGGACATCTTAAAGAAATCAAACGGGAAAATGCTCAACACCATGTGAAAAAAGCCGAAAACTTTTCAAAAGATGAAAAGGATTCAGTGCTTGTTTGGAATCACATTTGGGACTCCCAACAGTGCTTATTCACATAAATCGAAATAAAATTTCTCTTACATATTTACTTTATATACCGAAACTCACGATTGAAAAGCTGCTTTTAAAGGCCCCAATCGCTATTTCAAACAAGTACTACCATATCAAGAATTTCCCCTCTTGTAGCATATGATGATAAGAGTCACAAAGCCCTCTCAACAGACACTTTCTTATACCCAAAAAAAATTGAAAAAACAAAAAAGACTAAACTGATCATCGCAGTTCATTACAAAACTAACACTTCTTTACCAATTACCATGCTAACACACTGTATCACCGATATGAGCAAACAAAACATCATGCATGTCCTATTTTCTGCTATCATGAAACATAAAATGTCACAATAATTTATGCTCCTACTTATAACCAGACCTCATCAATTAGTCAGCACAATGCTTCATTGCACAAATCCAAAAACATTAACTTACAAACTTATATAATGGGGTTCAGTACAAACTTGTATAATTACTGCACAACTATAAAGCATCATGAGATTGAGTTTGTCCCTTCATCTTCACAGTGTATTGGGCTTGCTTCTGGAAGGAAGTAACTGTATTGCACAAGCCAAAATATTTCAACTTAAATTTAAGCAAATCAATAAAATGAGCATCATAAAACGCTTTAATTGTGTAAAAGCCAGATATTTCTTAAAAAATTCTTGTAGTCAGAGAATGATAATTAATTTCTATAGACTAAACTTATGGAACATGCATCTTCTTGGGAATCAAATGCTAGATAACTCCATTCGCTTTCAAAATATTGTCAACACAATTTCCATACATCTTTCAAGAAAATATGGTTAATATCATTGTTAGTCCTTACAATTTGATTAAAATTTAGGGTTAATATTATTGTTGTTCTTTATAGTTTGATCAAAATTTGGTTTTGGTTCCTACAATTTTATAAGGATTTGGTCTAAGTTTAAGTAAAGAAATCAAAACCAAAACTCATAAAAATATAGCGATCAACCGTTAAATTGAGACCAAATCCTTATGAAACAATAAGGACCAAAACTAATAATTTGAAATTACAATGATCAAAACCAAAAATTCAATCAAACTATAAGAATCAATAGTAGTATTAAACCCAAGAAAAATTACCAACAGCTTGCCTTATTTGTTAGTGCAAGTGTATATAAAAGAAGTTGGAAAATGAGATAGAGATAGTAACTCATAACGAAATTAGGGAGCTCAAATATAAGAGAAGCAGAAGCTTAATCATAGGGATAATAGCAGGCACCTGATAGCAAGTTATTAGGGAAGTGACAAGTCCAAAGGCTCCAGTCATGTGGGGAGTAACCTTCTTGGGTGCCAATTGAAGGAGTCCCACTACTGCAACTATATCCATTGCCGCCTTGATAAGTGCTAGAGTCCTCTCATTCGACTCTTTTAATTTAGCACGGCATTGCTCATTCTGCAATCATCAGGAATCGAATTAAATTAAATGTAGCTTCTGAATGGAGGATACTGCTGTTACTATCCCAAGCAAAGTGAAAAGAGAGAGAGGGAAAACGAAAGAAAGAAAGAAACTATGAACAACCTATTCATCATATTTGTTGTTGTTCTTGAGTTCCTTCTCTAACTTCTTCATAGATGCAGAGAGTCTCCCAATCTCTCAAAGCTGACAGAAGTTAGAACACACCATAAAAATGTTAATAGAGAGCAGAGGAAGGAGTCTTTGCTTGTATGAACACATTTAAAGTATAGGAAATAGAAAGGGAAGCTACAAACCTCAGCTAAGGTGCTACACACTGAGGAGCCCATCCAACAAAAAAGTGATATTCGGCCCATTAACTCAGTACGTTCTTTGTTCTGTAGTTAGACCAAAAAAGTTTACATGTATAACTCGAATACTCGGTGAAAATTTCGTATGAATAATTCAAGGAACAAATTCACAAACTTGGGGAGATATTTTGTGTCTTACCTGGTCGATGCCTGATCTTCCAAGCCACACAAATTGATCAAGAAACAAGAAAGTTGACAGCAATGCATTTTTGGACTAAAAATAGCATTAAACAGTATATCAACAAAATAAGAGGATGATAAAAAGGTTGAATAACTCTTATAAAGCTTGTACCTTTCCCAACAAAATTAAGGGAAGGGGAGTTCCGCGAGGAGCTGGACCTATCAGAGCGTGCAGATCATTGACAAACTGCATATTAATTTGCAATTTCTTTTCTATATTAAAAATTCTTCTGAGTGCAAGAAGAGACCAATATCTTGCAAAATAAATGTTTTGAAACTTTCTTCCACAATTTACTTTCCAGTTTTGTCACTGCAGAAACAAAGAATAATATCCACACTAATAGACATATATGATCTTCTTCATTTAGATAAGTCAAGACTTGGCCTAAAAGAAAAGGGAATAAAGAGAATGCAGATAAGTAAAAAGATTTAATCCATTTATATAAATTACAAGGAGTAAATTATCCAAAGAAGAAGAAAAAAGGAGTGAATAAATGAAAAGCGTAATTGTTCATGATTAAAACAGATAATCTAACCTTGAATAGACGAAAAACTTTGCAGGCCAAAGTGGTTGACCTATCAACATTCTGGGCAGTTCCAGGTTGCCCATCACTCAGAAATTTGGAGCCATATTGTATTGCCCTGCAGATTTTGTCCCTGGCTTCAGCCTTGTTCAAATATAAAACCAGAAGACCAAGCTCTGCTCTGGTTGCATCCAATGTACTCATCTTTTATGCTTATCAAAGCTGCAAAACAAAATTAACGCACAATTCTACTGTTAAACGAGGGCACTAGTTTAAGTTCAATTGATAGGATACAAGCAATATGCAAAATAATCATTGCAATAAAGTAAAAGGTGACTTGTACATCTATCAGACTGATACGACAAGCGTGTAATTTTGCACACATTGGAAAGAATAAGCATAAAGGTATTCTCACACAATATGGGAAAGAGAAAAACAATTTAGCAGAAGGACAGAAACCTCAATTCATGTCAGGCAAGCATGATAATCATGGCTATTTTCACCAGCAAGTAAATGGCAATCATGGTACCATGAAGTGTGATTCAATTAAGTGGATATACATAGTAACACTCTACATCTATTTCAAAAAAGGAAAAGAAACCAAAGGCAACACAGTAAATTGTTTAAGGATTTGATTCACTATCGAAAAGGGATTTTGTATGTCAGCAGCTTTATTTTAATTTCTCCACTCACATACAAAGATTATTAACATAGCAAAAAGAAAGGTTGAATCCACATAACCAACCGCCTTTAGAATTGAAATTTATTCCAACACAAAAGCACCAGAAAAAAGCTCCACCTCAGGATCAAAATTCTAAACTAATGAATAAAATAAAGGCATCAGCAACTATGTTTGTTTCGTAAGTATTAAGAAATAACAAAAATAGTCAAATAGATCCTTGATTGAAGTCTGGAATAACTTCCAAATTCTAGTCTATAACCTTACAATATTTCTGCTGGGGGCATCAGGAAAAAGGAAGGCTCATCAATAAGCATTAAATTCGTATAAATTTTTACAAAGAAAGATGAAAGAAATAAATGCTTGAGGAGAAAGTGAATTTCATGACTCCTCAACGGAGGCAAACGTCAAACAAACGAAAAATTTGGACAGACACTTTTTGAAGCAGGATTTTCCATGAAGATGCAGTGAATATCTTGCACTGTTTGCACAGACGCTTTTTTTTGGACTCAAAGTCAATAATATATTTTAGGGCAAATTTCAGTCAGCCTTTAGAAAAATAATTTTATTTCACTCAACCCTTAAAAAATTATGAAATTTCATTGCATCTCTTTAGATTTGAATGAAATTAAATTTTGTGAGAAAAAGACAATGAAGCATGTCGTTGTTTTATTTTTTATTAAGGGCATTTATAAAAAAAATAATATCATTCATAAGATAAATAACGACTTTTATAAGATTAAAAAAGGGATTCCAAAGAACCTTTTAAAATTATAACACAAATAATGGAGTTAACTAGAACATTTTGATCATTCATAAGATAAATAAGAGAATTTAAAACATAAATAAGAACATTTACAATAACATATTAATAACTTGGTGAGAGTATCTAAAATCAAATCTTAGCTTGAAAAGATTTGCAGTTAATTTGGCGAGTTCGCTTATATAGGTATATATATATATAGATATATATATTCCTAACAAAAATATATACACACACACTTTAATATGTTGAGTATTTGATGGGCCCAACAAAAAAATGGGTATGTAAAAGTTAACAATCAACCCGAAATCCTTGTGAAATAATGAAAAGCTTTTGTTAGAAATATCTTATCCATAACGCTTTTGCTGAAAAAATTCACATTTAGATTATAGGGAAGAAGAATGGAACCCACAGACCTCAATCAACAAGGTACACGAAACCTATCCAGCGAAAAAGCGATATTTAGCCAATTAACTCATCAGGTCTTTTTTTTTTTTTTTTTCCTAAGTACAATAAAAGCTTAGGCGAGTTGTTAGGTGTGCCGTTTGTTTTAGGCCAACATGTACGTGCATGCGTGGGTTAATTGATATTTTAAGTTTTTCAAGAGCTTTTGTCTCCAACAAGCTATATCTTCCCGTGCATTAATGAGGAGTGTTGTTCGAGATGAGACATACCATTATATTATTTATTTATTTTAGATATATAAGGACAAAATTTAATAAGAATCTCAACTTATTTAAAAAATTATGAATTTATTTTGTAGAAGTTCGATTGGTTGCTTATGAAGTTAATTACTATCATTCTTAAAAAACTAAAGAAAATTTAATTTTAAAGTTATCAATATATCAATTACTATCTAAATATCATCAAAAATTGAAATAAGAGTTATTATCATGTTAGTATACAGATTAATATACTAATTGATAATATTCCATAAAACTCCTTTTATATATTTCCAAAAAAATCAATAAAGCATCGGCCACATAGTATGCCATCTAATAGTCATCCTTATTGAAATTATAACAAAAAATCAAAGAAAAAAAATCAAACTCTCCTCTGACCGGGTAAAAAAAAAAGGGAAAATCACTCTTAGGTCCCAAGCAAGCAACATATTATCAGAAAGGTCCCTTGAAGTTGTAAAACACACTCAACAGGTTGTAAATACCCGCAGAAGAGTTGTAAATAGGGATCTTTCTGATAATATGTTGCTTGCTTGGGACCTGGGAGTGATTTTCCCAAAAAAAAAATTGACAATCTAAAAAAACAAACTCTCCTCTGACCAGCCCATTAATCCATTATTTCTAATTTCTAATTAAAACATGCAAAGTTGGCCGAAAAGCAAAACCCAGAGGAAGCAAAACCCAGATATGAATTGTCCCAAAATTGAGGCTTTATGTGTATACGTAACCTGGACAAGTTGTGAAGCCAATTGAGACCATATGGAGGGACCCCTAGGTGTCTCCTACATGTGACATAAATAAGGAAATATTCATTAGGCTTAATGAGCATGGTTACATGTACATAAGGATTTATGTACATAAGTTCATTTTTGAAATTTTGGAAAATAAAACAAATGAATAAAATAATGCAAAATATATGATAAATAAATATATCATCATCCTCTTCAGCCCATTTTCGTGCTGCAACTGACCTGAACCATAGAGAGAGAAAGTTGAGAGAGTTTAGAGAGAGAAAGAGAAGAAAAATCACAAGGTAAGCCGATTTCTCCAACGATTTAGCTCCTAACGCGTATAACTCCAACTCTAAGCTACTCCTCTTTGTTCTTTAGGGTTTGGAGGCTCAAAAATCTGTTCCCTAAAGGTTAGGGTTTCAACCATATTTGGGAAAAGCTTGTGGGAGCTTGAGTTAACTTCCAAACCTTCATATATTAACTATTCTAGTTGCTGTAGGCAAATTAATCAGTGAAATTTCGTCGGATTGCCATTGGTTTTAACAAAAATAGTCAAATAGGTCCTTGATTGAAGTCTGGAATAACTTCCAAATTCTAGTCTATAAACTTACAATATTTTTGCTGGGGCATCAGGAAAAAGGAAGGCTCATTAATAAGGATTAAATTCGTATAAATTTTTATAAAGAAAGATGAAAGAAATATATGCTTTAGGAGAAGCCAAAAAATGAACAGACTCAAGATATGCGTCACTCAAGCTGCAGTTGCAAATTTAGACTTTTTTTATAGCAAAAGCCACTGTTTGGATATTATAGAAATTGCAAAGAAATAGATTTCATACTGTCAAAACTCAAAACAGTACGCCGTATTCAATAGACACATATTACTGAAAGACAGGATTCACATGCTATATAAGTAAGGGAATCACACATTTAAAATCTCAAATTTCCCCAGTCCTTTCCTCAAAATTTATTTACTGAATTATAAATTTCAGCAGTTCATTAGTGGATTCTCTGAGTCATAATAAGACGAGCACCACAACGCAGACCCAAAATCCAAAAATTCAAATCAAACAACCAAAAGATACTCTTTTTCAACCACAAACAGAAAACTCAACCATCTAGAAATTACAGGTGAAAGTGAATTTCATGACTACTCAATGGAGGCAAACGTCAAACAAACAGGAAATTTGGACAGACACTTTTTGAAGCAAGATTTTCCATGAAGATGCAGTGAATATCTTATACTGTTTGCACAGATGCTTTTTTGACTCAAAGTCAATATTAGAAAATTAATTTTATTTCAGTTAACCCTTAAAAAATTATGAAATTTCATTGCATCTTTTTAGACCTAAATGAAATTAAGTTTTGTGGGAAAAAAACAATGATGAATGCCGTTGCTTTATTTTTTAATAAGGGCATTTATAAGATAAATAAGATCATTCATCAGATTAAGAACAACTTTTACAAGACACAAATAGAGATTCAAAAGAACCCTTTTAAAATTACAACACAAATAATGGAGTTAACTAGAACATTTTGATCATTTATAAAATAAATAAAGGAATTTAAAAGATAAATAAAGACATTTACAATAACATATTAATAACTTGGTAAGAGTGACTAAAATCAAATCTCAGCTGGAACAGATTTGGAGTTAATTTGGCCAGTTCGCTTATATATATATATATATATATATTCGTGACAAAAATTTATATACGCACACATTTGCTAGAGTTCACTTATATAGGTTGAGTATTTGGTGGGCACAACAAAAAAATGGGTATGCAAAAATTAACAATCAACCCGAAATTTCTTTGAAATAATGAAAAGCTTTTGTTAGAAATTTCTTATCAATAACGCTTTTGATGAAAAATACACATTTAGATTATAGGGAAGAAAACGGGATCCCACAAACCTCAATCAACGAGGGACACGGTACATATCCAGCGAAAAAGCGATATTTAGCCAATTAACTCATCAGTATGGTCTTTTTTTGTTTTTTTATAAAATAAAAGTTTAGGTGAGTTGGATTCCAGAAACTCATCAGGGTCAAAGCATGACTCCAGGTTTAAAGAGCACTTACAGAGGTACTTACAGGACTTCCACCAATAAGGTTCTTACATCGGTTGGATTCGAACCTGTAACTTTATAATTATGAACCAAACCATTTACCAAATAAATTATCAACCATTGTTGGCCGCAGTCATCAATATGGTCTTTATTTCGTGGTTGGACAGAAAAAAGTTCAAACTTAATAGTTTACAAGATATCATTAAAATATAAAATAAGTAGAGTAAATAATAGATAGTCAAAATTCAATTTAATGAAAAAAGCTACGAGAAATTGTAGTAAAGCAAAATATGTAGAACTCATTGATGTTTTTGTATGGTTTTTTTGTAAAGCTAAGGAATAAACGCGGCAAGGATTTTTTTTTTTTTTTGGGTATAATAACTCGGCAAGGATATTTTTTTTTTTTGAAGCTAGGCGAGCCTTTTCTTGAGTTGTTAGGCGTGCCTTTTGTTTTTTTGTTTTTAATGAAAACTGGAATTCATTAAGTCTCAACTAAGAACTTAATACAAAATAAAAGGGGTAATCCCATATCAATCATCGACCGCCTCCTCCAATGATGGTGGTGGTTGATCAAAGAAGACCAAAACACCCGCATTAGTATGCCCTAACCTAGCAAGATGATCAACATCCCCATTCTGTTCTCTAGGAATATAATTCAACAATATACCAATTCCTAGACAACCATAACCTAGCTTCTACAATAATAACACTGAAAGGGTGGTATTGTTCTCCACCTCTCGTTAACAAATTGATAGTTTCAATACAATCAGTGAGAATGAAAATGTTTCTGTAGCCTCTGCTCCAACAAATTTGAAGCCCTTGAATAATTGCTAAAATCTCTGTGAATGCAGGAGGAACGGTCAAAAGCTTACAAGGCGTGCCTTTTGTTTCAGGCCAACATGTGCATGCGTGGGTTAATTGATATTTTGAGTTTTTGAAAGATTTTGTCTCCAATTTCTCATATAGTTAATAGAGAAAAATTATGGGAATTTTTCACTAAATCCCCTGTATCGCAAATTATTTTCAAACAACTCCCAAAACTTTCCAAAACTTCATTGCTAAAGGTGTATTGGCCTTGGCGCAAAAGCTAATGATATTGTTTGGCCGCGGCCAAGAATCTCTTCACCGCGGCCCAAAACCTTATGTTGTCTTCTTAGCTGCAGTCTCAACCTCTTTGCCAATTTCTTGGTTGCAACCAAAATGGACTTAGTTGCTGTCCAAAACTTTCTGACCTGCTTCAAATATCAGCACCAAAAGTTGAAACACAGAGAAGGATTTTTCATGCTTTCTAGCTTATGACCATAGCACATAACACCACAACTCAATCAATCTCACCACAAATTCATCTTGAATCACAAACAATCATAAAACATCAATAATCACACACAATCACAAATTCTTTTTCTTCTATGTACCATATTCACAAGAGAACAGTGAACAATGAAAACCAGACTAAATTCAAACAAATCAGAAATAATTAAGTAACAAATGCCCCCTAATTTCCCATGTCAAACAAAGCACAGAGCTTTTACTAAGCTGAAATCAAGTGAAATTAACCCAAACTCCAATCTTGTATTCCATAAGCTATCCTCCGTAGCACAATTAGTCTAACCTTCAAATCAAATTCTTGTAAGTTCAAGCCTAATTCTTAACAATGCCAATAACCTCTTAGAGCCAAAAATTTCTACACCATTAAATATATGCAGACAATCAAGAGAGTATTTCCCAACATGATCACTTTGAAAAATGAACAAATTCACAGAGAATCTTTCATGTTTAAATTCTGCTGGTTCATCTTGAAGTTCTAAAATGTGGTTTCTACAGATTCTGCAGCTCCAAGTTTACAACCAGAGTTAAATCGAGTTTCACAATTGAAACTTACACAGGCCACATCGTGCTCTTTTTGGGCTGGAAAAACCTACTGATTGCATTAAGCCAAACCAGGACATGAGAAGCGATCAGACTACTCCTAAGAGAAATCTAGAAATAAACTCCTAATAAAAACAAAGTTCTAACCTAAGGTATGAGAGATTCCCCCAAACTTAAAATCTAGCTAATACCAATCTGCCAATCAATATTCCAAGCCTGAACCTACTCCTCACTACCTTCATTTATGACCTCAAAACATCTCAAAACAAAGATCCACTTTGAGACAATATCAGCAAAGTTGATTTCAGAATTTAAAACATTCCAAGACATGTAGCACAAACAAACTTATCAAGCTCAGGTTGAAAAATAGTAGCAATTGAAGTCAAGTTAAGGTCATGAAGAGCTTTGTAAATCTTGAAATTAAATGAAAACTTCATGAAGTTTAGGCAAAACCTGGTTTTAAATAAAAGAAAATTCTCTTCCAATCACACATCAGTATGCAAAAGGAATTTGAAAACTTCAGAAATCAAGTGTGCATTCAGAACATAATTCCACAGAATCCAGAAATTACAAAGTAGAGTCATATGTCTCAAGTGCACATCACAGAGTTCAAGTAGTTGAAATTTAGAGTTGATTTCAGAATTTAAAACATCCCAAGACATGTAGCACAAACAAACTTATCAAGCTCAAGTTCAAAAATAGTAGCGAATGAAGCCATGTTCTGTAAATTGTGCAATTCAATAACAAGTTAAGGTCATAAAGAGCTTTGTAAATCTTGAAATTAAATGAAAACTTCATATTGTTTAGGCAAAAACAATCCTTCACGCAGAAACATTTAGTAGGCCTAATTTAGTATTGCCAAATTAGGATTTTTCCCTTCAATGCAAAACTGCGTGAGGTATTGTTTTTGCCCAAGTTAAGTTTTTCGTCCCTAATTATGATTTTAATAATATTTCTCCCAACAACAAACAGCGTGAAGTGTATAAACAATATATATTATTATTACCACATGAGGTTAGATCTTGTCAAACCGAGTGAGGTGTTCTTATTAGTAGTGTAAAAAAAATTTATTATTTAAAATAAATAATCATGCAAATATCCTACCTCACGCGGTATTGTTTTGCATAAATTATTATTTAAATTATTACCCATACACTACCGTTTGAGGTTTTCTGTTTTGTCGAATAAATTATTTATGCACTATTTAAATAATAATTTACAAATACTAATTTTTCTTCAATTTCTTAAGAATTATCATTTTATTTTTGAAATCAACACAAATTTTAATTGAAAATAAAACAGGATAATTTGAGAAAAACTCCATCTCTGTTGTAATTTCTAATATATTTGAAAAAAAAATTTGTATATGTAAAAATTTATAGAAATAGGTACCGCGTGAGGTATTTAATATAGTTATGTCGTACACCGCGTGAGGTTTTGAATTACTAATTATTGTATTAGTAAATAAATTCTACAAATAGGTACCGCGTGAGGTATTTAATTTATACAGGTAGAATTTCCACCTTAACTCTGATTGTTTTTAATAAAAATTTATTTATATATTTAACATTAAAAAATTATTTAAAATTTTTTATTGCATAATTTTTATTTAAATTATTGTTATCCTATGGTTTTCGGTGATTTGTTTTAATTTCTCATGTTATTTTAAGGGAAAATGGTAATAAAGGACTCAGAACAAATGATACTTATTAAATAGGACTAGAAAAATTATAATAATTTACAATGTGAAAATATTAATATATAAATTTAAAAATATTAAATTAACCCTTACAAATTTATAAAAACATGTAATTTTATTCCATTTGAAGGAACTGGTATAATTTAATTTTATGTTAAAAATTCCAGTTAAATTTGTACAGTACCCATAATTTACAGTGGGAGGTAACGTGGGCCTAGTTATTAAATAAATTAAAACTTGTGTATATTATCGCGTGCGGTAGTCAAAGTTGCTAATTTCCACCTGAACTTTCATTGTTTCTTTTTAATTTTGTTTTTAATAAAACTTTATTTATATATTTAAAATCAAAAAACTAGTTAACATTTTTTTATTACATAATTATTATTTAAATTATTCTCATCCTATGGTTTTCGGTGATTTTTTTTCATTTCTCATGTTGTTTTAAGGAAAAATGGTAATAAAGGACTCAGAACATATGATATTTATTAAATAGGACTATAAAAATTATAATCATTTACAATGTCAAAATATCAAAATATAAATTTAAAAATACTAAATTACCCCTCACAAATTTAATCCCATATTTTATTTTTTCGATTATCTTGAATCTCTAAATTTCACATAACCAAAAACAATTCTCTATTTTTTACAACATACATTATAAATCTATTGATAAAATAATACAAAATCATGACAACTTTTATTTGAAAATAAAACAATATAATTTTGGAAAACTCCATATCAATTGTAATTTATTATATATATGAAAAAATATTTTTTATAACTAAAAAATTATAAAAACATGTAATTTTATTCCATTGAAGGAACTAGTATAATTTAATTTTATGTTAAAAATTCCAATTAAATTTGTACAGTACCCATATTTTATGTTAAAGTTGCTAATTTCCAGCTGAACTCCCATTGTATTTTTTATTTTGTTTTTAATAAAAAATTATTTATATATTTAACATTAAAAATTAGTCAACTTTTTTTTATTACATAATCATTATTTAAATTATTATTATTTAAATAGAACAAATTATTTTTATTAAATAGGGCTATAAAAATTATATTTATTTACAATGTCCAAATATCAAAATAAATTTAAAAATACTAAATTACCTCTCCTAAATTTCATCCTATATTTTATTCTTTCAACTATCTTGAATTTTTAAATTTCACTTAACTAAACTAAATTCTCTATCTTTTATAACATACATTATATATCTATGGATAAAATAACACAAAATTCATTCAATTTTTTAAGAATTATCATTTTAATTTTGAAATCAACAAAAATTTTTAATTCGAAAAAAATTAATATAATTTTAGAAAAACTCCATATCTATTGTAATTTATTATATATGTCAAAATTAATATATGGTGTTATTAACGAAATTATAATGATAAGATTTATTGGGACATAAAATTATCCATGACAAGATTTTTTGTTAGCTTTAATTTTCCACTAAAATAACATAATCATATGATTTGTTGACAGTTTCATCATGATTAACCAACCTGTAATAATTAAAAGCACTCTTCATTTTATTGCTTCCTTGATTGTTATAGTGGAAATTGTTTTGTCAGTGTTGGTTATCATGTTAAGATTTTGGTGTTATAGTTTTTATTGATGCAATGCTAACATCTCTTCCTTGATTCTTCAGGATGCTCTGTAACGCCCCAAATTTTGATTAAGGGCTAATGACTTTTATCAAGAATGTTATTGATATGAGAAAAAAATTTTGTGAAATTAAAGTTGATTTGAGACCCGAATTAATTATTGGAAATGCTCAAAACCCTGCATTAGTATAATTATGTGGCAAAGTAATTATTGGACTAAAATATGGGGGAATGGCGCATGGAAGAAGAAATTAATTGCTAACTAAAAGAAAAGAGGTGTGTGACTAATTGGCTAATGAAGTAGTTGGAGTAACTAAGTAGTTAATTACTTTATGAGAAGCAATGAGATTGAGACACTTGGCATGATGAGAGGGTAGTTAGAAAAGTCAAATGCAATTTTAAATAATTTTCTCTTCCCTCCTTCTCTCATTTTTGGCTTACAAGGGCATGGGGGTTGAAGTTGATCATCATTTTACCATCTTCATCTCTCTCTCTCTTGCTCTCTTATTCAGCTGCCATTGAAGAAGAGGAAGGAAGAAAAAGCTTTGCAAAAGGTGAGTTATTTGACCCTTAAGATGAGCTCTAATGCCAAAACTCTTTTTTTTAATCTTGTTCCTTGAGTTGAGAGCTTCAATTCTATGATTTTAGATTCTCCATTGTTGGTGTTTGGTGCACTCAAGAAAATCTAGAGATTGGTGAAGCAAGGAATAAGTTGTTGCAAGTGATAGAGGTAAGTAAGAAAAATCTTTCTATGTAGGTTTTGTGGCCATTGTTTGAGGCTTGGATTTCTGGAAATTTTGCCCTATTTTTTGTGGATTAGGGTATTAGAAAGTATGGCATGTTGTAATCATGAAAATGTGTTTTGTATTGTGTTTTGGATAGATAGAATTGATTTGAGGATAAATTGTGAAAATTGGAGTTTTTGGGGATTTTGTGTTGAGTTGTTGCCTATGTTGTATATGTGAAATGAATGTGAATATGGTCATTTTGGTGTCTCCATTGGTTTCCTTGTGAAATTTTATGTGGAAATAGGTTTTGAATTGAGTTTTGGAACCATTAGAGACTTAGATTGCAAAACTGGAAAATTTGGTAAAAGAAATTCTGTGTGGGGGACCTATTTTGCACAATGTTTTGAAATAGCAAATGGTGTCAAAAAGTTGTGAAACTTTCCAATTGTATAGTTCACATTGCAAGCTTTCTATTGATATAAAGTTTGAATCATTTTGAGTTCTGTTCTGAGAGTTATAGTCAGTTGAAATCAGCCAAAAATCAGGACAATTCTTGGTCGCGGCCCAAGGATGTGGACTGTGGCCCAAAACTTTCTGGCCTGATCTTGGCTGTGGCCCACAAGTTTCTGACCTTCTCTTGGCCGCGGCCCAAGGAGGCTGACTGCTTCCCATGACCTTCTGACCATCTCTTGGCCACGGTCCATGGGTGGCTTGGCAGCAGCTAACCCATGTTTTTCAGCACTTCGTAATTTTGAAAAGTAGTTTCCAACCTAGTGTTTCCCAATCCTTTAGGGCTATTGTTAGGACCTTTCCTAGCCACCTAAGGGACTTTAATGATAACCAAATCTAAATGTTTCATGGTCATTTGAGTATTGAAATAAGTGATAACTTGTCGTCCTTAATTATGATTATAGGATTTGATATTTGACTGGAGTGTAGACGGCTTGTGCCTGAACAAGAACGAAAAGAACAAGGTAGTGATACTTTGTCCTATATCATGTTTAGTGCATTGTATGTTTGTATGTATCATTGAATGATCAATTGAGTCGCGAAAGTTAGCCCGGCTTTGAATGCTGCTGAATAAGCGATTAAGTCGTGGCGGGTAGCCTGGCTTTGAATGTACGATTAAGTCGTGGCAATTAGCCCAGCTTTGAATGAACAATTGAGTCATGGTGGGTAGCCCGGCTTTGAATGCTGCTGTTGCTGATTGTCATGCCTATCACGGAAGTGATTATGGTAATGATTGAATGTTGCTAATTGTCATGCTTTTCACGGTTGTGATCAAAGTCATGATTGAATGCTGCTGTGTCACTGAATTGTGATATATGCTTACATGCTTTGTTTAATTATGCATCATATACGTAAAATGTTACTACTGGGATTCTTTTGAATCTCACTCTTTCTAATTATCAAATTTTTAGCCAGGACAAGCGGATCAAGGGACAAGCAAGTGAATAAGAACAACTAGGATTACCGGCGGTAGTTTTTAGCTTTTGGTTTTTGGTTATCATTTTGGATATTAGTATATATTGTTGACCATAAAATAGTATTGTATTGTAATCCCCGGTATGTAAAACTGAGATGGGCAATAATGCCCTGTAAAACCCTTTGATTAATGAATATATATCCTGGGTGAATCTAGGGAATTTTATTAGCACTCTGATATTGTGTATGTAACAGAACTGAACAGGCCAAAATGGTTTTAAAAAAATGAAAGGAGATCACATTATACAGGTTTTGTAAAAAGTTTTTATTTATTCTTGATCTCTTATTTATTTATTACATGTGTTTAACACTAATTATGGCCTAGAATGAGGACAGGGGTGACATGCTTTGTGTTTTTTTCTCCACAGGTAGGAATGAGTGTCATCAACTATTTCACTGTTGGGCTTCCAATAGTTGTGGTACTGATAGGTTTTGTATCAAGTGTGAAGCGTTCATACGAGGATCCAGTCAAGCCTCTTGACTTGGAAGCTCAAGTCCCAAGAAGCCCTCCTCCACCTTCACTGATGAGTCCGCTGCCTCGCATCAAAAAACTTCCAACTCCCATTCGAATGGCAAATTTCATCTCATATTTTACTTTTTCAACTATCTTGAATTTCTAAATTTCACTTAGCTAAGCAAAATTCTTTATAACACAATTTATTCAATTTTTTAAGAATTATCATTTTATTTTTGAAATCAACACAAATTTTAATTCAAAATAAAACAATATAATTTTAGAAAAGCTCCATATCTATTGTAACAAAATAGCATAATCATAATCATAATCATATGATCAATATAAATAATAAACATCAAACAATTAATGGCTCATAGCAGGTGCAATCCATAATTCATTAAAAGTAAGGTTTTAAAACAAACCTACAGTTATCAGTAGGTTTTTCAACAAAAACCTTTTAATTTGTCATTTAAATACAAAATATATTTAAAAAGAAGGATTTATTTTTAGCTAATAACAAAATATCCTTCTACCTAAAAACAACAAAAGGCGTATAGCAAAAAGCCTACACATGTAAGCGCCACCCTCCAGTGCTCATCATGACCATCGGCATTTAAATGGGAGGTGGAATTGGAGGCTTGGGTGGAAGTTTTTGGATGTGAGGCACCGGGCTCATCAATGAAGGCGGAGTGGGGTAGTTTGGGACTTGGGATTCCAAGTCAAGAGGCTTGGCCTGGACCTTGTATGAATGCTTCACACTTGATGCAAGGCTTATCAGTACCACGACTATTATAAGCCCTATAGTAAAATAGTTGACGGGACCAATTGTTACCTGTGGAAAAAAAATATATGCAAGAAATCAAGAGAGCTTTTCCCAACATGAGCACTCTGAAAAATGAACAAATTCATAGAGAATCTTTCATGTTTAAATCTTGCAGTTTCATCTTGAAGTTCTGAAATATGGTATCCACAGATTCTAGAGCTTTAAGTTTACAACCAGAGTTAAATAGAGTTTCACAATTGAAATTTTCTATAGCAACCACATGTTTTAGAACTACCAGATCTTGTTCAGTTCTCATGATAGGGAACACATATACAGAGTGAGTCAGAACCACAACCAGATAACCGTTCCAACACAAGCTATTAACAGCTTTTAAGACATTAATAGGTGAATCAGAGCAAAGTAACACCACAGTGGCTATATTCACAGACAAACGATGCTACTCTTCAAATCCCACACACAGTTCAACCTTAAGTTCTTCAATTTGTCCACGTTAAACACCCCAAATTTGGCAACCTCATCATAATCTCAACTCTAAGCTAACAAAACCTTAACATAACATAGAAGAAAATTACCTTAGAACAAAAGGGTAGATTACTGAAAACTTCAACTGGAACACTACTTTTGAGCTGCGATGGCAGAGACTAAGAGTTGAGACGGAAGAAGAGTGAATTTTTGACAGAGTAAGGAAGAACAGTTAGGACAAAAATTAGGTTTGAATTTTTTTTAATGGGTGTGGCTACAGCTAAGCCTTCTTGGCTACAGCCCAAAACCAGATGCAATAAGTTTAGCTGTGACCAAAACTGTATTGGCGATGGCACAAAAGTTGATGATATGTGTTTGGCCGCAGCCAATAGATTCTTCGCCATGGCCCAAAAGCTTCTGTCACCTTCATGGCTGCAGCCAAAATGGACTTAGCTGTAGCCCAAAACTTTTTGACAAGCTTCAAATATCAGCGCCAAAAGTCAAAACACACAGAGAGAAGGATTTTTCATACTTTTTAGCTTATGAACATAGCACATAACACCACAAATCAATCAACCTCACCACAAATTCATCTTGAACCACACACAATCATAAAACATCAATAAATACACACAATCACAAATTCTTTTTCTTCTATGTACCATATTCGTAAGAGAACAATGAACAATGAAAACCAGACTGAATTCATACAAACCAGACATAATTCAGTAAGAAATGATCAGCAATTTCCCATGTCAAACAAAGCACAGAGCTTTTACTAAGTTGAAATCATAAGTGAAATTAACCCAAACTCCAATCTTGTATTCCATAAGCTATCCTCAGCAGCACAACTATTCTAACCTCAAATCAAATTCTTGTAAGTTCAAGCCTAATTCTTAACAATCCCAATAACCTCTTAGAGCCAAAAATTTCTACACCGCTAAATATATGCAGGCAATCAAGATAGCATTTCCCAACATGAGCACTTTGAAAATGAAAAAATTCATAGAGAATCTTTCATGTTTAAATCCTGCATGTTCATCTTGAAGTTCTGAAATGTGACTTCTACAGATTCTGCAACTCCAAGTTTACAACCAGAGTTAAATAGAGTTACACAATTGAAACTTACATAGAGCACATCGTGCTCTTTTTCGGCTGGAAAAACCTACTAATTGCATTAAGCCAAGCCAGCACATTCCTCTAATCTAACACACAAATGGTTTTACTGAATTATAATATTTCATTCATAAATCCAAAGCCATACAACAGAGGTTTATATAACAGTAGGAGAATAACTTACTCAATACTAAATAACTAACTACTAAAACAATAATTGCTCATGACTCATATAATAACAACCACTAAAAGTAATTGCAGAACAAGGATAAACATAAGACACAAATAAATGAAAGCTGACATCTAACAAACCTATTGGGAGTTCTGGTCATACTAGCCCTCTCAACCATCACTATGATAGAATGTGTCTCATATGGGAATTTGTTTCCAACTTGATTCATTTAGATTACTTTTCTATTGCTTCTTTGCAATTTATCGTTGCATCTAACAAACCTCATGAGAAGTTCAGCAAAGAAGAAAAATTCTTAGTGGTACTTATGGCAGGTTGGGGTTTGGTGACCATTGCAAATGTGAAGCAATTGATACCTAATAATTGGTATGGAGTGTTTAGCATTTACTTGCTTACTGGCTTAGACTTCGTCATTATGGAAATATTTGTAGTCTTGATTCAAAGTGTTGCTGGAATGGGAAGCAAATGATTGCTAAGGTTTTTCTCTTTTTTGTTATAATGAGATCAGTTCACTTTGGATCTTGGCTAAGCCTAGGAAGAGAATACATTAAAGAGAAACCACTAGTTTCTATTTCCAGTCTTCACCTTAAGGACAAGGTGAAGCTTGAAAGGCGGATAATGATGGGCCCGTAGCTAATAGACCTACAATTAATGGGCCAAGGTTAAGTGAGGAGAGGTGAGCTTTGTATGTGTTATGATTCTAGAGAAGGATTAAAATTTTAAAGATAATGAAAATATAATTACAGTATAATACAATAATGTAGTTAAATATGAGTATTTTAATAATATTAATTTATTATGTAGAGTAATATTTTGATAAGTTCCAATGGAAAAAAATTATTTATGGCATCTGTTAATCAGCAAACCGGCCACCATAAGTTGAAGTAATTAATTAAGCACATATGGCGTCTGGTCTTTGTGGACTAGCCACCATAAATAAAAGGCCCTAAAAGAAAAACTTTTTTTTTAAAAACGTTTTTTAAAAAAAAAGATTTTAAAATGTTTTGGTGCCTGTCTTTAGTGTACCAGACACCATAAGTGAACTCTAAAATAAATAAATAAAACTTTCAATCCCTCCCGCTCATTCATCACTCATAGCGCGAAAACTGTCTCTCCCCCACCCTCGGCACTTTGTTCTCCACAACCGCCTTCTTCAACGCCGTGGGTTCATCGCCGCTGGTTTCCCTCCTTGTTCAAAACGTCACTCTCACCCTCCCCTCCATCATGTATGGCTTTTTGTCTCGTCCATTCTATACTTTGTATTCGCTAGTTAGGGGTTTTGCCGGTCACTATTTTATCTATAGAATGGTAGCCTTCTACTCGGGCGGGCTTGACAATGGTCTGATTCCAAAGTGGGTTTGGATTTCTTGGGTAGCTGTGGTGTTGACGGCTATTAGTACTCATAGAATATTTTGCTTTGGATCCAATTCTCTTTTTTCTTGTTCCACTTTTGGGTACAGGGTATTGGGCAGGGTTGGTTCTAGTGGAAGTGTTACTATGAACTGGAAATGATTTGATGGCTAGTTCATTGTTTTTAATGCTCTTGCAGAATTTCTTTCCTATATTTTTTTGGTTTGATTTCTTTCTGTGAATAGTAACAACCAGTGCCTATATCATGTCCAATAGACTTGTAATACGATACCCTTGAATTAAATTTGATAACATTTGCTAATAGTCACATTGCTCTGGATAGCATTGGTGAGAAATATGTATGAGATTTGCTGGAATGTGTTTGATCAGGATAGAACATGTTTAAGTAGCTCTGTTTCTGTTTGATGCCTTATTTTTTATAGCAAAAAGTTCTGAATTTTGTTATATGTCTGTTTCAGTAATAAGTGGGGGAAGCCATTGATTATAGACCCAGGGTTGTATATGTTGGCGTCAGCACCTAAATTCACATACGATCAAGTGAATCTTTCAACTCCACCTAGTGCTCTGCAGATTCTATTGGTGGCAGCACCTACAAAGAAAATGAATAATCAGAGTCATGTCCAAGGACGCTGTCCTTAAGAGCTATTCCGCAACCACCGGCTAAGAGGAAGTGACATTCCCCATGATAAAACGGATTCTTCTTACAAGAACAGGGTGAACAAAACAACGAAATATAATAGAACTGATCAGCAGGAAAAAATCAGAGGAGGAGAGAAATGCTCAAAGGCTTAAGAGTAGGATACTCAATCCTCTTGCAAACAAGCCTTTTAAAAACCTCATATACATGAACGTTTGGGCACCCAGTATAGGCAATAAAGTGACAGTTTTATTATCATTATAATGCCATAAAGGTGCTTGACTAGGGCTGTTATAGACGTTGGAAAAGAAGCAATTCAATAGCTATAAAATGCACACGTTAAAGGCATTTTAAGTGATCAAAAAAATCAGTTTTTTTTTATTTTAAAAACTTCAACGTCCACAGCTTGCAATTAATACCTTGTAGAATTGATATTTTATAAACTCATTTATTCCAAAATAAATTTTGAATTCCACAATAAAATATCCTACTAAAATCTGCCCAGTCAACGTTCTAACTCACACACATGAGGTGAGAGATATTGCCGGATTTCCAGTATGTTTTCCTCCGGTGGCCCATCATAGTGTGATCTCATTCCTCCTCTTAGTCCAATATCACTTATTACTTGGACTCCCACAATCACAGGCAAAGTGGGACTCGCTCTTTTTGACACACCCACTCATTATTTCTAACAGTATGGCCTCAAGAAATCAGAAATTTGGTGGGTATCCTAAACGAGGAGTCTACCCACAGCTTTTAAATTATATACAGGTTTTTCTCCAAAAACTTCAAAAATTGAACAAACACTGATCAACTTCAAAAACAATATGAGGATCTATTATCAATGAAACTTTTGCTAATGTACATCAGATCTTGCTTGTACCTATCATCCATAGGGACACAAGACACTGTGATATCAGCATTTGTGTCTATATGTCTCTGCAAGTACAGTTTCAACAATCAGCATGGATAATAGAAAGCTACAACTGTTATTTTATCTAATCCTTGACAACAATAAATTATGTCACTCTTACTTGCACAAAGTCCATATAGTTCATTCGGTAAAGATGATCCCCAGAAAGTATCAATATATTCTCAACATTCTTAGTCTTGGCATCCTACAAATTAATCCAAACACTCATTTACTCGATACATAATAATATCTTCAACATAAATGCAAACACAGCTGTGAAAACAGTAGGAAAAGCTAAACAACATTTCATTCTGTAGCTAAGAAGGCTCGTTCGTTAAATTAAAGTACAGCCGAGGTTGAATAACTTTATGATTTTCTAACATAGTATACATTTTTAACTTATTATTTTTTAATTAGAAAGTCCGACAGCCAAAGGATTCCTTCGGTTCAAATTCTCGACCTTCAATTGAACCTAGCCTCAAACTAAAGCAAGATAGCTTATGACAGGTGGCTTCAGTTATTTTTGATATGGACAACTTTGTTCAACTAGATATGAGTTCAGAGATTGTGGGGCTGCTTGTTCAATTAAAAATCTACAAGCAAGATGATCTTGAATTTATTGCTTTTGACTGGTTGAACATTCAAATTTTTCTTATGCAAGTATACACATTATTTTTAATTCAACATTTATGTTTTTGTATAATTTAGCTAACTTATTTATCAAATTCATAGGTATCTTCACAGTCACTACAAACTATTGGGTATGATAATAACTATGGATTCTTGTGCCCATGTTCTATTCAACCAACTGGAATTACTATAAATGAGAGAACGGCTTACATTAGAAGGACGATTAAAGAAGGAAATAAAAAATGTTGGTTTGCACCGTTTATTGAAAGGTATATTTAGTTATAATTCATCTATCATTGAAGTGAATAATTCTTTAATTGTATGATATGAATATAAATTCAGTGTAGTCACCATTGGAGGCCTTCCGTTATCTGCGCAAGTGAATACACCTATATTGGTTTTGTTCCTTATAACGGGAAGTGAGTGAAGATATGAAGCAAGTTCTTGAATAGTAAGTGTTATGTATAACTTTAATTTTGCAATATTATCAGGCTATACCATTTTCTTACCATTACTTGCTAATAGATCTTTGAAGATGCATTTTAAGCTAGCAGGGAAGAAATGTCAAAGTTATATTAATTGGGTCAATTTACAAGGTTTTTTTTTTTAATTTAAACAATGATTACATTATTTATAATGTCAGTGATTTTGAATTTAATGGTTCTTGTTGTGACCATTTGTAGTGCCCCCAACAATCAGAAAGTGTGGAATGCGGATATTATGTGATGAAATATGTATGAGATCATCACTAAGGGGACCACTGGCTCATTTCAAAAGGTAATAATATTATAAATCATAATTTTAATTTAGACATTGAGTTTGCCTTATAATATTACTTACGTACAGATTTTTTTTAATTTACAGCATTTTCGAAGTTTGGTCCCATATTCTGAGCTACAGATGAGATCCATACGCAAGATTTGGTCTAAATACTTCCTATACCTGACAAAATTAGAGTAGCAGCTACATAGCGATTGTACAAATTGTGAAGGCTGAATCTTCTTGAAACTTGCTAATTAATGCTTCTAAATACTGAATCATTATGATAAATGGTTAAATACCAAAGTCTGTGAAGGTCCGAACTGTTGAGGCATATTTTCAAGCTTGGAAAATTTAAGATTTGTCGTGGGTACTGTTTGGGTACTTGTTAAAGCCATATAAGGGTGTTATATGGCATGTTTGGGTGTGTTAGAGCATGAATCATATGAGGACTTTCTCTTCCATGAATCAGTCAGTGAAGGATTCAAGAAAAGAGTTAAGTTTGTTTGAATTGTTAAGAGAATGATACATCTATAAGCTAATGGAAATATATTATCACATAGGGTTACTATAGTGTAATGGAATGATGATAGGGAGGATTCTATGTGATCTGATGCCTTCAAATAGTGCTGTTCAAATTGTGAAGGCTGAAACTAAACTAAACATCTATTATTTCATTGCTTAGTCATCTGTCAAAGTTCCAGGCAAGTGAGAAAGAAAATGTCTTAAATTGATGATGTTAGTGCAAGCCTTTTATTCAAAAGGGCTAAATTGGGTGATATTTAAAAATTTAAACTTAAATTCAAACTTAAAGAAGAGAGTAAGGTTAGAGAGATATCACCGAAAGTTGACACAGGAGATCTATACTGATTCGATCCAACCATTTGACCTATGTCTAGTTCTCAGAAGCATTTCTGAGATTTTCAGTAACTTCCAATATTCACATGACTCTTGGTGCCTGCCTCAGTATAGATGAGTTCTTATATGTGACGGTTATCATATTTAACCATTAAATAATCTTAAAAAATATATAACGGTTCTTTGTAAAGAACTGTCAAGTATTGTCAGATAATTTTTTTTTCAAAAACCCGTCATTCCTGTCTCTTTAAGATATTAATAGATATTATATGTTAGGCTAATACCTTAACATATCATATTTATCTTTAAAATATAAATTTGAGATATTATTATAGATAATTATATAATTGTATCTTAACATATTGTAGTTATCTTAGAAGTATAAATATGAGATATATTAATATCTAATAACATCTCACATTTATAATAATACTTTACGGTTAATTATTATAACCAATATGTATTTGTTTTGACTGATATAATGTTGGAAAATGAATTGTTTGTAAATGTTAAATGACGGTTGTTTCATAAGAACCGTCATATTTATCATTAAATAAATGACGATTATTAATTATAACCGTTATTTTTGTATTTTTGTGAATTTCGCTTCTCAATACATGAAGGTGTGCATATTTAACCATTATATTTTAGCATTATATATTCTTGTACGGCATCTGTCTCTACATATATGATGTTTATTCACTGTAACCATTATTTATTAAGTGTTATATATGCCCGAATCTATAGTAGTGAGAGTAGCAGGATTTCATCAAGATTTTGAACTTTTAAAAAGGAAAAATTGGAGAAAAATCCTCCACTGAAAATTTTATTGGTGAGAATGACCTCAAATTTTTTATACTCAAAGCAACATTGCTTTGTGAAATTTGTACACTTTGAGAAATATTGTTCTGACTTGGGGAGTTCCCCCAATTTCTTCTTTTAACAATTCTCTTTATCAAATTGAGAAAATTATTCCATGTTCAACATTAGATTATATCATATTGGCCTGGCATTTGTCACAATATTCTTTTTGATCTATGTACATAATATATGCCCAGAAGTTGAAATATGTACAAGTTTTGAGGCCAAATGCATAAATAAGACTAATTGTTGGGTAAAAGTCTAATTGTGGACTAATGCCAGAAAATTTGAGAAAACTCATGAAAACCGTGAAGGACAGAAAAGAGATTTCTTGGGCATATTTGAGGGCCAAAAGATATTATTTTAAATTAAAATGATTCAAAGATGGATTATTTGGCTAATAGGCATATTTTTAAGGTGAAATTTTAAGGAAATAAAGGATACAATAATTATTACAATTATCTAATTAGGAGCCTGTTTTCTTGAGAAAATTAATAAAAATAGTTAGAGATATTGTATTGTTCAAACACTTAAGGGAAATTATTTTATAAGGTAAAGAACAAAATTAAGGTAGAAAATCCTTATAAAGTTTTTAAAATTAATTTCTAGAATTTAATAAAAAGAATTCAATGCTGATAAAGACCAGGTAAAATGGTAATTTCACTGCTCCAAGCTCAAAATTGATTTGGGCGAAGACTAGACCCAAATTTTAAAGTAAAAAAAATGTGCCTAATCAGATTAAGTGGATAGGTTCAGTTATTATAGATTTTGGGCCAATAATATGGCAAAAAGTAAAGCGCATGTGAAAAAGCTGATCATATCTTCTTTTTTCCTATTAAATTTATTTTTAGTCCTAAATGGACTATCATAGTCCTGTTTGAACAATATAGTCTCTCTGAAACTTGGAGCTTGGGAAAATGGTGATGCATCGTTCCCGTTCAACTGATATTGGTTGCAATTCTGATGGAGGGGAAGGAAAATCCAAGGAGGAGGATGATCTACTGGGAAGAAATATCAAGAAATTGGACAAGGGAGGGTATATGAAAGAAGGAAGTAAGGTGGAGGTACAGGATTCAAGGAAAACGGATATATTGATGGCTGATGCTGTGGAACAGAACTTAAAAACGAATCCTGGTCAAAAGTTGCAGCTGAGCAAAAATCAAATTTCCTATAAAGCTAAGCTTTTAGGCCAGGAGGACAAAGATGCTGACAAGAGTTTTGAAGAACAGATGAATGAGTGGCTCAAGGAAGAAGAAGAATTAGCGCCGGTTCTAACTAAGGAGGAGAAGGAGAAACTGGGGAAAATCCCATCTTTGGACATTTCAAATGAGAAATTGAAAGAGCTATGCAGACCGTGGAGAGAGGCTCTTATATTAACAGTACTGGGGAAGAGGGCAAACTTGCATATGATGAGAGACAGAGTGAAGTGGCTACTCAGATCAGATAATTTCGAGCTTATTGATGTACCTAATAATTACTTTGTTTTCAGAACGACGGACAAATCCCTAAGGTCCAGGCTCCTTTTTGATGGCCCATGGCTAATACAAGGCCATTATCTTGCGGTTCAAAGGTGGAGTCCTAACTTTAAACCGTACTGTAACAATAAGGTGAGAAGAGTTGCAGTCTGGATCAGAGTACCTACGCTACCGATGCACATCTATTCTGAAGATTGCATGCTTGAGATTGGCAATCTAATAGGGAAAACGCTTAAAGTGGATATGAATACATTAGCCAATCAAGAGAATAACCAACAGACGGTAGAGAGGGGAAAATATGCAAGAGTGAGTGTGGAAGTTGATCTGAATAGAAAGCTTCAATCCAGGTTTATACTTAGAAATCATGTATATACGGTGGAATATGAGGGGCTCAATGAGATATGTTTTAGATGCGGTCTATATGGGCATACTTTAGACACTTGCGAAAATAAACCACAGATTACAACAGCTATACCAGTTACCACAGAACAGGGATCACCGGAAAATTTTCCGGCGACAGCAGAAAAGAACAGAAACGACGAGAAACAACCACTTGTATCGGTACCTGGGATTTTGGTGGAGGAAGAGTACAGAGCATGGATGCAAGTAAAATCAAAGGTCAGATCATGCTCTCAGAAGGCCGAAGTGGTCAGGAAAAATCAGAACAGGACGTCATCAACGGTCCGATTAGGTGGAAGAGAAGCTGAAAACGGAATGGGCTCGAGATTCAGTGTCTTACAACGGGTTGAATCTGTGAGTAGGATTCCGGAAATAGCTAAGGCTAGTAAGAAGAAAGAAACGGAGATGCAGTGGAGAATAAAAGATCCTGTCAATCACAGCCCAAATGCTGGTGAGAAGAAGAAGAATCAACGGTTAGATAAGCAAACCTCGAAGTTTGAGAAGGGGGAGCCGAGCTATACGAAGATGGTGATAGATGAGGGTGAGGAAGGACAGAAACTACAGGCACCGATGCAGCATGGGTCTGAAGAGGAAGGAATAAAAACGCAGCAAGGGAAAAAAGGAAATGGGCCAGCAAAAAACTCAAAGTTGGGCCCACTTTTGAGTATATCCAAAGCAAGGAAGAACAGCACCTCCCTTGCGAAAAAAAGAACAACAATTTCCCAAAATAAAAATAAACAGGCCGCCAATGGAATGGCCCACAAGCTGGTCTTTGGGTCCAATTCGTGCGATGGAGCGGTCAAGTTGGGTCAAATATTGGAAGGGATGCATAACATGGAAAATGGACTCACGCTGGAACATAAGGGCCCTGACCAAGGTGATATGCAGAAATCAACGAAGGAAAAGGACATAGCCAATGTGGAAATAGCCCAGGTGAATGCTCAAGAATATCAACGTGCTCATGAGATGTTGGGGCTAAATATAGGAGACGTCCCAGAAGCTGTTGTTAGCACCGGAGATGCTCATATGAGCGATAATCAAATTGTGATAATTAATGAAGCGGATGGGATAAACCAGGGATGTGCAGAAGGTATCCCAGTCATGGAAGCGGAAGGAGTCGTTGAGCTACCAAATGGGGGAAGTTGATATAGAGGCTCCCAGGTTTGTTTCCTTTTATCCTAATTATTTAATTATGATTAACACAAATATTTTAGCTTGGAATTGTAGGGGAGCGGGTTCCAAATATTTCCCTGGAAGAGTTCGTGACATGATTCAGGGTAAAGACGTTAAAATTATGATTCTCACTGAGACTCGTGTTAGTGGGAGCAGGGCAGATAAAATTATTAGAAAATTGGGTTTTAATACCTGGCTTCGTTTGGAAGCGACTGGCTATGTGGGAGGGATATGGGTTTTGTGGAACTGTGAAGAGCTCACGCTGCAGTATATCTCCTCCTCAACTCAAGCGATTCATGTTAAGGTTATGGTTGCTAATGAAGCTAGGGAATTTGCTCTATCTTGTATCTATGCTAAACCCACTTGTATTCTTCGTCAACCATTGTGGGATGAGATTGAAGAAGTGAATTCTATGATTGATATTCCTTGGCTTGTGGTAGGCAATTTCAATGCCTATCTTTATAATGACGATAAAAGCGGTGGTTCAAATCCAAATTTTACTTCAATGAGGCAATTTCAACAATGTGTCTCCAAGTCTCAACTTATTGAAACTGAATGTGTGGGCGACCGTTTTACTTGGGAACGTGGGGTCCTGAAAGAAAAAATTGACTGGGCCTTCATTAATAATGATTGGAATAGCGTTTATCCCTTGAACAAGACTTACCATTTGAGTAAGTTTGGTTCGGATCATAGACCAGTCCTGGTTAAGCCTTATCCTTATCATCATCAGGGTCGAGGGAAACCTTCCTTTAGGTGCCAGGCTGCCTGGTTCTTGGAAGAGGGCTTTGGGGACATTGTCAAACAATCATGGAATAGGGGATCTTGGAACGACAAAGTTGGAAATTTTTCGAAAGAAGCTCGCGAATGGAATGCAAGGAAGGTGGGGAACCTGAATGGTAAGAAAAAGAAAATTATTCAAAGGATTGAAGGCATCGAAAGAATGAGGGCTAGACGGGATAGTCAACATTTAGCTCAAACCGAGAATGAGCTTTGGAAGGAATATAACAAGGTCCTTGCTCAGGAAGAACTTCTGTGGTACCAGAAATCAAGATGCAGTTGGCTGAAGTGGGGAGACAAAAATAGTAAATTTTTCCATACTACTGCAATGATAAGGAGAAGACGGAACAGAATTGACGGGCTCAAAAATGATGATGGAGTGTGGACGTTTAATCAAGATTCTTTGAGGAGTATGGCCATTACTACGCGAAATCACTTTCCAGTTCTAACCTCGATAGAGTTGGACAAAGTGAATGCAAGTCTCTCTAAGGATGAAATCAAAAGAGCGACTTTTGATCTTGGGGCCTTTAAGGCTCCGGGGCCGGATAGGTTACAAGCAGTGTTTTATCAAGAGTATTGGTACACTCTTGATGATCATATTACCAGGTTGGTGATGGATGTATTCCAAGAACCTCAGCGTATCCAAGACATAAATAGCACAAACATTGTCCTTATTCCGAAAGTGGATAACCCGGAGACAATTAGGGATTTTAGGCCTATCTCTCTTTGTAATGTTAGTTACAAAATCATTACTAAAATGCTGAGTCGTCGTCTTCGTGATATTATGGCAAAAGTGGTAGGGGATCATCAGTGCAGTTTCATCGCGGGTCGTCAGAGTAGTGACAATATAATTGTTGCTCATGAAGTAATCCATTCCATGAAGACAAAAGCTGGAAGAAAGGGATGGATGGCGGTGAAGGTGGATTTAGAGAAGGCCTATGACCGCCTTGAATGGCCTTTCATTTATGACACTTTGAAATCTGTGGGCATTGATGGGAAAATTTGTGAGATTATTATGGCATGTATTACTAGTCCGTCCTTTCAAGTGTTATGGAATGGGGAAGCCACTGGGAATTTCAGTTCATCTCGAGGAATTCGTCAAGGGGATCCTTTGTCTCCTTATATATTCACTCTATGCATGGAGCGCCTTAATCATATTATCAAAGATGCTATTGCAGAAGGAGAGTGGGTTCCGATTAAGCTAAGCAGGAATGGACCTCAAATCTCCCACTTATTTTTCGCGGATGATCTTATTTTATTTGGGGAGGCATCTGAGAATCAAGTAGAGGTTATGGTTAATTGCATGCAGAAGTTTTGTGACGCGTCTGGTCAGAAGATGAACAAAGCCAAGACTAGAATATGTTTTTCAAGAAAGGTTCAATTTGCCAGGGCTTATGACATGAGCTGGAAGATGGGTGTTCAACTAACTGGGGATTTGGGGAAATATCTGAGCATTCCCCTAATTCACAAGAGAGTTTCCAGTATCACTTTCATGCCCCTCTTAGAAAGAACTGTCAAAAAGATTTCGGGATGGAAAAGAGGCTGTTTAAGTTTCGCCGGTAGAGTTATACTCATAAAATCAGTCTTGTCTGCCTTGCCTTTGTATCAGATGCAGACCTTCCTTCCTCCGAAAGGAATTTTAAAAGACATTAAGCGGAAAAGCAGGAATTTCCTTTGGGATGAGCTGGAGGACCAAAAAAAAATCCATCTCATTTCCTGGGATCAGATTACTAGGGATAAAAGGGAAGGCGGCCTGGGGATTCGGGACATGGGTAAACAAAATGAAGCCTTTATTATGAAACTATGTTGGCACATGATGAATAATACTGAAAAGCTATGGGTTCATGTGTTAAGAGGGAAGTATCGTTGGGATCAGATAAGTGGACCTGTGACTCGAAGAAACATGTCTTCCACTTGGAGAGGCATTTGCTCTGTGTGGGACAAATTCCAGAAGGGGGTGGGCGTCAAAGTTGGTAATGGTGCCTCTGCTTCCTTTTGGTATGATAACTGGTCGGAGTTAAATCAACCTTTGATGGAGCTAATTCCGGGCTGGGAGGGCTTTGTGGATGGCAGTGAAAGGATGTGTGATTATGTTAATCCCTGGGGTGATTCGGATTTAGACAAGCTGGGGAGATGGTTCCAACCGCAGTTAGTTGAAAAAATTATATGTGCTCATCCCCCTTGTGAGGCGAGAGGAGCAAATAAGTATTTTTGGAAACCTTCTTCTAATGGTTGTTTTTCTGTTAGTTCTGCTTATCATTTTTTGTCTACAGGTGCTTCTAATTCCATATCAACTTTTTGGAGAAAGTTATGGAGATGGGAAATTCCTGAGAAGATTAGATCATTTATGTGGCTGGCGGTGCATGGAAGGGCACATACAGCACAGCTCAGAGCGAGGAGGGGATTATCTAATCTAGCTAACTGCCCCTTTCAGTGTGAGCAGGAGGAAGATGTGATGCATCTCTTGAGGGATTGTGCGAACGCGTGTGACAGGTGGATTTTCATAATTAATCCCGCCATGTGGAATAATTTTTTCAATTTGCAGGGAATAGAGTGGATAGAATGGAACCTCAAGCATGAAGCTGGGAAGGATTTCACCAGGAAGGTCAGATGGGCAACTTTGTTCGGCTACGTATGTTGGGATATCTGGGTGGACAGATGCAGGAAGCTCTTTGGAGAAGAAGTCGGGGATCAATACCGAAGCGCCCAAGCCAGCCTCTTCCGGGCTAGTTGGGATAGGGACTTAAGCGCGCATTGTAAATTCTACACTCAGTCTGATAGTGGGAATACAGGCCAAATTATTAGGAGACAGGGTTTTGTGACACTCGAAGCAGATGGATCAGTGCTGGCATCGGGTCAGAGTGGAAGCGCCAGGATTATTCGAGGAGAGGATGGTGGCTGGATATGTGGATATATGGGTAAACTCACGCTTGTTCCACCGGTAGTAGCAGAGATTATCGCAATCATCCAGGGTCTCCAAATTTGCTGGCATAGAAAATTAAAGAATATCTGTCTCTTTACGGATTGTATTGAAGCGATTAATTTACTTACTAGGGGGTGTGATGAAAGGCACCCGTTTAAGGAAGTTATTGATGAGGCTAGACTTTGGTTAGCTAAGGACTGGTGTGTCCTTATTAACCATTTCTCTAGAGAGCTGAACGGTCAAGCCGATTTGTTAGCTAAGTTAGCACATAATAGTACGGAGTATTTTGTCATCTATGATCAACCACCACCTGTTCTTTTAGCAGGCGGTGGTTGATGATGGAGCCTTAGATATTTCTCTTTTGAGTGTGTTTTCTGTATTAATCTCCTGTTAGATTAATGAAATTCAGTGTTTTATTCAAAAAAAAAGCTGATCATGTGTGTTAAGGGAGCAGTAAGGCATAAACCTCTCTCCCAAATATTTGTTCATAATAAAGTGGCATTTTATCAAATTTGTTGTAGTTTTCAGCAACCGTAGTGATTGATTCGTTAATTAGTTGGAACCTTTTTTTTTTTTTTTGCCCAAATAATTAGTTAGAACCTCACCCTTCTAATAGAAAGTTGTAAATCATTTAAACTAGTCTTTCTTTTTTCGAGTGAAGACCAGATAATTTTCCCTCGCGTGATGTACGCGATGGGTCATAACTAGTGAAAATGTACTTATTTAGAATAAAAAAGTTATACAAAGTTTTTTGTAGAAAAGCTCAGTCAAAATTTTAAAGAGATAAGATCATAAGAGTTGAAAGTAAAAGCAAGATGAAGAATTGCAAAATAGTCGTTAATTAAACTATTGTATGAATCGTTAGAAAATAAAATCAATATAAATTAAATGAGTCATTTCAACAGTACAATTTTTTCGGCCAGTATTTCAACGTACAGTAGAATTTATTCTCTTAATCTAATATATAATATATAGACATGAGGTTCATCTATATGGTTAAGATTAAAAAACGAAAAACAATAAAAGGAAGGCATTGAGTATGAAACAAATAAGAAGAAGGCATCAAGCCTATGGTAAGCCAAATTAAAAAATTGTGTTGAAAATGAAAAAATGTGACAGAGACATAAAAATAGCACAAATAATAATTATTTGAAGTATTATATATATATATATATATATATATATAAATTACATTTCAAATATTGTAAGAACATTTAAGGAAGCAAATGAAACTATTCCAATCTATTTTAAAATATATTTAAAGGAAAAGCAAAATTGCATTACACATTTCTGTTATCTCAACCAATAAATGTAAATTCCAAAAGGAAGTTATGTTGTTACTGACATAATACATCACATGTTAGCGTGCGGGCTTGGTAAATTTCCCCTCTTGTATGATGCATGTGTGTTATATAGAAAAGGCTTCACTGAAACAAAGTGATAAATTAGAAACAATATTACTTTTATTAGTACAACTTTCACATAACAAACATATCAAATACGCTGAAAACTTTGAAAGAATTATAGATAAGCAATAATATATTCCCTCCATTAAAACAATAATAATTGATCAAAGCATACATATAAAGAATAATAAATCATGTTGCTTAAGATTTAAAGGCACCGGAAGCCAGAGTTGTTCATTCCACAGTTGTTGTGAATGACACTAAGAGTAATCGGAATGCTGAGGTTGAGGCTGAGGCCAATAACGTTAGCCCTAAGCACAGTGAAAAGGCAAGCGGCAGCTTCAAGATCAACCAAACCCTCAGGGGGTTGTTTGGTATGAGGGATTTGGGAGGGAGGAGCAAGGAAAAAAAAATTTTGTGGCTTGGATTTAAAAAAAATAAAGTAGTATTGAAAGTTTTTGATTAATTTTTCTTAGTCTTTTATTTTATATCTTATTTTTATTAAAATTGTATAACCCCACTTTTTTCAATTTATTTTTAAAACCAACTCATAAAAATTTTCCCTCCCCTCCCTTTCTCTTCTGTCAAACATACTCTTAACGAGACTGCAACATGAGAGTGTTGATGGGAACCCAACCTCAACGTTCACCAAATACAACCAAGATAATTAAACCCCGACTGATCACTGAACCGATTGGGGTACTAAGTCAAAGGTCAGTGGGTTAGACCGGAGTTAAACCAGATCTAACCTAGGACTACACCAATGAAAAATTAAAGATTTTATGACTATTAATATGAAATTCTAAAAAAAAAATTTAAAAAAAAATTGACATGGACCGGTCTACCGGCCATTTGGCCGGTTTCCGATCTGCTTCGGGTATGATAACCTAGAATGCAACACATTGGCACACACTCCCAACTTTTGAGCATCAGTGGGACAATCAGCCCCAAAAGATGGCACATGTATAGGTGGAGCCCAGCATTGTGAAGAAACCAAGGTTGAGAGCTATGAGAAAGGCAACGGACTTGAGAGCCATTTTCACAAAAGAATCAAGAGGTTTTAATTAATTCCCTTGATGCTTTTGTTAATTGGTTGTGTTTTTTTTTTTTTTTTTGGTGTGTGAGGATGGAGAGGCATATAGGGGGTGTACTTATAGGTGAGAGTGTAGTGTTTTAATGTGCTTTGCATTTTATTAATGGAAATGAGTTGTGATTTTGTTAACTATAGTCTTTTTTTTTGTTTCATATTTTGAAACTAGCTAGTGTCCTATAATAATGATTTCTAGAGGTTTTATCCGGCCAGGGTCCTTCTGAATTATGAGTCAGGAGAGTCATGTGAAATCTCTGAACTTTAATTTTTATTCAAAGCAAAACTGGATAAATCATGGAGGTTTAGTGTGAGCAAAAGCTGGCACAAAAATATGGGGTTTTATTATGAAGATTATGTTGCATGTAGAATATATGCAATTTTTTCCCTGTGGCTTTGTTGAAAAACTCCCAAGTTGACTCATTGAATTTACTGATTTTACCTTTTTAATTTATAAAATCGTGTTAACTTATTTTTAAACCCATGTTAGCTATAAAGTCAATCGAATTCACGAGTTCACCCAACATGTTTACCTTAAACTTGCAAGTTCACCCACCAAGTTTGCGCTCTAGACTCACAAAATGGCGTTAACTCGTTTTTAAGTTCTTCTAGCATTTTGGGTTTGATTGTGTTTATTGGCTTCATATATAAATTTCGTAGAAATTTATTTGTTCAACATGATAATTTATGAACGTTGATGAATTTAATTTTGATTATTTGATGTGAAATATATCTAAATCAATTTATTATCTTTTTAATATTTTAATTATTAAATCATATACTTTTAATAGCAATTTATTGGTAAACGTAAACCATAAAAGTTTACAATTCAAGTTCATAATATAATATGAGTTTACATCCTATCACAAATCCACATAAATTCATAAGTTTGACAAACTTGTTTGGCGGCAAATGAAAATCTTATGGATTCTAGAAGCTTGCTGGCATGTAATTAAGGATTACAAGAAATAAATAGGTCATATTTTTTTGTCTTGTGATATCTCGTGTTTATTCAAGTACATTACAAAATAAAATTTGATTACAGGGAGAAAAAATAAATAGGTCATACTTTGTGTCTTTATTCGGATGTAAAATACAGATATTGATGTTATAGACCATTCAAATATGCTTTTGCATATTCTCTAATTGGGATATTGAGATTGTTTATTCTCACAGGGAAGCATAGAAATCTGCTGACTACCTTGCGAAACAAGCACATGCAACAAGCAAGGAGCTATCTTTGATGCGGGACCCTTCCACTTTTTGCTTAGAACAAACCTTTATATTTTTAAATATGGGTTCCACGTCAGGACAGGTAATTTTGTTAGTGTAGTATCTCAAGCTTAATGCGTCCTTCAAGGTCCAAAAAAAAAACAAAAAAACACTAATGAATTAACAAAGGCCCAAAAATCAGAATACAAAAAACCGAACCGGATCGGCCGGTTCGACCGGTTGGACCGGGAACCGATCCTTGGTCCAGTCCAGTTTGATCAGTAAATCGGTCAGATCGGTTGAACCGGTCATAATCGGTTGGACCGGTCAGAACCGGTTAAAACCGGTGGTCCAACCGATTGACCCGGTTTCTTTCTTTCTTTTTTTTTTAAATTTTCCAAATTTTTATTTTTTGTTTTTTGAGGGCAAAATGGGAAGTTAAAAACTAAAATGAAGAGAAAAATAGATAAAGAAAGAACAAATCTAAAAAAATGAAGAAAATAATGAAAAAAATTATTTAAAAAGATATAATAATTATAGGAAATGAGATATCTTTGCATAATTATAGGTATTATAACTAATACTAATAGATTTTAAACTTTTTTTTTTCTAAAAATCTTTATTTTTATCTATAGAAGTTTAAAAATATATTAATATATATTATCACTAATAAATTATAATATTTTAATATGACCGGTTATGACCGGTTCAACTACCGGTTAGACCCCGGTTGACCCATTAACCCTTGAACCTGTGCTGTGATCGGTTCATTACCCGATCCGGTTTTTCGTTCCTTGCCAAAAATACAATATAATTAGGAAGCCTCAATATCCCATACGGAATCAAAAGTTATTACTATCCACTTCTCTCCATTTCTTTATTCTCACTTTAGATCAACTTTAAACGTTTGAGATTTAAGATCCTATAGAATATTTAAGATTTAATATCCTATATGGTATATGATATTAAATTTCAAAACATTTAAAATTGATCTAACGTTGAGAATAAAAAAAATAGAAGGAAGTTCAAGGTAAGGAAAGTGGAGAGACTCATTTTCCTTCAATAAAAAACCATAATGCCATAATGGGATAATTAATGTCCCCGAATGCGCTATGCACATGCCATTGTGAGAGTAAATACTGCATATTAGCAAAATGAGGCCATAGCAGGCTAAATATTTGATGATGGAGCTTTTTCTAGTGATACTGGGCTTGCTGCTACTACATTTGTTATAAGAGATGTGAATGGAGGGGTTCTGGATGGTATAAGTAAAGTGTTTACGACAAAGTCTCCGTTTAAGGCAGAATGTATAGCTCTGAGTGATGTTTTTAACTATGCCATAGAGAATCAACTTGAGAATGTTGTTTTTGAGTCTGACAACCTCTCTCTAGTGAATTGTGTTAACAAACTTAGTCTCTCAAGATTGGAGGTGTGACGTTATCATTGAGAATATCCTTTTTAAAAAGAACCTTATTCGAAACCACTCTATTTTGTGGATTTCTAGGGAAATAAATTTAGTTGCCGATTGGGTTGCTAAAGCTTCGTTGAAGAGGTCATGCCTTATGGATTGGATGTAAAGACCTCCTTCTAGTTTACATATACTTTTGGACAATGATGCTTTTGTTATAGTAGATGATCATGGTTAATTGTGTTTTTAGTATTTGGTTTTTTTAGTTGTTTGGTTGGCTTCGTTTATATTTAGGAATGTTTGTTTCAAGACTGATGTTGTTATGGTTTTTTAGTAATGAAATGGGAAGATCACTCTTAGATCCCAAGGATCAAAGATAATCATAATAAAGTCCCAAAGCAACAAAAAATAACTCAACATGTTGTAAAAACATGCTTAACGAGTTGTTATTTCTGTTTTTTGAGACTTTATTGTCATTATCTTTGATCATTAGGACCTAAGTGATTTCCCCTGATGAAATTATCTGTGGGAGAAAAAAAAGAATATTTGATCATAGAAATAAAGGCCCAAGAGCAAGGCCCATTATATTAATAGCCACATTGCTTAGAGAAGAAGCAATAACAATGAATTAGCAAAGGCCCGGAAATACAATTAAGAGGCCTCAGTATACCCCGCGGAATGAAAGGCTATTGCTAACCATAATAGTCCATAGCAGGCTGAATGTTATTAGGGTCCATAGCAGGTTGCTGCTTCTAAATGTTTTCTTATCCGTGGGCCAATTGGGTTTATATTAGGGGCATCATGGTTTTAGGGTCTATGCGTGTTTTTTCCGCTTTTTCTTAGTTTTTTTTTTTTTGGATACATGAAGGAGAAAACTCTCAAGACTCAGCCTACATCAGTAGGAATACAATTATCCAGCTCTAAAATAGCTGTTAACTCAGGCGTGGAATACAAAATAGGGTGAAACCCCGTTACACATGAAATTGCCTTTTTCGCAAGGAAGTCGGCAACCCTATTCGCGTTTCTTGGAACAAACCTCAATTCTATCCTCCATTCTCGTTGCAACATGGAACAAACTTCAGCTATTGTATTAGCGTCCGGATGATTCTGACAATTCTCACTGTTAATCAAATCAAGAACTTCTTTCGCATTGGATTCTAATACCACTCTACGCTTTCCTTGATCCCAAGTTGTCTTCAATCCTAGAAGAATACCCCATATTTCAGCGGTAACACCGCTTTTTCTTAGTTTGGTGAGGTGTGAATGAATTATAAAAAGGAGATAATGACATTTGAGATCCCACCTGAGAAATTATTTAATTTACGGATCACAAATTTTAGAAAATTCATAGAAGAACTATATTTAATATTTTATAAATTTTATTATATTATTTTATATATTAAAAAAATTCAACCTTTTTGGTTCTACAATTATGAACTATGTAGGTCAAATTTTAACAATTTGTATTTATTTATTTGTTTATAATAATATTATAGAATACTAAACTTGAATTATCCATTTTTTTATTGGTCAAAAAATTATCTATTTTTTTCATCTATAGGTGAATAACATTCTAAGAAAAAAGAGAAACTGAGAGAAAAATGAGAAGACATGGACCTTCTATTCTTGTTTCAAAATTTTTCACATAGAAGCAGTGAATATTTAAAAATTTTTAAATTCAATGTCAACCTAGAAATATTAAAATAAGAACAATATTGTCATACTTTAATTGTAGCCAGGCCAAACCAACGTCTGCCACATCAAACTTTATGCCATGTTGAACTCATTAATTCTATAGGGGTTATGACTGCTTTTTTCTACGGTCGTTTTTGCCTTGAAAGGTTTTACGAAAAAGCAAGATCACCCTGTAGTGTTAAAATAAGGAGCAATGTCGCTTAAATTTAACCAAAAAAAAAACAAAAAACAAAAGAGCTTATGAAAGACCACTGTACTAAAGATGCAAAACAAAGAACATGACTTTTTTATTTTAACTATTTAATTATATACTTTTAATCACTACTTATCAATAAAGTAACCTCTTCCAAGTTTATAATTCAAGCTTAGGCTTATGAGTTGGCAAAAACAAAAAAAAACAAAAAGCTTAGGCCTATGAACTTGGCAACCTTCATTTTTAGGATCAATAAATGTTGTCACAATAACTTGAATCTAGAACCTAGTTGGCATGTACAGATGATTAAAAAAATATAGGTTATATGTTGGGGGTTTGTCCAATGGCTAATAGAGTACAAGTGACAATGATGTTTTTGTTATCAGGAACATGGAATGCCACAAATTTGATACTACGTACAGATGATTACTTAGCAAAATGGGGAGTGATGACGGTAAGAAGGTCTTTTCATCTTTGCTGTATTTTGTACAAGCCTGGGGTAAGAAGCAACCGCATCGCACAAACCAAAATATCTTTGTTAACACAACAAATTGAGATACTCGCGACTTAATGTCTCAACTAAGCAATAACAAGACCATCACAAAGTCCCTCCTACAGTATATAAGGAAATTATCTGTTTAAACTAAAACTTCAACTTGAATTCAATTTTCTGATTAAATTGCCATTTGCATACCTGAAACCCCATAAATATAATTTTACCATTTACAAAGTTGAAGGTCAACAAAACCTACAAAAAAGATGATATATTGATGGATTAATTCTAAAAATCGTTTGGAGTAAAATGAGGTTAATCAATTTCTAAAGACTAAAATTGACACAACATGCATCTTCCAAAGACTTCAATATTATATATATATATATATATATATAGAGAGAGAGAGAGAGCTTACTTCACTTGCTTCTTAAACATTGTCAATAATTAATACACAAGAAAAATTATCAAGAGCTTGACTTATTTGTTAGTGAAAGTCAATAGCTAGAGAGAGATACCCAAATCAGGAAGTACAAAGTAATAGAAAAGCACAAGTTACCTATACAGTCATAACGGCAGGAACCTGATATCAGCGAAGTGACAAATCCAAAGGCTTGAAGCAGTCCATTTGCTGCAACTACTTCCATGATTGCCAACTTGACACTTTTAGTTTAGGTTAGTATTGCTTATCATTCTGCATTCATGGAAGATGGGGTTACTTAAATATAAATTTAACACCATATAACATCATATTACTGCCCTAAGGTGAAAATGAAAAAGAAATAATATGAAGAACATAAACATACATCATACTTGTTACTATTCTTGAGTTTCTTCTCTAACTTCTTCATTTGATGCAGAGAGTCTTCCAAGCTCCCCACAGGAAAAAGCACAACAAGGTAAGAATGAGGAGCTGGATTTATCATATCAGATCACTCGGACCATTGAATAACTGTAGAGTAAAGGATACAAGCAGTGATGGCTCTCTGAAGAACACTAAAATGTCAATAAATTTGCAACTTCTTTTCTATGTCTCGGAATTCCTCTTTAAGTGTAAGAAGAAACTTATAATTTGCAGAATAATGGTTTGAAACTTTGTCTAAGTATTTGTTTTCCCATTCTTTAACCGCAGAAGCAAAAATTAATATTCACACTAGTAATTCGGAACATGAAGATGAGTAAGAATACTTCTTAAAAAATCCATTTTAAACCATTCAAAGAAGTAAAAGAAAGGAATAAATAAACACATAGAATCCTTATTTTACGATAAAACAGAATAATTTCACCTTGAATAGACGAAAAACTTTGCGAGCCAAAATGGTTGAATATTTGTCAACATTCTAAGCAGTACCAGGTTGCCCTGCATATTATGTGTCTGATTTCAGCCTTGTTCAAATATAAAACTTGCAGAAGACCAAGTTTTGCTCTACTTGCATTCAACATACTCATCCTTTATGCTATCAAAGATGCAAAACAAAATTAAATCCCTATTTTAGTGTTAAATCACCTCTGTATCAAAATTTAGAAATCATTGAATGTTATATTTTGATAAGTATTGAGTGAAAATTTTTGAATAGAAGCGACAAGCCCAAACAGGATTAGCACAAACCATCCCATGTCACAATCTACGTATGAAAAAAAAAAATTTCTACTTAGGTGAGTGGTCACTCTCAAGTTCTTTGAGAAGTAATTTCCTAATTAATGCCAACATTAACAAAAACTCAATCCAACTTTGAGAAAAGAAAAATGGAGGGCAGGAGATTAGAGCATATTAATAAATGACAACCAACAAAAATAAGAAGTGCAATAATAATAATCAAAATCAATACAACATTGCAAACTATTCAGAACCACAAATTTACTGCCATGACATACATTTAAGACATATTTCCCATATCAGACAAGAAATATGAAGCATAGCAATTGAATTATATATCACGCACCAACCACTTTGTTCCTTAAAATTTTCCATCCCCTGAATGTGTAAAATAAAAGCATCAATTAGTAGGTCCATATGTGCTAAATGATAGTTTGTAATTAATACGCAAGGAAGCAAGAGAGCATACCTATAAAAATGAGAAAGGAAATGTATTAGTGAGAGGTCCTTCTGTTTAGAAATTTGAGTTGTAAGGGGTGACAGATGAAGTCGTCGTCATGAGAGACACCAGAATAAGCTTGAGTTGCTTTGTGGGAGGGTTTTCATTCTTCAACACAAATATCTTGTAATGCTCTTTCTTTTCTGACTCTCCGACTTTGACTCAAAGTAATATTTTAGGTGCACTCCACATGCTTCTACAGGGAGTCTATCAAATGGTAACCCCGTCAAATAATCAGCCTTACACGATGCATAGAATTCACATGAAATCTCAGCTTCATTATTTGTTTTAGTACCATATAAGCTCCCTTCTATGTGCCATAGAAAAACATGATCCGACCTCGAATTAAGAGAAATGTTGTGAGAATAATAGGATTTTTTGTAATCATCAAGAGAGTCTTGACACCCACAGTGACGTGCATATGAGCGTCGAAAACAAGTTGCAACACAGCATAACGCTATGGCGTGTAATCGTTCAAGATTGCAAGTAAATTGGGTGGCACTGGAAGCCTGTTTATATTTCACCCACTCTGGAACTTTGCTTCCCGGGTAACATGCTGAAGTTGTTGAGGACTGAGTTAATTCCTCAATAAAGCGAAGTGAGGACTCACCCAACTTTAAACAATCAATGAAGAAGAAATGAGGATTCTGAAGTAGAAAGTCAGATGATACAGTCTCCAGTAAAGTGAAATACGAGGCATCTAATTCTTGAAGGAAGGGAGGAAGTCCAAGAATAGACTTAAGCCTTTTACAGCTTTTCAGGGAAATGTGTGTCAAGCTTGAGAGATGGTTGACGCAAGCTGGCAATGTCTCCACAGCAGACTCCTTTAACGATAAATATTCTTTGTCAAACCCTTGATACTGTCGGGGATTTCTGACAAGTTACTCCACCGTTTCAAACATAATCGTCTTAAATTACGCCAAGCGTCAAAAAGGGCGTGCAACTTCTTTGTGTGAATTACTTGCTTGAAATTAGGAACTTCAAACACTTGAAGATTTGTCAAGCCACACAGCTCATCTATTGGAAGACTCCTCAATCTTTCACCATTAAATGCAAGCTCTCTAAGTTCTGTGAAACGTCCAATTGGAAAACGCAATAGTTCGACTTTACTATCATGAAGAGCTATATCTCTCAATTTCTTTGATGACAAACAAAATCTCTTGAGGCTACCGCAACCTCGAGCTTCAAGGATAGAGAGAGTTTCTAAATGAGTCTCGCTCTCAAGACTCTTTAATTCCCAACAATTAGATACATTCATTTTAACAATGTTGTGGAGAGATAAAATAGATGGATGAATACTCCTCAAACTTGAACAACCATCGAGATCTTCAATTTAAAGCCTATTCGCCATGGAGAGATCAAGAAGCTCCATCAATTGTCTAGAACCATACAAATTGATTTTCTTTATATTTGCAAGATCCTATTATCACAATGAAAAGGAAAAATAAATACCCAAATTTAAAAAGCCCTATTAAATTTGATTAGAACGAAGACATGTCAAATATGCATTAGCATATAAGTACCTGTTTTCCATCCAAAGCATTTTAACCTTGCTAGATTTCATGTGAAGTTCAACAAGGTTCTCAAGATAAGAGCCTGATGGCAGAGACTCTAATGGATAATTCTCCCAATAAAGATACCTTAATTTTTTTGGAAAGGATTGAAGACCAAATGGAAGCTTCATAGAAGTAAGATCGTATGGATCTTAGGAAATGAGGATTGTTAAATTTTCTGCAAGATGTCAGCTCTCAATTGTAGATCTTTTCTTTTCTTGAAATAGCTGGCATGCAATATTAGGCCTTCAATTTCACAAATTCCCTAAACAAAAGAAAATAAAATGAACATTAAATGTTTTAAAAAATTTCAAAAAATAAAAATAAAAGATATAAATTGATGTATCTTTTCTTTACCATATTATTTTTCAATATGTTACATATTTCATCTGCATCTTTTAATCGACTACGTCTTTCAGAATTTTGAACTATTTGTTCAGCCATTTCTCTTATCAAATCATGCATTACAATATTGTCATACTAATCTAACTTTATGAGAGTTGTATCTATAAAATTTTGTGTTCCACTAACCGTTTTGAAACCACAAGCCTCTAACCCACAAGTAACATTATCTTTTTTGTTACCCACAAAAAATAATGCAAGGTCTAAAAATATTTCCTTATCCATAGGATCCAATCCATCATAACTTCAATATATTTCCTTGTTCATAGGATACTCTTGTTTGACCAAATATTGATTTTGACAAACAGATGTCCAAGGTCTTGCTTGAGCTAAGAACAGGGTGTGAGAAGCTTAGAATGTGTAATAAGACTATAAGTTGCAAACTTAATAAAAGGAGCAAGCTTAAAAATTAAACTGGATTCTATTCTATGTAAACTACAGTAGAAATTGGAGACCAGGAAATCAGCCATATATGCCTACCCCTTATTATTGTAACGGCCAAACTATAGTACCTTTAACTAATATCATTTTGTTAATTCCTTCAAAAAAGAAATACAATTTTCCATCATACATTAAAAATGGATTGGTGGCATGGACGTTTTGACTTCAACTAAAAATTAAAATTTGTTTTAATTTTATTTTATGGAGTTTCATTGAGTCCCAAGGCTTATTCATTATTATTAAATTTTGAGAATATTAAATAATTATGATGATTCAATAATTAGGTCTATAATTTTGTTTAAAGACACAAGTCTTATCTTGCAGTTACAAAATTAAAGACATAAAAGTAAAAGGTCTAAGAATATCTTTTCATCGTTTCCTTTCAGAATCCCTTCCCATATCAATAAAATGAATGGGTCAGATGTAATATATTATAAAATATTATTATAATATTACTAAAATATAAATTAATATATTTAAATGGTTAAAATTTAATCTGGATTGTTTACACTTGTATTATAAAAAAATTTTAATTTATAACATATTTTAACAGCAATTTTATAAAGCACTACATTTGAACCATCTATTTTCTTAATCCAATGATGTAGAAGAGTTTTAATAGGAAAATGAGAGAGAGGACTTAGAGAGGATCCAAAATTCGAATGGGATTTACATACCTTGTTTGTATTAATCATTTTTTGCCCTTTCAGTTATGTCGAATTTTTTTAACTATACATAGGAAGATATGTCGAAATTTTATATGCAACAATTTTTGTCAATGTAAAAATTTGGTTTGAATATAACATGAAAAATAAAATTAAAATGATCTTTAAAAAAATGATAATTTCAATTCCTTGGTGGGAGTGTCTAAAATCAAATATTAGCCTGAAAATATTTGAAGTTAATTGGGCCAGTTTGCTAATATTGAGTTGTGTCGGAGGCCATTTCTTGTTCAAAAATAAGCAAAAATTTTCAGTAAAAAAAAAAACAATTTGGTCATCAACTCTTTTTGACTCCAAGTAAAAACGCGTTCTTTTTTGGGCTTTTTGTTGTTTTAAGAAACTTAAAAATTCCCGAAAGTCTTGGAAATCTTTTAAATACAAACATTTTTTGTTTTTGTCAATAATATGAACTCTCTGTGTCCAAAAAAAAAGTTTTTTATGATTTAATGTAATTAAAATTTTCTATACAAACAAAGAAAAAAGAAAAAAAAAAGTAAGTTAGAAATTTCAAGGAAAAAGTGAAATCTGTCTCTCTCTCTCTCTTTTTTTTTTTTTTTGTGAAAAGGGGTATATCATTCAAATAAAATGTCAATCAATATTTACAAAAATCGAGCAAACAAAGAGTAAGGATGTAAGACAATCAATGGTGTTCAGGGCTTTAGCAGTATGTTCAACAATCCCAAGAGTGATAGCCACAATCTCTCCCGGTTGATATTATTCTCCGACAAATTAATAAGCATTTCTTATGAGCTTCCAAGTGAGAAAACCGAAGGTAAAAAATCCACCGATGGTTGGCACGGCGAGGACTAATATTATGAAGCCACTATTCCTTTAATGGTTTCCCAAGGAACCGAGATATATTATTCACAGGCACAATATGCTTCTAGCATTCTATAGCAAGGAGGCACTTCCAAAATATATGATCCACATCTTCGTTGCCACTATTACAGGGGTTTTTTTGATAGCATCATACGGTATTCAATTCGGGATTCATAACTGCCCTTACAAGGCAAATATCTCATATGGGACTCGAGTTCTTAGAGGAATCTAGTGGGACCTTACACCGCGAGACCAATTCTATGTTGGCGCCACTATTACAGAGTTCACAAGTTGCACCGATGGTTATATGCCTTTTTTTTTTGCTAGGCATATGTATTTTCCTTTTGAAGATAATCTTATTTGAAGCATTGTTGAACATTAAATGTGGGCACCTAACATAATAAAAATTCAAACCTTAATTCACCATGGTTTGAGGAACTAACCATCTCCTTAGACCCAACCACCAATGGTGGTTAGATGCCTTTTTTTGATACTGGTTAGATGCCTTTTCATTATCTCTGAGTTGGTGAGGAGGTTACTTTTGAAAGCAAGCCCAGTAATCTTTGACCATCTGCGATAAAAAAACTTGAGTACGTAGTCCAAGTGGCCCGGAACACAGAAGGGCTTTGTGTTATGTCCTATTGGAGTAAAGCCCAAGATCCAACAGCAAATGTATATGATCAAAGCTTATTTGTGAGATTTGAGAAACCTTAGGGTGTGTTTGGTTTGAGGGGAGGGGAGGGGAGGAATGGGGGGTTAAATTATCTTTTTGGGTTGAAGGTATTTAAATTTTGGATGGAAACCCAAAGTTTAAAAGAAATGAGAGGGTAAATTTTGGGCGGGAATCTAAAATTTAAAAGAACGAGAAGGTAAATTTTGGGTTTCTCCAGTCCAAAATTGTAATGTGCCACCCCTCCCCTCCCCCCCTCAAACCAAACACACCCTAGAGTTGGGGATAATATTGGACCATGGAGTGTCAGAAAAGAGCCTGATCTAATCTAGCTAGTATAAGTCCACGACATCAGGTGAACTTGGGCCTGAAAAGCCCAAGTCCAATAATCCATTATCCTGACAAAAAGCTTGGAATAAAGGACGCCCGTTTTGTCAACAAAGGTTGGTCCAGTTGGTAAAAGGGTTGGTTTATAACCATAAGGTTATGAACTCGAATCCCACATATGTAAGAACCTTGTTGGTGAGCGATCTATATTTTGTAAGCACTTTTTGAACCCAAAGACATGTTCTAACCATGGTGAGACCCAACTCGACTCACCTAAATTTTTTTTTTAATTAATAAAAAAAGGACACCTATATCTCCTTTGCTCGGAACCTCCTTGCCTTTCATCAGAGGAGGGAGATGCTATAAATAACAAATCCGTTTCCCTTTTGTTGGTGGATTAAATTATAAGCCAAAAAAGATTAAGATGTAACAAGTTTTTTATTTCCAAACTAAATTGTTTAGTTTTTAATTTAGTTACTAAAGTCAAATTTACATTACGTTTCAATTGAAAGGCTTGTTAGTACGTAGTACTTTAGCATATATAAAAAATTGGGCTGCAACTTCTGGCTTCCACTTACGAATGAGGTACACCTAGCTTACAGTTAAAACCGTTTTGGAAGATCATCCTTTTGGAAGGCAAAAAAAAAAAAAAAAAACAATGATCATCCTTTTGTCTATATTACTTTCTTCATTTTAAAATATCTGTATGTGTTAATTAATATGATTGTATAAAGGTTAAAAAAATCTGTTAAATAGTCAAAACTAATTGAAAAAAATAAGGAAAAATTAAAATAAATGACCTAGAGAAAATAATATTTATTATAAAGAATCATAAAAATTATAGTTACTTAGAAGGACCAAACATAATAATATAAATTTAATATTACTAAATTGTCCATAACCAAATCTCATACATTCTCTTGTATTCCTAACTTAAAAAATAACTGACATTAAAATTAAAACCGTCTATCATTCACATGTGATATCTTTTTTTTTTAATTTACAATATATTATTTAATTAACAAAGGTTAAACTCATTTTTTTTTAAATTTTTACTTTTTACCAAGTTTCATATTCATATTATCAATATATTATTTAATTAATTAATATTTCATCAAGGTGCCTGATTGATATTATCAATTTTGATATCAATTACGCTCTTTTTATACAATAAAACCTAAAGTCATTTCATTTTTTTATGGTATAATAGATTATTTAGATTTTTAATTTAATTAACATTAAATGAATTTTTTTGACCTACATGAATTTCTTCTAAAATAAAAATAAATCATATAAACTTTCTTGGTTTAACATATATAATAAATTATAAAATATCTTGAGTTTTATTAAAATTAATATACCTTTATTTTAAATTAAAATTTTTGTTGATTTTTAAAAATTATAATTTTGACAAAATTGAAGAATATGTAATTTGTATCTATAGATATCTATGCAAGTTGTGAAAATTGAAGATTTACAAGACTTTTGTTTAATTTAGAACTTTTTATTAGTTTTAAAAATAGAATGTGGAAGAGAATGTATGAGGGAATGAGAAGATTTCGTTAGGGACATTTTAATATTTTTAATTTTATACTTTTGTATTTGATCCTTTACAATGATTACAATTTTTAGAGTCCTTCTATAAATATTTTTTCCTCGAAGCCCTTCATTTTAATTTTTACAAAATATAAATCCATACGTGTGACAGAGGTAACCTTTTTAAAAATTTTAAACGACAATTGTAAGATTTTTTTTTATAACCATTTGAAAGATTAATTACCTATATGTATGTTGCCTCTCGGGGGGAAAATACACTGGTTATTGCAATAAAAGGTGAAAAAACAAAAAAGACAGCGTTTATTTATTTACCTTTTGGTGACAGGACCGCGTTTATTTTAAATTACGGGGAGTTGGTGTTTAATTTTCAGTATTTTAAATTAATTGCAAATCATAACAGATAACAGACCTAAAAAATTACTAAATGCTTTCATTTTCATCAGCCCGTGAGTCCCAACTTGCAAGTGGATTGATGATTCTAATATTTGGCCTTTTCTATTTTGATGAATGAATTATAAAAAAGAGATAATGACATATGAGATCCCAGATGAGAAATAATTTAATAGGAAAATGCCAATTAAATACCATTTGAAATTGCAAAGCCCTAAAAAGTCTATTAACACTTTAAAAAGACATAAATGTATCAAGTATCAAATTCGGTTTTTAAGTTTTGACACTTTTACCATTTTATTCATCAATTTTTTTTTTTAAAAAAATAAGAGTGGTCCCTCTGCCGGAGCACCATAGCCGGCCGACTGCTGGAGCTCCGGCCGGCGAGAGCTTTTTTTATGGGGAAGGGGTGTTTTTTTTTAAAAAAAAAATTAGTTAAGAGTGGCAAGGGGTGGGATCGAACTCACCTCACCCCTTAGCAAAGGAACATGGTGGCCTAATGGCCACCAAAGCTCTTTTAATATATACATGTATTATTAAATATGTATAATATAAATAAAGGTGTAGTAATTTTGACAAAGTCAGTAATGACTTTAACAAATTCAGTAATGGAAATAAAAAAATTCGTAATGGTATTGACTAAACCGTTTGCTGATGATGAACCTTGACTTGCATGTTTTCATCAACATTTTTGTATAAAACGCTTTTGTCAAAATCATTACAATTTTTATCAAAATCATTACTAAACTTGTCAATTTCATTACTGAATTTGTTAAAATCCTTTTATTTATATTATGAATGTTTTCATAATAGAATCTCATAATGGAATTGTCAAAACCATTACAATTCTTGTCAAAATCATTACTAAACTTGTTAATCTCATTACTGAATTTTGACAAGAATTGTAATGGTTTTGACAAAAGCGTTTTGTGCCAAAATGCTGATGAAAACATGCAAGTCAAGGTTCGTCAGCAAATGGTTTAGTCAATATCATTACGAATTTTGTTATTTCCATTACTGAATTTGTCAAAGTCATTACTGACTTTGTCAAAACTATCACACATTTATTTATATTATACATATTTAATAATGCATATATATATCAAAGGTGCTTTGGTTTAGGCCACCATGCTTCTTTGCTAAAGGGGTGGAGTGAGTTCGATCCCACCCCTTGCCACTCTCAACTAAATTTTTTCAAAAAAAAAAAAAGCACCCCTTCCCCACAAAAAAAGCTTCTGTCAGCCAGAGATCCTGTAGCCGGCAGCCGGAGCTCCGGCTGGCGGTGGTGCTCCAGCAAGGGCACCACTCTTATATTTTTTTAAAAAAAAATTGAGGGGTAAAATAGTAAAAGTGTCAAAACTTGAAAAACCCAATTTGATACTTGGTTCCTTTATGTCTTTTTAAAGTGTTAATAGGCTTTTTAGGGTTTTGCAATTTCAAATGGTATTTAATTGGCATTTTCCCTAATTTAATTTACCTCACAAATTTTAGAATTGTCATGGAAGAAGTATATTTAATATTTTATAAAACCATTATCATAATATTTTATAGGGATAATTACTATGCTAGGTCTTATAGTTTCAACCCATTTTTAATCAGACCCCTATAGTTTTTTTCCTTTTTATTAGGTCATTATACTTTCATATGCTTTTAATCAGGTCCTTGTAGTTTTCTTCCTTTTTATTAGGTCCTTATTGTTTCACCAGATTTTTAATTGGGTCGTTGCAGGTTTTTTGGATTTTAATTTATTAATTTAATTGCAAGTTAAATCAATGAATATTAAAATATAATTTAATAATTACATAATTTAAAAAATAATTAATATAATTAATTAGTAACCCTTAATTAACTAATTATAATTCAATTCAATTTTTTTAAAATTATTATTATTATTATTATTCAGATAATTATAAAAATAAAAAAATAATAAATAATATAAATATATTTTTAATTAAAAAATTATGAGAAATATTAAAATATGAATTATAATAATAAATTTTTCTAAAAATAAAATAGAACTATAATTAATTAATTAATAATTACTAATTAAATCTATTAATTATTTTTTGAATTATATAATCATTAATTTAAATTTATTTTTCATAAATTATATTTTAATATTATTCATTTATTTAAATTTCAAATAAATTAAAATTTAAAAAAATCTTCAAGGACCCAATTAAAAATCTAGTGAAATAATAAGGACCTAATAAAAAAAAATAAGTACAAGGACCTGATTAAAAATAGGTGAAAGTATAAGAACTTGATAAAAAGAAAAAAAACTATAGAGACCTAATTAAAAATTGGTTGAAACTATAAGGACCCACAGATTAATTATCCCTAAATATACTAAAAATTTTAAACTTTTTTGATACTGCAGTTATAAGCTGTTAAGGTCAAATTTTATCATTTTGTAATTAATTAATTATTTTTATACTAATATTATAAAATACTAAATTTGAATTATCTATTCTTTTTCTATCTAAAGGTGAATATCGGATTCCAAGTAAAAAGGAAAAGAAGAAAAAAAATGAGAAAAAATGGGCCCCTGCTCTTTTGTCTCAAAAGCTTTCATGTAAAAATAGTGGGTATCTGAAATTCTTTTTAAATTCCATGTCACGCCAAAAATGTTAAAATAAAAACAATGTCACCTTACTCTAACAATAGCCAAATAAACGTATCTCACGTCAAACTTTAAGCCATGCATAGTGGGGTATGATTGTGCTTTTTTTTTCCTTTTTTTTTTGGGTCATAGCCTTTAAGGTTTTAGTCATATACTATTATAATAATTAACTACTTATTAATAAAAGGAAACTTTTACAAGTTTATATTCAAACTTAAGCTTATGAACTTGGCATCCTTAATTTCTAGGGTCAACGAAAGCTGGCACAATAACTTGAACAGTTGATTATATGATGAAGACTATGTTATATCGAATATGCTTGTGGGCGCGTGCCCGTGCAATAGGAAGAAAATATTTAATCTAAATGTGGAGATAGAATTTTGAGAGGAGTTTCTTCCTGGATCTCATATTAGTTGGCATTTAAGAGACTCCACGTTACTTAACTCTTCATCACAAGTTCAGAACTATACAATTCTTATGATGCAATAAGTCAATTAATAATCTGATGGACTATATAAAGTCTATAACTGTGTTTGGAAACATTTATTTTTGGATAATAAGTCCTTATTACGCAAGTCGAGATAAAACTCCTCTCACATATTTACCTCGTATACCGTGAATCACGATTTATAAACACTTATTGTCCAAAAATAAACTATTCCAAACGAGCACTATATCATTGAGGAGCCAACAATGACATGAAGAAGTAGGGGTGAGCAAAATCAACAAGTTACAAAATCCATTTGGATCCATATCAACAATATTCGAAGCCCAAAACAATTTACACACATGGGCCAACTAAACAGGCCTTTGTTTTTTCATGTCAAGCTCAAATGATACAAGAGAGTAGAGGGGATGACATGAATATTATTTAAAGTGCAACGTTAAACTAATTTAGAAAGAAAGACAGATGATTTATTCATATAAAATTAACATTGCCTAGATGCCACCAATGGCCAATAGAGTACAACTGTACAAGTTACAATGATGTTTTTGTTATCTGGAACATTAAATGCCATAAAATTGGTACTACATATTATTGCTTAGCAACAATGGGGATCGATGAGGGTAAGAATGTCTTTTCATCTTTGCTGTGTTTGGTACAAGCCTGGGGCAAGGAGCAACTGCATTGCACAAACCAGATATATCCTTGTCAACAAAAAAGATTGAGATACTCCTAACTTAAAGTCTCAACAAGGTAATAACAAGACCATCACAAAGTCCCTCTCAAGAGTATATGAGGAAATCATCTGTTTAAACCTTAAATTCAAGTATCTGAGTAAACTGCCATTTGAATTTGATATCCTGAAACCCCATAAATATAATTTTACCATTTACAAAGTTGAAGGTCAACAAAACTTGCAAAAAAGATTATATTTTGATGGATTAATTTTGAAAATTGTTTGGAGTAAAATGAGGTTAATCAATTTCTAAAGACTACATTAACAGAACATGCATCTTCCAAGGACTTCAATAGCTTACTTCGTTTGGTTCTGAAACATTGTCAATAATTAACACACAAGAAAAATTATCAAGAGCTCAACTTATTTGTTAATGCAAGTTGATAGCGAGATGCGCAAATCAGCAAGTACAAGTAATAGAAAAGCACAAGGTAAGTTCAGCCTAGTAACTCAATACGTTCTTTGTTCTGTAGTTGCACAAAAAATGTTTACATGCATAACTCGAATATTGGGTTAAACTTTCATATGAATAATGCATTGTTGGACTGGAAATATCATGAAAATGAGGAACAAAATAAGAAGAGAAGTGAGAATATTAAAAAGGAGGAATATCGCAAATAAAGCTTTTACCTTTCCGAACAAAATTAAGGGAAGGGGTGTTCCACGTGGAGCAATAGATTGCAGATCATTGACAAACTGCATATTAAAATCAATTTGAGAGAAGACCAATAGCTTACACAAAAAAAGTATTGAAACTTCCTTTTACAACTTGCTTTCTAGTTTTGTCACAGCAGAAAGAAAGAAAGAAGTACTCCCAACTTATATCTCAACTAATTAAGGACAAGACCATTTGCATCCCTTGAAAACCAACGAATATGATTTTAACATCAACAAAAGTTGTAGGAAACGATATATTGATGGATTCTAAGTTGTTTGGAGTAAATGAAAATGACATTAATCAATTTCTAAAGACTAAATTGACAGAACACTCATCTTCAACGTTACATATACCTTACTTCATTTACTTCTTAAACACTGACTTATATGTTAGTGCAAGTTGATAGCTAGAGAGGTAAGTGAAAAAGAAACTATCCATATTTATTACTGTTATTAAGTTCCTTCTCTGATTTGTTCATTGATGCAAAGAGTCTTCTAGGCTCCCCAATCAACTCACTGTGTTCTTTGTTCTGTAGATGCACAAAAAGAGAGAGAGTGTGTGTGTGACTGGTTTAGTCAATGAATTATAATTAAAGGAGCCAACGTAAAACTCAATAGGCAAGTCCTACCTGATAGATGCCTGATCTTCCAACCACCACAAATTGATTTACAAACTGACAGAGCAATGCATTTTTGTACTGGAAAAAGCATAACAAGGCAAGAATGAGGAACAAAATTAAGGGAAGAGGAGTTCCATGTGGAGCTAGATTTATCAGATCAGATCATGCAAGCAGTGATGGCTCTCAAGAATATTAAAATATCAATTAATTTGCGACTTCTTTTTTATGTCTCAGAATTCCTCTTCAAGTCTAAGAAGAGACCTATACTTAGTAGAGTAATTTTTTTGAAACTTGCTCTAAGTATTTGTTTTCTGATTCTTTCAACTGCAGAAGCAAAGAATAATATTCACACTAATACAGACATCAGATTCTATTCATTTAAGTAAGTTAAGACCTAACCCAGAAGAAGAGGGAATCAATTAAGATGATGAAGATAAGTAAGAAGACATTTTTGAAAAAACCATTTAAATAAACTACAAGGAGTAAGCTCACCCAAAGAAGAAAAAAAAAGGAATAAATAAATGCATGGAATAATTATTCTGGATAAAACATAGTAATTTGACCTTGAGTAGACGAAAAACTTCGCCAACCATAATGGTTGGCTTGTCAACATTCTCAATACTACCAGGTTGCCCTGCATACTATGTGCCTAATTTCAGCCTTATTCAACAAATAAAAACAGAACGAGGACGATAATTTTACTTAATAATTGAAGCAATATATCCTTACCAATGAAAAGAAAGGTAACACAGTAAATTTTACTTTTTCACCAAAGAATAAAAATTTTACATTTTCAACTGCTTTATTTTAATTTCTTTATTCCAACACAGACACTTGGCATGGATAAAATGGTTGAATGCAAATAAACAACCGCTTCGATCAGTTCCAACAATAAAAACACACAAGATAAATGCTCTACCTCTGTATGAAAATTCTGAAACCTTTTTTTTTGGGACTGAATGTTTGTTCGATAAGTATTAAGTGAAAATTTGTGAAGAGAAGTATGATAGAGCCACCCTATTTAAACATAGTTACAGGAGGAGGTTTAGGCAGAAACATACTCAAGGCAAGATGCTTTAAGAGCACCAGGAACTTGACTTTTGACTTATTGCTATTTTAGAGTTACTAGCAGACCTAGCTTACTTTTGTTATGTTAGACTTGTATTTTGTCGCAGATTGCCTTGGGTCCTGCGTTGACCCATTTTGTTCCCTCTGTCCTGCTATTCTGTTATATAACCGTTAAGGGTTAGGGAAGAGGTATCTTTGGGAGAGAAGAGTGTTGTAAGGAGGGTACTAGCCTCTCGAATTGCTAGGTCAATAGTGAGAGTAGGAGATTCTTATTTCATTTGTAGCTTCCTTCTCCCACTTAGTTGGAATAATTGATATCATTAATCAAAATTCAGTATTAATCAGCTAATACTTGGGTTCTGTCTCTGGGTTCCCATCGTTTTGGTATTAGAGTAGTGAGGTCCCTGGGAGATTCCGATGGAGAGGTTGGCGGGAGATATGCAGGAAATGAAGGAGATGGAAACCGGTTTATCAAAGAAGGTTGATGAGCTCGCAACGGCGATGAATATTATCCAGGAGTTGGTGATGAGGAATGAAACCACTAACTAGAAAAAACAGAGGCATAAGGCGACGAGCAACATACCTTGGGAGGAGGAGGAGGCCAAAACGGAAGACGAATCAAGCGTGGGTGACCGAGAAAAGGAGATGTGGAAGTATCGGAAGCTGGAGTTGCCGACGTTCAACGGAGAGGACCCTCTGGGGTGGCTTTTCCTCATTGAGTGTATCTTTCAAGTCAGTGCCGTCGGAGACACAGAGAAACTAGGCATGGGAGTCATGTGTCTGGAGGGAAGAGCGCTCAGTTGGTATCAATGGAAGGAAAAAGAGTCGTGATAAGTGGGTGGGATGAATTCAAGAGAGAGATGCTCAAACGTTTCCATTCGTCGCAGCCAGGGGGAGACTATCGGATTCTATTCGCACTATGCCAAGAATGTTCAGTCCTAGAGTATGTGGAGGAGTTCAAAAGATTAACCACGCCATTACACGACGCCTCAGAAGGATGCTTGATCGGCGCATTCATCAATAGGTTGAAGCCTGAGAGAAGCCATTGATGATGTAATTAAGAAAGCCTCAAGCGTGGATGAAAAGCAGTAGATATTGGAAGAAGAGAAGGGGGCTAGAACGGGTCACAACCCATGAATGAATAAGGGGCGCCGAAACGGGTCAGCGTCGTTGGTCAAGTGAGGGGGTAGTTCGTACCGGCTGCTGATGAGGAGAGAGCTCAGGCTCTGTTTCAAATGTGGCGAAAAAAAATGTTCCGGCTCACGTCTGCAAACACCAAAATTTGCACCTGGTAGTCATAGATAGAAGACGGAGATACCAAACTAGGGGGAAGCGAGACTGGACGAGACCGCGAGGAAGATGAAGCAGAGGGTGTAACGCCGACATACATGAAACTTTCTCTAAACTACATCTCGGGCTTTGGGAGTAACCATACATTGAAGATGAAGGGCCGATTGAATGGGGACAACATCGTGATTCTAATAGATAGTGGAGCCTCCCATAATTTCATCTCTGAAGAGCTTCTAGATCGATTGGCCATGGAGACCAAAGAAATCGCTGAATACTCGGTCACAGTCGAAGACGGTCATGCCATCCGTCGCAAGCACCGATGCAGAAACCTGAAGTTGTCGATACAGGACCTGGAGGTGACCCAGACCTTCTACCCGTTCCCACTTAAAGGGGTGAATGTAGTGTTGGGGGTGGACTGGTTGAAGTCGCTCGGCAAGGTTAAAGTCAACTGAGGACGATTCACGATAAAGATAAGGAAAGGGAGAAACAAAGTCTGTTTACAGGGTGAACCCACCCTATCTCGAACCCAAGCTTCTTTCAACTCCTTACTGCAGTCAGTTAAGAAGCGAGATACCGGTTTTTTAGTGGAGGTTGGGGGCATGGATAAAAAGGAAGAGCATCGTTGTGCCGTTCCAGCCATAATTCAGGCTCTATTGGCTAAATACCACACTGTGTGTTACAATTTAGAAAAATTACCCCCTTATCGATCACAGGATCAGGCCATAGTCATCAAACTCAGGGAACAACCACCAAACGTACGGCCGTATTGTTACCCCCATACACAAAAGAATGAGATAGAGGCAACGGTGAGAGACATGATTCAAGCAGGCATTATACAAATCAGCAACAATCTGTACTCAAGTCCCGTCCTGCTAGTTAATAAGAAGGATGGAAGTTGGAGTTCCTGTGTTGACTATCGAGCCTTAAACAAGATCACCATATGTTGAGAATTTACTTAGTAGTTCTTGATTTCCAGAAAATAGTGATCTCCACATAGTATGGTCTAATGGAGAAAAACACAGAAGAAGAGAAAATACAATCACAAGAGTCACGCTGGTGCATTCGAGAGGCACTCACTCTCCACAACTACTCCACTCTTCTCATACCTCTACCTCTCTCTTCCCTCCCCATATATCCCGCACCAGTTTCTAACTGTCACTTGTATATTTCCACTTCTGCCCTTATTCACATGGAATGCACCTATTTATTGGGCTTGCGCCTAAAATAAGTATACTGAGGCCCATGCTCATCAATACCCCCCTCTACAAGTTTGGCCTTGTCCTCAAGGCAAAAAGATGGAAATTGCTTGGTAATGACATCATAATCTTCCCAGGTATTGTCTAATTCTGACAGTGAAGCCCATTTTATTAGCAACTCAATTCTGCCATCAGTCATCTTCCTATGTTTCAACACCGCTTCAGGGGTAACTTGTAATTCCATATCAGCTGATAACATAGGGGGCAGGGGCTGGGGCTGGTCAACAGCTGACAAAGTTTTCTTGAGTTGAGAAATGTGAAAAACAGAGTGAATATGAGCCTCAGGTGGCAACTGAATACGATAAGCCACAGAGCCAATTCGCTCAATCACACGAAAGGGCCCATAGAAACGGGGACTCAGTTTCTCATTTGGCCTTCGAGCTAGAGACCTGTGCCGATAAGGTTGCAACTTTAAATAGACAGAATCACCAACAGCAAGGTGAACCTCGCGACGTGATTTATCAGCATAGTGCTTCATGAGCTGCTGAGATTTAATCAAGTTCCGCTTCAACTCATCCAAAATAGCGTTTCGAGCTTGGATATGGATATTAACAGCATCAAAAGCGGACAGAGGTTCTTGAAAACGAAACAAGCTTGGAGGTTCTTGTCCGTAAAGAGCCCGGAAAGGAGACATCCCAGTGGAGCGATTGAAATTAGTATTGAACCAATACTCTGCCCAGCACATCCACTTCGACCAACTAGAGGGTTTATCACTGCAGAAGCATCGCAGATATGTCTCCAGGCTACGGTTAATGACCTCTGTTTGACCATCACTTTGGGGATGGTAACTTGAGCTGTAACAGAGTTGGGTCCCAGCAGCTTTGAAAAGCTCCTTCCAAAAGTTACTCAGAAATAACTTGTCACGATCAGACACAATAGAACGAGGAAAACCGTGGAGGCGGACAATTTCACGAACAAAAAGATCAGCTACTGTCTGAGCCGTATAAGGATGCTTAAGGGGAATAAAATGGGCAAACTTAGTGAAACGGTCAACCACAACTAGGATTGTATCAAAGTGTTGAGATTTCGGAAGACCAGAGATAAAGTCCATAGAAATGTCAGTCCAAACCGAATCTGGGATGGGCAGTGGTTGTAGAAGGCCAGCTGGACTCAAAGCCGAAGATTTATTCCTTTGACAAGTATCACAGTCAGCAACATATCTCTGAACATCCCGTCGCATACCGTCCCAATAAAATAATGAAGCAAGGCGTTTGTAGGTGCGGAGGTAGCCGGAATGCCCTCCTATGGGAGAATCATGGAACTCCCGTAATAGTATGGCAATATGAGCAGAAGACTTAGGTAATACTAAGCGTCCATTGAAAAACAAATGCCCACCTTTAACCATATACCCTGCTGGAGCTGGTTGACCAAGTAACAAGGCTTGGAGAATAGGGGCCAGTACTTCATCATTACGCACTGCTTCATCCCATTGATCAAGTCCAGCAGGTTGATGGATCGACAAAGCTTGGAGGGACATGTGTTCATCCCGTCTGGAAAGGGCATCTGCTGCAGAATTAGTTTGCCCGGGTTTATACTCAATTTGAAATGTATAACCCATGAGTTTGTTGACCCACCCTTGCTGTGATTCATCCAAAATCCTCTGTTCCATTAAAAATTTGAGCGCTCTCTGATCAGTTCGAATGATAAAAGGTCTGCCCAGTAAGTAATATCGCCATTTCCTGACTGCAAAAACAATCGCCATCAACTCCCGCTCATAAACAGAACATTGGCGCTTTCGGGACGATAAGGAATGGCTGTAAAAAGCCAGTGGTCGACCAGATTGCATTAACACTGCCCCTAAACCAGAACCAGAAGCATCAGTCTCAAGTATAAAAGGTAATGTGAAATTAGGTAATGCTAAGACAGGAGTAGAAGACATAGCCTGTTTTAATTTGTTGAATGCGTTCTGTGCTTCCTCACTCCAACAAAAAGCATTCTTCCTTAGTAGTGCAGTTAGAGGAGCAGCAATTAAACCATAGTGTTTGACAAAACGGCGGTAATAACCCGTCAGACCCAGAAACCCCCGTAAAGCCTTAATATTTGTTGGTGTGGGCCAGGAAATCATGCATTGAATTTTTGTAGGGTCAGCATGCACACCATTGGGAGAAATAATATGACCCAAATATTCGAGTTGCGGTTGAGCGAAGACACATTTCTTAAGGTTCAACACTAATGCATGTTGTTGCAGAATCTGAAAAGCAACTCGCAAATGCTGCAGATGTGAATCTCGACTGTCACTATATACCAGGATGTCATCGAAAAACACAAGTATGAACTTGCGAAGATGTTGGCGGAAAATGTCGTTCATAAGTGATTGAAATGTCGATGGTGCATTCTTGAGCCCAAAAGGCATGACCAAGAATTCATAATGACCATCGTGGGTACGAAAAGCTGTTTTGTGTTCCTCCCCTTGGCGCATTCGAATCTGGTGATATCCAGATTTAAGGTCGAGCTTAGAAAATATTTGAGCATGTCCCAACTCATCCAATAACTCCTCAATCGCTGGAATGGGAAATTTGTCTTGGATAGTGAGCTTATTGAGAGCTCTATAATCTACACAAAAACGCCAACTACAATCTTTTTTGCGGACAAGCAAGACTGGGCTTGAAAAAGGACTCTTGCTAGGTTGGATTAGCCCTGCTTCAAGCATTTCCTTCACTAATCTCTCAATTTCAGTCTTCTGATAATGGGGATATCTGTAGGGTCTGATATTGGGAGGCACGGCTCCTGGATGCAACTCAATGGTATGATCAACTGGACGTACAGGTGGAAGACCTTTTAATGGTGTTTGGACTGCAGGGAACTCCTCGAGGACTTGCTGTACATCTGTTGCACAGGGGACAAAGCACAAATCTGTCATCTTAAGTTCAGAGAATTCCACAAAAAATGCTGTTTCATCAGGTTTGGTGGTGCGGCATAATGCATGAAAGGACATGGGAGTCTTGCATAATGACGGGTTGCCCTGTAGACATAACCATTCCCCTCCAATGTCAATTTTTAAAGTTGAGCGCTTCCAATTAACCATCACCTCATCCAAAGTTGCTAGCCAATCAGCTCCCAAAATTATATCAGAACCGCCCAGTTTGAAAGGATACAATGAGTGGGTAATCCGTAGACCCTGTACTAGTACCGTTACATCCCTACAAACACCTCGTCCCTGTACATGTCGTGAATCTCCCACTTGGACAGTAAAGGCAACATTAGTATCCAAAGGCAGATGAAGTGAAGTAACCAAATCCTGATGGACAAAACTATGAGTTGCCCCGCAATCAATTAGTATTGAAACATCCACTCCCTTGAGAGAGCCCATGAGCTTGATCGTTTTACCTCCAGTGAATCCTGCTAATGCGCTCAGAGACAGGGTCATAAGTTGTCCCTCCGGACTCTCTTTCTCCTCTCGAACTTGAGTCGCACTTGGTGGTTCTGGTGGTTCATTCAATTCCTGATCGTCATCGTCATCCTCGGACAGAATCAGAACCTGGAGTTGTTTTTTCTTACATCGGTGCCCAGGCCTGTATTTTTCATCACATTTGAAGCACAGCCCCTGTTCGCGTCTCCGCTCAATCTCGGCATCACTATACTTCTTTGGTACAGTACGGCTCATGTACGTCACTGGTATGGCAGTGGCTTTGGAGTCATCAGTCTTCTTCGACTCTACCGTATTCGTCGGAGAAAACGCAGGCCCAATTGAAGTGGTTCGTCCGGTAGGAATACTGTCCAGTGGGCTGGGATGGTGACGGGTTGGGCTGTAACGGTAGCCCGTGCTCTTGTAATCGGTCCAGTTAAGGTAGGATCCGTCGGGTTTTGAATACCCAGTTTGAGTCAACACCAAGTTGCGTTCCTCCAAGCGTAAAGCCATATCCATGTACTCTGAAATAGTGTGAAGCTGAAGCAAACGGAGATCTGCCTTAACATCCACTCGGAGTCCGTTCAAGAAGGCAGCAATCAGCAATTCTTCCTCGCCGTTCCCAATCGTGGCTGATAATAACTCAAAACGCTCAATATATTCTGCTACGCCCTTTGTCTGTCGCAGTGCCATTAGCATCTCATAGGCACTCCCATATTGAGACGGATGAAACCTCAGTAGCAAATCTCGCTTCAACCCATCCCATGTCTGAACTGGAGATCTGATTTCCTTCCATTGAAACCAATTTAGAGCTCTACCTTCGAAACAGAGCACTGCTGCATCTAGCTTGTCGGCTTCAACCACTCGATTAATTTTGAAGTAACGTTCAGCTCGAAAGATCCATCCCATTGGGTCGTCCCCCGAGAACAGAGGAATCTCGAGATGTCGATAGCTCGATACAACTGGGATCTCCGTGTGTGCAGACTCCTTACCTAGTGATTCCTCTGTGATAGTCTCTACCGTTTCTTTGGACGAAGAAGCTCCAATGTTCTTCATCTTACTTGTCGACGTAACTCCTTCTCGAAATTCAGTGATTAAATCTGTCATGAGAGATTTCAATGTCGCTAGATCACTCTTGACGGTTGTCATGTCACTGCTCAAGGTTTCGATGTGGTGCTCAGCGGAGACCAACCTAGCATCATGCACGTCGATTTTCGCTTCCATCCTGGTGTTAACCATGCCCAGAACGAGTGCTCTGATACCTTTGTTGAGAATTTACTTAGTAGTTCTTGATTTCCAGAAAATAGTGATCTCCACAGAGTATGGTCTAATGGAGAAAAACACAGAAGAAGAGAAAATACAATCACAAGAGTCACGCTGGTGCATTCGAGAGGCACTCACTCTCCACAACTACTCCACTCTTCTCATACCTCTACCTCTCTCTTCCCTCCCCATATATCCCGCACCAGTTTCTAACTGTCACTTGTATATTTCCACTTCTGCCCTTATTCACATGGAATGCACCTATTTATTGGGCTTGCGCCTAAAATAAGTATACTGAGGCCCATGCTCATCACCATACCAGACAAATTTCCCATCCCTGCCATTGATGAGCTACTAGACGACCTAAAGGGATCCACCATATACTCAAAACTGAATTTAAAGTCTAGGTACCATCAGATTCGAATCAAGGCCGGCGATGAGTACAAGACAGCCTTTAGGACACATGAAGGCCATCATGAGTTCAAGGTGATGCCCTTTGGTCTTACTAATGCTCCATCCACCTTTCAATCATTAATGAATGATATATTTAGAGACTATTTGCGAAAATTCGTGTTGGTGTTCTTTGATGATATTCTCATCTATAGTTGTGATATGAGCACTTAGACAAAGTGCCATCTGTTTTGAAGGAAAATCAACTGGTTATCAACTTAAAAAAATGCAGCTTTGCACAACCTCGAATTGAGTACCTCGGCCACATCATTTCAAAGGAGGGACTACAAGCTGACCCTACCAAAATTGAAAGTATGCTTCGATGGCCACTACCCAAGAACATCAAGTCCTTGAGAGGGTTTTTGGGGTTAACCGGGTATTACCGGAGATTCGTGAAGAACTCTGGAAAGATAGCCAGGCCGCTGACTGATCTAAATGGTCTTCGGAGGCTACCAATGCCTTTAAGCACCTCAAAACAGTAATGACCCAGCTTGCTGTCCTTGTGATGCCATATTTGTCAGCCCCGTTTGAATTAGAAACAGATGCTTCAGGTACCAGAATAGGGGCAGTATTGATGCAGCATGGTCGGCCGATAGCCTACTACGGCCAAAAACTCTCCAAACAACCCCAACAACATTCGGTGTATGAGAGGGAGTTAATGGCAATAGTAATGGCAGTCAAGAAGTAGAGGCATTACTTGTGGGGGCAGAAGTTCGTGATCCACACCAATCAAAAAGCATTTAAATACTTGCTGGAACAGCTAATAATGGAAGAAAATCAGTAGAAGTGGGTATCAAAACTGCTTGGATTTAATTTCAAAATTGTGAAAAACTTGGGAAGGAGAATAGGGCTGATGATGTGCTATCAAGGCAAGAAGATTCCTTAGAATTACAAGGGTTCTTGTTGTGGCAGTGTACCGAGTTGGAAGCATAGGAAAAGGGGGTGCAAGCTGATCCTAAATTGAGCAGTATTATGCAGCGTCTCATTACCAACCAAGAGATGTGGAAGGATACAACTTTCTAAGAGGATGTTTGCAATACAAAGGGTGGCTGGTTTTGCCCAAGAACTCCTCGTGGATCCCACTACTACTCCAAGAATACCATGACTCACCAATCGGGGGACACTCTGGGTACCTCCGCACCTACAAAAGACTTGCTAATGTGGTGTATTGGGAGGGAATGAAGTGAGACGTTCAAGCAGTATGTAGCGTAGTGCGGGATTTGCCAAAGAAACAAGTGCCAGGCCCTTTCTCCAGCCGGGTTGTTGCAGCCACTCCCAATTCCTCAAGAATATGGGAGGATATTAGCATGGATTTTATCACCAGACTACCTAAGTAATTTTAGTGGTCGTGGACCGATTCACCAAATATGCTCATTTGTTCGCTCTCTCACACCCTTTCCATGCCAAGGATGTGGCTGAATTATTTGTCAATGAGGTAGTAAAATTACACGGGTTCCCAAAGACGATCTTTTTTTACCGTGACCGAGTCTTTATGAGCCAATTTTGGCAAGAGTTGTTCAAAAATACTGGTACCCAACTCGGCTTAAGCTCGGCCTACCATCCTTAGTCCGATGGGCAAAATGAAGTTTTAAATTGGGGACTCAAAATTTGAGGTGTTTCACAAGTGACAAACCTAACATGTGGGCTAAATGGTTAGCATGGGTAGAATATTGGTACAATACATCCTACAAGAGCGCAACTGACATGACCCCTTTTAAGGCAGTCTACGGAAGGGAACTACCAACCTTCCTCAAGTTGCAAGATGAATCCTCAGCTATCGATGCTGTCAATGCTCAAATTCATGATCGCAACATCATTATCAACACCTTGAAGGAGAATTTAACCAAGGCGCAAGAGCAGATGAAGAACCAAGCCAATAAACATAGGTGGGATGAGCAGTTTGAGATAGGCGAGTTGGTGTATGTGAAGATTAAGCCTTACAGATTGCGCACACTGGCCAAAAGAATTAATGAGAAGCTAAGTCCAAGATTTTATGGGCCTTTCAAGGTTCTTGAGAAGGTAGAAGCAGTAGCTTACCGACTGGACCTTCCTCCTTCTACGCGAGTACACCCGGTCTTTCATGTATCTAATCTCAAAAAATCAGTCCAGTCAGCGCCAGTAAATCCTCAGATCCCTGCGGCATTATCTGAACAAAAGGAGATGCAGGTGGAACCTCGTGACATTTGTCAAGTTTGAAAACTCTAGGATGGCCGCACGGAAGTATTGGTGCAATGGAAAGACTTACCGGACTTTGAAAATTCTTGGGAAGATGCTGCCACAATTGCCCACCAATTTCAAGAATTTCCCCTTGAGGACAAGGTGAATCTCTTAGGGGCGGGTGATGATAGAGCCACCCTATTAAAACATAGTTACAGGAGGAGGTTTAGGCAGAAACATACTCAAGGCAAGATGCTTTAAGAGCACCAGGAAGTTGACTTTTGACTTATTGCTATTTTAGTGTTACTAGCATACCTAGCTTACTTTTGTTATGTTAAACTTGTATTTTGTCGCAGATTGCCTTGGGTCCTGCGTTGACCCATTTTGTTCCCTCTGTCCTGCTATTCTGTTATATAACCGTTAAGGGTTAGGGAAGAGGTATCGTTGGAAGAGAGAAGAGTGTTGTAAGGAGGGTGCTAGCCTCTCCAATTGCTAGGTCAATAGTGAGAGTAGGAGATTCTTATTTCATTTGTAACTTCCTTCTCCCACTGAGTTGGAAGAATTGATATCATTAATCAAAATTCAGTATTAATCAGCTAATATTTGGGTTCTGTCTCTGGGTTCCTATCAAAGTCACAAGCCTAAAAATGAGTAGCACAGACTATACCATGTCACAATCTACATATCCAAACAATATTTATTGCTAGGTGAGTAACAACACTCAAGTGATGACATTATCAAGAGCTTCGCTTATTAGTCGGTTCAAGTTGATAGAGAGGTAACTGCAAAACCAGATACGCAAGTTTAATAGAAAAGCATAAGTTAACAATGGCAGGCACCTGATATTAGAGGAAGTGACAAATCCAAAGGGTACAAATTCCATATGTCGCTACTTTGACAAGTGCTTGGTATTGCTCATTCTGCATTCATGGAAAATGGGGTTAATTAAACTTAGATTTAACACCAATGAAACCAAGTTACCGTGCCAAGGTGAAAAAAGAAAGAAAGAAGAAACTATGAAGAACGTATACGTACGTCATATTTAATATTGTTATTGAGTTCCTTCTCTAACATTTTTCACTGATGCAGAGTCTTCCAAGCTCCCCAATCAACTCAGTACTTTCTTTGTTCTGTAGATGTACAGAAAGTGTGTGTGTAACTCATTTACTCAGTGGAAGTTTTGCCAGAATTGTGATTCAAGGAACCAACTTAAAACTTGAGGAAACATTTTCAGTCTTGCCTAATAAATTCATCAGAGCATAAATTGACAGAGCAATGCATTTTTGGACTGGAAAAAAGAACAAATATTTGTTTTCTGATTCTTTCAACTGCAGAAGCAAATAATAATATACACACTAGAAATCAAGATGATGAAGATAAGTATGATGACATCTTTAAAAAGTCCATTTAGATAAACTATAAGGAGTAAACTACACAAAGAAGCAAAACAAAAAGAATAAATAAATACACAGAATAATTATTTCAGGATAAAACTGAAAAATTCAACCTTGAATAGACAACAAACTTTGCGAGCCAAAATGGTTAAATATTTGTCAACATCACAGCACTACTAGATTACCTTGGTAGCAGCCAATGTACTCATTCTTTATGCTAATCAAAGATGCATAAGAAAATTTAAAAGCAATATATCCTTACCCAATAGTGACACTATAATTCTATCTCGGACAATGAAAAGAAAATTTTAATGCAAATAAACAACTGCCTTTAGTTCCAAACCACAAAAACACACTAGAAAAATGCTCCACCTCTATCAAAATTTTGAAATCATTGAATGTATTTTTGATAAATATCAAGTGAAAATTTGTGAATAGAAATTAGAAGCACAATAAGTGAAAACTATACCAAGTCATAATCAACGTATGCAAACAATATTTACTATTAGGTGAGTGACAATACTCAAGTTCTCTGAACAAAAATTTCCTAATTAATTAATGCCATCACTTAAAAAACACTCAGAATGTAACTCGAAGAAAGAGAAAATGGAGAACAGGGATCAGAGCATATTAATAAAATATTATATATATATATATATATCAAAAGTAACCATTTCTGTTTAAAAGAAAGAACGGTGTTTTTTCCTCAAACGATATTTTTCATTGCCCACATCAAATTGAAACACCAATTAATTCATTACCTCATCAATTTTTGGCCACACGTGCCCTTTTGCTTTTTATTTTTTATTTTTTGTTTTTTTAAAGAGATTTGTATTCGGGGAACATATTAAGAAAATAATAAATGAGAATAATCATCAAAATCTATACAATATTGCAAAAAAAAAAAAAAAAATCAGAACCACAAATTCACTACCATGACATAAATTTGAGACACATTTCCCAAACGGGTCCCATAGAAAATATGAGGCATGATAATCGGACTAGGGAGCAGAGATATGAAGCATAGCAATAGAATTATATATATATATATATATTATGCACCAACCACTTTGTTCTTTAAAAATTTTTATACGCTGTATCTGTAAACTTTAAGAATAAGTAAGAGAGATACCTGTAAAAATATGAAAGGAAGTGTATTAGTGAGAGAGGTCTTTATGTTTGATAATGCGTAGAAATTTGAGTTGCAAGGGGTGAAAGATGAAGTCATCATATCATGAGATTCTTCAAATTATTAGTAACCAATTCCATGGGAGAAGGTTGAGAGACACCAGAATTCTTGAGTTGCTTTGTGGGAGGGATTCCATCTTCAACCCAAATATCTGCAACCCTCTCTCTCTTTTGACCCGGCTCCGAGTAATATATTAGGTGTACTCCACATGCTTTTGCAGGGACTTTGCAATAGGCTTCATCTTCCTCGTCCTCATAATCTTCCTCGTCCTCATAATCCATATAAGCCAGAAAGAATTTACATGAAATCTGAGCATCATTACCTATCCCAGCAACATATGAGCGCCTTCTCACAGGCCATAGCAACACATGATCCTGATTCAATGCAGGATACTCTAAGCTGCGATAACAATGGAATTCGTTGTTATCATCATAGGAGAAATAAAAATGAACTTCATCTAATTGCTTTGAGGCGAGATGAGGAGCAACGCCGAGATGAGGAGCAACGCAGCAAATTAATAAATCCTGTGATCGTTTAAGATTGCAAGTAAATTCGGTTGCATTGACAGCCTCTGTCATAGGTTTATATTCCATCCACTCTGGAACTCTACTTCCTGGGTAACAAGTTATAACTTCATAATCATCATATTCACAGGCTGCAGTCATTGAGGAAAGAGTTAATTCCTGAATATAGCGAAGTGAACGCTCATCCAATTTTTCACAGTTACAGAAGTTGAAGGAACATTGATTCCGAACTAGAGAGTCGGAGGATACAGTCTCCAATAATGTGCATTCGGCGGCATCTAATGTTTTAAGGAAGGGAGGAAGTCCAAGTATAGACTTAAGCCTTTTGCACCTTTTCAAGGAAATTTTTTTCAAGCTTGAAAGATGGCTGACGCAAGCTGGCAATGTCTCCACAGTAGAGCGTTCCAATGATAAATATTCTAACCTTGTCAAGGCCATGATACTGTCAGGGATTTCCGACAAGCAACTCCACCCATCTAAAGATAGTTCTCTTAAATTACACCAAGCATCAAAAAGGGAGTGTAGCTGCTTTAAGCCAATTACTTGCTTGACATTGGTAATGAAAAACAACTCAAGATTTGTAAAGCAACACAGCTCATCTATTGAAAGACTCCCTACTATACCAGCATAAATTCTAATACTTCTAAGTTCTGTGAAACGACCGATTGGGAAATGCAACATTTCGATGTTAGTTTGGTGAATTTCTATATGACTCAATTTGCTTGATGGCAAACATAATTTCTTGAGGCAACAAAAGTGGGCACTAAGGTAAGAGAGAGATTCTAAATGAGTCTCAATTTCAAGACTCTCTAATTTTGAGCAATAAGTTATATTCATTCCACTAATACTGGGGAGAGATAAAATAGATGGATGAATACTCCTCAAACTTTTACACCGATGGAGATCTACAATTTCAAGCTTGCGTGCCATGGAGAAATCAGGCAACTCTATCAATTGTTCGGACTCACTCAAATTTATTCTCTTTAGGTTTCCAAGATCCTATGTTCACAATGAAAAGAAAACAATTACTTAAATTAAAAAGCCCTAATAAATTTAATTAGGTTGATGACATATAAAAAATACATTAGCATATACGTACCTGTTTTCCATCCCAAAGCCTTTTAACATTGCTGTTGTTCATGCGAAGGTCAACAAGGTTTTCAAGATAAAAGCCTGATGGCAAAGTCTCCAATGGATAATGATCCCAATGGAGATACCTCAATTTATTAGGAAAAGAGTCAAGATCAGAAAGATCTATATATGTCCTATTGTGAGACCTCCCTAATGTAGAAGAGAAAATTTTGAGAAATCTTAAATATCTCATCTTTACAAAAGTGTCAGCTCTCACTTGTAAATGTTTTATTTGATCCACGTCCAATATAATGCCTTCAATTTCATCCGTTCCCTAGACAAAAATAAGATGAAATAAATATTAAACTTTTAAAAAAACTTTCAAAAGTAAAAATGAAAGAAATAATGTATCTTTTTCCCATACCATGTTACTTTTCAATACATCATAGATTTCATCTGCATCTTTTAATCGGCTACGTCTTTCAGGATGTCTCATACTTTCTCCACGAACTATTTGCTCAGCCATTTCTCGTATCAAATCATGCATTATAATACAGCCATACCGATCGGACTTTATGAGAGCTTTATCTATAAGATTTTGTATTCCACTAACCGCTTTGAAACCACAAGCCTCTAGCTCACAAGTAACAATATCCTTGTTGCCACCCTTGAAAAAAAATGCAATGTCTAAAAATATTTCCTTGTCCATAGGATCTAATCCATCATAACTTATCTTCATTATATTTTGAATTTGCTCATGGGGACACCTCTTGGGTTTGCTAAGCTCACTTTTCCAATATGCTTTATCTCTAAACTGAAAATGGGAACCCAAAACTTCTAAAGCTAAAGGAATTCCTTTAGCAATGGCCATTGTCTTTTCTGATAGCTCTTGATATCCTATTTTAGGATGACTTTGATTGAAGGCATGTATACTAAAGAGTTCAAGTGATTCTTCTAAACTCAATTCATTGACTCCATGTATGAATTGGTCATGAATCCCTCCACTCCTAAGAACATGCTTGTCCCTACTTGTTACAATGACCCTGCTTCCTAGACCCAAGTGAAGACATTGTTGTCCAGCCAAATCTTTTAGTTGCTTTGAATTACTCACATCATCAAGCACAATTAAGACTTTTTTCCGTTGCAGCAATCTCATTGCATGGTTCATATTTATGTTATCCTTTCGGCCTAATAACTCATGGAAAAGCTCTTCACGTAAAGAACTCAAACCATTAACCTTTGTTGATTTTTCTCTCACATTTTCTAAGAAGCAATGACTTTCAAATTCAGGTAAGAATTTGTCAAATATAGCACGAGCAAGGGTTGTTTTGCCTATCCCTCCCATGCCCCATATCCCAACAATTCGAACTTCCAGTGACTCAATTTCCATTAATGATTCAACGCTAGTGAGATTTTCATGAGATCCAATGAGCTGACGTTTTGGCACAATTGGTGTATTTTCTTCCACCTTTTTCAAGATATGTTCGACTATTGCATCAATGAGTTTGGGCTCGTTTCTAACATATAAAAGACAAAAAGAGAAAAGAAACAAAATTACAAGCTGCCCATGATAAAGTAATAAAGCCACATACATATTTTGATAGAACTTCACTGTATTTAAGTCAAATATGGAGGGGAACTAAGTAAAAGTTTAACAAAATTGAGACTCTATAAAATCATGTATTGAATAATAGAAACAAACTTACTGAAATTTTGATGAATCATAACCAGATAAGTTAGCAGATTTTTTCAAGACAGATCTCCAAATTTCCACTTTATCCTTGAACTTCTCTTCATGAAGAGTGAATGCCTCGGCATAACTGCTTTTTTGATGCCTGACATCTGATGGATCTATGAGGTAGAAAACTGGTATCACAATCTGTTGACCAGCTTCCTTACATTCCATGATTTTGACAAGCTCTTCCAAGCACCATCTTGAGGAAGCATAATCTTTTGAGAATATAACCAAAGCAATCATGGATCCTTCTATTGCTTTCACAAGTGCTGATGATATTTCTTCTCCTCGCTCGAGCCTGTCATCCACATAAACATCTATGTCCTTTCGACGCAACTCCCTTTCCAAATGGCCGAGAAAACCAAATCTGACGTCGGGACCTCTGAAGCTGATGAAAACATCATATTTTCCACATGGAACCTGGGAAGAAGAGAAGCAGAAGCAGCCATTGCTGGGGGAACAAAAACGAAAAACAATGTTTTATAGATGTACGTTGTTGATTATTTCTGAAAAAGAACAGAAAGATCAACTTTTAAGAAGTTATAAAATGAAGGAGAAAGACCATATTAATATTACCTTGGTGGGAGTGGCAAAATCAAATCTGAGGTTGAAGACTTGAAGTTGATTTGGTGAGTCCGATCGGCACAACAGAAAATGAGAATGTGAGTATTGAGCCTTTATTAGCGTTTAATAGTCAACAATTAACTAACAAGCTGTCTGTGGAAATTTTTTTTGTACAAAGTTGGCCCGAATTTTTAGAAAATAATAAAAACTTGTCTGTAGCTCTTTTTAACTCCAAGTCAACAGCCCTCTTTTTTGGGTTTTTTTTTTTGTCTTTAAAAAATTATAAATTTTCGTTCCCGTCCCGTGGGATTCTTTTCCCCTTGTTTTGTTGCTGTACCAAACCAAACAAAAATAGGAAAATTTGGAGAAATTTCAGTGGTAGGGATTTTTTTTGGTTGTTTCTTGTTTCAATTTGGATTTTCTACTATGCACTGAAATCTCATCGAAACATACATGTGGCGATTACTGAGCCAACTTGTCATTAAAAAATAATTGATAGTTGGTGGGAGGTAGGGTGAAATCTCAAATCAAATCTTAATTTGAAAAGACATAAAGTTGATATGTCAATATGTTGAATATTGAGAATTCATATTGGGTCTTAATGGACATTTTTTTCTAATAAAATGATTAATTATATAAAATGAAAATAATTATATACTAAAATTAAAATAACAAGATATAGGAAAGCGGGAGTTAAGAGTGTATCACTTTTATAAAAAGAACAAGCAGAAAAAGATTGCAGCATCAAGTTTGCATCATTTTATAAAGTACCACCGAAATTAAAATAGACGAGGAGACTATTGAGTAAATTTACGGGTTGTTGATTATTCTTTCTAACTTTTTTATAAATAATTTTTATTTTTATTGTATAAAATGAATTTATTAATTAAAAATAATAAATATATTAAAAATATCATGTATCATTTATCTTTAAAATATGCCCCTATTTATGAAAAGAACGTAGGAGAGAAAATAAGTAATAAATATGAGAGAGTATGAGTATAAAATATAAAAGAAAATATGTAATAAATGAGTAAATGAAAGATAATGAGTGATGAATGGGGGATGATTAATATAAAAAAGTGTATTTAATAGTGATAGGAAAGGAAAAAATAGTTTAGATTTTAATATACAAAAAGAAAGTTGCTTATAAAAATGACAAACATCAAGAGAAAGAGAGTTGCTTATAAAAATGATTAAGAAAATGTAGTTTAAATTTTGAGGCACAAAGAATAAAGAGACCAACATTACAAACTTTTTTTCATCGTTTATTCTTGTTTAAAGTGGGTAGAGAGTTCATGTACCAACCCAAAAATAAGTGTGTTTGGAATAGCGATGAGAAAAGTGACTTATTTGTAATATGATTTATGTAAAAATAAAATTGGATAAAAGTCAGATTGTATAATGTGACAAAAATGTATTTTTTCAATCTGACTTTTAAAAACTTGTTTAGATGATTATGTTGAAAAGCTAGTTTATATGAAAATGACTTAAAAGAACATGAATCTTATTAAATAATACATATCTTATTAAATGAAAAATATATATTATATGTACATTAATTTTAAAAAAAATATTAAAATTATATAACTGTAAGAGGAATATTTTTGGCAGAAAAATCTTGAACAGAAATTTTAAAATTGAAATAATAAAAAAATATTTTATTATGTATATATTCAATAATTCATTAATTATTCATATATTAAATGAATAAAGGTGATGGTGTTGGGGTAAATAATAACAATGTCCAAATGTGGGCCAATAAAAAAAGCCAAGGGAAAATCCCATATAAAGTTGTTTGAAATAGAAATGTTCTAAATCAAGTTGCTAAATTTAATAAATCCTTAATTAAGTTATCGACTTGATTTAGGATTTCAAAATATATATCAAATGACTTTACTGCCCTCCTCAATTTCTTCTCTCATATTAAAAGAGTTTCATTGCTTTTAAATTTTTTTTCAACAAGTATATATATATACACACATATATATAAACATTAACATATAATAAAATAAAATATGACTCACTTGAATCAAAGAAATTTTTTATGTTCCATAAGGATGATGAAGTACAATTCAAGTCAAAAAAGGAAGCTTTAATCCCAATATCAATTAAATAAATTTAAGTTTAATATTAAGAATTAAAAAATTTATTCTTGAATTGATTTTTTTACGAGAAAAAAATCAAGCTATGTTAATCCCAAGAAAAAAAATATGATATATATTTGATTTATCAAAATATATATTAAAGAGTTCATTAACTACATGTAATAAAAAAGAGTTTTATTAACAACGAAAAAAAAGTGTTTCATCATTGTTAAAAAAAGCAATATATGTATCACACAAGTCAAAATTGTGGGATTAATTTAGTTTTCTTTTCTTTTCAAAAAAAAAAAAAATAGTTCAAGTTCGTCCAAAAATAAAATTTACCATTCACAATATTTAACTAAAAATTATTTAATTAATATTTGGGGTTATGATTTTCTTTTCACTTTTTGGCTTTAATTATTTTTAATGATTCTTCAAAAACACAAAAATTCCTTTAATTTAAGTGAATTATATTTTTTTTATTATGTATTTGTGTTGATATATATATGTATTGAAAAACTAAGTTATGGAGCAATAAAACTCTTTTAAGAGAATAGAGGGGATTAGGAGAGAGCAATAAAGTTATTTCACCCATATTTCAAAATTCTAAATTGGATCAATAACTTAATTAGGGATTTATTAAGTTGAACAACTTGATTTTGAATTTTCTTATTTCAGGCAACTCTATATGGGATTTTCCCAAAAGCCAATGTGCAAGTAAGTGAAAACAAGAGGGGAAAATAATGGAATAAGATGGGGTCAGGTGTATCATGGGAGAAGATAGATAAAAGGACGAAGAGAGAGAAAATAAAAGGTAGGTGCCCTTTTTTCCACTTACCAATCGTACTTTTCCTTTTTTATAGGGCTGTTTGATTTAAAGGGAGTGGATGGAATAAGAGGGGATGGAAGGGGAGAATAGAGGATCACCTTGTTTGATTTAGTTAGAGGGGGAGGAAAGGAAATATTTTTTAATGATCATTTGTTTGATTTAAGGGGGAGGGGAGGAGAGATAATATCTAATTTACCATTTTATCCTTAGATATTAGTTTATATATTTTTCCTTATATAAATTATTTAAATTAATTTACACATAGATATAAATTATATAATTAATAAAAAAAAGATGAAGATATAAAATAGAAATAGTTTTCAATTCCCCCCAACTTAATTTCTCATTATATGAATATTTCAGCAATTATCAGGTCAAATTAAATGGAAAATTCCTTCTATTGAAAAAAATAATGTAGAGGACTCGAAAAAAAATGGTATAAAAACTTTAAAAAAATTGTTTTTAAGTGACAATGCTTAATTAAGTGCAAAATGGCAACGAAAAAATGAGCATGTGTCTCCGCCTTACACTATAGAAGTATGCACTAAACAAGAATAAATACTCTAAAACAACATAATAGCCCAAGAGAAAAAAAATATTTTTTTCTGCAACAGATAAATCACCTATCACCAGGAAAATCTGAGCATGTATATTTTCGCTAGTGAGGAAAAGCACTATACATGAATAAAAATTTTGGAACAAACAAATGAGGAGTCGTTTTCTTGAATGGGAAAAAACAAATAAGGCTGTGATACAGAAATTGAGAGATTGAGAGGCAACGATGAGGTACCAGATTTAAATCCCCAATCTGATGTGTTCTTGAGTCAGATCCAGACGGGAATGAAACTTACACTGTGAGAATGAGACAACAGTTGAGAGCAAGAAGGAGTTATATTTTTATTGAAGACTCATAGGATATAATTGGGAATATGAAAAGACTATAGGGGCAAAATAGTCCTAAATTTTGGGCTTCCTCCAAAACCCCCCAAATTGGAGGGAATCAATTTGAGGGAGTGGGAGGTATTTGGAACCCCTTTTTTGGGCCCCTTCCCTCCTACTTTTCATACCAAACAAGGGGAGGAGGTCATTTTTCATCCCCTCTCATCCCCTTCTCTCCAACCAAACAGGCCCATAAGGTCTAAATTTTGGCTTATCAAAATAAGTAGCTTATATCATATAAGCTCAGTAGACATTAAGTTGTACCAAAAATGACCCAAAATTTTCAAAAAAACCCAATCTTTGCTTTTACCCCTCCAATCTTACTTTGAGGACCTCCATAAGCTATCCCAAAAGTGAAACGACCCTTTCTCCCAACAACAATTAACCGTAACAAAATCTGGTTAACCAGTGATAATCGAAAACAATTACCCATTTAAAACATATCAGAGTTCAAGGCACAAACTCGCCCACAAACCCACTACAAAGATATTTATTAAAACAGTTATCCAAACAGTAAATATGATATCTCCGAAAACATAATATGTCCTATAATGGCAATATAGAGAATAATACAACACCAATACCACAAGAGGCCTACAGAATTCTCAACGTCTATGCCTCTGGTTGCTTCCCTTGGCCTCTAGCCAAATTAGAGGTCTCTCCTGAAAAATATTTATAACGACGGGGTGAGACTTAAAGTCTCAGTAACCAAAAATTAATTTACAACATATGCAGGAAAAGATTGTAAGTCAGTGAAGCAGCTTTAACTAACATAATATTAATAATATTATCAATAATCAAACTTCATATAATATGTTTAACAGTTAGAATCATCCCCACTCATCCATCCTGCTCCTCCTTATAGCTTCTGGACGTGGTACAGCCTATCAGTGCTAGTATACCCGGCCAAAGGTTGGCTAGTCACTTCAAGAATACTGCCCCTCCCATGCCACCACCAATATACCGTAACAGGGAGTTGTCCACCCAAAACACTCAACTCAAAATCCAGGCCAGGAATGAGAGAGCCGATGGGCACAATTTCACCATATCTCTTCCACACAACCCACCATATCCCATAACAGAAAAACAATATATCAATATAATTCTTGAAACATATACAAATTATCATATCTTCTACAACATTCCATCTCAAACATCATAACCATCACAACAGTAACAATTTTAATAATATCTTTGCTCATATATAAAATTTTGAAAATACACTGCTTCACTAAACTAGGTTCATATTCAAACATACACATAATCTTTCAAAACACATACAAATGGTATAGATGAAAGTAAGGTTTAGAAAACACCTTACAGTCCAAAACAAGCATATAAAATAAATTAACCCCGGTTACCTCAATTCCAAGCTTAACTTTATCTTGAGTACCAAATACGAACAATCACCGATTCCAAGAAAACTCTACATTATAAATTTAAGTAACAATTAACCCCAAGAAATACTAAAATAAATAATTTACACAATTCATCTCCAATTTTCCTCTACTATTATTATCCTTAAATATTCTAATTTCCTTAACAATCCTTAAACAACCTCTATATCATTCTCTCTCGTCAACCACTTAATTTTTATAAATTAAAGTTTCACCTTTAACATATCTATTATTATATAATCATCAATATCAACCTTCTAAAATAACTAAATCTCTTTTTTCTAATTTATATATATAGTATAATTATTAAACAATAATTGAAACTCTCACATAATTAAAATCATATAAAAAAATCTAATTCTTAATATCAAATTATAATTTATAATTTCTTATACAACAAAATTTACCAAACTAAACCGATTAGAATATCTATAATACTTCCAACATTCCAAATAAATTATTTAATCCAAATTTAATCGGATAAAAATCCTAATATATAATTATTCTTAGATTAATTATATAAAAAATTCATTATAAAATTATATACCAACTACATAATAAAAGTAACCTGATTAAAATTAACCATTAATCCTCCTCTATATTCCTATAGCCTTATATTAACAAAACTCAAATTTGTCCAAAATCCTAATTTTAAAATTTTCTCTAATCCACATAAAATTACTATCATAAGAAAGAGAAAATTATTTAGAACATTTTCATAAAAGAAGAGTTGTGATCAGAAAAGAATTTGAGTACCTTATTGATCCCCAAATATATGAAAATACTCCTATGAATGTCACACCCTACACCAAACGCCTTCTGCAGAATCACTTCACGCAGACGATCTGCGTGAAGTGAGAAGGGAGAGGGGGTATTTATAATACGCCCCCTCCCACACATTAATAATTGGCGCCTAATGGCGCCAATTAATCACGGAGTGGAGGCACTTTCGGTGCCTCCCTCCTTCTTTTATATATATAATATTATAATATTATAATAATATAATATAATATATTATATTATTATAATATTATTATTTATTAATTAATTTTTTTTTATATTTTTATTTTATTTTATTTTATTTTTTTAAAAAGTTACTACTAAATTTATAATTATCTTTAAATTATAATTATATTTTAAAAATAAGGATGTTACAAAAAGAGATTTCCATGGACACGCATTTGACTCCAAGGCAAATGTTTATAATTTTATTTTAAGGAGATTTATTTGCTCCAAGGGTTTCTTCATTATTATGTAATTATTTTTGAGATTATTGATTAATTATGATGATTCAATAAATGAGGCTCTAATTTTCCTTGAAAAGTATATATACTTGCCATTCAAAACTTATATGTGCAATAACTGTGGTCCTTGTTAAATATTTTATTTGAATATAAATTAAAATTAAAAAGAAAATCAAAATGATCCTAAAAATGAAAAACACAATTATCAATCTAAATATTAAAATCTTAAATTAACATATGCCAAGCCACCTATCAAGGGCCCGTGACTTGATCTGGTTAAGGCCTGGCCAGACGTAGTATATTTTAAAAAAAGGCCAAATCTAATTTGTTAAAATCTAACATGTAAGCCTTCAGGCATAGTCTTTTTACACATTAAAAAAATAAAATTATATTTATATTCTATATATAATATTTTTATTATATATTTTGGATAATTTGAATTGAGTTATTATGATTTTGGATTGATTTATTTAATTATGGTCTATTTTCGGCTTGTTTTCAGCCTATTTGAAGGCTTAGGCCTATTTTCTAATAAAGACTTGTGTTTGATCTATTTAGCACTTTGACATGTTAGCCTTTTGAAGTTTTAAAAAATGTACGTGTTTTTAACAGGCTTTAAGCCAAATCATTGTATAGGTTAGGTTTAGGTTAGAAAAAAAAGGACAATTATATCCAAGTCCCACACAAAGGAAAAAATGAAGAATTTGTTTCTGAAGTTGTCAGTTAGGTTGGGAAAAAAGAAAGGACAATTACATTTAATTAAGTTCCACACAAGAGAAAAAAATGAAGAAATAGTCCCTGAAGTTGTCAGTAAACGCTCATCGACTTGTCAATGGATACCCCTCAACTTGTCATTAATAACTTCATGAACCATTTCTTCATTTTTTCTCTTATGTGGGACTTGAATGTAATTATCCCAAAAAAAAAAAAAAAAAACCCACTGGCACGCCAGACCTATTAAGTCTAAAGCTTGATCTAGTCTGGTTGGCATGCTTCAATCAATTTCTCTTCACAACCTACATTTGAAGCTAATAACATTTTGAACATTAGCCTTTTCATTGACACTGAAAAAAACAAATTTAGAGTTTAAATTATAGAGCCACACAAGCTGACTCAATAGACTTCTTCTAACAGCAGAGGAAAAGAAGAAAGCATGGCAAAGACAGGAAAAAAGTTTATAGAAATAGAAGAAATTGCGTGAATAATAAAAGCATAAAGCGTTGGGGACCTACTGTTGTGTTTCTGCACTTTCAAATTATTTTTCACATTTCATCTGAAACTAAGAAACATCAGCATGAACAAAAATATGACTATTTCAATCCTAGACTCCTTCCTAACTCACCGGATTGCAAAATTTCTCTGAAAAAATATCTACTGATGGCACCAAGTCAAAAAGTAGTCATGAAGGAAATGATTTTAAACAAGGACATCAAAGAACATATTAGTGGAGTTTAAAACCAAAAAGAAAAAAAAAAACCAATATTTATTTTTGAAACTTGACAACTATATTCTCTGTGAGGTTATTATTTTTTCAGATTATCCATAAAATGTGCAAAAACATTTACCAAAACACTTTCAAGATTCTTTGGTTAAAATACATCTTATCATATAGTTGATAAACACATAATACTTTCTTGCAACCAGAGCATTGAAGAAACAGAAGCCAAGTTTTTTGTTTCAAACTACACTAAGATCTGTTTACACACATGTGCGCGCACGCACGCACACTCTCTCCCTATCTTCTTCAATAGTGATGAAAGGAGTATTACATCGATCCTAATTTGGCATTGCTAGGTGTATGATGATCGGAGATAGCCTTCACAAATAGTAAATGGAGTCGCCCGTATTAGAGTCACTGCTAGTAGGCCCGGTGTATGTAACTATAGTTAGCTCAGCTATGTTGTTATGTAACTATGGTAACTACAAAAGCAACTCTAGTTCAATACAAGTTCAAGTACTACTCAGTTTGTCCATTTCCTCTTTGTCTCTTCCCTGTACCATTAGGGCAAGTGGGTGCGATAATTTAGTGCATCACACCACACCAGCAACTTTTCATTTATGTCTTGGTCAATTTTCTTCCTTTATCTTGTACGTCGATGGTAAACTGTAGCTGGTGTGTTGCCTACTTTTTTTTTTTTTTTTTTTTGGCCAAGTGTTGTTGCCTACGTTTGAACTAAATCACTATTGTTCATAATTATTGAGTAATACGGCTTTTATTGATTTTTATGCACGCAATAATTGTGCTTAAAATAAAACCAGTTGTATGGTTTTAATAAATGATTATTGGCAGCTTTCATGTGTTTAATGCCCCTAGTTCTTCAATAAAATCAATTACACTAATTGAAGAAATTATTTGGATGGATCTGAGAATAACGAGATTCTGAATGTGCCATATTACTTAATTTCATCTTATACTGCATGGGGTATATAAAGACTTTTTAACCAAATTGTGTTATTGGAGAAAACAATTAAAATTAGTTAAAAATGATAAATATGTAAGAAATATATATATTTATTTAAAATGTGTCCTTATTTATGAATAAGTAAGAAATATAGAGTAACAATGAAAAAAATGACGAAAGAAAATATATAGTAAAAAATTATGGGAGAGAATAAAGAGAATGACTCGATGTTTTAGTTATTTGAAGCAATCCAGACACTACAAAGGAAAACAGAGTCGAAATGTGAACCGTTTTGGCATGAAAGCTTTTTCTTACTTCCTGAACAACATGATCAAAACACTGCAAAAGTAAAATACTTGTACCTTGAGGTTCCACTATCCCTATTTTAGTGAATCAGTATTTTCCAACTTGGTTCCAGTTTCCCTGCTCATCAAAATGGTGAGTAAAGAGGGCTACTCTCATCTGGACTGTCTAAATTAAATCTGGACCTTCCAAATTTCATTTTTTTTTAAATTGATGATTTTCAAATAAAAAAATCATTTTTTAAAAAAATGTTAGTTAAGAGATTCTTTTTATTTTAGATTGTCTATCTATTAAAATGATTTTTTAAAAAAACAAAGTAAAAAAAAATGAAATTTAGACTGTCCAGATCATATCTGAAGGGTCCAGATTAGAGTAGCTCTCCCTGCTCATCATTTTGTTGAGCAGAGAAACTGGATCTGTGGACGATGACCTCTCCTTTACCTTTTCAGAAATAACTTGCTTAATGAGCCACATATATAACATTTTTTTTGAACGACATATATAACATATATATATATATTTTTTTGATTATATAAGGCCAGTACATGGAAGTTACACTACATTAGAGAAAGATGAGGATCTTCTAAGAGTAAACATATATAGTGCATGTTTGGTATCACGGCAGCTTAAAAAATAAGCCATTTATTACGCAAGCCGAGAAAAAACTCCTCTCACATACTTACCTCGTATATCGTGAATCACGAATTATAAGCACGTTTTGGACAAAAATAAGCCATTCCAAACGCACACATAACATATTCAATTATACAAAACATAAAAATAAAACCACTGAAATGGAAAAAGAGGATTAGTGTAGATGCCAGTTTAATTCATGAGTGCCAAAATGCATATGCAAAATAAGTGTTGACTGATCACTTACTTGAAATTTACAATGAAGAAACACATATGTACAGACAATTGAAGCAAATCCCATATGAATTCAAAGTTGAATGTGAAAATAGAAGACTGATTTCCTCTTCCATTATCCTTTCCATAAGCATGTCACTAGCGTAGATAAGGTATTTTACAAAAAGTGTCTTTAACACTCAGTAATTTAAAAATCATGATTTATCAGATCATAAGTATATTATTACCAGTTAATTTTTAATAAGGGTAATACTAATAACTTAATTCTCAAGTTTTGAAGTAGCTACCTCTCAAGTTAGCTCCTAATGTCACGTCACATCGTCTGAGCAGCCCAACAAAACTATTTAATGCAGCCCATTAAAACTTTTCCACGCACATACAAACATATAGCTTTCATAAAGGTTTGTACATTGAGTTTCCATACCCATGAAACTTGAAGCGGTAGCCTATTCTTTCCTTGCGAATTCAACAGCAATGAACGATTTCTACATTTGAATTGCCTGTACAAAAGCTACTCAAGTAAAGGCTATTTAGCAGTTACCATTTGCAAGAAACGGCAAATGACGACAACAATGATGACGACGACAATGATGAAGCCTTATACTACTAAGTGAGTTTGACTACATTGTTCGTTTCGGTTTTCCTCTACTTCTTTTTATAGGGCTCTGTACTGCTTGATTAATCTTGCTCACTAGCACACTCAATGGCCATCTTTGGACGTGTCTGAATCACCTCAGACGATTTTTTATCATTTTTTCCTTAATAGATGCAACTCCAACTCGTTCACGTATATGATCATAATTAATCTTATATTTTCTTATATGACCACACATCCATCTCAGTATCCTCATCTCAACTACTCCTACTTTATATTCATGTTGACCCTTTAAAACCCAACATTTACTACCATGTAACACTGCTGGTCTTATAGCAGTGCAATAAAACTTCCCTTTGACCTTATTAGGAACTTTCCGTCACAAATAACTTTAGTAGCTTTGCTCCATTTTATTCCACCTAGCATGAATTCTATGATTTACATCTTTTCACCATCTTCTTGTATAATTGTTTTCAAATATCTAAACTTTGCCACTTGTTGAAGACTTATCTTCTCAATCTAACCTCCACATCATTTCTTACTTGTCTTTTGTCAAACTTACAATACATATATTCTTTTTTACTCCTACTTAGACGAAAACCCTTCGACTCCAAAGTCCTTCCCTATATCTCAAGTTTAGAATTTATCTCCTCCTATGATTAAGCCAATAAAATGATATCATAAAAAAGAAACCATGCTGTTCGCCGTTTAGCTTCTGCAAGCGTATGGGTTGCAAGTAATAAAGTGATAAGTCAAGATCGTTCCCACGAGGACTGTGACAAAAGCGAGTTAACTAATTTAACCATATTCTTAATTAGGTTGAATGGAATCATTTGAAATTGATCAAGTTAAATAAAGAAGTTTGATGAAAATAACAAAGGAAAACAGTGAAAATTGAGAAATTGGGTCTAACTTCAAGAGATATTAACTTAGGATTACTTCTTCCCCATTGTATTTCATGAAACTATGTAAATATTTACTTATGCTAGTTAAATAAGTCTATATGCTAGTCGAAGATCCTAAAATCATCAACCAAGCTCTCTCAAGTCAAGATCGATTTTTAATCTTCATTAAAAATATTCAATCTCTTGTTTACAATTAATGAAAATCATCTTTCCAAAGCAAGCCCTCACTTGACTATACTAGGTTGTTAGATATATCTCTATTCTAACAACAAACCATCCATTTAATCCCTAAAATTCAAGTCTAGCACGATTTTTCTTAAGTTCTACAATCAAAATAGCTCTCTCAAGCATCATCCAATTGAACAACTCTAATCATGTGGTGATTGAAAAGCCATATCGTGGGGCTATCAAATAAAACTAAGCTAAATGCAATATAGGGCAACTAACCTAGGCCGATCTCTATGTGGAGCCTATATTTAATTTCTAAGTAATCTGGTGTAAATAACAAATTAACCTAAGAGTATGGGATGTGAGTTTCATCTATCTAATTAAACTAAAGAGCTACTTGTTTATGAATTTTTCTTAATGTATAAAATGAGTGTGTGGGTGTAAATTCAAGAGATGAATGTCCTAGGTGAATGAATCCACTAACCATCCTTGTCCAATTTTGATTTTGAGTTCTTCCTTTAACTAAGTACAAGGACTAGTAAGAACCCTTACTAATCAATATTCCTAACTTCTCAATTTAATCTAAACATAGACTCAATTGATCAATTAGGAATACCTTGAAGTACCTAGCTTATGATAGATTCATAAAAGATCCTCTCTACCACCAATTGATTCCTAGAAGCCTAGCAAACAATTAATTTCAAGAGAATATAGGAAAGCAATTGAATAACAAGAGAGTGCTATAGTACAATCACAATCCATAAGTACAAATCTAACACAAGTATCATCATCCAGATTACATCAACCGATCATAATCCTCAGATATATGAACAAATTATAACCTCTAGCAACCTAGAATTATAATCTGCACATATAGAGAGTAGAAGATGAAATTAAGATACAAAGAACTCCCCTAGTTGCTCAAGGACTCAGGTTAGCTTCATTATCACCATCGGACGAAAGATTCTAGCCTCTCATGATTCGAAAATCAGCTCCTATGGACCTCTCAACTGTCATGTTCGATGCAGATCTAAGAAAACAGAGAAGAGAGGGATTTTTCGGTGGAAGTGGAAGGAGGAGCCGAAGTGGTGGTCGGTCATGGAAAATGGAGGAATGGTGCGGTTGAAGCCGAATGAAAAATGGAGGCGGGTGTGCGTGTGTCGGCCTCTGCAAAATGATCGAATAGAAACCCCTCAAAATGATTCCAGAGGAGCCAAAAACGTGATTTTCGGAATTGTGGACCAAATTGTCATTTCCCAAATTCAGGTACTAAACTGTCATTTCTGGAATTCGGGGACTGAATTGAAATTTCCAAAATTCGTTTCTTAGCCAAAATACCCTGAAATGAAATTCAAACTATTGTAATACCATGTATTTGGACAACCATGAAAATAATGACATTTTTACCCTTTTTATCAACTAATTCATGCAATCACTTTTAATCCCAATTAATCATAATAAATGCATTTTTGGCCAAAATAACATGATAAAATCCCCTAATAAAGTATTGAAAAATAAAATAAAATAGGGATTCATCAGTGATCAAGCACAAGATAACATTAAGCTCAAAGAAAAATCAACATATAATACTCATTAACCAACAAAAGTAAGATAATATAGTAGTTTCAATCCATACAATGGGTAAAAGTAATCATAACTAGGAGTTTTAGCTACTCATGGTCATGGTCTGTACATGCCAAAATCTCAGCACACAATCATAATCCATATAAGCAAAATAGAGAAAAATGAGAGAAGAATAAGAAACAAACTCAAGAATTGAGGCTCCAAATCCTTTCTTAATCCAATCCCAAGCTCCAAGCTCTCCAAAATGCCAAACCCTAGCAGCCAAGATGTTCAAGAAGTCCAGCCCTCCTCATTTTCGACCTAGCCCATGCCTTTATACTGGTTTTTCTGCTTCATTTTTCAAAACGCACAGCATCAGTTTCGCGCGTTCGCTACAGCGAATGCCATAGCGAATTGTCATACAGAACCAGACAGAAGCAATGCTTTTTCAGGTGGTTTCGCTATGACTTTGGTTACAGCAAATTCCACATCAAGTGCAGGCTTCTCCTCCATAATGTCCATTTTCCTCTTCCTCTTGCATTCTTCCCTTCCTTTCACATCTTCCCATTATCTTTGTGAGCTTTTACAACTTGTCATCCTCCACCTACAAGGAGGAGGGATTCATGAGCTCTTTTAACTTTCACAAATAATTAAAACTATGTGCATTTAACTCATGATTCAACAAAATTTTGATTTATCTTATGTCCTATCACATTTTCTTCTATAATCTCTTTATATGCACAATTTGAACCCAAAAATAAGTGAAAAGAGAAGAAAATGTGCTAGAATACTCTTGATATCATAAAAAAAAACCATGCAATTAGGGATATCTTCTTTGACAAGCTTAGTTAGAACGTCGACTACTAGGTTAAACAAATAAGGACTTAGAACTGATCCCTAATATAGACCAATCATTATAGGAAAGTTCTTTGTGATGCATCGTTATGATGCTATGTAAGAAAATGTAGGACCTAATTGTCGAGCTAATCATGGTTCTAAATGTAAGACTTGTTTCCCATATTTGTCAGTCTTTCCTCAATTTACCCCTGTTGATACTCCTACAACAATAATCAAGTAAAAGAGAGATGAAAGTAATTAGGGAAGATTACTAGGGTATGTTTTTTTAAAAAAAATATTTCATATTAATTATCTTAACTAAATTCTTTAAGCTAATCAAATTAGATAAAAAATATGTTTTACATTAAGGACTAGAGGGAGTATTTTATAATCGTGGTAAACCCATTTCTTCAATTGGTTTTCTTGTTTCCGCATGGGGAACAAACTATACATAGCTTATGATGATTTTTTCTACGAGACATTTTCCTACAATCAGTATTATTGATTCATAATAATAAAAAGAGGTTCACGTATAAAGTACTTGCTGAACTTCAGAACAGACGCACAAACGTGTCATGACATCTAAAATAATCATTTGCTTACTCCATAACGTAGGTGAATTATATATGATCTTTTGAGCAATTTAAATCAACATTCTTACTATATGATATTTTAGGATCAGTTATACATTATACGTTGGTAGTTGAACTAGTTAACAATTGAGCAATATAAATGTCAGCTTTCAAGTTCATTATTGGGCTTCCTTTACATAAACAGAGAAGGAAAATGCTCAGTTACTGGTTTAAGTGAGGAATTTGATGTTCTTACCAAAACTCACAAGACACAGAATTTAAAAGTTTTCAATTATGCAAAGTCATATTGTTTCTAGACCGTCCTAACCAAAGTCATATTGTACTGTGGTGGTTGCTGGCTCTCTTTGTTCACTAAATCTCTTGCATTCAGAGACATGGCACGCAGTGTCATCAAACATTGGCTTTCAATGATAAGCAAATATTGGGTTTATGATTTAGTGAATCACGACACCAAATTTGTCATGTTTGATTTAAATATTTCTTAATTTGTTAATCATCACAACAATTTCATTTATTTACGGAGCAAATATTATAAACCCAATAAAAAATCTGCGCCTTTCAGCCCCTTTTTTCTGACCAAAAACTAATAAATAAAACCCTGCAATTAGATACTGCAATAATTAGGGTTGCATTGTGATATCCATAGCTGCTCCAAAAATAATTATCAAAAAGCAGTCATGAAGGAAATGATTTTAAAGAAGGACATTAAAGAACATATTAGTGGAGTTTAAAATCAAAAGAAAAAAAAATTATTTTTGAAACTTGACAACTATATTCTGGGTGAGGTTATTATTTTTCCAGATTATTCATAAAATGTGCAAAAACATTTACCAAAAGAGTTGCAACAGTTTTTGGTTAAAATAAATCTTATCATATAGTTTTAACATATGATGATCGATAGTTTTAGCTATGGTAACTACAAAATCAACTTTAGTTCAATACAAGCACTATTTACTGCATCACAGCACACCAGCAACTTTTGATTCGTGTCTTGGTCCATTTTCTTCCTTCATCTTGTATTCTGATGATAAACTGTTGCAAGTGTGTTGTCTAAGTTTAAACTAAATCACACTGTTCATAATTACTGGGGAATACAGCTTTTTATAGATTTTTATGCACGCAATATTTTTGCTTAAAACATATCCAGTTGTATGGTTTTAATTAATGATTATTGGCCGCTTTCATGTGTTTAATGCCCCTATAGTTCTTCAATAAAATTAATTATAATAAAAATGAAGAAATTATTTGGATGGGTCTCCAATAACGGGATGCTGAATGAGCCACATTGCTTAATTTTATCTTATACTCCCTAAGTCACTATATATAAGGTCCTTTAAACCGAATTGTGTTATTTAAAAAAATGGTTAAAATTAATTAAAATAATAAATATGTAGAAAATATATATTTCAATTATGCCCTTATTTATAAATATGTAAGAAATTAAAGATACATCAGTAATAATGAGAAAAAAGATGAAAGAAAATGTATGGGGGGAAATGATGTGAGAATAAGGGGAATGAATCAATATTTTAATTAATGTAATACATGAAATTAATTGAGGATACAATAAGAAAAAATGTATTTATTATTCAGGTAAAATCAATGATGATCTTATAAAAAGGGACGATCCTATTCAAAAAAAGGACCTTATAACTCATTTTAACTGTTTTCTTTAGGCATATTTTTTAAATAAAAGAAAGGAAGGCTGGGATGATGAACCTGTACAGAGTAGACTAGTGTTTTTTAATATTTGGTAGGATGAACTAGACTTTCAAGGAAATTAAACCCATTCTCTCCCATGTTTAAGAGAAATGACCTTTACATTCTCTCTTATTTGCAGTGTTATCTCGTCTGGCCCGAGAACCGATGACCCGGTGAGAGAACCGGTACTGTTCGTGACCAGACCGGTGAGAGAACCGGACCGGACCGGTTTAGTAATTTTTTTTAATTTCTTTATAATTTTATATTAATAAGTCTAAAATCTTCACTCTCTCACCGGTTTGCTCCGGGGTTAGCTCCGGTTTGACTTCGATTTGACCTACTGACCCTTGACCCAGTATCCCGACCGGTTCACTGACCGGTCCCGGTTTAATAACCTTGATTATTTGGATGCTCATATTTTCTTACAAAATGGGAAACATAGACATTAACTAATGACTATTTTCTTTGATTTTTCTACTCATCTTGTTTTCTTTTGTGCTAAATACCGTTCAAACTGGACCAAATCAAATGGATACCCAACAATATAGTAAGAATGCTAATAGAAATTTGGAAGAAGATAAGCAGAGGGTTTCAAGAACTAGTGAAACTAGTGACCAAAGCATAAGGCATAATAGTAAGCTGTTAATGGCCTATTGACTATTGAGTCAAGTCTTTGAGGGGATTGCATATGCATGTGAAAGGTTGTACGTGATGGGGCCTAAGTTTAAAACATGATGTTGATGCTTCATGCCAATTGCTCTGTTACTTCTTTTCAACTCCTTTTGATTTATTGAGGGATTGATATAATAATTGCTATCTTTATTTTTGCATATACACTCGGTGCCCCAAGCTAGCCCTTTGTCACAAGGAACTTCACGAGAATGGACTTTCAAGCGGCGCCCCTATCACCTAGTGCAATACTACATTCACAAGTCTTGAATTTGAGATCATTGCTTAAGTTAGAACAACCCTACCAATTGATCTCGATCAAACCCCACTTGCTCTAATAGTAAGCTATTATTGGCCTATTGACTATTGAGTCAAGTCTATGAGGGAATTGCATGTGCATGTGAAAGGTTGTATGTGATGGGGCCTACGTTAAATACATGATGTTTATGCTTCATGCCAATTGCTCTGTTATTTCTTTGCAACTCCCTTTGATTTATTGTGGGGTTGATATAATAATTGCTACCTTTATTTTTGTGTATACACTTAGTATCCCAAGCTACCCCCTTGTCACTAGAAACTTCACAGGATGGACTAATTCAGATTTGAAGATTGACAAGACTATTTTTTCAAGTGGCGCCCCTATCACCTACTGCTACTACATTCACAAGTCCTAAATTTGAGATTATCGGTTAAGTTAGAACAACCCTACCAATTAATCTAGATCAAACCCCACTTACTCTAATAGTAAGCTGTTATTGCCCTATTGACTATTGAGTCAAGTCTTTGGGGGAATTGCATGTGCATGTGAATTGTAGTACGTGATGTTTACACTTCATGCCAATTGCTCTGTTATTTCTTTGCAACTTCATTTGATTTATTGTGGGGTTGATATAATAATTGCTACCTTTATTTTTGCATATACACTCAATATCCCAAGCTAGTCCCTTGTCACAGGAAACTTCACAGAATGGACTAATCCGGATTTGATGATTGACAAGACCATTTTTTCAAGCAACGCCCCTATCACATAATGCTAGCTAGTACATTCTCAAATCCCTAACTTGAGATCATTGGGTTTGGGGAGAGACGGTCGGTGGCATTGTGTGGCTTCGAATGGTAGCTTGTTGGGTGAGTTTCTGCGGCGGTGTTCGGAGTTGAGAGTGGTGGGTTCGAGGAGAGACTGGTTGAATCTGTAGCTTTTAATTTCCCTATAGGTGTTTTCATTGTACTGACAGAGAATGTGTTAATTCGCAAGACAATAGTGTTATTATTGGGACAGGTTTTGTTATTTGCCTCCCATCTTAAATTATGAATTTCCCCCAGGGCATTTCTTCGTTTTCCAAGAACGAAGTTGGTAAACAAGAAGATTAAGTTGTAAAATAAGAAGGTTATATTGTAAATGCTAAAATGGTAGTTGTAAATTTAACACCCACTTATTGATCTTAAAAGTTACCCTGGCCGTGTCCCGTTATGAAGGAAGTAAGATGTGAGACAAGATAAGAAAGGTGTTAAATAAAGATGTGATGTTGTTAATGTAGAAACGGTTGTTGTTAATGGCCCCCCCACTTGTTGCTTTCAGAGGTTACCCTCGGCATGTCCAACAATCATATACGTATACAATATTGAAAACAGGACATGCCGATGGTAACCTCTGAAAGCAACAAGTTGGGGGGCCATTAACAACAACCGTTTCTACATTAACAACATCACGTCTTTATTTAACATCTTTCTTATCTTGTCTCATGTCTTACTGCCTTCATTACGACACACGGCCAGGGTAACTTCTAAGATCAATAAGTGGGTGTTACATTTACAACTAACGTTTCAGCATTTACAATATAACCTTCTTATTTTACAACTTAATCTTCTTGTTTACCAACTTCGTTCTTGGAAAATGAAGAAATACCCGAGGGAAATTCATAATTTAAGCTAGGAGGCAAATAACAAAACCTGTCCCAATAATAATACTATTGTCTTGCGAATTAACACCTTCTCTGTCAATACAATGAAAACACCAGTAGGGAAATTAAAAGCAACAGATTCAGCCAATCTCTCCTTGAACCCACCACTCTCAACTTCGAACACCGCCGCAGAAACTCACCCAACAAGCCACCGTTTGAAGCCCCACAACGTTGCCAACCGTCTCTCCCCTAACCCACCACTCTCAACTCCAAACACCACCACCCAACCTTACCCAACAAGCCATCGTTCCCTCCAACCGTCCACTCCGCCAACGCCTCCACCGCTCTTCGATTTTTCCAACCTCGTTCAGATCCTCCTCTTCAATTAGGCACATTACTTCAGCCTTTTCACTTCCCTTTTTCTTTTAAACTGTCCAAGGGTAGTTGTGTCATTTTGTTTGAAATTTAAAATCTCATATTCCTACTCATACACTAATCAAGAATTTACCAATTTCACTACACCAAATAAGGATTTTCCTATTTCAAAGGTATTTTATAGCGACTTTCCCTTTTATTTATCCCCAAGGATACTTACTTCACTATTTTCGAACTACTATACTGGAGCATACACACACATGTGAAGTTGATCAAAGAGACTCATACAATGAGTTTAAGCCCGTTATTGCCTACCTCTTAATTGAAAAAAAAAATTGATTAGAAATAATAAATGTATCAAAAGAGATATAGCTGAGATAATTAAACTTATAAATACAATGGGAAAGAGGAGTTAATAATTGTAGAGAATATTTTGTATATAGTATCACGGTAAAATAACTATGTTTCTTTGAGGACACAAATCTAATAACAAAATTAATGACAAAGGAGTAAAATTGTACATGTGATTCATTTTTTTTAATTACATTCATATTTTCCCATTCATGTATCTGAAACATTATATGCAGTAATTTCTGTCCATATAAAAATATATGATTGAAAGTAGGCCTAAACTTCACTGAAAGGACGGAAATTTTCCTGGCCCACAACTTCTTTTATTGCTTAAAGAAATAGAAATTTCCATGAAGTCATGAAAGCTCTTGAGAAATTTACACTTAGGTCTCAAGAAAGATAAATCAATACTGCAACTCTCTTAAAATCTCAAAATTATTGACAAGCCCCAAGGAACATGAGGTGATGAGGGTGATATAATACAATTGTGAAATTACCACCTTCCCCCTCATAATAGACAAGGAAGGACATTGACATTTAGGTGTTTTAATTGATGAGTTAAGGCGTCTTGATTAACAAGTGTCACATCATTTATTAACAACTAATGTCAACATGCATAATGCAATTATTATTGACAACTAAACTAACCATATTAGAAAGTGTCACAACATTTATTAACAATTAATGTCAACTTGCACCACACACTTATTATTAGCAACTAACCTAACTATTTTGACCATTATCAAGGCATGTATTAACAGCTAATTAGTAAGGGTAGCTTGGTAATTTCAAAATTGCATCATATTATCCACAGGTCCATTGGTTGATCAGCATCCACATCAACCATGATTAACAAAAGACAAGTATAGAGACTAATGTCTATAAAAAAGGAAACAATACCAATAAAAAAAAACTACAAAAGCCTATTCAGAATCAAGTATAATTAAAAAAGATTGACTAATTGCTTTTTTTCCTTTTAAAAATAATAGAAATATATTAAATAGCAGTTTAACACAACAATGTTGGGAAAACGCTAGAAAATGAAAAGGATTTAGCATATTAAGAATATCCCCCCTTATAGCATATAATGATATACGTCAAAAATCCCTTCTTGACCATGGTAACGCACTTTGTATCATAGATATGACCTAACAAAACATCATGCATGACCTCTTTTCTGTTATAATGAAACATAAAATGTCACAGTATCAGTACACTACTTATAACCAAACCTCATTAATCAGTCAGCAAAATGCTCATGGCACAAATCCAAAAACATTAACTTATATAATGTGGTTCAGTACAAACTTGTATAATTACTTTACAAATATAAAGCATCATGAGATTGAGTTTGTCTCTTCATCTTCACAGTATCATCATAAAACCCCTGATTGGAGTAAAAGCAAGATATTTCTTTTTAAAAGTGAGTTCAATTTGGTGCGTGAATTACCATCGGTATCGTTAAAGACCCATAAAGATGATCTGACCATCAACAAAATTGAAGGTAAGCTAAACCTTTGGCAACATGATATTGATGGGTTCCTAAAATTCTTGGAGTCAAAGAATGACAATTAATTTCTATACACTAAACTGATGGAACATGCATCTTCTTGGGAATCAGATGCTAGATAACTCCATTCGATTCCAAAATATTGTTAACAGAATTTCCATAAATCTCTCAAGAAAAAAAAGTTAATATCATTGTTGATCCTTACAGTTTGAAGTAGTCGGACTGCTACAACTATATCCATCACTGCCTTGATAAGGGCAAGAATCCTCTCATTCAACTCTCTTAGTTTAGCACGATATTGCTCATTCTGCATTCAGGGGAAATGGGGTTTAATAAAATTTAGTTTTTGAATGGAGGAAAGCACTCACTGTTATTTTCACAAGCAAGGTGAATATAAAAAGAAACCATGAAGAACCTATACATCATATTTATTACTGTTCTTGAGTTCCTTCACTAACTTCTTCATTGATGCAGAGAGTCTCCCAATCTCCCCAAGCTAAGACAAGTTAGAACACACCATAAAGATGTTAAGAGACAGGAGAGGAAGGAGCCTTTTGCCGGTATGTACATATTAAAAGTATAGGAATAGATAGGGAAGCCACAAACCTCAACCAAGGTGCTACACACTAAGGAACCCATAATGAATAATTCAAGGAACAAACTCAAAACTTAGGGAAACATTTTGAGTTCTACCTGGTCGATGCCTGATCAGCCAAGCCACACAAATTTAAATACTCGTATCAATTAATTTTCAATTTCTTTTCTATGTTAAAAATTCTTCTGAGTATAAGAAGAGACGAAAAGCTTGCATAATAAATGCTTTGAAACTTTCTTACACAATTTACTTTCCAGTTTTCTCAACGCTGAAAAAAGAATAATATCCACACTAACAGAAATATATGATTTTCTTCATTTATTTAAGTCAAGACTTGGCCTAAAAGAAAAAGGAATTAAGAGAATGCAGATAAGGAAAAAGATTTAATCCATTTATATAAATTAAAAGGAGTAAATTATCCAAAGAAGAAAAACAAAAGGAGCGAATAAACGAAAAGCATAATTGTTCAGGATTAAAACGGATAATCTACCCTTGAATGGGAAAAAAAAACTTTGTGAGCCAAAGTAATTTCTCACACATTATGGGACAGAGAAATACTATATAGCAGAAGGACGAAACCTCGACTCATGTCACACTAGCATGATAACCATGGCAATTTACACTAGCCAGTAAATGATAATCATATGCGTTTTTGAAAATTTAGCCTTCTTGTAGCAATAAATCGTTGTCCATTAGTAACACTCTACAGTCTACATCTATTTCAAAAATGGAACAAAACCAAAGGCAACACAGCAAATTTTTAAGAATTTTATTCACCTTCAAAAAGGGACTTTACTTTTCATCTTTGCTGTAATTTGAACAAGCTTGGAGCAGGAAACAGCTGCATTGCAGAAACCAAATACATCCTTGTCAAAAAAAAAAAAAAAACAGAGAAAGAAAAAAATACTCCCAACTTAAATCTCAACCAATTAAGGACAAGACCTTTTGCATCCCTTGGAAACCAACGAATATGACTTTAACATCAACAAAAGTTGCAGGAAATGATATATTGATGGATTCTAAAAGCTGTTTGGAGTGAATTAAAATGATGTTAATCAATTTCTAAAGACTAAGTTGACAGAACACACATCTTCAATGTTACATATACCTTACTTCATTTACTTCTTAAACACTGACTTATTTGTTAGTGCAAGTTGATGGCTAGAGAGGTAGGTGAAAAAGAAAATGTACATATTTATTACTGTCATTGAGTTCCTTCTCTGACTTCTTCATTGATGCAAAGAATCCTCCAAGCTTCCCCAGTCAACTCAGAGTGCTCTTTGTTCTGTAGATGCACAAAAAGAGTGTGTGCGCGCACGTGAGAGAGAGAGAGAGACGTTTAGTCAATGAAAGTTTTGCAAGAATTATAATTCAAGGAACATTGAGTCCTACCTGATAGATGCCTGATCTTCCAACCCCCACAAATTGATTTACAAACCAAAAAAAGTTGACAGAGCTCTACATTTTTGTACTGGAAAAAGCATAACAAGGCAATAATGACGAACAAAATTAAGGGAAGGGGAGTTCCATGTGGAGCTAGATTTATCAGATCAGATCATGCAAGGGGTGATGGCTCTCAAGAATATTAAAATATCAATTAATTTGCGACTTCTTTTTTATGTATTGGAATTCCTCTTCAAGTCTAAGAAGAGACCTATACTTTGCAAAGTAATTTTTTTGAAACTTGCCCAAGTATTTGTTTTCTGATTCTTTTAACTGCAGAAGCAAAGAATAATATTCACACCAGTAGAAATATCATATTCTATTCATTTAAACCAGATACGCAAGTGTAATAGAAAAACTTAAGTTAACTTAATAGTAGTCACAATGGGAGGCACCTGATATTAGAGGAAGTGACAAATCCAAGGGCGCCAATCCCCAATTCAAGCAGCCTAACTGCTACAATGTCCATATATCGCTGCTTTGATAATTGCTTGGTATTGCTCATTCTGCATTCATGGAAAATGGACTTAATTAAAATTAGATTTAACACCAACGATAACATGTTACTGTGCGCAGGTGAAAATTAAAATTAAAAAAAAAGAAACTATGAAGAAACTATACATACATCATATTTATTACAGTTATTGAGTTCCTTCTCTAACTTTTTCATCAATGGAAAGAGTTTTCCAAGCTCCCCAATCAACTCAATACTTTCTTTGTTCTGTAGATGTACAAAAAGAGTGTGTGTTTGTGTGTGTGTAACTCGTTTCATCAGTGGAAGTTGTGCCAGAATTGTGATTCAAGGAACCAACTTAAAACTTAAGGAAACATTTTCAGTCCTGCCTGATAGATTCATCAGAGCATAAATTAACAAAGCATTGCATTTTTGGACTGCAAAAAAGAACAAATATTTGTTTTCTGATTCTTTCAACTGCAGAAGCAAATAATAATATGCACATTAGTAATTAAGAGGATGAAGATAAGTATGATGACATTTTTAAAAAGTTCATTTAGATAAACTACAAGGAGTAAACTGCTCAAAGAAGCAAAACAAAAAGAATAAATAAATGTTTCATGATAAAACTGAAAAATTTAATCTTGAATAGACAAAAAACTGTGAGCCAAAATGGTTGAATATTTGTCAACATTCACAGCAATAGCATGTTGCCATGGTTGCATTCAATGTACTCATTCTTTATGTTAATCAAAGATGCATAACAAAATTTAATGAGGCCAATAATTTTACTTCATAATTGTACCAATATATCCTTATCCAGTAGTGACACTATAATTCTATCCCAGACAATGAAAGGAAAGTTTTAATGCAAATAACCAACTGCCTTCAGTTCCAAACAACAAAAACACACTAGAAAAATGCTACACCTCTGTATCAAAATTTTGAAATCAATGAATGTATTTTTGATAAATATCAAGTGAAAATTTGTGAATAGAAATCAGAAGCACAATAAGTGAAAACTATACCAAGTCTCAATCAACGTATGCTAACAAAGCAAAAATTTCCTAATTAATTAATGCCATCACTTCAAAAAAAAAAAAAAAACTCAATGTAATTCAGAGAAAGAGAAAATGGAGAACAGGGGATCAAAGCATATTAATAAAATTATATATATATATATATATATAAGTAACCATTTTTGTTTAAAAGAAAGAACGGTGTTTTTTCTCAAAGGCTAACAAAATTTTTCATCGCCCACATCAAATTGAAACATCAATTAATTCATTACCTCATGAATTTTCAACCACACGTGCCCTTTTGCTTTTTTTCTTTAAAAAAAAGAGATTTGTCTTGGGGGAACATATTTAAGAATGAAATAAATGACAGCCAACAGAAGTAAGCAGTGCAATAATAATCATCAAAATCTATACAATATAGCAAAAAAAAAAAATCAGAACCACAAATTCACTACCATGACATAAATTTGAGACATATTTCCCAAATGGGTCCCATAGAAAATATAAGGCATGATCATCGAACAAGGAAGCAGAAATATTACGCACCAACCACTTTGTTCTCTTTAAAAATTTTCATACGCTGTATCTGTAAAATTTTCATACGCTTATTATATATACAGCATAATCATCCTAATTATTCCAGTATGCTATTTAATTCTTTGCCTTAATGATCTAATCATTTATTCCAATGCTGCAACTATTTACATTATATTAATGTTTTCATATATTGTTGCAGGTTGTGCTGTATCAGATTATGTCAAAGAACAAGTTGCACTTAAAGCAATTGATTTGTTGCTTAGGGACAATGGGAAGAGCCTCAATGACTATCCTAGCCTCCCAATTCCTGATGAAACATCAACCATTGATGTCACAAATAATCTGATTCTACAAGAATTAAGCTATGATCGAATTGCTCTTCAATTTAAAGCTACACGATTGGCAAATTCTCTTACTGATGAATAGAAAAATATATTCGATCATGTTATGAGCTCATTAGATTCACCTACTGGAGGCTTCTTCTTTGTTCATGGTTATGATGGCACAGAGAAAACATTCTTGTGGAATGAATTGACATCTACATTACGTGGAAAAGGACAAATTGTATTGATAGTTGCATCAAGTGGCATTGCAGCAATTTTACTTCATTCACGCTTTACAATTCCTATACAAATAACTGAGCAATCAATGTGCTCAATTAGACAAAACTCTACACTAGCGAACTTAATTGTTAGCACAAAGTTAATCATATGGGATGAAGCTCCAATGGTGCAGCGATATTGCATTGAAGCATTTGACCATTCTTTAAAGGATATTATGCATTCTGATTTACCATTTGGTAGGAAATGCATTCTTATGGGTGGGGATTTCTGGCAAATACTTCCAGTAATACCAAAAGGCAAAAGGGCTACAATTGTTAGTGCATGTATTAGCTCTTCTATATTATGGGATCATTGCACCATCTTCAATTTGACAAAAAACATGAGGTTGGCTACTGGATCTTCAAGTACTGACATCAACCAATTAGAGTGGTTTAGTGAGTGGCTTCTAGATGTGGGCGATGGTAAGATAGGTGAATAACATGATAGTGTGTATAGTATTGAAATTCCAGATCAATTTCTACTACCAGAATCTGCAAATCCAATTGAGGCTATTGTTTCGTCTACATATGCAAATCTAGAAGATAACCTTTTCAACAATGACTACTTCAATGACAGAGTAATACTAGCACCTACCATACAAGCAATGAATACGATTAACGAGTACATGTGTTCTTTATTGCCTAGTGATGCTCATGAATTCCTAAGTTGCGACTCTGTGTGTAAATCTATAGATGACAGCAACAACTTTGACAATTTGTACACAACAGAGTTCTTGAACACTATTAATAGCTCAGGTTTGCCACCTCACAAGCTTCTATTAAAGGTAGGAGCTCCTGTTATGCTATTAAGGAATATAGATCAAGCATCAGGCTTATGCAATGGAACTCAGCTACGTATCTCTAAGCTTGGAAAGAATGTCATTGAAGCAATTACATTGAATGGTTCAAACCCAAATCAAAAGGTGTTAATTCATAAGATGGACATGAACCCTTCTGAAAGTAGATGGCCATTTCACATGAGAAGGAGCCAATTAATTTGAGCTTTGTAATGACTATCAACAAAAGTTAAGGCCAATCTCTTCGTCACGTTGGGGTATATCTTTCAAAGCCAGTATTCACACATGGGCAATTATATGTTGCATTATCAAAGGTTAGAAGCATGGATGGTTTGAAATTATATGTCGCTACTAATACAGATGGTACGAGTAGGACCACATCAAATGTGGTGTACAAGAAAATGTTTAGGAATTTACATAGTTGATTGTATTTCCATTGTAGTATTTACTGTGTCATTGTGTTTTTTTTCGCCTATTTCAATTTGTAATTGAAGACAGCATGTACTTTCCCTTTGTTGACCACTCGTATGTTAAGTTCTTTCCCCGCCAATGTGCTTTTATGTTATGTAGTAGTCAACTTTTATTTTACCCTTTACAAAGAATCCTGCAAATTTGGTGTGCAATATTTACGACTTCATATAAATCCAAGCAGGTTTAATAGGCTTATGGAAAGAATGTGAAATAATCATATTGTTCAATAACTTGTACTGCAGGACATAAAATTCCACTAATAGATTATTTGCATGGTGATCGTCTTACTAGATGTCTTCAAATGATGGCTTGGAACAATTTGCACCGGTAACATAAAGTGAATGCGTGAATAAAACTTATATGTAATAGATGATAGTATAAAATGATGATTATTTTTTTGGCATAAACATATGGGGGAGTTCATGCTAGGTTGGCCGAAAAACAAAACCCAGAGGAAGCATCACTTATGATCTAAGCAAATGAAACGCAAAAACGAGATATGAATTGTCCCAAAATTTGGTTTAGTAAGACAAAGCAATAGCAATAGTATTTACCTTTGTATAGATTGATCTAGGCCACCCTCCCCTGTTGCGAACCACGACGATAGTGGGTGGTTTCTAGAAGAAATGGTTGGAGAGAGACTAGTGTTTCAATTGGGACAAATCTTTTACCCATAAAGAGTGGTGATGGGGGAGCCCACCTAGATTCAACATTTTATGGGAATGAACTTGGAATGGGTAAATCGGTTGGAGGTCGAAGTGAGTACCATAACAAGTTTGATCAAAAAGTGGCGTCATACCTGGGTCCTGAAGGAGGGGGAATCTTGGGCATCTCGTCTGAATATGCGATTCAGTGAACAACGGTCCTCCCCCAAAAGCCACTTCGCCGGAATTGCTTTTTTTTTCCTTTGCTAAATCGCCGGAATTGCTGAAAGAAAGGGTTGGGATGGAGACCGAGTGGGTTGGCAAGGAAGAGGGAGGGAGAAAAGAAAGAGTTACAATGGAGATCAGTGAGTTGGCAAACAATTACTTGTTTTGGTTGATGAGGTGGCGAGCTTTGGGTGCCACGTGTGCATATCAGTTAAACTTAACAGTCAAAATGGACAGAGGGGCAAAACTTTTACAATTTTTTAATTTTTAGGCTGAAATTGCCCCCTAAAAAACTTCCTAATATTTATAGCTCTTATGAGAAAACTTTCGAAACAAAAATATCATTCAATCCTTAATATTTTATAAAACTATTATCATAATATTTTATATATTAAAAATTTTTAAACTTTTTGGATATTGCAATTATGAGTTGTTAAGGTCAAATTTTACCATTTTGTATTTATTTAATTATTTATTTATTTTTATACTAATATTATAAATAACTAAATTTAAATTATCCATTTTTTTATTTGATGATGATTATCGGATTCTAAATAAAAGGAAAAGAGAAAAATGAGAAATTCTAGAACCCTTGCTTTTTTGTCTTGAAAGTTTTCATATAAAAGCAGTCGCTATCTGAAATTTTTTGTAAGTTCAATACGACGCCAAAAAATGTTAAAATAAGCGTGTGTTCGGATGCAACCGAAAAAGCCCCTTTTTTGTGAAAACCGTGGTTTTATAAAAATTCTACCGAACACCCATGAAAATGTCACAATCCCTTTTTAGTCAAAACCTTGGTTTTGGGGGTCAAAACCAAGGTTTTGGCATAATCTATTCTTTTCCTCTTTTTTCATATGGGCCCCACGCCATTCTCCCTCTCTCATCTTTTTTTTTTTTTTAATTTCGATGTTCCCTTGTTCGCTCTCATCTGTTTTTTTTTTAATTTTAAAATTTTTGTGTTCCCTCCTATTTTTAATATAAGATATATTTATCTAATTTAATTATATTAGAAAAATTATTTAAATTAATTAAAATTATATATAGACAAATTTATTTCATTTTTTGTATTAATTATGAAATTTAATATTAAATAATGGGTTAAGATGTATCATTTTTAATGCCGTCAGGGGTTTTCTTCTTTTATAATTTAACGCCGTTAGGTCAAATTTAACGTTTTTGTTAAATTTGCATCATTTTTAATTGTTTCTTATTATTTTTGCATCTTCCAGAACTTATTTATATCAGACGGCCCTCAGAAAAAACTTAACTGTTAAATTTGGACCTTAACCCATAAATAATACATAAAATATAATTTTAGAAACTAGGCAGGAGTGGTAAAAAAAACAGAAATTAAAGACACGGACACACTTGCAAAAATCAAAATCATTCCAAAGAATTTAATGAAGAATAATAATATATATATCTTTAGACACTAGGCAGGAGTGCTAAAAAAACAGAAATTAAAGATACGGACACATTTGCAAAAATCAAAACCATTCCAAAGAATTTAATGAAGAATAATACAGTGGGTTTGGCAAGAGATAACCCAGGTTGTCAAAGGAGATGAAAATTAATATAGTGTACGCCTTCAATATGTACGTTTGATCTAATTTTGTAATTTACTACATAATTGACTAATGTTATAATTTTATAATTTTTGCATCTATTTTTTTATATTACATAATTGAAAAATGTTATAATTTAAAAATTTTTGGACAAATTTATTTCATTTATTGTAATTATTATGCAATTTAATGTCAAACAATACTTAAAATATAATCTTATCCTTTATATGTAATTATCATAAAAGTTAATGTCCTTTTTAGTCATTTGACCATGAAAAAAGCTATTCTGATAAAATCATCCAAACACTCTCATTTTATCAAAATCACTTTTTCCCATAATCTATTTTCTTATAATCTATTCTGCAAAAGCTATTCTCTCCAGAATCTATTCTCCAAAAGCTAATAAGAACACACCCTAAGAATAGTATCACTTCACTCTAACAATAGCCAAATAAACTGATATCTCACATCCAACTTTATTCCATGTATAATTTCATAGGGGTCTGACTTTGGTTTTTTTTTTTTTTTTTTTTGAGGTCATTTTAGCCTGGGAGGTTTTTGCGAAAAAGCAATATATCACCCTAGAAGTGTTAGACAAAAGGATCAACGTTGTTTAAATTCAAGCGTAAAATAATCGGAAAAAAAAAAAAGGGCATGGAAGAAGGCTGAAGATGCAAACTAAAGTATGTGATATTTTTTATTCTAATTATTTAGTCATATACTATTATAAAGTCTCCATCATTGAGGAGCTAATAATGATATGTAGAAGAATTGACAAGTTACGAAGTCCATTTGGATCCATATCAATAATATTCGAGTCCCAAAATAATTATACACACATGGGCAAATTAAATGGGCCTTTGTTTTTTCATATCAGGCTTAAATGATATAAGAGAGTAGAGAGGACGATATGAATACTACTTATAGTACAAGGTTAAACTTAAATTCAATTATCTGAGTAAATTACCATTTTATATCCTGAAAGCCCATAAATATAATTTTATCATTTACAAAGTTGAAGGTCAGCAAAAATTGCAAAAAAGATTATATTTTGATGGATTAATTTTGAAAATTGTTTGGAGTAAAATGAGGTTAATCAATTTCTAAATACTAAATCTACAGAACATGCATCTTCCAAGGACTTTTGATGCTATACATATAGCTTACTTCGCTTGCTTCTTAAACATTGTCAATAATTAATACCCAAGAAAAATTATCAAGAACTTGACTTATTTGTTAGTGCAAGTTGATAGTTGAGATACACAAATAAGGAAGTACAAGCAATAGAATAGCACAAGATAAGTTAATAACTACATAGTCATAATGGCAGGAATGTGATATTAGCGAAGTGACAAATCCAAAGGCTTGAAGCAGTCCTTCTGCTGCAACTACTTCAATGATCGATAATCTGACACATAATTTAACACCATATGCATCATATTACTGTCACAATTAAAAGAAACTATGAAGAACCCATACAACATATTTAATACTGTTATTGAGTTCATTCTCTAACTTCTTCATTGATAGAGAGAGTCTCCCAAACTCCTCAAGCTGAGAGAAGGTTTAGAACACACCATAAAGATAGTAACAGAGAGCAGAGGAAGGAGTCTTTACTCGTATGAAAATATTTAGAGTATAGAAAATAGAAAGGGAAGCCATAAACCTCAACCATGGTACTACACACTACGGAACCCATCCAACAAAAAAGCGATATTCAACCTAATAACTCAGTATGTTCTTTGTTATGTGGTTGCACACAAAAAGTTTACATGTATAACTCAAATATTGGCTGAAAGTTTCACATCAATAATGCATTTTTGGATTGGAAATATCATAAGAATGAGGAACAAAATGAAGAGAGAGTATATTAAAAATCGTATTTAGCTTTTAATCTAATAATTGAGACACCTCGCATTACCACTTGATTTTTCTCATTAATCATAATTTAATAATGGCTACTCATATGAAAAATCAAGATTAGTGATTTTAAAACCCAATACTAAATACAATTAATAAATTCGCATTTAATTAACCAATACAAATACAAGACATCATTGATCCACTAATCAAGCCACTTTGAAATTAAGATAAAATGTTCACAAAATCATCAATTCAATGATTAATCAGCACAAAAAAATGATAATTAAGCTAATTAAATACAATGACAAGTATCTAACAAAGGTTTAAGCTATGTCTAACCTTCAAATACAACAAAATAAATTAATTGACATTATAAAATTCATCCTAAAACCTAAGAATCACAAATAAAATATAGATATAAAGAAATGGGTGAGTAAAAACAGCCAAACTCCAAGTTCATGTCATTGCGAATTTGCTACAAAAGATTGAGAGACTTTGTCACTACCAGCCATCAAAATAACATCAAGCAAACCAACAATATGATTCGAAAACCCAGCCATAGAAAACCACCAACAGAGAATAGAATCAATAATGAAGAAGGAAACGATTGGTGAGTGACAGTTGAAAAGCAACAGAGGAGGCCACAGTTTGGAGAAGGAAAGAACTCGTCGGAAAAAAAGGAACTGGAGGATTGGAAGTCAGAGATGGCGAGGAGGCTGACTCTGACGAAGGTTGTCGGTGGTGAGGAATAAGGTGGTTCCGCTGCTCTGTTTCAAGGGCTCTCACGGCGCTGATCTTGCGACTCCCACTCCACTAGTTCGCCGGCGACGATTCTCGGTGAAGAACGAAGGTCCGATGTTATTGGTTCTCCGAGCTCTCCCTCGTGTCGTTTCTGAGCTGTTTTCCGACAGAGGTCAACCGGCAGTGTGCTCTGGTTCAAATCTGTCACTGAAACTCTTCTTCTTCTTAGGTAGCCGGCGCTGCTGTGCCTTCTGGTCTGAGAAGCTAGCCGATGGACGACGGAGGTGAGTGGCGGTAATGGAACGAGGAAAAGTCGCGGTGAGCCAAAGTGGTTGATCTGTCGACATTCTGGACATATTTTGTTCATGAACAATATGAAACCAGAAGACCAATTTCTGCTCTGGTTGCATTCAGTGTACTCATCTTTTATGCTTATCAAGACTGCAAAACAAAATCAAAGCACAATTCTGTTGCAAAAGAATCATTGCAACAAAGGAAAAGGAAACTTGTACATCTATTGAACTCATACAAGAGGTGTGTAATTTCACACACACTGGAAAGAATAAGCACAAAGGTATCTCACATTATGGGAAAGAGCAATAGAATATAGCAGAAGGATGAAACATTGACTCAGGTCACACGAGCATGATAACCACGGAAATTTACAAACACTAGCAAGTAAATGGTAATCATAGGCGTGTTTGAAAATTTAGCCTTCTTGTAGCAATAAATCGCTGTCCATGAGTAATACTCCACAGTCTACATCTATTTCAAAAATGGAAAGAAACCAAAGGCAACACAGTAAATTTTTTAAGAATTTTATTCACCATCAACAAAGGATTTTACTTTTCATCTTTGCTGTAATTTGAACAAGCTTGGAGCAGGAAACAGGCAGAAACCAAATACATTCTTGTCAACACAAAAAAAAAAAAAAAAAAAAAAACAAGAAGAAGAAGAAGAAGATAGAAATACTCCCAACTTAAATCTCAACCAATTAAGGACAAGACCATTTGCATCCCTTGAAAACCAACGAATATGATTTTAACATCAACAAAACTTGCAGGAAACAATATATTGGTGGATTATAAAAGTAGTTTGGCGTAATTAAAATGATGTTAATCAATTTCTAAAGACTAAATTGACAAAACACACATCTTCAATGTTATATATACCTTATTTCATTACTTCTTAAACATTGACTTATTTGTTACTGCAAGTTGATGGCTAGAGAGGTAGGTGAAAAAGAAACTATACATATTTATTACTGTTATTGAGTTCCTCCTCTGACTTGTTCATTGATACAAAGAGTCTTCTAAGCTCTCCAGTCAGGTCAAAGCGCTCTTTGTTCTGTAGATGTACAAAAAGAGTTGTACGTGAGAGAGAGAGAGAGAGAAGTTTAGTCAATGAAAGTTTTGCAAGAATTATAATTCAAGGAACATTGAGTCCTACCTCATAGATGCCTGATCTTCCAACCCCAACCCCCACAAATTGATTTACAAACAAAAAAGTTGACAGAGCAATGCATTTTTGTACTGGAAAAAGCATAACAAGGTAAGAATGAGGAACAAAATTAAGGGAAGGGCAGTTCCGGTTGGAGCTAGATTTATCAGATCAGATCATGCAAGCAGTGACTTAGCAGAGTAATTTTTTTTGAACTTGCTCTAAGTATTTGATTTCTGATTCTCTTAACTGCAGAAGCAAAGAATAATATTCATGCAGGAAGAAATATCAGATTCTATTCATTTAAGAAAATTAAGACCTAACCTAGAGGAAAAGGGAATTAATTAAGAGGATGAAGATAAGTAAGAAGACATTTTTGAAAAATCCATTTAAATAAACTACAAGAAGTAAACTCACTCAAAGAAGAAAAACAAAAGGAATAAATAAATGCATAGACTAATTATTTCAGGATAAAACGGAGTAATTTAACCTTGAGTAGATGAAAAACTTTGCCAGCCAAAATGGTTGATTTGTCAACATTCTCTGTACCACCAGGTTGCCCTGCATATTATGTTCCTAATTTCAGCCTTGTTCAAAAAATAAAAACAGAATGAGGACAATAATTTTACTTCATAACTGAAGTGATATATCCTTATTGGTTACCAATGAAAAGAAAGGAAACACAGTAAATTTTACTTATTCACCAAAGAATGAAGATTTTACATTTTCAGCTACATTATTTTAATTTCTCCATCCCAACACAGACACTTGGCATGAATAAAATGGTTGAGGGCAAATAATCAACCACTTTGATCAGTTCCAACAACAAAATTTTGAAATCTTCTTTTGTTTTTTTTTTTTGGACTGAGAAAAATTTCAAGATCACTGAATGTTTGTTTGATAAGTATTAAGTGAAAATTTGTGAATAGAAGTCACAGGCCTAAAAATGATTAGCACAAACTATACCATGTCACAATCTACGTATCCAAACAATATTTACCGCTAGGTAAGTAATAACATTATCAAGAGCTTCGCTTATTAGTCGGTTCAAGTTAACTTAATAGTAGTCACAATGGTAGGCACCTGATATTAGAGGAAGTGACAAATCCAAAGGCTCCAATTCCCAATTCAAGCAGCCCAACTGCAACAAATTCCATAGGTATTGCTCATTCTGCATTCATGGAAAATGGGGTTAATTAAACTTAGATTTAACACCAATGAAACCATGTTACTGTGCCAGGGCGGGAAAAAAAAAAGAAACTATGAAGAACATATACATACATCATATTTAATACTGTTATTGAGTTCCTTCTCTAACTTTTTCATTGAGGCAGAGAGTCTTCCAAGCTCCCTGATCTACTCAGTAGTTTCTTTGTTCTGTATATGTACAAAAAGAGTGTATGTGTGTGTGTGTAACTCGTTTACTCAGTGGAAGTTTTGCCAGAATTGTGATTCAAGGAACCAACTTAAAACTTGAGGAAACATTTCCAATCCTGCCCGATAGATTCATCAGAGCATAAATTAACAGAGCAATGCATTTTTGGACTGGAAAAAAGAGCAAATATTTGTTTTCTGATTCTTTCAACTGCAGAAGCAAATAATAATATATACACTAGTAATTAAGTGGATGAAGATAAGTATGATGACATTTTTAAAAAGTCCATTTAGATGAACTGCAAGGAGTAAACTACTCAAAAAAGCAAAACAAAAAGAATAAATAAATGCACAGAATAATTATTTCAGGATAAAACTAAAAAATTTAACCTTAAATAGACAAAACACTTTGCGAGCCAAAATGGTTGAATATTTGTCAACATTCACAGCATTATCAAATTGCCCTGGTAGCATTCAATGTACTCATTCTTTATGTTAATCAAAGATGCATAACAAAATTTAATAAGGCCAATAATTTTACCTCATAATTGCAGCAATATATCCTTACCCAATAGTGACACTATAATTCTATCTCAGACAATGAAATGAAAATTTTAATGCAAATAACCAACTGCCTTTAGTTCGAAACGACAAAAACACACTAGAAAAATGCTCCACCTCTGTATCACAATTTTGAAATCATTGAATGTATTTTTGATAAATATCAAGTGAAAATTTGTGAATAGAAATCGGAAGCACAATAAGTGAAAACTATACCAAGTCATAATCAACATATGCAAACAATATTTACTACTAGGTGAGTGATAATAGTCGAGTTCTCTAAACAGAAATTTCCTAATTAATTAATGCCATCACTCAAAAAAAAAACTCAGAATGTAACTAGGAGAAAGAGAAAATGAAGAACAGGGATCAGAGCATATTAATAAAATTATATATATATATATATATATATATAAGTAACCATTTTTGTTTAAAATCCTCAAAGGATAACAAAATTTTTCATTGCCCACATCAAATTGAAACACCAATTAATTCATTACCTCATCAATTTTCGGCCACATGTGCCCTTTTGCTTTTTATTTTTTATTTTTTTTTTATTTTTTTTTTTTAAAGAGATTTGCATTGGGGGAACATATTTAAGAAAATAATAAATGACAATAATCAATAAAATCTATACAATATTGCAAAAAAAAAAAAAATCAGAACCACAAATTCACTACCATGACATAAATTTGAGACATATTTCCCAAACGGGTCCCATAGAAAATATGAGGCATGATCATTGGACTAGGGAGCAGACATATGAATCAAGCAATAGAATATTATTTATATATATATATATATATTACGCACCAACCACTTTGTTCTTTAAAAATTTTCAGGTCCTTTTGTGTAAAATTTAAGAATAAGAAGTAAGAGATACCTGTAAAAATATGAAAGGAAGTGTATTAGTGAGAGAGGTCTTTTTGTTTGATAATGCGTAGAAATTTGAGTTGCAAAGGGTGATAGATGAAGTAATCATATCATGAGATTCTTGAAATTAACAGTAACCAACTCCATGGGAGAAGGTTGAGAGACACCAGAATTCTTAAGTTGCTTTGGGGGACGGATTCCATCTTCAACCCAAATATCTGCAACCCTCTTTCTCTTTTGACCTGGCTCCGAGTAATATATTAGGTGTGCTCCACATGCTTTTGCAGGGACTTTGCAATATTCTTCCTCCTCCTCATCCCAATATTTCAGAAAGAATTCACATGGAATCTTACCATCATTACCTATCCGATCAACATAGGAGCCCCTTTCCACAGGCCATAGCAACACATGATCCTGATTCAATGCAGGATAACATAACATGCGAGAACTATGCATCCCGAAGTATTTGCGGTAAACACGATCATAAGAGAAATAACAACGAACTTCTTCTAATTCCTTTGAGGCGAGATGAGGAGCTATGTAGCAAATAAATAAATAATATGATCGTCCAGGATTGCAAGTAAATTCGGTTGCATTGAAAGCCTCTGTCATAGGTTTATATTCCATCCACTCTGGAACTCTACTTCCTGGGTAACAAGTTATAGGAGGACAAAGATCATAAGGAGACCGTCCACCTGCTTTTGCCATTGAGGAAAGAGTTAATTCCTGAATATAGCAAAGTGAACGCTCATTCAATTTTTCACAGTTACGGAAGTCCAAGACACGTGGCCTCTGAACTAGAGAGTCAGAGGATACAGTCTCCAATAATGTGCATTCGTTGGCATGTAATTGCATAAGGGAGGGAGGAAGTCCAAGTATATACTTAAGACTTTAATTTGCACCTATTCAGGTTAATGTATTTCAACTTTGAAAGATTATGGACGCAAGCTGGCAATGTCTCCACAGCAGAGTCAGTCAATGATAAAGATTCTAACCTTGTCAAGGCCTTGATATTGTCAGGGATTTCTGACAAGCAACTCCACCCATCCAAACATAGGTCTGTTAAATTACGCCAACCATCAAAAAGGGAGCTTAGCTGCTCTATGTCAATTACTTGCTTGAGATTGGAAACTTTAAACACCTCAAGATTTGTAAAGCGACGCAGCTCAACTATTGAAAGACTCCCTACTATACCATCAATAATTGCAATTTCAGTAAGTTCTGTGGGACCTATTGGCAAATTCAATATTTTCACTTCAGTTTGTCGAAGAAATATTCCCCTCAATTTTTTTGATGACAAACGTAATTTCTCGAGGCAACAAGAGTCAGCACGAAGGTCAGAGAAAGACTCTAAAAGTCAACCCCCGTTTCCATTTCGATAATCAAAGAGTAATAAAGACGGAATTCAATGGGCATACAGAAAAGTACAATTATACTGATAAAAATATTCTTTTACAATCCCAACGTCGTTCGTTTACAATTCCGATATTGTTCGTCGGTGGAAACAGAAAATACAGCGGAAGTTTTAATATTTACAAATTATCCAAAATACTAAGGCATAGACTAAAGCATAACCACGTTCATATCCTCGCCTCGAGACACGTGCCACTCACTTTTCGGCGTCAACGTCTTTGCCCTTTGGCCCACTAGTACCCGCTGAGGTGTTTATTTAAAAATAGGGTGAGATTCCGAAGAATCTCCGTAGAGACATAATATCGTTCATAGAAAATGCGAAAAGTAAATATGACATGCGCCAAGGTATGCAGAAATTAATGAACAATATAAACACATCATTGTCATGTATACATGAGTAGGGCCCAACCCCACAATCTACACCGGTTAGACTTCTGCCAACTCCCAGTGTAAGTGCACCTCTGGCACTTACAGCCTCTCTCTAGGCAAATCATGTTATTAATAAAGTGCATTTACAAAACAATGGCATCCACACAATCACATAACTTATGGCATAGTGTATGAAGAATAATGTCCCTACCTCAAAGCTTTATAATCCTCTTTTAAATGTGCCTCGAAGAATGTGTCGTATCTGGCCTCCAAATCAGTCCTAAAATATTAAATGTACCAGAAATAGGTCATAACCTATCCAAGTATCATTTTATATTCTTCCATAGTGTTTATTGTGGTTATATTAGTCTATGGTGAAAATTTACAAAATGGGGTTTTGTGTTTTAGCTCCCAAAACTTGTACTTTTCCATTTCTAATCCTTGATTAACTTATTTAAACACTTCTTAATCATGATTTAAAGAAATTTGGGCAGCATAACCCCTTAGGATTAGGACTTTCCAAATTTACAAACTTAACAAAATAACCAAATCCAACCATAATCATCAACAACAACCACATCTAACATAATCTTAGGATTTGTGAAGTTACCTTCTTGAGTTCTTTTCCTTTCTCTAGAAGTCCTCCTCTCTCTTTCTCTTTGGGCTCAAGATTTGCTTGCTAAACCATAAATTTTATGGAAAGGAAGAGATTAGAGAAGAGGTTTATGGAAGATTAGAAGAAGAAACCTTAAGAAATCATAACTTACCTTAGTCTTTCTCCTCTTCCTTCTCTCTTAGAGCATAAAGCTTTCTCAAACTCTTTCTTTCTCTCCTTTCCTTGGCTTGAGCGAAAATGGGCAAGAAAGATGAAGCCAAGCTTCATAAAATATCTTGTCATCTTTATTCCTAGCCCTTGATCTAACCAATAGTTGAGATTCTTCCACCTCTCATGTACACCATCCCTCCAACCATGCCTCCCACCATACTCTCTCATTATGACCACCATGCATATGACTTTCACCTAGTGTGCACTCCAACTTTGCCATCATTGAGTTGTGCATGTAGTTTTGTCAACATCACCTTCATCTTGCTTCTTGGATTACACTTTCCCTCTTCTTTATGCCATACCTTCTCATTATGACCACCATGCACATGCCTTCACTTAGAGTGCACTCTACCTTTGTCATCATTGAGAGATTCATGTAGCCTTTGACTTGCTTGCTTCATTTGATTTCCATTAGATTGGAACCAATTTTCCTTCTCCCTTGGTTGGCCAAAAACGTGCTCCCTCTTATGCTCCAATTAAATCAAGTGTTCCTTCCATTTACTCAAGTCAATTGGTACAAAAGTTGGCCACCTAACCTTATGACATAAGTAAGGACTTATGACACAACAATTATCTTCATCATCTTTCATGTGGTGTTGACACTTGGTCTCATTGGATTTTGACACTTGTCTTCTCCACCTTCATCCCTAAATTTCTAAAATAATTAAGAGAAAAAGGAAGATTACTTTATTTCTCAAATTTTCGGAATAATGCCAATTCTAGTAGATTTTCTGCCTTAACTTTGAAATATCATAACTAATTTTGTAGACATAGTTTCGAGGCGATTCCAAAGCCTATAGAACCCTCATTGAGTCTAGTTTCAAGGAAAAATATGGAATTTTACTGGAAATGATCATATTATTCCCAGATTTTTAATCTTTGATCGCTGCTCCAGAAACTTTCCAGATTTTCTGGATTAAATTAAAAAATTCATATATTTTTGTACATAGCTTCAATTGAGTCATATGACCTATCAAATTAAAGCTTAGGATGTCTACTTTCACCCTGTAAAATTTCATAATTTTTTGTCATCATTTGGTCTTCCAAAACTATATGAAAATCTCACTGCCTCGCAGGCGATTTCACTGAAAACACTATTCAACTTTCAACTTTCAATATTTAATTCTTTTGGCCTTAAATATTCACCATTTCATTTAATATATATAATAATTACAATATATTCTTGGTGAATTAAATTTGGGATGTTACACTAAATGAGTCGCACTTTCAATACTCTCTAATTTTGAGCAACCAGATAATCCATTTTAATAATTCTGGGGAGAGATAAAATAGATGGATGAATACTCCTCAAACTTTCACAATATTGGAGAATTACACTTTCACGCTTGTGTGTCATCGAGAGATCAGGCAACTCTATCAATTGTTTGGACTCACTCCAATTTATCGTCTTTAGTTTTCCAAGATCCTATGTTCACAATGAAAAGAAAAAAATTACCTAAATTAAAAAGCCCTAATAAATTTAATTAGGTTGAAGGCATATAAAAAATACATTCGCATATACGTACCTGTTTTCCATCCCAAAGCCTGTTAACATTGCTGTTTTTCATGTGAAGTTCAACAAGGTTTTCAAGATAAAATCCTGATAGCAGAGTCTCCAATGGATAATGATCCCAATCGAGATACCTCAATTTATTAGGCAAAGAGTCAAGATCAGAAAGAAGATCTATATATGTCCTATTGTGAGACCTCCCTAGTGTAGAAGAGAAAATTTTGAGGAATCTTAAATGTCTTATCTTTACAAAAGTGTCGGCTCTCACTTGTATAGGTTTTATTTGAGCCACGTCCAATATAATGCCTTCAATTTCAACCGTTCCCTAGACCAAAAAAAAAAGGAAATAAATATTAAACTTGTGAAAAAACTTTCAAAAGTAAAAATGAAAGAAATGAATTGTTGTATCTTTTTCCCATACCATGTTACTTTTCAATACATCATAGATTTCGTTTGTATCTTTCAATCGGCTACGTCTTTCAGGAGGTATCATACTGTCTCCACGAACTATTTGCTCAGCCATTTCTCGTATCAAATCATGCATTACAATACGGCCATACCAATCTGACTTAATGAGAGCTTTTTCTATAAGATGTTGTATTCCACTAACTCCTTCAAAACCCCAAGCCTCTAGATCAGAAGTAATTTTATCCTTTTTTCCTCCAATGAAAAAAATGCAATGTCAAAAATTTTTTTCTTGTCTGTAGCATCTAATCCATCATAACTTATCTTCAGTATATTTTGAATTTCCTCATGGAAATTCTTTTTGAGTTTTCTAAGCTGACTTTCCCAACATGCTTCATCTCTAGAATGAAAATGGGAACCCAAAACTTCTAAAGCTAAAGGAATGCCTTGAGCAATGGCTACTGTCATTTTTGATAGCTCTTGATATCCCATATTGGGATGACTTTGGTTGAAGGCATGTCTGCAAAAAAGTTCAAGTGATTCTTCAAAATTTAACGCATTGACTTCATGTATATATTTGTCAAGAATCCCTCCACTCCTAAGAACATGCTTGTCTCTGCTCGTTACAATGATCCTGCTACCCGATCCAAAGAGAAGACATTGTTGTCCAACCAGAACTTTTAGATGTTTTGAATTATCCACATCATCAAGCACAATTAAGACTTTTTTCCGTTGCAGCCTTCTCATTGCATGGTTCATATTTATTTTATCCTTTTGACCTAATAACTCATAGAAAAGCTCTTCATGCAAAGAACTCAAACCATCAACCTTTGTTGATTTTTCTCTCACATTTTCTAAGAAGCAATGACTTTCAAATTTATGTAAGAACTTGTCAAATATAGCATGAGCAAGGGTTGTTTTGCCTATCCCTCCCATGCCCCATATCCCAACAATTCGGACTTCCAGTGACTCAATTTCCATTAATGTTTCAACACTAGTGAGATTTTCATGAGATCCAATGAGCTGATGTTTTGACACAATTGGTGTATTTTCTTCCACCTTTTTCAAGACATGTTCGACTATTGCATCAATGAGTTTGGCCTCATTTCTAACATATAAAAGACAAAATGAGAAAAGAAACAAAATTACAAGCTGCCCATGATAAAGTAATAAATCCACATACATAATTTGATATAACTTCAGTATATTTAAGTCAAATATGGGAGTTTACGATTCAAATTTGAGTTTACATCCTATTACAAATTTGTTTAAGTTCATAAGTTGTTTAAGTTCATAAGTTTGACAACCTTATCTGACATGGCACATGGAAATCTTTTGGATTATAGAAGTTAGCTGGTATGTAATTAAGGATATTACAAGAAATAAGTAGGTCATATTTTGTGTTTTGTGATATATATGTTATATAAGTATGTAACAAAATAAAATTTGCTGACTTCCTTGCATATTCTCTGATTGGGATTGTTCATTCTCACGTGCGTGCATAGAAATCTGCTGACAACCTTGCTAAACAAGCTCATGGAACAAGCATGGAGTTATATTTGAGGATTGGTAATTTTGTTAGTGTGGTATTTCAAGCATATTGCGTCCCTTTATATATATATTTTTTAAAATACAAAATACAGATATTGGTGGACCATTTAATTTTAAATATGCTTTTGGGTTGAATATTAGACCATAGCAATAAGAGGCCCAAGAACAAGGCCCATTCATTTAAAAGTAACATAATTTAGGAGGCCTCAGTATGAAGTAGCCCACACTGAATCTAGGTTTTAGTATTTGACTGTGCCTTAAATAGGATTACATTTAATAAGAGGATACCTATACTTAGAAAAAAAAAATTTATTGCCCATTCACTAATTGAAATAGGTACCTCTCTACTTCCTTACAATCCATCTCCCTCCATTTCTAACTAGGTCATCTTAGGAGCATCGTGGTTATTTTTCTCCATGGGACTATTTGAATTTTGTTTTTGGTGGAATTTTGGGCTGAGACATCGTTCATATTAAATTACAGGGAGTTGGTGTTTAATTTTCTGTATTTTAATTTAATTGCAGATCATCACAGATGACAAAGCTAAAAAAAATGGCAAAAAAAAAAAAAAAGACAGAGACAAAGACAAAGCTAAAAAAAATCACGAAATACTGTCATTTTCATTGCCCACATCACATACAGGTCATGGGGCGAGAAAAAAATAATAATGTTTGTCAGGTTTTTATCAACTAGTGAGTACCAACTTGCAAGTGGATTGATTATTCTAATATTTCACATTTTCTATTTTGATGAGGTGTGAATGAATTATAAAAATGAGATAATGACTTTCGAGATCCCACGAGAAATAATTTAATTTACGGATTACAAATTTTAGAAAAGTAATAGAAGAACCAGATTTAATATTTTATAAATATTATTTTAGTATTATATATATATATATATATATAAATTTTCAACATTTTCGATACTACAGTTATGAACCGAATAGGTCCAATTTTAACAATTTGTATTTATTTATTTATGTTTATAATAATATTAGAAAATACTAAATTTGAATTATACGTTTTTTATCCAAAGGTGAATAACTTTCTAGGAAGAAAAGGAAAAGGATCAAAATGAGAAGATATGGACCTTCTGTTCATTTTGAAAGTTTTAGCATGGGAACAATGGGTATCTGAAAATTTTTGAATTTTTTGTCACCCCAAAAATGTTATAGTAAGAGCAATGTCCCCATACCTAAATAGTAGTCAAATGAATGTCTTTCACGTACTTTATACCACTTATAATTCATTAACTCCATAGGGGTATGATTGTGTTTTCCTTCTGTGGTCATTTTTGCCTTGGAATGTTTTAAGAAAAAGCAAAATCACCCTACAAGTGTTTAAAAAAAAAAAAAAAGAGTAATGTGGCTTAAATTTAACATAAAAACGGAAAATAATGTATGAAAGACTGTTGAAGATGCAAAAGAAAGTGTATGACATTTTTTATTTTAGACTGTTGAAGATGCGAAAGAAAGTATATGACGTTTTTTATTTTAATTATTTAATTGTATACTCTTTAATAAATATTTATTAATAAAGTAACCTCTTTTATGTTTATAATTCCAGCTTAAGCTTATGATCTTGACAACCTTAATTTTTAGGGTCAACAATTGCTGTCACAATAAATTAAACGTTTGATTACGATGAAGACTATATGTTACAAAGAATATATATAAATTGTGCATGCGCAATAATTTACTCCGGAAGAAGAAAATATTTAGATTGTAGAAGCTGGTTGGCATGTATAGATCATTAAAAAATTAGGAAAAATGATATTAAGGTCCCAATTAAAAAAAATAATACCATCAAAGTCCCAAAACTTGTCAATATTAACTCTTTCACTTGTCAATGGTTATTCTTTCACTTATCATTGACAAGTTATGAGACTTTTTTGATATTATTTTTCTCAATTGGGATGTTATTGTCATTTCCCCAAAAAAAAAAAAATATTGGTTATATGTTGAGGATTTATCCTATATACGATAATTATTTGAAAAGCGAAAATCAAAATTATAGATCCATATATTATATATGGTTAGGGCATCTGCATGTTTTATAATGTGATGCTTAAGTGAACTATTAGTTAAACAACCATACACAGTTCTTTATATCTATTACACCAAATTCTCTAATCATATAAAATCATGTATCTTATTTTTATTCTAGGCTCAAAGCATTTCTACAAGCACGGGCAAACTAAGTGCCTGTTTGGATTAGCGGTGGAGAATGAGCTTTTTTTACATATGAGCTTTTGAAAAAATCATATAGAAAAAAAGTCATATTGTATATGTGATTTGTGTTTGGATTGACGGTAGCAGAAGTGACTTTTTTTTATCTCCATTTGAGTAAAAGTAGCTTTGATCTCCATATGATAAAAGCTCCATTTTCTGCAGAAGTCCATCCATCACCAACGCTCTCCCAAACACACCAAATGAGCTTTTGGGGCTTTTAGCCTTCAAATGAGCTTTTTTAGCCTCTAAATGGATTCCCAAACAGACCCTAAATGGGTGTTGTTTTTTCACGTCAAGATGAACAGTACTTGAAGAGCAACGTTAAACGAATTTAGAAAGAAATAATTATTCATTTCATATAAAAAAAACCATTGACTAGAAGCAGCCAATGGCTAATGGAGTACAGGTGACAATGATGTTGAGCAGACGCAGCCAATGGCTAATAGGGTACAGGTGACAATGATGTCGTTCTTACAAGAACTTGAAATGCCACAAATCACAGTGATGAGGGTAAGAATGTCTTTTCATCTTTGCTGTATTTTGTACAAGCCAACTGCATCGCACAAACCAGATATTATATTGTCAACACAAAAACTCCCAACTTAAATATCAACAAAGTAATAACAAGACTATTAAAATGTCCGTCTAAGAGTGTATATAGAAACTATCTGTTTAAAACTTGAATTCAATTATCTAAATAAATTGCCACATAAATATTATTTTACCATTTATAAAGTTGAAGGTCAACAATATTTGCAAAAACGATCATATATTGATGGATTAATTCTAAAAGTTGTTTGGAGTAAAATGAGGTTAATCAATTTTTAAAAACTAAATTGACAGAACATTCATCTTCCAAGGACTTTAATATCATATATATATATATATAGCTTATTTCACTTGCTTCTTAAACATTTTCAATAATTAATACATAAGAAAAATTATCAAGAGCTTGACTTATTTGTCAGTGCAAGTTGATAGCGAGATACGCATATCAGGAAGTAAAAGAAATAGAAAAGCATAAGTTAACTACATAGTCATAATGGCAGGAACCTGATATTAGTGAAGTGACAAATCCAAAGGCTCGAAGCAGTCCATCTGCTGCAACTACTTCCATGATTGCTAATTTGACACTTAATGTTTAGGTCAGTATTGCTCATCATTCTGCATTCATGGAAGATGGGGTTAATTAAATATAGATTTAACACCATATCCATCATTTTACTCTCCCAAGTAATTAAGGTGAAAATAAAAAAGAAACTATGAGGAAACTATACATGCATCATATTTATTACTGTTCTTCAGTTATTCCCTCTCTAACTTCTTCATTGATGTACAGAGAGTCTCCCAAGCTCACCAGCCTGATAGAATATACTATAACGATGTTCATAGAGGAGAGGAAGAAGCCTTTGCTGGTATGCACACATGAAAAGTTTACATTTATTATTTTGACAACTTGGTGAAAGTTTCACATCAATAATAATTCAAGGAACAAACTCGACTTAGGGAAACATTTTGACTTCTACCTGATGGATGCACGATCTTCTAACCCACACAAATTTGTCAAGAATCAAAAGAAAAGATGATAGAGCAATGCATTGTTTGACTGGACTTATCATAGCATGCAGGTCATTGATAAACTGCAGAGTAAAGAACATTAAAATATCAATTAATTTACAACTTCTTTTCTATTTCAGGATTCCTCTTCAAGTGTAAGAAGAGACCTCTAATTTGGAAAATAATTGTTTTGGAAACTTTCTCTAAGTATTTGTTTTCTGATTCTTTCAACTGCAGAAGCAAAGAATGATATTATTCTCTCTAGTAATTAAGAGGATGAAGATAAAAAAGAAGACTTTTTTTATAAAAAAAAAAAAACCCCAATTAAATAAACTAACTACAACGAGTAAACTATTCGAGGAAGCAAAAAGAAATGAATAAATAAATGTGGACAGTAATTATTTGGATAAAACAGAGTAATTTAACCTTGAATATTTTGGGAGTCAAAATGGTTGAATATTTGTCAACATTCTCAGCACTACCAGATTGGCCATTACTCAAAAAGTTTGAACCATAGTTTATTGCCCGGCTTATTATATGCTTGATTTCAGCCTTGTTCAAATATAAAACCAGAAGACCAAGTTCGGCTCTGGTTGCATTCAATGTACTCATCCTTTATGCTAATCAAAGATGCAGAACAAAATTAAGTCACTATTATAGTGTTAAACGAGAGCAATAATTTTGATTTTATCTCAACACACAAAGACATGCACTTAGCGTGACCACAATGGTTGAATGCAAATAACCATCAACTCCAAACAACAAAATCACATTAGAAAAATGCTCCATCTCTGTATCAAAATTTTGAATCATTGAATGTTGTTTTCTAAGCATTGAGTGAAAATTTGTGAAGAGAAGTAGATCACAAGCCCAAAAAGGATTAGTACAGACTATCCCATATCACAATCTACGTATTCAAATAATATTTACTACTAGGTGAGTAATTACACTCAAGTTCTTTGAGAAGAGATTTCCTAGTTAATGTCAACATAAACTTCCCAAAACACTCTGAATCTAACTCTGAGAAAAGAAAAAATGGAGGAGTGGAGATTAGAGCAAATTAACAAAATTATGTTCGTGTGAGAGAGAGAGTTGAAAGGAATTGTTTTTGTTTAGAAGAAAGAATGGTGTTTTTGTCAAAGGATAGCAAAATTTTTCATTGCCCACATCAATTAATTCATTATCTCGTCAATTTTTTGCCACACGTGCCCTTTTTCTTTTCTTTTGTTTTTTAAAAATTTTGGATTGGGGAACATATTAAGGAATATGATAAATGATAGCCAACAGAAGTAAGCAGTGTAATGATAATAAGCAAAATATATACAATGTGGCAAAAAAAAAAAAAAATCAGAACCACAAATTCACAGGCATGAGTTAAATTGAAGACATATGTATCTATATATATATTTCGCAGATGAGTCCAATAGAAAATATGAAGCACGATCATCAGACGAGGGAGTAGAAATATGAAGTGTAGCGATAGAATTATATATTATGCACCAACAGCTTTGTTCTTTAAAAATTTTGGTACGCCATATATGTCAAATTTTAGCATAAATTCAAAATCTATGCCATATCATAGAAAGCGAGGTCAAAATGTGCTAAAGGTTAGCTTGTAATTAATAAGCAAGGAGGCGAGAGAGCATACCTGTTAAAATATCAAAGGAAGTGTATTAGTGAGAGGTCCTTTTGTTTTAGAAATTTGAGTTGTAAGGGGTGACAGATGAAGTGATCACCCCATGAGAGACACCAGAATTCTTGAGTTGCTTTGTGGGAGAGAGTCCATCTGCAACACTCTTTCTTTTCTGACCTGACTTGTATATTATGTGCACTCCGCATGCTTCTGCAGGGACGCCATATTCGTCGCCACCTCCCGTGGTCAGATAGAATTCACATGAAATCTTACCATCATATAAGCCCTCGTCCAAGCGCCATAGAAAAACATGATCTGAATCCAAATTATGATATTTTAACCAGCTATCATCATCATAGCACCATTGGAATTCCATATCATCATTGTTCCATTTGAATTCCAAATCTTCATAGTTCAATTCCAATTCCTTATCATCATAAGAGACACGACAACAAGCTTCACTAAATCCCTGTGAAATGAGATGACTAGGTGCAATGCAGCAAAAAACTATGGCGGATGATCGTTCAAGATCGCAAGTAAATTCGATAGTATTGGAAGCCTTTGTCATATGTTTATATTTCATCCACTCTGGAACTCTGCTTCCTGGGTAACATGCTGAAGTAATTGAGGAATGAGTTAATTTCTCAATAAAGCAACGTGAGGACTCATCCAACTCTGTACAATTGTAGAATTTAAACGTACACTGACTGTCAAGTAGAGACTTAGAGGATACGACCTTCAATGAAGTGCATTCTGTGGCATCTAACACTTCAAGCAATGGAGGAAGTCCAAGTATAGACTTGAGCCTTTTGCACCTTCTCAGGTTAATTCCTCTCAAGCTTGAAAGATCGTTGACGCAGGCTGGCAATGTCTCCACACCAGAGTCCTCTAATGATAAATATTCTAACTTTGTTAAGCCCTTGATATTGTCAGGGATTTCCGGCAGGTCACTCCACCCTTCTAAAGATAGTTTTCTTAGATTACGCCAAGCATCAAAAAGGGAGTGCAGCTCCATTGTGTTAATTGCTTGTTTGAAATTAGTAACTTCGAACACCTCAAGATTTGTCAGGCCACACAGCTCATCTATTGGAAGACCCCTCAATCTTTTACCATCAAGTTTAAGCTTTCTAAGTTCTGTTAAACGTCCAATTGGCAAATGCAATACTTCGATGATACTGTTGCGAAGGTTTATAGCTCTCAATTTCTTTGATGATAAACAAAACCTCTTGAGGCTAAAACAAAAAACAGCTTGAAGGTCAGAGAGAGATTCTAAGTGAGTCTCACTCTCAAGACCCTGTAATTCTTCACAACAAGTTACATCCAGTAAAACAAGACTGTGAAGAGATAAAACAGATGGATGGACACTCCTTAATTCTGTACAGTGAGCAAGATCTACAATTTCTAGCCTGTCTGCCATGGAGAGATCAGGAAGCTCCATCAATTGCTTCGACCAGCTCAAATTGATTTTCTTTAGATTTGCAAGATCCTACAATCACAGTGAAAAGGAAAACAGTTACCCAAATTAAAAAAAAAAAAAAAAAAAGCCCTGAAAATTTGATTAGAATGAAGACATGTATCGTTGGCAAAAAAATGAATGAAGACATGTAAAATATACACTAGCATGTAAGTACCTGTTTTCCATCCCAAAGCTTTTTAACATTGCTCTCTTGCATGTGAAGTTCAACAAGGTTCTCAAAATAAGAGCCTAATGGCAGAGACTCTAATGGATAACAATTCCACTCAAGATACCTTAATTTATTAGGAAAAGAGTCAAGACCAAACGGAAGCTCTATGGAAGCCAACAATCTGATAATTCTTAAGTTTTTCATCTTTGTGAAGAAGTCGGCTCTAAATTGTGAATATTCTTTTTGTCTCGCCTTCAATACAATGCCTTCAATTTCACTAGTTCCCTAAACAAAAGAAAATAAAATGGATATTAAATGTTTTTAAAACTTAAAAAAAAAATAGAAATGAACGATATAAATTGTTGTATCTTTTCCTTACCATGTTACTTTTCAATATGTCACAAATTTCATCTGCATCTTTTAGTCGGCTACGTCTTTCAGAAATACGGTCCTTGCGAACTATTTGTACAGCCATTTCTTGTATTAAATCATGCATTATAATATAGCCAAACCAATCTGACTTTATGAGAGCTTTATCTCTAAGATTTTGTATTCCACTAACAGCTTCAAAACCACAAGCCTCCAGCCCACGAGTAATTGCTTCTTCACGTTGTCCCACGTAAAAAAATGCAATGTCTAAAAATATTTCCTGGTCTACAGCATTCAATCCATCATAACTTATCTTTAGTATATTTTGAATTTGCTCATGGGAATTCTTTTTGAGTTTTCTAAGCTCACTTTCCCAATATGCTTTATCTCTAGAATGAAAATGGGAACCCAAAACTTCTAAAGCTAAAGGAATGCCTTGAGCAGTGACTACTGTCGTTTTTGATAGCTCTTGATATCCCATATTGGGATAACTTTGGTTGAAGGCATGTCTGCAAAAAAGTTCAAGTGATTATGTAAAATTTAACACATTGACTTCATGTATATATTTGTCAAGAATCCCTCCACTCCTAAGAACATGCTTGTCTCTGCTCGTTACAATGATTCTGCTACCCGATCCAAAGAGAAGACATTGTTGTCCAACCAGAACTTTTAGTTGCTTTGAATTATCCACATTGATAAGTAAAATATTTACATATTTATTTTCCCTTATAAGATGATTTTATGGACGATATTTGCGTTTAATATAATAAATTTGGGTGTGATTGATAAATAAATATTGTTTTTGGAATAAACAGCATTTAAAAAATAATAATAAAAAAATTTAAAAAAAATAAAAATAAAAAAATAAAAGTACTGTAGCAGTCAACGGGCACTGTAGCAAGCCGCCAGCACTGTAGCAGCCGCCAGAGGGCACTGTAGCAGGTCAACGGCACTGTAGCAAACGCCAGATCACTGTAGCAGTACTGTAGCACACGTTTTTTTCCCCTATAAATAGAGATCAATGCCAACACTACTACAAAAAATCAAATCTGTGGCGCTTATAATTGCATTAGCTGTGGCGCTTGTGAAATGCCACCTATCTTAACGCTACTAAAAAAAGCTGTGGCGCTTGGAAGCGCCACAGATTTATTAATTTTTTTTTTTAAAAAAACAACTTCCTGTGGCGCCTGACCTGTCAAGCGCCACAGGAAGCTTACCTCCTGTGGCGCCTGGCTAGGGTGCGCAACTTCCTGTGGCGCCTGGCCAGCCAGGCGCCACAGGAAGTTGTTTTTTAAAAAAAAAAAATTTATAAAAAGGTTTCCTTTCTCTCTGTCATTCCCTTTTGAAATATTTGGGGCTTAGAAATTCCATCAAACTCGCAAAAATGCTGAACCAAAAGAGAAGGCCCCATAGCATATGGTTAGCATCCTCAACCAACCACCGAAAAGCGATACCTATTCATGCCTAATAATGACAAAATCTTAATCTAATTCGTTACTGTGTGATATATAATTTGACAATAATCCTTATATTAGATTGACGTCCAAATAAAATCAACTGCTATATCTGAAAAATCTCTCAATAAATATAAATATACATGTATGCGTGTCATAACAGGGAAAAAATCAAAAAAAGCATCGCAAGCATGCCATAAAGAAAAAAAGACCACGCAAAACAACCTGAAAAAAAATTAATAAAAGGAAAACGCAAGTTGAACTTACAGGTTAATCAGTGCAGTGGAGTGGGGGACCACGTAATTGCCGTTGGTGACGCAATCTTCAGTGAGGGAAGGAAGAAATTTGAGCGCTAGCTACCAAATGGAGTGGGGACCAAAAGAGTTGAAGACAACGGAATAATACGGAAAGAAGTGGGGTTGGCAGTTGGAAAAATACAAAAACGTGTGCGCGTGTGGGTGTAGTTTTAAGATATGAAGATGAGAAAATGGAGGGACGGGGTGCACGCACAGATGGAAGGGAAAGTGATAGAGGGAATAATTAAAGATAGAGAGAAAGAGATGGAGGGGGGGTGGAGGCGGGAAATGAAAGAGATTGGGGGGGCGGCGGGAAAACAAAAGGGGATAAGGGGGGGTGGGTTGGGATCTCATTGGTGGGGAAGGGATAAGATATCAAAATTTTTTTTTTTTTTTTTTTAAAAAAAGGGTCAGGGGTGGCGCCTGACCAGGCAAGCGCCACCCCTGACAAAATTTTTTTTTTTTTTTTAAAAAAAAAGGGTCAGGGGTGGCGCCTGGCCAGGCAGGCGCCACCCCTGACAAATTTTTTTTTTTTTTTTTTAAAAAAGGGTCAGGGGTGCGCCAATATATCCTGACAAATTTTTTTTTTTTTTTTTTAAAAAAAGGGTCAGGGGTGGCGCCTGGCCAGACAGGCGCCACCCCTGAGAAAAATTTTAATTTTTTTTTTTTAAAAAAGGGTCAGGGGTGCGTCAATACTGACAAAATTTTTTTTTTTTTTTAAAAAATGGGTCAGGGGTGGCGCCTGGTCAGGCAGGCGCCACCCCTGACAAAATTTTTTTTTTTTTTTTTTTAAGGGTCAGGGGTGGCGCCTGACCAGCCAGGCGCCACACCTGACCAAAAGCTAGTGTGGCGCCTGGCACGCCAGGCGCCACAGCTGCTATCACCTTGTCAAGTGTGGCGCCTGCCTAGCCAGGCGCCACACTTGATCATATCAGCTGTGGCACCTACCCTCCCAGGCGCCACAGCTAGTTAAAAAAAAAAACATATAATATAAAAAAAATAATAAATGAGCAGCTGTGGCACTTCATTAAGGAAGTGCCACAATATGTGTGCCACCTTTCAACCTTTTTGTAGTAGTGCAAGCTCAAAGGAGGAGGAGAGGAAGAGAAGCAGAGGCCCTTCTCCGACCGGGAGAGGTCCTTCCCTGACTGGGAGAGATCTTTCTCTAACATTTCTGAGTTCATTGTGTTGTTTTTGAGATTTAATTTCATGTATTGCATGCCTCCATCTTGGAAGGCTTAGGATTGTATTACTTTTTGCATGCCTCCATCTTGGAAGGCTTAGGATTTTATTACATTTTGCATACCGCCTACATGGAAGGTTTTACCTCCTAAATGGACGGATAGATTTCTTCATGCCTCTATCTTGGAAGGCTTAGGATTTTATTTTGCATACCGCCTACATGGAAGGTTTTACCTCCTAAATGGACGGCTTGATTTCTTCATCTTTCATTCATCTTTTGGTTGTATATTTTAGTTTGAGAATTTAATATTCAAGTTTATGCAGTATTTCTGAGGATTTCATTCTAGTTTTATATAATGTCAATTTATTTTGGTTTTGTTTTTAATTTTATCATGTGCTAAACTTTCATTTTCCTAGGGTGATGACGTAGCTTACTAATGATGGATTGAATCTTAACTTATTAAATCTAGTTTGAATTTCTCCTTCATGATTGAGTTTTAATTATTATTCTTAATGCTTTTGATTGACTGGCCATCTTTTAAATGATTTCAATATGTATGTTGAGACCGGAAGGAGATACATGTGTGTAGACCCTATAATTAAAACCATGACTTGCATATGAAATAGGAATATATTCATATGAGTTGTGTAGTCTTACTGAGTTCCATAAATCTTAATGCATGATTAATTGCTTAAATTCATATAGGAATATATTGGATTAGCAATTGATTATAGAATTGCTTGACCTTGGAAGAGGCTAGTAATTAAATTAAGGAAACTCGACTATTAATCATGTGGAATAAATTGGGCTAGAATAGATAAGTGATTCAATCCGGAATTTGTGAAGTGAAATCTAATCCCTAGGGCTTTTTCTCATATTTGCTTTCATATCATCTGCATTCATATTTAATTGTTTTCCTTTTTATTTTGTACTCTCAATCACCAACCGATCGATCGACTAAATAGAATTAAAATTACCTATTTTGGTACTTAGTGCTCAATCCTCGTGGGAACGATACTCTACTTACTTCTATATTACTTGATTACGACAGTGTATACTTGCACTATTTAATTGATCATCTGAACTCGTATCAAGTTTTTGGCGCCGTTGCCGGGGATTGTTGTCATTGATATCAATACCAAGTAATTTTAATTCTAATTTAGTCTTCATATAAAAAAAATTAAAAAAAATGAATTATTCACAGCATTCATTCAGTGATAACTTGTCATATCTTGGTTCTTTTTCTGGAATGCATGTGAATGGAATGAGACATGAAAATATAAATGCTGGTTGGATTGAAAATTCTTCTCCTTATAATTGTTTTTCTTGTGCTTATTGTGGAGAGTGTCATTCTTATGAGCATTGTCCTTATAGTAATACCGGTCATTATGTGAGAGATAATTTCAATATGAACCAAACTTGTTTTAATCATTCCTTTTATCCTGGTGGAATTTTGGAGCAACAAGATTCTTTGGATCCATATGTCAGGTATTCTCCTAATCCTCCTTTCTACTCTTATCCATATATTAAAGAACAAACTCTTGAGTATAAGGAAAAATCTGATTTAGAAAGATTAATTGAGGAGTTTGCGGAATCAACAGAGAGATTTTGTAGAGAGCAAAAGGAAAGTGACACTAGAGTTGAGTCAAGTGTCCAAAATATTGGAATATATGCGAGTCAAATTATTTCTTCACTTGAAACTATGAGGCAAGATAATTTTTTGAGTATGATGAACACTTCTTGTGTTGATGATGATTATTGTGAGGAAGTTGAGGATGTGGAATTGAATGAAACCTTAGCTCTTGTGGTATGTGATAAGGAACTTGAAATCACTTTTGGAGAGAATAATGGATGTCCAATTGAGGTTCTGCCTGTGGAGTCTAATCTTTGTGAGTTTGATGTTGAAACTAATGTGGATATTCCAAATGATGTTGTTCATGTCTCTCCTGTTGAAGTATTGACTCTTACTGATGAGTGTCAAGTGGATTTTATGGGATGCTCTAAAATTTTGGAAATTCCTAAATCTGTTTGTAAATACATGCATGTTGTGCTTTATTTGAATTCAGTAAATAATTGTACTCTAAAATTGTCTATGATTGAAGAAGTACAATTAATTACTTTGAATGATCATTGTTGGTTTCTGAAATATTGTTGCTTGAAAAGAAATGAAGACAAGGTGATCCTGGTGTTTGATACTTTTGATTAGCAGTTTGTGTTTGAGAAGTCTGGCTGAAGACTATAAATTTAGCGCTGCTTGGGAGGCAACCCAAGGTTTGGTTTGATGTTTTTTTGTGATTTTGCAGGACTTCTGGTAGCTCCTGATGATGTATTCTACTTTGATAAATTTTTTTTTTAAAAAAATGAAAAAAAAAAGAAAAAAAGAAAATTTTTTATTTTTATTTTTATTTTATGTTGTCTAGCTAAAGACTAACTTAAAGAAGAGCGGCTTTTTGGGAGGCAACCCAAAACTTCTTTCCCATTCTCACAATTTTCTTTCCGACTCACTTATTTCTTTCCTACTCTCTCAAAATTTCTTTCCTACTCTCATTTTTCTTTCTTACTCACCAAAACACACTACACTGCATTGAGATTTTAGTTTTCATCATTATCATTTTAAGTTACCATGGAGGAATCTCTTACAAAGCTTAAGAATAGGTTCCCCACTCTTCCGAAAGATGTGCTCAGGAAGATCTATAGCTGTCGACTTGAAAGGATGAAAGTATTCAATCATTTGGGCCTTCCTGTGGATATACGTTGGATCATTGAAGCTAAGGTACGTTTAGCAGGTGAGATTCATAATTCATTTGTTAAACCTTTGCCAGGAATGGGAAGAAGTTCTTACTCCAAAAAGAGAAGAGCTAAAAGAATGAAGGTCTGCCATAAATGTGCAAGGTGGAATTGTGATCAGCGCTGTAGGAGTAAAGGTATGGTTTCTGTAAATCGAGAAGATAAAATCAAATTTATAAAGGATGGACTGAGTAAGGAGTCACTGGATGATATCATTCAAACTCTTGAGACGCATCCAAGTGGTGATGTTCATCGTATTCTTCTCGATTTAGCAGCCATATTCAACAGAGAAAAAGAGCGTTATTGTCTTGGGAATCTGACGTTAAAAGACCCTGTTTGCCAGTTTATAAGAAAACTGGATGGGAAGCAAATCCTCGATTCATAGAAAGCGTTTAAGCCGTTTCTAGACGTAAAACCAGAGGAAGATGTGAGCCAAAATCACAACTACTGTACATAATCATGCGTGTGTTTAATTTGTTTTGTCTTTTTCGTAGCTTTTGTTTAATCTTTCTTATCCTTTCGGCAGTTTTTTTTTCTACTCTACTGTATCTTTTGACTTTGTTTTCTCTTTTTGTTTAATTTCTTCACGTAGTGGCCCACCGGTCATTTGTGTCGGAAATTTTTTTCAAACTTCTTTGAAAAATGTGTGATTTTGTTGTCGCTGTTTTAATATTATATATATGTACTCTTTCATTTGTAAATATGCACACTTCCATTTGTAAAAATGAATTCTTTCTCTTGTAAGCATACATGGTCCGAGAGAAACAAAGAGAAAAAGGATATTTCACAAAAATGTAGATTTACATCTATTTGCATTTTTGGTGAAACTGATTTGGGCAAGAAAGGAGAGTTTATAACAGCAGCAAATGAACTTGGAGTTGCATTAGCTGCCAGAAAAATCAACTTTGTGTATGGGGGAGGCATCCAGGGCCTAAAGGGAAGTGTGGCCGTTTCTGCATCCATGAATGGAAGTAAGGGTTTAAGTGTAAAGGTAAAAGAGTTGCAAGATCATGCTTTTTCCTTAGGACAAGAGTTACAGGTTTCAAGCTTGCCTGAACAGATGGGAGTAATGTTCCACCATGCTCAAGCTTTTATTGCTCTACCCGGTGGTTTGGAGACATTGGATGGCATTTCTAGTGTTGCTTATTGGGCTAAGTTAAACTATCACAAAAAACCATTAGGATTGTTAAATGTTAATGGTTTTTATGATAATCTATTGTCTTTTCTTGATCATGCTGTGGAAACAGGATTCATACCCCAAGCGACTCGCCACTCCATAATTGCTGTACCAACTGCTGATCAGCTGCTCGATCAAATGCAAACCTATGAACCTAAACCAGATCTACTCGTCAAGCAAATAGGTGGGCCATCTACAGATAGCAGTCAGAAGCAGAACCCAGATACCACTCTTAGGTTGTAACTTTCCTTAATCTCTTGGTTTTACTTTATTGTGTGTTTATGTTAAAAAAAAAAACACCTCTTCTAAGCTCTTGAAGACATTGGGGACAATGTCTGATTTAGGTTGGGGGAGGAGAAAAAAAAAATAAAATTTTTTGTTTTTCTTTTGTTAGTTAGTAAAACCATTAGATGCATGGGGTGTGGAAAAAGATGGCAGAGTAAGGAGTTATTCTTAACTCCTGAGACGCATTTCATTAGTTGCATTTTATTAGTTGCATGATTTTTTTTATCTTTTTTTTAAAAAAAAAAACTTTTTCAAGTGCTTTGTAATGATCTTAAGAAGTATATAAGTTTTAAGTATGGATCAATTGAATTTAGAGATTTTATAGCATAAATGAACAACTGATTGTCGCAATTGGTGATGAATTTTGAGATTGAATGAACTGAGTTTAAAAATTCCTAGCCGTGAGCTTCTGAGCCTATAATGATTATTTCTCTTGTGTGAGATATTCACCTATTAAGTTGTCACTCTAGAACTTGCTTTAAATCTGGTTGAAATTACATCTCACATGCTCATTCAAAAATGATAAAGGCATTCATTTTCTTTAGCCAGAGCCAAATAGCCAACCTTGCAATTATACCGTTGATAAGCCCCTTTGAGCCTAATTGACTATTTCTTTGTTTTCAACCCAGTAACATATGCTTTAATGATATATCAAGTGCTTTTACCTTATTCGAAAGATTAGTGGAGCATTTGAAATTTTTGTGAAATGGGCTTTTGACAAAGTGTGGGGGTGTATCTATCATCAACTTTATAGTTGCAATTCAAAAATAAAAAATAAAAATAAAATAAAATAAAATGAAAAAAAAAATTATAAAAAAAAAAAGAAGAAGAAGAAAAAAAATGTTAAGTGTTTGAATTGTGGGTTGCTGTGATGAGATAAATTTATAAGTAGCCCATTTTTCAATTGCTCTATTTCTTTAGCCTTTCATATCATACTTTACATTCTGTTACCTTAACCCCATTACAACCCTTAATAAGTCCTTTTGATTTGAATTATGCATGTGAATTAGGTAGTGGAGATTGAGAATTTTAGCAAGCCTATGGTAGTGCAATTTTTTCGGTTGAATTTGAGCGAAACACTTACCCTTGAACACTTGAGAGATTGAGAGAATGAGCTACAAGTACAAACTCAATTTATTCATTTTCAAATAAAGTTACCAGTTTATATTTTCATTGATTCATTAATACTATGATCTCTTTATTTTTCAATTGTGTTCTTACTTATGACCTGACACTTCTGATTTTGTTGGAAGCACTTATTATTTACTTCTTATCCGAGGACGTCCAAGAATTAAGTGTGGGGGAATTTGATAAGTAAAATATTTGCATATTTATTTTCCCTTATAAGATGATTTTATGGACGATATTTGCGTTTAATATAATAAATTTGGGTGTGATTGATAAATAAATATTGTTTTTGGAATAAACAGCATTTAAAAAATAATAAAAAAAAAATTAAAAAAAAAATAAAAAATAAAAAAAATAAAAGTACTGTAGCAGTCAACGGGCACTGTAGCAAGCCGCCAGCACTGTAGCAGTACTGTAGCACACGTTTTTTTCCCCTATAAATAGAGATCAATGCCAAGCTCAAAGGAGGAGGAGAGGAAGAGAAGCAGAGGCCCTTCTCCGACCGGGAGAGGTCCTTCCCTGACTGGGAGAGATCTTTCTCTAACATTTCTGAGTTCATTGTGTTGTTTTTGAGATTTAATTTCATGTATTGCATGCCTCCATCTTGGAAGGCTTAGGATTGTATTACTTTTTGCATGCCTCCATCTTGGAAGGCTTAGGATTTTATTACATTTTGCATACCGCCTACATGGAAGGTTTTACCTCCTAAATGGACGGATAGATTTCTTCATGCTTCTATCTTGGAAGGCTTAGGATTTTATTTTGCATACCGCCTACATGGAAGGTTTTACCTCCTAAATGGACGGCTTGATTTCTTCATCTTTCATTCATCTTTTGGTTGTATATTTTAGTTTGAGAATTTAATATTCAAGTTTATGCAGTATTTCTGAGGATTTCATTCTAGTTTTATATAATGTCAATTTATTTTGGTTTTGTTTTTAATTTCATCATGTGCTAAACTTTCATTTTCCTAGGGTGATGACGTAGCTTACTAATGATGGATTGAATCTTAACTTATTAAATCTAGTTTGAATTTCTCCTTCATGATTGAGTTTTAATTATTATTCTTAATGCTTTTGATTGACTGGCCATCTTTTAAATGATTTCAATATGTATGTTGAGACCGGAAGGAGATACATGTGTGTAGACCCTATAATTAAAACCATGACTTGCATATGAAATAGGAATATATTCATATGAGTTGTGTAGTCTTACTGAGTTCCATAAATCTTAATGCATGATTAATTGCTTAAATTCATATAGGAATATATTGGATTAGCAATTGATTATAGAATTGCTTGACCTTGGAAGAGGCTAGTAATTAAATTAGGGAAACTCGACTATTAATCATGTGGAATAAATTGGGCTAGAATAGATAAGTGATTCAATCCGGAATTTGTGAAGTGAAATCTAATCCCTAGGGCTTTTTCTCATATTTGCTTTCATATCATCTGCATTCATATTTAATTGTTTTCCTTTTTATTTTGTACTCTCAATCACCAACTGATCGATCGACTAAATAGAATTAAAATTACCTATTTTGGTACTTAGTGCTCAATCCTCGTGGGAACGATACTCTACTTACTTCTATATTACTTGATTACGACAGTGTATACTTGCACTATTTAATTGATCATCTGAACTCGTATCACACATCATCAAGCACAATTAAGACTTTTTTCCGTTGCAGCAATCTCATTGCATGGTTCATGTTTATGTTATCCTTTTGGCCTAATAACTTATAGAAAAGCTCTTCACGCAAAGAACTCAAACCATCAACCTTTGTTGATTTTTCTCTCACATTTTCTAAGAAGCAGTTACTTTCAAATTTTGACAAGAATTTGTCAAATATAGCTCGAGAGAGGGTTGTTTTGCCTATCCCTCCCATGCCCCATACCCCAACAATTCGAACTTCCTGTGACTTAATTTCCATTAACGATTCAACACTAGCAAAATTTTGATGAAATCCAATAAGATGAGGATTTGGCACAATTGGGCTATCATCTTCCAGCTTTTTCAAGACATCTTCGACTATTGCATCAACGAGTTTGGATTCATTTCTAACATATAAAAACACAGAAAAAAAAAATTTACTAGCTGCCCGTGATAAAATAATAGATCCACAGGCATAAATTGATATAACTTCACTAAATTTCAGGCAAACTAAGGAAAAGCTGAAAAACGTTGAGACTCTATAAAATGGTAAATTGAATAATAAAAACAAACTTACTCAAATTTTGACAAGTCATAACCAGCTAAGTTAGCAGATTTTTTCAAGACAGATCTCCAAATTTTCACTTTATCCTTGAACTTTTCTTCATCATGAAGAGTTGCCTTTTCATAAGTGCCTTTTTGATGCCTGATGTCTGATGGATCTACGAGGTAGAAGACTGGTATCACAATCTGTTGATCAGCTTCCTTACAGTCCATGATTTTGACAAGCTCTTCCAAGCACCATATTGAGGAAGCATAATCTTCTGAGAATATAACCAAAGCAATCCTGGATCCTTCTATTGCTTTCATCAGTGCTGATGATATTTCGTCTCCTCTCTCAAGCCTGTAATCCACATAGACATCTATGCTCTTTCGACGCAACTCCTTTTCCAAATGGCTGAGAAAACCAAATCTGACGTCTGGACCCCTGAAGCTGATGAAAACATCATATTTTCCACATGGGACCTGGGAAGAAGAAGCAGAAGCAGCCATTGCTGGGGGAACAAAAACGAAAAACGATGTTTTATAGATGGACGTTGTTGATTATTTCTGAAAAAGAGCAGAAAGAACAACGTTCAAGAAGTTATAAAATGAAGGAGAAAGACCATATTAATAATAGTATAATGCCTTGATGGAAGTGGCTAAATCAAATCTGAGGTTGAAGACTTGAAGTTGATTTGGTGAATTCGCTTATCTTGGGAATTCGATCGGCACAACAGAAAAATTAGAACGAGAGTATTGAGCCTTTATTAGCATTTAAGAGGCAGCAATCAACTAACAAGTTGTCTGAGGAAATTTTTTTTGTGCAAAGTAGGCCGAAACTTCCACGAAATAATGAAAACGTGTCCGTAGCTCTTTTAATTTTGACTCCAAGTCAACAGCGCTTTTTTTTGGGTTTTTCTTTTTTTGTTTTTAAAAATTATCAATTTTCGTTCCCGTCCCGTGAGATTTTTTTCCTTGTTTTGTTTCTGTTCCAAACCTTAAGAAAAAAAAAGGAAAGTGCTTAGAAATTTCAGTGGAAGGGAATTTTTTTGTTGTTTCTTGCTTGAATAAGGATTTTTCACTTGCTATTGAAATCTTATCGAAGCATGTGACTGAGCCAACTTGTCAATGAGAGAGAATTGAAGGTTGGTGAGAGCTAGCGTCAAATCTCAAACCAAAACTTTAAATTGAAAAGACAAAGTTAATATGGCGATATGATAACCGTTGAGCATTCACTTTGTGTCTCGTTGGACATTTCTTTCTTTTTTTTTTCAATAAAATGATTAATTATATAAAATGAAAATAATTATATAGCTAAAAGTTGAAATAACTGTATTTAGGGAAGAGGGAGTTAGGAGTGCATCACTTTTATAAAAAGAATAAGTAGAAAAAGATTGAAGCATCAAGTTTGTATCATTTCCTAAAGTACAACTGAAATTAAAATGAATCAGGGGACTATTGAGCAAATTTACGGGTTGTTGATTATTTTTTATTAAAAAAAAATAAAAAGAAAGAATATCAAGTACTTTCTCCTATTCTAGATATAAGGCAGAGTTGATTTTTTTGGGAGAGATTAAGGAAGCTAAATAAGTTATTTGATGTTGTATATCATTAGATTATATATTAGTTTATTAGTTAAACTAATTAGTTTTGAAAATAATAAAAATATTAATATTCTAAAATAATTTAATTAATTTCTTTAATCTCTTCAAAAAAAATTTATTTTATATTTAAAATCAAATGGAATAGTAAACGAATGAGGGAGAAAAATCATGATAATACCTTTGTGGGAGTATTTAGAGTCAAATCTTAGTTTGAGAAGACTTAGAAGTTAATTTGGCGAGTTTGCTTTTGTTGCGTATTCAATGAGTAGAACAGAAAAATGAGTTTCTGAGTTGTAAATCAACTAAGTTGGCAATAGAAATTTCTTGTTCAAAGAATTAGAAATTTCCAAGTCAACTACATGCTTTTTATTGGTTAAAGAATTAAAAATGCCCAGCAAGCCATGAAAGCTCCGTCGGTGCGAGGTGGTAGAAATTTCCTGTACCAACCCGCCAAAAAAAAAAGAGTATGAAGAAATTTCTATGGACATGTGTTTTACTTCAAGTCAAATGTTTATAATTTTATTTTAAGGAGATTTATTTTCTCCAAAGCTTCTTCATTATTATGTGATTATTTTTGAGACTATTGATTAGTTATGACGATTCAATAATTGAGGTTTTAATTTCCTTTGAATAGTATATATACTTGCCGTTCAAAACTTATATGTGTAATAACTTTGGTCAGTGTTAAATATTTGATTTGAATATAAATTAAGATTAAAAAGAAAATTGAAATGATCCTAAAAATGAAAAAAAGAAATTATCAATTTAAATATTAAATTCATAAATTAATATAGGCCAAAAAGCCTGTCAAGGGCTCATGACGTGGTCTGATTAGAGCTTGACCAAGTCTATTATGTTTTGAAAAAATGCCAAACTATTTTGTTAAAATCTAACATGTAAACTTTCACGTATGGTCAATTTACACATTAAGAAATAAAATTAAATTTGTATTCTATATATAATATTTATATCATATTTTTATGATACATTTTGGATAATTTGAATTGAGTTATTGTAATTTTATATTGATTTATTTAATTATGGCCTTTTTTTCGGCCTCTTTGAAGACTGAGACCTATTTTCTAACAAAGACTTATGTTTCATCTATTTAGCACTTTCACCTATTAGCCTATTTAATGTTTTAAAAAGGGGAAATCCCTTAAAAAGAACTTTTAACTGAATTTATAAATTCTCGTTTAGTCACTAGTATTTCTGCAAGATTTTTGAAATTCAGAACACATTTCTATCTTTTCATGATTTAAAAGTTGTTTTCAAGGGATTTTCCCTTTTAAAAATGCATGTTTTCTTAAAATAACCTGTTAAGTGTAAAGTTTGGTCTGATATGACCCGTTTCCACTTTTAATAATGAATGTGTGAATTCCTCATAAGTGATGGAGGGCAAAAGAAAAGACTTTTCTCAATGTAAAAAATTTGATCCAAAAATTAAGTTAAAAGGAAAACCAATATCATCTTAAAAATAAAAATAAAAATAACAATGATCATAGTAATACCTGTGTGGGAGTATTTTTCATTTTATAAATTTAAACATATTCATACACATAAATATGTCAATTCCTTTTTTTTTTCCCGGGCCATAAACATGTCAATTCAGGCTCAAGTTAAAGCTTCATCTAAGCACATAGACAACCAATTTGCTGGTTGAACCCTGATGGAATCTAACGTCTAAAATTTTTTGATCGATATCTAACGTCTAAAATAAAATCACATCTTAGCTTGAAAAAGACATAAAGTTAATCTGACAATATGTTAACTTCTGAACATTCAGAAGTTGACCAAAAAAAAAAAACAAGAACATTAACATAAATTGGTGGACATTGCCTATTTAATGTGAGAAGAAATTTCAACGAAAATAACAAAAAAGACAAAAGTTTGGTCATAGACTCTTTTTTCGCACCAAGTCAAAAAATATGTTATCTTTTGGGTTTTTTAATTAAAAAAATTTTAAAAAGTCTTCAAAAAATCCTTCAAATGCGAAACTTTCTTAAGAAAATTGGGGAAAGTTTTCCTATTAAAAATTATTCCATATGGTCCTAAATATAAAATAAAGTTTACTTTTTTGGAGAGGTTAAGGAAGCTAAGTAAATTACTTTAAAATATTTATACTTGTAATTTTTTCTCGAAACTATTTTACCTAACTTATAAACCAATATATAATTTAAGGATACATAACATTTAATATTATTAAGTAACTTATTTAGCTTCCTTAATCTCTTCAAAAAAATCAATTATGTCCTATATTTAGGACCGGAGGGAGTATCTTATATTACTGAGAATGACCTAATAAATTATTATACTTAGAAGGTATTGATACTGTATAAATTTTTGTATACAAAGTACTGAAATTTTAATTGAGGCATTTTTCACCGATAAAATTTTAAATATGAGATTTTTACCCAGTTTCTCCAATTTTTGTAAGACTTGTTATTGGCAACTGAATAAGTGTGGCCCAAATAAAAAAAAAATCTTTTTTTTCCCTTTCTAGTTTAAGATAATTAAAAATTTTCTAAACCAACGAAGATAAAAGTAAGTAAAAATTTCAAGAAAATAATGAAAATCTGTTATTACTGATTCTTTTGGACCCAATTAACAATATTTAGTTTGGTTCACACTAAACATTTTTTTTTACTCAAGTCAATAATATTTCGTTTTGATTTTATTTTAACGAGCATATGCTACCCGTGCGTTGCACGGGGAGATCAAGCTTCATTAAAGAGCACGATGAAACATATTTGATGAATAAACAACCTTTCACAATAAGAAACCACCAACCAACAAATTAAGTACAAATGCATAATGGTGACAAACACAAGTGGGAAACATTTTCAAATGAGTCATAGCATGTCCAAAAGGCTACGCAATTACATCGACATTAGAAAAGACCTCCTTATAGACTATATTTTTTGTTGTCTTTTTCCCTCCACATTCATTTCCTTCCAAAACAATCTTCAAGCCGTCCATGCTCCTCACTCTAGACAATGCAACATAGAGTTGTCCATGTGTGAAAACAGGTTTTGAGAGATATAATCCCACATGACGTAAAGATTGCCCTTGACTTTTGTTTATAGTCATGGCAAATGACAATGTTACTGGGAATTGTCTCCGTTGCATTCGAAAAGGTCATCTAGACTCCGAAGGGTTCATGTCCATTCTGTGTATGAGCACCTTTTGATTTGGTCTGGATCCATTTAAAGTGATTGCTTCAATGACTTTCTTCCCAATGAAAGAGACTCGCAGACATGTTCCATTGCATAAGCCAGAGGCTTGATCAATATTCCTAAGCAACATAATTGGGGCACCGAATTTTAGCACAAGTCTGTGTGCCAGCAACCCAGAGGAACTTATCATGTTCAGGAATTTTGTCGTGTATAGGTTGTCAAAACTATCAGCATCTTCTGTTGACTTGCACATAGTATCACAACTAAGGAACTCAAATTCTTCACCTGGAAGCATGGAGCACATGTGATCGTTTATTTTGTTAACCATCTCAATAGTTGGTGCTAGAATAGCCCTGTCATTGAAGTACTCATTCAATGTTAGGTTGTCCATGACGTCAGTATATGTCGCTTGCACTATTGCATTGACGCCATCGTTGGATTTTGGAATGAGGACTTCTTCTGGGATTTCAATGTCTGCAACTCCATCAATAGCTTCCCCTAAATTCCCATCACCAACGTCTAACAACCATTTTGAAAACCATTCTATCTTCTTATTAACTTGGGGATTATTGGAAGATTTAAGGCGTATATATTTTGTTAGCCTGAAAACTTTGCAATACTGCCATAGGTGTGAAGAACTTATGCAAGCATTGACAATAACTGCTCTTGTACCCTTTGGTATGATAGGAAGTATTTGTCGGAAATCACCTCCCATGACAATGCATTTCCTGCCAAAAGGCCGATCAGATTGCATGATATCCCTCAAACTTCTATCAAAAGCTTCAATGCAAAAATGCTGGACCATAGGTGCCTCATCCCAGATTATTAATTTTGTAGCTTTTATGAGGTTTGCTAATGGTGATTTTTGCCAAATAGAACACGTAGATGACTCGGTTATTTGGATTGGAATTGCAAACCTTGAATGAGCTGTCCTTCCTAAGGGAAGTAATGTTGTTGCAATTCCGCTAGAAGCAATTGTAAGAACAATATCTCCTTTTGCATGGATTGTTGACGCTAATGCATTCCATAAGAACGTCTTGCCATTACCACCATATCCATAAACAAAGAAGAAACCACCACAAGGCAAGTGGAGAGATGACAATATTTGATCATATACATTTCTTTGCTCCTGGTTGAGATCATTTAACAATTTCTCTGACTCTCTTTGTAAATTATGGCGGTCATAATTCAACTCTTGGAGGATCATGTGGTTTGAAAAATCAATCGGTGCCATTTCATATGGGATTGGAAGGGAGCTATAATCATGCAAACTCTTGCCATTCTGTTTAAGAAGGGTATCAATTTCCCGTAGCGCAGCTTCCTCTTTCTGGCACATTGGAACATGAACGCCTACATATTATTGTCCACACAGTTGTTATGATCAATCTATAATAGAATATATTATGTTATGATGTGAGATATAACTAACCTGATAGAGTTGGATCATTTCATGGGATGTATAGTAGATCTTCAGACAATAGGTGTGAAGTTTCTTTCCAAACAATGTGAGGACGCTGCAAAGAACCGCAAAGCAACATTGTAACAAATAACCTCCTCAAGGAGTAACCAGTAGCCCAAGAAGAAGCTTCTCTAATTGCAGCTATATATTCTTTATCGTCATCCAAGAGGCCCAATGCAAAGCATGCTTCTTTGAAGGTATTGTAGATGACACCATCAACTATTCGTATCACTTCGAAGGAAGATGGCCCACGGACTTGAGTTAGCAAAACCCGTAAATAATATAGTTCACCAGCAGAAGGGGTTACATGGGCAATTCTACCCACAGAACCTCCTCTTTGCCTTTTTTTCCATTCACGCTTGTCTTTCTGGTAAACATAATAGTTTGGGAACTCAGAATAGGTGAGAGTTCTGGCAAAACTATCAATAGCATTAATCTTCATCCATGATAGGAATTGTGATTCACATACTTTGGGTTTTTCTAGTCATTCAGCAACATCGTCTGTGCTGGAATAGATGACATATTGTTGATTTGGAAGATGAAAGCTTAGCCTCTCAACTGCAGGATATCTATGATGGATTGCAAAACCAAATATTTGCCAAGAAGCTTCACATGTCGAAATATAGCGACAGTTGTAATATTGTTGGATTTCATCAATGACACCATTGGCTGATATGTGTTTGTTGCTGTCAAATATGCCAAGGACAACTCTATCATTCCCTTTGCTAATATACTTGAATAAGTATTTAATAGTGGTTGACTGGTTGCATTTCTCAACATTAATATGTGCTTGAAACATTTGCAAGAGCTGTGGATTATATGGAACAACAAAACGGTTGTCCAATGGTATGCCCTTCAACTCAACAACCCTTCCATCATCTCTGCGTCTATATGTAGGGTAACCATCTTCATCTATTGTTGTGTTATTGTTGAACTTCTTTGGGAAATACTTGCTACATTTATTGTCTTTCATGCAAGGTGCATTACGTCTACTATTTCCACATGGACCATGAAGCATGAATTTCTGAACCAATTCATGAAGCAAGGGTGATTTTTCCTTGTCAGGTATTTCGGCTGAGATTACCTTGTCAATAGAATCTGAGTCGGTAAGCTTGTCCTTATGATCTAAAAATAGAAGGATATGTGCGTGTGGAAGGCCCCTCTTCTGGAACTCTATTGTGTAGATGTCTGCCACATATGTAAGTGTAATATATGGTTAGTAAGTAAACCGAACAATGAAAATATAACTAAAGCACTATTACAACAATTCATTATGGAGAAAGACAATTTGAGAAAAAAATGAGAGATTGACATGTCTTACTTGCATTAATTGTCCCAAATATTTTTTTCCTTCAACGTCTTCATCAATGACCTTAACTTCATCTCAAATATCCGTGAAAGTACTATAGGACAATCAGAAGGATTTAAACCTTGTTGATCACAATATCTTGTAACTTCAGGCCATGCAGGATTGCAAGTGAAAGTAATGAAAAGATCTGGATACCCAACTGTTCTACATATTGCCATTGCATCTTGGTAGTTCTGAATCATATACCTTGCACCACCAGTGAATGATGCTGGGAGTACAATCCTTTTTCCAGTTGAAGATGCATTAGTCTCACCATTTATTACCGAATCTGTCAGACCTTGATATAAATCAGCCCTCAGCTCCTTTTGGTGCGTCCTAACCCACAATAATCTTTGTGCTTCAATCATTGTATAACCATCCACAATGAATTGTTGCAAGAGGCGAGAAGCATGATGTAGCGTGCATACTTCATCCTTTCTAAGCATCAATCTATAACTGAAGAATTCACGGATGCTAACTCTTTTCTTCATCTTTGTGTTAGTTAATGTCTCTTGCCTATGTTGAACATCATCTCTATAGCCATTTTCACCATAAGGGAACAAAATAGGATACTGTAGAGGCAAATATGCTGCATGTAATTCGTTGATTCGTTGAAAGCATCCTTCATGAGTCTCCACAATGATATCCCTCACATTGAAATTCATATCGATGTCTCCAACAATTAATGCTGCTACTTCGGAAGTTGTTGGCAAGTTATACGTGCGACCATCATGCTGTCTGTTGCCCATCAAACACATCTTGAAGGTAGAATGGTTCGGATTTGAAAGAATCTCTCTGGCTAATCGGAATTGCTTTACAAAAGGATTACAATCATCCAGATGTTCCTCAATCTTAATAACAACGTCTGGGTCAAGCACGTTATCCTTTTGATGTTTGCTGGTAAGAGAAAATGAATATCAATATATCTTATACATAGTGATTTGTTTCATAGAATAATTGAACTAAACAAAACATACTTGACTGCAGCTATTCGATGAGAGACTTCATTGTCAGTGTCATGTATATATAATTGAGAATACACCGGTCTTGCACCTTTAGGTGGGATTAAGTTGCCAATTGTGTGGTAGTTGATGCCAGATAAGACATAAGTATAAGGGCCACCTCCAGAGTTGATAGAATGATCTATTCTCCCTCCCATTGATGTGAAAGAAAACATATTGTTGTATTGTCTTATATTTGCCTTGAAATTCCTTGAAGCTGCTTCACCGTTTTCAAAGAACAATTTCTGGAATAACAGAGGAGGTGGTTTCATAGCGGGGAGGACAACCTTCCCTTTCAAGCAACATAATGAAAATGTGTTGGCATTCCTTTGTTTCCTATCTTTCTTGACTCTTTCATTAAACCAAAGTAGTGCTTGGCAGAACTGGTATTGATATATTGGATCCCCTTCATCTGTGGTCAGATTTGATGTAATGATTTGGTGTTATATTAATTTGAAATGTAGTGCATTAGATAATCAAATGGGACATAACGCTTTTTTGAAATTTTGTTTATAAGATATGCGTGCGGAATATAACAGCGTAGGCTTGATGTTACCTTGATAAGCAATGTCGGTAAAGGTTGCCTGACCGGTTGTTGCATTTCCTGTAGCCACTGAGGCTTCTAACATGTATGATGAATCACCTGTTTTGTAATATAAACATTTGATTAGCATGACCAATCAATGACATTGTCTATTACAATGTAAAGGACAGAAACGCCAGTGATGTTTTCAAACTTGGTCGACTTCTGTCTTAGATTCATTGGAAAGGTTATGCTCTGCTGCTTCAATTTCGAAGTTGAACTCAATGTTCTTGTAGTATTCCTCTTGAGCAACTAACAAACATAAGGTATATTATAACGAATTGTGGGAAATGTTATTGTTTCTCTAATAATAAATAGTCCAAGCTAACCTTCAATAAAAAAGGTTTAATAAATATATAATTACTATAAATTCTTAAAGTATTAATGTTCGTTAAAGTATTTATTAATCGTTGTGTAGTGTTTAATACATATTTTTTTACCATATTATATGGTTTGCTATTGGCTAATGTTGGTTAGAGAGATGTTATGTTTCATTTTAAGGACAACTAAATTGCAGGCCATTCGTTATTGTGATGTAACATAAATAATAGGTATACAATAATAAACTTTGTCACATTGATTTCCCATTCACTACTCAAATTATATATTTTCAAAACCAATAATGAACTATAACAATTTGGGTACGGTTTTTTTGTAAGTGAGGTATGCAAATTTCATAATGAACTTTTACATTATTTAATTTTTCTTCTTGGGGACCATCATATTTTTTACAATTTTTTGGTATATTATAATTGTTATCCATTTGCTTTAGCATTTTACTTAGTCATCAGTTTCCAAATTTTTGTTTTCAAACCACCAAATGCAAATATTTTAACTAGCCTGACTTACATTTCCAACATTTGAAATTGCGAGGCAGTGGACGAAAATTATTTTAGCAACATGTTTGGCTACAAAAGCAATGCGGCTGCTGTGAAAATGCATCTAACATATATATATATACACACATAAATAAAAGGAAAAGGGAACAAAGCAGCAAACCATTTCAGGAAGAAATGTAATTTATGTCAGGGAACGATCCAAGTTAATTGGTTAGCCCAGACTCTTGTTGGATTGAATTCAGATGTATTTAAAGGGGGAACTTTAAAGGGTTTAAGTAATTAAGACTATGTCCTATATTGAAAAATATGCATATGGTATCGGTTGGGCATTGCAATGCTTATTGGAGCAGTACAGTTTAGATTACTAAGTTGGGAAGGTTCACATTAAAGCTTGCAATGAATCGTCGACAAAGAGGAAAAAATATTTTAGCTTTCAATGTATACATCGAATTTGCTGTTTGTGGATGTGAAATGTCCAAAGGCTCTTTCCAAGATTTTCTTTTTTAGCTGCAACGCTGAATAACAATTTCAGTTTGGGTGCCTTGATTATTTAATTCCAATGTTGCATCAGATGTGGTCGCATCCATTATTTGCTCATTATATTGCAATGTAAATATGTAACCATTAATGTCAGTTGTTCTCATGAATGCCAAGTATAGAAGGCTCTTTCTATTAGTGTTATTTTAAAATCAAGTGGCCCCTTTTTTAAATGACGTGGAGATATTGCCTTTTACTGCTATCATGTCATCAAGCAAATTAAAGTTATACATTAAGGTTGTAACTGAAGAAGTGTTGAATCTGTATAAATAACGTATTGAAATAGCAATATAGGAACACATCTGAAACATGAATAGAGATAACAAATGGGATAGAAACTTGACAGAGACGTCTGAAACATGCAACATTAATAAGTTCAAGTACAATAGAGTATCCTGGATCACAACAACTGATAAGCCACCACAACTGAACTAAGGGGATTACAAAGTTGATATACCACAACTGAGACACACAATTTCAATGATAGGAACAATAATATCGTTTCCACATAGAGTGTGCCCATTGGTTTTGGGGGAACTCCCAACTATCTAATTGACACAGTGAAAACCTTGGCTAACCAACTATTTTTCTTGTTTAATGGATTTCAGGAGCCTTTGTTCAGGTAAGTTTTGGGACGTAGCTTGGAGGGCAACTGGAAGTTCAAATCTATTAGGACCCCTCTTGATGTTAGTCTTCCGTCTACCTTTAGTAGTCGGCTGGGGCACACTTTGAGAAAGGTCTATAAGTGTCACGTCTTGATCTTCTAGAGTTATTCTACCATCCTCATTAAGGGCAGCAGAAGCAACCACCTCAGGTCCACCATCAGCAGGTGTATTCGTCGCATCCTAAGTTCAAGTAAGAACGTGTGAATTGCATAGGATTCCAAAAGCAAAAAGGGAAAAACAAAAAGTTGTAGGCATTAAAAACCATACCAATCCAGGTTGGGTTTCTAATTGGGGCAGTCCTGTAAAAGTAATAAGGGAACACATTATCACGATGTAATGACAGCTTGAAGCATAACATGACTGTGAGGTTAGTCAGAAAATTTCATTAAGTGTGCACCTCAACCGATGCAGTATCAAACTCATTGAGAAGGTCTTCACATATTACAAATTCACATACACTAATACTGGAGCCTGGTAATTTTTTGTTATACTCATTGAGTTTCAATTTCAGCAGGAGCTTGAGGCCTACAGGATCTTCCACTTCCTTTGGAAACCCCGTTCCACAGTTTGTCTGTTCTACATGGTAATGTGATTAGTTTGTTTGAAGTTATAATTGGAATGGGAAGTAAAATGTTATTTACCGCTGCAACAGTGAGTTTCAACTGCAATGGCGTCTTATTTAATAACTGGACCGCAAGCTTGTCCCAAAAAAGCACTGAATAGGTGCCTGTTTCGTCCTTAACAATGTAGTAGAGTTTCATTCTGGACACAATGAACATCACATGGTCAGGTATGTTTTGGCACTGTTAATTTAAAAAGAAGGTGACTGAAAAAAACTAACAGCAAAAATTACTTAGGCTCAGTTGATTCAGGTGCCTTTTTACACACAGCACAGAATAAAGGGCTGTTAGGGTCATTAACATCTTTGGGTTTTGGTTTAGAAGAGCATTTGGAACAACCATCATAAGTCGAACCATGCTTGGACTCAAACTTGTGAACTTCACAGTTGATAACAAATATGCTCCCCTAAAATAAAGCCAAGGCAAGACAACATCAGAATAAGGAAGTAAAGGGTGGTGCAACAATTTGAATGAGGATCAAGAATAGCCCACTGTTTTTTGATCCTGAATCTGTGAAATGGTCAGTTTGGTTTGGTTATGCAAAGAGCCTCCACCAGAAGCTTGACTTATCTGTGATGGGAAAGATTGACTGAAGCTGGTAGTCATAGGTGTGGCACGATCTTTGACACTGAAATGAAACCAACATAAAGCAGGCATAGAGGGTTAATTGGGCATTAGCTGTTATAACATGTCAAGTCGATATTGTGTATGTATAAGATATAAATAACAGAGTAGGGACCTTTCAATCAGATCATGGACCTCTTTAATGGCAGGATTAAATAATGCCCTGGTAGCATTGAAGGAACTGCAGATCTGGGGCCTATCTACACAACATTCAAGTGAAGAAATTGATAGTAACAGAATTTTTAATTGTTCATGGAAGGAGTTGTAATTGGTAAGGAATGCTGAATCATACTGCTAAAGAACTAAATAGCCATGTCTGAAATAAGTGATTGAATAATGTACAACTACACAATCATTTAGAAGTATACAGACGCAAATGATAGCTGTAATGCAGGGAAAGGTAGCATTAAATGTAGTTACTGTTATCAGTGCTGGCAAGCCTAGCAAGGTGTAACAGGATGACAACGGGAGTGTCATTGTTTTGCATCTGAGCAAGGTATGCATCTGAGGCACAGCTATCCCAAAGAACACACTTGATGTCATTCCCCCTACAGTGAAGTAGTCATGAATGAGAAAGAAATGATGGTTAGGAAAATGTGAACCCCGTAAAGTAAGGAAGAGAGATGAGATCATACTGCACATCAACCAGAACTATTCTCAGCCTGTACTTGGTCTCATTATCTTTTTGGATCTCTTCCAGTGTGCCAATGGAACTGACGAATGCTAGAACATCTGTATGCAGAGCATTTAACAAACAGGTTTTTCCAGTTGCAAGATTAGAATGAAGTTAGCTTGTTTGAAGAAGTAGCATAATGTGACCGAGATATTAATGAGTAATAAATGTTTGGATAATAAGCATATATGTTTTAGTACCGAAAAAGTATTCAATTGTGTCATTGTCATGTAGTTGGAGGATGTCAGATATAGATTTGAATGAGTATAAGTAAAGTGGAAGAGGTGCGTCTTCTTCACTGATTGATGTATGTGGGGTGAAAGTAAGCTTAAAAGGATGAACCGTTGGTCTATACTTGTAAGAGTTTTGGGAGACAATAAAGTTTGCAAACTCATAGGTATTGCCTTCAATGATTTCATTAGAAATTTTTGTGTGCATCCCTTTGTTCAGCACGCTGGCTTGAATCTTGTTACCCTTCAATGAACAAATAGATCATTTGGTAAGTATGTGAAGGAAAGCACCAAAATGGCATGAGGAAGAGAAAAGACTCTTTCATGAAGCAATGAGAACTTACCTCAGCATCAACCAAGAGCAAAGAAATGCAAAATAACTGGGATGGTGCCGCCTTTTGGTAAACGTTCCATTTCCTAAGAACTCTAACCATGATGTTCCACATGTCTGACCGATCGTGCAAGTCTTTAAGCAAAGTGTGTGACATGATGTTGGAAAGAGTTTTGTTCTGGGAGGAAGTGATGTTGAGTGAGGAAGTGGTGGAGGAGGGACTTATAAATAAGAAGAGGCAGGAAGTAGGTGGCCAAGAGAGAGGGAGGTTCTTAGAAGGAAAGATTCAAACATAATGTGGCTGGAAGGAAAGATTCAAACATATTTAGACATTATATGGACTTGAATCAGCATATGGACCATATGAGCAGGTGAGGGTGAGTAAAAATAGCTAGACCATGCTCCCATAAAGAAGCATTCTGACACCATTGAGATACTGGAACAATTTCAGGAACGTTATGCACAGACCATGAATATACGCAAATTGATCACCACTACCGATACAGGGGGAGGGTTTAATAGATAGCATGCATGGGAAATTTAGGGATGGTCAACACTTGGAGAGGAGCAAGGTAATGAGTTAAAGAAGGAATAGAGTAGTCCCAGATGTCAGATTTCATGTTTTTGGCACCTGGATTTCCATGCCTTGAAGACGTGGCAGAAATATCCGTTTTTTTGGTACCTGAAACAATGTCATGTGCTATCAGTGTTGACTTGAAGGAAAGAGTGAAACATATTTTGACGTAATTGAATAGCTTATTATTCAAGCAAGGATCTGTGAAAAGAATGTGGACCATATGAGCAGATGAGGGATATTAAAAATAGGTGGACCATGTAGGCATAATTAAATACTTAGGATAAAAAGACACAGGTGCACAGAGAAGCGGCAGTTTCTTTTTTTTCTATGAACTGTAGCTGTTTGGGCTATATAGATAACCTGCATGAGCAACTTATTCTCGATAGTAAAGTTCCATTTCCACTCTATTGTGAAATATAAACCTGATGAGGGTAAGAACTGAAAAGGTACCTAGAGTATAGAAATACTTAGGTAAAAACGATACAGGTGCACAGAGATGCGACAGTTTCCTTTTTGATGAACAGTAGCCTGTTAGCCTGTAAATAGACTAAGGAATCTTTAATCTATATTGACCATGGTCCTAGTGCGACTACACAGGAAAGACATGAAGCTTTATAAGGTCTTGAATGACCCATGTAGTGAAATTTCAATTATTTAAGGTGTATCTTCCCATGCTATGGAAAGGTGGCATGCATATCAACTGTTATGGACATAGTTAAGCAGAATGTTTGAAGGCAAGGAAAAATGTTACAGACTACCTTGAAACCAACTTCAAGCAGATGAGTTATCTAACCTGTTGTGTGGATAAATTATGGCAGCATAGAGATCCAACACAGGTGGAAATGGCATAGCTGATCCATTAAAGTCTGGCGTGACAACACATAAAACATAACACAGTTACTATTCCAGTGGTTTACAGCCCTTCTGCAAAAAAAGTGAAATGCAGCGGAGGGGCTACAGGATATTTCATACTTACCTAGGGAACGTGGGTTCATGGTGTGGCTGAAGGTTGGTAAACACATTCAGCTTGCTCGATAATCCATTAAAGTCTAACGTGACAACAGCTGCAACATAACACAGTTACTATCCCAGTGTTTTACAGCCTTCCTCAAAAAAAGTGAAATGCAGGGGAGGGGCTACAGGCTATTTCATACTTATCTGGGGGAACGTGGGCTCATCTTCTGGCTGACTTTTGGTGAACAAAATCAGCATGCTCAATGACAGTATGACAGGGAAAGCGAAAAATGAAATATCAGCTTAGTGGGAAAAAATTAATGCTTGAGCTGTCTTATCAACACTTACGTGGCAGCATTATAAACACATATGACACAAAACAAACAAACAGGAGTACCAAAGAGGAAAAGTAAGGTTGAACCCATAACTAAACAAAAGGCACAGTCATCAAAGACATGGGACGCTTAATGTCAGAGATGTAGCGTTCAGGGTAGAGGCGTTGACTGGTATGCCTCAATAACATGTGCAACGGATGAAAAATAAGTGCATATCATGGAAATGAGCATAAGAACAAAACTGACACATTAAAAGCAATTAAAGCAGTGACAATGAAATCATGTCAGGACCACAAAGGATGTGGTCGAGCGGTCACTGCACCAAGTTCAAAGAGCTATGTTATAGGGATTGTAATGTCACTACTATTTAAGCAAATCAGGTATGGACTTAATCTTCAATCAACCCAAAGTATTTGAGATAAGATGAGCATAACCATGAATGAATCCCCAACCAGGTTCGCGGCAGAGATTGCTAATACACTCCAACGATGGAAAGCTATGAGGGTTTGGTATGTTAGTCTGAAGTGCGGACCGTTCAAGTTGATTGAAGAGGTTGAGTGGGTTGATGAGGTCAGGAAGATGACTATGTTTTGTCCTCGCTTGAATGCTTTTGTTGAAGCAGAGTATGTGCTAACCCATCATGACTCGAAGCTAATGACAAAAGAGAAGAGGCCTGTTTTTGTTGGTTCACATCAGTGGCATGGTAAACGGTACTATTTGTTCAAATGCATATATGTATTGTTGAAAGAGGAAGGATTTAGTAATGAAGAATGGGATGTCATGTATCTACCAAGGTGCAAAAGGAAGATCATGAAGGTTATTAAGGCAAGAAGAACCCCTTTCATACGACTCCAAATCCCGGATGTTGGCTACCAACCTTTGATAATTGAAGATTTCAGCGAATCGACTTACCTGAAGGTGACGCCGGTCGGTAGGAGGATTTAGAATGAAGGAAATTTCTACCAAGAAGTGCATCGCACACCAGGTACACGGGTGTTAGCCATAACTAACGGCCAGATCTGTGACAACGATACAGTAGTTGACGACAGAATGCAGCTGCCGAGTGCAACTGAGTTAGGGAGGGAGCTAGGTTTTGTGACCGACTAATGGTGCTGTCCCATCTTGCTTTTGCTTTTGGTTAAGTACAAATCACAGTTAGGCCTCCATGTTTCCTGAAATGGTTAATTTTGTTTCTTTTACGGGATAATGTATTAACAGAACAACCCAATTTAGTAATTTGTTGACTGGTTTGCGTCATTTCATGGGCTTTAAAGCTGTTAACCCATTGAAATTGGGCTTCTTGGCTTTGCAAATGGTAATGGGCTTTTGTTAGTGAAATATGAAGTTTGGGCTAAATGTCAAAAAATGTAGTTGTCCACATGCCTCAAGTTTTTTTGTTGCTAATTTGTTGTTCAAATGCATTTAAACTTATCAGTATAAATGGGTTTCTACAGTGTTGAGTTATGAAGCTTATAAGGCCATTACCGACTCAGAACAAATTTATTATGAGCCGGCTGTACAGAATTAATTGTGAGCATATAAGCACATTACTATCTTCACATGGACTGAATTATCTGAGGCTGTACGTATGGCAACAATACATCCAATTGAATAAGGAGTTTCATCGTCCAAATAAATCGTGAATAAAAAGCACAATTAATATGCTAAGCAGAAGAGTCGCTGCACGCTATAATCATTTCAATAGAAGATATCATTTTTATTCCACGGTTAGAAATAACAATCTCTCTTTCGGTCTCCAGACTGAAGAAGCCCAAAAACTGAGAACCGCTAGACTTCGGTCATTGGAGCACCATTGTCATGACTTGACGCAGCAGAGCAGGACACTTCCATCGAGTGACTAAAATGGCAGAACTACGTTTCATCCCCAGCTGCATTCGGTCAGCTATCTCTTATGTTCGGTATACCAAGCCTAACATAAGTAAAATGTAAAGTGAGAACAAACGGACGTGAAAGTCATGAAGGCTAGGGGGAGTTTTGGTGTACATAAACGGTAGTGAAAAACAGAGGGTGAGCCCCATGCTTACAACGGGAGTGAAAAACAGAGGAGGCAATGAATTAAATTATTAATATCAGTTGGCACATACCTCAAGCGGAGATGTATATGGACGATGCTTGCTTGGTATGTGGAGGACAGAAAAAGCACCAAAGTGACTAAATATAAAGAGAACGCCGATTGCTTAAAATGGGAGTGAAAAACAGAGGAGGGAATGAATGATGTATAAAAAGATCAGTTGGCACATAGCTAAAGGTGCTTAAAGAGAATGACGATCAGGGGATATATAGCAATGAAGGAAGATATTTTAGGCGGGGAGTTTTGAACTTCAAATTTGAATTGAGTTGGGGGAACGTGGGCTATGGGGATAGTCACTTTCAGATGCAAACGGCTGACACGTAGCCTGAAAATACATGGTATTCAGCTTGTGAACAGTAAAATCAGTCTAGAGCCGATGGATAAGCCGTTGAAGTAGTTGGCTTGGTGGAAGAGATTTATATATTATATTGATGAGCTTTATTCATCCCCAAGGATTTATTCACTATTTCCAAATACACTGAAGTATATACGCACATGTAAAGTTGATTAAAGAGACTCTTCTATAATGAGTTTTAGCTCGTTATTGCCTTCCTCTTAATTGAAAAAATTATATTAAAAACAATCAATCTATAAAAAGAGATATGGCTTAGATAATTAAACTTATAAATACAATGGGAAAGAGGAGTTAATAATTGTATAGAACATTTTTTGTATCGGATCACGGAAAAATAACTATGTTTCTTTGAGGACACAAGTCTAATAACAAAATTAATAACATAGGAGTAAAATTGTACATGTGATTTATATTTTTTTAATTATGTTCATTTTTTCGTATTCATGTAAACATTTTATGCAGTAAGTTTTGTCAATATGGGAAAAAAACAATTGAAAGGAAAATTTCCTAGTTCACAACTTTTTTGCGTAAAGAATTAGAAATTTCCATGAAGTCATAAAAGTTATTGGAAAATTTATACTTAGGTCCCAATAAAAACAAACAAATACTGCAATGTCTCTTAAATCTCAAAATTACTAAACATAAGGTAAAATAATGGGTAGTAATGAGGGTAAGAATGTCTTTTCCATCTTTTCCATATTTTGTACAAGCATGGGGCAGGAAGCAACTGCATTGCACAAAGCAGATATATCCTTGTCAACACAAATGATTGAGATACTCCCAACTTAAAGTCTGAACAAGGTAATAATAAGACCATCACGAAGTCCCTCTTAGAGCATACAAGGAAATTATCTGTTTAAAACTTAAATTCAATTATCCGAGTAAATTGCCATTTGATATCTTGAAACCCTATAAATATAATTTTACCATTTATAAAGTTGAAGGTGAACAAAAATTGCAAAAAAGATTATAGTTTGATGGATTAATTTTGAAAATTGTTTGGAGTAAAATGAGGTTAATCAATTTCCAAAGACTAAATTGCCAGAACATGCATCTTTCAAGGACTTCAATAGCTTACTTCACTTGCTTCTTAAACATTGTCAATAATTAATACACAAGAAAAATTATCAAGAGCTCAACTTATTTGGTAGTGCAAGTTGATAGCGAGAAGCGCAAATCAGTAAGTACAAGTAATAGAAAAGCACAAGGTAAGTTCAACCTAGTAACTCAGTACGTTCTTTGTTCTGTAGTTGCACAAAAAAAATTTACATGCATAACTCGAATACTGGGTGAAACTTTCATATGAATAATGCACTTTTCGACTAGAAAAATCATAAGAATGAGGAACAAAATAAGAAGAGGAGTGAGAATATCAAAAAGGAGGAATATAGCAAATAAAGCTTTTACCTTACCAAAAAAAATAAAGGGAAGGGGAGTTCCACGTGGAGCAATAGATTGCAGATCATTGACAAACCACATATTAAAATAAATTTGAGAGAAGACCAATAGGTTGCACAAAAAATGTATTGAAACTTCCTTTTACAATTTACTTTGCAGTTTTGTCACAGCAGAAAGAAAGAAGTACTCCCAACTTAAATCTCAACTAATTAAGGACAAGACCATTTGCATCCCTTGAAAACCAACGAATATGATTTTAACATCAACAAAACTTCCAGGAAACAATATATTGATGGATTCTAAAAGTTGTTTGGAGTAAAATGATGTTAATCAATTTCTAAAGACTAAATTTACAGAGCACACATCTTCAATGCTACATATATCTTACTTCATTTACTTCTTAAACACTCACTGACTTGTTTGTCAGTGCAAGTTGATGGCTAGACAGGTAGGTGAAAAAGAAACTATACATATTTATTACTGTTATTGAGTGCCTCCTCTGACTTGTTCATTGATGCAAAGAGTCTTCCAAGCTCCCCAGTCAAGTCAAAGCGCTCTTTGTTCTGTAGATGCACAAAAAGAGTTGTATGTGTGTGTGTGAGAGAGAGAGAGAGAGACGTTTAGTCAATGAAAGTTTTGCAAGAATAATTAAATGCATAGAATAATTATTTCAGGATAAAACGGAGTAATTTAACCTTGAGTAGATGAAAAACTTTGCTAGCCAAAATGGTTGATTTGTCAACATTCTTTGTACCACCAGGTTGCCCTGCATATTATGTGCCTAATTTCAGCCTTATTCAAAAAATAAAAACAGAATGAGGACAATAATTTTACTTCATAAATGAAGTGATATATCCTTACCAATGAAAAGAAAGGTAACACAGTAAATTTTACTTTTTCACCAAAGAATGAAGATTTTACATTTGCAGCTGCATTATTTTAATTTCTCCATCCCAACACAGAAACTTGGCATGAATAAAATGGTTGAGTGCAAATAATCAACCACTTTGATCAGTTCCAACAACAAAATTTTGAAATCTTCTTCTTCTTCTTGTTTTTTTTTTTTTTTTGGACTGAGAAAAATTTTAAGATCACTGAATGTTTGTTTGATAAGTATTAAGTGAAAATTTGTGAATAGAAATCACAAGCCTAAAAATGATTAGCACATACTATACCATGTCACAATCTACGTATTCAAACGATATTTACTGCTAAGTGAGTAATAACATTATCAAGAGCTTCACTTATTAGTCGGTTCAAGTTGATAAAGAGGTAGCTGCTAAACCAGATACGCAAGTTTAATAGAAAAACATAAGTTAACTTAATAGTAGTCACAATGGGAGGCACCTGATATTAGAGAAAGTGACAAAACCAAAGGGTCCAATCCCCAATTCAAGCAGCCCAACTGCTACAAATTCCATATATCGCTGCTTTGACAAGTGCTTGGTATTGCTCATTCTGCATTCATGGAAAATGGGGTTAATTAAACATAGATTTAACACCAATGAAACCATGTTACTGTGCCAAGGCAGGAAAAAAAACTATGAAGAACATATACATAAATCATATGTAATACTGTTATTGAGTTCCTTCTCTAACTTTTTCATTGATGCAGAGAGTCTTCCAAGCTCCCCAGTCTACTCAGTACTTTCTTTGTTCTGTATATGTACAAAAAGAGTATGTGTGTAACTCGTTTACTCAGTGGAAGTTTAGCCAGAATTGTGATTCAAGGAACCAACTTAAAACTTGAGGAAACATTTTCAGTCCTGCCCGATAGATTCATCAGAGCAAAAATTGACAGAGCAATGCATTTTTGGACTGGAAAAAAGAACAAATATTTGTTTTCTGATTCTTTCAACTGCAGAAGCAAATAATAATATATACACTAATAATTAAGTGGATGAAGATAAGTATGATGACATTTTTAAAAAGTCCATTTAGATGAACTGCAAGGAGTAAACTACTCAAAGAAGCAAAACAACAAGAATAAATAATGCACAGGATAATTATTTCAGGATACAAGTAAAAAATTTAACCTTGAATAGACAAAACACTTTACGAGCCAAAATGGTTGAATATTTGTCAACATTCACAGCACTACCAAATTGCCCTGGTAGCATTCAATGTACTCATTCTTTATGTTAATCAAAGATGCATAACAAAATTTAATGAGGCCAATAATTTTACTTCATAATTGTAGCAATATATCCTCACCCAATAGTGAGACTATAATTCTATCTCAGACAATGAAATGAAAATTTTAATGCAAATAACTCACTGCCTTTAGTTCCAAACGATAAAAACACACTAGAAAAATGCTCCACCTCTGTATCAAAATTTTGAAATCACTGAATGTATCTTTGATAAATATCAAGTGAAAATTTGTGAATAGAAATCATAAGCACAATAAGTGAAAACTATACCAAGTCATAATCAACGTATGCAAACAATATTTACTACTAGGTGAGTGACAATACTAGGGGTGTACATGGGCAGGGCTAGGCAGGGCATGGACCATGCCCGATGCCCAGCCTGGAAAAAGAACGGGCAGTATTTTGCGGCCCGTTGCCCGGCCCTGCCCAATGACAGCCCGAGTAATTTCGAGCTAGGCTGGGCAGGGCGGGCTTGTATACCCAAAAATCTCTCAAAAATTGAAAAATAATGAAGTATTAAATAATAATAATACAAAAAATATATATAGTTTGGTATTTTAAAAATATATTTTATGTCATAATCCTTTTTAAGATTTTATTACTTAGATTTGATTCAAAGGCCAATAAAACAAATTAATTTAATACAGATTATTTTCTTATTATTTGAAAATAAATTACTTTTCAAAAGCTCAATTTTCCCACTTCTTAATTAAAAATGTGTATGAAAAAATATGCCTAGTAAATACAAAATATATTTATTCATTAAATTCTAATTGAATGGTAAGTAAATATTTGTTCAATTATATATACAATATATTTTTTTTAAAAATAAAATTATACACACATATTGGGCAGGGCCAAATGGGAAGGGCAACACACCTTGCCCGGTGCCCAGCCTTGCCCCGGTGTTTGGCCCAGCCCTAAGATGCCTAAATGATTTATGGGCGTATTTTTTAGGGCCAGGCTGGGCATTTTTTTGTCGGGCTTGGGTGGGCATTGCGGGCATTTGGGCCTCATGAACAGCCCTAGACAATACTCGAGTTCTCTGAACAGAAATTTCCTAATTAATTAATGCCATCACTTAAAAAAAAAACTCAATGTAACTAGGAGAAAGAGAAAATGGAGAAAAGGGGATCAGAACATATTAATAAAATTATATATATATATATATATATATATAAAAGTAACCATTTTTGTTTAAAATCCTCAAAGGATAACAAAATTTTTCATTGCCCACATCAAATTGAAACACCAATTAATTCATTACCTCATCAATTTTCGGCCACACGTGCACTTTTGCTTTTTATTTTTTATTTTTTGTGTTTTTAAAGAGATTTGTATTGGGGGAACATATTTAAGAAAATAATAAATGACAATAATCAATAAAATCTATACAATATTGCAAAAAAAAAAATCAGAACCACAAATTCACTACCATGACATAAATTTGAGACATATTTCCCAAACGGGTCCCATAGAAAATATGAGGCATGATCATTGGACTAGCGAGCAAACATATGAATCATAGCAATAGAATATTATATATATATATATATATATATTACGCACCAACCACTTCGTTCTTTAAAAATTTTCAGGTCTTTTTGTGTAAAATTTAAGAATAAGAAGTAAGGGATACCTGTAAAAATATGAAAGGAAGTGTATTAATGAGAGAGGTCTTTTTGTTTGATAATGCGTAGAAATATGAGTTGCAAGGGGTGACAGATGAAGTCATCATATCATGAGATTCTTGAAATTAATAGTAACCAACTCCATAGGAGAAGGTTAAGAGACACCAGAATTCTTGAGTTGCTTTGTGGGAGGGATTCCATCTTCAACCCAAATATCTGCAACACTCTTTCTCTTTTGACCCGGCTCCGAGTAATATATTAGGTGTGCTCCACATGCTTTTGCAGGGACTTTGCAATATTCTTTCTTCTCACCATCCCAATATTTCAGAAAGAATTCACATGGATTCTTACCATCATTAACTATCACATGAACAGAGGAGACCCTTTCCATAGGCCATAGCAACACTTGATCCTGATTCAATGCAGGATAACGTGACCAGCTAGAACTATGCATCACGAAGAATTTGCGGTAAAAATGCTGATGAGAGAAATAACAATGAATTTCCCTTAATTCCTTTGAGACGAGATGAGGAGCTATGCAGCACATAAATAAAGAATGTGATCGTTCACAATTGCAAGTAAATTCGGTTGCATTGAAAGCCTCTGTCATAGGTTTATATTCCATCCACTCTGGAATTCTACTTCCTGGGTAACAAGTCATAGGAGGAAGAAGATCATAAGGATACCGTTCACCTGCTTTTGCCATTGAGGAAAGAGTTAATTCTTGAATATAGCGAAGTGAACGCTCATTCAATTTTTCACAGTTACGGAAGTCCAAGAGACGTGGCCTCTGAACTGGAGAGTCAGAGGATACAGTCTCCAATAATGTGCATTCGTGGGCATGTAATTGCACAAGGGAGGGAGGAAGTCCAAGTATATACTTAAGACTTTTGCACCTATTCAGGTTAAGGTATTTCAACTTTGAAAGATGGTGGACGCAAGCTGGCAATGTCACCACAGTAGAGTCAATCAATGATAATGATTCTAACCTTGTCAAGGCCTTGATATTGTCAGGGATTTCCGACAAGCCACTCCACCCATCCAAACATAGGTATGTTAAATTACGCCAAGCATCAAAAAGGGAGCGTAGCTGCTCTATGTCAATTACTTGCTTGAGATTGGAAACTTGAAACATCTCAAGATTTGTAAAGCGACGCAGCTCAACTATTGAAAGACTCCCTACCATACCATCAATAATTGCAATTTTAGTAAGTTCTGTGGGACCTATTGGAAAATTCAATATTTTCACTTCAGTTCGTAAAAGAAATATTCCCCTTAATTTTTTTGATGACAAACATAATTTCTCGAGGCAACAATTGTTAGCACGAAGGTAAGAGAAAGACTCTAAATGAGTCGCACTTTCAATACTCTCTAATTTTGAGCAATAAGATACATCCATTTCAATAATTCTGGGGAGAGATAAAATAGATGGGTGAATACTCCTCAAACTTTCACAATCCTCGAGAATTACACTTTCAAGCTTGTGTGCCATCGAGAGATCAGGCAACTCTATCAATTGTTTGGACCTACTCAAATTTATTGTCTTTAGGTTTCCAAGATCCTATGTTCACAATGAAAAGAAAACAATTACCTAAATTAAAAAGCCCTAATAAATTTAATTAGGTTGAAGGAATATAAAAAATACATTCTCATATACGTACCTGTTTTCCATCCCAAAGCCTTTTAACGTTGCTGTTTTCCATGTGAAGTTCAACAAGGTTTTCAAGATAAAATCCCGATGGCAGAGTCTCTAATGGATAATGATCCCAATGGAGATACCTCAATTTATTAGGCAAAGAGTCAAGATCAGAAAGAGATATATATGTTCTACTGTGAGACCTCCCTAGTGTAGAAGAGAAAATTTTGAGGAATCTTAAATGTCTCATCTTTGCAAAAGTGTCGGCTCTCACTTGTATAGGTTTTATTTGAGCCACGTCCAATATAATGCCTTCAATTTCATCCGTTCCCTAGACAAAAAAAAATGAAATAAGTATTAAACTTATGAAAAAACTTTCAAAAGTAAAAATGAAAGAAATGAATTGATGTATCTTTTTTCCATACCATGTTACTTTTCAATACATCATAGATTTCGTCTGCATCTTTCAATCGGCTACGTCTTTCAGGAGGTATCATACCGTCTCCACGAACTATTTGCTTAGCCATTTCTCGTATCAAATCATGCATTACAATACGGCCACACCAATCTGACTTAATGAGAGCTTTTTCTATAAGATGTTGTATTCCACTAACTGCTTCAAAACCCCAAGCCTCTAGATCAGAAGTAATTTTATCCTTTTTTCCTCTAATGAAAAAATATGCGATGTCTAAAAATATTTTCTTCTCTGAAGCATTTATTCCATCATAACTTATCTTCAATATATTTTGAATTCGCTTATGAGAATTCTTTTTGAGTTCTCTAAGCTGACTTTCCCAATATGCTTTATCTCTAGAATGAAAATGGGAACCCAAAACTTCTAAAGCTAAAGGAATTCCTTTAGCAATGGCCATTGTCTTTTCTGATAGCTCTTGATATCCTATTTTAGGATGACTTTGATTAAAGGCATGTATACTAAAGAGTTCAAGTGATTCTTCTAAACTCAATTCATTGACTTCATGTATGAATTGGTCATGAATCCCCCCACTCCTAAGAACATGCTTGTTCCTACTTGTTACAATGACCCTGCTGCCTGGACCCAAGTGAAGACATTGTTGTCCAGCCAAATCTTTTAGTTTATTTGAATCATCCACATCATCAAACACAATTAAGACTTTTTTCCGTTGCAGCAATCTCAATACATGGTTCATCTCTATGTTATCCTTTTGGCCTAATAACTTAGAGAAAAGCTCTTCACGCAGAGAACTCAAACCATCAGCCTTTGTTAATTTTTCTCTCACATTTTCTAAGAAGTAATGACTTTCAAATTGAGACTTGAATTTGTCAAATATAGCACGAGCAAGGGTTGTTTTGCCTATTCCTCCCATGCCCCATATCCCAACAATTCGGACTTTCAGTGACTCAATTTCCATTAATGTTTCAACTCTAGTGAGATTTTCATGAGATCCAATGAGCCTACGTTTTGGCACAATTGGTGTATTTTCTTCCACCTTTTTCAAGACATGTTCGACTATTGCATCAATGAGTTTGGGCTCGTTTCTAACATATAAAAGACAAAAAGAGAAAACAAACAAAATTACAAGCTGCCCATGATAAAGTAATAAATCCACATACATAATTTGATATAACTTCAGTATATTTAAGCCAAATAGGGGGGACTAAGTAAAAGCTTAACAAAATTTAGACTCTATAAAATGATGTATTGAATAATAGAAACAAACTTACTGAAATTTTGATGAATCATAACCAGATAAGTCAGCAGATTTGTTCAAGACAGATCTCCAAATTTCCACTTTATCCTTGAACTTCTCTTCATGAAGAGTGAATGCCTCTGCATACGTGCGTTTTTTATGCCTGACATCTGATGGATCTACGAGGTAGAAAACTGGTATCACAATCTGTTGACCAGCTTCCTTACATTCCATGATTTTGACAAGCTCTTCCAAGCACCATCTTGAGGAAGCATAATCTTTTGAGAATATAACCAAAGCAATCATGGATCCTTCTATTGCTTGTACAAGTGCTGATGATATTTCTTCTCCTCTCTCGAGCCTGTCATCCACATAGACATCTATGCACTTTCGACGCAACGCCCCTACCAAATGGGCGAGAAAACCAAATCTGACGTCTGGACCCCTGAAGCTGATGAAAACATCATATTTTCCACATGGGACCTGGGAAGAAGAAGCAGAAGCAGCCATTGCTGGGGGAACAAAAACGAAAAACAATGTTTTATAGATGTATGTTGTTGATTATTTCAGAAAAAGAACAGAAAGAACAACGTTTAAGAAGTTATAAAATGAAGGAGAAAGACCATATTAATAATACCTTGGTGGGAGTGGCCAAATCAAATCTGAGGTTGAAGACAATTGGTGAGTTCGCTTATCTTTGGGAATTCGATCGGCACAACAGAAAAATGTGAATGTGAATATTGAGCATTTGTTAGCATTTAAGAGTCAACAATCAACTAATAAGTTCTCTGAGGAAATCTTTTTGTACAAAGTAGGCCGAAATTTCTACGAAATATGTTAGCATTTATTGTTTTGTTGGTGTACCAAACCAAACAAAAATACGAAAGTGCGCAGAAATTTCAGTGGTAGGGAATTTTTTTTTTTTTTTTTTTTGTTTCTAGTTTGAATAAGGATTTTCCACTTGGCATTGAAACCAAACAAAAATAACAATTTTTTTTGTGGTCGTCAGTGAGCCAACTTACCATTAACAAATAATTGACGGTTGGTGGGAGGTAGGGTCAAATCTCAATCAAATCTTAATTTGAAAAGACATAAAGTTGATATGTCGATATGTTTACTATTAAGTATTGTCTTAATGGACAGTTTTTTTTTAATAAAATGATTAATTATATAAAATGAAAATAATTATATAACTAAAATTAAAATAACAAGATATGATGGCTCTGTCCTTCAAACAAGTCAGAGTGAATGCGTCGGTGTCATCAAGGATGAGAATGGAAATTGGATCCATAGCTACATCAGCAAGCTTACTCGGGTGCCCCCAGTTGTTGCTGAGGTCATTGCAATCATTCAAGGTCTTCAATTATGTTGGAATCACAATTTTAGTAGGGTTTTGGTCCTTACTGACTGTCTTGAAGCGATAAATCTGCTTACTCGGGGTTGTGAAGGTTCCTACCCCTACAAGGAGGTCATTGACGAGGCAAGACTCTGGATATTTAGGAATTGGCAGGTTCTTCTATGTCATATCCCTAGAGATAAGAATTTATTAGCTGATCACCTGGCCAAGATGGCTCATTCTATTAATGATACTTTTGTTCTCCTTGATCATCAACCACCTTTCTTCTATGAGGCAGTCGTTGATGAAGGTTAACTAGCTTTTGTTGTTTCAGCTTGTAATTGTCCCAATATGAATTAATGTTATCCAGTTTCTCATTAAAAAAAAATAACAAGATATCGGGAAGAGGGGGTTAGGAGCGCATCACTTTCATAAACAGAATCAGGACAAAAAGATTGAAGCATCAAGTTTGTATCATTTTCTGAAGTACCACAGAAATTAAAATAGACGAGGGGACTATTGAGCAAATTTACGGGTTGTCCATTACTCCGATCTTTTTTTATAAGTAATTTTTATTTTTATTGTTTGGAATGAATTAATAATTAAGATTAGTTAAAAATAATAAATATGTTAAAAAATATTATATTTTTTTCAAATATACCCCTATTTATAAAAAGAATATAGGAGAGAGAATAAATAATAAACATCAGAAAGTATGAGTATCAAATATAATAGAAAATGTGTAATAAATGAGCAAATGAAAGAAAATGGATGGTGAATGTGGGATAATTAATATAAATACGTGTATTTAATAGGGGTAGAAAGAAAAAAGAAGTTTAAATTTTGAACTTAAGTTTAGATAACGAATTCATAAGTTCAGATAAACAATTAACAAGTTTAGATAAGAGATTTACAAGTTCAGATAAGGAATTGATAAGTTGAGTTAAGTGGATTTTTTACTTAAAAAATGAAAGTTGCGAATCTCTGATATGAAGATTGTGAATTTCTTATCTCAACCTGTCAATACCTTATCTGAAGTTGAGAATTCCTTATCTAAAATTGTGAATACTTTGAGATAGTAAGTGCATTTTTTATTAAAAAACGAAAGTTGCGAATTCCTGAACTGAACATACTAATTTCTTATTTCAACTTGTCAATTCATTATCTGAGCTTGAGAATTCCTTACTTATGAATGGTTTGAAAGAGTAAGTGAATTTTTCACTTAAAAAATGAAAGTTGTGAAATCCTTATATGAACTTGTTAATTTTTTATATCAATTGGTAAATTCCTTATTTAAACTTGTTGATGGACTAGGTTAAAGATCCAAGATTACTATATATTTTTTTTTTGCATTATATATATTGAAGGTCATTGGTAGCTCAATGGTCATGCAATTTTTGTGCATGAAAGTTGTGGAGGGTTCTAACCCCCACCCCACCGCTTTCCTTAATACTCCCCTAGAAAAATAGCTAGGGAATATTCTTGAAATATTCCCAACGGAGCTCCGACCGAAGGCCGACATTCGGAGCTCAAGCCGCTAGCAGGCAGGCTATCGGGGTTAATTACTTTCTTAATAAAAAAAAAGTAAGGGCAAATTGATCTTTTTGTTTTGAATTTATAAATTTCATTGCAGAATTATTGAAATTCAGAGCACATTTCTATCTTTTCATGATTTAAAAGTTTTTAAAGGGATTTTCCCTTTTACAAATGCATGTTTTTTTAAAGCCTGACCATTCTATAGGTTAGGCTTAGTTTTGGGGATAAAAAAGGAAACAAAGCCAATGGCAAACCTAACATGTTAAGTGTAAAGTTTGGTCTAATATGACTTGTTTCCACTTTTAACAATGGATGTGTGAATTCCTCTGAAGTGATGGAGGGCAAAAGAAAACCAATATCATCTTAAAAATAAAAATAACAATGATCATATTAATACCTGTGAGGGAGTATTTTTCATTTTATAAATTTAAACATATTCATACACATAAATATGTCAACTCCTTTTTTTTTTGTCCCAACCATAAACATGTCAATTCATGCTCAAGTTAAAGCTTCATCTAAGCATATAGAAAGCCAATTTGCTGGTTGAACCCTGATGGGATCTAACGTCTAAAATTTTTTTATCGATATCTAACGTCTATAATGAAATCACATCTTAGCTTGAAAAAGGCATAAAGTTAATTTGACGATATGTTAACTTCTGAACATTCATATTAAATTGGTGGACATTTCCTATTTAATGTGAGAAGAAATTTCAACGAAATAACAAACACTACAAAAAAATGATATTTCTGTAGCGGTGCAATTGTAACGGTTATATCAAACCGCTACAAATTATAATATTTGTAGCGGTTTTAACCTAAACCGCTACAAAATTGTAGCGGCAAGCTACGGGCCAAGTGGCGCGATAGATTAGCAGCGTTTTTTGTAGCAGTTGGGTAGCCAAAACCGCTAGAAATTTGGCGCAAAATTCCCGCCAAAACTTGTAGCGATTAATTTGTAGCGGTTAATACACAGAAACCACTACAATATTCCCACCACTTGGCGCGACCAAGCCCCGCCAACAGTGTAGCGGTTATTTGTAGCGGTTACAGCAACTAAACCGCTACAAAATACCAAACGTCAGCTATTTGTAGCGGTTATAGGGATATAACCGCTATAGAATTTCAGGAGTCTCCACCTTTGTAGCGGTTCTGGGCAATAACCGCTATAGAATTTCAAAGGTTCTTGTAATTTGTAGCGGTTATTGTAGAACCGCTACAAATTTAAGGCAACGTAGGTGATTTGTAGCGGTTATGGTAGCGGTTATTGGAATAACCGCTACTAATATCTGGCCTATTTAAGCCCCCGCCTCCCTCATTTCTTCGTTTGCTCATTTTGTTTCCTGGGGTTTCTCTGAGTGGTTTCTTCAAGATTTGAGCATTCAGACGTCTGTGTAGGAGTTTTTGCTACAGTATTTCTCAGTATTTGCACTTGAGGTACGTATATAACACGTATTTTATTTGTCTTTGTATTTTTATTAGATTTTTGCATAATAATTGACTAAATTTTTTTTTTTTACAGTTGATATGGCTTCAAGAGAGGATAAGGGGAAGGTCCCTGAGGTCCCCAGACCGATTTTAAGGGGTGGCAGCAGCCGAGCAGGGGGCAGAGGGAGGGGCCAGCGCGGAGGCAAGCCGACCGCGGCATTTCAGCCCATCCCCCCACAGGAGTCGGCCTTAAATCCGGTAAGACAAAAGATCACCTTCAAGCGAGGAAAGATTTACGCGACATGGGAGTTCGTGAAGACGCTTGGCCAGATGAGCATGACAAATTTCAACCGACAAAGTTTACCCTCACAAAACCGAACAAGGAAGTCTTCCTCGCGACGTTGAAGAAATTAAAAGTTCCTGATGGGTATTCAAGCAACATTTATCGATGTGTTGACTTGCAGGCTCGAAAGGTTGCTGGCCTGAAAAGTCATGACTCACATGTTCTTATGCAGCAGTTACTCCCTCTGGCTATAAAGAATACACTTCCTCCCGATGTTTCCATCGTTTTGGTGGAACTTTGTTCTTTCTTTCGGAAGTTGTGTTCTAAGGTTTTGATCGTTGAGGAGCTCAATCAACTGCAGTCGAAAATCATTCTTACGTTTTGTCATTTGAAGATGATCTTTCCTCCGTCCTTTTTTACTGTGATGGTTCACCTCACAGTCCACCTCGTTCATGAAACAAAGTTCGCTGGACCAGTACAATATCGTTGGATGTATCCGATTGAGAGGTACTCATTTTAAATATGTGCTTTAATTTATTCTCCGTATTTAATGTTTGCTAGTCGTCCTTTTCAGCATTTTATATCAATTTTCTCTTCTGTACTTCGTAGGTTCCTTGGGAAATTAAAATCTTACGTGAGGAATAAGGCGTGGCCAGAAGGTTCTATAGCTGAAGGCTATATAGGGGATGAGGTGCTATATTTTTGCTCAAGGTACTTTGATGATCTTGAGACGGCTTTCAACCGCCCACCTTGTATTGACGATTGTCCTGAACCTGCCCCGACATCAGGAGAATTTATCCCTCGTGTTGGTAAACCAGTTGGAGCAACTGAGAACTTCAAACTAACGGCAACTGAGAAGTTGCAAGCACATAGACATGTCTTGATTAATTGCACTCAAGTTGAACCTTTCATACGGTAAGAATTGTACACTCACATGTTATTCGATCTATATCTTTCGTAACATTTCTCACTTTCATTTCACTAACGCCTTTCCATTATTAATTGCAGGGAATTCAGAAGTCATGTTAAGCGTCAACTCAGGATCCGTACACAGACATCCTCGGAAGTTGATAGGAGGGTCCACAGAGAATTCCCGAGCTAGTTTGGCGCAGAATACTAAATGACCACAACCCACACTCACCAGATTTCATAGCTCTTGCAATCGGCCCTCTTGATCATGCAAAACGGTTTACAGCATACAATGTCAATGGTTTTAAGTTTTGCTCGGTTTCACGGGATCAAGGATTGCAAACACAGAATTCAGGTGTTTATGGCACATTTGGGACAAGGAGTTATGCGAGCAGCAGTGATGCCAACATGCAGTTCGGAGGCGTCCCTTACTATGACAAGCTTCTTGATGTGGTCGAACTTAATTATCAAGGTCGTTTCACTGTAACGCTGTTCAAGTGTTTGTGGGCAAATACCACTACTTCTCGGGGACTGACAACTGACGACTTAGGGATCACATCAGTCAATTTCTCACGGCCGATTCATACTGGTATTTCTCAAGATGATGAGCCGTATATTCTAGCTTCAGAAGCATATCAGGTTTATTATGTCGAGGACGAGAGGCATAGGGATTGGCACATGGTCGTTCATTTAAAGCCAAGAGACTTTTACGACATGGGTGAAGGCGGCAACATCGCCTACGAGAGTGAGCCATTTCAGCCAACTGATTTTGAAAACTACTTCCCTGAAGGTGATGACAATTTACCTCTACTGCGGTGAGTTTTTTTAAGTCCACGTCATTTGAATTAAATTTTTTAAATTTAATAATACATCCATAACAATAATTTTTCTACAAAATTTCTGTAGGGATGGCGACGATGAGTGATCAAATTCAAATTATGCTTTTGTCTTAAAAAAAATGCAAAAACTTTTTTAAAATAAAATGTAAAAAAAAAATTTTTAAAAAATAAAATAATATTTGTAGCGGTTATTGAACCGCTACAAATATAAAATTAACCGCTACTAAATGAATAACCGCTACAAAATGGATACATTAACCGCTACAAATAGTACGTGGATCCCTATAAATATTAAACCGCTACAAAAATACAAATAACCGCTACTAACTAATAACCGCTACAAAATAGATACATTAACCGCTACAAATAGTACGTGGATCCCTATAAATACCCTTACCACAACTCATTTCAAACACTCCCCAATTTCTTTTCACCTTACTTTTCTTTCATTTTCTCTCATTTACAACTTCTTTCGTATGAGTAGAGGAACTGAATAATACGATCAAATATGGTAACAAGATTTTTAATTTTTTTTACAATACTTCTTTCCTTTCTATAAAATTTATTCTAACCATTTTTTTTCCAGATATTGCAGAGCTGTATCTCATTTTCATCTATTTTTCATACACAATTACATTATATTAGACAACATAATAATTCCTTATTACCTACCTATCCTTAATAATATTATTAATATAAATTTTATACTAATCCAATTAAATTACATTTTTCCTTTTAATTTATTAATAATTTAAAATATTGAATAATAAGCTAATTAAAATAGATAAAATAATAACAAAATAAACTATTTAATTTAATATTAAAAAAACAGAAACAAATGATCGTATATTTTTTAAAAAAATTTTAAATATTTGTAGCGGTTATTAAACCGCTACTAAATAACGCGCCTTTTTAAAACTCAAATTAAATTTTTTGGTGCTAATTTTGAATTTCATGAAATTAGTAGAGATTTTGATAGCCGCTACAAATTTCATGAAATTCAAAATTAGTAGCGGTTTGTTAACCGCTACAAAATAAAAAAATGTCATTTTTTTTTCGCCTTCAAAATTTCAATTTTTTATATTTGTAGAAGTTATATAACGGCTACAAATATCTCTGAAAAAAATTTCGTTCATGAGGGTGTTGTAGCGGTTGGGTTGAACCGCTACAAAGGATGTAGCGGTTATTTTTGATTGAGTAGCGGTTTATATAACCGCTACTAAACTGCTTGCAACATACGATTTAGTAGCAGTTCTAGTAACCGCTACTAATGTTGTTTGTAGCGGTTAAAACCGCTACTAATACCTATTTTTAACCACTACTAAATCATGTTTTTTTTATAGTGAAAAAAGACAAAAGTTTGGTCATAGACTCTTTTTTCACACCAAGTCAAAAAACATGTTATCTTTAAGGTGTTTTAATTAAAAAAATTTCAAGAGGTCTTCAAAATATCCTTCAAATGCGAAACTTTCTTAATAAAATTGGGGAAAATTTTCCTATTAAAAGTTATACCATTTGATCCTAAATATAAAATAAAGTTGATTTTTTTGAAAAGACTAAGAAAATTAATTAAATTATTTTAAAATATTTATACTTGTCATTTTTTCTTTAAACTATTTTGCCTAACTTATAAACTAATATATAATCTAAGAATACATAACATTTAATATTATTAAATAACTTATTTAGCTTCATTAATCTATCCAAAAAAATCAATTATGTCCTATATTTAGGACCGAAAGGAGTATCTTATATTAGTGAGAATGACCTAATAAATTATTGGGTTAAGGTGCAAAAATACACATAAGCTTTTCTTAAAAGTGCACTCAACACCAAATGCTTTTTTTAGGGGCAAAAGTGCTCATGAACTTTTAAAATGGGTGCAAAAGTCACATATTCTGTTATTTTAAACTGACGGACGTTAACTTAAATATTTTGCTGCAGGTGGAGACCAATTGTAATTTGACTCATTTGACTGAGCAAACGTGGCAAGGTTTTTATTTCTCCATTAAACATATCCTTAAAACAATGAAGAAGAGCCATTAAACTCTGCACCCAATACACACCCGATTCTGAACAATTACTTGCAAAAGTTAGAAGGAAAAACAATATCACACCTCCTAAATGGGGATTAAGCAGAGGAATCCCATACAAACAGTGTGCGAAACAAAAATTGACAACCTGGCAATAAGATAAACTATCTCAAATCACATACATAGCAGTGCCAACAAAAAAGACTAACTATCTCAAATTCTCATTTGATTATAACATTTGCACAGAGGGAGAGAAACCAAGACCCAAGTTCCGACTTCAACAGCAAAGTTTCAGGTTTATTTTCAACCAAAATCAAGAGAAATAGAGTGAGTCAGCCATCTTCCATTTTGACCAAAGTAAAGTTCAAAGTTTTAACAGAACTTGAAGCCAATAGCAAGCTCAACTTTCTTGAGAAATCGTGAGGGAGAAGATCTGAAACCAAATATAAAAGACAGGAATAAAAAAAAGGGGAAATAAAAAAAAAGGCGATGGGGAAATATAGAAGAGAACCTGGACAGTCGATGGGGGTTCACGAAGTCCCGATGGTGTCCACCCATGAGCAAACTTCCATGCCATTTCGCTTTGCACACAACAAAACAAACGGTTATGGATCCCAATCGATGCTGACCGAGGATTTCTTTTTTCGATTATTCGCCTCAAAGCGAAGCCCTAAACGAATCTCACTGTCGAGGTCTCCTACTCCGTCGCCGATATTGCCTCTAAATCCGGTTTAATCGAACTCCGTCGTCGCTAATGCCTCTAAACTCACCTCCGATCTCGCCGTCGAGGTCTCCTACTATCTAAGTCCAACTCGGCATCATCCTGCCTTTTCTCTCGATTTGCTTCTCCATTAGCCTTCAATAAAAACATTCATTTCAATTTCATTTAATTCCCATTTTATTTCCGTATTCTTTTTCATTTTTGTTATTTATAGGTAGTTCATATTCAAATCTTATTTGTGTTTCCATGTCAGCATATCATCCTTCCAAATTGTTTATTATTCCTCCACATCATACTCCTTGTCAGCATTTTTAGTCAACAAAGTTAAAATTCACGGTCAACGTCCTTAAGATAACAGAATATATGACTTTTGCACCTGTTTTGAAAGCTCATAGGCACTTTTGCCCCTAAAAAAAGCATTTGGTGTTGGATGTACTTTTGATAAAAACTTATGTGTATTTTTTGCACCTTAACCCTAAATTATTATACTTAGAAAGTATTGATACTCTATAAATTTTTGTATACAAAGTACTGAAATTTTAATTGAGACATTTTTCACCGATAAAATTTTAAATATGAAATTTTTACCTAGTTTCTCCAACTTTTGTTATTGGCAACTGAATAAGTGTGTGGCCCAAATAAAAAAAAAACATCTTTTTTTTTCCTTTCTAGTTTAAGGTAATTAATAGTTTTCTAAACCAACGAAGATAAAAGTAAGTAAAAATTTCAAGAAAATAATGAAAATCTGTTATTACTGACTCTTTGGGACCCAGTTAACAATATTTAGTTTGGTTTACACTAAACATATTTTCTGACTCAAGTCAATAATATTTCGTTTTGATTTTATTTTAATGAGCTTTATTTATCCTCAAGGATTTATTCACTATTTCTAAATACACTGAAGTGTACACGCACATGTAAAGTTGATTAAAGAGGCTCTTCTATAATGAGTTTTAGCCCGTTATTGCCTTCCTCTTAGTTGAAAAAATTATATTAAAAACAATTAATCTATAAAAAGAGATATGGCTTAGATAATTACACTTATAAACATAGGAGTAAAATTGTACACGTGATTTATATTTTTTTAATTACGTTCATTTTTTCCTATTCATGTATGCTGAAACATTTTATGTAGTAAGTTTTGTCGATATGGAAAAAAAACAATTGAAAGGAAAATTTCCTAGCTAGTTCACAACTTTTTTGCTTAAAGAATTAGAAATTTCCATGAAGTCATGAAAGTTATTGGAAAATTTGCACTCAATTCCCAATAAAAACAGACAAATACTGCAATGTCTCTTAAAATCTCAAAATTATTAAACAACATAGGGTAAAATAATGCAATTGTAAAATTACCACCTTGTCCTTTATAATAGACAAGGAAGAACATTGACATGTAGAGCTGTTTTGATTGACTGAGTTAAGGCACATTGATTAACAACTGTTGCAGCACTTATTAACAACTAATGTCAACATACATAACACATTTGTTATTGACAACTAAACTAACTACATTAGCAAGTGTTGCAACATTTATTTATGATTAATGTCAACTTTCATCACATACTTGTTATTGGCAACTAAATTAACTGTTTTGACAATTATTACTGTGGCATGTATTAACAGCTAATCAATAAGGATAGTTTGCTAATTTCACAATTGTATTATGTTCTCTACAGGTTTATTGGGACTTGTTAGTGATTTTGAGATTTTAAGAGACCTTTCAATATTAATTTGCCTTTTATAAAATTTGAGTGTAATTTTCCCAAAGTTCTTCCATCACTACTCCTTCAGTTCTTAATATACGACATATTTACCTAATTTGATTAGATTGAGGATGTTAGTTAAATTGATTAATATGACATATATTTTTTAAAATACCCTAGTTATCTTCCTTAATTCTCTCATTCTCTCTCCTCCTTAACTATTGTTGAGAGAGTATCATTAGGGTTAAATTAGAACAAGATTGACAAATATAAAAATTATGTCTTATATTTAGGATAAAGATAAACTCCTCAAAGTTATCTAATATTAAGGACAAGAGGAGTAACTTCTTTTTCTTATTTTGTTTTTAATTTAAAGTAGAGAGAAAATTTTCCTTTTAAAACACGAAAAAAAAAAGGTACATAGACAACATTCTTTTTTTTCCCAACAAATTTATACAGAAGTCAAATTTCTACGTTCCCTTTTAGAAAATTCCATAAAAATACTACTTTAATTTAGAAATTCCAAAAAGGTTGCTATAATATATAAAAGAAAACATTGGTTAGATAGTAGGAATATGAGATTTTAATATTAGGCCGAAAGACAAAACTGCCGATGAGAGTTTTTTTTTTTTTAAAGGTCATTATTTAAGCCATTTCCTATGCTTGCAATGATATTGACAGCGCCAACCGCCATTTTTACAACTTAGTTAATGCAATTTACAACTTTTTTTTTTGTTGCAATTTTTAAACTAGGTAATTCAACCAATGGGATAATTATTTTCAAACTTTGGAATTTGATCGGCACAGCAGAAAAATGAGAATGTGAGTATTGAGCCTTTGTTAGCATTTAAGAGTCATCAATCAACTAATTGTCTGTGGAACTTTTTTTTTCCTTGGTACAAAGTACGCCAAAATTTCCACAAAAAACAATGAAAACTTGTCGGTAGCTCTTTTTGACTTCAAGTCAACAGTAATCTTTTTTGGGGTTTTTTGTTTTGTTTTTAAGAATCAGAAATTTTCGTTAGGGTGTGTTTTTTTCTGTACCCAACAAAAAAAAAAAGGAAAGTTCCTAGAAATTTCCATGAGAGTGAATTTTCTTGTTGTTTCTTGTTTGAATAAGGATTTTTCACCATACATTGAAATCTCATCCAAGCGTGTTGTGCCAACTAGTCATTTAAAAATAATTGATAATTGGTGAGAGCTAGCGTCAAATCTTAAATCAAATCTTAGTCTGAAAAGATATAAAAATAATTGAAAGTTGGTGAGAGCATTCACATTGTGTCCGTAGACATTTCCTTTTTTTTTTTTTGTAATAAAATGATCAATTATATAAAATATAAATAATTGGATAACAAAAGTTGTAATAAGTATAACTGGATATAGGGGAGACAGAGTTAGGAGTACATCACTTTTATAAAATGAATAATCAGAAAAAGAATGAAGCAGTAAGCTAAGTTTGTATCTTTACCTAAAGTAACACTGAAATTTAAACAGACCAAGAGACTATTGAACAAATTCATGGGTTATTGATTATTCATTGCTACAATCGCACATATATCATGCTTAAAGCGAATAAATGTAATATATGTTGAGATGAAGGTAGTGCAAGAATATAAATGGTTAAAGATACGCACCGCTATTTATTGAGAAGTGGAATTCGTAAAAATAAAAACATAACGATTGTAATTATTAACTGTAATGTATTTATTGACAAAAATGACGGTTCGTACGAAACAACCGCCATATAATACTTTAAAACAATTTGTCTTGGAACCTTATATTAGCAAAAACAAAAATATAACGGTTATAACAAGTAATTGTAAAGTATGATTTCTAGCTAAATACTTAACGATTAAAAATGATAACCATCATATATAAGAAGGGGGATTTTGAAACAATTTTATTTGACAATATTTGATGGTTTTTCACAAAGAACCTTGTTATTTATCCTTTAAAAATACTAAGTGATTAAAAATGATAACTGTCATATATAAGAATACAGGATTTTAAAAAATATCAAATAGAAAGGGACGAGATTCTAAAAATGTATTTGATAATATTTGACGATTCTTCACAAAGAATCATAATTTATTCTTTAAGAATATTTAACAGTTAAAAATAGTAACTATCATATATAAGAATGAAGGATTTTGAAAAATATCAAATACAAGGAGATGAGATTCTTAAAAACAAAATTATTTGACAATATTTGACTGTTCTTTCCAAAGAACTAATGTATTATTTAAAAATAGTTAATGGTTAAAAATGATAATCGTCATATATAAGAAGGCAGAATTCTGAAAAGTATCAAATATATGGAAGCGGGATTCTAAAAATTTTTATATAATAATACTTGACGGCTATTATGTATTCTTTAATATTACAAAGTGAGATTCTAGAAAATGTCAAATATAAGAATGTGAGATTCTGAAAAATTTTATATGAAGCAATTCTTCTAACTCATTCTCAAACAAATTTTGAGCTTCCCTTGGGTCGTATACTCTTTTTGTCATGGGTTTTGCTCTACCACTGTAGGTCTCATCCTCCACCATTATCATGGTTTTTCAAGCTCGTTCCTTTCGTGATTCTTTCTTGTTTAAGCTTTCATTTTTTTTCCAATTAATGTTTTTATTTTTATTTTTTTTATATATAACAAGAGCTCGCTAGTTGAGGCTCAAGGTCGTCGGTTGGGATTATCTAAGAAAAAGAATAGCAAATCAAAAGGACATCTAATTTATAATCATAGTTGAAGAAAAGTAAAGAGTACCGGAAAGAGGATGAGGTATAAAATGCTAAATTTTTTTTATTGTTGTTTTATTACAATAAAAATAATTATGATTACATTAGGTTATATTGACTAAAAATTAGCAACAAATTTTCCTCCAAATTTTTTGCAGTTAAATCATAATCTATGTGATTGTTGGTTAATTCCTTAATTTTAAATATCTCACATTCTTAAACTTTAGCAACTAAAAATTTTGTTGAATCAGGTTTAACATTTGCTCAAGTTTTTATATTTATCAATTTTTAATATATATATATATATATATATATTAATTTCCATTTTTATATTCTGAAAGGTGAGTATTGAGCCATTTAAGAGTTAACAATGCAAACTTATGTAGAATTTTCTTTTTAGCATAAAGTAGGCCGAAATTTCTTGGAAATAATGCCAACTTGTCAATATGTCTTTTTGACTCCAAGTCAACAACCCTCTTTTGTTGGAGTTTTCTCCCCCCCCCCCCCTCTTTTTTAAAGAATTTGAATTGATTTGACTTAGAAAAAATTCTAGCTAAATACCATTTGAACTTAAAAAACCTCAAAATATCTGTTAAAATATTGAAAGAAATATAGGTCACAAGGGAAGAACTTGGAATTTTGAAATGTTGTATTTTTATCAAAATTCCCCCTTACTTTTTTTAAAGACAAATAACGCTCGCTAGCCAAAGGTCTACTGGCGCCGGGGCTCTGTTGGTAGGCACCACCCTATTGGTGCCCCAGCAACTGGAGCTTAGATGACAACCTGAGTAGAGTGATTAACTACTTGGTCAGGCATAAACTATAAAGATTGACAACTTAAACTCCCTAGGCCCTATCAGATGTTATTGATAAATTGAATAAAGGTAATAATAACTTCAGTATAGCAATTCACAACTATAGTATAGAGATTGATAGTTAGGGGAGCTTATGTTATCCATCTCTATGCCAAAGTTGTTAAAATTCTATACTCAAGTTGTTGATGATGCCAAATAGGAGTATAGGCAATGACAATTTAAGTGTGGGTAGTGACAACTTATGTATAGTAATTAGCAACTTGACGATCGCAAATTATCAATCTCTATATTTAAGTTATTATTGCATTTATTCAACTTTTCAATGATGCCTGATAGGGCTTAGGAAGTTTAAGTTGACAATCTTTATACCCAAGTAGTTAATCGCTATACTCATATTGTCACTGGTGCTTCAACGGCCGACTCGCCGACAGGGTGGTCCCATCCGACTGCCGGTGAGGGTTCATTCCTTTTAAAAAAAAACTTGAGGGACATTATGTTAAAAACACATAAACTTTAAAATCTCATATTCCCACAACATCACCTTTCTATCATTTCCATTTTTTAATAAACTTTTGGATTTTTTCGAGTTGAAATGGTATTTAAATAGAAAATTTTCCTTTTTTTCTCCTATTATGTGTCTATAACAACCCAAAAAGAAGGGAAAGTGCATAGAAATTTTTATGAAAATCAATTTTTTTTGTTCTTTTTTTTTTTCGATGGCTTTTTTGTTCTTCTTTGAAGCAGGATCTTCAGCTATATATTAGGGTGTGTTTGGTTTGAGGGTAGGGGATGGGGTAAATTACAATTTTGTATTGTTATTAAACCCGAATTGGACCATACCGATGACACGGTCTGGTTCAGATTTTTTTAAATCTTTTTTTTTAACTTTCTTTATAATTTCATATTAATAAGGTTGAAATCTTCACTCTCCCACCAGTTTGGTTCTAGGTTAGCTCCGGTTTGACTCCGATCTGATCCACTGACCCTTGACCCAGTATCTTGACCGGTTCACTAACCGGTCCCGGTTTAATAACCTTGCAATTTTGTACTTATGAAACTTAAAATTTACCCTCTCATTCTTTTAAATTTTGGTTCCCGTCCAAAATTTACCCTCCCATTCCTTTTGAATTTTAGATTTCCACCCAAAATTTAAATACCTTCAACCTAAAAAGATAATTTACCCCTCCCCCTCCCCTACCCTCAAACCAAACACACCCTAAAAATGGACTGGTACGGACACGTTTTGACGATATATTATTAACATGGGTGGTAGTGGCATAATCAAATCGAGGCTGAAGACTTGAAGTTAAATAAGACCAAATTTCCATGAAATAATAAAAACTTTCGTTGGGAGCTCTATTTTGACTCCAAGTCAACCACACTTTTTTGCTTTTGGTTTTTTATTGTTTCAAGATTAATAAATTTCCCAGAAGCCAAGATGCTTTTCTTCTTGTTTTGTTATTACTAATAGTTTTGTTTATTTTTCAAGCAAAAGTCATCAATTTGCAATACTTAAGTTGTTAATATATGTATTAAAGTAGTAAACAAGCTTAGCTTCTTTGTCACTTTCTCTTCCTGTGCTTCAAGCTTAGCTTGGAATCGAACATACGCACTACAACTTGTCATAAGTCTTAGATTGTCTTGTCTTTCTTGATTATAGGATGGAGAAAGCATCGAACAGATGACATTGTGGGTTCACTCTCCAAGTCAATAGTTAATTGGACTTGAAGAGTAGGGGCCTTAATGCACGGCCCAAAATTATACGCTCAAGCCCATAAATAAAATGATTTACGTAGAGAAAGCCTAGCGGCACATGCTCTATAGTCATAGCCTAAGAGTTCGTTTTATCGTTTATTTGCTCCCACAGAAGACTCAATCATGCTGAGGAGGTAGTGCGTTGCATTTGATCTGAAGTAAAGGGATCTCCTCCCTAGATCTACTAATATCTAGGAAAAGTGGAACAAACTAAGCCCTTTTGCGTGCTACCATAAATAGGAGTAATCTAGTAAGGAGCAGTGGACGAAAAAAAGACTCTCAAAGACTCCTCTCATACCAAGTTCATTTTTGTTCTTATTGCTCAGTACTCAATTGCCAAATCAGTTCCTCATCTCTTAATCTCCTCCTTATGGTATATCATTTGTTCCATATTTTATAAAAACTCTACATTGTCGGCGACCCTCTAATTAAAATATCTGTTGTAAAATTTTAGTTCTACACAGGCTATTGACAAGTTTAGTTAAGGAATTTCCTTTTTTCATTAGATTTTAACAACATTCATTTACCAAGTAAAAAAGTTACACTATTATGCCATTGACAAGTTTAGTTAAGGAATTCATCATTTTTTATTAGGTTTTAACAACTTTTATCTACGAAATAAAAAATTTACATTATTAAGTCATTGACAAGTTTAATTAAGGAATTAACCATTTTTCATTAAATTTTAATAACTTTTATTTACCAAGTAAAAAATTTACACTATAAGACAATATTTTAAAAGTGGTGTTGGATGTCGATAGAAAATGTTAAAGGGTTATGGTTTGTTAAGTCGGATTGGCAGTCAAACCTGTAATATAATAATTAAATTAAAAATAATATTTTATATACATATATTGTTATAAATGTAAAAAAAAATTTATTAAATAATTTGACAATAACAAAGTTATGTGTAAGTTACATCTCAATATTAATGACACATAACAGTATTCTCCAAAAAGTAATCTATTAAATTAAAATATTTTAAATAATATATATACACATACATACATATAAATGATAAAGATAATGATTAATTAAGAAAATTATTATTATTTTCCTTTTTTAAGCTAAAAACAAAATTAAGACACAACCTCTTTTTTTAATATAAAAAAGACGAAAGATAATAAAATATTAAAAATCAGCTCGTTTTATTCATTGATAAGGTGGCAAAAACGGTTATTCATGGGTTAATGCAGTTTTTTTTTTTCAATTGTATCGTTTTATAATTTTATTTTTAATAAAAAAATAATATTTCTTTCTCGTCATCTCTGATCTAAACATTCCAACAGACCAACATTGAAGAGGTAGCGCCATGGTTATCCTCTTTTACCCATTGGTTGAAGGAGTAAATATCTAATTGGACGCCTCTCCAGTCTCCAATGCAGTCTCTTTTCTTTCCAATGCAGCCTCTCGGTCCTTGTTTATTGTACTCAGAAAGCAACTTCCACTTTTTATTATTTTTTAATTTTTTTTTTCACTCACTCGTTTTCTGTAATGTCGGCCTCTCTTCTTTTTGTTGTCATTCATTTCCTTTCTCTCTGTCCTTATGGTCCATTGTGCCTGTGTCCGGCTTCTCTCCTTTTTACTTTTTCGTCCCTTTCCCCCTTTACCCAAAATTACTGTTTTGCGTGTAAAAAAGGAAGGCTGGCCCCTTTTTTTCTAAAAATTATATCCAACGTCCTAAAATATTTTTCATGACACTTAGTATTTTAAAATAATTTTTTTATATATCCATCATCTTAAAATACTTTTCTAATTGCAACGAGCAGTTTATAAAAGAGGATTGACCTACACCAGGGATTAACTTTGAGTCTTTATTTGTTTAACCTAATGGTAGATGTTCTAACTGAGCCTATAAAAGAAGAGATCCCTAAATACATACTTTTTGAGGATGATATAGTTCTGTTGTTTGAATTCAGGGAGGAAATTAATTCTAAACTTAAGATATGGACACAAACTTTGGAATTGAAGGGCTTTCATCTATGTATGAGCAAAACTAAATATATGCATTTCAAGTATTATAAGAGACAAGGTTGAAGTGAAGTGGAAGTTAAATTGGGGTGCAAGTCATTCCGCAAGTGACAAACTTTAGGTATTTGGGATCAATTATACAACAAGATGATGAAATTGATGGAGATGTCAATCACAAAATTCAAGCTGGATGATATAAATGGAGAAAAGCTACTGGAGTTATTTGTGATCGGAAAGTACCTAATAAGGTAAAAGGGAAGTTCTACCGCATTGCTATAAGACCAGTAATGTTATATGGTAGTGAGTGTTGGGCTTTAAAGGGACAACATGAATATAAAATAGGGGTGGCTGAGATGAAGATGTTGAAATGGATATACGTGAACGAGTTGGAGTGGCCTCTATTGAAGGAAAAATGATAGAAAGTCGTTTGAGGTGATTTGGACATATTCAATGAATGCCATTGAATGCACCGATGAGGAGCATTGATCAAGCAGTATGGAGTCCTATAAAACGAGGTTGTGAAGGGGCGAAGCGAACACTCAATGAGGTAATAGAGAAAGACCTTTTGATTAATAATATATCTAAAGATATGATTTTCAACTGAGCACAATGGCGTCGTACGATCCATGTAGTCGACCCCATCTAGTGGGATAAAGCCTTTGTTGTTGTTGTTGTTGCATCGAGCAGTCTAAACTTAAGATGTGGAGTGTTGATAAAAAAGAATATTTCAGGGGATGAGATGCAAAAAAAAAAAAAATTAGGATAATGTGTGTTATTGAAAAAATTATTTAAGATGTTGAGTAAGCTAAAAATTAATTTATGATAATGGGTGTAACTGAACAAAATACCTTAGAGTGAAGTTTACTAGACAATAGCTACTAATGAAAAAATATTTGAGGGTGATTAGGGCATCAAAATTTATTTTAGGGTACTAGGTGTCATTAAAAAAAATACTTCAGGATGCTTAATGTTTCTTTTTTTTAAAAAAAGGCCCAACCTCCCTATTTAACACAAAAAAACAATGTAGTTTTGGGTAAAGGAGAGGAAAGGGACGGGAAAGTAAGGGAGAGGAGCTGGACTTGTCCATCATCCTTACTGTTGTCACCGTTTTCTCATTCAAAAACTGCGGCAAAATTAATAGAACATCATATTTCTTAGGCGCAAATAGGTAAGATTCTCCTTTTCTTGTCATCCTTCTCTCCTTCTAGACCCCTTTTTTTTCTCTTCCTCTCTTCCTTTTCGATCCTGTCATGGCGTGTTTCAATTTTTGACCCGGCCGACTATCATTGATCCGCCTTCAGTTTCCGGCTACTTGCCAATTTTCAGTCTAAATCCTAGCTTGAGGTGGATTATTTCAGTCTAACGCTACTGACCTGCTTGCTTCTCTTGCTAGTTGTCGGCTGAATTGGTCAGACCATCCGTTTTAGCTTCAATAACATTGCTATTAGGTCATTGACAAGTTTAGTTAAGAATTTCATCACTTTTCACTAGGTTTTAACAACTTTCGTTTACTAAGTAAATTATTCCCGCAGGAGTTCCAGCTCCAGCCACCTGAGCTCCGGCGACTTGCCGGCCATGCGATGGGGGTTAATGTTTATTTTATTTTTAAAAAAGTGTGAGGACATTTTTGTCATTTACTTTAAATTTCAAAAGGACATAGCATCTTATAGGGATGTTGAAATTTGAAGCACCTCTCTATCCTATACCATTTTAAATGGTCTTTATGTGTCTTTGGCCCTTATTTTATTGAGTTTGTATTAATTAAAGAATTTCAAGGATTGAAAATCATTCAATACAAAATGTTTTTGGAAAAATTTAGAAAGGGTTCTCAATTAAAAATTTATTGGTGAGAAGTATCTAAATCTGATTTAAGGTAATTAAAATTTTTCTGAACTAATAAAGAAAAAAAAATTAGTGTTATGAATATGAATTATGTGGATATCCATTGACTCACAAGCCAACAAGAGGCTTCCTCCACAAGCCATAAAGATGCTTCCTCTCTAAGCCAACAAGAGGATTCTCCTACAAGTCTTGCTTAATAGTAGCTACTCCTGCAAGACTCAAAGTCTATAAATAGAAGTCTTGTGTAAGTATTGTGGTGAAACAAGGACTTAGATGAGAAGTACTCTATACTTTCTCTCTTATTTTAAATATTTTTATTTTTATAACAAATAGAAATTTTAAAGAAATAATGAAAATTTGTCAGGACTAGCTGTTTGACTTCAGAGCCATATAGACACGGCGTTTTCATGAAAATACAATGAAAGTTGTTTCCTACAAACACTTTTTGACTCCAACTCAATTATATTTCTATTTTCTTTTGATTTTAGTTTAAGGAGCTTAATTTAGCCCCTGAGATTCTTCACTATTTTCAAATGCTGTGAATTACATATACACACATACAAGTTGATTAAGGAGCCAATTCTCTTTTATAATTGGGAAGTCGCATATTTAATCCCACTTGAAACCTTAACCTTCTAATGCTTGCCCTCTTAATTGAAATTAAAAAATATATTAAAAACAATAAATATGTAAAAAGAAATATGCTAAAGATTAATCTTATAATTGAAATTAAAAAATATATTAAAAACAATAAATATGTAAAAAGAAATATGCTAAAGATTAATCTTATACATACAATGAGAAAGATAAAGAGTACAATCCAGATCCTTTTATTGGGGGGGGGGGGTTTGGGGTGGGGGGTTAAGAGGACATCTTCAAGAAATCGAATGGAAAAGGCTCAACACATTATGAAAAAAGCCGAAAACTCTTTAGAAAATGAAAAGGATTCAATGCTTGTTTGGAATGATGTTTGAGACTCCCAACAGTGCTTATTCACGTAAATCGAAATAAAACTCCTCTTACATATTTACCTTTTATACCGTAATTTACAATTGAAAAGCTACTTTTAAAGTTCCAATTGCTATTCCAAACAAGCACTACCATATCAAGAATTTCCCCCCTTATAGCATATGATGATAAAAGTCACAAACCCCTCTCAACAGACACTTTCTTCTACCCAAAAAAAATTGAAAAAACAAAAAAGACTAAACTGATCATCACAGTTCATTACAAAACTAACACTTCTTTACCAATTACCATGCTAACACACTCTATCATCGATATGACCAAACAAAACATCATGCACGTCCTATTTTCTGCTATCATGAAACATAAAATGTCACAATAGTTTGTGCTCCTACTTATAACTAGACCTCATTAATTAGTCAGCACAATGCTTCATTGCACCAATCCAAAAACATTAACTTACAAACTTATATAATGGGGTTTAGTACAAACTTGTATAATTACTATACAACTATAAAGCATCATGAGATTGAGTTTGTCCCTTCATCTTCACAGTGTCTTGGGCTTGCTTCTGGCAGGAAGTAACTGTATTGCACAAGCCAAAATATTTCAGCTTAAATTTAAGCAAATCAGTAAAATGAGCATCATAAAGTGCTTTAATGGTGTAAAAGCCAGATATTTCTTAAAAAATTCTTGTAGTCAGAGAATGATGATTAATTTCTATAGACTAAACTGATGGAACGTACATCTTCTTGAGAATCAAATGCTAGATAACTCCATTCGCTTCCAAAATATTGTCAACACAATTTCCATACATCTTTCAAGAAAAATGGGTTAATATCATTGTTGGTCCTTACAGTTTGATTAAAATTTGGGGTTAATATTATTGTTGGTTTTTACAGTTTGATCAAAATTTGGTTTTGGTTCCTACAATTTTATAAGGATTTGGTCTAAGTTTAAGTAAGAAAACCAAAACCAAAACTCATAAAAATATAGCGTTCAACCGTTAAATTGAGACCAAATCCTTATGAAACAATAAGGACTAAAACCAATAATTTGAAACTACAAGTATCAAAACCAAAAATTCAATCAAACTATAAGAATTAATAGTAGTATTAAACCCAAGAACAATTACCAACAGCTTGCCTTATTTGTTAGTGCAAGTGTATATAAAAGAAGTTGGAAAATGAGATAGAGACACTAACTCAACGAAATTAGGGAGCTCAAATATAAGAGAAGCAGAAGCTTAATCATAGGGATAATAGCAGGCACCTGATAGCAAGTTATTAGGGAAGTGACAAACCCAAAGGCTCCAGTCATGCGGGGAGTAACCTTCTTGGGTGCCAATTGAAGCAGTCCCACTGCTACAACTATATCCATTGCTGCCTTGATAAGTGCTAGAGTCCTCTCATTCGACTCTTTTAATTTAGCACGGTATTGCTCATTCTGCAATCATCGGGAATCAGATTAAATGAAATGTAGTTTCTAAATGGAGGATACTGCTGTTACTATCCCAAGCAAAGTGAAAAGAGAGAGAGGGAAAAAAAGAAAAGAAAGAAACTATGAAGAACCTATACATCATATTTGTTATTGTTCTTGAGTTCCTTCTCTAACTTCTTCATTGATGCAGAGAGTCTCCCAGTCTCTCCAAGCTGATAGGATTTAGAACACACCATAAAAATGTTAATAGAGAGCAGAGGAAGGAGTCTTTGCTCGTATGGACACATTTAAAGTATAGGAAATAGAAAGGGAAGCTACAAACCTCAACCAAGGTGCTACACACTGAGGAGCCCATCCAACAAAAAAGTGATATTCGGCCCATTAACTCAGTACGTTCTTTGTTCTGTAGTTAGACCAAAAAAGTTGACATGTATAACTCGAATACTCGGTGAAAATTTCATATGAATAATTCAAGGAACAAACTCAAAAACTTAGGGAGACATTTTGTGTCTTACCTGGTCGATGCCTGATCTTCCAAGCCACACAAATTGATCAAGAAACAAGAAAGTTGACAGCAATGCATTTTTGGACTGAAAATAGCATTAAACAGTATATGAAAGATAAGAATAAGGAACAAAATAAGAGGGTGATAAAAAGGTTGAATAACTCTTATAAAGCTTGTACCTTTCCCAACAAAATTAAGGGAAGGGGAGTTCCGTGGGGAGCTGGACTTATCAGAGCGTGCAGATCATTGACAAACTGCATATTAATTTGCAATTCCTTTTCTATGTTAAAAATTCTTCCGAGTGTGAGAAGAGACCAATATCTAGCAAAATAAATGTTTTGAAACTTTCTTCCACAATTTACTTTCCAGTTTTGTCACTGCAGAAACAAAGAATAATATCCACACTAATAGACATATATGATCTTCTTCATTTAAATAACTCAAGACTTGGCCTAAAAGAAAAGGGAATAAAGAGAATGCAGGTAAGTAAAAAGATTTAATCCATTTATATACAAGGAGTAAATTATCCAAAGAAGAAAACACAAAGGAGTGAATAAATGAAAATCGTAATTGTTCATGATTAAAACAGATAATCTAACCTTGAATAGACGAAAAACTTTGCGGGCCAAAGTGGTTGACCTATCAACATTTTGGGCAGTTCCAGGTTGCCCATCACTCAGAAATTTGGAGCCATATTGTATTGCCCTGCATATTTTGTCCCTGGCTTCAGCCTTGTTCAAATATAAAACCAGAAGACCAAGTTCTGCTCTGGTTGCATCCAATGTACTCATCTTTTATGCTTATCAAAGCTGCAAAACAAAATTAACGCACAATTCTACTGTTATATGAGGGCACTAGTTTAAGTTCAATTGATAGGATACAAGCAATATGAAAAATAATCATTGCAATAAAGTAAAAGGTGACTTGTACATCTATCAGACTGATACGACAAGCGTGTAATTTTGCACACATTGGAAAGAATAAGCACAAAGGTATTCTCACACAATATGGGAAAGAGAAAAACAATTTAGCAGAAGGACAGAAACCTCAATTCATGTCACGCAAGCATGATAATCATGGCTATTTTCAACAGCAAGTAAATGGCAATCATGGTACCACGAAGTGTGATTCAATTAAGTGGATATACATAGTAACACTCTACATCTATTTCAAAAAACGAAAAGAAACCAAAGGCAACACGGTAAATTGTTTAAGGATTTGATTCACCATCGAAGAGGGATTTTGTATGTCAGCAGCTTTATTTTAATTTCTCCACTCACATACAAAGATTATTAACATAGCAAAAAGAAAGGTTGAATCCACATAACCAACCGCCTTTAGAATTGAAATTTATTCCAACACAAAAGCACCAGAAAAAAGCTCCACCTCAGGATCAAAATTCTAAACTAATGAATAAAATAAAGGCATCAGCATCTATGTTTGTTTCGTAAGTATTAAGAAATAACAAAAATAGTCAAATAGGTCCTTGATTGAAGTCTGGAATAACTTCCAAATTCTAGTCTATAACCTTACAATATTTCTGCTGGGGCATCAGGAAAAAGGAAGGCTCATTAATAAGGATTAAATTCGTATAAATTTTTACAAAGAAAGATGAAAAAAATAAATGCTTGAGGAGAAGCCAAAAAATGAACAGACTCAAGATATGTTTAGCATGTCACTCAAGCTGCAGTTGCAAATTAAGACTTTTTTATAGCCAAAGCCACTGTTTGGATATGATAGAATTGCAAAGAAATAGATTTCATACCGTCAAAACTCAAAACAGTACGCCGTATTCAATAGGCACATATTACTGAAAGACAGGATTCACATGCTACATAAGTAAGTGAATCACATATTTAAAATCCCAAATTTCCCCAGTCCTTTCCTCAAAGTTCATTTACTGAATTATGAATTTCAGCAGTTCATTAATGGATTCTCAATCCTGAGTCATAATAAGACGAGCACCACAACGCAGACCCAAAATCCAAAAATTCAAATCAAACAATCAGAAGATACTCTTTTTCAACCACAAACAGAAAACTCAACCATCTAGAAACTACAGGTGCAAGTGAATTTCAAGCCTACTCAACGGAGGCAAACGTCAAACAAACAGGAAACAGAGAGAGAGCATTAGGAAAGAGAGTAGAAGTACCGAAGGAAGTGGAAGTGGCAGATAAACTGGCCTTGAATAATCAAAATCACAATGTTGGCTAAACCAGAGAGCCTCTGTGTTGCGTGTAGCATTGCGACGATAGGCTTTTGAAAAGGGCTTGTTTGGTCCTCTTCGTTCCTCGGCAAACAAACAAAACATGTTTAGTTGGTGATACACGAAAAGGCAATGATCCTAATCCCTTTGCCTTTTGGACCCCTGCATCGAGATTTTCCATAGGAAATTAATGGCAATACCGTACGACGTCGTTTAAGTCTAGATGTCAAGTTTGGTCTTTCCAAAAAATTTAATGGATCAGGATTTTATTTATTGAAAAAGAAATTGAGAAATTCCAAATTAAGATTGGACCAATGTTTTCCGGACCAACGAGACCTAATAAAGGACGTGTTTGGTTGAATGAATGGGAGGTTATGGCTTTATTTGTTTGGTGTGTGGAATTTAGAATTAGGAGATCAGGCCGAGCCCGTTGGAAGTAAATGGCATGCCAGATCTGGACAAGTTTGGAAGTGGGTGAGGTTGAGAAGAGAAGAATTCAACAATTGGATATAAAGAAGGCCCAAAAATAGATTCAAGAATGTGAGCCCTTATCCAAGTCACCAATTAATACGAGGCATGTTATGTCAATTATCCTGTCACCTACAAAATAAAATAAAAACAAGTGGTAGCAAATAATCAAGGGAATTAAATGATTAAAAGTTGGATCCATTAAAAATATGCATTAAAATTTAAAAGAACTAAATTTTCCCAAATCACTGATAGTTTGGCACATTTATGCACAATTAATCAATCTTAACTAAAATAAAGAGTTACAATATCCGAGAATTAAGTGGTTAAAACCGCTAGATTATGAGAAGGGAAAATCCCTCTAAAATACATTGGAAATAGGGAAATCCCTATTTAGTGTATTGAAATTGAAAAATCTGGATCAGTTCAATGTCAGTACGGATGAACAGTGCGGGCGTGCGCCAAAAGACAATTTTGCCCTTCAGCCCTCATTCTCGCCACTTCAGAAATAACAACATGCGGTTCTTAATTAACAACTCCGGATTCTTGATTAATAACTCCGTATTCTTGATTAACAACTCCAGTTTTATCTTTCTGTTTTCATAATAACAACACCGGTCTTGTTATTAACAACTCTGAATTCTTGATTAACAATTCCATTTTATTCTTCCACATATTCGCATATTAAAAATATAGTGTTGTTAATGTAAAATACGGTGTTGTTAATAAAGAAAGATGTGTTGTTATTGGCCCTGAAACTTAAATTATGAAGTTGTGAAATAAGAAATGAGAGTTGTTAATGTAGAATATGATGTTGTTAATAATAAGATCGGTGTTGTTATTGTAAAAGTAAAAAGATGAAACTGAAGTTGTTAATCAAGAGCGCGTGTTGTTAATAAAAAAAGAAGTATTGTTATTGGTCTTGAAACTTAAATTAGGAAGTTATAAAATAAGAAAGGGGAGTTGTTAATTAAGAATCTGGAGTTGTTAATTAAGAACCGCGTGTTATTATTTCTGAAGTGGCGAGAATGAGGCCTGAAGGGCAAAATCATCTTTTGGCGCCGCCCGCACTATTCATCCGTACTGACATTAGATTGATCCGTATTTTTTAATTTCAATGTACTGAATAGGGATTTTCCTATTTCCAAAGTAATTTAGAGGGATTTTCCTTATGAGAAATATCAATTTTCCTACACTTGTACTCCTTAACAAAACTAATCTTGAAAGATAATTAAAGAGGAAAGAGAAAAAAAGTGTAAGCAAAATCAAGAGATTAACACTTACAATTCAATCAACCATGGCCCACTATCCAATAACCCATGAAAATACCCACCATATATATACAAAGAGAACTTATCCATGGTACACAATTCAATTAAGATGCATAGAAATTGGAAAGCCACACACACACACACATATATAAAGTGTATCTCTTAACTCACTAACAATCAAGGGTAATTTCCCTTACGTCCACTTACCCACAACTCTACCATATGCTTATCAAAACTTTACTTTCTCCACTAGCATATAGCATTTGTACTTGCAAATCAAAAGGTCTTTTGAGGGTTGAAATGTTAGAACAGGAGATTAATGAACGAATGTGACCATGTATAAATAGAGTAGAACAAGTTCCATAATTATTTTAGTCAGTCAATTGGAACAGCAAAACATCAACAAATTTCAATTCAAAAGTGAAACAATAACTAAGTACCAGTCCAAATAATGGAATGGAACACAAGCATAGGTGCACTCTTATTCTTGTTTTCTTTTGTTTTCATTCTCTTCATTTTTTATTTTGCATTTTTTTCTTTTTTTTTCTTTTTTCTTTTTCAAATGCACCTTCCAAGCAGTGTATCAATAGTGCCTACACGTCTCATATGTGTATGCATTCACAATTGGCACGTTTGAGATGTAATGATGTTCACTACTACATAAAAGTACTTTTAATGTTTGTTTTTAGACCATTTCTACATCCATTTACAGGAGACGTCTATATGAATGACATAATAAAGTTTGAGAATAACAACACCCGTTAAAAAAAGAACATCGTAAATATACAACTTATAACATCCCTTTTGAAAAAAAGGGACACTGTAACATCGCAGTGTCTTGTGGGTGTACCTTTTTTTCAAAAGAGACGCCATAACTTGCATACTTACAACACCCACTTTTATAGAAACGGACGCTAGGGGTGAGGCATCAAATAGAAGCCACTTAATGTTTGAGTTTCCTAAGCTAACCATACTAGGATTATTACATCTACCAGAACTAAGGTGTTTCTATCAGGGGACACATGCTATAGGGATTTGGGCATTGACTCGTTGGGTGCTTGGCCGGAGTGACGAGCTGCAAACATTTGGTACTGAAACAACACTTTCCAAAGTACTTATACATAAACCTAAGATTTTCTTATCTAATTAATATAGATTATTAGATATAAGTTTTCTTCTTTTAATGTTATACTTTTTTCTCATGATGGTTTTTAGTTTATATTTAACTTGACTTGGAAGACCTAGCAATATGTGAGCGGAAGGAAATGAAGTGATTACAGGAGAGCATTGGTAATTATGTTTATCTAATGCATAACATAAAACAATAAACCTTTGATGGATTGAGAAGGATCAAATTTCTCTTATGCCTTCTCCACATATTTCCTAATCTAGAAAGCCTATTGTTGTTCAAGTTTACAATCAAAGAAGCGTTGCCTAATGAAAGTCATGTTTCTAAAAAAAATTGATTGTAAAATCATAAAACAATTAAATAATAAATCTAAATTGATTAAAATTAATTATTAATTATTCTCTACAATTCTACAGTTATATATTGATAAAACTCAAAAATTGTCTAAATTCTTATCCTAAAGTATTCTCTAATTAGCAGAAGATTACTATCTAAAGAAAGAGAAAATTATTTAGAACATTTTTCATAAAAGAAGTTTTGTGATTAGAAGTGATTTTAAGTACCCCATTGATCTTCAAATATATGAAAATATTCCTATCAATATTATTTTATATATACACACATGCACATAAATTGCAATAAGCTCTATTTTGAGATTTATCACTTTCTCCGGCTTTTATCTTTTTTTACTTCAAATCCCATCATTTTAAACTAAACATCTCTTTAGATCAAAATACTGTTCAAACCCGTTTTCTTCAACGTTCAAGCCCGGTTGCGGGTTGCGGGCCCAATTTTCAAAACAAACACCCACATTATCGTTTACATAATACAGCCTCCCGTTTTTCAAATACAGCATTATTAATCGAACCTAACGAGAACAATATATGAGAACATGGGGACCACCCATGTGAGAAGACTTTGAGGGCTGAATTATTTTTTTTAAGAAAATCATTTTATCTCTCTTTCTGAAATCTGAAGAATCATTTTATCTGAAAATTAAAACTCCCAGTACTTAATGTGTCTTCCTCTTTCGTGAATTCTTCTACGTATGTTACACACACACACACCTGTATATAATATATTCCATTCGATCTTATTTATAAACAACTTTTTACTTGATTATACAAAACGAATTGATAATTAAAAGTAATAAATATGTTAAAAATGTCATATTTTTTTAATATATGACCGTGTTTATAAAAAGAATATAGGAGAGAATAGATAAAAAGTATGAGAGATAATGAATATAAAATATGAGAAAGAATGAGTATTTAATAAGAGTAAAATAGAAAAAAGAAACTTATATTTTCAGACAAAAAATGAAAATTGCTTATAAAAAGGATCAACCATATGAAAAAAAAAAAATTTCTTATAAATAGGACCGGAAGGAGTATATAACATGTCCAATTTATATAGTGTCACTTATAAGGTGTTTTTGGTCATTTTCACAAGATGTTATGATAGTTTCAATAAGCACTACATTTTTTTTTTCATATATACTCATATTTAATAAAGATAGTGAGAGAGTGTAAATTAATATAATATTAGAATTTAGTGCTGTTAATAAGGATATAATTAAAAAATATAAATATTAATTCACCTCAGTTTTACCAAAACATCTCATTTCATTTTCACCAAATCATCTCAAATGGCCAAAACAACTTCTTCCTTTCTTTCCTTCTTAGACACGCCAGCTAGGTACTTTTGGAACACCATGGGACCCTCTTCCCAATGCTTGATTATGTTACATGATCAATCCTCAAATAACTTGAAACTAATCATCTGCAAATTCATTTTGAGTATTCTTCAAGCTAAGATTTCAATTTCTAGGGCGTGAAAGTGTTTGTTTAAATTCACAGATTAGTCGAATGCAATAAACATGTATTCACTTCAATCCTGAATATAAGACTCAGTTGATTTTTTTTGGAAAAATTAAGGAAGCTAAATAAATTACTTAATCATATTATATGTTGTGTATCATTAGATTATATATCAGTTTATAAGTTAGGCAAAACAGTTCAGAAAAAAAAATGATAAATATAAATACTTTAAAGTAATTGATTTAGCTTTATTGATATTTCCAAAAAAGTCAATTAGATCTTATATTTAAGTTGAAAGAAAACACAATAAATATTTAGACAAACATAAAATCAAGGTATTAAAACTCGGACCGGGTATTGAACCGGTCGGGGTATTGGGTTAAGGGTCAGTGGGTTAGATTGGGGCCAAATCGGAGCTAAACCGGGACCAAACCGGTGAGAAATTGAAGATTTTAGGTTTATAGTATGAAATTCTAAAAGAAAAATATAATTTTTTTAAAAAATTGGAACCCGGACCTAACCGGGAACCGAACCAGTCCGCCGGCCGGTTCCCCGGTTTCCGGCCCGGACCAGCCGGTCCGGTCCGGGTTCATGAACCTGGCATAAAATTAAGCTTATATTTAGGAACACACTCGTTCACAAATTTAAAATTTATAATAAGAGATAAAGGGTAAAACAGTAATAAAGTATTATAGAATATTTATGAATTATAGAACCAGTTTTAGTGCTCATCACAGTGTTCACTACACTATAGACTGTTTTATTCTAATTTTAGTGGTTTAGATTGAATTTTTATACTTTTACTTTTTTTTAAAATAATTATTTCAATGTGCAAAAAATCGAAATAGAGATAATCTTTTACTTGTCAATTTTTCAAAAAAAAGTAATTTTTTTATTTGAAAATTATTATTTAAAAATTTTAAATATCGAACATTGAAATTTTATTTGAATTGTATTGCTCATCAACAGGTTTGCACAAGCTAAGGTTAAAGTGGTCTTTTGAGATATGCAAATAGAGAGACGAGGAGAGAGGGAATATGCAGCTCTTTGACTAGAAGTTGAATTTGGGACGTGTCTTGACTCTATAGTGGTGACGGTGAAATGAAACACTAAATAAGAAGCACTGCCTTGAAAAGAAAACATACTAGGCATGGTCCTTAACGGGAAAAGATCCAAATATGGAAAGCTCTCAAATAGATGTTATTATATACTTTCGATCTTAAATATAAGATAAAATTGATTTTTTTAGAGATTAAAAAAGCTAAATAAATTACCTAATCATATCATATATTATGTATCTTTAGATTATATATTAATTTATTAGTTTAACTAATTAATTTGAAGAAAAAAAATATAAATACTCTAAAGTGATTTAATTAATTTTCTTAATTTATCTAAAAAAGTTAATTTTGTCTTATAATTAGAACCAGAGATAGTATTATTATCTTGTTAGGCTCAGCTTGTCTTGTAGAACACGCATCATCAGCCCTTTTATGAGATCCTTCCAAACTAACATTAATTGAAGGCAAAGCAGATGCAGTTTCCTCAATGAAATCAAGCAAGCTAGCATGCATTTTAACTTGATTTAGTTTAAAAAAAGCAGTTCATCCTTATAGTTTTATTGTTAATTAGGTCCATATACCACTTTGTTTCTATTTTTAAGTCCAAATTAATTAACTTTCATATAACAATGAGAGTCAGTTAATTATTGGTTTCAAAAGTTAATATGAATAAATTATGTTTGTTTATTACAATTAGTAGGGGAAAACATGTAAAAAACGCATTTGTCACTCTAAAACTTGATTTATAATAGTGATCAAAATTTTTAGTCAAAATAAACTTTAAATAGGACCAAAGTGGTAGTTTTTTTTTTATTAGATCCTTATTATAGTTTCCTTAAATATAGGCATCAGTCTTTATAACATACTACCTCTGATCCTTCATATAGGAGCTAGATAGTTTAATTTATGAATATTAAAAAAATTAGTTAAATTGGTTATATGTAATAACATGCACTCGTTTCTCGAAAATACTTTCTAAAATCGTATGTGTTGGAACTACACTTAATGGAAAAATCTTTAATATGTGTAATCAATATGTATAATTTATGGCAAAATTATAAAACTGAGAGCCAAATTGGATTCATATATGATATTTAGGATAAAAATAACACTACCAAAAAACATCAAATTAATGACAGAATTCAGTGACGGAAATTACGTCTCTAATCAATTTAGTGACAAAAATTAGTGACGGATTAATTACGGAACTGGATTAGGGATGGACTTTGTTTCATCTGTAGAAATACCATTACTAATTGATTAGTGACGGAATTTTTAATTCCGTCACTAATTTGCGACGAATTAGTGACATAAAATTTCCACCCCTAATTAGCCACGGAAAATTTCCATCACTAATCCATCACAAAGTTGGAATAAGCTATTCCTGAAATTAGAGACGAAAAATTAGTAACGGAAAATTCCGTCGCTAATGCATCACAAAATTGAAATATGCTATCCCTTAAATTAGCAACAGATTAGGGATGGAATTTTTCGTCACTAATCCGTCGCAAAATAATTTTTATATAATTTAAATTGTTATATGTCCTCACCACGAGCCTTTACATGTCCCTCGCCTGCAGTTGCCATCTCACCATTAGCCACTATGTGTACCCACTGTCGGCTATGTGTTTCCGTCAGCCACCACCACCTTGCCTCTAAGCGCCGTGTGTCCTAGTCAACCGTCGCACCACGTGTCCCTGGTCAACCATCGCAAGCCACCCTTAGTCACCAGCCATGTATCAATGTCACAAATTGGTTGCATTTTGTGACCAAGTTGGGATTCGAAGCCATGACCTTTCACGCGTGTGCTAGTGCCTTTGCCAATTGAGTTAAGAAAAATTTGCATGATTTAAATGTAAAATCAAATATATATGTGTGTGTATTTCACTTTACAAACAAAAAATATAAATAAAAATTTTAATATATTATTAAATATTTCAATTAGTTTTCTTATTTTATTTTACATAAATATTCTATCTAAGTTTTTATTATTAATATCTTTTGTATTCATTTTATTACATATTTTATTTTTTGTTTGTATTTACAAAATTTTTATTTTTCTTTGTATATAATATATTATTAAAAATTCATATATATTATATTATAATTTCAATTTCAATAATAAATATGAATTAATAATTTGTATTTATTTAAATTATTATTTATATTATAATTTATAATAAATTAAAATTTAAAATTTAAATTATTTAAAAAATTTATAATTATGAAAAAAAATCTAATTATTGAAAAATTTAACTGTTATAAAATTTAATTTTTTTAACTAATTCAAATAATTTGGAGAGATTATAAAAAAAATCAATTGTTCTATATTGTGTGTTATATCTAAATCAGATTATCTTTTTTGATTGGATGTGATATCAATTCAATTCACGTTTTGAAATTATATTATCAAAATAAAAGTTATCTTTAACCAATTTACTTCATCATTATATAATTGTAAAAAACTTCTAATTACAAAAAATATAATTATTATAAAATCTAACAATGTTATATAACAAAATCAAATAATTTGAAAAGGTTATTTGTTCTCATTTATGTAGCCTTTATAGTTGATTAACTTATCCGAATACCTTCAGATAAACTTCTTCACGGAAACCTATTCTCTTAGGATGTTGTTTTCTTGCTCTTTCTATAATCGATTATCTTAATGATTCATTCGATTGATCATGTCTTCTTTTAATGATACTATCTGCGATTATCATGACATTACTCAGGATTATAACTAAGTTTTTCCTATCTACTAGTAAAGCACTTAATCATGTTTTGTTATCATCAAAACATGACCTTATCATATTTGATTAATTATTATTAAAGAACAAGAAGTATTTATCTTAATGAAATATAAAACAAGGTTTTTTGAGATTATTATCTTACATAATACAATTTGAATAGCGATAGAATTTTTTGTCACAAATATGTCACAAAATATTTTGTGACAAAAATTAGTGGCGGATTAATGACGAAATCTTTCCGTCACTAATTTTTATTACAAAATAGCTTGTGATGGAATTAGCGATGAAAATTAGAGATTTTTCCGTTCCTAATTCCGTTGCAAACTATTTTGTGATAGAATATTTTTCATCGCAAATTTCCATAACAAATTTCTGTCACAAATCAATTTGCGATGAAATTAGCGACATATATTAGTGATGGAAAAATTCTGTTGATATTTCCGTCACAAAACGTTTAGTGACGGAAATTAAGGACGAATTTGTAATGGAAATTAGTGACAGAAAATTTCAGTCGCTGATTCCGTCACAAAATATTTTTGACCAAAATTAGGGATGGAAATTATATTAGCGACGGAATTTGTCTGTCACTAATTTCCATTACTAATTTTTCTAAGATAGAATTAGATACGGATTATTGACGGAATTTAGCAACGGATTAACATCTGTCACTACTTTAGTGATGAAAAACTTCCATTACTAAATTCCATATCTAATTTTAGTGATCGAATTTGTAAGGGACTAGCAATGGAATGAAATTCCATCACTAATTCCATCACAAATTCTCTATTTTTTTATAGTATAAAACTTATATCTAGTTCTTACATAAGAGAGCTAGTGTCATACTCTCTAGTATAAGACAAAAGACCAAGTCAATCAAGCCGAGTTGTAAGTATGTAAGAATATGTTATACTCTCAGTATAGCTTCTTGAATTTCATGCTATGGGCAGCAGTCCACTCCTATGCTCCAAAATTAAACTGTTTTGTGTGTAATGCACTTGGAATTGTTTTTCAATACCTATCTAATATTAATATATTATATTTAAATATTGGCAACCTAATGTTTGAATTTGAGACTAAGAATATAGCCTGTTTCATTCTGGATTAATTTGACATAAATCCTCCAGCTAAAATAACATAGGTTTAACACACTAGGCGTACATGCAAATAAAAAAAAGAAGGATTCTGATATTGACAAAATATATATAACACGAGGTGTGTTTTAGATTCCCATTTGGCAATCAAACTTTCATCAATCATATACAAAAAAAGGGGAAGAAATAATCAAACATGTTATAAAAGTATATGTGATAAGAGAGAAGATTGATAGGATTCAGAGAAAATCGATAGAATTTCTAGAAAGAAGTTAGAGAGAAGTTCTCATTAAGTTCAACTGAAACAATCGATTACAGCCCTTTATATAGAGGCAGAAATCTAACCCTGGTTGCATAACCATGGTTATATTTAACCCTAGTTATATGACCATGGTTACTTTATATCTTCTTTATGTCCTTGTCTTCTTTTGCTTTTGCTTTGTGTCAAATCTTCTCTTCTTCTTTATGTCAAGTTGACTGGAAGAGTAATATGAGTCAATGGACATCCACATATTTAATATTCATAATACTCCCCCTTGGATGTCCATTATGAATGTGCCTCATTAAAAACTTTAACTAGGAAAAACTCAGTGGGATAAAAACCTAGCTAAAGAAAAGAGTACATCATTCATTGATACACCGTCGAGTGCTGCCTCATTAAAAACCTTTCCAGGAAAACCCAGTGGGACAAAACCTAGATAAGGGAAAAAGAGTACAGCGTGTATCGATCCCCCCTCATGATAATATCAGTTGAAATCTTTGAATCTCCGAAGACCAATATCATGAACAAGTTTTTCAAAGATTGTACCTGGGAGTGACTTGGTGAATAAATCTGCTAGATTTTCACTTGAACTGATTTGCTGGATATCTATTTCACCATCTTTTTGAAGGTCACGAGTGAAGAAGAATTTTGGTGAAATATGCTTTATTCTATCGCCTTTGATATAGCCTTCTTTAAGTTGAGCGATACATGCAGCATTATCCTCATATAGGATTGTTGGGATCATTTTACCATAAGATAAATGACAAGTTGTACGTATATGATGTATCACTGACCTCAACCACATACATTCTCGACTTGCTTTATGTATTGCTAGAATTTCTGCATGATTAGATGATGTGGCTGATATAGTCTGTTTCATAGATCACCATGAAATAGCTGCACCTCCACATGTAAATAGATAGCCCGTTTGTGATTTACCATTATGTGGATCAGATAAAAATCCGGCATCTGCATAACCAACCAGTTCATGCTTGGATACATTTGAGTAGTATAACCCCATGTCTGTTGTACCTCTGAGATAACGAAGAATGTGCTTTATTCCATTCCAATGCCTTTGTGTTGGTGAAGAACTATACCTTGCTAGTAAATTAACAGGAAATGATATATCAGGATGTGTGTGATTAGCAAGATACATTAGTGCTCCAATAGCACTAAGATATGGTACTTCTGGACCAAGTAGTTCTTCATCACCTTCTTCACTAATTTCTCGAGGTTAGAATGGGTCTTTATCCACCTTCAAAGATCTTACAACCATTGGGGTACATAATGGATGAGATTTATCCATGTAAAATCGTTCTAGGACCTTCTTTGTATAAGTTTCTTGATATACAAAGATCTATTTCTTGAAGTACTCGATCTGTAATCCAAGACAAAATTTTGTTCTTCCCAAGTCCTTCATTTTAAATTCTTTCTTCAAACAATTAATTGCCTTTTGAAGCTTTTCAGGAGTTCTAATGATGTTGATATCATCAACATAAACAGCAATTATAACAAACTCACTATTAGATCTTTTCATAAAGATGCATGGGCATATATGATCATTTTTGTATCCTTCTTTCAACAAATATTCATTAAGACGATTATACCACATGCACCGTGATTACTTCAGACCATACAAAGACTTATTTAACTTAACTGAGTATTGTTCTTGAGAACTTGGATTGAATGCTTCTGGCATCTTAAGTCCTTCAAGGACTTTCATATAAATATCATTATCTAGTGATCTATATAAATAGGCAGTCACAACATCCATTAGATGTAAATCAAGTCCTGCATCTACTGCTAGACTGATTAAATAACGAAAAGTAGTCGCATCCACTACTGGTGAATATGTTTCTTCAAAATCAATGCCAGGTCTTTGTATAAAACCTTGGGCTACTAGACGTGCCTTATATCTAGTTATTTTACCCTTTTCATTTCTTTTTCGTACAAAGACCCATTTGCATCCAACTGGTTTTACATCTTCAGGTGTAAGAACTACAGGTCCAAATACTTTTCATTTTGCTAATGATTTTAATTCTGCATTAATGGCATCTTTCCATAGGGGCCAGTCTTTTCTTTGTTGGCTCTCACTAATGGATTTTGGCTCATGATCCTCATTATCATTCATTACATCATATGCTATATGATAAGCAAAGATGTCATCAACGTTGACTTCATTTCTATCCCATTGGATTCCATTCATAACATAATTTATTGAGATCTCATTATTTTCACATATATCAGGTACCTGGGTCTCTTCTAGGACTACAACATTCTCTTCTGGAGATAATATCTTTTCAGGAGATGGCTCTTCTGGAGCTACTAATTTTTCTTCATTATCCTCGACTTGACTATCTATATTCTTTGCTCCTTTTCTTTTTCGAGGATTTTTATCTTTGGAACCGATGGGCCTGCCACGCTTCAGGCGTGCTTTGGATTCATTCATAGCAGGTTGTCCTTCAGGGACATCAATTTTAATAGGAGTATTAGCAGCTGGGATATGTGACTTTGTCACTTTCTTTGGGTCAGTAAATGCTTCTAGCATTTGATTAGCTAAATTCTGTAAATGAATTATCTTTTGAACTTCAAGTTCATATTGTTTTGTACGAGGATCAAAATGAGCCAATGATAATTCATTCCAACTAATTTCTTTACCCAGCTATTTGTTTTCTCCCCCTAATGTTGGGAAAAATGATTCATCAAAATGACAATCGGCAAATCGTGCCGTAAATAAATCTCTTGTGAATGGTTCTAAACATTTTATAATTGATGGAGATTCATACCCAACATATATTCCCATCTTTCTTTGTGGGCTCATCTTGGTGCGTTGTGGCAGTGCTACAGGCACATATACCGCACACCCAAAATTTCTTATATGGGAAATATTAGGTTCCTGACCAAAAACCATTTGTAAGGGGGAAACTTTTAAATAACTTGTTTGCCTAATGCGAATTAACATTGCTGCATGCAAAATGGCATAGCCCCAAGCAGAAATTGGTAGATTAGATTTCATAAGTAAAGGTCTTGCAATCAGTTGTAACCTTTTAACCAATGATTCTGCAAGTCCATTTTGCGTATGAACATAAGCTACAGGATGTTCAACATCAATTCCAAGGGACATACAATATTCATTAAAAGCTTGTGATGTAAATTCACCAGCATTATCAAGACGTATTTTCTTGATAGGATAATCAGGATAATGTGCTCTTAATCTAATCAATTGAGCAAGTAATCTCGCAAACGCCAGGTTGCGAGAAGATAATAAGCAAACATGTGACCATTTAGTTGATGCATCAATTAAAACCATATAGTACCTAAATGGTCCACATGGTGGGTGTATTGGCCCATAAATATCTCCCTGTATCCGTTCTAGAAATGTGAGAGACTCACTTTCTACTTTGCTTGGTAAGGGGCGAATAATTAACTTTCCCTTGGAACATGCATCACATGAAAAATCATGGGATTGTGGTATTTGTTTACACTTCAGGGTATGTCCACATGAATTCCCAATTATTTGTCGCATCATGATTGAACCGGGATGGCCTAACCGGTCATGCTAAACATTAAATTCATTAGTAAACTTCTGGTTTACATTATCAAACTGCTGGTTTGTTTTGGCAAACTTCTGGTCTGCATTATTAAACTTCTGGTTCTCAATAATATGTGTTTCAATTGTGCTTATACATGTGTAATACAAACCAGAAGAAAAAATAGGAAAACTTTCTAATATGCATTTTCTACCAGCAACTATATTTGTAATGACAAGATATTTCTTATTATCTTTAGTTGTTGTTTCTAAATGATATCCATTTCTGCGGATATCTTTGAAACTCAGTAAGTTTCTTTTAGACTTGGTAGAATAAAATGCATTATCAATGCATAATTTTGTTCCTTCAGGTAACAAAATATTAGCTCTTCCGGAGCCTTCAATTAAATTTATACTACCAGATATAGTCTGAACATTGGCTTCTTGTATTACCAAGGAAGAAAAATATTTATCATGTCTGAGTATGGTGTGAGTTGTTGCACTATCAACGAGACATAAATCTTCAGGATTAATGCCAATAGGATTCATTCTTCATAAAACATAAATAAAATTAATACATATGATAGAAACAACTTTAAATAAAATATAACAGTTCAAATTATATTAAGAAATCTGCAACATCCAAATAGTTATTATCTATTTCGCCATACTCAGAATTCTTGCCCTGATTAACATGATTAACTTCAACATTTGATTTTTTACCAGTATTTTTAATTGATTCTTGGTAAAGATCAACTAGGTGCCTTGGTGTACGACAGGTACGAGACCAATGGCCCTTGCCACCACATCGATAGCATGGATTATCAGCATATTTGTTATGCCTACTGCTTTTCCCTTTTTGGTTCTTATCAGTCTTTTCCCACTTCTGGTAGGAATTTGAACCTCCATGATATCAACCACGGCCACGCCCACGTCCACGTCCTTGTCCACGGCCACGGCCACAATAAAATTCATTTGTTACCACATTCACTTCAGGGAATGGAGTTGAGCCTGTTGGACGGGATTCATGGTTTTTCAATAAAAGCTCATTATTTTGTTCAGCCACAAGGAGACAAGAAATTAACTCAGAATATTTCTTGAAACCTTTTTCACGATATTACTGCTGCAGGAGCAAATTAGATGCATGAAATGTGGAGAATGTCTTTTCTAACATATTATCATCAGTAACATTTTCTCCACATAATTTCAATTTAGAAGTAATTCTAAACATAGCTGAGTTATATTTGCTTATAGATTTAAAATCTTGCAAGCGTAAATGCATCCAATCAAAATGAGCTTTTGGAAGAATGACCATCTTCTGGTGATCATATCTTTCTTTCAAATTGTTCCAAAGGATAAGTGGGTCCATCACTGTCAAATATTCAATTTTTAAGTCCTCATGTAAATGGTGGCGAAGAAAAATCATGGATCTGGCTTTACCTTGGTTGGATGCCTTATTCCCTTCTTTAATCGTGTCTTCCAAACTTTTGGCATTCAGATGAATTTCCGCATCCAACTTCCAAGATAAATAATTTTTTCCGATAATGTCAAGAGCCACAATTTCAAGTTTTGCCAGGTTTACCATTGTTCAAACTAATTAAAGAAATAAATAAAAATAATTAAAATATGAAATGTAAATATGCAATATAATAACTGTAAATTCATAAAAACAATAAATAATTCATAAGGCAAAATAAGAAAATTAAAACATGTATGGCTTCGGGCCTTTTAATCTCATGACTTCAGGCCATGTATGGCTTCGGGCCATTTAATCTCAAGATGAGGAATTTACTATTATCTTCAGGATAAAAGTTGTACATGACTTCTGGCCGTACAATAAGATAAAAGATAAAAATATATATAGCTTCTGGCCATATAATAAGATGAAAAATGTATATAGCTTCTGGCTATATAATAAGATGAAAAATGTATATAGCTTCTGGCTATATAATAAGAATGGATATGGCTTCTAGCCATATTATAAGAAATTAAAACATTATGACTTCTGGTCATAATTTTAAGAATCAGATGTGTATGGCTTCTGGCCATAATAACAATAAAAGAACTTGTAAATAATATATAAAAACAATAACGATCTCCAATCTTAGTCATGGAACCCGATGTTATATAACAATCGGTAAAAGTATCTCTCTAATTCCATATAGTGGCTCAGATTATCCCAGATCTATAAAATAGAACAAGGTATATATAATCATTAAAGAAACCATAAGAAGATCATACCTTCTTTTAGAGCTTGGTGCTGATAACGTGTTATAAAAGTATATGTGATAAGAGAGAAGATTGATAGGATTCAGAGAAAATCGATAGAATTTCTAGAGAGAAGTTAGAGAGAAGTTCTCATTAAGTTCAACTAAAACAATCGATTACAGCCCTTTATATAGAGGCAGAAATCTAACCCTGGTTGTATAACCATGGTTATATTTAACCCTGGTTATATGACCATGATTACTTTATATCTTATTTATATCCTTGTCTTCTTTTACTTTTGCTTTGTGTCAAATTTTCTCTTCTTCTTTATGTCAAGACATCCACATATTTAATATTCATAACAAAAACCAACTTTATTTTGAATATTCTCAAGTCAATCACTGATTAATAATAATATATGACACACAAGGGCGACGTTAATTGGTTTTCGTCCCATCACTTCAAATAATTAATTTGGTAATATAAAGGAAAATAAAACCAGAAGGTATATTCTATAAAGCAGCGAAACAAAACCTAAACTACCCCACACAGATAAAGGGATATGTGTATGTTTAAATTTCTCTGAGCTTTTTTTTTTTTTTTTTGACCTGAAATTTCTCTGAGCTTGAGATTTACAACTTTTGGCGTCTTCCTGATTTAATGGTCCGCCTTTGTAAGTGCGCAAGGGCACGTCAGCCACGATGTAGCAGAGATGTCCACCCTTTCATGGATTAAGGATACTGTTCAAAACCTTACCGGAATACATCCTTCTCTCTCTCTCATCTCTGTATAAATACATATATAAATACACACCTAATATAAATATTTGTCTTTGAAATTGACCCTTAAACTATTTCAAGTTAGTTAAATTAGTTAACATGACATATATTTTTTAACACACCCTAATCATCTTCCTTAATTCTTTCATTCTCTCTCCTTAATTATTGATAAATCTCAAATTTAATATATTTTATCCCACCTTATTCATTTATTTGGGGGATTATTCTAAGCTAATTTGGAGTTATTAGATAATATCTGTATAATTAGTCAATTTTAGGAAATAATATAAATCTGAATTGATTATGATATTGTTGGGCTTAAATTGATAATATTTTAATTGTTATATTATGATTGAAAAATATTTCCAATTATATGATAAATCACAATTTTATTAGATTCTTGCAGAATAAGGAAAAACGGATTGAAAGATCCTACGGTGCAGAAATTTTCTGAAAAGCTAAAAGAATATCCAACGATTGAATTTTATTTGGGCTTCTTAAATTTTAATGGGCTCAAGTTGATACCTAAAAAGCTCTCTTCTCCTCCCTTTTAATTACCCTAACCGTGATAGAAGTTGGGATATACACGGATATACGCAGAGGAGGCCGAGACACAGCCCCTGGACACACTCGCAGAACGCTGACGCGAGCTACACGGAGGGACGATATTGCTAGGAGTTCTTGGCTTGAATATAATTGACGCACTCCAGAGGATAGATATTGATTCATTGAATTGCTATTCTTTCTCAAAGCGGGTCCCACCTTCAATTTCAATCTCCAATTTCAATGGCTGTGACGTGTTGGAAGCTTGGAGGGAGAACTAATCCTATGACAGGTTAAACTCTTTTAGGGTGTGTTTGGAAGAGCGATGGAAAAAATAAGGTGTATTTGGGGGAGTGTTTGGCCCTCCAAAAGCTCAATTGAGTAAATAAGCTCAATTGTCAATTTGGAAAATAAAATTTGAGTGTTTGTTTTTCAAACTGTGCAATTGAGCTTAATTCAATATTAATAGCTTTTGCCATAAACTCCATTTCTCAGCTTTTACTGATTTAGCTTTTGGAGAGAGTGAGAATGGTTAAAATATTTTTTCAGTTGTGTCCAGTGTACTATCAGACTTATTGCAATTTTACCCTTAATGTACTTTTTTTGCTACAAAAATTAATTTCAACTATTATTTGGTGCTTTTAACCCTTAAAATATTTTTTCAACTGTACCCAATGTGTTATCAAACTGATTACAATTTTATCTTTAATGTACTTTTTCAGTTCCAAAAATTATTTTAAATTATTTTTTGGTGTTTTTAACCCTTTAAAATATTTTTTCACCTATTCTTTCTTACTATTTTCACAAAATTCACTTGTGCTTAAGTTAATCCAAACAAGTTTTATTTTTGTAAAAGCTATTTATACAATCGCTGTTCCAAACATAAATCACATCACACAATCGGGCTTTTACCAAAAATAGAATTACCAAAAGCTAAATTGAGAAACTCTATTTTTCCTATCGCTGTTCCAAACACACACATAGAGTTTCTCAATTTAGCGTTTGGTAGTTTTAATTTTGGTAAAAGCTCGATTGTGTAATGTGATTTATGTTTGGAACAGCGATGGGAAAAATGACTTTTGTAAAAATAAAACTTGTTTGGATTGAGTTAAGTACAATTGACTTTTGTGATAATAGTAAGAGAGAGTGGGTGGAAAAATATTTTAAAGGGTTAAAAACACCAAAAAATAGTTTAAAATAATTTTTGGAACTGAAAAAGTACATTAAAGATAAAATTGTAATCAGTCTGATAACACATTGGGTACAGTTGAAAAAATATTTTAAGGGTTAAAAGCACCAAATAATAGTTGAAATTAATTTTTGTAGCAAAAAAAGTACATTAAGGGTAAAATTGCAATAAGTCTGATAGTACACTGGACACAACTGAAAAAATATTTTAACCATTCTCACTCTCCCCAAAAGCTAAATCAGTAAAAGCTAAGAAATGGAGCTTATGGCAAAAGCTATTAAGATAGAATTAAGCTCGATTGCTCACCGATGAAACAAACACTGTATTTTTTTTCCAGTTTGGCAATTGAGCTTAAAGGGCCAATTGAGCGTTTGGGGGGTGCAAACGCTCCCCCCAAACACACTGTTAGGAGATAACTCAGGAGGAGCATGAAGAAAGTTAGAGTCTAAGAGCTTACATTTGAAGACTATAATGGAGTGTCATTCTTTTATCTTTTTGATTTAAGACTTAAGATTATTTAGTTTAAATGATTTCTGAGTTGTAATAATTAAGAACAATCTAGTTTTAGATTGTAGATTTATTTTTTATTTGGATTAAATTGATATTCTGGATTTGATTTGTTCTTAATTGATTATTGGGATTTTTGTTTGCAAACCTTTGATTGTCAATTAGATTATTAATTGAGTTTTCATTATCAATTTAATTATCAATTTGGATTTAATCTCTTGATTGTTTAATTAGGTGATTAATTGTCGAATTGTTTAATTAGGCAATTGTAAACATAATTTTCAAAATATCTTAAGCAATTGTGATTGGTTTTTAATGGATTTAATTAACCACCATTTTTTCCATTATGAGTTTTCTAGTGGATTAGATGTTATTGAGCTTAAGGGTTTCCCATGTCTTGATTAGGTGATTAAGTTTATTAATTCCAATTTTTCATGAACCTCCCTTTGGTCTAATAAATTAAATGGCTAAGAAAGTTAAATCCATGTGAATCCTAAGTTGTACCCTTCATCATCATAACTGAACGAAATTCTTGTAGATTGTCTTACTTTTGATTATTTTCTTTGCTTAGCATCTTAATTCCCTTTTCATAAAAAACCCCCCCAAAGATTGCATTCCAATTCATTTAGGCTAGTTTCATTCTCATGTAGATTTTAAAGTCATTTGCATTTAGGTAGTAGAGTCTTGCAATTTAGTTTAGGTCCATTCTATTATATTTTTTATCACCTAAATTTAATTATAGAGAAAACCCACATATTGCTCCTTGGGAGAATGACCTAGGTTGCCACTATATTGCATTAATAGGTTGTCCTAGTTATTAGTTGATTGCTTTAACGACAGAAGCATGCATCAATTATTGTTGAGATAATATCAATAGAGATAAATTAGAAAAAATTAAATCCATTCTGGTAGCTTCTCCCCTTATTTTTCTTTTTTATCCTTTTATTTATGGATCCGAGTGAGGGTGAAAGAATGAGCAAATATGACAATTAATGTAGTGACTAGTGAGATTAACCAATAACTATGGAGATAAAAATAAAAAATGATATTAAATTTTTTGGAACCCTAGTGGAAGAGGATACTCTCAGAATCTTTAATTTTTTCTCCTTCTCTTTTCAAAATCTCATCTCCACCCTCAACTCAAAAATGAATGGTTTGTATTTAATATTTTCTAAAACTATTATTATAGTATTTTATAATTTATTTCTTAAAAATTTTGTTTGTATTGCAGTTATGAATTGTGTAGATCAAATTTAACCGTTTAAATTAATTGATTTATGTTTAAAATAATATATTTATAAAATATGAAATCTGAACCATCTAGTTTTTTAATCTGTGGGTCGAGATGCGATTTAAAAAAAAAAGGAGATAAATGATTATGAGAGTACCCCAGACCCCAAGTCTAGCTAGAGTCGGGAATTCGGGCCGAGCCCGTCGGGCCGGCCTGTTTAGGCCCGAGCCCTTCAAGGGCCGGGCTTATGATTTAGAGGCTAAAAAGAGAAGTGGGCCTAAAAGGGCCGGGCCTGTAGGATGGGCCCTGAAGGCCTGAGGGCCGGCCCTTTTAGGCCCGTTTAATATTTTTTTAAAATAAATTAATAAATAAAATATCATTATATCAAATTATCAATATGAGAAACACCTAAGTACTCAATAAAGTATTAATAACAAGCAAACATTTATTAATTGGTTTGATTTATTTTATTTTCTACAATGATTTATTAATTTAAACTTTAAAAAATAAGCTAATTTGGACATTAGATGATTATTTTAACTAAAAATTTATGAGTTTTAAAAATAATTTATCTCAATTTAAAGAAAAATAATAAATAAATTGTAAAACTTGAAAAATAAATTTTTTTGAATTAAAATGAGTTTAAGCCCGTTTAGGCTGAGCCCGTGAAGGGCTAGCCTTGTAGGGCCGAGAGCCTAAAAAATATTGTACTTTTTAGCCAATGGACCTAAACGGGCCAGCCCGTTTAGACCCGAACCCGTAAAGGGGCCGGCCCTGTAGGGCCGGGCCAGCCCATATTCCCGGCTCTAAGTCTAGCAGTGTCTCTTGTAAATAGGAGGAGATGATTTTTTTTTTTTTTTGATAATAATAGGAGGAGATGATTTGTAAACAGATGGCAGCGAAAGTTTTTCTTTATTTCTTAGAAAGTTTTACTCGCTTTTTCATAGAATCATATTTTCACTTTCACACACACAAATATGTCAAATGTAGAAAAAAGAGGGTGTGGTATTATTAAATGTTGAGGTGGATCTTTTAGTTAGGACTGTTCATAGTAGTAGAGAGAATTTTGTCATATTTAATCACCCACCTCCTGCTTTTTTGGTAGGCGGTAGTTGATGAGAGATTTTTAGAGGGTCCTCTGTTAGAAGTTGTTCTTGTTTTTAATCCCTAGTTGGATTAATGTACTCCAGTATCAAGTCAAAAAAAAAAAAAAAAAAAGCTGGTGATAGGATTAAAATTTAATTGGGTGTTATTTTTTTTTAATTGGTCAGAGAGGTAATATAATGTAACGTGGCATTCTAAAGAGTATACAAAAATATATCTAGTTATTATTAAATAAATTAAATATTGCTTTTTTTGTCCATCAGAGCATGAGATGGAATTTTGAGAGTACATAAGAATTTCATATTTTATTTTCCCCCAGTACCCAATCTCAACCCGTCGGTTGAAATTTAATCGGTCTAAATTTAATACTTTACACAATAATATGTTTAAATATTTTTTATTACAATTTTAAATTGTCCGAACTAAAATTTAGCATTACAGATTTATTTATTTTTTTATTACTAAAAAGTTATTTATTTATTTTTATAATTTAATATTTTTTCTGGAAATTATATAAACTATTAAATATTTAATTCTTAAATATTAATCTAAGAGTTGGGATGAGAAGTAACAAGGAATGAAAGTGGAGAAAATCTACATCCAAAAAATTCTCATAGTAGAGATAGTTTAACCCTTTGTCATCAATCGCAATGTGGTGTCTTTAGTTTCTTTCAAAATGTTTTACTTTAATTTCTCCGATTTTAACATTATAATTTTCTTTATTTTATGATTTTTTTTAATAAAAAAAATGTTGTTGACCTATCTGACCCATGCAGAAAGGACAGGTGGACACTCATTAACGCTGTAGCAGAAAATATCCATCCTTGACCTCTCAAAACTTTTATGTAAGATGCAAGATGTGGGAAGAATGATATGAATGATTGAGAATCAAATTATAAAAAACACTATTTACTTATTTTTATTTTTAAATGTTTTAATGTATTTTTATATTATTTATATTTGTTTACTCCGAAATGTCCATATCTTCATCTTGAAATAGAAAATGAGGTTTCTGATTCCAGTGCATTCATAAAAATAATTTAGATAAAATTTGAGAAAAATCTTGCCTTGAGAATTTTATTAGTGGGAAGGACCTAAATCAGAGTATTGATACCCTTTTTATACAAAATTTGCATAGTATTGATACATTTTGTATATAAGAATTTATTAGATCATTTTGACCAATAAAATTTTATGGAGGAGTTTTCCCAATTTTCCATGCTTATTGAACCCGGACCGGACCGGCCGGTCTGGCCCGGGAACTGGCGAACCGGCCGGTAAACAGGTCCGGTCCGGGTTGGTATTTTAAAAAAAACAAATTTTTTTTTTTAATTTTTCCTTTAGAATTTCATACTATAAGTCTAAAATTTTCAATTTCTCACCGGTTTGGTCCCGGTCTGATCCACTGACCCTTAACCCAGTACCCCGACCGGTTCAATGCCCGGTCCAAGTTTTAATACCTTGCAATTTTCTCAGTAATTGATTTCTAACTATATATTCCTCCCTTCACTCATTATTGCTCTTTATTACCTCTCATCCTTTTTTAGGCCACCCTCTTTGCCTCTCATACTCCCTACACATCAATAATTTAATTATTATAAAATAGCCGAACATCATCTTAAAATTTATATATTTTTAGCTATTTTTCCCTATGCAAAACATGCAATAGATAATAATTTAAAAGTATTTTTCTTATACCCCAAGTGTTTTTATTTTAAGTTGATATTGTAATGTCAGTCAATAAATTATGCATATTAATTTTTTTTGTAATTATTTGAGAAATTGTTGACGTGCAAACATTAAGAAAAGTTATATTTTTACCTCTTTTTAGTTTTGAAATTTAATATATTCCCTATGGCTTGAACAATGAACAAGCTCGTAGTCTTAATTAAAGAAGACTAGATGTTGACTATAAACAAAAGAGAAGTAATGATCTGCTTTTCATGGCTACATGTTTTTAATGTCCTTGAAGGCCAACAAAAGACAGAACAGGGGATGAGATAACTAAGATAATGAGATTTTGGTGCAATTTTCTTAGGCTAGAGTATATTTTTTACCCTTTAAGTTTAGACGAGGTTCCATTATTTTAGTCGTTCAACTTTAAAAAGTGTGTTTTTTTTTATCTTTTTAAGTTAACACGTTAATTGTACTAACGGAAAATGTTTAATTAGCAAATTTAAAATGTTGACTTAGCAAAATTAAAATGTTGTATATTGTATTCTCACAGTGCATTGTAATTGATTGAGTGCGAATACGAATATCTAATTCAACAATGCCTCACAGTTTTGTCCTACTATCTCAATTTGCTCTGCCTCTCCTTTTGCGCTGACACTCATCGTCTGAAAATCTATAAATCTAGAATGATCTTCTCAAGCCTTGCCCTAATTGGTTTTTTTAAAATGCTACGACAGTCCAATCGGGACTCTCAATTTGTAGGATATTTCTCTCTGTTTATTGACTCACCTAAAGGTTATATATAAATCAGTATAACAGTTCGTCTCATTATATATATATATATATATATATGTATGTATGTGTTAAATGGTAGTAACTTTACTGGCATCTTTCTTCTGTGGAGATGGGTGAGTTTTGGTGGTGCTGTTAATTGTTCTAAAGAGTTTGTATAGTTTGATTTTTTTTTGTATTGATTTATTATATTTTCGGGTACTGATAACAAACCATTTTTAATTTCAAAGTTGAAACAACTGGAAAATCTGTGGAGTACGATACTGGAACGAAGTCTCGCAATATCTGTGAGTATATTCCTTAGACCATATAACTGTTATGCAATAAGATTTAAGTGCCTCTTTTCCTTCACACATTATTGTACAATTTATGTTATTTTATTCAGTATTTATATGTCTTCAAGTAGCAACATTATTGTACGCTGTGTTGGTTTATTCTTATTGCTTTATTTAGGAATCGTTAGTCTTGTTTGAATTTGATAGGTCAAGCCCTTTAATCCATATGCTTCACTCATTGCTCTTTTCCTCTCACGCTGCCTACACATTAATAATTTAATTATCATAAAATAGCTCAACATCATCTTAAAATTTAAATATTTTTAGATATTTTTCCCTGTGCAACACATGCATTAAGATAAGAATTTAGAAGAATTTTCTTACCCTCAAGTGTTTTTATTTTAAGTTGATAGAATAAAGTCAGTCAATAAAAATATATGCCTATGAAGTTGATAGTTCCTTTCATTGATAAGATCAAATGAAAAACCAATTTTTTGTTCATTTTATTTCTTATAATTTCGATATATCAATTTTTAGTATATAATTTTCAGTATCAATTTTGATCATGCTCAGTAGAGTCATTTATTTTTTTAAAATTCTTGTATCAATATATTTTTATATATATATTATGTGATAAGTAATTTTTGTATTTTCAATGCAACCAATTATCTCCTATACATAATCTTTATTATGTTATTTCATTTTGATGCATGTGGTGGAGAGTTTAATGATCTTCCATGTCAGAGATATAATAATAATAATTACTCCGAAGCTGGTCTTATAGTCTTTTTCTGGCTGTAATGAGCAAAGGAAGATAACTTGATTTATTTCTAAGCTTTCCATATGTGGATTTTCCCCTATAAAGGACGATGCCTTCATTTAATTTGTTTTTTTTTTTTCAAAAAAATCAATTTTTCTTCTTTTTTATACCAGAGACAGAGTAGGTCCGGTTTGGTTCATCGAAACACTGGTGATAAAAAAGAACAAGAATATATCAATTTTCTTAGCTGGACAAGTTTCTGGGCTGAAAAGCAAAATCCCTAGTGTGTGTTTGCCATGGTTTTTTTCCATCAAAAATCCAATTGAAAACCCAAAAAGTTATCATTTCTACATGTAAATTTTTAGTGTATAATTTTCAATAAAATATATCAATTTTTATCATTCTCGGCAGAGTTTTTTTTTTTTTTTATATTATGTGATATGTAACGTTTGTATTTTCAAATCAACCAATTATTTAGTTCCCATTTGATTTCATGCTTTTTTTTTTATTGAAATCGTTTATCTTATATGTGCATCCATCTAGATCAACAAATAAATTTCTCAGAAAAATAATTTTAAGACATATATTACCTTCGGTCATAAATATAGGACATAGTTTGTAGTGCAAATTACACTACAAACTATGTCCTATATTTAGGACCAGAGAGAGTAGTTTATATCTCTCTGTCTCTCTAATTAAGTTTATGGTGAAGGACTTAACCAGACGGCAAGAGTGGATGGCAAAACGTATTTCACAACGTGGGTGAGGTATAAGATTGTGTTTTGGTACACAAGACGACACCGTTTATGGGGAGGAGCAAATGTGGCCGTGTATTAGACTCCGGCACAAGGTCCCCTTGATGGTCTCAAGCGCAACCCTGCTCGTCGGTTGCTATTGCACACTTCTGATTCTGGGTCTGTTCCTCAATTTCTCATTTCAGGATTTGTTTCTCTAGCTTTATTTAAAAATAAAGTTAAAAATAAAATTATGCTTAAAAACAAAGCTGGTTATCTGGGATATATAGTTACAAATTACAAAATATTAAATAAGTGCAGTCGGGATTTTTTATTTCTATTGTTAGTGATTCTTTTTTAACTGTATAAGATTTATTTTATTTTTAATGATTTTTTAGTTTTAATTTATTGTAAATATGCTTCTCCTTTTCCTTTTTTAACGCGGTTTTGAACCACAGAAAGAGGTGGAGAAATTTCGAGAAACATTCGTGGTTTTGCTTTTCCTTGGTTATTTAAATAAGAAATGTCCACGGGCAGTTTTTGGAACTGGTCCACGGACAGTTAATTCTTAAATAATACTCCCTCTGATCCTAATTATAGTATATATTTACCTAACTTTAGAAAAATTAAAAATAGTAGTTAAATTAATTAATCTTATTTATTTTCTTAAAATATCCTTATTTAATAAGGGTAATTTAAAAATACTACATGAGTCTACCATAATCCTGTGAGTATATTGCTACTAGCTAGTTTTTGTTTATGGTAACATTGACAGAAGAAATTAATTAATGTTGCTGGGTGTAGTAGCGCCTTCACACGTATGTATTTTAATTTTTGAATGTTTAAAATACTTATTCAGTGACTATATAAAAAAAAAGTTCCCAAATGAGCACCAAGTTTTTTACGCTTGTCATTAAAAAGGAATTATGTCGGTTTGGTTCAAGTGAAATTAAAGAAAATGAAAGTTACAATTTTTAAAAATAAAGATGATGACGTTGATAGTGTTAAATTGATTTTCTTACCCTTTATTCTCATAAAATAAAAGAAATGGTAGAATTGAGGCGTATGTGATATTAATGAGTTGTAAATATTACTCACTTTATAGAATACATAGGTGTATTATAAATTTATTATTGTGTTTCATTATTATTGAGAAAATATCAATGGGGGTATTTTGGGAAGAAATTGACAAAAATTAAAACTTTATTCTATAATTAGGATCAAGATCAACTCCCAAATATTATCCTATAATTAGGACCGGAGGGAGTACCGTACAAACAAGAAAAAGAGTATAAATTGGGAAATAAAAACTTTCTTTTTATTTTAAAGACTCTTAGCTTCTCCCGCTCAGGAAAGTCGTAACTCTTCTCGCTTCTCCTCTTTTTTTCTTTTTAAAAAAAATCTGTCTCATATTTCATATTCAATTATTTCATTCCCCATCGGTATGTATGCCCAATTGCCTGCGCAGGAAAAAAAAAAAAAGTTTCCATACTATTTATTACGTTTAATTCTGATTTAATATTTAGATTTATGTTATTTATTTTGAAATAAATTATCATTATTTTTTACTTTTAAGATCATTTTAATTTTATTTTTCATTTTATATTCAAATCAAATCTTTAACACTGACAAAAGTATTGCATATAAATTTTGAACCGCAAGTATATATACTCTTCAAAGAAAATTAGAGCCTCAATTATTGAATCGTCATAATTAATCAATAGTCTCAAAAATTAATCACATAATACAAATGAAGAAGCCTTTGGACTTTGGAGCTAATAAAACTCCTTAAAATAAAATTGAAAACACTTATTTTTCACTTGAGTCAAAAACGTGTCCGTAAGTAGAAATTTCTTCAAACTTTGTTTTCATGGCTTGCTTGAAAATTATAATTCTTCAACCAATAAAAAGCGTGTTGTTGACTTGGAAATTTCTATTTCTTTAAACAAAAAGATTTTGGCTTACTTTGAACAAGAAATTTCCACCTCAACTTATTTGATTGTTAACTCTTAAACGTAAACAATGGCTCAATACTCAGAAACTCATTTTACTGTTCTGCCCGTCTAATACTCAACAAAAGCGAGCTCGCCAAATTAACTTCAAGTATTTTCAAGCTAAGATCAGATTTTAGACCCTCCCACCAAGGTATTAATATGATTTTTCTCCCTCATTCTCCAAGTAATTCAGCGCTGTTATTTGTTTTCTTTATTAGAAATAATCAACAACCTACAGAACTTTGAATTTTTCCTTACAGCAATGGCTGCTTCTGCTTCTGCTTCTTCTTCCCAAGTTCCTTGTGAAAAATATGATGTTTTCATCAGCTTTAGAGGAAGAGACGTCAGATCCGGTTTTCTCAGCCATTTGTTAAAGGAGTTACGTCAAAAGAGCATAGATGTCTACATGGATGACAGGCTCACGAGAGGGGAAGAAATATCATCAGCACTTGTGAAAGCAATAGAAGGATCCATGATAGCGTTGGTAATATTCTCGAAGAATTATGCTTCTTCAAAGTGGTGTCTGGAAGAACTTGTCAAAATCATGGAACGTAAGGAAGCTAAGCAACAGATTGTGATACCAATTTTCTACCATGTAGATCCATCACATGTGAGGCATCAAAAACGCACTTATGCACTTGCATTTACTCACCATGAAAAAAAGCTCCAAGATAACATGGACAAGTTGCAACTATGGAGATCTGTCTTGAAAAAGTATGCCAATTTATCAGGCTATCATTCATCAAATTTTCGGTAAGTTTGTTTTTGTTGTTCAATACATCATTTTATAGTCTTAATTTCATTAAGATTTTTCTTATTTTCACCCCAAAATAACTTAAAATATAGTGAAGTTGTATCAAATTCCTGTGTGTGATTGATGGGTTCGTACTAAGGTATTAAAACCCGGACCGGGTATTGAACCGGTCGGGGTACTGAGTTAAGGGTCAGTGGGTCAAACCGAGGCTAAACTGGAGCTAAACCGGGACCAAACCGGTGAGTAATTGTAGATTTTAGACTTATAGTATGAAATTCTAAAGGAAAAAGTTAAATTTTTTTTTTTTAAAATTGGGACCCGGACTGGACCCGTCTATTGACCGGTTCAGCGGGTTCAGGGCCGGACCGGCCAGTCCGGTCCGGGTCTGAGAACCCTGGTTCGTACTCACAAGAAGATTTTGGCGCTCTTACTAATTCAAATATTCAATAATTTAAGAAAATAAGATAAGACAAATTAATTGATAGGAATATAAAGAAAATATAAAAGTAAGAGAAGATAAGAGAATTAATTATTAGGAAAACACAATCACTTAAAGGGTTAGAATTCAAGATGCACCCTGTAGGTTGCTAATTTCTAAAGAGTCCTAATAATCTTTCAAATTATTAGTCTCTTTTTAATTAGTGTTGTGTTTGTTCCCACAATATTTAAAATAAATAATTAAACCATGAAATTATAGTCTTCACTCACCACAAATATCTAGAACAATCCCTAACCAAAACAGAGAAGGGCAGATGTTGTTGAATTTGAATTCTTTTCTCTTTTTTCTTTTCCATTTATTATTTCCCCTTACATATAAGGGAAAACATGAGTAAATTTTCTGTAAAGATTCAAGTTTTTTTTCCTAACAATTAAATTTAGGGAGAAAAGTATATAAAATAAATTAAATAAATGCAAAATATTTATAAACTTAATCAAATATATCCCAAAATTTACACCTACGCTTATCAAAATTTATTGTTTTTACCATGAACAGCTTATAATTTTGTTTGTTTTCTTATGTGCCAGAGACGAATCTAAACTCGTTGATGCAATAGTCAAAAATGTCTTCAGAAAATTGGAAGAAAACAACCCAATTGTACCAAAATCCCAGCTTGTTGGATTTTATCAAAATTTCATCAGTGTTGAATTATTAATGGGGATTCATTTGCAAGATGTTCGAATTCTTGGAATTTGGGGTATGGGAGGGATAGGCAAAACAACCCTTGCTCGTGCTATATTTGACAAATTTTTGTCTGAATTTGAAAGTTCTTGCTTCCTAGAAAATGTAAAAGAATCAGCAAGAATTAATGGTTTAAGTTATTTGCATCAAAAGCTTCTTTCTGAGCTAATAGACCAAGAAGATCTCCGCAAAAATAAGAACGTGGCAATGAGCAGGCTGCAACACAAAAAAGTCTTAATTATTCTTGATGATGTGGATGATCCAAAACAAATAAAATATCTAGCAGGACAACAACTTTACTTGGGACCGGGCAGTAGAGTCATTGCAACAAGTAGAGACAAGCATGTTCTTAGGAGTGGAGGGGTTCATGACATACATGAAGTCAAGGAATTAAATTTTAAAGAATCACTTGAACTTTTCAGTTTACATGCCTTCAATCAAAGTCATCCTTGTATGGGATATGAACAGCTATCAAATATGACAGTTGCCTTTGCCAAAGGCATTCCATTAGCTTTAGAAGTTCTAGGAGCCCATTTTCATTCTAGAAATAAAGCATATTGGGAAAGTGAGCTTAGGAAACTCCAAAAATATCTCTGTCCGCAAATTCAAAATATATTGAAGGTAAGTTTTGATGGATTGGATCCCATGGACAAGAGAATATTTTTAGACATTGCATTTTTTTTCGTAGGAGAACCAAAAGATAACATTACTTGGGTGCTAGAGGCTTGTGGTTTCCAAGCGGTTAGTGGAGTTGAAAATCTTATAGATAAAACTCTCATAAAATCAAATTGTTGGGGAAAGATTGAAATGCATGATTTGGTACAAGAGATGGCTGAGCATATAGTTCGTGAGGAATGTATAAGACATCCAGAAAGACACAGCCGATTAAAAGAAGCCGATGAAATTTGTGATATATTGGAAAGTAACACAGTAAGTGAAAGATAAATCAACTTATTTATCTTATATGTATTTTTTGATGCTTTTAAACAAGTTTAATATTTATCTTATTTTATGTTTGTCTAGGGAGCTGATGAAATTGAAGGCATCATATTAGATGTGACTCAAATAAAAAGTTTACAATTGAGAGCTGACGTCTTCACAAACATAAAAAATTTAAGAATCCTTAAATTTTTTGATTCTACGTCCTCCAATAACAGGATATCTATAGAGCTTCCTTTTGGTATTGACTCTTTTCCTAATAAATTAAGGTATTTTTATTGGGATAATTATCCATTGGAGTCTTTGCCATTAGGCTTCTGTTTTGAGAACCTTGTAGAACTTTACATGAAAGACAGCAATGTTAAAAAGCTTTGGGATGGAGTACAGGTACATATACTAATGTCTATTTTATGTCTTCAAGTTAATTAAATTTATAGGGATTTTTTAGTAATATTTTTCTTTTCATTGTCATGACAGAAACTTGTGAATCTAAAGACGATAAATTTGAGTAAGTCCAAAAGACTGATGGAGTTGCCTGATTTTTCTATGGCGTATAAGCTTGAAAATGTCGATCTCCTTGGTTGTACTAGTTTGAGCAGTATTCATCCATCTATTTTATCTCTCCACACTATTGTGAAAATGGATGTATCTTGTTGCTCGAAATTAGAAAGTATTGAAAGTGAGAATCATCTAGAATCTCTCTGTGACATTAGAGCTGATCATTGTTATAACCTCAAGAAATTTTGTTTGTCATCAAAGAAATTGAGAAGAATATACTTGTTCGGGACCGAAGTCGAAATATTGCATTTGCCTATTGGGCGTTTCACACAACTTAGAAAGCTCATTATTGATGGTCAAAGATTGAGGAGTCTTCCAATAAACGAGCTGTGTTACTTGACAAATCTTGAGGTGTTTATAGTTCGTGATTTCAAGCGAGTAATTCACACAATGGAACTATACTCCCTTTTTTATGCTTGGCCTAATTTAAGACATCTATGTATGGACGGGTGGAGTTACTTGTCAAAAATTCCTGACAATATCAAGGGCTTACAAATGTTAGAATCTTTATCATTGAATAACTCTGGTGTGGAGACATTGCCAGCTTGTCTTAGCCTTCATCCAAGCTTGGAGGACATTTCCATAAGAAGCTGCAACAGGCTTAAGTCTATACTTGGACTTCCTCCCAAGCTCAAAGTATTAGATGCCACAGAATGCCCTTTATTGGAGAATGTATCCTCCAACTCTCTACTTTGGAATCGGTGTAACTTTTACTTCCATAATTGTGTAAAGTTGGATGAGTCTTCGCTTCGCTTTATTAAGGAATTAACTCATTCCTCAATGACTTCAGCCTGTGAGGAAGGTTTTTGGCCACGTAATGCTGCAGCTTGTTACCCAGGAAGTAGAGTTCCAAAGTGGATGAAATACCAACAAATGACAGAGGCTTCTAATACAGTCCAATTTACTTGCAATCTTGAAAGATCGCACAACATATTGTTTTGCTGTGTTGTTCCTGGTCATCTCATCTCAGAGGGATTATTTAGTGTTTGTTGTGATTTCTCTTATGATGATAACAACTTTGAAGATGAAGGGTACAACTTTGATTATCTTGAATTGCATTCGAGTCACGTTTTTTTATGGCACATGCAAAGAGACTCGTATGGTGCTGGAACAGGTAATCATGCCAAGGTTACTTGTGAATTCTTTATGACATATTGGAATGATGAGGAGAAAGCCATTTCCAAAGTCCCTGTAGAAGCATGTGGAGTCCACCTGATATATAACTCGGAGTCGGAATCTGATTCAGATTCGGAGGTGGAGCCGAAGCTGAGTAGGAATATAATGACGAGTGCAGATATTGGTGCTGAAGAACGGCTTCCTTCCACAAAGAAACTCAAGAATTCTAGTGTCTCTCAACCTACCTATGCACCCGAGATTGGTATTGGTTGCTACTGAATCCTTGAAATCTCATGATGATGACTTCATATATCATCCCTTGCAACTACAATTTATACACAGGACGAAAGGAAAGGACCTTTCACACATGCACTTACTTTGATATCTTTACAGGTATCTCTACTTGCCTTTTTTCAAAGTTACCTTAGCGAGCATGCGGTTGTGTGTGTATGGACTTACCTTTCTATCATATGACAGAATTTATGAATTAATGCCTAACTTAAATTTTACTAATATTCTCTAATCTATTGCTCTCCAATTTTTCCTTCCTCAAAATTTTAGAATTAATGCCATACTTAAATTTCTTTTAAAAGAACTTGAGTGTTACTGCTGGCTTAGTAATATAAATGTGAAATCGGTGAACAATCCCTATTCAAAAATTTTATTGTCCAAAAAGATTTGATATGCTCTTATACATAAAAAATGCTAGTATTCTATAAGATTTTATATACAAAAAGTACTACTACTCCGACTTAGATTACTATTGTTAATAAAATTTTCAAACTAGTACTTTTTACCGATTTTTACTTGGTAATCTGTGACATGTTATACAGTTTGTGTCAATCCTTAGGCTCGTGACTTCTTTTTTTTTGATACATTAGGCTCGTGACTTCTAAACACGGAACTTTGTGAATGTTGATACACATGCCTCTTTATTAATATTTTCTTCTAGTGTATATGGGCTCTCATTATGCTTTTCTTTTCAACTTATATTGATTGGTAATATATTAATTTATGTACAGTATATTTTATCCCCAAATACATTTATTTTCCTGTATATCCTTTAAATTTTAATCCCTCTTTGTAAAAGAACTTTCAGTACTGGAGGATGATACTACTGCCTCATTGATTTAACAGTAAGTTCCATGCCTCTTTTGTAATTAAACGTTAAAAAAGAAAGAAGAAAACTACAAGCATTGTGATTATTAAGGCGCATTCATCTGCCACTTTCCACTCTCGCTGTTTCTTGTTTGCTCGACGTTTGCCTTCATGTTTGAAAATGAATTCCTACTCCCTGCAGGTCTGATATTATTGCTTCCATTTAAAAGTGTTTCTTTTGTTCAGCAAAACGGAGGAAGAAAAATTAAGAAAAATAAATGCCATTCTCTTCTTCAGCATGGCCAAATTCACTTAACATGGACCAGATTTTGTCCATTTTGTAAATCTTTAAAATTATTGTATTCTGTCCATCCTGTGTTGGCAGCTGTGGCTGAACCGGAATGCGGAGTTGTTTCACGAGAAGTCGATGGGCTCTCTTCAGATTCTTGTCTTGGTTCGACCGTTGGTTCGGTGGTCGTCGGATGTTACTTGTTGTTTCAAACACCGATAAATGAAGCGAGTGAACCCTGTTAGACATTACCGATGGTGGAGTGTATCAAATTTAATGTCGATGGAGCCCGTGTAAGAGGTAGAGAAGAGCCTCCGCGTGCGGTGGCTTAGGTCAAATTTAATAAGCCAGATTTTCTCACTTGCTGTACTTATGCGGGACGTGGGGACTCTCTGCCGGAGTAAATAATACATACATTACAATTTTTAATACAAAGTTTAATTAACTGTTAAGATAATGATTCAATATAGATATGAAAATCCAATCTTCTATTGCGTAAATTAAATATTTATATTATGTATTAATATTTTTTTAAAGTGTATCCTTTTATATCTTATGCTGGTATTAAATAAATTGAATTAAATAAAATCAAATAAAATAAAAAAAAATGAAAATAAAAGGAATATATGTCACTGTAATTATTAGTATTTCATGTCAAAAATTTAGAATATCACATATAACATACAAAAAAATTATTGTTTTTATATGAAATTAGATTTTGCACCAATCCTAATACACTGAAATGTTTTATAATCATTGACAATGGGAATAAATAGATGCTAATGTACATTTTTTTAATACAGTGCTATAATATTTAGAAACTGAAATAGACATTCAAGTATTCAACATGTCTTAATTAGTTACACAATATACCTAAATACAAAAGATTATCAAAGATAAACAGCTATTTCAAATAAAAGAATAAGAATTATGAGAGGGTCAAGAATAACATAATTTAAATTATGTTAATAAGATTGGAATAAGTAATGACCCATCTCTATATGCATTTCAAAATTATAGGATTTGATATCTGCTCAAGCTCAAGGGGAAAATAGATTGGTGAAGGTAAATTACCAAAAAGGTCAACAGGTAGTAACTCTTTCTCTTATATATTATTTAATTGTTCTGCATGTTTGTTTGTACCATCGATTGTATTCGCTTCATGAATATATAGTTTGATTGTTGGATAGTGTCCCTGGATTAAAAGACCTGATATGCATTTAGAGTGGTTATTGGGCAGCATCCTGAGGCTGTAAGTCCCCCTGCATTTGAATGGGCAATGTCCCTGAGTTGTAAGACCTAATATGCAATCTGTGTTGTATTGGACCAGTATGTCCCGTGATTGCTGATTGTGTTGCTTCTTTATTGTTGAATGCTTACTGTTTGATTGTTTGTTTTGCATGCTTTGTAAACTTACATATTTTATGATTGTCTGTTGTTACGAGTAAGATTCTCGTGAATCTCACACTTTCCATTAAATGACATACAGCTAAAGCAAGCAGCTCAAGGAGCAAAGGAGTAATAATTGCAAACAACTAAGAAGGTAGAGAAACAGGATTAGTATTTTGTTGGTTATCTATATAATCATTTTGTTAGATGTAACCCCCGCTGTCATCAAGGCCGTGATTAGTATTTAAATATGCTTTATAGTTGAATAAGAGATCCAAGATAATCAAAAACTTTTTGCAATACTTGTACAACATGATCTCCATTCATTTTTAAATAAAAACAATTGGCCTGTTCGGTTTGTCATATATACAATATCAAAGTATTAACAAAATTCCCGACATTCATCCGGGATAATATCATTAATCCAAGAGTTTTATAGGTCATCATCGCCCATCTCAATTTCCCATACTGGGGATTACACAATAACTACAAACATATGGTCAATCCAATATATACATACAGTTGTCCAAATGATAACCAAAAACCAAAAAGAAACTAAGACTACCACTGGCAATCCTAGTCGTCTTTGTTCACTTGCTTGCCTCGAGATCCACTTTCCCTGGCTAAAAATGTTATTTGGAAAGAGTGAGATTCAAAAGAATCTCAGTAGCAACAGTTTACGAATATGATGTATAATTAAACAAAGCAAGTAAGCATATATCACAATGCAGCATAACAATATTCAAGGTCGGGCTAACCGCCACGTCCCCTAAACAATATTCAAGGCCGGGCTCACGCCACGTCCCCTCAACAATATTCAAGGCCAGGCTCACGCCATGTCCCCTCAACAATATTCAAGGTCAGGCTCATGCCACGTCCCTTATTCAAGGCCGGGCCTCCGCCACGTCCCCTCGCTCATTCAATGATTAATACAAACAAACAATGCATTATACATGATATAGGATAAAGTGTCACTACCTTGGTCTTTCCGTTCTTGAGCAGGCACAGGCCTTCTACGCTCCGGGCAAATATCAAATCCTAAAGTCATAATTAAGGACGAAGCATCATTTTCTATTCCAATACTCAAATGACTTCAAAACACTTAGTTTTGGTTATCATTAAAGTCCCTTCAGTAGCTATGAAAATTTCTAACAATCGCCTAAAAGGATTGGGAAGTATTAGGTTGGAAATCACTTTTCAAAATCACAAAGTACTGAAAACAAGGGTTGGTTGCAGCCAAGAAACCTCTGGCTGCGGCCAGAAACAGCACAAAAAGTTTCTGGCCGTAGCCAAGAATTTTCTGGCTGCGGCCAGAAACAGCACAGAAGGTTTCTGGTTGCAGCCAAGAATTTTTTGGCTGCGGCCAAGAAAATTCTGTTTCTTAGCTGAACTTCGAAAAATCATAACTAATTCTAGAAAAATCAAAATGAGGTGATCCTAAAGCCCTTTGAAAGCTATTTAAGTGCTCTTTACCAGAAAAATATGTACCATTACCAAAAATCACCCCACAAATACAAAATTTAAGAAATGTCCACACTGCTCCAAAATTATTGCCAGATTTAACATCAAACTTTGGACAGTCATAACTCCTAGCCCACAAATCGAAATGACATGAAATATATGTCTATTTTGAATCTTGGCAAGTAAAATTTAAGACTAAAAAGTTTCAGAATTTTTAAACACTATTTGCTATTTTAAAACGTTCATGCAAAGCCACTGCCAGAACAGAATTTTTCGCTAACCAAGACTTGCCACTTTTAAAACTAAGTTCCCAATGGTTCAAAATTCATATCCAACACTACTCCCACACAATTTTCCACAAGGAACACAATGGAAATATCAAAATAACCAAATTCTCATTCCATCTATATGTTCTGTTTTTGGCCTATGTTCAACAAAAATCCTAAAATTGTCAAACTTGGCATTTAAGCTTCAATCAATTTCTATCTATCCAAATACATCTCAAAACACTATATCCATGACAACAACAACTCAAACACCACAAGACCCTAATTTTCGAAAATAGGGTTAAATTCCCAAAAATTCCAACTTAACCAAATGACCACAAAACTTATATCAAAATGCTCAACTTACTCACCTCTTTAACTTTCCCAAAGGAGTTCCTTGGTTCACCAAATTCTATATTTCCTTGAGAGCTCAAATCACCACCAATGGCAAATCTAAAACCACAGAATTGAAGATCTCAACACAAGGAACAAGATTAAAGAAGAGAGTTTTTCCATTAGGGGTCATTAAGAGGGTCAAATGGCTCACCTATTTCACCAAGTTCTTCCTCCTTCTTGGGCAGCCATGGAAGCACGCATGAGAGAGGGAGAGGAGAGATGAAGAGTGATGATGAAGATGAAGATGAAGTTGAAAGCAGAAATTCTGCCTTCCCTTGTCTCATACGCATAAGAGAGAAGGAGAGAGAGACAATGAGAGATTGAGTGTATGGAGGGAGATGTAATAATAATTCTTTGACTCCCATACTCCATTCAGCTGAATGCAAGGGAAAAGGGAGAGAGAAAAATCATTGCACCATGCCCTTGACTTCTCCAAACACTCCACCATCAAGTGTTCTTACCACTTGTCACTCTCTCATACAATCTCCTCATAATTAATCCTCCACTTAGTTATACTAACCAATTCCATTAACCCATTGGCTACATATCTCATTTCTCCTTAGTTAGAAATTAATCTCTCCATCAATTACTAACTAATTAACCATTAATTTTCAATTTCTTCAATTCTTCCACTAATTATGACATTAACTTAAATTGCCATATAACTCATAATAATTCAAACTTTAATTCATAAAATATTCTCAATAATTATCATTAGCCCTTAATCAAAATTTGGGGCGTTACATTAGACTTAGGACTTTTGGTTGCCTCGTATGGTTACAAATTTTGTATCTATGTATCTACATACAAACATAGAAATGTACATAGTGGAAATAGTACATATAGTAGTAGTATGAGCATGCATAGGAGGGGTAGTTGTAGTATATCATGCTTAAATAACGAAACAAGAAAGGTAAAAACAAAGTAATACTCTGATAATATCAAATTATGATTAAAGGATTAATGAGTTATAATGAAGAATTTGAACCACTGAATAATTATTTTAAAAAGTTTTAAATTTTTCAGAAAAACATATTGAAATACATGTTTAAGCCATTCGTTTGGGCTAAATTTTCAACTATTTGCAAAAATGTTTTCTTCCCAGACCAATCATGGCTTAGTGGTTCGAATTGATTATATATATAACTCATCTAAATAGTGATGGAAATAGGGTGCCACAAAATGAGTGATATTTTAATATCTTATAGGCAAAAAAATGGAGTAGTTGTTTTCAGTCTTTTCTGATTTTTCAAAAATTTAAAAATCTAAATTAAAAAGAAACTACACAGCCAGTTGGATACACAGCATTCCCAGAATTTTCATTTATTGCACAATGTCAGAACTCACCCCAATTTTCATGACCTAACTTCAAAAATTCATAACTCCCAGTGTACAAATCAAAATGATGCAAATAACCTATCAAATTAAAGTTTGATATGTCTACTATTTAACTGGAAAGTTTCATAATTTTTAGAGATCATTTGGTTATCCAAAAACACCACACCAATAGGGTACCTCGCTGGAATTCTGTTCCGGCAGAAAATTCAGTTTTGCATTTTGAGTTTCAATAACCCAAAATTCACAACTCGGAGCTATTCCCACACAATTTTTCATGTAGAACACAATGGTAACATCAAAGTAAACAAATTCCCACTCATTTCCCATGTCCTGTTTTGGCAGAAAATTTAAAATAAATTTCAACAATTACCAACTTCCAATTTTAGCATCAAACTTGTGTCAAATGGTTTCTAATCATCATAAAACATCAATAACATAACCAAAACATCATGAATTACCCAAACCTTGTTTGGTTAAAACTAGGGTAGATTTACACATGCCAAAATACTTATTCAATCAACACAACCAATAGCTCAAATTGAAGATAATACTTACCTCTTGCTCCTCCTTAATAAGTTCTTTCTTTGATTATACAACTTTTGTTCTTGGATGATGGCTCCAAAAACCTCCTCTTGAAATTTTAAAACCATAGAAGTGAAGCTCTCATCAAGAGGAACAATGTTTATGAAGGACACTTGAGTCATAGATGAGTTTAAGAAGGTGAAAATCAAAGTAGAAAGTCTCACCTTCACCTTGTTCTTCTTTCTCATTCGTTGGAGCTGTTGCAAACCGACTTAGAGAGAGAGAAAATGAGTGATGAATAATCAGATTTTTTGCTTCCCTTACCCCTTAAGAGCTTACCGAAAAGTTGGACCAAATGGAGAGAAATTTGTGTGGCTAGGATTCCTTCTTGTTGAGTAAAAATTCTACAGTAATTTTCTAAGTGTTGTTGGGTTAATTTGGTTAGCTTCTTTTCTTTCCTTATTCTTCCACTCTTGGCCGAAAATTTGACTTGGAAAAGGAGAATGATTGTTGACCAATTCGTATCCTATTATCTTGCATTTTTCCAAGTGGAAAAAGTGGAAGAAACTTTGACTTTTGGCTATTGCCTTATATTTTCTTTTTTGCATGTTGTTGGCCGAAATTTAGGTGTCAAAAGTCCTAAATAATTAATTCTTCATCCTCTCTTCTCTTTAAAATCTGATCGAATATGGAGGCTTGAAAGAGGTTAAAAGCCTTATAAAATATCTCTTGGCATCTCTTCAATTTATCATGTTTAATTGCCTTTTGTTGCAATTGTTGACCAAGTCATCATCCTTTTATAACTTGCTCAAATTGTCTCCTCTTGCTTTCATTTTGAGTCAAGTATCATTCCCTCTTGCTTTTTCTCATGTCTTACACGAGAATATGGTTCTTTGAAGAGGAAAAATGATCTCTTATAATATCTCCTTGAATAATATAGTTTAACGTTGAATTAGCATTGTTAATTTGACTTGTTGACTTCCCCTTTTTGTGTTTAGCCAAAAATGCTTCCATGTGTCTCATATTATGGTAAAATAAATATTCTCCTTATATTTCTCTTTCATAAGCTATTTCCCCCTTCTTTTCATGTTTAAATTATTCCTTTAGTCATATTTTACTTTAGGCGAAAAGACTAAATAGTTATTTCAAGTTAATCGGAACTAAAGTCATAACAAGATTTCTAGGGCAATTTCGTCCTTAATACCACTATATATTCTGTATATTTAGCCCTTGGATGCATTTTGGGATATTACACAAGCCATCTTCCTCTCCAGTCCATGGCCAGACCGTCCAGTCCAAACCCAAAAACATTGGTGTAAAATGTTGAAATTTTCATCATGATAACTTATTATTCTATGTAATTTAATTTTGATAATATTTATGTCTTAAATTGGGAAGTTATTGCTTTAAATTTATTTCTTTAAAAAGATAGGAAAAAATAATATTTTTTAATTAAACGGGCTTAAAACCCTTGGACCCGGCCCTGACCCGATAGCATACGGGTCAAACTTCATAATTGGGGGGTTTTGGGGAAGTTGCGCCTAAACGGGTTAGCCCGTTTATGCCTGAGCCCGTGAAGGGCCGACTCTTTTTCCCAACTCTATTACAAGGTGAACTCGCTTGCCATCACAAACCAATAACTTATTGGTACCCATAAGTTTCATTTTAACCAGTCTTAAAAAACTTTTTTTTTATAGTTACTATACAAAAGATTTGTTTTTCTACTAGTTTTTGAACATCAAAAAAAGAAGGAATTTTCAACTCGTGTATGTCAAAAATTGAAAGAAAAATAAATTATAATGATTAGATTTAAACTTCAATTAAAAAAAAAGAGTAAAATACTCTAACCACCCTTTTGTTTTTGCCCTAATTACACAGACGTCCCCTCTATTTTGAAAACCCATATAAACCTCCCTTAAAACTAAAATGTATATTATACAAACCTCCCTTATATTTTAATATTCTACTTTCTTTCACCCAAACCGTTAGTTGGCCGTTAAGTTTGACTTTTAAACTTTTTTTTACCAAAATACCCTTCTTCACTATTAGAATTATTTAAACATATATATATATCTATATATATATGGGCTAATTAAAAGGGAAAATCCTTTAAAAAGTACTTGGAAATCATGAAAAGATAAACAGGTGCTTTGAATTTCTGAAATCCTGTAGAAGTGCTAGGACCAGGGTTCTGAAAACCGGACCGGACCGGCCGGTCCGGCCCGGTAACCGGCGAACCGGCCGGTTGGCCGGTCCGGTTCCCGGTCCGGTTCCCTTTTTTAAAAAAATTTTTTTTTTTTTTTTTTTACTTTTTTCTTTAGAATTTCATACTATAAGTCTAAAATTTTCAATTTCTCACCGGTTTGGTCCCGGTTTAGCTCCGGTTTGGTCCCGGTTTGACCCACTGACCCTTAACCCAGTACCCCGACCGGTTCACTACCCGGTCCGGGTTTTAATACCTTGGCTAGGACTGAGCTGGAATTTATAAATTCAAAGGAAAATGACCAATTTGCCCTTACTTATTTTATTAAAAAATAACTGGAATTTACAAATTCAAAGGAAAATGACCAATTTACAAACAGAAAGGTTACGAATTTTTATATAAGGCTGTGAATTCCTGATCTGTGGTTATGAATTTCTTATATCAACTTGTTATTTATTTATCTAAACTTGGTAATTCTGTATCTAAATTTGTGAATGTTCCGAGAGCGTATATGAATCTTTTACTTAAACAAAAGTTGTGAATTTGTTATCTCAAGTTGTCAATTTCTTATATAAAGTTGGGAATTCTTCATCTAAACTTGTGAATGGGCTGAGAGCGAAAGTGAATTTTGGGTTGAAACAAAAGTTGTAAAATCCTTATCTCAATTTGTTAATTCCTAATATGAACTCGGGAACTCCTTATCTAAATTACTGAATGGTCTGAGAGAGTTAGGTGGATTTTTTGCTTAAAAAACGAAAGTTGTGGAATCCTTATATGAATTTGTTACTTATTGGTTGGCTTAGTTAAAGATCAAATGTTACTATATATATATATATATATATATATATTTTTTGCAACATATGTATTAAAGAGCTTTGCTAGCCCAGTGGTCATGCACTTTTTGTGCATGAAAGTGGTGGGGGTTCGAACTCACACACCCACCACTTTGGGAATTATTCCCAAAGCAAGGGAATATTCCCACCGAAGCCCCCGTCCGGCTACGGGTGCAATCGGGCGGCCGCTGGGTCAGTCTTGTTTTAATAAAAAAATAAGTAAAGGTAAATTGGTCATTTTCTTTTAAATTTATAAATTCCAATTCAGTCATGGCACCTCTGCAGGATTTAAGAAATTCAGAGCACCTCTCTGTCTTTTCATGATTTCCAAGTCTTTTTTAAGGGATTTTCCCTAATAAGAATTTATACAACCAAAAATTTATTCTAATAGATTTTCTAATTTGTAAAAAAAAAAATTATTAATTTTGGCTTAAAATATATATTAAACACATATTTTTTTTATCAAATATAATAAACTATATAAGTTTGAGATTGTATATGTCATTTAAATTTATAATTTAATATTTTTTCACGAATATTTATAAACACATGTGATTAAGCACATTTTATTTAAAAGCTTGCTTGAATATTCAACGTTTGTGAAATTAAGGGTAAAACAGTAAATAATTTTATTTTTATATAAAATTTAATTAAAAAATATATTTTTGAAATCTTGTTAGAATATTTTTAACAGAGTTAACTGTTTGAACTTAAGTGTATATTTAAAAATAGAGGAGATGTTTGTGTAATTATGGGAAAATAGGAGGATGGTCAAAGTATTTTACTCTAAAAAAAAATTATGAATTGAATAGTCATCAAAATATTTTAAGATGTTTTCATTTTTTTTTTTCTAAAAATAAAAATGGGAACGGTTTTGAAAACAATTAAATGCAAAACACCCACTCAAACTAGTGTTTTTATTTTTTATTTTTAAAAATTGAATTAATAACTGAAATAAAACAAACGGGACTTAATACCTTTTTTATCTCTTCTATTTCTTTTTATACCACCATTTGAATTTTTCCTTTTTTACTATGGCAAAAAAAAAAAAAAAAAATCCTTTGTTTCTCTCCTGATGAAATGTTAATGGGAAAATAGTCAGACAAAAAAATGGCCAAAAAAAAAGACGCCAGTTCTAAGCCCCAAAAAGTTGTCATGCACAATCAAGTATCAACCACATCCCACGTAAGGAATTTCCATTTTGCCTTCTTGGTTCGGCTAATTTTGAAGCAAACCTAGCAAGCAACAATTTGTATAAGTATCGATTTAAATTCTCAATCCTGAACTAAATTTCCCATTCGTTTTCCCCCCTCTTTACCCAGATACCAATGGCATTTTCCGGATTTCTCGGTGTTTGATCAAATTGTGAAAGCATCGGAGATTGGCAGAAAGAGCGACGAGAACCTGTGTCCATGGCGGATCAGGCGGAGGTGCCGGAGGCGACGCTGGAGAACATACTGAGCCAAGAGACTCTCAAGTGGGTCTTCGTCGGAGGCAAAGGAGGTGTTGGCAAGACCACTTGTAGCTCCATTATTTCGATCCTCCTCGCCGGAGTTCGAAGCTCCGTTCTGATAATCTCCACCGATCCTGCTCATAATCTCAGTGATGCTTTTCAACAACGGTTCACGAAGACACCCACTTTGGTTAATGGATTTACCAATCTTTATGCGTTGGTAAAAATCCATTTCATGATTATTTGTTTTTACTCTGTATCCATGTGTTTTACCCTTTGAATTAGTGTTGATTATTTGTTTTCATCATTAGTTTTCCCCTTTCTGATAAATTGAGCATGCTCAAGTAATGGATTTCATTATTTATTGAAGTTTATATGAAGAATTGGATTTTCTCTCTCACACACACACTACGCGTAAAATAAGGGGATTGCTTTTTATCAGTTTTAGGATTTCACATATTTTCTAAGTTATTTTGGTCGCTTTATGAAGAATTGGTATCATTTACAAGTGCAAAGCCTTTCATGCATCAGAGGCATGTACATCCTCTGAGTTCACGCCACATGATTATCTCTCTCTTTTTTTTGGCAGAAACTTTTTTGGTTTATACTGTTTCTTTAATCTCTTGTCATGGTATCTTATCAAGTTCCTTATAATATTCACTGTAACTATTTTGCGAAGTGTTTTTCTCATTCTTTATCATTATCCCTACTTTGTAGGAGGTGGATCCTGCTGTTGAACAAGAGGAAACGAGTTCTGAGGGAATGGATTCTTTGTTTTCAGAACTAGCAGGTGCTATACCTGGAATTGATGAGGCAATGAGCTTTGCTGAGATGTTGAAGTAAGAAATATGTGTTGTCTTATTGATTCTGTTTTGACTTGAATTTTGTTCAATACTGTGTGCCTAAATTGAAACTTAGCTGTACCAAGTTGTGTTTATTTCAAGGTATATTAGAATAAGAGTCCTTTAAATGTCCAAGTCAAAACAGAGAATTATAATTGCTTCTATATGTAGGGGATTCATTGGTTAAGTAAATGATGCTTGATACTTCTTTGATGTAATTACCCATAGGGTTTGGTCTGTAGTTATGGTACCTTTATTAAAACAGTGTGACGGCAAATTTCAATTTTGAGATAAATATCCAGGTGTTTAATATTTCCATGTTTGGTATATCTTTCTGTATTGGAAAGTACTGAATTCCTCTGAATATCCCTCTAGGCATCTTTGGTTGCCGACTCTGATTATAAATACTTTGGCCATGATTATTGTTCTTTTGCTGCCCAAGGGCTCCTTGCTTTATTCCTTGGATGTTTACATCATCTCAATGACCTTTGGATATCGCTTTTGTGGTCAGAATGTTTTAAACGATAAAAACAAAAAACACTATGCATGTCAACCATTGAATGTATGGTTGTATTGAACAAACGCAATTGAATATGTTTGGTAAGGAATGATAAGATGAAGAACTGAGTGTAGATGAGGCTTAGCTCTGGATTATATCAGCTCAAATATATCATCCATTTAATTCCAAAGTGTGTCAAAAGCTGCTTTCAAAATTTATGGATCAGAATTAATCTTACACCTTCGGTGTAAAAATATTTTGTCCAGAAATAGTCTCTTCGATTGCAGGGATAAGGCTACATATATCTATTCCTCTCCAAACCCCATATGGTGGAAGCCTTTGCACTGGTATAAAATTATTTTGTAGGAAAACAGTGATTTGAATGCCATACCGAACATGAGTCATATGCCCATATCTGAGGAATAAATCTGAAGTCCATATATTAAATACCCTGTAAATAGCAATATTGAGCTTTTGATTCATGAATTAGGTGTTAAAATTTAGCAAACTGCAGGCACAAGGCTCATTAGTGAGAGAAAGCTGAATCTAGCAGGGTTTAATGCAAGTTTAACTTCATATTTGGAAAGCTTAAAGTTAAGTAGTGAGAGAAATCTGGATAATTCTTCTGATTATAGTTTCTTATTCAGGTCCTCAATGAAAGATATCTGCATATTTTCCAATATGTTATGTGAAATCTGCATATTCTGATTATTGTGATTTGATTGATTATAGTTCTTTTACAGATTGGTACAAACAATGGATTATTCTGTTATAGTATTTGATACTGCTCCCACAGGCCATACACTCAGACTTTTGCAGTTCCCAACTGTTTTGGAAAAGGGTATTGCAAAAGTATTGTCCTTGAAAAATAAATTTGGCGGTTTGATTAATCAGGTGTGAACTAGATTAATTGTTGCCTTCTCTCCCATTATATAATCTGTTCAAAAGTGAACCCTGGTTCAATTTTTATATAAATTATCCCTCAGAACAAAAAATCAATGTTGTTTAACAAATTAACTACTCCCTCCGATCCCTTATGTAAGACCTACTGTATAGTTTATTTTGAACTACAAACTACAAAGTAAGCCTTACATTAAGGACCAGAGGAGTATATCTTTGTTGGAATGTAAATATGATGAGTAATTAGCTATTCTTTGTTAAATATTAGACTCATGTGGAAGCTTTTCTTTGTTCTTTTTCAAATTTTTTTATTGCAGATGACCCGTATGTTTGGCGTGGAGGATGATTCTGGTGATGATGCGCTTCTTGTGAGGCTTGAAGGCATGAAGGAGGTGATTGAACAAGTTAATAACCAGTTCAAGGATCCAGTAAGACTTCGTTATTGTCTCATATTGTTTAGCTGTTACTAAGTTTTCTTTTGTATTCTTGTTTTCCTTTTACTAAAATGAAGATGTTATTGATGTGTAGAAAGAATGAAACAAATGTAGAGGACATGAGATTCTCCTCATCCAAAAGAACAATAACCAAGAAACGTTAACTCAAAAGAGCTTTCTCATTCACTGAAACCCAAAAAAAAAAAAAAAAAACCATAATAGAAGGAACTTCTGATTAAAATTCTCACTGTAATTCTGCGAAACCAGCACAATGCTATAACATTTCTACTCCTTTCTCTTCTCAAAACCAGTGCACTTGCAAATCAGGTAGACAGTCCATCTTTGTCAGTTCTGCCAAATGTAGCAGTCCAAACAAAAGCCTTTACCTTCGGAAAAGCCTTTCCTCATCCATTGAACTATTCTTAATTTTATTTGTCATGTCCGTCTAATTTTTGCTTTATTTGTGTGTATTCATTGCCTTTAGTACAGCCAAACTTTTAAAAGATTTATACTCTATTCATCGATATTTTTTCTCTTTACACTTCAATGGCTTGGCCTGTTTAAGTTATTGTTCCTGCCTCTCTGCTTTATGTTTGACCTATATGATTGTTTTCTATTCTGTAGCACTTATTAGGTAAAGTCAAGCAGGAATTCTGTTGAATCAGTTAGTGTGGTGGCAGTTGGACTTAAATGAAATTTTGAAACCATTTTATTAATAGTTAAAATTATATTCATTATTAAAATTTCTTCATATGATCATCCCAGAAGATTTTCTTTGTTTATTTCCTATTCCCCCACATGAATTACAACAATACCCCTGAACCTTAACCCTTCTGACCTGAACTAATGCCTAGGTGTCTAAGTTGTAGATTTCGAATACCATGATTAAATGTAATTCTATCGTATTTTTTTTTAATTCACAGGACATGACAACGTTTATCTGTGTTTGCATTCCGGAGTTCCTCTCTCTGTATGAAACAGAGAGGTTGGTTCAGGAACTCACAAAGTTTGAGATTGACACACACAATATCATAATTAATCAAGTGATCTTCGACGATGAAGGTAGCCGGCCGCGTTCCATCCATTTTGTTAATTAATGTGTTGTATTTGTTTATCCATTTCGTAGCTTATTTATTCTGCTTGTTCATCTGATTATCCTTGTAGATGTTGAATCCAAGTTACTTAAGTCAAGAATGAAGATGCAACAGAAGTACCTAGACCAGTTTTACATGTTGTATGATGACTTTAACATCACAAAACTGCCACTGCTCCCTGAAGAGGTAATTCACTGTATTTTAATTTATAGAGAATATACATATATATATATATGTATGTATATAATAACAAACTGTTATGATTATGGTGACCTGACAAATATCTTGCGAGGAATGCTGAGCTGATTGTTGTTTACTGGGATAAAAATTACAAGATACGTTTGGGGAAATGATGGTAATAGGGTTTTTTTTTTTTTTTTTTTGGTGAAAGATGACAGTTAAAGACAGTGCTTAAAAACCAGAATTTGTTGAGAACCGTAGAACATGGTATCACTTATGATCCTTGAAGTCACCTCTCATGCTCTTTAAAGTTATAACTTGATCTTCTTATTGTTACAAAGGCCTCTCAAGGACTTGAATAAGTTGTCATGATACTTTTACAAGATTATCATCCACACTCTTCAAAGCTGCACTTTGATTTTTCAGATAATATAAAGATCTTTCAAATTTGTTATTGCAATTTGAATAAAAACATTCTCTTAGGATTTAAAAGATTATATTGAAGCTTCAAAGAACATGCGCGACTGACTTCAGAAAACATCAAGAATAATTTATTTCTATGGCCTTGAAAGAAATTTTAAGTATCTTAACTTTCATTTTCCTTAATTTTTTTCTTGACCATCCATAATGCCATTAAGGATGCGTTTGGTTCATGAAAGGGTTATTTGAAGAAATGAAAAATGTGAGAAAAAGTCATTTGTTCCGTGGGCCCTGAATGTAGTTGCTTTTCTTCCATGAATGCTACTTTATCCCTGTAAAGTGACTTAACAAATTGAATACCATTATCATCCGCTGCAAGCATAATAAAGCTTGTTGAAAGAGCACAATGACACCATACAATCCATATGGCCAACTCTATCTAGTAGGATAAGGCTTGTTGTTGTATCATGTTGAAGGACATGGGCCTAAAGCCCAATATTAGAATATGTGGCCCAACTTTCCTCCCCAGTGTATACTTTTGTTTTGGGCCTTCAATATGTTGGATTGGGCTCCAAAAACACATTTTAGCCTCTTTATTAGTTTACTCTTTTCTTTTGGGTATTCCTCCACTTCACTAATCTCACACAAAGTGACATAATTGTCCTCCTGGCTTACATCAGTAGGTGCAGAACACATGGAGATGGGTGTTTTTGGTATTTTATGGGTGATGGTTAGAATAGAGAGGAATATATATATATATATATATAGCGTGAGAGATGACTGTAGAGGGTATGAAAAGTCTAAGGAGTGAATTGGGGAGGGTGTATGTGCCTCTCAATTGCGCAGTGAGGTTGGTTTCATTTGCTTAGTCCTTAGGGTATGCTCTACAAGACTTACACTCCGTAGAGCAACTTTTATCTTTGAATAATACCTATTTTCTTGAGTTTGTTCTATTACATTCACTATCACATTCACTGCTCATTCTTCTAGCCATTTGATTTATAAGACTTATACTAGCATTTTGATTTAGCTAGTGTGAATTTGAACTTGATAGGTTACTGGGGTTGCAGCATTGAAGGCATTTTCTAGCCATTTTTCGTCACCCTACCAATCTTTAGCCAGTAAAGATGAAGTAGAACGATTACAGCGTAGAATATCAGCACTAAAGCAGCAGTTAGGTGAAGCTGAAACAGCATTGGACAGACTCAAAAAGTGAAAAAAAGAAAAGCATTCAAGTTTTCTCATGACATTCCATTACTAGTTCTGCAATTTCAGAGCCTCTTTTCTTCACATTCTTTTCAAGTTTACAATCAGGCAAGGCATGCCAAGATAAAGCTAGTTCTCCCTCCCTCCCTCTCTCTCTACCTACTTCTGCATAATTTTAGATTGAGGCTAGCCTCACTATTTTTTTCATTATTTATTTGAGCAAAACTATTTTTTCATTATTTATTTCTGGTATTTTCCAGATAATTATGTATTTGGTACATACATTGTATAAAGTATACACTCTTTTCTTCTCTGTCTTTCATTATAGATTATAATAAAAAAAATCCACCTAGCCATCTTCTTCGCTGAATATTATAAACAGAACTATTTTCTCCATTGAGCTGACTTGTACTTGTTGCTAGGTGTAATCAGGTAATGACATTCGTTATTAATTATCAGCTAACTAACAAATCCTAGTTTAGTTAGTATTGTTCACCAACAATCATTGATGGGATCTTGGATTGAGTAATCACGAGTAAACTTAATTATGCAGTTTGGTTTTGCACTTACAATAAGATCACATGTTTTGAGAAGCAAATAAATGTGTAAATTAACAAGTGAAAAATGTTCTTGAGAATGATTTTATCCTTTTTTTATGATCTCTAGAAATATAACGAGTTCCATGTATATTGACAAAGTTGTTAGTCTCAAATAATGATCCCCTGAACTAATTTTTTCATATGGTTTTTCATAGCTTTCTATATATATATATATATATATATATATATTGAACCAAAAAACAATAATAGCTTTAGTTCTCTATTTTTGTACAAAATTTCAATTTAGTCTTTTAATTTTACGTAGTATCTCTTTAATCCTATAAACTGTTATGTTAAACTCAAATGAGGATTTTTGTACTAATCATTTTTATTTTAAAAGTTCAAACTTAATATGTTAGTATTTGTAAATTTTTTATCAACATTTAAAAATATTAACAGTGGTATTTTTTTTTTAATGAAACGAGCATTGTTAGTGTTAAAAGATAGCAAAAATATACAATAATTCTATAATTTTATACAAAGCTTCAGTTTGAAACTTTAATTTTAAGAAGCATATTTTTCGTCATTCAACTCTAACATCGTTAGCTTCAAGTGATGATTTTTTATAGCACTCATTGTTATTTTGAAAATTAAACTTAATATATCAGCATTTGAAAATGTTTTTTTGGACATCTAAAATTTTAATATCATCAGCATCTTTGTTAGTTGTATTAGAGTTAAAAGACTAAATAGACACCTTATAACCTTATAAAGTTAAAGGACCAAAATAAAACCTTACATGAATTTAAAAAACTAAATGTTACTTTTACAGTTAAAAGATTAAAAAGACCATTTATAAAATTAAGGGACCAAAATATAATTTTATGTAAAGTCAAATGATTAAACGTGCACTTAAAAAACACAAAGAAAAAGAAAGTTGGGTCTTGCACCAGCATGATATTCAAACCTAGTTAGCAACTTGCATTAGAAAAGGATTAAACTTATACAAAAATTGTTCCAAAATATAATTCCTTGCTCTCATGTATTTTAGTATGGCTGCCACTTGCGGGATTATACAATAAGAAAATTGATTTAGGTGTGTTGAATTGTTTTCTTAGATTTGATAGTGAAGCAAGGAGGAGATATTTCAATCTGTTTCGAAGCCATAATATCTTCTTTTGGGTTCAAATTTGAATCAAAATACTTTAATCTAACAATGTAGCGAGGACTCGGTTAAAACTTTTTTTATTAATATATATAATCTGTTGTCCTTTGTATTTCTATTTATTTTTCTTTTCCAATTAATCAGATCAATACAATCAATTATCCTTGTTCCCTTCGTTTTTATAAGAACACGTTATATTAACTACTTTACCTGGATTAAAAAATTGGCAAAAATGTATCTTTGGCCCTATAATTTTATGTCAGGTTTAAGTTTAGTTTCTTAATTTTAGGCAACGGCATATATTTGATCTTTTAATTTTATATAAATTTTTAGTTTGGTCCCTTAATTAAAAAAAAACCATGTTTTCTAATTATTTAGTCATAATATCGTTAGTCTCAAATAATAATTTTTTGTAATGACCATTAGTATTAAAAATTAAACTTAACACATCGGTATTTGAAAAGGTTTTTTCAACATTTAAAATTTGAATATCAGCATTTTTTGTTAGCGTGCAATGTTAGGGTTAAAATATTAAAAAAGATACTATATAAAATTAAGGAACCAACATAAAACCTTAAATGAAGTTAAAGGAAAAATTATGTATACTCTTGCCCTTAATTTTAGAAACTTTCTTTTCAATCTTCTAGCTAACACAGTTAGTCATAAATGATTTGGGTCAATCATTATTATTTGTTAGCAAAAAAAAATATTTTTTTTTATTTAAACTTAATATATCACTATTTGATAATATTTTGTTAACATTTGAAATTTCAATATCAGCATTTTTATTTTTTGTTAACGACATGTTAAATATTTAATTTTTTTTCTTAAAATATTTAACATTTAAAATTTTTATATCAGCATCCTTTTGTTAATGACATGTTAAATATTTATTTTTTCTGTAAAAAATTAATTAAAATAAAACTACTTTCAATAAAAAAGTTCATTGTCGCAGAACTTTTGGGTTTTCTGGTCAATAAAAAGTTCATTAATTACGAATATACGAATAAATACCATAGTGTTGTTTTCATATGAGGCGGGACATCTTCATCTTGTCAATTATCAAGTTCAACTATCAATAAAAGAATTTTAACTGATAAAAGGTAAAAGATACACCTAACACTCACAGTATTTTAGTATTTAAATTACACTAAACATTTTTTAAATACATCTAGTATTTTAAAATATTATGTTTTGATAACGGATGCACCAAAAAATATTTTAAGATATTGTGAGCATCCAACATCATTACTAGATGCAGACAAAATATTTTAGAATGTTAGATGTTTTGAAAAAAAAAAAAAAAACCTCGGTTTATTTGATGCACCTTAATCCAATCGATGCTGGAATGTGAATGGGAAGTGAAGCTGCTACACTGTTGTCGAGAAGCGAATAGAGTGGCTGATCACTTCACAAGGATAGTATGGGATATGTCGGTTGATTTTCTTGTTCTTCATAGAGAACCTGCTGAAGTAAAACAATTAGTTATAGATGATGTTGTGAACCAAAATTTTTGTAATGACTTAGTAGGATAGAGCCCTTTGGGCTATTTGTTTTTATTCTTTCACTATTAAAAAAAAAATAGATGTGAGGTATGAACAGCAGCCAGATTAAAAATAAAAATAAAAAATATTTTTCGGGTGAAGATTCTGGGGCTATTACAGCGAGAAAGAAGCCAATCAGATTTTGCTTTATTAATCACAATTACAAAGAGTGTATAACAGAGGGTCCCATCTGACGAGGAAGTAACCTCATGTTATCAACGGTGAAGCACGCACCCATAACTCATAAGGCCATTAGTCACGCGGTTATCATGCTCTAATTTTATGATCTTAATTTATTTTATAGAACACCAATTTTCTTTTTGTCAATTTTCTACCTCTAACCCCCTTATCTCAAATGATGATTTTTTACCAATTATTTTTAATTTGAAAGGTAAACGTAATATGTCAACATTAGGGAATAGTTTGTCAATATTTAAAATTTAAATATTAGTATTTTTTTAATTAATAAAAATAATAGTTTATAGTTAGAAGACTGCTTATTAAAAAAGGGTTAGAAGACTAAAAATACAAATTTATAAAATTAAAATTCTAAAATTAAATTTTGTATGAAGTTAAAAGGTCAAAAATGTATTTTTGCTAAAGCTAAATATTTTACAAAATAATTTTATCTATTTCCTTAGTTTTTTTTAGTATAATATGGGGCCAGGGGCCAAAGGCCAGAGCCCATGAAACCATTTCTTTACAAAAAAGGGGTAAATATAACTCTCTTTTTTTTTTGCCAATGGTAAATATAACTTTTAGTTCCTACATTTTGATTTAATTTTGATTTTGGTCCCTCAATTTTAAAATCGTGATTTTGATCCCTAAAATTTGACCTTTAGTCCCTTATGTTTGAAATTTTTGGTTTTGGTCCCTCAGGTTTGAAAAGGACTTGGTTTTTTTCCAGTTCGGTTTCGGTTTTTCCGGTTCGGTTCGGTTTTTCCTGATTTGGTTCGGTTTTCCACCAAGTCCTTCTCAAACTTGAGGAACCAACAATTATAAATGAAGTAAACTTGATGACCAAAATAAAAAATTTCAAACTTGAGGGATCAAGGGTCAAACTTCAAGGACCAAAACCACCGATTTTAAACTTAAAAGACTAAAATCAAAATTAGATCAAACTTCAAGAACCAAAAATTATATTAAAAAAAAAAAAATAAGCACCAAGCTTGAAGATGAAACCCCCAAGACACATTAGCTTAGATCTGCCAAAAGTTTACCCAAACAAAAAGTTAGGAGCATCCGGCATAAGAGACAAAGAACTGATCTCCTCGTGGGCCTTTCTAATACGATAGTCAGCACTTTGTTAAGCCTCTTTATGTGAATGCAAAATCTCAAGGTCCCGATTAAAAAAACAAGATTAGTGATCGAACACACAAGTAATCTAATGTCTCAAATGGTGTGAAAGATAGGGGTGTTCAAAGTGTCTCAATCCCAGTTGTCCCGGTCCAGTCCCTGACATTTTATCCAAGGAATCTCCCGTCCCAGCCGGGATCGGAACCAGGAAAACCGGGACTGAGATCTATTGAAACCGGAATCGGGATCACACTTTGTGATCCCGGTCCCGGTTTTTTTTTTTTAAAAAAAATTTTTCCTTAAAAAATAAGTTATTCTTTTATTTTTTTATTTTTTACCCCATAAATTAAGTTATCATTTGATGAAATGTATATCACATATTTAGTTAGAATTAAATTGTATATATCGTGATACTAATCCTAACTATATAATATATAAAGATGATAACAAAAATGATGAATGTGATGATGATGATGATGATGATATGTTATTCTTCAATTCTAGATCAATTTGTGTAATTTTTATGACCTTATTAGGTGTTAAATAATCACTTTAGACACTGGATTATAAAAAATTCAATAATATAATAATATTATTGAAACAAAGAATTCCAGGTCCCCGTTCAGGGAATTCGTGGTCCCGGTTATACCGGGACTTTCCTAGGACCGAGACCAGGAATGATTTCCCCCTCTCGGCTACCCCCCAGGACAGGAACCGGGAATGGGCGATCCCGGTCTCGTCCCGGGATTTGAACACCTCTAATGAAAGATCACAATCTATGAGCAATTACTACTGTAAAGCCTCCAAATATATATATATATATATATATATATAACTAAACTTTATTAAAGCCATGTTTTTTAAACCATCGAATGCTTAAATCAATTGGCATAAGTTGTTCTAGTTTAATCAAAAGTTTAGAGTTTTGAGACGTGAGATCGCAGCAGCATAAGTAATAGGGGTGTCGTGTTGAAAAAATAGTCATGTCAAGTTTTAGATCCGGATTAGTTTGAACTCATTGAGTTCCCTATAACAAGAGGCTGGTCAAGCTTCAAATCCATATTAGTCTAGGTTTGTTGAGTTTTTTGTGACAATAAATTAGACTAAGATATCACAAATTAGTCTGAACTCATTAACAGGGTTCATTAACCCGGACCGTACCGGCCGGTCCGGCCCGGAAACAGGCGAACCGGCCGGTAGACCGGTCCGGGTTACTAATTTAAAAAATAAAAAATTTCCCTTTAGAATTTTATATTATAAGTCTAAAATTTTTAATTTCTCACCGGTTTGGTCCCGGTTTAGCTCCTGTTTGCTCCGATTTGACCCACTGACCCCTAACCCAATACCCCGACCGGTTCAATACCCGGTCCAGATTTTAATACCTTGCTCATTCAACTCTTTGTAAGAAGAGATTGGTTTGAGGTACCGAGTGCAAGAAAAAAAAACTAGTTATGCAATTATTGATGAATTATAGCCAAGTTAAAAAAAAAAAAAAAAAAAAAGCCCTTTATCCAAACTCTTTTGTCATCTCTGATTAGACCCCCACACCACACACAATGATAATGGAAAGTTGGTTTTCTAATCAATACAAAATTTGAAAAATACAACTTGTGATGTGGGACAATGTCACACAATGGGAGGGTGCCCCTCTGCCCCCTTGTGTACATGATAGAGCACCCACTGGATTAAGGTCCCTCAACCAGAAACTTCTACTCACAAGGTAAGTAGGGACCAATGTTTTATTTTTTTAATTATTAAAAAAATAAGTAAATGAGGACCAACTAATTCAAAAAAAAAAAAAAAGTAATGATAAAAAAATGGATCATGAATGGTCGGTCACGCCCATTTTCCACATGATGGCCATGTCCCACCCTATTGTGTGGGGTCCAACAGCCCTACACCAAAGTTAAGTGCCGAGCAAATGGTGGGTCCCATGGCAATCCCCCACCAGCCGTCCGTCGGTCCACCCCAGGAGAAGTGCATGCGTGGGGGCCGCTAGGAAAGTTAGGGGTTTTCAAGAGTGGGCCCAGGGGGTTAGGCGTTGTGAGAATAATGGAATCGTGTAATATCAGCCATTGGATTGACATATAACCGGACCCTATCCTGGCCGTACGTGGTAAGTTGTGTTGTGCGGCTCCACAATTAAGATCCGTCAAAGATAAAGTGGGCCCCCTGCCTATGCGCCCATGTAACGTGATGGGGCCATTGCCTGTGGGGCCCAGAGGTTCAATCTTCCAAACACGTGTGATGAAACCGCCTAAATATAAAATATTGTATAACAGCTAAATAATCAAATAGTGACTCCCAACATATTTCACCCAGTTAAAAAAAACATTAAATCTTATTAACTGTGCTTTACAATTTAATAACTGATAAACTATACTCTCTCTTTAATATAGTATGCTGCGTGGGAACAAATTTTTTTCTTTAATAATTGAAAATATCATATAAAAAATTTAACAAGATAATTTATAAAAAAGATAAAAAATTTCTTTCTCTGCCTTATAAATAAAACTATAGAAATTATATTCTAGTTAATTACTTATATATTCTATTGAGTGCCTTACATCAAAATCTTTTTAAACTTGTGACGGAAAAAGTGAATAACACTATTATTTACTAATAACTAGTATATTATACTAGTAGCTGATATATATATATATATATATATATATATGTATATTAAAAAAAGTATTTAAAATTCATAAATATTTTTAAAATTATCTCTCACAATTAAATATAATATTAAATTCTAAATAAATCCTATTCATTTACCCAGTCGTCCTTTTTACCGTAGATACTCAATATTCCTCCAATATCAATAGCAATATTGAAAATATAACCTAATAAAAGTAGGTCGAGTGGTTAGATTAGTCTAATTGATAAGGAGTCGGCTCATAATCCACAAAATCATAAATTTAAATTCCCTTAACGTTGTAAAAGTTTTATTGGTGAACCATTGGTAAATGTCCTGGTAAGCAATGTTTGAGTCTATGCATGTCATGTTTCATGTGAGGTCCAGATCCAAACTCCCCCAAGCTCCATGTGACCAAAAAATACTTAAAAAGTATTAATTATTTCATATATTTACAAAATGATAGTAGTATTAAAATAGTTTCATAATTTTTTGTAAAAAAAATTAACGCAATCGTTTATTTACAAGGTTGACTTAAAAGTAAATAAAAAATTCCAAATGTTGGGGTGGTGGCAGGCTGGCAGCTCTGCAGAATGCAAATGAGATTGAGATCAGAGGAGGGCCCATCCCACTCACGTGTTGAGTCTCTTTTGGCTCCCGCAACCTCCACGTCCATTTCCTTCGTAATATAATAATCCCACCCCATCAACCCCAACGAGGCCCCCACCTGCCATACAAACGCTCTTTTGTTCCTTTTTCTCCGCCCTTTAAAAAATCAGAAAACTATCTTTTTTTTCCTTTTATATTATTTTCAATATTTAAAACCTAATTTTAATTATTGGATATCAATCGGAAATGTAGATATTAAAATAATCTTATTTTGTAATACATGATATTATTTATCATTCATTAATAATATAAATTATTATTTCTTCATTGGCCAAAAAAATTATTATTTCTTCAAACTTTAAGATATATTGAGTGCAAGATTTTTATGTTATTTAATTTTATTATTAATAAAATACGAATAATATAAGCTCGAAGAATTTCTCCTCGTTCTTCCGTTTTAAACATGCCATTGGCTTCTTGCTTTCTTCGTCCCTAGTTCCTTCTCTTCCTGCATAAACTTTCACTGTAAATTCTTCTCCGTTGCTTTCAGCTTCTGTAGCCAAATATACCCTCTTCTCAGTTTTCTTTTCATCCAAAATGGATGCTCTTCAGAAACACGCTGTCCAATTCCGGGATCTGCAAAGAGTTGATCTCAGGCTTCACTGTGGCGGAGAAGAAGAACCCAAAACGGCGCTGATAAACGGACCCAAACAAGAACCGGCTTCGGAGGAGGTCTCACCGGAGGCGATGCAGGTTATGCCGGAGGCCGTGCACGTGCCGCGAAAGAAGGGTTCGACGAAGGACCGTCACACGAAGGTAGAGGGGCGAGGCCGGAGGATCCGAATGCCTCCCACGTGTGCTGCTCGGATCTTTCAGTTGACCCGGGAATTGGGTCACAAGTCCGACGGTGAAACCATCCGGTGGCTTCTCGAACATGCGGAGCCAGCCATCATTGCCGCCACTGGCACGGGCACCGTCCCCGCCATAGCCATGTCCGTTAACGGAACCCTCAAAATCCCAACTACCCCATCCACCAGTAACAAGCCCGAACCCGATGACCCGCCCGAAAGGAAGAAACAAAAGCGGTCGTCGAACCATTCTTACGCAGAGCTGAACGACGGCGTTTCAGTTTCCATCGGCCTTGCCCCAGTATCAACAACGGCGGCGACGACGACGACAACAAAACCAAGCATCACAACAGTTAATACCCAACAAGCAACAATACCGTTAGCACAAGGATTAGTCCCCATGTGGGCGATCCCATCGAACGTCGTCGTTCCGGCGGGTACGTGCTTCTTAGTCCCATCGATGGATTCCATCACCGGAAATTCGACAAGCCAGCCACAGCTTTTTGCAATCCCCGTGAATGCGACGCCTCTGGTAAACATTCCGGCGAGACCCATATCGGCTTTCGTTTCATTAATGGAGAATATCGTAGCGCCTGTTCAGTTACAAGCAGCGACAACAATACCTCGGTGTTCAACTTCCCCGAAAGAAGCGACGATTCCGGCACCGAGCTCAACCTCTGGTGCTACCACCTCAAGCACAACCCAGACGCTGAGAAAATTCTCACTAGAGATTTACGATAAGGAGGAGCTTCAGCTCAATTCCGGCTGTTCAAAGCAGTGAGGAAAACGAAGAAGAAACGAGAAGCATGCCGAACCGGTGCGTTTAGTGAGAGAATTTACCATACGAAAGGGGAGGTAGGTGGTGGGGTTCGCGTTATCACGGAGTACGCCATTGCTGACGTGGGTGGAGGATTTCCCGACTGCAGGGCGGGAACAACGTGAGGTGGGAGAGGAGAGAGAGATTGAGGGGAGACACGTGCGCACGTGAAGAGGAGGGGATTACAAGGTAGGATGGGGCCCATTGTAGGCGGAGTGGGGCCCAAAGCAAATGCGGGAAGGTGGGGATACGCACACCCACTCCTATTGGTGCTTCTGCGTTGGACCTTGGACCGTGGGAAATGGGATTAGCAAGAAGAGGAGAAATTGTAGAGGTCTTATTTTCATTTTTATTTTTTTAATATCTTTTTGACTAAGGGCAAATAAATTAAGTTCATGTAGAATTTGTGGACCTTGCAAACCTGCAAAGACAGCTATGTATATTATACTTTTATGTTTCCATTTTTCTTTGAAAAAAATATTTTAAGGTCAGTGTGGTACCAAAATTTTACATAACTCTGTCCATTAAAATATCTGTCGACTTGTTCAAAAAAAAAAAAAATTGTCCCTTAAAATATTAGTGCAACTGTGCAAGACCCTCACGGAAACTTTATGATACGAGGAATTATAATGAAGTTTTATGATAAGTGAGTGTTTGAGTAACTCTGAAATCATGATTTTAGAAATTTTTTTTTTAAGTCGAGATAAAAATCTTCTCATATATTTACCTCATAAATCATAAAAAATATTCTCTAAAAGATAATCCAAATACAATAACATAAATGTGTCCATTAAAATATCCTGGTAATTGCCCCAGTGGGTGCGTGACATTGTTTAAAGTTTTGTGAATAATCAATATTGTATCATGTTCTATGTAAATATTATTCATCCAGTCCTTAATGTAAGGTAAATAATCTAATTTAAGAAGATTAAGAAAGTTAAATAAATTAACATATGTGACATGATCTTTTTAAAATATTTTTATGTAAAATTAGATTATATATTAGTGCATAAGTTAAACAATTAATTTGAAGAAAAAATTAGAAATCTATAAGAGATAAAATGTGAAAAAAAATCCTATATTTAAGACTAAAATTTATCACCAAACTTTTTGTTGTCATTTAAAATTCTCCTCCAAATTGGGTCATATATTTAAGATATGAGGAATACTAAGATAAAAATTGGAGTATACTTTCTCCCATTCACAAAAGTCGTGCTTTTGAACTTTTTACACATACCAACAAAATTATTAAATAATTTATATTATAATAAAATTTAATCGTGTATCACTGAAACACCCTTTAAATTAAATACTCTCATATGATGGAGGTAGTTTAGTAAAACAATATTTAATATTTGATTGAATTTCTAAAGGAATAATTATTTTAAATATCTTTAAGGATTTTTTATCCCAAATAGGCATCATTCTGCCGTGCGCACTTGCACATGGACACGAAAACGGAAGCTTATAATTTGACCATTATTGAAACTTAGAGCATGACCTTAATGGAAAAGGGGTAGTGATGATATAGAGAGAGAGAGGGGGGTGTTTCCATTAATTTCTCTTTCCATTTATTCTTCATTAAATATATCTATCATTAGATAAACTTTTAATTATTGAGATTTATTATAGTATATTTTTATTATAATGTTATTTTTTATATATTATTAAATCTAAATAATTAAAAATTAATATAATGATAGACACACTCAAAAGAAAGAAAATTCAATGGAAATACCCCTCTCCCGTTATGATGTGGCCTGAACTTCACCATTGATTATTACTCTCTGTGTGTGTGTAGTCATATAAGGATATGAGACAAATTCTAGATAAAGGCACGAGATGAGATTATCTTATTCTAATCAAGTTGAATTTTCATCGCAAGAGTATTAATTAACATTCATATATTTTATGCATTAGTAAAATAATTTGTATTAAGTTTTTGTGTGTGTTAGGACTGATTGTATAATTTGAAATGGTCTATAATTTTTAATAAATATTTCTTGGTTATAACATTCTTTCATATTTTTCATAAAAATGAAGTTAATTTAGTTAATTTAAAATGATAGTTTAGAAAGAAAATTGGAATTATTTATTAGTATAAAGTATTAGCCCTATAGGTTCGTTAGCCAATATTATTTTTAAACAATATTATGGTTTATATTTCACTTTACAATAATTTCATTTTTCATGTTCTTTTAATAAAGGGTAAATTGCAATTTAATCATCTAACTTTACATGCTGTTTTAGTTTTGTCATTTAATTTTAGGGTTAAGGTGCAGATTTGTCCTAAAAATTTTGGCTTAAGAACATTGTCACCCTAGAAGGGTTTTTTTGGTTCAATGTAACAATATTGCCTCCAATTAAAAGACTAATATTCCCTATAAAAAAAAAGACTAATATTGAATATTAAAAGATGCCGGAGCAAATTTAAACCCAAAAAAACTTTTAGGTAACATTTCTCCTGAGTTAAAACTTTTGAATCAAAGTTGCACATTAACTCTTAATTTTATAAAGTATCTTTTCTATCTTTTAATCTTAATATTTTATTTTGATTTAATTAACAAAAAATTGTTGACATTGTAAATTTCAATGCTACCAAAATATTGTTATAAAAATAGGGATGATGTTATTAAAGATGTTGACAAAATATTTTTAAATACTGGCATATCAAGTTTAATTGTTTTAAAAAAAAAGATTGAATAAAAAGATAATCGTTAAAAGCTTTTTGTTTGCATTCAAAATCATTAAAGAACTAGCTTTTTTTATCCAACAAGTTATAAGAGTTACTAACAGGTTGTTAATTGAAGTAATAAGTGATAAAGAAGAATACAAGTTCAAGTCCTAGGAAGCATAATTGTTGGAAGAGGCAGAAAAAAACACTTTGCACTTTGAAACTCAAAAAGTGAAACACTTAATCAAACAAAAAATAATTACACTCTGAGGTTCGAAAGGGAAACCGTAATCAAACAAAAAAAATTGTAGTGTCTACATATTTAGTTAATGAGATTGACTATTTTAGGATGAGAGGATTAAAAAAGACAATTTATAAAATTAAGTGATTAATGATTGAATATCTTGTATAAGGTCAGAGGATTCAAAATGTAGTCTTGTAAAAATAAATAAATAAATAAATATGCTCTTGAAATATATATATAGAGTAATATTTTTTAATTTTTCTAATAATAAAATCTAAAATACATTAAAAATTGGTGAAATCACTAAAATATAAAAATAAAATAAAGTTCACCCAAAAAAAATATAGTGAAGCATAGAATAAGAATTAAGAAACAAAAACTAATGCAAATTCCACTACTACATATTCACATATATATAATGCTTAATAAATAACAGTTACAGTGAATAAACGTCATGTATAATGAGGCAGAGGTCGTGTAAAAATATATAACATTAAAACTTAACGGTTAAATATGCACACTGTCATATATTAAGAGGCGAAATTCGCTAAAGGACAAAAATAATGGTTTGTTTAATAACCTTTATTTATTTAGTGACAAATATGATGGTTCTTACATAAAAACCGTCATATAACACTTACAGACAATTTGCCTTTCAACCTAATATTGGCAACAAAAAAAAACATAGCAATAATAATAATTGACTGTAAAGTATGAATAAGAAATATTACATTTATTAAGAAACAACCGTAAGTTAACACTTTCAAACGTTCTGTTTTCTTCAACTACTCTTATTTAGAGCACCTATTCAACTCCTTATAATAACAAACATTGAAGGGTTCGTCCATATGACCTATAAGCTCCATCATATTATCCATGTTTACCTTCAAAAGCAAGGACGCATAGACCAGTGCTCGAAGAAACTTACTACTCTCGTTTACTCTTTGAACAAAAAGGTAGGCAAGTTACTAGAAAATGAATAATTTGATGATGTATCAAATTCTTAAACTATCTCCTTAACTTGTTATTCTTATTTTATTTATATACATTGTCTTTTAATTTTTTTGGTAAAATGGTGGTTGCATAATCAATCACCAATTTTTTTTTTTTTAAAAAAAGGTCATATACATAATGCTTATTAAGTAAAACCCGTCACTTATTACAATACTATGCAAATAAACAACGTTATACTAGTAATTAGTAACTACCATATTTTGTCTCACAAGAATGATGGTTGTTATTTAAAAAAAAAAACCGTCATGAAACAACAAACGCCATGATGGTTTGAAAAATTTCCCCTTCCCTACGCTAATGATAATACTCTGTACATGCTTCTTTGTTCTCTGATGATTAGGCATGAAAACCAAGTACCCATTCATTACCCACCACTGCGCATACAGCTCCTCTTCAACTACCAATGTGCGCAATGATTGTTTGAACCCATCACTTCCATTTAGGGGTGTTCATCATTTTCCCATCCCGGTCTTCTCGTCCTAGTCTTCTTGTCCCAATCCGGAGCAAATCGGGAAGGGAAAAATCCTGTGCCGAAATTTTCGGGAAGGAAAAAAATTGGGATTGAGAAAAATGAGATAGGGATTGAAATCGGGAATGGGATTTCTTGATCCCAAAATAATATACATGTGTATATTTTTTTTCCTAAACTAAAACACACAACACAAACTATTCAAGTCCATTTATGGATGATGAATTGAGTTAATTGTACTGTTTGAGGGTTAGTGTATTGGAAGATCTTCAGGCCCATTTGTAGCTGCTAAAAATATTGTGTTTTTATTTGTTTTGATTCTCTTATTTTGATGTCCTGGGGAGATCTCCTAGGAAAACTATTCAAGCTAAGTCTTGCCATTTTTTGCCCAATTACAAAAGTAATTAAGGCACCCCCAAAGACTCAAAGTCTTGCCATTTTTATCCAAAAAAAGAATGTAACAGGGAAAAAGAAAATCAATGGAAAAAAATTGGCAATTCAGGAAATTCCCAATCCCGATCTCGGGAATTTTCCGTCTCGACGGGATAGAAAATTCTCAGGATCAAGATTGGGATTGGGAATCAAATTTCTTCCCAAACACTTCTCGAGATCGGGAATGGGATTTCCCCATCCTATCCTGATCCCGTACAGGCCTACTTCCAATATATTTGAACCCTCCATTTCCTTATGTTTTTCATACGACTTTGTCATCGTTCTTCTCTGTTCTCTCAAGATGAAACGCCATACTGTAAACTTACTAGAAAATCCCTAGCGTTATCCTCCTTCTCCTCCTTTACAACCTTCACCTCATTTTTTTCTCCACAATCTCCAACACCACCTCTCCCTCCCCTTTCGCATCCTCTACTCCCTTAAGTAGAGGCAATGATGCATCATGCAAAACTCTTTGACTATGCTGTGAGGAGGCTGGCCGGTTATTTATCGAGTGTGAACAAGAAGGTCAATCTCATTCTTGATGAGTATGGGATTGGCCACCATGATCCTAATATACTCCTAGATGATTCAAGCCACTCCTCTAGTGACAAGTAACGTGATGATGTGAGGTATGTTGTGAATTTATGAAACTTTTGATTCATTCAAATTAAAGGAAATAGAAGTTCTAAAATTTGCAGCAGAACTTAGATCATCTATCAGAGGGTGATATTTTTTGTTTTATTTTTATAAAATATAAAAATGTAATTAATCTGAAAATATTAGCCCAACAATTTTTTTAAAAAAAACATAGCATACCTCACAATTATTAATATAGAACTATGATAAATGTAAATAAATAAATAACAATTCTTACAAACGAACCCTGATGGAAAGTCTTAGACACGATAACCCAAAACACCCTAGTATTCCTCTTCTATTTAAACGTCTGAAATATAATAAACTTGACACTTAGTCTGTTCAAACAAAACCCACCAATATTGTAACCCTATTACTCCTGTTGTCTTTTTTGGTTGTTAAAAGTCATTTTCAGTCGAACCCCACCATAAAAAGCCTTCATCTAACTTCTCAGTAATAGCCGCTAGTGAGTATATTTGACCCTTGTCTCAGCCATTGCCGAGCTAGTTTCTTTTACTTGCCCTAACTCACATTTTCGTTTATGAGCTAGTTATTATTTCTCTCATTCATTACGTTTTATCCCTTTTGAATTCATTCCAAAGGGTTTCCTCCTGTTACTTGTAGTGTTCAACTCGACCGATTGGGTTGTCTATGTAAAGTCACAATGGGATAAAGCATTTAAGGTGACATTAAAATGCTTTTGTGAAGTAATATTGTTTTTAGAAAATCTATTATTGTTTTGATCGAAGGCTAATTCCCTATCACAGGAAGTTGTTAACTCATTACTTTGATTGAAAGTTCCTACTCTATTGTTCTTTCTTAAGTAACTTTTGGAGATATGGATTTCTAAGCGAATACTTCTTCTTTTTTGGAAGTATCCCTATCTATAGAAGGTACTTCCAAAAGATCAATACGGATGTGATGAATAAACTAGCTCAGTTGTACTGAGATTCATGCATGATCAAGCCAATAACCACTTTTGTGAAGTCACAACGCGATAAAAGCATTTGAGGTGACATTAAATTACTTTTATGAAGTTATGTTTTTTTGGAAAACCCATTATTACTCTGATCGAATGTTCCTCTCTTGTTTTTGTATTGAGCATGTGGTACCAAATTAAAGCTATGAAATTCAACAATGTGAGATCAGTCCTAGACTCTTCAATGTGAAAGTTTCTGAGCTACTTAATCTCGACTCTATCTAATAGAGTAGCACTTCCTACACCGCGTAGCGATGCAATTTAGGACAGGTTAAGATTTTCTAGGCTTTATGGCTAAAATCAATCATACTCATGACCTATATATCTAATAATATAAGTATTCACTACATATACATTGTGTCTGTTCAATAATTAAGCCAGAAAAGCAACGGCTGAGTGAAAAAAAATGAACATCCCTATAGCACTACAAAAAAACACTAAATTTTTTTACGGAATTTAGAGTTTCCCTATAGCACTACCAAAAAACACTGCATTCCCGTTGGTAATAATAGCGTGACAAACAAATTTCTGACGGAATTTCTAACAGAGATTTCCGATGGAATTTATTTTCATCGCAATTGCCGACGGAATTGTTGGAAATTCCCTCGCAACTTCTGACAGAATTGAATTCCGTCGGAAATTCCATCGCAAACTTATTTTTTATTTTTTAAACTTTAAAAAGCCATGTGGCAACACCGGCGACTAACCCCTCATCGCCGGTGATGGCGCGTGGTAGCTCTGGTAGTGTCCACCTTATTGCTAGCGCCCAAATTGGGCATGTGTCGCAACCTCCCTCTCTCACGTGTCGCAACCTCTTTTTTCCTAGAAATGCAACTCAACTTGTCCCTCCTTTGGTTCGAACCCATGACCTTGTTCGTATGCATGTGATGTCTTACCGGATGGGCTCGACTGCTTTGTCATTCTATTATTACATAGTTATATATATATATAATCTTATTATACATAATCAATTATTTATAAATATATAATTTTTTCTTATATATAAATGTAATAGTAATATAAAATAATTTTATATATTCTTATAATTTTTAATATAAATTAACTTCAAATTAAAAATTTTTACATCTTAAATAAATTTCATATGACTATATTTTTTTCTAATTTATAAAATTAATTTTTTATTAACATTAATTAATGACTAATAAATAATTATTAACTAATATTTTTTTACTAATATTAATTAATAACTAATAAATTTTATTTTTTATAAATAAATTTTTATATGACCATTTTGCCCCTACAGGGATCAAAACCTATGATTGAAAATTAAAAATATTTTAGAAATTAGAAAATAATAATTAAAAAATAAATTTAAAATTAAACTACAAATATTAATTAATAAATAATAAATTTTATAAAAATAATTTTTTAAAATTAAATTTAATTAAAAATAATAATTAATTAAAAAATAATAATTTTTAAATTTTCCGACAGAATTCAATTGCGAGGAAATTTCCAACAGAATTTTGTGGCTGATTCGCCAAGGAAAAAATTCCGTTGGAAATTTTTTCGACGTAATTTCAGACAGATTTCCGCCGGAATTTGGCATGGAAAATTTTTTCATGACAAATTCTGTGGGAAATTTCATGTTTTTTTGAAGTATAGGAAATGAGGCACTAAAAAAAAATTCACTCATTTATAGCGGTTAAAATGGTGTATTACAAACAATAGTAGTAGCGGTTAGGCGAATTGCTACAAAATACATTGTTGCAAACGATTATGTCGAAATAACCATTACTATAGTTGTAGTGGTTTATCCAAACAGCTACAAGATGTGTTTGTAGATTACACATTGTAGGAGCATCTTATTGTCGTTAGCAAACCGCTACAGCTGCCATTTGAATTTTAGGGATTATATATTTTTAACATTTTTTTGTAGTGGTTGGCTAACTGCTACAAATGTGGTACCAATTTGTTTCCCAAAATTTGGGCGTGGCGGGAAATAAAATTTGAAAATTTGGCGCCAACATTTGTAGCGGTTCATCAACCACGACTAATTAATTTCACAAATTTTAAAATATGGCACCAAACATTTGTAGGGATTGGGGACCCACTACTAATATTTAATGAAATTTCAAATTACTGTGCCAAAAATTTAAATTTGAATTGTACTTTAACTTTGTAGTAATTGATATGGTGGTTGACCAACCACAACTAAATGTTGCTCAAATTTAAACAAAAAATTGGGTGAATAAATTTTTCAATATATTGTTCTAATATTATTTTGAATGGTTTATCATTTAAGTAATAATTTAAATTATAATAATTATTATTTGAGGAGAATGATTAAATTAAGTTAGATAAGTATGAATATTATGTACGTTTAATATTGAGAATGTGTAAGTAATAATGATTTAGGTTCTTCACTTTACGAAATTGAAGTTGAAGATAGAAAGATATAGTTGCTTATGAAAGGAATGTTGAAAATGTAGTGGAAGGAACCTTCAAATTCTATATAAGGAAAAAACATTAAAATAAGAGTTATATGAAGAAACAAAATAAAATAAAATAATGAAAACAAAGATTTGAGAAAAAAATTTACCATATAAGCCCAGCTCTTTATCAACAAAGGAAAGAAAAATGCGAGAGGAGGGGGGTAGGAAGAAATTGAAGAAGGTAAGAAATGAGGCATGGTGGGGGTATTTATAGGAATCAGCGAGATGTTTGTAGCAATTCAGGTAACGGTTTTTGTTCAGATAGCAATTGAATAGATGATTGTCTTTCTCAAACGGATGATCCGTGACCTTATTCCATAGAATTGCTACACATAGCCCTTTGGCCCAGCTTATTGAGAGTTGTCACGTCTATCCTCTTAGTGGTAATATTCCCCTACTCATCTGCATAATTGATCACAAATTTTAATTAAATATAATTTCACATTTAAACCACTTTAATTAAAATATGAACTTATTAAAACAATTATTTACCTTGAACCCTACACCTCAAACCCAGTCGACTGCTAAGACGACCGTTGCGGGTGATTCTGGTCCCTAGTCTCCTCGTCGTACTGCTTTGCCTCATTCAAAAGACCATTGATATAAAATTTAAATCATCCTCATAGTCGCTCACACTAATATCAGGTCCCTCTAATTGAATAGGCACCTCTGGTGGGATCGCCTGCTGTGGTGTCGCAAGGACATGTCAACCTTTGAGGTGTTCTCTTCCCTGACTACTGACCCCCAGCAAAAGAGGTCCTACAGAGGGACGCTCATCTACCGCATTCGCTTTCCCCTTGTCTCTCCCGAAAGACATTTAACTACAATTATTCACTTTTCATATTAATGCAAAATTTTTTTGGAATAAGAAAATAAATACAAATATAATTGATTGTAATCTCTCACTTAACCAATTACAACTAAATTACTGTCACACCTAATCAATATTTATAAAAAAAAAATAATAACCAACAGATTAAAATAGGCTCAAAAATATATTTATAAAATAAAAAAAAAGGTTTAAAAGAACATATTACACATGGAAAAATAGGCTCAAAAAATCATAAATATTACAAAAATATATTTAAATAACAATAAAATTACTATAAACAAATCTATTCAACTCAAAACCCAAATGAAATAAGTAACTTTACCAACTTCGATTGCTTAACTCCTTAGATCTTCGAGTAGAACCTCAGATTTGATAAAAATTTCTCAGAGTGCGCGTGCCAAAGGAATTTTCCAAAAGCAGTAAAAAGAAGGGTGGCGATGTTTATATAGCCGCAACATTTGTAGCGATTCTCCCTAAAACCATTACATCAACTACTACAAAGCACGAAATGCTACCTTGGTCAACATGACACTTTGTAGCGGTTGTCGGAAACCACTACAAACATGCAATCCTTTTCATTTTGTAGCGGTTCTTGCCTAAAAAACTGCTACAAATCATGACACATTTTGTAGCCATTGGAGGGAACTGTTGTAATATCCTAAATTTTGGGATTGGAGGCTTGGGAATAAGTCTAAATTAAGTGGATTGCTAAACCCCAGTTTAGCAGATGTCTCAAACCTATTTCCTAATATTTCTTATATCTTTGAGGTATTAAAGGGAATAAAATGGTAAATTAAAGCGTATGGGAAATTTGTATACAAAAATGGAATTTGTTGGAGTTGCAAGTGCATTCCGTGCGCTTTTAGTGAGGCAGTGTTGTCGTGTAATGCATTTTATTGAACAAATGATATTCAAAAATTATGAAATTTTACAGGGTGAAAGTAGACATCTTAAGCTCTAATTTGATAGGTATATGCCTCAATTAGAGCTATATACAAAAAGTTATGAATTTGTAAAGTTTACCTAGCGAAATTGATTATTTTCTGGAACAACATGCAAAAATTGAAAATTTGGGAATTTTGTACTTCCAATTAGCAAAAGGCTATATTTTTTCTTGAAACTAGACTCAATAAGGGTTCTATATCCTTTGGAATCACTATGAAACGATGTCTAAAAATTTAGGTATGATTTTTCAAAGTTTGGACAGAAAAACTACCAAAAAATCCTAAAATAGAGAAAAATGTAATGGCAAACTTGTAATTTTGCCAAACAAGTGTTAAATTAATTATTTTTCAATTAATTTAAGTTAATTTCAATTAATCAATAAAAATAATAATATATTTAGAATATTTTGGTCAATTTAATATGAATTTATGGAAATTTTAAGCAAAAAGTGCAATTTTGACCAAAATTGAGACTTTGTGTATACGTAACCGAAACAAGTTGTGAAGCCAATTGAGAGCCTGAGGTGTTGGCACGTAAATTGAGGCACATTTTCACAGAGGAAAAGACTTAAGGTAGGGAACTTACCTCTCCCGCGTGTGTTTGATATTTGTGCTGGTATATTGATGTATGTTATTGCTTTACTTGGTTATGTGAAACATATATGAATAATTGAAGCTTTATTTTTATTTATGCTATTGCCATAAGTATGTTGTTTAAAACATTTAGCAAGCAGATATGTCATTGTGTTAGCATGAGTTTATGTAATGCAAGCATGTCATGCATTAAGCACTTATCTTGCATGCATATTGGTATCTGGTTTCTACTGAGATTCTCTTAAATCTCACCCTCCCCTACCAACAATTTAGACAAGTAGAAGCAAAAGAAAGTGGCTCTAAGGATAAAGATGTAAGTTCTGGGCACACACGCTCCTGGTTCAGACTAGGAAGAGGAGTTGGTTACTTGCAGACTTTGAACTATTTTAAAGGTCTGTAATATTATGGATAACCCTGTTGGGAATTTCTGTATTATAATCAAGCATATTGTATCAATAATATCAGTACATTTCTGTTATTCCCGTTGTGCCCACTGAATTGCGCACAAGCACTCTAAAAATATGGAAAATAAGGTAAGGGTTTGACAACTGCTACAAGCCTCCAACCTTTTGTCTTCTGTAGTGGCTTACCCTTTTCAACTGCTACAAATACAATGCCAAAAATGTGGGGCATCAAACTGGCACCACATTTTGTAGCGATTAGTAAGACTCAATTGTTACTAAGTAGCCGCTACAACTATGACTCCAAGTTGGTGCCATTGCTTACTAGCGCATCATTTGGCGGGAGTCATACCATTGCAAATTTTTAGTAGTTTCCCTTAAAACCGCTATAGTCTTGATATTTGTAGCACTTTTTTTGTAATTGTTACTAAAATATAGTTTCCTTTGTAGTGGGGCAAAGGCTACGCAAACCCTTGAGCAGCTCAAGGGTTTGCATACCCACTGCGCCTTTTTCGGTACGAGTATTTGTTTTTTCCCCTCATCCTTTATTTTTCAGGGTTAATTCCCAGGAAGAGACATAATTATAAGTCAACAGTTACATTATCGCATATATACGTTAACAGTTGTCATTAATTCTTCCCACAAAGCTTGAAATATCTTGATTCATCCCCAATTACATGTCAACGCGTTGTGGGAGGTACTCTTCTATTATATATAGATGAGTCTAACTAGCTCAAAAACTCTCACTTAAAGAGTCTCACATCCATACATCACGATTATTATATAAAAACCATTATGTATTATAAAAGTTTATGGTTCTTCCTTATGAATCGTTATTTATGTATGTTACTAAATAAATATAACGGTTTTCAAAATGAGACCGGTATGTATTATGCAAGCATTACAATATATTATGACGGTTGTTTACGTGTACTCGTTAATTATTACCACGTAATGAGCATATCATGGCTTCAAAAAACCTCAATACATAACGGATGTTATATTAGAACTGTTATAATAAGTCTAGAATAAATAAGGATTGAGAACCATAATGCATCTGTGCCAAGCATATGTAGCGCCCGCACTTGTGACAGTTCAAAACTATGATTTATGGTCGATAATAATCGTAATATATCAACAATTATGTAGTAGTCCTCATGACTTTTAGAATAAGATGAAATTTTAATTATCAAGTGTTACCTCTAGTTTCTAATATACTCAGAGCTAATTGAGAGTTGGATTTAGTATTAAATATAATATCACAATCCATTTTATCTTCCATGTTTATTATTTCTCTTCAAATTAATGAATCTAACTTATAAATTAACATATAATCTAATATTATATGTGAATATTTTAGGAAAAATTAATCTTTTAATCCCTTAACTAATAACTCACTTATAACCCAATCCTTTAATTATGATTTAGCACAACTCAGTTTTTGAACTTTTAACTCGCTTACATATGACTTAGTCCCTAAACTTTTGACTCGTCTATGACTCAGTCCTTTATCTTTTCATTTTTAATATTATTATTCTTGTCACTTACAACTCACATATTGAGTCACTCCTACTTGGCAAAAATTGCTTCCACCTTAGCTCCACATGGCAAAACTTCTTCCAAGTCAGCTCTGACTCCCACCTTGGACTTATCTCCAACTTTTTCTCCAGCCAAACCCCACCTCCCCTCTCCTCCATATTCAACTTCCAAGTTTCAATCCTTAACTCTCCAATCCTCCTCTCCTTCCCTTCAAACACAGGATTTGAAGTGTTCATTTATAATCTGAAATGTTATTTGTGTTTAAGTGCAAGTGATGGGGAAAAACTTCAAACGCTGGGAACTTTATTCATAAGCTCATGTTTGGTTTTAAGGGCTTTACGAGGAAAAGAAGGCAATCGTATTTGGGTCTCTGAGCCTGTCTTAAGCGATCTTCATAATATTCAATTTCAGACACAAGAGAAACTTAAAAAAGAAGCAGAACTCCATCCTATATAGGGTTTTTGAAACCCAAAAATTTGGTCGTGAATTCTGGAGTTGGTGAAATAAATGAGGAAAACAAGAAAACACAATGTCTAATCACAACGACTTCAGAGGAAAATAGCGGACCACAGCAAGGAGAGAGGAATAACCATGGCAGCACTAGAACGAGAAAGGGAGAGATGATGTTGTACCGAAGCATGAGTGAGGTCTGGATTCATAATATATATTCTTTCTGGGCCACAATATACGTACATCTAGAAGGAAGAAAGTCATGGTCTAAAATATAAGTCACTTATAATTTAATTAATACTCTTTTTTTCTGTTTTGTCTATTTGATTAATACTCACTTTTTAACTTTGTCTATTCTAGAATAGGGAATTCATGCCAGCCCGACACGGGTTGATAGAAATCGGGTCGGGCTGCACTCAGCCCGATTATAATGGCAGCCCGAGCCCGATTAGTCGGGCTGGCGGTCTAACCCGCTAGCCCGACTTTTTTTTTTTTGATTTTGGGCTAATGGGCTATATTCACTGTTTTTATTTTTTTGCCCAGCATGCTTCCATTAGCTTTTTGGCTATACTTCTTTTCGTTTTTTTTGTGAATTTGGGCTATACAAACTGGACCAATGGACCTTTAATTTATTGCTTGCCACACAAAAACATGTACTTAGTCTTTAGCTACTGCAGATTACACTACCATATATTAATTGATTCTTATGCAGTAGTAGCCCTGTAGCCCCCTCCCAAGCCTTTAGAAACGAACATCAGATATCTCCCATACCACATTATAAACTTGCATTGTAACAATGCAAACAATAAAGCAAACAAGTAGGGAGCTTCATATAAGCTAAAGCTCATACATGCAAATTAAATATTTATCCTCCTTTTATAATAGACAATCAAATCAAATAGACAAAGAATGCAATAGCTTGTTATATAGAGCAAAATTTAAAGCAATTCATGAAGAAATATCACTTACAGGACTAAATGATGCTCTTTCCAAATGATCACAGCCATCCAAATTTACTTTCTCAAGATTTGGGCAAGAGAGCTCAAGAGTGCTTATTGCCCGGCAACCAACAAGGGAAAGACTGACTAAAGAGGTACTGACAAATCTCACTGATGTCAAGCTCTAAATAAATTAAAACACCAAGTTTCTGAGGTAAGACAATGAAGACATGGCATAAGCGTATTCGAAGGGAATGAGGGATATAAGTCATATAATACAATAACAATTAGCAAGAAAGTTATAATCTTTTTGGAGCTAATTCTTCACAACAACAACAAAAACTTGTAATCTTCCTTCGTCATTCTTCAATCGGCAATCACTATATTCGAAGCATTGTTTGAAGCAGCAAAAATAGGGACAGGAGCAGTTTCCCTTTTCTCTATCTCAGAATCCTCTGCCACAAGTAATGACATAAACATAAAAGATTTATTAAATAGATATATTAAAAAAGATAAATGAACAAATATGATTATAAATATTACCATCCCATGGAAAACCAAGAAGCCAATTTCGTGTGCAAATGAGAGCTTCAACATTATCCGGAAGAAGACAAGATCGATACTTTGTGAGAACCCGAGATCCTATGCTAAAGGCTGATTCACTGGCAACGGTAGTAATTGGAATACTAAGAATATCACATGCCATCTTTGAAAGATAGGGAAATCGAGCTGAGTTGGCTTTCCAATAATCCAAGACATTAAATCTTGTAGCCAATCTATTATCAAGTATCGCTTCTTCCAAATAGTAGTCCAATTCAGACCTTTCAATTGTTGCCTCATCTTGACACTTGAATGAAAAAAAATCCTGCACCATTGAAAAATTAATAAAAAGGTCAAATTAAATGAACAGAGGATAGTGACAATGAAAATTCAAATTAAATCTTAACAAAAACTATTTAAGAATTTCAAACTTACATCAAAAACTTCGTAGTCATCCACTTCATTCGAGTTACGGCTAGGAATTGGTTCTGTGATAAACATCGTGTTGGCATTCGAGCTTGAAGCAGCTCCACCAATTGGGGTGTCGGATGAAGATGATCCCATATTTTTATACTAATTGAAAACATAGTACAACTTACTCCTAACGTTTTCAATCTTCTCATGAGCATTTATGGGATCTAATTTCGCAAAAGCAAACTTTATGACTTTAAGCTTCATCCGAGGATCAAGGATAATGGCTAATGCAAGAATAACACTATATTCAGTCCAATATTTGTCAAATTTGTCAATCATACTCTGAGCCATATCTCGAATCACAGAATCCTCACTCTTCAAATGTCCTTTTAGCAGCAACTCAATCTTTGATATTTGTGTGAAATACATGTTAGAGGTGGGATATGATGATCCAGATATCAAGTTTGTTATTACTGCAAAAGGCTTTAAGAATGTGCACATAGCCTCTGCTCTTGACCACTCTTCATTTGTTGGACAATGATTGTAATTTGTGTTATTCAAGGCCAAGCTAGCAAAAGCACGACAATATTTAATTGCACTTTCAAGCATTGCATGTGTCGAATTCCATCTAGTTGGGACATCATACCTTAAACCCACAGAAGTGTCAATTCCCCCAAATTGTTCAACCCTTTTCTTGAACTCTATCATCCTTGCCTCTGATTTCCGTACATACATAATGTTGCTCCTAATTTTATTCAAAGCTCCTTCCGCTACTCGCAAACCATCCTGAACTATGAGATTCAAGATGTGGGCAGAACATCTCACATGAAAGAATTCTCCATTGCATATCAAGCTACCACTCAAATTCAAATTCTCTTTAAGTATTCTTTGCATATGAAAATTTGCTGAAGCATTGTCCAGTGTGATAGAGAAAACCTTCTTGTCAATCCCCCAATATATCAATATCTCATGTGCCCTTTTTACCAATTCAAGTCCTGTGTGAGGAGGCTCCATCTTAGACAAGGAAAGTATTTTGCTGTGCAAATTCCATTTCTCATCAACAAAGTGAGCAGTCAAGCAAAGATAACCTTCTGTAGTTATTGATGTCTAACAATCAGAAGTCAAACATATTCTACTTGGACTTATTGCTAGTTTGGCCTTTAAGTTGTCCTTTTGATGAAGATAGAAATTCCATACATCCACCACAACAGTTTTTCTTGTAATACTCTTATAATCAGGATTCAAATATGAGAGCAACTCCCTAATTCCCTCATACTCAACAAAAGCATAGGGAAGATTATGTTTAATGATGGCATAGGCAATGAGTTCTCAAACTTTGTTGTGGTCAATCTTCTAGCTCTAACAATCCCTGATTGGTCTATCATCATGGCACTAACATCCTTGTATTTTGGGAGTGCATTACAATTTTCAATATGACACCGAAGGTGTGAAGTCCCATAATCCTTGCTTCCCACAGCATATAGCTTTCCACACCCATTACATTTGGCTTTTTCCTTACCATCAACTATGCCAAGTTTTGTAAAGTATCTCCAAACATCAGATGTCGTACATCTCACCCTTTTATTTACAGTAGGAGCATCTTTATGTTGTGTTTGTACAGTGGAAGCTTCAAGTTCAGTAGGTTGTTCGGATTGTGTGGCCACATTGTCAACATCCATGGTAGCCATCTTTTTTTAACGACAAAAGTATTATCATCTTTGTTTAAGGACAAAAGCATTATTCAAAAGTGAAAACAAAATCCAACAACAACCACAAATGCACAATCATAGTACAAAATGGAATTAGAAAAACAAATTCACTTATCCAGCAAAGATAGAACTAAAGAGTTCAAATTTTCATCCAGCAAATGCACAATCACAGCAATCCAACAAACGAGCATTTGAGCTTAACCAACAAATGCACAATCACAGTATAACAATCAATTGGAAAAACAAATCCAGCAACTGAGCAAAGACAGAACTATAGACTTTGACATTTCATCTAATTGAGCAGAAACTACAGAACTAAATCGAATTTACTTCAATTGAAACAAAGTTTGAATCAGACAGAAACTACAGTACATATCTAATTAAGCATTTGAGTATTAGATGTAAACAAATGAAACCAAAGACAGAAACTACAAAGTTTGAATCAGAATTCAATGGTTTGCTTAAGTTTTTTGTTTACTTCAATTCAAACAACAACAAAAAAAATTACCTCTTACTATGTTGAGACTGACAGATAAGCATACCTAATCCGGTTTGGTTTAAGTCTTTAAGAGACGCCACTGACGCCAGGGGAAGAGGGAGATCCGGAGATGGGGGAGACCAACTGAGCGGTGGTGGCGCGGAGTCAAAGAGGAGGAGGGAGTCTGGGAGAGGCGGCGGAGAGCACAGAGCGGCGGCGGAGAGCAAGACGGAGATCGAGACTGCGATGCGAGAGCACAGAGCGGCGGAGTGAAGAAGGCGTAGAGGAAGAGCGAGACTTGGAGAGGCGGAGGCCGAACCAGCGGAGCCAGAGAGGAAGGGTGACGGTGACGGGGCCGAGCCGGAGAGGAAGCGCAAGAAGGGGAGCAGAGCTGCTGAGCGTTAGGGTTCAGAGAAGAGGAGGAAAGATTCTGAAATCTGAATAGAGATGAGAATGAGTGCGTGCGAGGCGAGCGAACCGAAAAGAAGAGGGAATGGGGATTTTTTTTTTAGGTAATCGGGCTAAACGGGTTAACCCGTTTAACCCGTGGGTTAGCCCGTTTAACCCGAAGGTTAAACGGGCTTGACCCGTTTAGCTCGATTACAATTGGGCTTAAGTTCTTCAGGCCCGAACCCGATTTTTTTAACGGGCTGGCGGGCTCCCGACCCGAATTCCCTCTTCTAGTCTATTCATTATATTCTCTCTTTTTCTTTAAAATAATATTCCCACTGTAATCAAATACATTTCTCAAGAAAAGGTAAGAGTGAAAATTTTTTCATTTTAGTACATATAAGTGATTTAACTGTCGTTTCTTGTTTCTCTTGATATAATTGAAGTGCCCTATATTATAGACTAAATAAATTATATATACATATATGCATACACACACACACATATATATAAAAAACCGTTCAATAATTAGTGCAAGAGGAATGGCTTTGAAGGGAAGGAGCGTTGGATTAGAAGCTAAGGATTGGAACTTGGAAGTTGAAGGTGGAGAGTTGGAGAGACTTGGAAGAATTTTTGCAATGTGATGAGTTGGAAGCAATTTTTGTCAAATAGGATGACTCAGTAGGTGAGTTGTAAGTGAGAACGATAATAATATGAAAAATAAAAAGATAAAAAATTGAGTCATGAGTGAGTCAAAAGTTTAGGCCTCAGGGATTGAATCATATGGAGCTAAAAATTCAGGGACTGAGTTGCGTCAAGTCATATTTGAGGGGCTGAATTATAAGAGAGTTATAAATTGAGAGACTAAAATATTAATTTTCCTAATATTTTAAGGAGATCAATTTACATCGGTAATAATTAACTAATTTTTAAAATTTTTTAATCTATTTGAATCAGTGTCTGCTTATTTTATCTTTTTAGAAGTAATTTTACATTGTTCGGGATAGATATGAGAGAAGTTTTGTTTTTATTTGTAAAAAAGTGATTAAAAAACGCATTTTTGTGTGTGTGTTTGGATTAACTTTTTTTAATAGTTTTTATGACTTATAAGGTAAGTGTGTGAGAGGAGTTTTATTTCGGGTTGCGCAAATCATGGTTTGAAACCATGATTTGGGATGTTGTCAAACATACACAAACGTATTTCCCAGATGAACACTTAGTAGAGAGTATTTGTTTTGAGTTTCTCTTTGGTAAAGTAAATTTTAGGTAAGTTGGGTCCTGATGGCTTACTAAGGTCAAGATATGCCCACCAATAAATAAGAAACAATCTTATAGCTATGAGCTAACTCCTTTTCCAACTGAATAACTTTTGTTGGTTATTATACTGGCAAAAAAAAAAAAATTTTGTTTGTTATTTGTTTTGGGTTTTGTGGGGTTACGTTTGAGATAGCCAAGGCCCTTCTTTATTTATTTTTTTGGTTTATGGGTGTTGCCCTTTTTTTTTTTTTTTGCCAAACAGGGTGTTGCCCTTTTAAGTGTGGGGGCCCAAAGAAAGTAATGGATGGACCTTAATGGACCCTCCCATTAAGAGCTTTCTTTTCGTGCCTGGGACACGTGTCAAACTGCAATGCATTTGAGCTATGGGGTCCACTTGGGCGCATGAACTCGTGGTGGGGTTGCTATGTGGAGTGGCGTGAGAGAAGGGACTGGGCCCTGCACTTAGCCCAAGGATATGATGCGCATGCGCCGATATTCTCCTTTCCCCGCTCCTCTAAATTTGCATTATGTAATACAAGTCCAAAGAAATTTAGATAATGTTTTTAGATATAAAAGAAATTTAGAAAACTATTGCTCCCTCCCACCCCTGATATTAGAGATATTTAATTAATTTCAGTAGATTAAGTAAATGAAATTTTGATACAAAAGAGAGATGAAATAAATTGATCCAACAAATGCGACGTAATTTCCTTAAAATATTTTTTTTATAAATTATATTATATACATCAATTTATAAGTTGGGTAAATTAGTTTGAAGAAAAATAATAAATATACTACCTCCGGTCCTTAATGTAAGACCCAACTGACTTTTTTAATGAGATAAAGAAAGCTAAATAAATTACTTTAATATATTTATATTTATTGTTTTTCTCCAAACTAATTTTCTTAAATTATAAATTGATAAGCTACCTTAATCTCTTCAAAAAAAGTTAACTATCTTAATTTTTTCCTGAAGGGTCCTATTGACTGATTGCCATATTGAGGAGGGTTTTATTACATGGCGGTTTTAATGCACATGATTAAAAAGGATATTTTAAAGAAAACATATATATTTGTCACAAACAACTAGTTTAAGTAATTCCCTTAATTTCCACCAATTTGTTATTTAGCACTTCTTATATTTAGCTCCTCTTAATATTCTGCCTAAATTTCACAAAACTTTCAATAAACCTCACTACAAAAAAAATTAAATTTCCGATAGAATTTTTCACAGAATTTGTTTCCGTAGCAAATTTTATTAAAAAAGTTTCCAACGGAATTAATTCGCTATAGAAAATATTTCGTGGTAAATTCCGTCAGAAATATTTGCCACGGAATTAGCGACGAAATAATTTTGTGGCTAATTTTGCCACTGAATTAGCTAAGGAATTTTCTGTGGCAATTTGCCATGGGATTCTGTCAGAAAAATTTAAAAATTATTATTATTTAATTAAATTTAATTTTAAAAAAATATCTTTATAAAAACTAAAATTATGATATTATTAGTCATATAAATATTTAAATATTAGGGTTAATACTATCTCTCATCCCTCAAGTTTTCCCTCATTTTGATTTTGGTCCCTTAAATTTCCAACTATAGGTTTTGGTCCTTGTAGGGGGAAAATTGGTTATATAAAAATTTAATTATATATTATTTATTAATTAATTTTAATTAAAAATAAAATTTAAATTCAGAAATTGGACAAAAATATAGTCAAATGAAAATTTATTTAAGATGTAAATTTTTTTAATTTGAAATTAATTTATATTAAAAATTATAGGCCCTGTTTGGTACAATGGAATTGATTTTGATGGAAATGGAAATGGAAATGGATATGTATATGGAAATAGATATGGAAATGATATTTAAAAAGATGTTTGGTATGTCATGGAAATGAAGATGGAATCCATATATATTTTTTATTTGGAATGTATATTAAAAATATGAAAATATAAGAAAAAGACAATTTTGCCCTTAATTGGAAAGTAATAAAAATAAATTGAGTTAATCCCCCCATTTAGCCAAAAACATCGAAGGACATTTTAGTCCGAAAATTATGCCCTCCATGGAACCCACTACATTTCCATGGGTCTTAGCTTGGAATTCAATTGGCCCATTTTGATGAATTTCATTTCCACATGGAGGCCCAATTCCTGCAAACCAAACATACACTTAGCATGGATTTTAATTCCAAATCCATTTCCATCACACCAATTCCTGCATACCAAACAAGCCCTAAGAGTATATAAAATTATTTTATATTATTTATACATTTATATTTAGTTTTTAATAATAATTTATATTTATGCATAAGAAACAAATATATATTTATAAATAATTGATTATATATAATAAGATTATATATAGATAATTGTGTAATAATAAAACACCAAAGCATTCCAGCCCAACCGGTAAGGTATCGTGCATGTACGGATGAGTTTGTGGGTTCGAAATTCAGGAAAAAAAGAAGTGGCCACACATGGTGGAGCTGGGCCTTGGCGATGAGGTGGAGGCCGTCGGAATTGCCACATAGCTTTTTTAAAATTAAAAAAAAAATTGTATTTCGTCGCAAAATTTTGACAGAATCTGAATTCCGTCGGAAATTGGTTTCTTACGCTATTATTAGCGATGAAATCCATTCGGTTGGAAAGCAAATCCTTGGCAAATTTCGTCGGAAACTCTAAATTTCATGATAAATTCCGTTGAAAATTCAGTGTTTTTTTTATAGTGATTGTAGTAGTTTTATTACCGTTGCAGTTTGTGATTCCAATATTTCAAAAAATCAGGTTTAAATAAAATTCAAAAATTTAGGCGCAAACAAGTGTAGCGGTTTCAAACTACCACGAATGTGACCTTAGGAAACTCAAGTCCATCATTGATTTTTTTTTTGCTACCGCAAGTTAACTGCAACAAGATAAGTAGCATTTTAACCACATTATGTGTGTAGCAGTTATTGATAACAGCTACAAAATCATTTACTACAGCAAACTTAGTAGCAATTTCAAAAACCGCCATGCATTTTGTTAGTAATGGTTTTGATTGCTTCAAATATGGCGAAATAAGTGCCCCAAGAAAACTTATCTCTTTGTATTGTTCCATGCCATTAGATTACAACACCATCGGCAGCTAACATTTATACTATATTAAAATATTGCAAAACTCATAAAGTTCTTCTCAATCGGTCAAAACATGATCTCATGGTAGGGAAGAGGCCTGAGCCGCCAATTTGAGATTTCCATTGATATCATTTGCAGTAGCCTCAGCGTCCATGGAAACTCCAAAGAGACCTCTCCTTGAAAGCCCTGCACAGTATATTCCCTTTTCTCCCTTCCAGTGCCTTGGAATTTCATTCTTTGGCATCCCTTTCTCATTCAAAACACACCCAAGTTCAAATCTAATGAAGCTATATATATGAAGGAGCTGAAATAATATTTTAAAGTAATATAAGTCATGCAAATTAGTTTGAAGAAAAACAATAAAAACAAACATTTAAAAGTAATTTATTTAGATTCCTTAATCTCTCTAAAAAGAATTAAATGGATATTATATATATTAAGGACATGAGGAAATATATGCCTATACATATGATATATATATATATATGTAGGAGTTGAAATAACCTTGAGCCAATTATTAGCGACGCTTTTAAATCCAGTAGCAAACACGATCAGGTCAAAATCTTTCACCGTGTTGTTCTCGAAGATCACCTTCTTCTTCTTCTTAATTTTCTTTATTCCAGAAGAAATGATCTGCACGAGATCATACAGATTTAGAAAGAATTTAATATTCTGCAGTAATAATAGTTATCACATGATATAATAATCATAAAGAAAATTATTATACAAAACCTTAATTTCTTCGTCTCGGATCTTTTGGATGGAACCAACGTCAATGACAGGAGATCTCCCAGTACGTGACTTGTTTAAGGTAGAAGGGTCTTTTGTCGGGTCGATGAATACCATATCTAGAAAGATCACCATACTCCAGGTTTGCACGAGACGTCATCACAGTGTCCACCTCACGAGTCGGCAAATATTTCAGCACCGACATGCCTTGATGGACCATTTCTTTTGTAAGCACATGCACCTACAACAATAGTATATAACTTCGTTTAATCATTTTTTATATAATATTCTCACGCGTCTTTTTTATAAGAATTTGATAATTAAATTATGCAGTTTTAAAAAAACAGTTAAAATTGATTAAAATTAATAAATATGTAGGAAATGAACTATTTTTTTAAAAACATGTCCTTATTTATAAAAAGACAAGTAAGACAGAGAAATAGAACATTAATGAAAGAAAGTATGAAAAATAATGTAGCATAGGAAAAAAGGGCCTGAATTCTCTCATTTTGCTCTTTATCCTTTTGTGTTCAGAATTTTATATCCACCATCATATTGAAAAAAATGAATGAATAAGATTTAATTGTTTATAATTTTATTTTTTTAAACATAAATAAATAATTTTAATTTGTTAAAATCTAATCTCCACAATTCATAAATGTAATATAGTAAAATTTTAAAAATGAATTCATAAAATAATATAATAATAGTCTGATAAAATATTAAATCATAACCATCTGTTTAAATGTTTTTTAATCTAAATGTGGAGATGAGTTTCCGAGAAAAAAAAAAGTAGAAACAAGATTATGAGAGTATCCTCTCTTGTAAAAAAATGAGGAGAAATAATAGCTAGAACTAATTAGGGGCAAAAATAGTAAAAACACATTAAATATTCAGACAACCCTAAGTGTGATCTTATAAAAATTAAAAAGGATTGAAATAATTCAAATTTTAGGCTCTTATAAAAAGACTGAAAGAATAATTCAAATTTAACGCTCCTAACATTTAAAAATTTAAATTTAACCCCTTTGATATTTTAATTTTAGTATGTTAAATCCCTGCCGTTACTTTTATGGTCTTAATAAATTCAGTAAGATTTGTATTATCATTTCTAGATTAAAATAGCTTTTTGATACATAGAAGAATGATATTTAAAAAATATAAAAAGTAAAAAGGCTTTTTTACATATTACAATTGTTTAAAGAAATTTTTGGTTAAATATATTACAATTCAAATAGCAATTTTCTATTACAGTTATTTAGCGAAACTTTTTGTTACATCGCTATGGAATTTTTAATTGCTATTCTAATAAATCAACAACAATTATTAAAAGCATAGTATATAAAACCATTAACATTTTTAAATGGAAAATTTTCATCATATAATTTAGATATAATGTTTACAATATAATTGAGTAATTGCACAATTTCAGGAGAAAATCTATTTTTTGCCATACAAAAAGACTATTTTAATTGATAAATGATAATAAAATTTTTACTGAATTTATTAAGATGATAAAATTAATGGCAGGGGTTTAAATTAAAATTAAACATTAAGGGGTTAAATTTAAATTTTGAAATATTAGGGGGTAACCTGCAACTAATCAAAGTTCACGGGGGTTATGTAAAATTAGTAACCTAAGTAGGATGACATGTAGGATGTCATGTGTCTTTGATTAATATGACATGACACTTTCCGTTAAAGAGATAACGGTAAGTTAACGGTAGGGGACTGAGAATAAAAATTTAAAAGGCTAGCGAGGTTAAATTTAAATTTTAAAATATTAGAGGCTTTTCTGCAACTGACCCAAAGTTCAGAGGGCTACAATTTAGCCTAAATTAAATTTAGTAGTAAATAATATTTTACTTGTATATAGTCATATAGTTTTAAAGTACATGTGAGATTCTTGAGTATTTCATGAAATTTAAATACATGAAATTTGAAAAACAACTTATATTTTAGTTACTTTGTAAATATAAAACTTAAATTATTATGTATTTTACATTTAATACGAATCAAGGTATTAAAACTCGGACCGGGCATTGAACCGGTCGGGGTACTGGGTTAAGGGTCAGTGGGTCAAACCGGGACCAAACCGGAGCTAAACCGGGACCAAACCGGTGAGAAATTGAAAATTTTAGACTTATAGTATGAAATTCTAAAGAAAAAATTTAAAATTTTTTTTTTTTTAAAAATACCAACCCGGACCGGACCGGGAATCGGACCAGTTTACCGGCCGGTTCGCCGGTTCCCGGGCTGGACCGGCCGGTCCGGTCCGGGTTCAATAAGCATGATACGAATAAATAAAAATTTGAACTATAACTTAAAATTTTTAAAATGATTATTTTCTCAATTAACAGAGGTTTACGTAAATTCAACGACTAGTAAATTTTCTTGACTGCTAGCTAACCACAAATCTGATTTTTTATCTAATGGCAATACTAGGATATATTTAGTTTTGAATAACATTCACCAATAATTTCTTGATAAATACTCCCTCCGGTCCTAATTATAGGATAACATTTGAAAGTTGATCTTGGTCCTAATTATAGGACAAAATTCTAATTTTTGTCAATTTCTTCCCAAAATACCCCTATTTATACTTTCTCAATAATAATTAAACACAAAAATAATTTAAGAATACACCTATGTATTCTATAAAGTGAGTAATGCTTGCAACTCGTTAATGCCACATACACCTCAATTATACTGTTTTTTTAAATTTTAAATGAGGGCATTTTAGGAAAATAAATATGATGAACTAATTTAACCACTATCCTTAATTTCTTCAAAATTAGGTAAGTATGTCCTATAATTAAGACCGGAGGGAGTACTTTGATTTGGTTTATTGTTGAAAGTTTGAGCCACTCATCCGGTCCTTTTTTTTTTTTTTTAATGAAAGTCAAATGCATTAATAATTAAAAAGCTTTTACATTAGATGTCCAATACCATACAGCAATATAAGTTCAGTGAATGTAAAAGCTTAATATCTAAACTACGGAATGCTAAAATACCATGAAACTTAAAATGACTAAGAAGACTAATATCCTGATAAACAATATTGGAAAACCTAGATTTCACTCCTTCTAGAGGGAGGAATTGTTTTTTTAGGGAAAAAACTTGTAGTTGCCCCTTTGTTGAGTAACTGGAAAATGGTGATGCGATGATCCAATTTAAGAGTGCTCTGAAACATAGTAGACCAAAGGAAACCTTAAAGAGTGCTCTGAAACATAGTAGATAAAAAAAAAAAAAAAACCTTATATGAGGTATTTCTTCTTTTAAATGATTGCAATGACTCTCGCTTGATAGCATATCCATGCTTTACAGCAAGACACATCTTATTTTCCTGTTCCATCTACAATATAATTGCCCACCCAATGCTAGTAATACTTAAAATTGAGTTATTCGACAAAGGGTTGTATGAAGAAACCGAGGCCTTTGACGTTTCAAACCTGAAAGCTAAATTCACAAGAGATGAAGCAGGCCTGATTTCATTAATAACAGCTGTTGGAGTTGTGGATTTCCTCTAATGAATAATCTTATTCCTGCTCATGCAAATAATGGAGATAAGTTTAATTATGTTAGTCACCATCAAAGTTTGCCCATCCTGATATAATTTAGGAAGGATATGTTTAAACCAGAATTTAAAGCCTAATAATGATGAGAAAGGAAATCTAATGGATAGGCAGCCAAACCACACTAATTTTGTAAATGGGCAAGTTACAAAGAGATGCTCCATGGTCTCTAGTTCATTTTGGCATCCAAAGGGACAATATCTAGATATATCCATGTGATGCTTGACTAATATATCTATAGAAGGAACGAGCACTAACTCCCCCGCGCGTTGCGCGGAGAGCATTATGTCCATATGCATTTTTAAAACTCTTTCATGCACTACGTTCTCACCACATAAACTATTCGTGAAAGCTAATCAATGCAGTAACTTGTAATGTTAAATATCATTAAAACAAATAGTCTCGCAAGTAAGTTCAGAGTAATGGTACATGGCAATTAAATATGACAAACATGTAATGTAACAAAGTCTGCATTGTCAAGAGTTCTTTACTTGGTAAAGACTGAGCACCTAAGCATTCAAGTTCCTAAAAATCTCCTTATAAACCACTTTTATTGTTGTTCTTTTACCATCATGTCCATTGTTAGGCACATAGATTTTTAAGCCATCCATGCTCCTAACCCTAGATAATGCGACATATAGTTGACCATGTGTGAAGACAGGCTTGGATAGATATATCCCAACATGACGAAGTGATTGACCATGACTTTTGTTGATTGTCATTGCAAAGCTTAATTGGATTAGGAATTGTCTTCTCCTCATTTGAAATGGCAATCTAGTTTCTGAAGGATTCATGTCCATCCTATGAAGTAAGACCTTCTTGTTAGGATTTGAACCATTCAATGTAATGGCCTCAATAACATGCTTTCCGAGCTTTGATATACGCAACCTTGTTCCATTGCACAACCCTCCTGATTGGTCTATATTCCTTAGCAACATTACTGGGGCTCCAACCTTCAATGAAGCTTATGAGGTGGTAAGCCGGAGCTACTAATAGTGTTGAGGAATTCAGTTGTATAAAGATGATCAACACAATCACTATCATCTGTAGCTTTGCAAACAGAGTCACAACTTAAAAAATCATATGTTTCACCTGGTAAAATAGAGCACATATACTCATTAATATGACTAACCATCTCAATGGTTGGTGCAAGTATTGCTCTATCATTGAAGTACTGATTGCTAGCTAAGTTATCTTCCAAGCCGTTATAAATTGCTGAAACAATAGCTTGAATTGGGTTTGCACTCTCTTGCACCAACAATTCAGTTGGAATTTCAATCTCGGCTACACCATCATGAGGTTCACCTAATTTACCATCACCCACATCTAGCAGCCATTGACTAAACCATTTTAATTTCTGAATATCTTCCTCTGATGTTCCAGAAGATAGTCTCATGTTTTTTGTCAACTGGAAGATGGTGCAATGGTCCCAAATACGTGAGGAGCTGATTGCTGCATTTACAATTGTTGCCCTAGAACCTTTAGGCACAACTGGGAGGATTTGACGAAAATCACCACCTATAAGTATGCATTTTTCACCAAAAACCTTATTGGAATGCATTATATCCTTTAGAGTACGATCGAAGGCTTCAACACAATACCGTTGAACCATTGGAGCTTCATCCCATATAATCAACTTTGTTTTGATGATCAATTCCGCAAGTGCTGAATTTTGTCTGATTGAACACATTGAATACTCATTTATTTGAATTGGAATGGCAAATCGTGAATGCGCAATTCTACCACTAGGTAATAAAGTAGCCGCTATGCCGCTAGATGCTACAATCAAGACAATTTCCCCTTTTGCTCGTATAGATGATGTCAACGCATTCCACAAGAATGTTTTCCCTGTGCCACCGTATCCATGAACAAAAAAGAAACTTGATGAGCCTGATTGGAGCGAGGAAATAACATTATCAAATATCACTTTTTGCTCAATATTCAGCGATTTAATTAGCTTGGTCGCTTCTTTCTTGATAGCATTGACAAATTCTTGATCATCATTTAGCAACCTAAGAGCATCACAGGCAGCTCTAAATGATCCATATATAACTCCATCAACAGTTTTTATGTCGTGAAATGATTTTGGACCTCTGACTTTCGTGAGAAGTATACGTAAGTAGTATAATTCACCAGAGCTTGGTGCGGCATTTGCTATCCTTCCTATTGCGAACCCTCTTTGTCTCTTCTTCCACAATCGTTTATCCTTTTGATAAACATAATGATGTGGAAACTCAGCATAAGTAAGTCCTGCAGCAAATTCATCCTCTCTATTAATTTTCATCCATGCCAAGAATTGTGACTCAGCAACCCTTAGCTTATTTAGTACATCTAAAACATCATCAGTATTAGAATAAATCACATGCTGCTGATTTGGCAAGTGGAAACTTAACCGTTCAACGGAAAAAGATCTATGATGTATATCAAATCCAAATATCCGCCACGAACCTTTATATGTAGATATATATCTACAATTATAATAATGTTGTATTTCATCAAGCATCCGCTCTCCACTTGTCTTGTTGCTACTATCAAAAATTCCAGCTACAACTCTATCATTGCCTTTGCTAATGTACTTGAATAAATACTTAATTGCTGTTGATTGATTGCATTTCTCAACATTAATGTGTGCTTGGAACATACGAAGCAATGATGGATTGTAAGGGATAACAAAGCGATTATCCAATGATATACCTTTAACTTCAATTGTTCTACCGTCATCCCTTCTTCGGTATGTAGGGTAACCATCCTCATCCATAGTTGTCAGGTCACTAAATTTTTTTGGGAAATGCTTGCTGCACTTTTTGTCTCTCATGCACTGTACTTTAGGATTGCTATTCCCACAAGGACCGTGAACCATGAATTTCCTAACCAATTCATATAGCTCTGGTGATGAATTTTTGTCTGGAATTTCAGCGGTTATGACCTCATCAATTGCTGCAGGAGTTGTTATCTTGTCATATGGTTCAAGGAAGAGAAGTACGTGAGCATGTGGAAGACCTCTCTTTTGAAATTCTATTGTATACACTTCTGCAAAAAAATTAGTTTAATTGTAGTAGTATGTAATCAATAATGTATATAATAAAAAGCATGAACATAATATTGCGAAGTACCTGCACGTATCGTCCCAAAAATTTTCTTCCGTCTAAGTGTCTTCATCAGAGTTTGCAATTTGAGATTAAATATCCTACAAAGAATGTCAGGCCTGTCTGGAGGATTTAGAGAGTGCTTCTTACAATACCTTGTAATCTTCGGCCATGCAGGATTACAAGTAAAAGTTAAGAAGATATCGGGATACCCTGCCCACCGGCATATCGCCATTGCATCTTGATAATTTTGTAGCATGTACCTAGCACCGTCGGTAAATGTTGCTAGCAGTATTATCTGTTTTCCGGTGGATGAAGCATCAGTTTCACCTCTTGTTAGTGCATCAGATAGTCCTTGATATAAATCAACCCTCAACTCCTTCTGGTGTGTTCGAATCCAATGAAGTCTTTGGGCTTCCATCATTGTGTAACCATCAATAATGAACTGTTGAAGTAATCTATTGGCATGCAGTAACACAGATATTTCGTCCTCCCTTGTCATCAATCTGTATGCAAAAAATTCCCTGATGCTAAGCTTTTTCCTTTTCTTCATTGAAGAGAGTGTTTCTTGTCTATGTTCAACATTATCTCTGTAACCATCTTCACCAAAAGGGAATAGAATAGGGTATTGTAGTGGTAAATAAGAAGCATGCAATTCATTGATACGTTTAGGGGTGCCTGATTTCTTCTCCACAATGATATCTCTGACATTGAAGGTCATGTCTATGTCGCCAACAATTAAAGCCGCAACTTCTGAAGCAGTTGGAACATTGTGTGTACGTCCATAATGATGTCTTGTGCTAATCAAGCATAGCTTCATTTCATTCGAGTATTGGTGAATAATTTGGGATGAGGCAAAGCGATATTGCTGAACAAAAGGATTGACGTTATCCAGCATTTGCTTGATTTGTTCAACAATTTGTGGGTCAATAGTAGTCATTTTTTGATGCTTGCTGAGAATATAAATATGAAAAATAAAGTTAATTAAGTGAATTTATAATCACAACTGAAATATAAAGCAACTAATAAAAACATGTAAAGTGCATACACAAAATTACCTAACGGCTTCTATTCTGTTCTTCACTTCATTTTCAGTATCAAAAACATATAGTTGAGAGTAAACTGGTTTTGCACCTTCAGGAGGTAATAAACTACCAATACTATGGTAGTTCATACCTGAAAGGACAAAAGAGTATGGACCTCCACCATTGTTCATTGAGTGATCAATGCTATCGCCCATAAAAGTGAAAGAGAACATATTGTTGTATTGCCGTATATTTGCATGGAAGTTCTTAGAAGCCTCAGAGTTCTTTGCAAAGAACAATGAATGAATAAGAGATGGAGATGCCTTAATTGATGGTAACTGAACCTTTTCTTGGAGGCAGCACATTGAAAATGTATCAGCATTTCTTTTCTTTGTGTCCTTCTTAGGTCTTTCGTTATACCAGAATAATGCATTGCAATACTTGCAGGAATATATAGCATCGCCTTTATCGAAATAAGATGTAAGATTTAGAAAGTTCATTTAATCATTGAACATAGATGCTAATTCCTCTGGATGACAACTTCAATATTTCGGCTAACATAATACCTTCTACTTCCGTGTCGTTATGTTGAGGGATGTTAAGAGTTGATTGATGTTGCTGCTTATTTAAACTTTCCACAGACGTCAACTCAGCTACAACTAAATATATAATATAAAATAAAGTAAGGTGATGGAATAGTAGTAAGTGCTCAATTTTTGTTGAATGCACATAACAAAGTACCTTCATCCTCATCTAAACTTGATGACAAAACATCATTACAATAATCTTCATTGAAGTCCAAGTTAAAATGAACATCTTTATAGTTGATTCCTTCCACTGACATGTAAGCAAATGACATATCAAAGTTAGCCAATTTATTGTTAAATAGAGTTCTAACTGTAGGACTGAAAAAAAAGCTATATTGTTGGAGCTGAATTTTCGGATCCTTTCTTAAATAGTATTCTTTGAGAATGTACTAGGAATGATGAACAGTCAAACACGTTCAGGGCAGTACATATCCACAATTTACCACAATAGCAGTAAAACCATGTATAGTTGGATTGGCTTCTATTATATATGTTAGTAAACATATGCTTAAATCAGCCTAAATGACTCAGTGGACATGAGTGACTACAAGACGACATGTCTAAGCATTAGTAAATTGATAGCAGTAGCACAAAAGCATTAGAATTGTTTGCATTACGGTTAAAAAGTGCTGAACCTATCTTAATGTGATAAAAGTGGTTTCTCCAACATGAACAATATATAAAATGTATTACCCATTATTTATGAATCGTTGAAAACAATATAATAGTTAAAGGAACAACATATATATGCATTGATGAAAAGTTAGAGGAAATAGTAATATAATACATGAGGGAAAATGTACCTAATCTTATGGGGCATGAGTTTTCCAGGCCTTTCTCTATAACTACATGTGAAGTGCTGTTTCTTTGAGAGGAATATATGTTTGAACTACCAAATCCATTGTGGGTATTCACTGGATTATTTGTTTGCACATTTGATGATTGAGGATGTCCTAAAAAAATTGAAGACAGAAAATAGATTTCTAAGTGTTGTCATACACTTAAAAAACGAAATTCATAAAGTAGGACGTAGAGTATGAGTAAGGAATCACATGATTTCTAAAAAAGATTCATCAATGTTACAACTTATATTTAAAAATACATAAAGCACTATTATAGACTTGTATAGGCTACTGTGGACTTGATAGAATTTATCCATTCTTGATGAGTTCAAAATCTATAATAGGAAAGTACATATGTAAAGTAATACATTTCAACCTTGACAATAATGCAACACAATACAAGAAATAACCTAATGTTGTCGGATATGCATTTTCCAATCCTTTTTTCATTAATCATCTTGCAGCATGTCTTGAAAATGATGAACAGTGAAACATCTCCATATCAGTAAATATCCACAAGTTACTACCATATCAAGTTTATTAACCACTAATGAGGAGCAGCCTTCGCAGTCTTTTTCAGCACAAAATTACAATAATCATCACCAGTTTTTATTATACATACCACGCTATCATCCACAATATTCAAGTACGTTAGAGGCAGAACAAACTAATGACCATGCTAAACGTGACGTGAGAGGCTACTTTACATATGTTTCACAGAAAGATATATCATCCCCAATATTCAAGTAAGTGAGAGGCAGAACAAACTAATGACCAAACGAAACAACTTATGCTTGTCAATATTAATATAGCCTTTATGTTGGATGGGTTATGACTGCTGCCAGATGATTAAGCCTGACCTCAGTATCGTGTGTATTTGTCTTCAACATTATGTTGAAAGAATTAAATGCATATATAGAATTAAATGCATATATAGAACAATTTTGGTTCAGTTTGTATGCAGCATTTGGCTTCCATTGGTTTGGTCTTACAAATGTTATTAGTGTGCAATTGACAGGGATAGTCAATATAAACTAATGTTTCTCTGACCCAGAAGGTTAAACAAAGGAGGATGAAAAAAAGTGAGAATTGATTCTAGTAACGCCTTCAAAATTGATATGAAGCATAGGTATAACATGCAATTTGAGGTTATCATGCAAACATTACATACGAAAGCAAATCATGTCCCCAACAGAAGATAGATATCATATTATGTATGTAGCATTCACCAACCAAAAGGCAGATGTATGGGATTCCAAACTTAACAAAAAAATTATTTAATCTGATTGAGGATGTCTTGAAATCAATGACAAGAAAAACATATACATGTCAGCAAATTTCCACAAGTAACACTTACAGTAATTAAACCATGTGATATTTTAATCACTAATAATTACAGTAAGTTTCAAATGCAGAATATTAGTGACAACGTGATGTCTTTTATTACTGTATGAATAGCAAATATACCATATGGTTGGATGTTTGCATGTGAAGCAGTTCTATCATTTTCCCTATTATTAAGGATGGCCTTCAATCTAGCACTTTTTCTCCTGAACACTTGCTCAATAGGTGGTAGGGACTCATCGAACAAAGGTTTTAAATTGTCACCAAACTTGATAGTTTCCTCTACATTAGAAGGAAAAAATCGTTAGAAAGATAGGTATACTTGTTGACAAGAATGTTGATAAAATGCAGTGGTGCTAACCTGAAGAACAATGAAGAAAGCGGTTTGACAAGTCTGAAGCAACATTAGTGACATCATGCAATATTCTTCATTTTCTTGGCTATTTGATACACATGTTCATAGCTGGAACGGTGGCAACTGCAGAAGGTTGCGTGAAAATGTCTAGTGAAATTTCATTGCCCCAGTCACTTGAATGATTGGGAAGAATATTCAAGTTAGTCGGAGATGATGAAGAAAACGTCATGTAGGCTTGCTTTTCACTAAGTTCTGACAATGGCCTATGGTGGTTGGTAGCTGCAAATGAAAGCTTTACTCATTAATAGTTTTCACATTCTTAAGATAGAAGATGGTTTCATATAACTGAGCATAGCTTCTTATAAGGTTAGAAAAATAAGAATATAAATTGCAATATGAGGATAAATATGACTTGACATAAGTAGGTGAAGGCCATTAACCTCCCAGAAGTTTCTGGTTGCATTTCATGGTTGAAGCAGCACCAACATTCTCTTTGTTTGGAGAGATTGAAGAAGGATTCATCTTCGTTAACTCTTCCATGCGAAATTGTTGCAGTGGAGAATGAAGCACAACATTAAAAAAGGGATAAATCTATTGTTAATCAAAATCCATTGGGAGACAATAATAAACTGATGTGGATTCATTTATAAGCTGCGTTGTTTCTCATATCTGGGAAATTTTTTTTCCACGTCATATATTGCAACTTTATGTTGTTTACTCTGATCAGCAATGGACTTAAGGCAGAGATATAAACATGGACAGGACAATGGGTAAAGACTGAAAAGTTGTATATATAGACAAAGGGTAATTCACAAAACTTCAAATAAATAAATAAATTGGCTAATTGATGATGACAGATGCAGAATTCAACTCTGAACCAATACTAGTCTATAACACATGCAGGAAGAGGCAGACACCTAAAGGCAAGCAACGAACCATAGTATTATTATTGGTAGTAATCATAATATTAGTATTAGCAGTGAAAGGGCATCTTTACAGGCACACAGAGAAGAGTGAAGTCATTTAAGTGGAAACTAAACCTGTGCATATGCAGTACAACCAATGCAAACATGAAAATATAGGGTCAATGTAAATAGGAATAGGGAAAAAAGAGTGTCAGGTCGAATATGCAGAAAATAAAATAAAAAGTTTCACAAATTTGGGAAAAGTAGTAGTCACCCACTGTCATCAAATCATATGATTCCTGCAGCATATGAATATCTTTAGTATGCCTGTAGATTCGTTTTACCAGATAGTTCTTCAAATAAAACGTGAAGGGCATAAAATTCATTGGTGTCAACTTGGTTTCTGGGATTAGAACAACATAATTCACAAATAAGGAAAAGATTAAACATACTTTTGGTTAGCAGATGACACTTAATCACAATAGAATGAGAGAACTGACAGAAAAAATTAATTGAGATAAACTAATCAAAGTCAGAATCTCCCATATGTCTTATAATTAGAAAGGCGATGCACCTCCAAGATAAGTCCAAGAGGCCTCACATGCTTCAAGATCTTCATGTAGTTAGAGTAACCAATTTATGCAACGATTAAATTAATCTGCAGAGTTTGCCCAGGATAGTAATAGGAAGAAAGAATAACAGGGGAGTCATATGTATCATTAGAAGATTATGAGTAAATAGATAGAAAAACCAGTGGAATGGTCCTAAAAGAAGGGAGCAAAAGACATAGGGACCAGTGCTGACTTTTACTACCTAACACCAATTATACTGAAGATATAATTAGAAAGGGGATGATACTGGAAAATGCAACAAATGAAGTAATAAATTATGAAATTATGGAAAAATTATTAGTAAACCAATGTGATCACATAGCATTTGATAAAATAATCGCATTCATATACTTGCTATGGATACAGAGTAATGGATCAGAAAGTTGATAACGCAACAATCTATAAGATCCCAAATCAAAGGTAGGTCGATCTTTCATTGTTGTAAGCTACTAAGTTATCATTATAAAGTAGAGGAGGATGGCTGTATGGGAACATGAACAGAAAAATTGATGGAAAACGTGGAAAAATGGATCATATTAATATCACCATATCAGCAGCAAAGTTGAATTATGCATGGCATTTGCTGGACAAAATAAGTTAAGCATGTATATCAATTGATAAACAATAAAGCAATGACGTAGAATTAGTATGAGTAGGAGAAGTACATATTTTTCACTACAAAGAAAAGAGAAGTACCAATTTTTCACTGCGAAGAATATCCCTAGATGACTGCATATCTAATCAAGCATAACATTATTTGTTTTAGTAATTAGGTTACGTATCAACAATTACAGAACCCTGCAGCAGATTCATCATACTTTGAGTATATAGATAGAAAACAACAGAGCATCCATTATAATAAAACAACAGTATGGGGCATTGCATTTTTGTTGTTCAAAGAAAGACAAATCTTATATGGCCAAAAATACAGCATTATTAAAAAACCAAAAAGGGTAAGCAATTATTCAAAAATTGGGAACAATATGGTGTAGACACAGGAAATGAACTCATTGCATTGCAAGGCAAACTGCCATGGAAAGTACATTGAATAAAAGGATGAAAACTATAAAACAACTTAAAACAAAGGACTTGAAAATGAAATATAGTAATTGCGCTAAGTGTGCAAGTGAATAAGCCTTTCACAATACACAGGGATATTGGTCATCTAAGACAGCATATTATGACCAAATCCTAAATACATGAGACCAAGACCATCTACTTCTTCTCTTGCTTAACAACCTTAAGATAGCGATAATTGGTAGGTGGGACAGCTTCATGTTGTGTAGAAGGAGTTGTTTCATGGTCAACAATTGCTTTTTTCATGTAGGTCTTCCTTTTCCCTTTGGTGGGGGCAGCGGTTGCGTTTTGGGAAGGCTGGCATATGATAACATCATCAGCAGTATCTTTGGGTTTGCTTGTGGTCTCTTTAGAGGGGAGTACTTGTCCAGCTGACGTATCAATTGTAGGTATAAGCACATGTTCAGGAGCCTGAAAAGTGATAAACACATCATGGTTAGTATTGCATTCTGCTTGGTGATACAAGTCTGAAATGTTTTTTTTCCTATCTAACCTCAGAAATGTTGCCAGTTTGCTTTTGGTTTGGTTCATCAATCTGAGAAAATGGGAACTTGATTTAGTATTATCACAAAAAGTAAGAATAATTGCTGATTTGTTTAAGAGGTAAGAATATTAACCACTTCTGAAGAAGCTTGATTGAATTGCTCAGTCAAGTTTTCACATAACGTGTACTGCTAAACACTGATGCTAGAACCTGAGTGCTTGCCATTGAATTTATTGCGCTTAAGCTTAAGAAGCATCCTCTTCCCAACAATTGAATCACAATGATTAGGGAAATCATATTCACGTTGATTCTGTCACAGAGCACATGTAATATATGATGTTATGCTAGCAAAACTTAACTGATATGACTAAAGCCTTGATGTGACAGAAATTTAATACATACATTTATCAGTATCTGCTTAAGCTCTGCAGCAGACTTCTCAAGCAATTGGGAAGCAACCTTGTCCCAGAAAACAACAGAGGCACTTCCTGTTTCATCACTAACAGTATAATGGATCTTAAGCCTGCATGAAGATATGGATGTCATAAGATAATATACATATGAACTTACGCCAACAGCAAGATGTGATACTTAAATAATGCTGTGTAAAATGTTATTGCATTTGACACTTACTTTGGTTCGATAATTTCATGCTTCTTCTTACAAGTAGGACAAAATAACATATTACCCTCATCCCTAGGTTTAGTGCCACACTTAGCACAGCCTTCATACGTCCACCCATGCCGAGTCTCAAGTTTTTGTATAAGATAATTCACAACAAAACTTTCACCCTGTGACAGACAAAAATATTAGTTATGCATGAAGAAAGATGGCAAGTGATATTGTGAAATAAAGGACATGAATTTACAATCTTCTGCTGAGGTATTTCTAAAACTGAAACCCTGTAATTATTCTTCAAGATGTTGGATGATGAGTGGTGGCTGGATATTGGTGGCATGGGTTGGGTTAAGGTTGTTGTGATAGGGGATCCTCTGTCTTTTGCACTGCCAGTAAATGCATGAAACAAAGTGCAAATGAGATAAGTTGATAAGGCATATGTGATACTAACAACAGTATATTTTGAACAGCATAACTTAAACAAAAAATGGATATTGCAGTACCTTTGAATTAAGTCTTTCACTTCTTTAAGGGGAGGATTGAACAAAACCCTTGTTGCACTAAATGAGCTATAAATTTGAGCTCTACCTAAACCAAAAAAGTCATAACAATATGTTATACAGAGGACATATGAATTGAAGGCTCATAAATCAGTGGACAATAAATTATATGACCATCATCAGTAAATGCAATCCTTGCAAGATTTAACACCACAACAACAGGTGTCTCCATATTGTCTAATTGAGCCATATAAGCATTGGTGGAACATTCATCGAACAACACACGCTCAATGTCATTATCACTGCCAAGAAGAAAATGATGAAAGATTACAACACAATAGGAGCATGTATATAGTGTTAGAGATCAAATCATGTGACATGAATATTGTGTGATGATGAATTAAAGATGGTACTCAATGTCAGTGAGGAGCATGTGAAGCTTGTTTTTAGTCTCATTATCTCTATGATACTCCTCAAGTGAGCCCATATTCCTCACGAAAGCAACAACATCTGTCAACAAACATATTAGACTATTAGAGGGATGCATATTAGAAGGTAGGGAAATTAAATACTGCAGTCTGTGTTACCAATGAGGTAGTCAGCGAAATTTCTTTCTTGTGACTTCAAGATATCAGGAATAGATAAGAAAGAGTATGCATTAAGTGGTATGTTTCTAGATTCTGGACGGGCAAAAGTTTGTTGAGTCAAAATTATCTTGAATTGATGTGTTGTTGCCTTGTATTGACTTGAATTTTGGGACACAACAAAATTAGCAAGGAAATAAATCTTCCCTTCATCTAAAGTTTGGCGAAAGTTGTCATTAGAATTTTTTAGGATGTTAGTTGCTTGAATCTTGGTGCCCTGTAGCAAAGGGAAAAAATGATACCGTCAATATCATTGGTAAGTCAGTATACAAAATATACCAACAGATAACATACGTAAGAAAGTTATGAAAGGCAATACCTCCTCATCCACTAAGATCATGGTTGTGCAGAATAGTTGAGAAGGAGCATATTTTTGATAGACATTCCACTTGCGCAACACTCAAACCACAATTGTCCATCTATCAGTGCCATCATGGAGGTCTTTTAACAATGAGATACGAGACATGATGAAGACAAGTTTGAGGAAGATGGAAGAAGATGATTAAGATAAAGACTGGAATAAGATTCAGAGATGACTATGTTATCATGGAGTTGTATGATGACTCATGGATCTTATTTATAGACAATAGGAACTTGTAAAATATGAAGTGCGTATGAAAATTGATTGCTGAAGTTGAAAAAATCAAGACATAAGTGATATGATAACTGTTCTTCAGGATCATTAAAAGCAATTGTGCATGCAAAAAGGTTGAACACAAATATGGAAAAAAGTGACTTGGCAGAAATGCCCAGAGGTTAGTGTCTATGGTTCAGATAGTAGGCTGCATAGAAAGTGGCGAATATATGTAGTGAAAATGGCAATGTAAGAATAGAATGGATACTTAGAAAATATTTTAATTGAATTTCATATAAATATGTAAAAGTGGCAATGTCATGGTTAGGTTGGTAGGCCTGAACAGAAGATGATTGAGAAAGTGGACCTCAAGAAGTTTAAACGAATAAGCATAGCAACAATAAAATGAGGTTATTAATCATTGGGTGTTTTCAACTATATAAATGAACAACTAACTTCATGAGGCAAAATATAAAAGACCGATGTTTATTAAATGAAGTTAATAGTATAATTTTTATAAGACATTTTGATGTGTTAGCAGTGAAAAGTCAACGTTGCAGCAATAGAGAGAAGAGAGGTATAGTTTTAGTGAAATTCAAGCTCTCATTATGCAGGGCAATCAATGCACACATGAAAAAACTGGGTTAATGTAAGAAAGGATTAGTAAGAAATAGTGTGAGCTGGAAATTGCAGACAAAATGAATAATAAGTTTCACATGTTTGGGAAAAGTGTAAGTCAACTAATGTCCTCAAATTCTTTGTGCAGACCACAGTTAATCACAATGAAATAAAAGAACTGTAAAGAAACGATAATTGCTGTAAAGCAAGGTCATGCTGGATCTCCCATATATCCTATATTAGGTAGGGGATGCAGGTGGTGGAAAACTTAAATTGATAAAAGAAGTCACAAAAATGATAAAATTATGAACTAACTGCAACGAATAGGAGAATGACATCTTTTCTGCATCATTATCAAAAGAAAATCTGCATGCAGAAAGGATAAACAGACATCAAATTAAAAAAATGACGTGGCAGAAAAGTTAATAGAAAAGTGCCCATGGTTGCTATGCTTACATGCATAGAAATGCAGGAAAATATTAGGTGACAATGACAGAGAAAATATGGTTAAATGAATAAGCATAGCAACTATTTAATAAGATTATTAATGAATGGGTTTGACCATGTATATGAATGAGAAGGGCATATTTGCAGACTCCAACAATGTAAGGTGTATAATGCTGAAAATGAAAGAAGTTTCACAAATATGGAAAAAGTAGAAGTCAACAAATGTAATCATATTAGTATTATTAATAAATTTAACATATGGTAAAGTATATATAACCAATGACTAATAAATAAAGTTAGTATTATTAATGTCATTAGGGATCATATTAGTATTATCAGTTGCAGTAAAACATATTTTTAATGTTTTATATATGTTCGTTATATATAAAATGACCTTTTGTAGACAAAACATGAACACAATAACTTAAATAGAGCAAGAGTGAACGCAGATGATGAGAAAGGAAGGAAGAGTTAAAGTATCTTGAGTATAGCAAGCAAAATGATATGATGTTGTTTTGATAAGAAATATGAAAAAGAAAAATTAATCTAAAGACAGAGAAAGTGAAATGACAACTTTGCTTCAGCACACTCAAAAGCAAATCTGCATGCAGAAAGGAAAAACACACGGCTAAGGGGAAATAATGAATTGGAAGAGAAGTTAAGAGGAAAGTGACCATTGTTGCCATGCTTGCCTGCATAAGAATGAAGAAAAAGATTATGTGAAAATGACAATGCAAATATGGTTAAACGACTAAGCATATCAACTATTAAATAAGGTTATTAATGAATGGGCTTTACCATGTATATGAATGGAAATCAGCATCTTATCAAAGTCGAAGAGATGACTTCATGTACAGTGGTATTAGTATTAGCAGTGTAGGGAATAATTGCAGAAAATGAAGTCGTTTCACAAATATGGAAAAAGTAAAATTCAAAATGAAGGTTCCTTTTGGAAAAAGGAACCTGCTTTTGAAAAGAGACAAAACAGAATTCAATTTAGACATGTCAATTTATGGACCTATATGACATAACAGATAAGAAATGAAGCAGCTTTTCATGGATCGAATGAAGACAAAAAGGCAAGACAGTTTCATGAAAGTGGCTAATATATTACCCACATTAAAAAAAGTGAATGCATATTTAATCATTATGAGTGAAAATCATGTCTACATAACTTAGCAGAGTCACATATATGAATGGATAAATCAAGCCATTTATTAATGAATGGGCTTGACCATGTATATGAATGGAAATCAGCATCTTAGCAGAGTCACATATATGATTTCATGTACAGTGGTATTAGTATTAGCAGTAAAGGGAATCTTTGCAGAAAATGAAGGCGTTTCACAAATATGGAAAAAGTAAAAGTCAACAAATTTCATCACAAATCCAGCAATATCTCAAAATTAGACTATATATGTAGTGTCCCTTTTGTTAAAGTATAATAAGTCAAAAAGAGAACGATGTATATCAAGGATTGCTGTTCAGTTGGCAGAATATCTAAGCAAGGAACACCTTAATTGGTCAAGTTTTCATTAAAATATTATGATACGATTCCAACAAAAGCATAAAAAGGAACCTGCTTTTGGAAAAAGTTAATTGAAGGATCAAATCAATATAACCAAGGGTCAGATGTACTTGAAACCATTAGCTGTTAACCAAAGGTGAATTGTGAACCCAGCTGACATACAAAGGGAAAATTAGAAAGAGACAAAACATATTTCAATTTAGACATTTCAATTTATTTTCCTATATGACTTAACAGATAAGAAATGAACGCAGCTTTTCATGGATCGAATGAAGACAAAAAAGCAAGACAGTTTCATGAAAGTGGTTAATATATTACCCACATAAGTGGCCAAAGCCAAAAGAATAGTTCATATATATGAATATATACAACAGGTAAAGACTAAAAGGTAAAAGCAGACTCAATTACTATAAGAGGGACCAAATCACCAACGATTATCTAAACCACCTTACTCACTATATGCATCATATCATTCCCGTGAATAGAATTAAGAAGTATGAGTGAGTTCGTGGATTTTTCTCACAGCGCATTATACAGGATATGCTCTCGTTGGAGGGAGAATGAAGTATCAAGTATCCAAATCACATGTGGTCCCATACAAGTGTTTGAAGAATTAGACACGGATGAAACGGAACCCTTAATAGTCACAGTAGAAAGAGGCTAGGTGAGAGCAGGATCTTACAATTTTTATGAGTCTAGGTATGACCTATTCCGGTCCTTGTATGGTGTGATTAGGAATCACGGATTGTTCAATCATTACTGGGAACTCGCAGACACCCATCACTTCTGCTTCAACACAGCTCATGTGGGAGTAATCGAAGCATATCGTCCATACATGATGGTGCAGATGGAAGAAGGAGAAATTGACCGGATGGTTTTCCTTAACTTTCGTTACCACTCTTACTTGAGGATAACATCGATTAGAAACAGGGGTGGCGGTCAGAATGTGCAAAGCATATGGCGCCGGTGACAAGTGATTGAAGATCAAAGGATAGAAGAAGATTTAGGTTTGCCAGCAAGTGATAAGTTAGGCGCTGAGCTCAGGTTTGTTAGTACCGACAATGAGGGAACAAATTAAATACGTCTCTTTTATTAAACGCATTAACTTTTGACTTTAATGAATTATTAAAGTGTTCCTTTACACCATCGATCTCGTCTCGTCTTGTCTTGTCCTGTCTGGGTCATAAATGAACTTTAGTTGTAGTCTGTTTATGTATGAAAGTCCAAACAAAAGGCATGTTTACTTTATGAAATATTTTATCGGCTTGCATAACCTTTTTGCTTTTTATAAACGTAGGTATATTGCATTACCTAAGGCCTCAATCTACTTGGACAAATGTTTCTGTATTTGAGTTCAATGTAGAAATAAATAGGCCCAACATGATTACTGAAACCATGTCACTTTTTAATCCATGTTCAAATTCAAAAACCATTTTATACGTTCATATGGGTGTAGCATTTTTAATATAAGGTCATTTTAAGAAGACAAATACCTGGATTGGAAAAGTAATTCACATGGCTTACTGACCATGTTCATGCATGTATATGAAGGGAAAATGTATGATTTTAATATAAACTCATCTAAAAATAACACACATTAATAATACATCTCAATTCCTCACAACTACTATACGCACTTGAATAAGCCACATATGAATACAAACTGGGAAATTTTAACTACCAGTGGTAACAACATGAGCTTGGACAGAATGAATCAAAAAACCAAAAACCCAGTGAAGGGCGTTAATAACCAAGCTTTATCAATATGGTCTAAGGTCAGGAACGGAGAATTGACGTCGGCGAGAAATGACAGCAATGGTCTAGAAGCAGAGAGGAATTTATTCAGCCCCTTCAATGCTCGTCACCGAACCTCACTTCCATCACACACTATCATAACCACTTCTTATGCAGCCGCCAACGATTCTAGAATCACCGATGACCTTTTTTGGTTTAGAGAGACACATCACCGTGGACGGTCGTCGTCCTTTCACTATAATCACCGTGGTGATGTTCAGCGTGAGTCTGAGCTTACTCACTGTCATCTCCATCACCATCGACACTTTCTATCACCGGTGTCACCAAACCGACAAACTCCGACAACGTATTAGCAGAGACACAGCACCACAGACATTTTAGAAGCTTAACCATGTCTGTGCATAAGACCTTAAGAAGCAGAACAGAGTAATGAAAGGTTACTTGAACTCGTCCATCCAAAATGACTCACAAACCAAAATGAACAACCACATGTATGTCGACCTACAAAGCAAATTATATACATAAATGGGTCTGCTTTGTATGTACCTCTATCTCTTTGCTGAAACAACCTTAAAATGAAGTCTGGTCTGGATGGTAAAAGTGAATCTGCGCTCATTTTCTGTCATCTCCATCACCTCCGTCACTTTCCTTCTCTAGTGTCACAAAAACCACACTCTTTGACACAGTAGAAGCAGAGACACAGCACCACAGACACATCCGAAGCAGAACAAAGTCTGTGCATAAGACCTTAAGAAGCAGAACAGAGTAGTTAGTAGTTAGTCCAACTGGTCCATGCGAAATGAGTGTTAAACGTGATAACCACATGTAAGTCAACATACAAAGCAATATACATTGTTTGCAAACTGTGTACCTCTCTCTCGATGATTAAGCATCATTAAAACAAAGAATGGTCTGGATGTCGAAATATGAAGTTCCGTTTCATCATGGCGTGCCCTGTTCTTCCTGAATAGCAATATAGGAGCTAATGAGAAGGGGAAATTAAGCTTAGCAAAGGATAAAACATTTAGGAACAAACCTGAAACGATAGAGCCATTGATGAAAATAAGAACAGTGGAGAAAAGTCCGACGGATGGATGAAGGCAGTTGATATAGAAAGTGGTCTCCTCCCCTGCGAACAATCTTTAGATAGAAGAAGTAATGGCGGGATTGAGGCACAAGTTTTTGAATTTCAAACAGGGTGCCAAGCCATTTGAGCCACCGCGGAAAAAATAAAATAAGTGGGACTCAATCTCAGCCATTCATTGCTTATGAACAGTGTTTTTGTCTGAGGATGTGTTTTGGAGCCGTTAGATGAGCTGATGGATTGGTGGAAGAGTATTTATATATATATTGATATCATCATTCAGAATTTTCCATACCACAAGTAGATCCTTCATTATATTGGTAAAGGGATATACCATAGGAATTTCCAGAATACATCCTGAATATATCTGTAGTTGAGGATTGGGTTTGATTTTAAATATAAGACTCCAATCCATTTTGTCTCCAAAGATTATAATTTTTCCCAAATTATTCCTATCTTTTACATACATTAAGGAGTTTTTATTCAAATGCACTCATGATGAAATATAATACTTTAGGAAAACCAACCTATATTTTTACAAATAACTAATATAACTAACTTTTTTAACCTATCCAAATTAGTCAACCATCTCTTATATTAATATTAACGATAAGAGATAGTATATGGTATCTATATTATTTTATTTTGGCCATTCCAAAATAAGTAAAAAACATTAAATTTTTACAAAAGGGCCTGAAAACCTTGAAGAGCCCTTGAGCTTGCATATACGAGGGCCTGGGCTTAAGACAATGTGATCGTATGTTCCCTTATTATTATTATATTACTACTACTACTATTATTATTTTTTGTGATTGAAATGGAATATTGTATTTCAGTATAGACTTTTGCATCTTGCCCCTCATCAAGAAAAAGAATCCAAATTTCATCATAAATGTTACAGAATCCAATACTTACGCTATTATGCTTTGCTGATGATCTTATGATGTTCTGTAGACGAGATCAGGGGTTCAATAGGTATTGTCAAAAATGCTCTTGAGAATTCTTTATAATGTCTCTAGGTTGAATATAGATGTTAACAAAAAGCAGTATATATTTAGTTGGTGTTTCAGACATTGTTAAGGATGCGGTCTTGAACTTTAATTTGTTCGGATTACTGACAGTAATATTTCTCTGTCAAATATTTGGGTGTGCCTTTAATTTAAATTCTAGGAAGTTAAATAATGACTTTCAGCCGCTTATTTCTAAGATGTTACAGAGAGTAAGATATAGTGAATAGCTCGATATTTGAGTTATGCAGGTCATATATACAAATGATAGCGAAAGTCTTTACCAGTATTCAGAGATAGGTTCTGTATATATAGCTAAATATTTAAAGACACTTAGGGTCTGTTTGGTGTGAGGAATTTGGAAGGGAGGGAAAATTTTTATTTGTTGAATTTTAAAAGAGTGAAGAAGTGGGGTAATAAAATTTTAATGAAGAGAATATATAAGATAAAAGAGTAAGAAAAATTAATTAAAAATTTTTAACCCAACTTCTCTAATTTTTTTAAACTCAACTCAAAATTTTTTTCCCTTTGCCCACTTTTCCTCCCCTCCCCTCATAGCAAACAAGCTATTAGAGAACATTGGATGCTCATATGTACTAAAACTTTTGGAATAATAGCTAGCACTTCATTTCCATTAAAGCCAACAGGTTCATCCTCAAACATCTTAATATCTTAAAAGTTAAAGCTTTCAAGGCTATATGAATTTCAAGCCTTATATAACGTATTAAATACAAATTCAAGATGTCTAAAGATTTAATTAATTTTCTATCAACTTAAACTTTTGAACTTTTGATATGATGGTAAGAGTTTCATTCCAAAAGTTTGAAATATTAAAAGCCAACATGGGTTTGAATCACACTGTCGTCAAATGCTTTGTTGATGTTTGGTTCGTCATCAAAACTTTTGATGGGAATGGCGGGGATTTGGACCCATCCCAAAAACATATATAGATCGAACCCGATACACACCCTCCCAAACTCGTACTCGTGATCCGCCAGACTAAGCCCATACACACCCCCTCTCCCAAATCCAAACCCGGGAGGCATCAAAGTACCACTAATCAAATATCAATCCAGCTTTATATTTCATCATAGTTCAAAATAATTAAAATTTAATTTCGAAATCTTGTACCTGACTGATGTTTCCATTTTCAAAGCTTGATGGTGTTACATGTTTTACATTTCTTTCTGTTTTCTCATTCTTCCTAATTCTCCCCACTCGTGCTCACACCCTGCTGTGTCTCTCACCCTCACCTTCTTGTGACTCTCATCTCCTCTTAGTTCGTTTTGCAAGATAACTTTAAAAACAGTTATTTTAAACAATTTTTATGTTTATTTTTATTTTCAAATATAATTTTTTAAAATAATCATCCAAACTGATTTCTTTTCATTTTTTCCCTCTCAAACTTTGTTCTCAAAAAGAATTTAATAAAACTCTATTAAAAACACAAAGAACAGAAAAAAAAAAAAAATTTAAACAAGGCCTTGGTTTCTATCACGTGAAAATCTCGAGGACACATCATCATCAGGTAGATCTCAACCCATTGGGAGATAGTGAAAATGGGAATAACTACACTAATTAATAGAACTTCCAATAAAGATTACAAACAAGGTTGAACTAAACAACTCCATGCACAACCGCAATTTGATAAAATTCACAACTTCAATATCATTGCAACTGATATACTATATGTACAATCCTTTCAAAGTTTACAAGTAATAACAATTATGCAGCCGTTGATTGAGCAATCTATCCCTGTATTTTATTTAAATCATCGGAAACCACTGTTACAGAGAATCCTGAATTGCTCATACAAACTGAAAATTGCAGAAAATATACAGTTCTGCTACTAACAAACCAGCAAAATTTCAGATAAAAGAAACAGCTGAAAACATAGAAGAAATCAGAAAGAAATTCACAGAATAATCAGAGGGAGAGAATCTTCATAAATCTTTTCTTCCCGTTCCTTGCTTTCCTCTTCAGCATTTATGCTGCATTTTCTCTCACTTTCCATGTGCCTCTGCGATTTCTGTTACCCCTACGTGGCAGCAGAATAGCATCATACTTGGGCCCATTCTTCTCATCTGGTTTACTAGTAGCTTGGGCCTTTAATTCATCATGGTTACTTGGCCCATTCATAACAATACCCTTCCCATCGACATTGACCTTGCCCTCAAGGTCAAAATCTGGATATTCAGATTGGAATGAGTCCAAAGTTTCCCACGTTGGTGTGTCAAGCCCTGCCCATTGAATTTGAACTTGAGACACCCAAGTATCCCGAATTTTAACACGTCGAATAGCTAAAACATGTGTGGGCTGCAGAATAGGCCCAGCAAGATCAGTAATAACAGGTAAAGGCTGGTATTCCTGTTGAGGATCACCATAACATTTCTTCAATAAAGAGACATGAAACACTGGGTGAATACGAGTCTCAGTAGGCAACTTTAAACGATAAGCCACAGAACCAATTCTTTCCATAATTTGGTAAGGACCAAAATATTTCAGAGAAAGCTTACGACTAGGATGATCTCGTAAAGAATGCTGTCGATAGGGTTGGAGCTTCACAAAAACATAATCACCAATCTGAAACTCCATCTCAGTTCGATTTCGATCAGCATAAAATTTCATACGAGCTTGAGCTTTGGTTAAATTTGCAGTGAGTTTGACAAGTAAAGCATCCCTGTCAACAAGCTGGTCCCTCACTGAAGTAGGCACATCCACAGATTGATCTAACCGAAGGAGCAGTGGTGGGTCACGACCAAATAGAACCTTGTAAGGAGTCATACCAATGGAAGTGTGAAAGGATGTATTGTAGCAAAATTGAGCCCAAGGCAAGAATTGAACCCATAAACGAGGTTGTTGATGAACATAGCATCGTAAGTACATCTCTAGACAACGATTTAGAGCCTCCGTTTGCCCATCACTTTGAGGGTGATAGGAAGAACTCATACACAAAGAAGTACCCTGACATTTAAACAAGTGTTTCCAAAAGGCGCTAGTAAAAATTGGATCACGGTCAGAAACTATTGAGCGAGGCAAACCATGTAAACATACAATCTGATGAACAAATATCTCAGTAACAGATTCAGCAGTGTAATGAGACTTTAAGGGCAAAAAATGGGCAAACTTCGATAATCGATCAACTACAACAAAGATAACAGTATAACCTTTAGAAATAGGTAACCCGGTGATAAAATCCATTGCAATATCCTGCCAAACCTGGGAAGGAAGAGGAAGAGGTTGAAGTAGCCCATAAGGAGAGTTTTGGACAGATTTCGCCTGCTGGCAAATATTGCATGTTTTGATAAAATTTTTAATATCAGCTCTCATGCCCTTCCACCAAAACTCAGCTGCTATTCGGGCATGTGTGCGTACTGTTCCTGCATGCCCTCCTACTTTAGAACAATGAAATTCAGATAAGACAGTTTGAATAAGTGTCTTATTCTCATGTGGCAAAACCAGGCCATTCTTAAAAAATAATTTGCCATTATGGATAGTAAAATCAGGGTAATCCGTAGGATCCTCTTGCACCTTGAGACGGAAGTCTGATAATTCCTGTGAATCATTGATGGCAGCCTGAATATGACCAAAAAAATCATTAGTAACAAATGAAATAGCCAAAAATGATCGTGACAGAGCATCAGCCGCTATATTCGATTTGCCTGATTTGTACTCAATTTTAAAGTCATATCCCAACAATTTCGGTAGCCATGCTTCTTGTTCAGGGGTTTGTATAACCTGGTCAGCTAAGTGGCGCAGACTCTGTTGATCAGTCCTGATAACAAAAGGGTGTCCCACTAAATAATGTCTGAACTTAGAAACGGCTTCAGTCAAAGCATATAATTCTCTGACATAAGCAGAACGAGCTTGCATTCTTGGGGATAATTTCTTCGAGAAATAGGCAATAGGATGATTTTGTTGGCTTAGGACAGCACCAACACCTGAACCTGAAGCATTAACCTCGATAATGAAAGGTTTAGAAAAATCTGGCATAGAAAGAACGGGAGCAGACATTAAAGCTTGCTTTAAATTAGTAAAAGCTGATTGAGCTTCAGAGGACCACAAGAAGGCATCTTTTTGTAATAGATTAGTCAAAGGAGTAGCAATAGTAGCATAATGTCTAATAAAGCGCCTATAGTACCCAGTCAAGCCTAAAAAGCCCCGTAATTGGGATACAGAAATAGGTATAGGCCAGTTTTTAATGGCAGCTAGTTTAGCAGGGTCCATTTCCACACCATTAACAGAAACAATATGACCCAAATACTCAATCCGATCAGCAGCAAAAGAACACTTGGATAATTTCGCATAAAGTTGATGATGCAACAAACAATCCAAAACCAACTTTAGATGGTGTAAATGTAAAGACCAATCAATACTAAAAATAAGTATATCATCGAAAAATACCAGCACAAACTTGCGAAGGAAAGGTCTAAAGATATCATTCATGAGAGCTTGAAATGTCGCAGGAGCATTGGTAAGGCCAAATGGCATGACCGACCATTCATATAAGCCATGGTGGGTTCGAAAAGCTGTTTTGTGACGATCTTCAGGTTTAACCAGAATTTGATGATACCCTGAACGCAAATCCAATTTGGTAAAGAAGGTTGCGCCCCTTAATTCATCTAGCAACTCATCTACTGTAGGAATGGGAAAGGAATCTTTGATAGTAATCGCATTAAGAGCGCGATAATCAGTACAAAATCTCCAGGTGCCATCTTTCTTTCGAACTAATAAGATAGGAGCAGAAAAAGAACTAGTACTTGGCTGTATGATACCTTGCTCAAGCATATCAGTCACCATTGTTTCAATAATAGCTTTCTGACTAAAAGGATACCTATAAGGTCGTACTTTGACTGCCTGCACACCCTCTTGCAAGGGTATAGAATGATCATGGGACCTAAGAGGAGGTAAACCTTTAGGTTCAGAAAAAATAGTCCGAAAGCTATGCAATAAGTCCAACAAGTCAGTAGGCAAATTAGGAGGAAACTGAAGACCAGGATCAGGATCAGTAGGGACACATGTTAGAGTGAATAATTCCTGGACGGCATCCATTGCCTGGATACGTTTAAAATGATGATACTGAATGGGTTCTGGAGCATGTGATCGGTTACCAACTAAGGCTATAAAGACACCATCCAAATAAAATTTTATAGTACTAGTACTATAATCAGCTATATGAGGTCCCAAGGTAGCTAGCCAAGAAGCACCCATGACTAAATCAGAGCCCGCAATTGGCAGTACATAAGCAGAAAGTGTAATAGTATGACCCTGAATATTAAGGAGAATATTTTGCACTATACCTTCACCCCGCATAAATTGGCCATTACCAACCATGACGCGGTCAGTCGAAGAATGTAAGGGCAATTTCAAGTGAGACACAATACGAGGATGAATAAAATTGTCTGAACTACCCCCATCCAGAAGAATCTGCACAGTAGTACCAGCAATAGACCCCGAAAATCGAATCGTAGATCGATTGGAAGACCCGTGAAAGGCATGAAAAGAGACATGTGGTACACTAGCATCCGAAATATCAGCAGAAGATAAGTCTGTCGTTTGATTCTCCGTCGATGGTATTACATCTTCATCAGTATCGGCAGCATCGACTTGAAGCAGCAAGAAATGGCGATTAGGGCATTTGTGATTCCAAGAAAATTTCTCATCACAATTGTAGCAAAGGCCCTTCTCCCGGCGTAATTGCATCTCTGCTGCCGTTAGCTTCTTAATTGGAGCATTGGGGCGAAACGGTGGTTTTGGAAGAAGGCCAGTCGACGATTTTGCAACGGATGAAGAAGGAGTTGGAAAAGTAGTCGAACCTGGTTTAGAAGATGCCGAGGAAGCAGATGATGAAATGAGACCTGACGAAGACCGGGTACCCGATCCATTGACAGCGGATCGTTCATCAAACAGACGAGCTAAAGAGGCAGCCCGACCCAACGTAAACGGTTCTTGGGCCAAAACTTCACTACGAAGATCTGGTTTGAGGCCACTCAAAAAACAATCACGTAAAGCATCATCAGAAAGGCCCTCAACCCTGTTTGCAGTGGCCATAAATTCCGTATGAAAATCAAGCGCCGATCCAGTTTGAACCAAGTTAAAGAGCTTGATTCTAGGATTGTCAAAATGTGAGGGACCGAACTGTTTTTCAATCGCTAGAGCAAGCGCACGCCAAGTTGGAATCTGCGAGGTACGTTGAAGCATTTGGAACCAAGGAACCACAGATCCATCAAAATGGACCGAAGCCACAGTAATGCGCTGGTCATTGGGGATTTGATAGAAGGAGAAAAATTGTTCAGCCCGGAATAACCAACTCAGAGTATCGGTGCCGTCAAACCTGGGTAAATCCAGTTTAATTTGCCGCCCAAAAACTGAAGAATTACCAGAGGAAGCCGTAGAGCCTGAAGGGGAAGAATATAAACCAAATGGATGCGTTTGAGTCCAAGAGTCAAAGCCCCGTGTAAGTGCATCGACAGAACGAGACAGAGTGGCCATAGAATGTTCAATACCTTGCATTCGAGTGGTGTTTGCTGTCAATGATGATTCAAAAGTCGCCATTCTAGTATTAGTCGTCTCAGCGAGCTTCTGAAATTCAGTATTCAATGTTTGAAAACGCGTATTCTCAGCCATGAGATCAGAATGAAAGCACCAATGCAATAAACCAGAAATGATAAGAGCAATCTATCCCTGTATTTTATTTAAATCATCGGAAACCACTGTTACAGAGAATCCTGAATTGCTCATACAAACTGAAAATTGCAGAAAATATACAGTTCTGCGACTAACAAACCAGCAAAATTTCAGATAAAAGAAACAGCTGAAAACATAGAAGAAATCAGAAAGAAATTCACAGAATAATCAGAGGGAGAGAATCTTCATAAATCTTTTCTTCCCGTTCCTTGCTTTCCTCTTCAGCATTTATGCTGCATTTTCTCTCACTTTCCATGTGCCTCTGCGATTTCTGTTACCCCTACGTGGCAGCAGAATAGCATCATACTTGGGCCCATTCTTCTCATCTGGTTTACTAGTAGCTTGGGCCTTTAATTCATCATGGTTACTTGGCCCATTCATAACAGAGACATTGCAAATTAACTAGACTAACAGAACTTCCAATGGTGATTGCAGGCAACGCAGGTGACATAGGTAGTCATAGGCTCATCAGCACTACGAGTCTGCATCTGATAATAAGTGCACTCTCTTTTTCTGCATTTCCCACACACGAACTGATCAGTTGTGGCTTTTGCTCTCTTGCCACGCTCACACTCAAACAAAGCCTTCCTTTTGATATTCTCAATCTCCTCCTTCCTTTTATCACTCGCCATCTCGTGTTTTCATCTTCACCAGCAGCTGCGGTGCGATTTCTCCGAGCAGAACCCTCCTTCGGAAATTTGGGTTCTTTGGATCCCCGAGGTTAAACATCAGAGACCTGTACTTGAACTTTTGAGCCCCAATAAAAGGACCCCATTTTTGAAATAGCAGAGACTCCACCATAACAGAAAAACTAGCAGCATCACAAGCTTTAACATGATCCATGATTTCTTCATCGGCCTCCCATAAAACCTTGGAGAACGCCTCTTCAAGAATTTCCCTTATTTTGTCTCGTCTTGAGTCGTTGCATTTCATAACAGTTTTCTGCTTTGAAGGAGAAACAGTGCTTGATGATGATTTCTCAGCCTTTGGAACCTTGTCATCAACTTTTTCTTTCTTAATTTTGCTTGCTTCCTTCAATATTCTGTCTCTCCATATCTCTACCAGGTCCATAGCAAAAGCTCGGATCTTCTCTCTGGGATGCTTTCATAGAACTCTTAGACGTTTACCCACCTGGGTTGCTACCAGAATTTTATAACTGACAGGAAACTTCTTCAGCAGCCTGAGAGCGTCCAAGCATCGGTTTTCTTCGAATTCACAGTCGGACGAGGTTGCTGCCACCGCATCCGCCGCCTTCTTCACCGCTTCATACAACCGGATCAATTCGTTCTCCATTGCAGATTCCTAAAAGAGAACTTAGACTTGTTATCAACTTTCAATGTATAACAATCTGCCCTGTCAATGTCGACTCCTTAATATCTTAAACAAAAATTTTATGATATCTAAATGTTATAAGGAGATTTATAGATTTTGATTGTTATTATTATTAATTGTTAAAGCTTTTAAGCCTCTATCTCTTTCTACCCAATATAATATCTTAAATAAAATCTAAAGATTTAATTTCCTGTCAACTTACATTTTTGTCACAATGATTGGCGCTTCATCTCTAAGGTTTAGTATGAATGCGCTTAGAGTCCGTTATACAACCCTCTAAAATTCGGAATGTATCAAAGTACAACTAACCAAATTTCAAAAGATGTTTATATTTTCATCCATTTCAAACCGTTATAAAACATCTCAAACGAAAGTTTAAGATATATATAACCCAAAATCCCACTTCCATCGAACGCTTTTCATAATCAAACCTTATGGATGTGGGATTCCTAAAAGAGAACTTTGACATATTATAAACTTTTATATATATAAAGATCAGCCCTAACAATTTTGACTCCTTAATATCTTGAGCAAAAATTTATCATCCCTAAATTTTATAATGATGATTTATTAATTAATATTATCACAAGTTAAAGCTTTGAAGGCTCTATCAATTATGTTCATGTACTTAAACTTTTAGTATGATGGTTAGCGCTTCATTCCTAGTGTTTGTTATGAATCTACTCCCATTGAAAGCTTTCTTGAGGCCATCTCCTTGAATGTTTTGATGGGTGGGAGAAATTCAACTATCCAAAAGGATAGCATATAGGTGCAAGCACCGAGATCAAATATGGATAAGGACTTTATGGTCCATTAGGCTGAACCAGATAAACACTCCTATGACACCCAGAATGTGTCACAGCACAAACTAATCTAATATCAAAATATCTTCATATTTTCATCAATTTCAAACCCCTTTATATAACATCTTAAAATTTTTTTTAGAAATATAAACATTTAATTTCCAATCAAATAAAGTTTCTAACATGATTGTTAGTGTTTCGTTCTTAAGGTTTCGTATTAAAGGCAACAAAAGTTCGAATCCCAACTCCTATTAAAAGCTTTGTTGAAGTTTGTGATTAAACATTTCAATAGAAGTCGGACATGGGTTAAGACTTTATGATCCACTAGGCCGTACTTGATGCACCCCCACTCAAACCGTATCAAAGCATAACTAAGGATTTCATCATATTTCAAATTAATTAAACTTTAATTTTTGAAATATTATACCTTATTGATGATTGTTAGAAGTTATCGTGTGAATATAGATCAGACAGATAGCATGACATTGTTGAAGAAGTAAGTCGGTGGTGCTCATCTTTGATTATTTCTTCACCTACTCCATCAATTACGCTTGCTTTGTCTCTGTTTGTATATGTATATATATCTTGTAATCTCATCGTTTGATTGATATGAATGTAAATCACATTTCAAGATTATTTAGATTACAATGATGTTTACTTTTTCGAAGCTTGATGATGTCCTATTCCAATGAGTTTGGATTAGTTCTTTGTCCATCGTAGAACCCTAAAAGAGAATTTGGACTTACTAACTTATATATCGTAATCTTGAGGTGTTGGGAGAAACTTTTCTGTAGTGATCTATATCTATAGTAAGATCGATCACTGAGCTTTTTATAAGGCTCGGTCTATTCCAGCTAATACGCTGTTACCGCCTTTAAAAAAAGATATAAGATATCTAAAATTGATTTATAGATTTAATTGAATTTTTTATTTTAATTTTTCTAGTACTTATTAAAAATGTTTCTTGCAAGTGGTGATCTTTTTATATGACGTGGCATATATAGATTCGTGTGTTTGAATTTTGCAAAGAATTCTTTTTGAACACGGAGATGTATTATTTAATAAAATACTATTTCTTCTTCTAAATGGATAATTTTTGGATTTAAAAATATTGATCATTGTTACGGAAAAAAAGATCCCATATATCCGTAGCCTGTAATGAAATATACATTTGAACTTTTTTGAAAATTTCGGATTGCATAGTATTTTAATTAATGGAGGTAAAAAGTTTTGTTTTGTTCGTTTTAATGTCAATCAAATTACATTCTTTTTTTTTTCATTAGAATTTTAGATATGTAAATTAAAGATGTAATTTAGGGAAAACCTCATTAAAAGCCTTTTGAAATATTCAAATCCTAAAGCAGGCTTTTAAATTTAGCATATTATAAATCAGGTCAACATACCAACCAAATTTAAGATTTCAAAATTGAGTGATTTTACTTATATATCCTCTTCCGCCTCCTCTCTGTCGTCTCTCTCCCGTTTCTCTCATCTCCTCTCCTTTGACACCTATGTGGATTGGTAATTACCAATAATGTGAATGTGAATATGAATTTGAAGTTGTAGTTAGCAATTGCTTTTATTATATTATGCAGCCACGAAGGTGATATTCAAAGAAGCAGAGAAAGCATAGAGTAGTGTGGATATGAGACCAAAGGAGTTTGAGGTATGATCCTCGTTTCTGGGATATATCTCAATTTTGTAGTTTTTTTCACCATCTTTTACAATTTTTTGTTCTGTACTATAATTGCACGTTCCATTATTGACGGTGCTCCCTAACACTGGGTGTGGATTTTCTCCATAACTATACACCACCAAATGAAGAGAGGAAAAAAAAAGAAGAACAAAGGGACTCATAAGTTTTATCGTTCTCTATTTATTTGTGTTCTACAACAATTCTAGTAGAGATTTTAGAAATTAACAAGTTAAATTTAACAATTCACACATTCTTATTGGCAACAGCAATCTATATGCAATTTTCCTTTTCTAAAAACTCAAATGGCATTGAAGTAAATTGACAAAATTTATAAATCCTAATTTGGTTTGTATGACAGAATTAATAATTTTTAAGTTTAGCAACCCGAGCTAAAAATGGAGAAATTCAACTATCTTTTAATAAAATTTTCCCTTTAATCTAAGGCCTGTCAACTCAAGCCTTTTGCTATCAACTTAAACTTTTGGCATAGTAGTTCGTGCTTCATTTCTATTAAAGCCAAAAGGTTCATCCTCAAAACATCTTAATATCTTGAAAGTTACAGCTTCCAAGGCTCTCTCAATTTCAAGCGTTATATAACATCTTAAATACAAATTTAAGATATCTAAAGATTTAATTAATTTTCTATCAATTTAAACTTTTGCCATGATGGCAAGAGCTTCACTCCTCAAGCTTGAAATATTGAAAGCCAACATGGGCTTGAATCACACCCTCATCAAATGCTTTGTTGAGGTTCGGTTCGTCAACAGACCTTTTAATGGGAATGGGAGGGATTTGGACCCATCCTAAAAGCATACATTGGTCGAACCCGATACACACCCATCCCAAACTTGTACTCGTGATCCTCCAGGCTAATTACATACACACCCCTCTCCCAAACCCAAACCCGGAAGGTGTCAAAGTACCACTACTCAAATATCAATCCATCTATCAATAGAAGTTGGTCCAAGTGATAAGCAGCTTGGTTCCGCTTAAGTAAGATCTCGGGTTTGAGCCTTGTGTATGCAAGAATTTCCCATTGGAAGACTCTTCCACCATAGTCAGGTGCGTGACGCGGATCGGATCTGGATGTAGTCGGGGCAAAGCTCCGGTGAACCGGGTGGTCAACAAAAAAAAAAAATCAATCCATCTTTATATTTCATCATAGTTGAAATTAATTAAATTTTTAATTTCGAAATCATGTACCTAATTGATGTTTCCATTTTCAAAGCTTGACGATGATACATGTTTTCTTATTATGTTGATTAAATGTTGATTAAATTAAGTAATAAAGGGCAAAGTGATTAAATGGCAAAGTGATTTATCGTATTATGATTATGATATTGAGCATATTAAAGGGCAGAATAATCTAGTTGCTGATTATTTGAGCAGATGGAAACATGTAAAAGAATGACTAGTAACGATGATTCTTCTAAAGAATCACCGGGTCTAGAACAAGCAATACTAAAGATCAATTTTCTTGAGATGAATATGAGTCTTCTAAGTAGCCAAGTAAATACCAGTATCCAGAGCTTATCAAGTTCTGTTAAAAATATATATTCACAAGTCGAAAAATTGTCAAAGAAAATGGAATCAATTGGAGGACCAATATCAAGACAAGCATCATCTGTAGCTGATGATGCAGATGCAGTACAAACATCTGAAAGCCTAGCACAACCAAGAATTGTACCATTAATAGAGATAATAAAAGCCCAACAAGCCCAAGAACATCCCAAGAATCCCCGGAAAGACCTACAACTTCAAAAACCTCCTCTTATGAGGCCTCCTTCGAAACCCCACAAAATATAAATTCTTTAAGCTCCATATTCACAAATTAAATCATTTAGCCTTATCCACTAGAACTATCGAATATGTTTCTCATTATGTTGTCAATAAAGCCATAATATATCCAAGAACCTCACCAAGCCTTGTAAAAACCTTGTATGGCTATGGATTAATTTAGACCATTTATCCTTCGCCAACTACGGAAGAAATATCAGAATTACCTAAGTCTATCCGAGATGCAGTAAAAAAATTATTTTGGAATAGTAACTCAATATATATACAGCATTTATTAGATGTTATTCGACTATTGCTGAAATAACTCCAGACAAATTTTATCCTCCAATAAATTTGATAAAATTGGAAACTACTAAGAAGCCTATCGACTATGATCCAGAAGTTAAAGAAGACATTGAAGAGGATGAAGATTTCTAGTACTGAGTATCTTCTATAAGAGCTCAAGATTATAATATAATATTTCAGGAGATGAACAGAACAATAACTTCTGAAGAAGCCCAATAGGTCTACTTCACAGGCCTAACAACACATGTGCGTACCCAGTAGGAAGAGCAAATAGATAAGTAAAGTTTTTTCTCCAATGGTATGATAAAATAAAGATGAGCAAGATGGAGAATCCTGAGAACACTAAAAAGAGAATATGCCAAGTGCTATCAGATTATGCCAACCATAAATGTAATTATCGCGAAGACCAAGAAAGGACAGATAAAGATTATGAAGAGCCTTCAGTATAGGTATGAATATCTTACAGTAATTGCCAACTAATATGGGAAGTACCTGCTGACAAAGAAGAAGACAAATAAGACAAGATAAGGTGGAGTGAAAAAAGAAAAGAAAAAGATGAAAAGCAAAAAGGAAAAGCAAAAAGAAAAAAGAGAAGAAGGCAAAAGAAAAAGAAAAAGAAAATTCCACCGATTCTACCAACAATTCCACAATAATGTAGAATAATTAGAGTTGGGAATGCCTAGCTCTATATAAAGCCATGTAAACTCTCTAAAAGACCATCGATCAAAATCTAAGCAGTTCTCTTTGTAATCTCATCATTTCTCAATAAGAAATCCTTTATTCCTATAAACAGTATTCTTAGATTTTGCACTCTCTTCAAAGACTATATCAATATCAAAGTAGCAGACATATAATGTATGTGTGACTAAACTCTCTACAAGGATCAAGGAGGTAATATTATCTTAATCCAAAAAGTAATGATCATGTAAAAGAAGGAAGTTAGTTACGCCTACAATAGGAAACGAAGGAAAGATGTGTTGAGGTGATTTGAAGGGGGAAGGTTTGAGCTTTAGTAAGGAAGCTCTATAACAGTATCTTAGTATGAAAGAGGACAGAGATCCTTCTATCTGTAAGCGGCAAGCTTCACCCAAGAGGGGGGTGAATTGGGTGATGTTATAAATTTTTCGTTTGAGATGGTGATATGTAAATATAGTGGATAGAGTAGATTAGAGAAGATTTGAACACAGAGAGTTATACTGGTTCGGCCTAACAACAATGCCTACGTCCAGTCCTCAGAGATCAAGACCTACTGAGCTTTTCACACTATCTCCAAGATTCAATGGGCTCTCAGAACGCCACAAGACAACAATCGTCCTTGAATGGACTACGAGCAGAAATATTCTCTCGACAAGAAACTTCTCTCCCCCTTACGACAAGTCTTATGTGCAGAGAAACAACCTATGACTCTTCTCACTTGCTTATGTATACAAGACTTATGAGCAGCAACGTTTTCTTCTGCTTACACCACTGTAAGTCTTATGAACAACAACGTTCTCTCCTGCTTGTATCTTATAAGGCTTATGAGTGACAGATGCTACAAGGAATTCTCTCAACTGCTTCTCTCGTAAGGAATAACTACCGTCTCAAGATCCCAATATCTTGAGATTACACAAATATAGAGTTTTGAGTTTGGATGTGGACTCTCTTACAGAGTAAATGAATAAACACTGAAGATCAAAAGTGTATACAGAGAAATCAGATGAATAACAGAGAATTGATATGAGCTTGTGAATTCTTGTGCTGTGTTGTTGAATTTTCTCCGTGAGTCTCTGTATATATATAGTTGCTCCATCTTTTGCCCGTTTGGATTCTCTTCAGTTGTGGAGCGGGACATTTGAAAATATTGGCAGACACGTGCATATTAGAATAGTTTGAGTGCGGTAGGTGCCAGCGTGTTCATAATCATCTTGTCTGCCGTTGTATCACTTTTCTCATGTGACTCAGTTCAAACGTTCATATTCCTGTATCATCCTCTTAAAACATTCAAAACAATGTTAAACAAAGATAAAGAGTAAAGATGATATGAATTATTAACAATAAATTATATTCGTAATGAACGTTGTGAAACTTATCATATTCTGTGGTCAACAGGGCATCACTCGAGCATGAAAAGCTCACTTCGAGTGATCTCCTATTTTCCTTCATTTACCTCTGTTATCGGGTTGTGCTCGCATGGAGAATCAGAGAGAAAATATCTTCACTCGCGGGTGAAGAGAGGTCTCACTCGAGCACAAAATCTCTGCTCGAGTGATCCTTGCACTTTTACCTGGGAGTGCCTTCTCGGGTCATCACTCGCATACCATTTTGACAAGAGTGAGAATTTGCACTCGCGAGTGATCTGGACCCTCACTCGAGCACACTTACCTCTGCTCGAGTGAGAAGCATATTCTCAAGGAATATGCTCTTTAAACCATCACTCGCACCATAATTCCAGAGGGATAGAATTTTCACTCGCGGGTGATATTGACCCTCACTCGAGCACACTTACCTCTGCTCGAGTGAGAAGCATATTCTCAAGGAATATGCTCTCTAAAACATCACTCGCATCAGAAATCCAGAGGGATGGAATTTTCACTCGCAGGTGATATTGGCCCTCACTCGAGCACACTTACCTCTGCTCGAGTGAGAAGCATATTCTGAAGGAATATGCTCTCTTGAACAAGCACTCGCAACTGATCCGGAGAGGGATGAAAATCTTACTCGCAAGCATGGATAGATCACTTCAAGCATGGACGGGTGTGCTCGAGCACTCTTGTATTTTTCTGAGTTTCAAGACTCTCGGCCAAGTGCTCGCACAGCCTTTCTCGAGTGAATGATGGAAGCATGCCTTAACTTGCTCTCGGCCAAGCACTCGCATCCCTTGCTCGAGTGAATATAGGAAGCACACCATTGCTTTGCTCTCGGCCAAGTGCTCGCATGCCCTGCTTGCATACGTGCTCGAGTGAGAATGACTTCTCTGCTCGAGTGCGTACTTTGTGCTCCGAGTGATCCATTGGTTACCAAGGGAGAATGCCTCTCGGGTACTCACTTCCTGGCTTTCTCTCACACCTGCTCGAGTACAAAAGTGTTTTGTGCTCGAGTGCAGATTTCATGCTCGAGCACTCAAGTGCATTTTTACAGCAGATATCAGCAAACACCAGATATGCATTTGGTTAACTTGGAATCTTTTCTTAACCTTCTAAAAACATGTTTTAATCATAATTGAATTGTTGTTATCATCAAAACTTGGGATCTAACATTCTCCCCCTTTTTGATGATGACAAAACTCCTTGTGATGAAGGTTTAAAAGAAAATGAATGAAATTGAAAAGTTTTGAAATTTCTTCAAAGTTTCCAAAATGCATATCAAGTTTAAGTTCCAAATTCAAGTTTTCCTGCAATGTTTCCTTTAGACACTTAACAGCCAAGATAAGTATAGTATGAGGTATATAACTTGAAACATTGAAATTTTGATAATGAAAAACTTAAACCATATCATTAACTTTAACAAACTTGAACAATACAGGATAACTTCAAAATAGAAAATGACATACATATCAAATCCTACCCAATACAGAAAACTACCCAAACACCCATATACACCCTACAGCCTACAGAAAGCTCAGAAAACATCACACATCCTTCTCCCCCGTTTTGTCAACATCAGGAGGGGGTTCTGGAGGTGGAACAAAAGATATCATGGCAGAGAGAGGGTCAATGGGCTGATCAGGAGGAGATGATGGTTGAGGGACAAAAGTAACATCTACATTAGACTCAGGATCAGTGAAAAGTACATGAGTCTCTGGATGAGGGGGTGAGGTCTGAGTGGTCTCTGGAGGTACTCCGGAAGATGAGGAGGGAAAGTGTGAATGCAGGAAGGTCTCCATATTAGTGATCCTCTGTGACATCTCATCTTGTGTTTTGAACATCAGTTCAAAGTTAAGATTGGCCTGATCTACCAATTTAACCACTTGTGTTTCCATCTTCTCCACAAGCTTCTCATACTCAGTCACTAACTCCTTCTTCAAGCTTGATACAGCTTGATTAATTACCTCTGTCAAATGATTGGACAATGAGGCATTGAGAAATGAAGGTGGGGGAATAGGACCTTGTGCAGATGATTGTGCCTCATCTCCTCTAGATGGAGTGGCTTCTCTCTTTGAAGTGGCTTTGGTCCGACTCACCGGAAGATTGATACCCATGTGTGTTAGTTGAGTCTTTCCAAACCTTGAGATGAGCACCCTTTCTTTCCCTTCCAGATACCAGATTTTGTTCTTCATCAAGATGAAAGAAACAAGTTGAGGGTAAGGTATGGTTGTGGATCTTGTTGAAGAAAATCGAAACCTTCGCATCTCACTAAAAATGATCTCCCCTACATTCCTCTGTTGCCCAGCAACTAATGAAGCCAGAAGATAGTAATCCTTTTGTGCAAAGTGGGTAAAGTTTCTGGATTTATTGACTATGCTCCGGGAATAAATGTAATGGAGAATTCTGTGATTATCAGGCATGTCAATAGGCTTGAAAGTGAGGGGTCCAATTGGGTCTTTTGGTCTCAAGATGTTAAAGGTATCATTGGCAGAGAATGAGGGTGGATCAGTAGGAGGTGCCACATAACCAAGCAAATCATTAATGATTTTGGCAGAAATCATAATGAACTTCCCTCTAATAGTTGTAGATACAGCTTCTTCAATCAAATCACCGGATCTAGACATGATATTATGAGTTTTCATGTTGGAATAAAATGTCTTTACAACAGTGGGGGAATATGGCATATGGATGTTTAACCAAGGAGCATAGTATTGAAGATAAGGGTATAGGTCCAAATGACAGTTCTTTTTCAGATAATCCAAATCAACATATACTACTGGACAGAAATGCCTATGTTTGAATTCATCATCATATACCTTTTGTGGTAAAGCCTTAAGTTCTGACACATTGAATCCCTCAGGAGGACTAGTGAGTTGGTCATCCACTGGTGCTTGAGAGGCAGAAGGTGCTCCAGAAGCAGATGCACTTGGGTGCTTGACTTGATGTGAACTTGAGACACCTGCCTGAGATGTGATCTTCCCAACTAACTTGTCCAATTTGGATTTTTCTATTGCATCCCTGAGTTGTTTGCTGAAGGTATCCCCAGATGAAGAGGAAGATTGGGGTTGCTCTAAATCCTTCTTCTTTCCCTTCCCTTGTACTTCTTTGGATTGAGACCGGGTGAGTATGGGTTCCTTGAAGACCACACCCTTTGCTTTCTTTTGAGGAGGTTGGTCTTTCTTGGAAACTTTAGGTTTTGGATGTGTTTTCAGGGTCCTCTTCTTGGTTTTGTGCTTAGGAGGAGGTGAAGGTGAGGGTGAGTTTTTTGGAGATGGAGGAGTAATTTCAGGGGTTCCAGAAACACTGGCAGCAGAGTGAGTGGAAGAAGGAGAATGAGACTTTTGAAGAATAGAGGGTAACTTTGTTCTTGCCATTTGACAAATAGAAGAGAAACAAGAAACTTGTTTTTGAAAGAAATAGGAAAAAAAATAGACGCAGAGATTAGGGCACAAGTGAAGAATGCAGAGAACGAGAATCACCTCTTATAGAAGATTGAGAGGTTGTAACGTCGATTTGGAGCAGAAGGACGTGATTAAATGATGAAAGAACGGTTGAAGATGAAGAGTTGTGACTCTCGAGTGAGAGAGCACTTCGAGTGAGATGAGGAAGTGCGACGTTCTGAGCTCCCCAGTAACTGATATAAGTGCCAGTGCTCGAGCATGACCCCTAGTGCTCGAGTGATGTTCATACTGTGCTCGCGAGTGTTCTAACTGTGCTCGAGTGATGTTCTGGAAAATAAAGAAACAAGTAGAACGTACCTGGATTGTTGTTTTCCTGACATATTTTCAAACTTTGTACTCAAATCCTCCAAGATCATTTGAGTAACCTTGATTTGGATAGCTCTTGCACAGAGATTCTTCTTCCTCACTCGAGCAGGCATTTCTCACCTCAAGCATGTTCATACCATGCTCGAGTGAGAATTCCTCACTCGCGAGTGAGCTCAATTCTCACTGCAGTTTATGTTATATTCCTTGTGTGTTCTTGACTCCTCTGTTAACCTCTGTTCTAACTATAAGAAAACAGAGCTTCATGAATAGTGCTGTGCTCGAGCAGAGCTTCTTGTGCTCGAGTGACACAGCTCCTCACTCGAGCAGTGTCTCCTGTGCTTCGAGTGAGAATCCTGCAAAAACACATTTTGGCCACTCCGATGCCAAAGTTAGTATGATTATCATCAAAACAAATACTTAATTAGGCATTTTAACAATAAAACTTACAACTCATTGGGATTAACCATTCCCAATTCTCTCCGAATATAGAGAAATTGCTCTTTTGCAATTGGTTTCGTGAAAATATCCGCAAGTTGAAGATGAGTTGGTATGAATTCCACTTTGACATCTTTCTTTTGAACATGATCTCGAATGAAATGATGTCGAATGTCTATATGCTTGGTTCTTGAGTGTTGTACGGGGTTCTTTGCCAAGCTTATTGTGCTAGTATTATCACAATAGATTGGAATTTCTTTTAAATAAATTCCCAAATCTTGAAGTTGTTGTTTTAACCATAGCACTTGAGAACAGCAACTTGCTACAGCTATATATTCAGCTTCAGTCGAAGATAATGAAACTGTGTTCTGCTTCTTGCTGAACCATGACACTAGAGAACCACCGAGAAATTGACATTGACCACTGGTACTCTTTCTGTCAGTTTTATATCCTCCGTGATCTGAATCTGAATATGCCATTAAGTACTCATTCCCTCTCTTTGGATACCAAAGTCCAAGCTCTGAAGTATCTCCTAGATATTTGAAGATTCTTTTTACTGTCTCTGCATGAGATACTTTAGGATTGGATTGATATCTTGCACACATTCCTACACTGAACTGAATGTCTGGCCTGCTTGCTGTAAGATAGAGTAATGAACCAATCATTCCTCTATACTTTGTGATATTGAAGCTAGGTCCCTTTACATCAGCATCCAGCAATGTTGTAGAACTCATTGGAGTATCAGCTCCATTGGCATTATCTAACCCATATTTCTTCAGCAACTCTTTCAAATATTTTGTCTGAGATATAAATATGCCATTCTTCTTTTGTTTGATCTGAAGTCCAAGAAAGAAGTTCAATTCTCCCATCATGGACATCTCAAATTCTCCCTGCATAATCTTAGAGAAATCTTGACACATAGATTCGTTAGTAGCACCAAAAATAATATCATCAACATAAATTTGAACTATTAGAATATCATTTTTGTTATGTTTGATGAATAAAGTAGTGTCAACTTTACCTCTGACAAAACCTTGATCAAGAAGAAATTTGCTTAGTCTTTCATACCAAGCCCTGGGTGCTTGTTTCAAACCATATAATGCTTTCTTAAGTTTGAAGACATAATCAGGTTTTGTTTCATCTTCAAAACCAGGAGGCTGTTCGACATAAACTTCCTCCATAATATAACCATTTAGAAAAGCACTTTTTACATCCATTTGATAAAGTTTAAAATTTTTGATGCAAGCAAAGGCTAAGAGTACTCGTATTGCTTCCAATCTTGCCACTGGAGCATACGTTTCCTCATAATCAATACCTTCTTCTTGATTATAGCCTTTTGCAACCAATCTTGCTTTATTTCTCACAATGATTGCAGATTCATCAAGTTTGTTTTTGAACACCCATTTGGTTCCTATAACCGTATGGTCTTTAGGTCGAGGAACCAAATCCCAGACTTGATTTCTTTGAAATTGATTTAGTTCTTCTTGCATAGCAATCACCCAATCATTGTCAGATAAAGCTTCTTCTATATTAGAAGGTTCAATCTCAGAAATAAAAGCAGAAAATGTTACCTCATTGAGGATTCTATTTCTGGTTTTGACACCTTCATGAATATCTCCTATAACTTGATCAATTGGATGATCCTTCATATGTCTCCACGCTTTAGGTTGATCATGATCATCAACATCTTCTAAATTTTGAAAATCATTTGTTTCAAAATCATCCTGTTTTGAAATAGATTTGTTTTTCTTGATTGAATCCATTTCTTCTTCATCATTAAGTTTTGTCTGAGATTCAATTTCATCAAACACAACATGAATAGATTCTTCAATAGTACATGTTCTTTTATTGAAAATTCTATAAGCTTTACTTCTATTAGAATATCCTAGAAAAATACCTTCATCAGACTTTGAATCAAATTTACCTAGATTTTCCTTACCATTGTTGTGAATGAAACACTTACACCCGAAGATATGAAGATGAGCAATATTTGGCTTTCTTCCTTTGTAGAGTTCATATGGTGTCTTTCCAAGAGATTTGCGAATATATGCTCTGTTTGAAATGTAGCATGCAGTACTCATTGCATCTGCCCAGAACACTTGTGACATTTCTTTTTCATTAAGTAAAGCTCTTGCCATTTCTGTAAGCACTCTATTCTTCCTTTCCACTACTCCATTTTGTTGAGGTGTTCTTGGAGCTGAGAAGTTGTGATCTATCCCCTCGTTGTTGCAGTAATCTTCAAACAATTGATTATCAAATTCTCCTCCATGATCTGTTCTAATAGAGACAATAGAAACACCTTTCTCATTTTGAACCTTTTTGGCAAACATAATAAATTCAGCAAAAGTTTCATCTTTTGAGGCAATGAATATAGTCCAAGCAAATCTAGTAAAATCATCTACAATTACTAACGTATACAAGTTTCCTCCAAAACTTTTTACTCTTGCCGGTCCTACTAAATCCATATGAAGTAATTGTAAAGGTTTTGAAGTAGAAATTTCATATTTTGTTTTAAAAGAAGATTTAGTTTGTTTGCCTTTTTGACATGCTTCACATATCATGTCATCTTTGAATTTTAGCTTGGGAAGGCCAACAACTAAATCTTTTCTGATCAATTTGTCAAGTTGATTCATATTGACATGAGCCAGACGCTTATGCCATAACCAACTTTCCTCTGATCGACTCAGAAAACAATTTTCAGAAGAACTTGAATTTAAATCAATTGTATAACAGTTACCGTCCCTTTGAGCTCGAATTTTTGCCTTGATTGTTTCTTTGTTTAAAGGTAGATCTTTCTTACTGACTATCAAGCATTCCTTTGAGTCGAAGATCACCCAGTTATCTTTGTCAGTGCTTTGGCTCACGCTTAAGAGATTGTGACATAATCCTTCAACATAATATACTCCGTTGATTTGAAATCCATCTGTCCTTCCAACCTCACCAATTCCAGTAATACGTCCGGATTGATTACCTCCAAAAGTTACCTTTCCTCCTTCTCTAGGTTCAAACATGGTGAACTTATTTTTGTCACCAGTCATGTGTCTCGAACATCCACTATCGATATACCATTTGTTCGCTCGAGATGCCTTGAGACATACCTAGAATATGATGATCAAGTTTTAGGTACCCACACTTTCTTGGGTCCTTTGTGGTTAGTATTTGGAATATGTGTCCCTTTCGGAACCCATTTATATGTTCCAACAACCTTTCCCTTTTTAAAATAACATGATGAAGTATAATGTCCTTTCCTATTGCAAAAATTGCATGACACAAAAGGATTTGATGTATGCACAGAATTCCTAAAATATTTAAGATAGTCTCTACTACTCTTTTTATTCTTATCATGCACAGCGTTATATCCAATTCCAGATTTATCAAAAGAAACTTTCTGAGAATTTAAGATAACCTTGAGAGTTTCACTTCCTTTAGTAAATTTTTCAACAATCTTTGTTAAGTCTTCTATTTTCTTATCTTTCTCTTTACACATTTTATGTGATGACATGACATTATTTTCTAATTCTTTTACTCTCTTCTTATAACTAACCATTTCTTTAGCAACTTTAATGAACTCTGTATGCAATGCATTATATTCAGATAATAATTCATTATAAGATGGTTCAGAGTCACTTACCTCAGAGTCTGATTCTTCTTCCTTAGCTACCAAGCATAGATTGGCTACTTCGTCGTTGTCATTTTCTTCGTCCGACGAACTATCACCCCAAATAGATGATATATATGCTTTCTTTTTCTGCTTCTTTTTGTCTTTGTTCCTGAAGCATTCAGATTTGATGTGTCCTGGTTTTCCGCATTCATAGCATACTATTTGGTGTTCTTTGTTTTCTTTCTTGCTTGGTCCTCCTTGATAATTCTTGAAATTCCTTTGTCCTCTTCGGTAGAATTTCTTGAACTTTCTCACGATCATTCCCATTTCATCATCACTAGGAATTTCTTCATTCTCGGAAGTTTCTTCTTCTTCTTTGATAGCTTTAAATGCAACTCCCCTTTTCTTTCTATCATCAACTTCTTCAAGTTCCTTTTTGAATCTCAACTTACCTTCATATTCAGAAAGACTACCAAAGAGAGCAGCTACGGATCTCATTGACTCTCCTTTGGCTTCTTCGATGGCTGTCACCTTTGCTTCCCATTCTTTTGTAAGAATATTAAGAATCTTTCTTACCTGGGAATTTTGATCAAACGACTTTCCAAGAGCAGATAATTGATTAACAAGATGGGTATACCTTAGTTCAAATTCTGATATACTTTCTCCAGATTTCATACGAAATAAATCATACTCTGTTATTAAAGTATTGATCCTATTTTCTTTGATTCCAGATGTACCTTCGTGAGCAATTTCAAGGGCATCCCACATATCTTTGGCAGTAGGTAGAGTACATATACGAAAATATTCTTTTTGACTAAGAGCACTCTGTATCATTAAAATGGCTTTGCTATTTAACGTTACTAACCTCTTGTCATTTTCGTCAAACTCATCTGGAGTCTTTTTGACTACTCTATCTTCGATTTTCTTCACTGGAACATAGTCACCATCTTGTATAACATTCCATAATCCATACTCGTTGGCCATCACGAACACTCTGAATTTAGCTTTCCAGAACGAAAAATGTTCTCCAGCAAAACCAGGAGGTCTAGTGATTGAAGCACCGTCTGGAAGGATATTTTCACCCATTGTTGCCATTGATAGGATCCTTCTCAAGCTGTTAGGCTCTTCGGAGAAGACGAGGCTCTGATACCAAATGTAAGCGGCAAGCTTCACCCAAGAGGGGGGTGAATTGGGTGATGTTATAAATTTTTCGTTTGAGATGGTGATATGTAAATATAGTGGATAGAGTAGATTAGAGAAGATTTGAACACAGAGAGTTATACTGGTTCGGCCTAACAACAATGCCTACGTCCAGTCCTCAGAGATCAAGACCTACTGAGCTTTTCACACTATCTCCAAGATTCAATGGGCTCTCAGAACGCCACAAGACAACAATCGTCCTTGAATGGACTACGAGCAGAAATATTCTCTCGACAAGAAACTTCTCTCCCCCTTACGACAAGTCTTATGTGCAGAGAAACAACCTATGACTCTTCTCACTTGCTTATGTATACAAGACTTATGAGCAGCAACGTTTTCTTCTGCTTACACCACTGTAAGTCTTATGAACAACAACGTTCTCTCCTGCTTGTATCTTATAAGGCTTATGAGTGACAGATGCTACAAGGAATTCTCTCAACTGCTTCTCTCGTAAGGAATAACTACCGTCTCAAGATCCCAATATCTTGAGATTACACAAATATAGAGTTTTGAGTTTGGATGTGGACTCTCTTACAGAGTAAATGAATAAACACTGAAGATCAAAAGTGTATACAGAGAAATCAGATGAATAACAGAGAATTGATATGAGCTTGTGAATTCTTGTGCTGTGTTGTTGAATTTTCTCCGTGAGTCTCTGTATATATATAGTTGCTCCATCTTTTGCCCGTTTGGATTCTCTTCAGTTGTGGAGCGGGACATTTGAAAATATTGGCAGACACGTGCATATTAGAATAGTTTGAGTGCGGTAGGTGCCAGCGTGTTCATAATCATCTTGTCTGCCGTTGTATCACTTTTCTCATGTGACTCAGTTCAAACGTTCATATTCCTGTATCATCCTCTTAAAACATTCAAAACAATGTTAAACAAAGATAAAGAGTAAAGATGATATGAATTATTAACAATAAATTATATTCGTAATGAACGTTGTGAAACTTATCATATTCTGTGGTCAACAGGGCATCACTCGAGCATGAAAAGCTCACTTCGAGTGATCTCCTATTTTCCTTCATTTACCTCTGTTATCGGGTTGTGCTCGCATGGAGAATCAGAGAGAAAATATCTTCACTCGCGGGTGAAGAGAGGTCTCACTCGAGCACAAAATCTCTGCTCGAGTGATCCTTGCACTTTTACCTGGGAGTGCCTTCTCGGGTCATCACTCGCATACCATTTTGACAAGAGTGAGAATTTGCACTCGCGAGTGATCTGGACCCTCACTCGAGCACACTTACCTCTGCTCGAGTGAGAAGCATATTCTCAAGGAATATGCTCTTTAAACCATCACTCGCACCATAATTCCAGAGGGATAGAATTTTCACTCGCGGGTGATATTGACCCTCACTCGAGCACACTTACCTCTGCTCGAGTGAGAAGCATATTCTCAAGGAATATGCTCTCTAAAACATCACTCGCATCAGAAATCCAGAGGGATGGAATTTTCACTCGCAGGTGATATTGGCCCTCACTCGAGCACACTTACCTCTGCTCGAGTGAGAAGCATATTCTGAAGGAATATGCTCTCTTGAACAAGCACTCGCAACTGATCCGGAGAGGGATGAAAATCTTACTCGCAAGCATGGATAGATCACTTCAAGCATGGACGGGTGTGCTCGAGCACTCTTGTATTTTTCTGAGTTTCAAGACTCTCGGCCAAGTGCTCGCACAGCCTTTCTCGAGTGAATGATGGAAGCATGCCTTAACTTGCTCTCGGCCAAGCACTCGCATCCCTTGCTCGAGTGAATATAGGAAGCACACCATTGCTTTGCTCTCGGCCAAGTGCTCGCATGCCCTGCTCGCATACGTGCTCGAGTGAGAATGACTTCTCTGCTCGAGTGCGTACTTTGTGCTCCGAGTGATCCATTGGTTACCAAGGGAGAATGCCTCTCGGGTACTCACTTCCTGGCTTTCTCTCACACCTGCTCGAGTACAAAAGTGTTTTGTGCTCGAGTGCAGATTTCATGCTCGAGCACTCAAGTGCATTTTTACAGCAGATATCAGCAAACACCAGATATGCATTTGGTTAACTTGGAATCTTTTCTTAACCTTCTAAAAACATGTTTTAATCATAATTGAATTGTTGTTATCATCAAAACTTGGGATCTAACACTATCACCCGGATCATTATCAGTCAACCATTAATCTACTATCTCTATAAGTTCATATAGCCAATTTGTTCATATAACTAATAGTAGAATGGTAAATTGCTATTATTCTTCCCATCTCATCTTAAACCAAACAAGAGATTATTAAAAACTCCTCATCTCCTCCTCAATCAACCAAACCAAACAATATAACCATCTACTCTTTCATTCCATCCCCTCCCCTTCCATCCCTTTCCTTCGAACCAAATATGTCTTTGATAAAGTTAATGATATTAACTCAAAAGGACTAAAAACACACTTTTTAAAGTTGAATGAATAAAATAAAACATCACCTACACTCAAAGGACTAAAATGGAACATGCTCTGAATAAACAAACCCTCACACTGCACCCTCATGCGTGCGGCCTTGCTTGCCTCTTCCCTCAGACCGCATCCTCAACCTTAACGACCGCCGCTTTCTCGTTCGCTCTCACTGTTCAATCTTAATCGCCTTGCACAAGCAGCCCCAACTCGCCCTTTCCATCGCTGACCACAACTCGCCCTTGTCATTGTGACATCGCCACTCCAGCTCCCCATCTCCGTTGTTGCCGACTCTAGCTCCTTAGCCTGAGTTCGTGAGTCGTGACCTGGTGTTTGATTTCTGAACTTGTGGTTCCAGCTTCCATGTTGTCGTTGATCTGGGCGACGGCCTACGTCTCATCGTCAACTTTGAGTATCTCAGGTTTCCTCCATCTTTTATGTATCTCGCCGTCGAGCATCACAAATTTATCCACCATATTTTCTTCCATCTCGCCATCTCATCTATTGGGTTCTTTTCGTTTTCTGAGTTTCTTTGCTGGGGCTTTGATTTTGTTTTATTTTTCTAAAAACTTGAATGTATAAACAGGAACAGTGGGAACCCGCCCGCGTTTCCCTATACCCGTTTATCACAGGCATACCATGTAAAATAAATGGGCGGGATACGGGTCAGGCCACAGGGCAGCCCCGCCCGCCGGTTGCTCAGCCATTTGACCATGCTGAACTCAAAATATGAATAGTTGTCTGTATAATTTTATTGGCACTTGAAGTCTGTTCGGTATATTTCTATAGTAATTATAGGTAGTTTTGATGTCAGTGCAGGTTAGTTTGAGTGCGTTAGCTTTCTTGTTCTCAGAGCTAGTGCAGTACAATCAGAGACATATCGACAATATTGCTGAGTTAGAACGAAGGTGATTGCTCTGATTTAGTACATTCTTTATTTTTTCCATTCAGACGGGATCAGTGAAGATATATAAAGAAATGTGATAATATTTTTTTTGGGGGGTTAATTTTCCCATATGATTCTTAATTAGAATCACTAAATTTACTTTATCTTATGGTTGTGGAAAGCAGGTCACACAGCTCCTTTGATGAGGTTATCTCTTCCCTGGTTTTATCCTTAATAAATGATCAACAAAATATTATACTTTATGTGATATTATTATAATTGTCAACATCTACTTTAATTGCAATTAATGGAGTAAGGACGGAAAAAAATTGAAGACTACGTGAAACATAAGTTTGAATTAGGCTTCTAATCATAAAGTTGATGACTTAGTGTGATTTCACAATTGACTCTATGTCAGTTGATAACCCCTCAGTTTATCCTCTGCTAATGTGTTTCATGGGTTTTTGCTTCTATTATTGGGTTAAAATTCTCAACGGCATGCATTATAGTTTTCAACGGAGCTTGTTGGATAACCTTTGTGCATATTTGTTTTTGTGTTTTCATCTCAACTCTGAGTTTTGATTGATCTGTTGTATAGCTTCGATCAGAAGAAACATGCTTATCCACTTTGAAAACCTTTTATATGTTCTTAATTACTTTTTCCAAGTTCCGATGAAATGTTAAAGGATAACCCAAGTTGTATTTGAATATATCTTTACTTATTATTATGAATGAATTTTCAGCCTAGTGTAAGTTTTTTTTAATGTATAAATAACATTCAAAATTAGTGAATGGTATGAATGATATCAAACTGCGGTTGTGAATGGAGTTATGTTTAGTTCTTAAAAACTATTTTTAGATTTAATTTGACTCTTATAATATCTTGTAATCACTATTGAAATGAAGTTGTATTATTAGCCTTCTCGCAATGAATCGGGAAGACGGGAACCATCATTTATGGTGTTACATGTATATATAATTCTTTTCCTTAATTAAAAAATAGAAGGACACTAATATGAAAAGCATTCTATAATAGTGGCTTTGTAAACCCTCAATTTTATAAATGATTACTTAATATCATTATTATTCCCACAATAAATTTAATGGTATATTTGGTTTCTAATAATAAATAAATAAAGATACTAACAGAAAATATGTTGTAAAATATTAATATATTCATAATTTATTACAATGGAATAATTACTTTACAACATAAAGTTTTCAAATACATTATTATCTCCTATAAGAAGTCTAAAAGAAAATATGTCTAAAGAAAACTAAAGAGGCTTCTTGTCTGGTTCATCTTCGTATAGGCTTGATTTCCAACTTCTGGGACATTATAACAAAATATGAGTATACTAAATGAATAAGTTTTAACTAATAATGCTCAGCTATTAATTTAATAAAAAACATTTTAAATCCCTTTAATATAATTATATGTGAGTATGCATAGAAAAGTATTAAATTTACAAGCATCCACAATACCATAATTTCATCACTTAAAAATACTAGGGCGTCCCCTAGGTGGAGCCATAGTTATTCACACAAAAATCTTACGCTATAGGATAGGTCATATAGCAACCTTCTTGGGAAAATTATAATATTTACGGATACAACAATATAGTCTTCCCTATATATTCTCATACAATTCCAAATAACTTTTAAATATAAAAAGTATTTAGATCAATCAAATAAATCACATAGAGAGTTTCAAATAGTAAAACATTTGAAATAATTTTGAAAAGTATAAATAAAAGCAGTGTGTATCATTTAGTAAGAAAACTCTTACATAATTTTATGAGTTATAACATCTCCTTCTCCTCTTTTTTCCTTCTACTTGTTTTCTTCACTTAATCCTAGTAAGCTGATGACTCCCTATTTTTAGATAATCTTGAGACATATTTTAATATATTTGGGAGTCATCTATAATAAATCAGAGGGATTTTAATCAGATTTTGATAAGATACCGATTTGAAGAGATTTTATGATAAATATCAAATTCTTAATAAAATAATGAAAAAAATAGTAATTTAATAATCTGAAAAAAAAGAGATTAAAATAAGATAAAGATATTTCAGATTTGATTATTATTACTATCATTATTATTATTATTATTATTTTAATATTTCAATTTTTCTCCCAAGATGCCTCTAGATAACGTGTGTGGGAGATATGTGATGATTCCCATTATCAATACACACACGCAGCTGAACGCAAAGATATCATATCTTGAAACAATTTGCAACGTGGGGCCTGCAGCAAACACAAGGAAATCACCAAGTTACATCTATAAAAAGGAAGGCAGAGAAGGCGGATACAGCACAGAACAGAACACTGAGGGCAGAGGCGCAAGACACAGGCGGACACAGCAGAGTTCGGACGCGAAGCAGAACCAGGCTAAGACGAGGACGAGTGGAGCGGAGATAAGGAGTAGAGATTAGGGAGCTGGGGCTTGAAGATTCAAAGAGATTTGGAGTTTTAAAATTTGGTTTCCATTAATTTTTCTTCTCTCTTTTTCTTAGTTTCTGATATGAACCGAATTATTATTTATGGTTTTGATTTGTTGATGAACATGAGTAGCTAATTTTCTCGTTCTAGGATTTTTTTAAACCTATTTATGGATTGAATTAGTTATTTACTCTCTTTTTGCATCGAATAAAATTTTGTATTGATTTTATCTTGCTCTTAATGCCTCTAAATGCCTGATCACCATTTAGTTATCTTGTTCATTTAAAATTAATCTTGAGAAAGATAATTTAAGTGTAGAATTTGGGTAAAATCATGTTAGACTTGAAGTTTAGATATATTAAACGGATGGTTTGTTAGTATCATAGAGATATAGTTACTAACCTAGTATTATCAGATTAAGATTGGTGTTTAAAGTTAGTCCTTATAAATTAATACAAGAGATTGATTAGTTTATTAGGATAAATATTTGGTTTTGACTCGAGAGAGCGTTATCAAATACTTTTGAATCTTAGACAGATACATATCTTCGTTTGATTGCTTATTGAGGGTAAATTAATTAGTTTATGAAATAAATAGGGGATAGACAATCCTAGGTTCCTCCTGTCTTGAAGTTCTTGATTTAATTAATTAATTTTTTTTGTATAAAATTTCTTTCAAAACATTCTCACTTAATCTAATTGATAACTTAATTGAGATAATTAATTCATTTTTGTCATAGTCCTCGTGGGAACGATCTTTTTATATTACTTGCGACCCGTACGCTTGCGGTAAAGCTAGACGGCTAACAAGTTTTTGGCGCCGTTGCCGGGGACTTTGGCAAAAAGCTCATTGAACTAGTCATCTTAATTGTGTGATTGATCACGTTTGAGTATTTTTCTTCTTTTCTTGATTTTTTTTATAAGTTTGATATTCCTCGGTTGTTGTTTGGATTTACAGGTACCTCTCGACATATGAGTGGCGAATTGGTAGTCCACCCTAACAACCTAGACGACTAGCATCATTCTGAAGAAAAGGAACTTAAGTTTGAATCAGAATCATCAGGACGTCACCTAATCCAAAGATCATGGCACATCCTAATGACGAGGATATGGATCGTACTTTGGATGAATATATGGAATAGGAGAGCACCACCTATCAATCTAGCATTCAATTCCCAGCTATTACTGCTAGAAATTTTGAGGTGAGGCCAATTATGCTGCAGATGCTCCAGATGATTGGTACATTCGCAGGAAATCAGAATGAAGACCCAATTGAGCATTTGACAAAATTTGTTCAAATGTGTGAAAATTTGAAACAGCAGGGAGTGTCTTCTGATGCACTGAGATTGAGACTCTTCCCTATGTCTTTAGATAAAAAGGCAACAGCTTGGCTCACGGCTCTACCTCCCAATTCTATTTCTACATGGGACACCCTAGCTTCTCTATTCAAAGCAAGATTTATTCCAAAGGGTAAACGAGCAGTGCAAAGAGCTGAGTTATTGGGGCTTTGCACAAGAACCAGGTGAACTCTTTCATGAGGCATGGGAGAGATTCAAAGAAATGTGGCGCAACTGTCCTAATCATGAGCAGCAGACTTATGTGCTATTGGAAGCTTTTTGGGTTGGATTGGATGGTCCTACAGTTTCTGTGGTCGAGAATGCTTGCAATGGTGGGATTGGCAAGAAGAAAGTGTCTGAATTATTAAAGTTATATGATGAAATTGCTTTTAGCACTCTGCAACAATCCGATAAAGCACGCTCTGGGTATAGGACTTATAAAGAGCCAAATATTTCTAATGCTTCTAGTATGTCTAAAGATATTGCTACTCAACTTGCAGCTATGGCCAGGAGGTTTGATCAACTTGAAATGAAGATAGAGAAGACATCTTCTAAGGGTATTCACGCTATCCAGGCCTCGGGCCTCTCTTGTGAAACTTGTGGAGAAGCACATTCTTATGAGGATTGCCCACATAGTATGGAGACAGTCCATTACTTGAACAACAATCAAAGATATCCTTGTGGCAATCCCTATTCTAACACCTACAACCCAGGTATGAGGGATCATCTAAATTTCTCTTGGAAGAATGGACCAAGTGAAAATCCACCTAATCATTATGCTTGCAAGCCAATGGCACCACCAGGTTTTGAGCAACAACAAAAATCTAAAGAAAGTGATTCAGAGACAAACCAGCTCTTGAGACAGATTCTTAAGAGTCAAGAAGGTTTAATAAGCAAGGTTAACCTTCATGATACCACCATCAGAAATCTTGAGATACAAGTGGGCCAAATAGCATCTCAAATGAACTCATTCAACAGAAATAGTCTCCCCAGTGACACCGTTCCTAATCCTAGAAGGGATGGTAAGGAAGATTGCAAAGCAGTAACCTTGAGAAGTGGAAAGCAACTAGCTGACATCCCTAGCCAAAGTGGAAAGAAAGAGAGTGCAAGTAATGAGGTTACTACTAGGCAAGAAGATGAAATACATGTAAATATTGATGAGGTAATTAAGGAGAAAATGGATGAAAATAAGGAGAAGACTTGCACTTCCTCTTTAAAATAAATGCCTCAACCACCATTCCCTCAGCGACTTAAGAAACATCAAGAAGAGTCGCAATTCAAGAAGTTCATTCAGATATTCAAGCAACTCCACATCAACATACCATTCGCTGAAGCTTTGGAACATATGCCTAAATATGCCAAATTTATGAAGGATATTCTAGCTAAGAAGCGACGATTCAATGAGTTTGAGATAGTTGCTATGACTAAGAGCTTCACTGATATCATTAAGCAGATGCATCCAAAATTAAAAGATCCGGGGAGCTTTTTTGTTCCTTGCCATATTGGAAACAAATTCTTGGGAAAAGGAATGTGTGACCTTGGAGCTAGCATTAACCTCATGCCTTTGTCTGTTTTCAACCAGTTGGGATTGGGTGAAGCTCGACCAACAATAGTTACGCTTCAATTTGCTGATAGAAGTCTATCTCAACCTCGTGGAATCATTGAAGATGTATTAGTGAAAGTTGACAAGTTTATCTTTCCAGCAGACTTCATTGTACTTGACTTTGAGGCAGATAAAGAATTACCTTTGCTGTTAGGGAGACCATTTCTGGCAACTGCTAGGACACTGATTGATGTAGAGAAAGAGGACTGTTTCTTTATTGACATGCTTGATCTTATGGTACAAAAAGAATATGAAAAAGGTATGACTGATGACCCACTTAAAGCTGCAATACTTGGGATTGATTCAGAAAATGTTATAATAAAGGAATGCAAAGCTATCATGGATGCATCGATTCCTTATCCTCAAGGACGAATGCAGTTTGAATCACTTGATTTAGGTTTTATTGACAGACCAAAGTTGAAACCTTCCCTAGAGGAACCACCTTCACTTGAGCTAAAAGCTTTGCCATCTCACTTGCAGTATGTCTACTTAGGAGAAAATAATACCCTTCCTGTTATCATTGCTTCTGATCTCACTGTTCAACAGGAGGAGCAACTAGTTGACATCTTGAAGGCTCATAAAAGAGCCATTGGTTGGACTATTGCTGATATCAAAGGTATTAGTCCCTCTACTTGTATGCATAAAATCCTCCTTGAAGACAAGCATAAACCTTCCATTGAGCATCAAAGGAGGTTGAATCCAATCACGAGGGAAGTTGTGAAAAAGGAAATTCTTAAATGGCTTGACGCAGGCATAGTATATCCTATCTCAGACAGCTCTTGGGTGAGCCCAGTCCAATGTGTCCCCAAAAAGGGCGGTATGACTGTAGTAGCTAACACCCACAACGAGCTAATTCCTACTCGTACCTTTACTGGTTGGAGGGTTTGCATGGATTATCGTAAGTTGAATGCAGCAACTCGAAAGGATCACTTTCCTCTTCCATTCATTGATCAGATGCTGGATAAACTTGCTGGCAAGGAGTTCTTCTGTTTTTTGGATGGATATTCTGGGTAAAATCAGATTGCTATTGCCCCTGAAGATCAAGAAAAGACCACTTTTACTTGTCCATATGGGACATTCGCTTTTAAGCGTATGCCATTTGGATTATGCAATGCACCAGCTACCTTTCAACGATGCATGATGGCCATTTTTGCTGATATGATTGAGCAAACTATGGAAGTTTTCATGGATGACTTCACAGTCTTTGGAGATTCCTATGATGAATGCTTATTTAATTTGGCCAATGTGTTGAGACGTTGTGAAGAAACCAACTTAGTGCTTAACTGGGAAAAATGTCATTTTATGGTGAAAGAAGGAATTGTGCTAGGCCATAAAGTCTCAAAGAATGGCTTAGAAGTAGATAGAGCGAAAATTACAGTGATTGAACAACTCCCTCCACCGGTGAATATTAAGGGGGTGCGAAGCTTTCTTGGCCATGCTGGTTTCTACCGTCGCTTCATTAAAAACTTCTCCAACATTACCAAGCCTCTCTGTGCTCTGCTTGAGAAAGACGTAGAATTCAAGTTTGATGAAGCCTGCCTTCAAGCATTTGAAGAACTAAAGAAGAAACTTGTGACTGCGCCTATAATGATGGCCCCAGATTGGAGTTTGCCCTTCATAGTGATGTGTGATGCTAGTGACTTTGCTGTGGGAGCAGTTCTTGGCCAAAAGAGGGATAAAGCCTTTCACCCAATCTATTATGCCAGTCGTACACTTGATGATGCCCAAGAAAACTATTCAACTACTGAGAAAGAGCTTCTTGCTGTGGTATTTGCTTTTGGAAAGTTTCGTTCTTATCTGGTAGGAGCCAAAGTCATTGTACACACAAATCATGCAGCTCTTAAATATTCGTTCAGCAAGAAAGATTCAAAGGCAAGATTGATGCGATGGGTACTTCTCTTACAGGAATTTGATCTTGATATTGTAGATAGGAAGGGTACAGAAAATCAAGTTGCTGATCATTTATCGAGGTTGAGTACTGATGCTCAACTAGAAGCTGACAAAGCCATTCATTAGACATTCCCGGATGAGCAACTATTTGCTGTGAGCTACTTTGATACTCCCTGGTATGCTAACCTTGTTAACTATTTAGTTTGCGACATTATTCCTCCTGATTTGAATTATCATCAACGAAGAAAATTCTTGCATGATGTTAAGCTATATTATTGGGAAGAACCATTCTTGTTTCATCATTGTGCTGATCAATTGATGAGAAGATGTGGACCAGAAAATGAGCAACAGGAAATATTAAAGTGTTGTCATTCTTCTGAGTATGGAGGGCACTTTGGAGGTAATAAAACTGTAGCAAAAGTCTTACAATGTGGCTTCTTCTGGCCCACCTTGTTTAAAGATTCTTATGAGTTTGCCTTGACATGTGATCGGTGCCAAAGATTGGGAAACATCTCTAAACGGAATGAGATGCCACTTAATAACATGCTTGAAGTGGAATTGTTTGACGTTTGGGGAATAGACTTCATGGGACCTTTCCCTAAATCCTTCAATAATCAATATATTCTTGTAGCTGTAGATTATGTGTCAAAATGGGTTGAAGCGGCTGCTTTTCCAACCAATGATGGTAAGGTGGTGGTCAAATTCTTGAAGAAGCATATTTTCACTCGATTTGGTGCGCCACGAGCCATTATAAGCGATGAAGGTACTCATTTTTGTAACAACCAATTCAAAACGCTCTTGAAGAAATACGGTGTTACGCACAAGGTAGCCCTATCATACCATCCTCAAACTAATGGGCAAGCTGAGATTTCTAATCGGGAGATTAAGAAGATTTTTGAAAAAACAGTGAGGGTCACAAGAAAAGATTGGTCTATAAAACTTGATGATGCATTGTGGGCCTATTGTACTGCTTACAAGACACCAATTGGTATGTCTCCTTGTCGATTGGTATTTAGGAAAGCTTGTCATCTCCCGGTGGAATTAGAACACAATGCTTATTGGGCTATCAAAAAGCTTAACTTTGATGCTACGGCTGTGGGAGAAAAGAGACTCTTACAATTGAATGAGCTGGAGGAGTTTCGATTTCATGCCTATGAAAGCTCTAAATTGTATAAAGGGAAGACTAAGAAGTGGCATGATAAGAAGATCATACTCAAGACCTTTGAACCAGGACAACAGGTGCTCTTGTATAATTCCAGGCTAAGGTTGTTTCCAGGAAAGCTAAAATCTCGTTGGTCAGGACCATTCACTGTGGTTCAAGTATTTGATCATGGTGCGGTAGAGTTAGAAGGCAAAAGTCGAGAGAAATTCAAAGTCAATGGGCAAATATTGAAGCACTATTGGGGTGGTGAAGTGGACCGTCAAACCACTACATTACCTCTAACAGTTGATTCTTGAGATGTTGCCATAGTCTGGCTGAAGACTATAAATTTAGCGTTTGTTGGGAGGCAACCCAATGATTTGATTTTCATTTACTATTTTTTCTTTTCTTTTTCTCATTATTATTCAGGCTTTAGTGTGATCGCTCCTCTCGCAGCTCCAAGTTCTAGCTCGTGTGCTCTTTTCTCTTTCAATTTTGAAACATCAGAGGAATAACTCCACATCAGAATCTGAGACCTAAACCAGGGGAGTACTAGTTTCTTTCTCCTTTATTAATTTTTGCAACATTGAGGACAATGCTTGATTTAAGTGTGGGGGAGAGAATTAGGACTCTCGTAATTTAATTAAATTTTTTTCAAAAAAAAAAATAACGAAGGGAAAAGAGGATACTTTGTCTTGATTTTGAGATTGTTGAATTTGAATAGATATAGCTTAGTTACTAGTTGCATGAAGGGAAGTTGATTACATATATTGCAATTTATATGATGATATATTGTTTAACTTGATTAAATTGGGTGAGATAGTATAGCCCTGTTGGAAGGAAATTTGAGCCTAAAACATTCGATTCTAGTGTGATATTTCACTTGTCTCAACTTATTCTTCAGAACTTGTCTTATTTCTTTTCACTGCTACCTAATACATGTGCAATTCTTTAAAAGGATAGAGGCATTCATTTTTATACCCTTGAATCCTAAACACAAGCTTCAAACACTTCATCCATTGCTACCCCTTTGAGCCCACCATTTTTTTTCTTTACATCTATCATATCTATATTAAGTTAATATGCATGTACAATCATTATTGCAGCAATTTGATCATATTATCAAATCACAAGATGTTGTATTGTTGCTATTAGTGCTTTATGTTGGAGGGTGTTTTCAAAAGAGAGAGAGAGAGAGAGAGAGAGAGAGAGAGAGAGAGAGAGAGAAAACACAACTCCAATGGCTTCTCTCGACTTCACTTAGTAACCGGGGGCACTTCATCACCAATGTTGGCACTCGCGTCAAACGGTGAAGCCAAAGAGGGCTATGAGTTGGGCTAAAAGCCTCTTGAGGCACTTGTTGGAATAACTGAGTAACTGGTGCTGCATCACCCATATGCAGGGTCGCGTCAAAAGGGAATCTACAACGAGCTCAAGATGAAAAAAAAAATTTGAAAAAAAGAAAAGAGAGAAAAAAAATAGAAAGAGAGAATACCCTTCTTAAATCTTGAAGAATAGCACACATATCACTATTACATTAAATTATCTATATAACATGATCTACATGCATATTGCTTAATATCCACCATCTACTCCACGTAGCCTATATTCCAACATTACAAGCCATAAAGCCCTCTTGATTTTTGAATGGATATGTAAATGGTGGTGGAAAATTAGAATTATTTCAAGCCTATGGTAGGGTGATTGAACAAGTGAACTGAGCGAAAAGAAACCCATATGCTAGTGAGTTGAGTGATACACTTTATACCCTTGTGTGACTATTTTACCTGAATTTAATCTTGTTAAATTTCGTATCTTAATATGAATTTCTTTATATGTGATTTACAATCCATGTTGCACACTTAGTTATGAGGTTATGTTTACTCTAGTTCTCACGGTTTCTTAGTCAATTTAATTTGTCTCTCTTCTTTCTTCAACCTATTTTCAAGATTGATTTTTTTTCTTTGCCCAGGAGTGCAAAAGATTAAGTGTGGGGTGTGATGACTCCCTATTTTTAGATAATCTTGAGACATATTTTAATATATTTGGGAGTCATCTATAATAAATCAGAGGGATTTTAATCAAATTTTGATAAGATACCGATTTGAAGGGATTTCATGATAAATATCAAATTCTTAATAAAATAATGAAAAAAATAATAATTTAATAATCTGAAAAAAAAGAGATTAAAATAAGATAAAGATATTTCAGATTTGATTATTATTATTATCATTATTATTATCATTATTATTTTAATATTTCAATTTTTCTCCCAAGATGCCTCTAGATAACGTGTGTGGGAGATATGTGATGATTCCCATTAGGGGTGTTCAAAACTGGGACCGGGACCGGGATCCACCACTCCCGGTCCCGGTCCCGGTTTTTGGCCTTGCATCCCGGTCCCGGTTTGGTCTCGGTCCCGGTAATCCCGGGCGGGACCGGGATCAAACCGGGAAATCCTGGTTTTTTTTAAAAAAAATTAAATTTAAAAAATATTATTATTTTAGTTAAATTTTCTATAATCTAGTGTTTAAAGTAATTATTTAACATCTAATAAGGCCATAATAATCACACAAATTGATCTAGAATTGAAGAATAACATTTTATTATTATTATTATGATCACCTTCATCATTTTTATTATTATTTTTATACATTATATAGTAGGATTAATATCACAATATATATAGTTTAACTCCAACTAAATATGTGATACACATTTTATCAAATGATAACTTAAATTATGAGATAAAAAATACAAAAATAAAACAATAACTTAGTTTTTAAGAAAAAAATTTAAAAAAAAATTAAAAAAACCGGGACCGGGACCGGGATCACAAGGTATGTGACCGGTCCCGGGTCCCTTAGATCCCGGTCCCGGTTTTCCCTGTCCCAGTCCCGGCCGAGACGGGAAATTTCTGGGATCAAAATTCCGGGACTAGGATCGGGACATTTTGGACACCCCTAATTCCCATTATCAATACACACACGCAGCTGAACGCAAAGATATCATATCTTGAAACAATTTGCAACGTGGGGCCCACAGCAAACACAAGGAAATCACCAAGTTACATCTATAAAAAGGAAGGCAGAGAAGGCGGATACAGCACAGAACAGAACGCTGAGACAGAACACTGAGGGCAGAGGCGCGAGACACAGGCGGACACAGCAGAGTTCGGACGCGAAGCAGAACCAGGCCAAGACGAGGACGAGTGGAGCGGAGATAAGGAGCAGAGATTAGGGAGCTGGGGCTTGAAGATTCAAAGAGATTTGGAGTTTTAAAATTTGGTTTCCATTAATTTTTCTTCTCTCTTTTTCTTAGTTTTTGATATGAACCGAATTATTATTTATGGTTTTGATTTGTTGATGAACATGAGTAGCTAATTTTCTCGTTCTAGGATTTTCTTGAACCTATTTATGGATTGAATTAGTTATTTACTCTCTTTTTGCATCGAATAAATTTTTGTATTGATTTTATCTTGCTCTTAATGCCTGATCACCATTTAGTTGTCTTGTTCATTTAAAATTAATCTTGAGAAAGATAATTTAAGTGTAGAATTTGGGTAAAATCATGTTAGACTTGAAGTTTAGATATATTAAACGGATGGTTTGTTAGTATCATAGAGATATAGTTACTAACCTAGCATTGTCAGATTAAGATTGGTGTTTAAAGTTAGTCCTTATAAATTAATACAAGAGATTGATTAGTTTATTAGGATAAATATTTGGTTTTGACTCGAGAGAGCGTTATCAAATACTTTTGAATCTTAGACAGATACATATCTTCGTTTGATTGCTTATTGAGGGTAAATTAATTAGTTTATGAAATAAATAGGGGATAGACAATCCTAGGTTCCTCCTGTCTTGAAGTTCTTGATTTAATTAATTATTTTTTTTTGTATAAAATTTCTTTCAAAACATTCTCACTTAATCTGATTGATAACTTAATTGAGATAATTAATTCATTTTTGTCATAGTCCTCGTGGGAACGATCTTTTTATATTACTTGCGACCCGTACGCTTGCGGTAAAGCTAGACGGCTAACATAAGCATCTATTAGGCACATTTATTACCTTCTCATCTTTATTTTACTTCCTACGTACCCAAGCCATATAAAACTTATCTCTTTTCTACTTGTTATCCAAGCCTTCTAGAAGCTCATCCTTTAATTTGTTTTAACTTCCCTTTCAAGCCTTCTAGATGTTGTTCAATCATCTATCATCAACGCCAATTAGCTTATTATAGAAATATACATTTGCTTGAATACAACACACATTCCTCTATATGTGGGTGTATATATATATTTGTATTTTTTCTAATTTTAGGATTTATCATTTATTATAACAAAAGAGATTTAGAGATTTATTTTTATATCATGCCCTCAAATTCCTAACAACTCACTTATTCATGACTTAGATTTATAATATTATAGTATAAAATTTTAGGATGTTACTCTCGAAATTATCCTGTTTATTGCTCATTTTCCCTTCCAAAGGAGGTATCTAAAGACATATTTCCACTTACTACAACGTGGGCTCGTTGCCCCATTGTTTCTGTGGTTAGTTTTATTTTAGGCGAGGCCCTCTCATTATTGGACAGGCTAAATCCCATCTCAATTAGCGCGCTTTTATGGGCCCAAAAGAGCCTAAATTCTTCTCCCTCCTTGGTCGTCGCTGCCGTTGCTATTCTCGTCACTGTCGGGTCGAGCCGTTCAATCATCTCCGTCTTACTCCTTCTGCCGTCAATAATCTGGATTCAGCTGGTGCAGCAGCTGAGCCAAGTTCGTTCTCCTCTCGGTTAGATACTATTTTGTTCAACTTCTGTGCTCTTCCTCGATTTTTGCCTTTTGGCTTGAGTCAGTATTTGTGTGGATACATTCAATTTCATTACCCATTCCACGTTTTCCTTCTTTCACTTTGTCTGAAGTGTAAATAAGTAAGAATACGATCACTAGAACGTCCAAGAAATTTGATATTGATTCTGTTCAGATTGACAAATTATGTTGCATCTTGATTTGCTCTTCGTTATTTTAAGACGACATTTATTTGACAGCTGTAAGTTCTCAATCACCTGCGTTCAGCACTTTCTTGCAGAGCCATTTCCCATTGTAATATAACAAATTGCTCCATTGTAAACTGAGGCCTTAGACTTTTGCGAGTATTTAGTTTGGTTTGCTATTAATCAGATCACGCTTTTTTTTTTTTTAATAAAAAGAAAATAAGTTTCCAGTGTTTGAGTTCGATTGATTTAACTTACATTTCCAATATCATTATCATGTAGTGCGAACTATTTGGCTCTCTGATTCTCTTTTCCTCTTTTCAAAACTCACAATTTCTCTCATTAATCCTTACCCAGTTAAGAGCTGAATCCGTATTTAGGTGTTTTATCAGTGTTTGCTTGCAAAGTTGCATGTAGTTTGTAGCCTTCGTGTTTATATATCGATTTAATTTGTTTTTTTCATTTTTGGGCAATTTCCTGCAGGATAAGAACCGAGTTTCAAACAATAATTGTGGGTGTTTTGCGTTATTCATTCTTTATTTTCATTCTCATATGTTATGGGTGATACTGATACATTGGAGTATCCCATATCAGAACAAACCCTTCAGTTATTGTTTGGGGCCTCGAACTCTAATGACTTGGAAGAGTCCTTAGAAAAACTCATAGAAAATTCCAAATCTGCTTCTGGACGTTCAGAGCTTGCTTCCAAAAGGGTTCTCCCAGCGGTGCTGGAGATAATTCATTCTGTGCCATGTACTTCACAGCACCATTTTCTTTCATTGTCTTTGAAGCTCCTTAGAAATCTATGTGCTGGAGAGATTGCAAATCAGAATTTGTTTATTGAGCTCAAGGGGGCTGGTATTGTCTCAAATTGTTTAAGGTCGTTGGCAAGTTCTTCAGACCTAGATCAGGGATTGGTTCGTGTGTGTTTGCAAGTTTTGGCAAATGTTTCATTGGCAGGGAAGGAACACCAGCTTGCTATTTGGGAAGAACTCTATCCTAATGGTTTTGTATCCCTAGCAAGACTCCGGAGTAGGGGGATTTGTGACCCCTTGTGTATGATCATCTATGCATGTTATGGTGGAAATCCTGAATTGGGTAGAAATCTGTATAGTGATAGTGGGTGGCCTATACTGGTAGAAATTGTGCGAACTGCTTCCTTTGGTAAGTTTTAAGATGTATTTGTTTGTATATTGTGCTAGTTTTCTCTGTCATCATTAGGTTTTGAGAGTTTCTTTAGTTTTTATCACTGATTATATTCCTTTTCTTTGATTTTCTTTATTCATTGGTTTCCAATGACCCAGTTGGTTTTGGAGAGGATTGGTTAAAGTTACTCCTTTCAAGAGTCTGCTTGGAAGAATCTCAACTGCCTCTGCTGTTCTCTAAGTTATGGTCTGGGGATGCTTCTGAGGGTGAAGTTTCTGAATTCCGAGATGATCAGTTATCTTCTGAACAAGCTTTTCTTCTAAGAATTGTGGCAGAAATCTTAAATGAAAGGATCGGTGATGTTGCTGTTATAAAGGATTTTGCATTGTTTGTCTATGAAATATTCAAGCAGTCTATTGGAGTTCTCCAACACGCCCCTAAGGCCAAGTCTGGTATACCTACCGGCTGTGCTGCCATTGACGTTCTTGGATACTCTATCAGCATATTGAGAGATATATGTGCCCAAGATGATGTCGAAAAAGGAGGTAACAAAGGTGATGCAGAGGATGTTGTGGATGAACTATTATCACACGGCTTCATTGATTTGCTTTTGTCTTTGCTTCATGATCTTGAGCCTCCAGTAATAATCAGGAAAGCAATCAAGCAATCTGAGAACCGAGACCAAGCCGAAGCATCTAGGTTGTGGAAACCCTGCGTGTATAAGGGATTTAGGAGAGACATTGTTGCTCTTGTTGGCAATTGTGTGTACAGAAGAAAGCATGCACAAGATGAGATAAGGGAGAAAAATGGAATTATGATCCTATTGCAACAGTGTGTTACTGATGAGGACAATCCATTTCTTAGAGAGTGGGGAATATGGTCAGTGAGGAATATGTTGGAGGGGAATGAAGAGAACCAAAGGGCAGTTGCAGAGTTGGAGGTTCAGGGATCTGTTGATATGCCAGAAATTTCATCACTTGGACTTAAAGTGAAAGTTGATCAGAAAACTAGACGTGCAAAGCTTGTAAATGTCCCATGAAAATTCACCTTAAATGAGATGTCTTGTGAAGAAAATGCTTCTCTCAGAAAATGAGGACTTGATTTTTGATGCACCATTTTTGTAGCAGCAAGGAGAAAACAAATTGTTAAGTGAGGTGGTAAGCGTTCTCCCCTCCCACCCCTGGAGAATACAAGTTCGAATATTGAGAAACAATTGTTAGAAGAGGTGAAAAGTCTCGGAGGGAAACCTTGATCAAATAAAAAAATGACTTCTTTTTTTCTCTTTTTTCCCCTGAGGTCATCTTTAGTTAAATAGATCTTAATTTTAGCTATTCATCTTATTTGGGTTTGTCTTTTGGTCTACATCATGACTGGTTATTGATCATGGAGGATGGATTATGAATTGATTAGAGGGCTAACAGCAGATGAATTGTACGCGATATTGAGTTATGTATATAACAATTTTTCTTGTTCAAGATATTTACCGGTACAATACATGCTGCAAGTTTTTTTTATTTGTTCAAGCTTATATCTTCGATGTATTTAAATTTATTAAGTTAAAATATCCCCAAAACAGATACCACTTTACAAAGATAAAGTATTTGGGAGGAAACGATGTTTTTATGTTGCAGGTCTAAAATTGCCAGCGTTAGAGCAAGTTAGATATCTTCACTTTGAAAATGATTCGATATGATTTGTCAGTGATAATAAAATGAATTCAAATTATAGAAAACGATGAAAAAAATAATTTTTTAATGAAAAATAAGAAACAATAGTAATTACAAATCTTAAAATATATTATAAAAATTCAAATTGAAAAAATGAGGCTCGAGTGTCATATGCAGTGTTATTGTGTCAATGGGAGAATACGGTCCGCTTTTCGCATGAACAATTATCAAATTATAAATATCGTGAAGCTTCATACATATTCACTCGGAACAGTTGATCATCTAATAAAATCAATATGTCAAAAAAAGTCTATTAAAAAGGCGACCACATTTCATAATGTTTACAGAGCAACAATTACATAGTTCTAGTTCTTACAATATTCACACGAACAAAAACCAGACATGTAGGCTCTCACTTTTTCCTCCCGGCAAGGCAAAAGAATAACCAAAATGAGTTCTAATTTTAAAAAAAAAAAAAACTGTACACCGTATCTGTATCTTCAACAAGTATGACGCACTTAAAAATTGCCAACTCTTCTATGTTGTAAATTATTTCCCAATAACTATAAAACATTCTATTCTGCAATTTACATTCATCTTATTCTAATGGCATGGAGGAAGAAATGAATGTTCATCAAATTTCATTAAATGGTAAGGTTCTCCTGAATGGCAAGGAATGACCCTGTTATTTTGCCTCCAACATCAGGGAAATTTTCATGGCCAGGGAGGGATCTAACCTTTCCCTTTCGATCAACTTCTACTGGGTATTTAAGTAGGTGCCCTCTCATCTCTGTTACTTCGGGTGCTGCAAATTGTTTCCAGTTCATTTCACCCATCGCTCTTACTCTTCTTACGCATTCGAGGCTCTCCGGTTGCAAGAAGCAGTTTTCAATTGTTGCTGTGTGTTCTGCCCAGAGCGACATCCTATATCCATGGATCTACATAGTGCGGTTTCATGAATAATGGCAGTCAGGTCTAAGTAATTGTTGCAGAAATCATAATGCACCAAACTGGTACGAAGGGAAAGCAAATTAAAACCAAAACAATGAAGTTTTTTAGGGTGGCGTCAGGTGCAAGGCAACATAATCTCCAAAAGTTGGAAAGCTATCTATAAGTTGACTGAGCATAACAAATTGAAGTTGACATACAGCTTTCCAGGTATATAGGGAAAATAGGATATTTATACACCACATGCTACCTTAATTATTCTTTTGTAATTCCATAATGGAAAAAAATATTTAGGGGCTCATCTTCCCTCCTTTTCTCACTCTAAATAGATTCCTGGCAGCACACATGAGGAAACACTGCTATTCTTGTCACGGCATATCCTTGATTGTTTTGCATCAATCAGAACTAAAGCACTAGACATTTAGTTGGTACCTTTCCCTGATACCAGAAAGTTAGAGACTAAATGAAGAATTGTTTAATAGGTCCATGGATATTTTATTGCATGATATCTCTAGACAAAGTAACCTTTCTACTCTTGGGGTATAGAGGAATCATAAGATAACCCCAAGATCTCAGATTTGTGGCTTCATTATCATGAAGAATTTGTCTAGAGACATCAAGCAATAAAATACATATAATGTAAAAATGTATCTACAGATAGTTCAGAATACAACCACGGTAGTGCCACATACAACCCCAATCTACTTCTCATGGTAGTGAGCTATCCTGCTATATAACAAATGGTTTTATTATGCATCCTGCTACTACTTGATGTCTCTCCCTATTAAGTGACACCTTCGAGAATTTCCTTAAGACTACGAGATATTTAGTGATGATCAACATTTTTGCTAGAATACCTTGGGCGAAGATTGAATTTGGTTAAATGAAAAATGGCTCGTTATGAAAATGATTTGCCAATAAAATATACCTGTCCACGTGGATAAGAATGTCTTCCTGCCCAGGTATAATGAGGTTGGTAAGCTCCCATTGCAATCTCACTGTCCCTTGTTCCTTCCATAGAGCGTTGGTTGATGTTTGCAGATCCCAATATAACATACTCATCATCAACTATCATGCCTTTTGAATGAACGTAAATCATGAAGCGTCGGCTACTTTGAGTTAGTGCCTGGGAATTAACACCAATATAGAACAAATTTAGGAGTGCATTTGCTAAAGAGTATAACAATATGCCATATAAAAACTTGATGAAGTAGCTTTGGTTATACTCAGGTCATTAGTCAGGAAATAAGAAGCAAAAGGAACATGGGTAGATGACAGTGACTGATGGCTGACAGGTATATAGCTGGTTAGAGTTAGTTAAAGGCGTTGGGCAAAATGGTATTTTGGTTTTTTTACATGGGTAAGATATAACATTAGTTCCTTGACATTGATTTGCAACTTTGGGGACTTGATCGGTATTAATTTTCTTATAAGGTACTTGCAATTTTCAAAGGGTCTTATCTATAGTTTCTCCTGTCACTATTGGTCAAAATAGTGGAGGTTTCACGGAGGGGTATTATTGCACCCTTTTAGTACATAGAAGCGACATTGTGCCACCCTTGACTTAAATTTGTGGTGCGAAAAAAGTACTAGGAATGTGGAACGGTGGACACTGGGCAGAACTGAAAAAATACTCATACCTGTGGACTATTTGCTGGAGGAGGATCTCCAGGCATTGCATTATTACCATATGTATCATTGACCTCCCGATTGCCAAGACAGAAAAAGTTCAAGTAGTCTTCTGGTGAGAATGCCTCTTCCAGCCCAGCCTCAACCAAAGCCTTGTAAATTGTCTCATACATCATTTGCATTGTTTTATACTGCAAAAATAAAAAATAGTAACTCCAGATTATTAGATGCAATCAACCAATAACCAACTACTAACAGATCCAATAACATTATCTTCTTAATAATTAACAGAAAAAGTAGTTCCTTTATTTACTTCGAATTTTGAAGGCTACAAGTTTCGTAAGGCTATGCCAGCTAAATTCTTATAGCATCCAAAGTGCAGTGTTAAAAATCCAGGTGCCAGGTTTGATAAACCATGAAAAATCACTAAGGTGACAATTTCATACAGAGTAGTTGTTATGCATGAATGTAGACCAAAAAAAAAAAAAAAACCAACTGGCCAATATAAGGAGGGGATGGAAATCATGCAGAGCAGTAAACTGCAAGAGGAGATCTAGCAAACCATTAGCTAACAAAAATCATGGCGTTGGTAATGTTTGAAATTGATAGTTACAGGCCCCTCTGAACTTAAAGGTAAAAAATCAGGTTTAGATCTCCTTTTAACTTCTCTTTTGCATCTTAAATTTGACTTGCCCTATACAAGTCAAACATTGTATAGATGAACATATACAACTGTGCTTATGCACCTAGAAGAAGTTTCATCAATGTTGTCATAGAACAGTGAAAAAAAATGATTAAATGGAAACCAAGAAAACAGAGTTTATGCCATTCACTGAAGATTGATATCCAATTAAAAAGGTTTATTCTGGAAGGCCTAGAGGGTTGTGGGTGGATGCCATGGTGGTTGTCTTGGATATTTTGGGCAAGAACAGGAAAGAGGACATGCGCAGCATGTAGGATGGTCGGGTTTGGTGTCACAGTTACAGGAAGCTTTAAGGACAAAGAAAGTAAGTGAGGGTGTTTAGAATTCTGGTAAGACGATAAGGAGATTCCTAACGTGTCAAATAGCTAGAGTTTTCTAATTTTCTTCATATTCTCTATTTTGAAAGTGCTACTCTGTTTTTCTAGCAGAATTGCACCTTTTGTTCATATTTCTCAATTACAAAGCACATTTCTCACTACTAAACAGTGAGGTAGGAAACATACTCCAAGCATTTTCTAGTATTTCTTCCTTCAAGCTGTTCCTAATGTCAAGCCATAAAGCAACAGCCTAATCATGTGCACAATCAATCAAATCCCTGCCAAGGACAATTTGTGGCTTTGATATTGTTAATGGAAGCATACCTGCCAAAATAGAATCCTTTGCGTGGCAGCCCCAGTTGGAACACCCTCAGGCCACATTGGAATAACAATATACACGGCAAATCGCTCATTGGCCCTGATCTTGTCAGCAATCTTGAGGGCAATTTCCATTGGAATCAAATTATTAGCACCTGCAATAACAAGAAATGCATGATGATTTCACATGTCAAAGAGATCCATAACATAAATTTGTGGATAATCTCATTGACTTCATTCATGCAGCATTTTTATTCCATAGGAGAAAGGGAACATATATAGACATGTTAGAAATCCAGTATTTCTTTTGAATTGCAACAGAAATCAGAGGAAAACATATAGAACCAAGAAATCTTCCTTGTACTTACTAGTCATTGTTTAGAAAATGATAGAAGTTTGTAATTTGAATGTTTATAGAATTGGGAATTAGGGTAGAAAAGAAGAGAATCAGAAGAGAAAGAGGATTGAAGAAGAAGAAGTAGAAGAGATTAGAGAGAAAAGAACAGAGAGAGAAAGGGAACGATTATACTCCTATTATTCACATTGCAAAAAGCCTGATTACAATAGGTAGGAGCCTCTATTTATATTTATAGGCTACATTGACTTAATGACCAAGCTAAATCTAAAACTAACTAACTAACCCTTCTAATTTCCTAACTAACTGACTTTGCAACAGCAATTAGCCTAACGGCTATATTTTCAAATTATTATTATGTTTACATATCAATACCCCCGTCTCCAAACATCCTTGCCCTCAAGGATGCTAAACAACAAAATGCTAAACTGAAATCATCTAAAATTCTGCTAAACAGTGCAGACAGCCTTGTAATTTGTAGTCTTGAAACTGGTATCTATTTCCTTCACGTTGACCTTTACAGCAGCTGCACACCCCCCCTTCGCTTTTCTACTTAGGGAGCAAAACCTTCCAAAGAGCATTACAATCAACTTTCCCCTGAACCAAACTATTAGCAGTTTGTGTGTACGAGAGAATAAAAGAATTAAGACCCATATTTGCAGCCCGTGAGGAAAGATATACTCAGACTGTGCAAGACCCAATTGTAAAGTTATTGGGCTCATGTATGCACTGTCAACTTGAAAGCCCAAGTGCTCATCTGAAATTAAAAAACCTAGGGAATCTGCAAAATATTTCTGACAGGGAAAGAAAACGCTATCCAGCTGTGACCCACCACTATACTTCTGCAGATTAAACAGAGTGGTATCCAGCTGTGAATTTGACTCTTCCAACTCAACTTTATTCAGCCACATAACCTTCTGAACATCCCACAAACCTGGGTCCATGCTTCTAGAAACATGCGCATAGGTGTTTTCATTACTTTGCAAAGACCATTGATTAAATGACTGGAACGGAACTGGAAATAAAGAAGTCGAACTCTGAGGCAGCAAGAGAAGAACTATCATCGGCGTCGAGAGCGAAGGGATGTTGTGTGACACAACCAGAGAACTTCCAAGAGTGCCCGAAACACACATAGATTCAGAATGGGCAGTGCCTTCAGTTGCGTGAATAGAGATGCAGGGACATTCTGTTTCTATATCATCCTCTACTTCTTGTTCTTGAATTATCGGTTCCAGGTCTTCATCATCACCTTCAAGAAGAACCAGGTGCAGTTGCACCTTTTGTCGCGGCGCACACTTGTGATCATGAGAGAACTGTTCATGACAGAAGAAGCACAAGTTTTTCTCACGATACTCTACTTCTTCCTCTGTCGTGAACGCTTTTACTGGCCGAACAATGATTCTCTGCTGAAAAGTCGATTCTTTTGTCGTCTCGCCTACATCTCGCATGGTTCGGAGTTTGAGTTTTCCGTTGTCATTTGTTTCTTGAACAACCAAAGGTTCTTGTTCCTCTGGTTTTTGTTTGACAGAAGTTGCTTCTGTCTCGGACTTGATGAACAGAGGCGTCTGGTTCTGGCTTTGATCTTCCAAAGCCTTCCTTGCTTTCTCGGCCTTCCTATTGACCCCAATCTCCTGGGTACGTGCTAATAGGCGTGCTTCTTGCAAGTTTCTTGGATTAAACAGCCGCACCGAGACAGCGATTTCCTCCTATTGACCCCACGTAAGCCTTGACCAGGTATGCCTCAGTCAAGTCCAACTTCGCTGTGAACTGATCGAACTTGGTGTTGAATTCAGCCACCGTCCCAGTTTGCCTTAAATGCGCGAAATCAAAAATCGCTTGCAGTCTCTCTTCCATGAGTCTTGAAATTTCTTGGGATCTTGTTTCTACCATTCAGCAGTGAGTGACGAGCCAATAATCCCAGGCCAAGAAACGAATGCTCTGATACCACTGATAGAAGTTTGTAATTTGAATGTTTATAGAATTGGGAATTAGGGTAGAAAAGAAGAGAATCATAAGAGAAAGAGGATTGAAGAAGAAGAAGTAGAAGAGATTAGAGAGAAAAGAACAGAGAGAGAAAGGGAACGATTATACTCCTATTATTCACATTGCAAAAAGCCTGATTACAATAGGTAGGAGCCTCTATTTATAGGCTACATTGACTTAATGACCAAGCTAAGTCTAAAACTAACTAACTAACCCTTCTAATTTCCTAACTAACTGACTTTGCAACAGCAATTAGCCTAACGGCTATATTTTTTTTTTTTTATAGTAACCTAACGGCTATATTTTCAAAATTATTATTATTTTTTTCGTTCTTTCGAAGCCCCCGGTATCCGGCGCCTTTTCCTGAGTTCCTGGCCTTCTACTGGACCAAGTAACTCGGGGCAACCGACTAATCCGGAGCGAGGGATATTTGTAGGCACACCCCTGTAAGGTGCTTTGCACCAAGGATGGGTTCCCCCTCCCAACAAGTGCTTCTCCCAGGTTCGAACTCACGTCCGCCTGGGGGAATGACAGCTGCCTAACCGCTGCACCCCGGCAATTATGTTTACATATCAGAAAACTAGGCACAAATATTTTATTCCTCATTTTTCCAATGTTTACCTTAGGGAAAAAAGGGAATTAAAGTGGTTAATGATAAAATTACATCTACTATTTAATTATTTGAATAACACAATCATCAAAGATTTATATTATAAAATTATAACCATTTTTTAAAGATAAAAATTATCACAAGATTTTAACATAATTATTAAACATTTTTCATTTTGTTTATATTCCATCTCATTATCATTATCAAATCCGTTACTTAAGTATTATTTTGATATATAGATCTAAATAAAAATAGAATAATGTCACTTGAAGTGGTTCAATCACAGTTTGACTATGACTCAACCACTGAACATTGATCCGGTATTTTAATCAGTTCAATGACCAATCTGACTATAAAAATATTGCTTCTAGGGACTATAATCTCCCTAATGAATACTCAATTCCAAACAGCGCCCCCCCCCCCCCCCCCCCAAAAAAAACCCAATATTTATCTCTACCAGCCTAATCAATCTTCTTCTAGAAGTTTACTTGTTAGCCTCCACATGTCCGCACCAATCAACATATTTCCTTGGCGGCTATACAACCAACTCCTGCCCAATGCCCAGTTAACCACCTGATGTAGGACAAGTTAGAGGAAAGAAGAAAGGGAGGGAGGGAGGAATAGAGAGAAATTGAGGGAGAAGCAAACATCAAATAATGACACTACCATTGCAATAGGCAAAATAGTCTAGCAATTGAGGAAACTCTGGCTATTTAAGGAAAGGGACAATAATTAAAAATAATAGTAGTAATAATCTATATTAATCCAATATAAGATGAGAGATAATATGGAATAGGATAAATCCTGATCCAAACTAAGCAAATTTCAATCAAAATATCCTAACTATAATCCTACATAACATTATTGTTCACAAAAATGACATTCTAGATATTCCTCTTCCATTCTCCATCATTCTCCCCAGCTTAAAAGAACTCTCCCATGGACTCTTGGAGAGTAAAACTGATGATATAACTCCAACAAGACAAAATGTAAGTAGGACCTCCTCCAAGCAGCATCTAGATCAGAATATCCTTTCCAACAAATGAGGTGGTGATGGAGGGGAAAAGCAGGTGAGAAAACATTCCGAACTACTCCCAGTTTCTTCAATTCCTTCAACTGGAGGAAAATACTAGGGAGAAACTGAAGCATGATGAATTTGCATACCTGTTTTGTTTCTGCTTTCCAACCTTCTCCCAATCATAAATCTCCAAGGCCTTTGACTCCGGAATTTTTAGCATCAGCTTGAAATCCTCATTCCCTTCAGGATTCAAGTTCTGGTAGTTGAGGAAACCCTGAGGCTACCCTAGGTGCAACTATTTGAAATAATAATCTAAATTAATCCTAGATAAGATAATATTAGATAATAAACTAAATCCTGAGGCCACCCTAGGTGCAACTATTTGAAATAATAATCTAAACTAATCCTAGATAAGATAATATCAGATAATAGACTAGATCCTATAATTCCTAATCTTAACTAATCTTAAAAGATAATTTAAATATCACAATTAAAATCTTCCTTTTAAAAATAACTTGTTATATTATATATTTTCCTTTTCCATTCTCCCTCACCGCTCCATATCTTATACTTAAAGGTTTTAACAAGATACACTTCAGGCAGGCAGGCAATGAATGGGAAAATAAAATTAAAAAAAAAAAAAAACAAAGGATCTTGTGAGATCTAAATTTAACTTTGGAAGCTGTTAGTGCATACTATGTCTCACTACGGGTAAAATGAATTTCAATGGTAAAATAAGTATCTTGTTCTCCTTTTTGCTTGTAGCTGGTAGGGTACTATATTCAAGCAGGGGCGATTTCGATTGGATTCTGGATCTGTATATCCTGCAGAAGCTTATATATAATATTCATTTGTAGTTTCCAACAATTTTCAGTATATTATTGGATGATCAGGTGAAAATTTGTAAGGTAACTGCAACACTCGTGCAAAAGTCACATACCAAGGTCTTTATGTTGACTCCAATTGTATGAAGACCCAAGGAAATATTGATTCTCTATATATATGTAGTGCTGCGCAGCACGGATGGCCTTCACATACGCTGTATGTATGCTCATGTCGATCAACATATTTTTCCCACAAACTAAGTTCTGAGAAAACAAAGTAAAGTTGAACCTTCACAAGGTCACCCAGAAGGTGTTTCAAATCTGATGGATTGATTGATGGTTCTAAGCGTTTAAAACAGAGCCTTAACTCACCTTGCTTGTTGCATCTTTTGGATCCTTTGGAAACCCCTTTACAGAATTTGAATCAATTGATCTAAATATCTGGTATTCATAATGAAGCAAAAAGTACAGATTGATCATTTCTAGAAGTAATTATATTGAGCAACTAATTGCTCATGGAAAAACTAAACATCTATTTGATGTCGGTGAAAGACAAACTACCTGAACATGCCAACCTTCAGGGTCATTATCATTAGCACTAAGAGCATCAGACAAGCCAATAATGTCCGGGATTCTTTCCAGCCTAAGCAAAGCATCATCGTATGAACTTCTCAACTTTTTTATCCCATGAGGTTTTGAAGCTTTTAACCAGCGCTCCTCAAAGTTGGTCAGAACATCATATGCTGCTGGACCATCAATTCTAGAATGCAAGTCATGCCATGGCTCCCGTGGACAACCACCAACATTACCCTGTCACATGACAACCCTTGTAAGAGGAATAAATTGGTCTGCTTAATTCAAACATTATTATTTTAGAAACATATCTCATTGGCTTCAAGCTACAGATCCCACTGTGATTGAGATTTGTTGGAATATTGCGTGAAACAACAAAGTGATTAACACATCAGATTCTATCATTATTTCCTTCCTTAGAGAGTGTTGCTAGTCTTCTCCTTGTGTAGCACAATATATTAGTAAATCCTCCATATTCAAGTTAATAAGAAGAATCAGAGAACTCAACTCCAACACCCCCCCCCCCCCCAAAAACACACAAAAAGGAGGGAAATTCTTGATTGTCTGTCAAAAATTTATGCTTTGCAGGGGGGAAAAATAACATGCATGTTATGGTATTAGTTGAAATTATAGAAAAACAGAGGAAAGGAAGAGAAGGAGAGAAGAACAGAAAGGCTGAGAGAACAGGGGAGAATTAAGAATAGAGAAAGAAGAGAATATCGGTGTAATTCCTTTAGGAACAATCGGACTTCAAAACTGATACAATGGGTCTTGTTCATGCTATTTATAACATGACAATCGACCTTCCCAACGGCTAGTAGCTAACTTAGGCACTTATTCACTAATCACCATTTAATTATGGCTTTTTGCACCCAAGTCCTTACTTACACTAATCTAATCTATTCACTCAAGTCCCTACTAACAATTCTCACATATTCCATAACATTGCCCCCCCCCCCCCTCAAAACAACCCTTGTCCTCAAGGGTTTGGCAGTGGAAAATCAGGGAATTGATGCTTGAGATTAAACAAAGAGATCCAAGTGGCCTCTTCCTCGGGATATCCCTGCCACTGCACCAATACCTCAGTAATTATTCGTTTCTTCTTCCTACCAACCCTTTGAGACAAAACCTTTTCTGGATAAAGTGAGGGAGGAACAGCAGGCCAATCAACCGGAGGATGCCGCTGCTTAACACTCGGATCTGGGCACAATTTCAACATAGACACATGAAAAGTGCCATGAATTCTGGTCTCAGATGGCAACTCAAGCTTGTAAGCAACTGGACCTATTTTCTCCAAGACTTTATAGGGACCATAGAACCTAGGAGCCAACTTCTGGTTGCTTCTAGTTGCTGCAGAAACCTGCCTATAAGGCTGAAGCTTTAGGAACACCCATTGTCCCACTTCAAAGTTTCTATCAGTCCTCTTGAGATCAACTCTTTGTTTCATAGTGTTAGCTGACCTGTGCAGATGGTATTTCAGCACTGCAATCATTTTCTCCCTTGCTTGAAAAGTCCTGTCTACCACTTCAACTATAGCAGACCTAGGTACATAAGGGATATAAACTGAAGGCTTTTGCCCATACAACAACTCATGAGGAGTAGCTTTGGTTGAAGTGTGAAAGTTGGTGTTATACCACCACTCAGCCAAAGACAACCACTGACACCACTCCTTAGGTGTTTCCCAACACATGCAGCGCAAGTAAGATTCTACACACCTATTAAGTACTTCAGTTTGGCCATCACTTTGAGGATGGTAAGCGGAGGACAGATTTTGCTGCACCTTTAAAACCTTGAGAAACTCTTTCCAAAAATTACTAAGAAACAAAGGGTCCCTATTACTTATAATTTCCATGGGAGCACCATGCAATTTATAAATTTGATCTAAAAAAACTTGGGCGAGAGTAGCAGCTAAATAAGGATGTGCAAGAGGGATAAAATGAGCATATTTAGTCATCCTATCCACAATGACCCAAATAACCTCCTTACCCCCAGATTTAGGCAATCCTTCGATAAAGTCCATTGAGATACTTTCCCATACCTTATTCGGGATTGGCAGAGGATTTAAAAGCCCAGGTGAAGCGACTGTTTCATACTTACACCTAGCACATGTGTCACATCCTTTAACAAAATCCTCAACATCCTTATGAAGATGCTTCCACCAAAACATTCCTTTAACCTTGTAGTAAGTACCTTGGATACCTGAGTGGCCCCCTTGTGGGCTGGCATGCAACCATTCCAACAACTTCTGTTTCAAATCAGGGTCATGCCCAACCACCAATCTATTATTCTTTTGCAAATAGGTTCCATCCCAAGAATATTTATGATAAACTCCACCTTGTTACTTTACTTCAGCTAAGACAGCAGCAACCTCACCATCTGATTCCCAACTTCTTTTTATTTCATCTATCAATTGGGGAGAAACAGTATCTAAAGAGACCTGCAATAGTTGTGGACCATGTAACCTTGATAAAGCATCAGCCACAGTGTTATCATTTCCTTTCTTATATTGGATCTCGTAATCATACCCCATAAGCTTAGCTATCCAATACATCTGAAATGGGGTTTTCAATTTCTGCCCCAATAAATACTTAAGGCTCTGCTGATCAGTCCTAATTACAAATTTATTACGCTCCAAATATTGATGCCAATACTCAATTGCTTGTACCACAGCAAGCAACTCTTTCTCATAAATGGAAAGATTTAAGTGTTTGGGAGCAAGGGCCTTACAAAAGTATGCGAGTGGCTGACCTTGTTGCATCAAGACAGCCCCAATTCCAACACCACAAGCATCTGTCTCTACCACAAATTCTTTTGTAAAATCTGGTAATGCCAACACAGGAGCTGACATCAATGCTTCCTTTAGGTTAGAAAAAGCCTCACTTGCAGCACTTGACCATTTAAAGGCATCCTTTCTCAATAAAAGGGTAAGGGGCTTGGCTAGGGATCCATATCCCTGAATAAATCGCCTGTAATATCCAGCCAATCCAAGGAAAGCCCTCAACTGTTTCGCTGTTTTAGGTTCTGGCCAGCTTGCAACCGCTGCAATTTTCTGAGAATCTGTAGCTACTCTGCCTTCACTAATGATATGACCTAGATATTCAACCTTCCTAGCCGCAAAGGTGCACTTACTTCTTTTAACAAAGTAATGATTTTTCTGCAAAATTCCTAAAACTTCCTCTAGATGCTTAGCATGCTCAGAAATAGAAGGACTATAAACCAATATATCATCAAAGAAAACAAGCACAAATTTCCTCAATAACGGCTTAAAGATATCATTCATAGCCCCTTGAAAAGTAGCTGGTGCATTTGTCAAGCCGAAAGGCATCACCAACCACTCAAAATGGCCTAAATGTGTCTTGAAGGCTGTCTTATAACAATCTTTAGGCTCCATTCTGATTTGGTGGTACCTAGCTCTCAGATCCAATTTAATGAACCATTTAGCATCATGTAATTCATCCAATAGATCTTCTACCAACGGAATAGGGTACTGATTCTTGACCGTCTTTTTATTTAACTCATGAAAATCTATACACATACGCCACGTCCCATCCTTCTTTTTTACCAACACAATAGGTGCTGAAAAGGGAGAGGAGCTTTCTTGAATAACCCCAGATTGCAGCAACTCAGAAACCTGCTTTTCAATAATATCCTTCTGGGCAGCTGAATAACGATATGGCTTAAGACTAATGGGATTTGTACCTTCATGGAGAACTATAGGGTGGTTATGTCCAGGTCTTAGCGGAGGAAGTCCTTTTGCCCTGTTTGGTATGGTGGAATTGAAGGCATGGAATTGGAATTGGAATTGGAATTCAATTCCATGAGTTGTGCATGTTTGGTACAAAGAAATGCTCATGGAATTTAATTCCACATGGAAGCCAAATGGGGTCAATTCCATCAAACTCAATTCCACCCAAATAGCTAAGATTTGCAATTCCATGTCTTCAATTCCAACCTTGCCCTTTCTGTGATAAGACCCAGGTTCAGGAACCCGGACCGGACTGGCCTGTCCGGCCCGGAAACCGGCGAACCGGCCGGTGAACCGGTTCGGTCTGGGTTCCAATTTTTAGAAAAAAATTTTATATTTTTCTTTTAGAATTTCATATTATAAGCTTAAAATTTTCAAATGAGAGGGATTTTTTATTTTTTAATTATAAAGGCTTTTTGGTCTTTTCACATATAAATTAGGACTCATTTCCATGACATATCAAACATTTGAAAAAAATGAAATGGTGCAGGTTTTCGGGAGGAGAAAGTTCTGGGCTTCTCTGAATGATGTTTTTTTGGAAAAAAAAAAATTTGAAGGACATTTTGGTCTTTTCACCTAAAAATCATATCTCATTTCCATGACATACCAAACATACTTTTATACCTCATTTCCATTTCCATATCCATATCCATTTCCATTTCCATCAAGATTAATTCCATCGTACCAAACGGGCCCTTTAGGTTCCTCAAATATCTTAGCAAACCTGTACAAAGTACTTTGAATTTCCGCTGGCATCCCTTTTCCTAAACCACTTGAGCCCTCTCCCACAGGTGGCTCAGTAATGGTGCAACAGTCCGGTGCTGGTTGCACAGGTTGCAGCAACTGAACCAGAAAAATCTGTTGACTAAAGGGCTTAACAAACCCCATTTTAAGGGCTGGAACCACCTTACAAGCCGTTGTGGGCTTGGCTTGCAACTTACACAATTGACCCTTATACCAAAATTGCATTGAGAGATGCTCATAATCCCAAAAAGCGCTCTTAATGGATTTCAACCAAGTGAGCCCCAACACCATATCAAAAGTATGCAGCTTTATAATTCGAAAATCACCCTGGAATTCCATGCCCTGCATCTTCCACCTGAACCCATGCCATACTCCATATACCTGTAACCTCCGACCTCCTGCTACTTGAACCCATGAAGGAGGGGATTCTGTTTCACGCCAACCCATCTTCACAGCCAGATCATAATCAAGGAAAACATGCGTGCTACCATTGTCAATGAGAACCTGGATAGGCCTTTTACCCACGCTTCCCTGGATTCTCATTAAGTCAGCAGTGTCAAGTCCATTAATGGCATGCAGGGAAATTAAGGGAGCATGGTCATCGTCAGACTCACTATCTTGTTCCACAAAGTCAGCATTCTCAGAACCTTCTACCAATTCAAGGTAGTGTAGTTGCAGTTTTTGGCGTTGGGGACAGCGATGGTCTCTAGAAAACTTCTCATGACAGTAGAAACAGAGATTTTTGGCACGATGCTCTACTTCATCTTCAGCAGAGAGAACTTTCGCGGTCTTCCATGATTTCGGCCCTGTTTTATTGCTGGAATTTGCGTTTTTGGCCGACCAAGTAGAGGTTGATTCTTTCTGGTGGGGCCCATTCTTGTTATAATAAGCCTTAGTGTTAGTATGCGTTGGCACCAAAGAAAGACCCGATGATGACACCTCTTTCACACCTGTCCCCTGACGACCAGCTTTATCACCCACCGTTTTCGATTCTCGCCTATTAACAGCGATTTCTTGAACACAAGCCAATCGTCGCGCCTCTCTCAGCGTTCGGGGGTTGAACAGCAACACCGATTCCACTATTTCTTCTCGCAGGGCCCCCACATAGATGTCGACAAGATATTCCTCGTTGAGTTCCAGTTTCGCTGAAAGTGCATCGAACTTCATATTGAATTCTGCCAGCGAACCCGTCTGCCGCAATCGAGTCAAATCACTCATGGGTTTGTCAACCGGAAGACCGAACGTGTCCTGTAGTAAGATGACATACTCTTCCCACGTCGGTGGTCGTCGCCACCGTTCTCTGCCGCTACATGCCAGGCGAAGCTGGGATCATCAAGATTCATCGAAGCCATGGTGACCTTCGAATTGGCAGGAGTTTCGTCCAACTCAAAGAATCTTTCACATTTCAAGATCCAGGTATCTATATCCTGACCTTGGTATCTTGGGAAATCCATCTTTGTGAATTGGGTTGGTCGGTGGTGTCTGCCCCCATTACCGTGATCACCATGTCTATGATGAGGATCACCGTAGTTTCGTTGGGCAGCCATCACCAACGTTCTCAACTCGTTTCGGACGCCCAAGACTTCATCTTGAAATCCCAAGACTGTGTCTTGGAGTTCATCTACCATATTCAATTTCTGTAATTGCCCCTCGATGGCCGCAATTCTTTCTTCCATATTCTTGCTGGCTCTTGAACGAGTCTGTACCATACACCAGACGCGGCAGTTGAAGAGCCGAGGAAAGCGAGCTCTAATACCACTGTTATGGTATTAGTTGAAATTATAGAAAAACAGAGGAAAGGAAGAGAAGGAGAGAAGAACAGAAAGGCTGAGAGAACAGGGGAGAATTAAGAATAGAGAAAGAAGAGAATATCGGTGTAATTCCTTTAGGAACAATCAGACTTCAAAACTGATACAATGGGTCTTGTTCATGCTATTTATAACATGACAACCGACCTTCCCAACGGCTAGTAGCTAACTTAGGCACTTATTCACTAATCACCATTTAATTATGGCTTTTTGCACCCAAGTCCTTACTTACACTAATCTAATCTATTCACTCAAGTCCCTACTAACAATTCTCACATATTCCATAACATTGCACGTATGATTAATGTCATACATTTACCAAAAAAGAATCTATAGGTTTTGAAGACATCACTGACAGGGATAATTTCAAACAATTATAATAAAAAATTGCAGTTCAAAGCATTTTGCACTTTAAAACCACACGATAAATGGAAACAATCTCATAGGCCCTCCCTGATCATAAAAAAAGGAAAGAAATTTTTACTATGACGCTTTGACTTCTTAAGGAACTAGTGTTTGCAACCATTTTTTTACAATGGTTCTACCCACCACCTGCTTTGTACTCCTACTGAAAAATTTTAGTTAGTCTTGAAATGAACTTGCAAACATTGCTAATGAGAAAATAAGATACTCACCGATATCACAAAACAGGAAAAAGAAGATACTTACCGTGAAAGTAGGGTTATGGTAGTCATCCTTGTGTAGTGTCTGGAGTGTCCTAAAAATAGGATGGTGGGGAGTATCATATCGCCCATCACACAAATCAAGTCCGCCAACAAATGCTATAATTTTTCTCCTATTATTTCCAGAATCAGCGTCAACAATTACAGTTTTCTGGTGATGCGTATATATAGTACTGGTTTCCTGATTGTCAAAGTTCAATGTAAAACTATCAATCCTAAATTGCAGAAAAATGTTATAACATTAACACAACAAGATATGACATAACAACCACCAAACAATACCTTGCCAGAATTCTTAAAATTATGAAATTTAATTCACTTGGGAACACATTCTACAAACATACAAGCAGTCAATTACCTTTGATTTCTAAGTATAAACAGGTAAAACAGCGAGGAATAATAGGACATCGCTTTTTATAAGGCATAAGCCTAATGACAAGAATCCACATCTAACATACAATGACATTCGCAGCATGAATTATATTTCTCATCCACATCTACAGATTGCATCCACTTGGTCCTTTTCTTTTTCATTTTAAAAATAATCCTCCGACAACAATTGTCTCTGTCTCTGGTACGAGTTTAGAGCATCTAACCAAGCAATCCTGATCAAACTTTTGCTGAAATATCCTTATAGGCATTCCTGCATGGATATGTTCTCTATTTCTTAATTATTCCACACCTCCCAAATTCAACTATCCAAAATCACGCTTGCATATGCAATCATAGTCTAACTTAATCCCAAATGCCAAAACTTCTCATTAATAAAAAATACACAGTGAATTGAAGACGATGTACATGACATGATGTCAGTGGCACATCATGCATCAGGGATTCTACAAGATCAAGCAAAGCCTATGGAAAAGGGGCAAAGAAAACGAAAAAGAAAACTGATTTCAATTATAAGCCAATTTACACAAATGCAGGATAGGAATTAAATAAGTTTTTTTTTAAATACTAAATAAGCTATCAGATGGTGCAAGAGTTCAGTTTTTCATTTATTAGTCATTTTCAACAATTAAGTTTAAAAATTTAGATACACAATAACCACATATAACAATTTTCAGGATCATCTAACAAGAATCATGCAAAATGAATAGCTATAATAATATTCATAATACTGATTATTATAAAAATTTATAGTTATCATTATAATTTATACTAATTTATAAGAATTAAAAAGGCAGATTTCAAAGAATGATATGAATATGTGGGAATGTGGATGAAATTATGATTTGAAGTCAGTTTAAAGGAGGATAGGGGATCTCTTTCTGATAGATCAAAAAAACCAGAGAATAGTGGGTCTCTCTCTCTCTCTCTCTCTACATTTTTACATGATGATTAAGCCAGAGATGGCCAACAGTTTATGGTTCAGGATATTTCAGGAATAATCACAACAAAATGGAGGCAATATGTTTTCCTTGCAATCATCATTGCTCAGTGTTATAACCTAGAATTGGGTAAACTACCAGATGCGGCCACATTATCATCAGTCAAGTATACAACAAAAACAACAACAAAGCATTATCTGTTATGGTATTAGCAAGAAAAGAGAGATGAAGAGAGGAAACAGGAGAGAGATTCATAGAAAGAGGGTAGCAGAGGAGATGGAATCAGAGAGAATAGAGAAGGAAGAGACAGCAAGGCAAACTGCATCATTCATTATTCAGATAAGACTCCATTTACAATAGGATATGTCTCTATTTATAGGCTTGGCCAACAGTCACCGCCTTTACTAATTCTAATGGCTACTAAGGCTAATCATTTTAATCCCTAACTAACTCTAACAGTAACTAACTTTAAACCCATTATTATATTTACATATCATTATCCCACTAGGTGAGTTCGGTTGTATAGATTGCACGACGTTGTTGTGCTCTATCAACAAGCAATTTTTTGGATAGATTGTTAACCAAAAAATCCTGTTCAATAACTTTATTGAGCAGTCAAGTATGCAAGCATAAATATTTACGATTTACAAAAACAAATCAGCATCAAAATGCCAATGATGCAGTTTCAAAGAATGATCCAATAACTTGAAAATAAATTCAATTGGGTAAATCAGAATAAGTTAATCAATAAGCAAAGTAAACATCAAAGCTAACCCTTTGCTTCATCCAGCTATGTCGTTTTCCCGCAATGCGTGGACAAAGAAGCACATGAACAGAAGAGTGTTTGAAAAATCGTCGAGTTTCTTCATCATGAGTTGCCATGACACCATCCTAAGTGCAAATCAGAAAAATTTTGAATAGATGTGCAAAACATTCTTGTAACCAAAATATACAACAAAATAAATTTCTAAGGACTGGCTCAAGAATTTTATCTCACTGAAGGATAAAAGGATATTAATACAGCACACAAGTTAATTATTTATCCGGGCAAATAACAATGACCTGAATGATATTTGATTTATTTACAATCACACAATCTCTTGTTAAAAAGGCAAAGAGAATCTGCTTTTAATCTTTGATTTCTATTGGAAGGAATCGCTAGTCTGATAAAAGGAATGTAATATTTGGAAACCTCAATAAGGGTCAATGTAATTTAGTTTTCATTTTAAGCATGCAGAGAAGAGCAATAACGAATTAAATAGTAATGTTGGTATCAGTTTCATAACAGATAAAAGCAGATTACTCTAGTTTGAGAACTACAACACATGAAATAAAGTATTTCTAATTTAAACGTAAAAAAGTTGTACTGATATTCATTTATTATCTCAGTTATTGACTTTCAGGGCCACCATCAATCAATGCAACACAAAAGTAATTTAGTAGGGGAACTTAAACAAGAAACACATTTAAAATTAGTTGAATAAAGACCCAAAAAATATTAAATGAAGTCATGAGACAAGATTCAGAAGAATGTGCACATGCAGGCTATTGCATTACTCACTGTTTTATAGCCTAAAATGCTCCTTGACGTAGGATCATCCCAAATAAGGAGCAGCACTCTGACTCCTTCCTGTGACTTGGACCGTAGAAGGTCACCCAGTGCGTAACCTGATGGATTACCAACATCCCTTACCAACTGAACTTTGTGCCAAACTGACCACCCTGTAATATAAATCAAACGCCGAGCTTGACGAATGGCATCAAAGATGTCATGCCAACATTTTCCATGTGCATAATACATCCCTTGGTCAAGCATCACATTAGGGAGGCAGCCATCCGGAACATGGGCGTCTTGATATAGAGTAACAGTTCCACCTTTCCTCAGAGGAAAATAAGTGCCAGTAACTCCAGTGTATTCTGGCCCAGCTCCAACTCCTTGGTGATAAATGCTCAGTCTCTCCATTGGGATGTACTGAATGGATAAGCTCAAGACAGCACCTGGCTTACAAGGCTTCCCATTATTATTCAGCAGAGGATAGGTCCCTTCTATTCTTTCCCCTGAGTATATTTGTTCCACAGGAATTGATACAATGCCAATGAGCTGTGAACCTACTACATCATTGTCTTTAACAACAAAGTGCACTTCAGCAGCATTATGTGCAACGGGAACATGAAAATGTTGAGTCCAAACAGGATTCTCACTGTTGCTAATCACAAAAGTCCTTGCAATTACAGCATCGGATACTGAAATTGTAACATAAGGATCACTAGTAATCTTGCTCATAGTTCCCTCAATTTTGTTGCCCATAGTTCCTGGTAATTTACCAAACATATCCCCTAAAGTTTTGTGGAACATGTCCATATTTGGAAGATTTCTGGCTTCGCGAACCCATATATCTAAATTTCCATGTAGGAGCAAAACTTTCAATGATCCTTTATTCGGTGATGGAACAATCTGCAAACTCTGACTATGAACCGAATCATTAAATGAGCCTGAATAAGATGAAAGTTTAGATGAATTGATCCGACCAGAGTGGGAAGATCCCGATCCAGAGAAGGAATTATTAGGATAAGCGTAAAAATCCTCTCTCCCATCTTGTTGTGGAACTGAAATGGAATGTGCCATTTGCTGCCCTACAGGTGCAGGGGGCAATGCAGGAGCAGTTGGCAGGTTATCAGACAAGCTAACTTTGCCCATAAGATCATCCAAAGGTGGGTATGCAGAAGTCCGAGAAGGACTGAAACTATGACTAGTTAATGATACACCCCCAGCAGAGCTCGTTATCTCATGCTGGGGGGAACCAGAAAAACTATTTGCACGTGAATGGGAAAGAGGTTGACTTTGGGGATATGGACCTGCCTCGGTTTGTTGGGGAGGATAATGAGATGATCCATACTGAAAACTATGAGGGGTGTTATGAACCCCTAGAGGAATGGGGTGAGGATAAGGCTGAGGAGCAGAATACGGTGGCGGAGGGGGATAATTTAAGTCAGATGGTGGACTAGTGTGGCTATAATCCGGCGGTGGAGGGGGGTGGCTATAGTCTGGTGGTGGAGGGTAATGGCTATGATCAAATGGTGGCGGAGGTGGGGGGTAGGAATAGTTGAAGGAATGTGAATGATTGAATGCATAAGGGTAAGGAGGAGGTGCCATTGGATCTGAAGCTGGAGGTGGATAAGGTGGAGTAGGATTACTATAATATCCATACGGGCTTGGATAACGGTGTGGTGATGAAGACCCATAATTATCCATGATTAAACTACAGAACTCTCACTCTTGATGATGAAAAATAGATTAGATCCTTTGAGAAATCGAAATGGGATTATGATAAGGGGGGTCAACTTCAATCAGATTAGAACTGACACCAAAAGAATTGCAGTTTAGCACAGAAGTAAACTGAGGAAGTGCTTAATTCTCAATTCTTGAATAAGATGACTGCGATTAAAAGCATACAATTAATGGCAGTATATCGCAAGACTGACCAAATATTGATGATGGCCCTGATCCTATATGGGACAAGAAACGAAGAAACGTATAATCACCAAAGGCGAGATTGCTTTAAACCCGAACAGGTTTTACCTGTGCTTTAGAAAACTGAAGGGTTGACGCAATCGATACTATTGCACACAGAAGCTTCAAAGAAGAGTAGGTGCAAGATGAAGATTGAGGGAGACAGAGATGGGACTCTTTCTCTCCATTGACGACGTGTACAAAGCCACCAAGCGCTTTTTTATTTTTTTGGTAGAACACACCCAGCTCACCAGGTTTGATGGCGGTTTGGGAGTTAGGAAAATGACCTTGAAGCTTTTTTTTTTTTTTCGGTCAACAAAATGGCCTTGAAGTTAAAGATTATAAAATTATATATTTTATATTTTGTTGGCCAACAACAAAAAGTAAAGCTTATAAAATTTTCTGGCCGAAGAAGCTAAAAAATATAAAACTGACTTTGTTTTTTTAATGAAAAGAATAGCTTTTTTGGGGCGAAAAAAAGGTAAAAAGTAAAAAGTAAAGCTTATAAAACTTGCCGCGAATGAAGTTTATGTTTAATAATAATAATAATAATAATAATAATAATAAAAGAAAGCCTATGTTAATTTTTTCCAACCAGCTTATGTTAAATTAAATCACACACACACACACACATATGCCTCTTCATGCCAAAGAAAAAAAATATGTACATATAATATAAAATTTAAAAAAACACTTCAGGTTTATTTATATTATAGTTTACAATAAAATGCATTGACCTCTCCCCTAATTTATCTCCATATGATATAAAACTGAAAAAAAAAACACTTCAGGTTTATTCATATTATGAGTAACTTTTTAAACTTTTTTTTATTTATTAGATTTTAAATTAAGGGGCAAAGACCAATCTTGTGCGTATATATCAGACCAATAAAAATCTCAGGGACATAAGTTCTTTACTTCTTTTTTCCCCTAATCACACCCTGGGTCCCTGTGGCTGTCGTTATTTGCTGACCCCATTGTTGTGTACATAAATACTTACACACTTTAGCAATATCATTGTGGTCTAATAAAAATATAACAACTCATATTATTTTAGTCTTAGTTGGTTGATGACTTATTTAAAAAAATCTAAACTTTATCTTATTTTTAAGAAAAATATGGTTGATCATTTTGTTTTATTTTTAAAAAAAAATAATATATTTTTTTCTTAAAAACATGATAAAATTTAAATTCTTTTTAGATGATTCATCACCCAATTAGAATTAAAATGAAATGAATTGTTATATTTTCACTTGACAGAGTCTTAGAGTATCTAAATATTTCTCTTTTTGTGTATACGTATTTCTGGAGCATATATATATATATATATACACACACATATATTTGAAATTTTCAAAATAACGACGTTAGCGTACTAAATCAAGAATGAAATTTAAAATATCTCCTACATTGAATTTAGAGGATTTGGATCTTCGAAAATGTTCCAAGATTGGATGCGACAAAGTGGGACGTTACTAGAAGTTCAGAAAGGGAACAATAAAATATATTGATGACAACGCGGCTGCTATGCAAATTGCATTTGACAAAATCAACCAAAGCGTATGGGGAGGCCAAGCGTCAGTCAGATTTGAAGAAATTAACCAAGGGCGGCTTGCTCTCAGGGAGGAGTTTTATAAGGTTTTTCTTTTTTTTTTTTTTTGCCGGTAGTTTTATAAGTTGCTATAACGATCAATCAGCCAATCATTATTAACCATGTGGATTTACATGCTGATTGGGGCCAAGTAATATGCTTATTTGGCTAATATTCTTTAGTGGCACCCTGAGTGATTTGTTTACATGATCATGATTATCTTTGTATGTGGTTTATTGAAATTTCAGTTCATTACTTTTTGTGTTTTGGACTGTGTGTGTTCATTGGATTTGTTTACTTGGTCATTTAATTACTTGAATTGGTTGTGTGTTCATTAGACTTGGTTTCTTAGCTATTTAATTATTTAGGTGGTGATATAGATTGTTACCGCTAATAAATTTCATAATTGCATTGTCGTTGTCATTAATCATTCCAACAGGTTTGGGTTGGCAAAATACCAGTCCGCTAAAATGCATGCTTTTCTATGCGTGCTCGCCAACCGTGGCCTACCATTGGACAACCCATACCTTGTGGCTCTGCTCACTTTATCATGTGTATGCTTGGGAACACTTATTTTTTTGAATATAAGTGCTTATTACGCAAGTCGAGATAAAACTCATCTCACATACTTATCTCATATACCGTGAATTATGATTTATAAGTATTTATTGTCTAAAAATAAACTATTTCAAATGAGCAACACATCTAATTCTAATAGCCTATTCTTCATTAGTCATCAATTGGCTTCTTGTGCAATTAAATGTTAATTGCCTACCATGTAATAGTCATCTATCGATGAATTGACTGTTCTAACAACTTTTTAAAACGGTTTGTTTGCCTCCAACGTCTCTTCACTCATGAAAACTATAGATTTAAGTCTTGTAATGAGGGTAAGAAGAGAAAAGGCCAAAGCAATGAGAGAATGTTTGAAACAATTTTCATACATGAGAAAAATGTATTTTAATGCTTTTATTTATATGCTCCCATAATTTCTTGTCTAATTTAATGTAATTATCTACTTTGTGAGAGATTGTTGCTAGGAGAATCATTCCTCTTGTGAGATCCTGAGATAGGTTATCTTGGAAGAGATTGTTGCATAGGCAATCTAGAGATTGAACTTAAGGGATTGTAATGACTTCATAAATACCTAATTCAAACTTATGGGAATTAATAAATTAAATTTCAAAAGGCATATGGGACTAGACGTAGATTGACATTCTTGTCTCTCTACTTTTTAGTAGTTTATCTTGGAGTTTTAGTTGTCTACTAATTGCTTATTATATCTTTTTTTTTCTTGACAAAATTAATTATTATATTTGAGCATTTGACTACATGGCATATTTGTCTACTCAAAATCCCAATTCTCCGTTCATTAGCCAAAATTAGCATTTTTGAATGTCTCTTCTTCCTTCAACATATCATTGTTGTCCTCATATATTTTTTGGAGTTATGGACAATTTTAGGATTTTTTTAATTTATATTTTGATATTTATTCTTTTTAAATAATTACAACTTTTATCATTTTCCCATAAATATGCCTTAAGTCCTAAATATAAGAATTAATTGATTAATTTGAATAGATTAAGAAAATTAGTTAGATTAGTTATTTATAATAAATATAATTTAATTTTCCTAAAATACCATCTGTCATTATGATACCTTGGATAGAAAATCCTTAATATATAATTATATGATGAAAAAATTATAAATTTAAAAGACAAAATGAATTTATTTATCTCCGTTCTTCTTCATTGATCTAAATCACATTTATCCTATTTATGCTTTCAGTTCAAGTGCCTTTTGACATGAAATTAGTGAAGTCCTTGACTTGCTTTCTTGAGTTTAATCTCTGCTGCTCTCATTCTCATAATCATATCAAAGTTCAGAACAAAATATAGTACAAACATGTATTTTGTCTTCTTTGTTTTTCTGATAAAATTCAAAATGATATTAGTAATGATGAAGTTTACATAGTACCAAATGAAACAGGGCAATAATTACTATGAATGAACCCAGTAAAACACGAATTAGAAGCAACTGAAACTAGAATTGATGGGAACATACATAAGATAAAACAAATGTCAAAGCATGTGGCGTTCTGATTTATTGATGAAAATCATAATACTAGCATATAACGGCCAGACTGCATTTCCGTCTCTGTTCCTTGAATTACAGAATTCCTCTGAAACCAGATGAAGTTGATGAGGATGACAATTCCTTTTATCAAATCTGATTCATTCGCCTCCCCCAGCTTGATTATAGTTTGTTTCAACCAAACTATGAAGTCAGATAGGTTAAGAAGATCACATCGGATATAGATAGAGATCCAAACCAGATTGCTTTTGAGAACGAGCAAGAGATAAAAATATGGTCCAATGATTCCTGAATATCACAGCCAAATGGGCACAAATTTGATACATGTAGGTGATGGGCTGTGAGGATGTCTGAAGAAGGAAGAGCTTTGTTTAGGAGCTTCCAGATGAGAAGAAGATACTCCCTCCGATCCTAATTAAGATAAATTTAATTTTTTTGGAGAAATTAAGGAAGCTAATTAAATTACTCCCTCCAGTCCTAATTATAAAACAAAGTTGCTTTTTTTGGAGAAATTAAGGAAGCTAATTAAATCACTTTAGAGTATTTATATTTTTAGTATCTTTAGATTATATATCAGTTTATTAGTCAAATTAATTAGTTTAAAGAAAAAAAATATAAATATAAATATTCTAAAGTATTTAATTGACTTCCTTAATTTCTTCAAAAAAGTCAACTTTGTCTTATAATTAGGACCGGAGGGAGTACTTTAGAGTGTTTATATTTTTAATATCTTTAGATTATATATTAGTTTATTAGTCAAATTAATTAGTTTGGAGAAAAACATAAAATTATAAATACTCTAAAGTAATCTAATTGGCTTCCTTAATTTCTCCAAAAAAATCAACTTTATCTTATAATTAGGACAGGAAGGAGTATTTCTTTGGGAGGAATATCGACCGCAAGAATTTCCAGAATGGATCATGTGGGCCAATTCTTGGATGAAAGTCCCGAAGATATTTATGGAATCCATCTTTGACTAGACAAGACCCTAAGAAGTTACCATTCCAAATCAAGGAATCTTGACAGTTAAAATATGAAAGACGTATGTTGATAATTTTGCTGGATGTTTCTTTTAAATAAAGACTATGAATCAAAGGAACATTCCGTTTGGCAGGTTTCCAACTGAAAGAAGAATGCGGTATATTTTGTCTTCTTTTTAGCTTAAAGCCTCAAAGAATCTTCATAGTAGACGTGAACGCGTGGTTGAGATGAATGAACGATTTTTAGCCTTCACTTAGTTCTTAAGCCAATTAGTAGTTTAGAGAGAATCAAGGTACCAGAAGATTAATAGTCTTATATCTACCCCATATCATATTCTACACCCTGTGGGAGGTCAATCTTCTCCCAAATTCACATTCAATTCTCTTTATCAACAACTTGTTCCCATTTAGGCCTGTTTGCTGCCTAAGAACTATATTTGGCAGCTTTTCACCATAAACACTACGAAATATTGAAATAAGAATAAATTGCACATCTTTCATTGATTGATTAGAAGTATATATATATATATATATATAATGCTAGTACATGCGTACCATAATAGAGAACATCATAACAACTATATCTCCATACTAATATTTACAATCTTAGTTAATAATAAAATCGTAATATTATCACAATATTATAATATGAAATTCTGGTGATGTTCTCTGAGATATATCACCTCACTCCCCCTCAAGTTGGCATATGAAGATTACGAGTGCCCAACTTGCTCGAAAGCTCCTGAAATTTATTAGCATCGAGTGCCTTTGTGAAGATGTCAGTGACTTGATGGTTCGTCTAGATCTTTAATAGAGAGATATCTTGACATTGGACTTGTTCACGAATAAAATAGCAATCCATTTCAACATGTTTAGTCCTATCATGAAAAATCAGGTTCTTAGCAATATGAACGGTAGCTTGATTATCATAATACAGTGGAGTTGAACACTATTGAGTCGCCCTAAGGTCATGAAGGAGCCATCACAACCATACGACTTCTTTAACCTTACTAGCCATTGCTCAATATTCAACTTCTGCTGAAGAAAGGGAAACCACATGTTGCCTTTTGCTATACCGTGAGATGGGAGACCCACCTAAGCTGATAAAATAACCAATGCAAGGGCATCGAGTCTTATGGAAGTGTCCCTAATCTGTATCACGATATGCTTTTAAGACGAGAGATCCTATACTTGGTAAGAAGATACCTTGTCCCACTCTAGACTTCAAGTATCAAAAGTCACGTTTGCTGCATGCATGTGGGGGACCCGAGGATCAGCTACGAATTGATTAAGAACATTTACTGTATATGTGTGATCGGACCTCATGACTGTAAGGTACAACAGTCGCCCAACTACTATTCGATAGCGCCTTGGGTTTAGATATGGATCACCCTTATTACTACTAAGACACAGTTCTACTCCATGGGAAACTTGTTAGGCCTACATGTTGTCATCATGTTTCCTTCAAGATATCCAAAGCATATTTGCATTGGCTAAGTAACATGCCCTTGGGGGATTGAGTCACTTCAATGCCCAAGAAATACTTTTAAGGGTTTGAGATCCATGATGGTGAATCGATCTTGAAGAAATCGCTTTATATGGTTGATGTAGTCATCACTGGCGAGAATGACATCATCAATGTAGATTAAGGACATAGTGTACATGTCACCACGACGATAAGTGATTAAATAGTAATCTGCTTGGGATTGCTTGAAACCCAAACTTATCAACGAGCCAATAAATTTTTCATTCCAGTTTTGTGAGGCTTGATGAAACCCATATAGAGACTTTTTTAGTTTGCAAACCCGTGTCTCTCCTTTTTAACAAAGCCTTTAGGTATTTTCATGTAAACCTCCTCATGAAGATCACCATGGAAGAAAGCATTATTGACATCAAACTAGTGAACTGTAAGTTCTCGTTTGACTGCCATAGCCAGCAAGGTTTGAATAGTAACAAATTTTGTAACTAGGGCAAAAGTTTCATGAAAATATATACCTTCTTGTTAAGTAAAAAATTGCACTACTGGTCATGCTTTATGAGAATGCAACTCTTTAGCTGGTTTGAATTTATTTTTGTAAACCCATTTAGAGTCAATAAGATGTATCCTCGGTGGAAGATGTTCAAACGTCCAAGTCCTATTGCCTTCAAGTGCCTATATTTCTTGTTGCATAGCCTCACACCAATGAGCATGTCTACGTGCCTGTCGAAAGGTTTTGGGCTCATCATATGATTAGATGGTCAAAAGATAAACTTGATATGAGGCATAAAATCTTTTATTCGAATCATAGTGTGATAAATGATACCTAACCGAGTTGCTTGATAGAGGAAGTGGATTTGCATGAGCTAATGATTGTGGTAAATTGACATCATTACTATCCAAGTATCAGGGTACATGCCTCTCACGCGTACTTCGTCAAGGCCATTGTGGATCGTCTGCAATAGGTACGTGTGTTTCTTCTTGAATGATCTCGTTATCATATAGCTTATTAGACTCCCACTGAGTTAAGGGAACATTATTGGCATTGCGCTCAGTAGGATCTAACCAAATAGCTTTATCATCATCAATGGCCGGACAATAATGAGGTTTGCTTGGTAAAGACTCACTACAGTGCTCTTGTGTGGCATACGAAAAGTGATCCTCAAGAAACAAAATATCATGTGCAACATGCATCCATTCGTCACAAATTTTATATACATAATATCCTTTCCTATCAGTGGGATATCCCAAGAAAACACAAGGCCAACCTCTCTCATCAACTTTATTTTTCCTGTTTCTGTTATGATAATAGACTAGACAACCAAAGACCTTCAAGTAATGATACTCAGGTCATTTGCCAAGTAATATTTCACATGGTGTCTTGTGTCCTAGAGTGCGGGACAGTAGTTGATTGATTAGATTTATTGTTGTGAGTATGCATTCACCCCATAATTTAATTGGTAAGCTCGCTTGAAAACGTAGTGCTCGAGCGACTTCGAGTATGTGTCTATGTTTCCGCTCCACAACCGTATTTTGTTGTGGCTTGTAAGGGCTACTATTCTATAACAAAATTCCTTTATTAGAATAATATTACATCATGCATTCATATTTGAATTCAAGGCCATATTATCTGCTCTAATCCGTTAGACTCAATGGAATTGGGTTTCCACTGTGTTTAAAAAATTGATCAAATACTTTACTACATCTGATTTGTGTTTCATCAGATAGACGCACGTTCCCCTGCTATAATTATCCACAATGGTTAAAAAATAGTGTGCACCACTCAAAGAGGCAATATGAAAATTTCCCCAAATGTTACAACGTATCAGTCCAAAAGGCGAAGTTTTTATTGAACTACTTGGAAAACTGAGCCTAGTTTGTTTGGCTCTTATGCAAGAATCACAATGAATTGATTTAATAGAATTGCAAAGCAAGTTGATGCTTTTAAGCTTCTCCTTAAAGGGGTGCCCAAGTCTCCGGTGCCAAATTTATGCTATCTGGCTTTGCCGCATATGAAAAATATTATTCTATTGTCCCTCTTCTAGCAGATAGAGTCATCACGTATTCTACTTGCTCCGATCATATTCCTCGAATACAAGTTTTGTATCACACATATGTCTCTAACGAATGTTACCAAGCACAAATAATCTTTGGTTAGCTTACTAATAGAAATCAAATTGTACTTAAATTCTGGTATATGAAGAACATTTATAAGTAAGGTTAAGGTGCAAATTTACCAACGAAGTTTTGTCCGAGGAGCGTCTGGTACAAATATCTTTTAGAAGGGGTAAAAATACCAATGAACAATTAAGAAGGGGCAAAAATACCAATGAGCAATTAAAAAAAGGCATACACCACAAAAACCATTAAATCCATACTAACGCCATTAGAGGATTTTTTTTCTCTTATAATTTAATGCTGTTAGTACGGATTAACGGTTTTTGTGGTGGATGCCCCTTTTTAATTGTTCATTGGTATTTTTGCCCCTTCTAAAAGATATTTATGCCAAATGCTCCTCGGACAAAACTTCATTTGTAAATTTGCACCTTAACCCTTATAAGTATCGTCCCATTTGACAAGTGAACATCTCCTATGCTTTTAACTAATAAAGTTTGCCCATTTGGCATTTTAACCGGAAGTTGATGCCTTGCTAGAGTCACATTACGCAAGATACTCTCATCAAATGTTATATGTACTATTGCTCTTGTATCAATTATCCAGAGCCCATTAGGAATAAATTTACCTGCCATATTTACCATGGGTGCGTTGTCTCTTCCAAGATTCAAGGGAATGTCTTCCTTGTTGAAATATTGCACTAGATGATCATACAATTTAGGTGGAAACTAGGAATAGGGCTTTCATTGAAGCTCACCTGTGTCACTCTCGAACTTTGTCTCTGTTCTCTTTTGTCACGTCCTCCCTTCTTGAAATCTTATGTATAACCTATGATCTCATAACATTGATTTTTGGTGTGTCCAATATTCCCACAATGATTGCACTTTAATGGTTTCCACTTGCCATGTCACTTATCTCCATTCTCTTGAGAGGCAACAATGTTATGAGATGTGCCTGAGCTTTTCATCATTTGTTTGACACAATTTGGATATCAAGGAGACCATACTTTGATACTATAGGAAGTATTGAAATGAGAATGAATTGCACTTCTTTCATTGATTGATTAGAGACATACATGTAATGCTAGAATATGTCTACCCTAATGGAGAATATCATAACAACCATATCTCCATATTAATATTTACAATATTAGTTAATAATAAAATCATAATATTATAATATGAAATCCCGTGATATTCTCTATGATATATTGCTTTCAAACATTAGTTACTAAATCTCCTTCCTTTTCAGAACTTTGACATAGTGTCTCATCCTTTTCTTCATTCTGCGGTTCAGCCACCTGGCATTCTGCTCTCCTGTAGTATTTCTTGGAGTTAGGATTTACTTTTACTAAGGAATTTCTTGATGCATCAAGTTGATCTCTCTGTATCAGATTCAATGTAAGGGAAGGTTAAAGGTTATTGTATAAGTTGTTTTAAGAGACCATAGACTGCTGTATAGGTCTGAAATCATACTCAAACTCACATTTTTAGTGTCTCTATTCTCCTCCTGAATGGGTATTTGGCCATTAAAAGGTTGGTCCTCAAAAAGTGTAACATTCATAGTAATGAATAAGTAATTCAGCTTGGGTGAACAGCAGATATATTGGTTTCGAGTAGGCGAGTACCCAAGGAACATAAATTTAATAGCTCTAGGATCAAGTTCTCCATGGTCAATGTAAACAAAAGATACAAAGCCAAATATCCTCTTCGTTTTTTTAAATTTTTGCTTATAACAGCTAGACTTTGTCTTATGTGACAAACCCCTTAAAAGCTGGTGCTGATGTCATCCTGGCTCCTTGAATTTTTGAGCTGCATGGGGCATAGACTAACTCAACTCATGGTAATTAGATATGGTTTGGTTTCAATGCCTATGATTGAATTTAATGTCTCAATCTACTGTTGTGGTGTGGCCTTGTGGTATTATCCAGTTTCTTGTTATTATGCAGGAATATATGATACTGATGTTGATCATGATAAGGAGAGAGCACAAGTGTCATTGTTTTGATATCATACTTTGACCTTGCAATGTAAAAGTTCAAAGCCTTTCATATTCTTTCATTTCAGGTTTTCAAAAATACCTTGAACATGTTATTCTCTGTCATGTTTTTCTCTAGAAACATGCACTTAGCTTTTATGTTTAATCATTCAATCATTAAACAAAAATTAAAAGTAACGTTGCCTTGATAAAAGGAGTAAATTTCAATAATCTTTTGACCAGTAACAATGATTACCTGCACTTTTCATGTATTATTTAATATGGAATATTTTCACACCCTTATTTTTTTATAACAATGATGTTTGAATCAATTAGCATGCATCTCAACTTATTAATTTCTTTGATTTAAAAATTATTCTCCAAAGCACCTTATAAAACATGCATGTTAATTATAGATTATATCTTTATAATCGATAATTTTTACACTTGGACTCATCAATCATCAACATCATCATCATAATTGCTATTGATATATAATATAAAACATACATGAAGTTATCCGTACTAAACATAAGTTATGGATAATGCAATTCACATCAAACTTTATGCAATCCATAAGACCTACATTCTTCAACATTTAAGTGACATAAGATTTTTTTAAATAAAAAATCTAAAAGTAACGACAATAATGACAACAATAATTATAATTGAAACAACTTGCATCAAATAACAAGAAGCAATAATAAATTATTCTCATCCCACTACCTGGAATTTGGGATATATCTTAACAACAACAACGATAGGCCATCTTGATGAAGTTCTCTGCTTCTGTTATTACACACCTCCAGATAGAAGAAACTCTCACTATTGCCATGTTACTGCTATGGGACTTCTTACAGTATAATGCCCAGAAACCCAGACCAGTGACCCAAAAGATGAACTATCAGAAGCTCTTGCCATTCCATCAGCAACAAAGGTCACATTATAACTCAACTTCTCACCTACCTTTCCAAAACTCAAATTCTTTGGTTCCACAGTCACTGATACTCCCATTGGTTTTTCCACTTTCACTGCATAATTACTTTTGGGGTACCCTACATTAGTGACCAACCTCTTGTAGGTCACACTAGCCTTCTTGGTACTTCCGCTGCTGAACAAAACTGCAAATGAAGGGTAGTTCAAGTCACCAGGTTGAAGACCTCCATCAATGGAGCAAGTATAATTACCACCCCCTGATAATAAAGCAATCTGAAAGGAAGTATAGTTCAGGCTGCACAAGTAGCTCAAATAGTCTTGTGTGGTAATGTCATAGACCAGCCCTGGATTAGAAGCCCTTTCTGGGTCAACATGTCCTGAGCCTAAAGCAAAAGGGTTAGCCATTTCTGATGTAATGTTTGAGCCAATGTCTCCAATCGGGCGTCCCTTGTGGTTCAAAGTGTAAGCTGTGGTCATAAGGGCTGATTTTATAACAGCAGGAGACCAATCTTTATGCATAGACTTAACCAAAGCTGCTATGCCGGTCGCATGAGGACAAGACATTGATGTGCCAGAGATTATGTTAAATAGTACATTTCTTTTGTCACTTTTGAGTGAACTTGGACTAGTTTTGGGAGGCCAAGCAGCCAAAATGTTCACACCAGGTGCAGTCAAATCTGGCTTTATGACATCTGGTCCTACCAAACTGGGTCCTCTAGAAGAAAAAGCAGCCATTGTTGGGGCATCAGAATCTCCATATACAGTCCCCAGAAAGGAAATTGAAGCAGTTGGATTCTTATCAGTTAAAACATAACTTCTGATGATTTTAGATGCCGAAGCTCCTATTGAAGTTGCAGGCAGAACATGAGCATCAGCAAAAAGCTCTTCTCCTTGGGACGCAGTATTAAGCAGAATCATTCCTAACCCACCTGCCATTTTCACTTCCTCTCCTTTCTGAGTTCTGCCATTGATTCCTCTCTCACAAGCAACCATTTTCCCTGTCACAAGCTTCGGATCAAGCGAGCCCCTAATGCAATACTGTGCCAATCTTTCATTTCCATTGTTTGCTGCTGATTTCCCATAAACAACAAGCAACTGCTTTGTGGGTTTTCCCTTATACAGAGAAGACCCTTTGAAAACCTGGCCATTCCCAAGCTTCAGCTTTGTTAGAAAGCTTCTGTCTGTGTAGCTAGCTGCCACAGTCATGAGCCATGGAGCTACATTTCCTGCACTTGATTTGGAAGGACCTGAGTTACCTGCAGAACAAGAGACAAAAACCCCTTTTTGGATTGCTCCAAACGAAGCTATGGCTATGCCATCCCTATAATAAGGTCTGGCTGAGCCCCCTAATGAAAGTGACAATATATCAACGCCATCAGCAATTGCTTTATCTGCTGCTGCTATTATATCTGAGTTTGTGCATCCCAAGGTCCAGCATACTTTGTAAGCTGCTATTCTTGAAGTATACCTGTATATACAATTTCGCAAGTTTCCCATTGTGTGATTATACATTTGAATAATAATACAAGTGCAAAAGTAAACTCTTCTTTGAGTTGTTGAAGAATGTATATACCATCAATTCAAAGTCTCATATGATAGCTTATCAGTATTCTTCATACATGTGAGTCAGTGCTTTTCAGTCCCATGTCATTAATCTTCTGCCCTCTGGGTTATAATACATGTTTGGCTTTAGTTGGATTGGCAATCTAGCTCAATTAGGATCAATTCCGCCTTTATTTCTAAATGCTTATCCGGACTCTGTTTTAGTCAAAGCTTGCGTGCTTTGGTAACCTCTAACTGACTGAATTAAAAAATTGCAAGATCAAGTTGAGTGAGCCCACTGGCAACTTATTCAAAATTATTATGTCTTTAATAAAAGAATTACTTTATTTCATGCTTCACTGTTCAAGCCCATGGACTCTAAATTCTATATATTCGAGTTTTTTGAAGGATCCTGACTTGTCCATGTTGATCTGTTGCCTTTCGGCTGCATCATGTCATTTACTACATTAAGTAAAATGATGGTATTTTGATGGATTAAATTTTACTCCTACTAATTATAAAATAAAATTGACTTTTTTGAAAAAATTAAGGAAGTTAATTAAATTACTTTAGAGTATTTATATTTTTATTTTTTTCTTCAAATTAATTAATTGGACTAATAAATTGATATATAATCTAAGGATACATAACATATGATATGATTAAAAAATTTATTTAATTTCCTTAATCTCTCTAAAAAAAATCAATTTTATTTTATATTTAGTACGGGTTAATACTATAAGTTTGACAACAAATAAACGAAAATAGATAATAAAGATTATTGTGGGTTATATTTCTCTATTGTGCATGTACTATGCAGCACGATGCTGTGCCACACACATGAGCAGAAGAGGTGGGGTCCACGACACTATCAAATATCTTGTTGTGAAGAGTGCATCTAAAGTAGACAAAAAAAAACTTGAGTTTTTACTGGATTAAATATTAAAAAAAGACTAAAAATGTATTTTTTTAGAAAAATAAAACTTTCCTACCTCCAAATCTCTAGACTCTAGTGCTCCATCATGTTCTAAACGTTCTACACGTAGGAGTTAGTCGAAGGATTTGTTTTAGTCAAATTTTAATCCACCTTAACTTAAAATTTTTTAATTCTTTTCCCAAACAATCTTATTGATTGCCCATACTAAATAGGGTTTTCATCAATCAATGAGAGTAATTTCTAATGTAAAAGATTAAATAAGGTATTTTAAAGAAGTTAACACACACTTATTATAAATAATTGAAAAAGGCTCATTGCACAAGAGGCTCTAATAGGTGGGATTTGAGGAGGGATATATATACATAGGGTGTGTTTGGAAGAGCGATGGGAAAAATAGAGTTTCTCAATTTAGCGGTTGGTAATTTCAATTTTGGTAAAAGCTCGATTGTGTAATGTGATTTATGTTTGGAACAGCGATTGTATAAATGACTTTTGTAAAAATAAAATTTGTTTGGATTGACTTAAGCACAAGTGACTTTTGTGATAATAGTAAGAGAGAGTGGGTGGAAAAATATTTTAAAGGGTTAAAAACACCAAAAAATAGTTTAAAATAATTTTTGGAACTGAAAAGGTACATTAAAGATAAAATTGCAATCAGTCTGATAACACATTTGGTACAGTTGAAAAAATATTTTAAGGGTTAAAAGCACTAAATAATAGTTGAAATTAATTTTTGTAGCAAAAAAAGTACATTAAGGGTAAAATTGCAATAAGTCTGATAGTACACTGGACACAACTGAAAAAATATTTTAATCATTTTCACTCTCCCAAAAGCTAAATCACCAAAAGCTCCAAAGTTGAGCTTATACCAAAAGCTATTATGTCAATCTTAAGCTCAATTACCTACCTTGATCCCCAAACACTCACCATTTTTTTTCAGTTTGCCCATTGGGCGTTTGATGGAGAATTGGGCGTTTGGGGGCTCAAACGCCCCCCAAACACACACATAGTCTTTGAACCTATGACCTTCAAGTCACTTGACATCAACCTTATCATTACTTTGAAGCTCACACTCTATTTATAACAAATAATTAATTTAATTAATTTTCTTAAGAAAGAATAACAAATTACCTCATTCCCGCGGCTGTACCTTTAGCAAATCCAAACAAGCTAGCATCATCAACCAAAGTACCAGCAGCAGTAGAAGAAGTGTGAGTTCCATGGCCTTCAGAATCCCTTGGAGAGCGATAATCCACAGTCTCATTGATCCTCCCAGCAAACTTCTCATACCCTTTGAAAAACGCTCTTGCTCCTATCAGCTTCTTGTTACAGTTATCAGAAGAAAACTGTGTCCCATTTTCACAAACACCTTTCCATCGAGAAGGTACTGGAGACATCCCTGTGTCTCTAAAGCTCACATGTTCAGGCCAAATTCCAGAATCAAGCATTCCAATTATCACATCAGAGGCTAAGTTTGTTTCACTCCAAAGCCCTATTCCTTTTGAAAGCCCCAGAAAATGGGGTGTGTATGTTGTGTGGAGATGTAAAAGTTCATCTGGTATTGCTGTGAGGAAACCTTCGATTTGGTTTAAGGATTTGAGGTGGGTTGGTGATAGATGAGCTGAAAAACCAAACATGGCGGTTTCATATACGTAAAGAAGGTCTGGGTTTGATGATGTTTGTTGTTCTTCTTCGCCGTCTTCTTGTTCGAGTTTCGATGAAGCTTGGGAGATGGAATCTAGGACTGATTCATACCATGGTTTTGTGATGTCTTGTGAATGAACTGAGGATTCGATTTTGGTCTTGTCCATGTAGATTATGTAGGTCTGTTTCTCCATTACAGCGATTGTTTTGTTTGTTACCATCATCATGGTTAGCAATAACAGTATGTGCGTTTTGAAAATCATGGTGCCTGTAATAAAAAAACGAACTATATTAAAAACAAATACTCTTTTATGCATCAACAAGTTCATCTTTGGAAAGGAAGTTTAATTTGCCTACTTGCTTATTTTGTATATCAAGAACAGGACAATAATATATGTATGATGTTCTATACTAGAGACTGGACCAGTGGCTATAGTGAACTGAAAAGCTACAAATAATATATGAAAATAAATAAACATATCAAGAAACATGACTTTCCTCTCCCTCCCCCCTCTCTTTAATACGACTATTTGGTTCTTTTTTTTTTTTTTTGGGTCATCCTTCACTCAACATATGGAACTCACCTAGTTGGCAAAAAAAAAAAAACATATGGAACTCACCTAGCTACCATCGCACCTTATGCTTAAATAAGTCTTAAGGAGGTGTTAAGTGTGTTTGTCACTCTTTATACCTTTCACATTTCTTTTAAATAATTAAAATCAAATTTTAACCACTCAAACTAATATTTCAAGTAAGCTATTAAAATCTAAACAAACAAACAAACAAAAAATAAAGAAAAACTAAATCTAAACCATAATGGTTTAATTTGAGCAGTTGAGAGACTGAGGAAGAAAGGAATAGGAGAGAAGCTAGCTAGATTGTAGAAGCTAGAGAGGATAAAGATCCATACCTCTAAAATGCTGATTCCAAAAAAGATGAGAAATGTAATGCAATAACTAAAGGACACGAGAGCAGAGCTTATATAGGCGTATACAAGCACAAGCCTGATGAAACGGTGAAAGCTTAAGCATTTATTATTATCATTATCATTATCATTATTATTATTATTACTATTATTATTATTATTATTAAGTGCTGTGCTCATTGCGATACAAAAAGTCAAACTTTTTCTTTGCTTGATCTTCACGAATGTATGCACGCACCAATATGAATAATGATGACATTCTCAGATGTTCCTAGCTAATAGAAAAAAAGGGTTTTTTTCCCATTTTAATGAGCAATTTGTTACGTAAAGATCATTGTGAATTCCAAGTGATGTACATGAGAATGTCAAAACCATTAGGATAAGAGAGAGTTTGTGTTCTATAAGTGTCACTATTTAATGAATACTTTTTCTTGCCCTTATAATCACCTAATAATACCTACACATAAATTAATGAAGTTAGTTAAAATTAGGTACTTTATATAAGATATCAAAATTATCCTCAATAAAAGTCATTAGTAAGAAGTTTTGAAGTTTTTTAGTTAGTTAAGGATATTAGGTGGAAAAAATTAATACTCTAGACAAAACGTGTTATATTATGAAATATGTTGAAGGTGTTTATAATTAGGACTGGAAGGATTACCTATTTCATTCCAACATGGAGTGGCTAAGTATATATAACCCACGCATGGTCTCATGCTCCAGTTTTAGTACCCACCTTTTGTGACCGTCAAGAGTCCATTTTTTAGTGATAAATTCTTTTATCTCACTCTTTTTTGTTTTTTAATCCTATATGTGTTTGGATGGAACAAATGGTATGAGGAAGAGAAGACTTAAAGGAAATAAATTTTCTTTTAGTTGAATTCGATGACAAGAGAAAACAAATTAAAAAGAATTGTGCCAAAGAAATAGAAACATGAGACTTATGTCTTCTTCCCAAAGTTTTTGTCCTAAAAAATAGAAAGACATATTTTGGAGAGCCTATGTTTAACTTCCAAACTTGCTTTAAATGAGTTGGAGTACATTTTTCTTATATGAATATTATTTGTTGTGTTTTTATTATGGGTTGTGTCAAAAGGAGAGTCCCACATTAAAAAAAAAAAACTACATTTAACATGTGAGTGCGTTAGTAAAAGTTCCATGTCACTTATTTTTTAGAGTTCTTGTGATTGCTACCTACAGATAGGTAGTGTCTAATGCTAGTCTAATCACATCATGCTCTTTCCTACATCTACTCTTCTGCTCAATTTTATATTTTTTTCCGTATTGTTTTATTCCTCTGTTTTCTACAGAAAGTGTTCGTTTAATCTGGGTAGTTGCCACAACTTTTGTAATAACTCTATAGGTATGACTCAAACCAATTTTTTTAAATTTTATTATTCTTATTTTTTCAGGTGATTCCAACATTATCATCAATGTGAATTTATAATAGTCGTTTTGTTTCCTATGTGTTTTTTTTTTTTTTTCAATTTATCTAAAACACACACAGAGAAAACATTTTCTCCTCACATTTATATATCTTTCATTATATTTATCATGTTCTCTTCTTTCCTTTTGTTTTCTCTCATTTTCTCTCCTTATCAAACAAATGATTACCCACTTTGATTATTGTTTGTCATCTTTCAGCCAACTAACCATATCGCTTAGCTAATTGGTGACAATGTAATTAAGTTATTCAATATACTTTCAGATGATTATCTCTTTCTTTCACATGTGAAAAAGTCAATACTTCCACGAATTAAACAGTACATGCATGATAATTATGGCATTTACTATACAGTAGTGGAGCCGTGGGTGGAAATCTGTTCAGAAACCAAAAAGAATAATGACCAATCCTTTTTAGGAGGTCAGACTTCTAAAGAATAGTGGGGTTAATATCTATATATCGCGGCTTCGTGACTCTCGTTTCTTTGAAGCTTTGTGTTTAAGGCAAGTATCTAGCCACTCTCATCAACTGAAAATGAATTGAAATTATTAAAATAATTAATAGGAATAATGATTTTCTTTTTCAAAAGTATTTTAATTTTGGATAAGAACTTCATCTGACATGTGTGATTTATGTGTTGAATTCAGGAGTGTAGAATAACTTTAATTTTTAAATTATTAATGATTACCTTTAACAATTTTAATATTTTAAATATACCTTTTCTCTTTCCAAAAATGTACACTTCATCATATCATAAATGTAATAATTAGATGAATAATTTATGAAGATTAAAGAAATTATTTAAGGTAGTTATTTGTAAAATATATATATATATATATATATTAGTTTTCCTAAGATACCTCATTTGATCATTTGTAATGAGAACTACCCCATATATAGAAACCATTGTTTACTATATATATATATATATATATATGCACGCATTTAATAAGGATAATTTAGAAAAAATATAAATTTAAGAGATAAAGTAGATTGAAATGTTATTTTTTTTTAATATGAAATTATGGATATCTCATCGAGTCATATTTGAGTATAATCGGATCTAATTGGGACTGTTCTCCCAAAGATAATTTAAGCATTTATACAAACTCAAGGCATCTTGTTTAAGTGACCAAAACTCCTTCCACTACTTATGCTTGTTGGTTGGGGTCTTACATTTAACATCACATCAAACTTTTTAATTAGCTCTTATATAAAGAGTTTTTTTTTTTATTTCATCATTTAAAAGTGGGGTCTTATATTTAAAAGTGAATATGGGTGTTACATTTTTTTTTTATACTGTTATTTGACCTAGTTAGATTCAAGTAATATCGGGCCTAATTGGTGATAGTTCTATCAAAGGTGTTTTTTTTATATTCACACAAACTTGAAATCTCATATCTAAGCATATCAAAGCCTTTTCCACTTAAATGAAGATAGATGGTTGGGGTCTTGCATTTAAAAGCAAAGCAAACCTTTGAATTATCTGTTATATTTGGTAGCAGATAGAGTATTTTTCTTCCATCATATATATATATATATATAATAGTATTTTTCTTCCATCATGTTCATGATGATCCATGATGTTCACATGTCATTCTGATGAAATCAGGGACGTTCCTTGGAGTCCAATTCAAGGTAGAGTTGCGCCACGCAATATGGATTGACATACATGTGCTAAGGACATTATTACATGTTTGGACTTTGGAAATATATATATATATATATATATATATATATATGATCTACAATGATTACGTGGTTGCCACATTTTGATGGCAACAAATTATATATGTTCCTTTACGTACGTAATTATGCATAAGGGGAATGGCATTTACATCTCAAAACATTAATTTAATTAATGACATTTAAATTCTAACAAAGTTTGTTGAAAGCTGAGTCATAAATATTTATTTAAATTGTACTTCCTTGTGTCATTTTTATAAGCAAATTTCTCTTTTTTGAGATCAGTTCTTAATATAAGCAATTTTTTTTGTGTCTCAAAATTTAAACTGTTTTTTTCTTTTCTACCCCTATTAAATACATATATTTATATTAATTATCCCCCACTCACCACTAATTCTCTTTTATTTAATTATTTATTACGCATTCTCTCATATTTTACACTCATTCTCTCTCATACTCCTCTAGTCTTATATATAAAGTAGAGAGAGAAACTTTTTTTTTTTTGTTATATTTATAAGGCACCTCATTAAAGTTTTGAGGTGAACGCACAATTGAACCAATCATTTATTATTGCATTGATTTTGTTTTCATTTGGTATTATATATATTAAATAAGAGTAAAATTGAAAAATTGTTGAATTTTATGGCAGAGTTAATGAGATTTATAATTTTTCTTGGTTTGTGTGAAAAATGTTGGAAGTACCTTATATATAGGACTAGAGGAGTATTTTTAACTCATTCTCTATCCTATGCTTTTTTTCATAAATAAAGGCATATTTGGAAGAAACATGACATTTTTAACATATTTATTGTTTTTAACTAATCTTAACTGTCAGTCCGTTTTGCACAATTAGGAAAAAAAAGTTGTTATAAAAAGGACCGGATAGAGTAGTAAATATAGAAATCTTATATACAAATTATTGAGAATGACCTTTATGAGACTCAAATGCATTATAAGTGTTATGATTAAATCAGTTAAAGTAGTTTTTCGCAGTTAAAAACTTATAATACATAGAAAATTATACATAATTAACACAAAAGGTATCCTCTAACTTTACACAAGATTTAAATTTTTGGTCCCATAATTTTACAAAAAAAAAATAATAATAATCCTCTAACGATAACATTATAATTTTCAAATGATGTTTTTTTTTGTGTCAATTGTTATTATTTTAAATAAATTCACTTAATATATCAATATTAGAAATTATTTTGTCAACATTTACAATGTTAATGTCATTATTTTTAATTAATATACTGAAATTAAAAATGTTAAGGTTAGATGATCGAAAAGATATATACTTTAAAAAATTGAACAACTAAAATGAAACCTCGCGTGAAGTTAAATATTACGAAAGATGTACTTTTACTCATGATTAAGGTAATGGATGAAGCGTTACCTTTTGTATTTGAGAGGGGATTTGATACATCGAAGCTTATAACTTTATTTGGATGAACAAAACGTACGAGGACTTCACCAATATAATCATGAAACAACACATTGATCAGTAATATTCCCATTGCCCATTATGGACTATAAACCACAATAGGGCTCCTAACAACATAACGTGAACTCCTCCAAACAAGTGCACCAGACACAATCTTCATGCTAGCCATAGACTTAGCCTTAACCACAACCTTAAAGCTCCGTTTCTGAAGCGCCTTTGAGAAACTAAGACTCATGGGACTCACGGTGACTTCAACACCTGGAGGAGCATTAACGGTGGCGTTAAACACTGTGGGGCCATTGGGTCCCACATTGGTGACCGTCCTCCGGAACACGGCGAGTGTGGAGGGTTTCTTGGCCTGCAAGCTAAGTTGGAAGGTGGGGTAGTTGACGGCGTCATGGCCGAGGCCGGGGAGGATGGAGGAGCAGTTGACACGGGAGCCGGTGAAGACGGAGAGGTCGGAGCCGTTGTAGCCTTCGTGGCAGAGGAATTGGAGGTAGGAGAAGGCATCCATTTCGTAGACTAAACCAGGGTTTTTGGCTCTCATTGGGTTCACTTGACCTCCTCCATAACCAAATTCTGCTTCCTTGTTCACCCTCTTGCTCATTGGTTTGGCTTCAAAATCGTAAATGTCACACATGGACCAGTCAGCAAAAAAAAAAAAAAAAAAACATATATGCACTACTCGCTACAAAATATAAGAGTTAGATAACTAATTTGATTTTGTTAAAAAAAAAATAGTCAATTTAGTTATTATTTGTAAAAAAATTTGTGGGTTGCTTTTCATAAAGTACTTTTAATTATTTTCATTAAAAAAATACTCCTTAGATAGAAAATTCTCTTAATATGTGCAGACAGTTTATGAAAAGAATTATAATTTTGAGAGATAAATTCAGGACGGGAGAGTATGTCATTGAGTTGCACAAAACTTTTAGCAAAAGGCCATTAGACTTAAAATATTATTACATAAGGCTTTTTTTTTCTATTTTCAAAATTTAATTGAATTTCTCTTCAAAATAAAAAATAAATAAAAGGGACATCTAAATTTTGCTAAAATTATATCTATTTTTTTTCCCATATACAATTTCAAGGAATGTTTGTGTATGTCATTATTAGTTCTCCGTCTTTTTAATACATACATAAAGTTTCCATGAAAAAAAAAAATTACACAAATGCCTCTTGAGCTTTGTTGAGACTATGGAATGTTCCCTTGTATTTTTTATATAGACACAACATTTTCTTGAAAATATAACGGAGAAACAAAAAATATGAGAGGTCCATCTGAAAGGTTTATAAAAAATATTTTGAAAATAGAAAGGATATCTATATAGTTTTAGAAAACTAAAGATATATAAGTCTATGTAATTACATAAATAAGACATTTATATATAATTTCGATAAACTTAAAAAAAGAAAAATTAATGTCACCTGTAGTGATAATGGCAGATCTAATAGCAGCAGGAGACCAACTAGGATGAAAAGATTTAACATAAGCAGCTACACCAGAAACATGAGGGCAAGCCATGGAAGTGCCAGACATTAATGTGAATTTTGAGAATTGGGTGTCTCCATCTTCACCTGTCAGTGATCTTCTTAGTGTAAAAGATGCCAATATGTTAATCCCAGGGGCTGCAATGTCAGGCTGCATTATTATATATCATAATAACACATTAATTGCAAATCTCTCTGACGAGTGATTAATTAAAAATGAAGCCAAATTAATTAAATATAATGTTGGTGATTATGATTCTAATTAATTAAATAATTAAGCTTCTTATTGTAATATCATCATCAATGGTTAATTAAATAATTAATTACCTTGAGAACATAAATGGAATTTGGATTTGGACCCCTAGAAGAAAATGAAGCAACAAATGGAGCTGCTTTCTTCGCTTCATGGGTCTTATATATCACTGCTGATGGTGATCTTGTAGTTCAACATCATAAAATTTCATATCAGTTAAAATAATAAAGGATATAAAAAACATGCATAATGTATAAAGTACTCAATTGTGTATCATATGAAGTGTTATAAATAATCTGGATCCTTTAAAATACTTTCTATAGATGTGGGTCTCTACCGTCTTTTCATGTATATATGTATCTCGCTCTCTAATCTCTAATATAATGTGATTAATTATGTGGGTATGAGTGTGTCTGGCAAGTTTACAACGTTACTCTACCGTGTCTCATATGATGAGTGTCAAATAATCTAGATCTTTTAAAATACTACCTCTGATTCTAAATATAAGAGCTAGTTAGGGTTTACTTTACTCCTTAAATATAATATTTCATTCTACTTTGACTTCCAAACTTATAAATTGTTTTTTTTAAACTATCCCTATTGATTGTGCATGTTATGAGATTTTATATCTAGGAATATAGTTAAATGCAAATGATTAAAAAAAATATTTTAAAATAATCAATACACATTTTTTTTAACAAATAACTAATTTAATTAATTTTTTTAAATTTTTACGTATTAATTATCTAGCCTCTACGCTAAGGATAGGACGGCTTTACTCCATTGTCTGAGAAGTAAAGGGTAGAAGAGTGGACCCACCTCTACAGATGTTGGTCCCTTACCTTTCCATGTAGCTCCCTCTATTTTGGATTTATATTATCTCCAATTGAAATGGTGATATATAACTATCTAATAGTTTGTGTGCACTTACTTAGACAGACTGAAAATAAAAAATCTAGCTAGAACTTTACCCCTCTACTTCATCCCCACATGTATTTATGTATTTCAAGAGATACAAATTTGAGTATCATGTTCAGTCCAAAAAAAATTTTGAGTATCATGTACTATACCAGTTGTAAGGAAGATGTTATATATATACTGTCTCCGGTGCTTAATATTGAAGTTCATCTTAGTTATAAATATAAAATATAATTTTTATAGTTATGAATTTTTTTCTAATTTACCTCTATTGATACTCTTTTAATAATAATCAAGAATGAAAGGGAATAAGGGAATTAAGGAAGATGACTAGGGTATTTTGAAAAAAATATATCGTATTCACTAATTCAACTAACTTTCTTAATCTAATCAAATTTGATAAATATATCTTATATTAGATATCAGAAGGAGTATATATATACCTTGTGGATTTGATGTAACCAGTGATAGATTGACCAACAGAGGTATCGACAGCAGTAGCAGGAGCCATGAAAATTTGAGCTAGGTCAAGATATTGCTCATTCTCTATTATGGCCCCAATTCCTCCAAGTGCTTTCACTACTGAGTCTGAGCCTGATGAGTCTGGTATGCAGTAAACAAGCTTTCCCTTCACCTTCTTTCGGTCTAAGGCACTTTCAATGCACGAGCTGCATGCAAGCAAAAATTAATAAATTAAATATTCAAAGCTGTTGAAAAATTAAAATTAATATTGTTCAGTTTTAAGAAGTAGGTAAAGAAAGTTAATTGTATGCCTTGCTTCTTCCTTGCTTGCTGAGGATGTAGCTGCATCAGCTCCATTTATGAGAGGATATTGCTTTTGCTTTGGATTGAAAGTGTTCACTCCTCTTCCCTGCATGCATACATATATATATATATATATATATAACATTCATATTATATATAGACAAATAATTTCACCATGAAAGTTCACATAACGAAGACACATATATTAGCTTGTAAAAATACTATATATCTTTCATGCACATCATTCCCTTTTATGTCAGTCATGAGGCACAATATGTGAAACTATATCAACTAATCCACCAGCTAAAAATAATTTCTTCAAGAAACTTCACAAAATTCCAACTTTAAGGCCAGTTTTGGATCCTCTCAACTTCAATCTCTAGACAAGACCAGACATTCTTTCCATTTTAGGATTTGGAACCTCTAAAGTTTGATGAAGTGCAATATAGCGTACTTGTGGATCAATTATATGTTACCTTTATATATACAAATGATTACCCACTTTGATTATTGTTTGTCATCTTTCAGCCAACTAACCATGTCGCTTAGCTAATTGATGACAATGTAATTAAGTTATTCAATATACTTTCAGATGATTATCTCTTTCTTTCACATGTGAAAAAGTCAATACTTCCACAAATTAAACAGTACATGCATGATAATTATGGCATGTACTATACAGTAGTGGAGCCGTGGGTGGAAATCTGTTCAGAAACCAAAAAGAATAATGACCAATCCTTTTTAGGAGGTCAGACTTCTAAAGTATAGTGGGGTTAATATCTATATATCGCGGCTTCGTGACTCTCGTTTCTTTGAAGCTTTGTGTTTAAGGCAAGTATCTAGCCACTCTCATCAATAGAAAATGGATTGAAATTATTAAAATAATTAATAGGAATAATAATTTTCTTTTTCAAAAGTATTTTAATTTTGGATAAGAACTCCATCTGACATGTGTGATTTATGTTTTGAATTCAAGAGTGTATAATAACTTTAATTTTTAAATTATTAATGATTACCTTTAAAAATTTTAATATTTTAAATATACCTTTTCTCTTTCCAAAAATGTACACTTCATCATATCATAAATGTAATAATTAGATGAATAATTTACGAAGATTAAAGAAATTATTTAAGGTAGTTATTTGTAAAAAATATATATATTAGTTTTCCTAAGATACCTCATTTGATCATTTGTAATGAGAACTACCCCATATATAGAAACCATTATTTACTATATATATATATATATATATATGCGTTTAATAAGGATAATTTAGAAAAAATATAAATTTAAGAGATAAAGTAAATTGAGATATTATTTTTTTTTTTGGTATGAAATTATGGATATCTCATCGAGTCATATTTGAGCATTATCGGATCTAATTGGGACTGTTCTCCCAAAGATGATTTAAGCATTTATACAAACTCAAGACATCTTGTTTAAGTGATCAAAACTCCTTCCACTATGACTTATGCTTGTTGGTTGGGGTCTTACATTTAACATCACATCAAGCTTTATAATTAGCTCTTATATAAAGAGTTTTTTTATTTCATCATTTAAAAGTGGGGTCTTATATTTAAAAGTGAATATGGGTGTTACATTTTTTTTTATACGGTTATTTGACCTAGTTAGATTCAAGTAATATCAGGCCTAATTGGTGATAGTTCTATCAAAGGTGTTTTTTTTATATTCACACAAACTTGAAATCTCATATCTAAGCATATCAAAGCCTTTTCCACTTAAATGAAGATAGTTGGTTGGGATCTTGCATTTAAAAGCAAAGCAAACCTTTGAATTATCTCTTATATTTGGCAGCAGATAGAGTATTTTTCTTCCATCATATATATATATATATATATAATAGTATTTTTCTTCCATCATGTTCATGATGATCCATGATGTTCACATGTCATTCTGATGCAATCAGGGACGTTCCTTGGAGTCCAATTCAAGGTAGAGTTGCGCCACGCAATATGGATTGACATACATGTGCTAAGGACATTATTACATGTTTGGACTTTGGAAATATATATATATATATATGATCTACAATGATTACGTGGTTGCCACATTTTGATGTATACAAATTATATATGTTCCTTTACGTACGTAATTATGCATAAGGGGAATGGCATTTACATCTCAAAACATTAATTTAATTAATGACATTTAAATTCTAACAAAGTTTGTTGAAAGCTGAGTCATAAATATTTATTTCAATTGTACTTCCTTTTGCCATTTTTATAAGCAAATTTCTCTGTTTTTTTTTTTTTGATAGTGAATGTCTATAAAAACATACAAGGCCAAGGGCTCTACCCTACTAAATCAGTACAAAAATTCTGGTTCACAACATCATCTATAAGCAATTGTTTCGCTTCATCAGGTTCTCTTTAAAGTACAAGAAAATCAACCGCCATATCCCATGCATTCCTTGCGAAGCAATCAGCCACTCTATTCGCCTCTCGACAACAGTGAAGTAGCTCCACTTCCCACTCACGTTCCAGCATCGATTGAATCTCCAAAATTACTGTAACATCAGGATGTTCATCAGAGACTGCTCCTTGAATTAGCTCCAATACTTTGCTACAATCACTTTCAACAAGAACATTCCTAAATCCTCCTTCCCAAGCCAACTTTATACCCCACATGATTCCCCAGGCCTCTGCTGTGATCACAGACCCTTTTCCAATTCGGAACATAAATCCACGAACAAATCGTCCTTGATCATCCCGTATCACTCCACCACATGTACAACTTTTCTCTTTTTTGAGATCAGTTCTTAATATAAGCAATTTTTTTTTGTGTCTCAAAATTTAAACTGTTTTTTCCTTTTCTACCCTCATTAAATACATATCTTTATATTAATTATCCCCCACTCACCACTAATTCTCTTTTATTTAATCATTTATTACGCATTCTCTCATATTTTACACTCATTCTCTCTCGTACTCTCTAGTTTTATATATAAAGTAGAGAGAGAAACTTTTTTTTTTGTTATATTTATAAGGCGCCTCATTAAAGATTTGAGGAGAACGCACAATTGAACCCATCATTTATTATTGCATTGATTTTGTTTTCATTTGATATTATATATATATATATATATATATTAAATAAGAGTAAAGTTGGAAAATTGTTAGATTTTATGGCAGAGTTAATGGGATTTATAGCTTTTCTTGGTTTGTGTGGAAAATGTTGGAAGTACCTTATATATAGGATTAGAGAAGTATTTTTAACTCATTCTCTATCCTATACTTTTTTCATAAATAGGGGCATATTTGGAAGAAATATGACATTTTTGACATATTTATTGTTTTTAACTAATCTTAAATGTCAGTCCATTTTGCACAATCAGGAAAAAAAAGTTGTTATTAAAAGGACCGGATAGAGTAGTAAATATAGAAATCTTATATACAAATATCGAGAATGACCTTTATGAGACTCAAATGCATTATAAGTGTTATGATTAAATCAGTTAAAGTAGTTTTTCGCATTTAAAAAATTATAATACATAGAAAGTTATACATAATTAACACAAAAGTATCCTCTAACTTTACACAAGATTTAAATTTTTGGTCCCATAATTTTACAAAAAAAAAAAAAAAATAATCCTCTAACGATAACATTATAATTTTCAAATGATGTTTTTTTTTGTGTCAATTGTTATTATTTTAAATAAATTCACTTAATATATCAATATTAGAAATTATTTTGTCAACATTTACAATGTTAATGTCATTATTTTTAATTAATATACTGAAATTAAAAATGTTAAGGTTAGATGGTCGAAAAGATATATACTTTAAAAAATTGAACAACTAAAATGAAACCTCGCGTGAAGTTAAATATTACCAAAGATGTACTTTTACTCATGATTAAGGTAATGGATGAAGCGTTACCTTTTGTATTTGAGAGGGGATTTGATACATCGAAGCTTATAACTTTATTTGGATGAACAAAACGTACGAGGACTTCACCAATATAATCATGAAACAACACATTGATCAGTAATATTCCCATTGCCCATTATGGACTATAAACCACAATAGGGCTCCTAACAACATAACGTGAACTCCTCCAAACAAGTGCACCAGACACAATCTTCATGCTAGCCATAGACTTGGCCTTAACCACAACCTTAAAGCTCCGTTTCTGAAGCGCCTTTGAGAAACTAAGACTCATGGGACTCACGGTGACTTCAACACCTGGAGGAGCATTAACGGTGGCGTTAAACACAGTGGGGCCATTGGGTCCCACGTTGGTGACCGTCCTCCGGAACACGGCGAGTGTGGAGGGTTTCTTGGCCTGCAAGCTAAGTTGGAAGGTGGGGTAGTTGACGGCGTCATGGCCGAGGCCGGGGAGGATGGAGGAGCAGTTGACGCGGGAGCCGGTGAAGATGGAGAGGTCGGAGCCGTTGTAGCCTTCGTGGCAGAGGAATTGGAGGTAGGAGAAGGCATCCATTTCGTAGACTAAACCAGGGTTTTTGGCTCTCATTGGGTTCACTTGACCTCCTCCATAACCAAATTCTGCTTCCTTGTTCACCCTCTTGCTCATTGGTTTGGCTTCAAAATCGTAAATGTCACACATGGACCAGTCAGCAACAAAAAAAAAAACATATATGCACTGCTCGCTACTAAATATAGGAGTTAGATAACTAATTTAATTATGTTAAATAAAATAGTCAATTTAGTTATTATTTGTAAAAAAAATTTGTGGGTTGCTTTTCATAAAGTACTTTTAATTATTTTCATTAAAAAAATACTCCTTAGATAGAAAATTCTCTTAATATGCGCATACAGTTTATGAAAAGAATTATAAATTTGAGAGATAAATTCAGGACAGGAGAGTATATCATTGAGTTGCACAAAACTTTTAGCAAAAGGCCATTAGACTTAAAATATTATTACATAAAGGCTTTTTTTCTATTTTCAAAATTTACTTGAATTTCTCTTCAAAATAAAAAATAAATAAAATGGACATCTAAATTTTGCTAAAATTATATCTATTTTTTTTTCATATACAATTTCAAGGAATGTTTGTGTATGTTATTATTAGTTCTCCGTCTTTTTAATACATACATAAAGTTTCCATGAAAAAAAAATTACACAAATGCCTCTTGAGCTTTGTTGAGACTATGGAATGTTCCCTTGTATTTTTTATATAGACACAACATTTTCTTGAAAATATAACGGAGAAACAAAAAATATGAGAGGTCCATCTGAAAGGTTTATAAAAGATATTTTGAAAATAGAAAGGATATCTATATAGTTTTAGAAAACTAAAGATATATAAGTCTATGTAATTATATAAATAAGACATTTATATATAATTTCGATAAACATAAAAAAAGAAAAATTAATGTCACCTGTAGTGATAATGGCAGATCTAATAGCAGCAGGAGACCAACTAGGATGAAAAGATTTAACATAAGCAGCTACACCAGAAACATGAGGGCAAGCCATGGAAGTGCCAGACATTAATGTGAATTTTGAGAATTGGGTGTCTCCATCTTCACCTGTCAGTGATCTTCTTAGTGTAAAAGATGCCAATATGTTAATCCCAGGGGCTGCAATGTCAGGCTGCATTATTATATATCATAATAACACATTAATTGCAAATCTCTCTGACGAGTGATTAATTAAAAATGAAGCCAAATTAATTAAATATAATGTTGGTGATTATGATTCTAATTAATTAAATAATAAAGCTTCTTGTAATATCATCATCAATGGTTAATTAAATAATTAATTACCTTGAGAACATAAATGGAAACTGGATTTGGACCCCTAGAAGAAAATGAAGCAACAAATGGAGCTGCTTTCTTCGCTTCATGGGTCTTATATATCACTGCTGATGGTGATCTTGTAGTTCAACATCATAAAATTTCATATCAGTTAAAATAATAAAGGATATAAAAAACATGCATAATGTATAAAGTACTCAATTGTGTATCATATGAAGTGTTATAAATAATCTGGATCCTTTAAAATAATTTCTATAGATGTGGGTCTCTCACCGTCTTTTCATGTATGTATCTCTCTCTAATCTCTACTACTGATTCATATTCTTTTTAAATAAAATGGTTTTGACCTAGCTAAATTTTTGTTCACTTAAACATATCAGAACCGAAAGAACCTTAAGAGAAACTCTTGACCCTGCTACTTTATATATACTTGATTATTGTGATCCAAATTTAGGTACCTAGTGCTTAGCCCATATAATATAATGTGATTAATTATGTGGGTATGAGTGTGTCTGGCAAGTTTACAACGTTACTCTACCGTGTCTCATATGATGAGTGTCAAATAATCTAGATCTTTTAAAATACTACCTCTGATTCTAAATATAAGAGCTAGTTAGGGTTTACTTTACTCCTTAAATATAATATTTCATTCTATTTTGACTTCCAAACTTATAAATTGTTTTTTTTGAACTATCCTTATTGATTGTGCATGTTATGAGATTTTATATCTAGGAATATAGTTTAAATACAAATGATTAAAAAGAATACTTTAAAAAAATCAATACGCATTGTTTTTAACAAATAAATAATTTAATTAATTTTTTTTTATTTTTACGTATTAATTATTTATCCCCTACGTTAAGGATAGGACGGCTTTACTCCATTGTCTGAGAAGTAAAGGGTAGAAGAGTGGACCCACCTCGACAGATGTAGGTCCCTCACCTTTCCATGTAGCTCTCTCTATTTTGGATTTATATTATCTCCAATTGAAATGGTGATATATAACTATCTAATATTTTGTGTGCACTTACTTAGACAGACTGAAATTAAAAAATCTAGCGAGAACTTTACCCCTCTACTTCATCCCCTCATGTATTTATGTATTTCAAGAGATTCAAATTTGAGTATCATGTTCAGTCCAAAAAAAATTTTGAGTATCATGTACTATACCAGTTGTAAGGAAGATGTTATATACATACTCTCTCCCCGATGCTTAATATAGAACATGTTCAGGAAGTTCATCTTAGTTATAAATATAAAACATAATTTTTTTAGTTGTCAATTTTTTCCTAATTTACTTCTATTAATGCTCTTTTAATGATAATCAAGAATGAAAGGGAATGATGGAGTTAAGGAAGATGACTGAGGTATTTTGAAAAAATTATATCGTATTAACTAACTCAACTAACTTTCTTAATCTAATCAAATTTGATAAATATATCTTATATTAGAAATCAGAAGAAGGAGTATATATATACCTTGTGGATTTGATGTAACCAGTGATAGATTGACCAACAGAGGTATCGACAGCAGTAGCAGGAGCCATGAAAATTTGAGCAAGGTCAAGATATTGCTCATTCTCTATTATGGCCCCAATGCCTCCAAGTGCTTTCACTACTGAGTCTGAGCCTGATGAGTCTGGTATGCAGTAAACAAGCTTTCCCTTCACCTTCTTTCGGTCTAAGGCACTTTCAATGCACGAGCTGCATGCAAGCAAAAATTAATAAATTAAATATTCAAAGCTATTGAAAAATTAAAATTAATATTGTTCAGTTTTAAGAAGTAGGTAAAGAAAGTTAATTGTATGCCTTGCTTGTTCCTTGCTTGCCGAGGATGTAGCTGCATCAGCTCCATTTATGAGAGGATATTGCTTTTGCTTTGGATTGAAAGTGTTCACTCCTCTTCCCTGCATGCATACATATATATATATATATATATATAACATTCATATTATATATAGACAAATAATTTCACCATGAATGTTCACATAACGAAGACACATATATTAGCTTGTAAAAATACTATATATCTTTCATGCACATCATTCCCTTTTATGTCAGTCATGAGCACAATATGTGAAACTATCTCAACTAATCCAGCAGCTAAAAATAATTGCTTCAAGAAACTTCACAAAATTCCAACTTTAAGGCCAGTTTTGGATCCTCTCAACTTCTCAATCTCTAGACAAGACCAGACATTCTTTCCATTTTAGGATTTGGAGCCTCTAAAGTTTGATGAAGTGCAATATAGCGTACTAGTGGATCAATTATATGTTACCTTTATATATACAAAACAAAATTTATACTGAAAACAAGATACTTATTGGACTGTTGTCCATTGTAGTGTGATTTAAGGGAGTCTAACTGTGGTTGAACTGACATCATAATTAAAATAATATAATGTAATTAAAATATATAAAAATATTCATATAACCTGCAAAAAATAACATGTAAAAAACATTAATTCATGAGTAAATGGGACGTTCATAAATAAAACATTCGTACTCCAATCAAACAAAATTGTTAGATCACAAATTTGATGGATTGCTATTTTTTGAACCAAAACCAATATCGTGTTAGACTTAGCAAAGGCAAACAAAAAATACAAAATCCAATATGGTTGACACGTCTAAAACTCTTAACTGGACCAATCAAGAGACTGGTTCCCTGGTATCTGTCAATATCCAGGTTGGGTTGTAATACCATGATTAAACATAAGTATTTTTCATCAACCTGAGATATAAATTTTCATTTCCACAGGACCAAGATTCTCAATTCAAAAAAGAGATCAGTGTGAGACTTACAGAGACATTCTTTCCATTCCCCAACAGCACAGTGCTGATGAATTGCCTATCAATGCCACTAGCTCCCACAGTAACAAGCCATGGAGCAGTATTCACAACAGAGGCCAATGAAGGGCCATCATTCCCAGCTGAAGCCACTGTGATTATCCCTTTCTTCATCGCATGAAACGATCCGATTGCTATCGAGTCTTGGTCGTAGCTAGGATTGCCTCCTCCGATCGAAATCGATATCACATCCACTCCATCATCTATTGCTGCTTCAAATCCTGCAAGTATGTCCATGTCTGCACAACCATCGCTCTCCCAACACACCTTGTAAACCGCCACCCTCGCCGACGGCACCGCCCCGCGAGTCGTCCCTTGGGCCAACCCGAATAAGCTGGCGTTCCGGACTAGGTTTCCGGCAGCCGTCGAAGAAGTGTGGGTGCCGTGGCCGTCCACATCTATGGGAGATAGTATGTCATCTTGGTCTGGGTTTCCATCTAGCTTGAAGTACTTGGCCCCTATCAGCTTGCTTCAAGTTTTGACATGTAAGAATTTGTGATTCAAACTTCAAAGAATAAATTTGGAATGACATAGATTTATAATTATGATTTTTTGAAAATAAATACAGTTATTATTAATTTATAGAAATTATTTTGGTATGGTTAAAAATTAAAATTATCATTTTCTTAAAAAATATTCAAATATTCTTTATACATGCCAAAATCAATTATAGACTGAAAATTACGAATATCTCACAAGTTACTAAACCCTTTTATACATACAAAAATCACTTAGGAACCAAAAACCATGAATATAATATCTTATGCTATAGACTTTTCTATGCATACAAAAATCACTTATGAACCAAAAACCATAGCTATCCAATATGCTATAGACACTTCTGTGCATGTGAAAACCAATTATGAATAAAAAATCATGGTTTTTCGTCAGCTATTATTAACTACTTTTCAATTATACAATTATCAAATTTATCCAAATACTAAAATAATGTAAGACATTTGTATGAGAATAAATTTCATTAATTTGTATGAAATTAAAACTCTAAAATTATACAACAACTGTAAAATTTATCATGTGAAAAATTCTGTAACTGTAGGTTTTAAAAGTAATTTACTCTAATAGTTATGCTAGGTCAAGGGGATAAATGTACTTATGCGTAAGAAATAACGTAAACAGTTTTATCCAGAAAAACTAATGTCATATTTTTGTAATATTGCAGAAGAAAAATTCCTTTATTAATAAATTTTGAGTTTTCAGACAATTAAATAAAAAATTTGGGGGGGGGGTGCGAATTTTCACAACATTATTTGTCTTTGAATAAATGTAAATAAAAAATATTAAATTTTTACTTAAATACATGAAAAAACAAGTAGCCCCACTTTTTTTGGCAAGAACTGTATGAATTAATTTCATGAAAATGAACAAATATGAAATATGAAAAATGTTTGGTACATCACATTCATTTTCTATTCATCATCTGAAAACTCAAAAACAAAAAAGGAAATCAAATCGAACTTGGTGATACTATATATAGAAACCAAAGAGATAAAAAGTAATATCTTATATAATACATAAGGTCTTTATTTTATAATATATATATATATATATATATTATACCATCTAGTTCTATTTTAATTGTCTCTTAGTATAATCTTAATAGCCTAAATATTGGCCGGCCAAAAAAACCTAAATATTGAAATAAATATAGACTTTGTATCTTTTGTTTTCATCAAATTAAACTAAAAATTATATATTTAAATTTATGGAGGATATTTTAGTCAAAATATTTAAGATTAGAACAAAGTGTAACAACATTTTATTTTAACTTTTTTTTAAAAAAAAACATGCATAGTGTTTTAAATTATATGCAGTTTAAGTAAATTTTTAGAGATAATTATTTTTACCAGTTGATGATTAATAAAAAGATATTGCGGATATCTTCTACAAAATTATTGACTAGAATTTTCCGTAAAGACGATATTTATATATCAAGTTCCTTATATTCACTATGTTATGTTTTTTAATTACACGTGGTTATGTGTCCTATTTTTATAAAGTGAATTTATAATTAAATGATAATATGTTAAAAATATGAGACATAACCACATGTAATTGAATAACTTGATATAATGAATATAAGAAACTTGATTTAAGTATTTTTTTTATATAATATTCATGATTTTATTATGAAAACACCTTTAAAGTAGTAAAATATTGCTTACTATATCTTAAATGATTGATTATTAAGTTTGCAAGTATTCAAAGGAAGAAAGAAGCCACTTGCATGTCAAACACTACATGAGAAGGAAAATAAATAAATAAATTTATGAGAGTAATAATGTGAAGGAGAAGGAAAGGGAATTTACTTATTGCATCCTGAGAAATTAGCAAAACGACCACAAGATCCCTTCCATTTTGCTGGCGGAGCACCTAACCCATCATCCTTGAAGCTTTCTGATTCAGGTGTGGTCCCTGTCTCATCATCCACAAAAAGCCCATTTGTTTATCATGTGAATTCATGAAGAAAAAAATTAATCAAATTACTGAAAATTAAACAATTAAAAATATTATATAATAACATATTTACAGTATAATAAAACACAAAACTCCTCTTAACATATAGTGCTCGTTTGGATGAGCGATCGGAATGCTTAAAAGTAGTTTTTCAATCATAATTTACGGTATACGAGGTAAGTATGTGAGAGGAGTTGCATCTCGATCTACATGAAAAACAACTTATAAGCAATCTAATCATTGAAACAATAATACAACTAGGTCTGCAGGAAAAAACGGTGAGGCGTGGTTTAGGGGCAATAGCATACAACACATTTTTCTGCCAAATTAAGTTATAATTTAGTTTGATTGGTATATGAAAATTATGTTAGGTCCACATAGGTGGGACCATATATATGACCCGACATGCCTCTCTAATCCCTAATGTCATAAGATAAAATTAATTATCATTTCTTTTATTAAATTGTACTCTTGTACATGTAAATTAAAATCAATATAAATAAATTAAAGATAAGCTTCCAAAAGAAGTCAGGTTTATTTATAATAAGTAGTCATGATGAACACTGTCATTCCTAATAACAACTTCAGACTCTGTAATATGCAAGAGACCCAAGATCTAACATAATCATAAAAAAGTAACTTTGAACTTAAAAATAAAGAAATTAATTTAAAAAGATTAATTCAAATGAAGAACCTGTATCGAGAAGACCAACAATGATATCTCTCTCTACTTTCAATCTTCTCTTAGCAGTTACAGGCAAGCCTATGAAGTCCCATGATCTTGTTGTGTGCAGCTTACGATACCCATTCGGAATCACAGAAACTACTTCCTTCATATCTGCGCGCATATATATATATATATATATATATAAACAAAGAGATGAAGAAGAAAAACAAAGCTGATGAAGAAAAAAATAATAATAATAAATCACATACCAGATAACTTTCTGGCCTCATCATCAGATAATTTCGCAGCAAATGCATTGAAACTCTTTGAGTAGCTATACACCATCGATTCTCTTGCTTCATGGTAGCTATACACGTACCAACACGTCATAAATTAATTAAACTCGTAATAATTTTATTGAAGAACTTGATGAGGCTATATATACGCACATACCTTCCTTTTACAGAAGACAGAACATTCAAATGAGTACTCTCAATCTGTAAACTATTTTCTGGGCTTATATCATCATCAGCATGATCAGCTCTTAAGAAAACGATATAGAAATTCTGCAGTAATTAAACAGATAATAAAAATAAACAATCTCCAACGGATAATAAATCCAACAGTTAAAGAGAACGGAATTAGTTAAACTAATAAAACAGTGAAATGCTTATGTATGCCTTTTGCTGATCATCTCCAACAGCCACAGATTTTCGCAGCAGAATCATCAGAAGCAGCAAAAGTAGAAGAGAAGAGAATGATCTAATCATGAAGATTTTCTGGGAAAACATGTTTAGATTAGAAGAACCTAATCGTAATATGGAATTGGATATGGCCAAGAAGAAGCAATATATATATATATATATATGTGATTATGAAGATGGCCAAAAGATCAGAGGATATAACATTAGCTTCCTAGATACAAATAATGATTTAATTAATTATGGTTCTGGTGGTGGACTGGTGGTGGGGGACGAAGCTTCAAAGATTGAATTCAGAATATTTTGAAAGCACTATATATTTATTGGTAATGTTTATGCCAGTATCACATTGAAGCCTAAGATTGCTTCCTCAGAGGAAGAAACTTCTCTTTATTAAAAATCTTCATTTTTTAAAAAGGTTAATATCATTTTTAATTCTTACCATTTGATTTTAATCTAATTTAGATTTTGATCCCTATATCGTCATTTTTTGGCCCTATAGTTTAATAATGATCAAAATAAAAATTCATTAAAAGTATAAAAATGAAAACCACAAATTCCGTTAACTATAGTTAACGCAATTAAAACTAAGTCCTTATGAAATTATATTGACAAACTGAAAAGATAAACCATGCTATTAACCATTTTTTATTTACTAAATTTTTAGACTCATTTTTCTAACTTTACTAAAATGGAATACAAGAACTTCTTTCAAAAAAAATTTTAAAGAAATCATTTAAGGGAAAAAGGCAGAAAAAAAAAACTTTCAAATTATAAAATCTCAAATCAGATTTGTTACCAAGAGTCAATAAAGGAATAACAAAACTTAATAACTAATTCACAACTCTTTTTTTTTTTAGAAATACCTTATTTGAAATTTTACAAATTCAAACTTCTTTTTCTGTCTTCTTTCCATCATTTAATGTAGTCTAAACCTATTCTTATCCAAATATTCTTATATAAAATAAAAAATATTTTTAATAATGGAGGATGGTTTAGTCAAAGAAAATTAAACTACGACCCACGTGTGAGATAAACTTATTCCATTTTGAATTTATTTTTATAATTAAAAATTTATAATTAAGCCCTTTTCACTCAAATTTTATTAACGTAGTAGTTAATATTTTGTGAATAAAAAGAATATAGTTATTTAGCTCATATATAAAACTAAAAGCATTTTTTTCATTGTTTTTTATAAAAATTTGTATCTAGTCTAAATTAAATGAAAAAATTTTAAAATTTAATAAATAAAATATTATAAATTATTTTTTATTATTTGACTTGGCCACTAGGGGATGTCTGTCAACTTGGTGATATCCACACAAGGCCAGTTACTTCTAATATTGCTTCCCAAATCACTAAGCAAGCCTATGATAGTATGGTTTGGTCAAGGTCAACTAGAAGCATTAACTAGATATACACATTGTTGTGCTAGTCTTAAGATTCATGATTACATAATTTAACAATGTTTGCATGACTTTTTGTGGTTAATTTTATTTCTTAATTATGCTCTATAATTTATTTCTCAGTTATAATATTTTTTTAATTGGATTGCTTGTTGTTGTGCATAACTAAGTGGCCCATTTTTATGCTGAAAAATTCTTAGCAAGAAATGATGGCTTGCAAGACAATTTGGGAGGCTTAAAGTATTTGTGAAATTAACTGAACTACACTAGTTAATTTGACCAATGAATCAACTCTTACTCTAATTTGAAATATTTCAAAAATTAAGATTAATAATTAAAACCCTTCATTAACTGATAAAATGAATTTTTTTAGGAACACATTAATTTTGTTCAAATCAGATTAATTATGGTCAAACTATTGAATTATGCATTTTTTATTAATTTTAATTTTGTTATTTGTATTATTTTAAAATTATCATTTATATTAATTATCATTAATATAAATTGTGAAGTCAATAATATACTGCACTATCTCCTATTCCTAGATCATAAAATGGTTAACGAAGAGTATGTTCACTTAGTTTTTTTTTTTTTTTTTTTTTTGCCTTCGAGTATGTTCACTTAGTTAAAGTTAATAATACATGTTCTCCTTTTTATCGCAAATGTAGTAGTAGTTAGTTGAGAGATTTATTTTAGTCATAAATTCCACTCAGTTTTAGAAATTTACAATTTATTTTCCAAACAATCTTATAAATAACATATATTAAAAGGATTTTCATTAATAGTGATAATTTTCAATGTAAATTATAAATAACAAACCTAATTAATTTTTTAATATCTATAAATTAGTTATTTAACTCTTACATTTAGAGTTAGATAGGAGAAAGTATTATAAGTTCTAGGAGAAAGTATTATAAGTTCAAATTACAATAGAAACCCCTGGATGAGAGATTTTGCTTAAGAAACAAGAGGTGTTGACCAAATGAAAGGAGGCTCATATATATTTCTTGAATTCCAATGCAAGCTAGCTTGTTATAACAATTCAACTTTCATTACTTACCCATACAGCTTTAGCGTCAAGTTTAACCCAAATGAGCCACAATTTTTAAGACGTGAAATGTTGCTTTCATATTTATATTATAGAGTAAAATACTCTGACCACCCTCCAGTTTTGCGTTAATTACACAGACCTCCCCTCTATTTTAAAAACATATACTTAAGTCCAAATAGTTAACTCCGTTAAGAATATTCTAAAAAGATTCCAAAAATATATTTTTTTAATTAAATTTATTTTTTCTTGCACATTTTGACTAAATTTGTTTTAAAGAATTTAAGAGTTTTTTTATCTATTCCTTAATTTCTATTTTTATCTTTACAAGTAGTTATCTGTTTGATGATTTTAGCATTGGTTAATGTAAATATCACAAACGTTGAATATTCAAGCAAGATTTTAAATAAAAATATGCTTATCAAATGTATTTATTAATATTTGTGGAAAAAAATATATTAAATTATAAATTTAAATTATATAGTTAATTATATTCGATAAAAATATGTGTTTAATATATATTTTAAGTCAAAAATAATTTATAATATCAAAATTAATAAATTTTTTAAAAAATTAGAAAGTTAGAGAATCTAATAGAGTAAATTTATGGTTGTATAAATTTTTATTAGCCCCTATATATATATATATATAAATAATTTTAATACTGAAGAAGGGCATTTTGGTTAAAAAAAGTTTAAAAGTCAAACTTAACGGTCAATTAACGGTTTGGGTGGATGGAAATAGAATCTCAAACTATAAGGGAGGTTTATGTAATATATATTTTAGTTTTCAGGGAGGTTTATAAGGGTTTCCAAAATAGATGGGAGGTCTGTGTAATTAAGGTAAAACAGAGGGGAGGTTAGAGTATTTTACTCTATATTATATTATAAAATAATGTCAAAAAAGCATGTGGATAATTACACTCTTACATTAATTTAACCAAATGGGAAAAGAGACAGGGACGTCCAGTTATTTTAACCAAAACGTAGTGGACGATGTGGTTTCACCAATATCTGATATGAGTGGGATAGTGCGACATCCTATAAATCTTATACATATAGATATTATATTAGCTCTAATTATAAATGTACGACCTATTTTAATTGTAAATTATACTATAAATTAGGGGTTAAAGTATACTTTTAGTCATTTAAATTTACACAAAATATACTTTTGATACTTTAACTTTATAAAATATGCTTTTGGTTTTATAATTCTAATACCGTTAATATTACTAACACAATTGAAAAATATCTAAAAACCTAATGAAGCAATTAATATTAAAACTTGGATGGTATTAAAAAAAAATTTTTGTTTAATAATCTAAATAGCAAAACCTCTATTTCATTTGCAACTATTTGTCAGTTTATTTTAGTTTAATAATTTAAATATATTATATTAAAAAAATTAAAACTATGTCATTAAAAAATAAAACTTAGATATACTTTGCTAGCTATACGATCATGCCGGTTTATTTTTTTGCCAACTTTTAATTTGTAGTTTTATGATTATATGAATCTTGAATTTTAATTAACTTCATATATAAGGATAATTGGCATGTAATTTTTCAAATTATAGGGCCAAGATAAATGTCACAAATATTTTATTTTACACATTAAACTATGAAGTACTCGGTCTGTCTCTTATTATAAGCTTTAAATTTGTGAATAAGTATATGTCCCAAAATATAAACTTCATTTCAGGTTTGTCTAAACATTTATTTTATTTTTTTTAGCTTTACACTTTTGACTATATTTATGTATTTATTCACTCTACCACGTATCATCTTTATAAATAAGGTTATAGTTGAAAAAAATATATATTTATTGGTTTTAACTAATTTTAACTATTTTCTTAATCAGCTCAAATCGATTATTTAAAGTTTATAATAAGGGATAGAGGGAGTATAAAAGTAAATTTTAAAAAGAATTATTAACTCCATATGATCAGTATAAAAATGTAACAAGTATAAGCCATTGGAAGAACCATACCCCAAATTAAAAGAGAATGTACTAGTGGCACTCCATCCAAACAATTTTTAATGAAAGCATCATTATAACAAGCACAAATACTTGAAAAAATTATAAATCAAAAGTTAGTTATTGGGGTTACGGACTTAATACTTTGTAAGGCGCCTCTTTTCATGAAACCCACCCGACGTGACTCATGAGAAAAATGTTCAAAGAGTTAATCTAATCAACGTATTTCGCCAAGTTTAGGTAGGATGCGTAAGTCGAAAAAAAAGTAGGAAGCGGACGACGATATATTATTATTACTAAGTCTGCGAAAGATCAATTATTTTATACTCTTGGATGGCAACAAGAATTATTTCATACTCTTGGAAAGTATTCATGTTTTTTAAGTGGGAAAATGTAAAGGAAGAAATAATTCTAAGAGAAAATATATGACTTTTGAAAAAAATAAAAACTATTTATTAATTTGAAATACAATAATTAAAAAGGGTATGAATAATATTACTTTCATTTTATGCATATGGGTTTGCTTTTTTGCCAGAAATTGTTTTCTTGACCTGATTGCCAGAGATAATTAACAGTTTATTAATATAACAGTACAAAGTCAACTTACACTAAAGCCACCACCAAACTTTTTGAGTAAACCTATTGAAATGTAGCCCATACAAAATTATGACCTCTAGTCTATTTAAGTTATGAAATTATTATCATTTGTATATACACTTATTAATCTTTCTGGTAAAGATATTCCTCTTAACTGGCAAGAAAATAAGGTAAAGATATTCCTCTTGGTAACTATTTCCGATCCAACCAAACATCATATTCCCGGTGTTATAGATCCATTCATGCATCCATGATATTGCCACCATTTCTTTTTTCTTTTTTTATCTTTTTTGCCAGGAAAAAGGTCTTCATTAATTAAAGCAAACCTTTTTTTTTTTGTGCCAAAATTAATTAAAGCAAACCAAACATACAAAAACAGAGTTCAAAACGTCTACAATGCAAATAACAAGCCAACAAAATTAACCAGTATCTAAATGACTGCTACAATTGTCTTTTTCAATAATATCAAGAAGCTGAGAAGGAGGTCTCCAAAGCCAATCCAAAGGGCAAGACCTCTTTAAAGAAGCTTTGACAAGCCAGTCCCCTACCAAGTTCGCTTCCCTTCCCTGGAAATCTACAAAAAAGAGTGGTTTCTTATTAAGCATCCTAAAGAAATAATATTCTCAACAAGAACATCACAATTCCATTCAGGAGAAGGAGATCTACTGTTCAGACAATCAATCAGCTGCTTACAGTCTCAGATTCAAACCGAACATCCTCTAATTGATTGGTTTGCACATATTGAACAGCCTCCAACATAGCAAGGCATTCACCCATGAAAGGGGAAGAAGCCCGAACAACCTTAAAAATTACCATCCAAAGGCCAGCAATTTTCATCTCTCATCACCCAAGCAATACCAGTTTCTTTGGTTTTTGAAGAATAAGAACAGTCAATATTGACTTTAAGATAAGGAACCAGTTTCCCTGCTCATCCAAACCCATCTGGGCTGTCCAGATTTAATTTTTTTAAACTGATGATTTTTAAATGAAAAAATCATTTTTTTTTGAAAATGTTAGTTAAGAGATTATTTTTATTTTAGATTCTTTACCTATTAAAATAATTTTTTTGAAAAAACAAAAAATAAAAAAATTTAAATCTGGACCATCCAGATCTTGTCTGGACAACTCAGATGAGCCGAGCTCTCCCTAGGGAAATTGGTTACGAAAGGTAATTACCTTGGGGTGGTTTCCAATTATCCTTCTGTCTGTTATCATTTGTTGATGAGATTTGGATGAGCAGGGAAACTAGCTCCAAAATATAATTACCTTGGGGTGGTTTTCAATTATCCTTCTGTCTGTTATCATTTGTTGATGAGATCCCAGAGCCCTGCTGATTAGTGTTCCACCCTTGTGCTTCCCAAAATTCCTGCAGTAGCTTCCCTGCTTGAGAAAAGGTGATCACAGGATCAGGACTAATATTCTGAATTTCTGATAGATAAAATTGCACCTAGCCTTCCACACTTGGCATAAAATCATTGAGATTAATGCTTTATGCCAATCAGACATTTCTGCATTCAACAACTAGGATTCAAGCCATATTCGAATGTCAACAGGTTCATTGTGATGAAAAGTAAAAGAAAAGTAACTTCCAAACCAGACTAACTTCGCCCACTCACAAGAAAATATGGCTATCAGTTTCAGTATTATTCCTACATATAAAGCAGATATTAGTGAGACCACTTTTCCTTTTAGACAAATTAAACATTGACAGTAAAACCCCATTAAGCACCCTCCACATGAAATTTTTGACCCTCTTTGGCACCTTTAATTTCCATAAGTGTTCCCATAGAGTCGGAGAACTTGTGGTGGAGGACTCTGACTGTCCAGAAACCATGCATTCCACCATATTTTTAGCAACTTTATACCCTTCCTTGACCGAATACAAACTTTTCCTACCACCCGTCAAAATCCACTTATCCTGCCTTCCAGAATTTGCACATCTTATATTAAGTATCGCATTTACTTCGAAATCATACAAGTAATCTCTCATAAAATTCACATTCCATTCAGATCCATCCCATATATCAGCCACACTCATACCAGAAAGTGATGGAAAAGGGCAGTTTGAAATAAGTTTCTTAGCAGGCAAATCACGTAGCCACGGGTCATGCCAAATTCTGGTCCTTCTCCCATCGCCAATGCTAGCCAATATATTTCCTTGAAGGACATCCCTACTAGCTAAATGCTTTTCCACCGCCAAGAGGAATTTCTGTTATGCTTGGCGTCCATGAAACTACACTTGGGAAAATAAATACCTGCTCTTCAATATCTTAACCCATAATTGATCTGGATCCTGCAAGATTCTCCAACCAAGTTTAGCTAATAATGCAAGATTAAAAGCTTCAAAGTCTTTAAAGTCCATGCCCCCATCCTCTATTGCAAAATTTAATTTTCTTATAGAAGCCCAATGGATTTTCCTTTTTACCTCCGAGCCTTTCCACCAGAATGCAGTAATAATTCCATCAAGCTTTTTGAGTATAGCTTTTGGAAATAGAAAACAAGACATAGGATATAGAGGAATAGAATTGGCTACAGACTTGATCAGTACCTCTCTTCTAGCCTCAGATAGAAAATTCTTTTGCCATCCTTGAATTCACTTTTTGACTCTATCCATCACAACTTCTATGCTTGCACCTTGGATCGACCCCAGATAGTAGGAAGACCCAGATAGTTTCAAGGTATGTCAACAGCTGCAACCTGAAATATATGACCAATTTCATCCTTTGTTAAATCCTGAACATTTTTGGAAAAATAAAGGCATGACTTATTGACATTAATGAGCTGTCCAGAAGCTTCACAGTATAGATCTAGCAAGAATTTCAAATTTCTGCAATTATTCAATTCAGCCTTCAGAAAGAACATAGAATCATCAGCAAATAGGCAATGAGTCAGATCTGGTGACCCTCTTGAAAGTTGAAGTCCAACCAGTTGGCATTGACAAGACCATTTATCAATTAGTATAGATATAACATTGATGACCAAAATGAAAAGATAGGGAGATAATGGATCACACTGTCTTAAACCCCTCTGTTGAACCACCTGAGACATTCTTTTTCCAGAGACCATGATTGAAAAATTCACAGATGCAATACACCAGATAATTCTATCCACCCATTCTTTGCAAAATCCCATCTTAAATAAAAGTGCAACAAGAAAATCCCCCTCTATCCTATCATATGCTTTGTTCATGTCAAGCTACAGAGCTAATTCATCTTTACTCCTACTTTTCAGGTGATGAAATGCCTAATGCACAATAACAATATTATCCTACATAAGCCTTTCAGGAACAAGAGCTCTCTAGTTTTCAGAAATTAGCTTATCAAGCATAGGCTTCAATATGTTAGCAATTACTTTTGAAAAATCTTATATGAGAAATTACATAGTGTGTGTTTGGAATGGCTTATTTTTGTCCAAAACGTGCTTATAATTCGTGATTCACAGTATACGAGGTAAGTATGTGAGAGGAGTTTTTTCTCGGCTTGCGTGATTCGGGCTTATTTTTTAAATAAGCCCTTATTTAAGCTTGGCCAAACACCCACATAGACTTATGGGTCTATAATCGCCAACAGTTTCAGGAGCATCAATTTTTGGGATTAGCACCAAATATGTACAAGTAATATCAGTTAATTGGAAACCAGTAGAGAAAAATTGTCTTATCAATTTACATACCTGAGATCCAATTATATGTCACTCCTTTTGATAAAAAGGTCCTGTGAAACCATCCAGGCCCAGGGCCTTTGTACCTCCCAATTCAAACATAGCTTTCCTTACTTCTTCATTTGTGATATCCGCCATCAGTAAGCGATTATCTTCTTCAGTCACAGACTCATCCACATAGCTCAAGATCTGGTCAAAACTTCATTGACCCATAGAGGCAAATAGATTTTCATAAAATTGATTGAAGCACTAGCCAATTTCATCTTCCTCTTCCATCCAATTATCATTGGTGTCCCTGAGCCTGGTTATTTTGTTTCTACACCTCCTTTGAATGGTAGACATGTGAAAAAACTGTGTTTTGGTCCCCACAATGTAACCATTGAACCCTTGATTTCTGAGCCCATAATACAATTCTTCTTGCTGCCACATTTTGTTGACTCTTTTCTTCAAATTAGACAGCTCCTGTGCAGTAGCTTCATTCCATTCCTTGCTCAAACAGCATTCAATTTGCTTTAATAATTTCTGAATAATTCTAGAACTATTCCCAAGCTCTTCTTTACTCCATTTGGTGAGAATCTCACTTAATTCTGAAATATTATTGACAAAATTTACGAGAAGCTCCTTACTTACTCCAGCTTTCCAATTGTTCTTTACCAATTCCTCAAACTGTGGATGAATTAGCCATCTAGCATCGAAACTGAAAATTTTAGGGGTGATAATCTCTTTGTGCTCAAACTCAATAAAAAGCAGGCAATGATCCGATCCCACTGCTTCCATAACATGATAATAACCTTTTGGAAACTTTGTCCTCCAAAGAGAATTTACCACAGTTCTATCTAATTTTTCTTGGATAAATCTTCACCCATCCTATTATTCCTCCTGGTAAACTTGCAGCCCTTAGCTTCTACTGCCAACAAATCTCATTGAATCATAAAGTTCCTGAAATCTTCAAGATCCCTGCTGGTTTTCGCTCTACCCCTTCTTTATCTGAATAATATAGAACATCATTAAAATGTCCCACTACAAGCCAAGGGATATCAACACCCGGATTCAAGTTTTCCAAAAAACTCCACCATCTTCTTTTCTGAATAGATTCGCATGGTCCATATACAAACGAGATAGCTCCTACAGAAATTCCCTCAATTATTGCCTCATCAAGATGTATAACATATCTGTCAACTATACCCACAGTTAATGACACGACTTTCTTCCACCACAATCCTAGCCCTCCAGATCTTCCCACAGGATCAAAATGAACTGAATTTTTTAACTTTATTTTCTTTTTAATTTTCTCGATTTTCTGTCTCTGCATCTTTGTTTCATAAAGGAACACTATACTCGGATTTTTCCTTCTACACTGGAACCTCAAGTGACAAATTGTCAAGGATTTTCCCAATTCCAAACTCGGCAACTCATGGCGACCCGGTGGCTATTCCTGGTTAGCCACCACGCCTTTCAAGATACGTCCAGAAGCCCAATTGCTTGATCCCACATCCCCACTTTGCCCAAAATACTTGGAAAAATTGGGAAATTTGCATTACCTGGAAACAATGCTCTTCTGGTGTTCTTATTTTTCCTCTTTGCTGCGTCTTCCACAAAGCAGAGAGATCCCGTGAATTCAAACGGAATCAACGCAGCTTGATTCACTTCCTCCAATCGTCTTTGTTCTGTAATTTCCTCTTCCCAGCGTTTCACTACCTTACCAGTAGAATCATCATCAGTTTTCTTGTGTCTTTTTGTCGTGTGAGAGTCCTATTCCGAATTCGCTACTATTTTTAAGTTCACCCTTGCAATTTGTTGAATGAGGTTTACAACTTCTTGAGCAATTACGACTTAGACATTCAGGTTATTTAAAACCCGATTAACCTCTATCTCCTCGGCAAGTTCGACCTGGTAATCAAATCCTTGTTCATTAATCCCATAATTCAAAGGTCCAGCAGTCATAACCAGGGCTTCTTGAGAATTAAGAGTCACACGGGGAATATCAGAAGTTAAATTCTCACATGGTCTTCTAGAAGCATTAATTCCTCTGTTGTTGGAAGTCGAAACAAGTCCCCTCGTTTCATGCAAACATTCAATATGACCCCGTCCGGCCGTCCCCATGCAAGTCTCTTCCTCTTCCACTACCAGACTGAACCCTAGTTGCCGCCGGCGCCGCCAGAGAAGGAGGAGGGCCGTTCTGTGACCGAACTGCTGGAGCACATAGCTTCAAATCAAAACCTCTACTATTAGAATTTCGCCCCTTCTTCAACTTCGCAATTTCATTGATCGTGGCCAAGTTTTCCACATCTGCAACAAAATCTATGTAACTTTTCATATTTCAGTTAAACCCAGACTTTATCAGATTTCACTACTCTGCCCGAGGAATCCCAAACTATTGGTCTAGAAACATAAAAACCAGGAACAAGAGGTTTTGCAATATCCAACTCAATTCTCGCACGGCCAAAGTTCCTCCTCTTAGCTTGTTCACTTTTTGGATCCTCAACCCCAATAATCTTACCAAGCTTCCCAGCCATTAAACGAATATTTTCCACTGACCTGCCTTCTGGGGGCACATCATGGAATTGTACCCAGAAGATACCTGTATCGATTGAAAGCTCACTATCGCTGATGAAGGGAGGCCTGGGCTTTAGACTCAGAATGTTATTTCTAAGCAACCACGGACTTTCATCAAGGACACTCAGCATTACTGAGGCATCCTCGAAAATAAAGGAATAAAGGTTATCACCTATGTTGTAAACTGTTAAGCCTCTTTCCAATTTCCATGCTGCCTTTACACTATCATGAACAGCCACATATCCTACTATCGACTGTAAAATAACTCTACCCAATAATTCCTAGTTACCTTTAGGATTCACTTGCCATTGTATCTCGAGCTCTTTCTCCTCTTCCACACTCCTCTGTTCTTGTTCCACCACTTCCATTGCTCCCTCGATATTGACTGTTCATGCAACAATCTTTTTCGAAGAAAGGTTACAGTACTCACTGACTGAAACGCCACACTGGCGAGAAATACTTTTTGGGTTGATGCTCTAGCGTGTGTTCGGGAAACTGTGAAAAAAGGGCTTTTTGACCCAAATCATGGTTTTGGGTGAAATCTGCCGAATACCCCATTATTTCACAAAATCCCGTTTTTTACTCAAACCATGGTTTGGGGATAAAAAGCTATTTTCACAAGAAGCTATTTTCCATTGCTTTTATGAGGAATTCTGACCGTGGGCTCCACTCTGCGCCCCACTCCTGTCCTTTTCTCTTTTTCTTGCGTGGGCCCCACTGCACTCACACACTCTCTCATCTTTTCTTTTCTTTTTTTTTGAATTTCGGTGTTCTCTGGTCTTTCAGCGTTGTGTTTTTAATTTTAAAATTTTAATGTCCCTCCTATTCTTAATATAAGATCTATTTATCTAATTTGATTATATTAGAAAAATTATTTAAGTTAATTAACATTACATATAGACAAATTTATTTCATTTTTGGTATTAATTATGAAATTTAATGTTAAATAATGAATTAAGATGTATCATTTTTAATCCCGTCAGGGGTTTTCTTTTCTTATAATTTAATTTCGTTAGGTGAAATTTAACGGTTTTGTTAAATTTGGACCTTAACCCTTAAATAATATATAAAATATAATCTTATCTTTATATGTAATTATCATAAAAGTTAATGTCCTTTTTAGTCATTTGACCATGAAAAAAGCTATTTTGATCAAATCATCCAAACACTCTCAATGAAACCTAAAAGAACGACTAGAAGAGAAAAATGTTGCACCATTTCAGAACCATAATTGCCTCATTAATTACATCTGCGGTGGGGGAAAAACATTCCTCTATATTCCAAGCTTTTTCCCATAAATTATTTTGAGGTGGCATTCATGAATTGTTATGGGAAAATTAGAGGGAAGGATCTGTATAGAAAACTTTTTATTGAGGAAGACCTAAAAAATTGTTATTACGTAAAAGAACCAAAAAATGAAATATAAATATAATAATCCTATAAATTAGAGGGAAGAATATATATAGAAAAATTTTTATTGAGGAGGATCTTAAAATTTGTTATTACTTAAAAGGACCAAAAAATGAAATAACAGTGAAAATCATGAAGCTGGTATTTAAGAATGTAAGGAAAAGGCACAGGTACACAGTGACTTTTATATCAAAGAATGGTGTTGATAGTTCGATTAGGCCTTGGTTTGGATGCATTGTGTGGAGCACCGAGAAGTACCAAGTTGTGAGCCCCGTTGCTTTTGCTTGGATAGAGTTAGATTGGTGAGGTTGTGTTTTTGGGTCTTAGATTACCACTATTTGGAGCCAAACAGAGGTTGCCCTTACTAGGGGCAAAAAACAAAAGGGAGTTGGCTTGACTCTGCAACTTATTGTCCGTTGCACCTAAAATTACACCGTTTTGGTGTAGTTTTGGGTGAAAAATGATGAGTTGATGCCTTTTTTTTTTAATAGTATCTAGTATTTTGAAGGATTTTTCTGAAAGTATCTAGTATCTTAAAAATATTTTAAATAGTATACAGTATTTTAAAACAATTTTTGGTGCTTTAACCCCTTTAAATATTTTTTCAGTTGTACCCAGTATCTTACCAGATTGAACGGTTAAAAGCACTAAAAATTATTTTAGAATATTTTATGCTACTTGAATATTTTAAAGTAATTTTTGGAGCTGAAAAAATATATTATAGGCAAGATTATATTCAGTCTGATAAGACACTAGGTACAACTGAAAAAATATTTGAAGGGGTTAAAAGCATCAAAAATTGTTTTAAGATACTGTATACTACTTAAAATATTTTTAAGATACAAGATACTTCCAAAAAAATCCTTCAAAATACTGGACACCATTAAAAAAACAAAAAAAGACATCAACTCATCATTTTGCACCCAAACAATGTAGTTTTGGGTGCAATGGACGCAGCCGACAATAAGCTACAGCGGAGGCAAGCCAACTCCAAAGAAAAGAGCTCCCAGAAGATATATTTAGGACAAGCGGGGGTGGTGTGGATTTGAGATTTTATGGAACAGTTTGATTTGGAAAGGATGAAACAGAAAGAGAGCCTGCTTTTCTGTGTGGCATGTCTCAGTTAAAGAAATGTAACAAACAAATAGAGGTGACTCTTACAATATAACTTAGCGAAATACGGCTTGATGCCATATACCAAATATCGTTCTCAAGAATTTAATTAAATCTCTTCCTGTTTCAGATTCCATCAAGGTCTCTTTCTTATTGTCTATAAAGTAGTCTAAACGCCTTTTGCTCCTTTTGTTAGGTCTTGATTTATGAGTCAAGATAAAGTTCAAGCCCAAAAATTAGTTCAAGTGGGAATAAAAATCCTATGATTCAAGTATTGCTCTAAGTCTTGAATACTTGATAACGTAGGACTTAACAGATAAGTGTATTCAGTTTGCACGTAACAATGGGAGAAATTGGTAAGTTAGAACTTTCTGGAGCGGCTAAGTTGGAAGTGCTTCATGATAAGTTGAATTTGTTGGGGGTTGTACAATTATGGGAGACATGAGGGTAATTTAGTATTATTATATTTATATTTCAATTCTTGATCCTTCTAAGTAACAACAATTTTTAAGGTTTTTCTATGTAGGTCCTTCTCCCCAGTTTACCTAATTTTTATTATGTTATTAGTAAGTGATAGTTTATTTGCTTTCAATATATACTGATATGATCCTTATTATATCAAGTCTATTTTAACTAATTTCTACATACTAAAAAGTTATTAATATATCTTAAATTGATAAAAGTTTTCAAGTTTACGCTTGTGAAAATTGTGATAATTATATCCTTAAATAATTCATAAAGATTGTCCTAAAATGTCCCTGGTCAGTCATCTATGCAGGAGCAGAGATGAAACAAGATCAATATGACTTTGATAAGATATGGATATACGAATCAAAGTCTTAGGCACTTGTAAGAGTACAAGGTGCTAGACCGACCCACTATGAGAAAGCTACATGGATCAAGTCATAAGCTTTTATCATGTATAACCATGTCACAATGCTCTTTGACCTGAGGTCATCATGGATTCCTACATGAGAGTTACTAAGCTTTAAACTAGTCAAAATTCACCTTTGACAGGGTGATGATAAAGGCTACAATCGGGTTTGGTAGTTTTTCATACAGAGGAATATGAATGATCAAGATGGAATTTGTCCCTCACATTAGTAGAGAGATATTACTGGGCCCCTCGATGAGTAAGTATAAGAAATGTATGCCATACTACAATGAAAAGGAGTTTCCATTTCTATTGTCTACTCAGGAATCAAGAAAGCAGTAGTCAAGAATAAGAGGATGATATTATCCATGCCTCATCCTTGACCGTTATATCGTGTGACAAAAGGGACGTGACATGGTTGTATGACATGTTGCATCGTGTTAACGATCCTCATATGAATTGGGTAGTCGTGATGTCTTAGTAGAGGCCGCTTGCGATTTGTGGGTTAGTACTTTCTTTCTTTACATTCACAAAGCCCAAGACTTTAATATTTTCATATTCTTTGAATTAATATATACTAGTACAATTTATTTATGACACCTTAATCTAACGTCATTTATCACAGATGTTAGCTATTTAAAAACCACTTGTGACATTGATGGATAAACTCTTTTTTTTTTTTTGTATATTATTGTATTTTAATATCATTTTGGGTTCCTAAGTAGCATATATATGAATTTGGGCCATTATTGCATATATCATGATTAATTTAGACTAAAGTCTGGCAAAAAAAAAATGATTAATTTAGACTAAAGAAAGATTACTTGAGATTAGTGTTAAAATGAGCATCTTTATCATATATTTTGTAATTACTATCAAATACTTCATTTCTGTGGACCTATGATATTACCTGGACTTAAATTGGCATTGTAGGTATTTTAGAAGATGAAGAAAAAAGATGCAAAGGCCGAAGCAAAGGACAACATTTGGGCTAGAAATTTGGAACCCGGTTTCAATGTCATTTGCCACATGGCAAGCACGTCCAACTCTGATCTGCAGCACAAGATTTTAGATGAAGCAGCACAGAAAGGGGCCAATCCATACCCAACTTGGCCCGAATCCGACCCAACACTAATTAATTAGAATTTGATAGATGGGATTCGACTAGGTAATCACACTAGTCGCATCGTGCTCAAATATATTAATTACCAAATTAAAATGCAACATAACAGCGCAACTCAAGTCATATGCCAAAATTGATTAAGGGTACAAAACATAAAATAAAATAAATAAATAAACTGAAATTAATAATTTTTATATTTTTTAAAAGGGAGAATTCCTGAAAAGGAACCTGGAAATTGAAAAATAACATATGAGTTTTTTTTACCAAAAGTTGATTAAAAAATATCAAAACATGATAAGGAATTCTTAACTTTTTTCTTGCAAAATGATTGATATGTCATTTTTCAATTTCTAAGTTCCTTTTCAGGGATTCTCCCTTTTTATAAAGGAAAAAAAGATATAATAAGAAGAAATCGTGGGTGATGTAAACTGTTTTGAAGCAGAAGTTTGGGGAGTGCTATGGGGTTTAAACGAAGGGATGATGTGTTTGGTTCATGTATTACTTAGTTGCTCTGGGTTTATCTTATTAAAAAAAATAAATAAAACAAACAATATAACATTGAATTTAAATATATGAACTCAAGAACCATTATGATAGGACATAATTTGGGGTTATTACCAGAAAGGTGAGTTTTTCTGGTTTTGCTTACAGGAAGACAAGACAAGGCCATTCATTTGATAGATACAAGTTAGGAGAACCACAACCCACTCAGCCTCGTGCTGATGAGTCCCTCTCAATCAAAACACCATTTGTAACATGTATAAGTGTTTAGGAGAATGACACCCAAAACCTAACAAACGTTAGAAGAGACTTCTATTTTATTTTAAAAAAAAAATACATGTGGCAGCTATGACACTTTCTTGATCAAGCGCTATAGCTACTTAATATCTTGTATGACACTTGCTCGGGGAAGCGTCATACAAGGGGTTATTTTTTTTAAAAAAAAAATTAGACCCCTTGTATGGCGTTTACCCGGACAAGTGTTATAGCTGGTCTTATTTTTTATGTATATAAATAATATAGGCCTTATATGGCGCTTGCCTAATCAAGCATCATACAAAACCACCCTTAAAAGTTTTAAGGAGTCATACAGAGGTAGGCTAAGGGCTTCAAATGAGTTTGAGGGTGCAAATGAAACTAAAGGCCTTCAAAGACGCTTAATGAATCAAGTGCCATTGAAGGCTATATTAGCCTTCAATAGCGCTTGGCTAATGCATTATTAGGCTTCAATGGCACTTGATTCATCAAGTACCATTCAAGGTATTATTAGCCTTCAATGGAATCAAGCGCCATTGAAGGCCTTGACTTTTCAATATCATAATGGAGCTTCAAAGACGCTTGATGCTTAAACGCCTTTAAAAGCCTTAGCTTCTTTTTTATTTTTTTTAATTATTGAAAGCTATGGTGCTTGCCTAGCTTTCCTTCCCCGCTTTATTTTAAAAAATTTGTCTAGCTCGCCATATATTTTCTTCTTTGTATTGTCACTTATACTTACAGATCTAGATGTAGAAGTTATCGTTGCCTAAGTCTCTTATGTTCAAAGAAATACGCAGTCCAATCCGATTGAAAAGCTTACACCAAAGCTTGTGGTAGCGGAAGTTATCACTTTGTTGCCTAAGTCTCTCATATTCGAAGTAATACGTAGTCCAATCCGATTGAAAAACTTACACCAAAGCTTGTGGTACCAGAGAAAATAAGTGTAACTGTGGTACCCTCTTCTCTAAGTACATATTGAATTCCGAAATCTTATAAGCTTTTTTCCTCTTATTGTCTCCTCTTACAGGAACTCCTTTTTTTTATTTACAATCCAAACTAAAACTACTTAAAACTCAATATCATTACATAAAACTTCAGCCAGGAATTGAGGAGGCTCAACGAATGATACAGCCCCCATAGGCAAGCCCAGTGAATGATTCGCAAGATGGTCAGCTGCATGGTTTACCTCCCGACTACACCATTCTATAGAAACCTCCCAGTTACGTTGCATGAATTGGGAAATCTCCACAAGTGTATCCCCATATGGATGATTGTCATTCCACCCGCATGCAATAAGATCTACTGCCTCCCCACAGTCTGATTCTATTACCACTTTCTTCCAACTTGAATCCCACGCATGTTTCAAAGCCATAAGAATACCCCATATCTCTGCATATAGGCCATTTCCACGTCCCAAGTTAAGCAAGAAACCTCCAAGGACACATCCTTCATGATTTCTAGCTATTCCCCTACAGCCTGCTACACTTCCATCGTATCTGCATGCCCCGTCAACGTTCAACTTTATCCAACTATTGTACGGTGGCTTCCACCTAGAGGCTTCCTTTAACTCTAGGTTTGACAAAAATAACTGAGAGTTCGACCATCGAGCTTGAGCATAAACCTGAGCCAAGATTTGGATTATTCTTGCTGTTTTCCCCTTGAAGACCCCTGAGTTCCGGTTCAACCAAAGCTGACGGCATAGCAACGCAAAACACGTTGGCCAACTCACATCTAAGCTCTCATCTTTTAGGGATAAATTCCACTCAATCCATGCCCAAACATCACTAGAACCAAAGAATCTATTACAAATCCGTGCTGGCACCAACTCCTCCAACAATTCTGGGCCACCCTACAATCCCGAAGAACATGCATGGTATCCTCCCTGCTACTTTTACAAATGTCGCAACTTGCACTCCTCTGCATACCCTTAGCTGCACGAACAGAATTTGTCATGAGCCGTCCTCTCGTTGCAAGCCATGTAAAATTTTTGCAACGTTATGGCATTCTCATCTTCCATATTTTCCTTCAAAGATTTCTACAATGAGATCCGTGATCAACACACATGAGATCGTATGCTGATTTAATAGTAAAGTCCCCATTAGATGATGGCCACCATGTGGGTATATCCACCGCCTCTTGTCGAGCATCAGGTGCTACCCGATTGATGGCTTGAAGAACATGTATCGGAAGGAAAGCCTCAAATTTCCCTCAATCCCATCCACCAGAAGGAGTAATATACTCGCAAACCTTATCTTCATTCATGCCTTCTGGAAGCCTCTGAATACAGAATGAAAGAAGCTTTTCATGATGTTGGAGCCATTTGTCCTGCAAAAATTCACATGTTGGCCATTTCCAATTCTCCATCCAATACCTCGTTCCATTCTTTCCCATACATTTCTAATACCTTTCCATGCCTGTGACCCGTTTCTCCTTAACTTAACATTTGGTATAACATCATCACCACAATGATACTTCTCCCTCATAAACTTTACCCATAATGCATCTCTTCGTTTCACCAAACCCCATCCAAGTTTCATCATAAAAGCCTCGTTCTGTTTACTAGCATATCGTAACCCCAACCCACCCGCATCCTTCTTAGTACACACATTCTCCCAAGCAACCAGATGAGGTTTCTTCTTGGCCGCTGTACTTCCCCAAAGGAAACAGTGACATTTTTTATCAATTTCATCACAAGTAGCTTTAAGAAGCCATGATGATTGCATAGAATAGTTTGGGAGTACAGACATGACAGAGGAGACTAGAGTGTGTCTTACAGCCATAGACAGACAGTTCACTTTCCAACCCTTCAATCTATCATCCGTTCTATTCAAAATAAACTGGTAAGTACCCTTTGAAACACGTTCATGATATATAGGAATCCCAAGGTACCAACCTCCTTAGGTCCGCAGTAAGAGTAAAACCTAGAAAGGAACTAATCTCTGCTTTTCTCGTGTGGCAAACATTATTCAAAAAAAATATCCTGAATTTGTCCACACTAACCTTTTCTCCAGAGGCAGCACAGAAATCATCCAAACAAGCTTTAATAATGGCTGCCTGATCCAAAGAGGCTTCCGCAAATAAGATCAAATCATCAACAAAAAACAAATGTGAGACTGCAATACCATTTTTCTTTAGGCGAAATGGGCTCCAGTTTCCTGAAGAGACTTCATTCTGGATCAGGTGTGTAAGCTTTTCCATTACTAGAACAAATAGATACGGTGATATTGGATTACCCTGGTGAACACCACGGGTCGGTTTAAAACACTATCCTGGCTCACTATTCCACATAACCTGCATCTCTACCGAGTTCAAACAACAATTAATGAGCTCAATAAAATTTGGTGATAAACCCAACTCCTGTAAACATGTGGTAACAAAATCCCACCGCATACAGTCATAGGCCTTCTCCAGATCAATTTTAAGTGCCATAAAACCATTCTTCTTTCTATAACTTTTCATAGAATGCACAATTTCTTGTGCTAGCACAATATTATCAGAGTTATGTCTCCCCGGTACAAAACTACACTGATTAGGAGTGATGACTATTAGCATTACACGCTTCATCTGGGTAGCTAGCATCTTAGTAATAACCTTGTACATGATGTTGCAGAGGCTAATGGGACGAAAATCCCTAATTGTCTGAGGTACATCAACTTTAGGAATCAAAATAATATTCGTGCTATTCAGTCTTCTAATCTCCATTGGGCTCATAATAATTTTTTGAGCCAAATCCACCATAGTCTTTCCTACCACTTCCCATTGACTTTGATAAAACAGCTGGTTTAAACCATCTGGACCCGAGGGTTTCAAGGAACCCATACTAAACACAGCCTGTTTTACCTCTTGTTCTGTAAACATGCGACCTAACATGCCCTTCAGATTATCCGGAATATCTAGAAAAACTCCTCCAAAAGTGATACTCACTGATGGCTGCTTTTCGGCAACAAACAAGGAATGAAAATATCGCGTACTCTCCTGTTTTAATTCCTCCTCACTATACATCCATTCTCCATCCTCCCTTTGCAAGGCTTCTATATATTTCCTCCTTCTTCTACTGTTAGTAACCGTGTGGAAGTACTTAGTATTTTTGTCCCCATTTGTATACCAGTTACACCTAGAACGTTGTAACTACATTATCTCTTCCTGTAGCAAGCACTTCTCTAGTTCCTCCCATACCCTTTTACTCTCCGCTTCTGCTCTCTTACACACCGACACCCTCTCGTTTAAACTCTCGAGCTGATGAATTAAAACATCCTTCCGATGGTTTATGTTACCAAAAACATCACAGTTCCAATCCAAGATTTCCTTTTTAAACCTTGCTACATTTTCTTCCCACCTCCTGGAGGACCTCCAATTATTACGAACTACATTTGAGAAATCAGCATGAGTAACCTACGGTGCAAAGAACTTAAAAGAACGCCCTTGGTATCTCCTTTTTTTTAAATTTCCTTTCAATAGAAGGGGACAATGATCAGATTTAAAACGTGGAAGGTGTAGTAAAGATACTTCTTGGAACTGCTCTAAACAGTCTACATTAGCGACCAATCTATCTATACGACTTGCTGATCCTTTTCTAACCCATGTAAACTCAGGACCCTGAAATCTCACTGCCTCCATACCACTCCTTTCTAACCAATCTACAAACTCTCGGTCAGGAGGAGCTCAAGTTCGAGATACAGATATCCTCTCTGTTGCACGTGCAGTGATGTTGAAATCCCCCCAATACACCATCTTGCCATACCATTACCACTTACAGTATTTACTTGATGCCACAACTGCTTGCGATGGACACTATTAGGATTTCCATAAACCATCGACAAATCCCAGCTATTGTTTTGGCCATTATTAAAAACACCATGCATAACTTGAGAAGCCTTAAACGTGACTTTGAAATCCACATGGTCATCCCAAAAACACCAAATACCTCCACTAAAACCTTATGCCTCAACCATATCCATATTTCTTAAACCCAGTCGTCGAGATATCATTACTGCCTTCTCACTCTTCTGTCTTGGTTCAATTATAGCTAAAAAATCAAACTAATATCTGCGTCGCAGATCTACTAACAAACCAGCAAAAAACTTGCCTCCAACCCCACGTGTGTTCCATATTATAATGTTAAAATCCATAAAGAAACATAAGAAAAAGGACCATGGCTCATAAACTTTACTGTCCATCCATGGACAATGCTTCTATAATGTCCATATCTTCATCCATTAAATGATGTGAAAGCAAATTTGATTGAGCAAGGAAATTATTACCTTTAATCTCCCCTAGGTCCCACGGGTTATTCTCTTCAAAAGCCTCCAAAATAAACTGTTCATCGTCCCTGATCTGCTCTGTGGCCAAAGATTGAGAATCACCCATGTCAAGATGGCTCATTGACTTATTCATTATGTTGTCCCCTAATCCATTAGCTCCAGGCCCACCACCCACTTGTTCATCCTTACCCTTAACATTTACTCTCAACTTAGCTTTTGTCTCTACCCATTCTTTCATGCCTTTCCCATGTTGGCCCACTTCATTATTCAACTTTAGACTAGATGCTGACATTGACCCCACATTCTTTGTTCCCATTCCTTTAAGACGTGAAGGAGAAACAAGATTGTCTTTTACTTTTACACCTACTTCCCTTTGACCTTTGCTTCTTTCCTTCCCACTTGGAGCTTGATTCATAATGTCTGCCAACGGAACTTTGCTATTTATTTTTTGACTATCATTATTACCCCCACCAATTTCTTCCGCATTTAACGCATCAAAACGTGATCCACTTCCTTCCTGCCACTGTTACGGTTCGAACTTCGCCCTCCACCAGATCCAGCCCAACATTCTTCCACCTGCGTGGACGTCATGAGCGTTGCACCAACATCCAACTATCGAACTTCGGGGTTGCCTGAACTGCATCCATTTCCACCGCATTAACACCAACTCCATCAATACCCTCCCCAAGCACCTTGTTTCTGCCATCTTCTTCTGACACTTCCGGTTCCCTCCTGCAAGGTGTATCTTTTTCTTTATGTTGACACTTCTGTTCTTCCACCCTGATAGAGCAGTAATCAACATCATGGCCATACCTACCATACTTGAAGCATACAAGGTGAATACCTTCATATTAGATCCGTGTTACACGTCCATTAATAAGAATGAAAGGTCTCAAAGGAGCCGAAAGATTTAGCTCAACACAGAGTATGGCAAAACGGCCTTTTTTGCGTTTTTGGGTAGCCGTATCAACCTTAAGAACGCGACCCACTTGTGATCCTAGCACATACAGTGCCCCTTTATCATAATAATCTAACGGGAGTTTGGCAAAACGAATCAATGCAGCTATCTTTGTGACAACTTCACCTTCAGGATCAAAATCCTACTTCCATGGCTGCACTGAAATGTAGTGATCAAACAATAACCATGGTCCACTTGTCAAAGCTAGCTCATAGTCTCTCCTCTCAGTGAACTGCACCACTAAAAAACCAGCCCCCATATCTATTGAATCCACTTCTCCATTTCTCGCCCAAAGCTGTTGTACTTTGGATGCCAAATAGTTTGGATATACCATTCGCCCTAAGAGTTTGACAATCAGAGCATTCCCCCACTGCTTTGCTAACCTTTCCTTTTCAGACAAGGGCAAAATAACATTCAGACCCGGGTCAGTCATTTCCACCGAGATTCTTTGCTTCCAACGGTCATCACTCCACCAATCTTCCTCCTCCACCATGTCCAAATTATCATTTAAAACAGCCGTTTTAAAGGACTTCCATTTGTTTACCTTCACCCCAGACTCTGCTTTCGCACCTTCCCCTTCCCTCGTTTCAACATCATGCATCCAATCCTCATCACACAATACTAATAGCTGGTTCGTGGAGAACTCCTTCACATCAGCACAAATCTTCTTACATTTTCGCACCTGAACCTCACTCTCCTCCTCCGTCGGTGTCGGATTCACACGTTGGTGGCTTTGCTCTCTCTCCCGACTCCTGTCTTGTGCTCACTCTCTGTCTCGGTCTCGCTCTTGCTCATGGTCGCTCAGCATGGTTTGCACCGGAACCACACTCTCCCCCTTCGTCAGTTTCAGATTCATTTGTTGGTGGCTATGCTCTCTCCCCCAACTCCGATCTCGCTCTCGCTCTCGATCTTTGTCTCTGTCTCACTCGCGCTCTCGCTCTCTGTCTCTATCTCGGTCCCGCTCTCGGTCACTCATGTTCTCTTGACCATCTCTTACAGGAACTCCCTTGTAAGTATTTTTTCTTTTTTTAATATAGAAGCTTTCATCGATTGACACTATAGTTCCCTTTTTTATATTTTTAGTTTAAAATCTGTCATGAAATTTAGCTTGTAGTTTTATATGTACTTATAATTTTTTTTAGGTATTTACTTGAAGTTACAACTCTCTCTTATTAAACTTCCTATGCATTATAAGTTTTTTAATTTTTGAGCTTATAAATATAATTTTATTAGTTGTTGGTAGTTTAATTTGCTCAATGTAGTTCTCTTTTTGGAGTAATTTCATTCTAATTTGGTTTGATTTTGTTCATTTTACTGTGAATTTGTATTGTAAAATACAGAGTTCATTAGGAAAAGAAAAAATTACGTAAAAATTTTTTTTTTTTTTGAAAAAAAATACTTTCTATGGCACTTCTTTGGAGAAGGGCCATAGGAAGTATCACTTCTCCAAAGAAGCGCCATCCTATGACTCTTTCTTGAGGAAGCGCCATATGAAGCTATTTTTTTTAAAGGGTTAAGGTGCAAATTTGCTAATGAAGTTTTGTCCGAGGAGCGTCTGGCACAAATATATTTTAGAAGGAGCAAAAATACCAATGAACAATTAATAAGGGGCAAAAATACCAATGAATAATTAAAAAAGGGCATCCACCACAAAAACTGTTAAATCCGTACTAACGTCGTTAGGGGTTTTTTTTCTCTTATAATTTAACGCCGTTAGTACGGATTAACGATTTTTGTGGTGGATGCCCCTTTTTAATTATTCATTGGTATTTTTGCCCATTCTAAAAGATATTTGTGCCAAACGCTCCTCGGACAAAACTTCATTAGTAAATTTGCACCTTAACCCTTTTTTTAAAAAAAGAAACAAGCTATGGCACTTCCATAGATTTAAGAAGCGTCATAGCTTTCTTTTATAGAGCTAGAAGTTCTGGCACTTCCCAAAAGCCATTATATTCTTAAAAATAAGCGACACTTATTGTGTTTTTTGTAGTAGTGTAGCTGCATTAGAGATTAGGGTAAAAGTTCTTACCATAACATATATTTAATATTTGGTTGTTTTAAATAAGGTTAAGGTGTAATTTTAGCAACGAAGTTTTTCACCATAAGAGTCTAGCACAATTAAGTTTTGAAGTATGTAAAAGTAGACATAATCTTCTAAAATGGTGCATTTTAGCAATTCCATTAAATTGGCCCAAATGTCTGTTAGACAATTGGAGGGAGAACAAATGGGCCCCACATTAAAAAGTAAAGGACATTTAAGCCAATTTTATGGAATTTCTGAAATTGCACCATCTTTCACCTTTTTATGTAACGGCCACTCCCTTCCAATCGCCCACCTGGGCCGTAATAGAGTGCCGGCCGGTCCCGCAATATATGGGGATACACCAACAGGTATTGTCCCCCCTCTAGGGGATTTCTTTTCGCCTCCCAAGGGACTCGAGGCCACGACCTGAGGGATAAGTCATGCCTTAAGAGCTCCCTGGTGGCTACTTGCATCGGTGCAAGTGGCCACCAGGGAGCTCTTAAGGCATGACTTATCCCTCAGGTCGTGGCCTCGAGTCCCTTGGGAGGCGAAAACCCATGTTGTATTGGGGAATTAAATGAATCAAGCATGAACCCACTACTACTAGTTACAGTAGCCTTGAGCTTTTGATGCCTTCCTAATAGTGCTTGCCCTTGAACTCTCACATGAAAAATATAAGAGGTAACGGGATGAGAACATGATCTCGGTACGTAATCACTACCCACACCCACCTTACCTACCAGCACCTCCTGTGGGGTGCCAAGTGAGACTAATATACAAGCATGTCATACTGATATAATAAGAAGGAGGGCAAGCCAATATAATAAGCAAGAGTATAGTGGTATTATTCATACTTCTCATAAGACATTTATTTATAACACAACATGCTATATCACAAAATGTCATAATGCAATTATTAATCTTTATCTTTCATTAAACCCTAACCATCCTTATATCTTCCTTATTTCCTTTGATTGAACACATGGGCTAAGTACATTCCATGTTTCTAGTTACTCTCACGAGTTCTTCACAAGTGTGATTTAGACTAGTCAAAAATACTACAGAGCACACAAGGGACTATGGGTTCTTTCAGTAGGGTTACTGTCCTCGGGAATACTGCCCAGAAGCCCTTAGAGTGTTGCTTCAGAGAATACTGCCCTGTAAAATAGATGCTTGCTAGTGGTGTATAATAATCAAAATAGCGGCCTGCCACGTGGTATCTAATTTTTATCAATAACAACCCATTCACTAACTTTACCATTTATATCACATTATTCTCAAGGGGTTTTCATATCTTCTTACTCATACATTCCAGTTCATAACATTGAATCAACATATTTCAACATAGAAATACCTTTTTTATCCAATCAATCAACAATATTTCAACAGTACAGAATCTTAGTGCATCACATACATAATATATATATATATATATATTTGTCAAGTCCATACTCATAAGCACATCACACCAGTAGTTCAATTGCCCATAGAGGGGGTGAGTCACAAATATACCAAAAGTAGTTCAGTTTATTCATCCAGACCTATAGTTGTCTCTAATGATTTCACAAATCAATCTATCTACTCCTATGGTTCACATAAAGGTCCCACAAAGCGTTATTGATCATAAAATAGTAGGGTTCATACCAGTTATACTCATTCTAAACTTATGAAGTTTTTCAAAAAAAAACCCACAAGCAACACTAATAAATAAGATAGATACATGATACTTGGAGTTCTCTAAGTTACACCATTGAAAACCTTTCTATTTCATACTCGAACTCAAACTACAAAGTAAGAAAAAATTAAATCAAATTACTACCATCTAGCTACTAAAGGAACAGATTAATTTCATGATACATTACTCTTACTCGAGTCATTAAATTGACGATCCCACTATTGGTTTTTTTGAACAAGATGTCCTAAACAAGCTCATAAAATTTTGCGACAATCCAACGATGCACTTAGTTGAAAATGTTGATTCTTCCCCCTACAAAATTTTGTGATGATCCAATGGTGGACTTAGTCGAAAATGTTGATTCTTCCCTTTAGAGTTTATTCTCCATGTTCCAAAAATTTGATCGTATTTTGGGCTTTGTAACTCATAACCCACAACACTAATTTCTAATCCAACAATTGAAATTGACAAATTGGATGTATTGGATGGGTTGACCAAATCTCAACCTGATCCAATAGTTAACAAAAACACAAATGGCATTTTACTGAGGCTGCCTCGGTTGTATGCGAAAATAGAAAATGTTGTCCCTTTACTTCACCTCAACACTCATATATATAGGCTCTAAGAACTTTCTCTTCTCCTTATTTAGTTGACGTGGAACTTCTTAGTTTAGTTTATTTTATTATTTATTTACTTATACACACATAATTAAAATTAAATACTCACATTTAACCTCTACTAACTTTATTATTTTATCTTTTATAAAGGAATTCAATAATAATAATTGCTTAATTATACTTTTATTAGACTTCATTAAACTTTAATATTTTAATTCATTTTGTATCTATCTTCCTTATTTAAACCATTATTCACTAAATTCTATTTAATGCTAAATATTTCCTTCATAAGATTATCTAAGTCTTATGAATGAAAATTTAGGATGTTACATACTAGACGCTTATGGAGAAAAACTTTGTTACTAAAATTACACCTTAATGCTTTTTTTTTTTTATACAATTCTGGAACCCTAAATAGCTATCCTTTGTCTATCTCCATGAGTAGATCGAGGTCTGGAGTAGAATGAACCACAGAATGAAAGCCCGGGAAAGCCTCAAGACCTTTCTTTGCAAGCCAGTCAGCTGCAGCGTTCGCAGATCGGTTCACATGACGCACTTGCACCTGCCACTCATTACTCAACATGTTCCTAGCCTCTAACAGAATGCCTATGTCCGCATGCAACTCATGACTATCAGATTGAAGTAACATTACTGTATAGCAAAGTCAGTTTCCAAAATAATTTTTCTCAGCCCCATGTTCCAAGCAGTCCTAAGGCCATGCACACACCCCCAAATTTCTGTAGTAAGTGCATCACCTTCATCAAGTCGGCACATAAAACCACGAACAAAGTTACCATTGTCATCTCTTAGAAGACCACCACACGCCGTATGCTTTGTAGAATATGAGAAAGCACCGTCTACATTGATCTTGGTAAATCCTTGGTCAGGAGGTTCCCATTTATCGCTACTCTCAGTTTCTAAAGGGCCTGAATGCCGACCTTTCATAAATCTCCGATGTGCTTCCTTCATGCTACTTATCAGTGATGCAATACTAGCAATAATAGTAGAATTTTCTATTTTCCTTTGTTCAAAGACAAAAGTATTTCTTCTTCGCCATAACCACCAACACGTAATTGCAAAAGACTCCCTCCATCCTTCTTCATACATCTTCCCCATATATATCAGGTTCCCTCAGAACCAACTTGAAAATTCATTGGAGAAGAATGTGCTTCGCTCCTTCAGTGACAACATATCTAACCATAACTTCTTCGTATCAGGGCAGCCACGGAGGACATGTAGGAGGTCTTCCTTTTCACAGTGGCATACTGGGCAAACCTCGTCATTACTCAAGCCCCGTCGGCATCTAGATACATTAGTAAGCAGGCATTTTCTGGATGCAAGCCACAGGAAATACTTGCACCTTTCAGGAATCTTCAGTTTCCAGAGTTTGGACCAAAACGAGTCATGCTCATTCTGGTGAACAACAAGAGACTCGAAAGCTGATTTAACCGTAAAAAGCCCATTCTTTTCATGACTCCATCTCACTTCTCCTGCATCAGTGAATTCTATCCCATTTTGTACCTTACCCCAAGTCTTCTTAAGCCCTGACCATAAATTCGAACCAGGCCTGGATTGGTCAATGTTTGGGAGCAAATCTGACCCACACTTATACTTGTCTCGTTCTACACGCACCCAGAGATCATCGTTCTTCTTGACTAGATTCCAACTGAGTTTCATGAGGAAAGCATGATTTTGATATTTTGCATGCCTTATACCCAATCCCCCAGACTTCTTAGGTTGGCAGACTTCATCCCAAGCTACAAGTGGAATTTTCTTATGCTCATCTGTACATCCCCAAAGAAACCCACGATTGATTTTATCAAGGTTTTCACAAACACTGGGAGGTAGAAGTGAAGTTTGCATTACATGAGCAGGAATAGCAGAGGTGACTGACTTTACAAGAGTACTCCTTCCTGCCAGGGACAATGAATTAACCTTCCAGGCCGCCAAACGACATTTCATCCGATCCACAACATCATTGAACATATCTTTTGTGACTCGCGTGTGGTGTAATGGAACTACCAAATATTTCCCCAAGTCCCCCGTTTGTGTAAATCCCATCAACGAACTAATTTCATTCCTTCTAATGTGATTAACATTCTTAGAAAAGAATATTCTAGTCTTGACCGTGTTTACTTTCAAGCCTGAGCTCTCACAAAACCTTATTAAGCAATCATGGATACACTCTACCTGAGACAATGATGCTTCAGCAAAAATCATTATGTCATCAGCAAAAAACAAGTGAGAAACAGGCGGGCCTGTCCTTGAAAGCCGAATTGGTTTCCAATCTCCACTAATAATTTTTGCTTGAATTAAATGGGCAAGTTTCTCTATACAAATAACAAACAAATAAGGGGAAATGGGATCGCCTTGTCGAACGCCTCTTGAAGGGTTGAAACACTCCGCCTTGTCCCCATTCCATAGGAGTTGCATACAAGAGGAGGAAACACAATTCATAATTATGTCCACAAAGTGTTGGGGAAGTCTTAGTTCTTGCAGACAATCAGAAAGAAACCCCCAATTTACCCTATCGTATGCTTTTTCTAGATCTATTTTTATTGCCATGAATCCTTTCTTCCCTGTCATATTTCACATTGAATGAACAACTTCCTGAACCACAATAATATTCTCACTACAGTGTCTCCCTGGAACAAAACTACTCTGGTTTGGAGATATGATTTTTGGTAGGATCGTCTTCAATCTGCCTACTATAACTTTGGTAATGACTTTATATATCACGTTACACAAACTAATAGGCCGAAGATCCCGAAAAGTCTTAGGAGGGGTCTTCTTTGGAATTAAGATGATGAGTGTACCATTCACAGTTCTAATATCCTGCGGTTTAGCAAATAGATGTCGTATAAAGGTAATTACAGAGCTACGTACCGTATTCCATTGATTTTGATAAAAGAGAGCATTCAACCCATCAGGTCCTGGAGATTTTAGGGCGCCCATACTAAATAAAGCTTCTTTGATCTCCTCTTCAGACACAGTCCTTCCACACCCACTAAGTAGCCCTTCCTCCACCAATGGGTATATAGGGTGGTAATCAACCTTCGAGCGTAATTGTACTTCCTCAGAGAATAAATCTTTGAAATACTCCGTGGCACATTTCTTGATTTCTTCTACCTCATACATCCACTCTCCATCAGAATTTTGGATGGCAGCGATACGATTTATTTTCCTCCTCCCATTTGCTCGGGCATGGAAATATTTAGTATTCCAATCGCCAAAAGCCGACCACTCCAAGCGGGCTTTTTGTGCCCATACCAGAGATTCTTGAATTAAGACCTCTTCAAGATCTCTCCAAAGATTATATTGTAGATCATGTAGATACGGGGTATTTCCTTTTCCTGAAATTGCTCTATTAACCCCATCCAGTCTGCGGAGAAGCTGTCTTTTACGAACATCAGTATGTCTAAAAACGGTTTTATTCCATGCATTACAAGCTTCTGGAAAGTGTTTTGTGTTTTCAGTCCATTCTAACTCTACATTCCAAGAACGTTTAACAAACTCATCAAACTTTTCATGCAGGACCCAAGAGGCTATGAACCTGAATGGACGATCCAGTCTTCTATTTCCTCCATGGTGATCCATTCTCAATAGTAGGGGCCGGTGGTCGGACTTATAGAAAGGAAGGTGAGTAACAGATGCATTAGGGAAAGAGTGGAGCCACTGCTCATTGGCCAAGACTCGATCCAGTCGTGCTTCAGTACTACCCCTTTGCCAAGTAAAGTTCGGCCCACTATAGCCACAGTCCACCAAGTGCATATCATTAACCCATGCACTAAAATCACTATCAGGTTGTCGGTGTACAGTAGCATGAGAGACTCGTTCGCTGTCCAGGATAGTGGCATTAAAGTGGCCCCCAACACCCATGCACCTTGTACCGATTGGCCAATGCTACTGAGCTCATCCCAGACACCCTTTCACACCACACAGTTTGGGCTCGCATAAACTATCGTCATAAACCAGTTTGAGCTTATGCCATTAGCAATCTGCAAGTGAATAAATTGGAAGTGCAGCTTAATCACTGATATTTGGTAAGCTGGTGCATCCCAGAGACACCAAATCCCACCGCTATAGCCTTCCGCATCGAACACAGCCGAGTGAGCGAATCCAAGACTAGCAATTCACTTTCTTGATTTATTTATCTCACACCTAGTTTCAACAATAGCCAAAAAATCCAAGTGGAAATGTTTCTTAAGGTCGCGCACAAGCCCGAAAAACTTCGAGCACCGGTGCCTCTGGAATTCCAGATCATAGCATTCATTGATCAACCGTTGAGGAGTGGTGGGTTTCAAAGTTCTCCACCTGAACTCCATCCTCTTCCAACATCCTCACATTACTTCCTTCTTTATTGATATATTCACCTTCCTCCAACAGCTCAACCTGAGCGTTGTCAGGATTCTCTGGCGTTATTCTGTCCTGTAGGGGGCTTCTGTCGGAGCTAACCTGTGAATATTATCACGTAAGTCTTGTTGCATGTTTGTTAAAAATTGCACATGGTTTGCATGCACGTGCTCTTCATTAATGTTCACTTGCAATATTGAAAAAGGATTGCCCACGTTGATAGGTTGATCATTTAATCCCAATGGGCCCGCTTTAGTTGACTTTTCCCTTGCTCTATTTTCCTTCCTTATTATCCTTCCTTTAGTCTCAGACTTTCTTTTGGAACCAACTGGGACCCACTCTGATTTCTTATTTAATTGGCTCATTTGATTTGCCTTTCGAATAATATCTCGTGGCAGATGGCTATTCCCTTCACTGATCATATCCGTGTCCTTCAACCGAATATCTCTCTTCTTAATATCCCGATTCCTTAATCCCGCCTTAACCTCCGAGCCTTCCTTAACTGTATCCTTAATATCTGTCAACACAGATTGCCCCCAAAAATCACGCCTCAGAAGACGCAATTTGCAATACGGAGATTCCATACTACTCTCATCGAAAGACACCTTCTGTTGAGAACCACCCTGCTTCACTGTCATGTCCTGTGGTTGAACTGACGCCGTAGATACCTCTTTGTCAGTAGCCTTATCCATACGACTATCTCCCTCCCCCTCCTTTATCTTTCTATGCTCAGAGCTTTTCTCAGGACAAGCCTCTTTTTGGTGGCCATACCTTCCACAATGGAAACATACCAGGTGTAAGCCTTCGTAGATAATTGGCCTATCTTCACCAACCGCATAAAAGTAGGTAACAATGGCTGTTGAAGGTCAATTTCAACACAGACACGTGCAAAACCTCCTTTGTCATAGATCGAAGTCGAGGGATCGATCTTTATCGTTTTCCCAATCATGTTCCCAATCCTCCTAATCGACTCTGCATTGTAATACTCCATCGGAATATCCGGCAACCGAACCCAAGCGGCTATTCGATGCTGGAGATCCGCCTTCCATGGATTGAAATTAAGACGCCATCACTGAACCAACAAGTAATGATCGTCAATCATCCACGGCCCCTCCTGGAATGTGTAATCTCGATCGTCCTCCGTAGCAAAAGACACGATATAGTAACCATTACTCAACGGGATCAATTTTAAAAGCTCTTGTGGCTTCCACATACGATTAATTCGGTCCCTCACGACATGCTTAGGAATATCAGCTCCCAGCACCTTGATTATTAAAGAGTTCATCCATGGCCTACACCACTCTATATATTCCTCTGCCGTTACTTTTAAGACAGCTTTCCTCACGCGTACTCCATGTACCTCACTCTCATCACTTTCGGACTCAGCTGAGTCTTCACCTCCTCTCTCTATATCTTGTTCATTCATCTTATGGAAATAGGTCTTCCACCCTTTCATAATATCATCTTCTTCCTCATGTTGCACCAGGAAGCCACCAAGGCCAGGAGACATGAGAGAATCCCTATACGAGAACGGGGTTGTCCTCTTACGAGAAGTCTCAGTCCCACCAGTTTTCTTCTGCCCCTCCAGCCCACGGAACACAAACCTACTGCCTTCTCCCATCTCACTCCCTTTGTCTCGCTCTCGCCCTCCCCCACGATCACCATCACTAGTGTCTCCATCCACTCCTCCGTGCACCGCCTTCCCTTTCCCTCTCGCACTCGCAGCCCCGTTTTTCTTTCTGACCTCTCCCATTTTTAATTGTTTTTTTACACCTTAATGCTTTGAAATAATCTTAATTTGATGATTCTTTCTTATGAATACTATTATTTTCTACATGTCTTTTATTTTAGGAAAAATCCAAGAAACAGATTTCCAAAATTTCAAATCAGTGATTTTCTACTAAAAATGAGTTGTGAATTTTTTTTAATAAAATGTAGTCAATCCTTTTGAATTTTAGAGTCTGTTTGCTTCAGCGAAAATCGGGAAAGGGAAGTGGAAAATTCAATTTTCCCGTTGGCAGTGCTAGTTTAGTTACCCATTTTTGTTGGAAAAGATTTTCAGTATGAACCCATTTTCATCTATATAGATGAAAATCGGTTTCCAAAAATAAGCTAATAAAAATAAGCTCTTTCATGGGAAAATTTTGTGAAAATACCAAATTGGCCCAACATGGGTTTTGATAGCAATGATATGATCTCTAATTCCTCCTCCCTTGGTCTGTTATTCCTAGTAGTGAGAGTGACGGAGTAAGAAGCTGATGATGGTCTCTTCTCTCATCACTGTATATCCAATGTGGTAATCCACATAACCTAACACCTCCATCATGACAAGGGATGAAAATGAAGGGAGGGGATGAGCAGAGGCAGCGTTAGAGATCTACAATTTTAGGGGTGGAAGATTATAATGTAACCCAATACTATTCGTTATTAATTTATAATATTAATGGATAATAATAATGATGATAGAGTAAATCCGAGTGAGATTTTTTTTACATGAAAATCTAAGTGAGATTTGATTACTAGTGATAATTAAAATTCTTGAAATTTGAAGAATTATATAGATGCAAAGGTAAAACAAGAACCTCTGAAATATTATTATAAATCATTAAATAAAAGAGAATGCATATGGACCTTTATATAAAAGAGAATACATATTCTCTCTATCCCTTGCATGGTCTGCATTAGTGTAGATTTTGATGTTTCTGGCAGTGCCATTTTAAAGAAGATTCCTCTATCATGATTAAGTTTTAGATAGCTCAGAATTCTGTGTACGGCCTACATGTGTTCTTTGTAACCCCTTCATGATATAGGCCGAGATTAGTTCATAAAAACATAATTAAGTTTGAATTAGAGATCGTAAGATGATTTGGGACTTATTCAAATTAAACTTCCCAAAATCAGGGTTTTCAAAAACTTTTATAAAACCTGTTCACAGGGGTCTCATATTCACATTTCAATACATAAATGACCTGTACAAGTTGATTTCATTCATACATATTAGAGTACAACATAAATTCCCGACACACTCGAGTTCCATTAATCAAATAAGGGTCTACAAGGCACAATTGCCTATAGAATTTCCCATAATTAGGGGATTACACAAATGTTATCCACTATGTACAAGTAATTCCTAACAAAATGTATCCAAATGATTACAAAATGATAACCAAATTTTCCAAAATAAATTCCTAGCCAGGAGCTCTATCCACTCTTCATCGCCCACTTTCCTTTGGATCCTTCAGCCCTATCTAAAATTGTGTTTTTGGGAGAGTGAGATTATAAGGAATCCCCGTAGTAACAAATCACTCATAATTTACATAACATCAAAGTATGAAAGTAAATCATTCATACAACACACAGCAATCACAACAACAGTTGCAGCGGCCGAGGTAGGTATCATAAGCATCGCCCTCTACGACGGCTTACGCTGAACTGCTTGCTGTATTGCACATCCACATAAACATATCACATATATCACCACAGCTGGGAGCCATATAAAATATTTCACAACACACAGCCCAACAGGCTGGATACTCAACAGGAATCCACGATTCCCTAACGCATCCTCGGCACTTACAATGACAGATACAACGGCCGGGGTAGGTATCATGAGTATTGCCCCTATGACGACTCATGCTGAACTGCTCGCGCTATAATGCCCTATGGCCTATAATACATTCACAATGATAAACATGCATACCAAGTATCATACACAACATGAGAGAAGAGTCACTACCTTGATCCTTCCGTGCGTGTCCTAGCGCCGGTCTCTCCCGAGTAGGGCAAATATCGTATCCTAGAATCATAATTAGGGACGAAGAGTCAATTCTCTATTCCAATTCTTAATGACTTCTTAACATTTAATTGGTTATCATTATTGCTCTTTTAGTACTCAAGAATATCTCTAGCAATTATACCCAAAGATCCCCTTTTGGAAGCACCATAATGACATGTTTCAATACGACACTTGAGTGAATATGACCTCACTCGAGTGAGATTGTACGGACATTCGAATGAAGAAGGCCTCACTCAAGTGATGGTACGGTCTGCACTCGGGTACTAGAGAGTGAAGGATAGTGAGTGAACACCCGAGAGCACAAGAACTTTTCAAAGACAACAACACTCGAGCACACTGGACCTCATCCGAGTGAAGGCCAAATGCCTCACTCGAGCACCTGAAAGTGAAGTCCAGAAAGTAAGAACCTGAGAGCACAAGAGAAATGGAAGTAGCCCAGATGGATCACTGCACTTGAGCACACACAACTCACTCGAGTGAATACCTTATACCCGCGAGTGACAACCCGAGAGGCAAGTCCTTGGTGTCAAATACACCAGCACTCGAGTGAACTTACCCTCACTCGAGTGATGTTCATCCCTCACTTGCAAGTGAGACTATACACTCTTGGATTTTCCAGAAAGCACAACAAAAAAACTGAAGAGAAAACATAATATACACACAGTACTTGAGTGAGACTCAACCTCACCTGAGTGATCTTCATCCCTTACTCGAGTGAATCCCAAATCATTCAAGTGATTCTATCAGAACCAGAAAACGTAGCAAAACAGAGGCATTTTCCCCAACACTTGCCCAATTGATCACAATGGACACAATACTTTACCTAAAGCCACTCCCACAGAAAAACATCCAATAAACTCAATGGGATCATCAGAATCATCAAAATCCTACTCCCTTATTATGCTTTGAGTTTTGGGCAACTAAATTAACAAAATACCAATCTTATCCAAACATCACATTTCAATCACCAATCAATCTATCTATCATAAACTCATTCCAAGATACTATTCTCATGCCAAAAACATACCAAATGAACAGTAGCACTCATTTTCGGATTCAAGCCAAAATTTTCAAAAATTACAAACTACTTCAAAAGGCATGAAACATAGATAGATAGATTGGTTTCACATACTTCTTCAACTTCTCTAAAAACACTCTTTGATTCTCCAACAACCAGATTTTCATGTGATCACAAACCACAACCAATGGACAAGCTACAACCATAAAAAAAATCTTATCACTCATAGAACAACTTTAATGAATGATGTTTGAGCAATAGAGGTCATTTACTTACCCAAATCATAAGCTTTATCTTTCTCTCTCTTAGCCAACCATGGAGGACGAATTGGAGAAAGAGAAAATGAGAGAGAGATGGAGTATGGAGGTGAAGCAAATGATGATACTCCCTTTAGCCTTGCTGTAGCCGAAAGAGAGGAGAGAAGGAGAGAGAAAAACATTTAAAATTCCCTTGTTGACTTCCTCACACACACATACTCTCTCATACTCACTTTTGCCACATCTCCTCTTCCTATTGGCTCTCACAAAGGTAAACACCCCATTAGCCACTTAATCCCTCTATTAGCTATTTTAATTACACATCTCATTTTCTCTTAGTTAGCAATTAATTTCCCCGTTAATTACCAACTATGGCCAATAATTCCATTCTTCCAATTTTTCCACCAATTATGACATATTAATTAATATAGCCTTAAAACACAGAATAATTCCAATTAAATTCATAATTATTCACAATAATCATGATTAGGCCATAATTAAAAATTGGGATATTACATTCTTCCTGTGGCTAATGCATGAATTGATTTACTATTCCAACTATATAGATGATAGATGAACGTGTGTGGGTTAAGTATATCAATTTTCCCACAAGTCTTCTATATCTTTCTGAGTCAACTAGAACACCTTGTGGCTTAATCTCAAAGTGACATCCTTCTTCTATTGGTCTCCCATGAGGTTATGCACCTAACATTCCTATCGCACGTAATAGGTCCAGGGTATACTTCTGTTGAGATACGTTGCTGCCCTTTTTAGTTCTTGCTACTTCCATGCCCAGAAAAATACCTCATTTATCTTAGGTTTGTCACTTGGAATTTGGTTCCCCTTTTTAGTTGAGCAATAGATTCTTCATTGTTTCCTATAATGATTATGTCATCAACATAGACAATTAGGATAATGATGTTGCCATTGACACGTTTGATGAACAATGTGTCATCTACTTATCCCTGAGTATACCCATGTCCTTTTACTGCTTTGGTGAATCTACCGAACCATGCCCTAAGAGATTGTTTTAGTCTATATAAAGATTTGTTGAATTTACACATAGAGTTATTAGGAACTAGAACTCCATTTGGAATCTCCATATATACTTCTTCCTCCAAGTCTCCTTTCAGGAATGCATTCTTCACATCAAGTTAGTGCAACGACCAATCCAAATTTCCTGCAATTGGTAACAACACTTGGATGGTATTAAACTTAGCTACTGGAGCAAATGTCTCATAATAATCAATCACGTATGTTTGGGTATATCCCTTTACAACAAGTCTTGCCTTGTATTTATTGATACTACCATCCAGATTGAATTTTGGGGTCAAGATTCACCTGCATCCTACTGGCTTCATTCCTTCAGGAAGAGTTGTAATCTTCCATGTTTGATTTTCTTTGAGAACTTTCAACTCTTCTTTTGTAACTTGTTTCTAATTCAGATCAGTCATAGCTTGCTGAAGTATGTTTGGGATTTTCATTTGTCCACTATTTACAATAAAGCTTTTCATTTTTGCAAACATGTTACTGTATGAAACAAACTGTTGAATTGGATGTTAAGTATAAGATCTTACCCCCTTTCTCAATGCAATAAGTCAACCTAGCTCTTTAGGATTTAATCGCGAATTGGAGTCATGATCGTTCCTTTGAATGGGAGAGATGGTTCTACTAATGTCGGGTTCCTCTTGAACTTGTTACTTGGATTTTACTTCTTATCTTGATTTGGTCTCCACTTCTAAATTTATCTCAACATTTGTTTCCAATTCATTGATTGTAGGTTCAAGTTAAGGTGGAGTAGGCTTATATTCATAATCAGGTTGGGTAGGAATAGGTTGGTTTGTGGGAGCAAATGAGTCAAGATTGACTATAAGCTTAGGCTTAGGTGTTGGTGATATGTTTTTTGGGACTTCAGAGTCAGATTCTTCCAAATTTAGCCATTTAATGTCATTATACTCTACTTGAATGGGTATTTTGGGATAGTGATCTTCTTCAAAAAAGACGATATTTCGAGAAATGAAAATTTTCTTGGAAGTAGGACAATAGCATTTGTACCCTTTTTTAGCAGGGGAGTAGCCAAGGGATATGCATTTATCAGCTCGAGTGGCAAATTTGTTGCCATCATTTTTATGAAAAAAGACAACACACCCAAATACTTTTGGGGGTAAGGAATTGATTAGTAGGTAATTCGAAAAGTGTTTAAGGAGTTTTTGGATTTGAGTTGGTCGGATAAATAAATAGAGATGATGGACTAGCGTACCGGGGCGAATCCATGTTTGGATTCAAGTCAAAGCTCCAATTCTCCATAATAGTGCCCACACAATTATTAGACTACTAGAGCCTAATTAGGATTGGTACAGTAGATCATTAGAACAAGAAAGATGCTAGGAAAGAAGAGAGATTGCTAGAAAGCTCAATGGTAGGGGTGTGGAATAATTGAAGGAGGCACCTCTTATTTATAGTGGTTTAGGGTGGCCACTAATTAGGAAATGATGTCCACCCTTCTTGCCTTTCAAGTTAGTAATCAGGAGAATTAATTCTTAATTAATTTCCTGAATATGATTACTTGTTTCTTAATTAACAATATAATAATTAATACTAAATTATTCCGCAATCCATAATTAATGCTAATTTGATTCTTATTTGATTATGCTACTTGTATCCTAATCAAATAGTCCAGCCTATTAAGGGCGGATTTGAATCCAAAGTCCAATATCTCCTACTCGCACTTGATGGGTCTCCCATCGTGCGTCCCTTACTCTTTCCTATTTCATACTTGGTGTCTGCCTTGACCGCGTGGGCAAAAACGTCTTCAAGATTTGGTGCTTGTGATACTAGAAATCCCTCATATCGGATCAGCATCCAAGGATCCCCTTTATATATATTTGTAAGCTATATATTCATTGCTTCAGATGCCCTAGATTCTCCCATACATATTACTCATGGCATATCTAATCCCTCTCAAGTTAATATATTGATTAACTCAGATTGCCTCGCATGCACATAGTATCCGCACTTACAAGTTACACATAGAACTAGTAAGGGTCGACCACGGACACTAGCACATCTTATCTATCTAGGGATAAATCTTCCTTTTTGATTAAACATTAGTCCATCTTGACTTGATTGCTTTCCTAGTTTTCACTCGTCTGACTGAATCGTATGTGATCATAGAGCTTCAGCTAAAGTAGCTATCACCAAAACAAGCTTCATGATGCTGCCTAAGTCTTAAGGGCATCGTGGAAGGATTCTTCCTTCCTAGGACTCACATTGTAGTGAACTAAGGATCTTTCACCTACATCCCATGTTGCAGTCTAACTCTCAAGCACATGCAGTATGAATTGCATGCTACGATAAATGGTTTGTGGTGTACGTCGATTTCTTTTTCTTTCACCGTACAGACATTAGTTCCAAAATATACTTAACAACCGAACTAGAACTTTCTTTTTCACAATATCTCTTCTACAACCTCATTTGTGAAAAGAGTTCTTCGTCTAGCAATAGGTTTGTATTCATGCTTCGATCTATTTTCTGCATACAGACATATGAATCTCATCTCAGTTTAACTGAGGTGACTCAAACACAGATTCTTCTTAACTATCTCTTAGTGATCATTTACTCATCTTACCCTCCCATACCCCTGCAAAACATGGGAAGACGGTTGTTCGTGTAAGTGAACCAATCTCTTTGGACCTGTACGACATACAAAATTGTATACCTTATATGTATTTACTCATAACATACACACTATTTCTTTTATCTTCATATAAAAGAAGTTCATGACTTTAAGTTTTATTTGTGCCACAAGATCTCTGCTGACTCAATAAATATCAAGCTGTGGGCTCAGTAAGGGGATCTACCAATATTCCGTTAGTAAAAGATCATTGAATTGTTGCTTTCCCTCTCTGAAAGCATATCTCTCATAGAGATACATCAAATGTATGTTTCGCCTTGTTGTAATACTTATGATCCATATCATAAGATGTTATCGTTTGGATCCTTCTATCCACCATTCATTTCCAATCACTCATAGGAACTTCTTTAGCCATATGACACCTTAAATGATGGTAGAACATGCTCTATGTCCTAATTCTATGGATAACAGAAATACATTGTATTTTTCTTTACTCCTTTATCATTTGTCGAGGCCTTATATTAGAGTATCCTTTCAAAGATAAGGTGTTGCCTGGACAGCTCAATCCATGGTAATTTTCATAATTTATTTCATAGCAGGACTAAAAATAGCTTCCAAGTTCAACAAAAAACATTTGGCCTTATATACACCAATATGTACATTCATATTGCCAACCCTATTCTCACTATGAGACTCTATCCACTTTTTCCATGTTGGATTCCTCGTAGGACATATAACCTCTCTAAGTTTATGCCCTTGACTTTAGGGGTGTCCATGAGTTTACAGTTTGGCATCCTACGATGCCTAATGATCACACTTGTACATGTCTTAGCTGACAAAGACTATATCTTCCTTATGCAATCTCCATTTACCTTATCATTCAAGATATTATCTGTTCAACCTATGATTTTTCAACTCAGAATTTAAGGATTCTATGATCCTTTATTCCTTTAACTCTCTTGACACTTGTTTCAGCTAAACATATGTCATTTCACAAAGGATGACTTCACAAAGAATCATCTTAAGACCGTTTGGCACTTATGTAGTATTCTTCAATTATCTCAAAGTTGGTAAGGCTTTTCACCTTGTGAAAGCTTATATACTACTACCTGAATGATTATTTTTATGAAGCCCTCAAGCTCCTTCATATAGAGTTCATCATCCAATTTCTCAATTGGAAAGTGGTCTTCACATCATCTTAATGTAATTTCAAGACTAAGCTTGTTGTCATAGCCAAAGTTCAGAGTTAAAATGCACAACGAACAACCTTCTATTGTAGTACCCTTTAGCCACTAAGTGTTTTAGGTTTTACATGCCCTAATAGATTTGAGAACCTACTTGTTCTCAATTGCCTCTTAGCTAGGTAACAAATTGCCTAAACATGTACTTGGCTAGTTTCGAAAAAAAGAATCCATATCTTTCTACATGACACTTTGTAATTCTTCTTAGCAAATCCTTCTAGTGTCTTCAGATACTTATAGGTAGTGATCATCACCTTCTAAATAATGAAGAGAGCATTCACCATTAGGGAATTTATCCCCTTATAGTTATTTGCTGGATGACAATTTACTCCGAAGTGGATTTCATAGGATTCTTTTCCTATGTATGGGTGAGGTAATCCTCTCATAACTTACCTCTTACCTCTTTCATTGTGAAAATGGTGTTAACCCTCCCACTCGGATCAGTGAACTTAGGAACATTTAGTTATTCCTTGTTACTGTTAACCTCTTAGAGAAATTCAGTATAATTAATGCTCATGTCCTGCTAGGACATTTGAGTTTTATAAACGTTGTGTCCCTCGGTTTTCTCTCGGTCCTGAGCCGCCATCATTTTCACTAATGAAGACGTGTCTTGTCAAATTCTCAGGTCATTTCACAAAGAGATACGTTGTATACCTTGACCCCAGTCTTCCTTACTCAAATAGACTTAATAAGGGTCATTATAGCCTTCAGAATCATACCAATTGGATCTCTATAAATAAAGATATGAATTTCTAAAGTTTGATGAAAATTTTGCCCAATTTTTCACCTAGTGCCAAAATAGAAATAAATGTAAGGGCAAAATGGTCATTTGATCAATAAAGCAAGCAACCATTTATTTTTCCCTTTAATTGGGATAAATGTTGGCTAAATTATGGAACTTTACTAACTTACTTAACTTGATATGTGTGCTTGTGTATTGATGTGTTAATTGCTTTGATGAATTGTATGACGCATATATGAATGAGTGAAACTCTGTTTGTACTTATGCTATGGCCATGAGCGTATTGTAAGCATTGAGCATGCATATGTCATTATGTTGGCATGAGTGTCAGCAATCATGTCATGCATAAAGCAATTCTTGCATGCATTTGTTAGCACTGTTCGCTACTGAGATTCTCTCAAATCTCACTCCCCTTACCCAACCATATAGGTATGTGAACACGACAGAGGAGCGCATGAAGATATGCAAGAAAGAAGGGCGATGGCGAATTGAAGAATTATACGTGATAGTTGTTATGTATAAACTATTGCATGTTTTCATTGTTGTATAAACATGTCATGAATGATGAATGCTTGTAATCAAGGCTAAATGAATGAGTTAAGAATAGGTAGAGAAATGAGTAGCGAGTTACTCTGATTGAATTGAATAAAGATGAAAATTGATGAGTAGCAATGAATTTGCGAACCGCTATAAGATGCTTCCGCAAGATGTTGACATATTCTAAAAAACCCACTTAACGACACATTCAAATCTTGTCTTGAGATTGGGAATCTAAAACGATTTTATGAAAGTGGTTCAAACTTATTGTGTACAAGCTCATCCAATCGATTATGAGAATAAGGTGTTATAGCACGCATACCGATGCTTTCCCCAATGACGCCCTAAGCTCCTGGTGTCCCATGATATGGCACTAAGTATCCCCTTGTACACACATACACCAATATATTTCTTCTGATGATTTCCTCATATTGAGCCCTTATACAATCCGGAGAGTCACTCTTTACCTAGAAGGCCAATTCATACTGTCTTTGAGAGTCATTCTACTTCCTAAATATTCTTGGAACTCTTACTAAACTCAGGCCTGCTAGTCTACCTGATTTAGACTTATTCCCAAGTTTCTAATCCCAAAATTTGGGATATTACAAAATTGTTGCTGAAAGTTGAGTGTTGTTGGGAAAAAAGTTTTTATCACTATGAAAGGAAGATTTGTACAATTGCATATTGACTTGAGCTATGATTTGGGTTTCTTTGGTTCTGCATTTGAAACACCGAAGCAGAGCATGCAATATGGGGTTGAAAGGGTTGAGTTTCTGGAAGTTTTAGTCATGTTTTGATCTTGCATGTTTTGTTTTTTCTCTTATTTTCTTGACGGAAAAATAGGGTGTAACATGCATGCAATTTCTACAACAAAACTTAAGTTTCTGGGTGAGTATGAGTCATTTTCTTTGAGGTTCAGAGGGTTAAATATGTGTTTTGAAAGATGAATCTAAAAAGAACTTATATTAAGAAGAAACATGTGGTTGAAATGAGGTTATATGGCAGAATGATAATTCTGGAGAATCATGAGTGCTGTCAGTTTCGTGTGACATTTAACAAGGCGAATGATTTTCCCTGCCTGTGAAATTTGGTGAGGAGTTAGTAAACATCTTAAGCTTTAAAATGAGTTATAGAACAGATTAATTGGATGTCTAGAATAAAATATATGAATTTTGCAAGTTTAGATAGAAAAATTGAGAAAATTCTGTTTTCTAGATTTGGGTAGTAACCATTTATGCAAAATTGCGAGGTTACTTTCATAATTTGATATTGTAATTATTTTCCTTTGAAGTAGACTTACATGGCCTTAAATAGGGACTTGAATAACCTTATTTGAAATTTCCTGAATTAAGTTATGATTTTTCAAAGTTCCTTGAAAATTTAGAGGCAGATTTTGCTTAAGTCTAAAAATGACAACATTTTTGATTAAATTGTAACTAGCAATGGGTTGAGAGTTTTGGGAAAGGTTTAAAGGGCTAGCTTGTTGAATTGATTGTCTAGTTACAAAGAAAAGTAGACATTTAATATGTCTTAGTAAATATATAATAATATAAGTATAAAAGATTATCAATGATGACCCAACTATTTCAAAGAAACGGACGAGATTCAAGAGTGGATCAAGAAGAACATAATTTTTAATTATGTTAATAAGATTAGAATGAGCACCCATCTCTATATGAAGTTCAAAACTCTAGGATTTGACATCTGCCTGAGCTAAAAAAGAAAGCAAACTAGAATGGGTTTTGGTGGAGCTAAAGTAACGGAAAGGTCAACAAGTAGTAACTCTTTCTTTTATATATTCTGCAATTATTTTGTATGTTTGTTTATACCATCGATTATATTCTTTTCATAAATATATGGGTGATTTGATTATTGGAATGTGTGTCCTGAGACGGTAAGTCCTGGTCTGCATCGTGGTTATTAGACTGTGTCTTGAGGTAACAAGTCCCAGTGTGCATTTTACGTGGTTATTGGATTGTATATCCTTGTGTTGCAAGATCTAGTGTGCAATCTGTGTAAGTATTGAGCTGTGTTCCTACGATGAATGATGATTGTGCTACATAGTGAATGCTGAATAGATGGTTTGCTTTGCATACTTCGAGAACTTGCATATTTTATGGTAGTCTATTGTTACTATTCGGATCTCAGGAATCTCACCCCTTTCCTTAAAATGACATACAGCAAAGGCAAGCAGATCAAAAGGTAAAAGTGTGGTTATCGCTAATGCCTAAGAAGGTGGTGAAGTTGGGATAACTTTATTTTATTGGTCGTCTGTATAATCTTTTATTTTATACTTGGGCTTTTGGTTAGCCTTATATATGGCTACTATTTTGTGTGTGTATAAATGTAGATTTACATAGTAGTGGTATTAGTATTATTATTATGCTTACTTAAAAGATACAGTGATAGGCACATGTATGAATTGAGCCCATAACTTGACAAACGATTAAACATGAAGTAGAACGATAGATTAAATGTGACAGCAGAAAATAAACTTTGATACTATTAAATCTAGTTTAGGGAATGATGGGTTTTAATAAAGAGTTTAAACCGCTGATTAATTGTTTTAGAAAGTTTTAAATTTTCAGAAAAGCTCATTCAGTTTATAGGATCAAACCCTGTATTCGGGTTAAGTTTTCTAACTATTTATGAAAGTGTTCACTTCCCATGACTAAAACCTGACATAGTGGTTCGAAATCATTATTAAGTAACTTATCTGAGTTAGTATAGGAGCAAAGTGTTACACCAAATATACCTGTGACAGAACTTTTTCCATTCTTTTCCTTTCCAACATATTATTTGGGGAGAATTGTAGATAAATACCTTTTTAGTAAATTAATTGCTGAATGTTACTTTGAAAGATCTGTTGCACATGAACAGAGAATATTTTGCACATAACGGAATATTGTTTGCACATTCATATGGAAGATTTTTACACACAATAGAAGAATCATTTGCATATACAGAAGATCGCTTATATGTTTGGTAGCATTCAATAATTAATTTACCCTAAAAACATTTTTAGCCGATTTTCCCTATTTGATTTGAGATTTTAAAATTTTAGAGATGTTTATGGGATTTTCCCTTTATGTTGTTCTTCCTCTGTTCCTGCGCGCGCCTGAAATGCGAGTATTATGGGCAAATCAACGGTTGAATGCAGGAAAGCGATACGTGTTGATTCTTTTTTCCGTTTTCATTTTCCCCCGTGCGCATTATTTCCCGGGAAGGAAACAGCATACTAATAATGGCGATCATTATTATCCCCGCACACAAAATTTCAATTTGCTATTCAACACTCACTTCAACACTTGACTGTTTTCTTCGTAATTTCTTCCCCTTTCTGCTTCAACCTCAAGCTTCCATCGCAATCAAACAATGTCGGAGGAGAGAGGCATCATCTCCCCACTCCTTCCTTCTCGTACGTCTGAACAGGTTGTTCTGAACGTAGCGAATAGCACCACCGCCTCCGACCAATTTCACGGTGAAAATCACCACCACGACGGTGCCCACTCGGGTTCTTCCAACCCTTTTCGATTTATCGGGTGTGATGAGTTGAGCGTGCTTTGGCAGACCACGGTGGACCCGTTTCGAAACGGCACGCCGGACATTGATGGAGTTTATGAGTGGGTTAAAATATTGCTTTGCTTGCCCATTTTGGTGGTTCGGCTTGTTCTGCTTGCAGTGAGTTCGCTGGTTGGATATACAGTGACGAGATTGGCTCTCGTAGGATTGAAGGATAAACAGAACCCAATGCCGCGATGGAGTTGTCGGGTTATGTGGATCACCAGATTCTGCGCTCGCAGCATTCTCTTTTCTTTTGGGTATGTTCAATTTATGATTCTCTATTTTTGAGTTTCAATGCCTTTTTTTTTTTTGGTTTTTTATTATATCTTTAAGGTATATTTGGGAGTCGTGTGCCCCCACCTAGTGGATAAGGTTTTTGTTGTTGTTGTTGTTGTATATTAGGGAGTCAGAAGTGGAAGAGAAGGGGACTAAGGGATGGTTAAAATTAAATGACTTATTTTTCCACTTTCACTTGTTTGAAACAGCTTCCTATTCTAAATTCTTTTAAATTGGAGGAAGGGTACGAATTCATACATTTTGGAAGGATAGTTAATAATTCTCCGTTTCCCTCCTCTACTTGTTACAAACTTCCAATCAGCTTTCCCTGACATGTCTCCCTTCCCTTTCCCTCAGCTATATACTTTTTATTTGGGATTAGTTTGCAATCTTTCATTTTAATATACCGAGTCTTCTTATGAATAGTGACTTTTATAACAAACTTGGGTGCATGCCAATTACCTAGCACCCATGTTGCTGTGAATCAATGCTCACTTGAATAGGCGCCTTGATTAGTAGTAGACCTCATTTCTTGGAACACCCATTTTTGCTGAGTTTCCTTAAACTAATTTTGAATGCAAAGACTATTAGGCGGACTTGATTATGAGACTGCACAAGAGTTTAATTTGTATCAGTTTCTGAAGAAGTTTAAATTCCATACTTGATAAATATTTATGCATAAATACAATTTTGAAACTAGCACCTCAAATTCAGTGTGAATGAGCAATGTCAACGTGCTGTTTGAGGCATATATACAATACTATAATCACTACTTTTTCTGAAAAAATTTTTTGATGATGTAACTAGTCATCTAAACCAATCACCACTAACTATACATATTTGTTCAAATAATAGCAATCAATGCACTTTTTTCCTATTTAACAAAGGTTGAAGTGAGGCGAAACACATACAAAAGATGGAAGGACATGAAGATAACTAGGAAAAAAGAAAAGGAAGGGAAGGGAACACTTGATTAATGGAAATTAATAATGTAACATTCTTTTATAGCAATGCATATATGACCTAGTCAGGTGATTAAGAATGCAATATTGTTTTGCTTCATTCTCTCTCTGATTGTCTTCCTATATTAAATTCAAGGTAATTGCTAGATTTAGAAGTACCTAAATGACTATTTAGTAGAGGCCTATGTCTTTTTACCCTCCTGAATTTTTGCATCCGACTGACCTGGGTCGATGATAGCCTTGCACTATAATCTGGATTGCATATCTTCAGTTCATAATCAAATAATGTAGTCATCAGAATTAGCAATCCCTAGGCAAAGTCTGGAATGACTCCAGCAAGTTCATCTATACAAAGAAATATTTTTTTTCTTTTATTCCCGATAAGTTCTTTTCTTAGAGGTAATATTCTTAATAAAGCCCCCCTTCTCTCAACTTGTGAGGTGGAGTGTGGACACAGAGAAACGAGGAGAATTTTAAGGGCTATGGAGAGATAATCTAACCTTTTGAAGGTTAGACCCCATATAACATTTTTTAATTGCTTTATTTCTTTATTGTGGTATTGAGCTCTGGTTTTACTGTTGTTTTGCTGGCTTGAGTTGAGATTTGAATGTTGAATTCTACCTGTTTCCCCATACCTGTAGGATGTATCTGTGGTATTTCAATTTTAATAATATCAGAAAAAGCAGAGACTACTTACATTTTTTTAAGAGGTCAAAGCTTCAATTTAAATCGTGGTTGTGATGGATTCTAAATTTTATGTAATAATTTTTTATCTGTCAAATTATAAAAAGCAACAATATCAGAGAACAATAAATATTTCCCTTGGTAGGAGGGATGGTTGTGATGGATTCTAAATTTTATGCAATAGTTTCTATCTGCCAAAAATATAAAAAGCAACAATATCAGAGAACAATAAATATTTCCCATGGTAAAAGGGATAATTTTGAGATATTATACACAGTAAACCAATTTGATCTTTTTCAGATAATATACACAGTAAGCCAATTTGATCATAACTCTGATCGTATCATATTTTAATTTGATAGTTACCATAAATGTATATTCTGATTTCAATTGAGATTTGGGGAAACCTTTTATTCAAGTTGTCAATTTTGTATGTCTCATGAGAGAGCATAAAATTTTATACAGTGGATTCAATTGTTTGTTTTTGCTTTGTTTTATTTTATGTTTTTACAACTTCTTTGCATGACTTACAAAGGTTTTATTGGTGATTTTTTCAAGAAAATGTTTTCTTTTCTCATTTCCTTTATCTGAGGTTCCTTATTCTCATCCTCTTATTTATTTTATTTTATTTTTAAATCTTTCTGGGGATCTGAATGAGAAGCTTACAGTCTGATTAACCTTTGGTTAGCCTTCATCATAATAGTACTAACTTTCGGCATTTGATTTTAGTTTAATTTTATGTGTCTGTATGCTTCTTTATGTTTTCCTCTTGTTTAATTTGGCACTGGTGCCCTCAGTACTTTGAATTGTTGTCCTTCTCCATCCATTGCCGCTACCAGTATATAAAACAGAAAGGAAGACCAGCGCCAAGGGAAGTAGCTCCTATAATTGTATCCAATCATATATCTTATATTGAGCCGATCTTCTTCTTTTATGAACTATTTCCTATTACTGTGGCATCTGTGTCCCATGATTCCATGCCTATTGTTGGCGCCATTATCAGGGCCATGCAGGTAATTTTATTTCTATTTAAAATAATTTTGTCCCTTGTGTCCCAAAATTAGTTTATCCCATCATTGTTTGTTCTAGGATCACTTAATTAACTTGCAGCAAGTTTTGTCCAAATATTAAACAAAAATAATTATATGAATGTTGAAATGATAAATAATTTCAGTCTTCTAAATTTATTGCTGGAGTTGACATCCCTATAAAGAATGGCAATGATTTGTGGCAATTTGCAATTTTATTGCGGTTTGGCATATTTGGTTGGCAAGTATTGCTTAAATTGTTAAATGTATCTTGGTGACTCTAAATAACCAATAGGAAAGGTTCTTATACCTTGCTACCGATTGGTGTTTTATTCATGTCTTTTTTGAGAGCCTCATTTGCTAATATGAATTGGGATGGGGCAGCATTACAATCTTCTTGAGTTCCACGTTTCTCTTTCTTCTTTCTTTTCGTCGTATTAGCCCCCCCTACACAAACACACACACACAACAAAAAAAGAGGTGGCTGTATTATTTTCCTTTCTTGTAACTTTTTCTCTCTTTATGATTTTTTCTCTATTGAACATAAATTAATTAGCCCAAAATCTAGTGTTTTGAAATTCATATTTTGTTATGGCCAAAAAAAAAAAAGTTCATATTTTTCAATGTCTAAATATTTGCCTCTAGGCAATAATAGTCTTATGGTGCTATGGCGATGTTTATGGTAAATGAAAGTATGAAACAGTATTTCAACAATGGTGGAAAGGCTCAGTTTTATGAACATTCATATTATACTTCTGCTAAATTTTGGATGGAAGATACTATAAGATTGTGAAGAAGTCATTATATAGACTAAAGAGAAGTTGAGTGCATATTTTAAACTTAACTGAAGAAAAACTTTGGGCCAAATCATTGGAGGACTAACTGCAATTTACCTTTTTTTCATGCAAGCTCCGTTATACAAGAGAAGATGTGAATGCCCTTGTATTCTCAACCTTTTATGTTTTTAGTTGATATACGTTGACAGGTTCTCAGAATCATCAGGGAAACGGGTGGTCAAGGAAATAAAGGTAGAAAGTTTTTATTAGTTTGCTTAACTTTAGTTGATATGTTTACTGCCTATAAGGTGAAGCACACAAAATGATACTACCTTTTGTGTAATACCACTTTTGCAATAAACTACTCTATGATCTTTAAGTTATTTCTGAAGGCTAAATTGATATAAAGATATCAATCATGTTATTCAAATAAAATGAGGGCCTCTTCAATAGGGATTCAAAAGGTTGCTTCTAGCTCAATGTTCTGTGTGCATAGTGGTGTATGGGATGCTTGCCAGGGACCAGTATTTATTAATGAGCTTGGTAATCATCTTTCCCCAAGGATGCCAACCATTTAGTAACAGCCTGATCTTTTGAACCACGCTAACTCCACATTGTCAGGAGTGTTTTTTACCACATTAAAGTTTCACATTACTCCTGTTGGGAACTAAATTTCTAGGAAGCGGTTCATTTCTTGCAGCAATTTTAGCAGTCTTTCTCCATGGACATGCAACTATGTCCATCTTTTTGTTATATTGAATGAAAAATAGAAAAACAGATACACAAATAGCTCTTTGTCTATCGTTATCTTTAGAGGTGTGTTTTGTTTGTTGATAAGGTCTCATCATCCAAGAGTTAGAGATAAGGTGTGGGAAGCAAAAGTAGAATGAACATATCCTATATTCCTTTCTATTTATAAGACCCTTTCAAGTTTCAACTGAATTACACAAATTAAGAAAAGTGGTTAAAATTAGCTGATGTTCTTGATTTTATAAAAAATTGTCATAACATTCCAAAATTACCCTTCTTTAGAGTTTTTGACCTATATCCTAAAGTTAAATGCACTTCTTCCTAGTAAGAGAGAGGGTTATAAATATAAATGGCATATTTAGGAAAAAATTAATAAATGCTTAATAGATTTTGTAAAAGGTCTTATATTAAGGACTATCAAATGTTTCTAGAAGGAATCTTATAAATAGGACTGGAGATAGTGTAACATTGGCATTCCTAAGTACATCAAATAATCCTTTTAATTAGATGAAATAATTACTACACTTGATCTGAACCTAGACATGGCTAAACCCTTCTTTGGTGCCAATTTTGCACTCTCTTACAGCGTTTTTTTAAATGAAAGATGATTCATATATTCAAAATAGAATTGTATACGCAACCTATCACTTTGCAAGCTTTTTTCACTACATACGATACTTTTTTTGTTGACTTTTCATCAGGCTCAAGTATGAATAATATATTTTGGCCTACAGTTTCAACGTAAAAAAGAATTTGTAAGAGGCATTTAAAGTTGGAGGTTCTATCCATAAATTGTTAGGGAACCTTATTGAGTGATAACTTAACAGACTTTAAACTAAGCTTTACATAAATGAATTCAATAACAGGATGAAATAGTTGTCCAAACTTACAGGAACGAGTGGAACTGACTTTAGGCATGAGTTTGCTTCATAGGTTCTTCTCTTTCTTCTATCAATGCATGTTATTTGGTACAGTGTTCTGCTCTCAGATCTGAGTGAGAATTCAAGATACTGCAAACATATTATTTCAATCTATTAGCAAGATGAAAGAGTCATTAGAACAAAGTGGAAGTGATATATATGTTGTAATATCCCGAATTTTGGGATTAGAGGCTTGAGAATAAGCCTGAATCAGGTGGATTGCTAGCCCCTGGTTATGAATTTCAGATCATTGGAACAACTCGCAAAGTTACAATTTGCTGCCAGTGTGTTTTCCTATGTGGCAGTGAGATTATCATATGTTTTTGGATAATCAAATGATGTCCATGAATGTGCAATTTTCTAGAATAAAATTAAACTTTTCAAGCTTTAATTTGATAGGTCATACAAATCATTTAGAGGTGTACACAAAGAGTTATGTCTTTTTGAAGTTAACCCAGTGAAACTGGCAAGTTTTTGTGATAGTGTCCAAAAATGGAAATTTTGGGTATTATGACCTTCCAGTTGGCTAAATGTTATATTTTTCCTTAAAAATAGACTTAATAAGGGTTACATAGCCTTTGGAACTATACCAATTGAACATCTGCACAATTAGATATGAATTTTCGAAGTTTGATGAAAATTCTATCAGCTTTTAATCAAGGTGCGAAATTAGAAAGGAATCATTGGTCAATTAGTCAACAATTTCCTCTTTTCTTGGACGAAGAAATTGGTCATCAATTAAAACAAGAAGAAGGAGAACTAAATGACTAACTAAATTAGTTAGAGTAACTAATTAGTTACTTACCTTTTTGAGGAACCACAAGCTTTTGACAAGTAGCACAATTGGGACTAAGTAAATTGTTGTTAGGTGAAAATAATCATCTAATACTCCCTCTCTTCTCTCATTTTTGTCCAGCTGCCCCAAATAAATCAGAAAAATTGCCAAAAAGATCACAAAATTGTTAGAGGAGAGATAGAAGGTGAATAGTAACTTTTCAAAACTTCAATGCACCGAAACACTACCGAATCGACGTTTTCTCTGAAAATACCCTTCTATAACCTTCTTCTACTCATCTTAAGCTTCATATCTACGGTTTCAGATTTTCATTTGGAGGTGTTTAGTGCCATCTCACTTGTCAGAATACTGCCGGATTTCTAAACCAGTTGCGGAAATGCATAGAGATAAACGTAGGCTTCCTTTTGAACTGATTGGTTTGTTGTTTGGATGAGTTTTCATGAGGGTGGGGTACTGTTCAAATTTCGTCCAGGGGGTATTTTTAAGGTTTAATCATGTGTTTATGGTTAAATGATGATTTACGATGATATTGGACCCAGTTGTTGGATAAAATTCTGTTTTGGTGATTTTGGTTAATGAAGGGTCTGTTCAGTCAGAAGGGTTGGGGCTGGAAGCTTTGTGATTTTGATGATTTTGACATTACCATTGTGTTTAGAATGCAAACCTGCGTGGGAATAGGCCCTGATTGTAAATTTTAATCGGTAGGAATGAAAAATCAAAATTTGAACTTGAAATTATTTATGGTTAGTTGCTGCCAGTATTGGGTCATATTGCTTGTGGGACGAATTTGATTAGTCAAATGATGTCTGATGGCTATGGTATTTTCCAGAAGAATACTAGACGTTATAAGTTTTAATTTGTTATATAATATGCTCAATTTGGGTTTGTATATGGGGGGATATTAATTGTTAAAATTTGAGGATTGAAACTGGAATTGGTTCTGGAACAGTGTGGCAATTTGTGGAATTCTATATTTCTGTGGTTACAAGTGGTAGTGGTTAATATTTTTCCTATATAGAGGTCTTAAAAAGCTTCAAGTAGGACTTTGAACTACTCTATTTGGATTTTATTAGATTAAGTTATGGTTTTTGGAAGTTCAGCCAAGAAATAGAGGATTTCTTGGCAGCGGCCTAAATGGTTCTGACCTCTATTGGCCGCAACCAAAGGATTTCTTTGCTGCAGCGAAGACCCTTATTTCAGCATTTCACATTTTCTGAACTGTGTTGATTGGTCTAGCCTTTCCTGACCCTATAGGCATCTGTTTGGGCTTTCAATGGATACCCAAGTGACTTAAAAGATAACCAACAAAATGTGTTTAGAACAATGCATGAATGAGTAATAACTCAATTCTTATACATTTGGAATTTTAGGATATATCAATAGCCTGAGCCGGATCAAAGGTATTGAACGGACAGTAGAACTAGAAAGGGAAATTCCAGGTAGTAACTCTTTCTCTCATGCACTATGTGATTATTGTATGTTTGTGTATGCCATCTTCTGTAACATGGTCACAGTGTCTTGGACACGTATATTAGCCAGGGCTGCAAACAGTCTTTTGGCCTTAGACGGTGTGCACACAGCGTTTTATCATGCAGCATTCTATTATTTTACATAACATGGTGCATGGCATATTTATTTTTACATCGTATGTGTCTAATTGTATGTTATTACTGAGATTCTTTGAATCTCACCCTTTCCATAAATGTAAATGTTTTCAGCAGCAAACAACGGCTTAGAGGGTAGAATCGTAATTACCAGCAACAGAAGGTTCCGGACGAGCACAAGAGGAGATATTGGTTATCTGAAGACCTTTTATTATTTTAAGGTCTGTAATTATTATTTATGAACCCCTGTGGGAGAACTCCTGTAATATAATCATGCAAAATTGTTTCAATAATATCAGTATTTTTTATGCTATTCTTGTGTGCCTACCGAACTGCACAATTGCTACTCTATTTAATATCGATAATAAGTGGTACGTCAGGCGTGGTCTTTCATATGTGAAAGGCGTGAGTATGCTTCATATATTTTATCATGTCAAATTCTAAGCTATTGAAGCAGAAATCTACTTTCAGATTTGAGTGAGAATTCAACATCTGAAAAGTTTATTAAACTTGAGATATTTTGAATCATTGACGTGATTTAAGAATCACTAAAACTAATGGGACTGAGCAAGTAATAATGTCAGCCATGAGTCTGCTTCATATCATTTTGTTATCAATTTATAAGCTATTTGACACAGAAATCTGCTTTCAAGGATCCAATACACAGTGGAGCGCTTCTTGCAATAGATTTCCGCCAGTGCTTATATTTCCAGAGGGAACCACAAATAACGGAAAGAGCCTTATCTCCTTCCAATTGGGTGCTTTTTACCCAGGTTATCCGGTCCAGCCTGTAATTATTCTCTATCCACATGTGCACTTTGATCAATCTTGGTAGGAAACTTAATGATTGTACAAATATTTCTGTTGTATGTTTGTGGTATCTGATTACCTCCACTTGGTTTGCATGTGATTTGCTTAGGTGCGATGTTTCCTTGGGAAAGCTCATATTCAGGATGTTAGCTCAGTTCCACAATTTCCTTGAGGTATACACATGGAAAAGGTTTTCTAGAAGGGGCAGGAGATGAATTAATGCATTGCGTTGTGTCATAAGTTTCATGTTCTCATAGAATTTTCATCCTGAAAGGAACAGGTACAATATCTTCCTACCATTTTTTCCCATGGATGGTAAAAAGAGAAATTCTGTGCATTTGGCTAAATGGGTGAGTCTTCAAACTTTAGCTCTAGTTTATGACTGTTCAAATGCAAAAAATAAATGGGAAGATTTAATATTTCAAGCTTCTCTCTCTCTCTCTCTCTCACACACACGCACGCACGCACGCACGCACATGGGTTAAAACATTTAAATTGAGTTTGTGGAAAGTGCTCTTTTGGTTGTTGAGAGTCCTGACCTAAAACCTTAAGCTATTTAACCAGTGTTAAAAATGGAACGCTTTGTTCATTAATTGCATGACAGCCTGGTGCACTAATCAAATCTACCACGTATGCAGCTGCTAGATGACATTCTATATCTGATGAGGAAACAAGAAAAGAAAAGGAATGAATTATAGTCTGCTGTCTGCTTTTTCTTGAGTTGCTGACACCTTCAATTTTAGATTCTGGGGATTGGACTTGCTAAATTGAAAGGGCTTTCTACTTCATTCCATCTGTGGAAGATATTAGCAGCCATAGTAAAATATCTACAGTAATATGTTTAGTGAGATAATGGCAAATGCCTCTATCCTCCATATTTTTCAGTAGGCTGTGCCCTTTTTACCCTTGTACATAACAGTTCACCCTTTTCTACAGAAGATACTAACTTTTCTAATGGGAGCGCATCCCAAACTAATAAAAACTTGAGAAATGGCTCCACTTTGACTTTTCAAATTCCATTTCTGCACTAATTTTGTTTCATAATATCTGATGCTTCATGTGGGTTTGGACTCTATGAAGCAAGTGGGCTTGGGCTCAAAAGGGGTTAACTTTTGAGTTGTATAACAAAAGCTGTTTGAAACTTCTTGGAAATTGAATGAATGATTGACTTAACGTTGGGTATTGGTGTCTCAGGTTCCTTTTTTGTTTCTATAATTGATGCTGATTGATATGTAAACATAACAAAGGGTTAAAAATTAGTTAGAGTCAGTCAGTAGAGCTAGCTGTTAGAATTAGTTAGAGTCAGTTGAGAGGAAATAGCCGTTTGGCATTAGTTAGTTGAAAGGCGGTGATATGGGCCATGTCTATAAATAGATATCCATTCCCTATTGTAATTCAGATTTGTGATTCAATACAGTTGCGTGTTATTCAGAGTATTCTCTCGTCTCTCCTTTGTCTCTTCTTCCCTAATCCTATGTTTCTTTCTCTCTTCCCTCGCTTTGTCTCCTCTTTCTTGCTAATACCATAACACTGATCCCATGATACACTATTGAAGAGAATTGAAGATTGGAATTAATTGTATGATCTTATTCAGAGAACAAACGATTACATTTATAGGAAAAATCATATCTGAACACTGCCTACAATCTCTGACTAAAATGCCTACCATCTCTGACTATCATTCCTATAATTATGGTCCTATAATTACGGGAAAGAACTTCTGACTTTTAACACTCCCCCTCAAGTTGAGCTATAGATATCAATCAAGTTCAACTTGCCAATCAGATACTCCAATCTGTCCTTGGGCAGCCCTTTGGTGAGGATGTCTGCGGTCTGTTCTTTAGAAGGAATATATCTTAGATCAACAATACCTTCATCAACTTTTTCCCTTATAAAATGTCTGTCTATCTCGACATGTTTAGTTCTATCATGTTGAACTGGATTATGAGCAATGTTGATTGCAGCCATGTTGTCGCAATAGATCTTAATTGGTAGATTTATGGACTTCCTCAAGTCTTCAAGAACACGTTTTATCCATATTCCCTCACAGATTCCCAGTGCTACAGCCCTGTATTCAGCTTCAGCACTGCTTCTCGCAACTACACTTTGCTTTTTGCTTCTCCATGTGACTAGGTTACCCCACACATATGTACAATATCCAGATGTGGATTTCCTGTCTTCTCGGTCACCTGCCCAATCAGCATCTGTAAATAACTCTACAATTCGTTTGTCAGTTTTCTTAAACAGCAAGCCACATCCTGGAGATCCCTTCAAGTAACGAAGGATCCTGTAAACTTCATTCAAATGTTTCTGTTTAGGATCATGAGAATGCTGGCTGACCACACTTACTGCAAATGCAATGTCTGGTCTAGTATGAGACAGGTATATTAGTTTTCCTACCATCCGTTGATAGTTCCCTAAGTCCACTACCTTACCAAGATCTGCATCTTCATCTATTTTATTTACCCGTATAGGTGTGTCACTGGGTCTGCAACCTGTCATCCCTGTTTCTTTTAGAAGATCGAGAATATACTTCCTTTGGGAAATATAAATTCCTTTCTTGGATCGGGCAACTTCCATTCCAAGAAAATACTTCATTTCTCCAAGATCTTTGATCTGAAATTCTCGTGCCAAGGCTTTCTTAATTTGATTGATTTCCACACTGTCATCTCCTGTAAGGATTATATCATCAACATATACAGCCAGAACAGCCATCTTACCCTTATGATGTTTGACAAACAAAGTATGGTCACTCTGCCCTTGAGTATATCCATGTCTCTTCAGAACCCTGGTGAATCTGTCAAACCAAGCACGTGGAGATTGCTTTAACCTATATAATGACCTCTTTAACTTGCAGACTTGGTCATTCTTTTTTCCTGGGAATCCTGGAGGTAACTTCATATACACCTCTTCCTTGAGTTCTCCGTTGAGGAAGGCATTTTTTACATCGAGTTGGTGCAGATTCCAATCTAAATTCACTGCAATAGATAATAGTATTCTGATGGTATTCAACTTGGCTACCGGAGCAAATGTTTCTGTGTAATCTTCCCCATATTTTTGTGTGAAACCTTGTGCAACCAATCTAGCTTTGTATTTCTCGAGTGTTCCATCTGCTCTATATTTAGGAGTGAATACCCATTTGCATCCAACAGCCTTTTTCCTTTCAGGTAGATTTACTACATCCCATGTCTTATTTCGCTTGAGAGCTTCCATCTCCTCTAAGACAGCTTGTCTCCACTCAGGTATAGTCATAGCCTCATCAATCGTGTCTGGTATCCTGATTTTATCAAGATGAGAGACAAATGCATTGTATTTAGATGAAAGAGCCTTATAAGAGACAAATTTCTCCATAGGATATCTAGTGTTTGATCTGGGTTGTCTAGGTTGTTTTCGCACCGCAATGGGAAGATTAAGATCAGAACCTTCTGTTTCTCTTGGACCTGCCTCTGGTACTGACTCCTGGTGAGTGCTAATAGCCTGTGGTTCATTACCTCTTTTGTGTCGTCGCATGTAGGTATTACCCCACATATTTGTGTCTCCCCCTGTAATTGGCACATTATCAGAGGTATCAAGGGTATCAGGATGATCAGGAATCTCAGGGTTGTTATCAGGAGTATCAGAGGTATCAGGAGTAGGATCTGTGTGGGTAGGTACATAAATTGTGACTGTTTGGTCATCTTTTGGTGTTTCATTTGTCTGAAATTCACCAGTTCTCTCCCCCTGAATTGCAGACAAGGCATAAAAAGGTGTATGTTCAAGGAAAGTGACATCACATGTGACAAATAAACGTTTAGAGAGTGGATCATAACACTTGTAGCCTTTTTGAGAATGTGAATAGCCAAGGAAGATACACCGAAGGGCTTTAGGGTCAAGTTTGTTGGTGTGATGGAGATAAACGTATGATGTGCAGCCAAACACCCGTAGAGGCAGAGTGTTTACAAGGTATGGAAGGTTATAGTATTGGTGGAGAAGTTGAAGGGGTGTTTTGTAAGACAGTGGTCGACTTGGCATTCTGTTAATGAGGAAGGTGGCAGTAAGGACAGCATCATCCCAATGATATTTAGGAACATTACCACTAAACATAAGGGTTCTTGCAGTCTCAAGAATATGGCGATTTTTTCGTTCTGCAATACCATTTTGCTGAGGTGTATTGGGACAAGTACTTTTGTGGACAATGCCATTTTTGGTTAAGAAGGTAGATATGACCTGATTGAAGTATTCAGTCCCATTATGTGTGTGCAGAATCTGGATTGGGGTTTGGAATTGGGTTTGGATCATAGAATGGAAGTTAAGGAATGTTTGATACACCTCTGTTTTATCCTTCAACAAGTAGACCCAACTGACACGTGTATGGTCATCGATGAATGTGATGAACCATTTTGTTTTTGATCGGTTTGGTGCTCGGGATGGTCCCCATAAGTCACTGTGAATTGTGGAAAAAGGTTTTGAGGCTTGGTATGGGATTTTTGGAAATGAAGTACGATGATGTTTAGCCTTTTCACATAAATCACAATGAAAATCAGAGGGAATTTTATTAGAAATAAGGGATGGAAACATCTGAGACATGTAATTTAAATTTGGATGACCTAAACGTTTGTGCCATAATTCCAAATCACTAGTGCTATGGAGAGACACTTTATTACAGGATTTAATTCGAGAATGATTACTTTCATCAAGGTAATAGAGACCATCAAGCTCTTTCGCACTCCTAATCGTCGTTCCCGTCAACAGATCCTGAAAAATACAGTAGGTAGCAAAGAAGTTAGCTTGACAACGTTCATTATTAGCTAATTTGCTCACGGATAGTAAATTACACTTCAACTTTGGAACATGTAATACGGAGTGAAGAGTGAGTGCAGCTGAGATTTTGATGGAACCAATTCCAAGGACAACAGATTCAGAGTCATCAGCAATTCGTACTGTTACTCCCTTGGTGACAGGAGTATATGATGAGAAGAGAGCCTTATTGTCAGTCATATGAATCCGAGGCACCTGAGTCAACAATCCAACAATTTCCTGTACATAGTTCTTTTATCACAGCCAAGGCTTGAAAGAAATTACCTCTCTTGACCACTGTGGCAGTAGGCATTGTTGTAGTCTGCATTGTGGCTAGCATTTCCATGATTTTATGCAGCTGGTCATTTTGAGATAGGTCCTTGGAAGTTTCAGCCACGTAGCCTCGTCCTTTCCCTTTTTTCGGCTTCCAGTCAGCAGGTTTACCATGGAGGTTCCAGCAAGTGTCCTTAGTGTGCCCCTGTTTCTTACAATGATCACAGAATGGACGACCTTTAGAACCTTTTTGTTCCGTGGATCGAACAGCAAGTGCTGAGGCTTCAGGAGTAGCAGCGGAATTAGTCGGATTCTGAAGCATTGTTTTGCGCCTATCCTCTTCACTGCGCAACAAAGTGTAAACTTCACGTACAGACGGCAAGGGTTCTTGACTAAGAATTCGAGCTCGAACATCATCATAAACCACATCAAGACCAGCTAACAACTCATATACCCTCTCTTCTTCTTTTGCTTTGCTATCTTCTTTTGCATCAGCCCCACAATGATGAGTTTTATTTTGTAGGGCATCAAACTCTTGCCAGAGTGCTGATTTTTCAAGATAATAATCATCAAGAGGTATGTGATTCTGTTTTAGCTGCCACAATTTTTTCTTGACATCAAATATGCGGGATCTATTTCCCACAGGACTGTATGTCTCACGCAGAGCTTCCCAAATTTCTCTGGCTGAAGGAAGGTACATAAAACTCTTCTTAATTGAGGATGACATCGCATTGATTAACCAAGAGGATACCAATGCATTTTCAGACTTCCATTTGCGAAACTCCTTAATTTCTGATGTTGATGGCCTTTTTGCTTCACCAGTTATATACTCGAGTTTATCTCGTCCATCGAGAGCAAGAATCATGGATTGAGACCATTCTCGATAATTATCGCTGGTAAGTTTCTCAGAAACAATAAGGACAGTGGAGATGTCATTTGAGCCAGATCGAGGCACAGAGGAAGAGGCATCTGAAACTGTAGACATAATGACGGAAAAAAAAAATAACAGAGTGGTTTTTCAAATTTCAGAAATACCAGTTTGGTCCTTCGAATTTCAAAATTCCAGTTTGGTCCTTCAAATTTCCAAAATGACAGTTTGGTCCTTTGAATTTCCAAAATGACAGTTTGGTCTTCAGCTCAATTAAATAATTGAGCGGCAGGTATCCTGTTCCACGAAAATGGTGTCCCGCAAGTTGTAGAAACGGGTCACTAGCTTACGTCCGTATCGCGGCTATGGTAGTATCACGGCGTTGGATCTGTGGAGAGAGAGAGGGATCGGGATCGCGGTGAGCAGCAATAGTCGACGCTGGCGAGCCGAGAGTGAAGCAACGATCATCGGCGGATGAGGATGACGGAGTGAGCGAGACTGGGCGACACGGAAGGAGAGCTTCTTCATTGCCGTCGTTGGGCTCCTCCTCCGGTGGTTGAAATCGGGCTGTCGGTGGTCAACTTGAGAAGAGCGCAGGCAACGATCACCGAGAAGCTAAGCGATCAGAGAATGCCTCGTAACAGACTGATGTTACCTCCGACGAAGGCTCTGAAGGTTACAACGGAGTTGATGTGAGCGCCGGTGGTATGAGTCCTCTCTGATTCTGACAGTGGAGAACTCAGAGGGCACGAACCAGAATTGCTAATAACGCCGATGCTAATTCTGACTAATCAGAGGACGTGTTGGAGAATTCTGGTATGAATTTGAATTCCTATTCTCTCCTCTTGCTCTGATACCATGAAGAGAATTGAAGATTGGAATTAATTGTATGATCTTATTCAGAGAACAAACGATTACATTTATAGGAAAAATCATATCTGAACACTGCCTACAATCTCTGACTAAAATGCCTACCATCTCTGACTATCATTCCTATAATTATGGTCCTATAATTACGGGAAAGAACTTCTGACTTTTAACAACTATGCATATGTTTGTTGTTGTTACTGTATCTTGTATAACTTTTTTATTGGACAATCAATATGTTAGTTCTGTTGTTCAATTTATCAGTTTTGTTATTTTCCTTTCCTCCATCCCATAGATTTGTGTGGGCAATTGTTAACTCCCAGGTCTGTAACTTACTGAAAACAGGATTAAGGAAATAGTAACTCTCTTCTCTTCCTCTCTCACAGCAAGGATCTCACTATTAAAAAGGAATAAGAAGCCAAAGAGAATCTCCATGTGATAAAATATTGTTTATTCACTCATACCTTAGCATAGCACGGCTTAAGGTATTTATATAAACTGAATTACAATGGAAATAACTGACCTTCCCTACATTATCGGGAGTAAACGCATAACTGATCTAGTGGACCTATGAATGGCCTAGTGGTTCGAGTTATTCTGCTAACATAACAAGACTGACTTAACAATTAAATAAATTAAATAAATAATGCTGCTTAGTAATCAAGACTTGGTCAAGCTTCAACTGCTTTCCTATTCTTACGCCTCTGATAAGTCAGTAGTGGCTTATTGGGAGTTGTATCACTACTCCCCCCTTGGAAAAACGACTTGTCCTCAAGGCGAAAATCTGGATATTGTTGTGCCAATAAGTCATATTCCTCCCAGCTCGCGTCTTCTGTTGGTCGGGATGTCCATTTGACTAATAGCTCCAAAGTCTGTCCTTTCCAATGGTGAGACAACACCGTCTCTGGTTCTAACAACAGCTCAAAGTCAGCAGATATAGGTAGATCTGCTGGTGGGTCGGTTGGGGGCTGTCCATGTTCAGGTCGGAGTAGGGAGATATGGAAAACTGGATGTATTCGTGCTGATGGCGGAAGTTCCAGTTCATCTGCAACTTCTCCAATACGTCTTATGATCTTGTATGGCCCAAAAAATCTTGGAGATAATTTAGCAAACTTGTGGTGGCTGAGAGAACGCTATCGGAATGGCTGAATACGCAGAAAGACAGCATCCCTTGGTTGAAAGGAAAGCTCTCGTCGGTGCTGATTGGCAGAAGTTTTCATTCTGTCCTGAGCTTTCTTGAGGTTATCATGGAGTAATTTCAGTATTGCATCTCTTGTGATCAACTGGTCAGCAAGTTCAGCTACTTGGGTTTCCCCTTGAACAAATGGGTGGAGAGGTGGCGGGTCCCTACCATACACTGCTTGGAATGGGGTGATGTTGGTAGAGGAATGAAAACTTGTGTTAAAGGAGTATTCAGCCCAACATAAATATTTGCTCTAGGATTTGGGTTGTTCATGAGCGAAACATCGTAAATAAGCTTTGAGACAGCGGTTGACAACCTCCGTTTGGCCATCCGTTTGAGGATGGTAGGCTGTGCTCATCTTCAATCGAGTTTGGCTTAATCTGAAAAGTTCCTACCAGAAGGCACTAAGGAATAGTAGATCCCTGTCAGAAATAATAGATCTTGGAATACCATGTAAGTGAACCACTTCTTCACAAAATCGGGCAACCACTGATTTAGTTGTGTATGGGTGGCTCAATGGAATAAAATGGCAGTACTTACTCAAGCGATCCACAACTACTAGGATAGTATCATAATTACCGGATTTAGGCAAGCCAACCACAAAATCAATGGAGATGTCCTCCCAAATCTGTTGGGGTAAGGGTAGTGGCTGAAGTAAACCGGCAGGTGATAGAGTCTCATATTTACTCTTCTAACATGTGAAACACTGCTGAACTAGTGTTTTGACATTAGCTTTCATGTGAGGCCAAAAAACCGTACCTGATAATTTTTTTAGAGTTTTCAGAAATCCGCCATGCCCTCCTGAAGGTGTAACATGTGCCTCCTCAAGCAATTTGGCACGAATTGGGAAACTTCTTGGAATCACTAGTCTCCCATTATAGTAGAGTCTTTTCTGGACCAATGAGTAACCGGGTTTGGAGCTGGGGTCTTGTTCTAAAGCAGCAATAATTGGAGCTGTAAAGTGGTCATGCCGTAGTGCTTCGTCTAGATTCAAGAAGTCAATAGGTAATGGTACCACAAGATGGAGAAAATCCGCATGTTGGGGTCTTCTGGATAACGCATCAGCATCTATGTTCTCCTTGCCAGCCTTATAACTAAGGTCGAAATCGAATGGAAGGAGTTTGAGGATGAGGCGTTGCTGGGTATTGGTGAGTGTTCATTGATCCAGAAGGTTTTTAAGGCTGTTATGATCAGTTTTGACGGTGAAATGTCGCCCCAACAAATAATGGTGCCACTGTTGCAGAGCTAAGACCAAGGCTAGCAACTCGCGATCATAGGCTGATTTATACCTATTAGAAAATGAGAATCCCTTGTTATAAAAAGCAATAGGATGATCTTGCTGCAAAAGTATAGCTCCAACACCTTCCATGGAAGCATCACATTCAACAACAAATTCAGAACTAAAATCTGGGAGTTTTAGCACCGGTGTCGTCATTAAAGCGAGCTTAAGTCGTTCAAAAGCTTTTTGGGCAACCGGCAACCAATGAAAAGCATTTTTCTTAGTAAGGTCAGTTAAAGGGCGAGCAATCATACCATAATTTTGCATAAAACGCCTGTAGTAACCTGTAAGACCTAGGAACCCTCGAAGTTCAGTGACGTTGGTGGGAACCGGCCATTCTTTTACTGCAGCAATCTTCTCATAATGTGTCTCCACGCCATGAGCTGAGATTCTATGGCCCAAGAAGGAAACTCGAGTCTGTCCCAAGGCACATTTTTTGAAGTTGGCATGATAGGAGTTCTGTTGTAGAGCCTGAAAGATGATGCGAAGATGATCCTTATGTTGTTGTGGCGTCTTACTATAAACCAAGATGTCATCAAAGAAGACGAGTACAAACTTCCTCAGGTAGGGTCTAAAAAGGTCATTCATTGCAGCTTGGAAAGTTGCATGCACGTTTGTGAGACCAAATGGCATGACAATATATTCATAATGGCCACTATGAGTTCTGAAAGCCTTTTTGGGAATGTCGGCCGTTAGAACCCGGATTTGGAGGTAGCCAGAACGAAGGTCTATTTTGGAAAAGTAGGCAGCACCATGTAGTTCGTCTAATAACTCGTCTATGTTTGGAATAGGATACTTATCATGGACCGTGATTCGGTTAAGTGCCCAGTAATCCACGCACATGCGCCAAGATTCGTCCTTTTTCTTAACTAACAAAACCGGACTTGCAAATGGACTTGAGCTAGGCCGAATGAACCCCTTCTGGAGTAGTTCTTCTACCTGACGCTCAATCTCATTCTTCTGAAAATATGGGTAGCGATACGGCCTCAAATTAGGTGGAGCAGTACCCGGAAGCAATGGTATAGCATGCTGCATATTCCTAAAAGGAGTTAGAGATGTTCGTTCATCAAAAACATCATGCAAATCAGATAATACTTCTTCTAGGTTCATCTCATTGCTGCTGTTTATGCACAGAATTGGGTCAGAAACCAGCATGGAATGAAGGCTTGCGTGTTGGACCGCAGTATGTGGGATTCCTTGCAACCTATACCTTTTTCCATCCACCCAAAATATTAAAAACATTTCATTCCAATTCGCCTGAATAGTGTTAAGGGATGCCAGCCACTTAATTCCCAAAACTAAATCAGAACCGACAAGAGAGAATGGATAAAAGTCTTGTGTAATACTCAAACCTGGAAGGTGCACCTTGATCGCTTTGCACAAAGGGTTGCAGCGAACTACACTCCCATCTCCAATCTAAACTCCTAGCGTGGGTATAGAGTCAGAAGATAAATTTAATTCTCGAACCAACGATTCCGAGATAAAGTTGTGGGTTGACCCATTGTCAACTAGGAGCACCACGTGTCGATTCTGAATAGAGCCACTCAACTTCATCGTGGCCACCGAAGATCTCCCTAAAATGGCGTTAAAGGATATCTCGGCTTCTTCTGACAACCCCTCTGATTCGGGTATTGTCTCAAGCTCCTATGGAATGGGGTTACCCTCGGTATCGACTTCCATGAGTGAGAAGGAAGAAGAACTGCAACGATGACCAGGCCTAAAAGGGTCAACACATCGAAAGCATAGACCCTTTTCTCTCCTCTGCCTCTTCGTCTCATCCCAGGGGCTTGACTTGATCGAACACGACGCTGAAGCTCCGACTAAGCTGGAAGATGTTCCTACGAGTGCGTATTGCGGGGTCGAGTTGTAAGCACCGGTGTTGCCCCGTGAGTAATTTCCCGAGAAAGTGGATTGGGAAGCCCGACTCGTGCCTGTTGCCGAAATGCTGGGCTTGAGCCCACTTGTTGATGCTTTCCTTCTTTCAAATTCCAGGGCTAAACTAGCAGCCCTATAAACCGTGCGAGGCTTATGAATCTTGACTTTTGATCATAAGTCTTCCTTCAACCCATTAAGAAACACACCCAGGAGGCAGTGTTCCGGCCAGTTGGAAACCCGAGCAACCCTTCGCGCCCACTCATGACGGTACTCCCCAACCGTGCCAATTTGCGTGATGTTACACAAGTGCTCATCGGGATTCAAATATTCAGGAGGTCCGAAGTGTTCCTGCAACGATGTCACCAACTCGTCCCAATATAACACCAATCGTTGTGAGTTCGTCCAAGAAAACAAATCCAAAGCGTCTCCTTCTAAATACATAGATGCTATATCCACCTTGTCATCATCTGGAGTCTCATAATAACGGGAAAATTTCTCAGCCTTGAGTATCCAACCTCTCGGGTCACCTCCGCTAAACTTCGGAAAGTCAATTATGGCGTGGGGCAGATACGAATGTCTTCGGTATACGTCAGAGTCGTCGTCACTATCATCAGCCTAGCGACAGCTTTTTGGTGTTTTCCCATGGCGTGTGGATTGAAGCTCCAACGCTATCACCTTTTCTTTCAATTCGTCCAACATATCTAGTTTGGCGGCAATTGCCGCTAAGGGGTCACTGGCCAATGGATTGCCTTCTGGATTTTGGGTGGTGCCGGAAGAGCATGTTGTCACCATCTTGATCAGAACCGCGCTCTGATACCAAATTGTTAACTCCCAAATCTGTAACTTACTGAAAACAGGATTAAGGAAATAGTAACTCTCTTCTCTTCCTCTCTCACAGCAAGGATCTCACTATTAAAAAGGAATAAGAAGCCAAAGAGAATCTCCATGTGATAAAATATTGTTTATTCACTCATACCTTAGCATAGCACGGCTTAAGGTATTTATATAAACTGAATTACAATGGAAATAACTGACCTTCCCTACATTATCGGGAGTAAACGCATAACTGATCTAGTGGACCTATGAATGGCCTAGTGGTCCGAGTTATTCTGCTAACATAACAAGACTGACTTAACAATTAAATAAATTAAATAAATAATGCTGCTTAGTAATCAAGACTTGGTCAAGCTTCAACTGCTTTCCTATTCTTACGCCTCTGATAAGTCAGTAGTGGCTTATTGGGAGTTGTATCAGCAATTGATAATGTTTAATTGTTAGCACATGGATAAATGCAGACTAGCTATGCTATGGCAACTGCACTGAATGTCGTCCAAACAAAACATACTTATGGAGATTCAATACGTCATATGGAAGCACTAGAGGCAAAGCAGGTGCATTTTTTTTTTTTTTTGAATTCATTAACTACACTTGTCCCTTTATACCTTCATTGTAGACTCCTAGGCCTAGCTACTCTTAAGAACTTCAAATTTGTTTATATTACATTGTATAAAATGGTTTTGGATCTAATTTATTGGCTACATCGACATAGGATACTTTGGTTTTCATAGGAAATTGAAGTAGGAAGATTGTAGTGGTCAAATATTAATACAAACTAAAACCATTTAGGAAATCGGTATTGTATTATATATTTCTTCATTCATTGTGTCGACTGAAACTTCTTAGCATCTCTATTGCATTTAAAAATAAAGTTTGATATTGGTTCTGGTAACTGTCATCCTTTGCCTGTACTAGGTCAACATAGGATCTATTTGTCTGTCACTGACATTTCACCTCGTTTACTTTTTCAGGACAATCCCTTAAACTATATGGTTGAAATGGCAAGGGTGGAATCAATGAGTCCTCACAAACTAGTGCAATCAAATTATGCTTTATATCTATATGATATTAGCGTTTTGCTAAATGGGTTCTGGGTCAAGCCCCTTGTAAATTATTTTCTTATTTCATGTTCATACAAATCAGAGTTTTGAGTATAAACTTTTCTCCTGTTTCTCTTCTAGATTATGTGAACGAACATTATCCGTGTGTTATGCAAAAGGGTATTATGAATAGATTTCTGGTCTGCCTGGTTTGTTCTATTTATATTACCTTTAAGACCTTTCATGATCAAAGAATAGTTCTCTAATCCCATGAATATACTTATCTTTTTCTTCATGTTTCACAAGAGGAATTTCTGATGATAAGGGATTTTCTGAAAGATCCTATTTCTCTGATTGCCTTTCTATATTGCAATATCAATTTACCCATACTTGGATCTTAATTTGAGATTTTTGACATGGATATTTTCTTCTATTCCTGCTTGATCTAGTCATGATATTTCAAGAACTCTGTTTTTTTTTTTTACATCCAATATTGGAAGGAATGATAAAGATGATTTTGTGCCTTTTCAGTTGTTTCGTATAAGCAACTTGGAAGCTGCACAATGGCTGGATAGTTTCCTGTCTATGAATCCTGAATCCAGGTATTTCACCATGTCATCAATCAGGAATGCTTTTCTTGCTTAGGTACAAGGTGAATGAATGTAAAACATAATTGATATTTGGACTAAGAAATTGTATCCAGTGTCATTATAGAAACATGTGATTTTTTCCTCACCTTGTTGTAATTTAGAATTCATCTATCAATTGTGTAGTCATGCCTTAAGTCACTGGGAATTTGGGATGAACTATAGTTTTCTCTTCCTTTTTATTTCTCATTCTGCTGTGACCATGAACTCCCTGTCAATTGTTTTGTGATCTGTTTGTTGAGTCATCTGTCTACATACAACATTTTAGAGAACATGTCCGGGACTATGCAGATTACGTGATAATAACCCTGATAACTGCTGTAACACGTGTGTTAACGTATAGTGGGAATTAATGATGAAATCCCTATCCTTCTTGCAGTGGTAATGTTCAATATCATGACTGCTTGAGGGTTTTAAAACTCGAGTCTTGCCCGATATCCAAAGAGGTCAGTACCAATTAATTCCCTCTCAATTTGAAATTTGACCAATTTTTTGTGTGTCAATTTCATTCATATGATGTCCATGACTTGAATGATGAAACGCTTTAAACATTGCATCTTTCATGCATTCATGCTTTCCCTTTCTTTTTGCTGCTTTATGGTTTGGCAAGCCAATTCTTCTCTGCCGCCAAAACCTGAAATAAGATTTAGAGCTTTTCATTCCTTTTCTCTGTCAAACTAGTCTCATGTAAATTATAACTTATTTTCAGATGTTTGCATTCATTGATGTGGAGAAGAATGGTACCATTACATTCAGACAGGTATCAAATCTACGGCATTTCTGTGCTATATAGGAAGAAACTTGATGCTATCTGCACTGGTTTTTGGGCAAATGAATCTTAGTGAAAGTCTTGTTTGTTGTATCCAGTTTCTGTATGGATTGATGAATGTCCTGAAGCAGCCATTATTTCGTGAGGCCTGCGAACTAGCTTTTGTTGCATGTGGTGGCCTAGTAAATGGATTCATAGTAGAACAACAAGTACTGTGTTCTCTCAGTTTTTCTGTTTTTCCTCCTTCAAATATATGTTAAACAAACTCTATTGACTTTTGTGTCTTTCGCGTTTATATTCAAATCAGTTTCAAGTTTCAATACAAACTGCAATCCCTGGCTGGAAGGACAACGAGGTAAAGTGCCTTTCTCACAATTTGTCGCCGGCCCTTTTCTTCTTCTTTTTCTTCCCCAAGTAAGCATATCTTTCAATTTTAGATCATTTGCAGCCACCCCCTTAATTTTCAAAAAATCAAAAAGAAAATTACCCTGTAAACTTCCACAATTCAACTTGTCATTCATTTTAACAGAGATGCTAATTCACACCCTGCATGTCATTCATTCATTGTTCATTTATTTTCTTTTTAAACCAATATGGCCATGCCATGGGACAAAGAAAAGTATCAAGTGGCATTGCCATTAGCAGAAAATATATAGAAGATTATAATTAGGCTGAAGGGTACTTTCTGATTCTTGTAGTTGTTTGGTAAGTTTTCGCAAACTGAAAGTTGAAATCACACATATTTGCATTTATTTTATAAAAAAATTACGCTTGATGCATTTATAACTCAGCATTACATCATTATTTCCTCGCGAAATGTTCTCCCAGATGTTATTGATCCATTAAAAAGCTCGATCCTTAGCTTTCTTCATTCCTTAAGTTTCTGACAAGCATTAACTGATTAATGGCAGGTCCATGCACTATTTTTGTTGTTTGATCATGCAAAAATGGGTTTGTTAGCAAGGACGATTTTGTTGCTTGCCTTAGAAGAAATCCTCTGGTGATAGCATTCTTTACGCCTCTCCTGCATCACAAGAACTTGTTAGGTGCTAATGAAGTGCTAGAGATACTTTGATGATGGATGGGTATTTCACTTAATTTACAGGGTGCATACAAAACTACAAATATTGGATGTTTTACTGAAAGGAAGTACACTATCATACACAGAAGGGTTTTTCTTTGCCCCTTAAGTTTGGATGAGAAGAAAATTACAGAGGAAAGATTACTATGCAGGAAAACTCACAATTTTTATTTTTTTTTACTATTTTTGGAAGATTTATTTCCTAGTATTTACTCCCCTTATTTTTCTCACTTTTTCCCCTATCCAAACATGGCATATATTTCTTACCGCTTCCTCTTATTTTTCAATTGGGGGAAGTTTAGATCAAATTTTAACAATTCAGATGTTTTTTTTTTTTTGCCAAACAATTCAGATGTATTTATTTGTTAATTTTTTAAAATGTAATATTTTAATATTTGTACAATAATTTAAATTTGAATTATCTAGATGGATCTGAACGGTCCGCGCTAAAAGTGGTGGAGACTAGAGAGGGATATAAAAGAGAAAGAAGGGGAATGATGGAAATTTGTTCAAGAGATTAAGTGGGTATTACACAATTTATGAGGTGCATGAGGAGCCTCCATTTGTTCAAATACTTTTGCATTGTGTCCATTGCAAGTTTCAACATGTAATGGTCATATGCATAGTTGTTTTTTTTTTTTTGGGGATTCCTGTATATTTTTCATAAGATGTTTCTGTAATTGGCAAATTTTACATATATTTTCCATATAGTGCAGGCATGGTTGGCATGTTATATTTGGTTGGCCAATTTTATTGTAGGAATGTAAAGTATATATAATAAAGAAGAAAATGGAATGAAAAGAACTATTCCTTTCGTCCCTAAATATATTAGTTTTTTTTAGTCTCCGTTCCTAAATATAATAGGTAGTTCTTAATTTCATATTTTAAAAAATCTTTCCAAAATATGCTCCTCTTTAATGATTTGTCCCCTATCCTTAATTAATTATCTTTAAGAAAAATACTACTATTTATATATGGGCATATTTAAGAAAAACAAATAGGGACAGGCAGACTTTGTTCTGCAATTAAATGTCATTCCTGAGACAAGTTGAATTGAATTTTCAGAATTAAATAGGTTTGTATCATAGAAAATTTAGGTTGACTTCATATGTTAGTTTAGTTTTCAAGATCTAATGAGTTCCGAGTATGTGAAAATTACTTTAACAAAAAACTTAAATGCTGGGAATGGTTGGGGAAAGTGATACTTTGGGGCCTTTTCAAGAATAATGATAGTCGCCAACCTGGATTTGAAAATACGGAACAGTGCTGTGGTCTAAAAAGCAAGGAACAAAAAACCGGACCGATCAATGAACCGGTCACAGAACAGGTTCAAGGATTAGTGGTTCAACCGGGGTCGAACCGGTGATCAAACCGATAGTCGAACCGGTCATATTAAAATATTACCAATTATTAGTAACAATATATATATTAATATATTCTTAAACTTCTATAGATAAAATCAATTGATTATATTATATTTGATTACTTGAATCATATAAAATTAATTGACTAAAATATTATATATTATATGTATATAATATATAATATTTTTTCTTTTATTCTTTTTATTTTTTAAATTTTTGTAGCCTTAAAATTAAAATTTGTTCTTATAATTTAGTAAAATATTATAGATTGTATGAATATCGGTCTAAATCTATGGTTTTCTTTCTTTTTCAGCTTTTTTTTGAACCGGATATCTCATTTTTCAAAAAAAAAAAAAGCAGCAAACCGGTTGAACTAGTGACCCACCGGTTTTGACCGGTTTGACCGGTTTTGGACCGGTTCGACCGGTTTCCACCGGTTCGAACTCCCCCTCTCTAAAACAGCAAACCGGACCGGACTGAGGACCGGTTCACCGGTTTTCCGGTCGGACCGGCCGGTCCGGTCCGGTTTTTCATTCATTGCTAAAAAGAATTAAACAACACTGTTTAGTGGTCTCAACTCTCAAGCACGAAGTTTCTTCTCTCTTTTTGTTTTGGAAATCTCACTCAGGTCCCAATTACTAGAAAAATTATATAAAAAAAAATCCTAGTGTAAATTTTTCTATAAAAAAAGTCTCAGTGTAGAATCTTCTTATAAAAAAGTCTCTAGGGATCTTAATGAGATAGATTCCAAATGTGAACTTATCTTATTGACAAATGTATTTGATTATTGACAAGTTCATATATGTTAATTAAACAACTCCAATTGACAAGTGTATATGACTATATTGATAAATCATAGAGTGACCATTGACATGCTAATCTATGTTAACTAAATCAACTCTTATTGACAAGTGTATGTGACTAAATTGACAAATCATAAAGTGATTATTGACAAACTTATCTATGTCACTCAGGTTCCTAAGGACTTTTTGGATAGAGGATCTTACATTGAAACTTTTTTAATATTTTTTCTGCTCCTTGAAACCTTGGTGAGATTTTCCCCTTTGTTTTTTTTTCCAAGTGAGGGAAATCAGCCCAAAAAATAAATTAAACTGCTGGAGATTGAATTCCATACAATCTTTTTCCAACATGGTCTGCATATGAGCCGGACAGCTATCCAAGACTGATGTAGACATACCATCTTTTGATAAGGCATCAGCTATACAATTTTGATCTCTAGGAACATAACGAAGGTGCAGCTGCCAATTGTGGTCCATTAGATTGTAGATTTGTAAGAACAGTAAAGAACACTATACAATTTTTTGCATCTGATTCTAGTATAACTCTCCAAAAGCCTATATCCCATACTAGTCTCATACCTCTAAGGGCTTGTTTGGTATGAGGGGAGGAGAGGAAAAGTGGGCGGAGGGAAAATTATTTTAAGTTGAATTTAAAAAAATTAGAGAAGTGGGGTTAAAAATTTTTAATTCATTTTTCTTACTCTTTTATCTTATAAATTCTCTTTATCAAAATTTTATTACCCCACTTCTTCAATCTTTTAAAATTCAACTCATAAAAATTTTCCCTCCCCTCCCTTCCCCTTCAAATCCCTCACACCAAATAGACTCTAAGAATATGTCCACATTTGATAGTTTCTCATCATTGTGAAGAGATCTCAATCATTTAGATTTAATCTGAAATTTTGAATTTGTGATTTGTAAATGATTCATTCATTTTTATAAGAATTGATAGCTATAAGGTTATCTTTATCTTTAATTTTACATATACTAAAATAAAAATTATTTAAAATGTAAAAATTAAATTAAATCCAAACCGTTCAAAATCAATCTAACGATGAATACTTATGATGGGCACAAAATGTACTCACCCATTATGATCTCTTATGACCCCAACACAGCTAGCTATATTTCTAGATGATGACATAGAGCCATCAACATTAATCTTAACCCAGTCAAACGGTAGTGCCTCCCAAACAGAGACTTCATTTCGTGGAGACACTTCAAATTCATGCAATGTACTCCCCATGTCCTTTTTATAAACAATTTTTTATAAAAAAATTTGTCTAAAACAAACTGACGGTTAATATTAATTAAAAATAATTAATATGTAAAAAACGTTATGTCTTTTTTAAATATGCCACTATTTATGAAAAAAGTATAGGAGAAAGAATGAGTAAAAAAATATAAGAGATAATGTGTATAAAATATGAGAAAAAATAAGTAATAAATGATTAAATGAAAGATAATTAGTGGTTATTAATATAAGGTCTATATTTAATAGGGGTATAAAAGAAAAAAGTAATTCAAAGTTTGAGAAACAAAAAAAGTTTCTTATATATATAAAAAACCAACTCCAAGAAAGAAAAAGTTGTTTATAAATAGAATCGAATGAAGTATCATTTATATGAGTACACTGTTTTCAACAATTCAATATTCCCTCTAGTCCTAAATACAAGATAGAATTTTTTTTAGATAGATTAAAGAAACTAAATAAGTTATTTAATATAATACAATCAAATAGTCATATCAAAATATGATTAATAACATGCAACCGGACTTATAACTTTGTGAAGTAATTTTGGGTAAATACATAGTGCCTAGTGAACAAATGAAACATTGACTTGCTATTTTTACTAGGTCACATAACAAAGAGATCACTCAAAGGTTTTGAACAACGCTAAACTAATACCATTGAGTAGATGAACAGGTTGTTGTCCAGAAACTAAATCAAATTTAAAAATAACATTTACAACTTACAAATGAATAAAGGCTAACAAAACCTACTTGATACGAGTTCAGATGATCAATTAAATAGTGCAAGTATACACTGTCGTAATCAAGTAATATAGAAGTAAGTAGAGTATCGTTCCCACGAGGATTGAGCACTAAGTACCAAAATAGGTAATTTTAATTCTATTTAGTCGATCGATCAATTGGTGATTGAGAGTACAAAATAAAAGAAAAATAATTAAATATGAATGCAGATGATATGAAAGCAAATATGAGAAAAAGCCCTAGGGATTAGATTTCACTTCACAAATTCCGGATTGAATCACTTATCTATTCTAGCCCAATTTATTCCACATGATTAATAGTCGAGTTTCCCTAATTTAATTACTAGCCTCTTCCAAGGTCAAGCAATTCTATAATTAATTGCTAATCCAACATATTCCTATATGAATTTAAGCAATTAATCATGCATTAAGATTTATGGAACTCAGTAAGACTACACAACTCATATGAATATATTCCTATTTCATATGCAAGTCATGGTTTTAAATATAGGGTCTACACACATGTATCTCCTTTCGGTCTCAACATGCATATTGAAATCATTCAAAAGATGGCCAGTCAATCAAAAGCATTAAGAATAATAATTAAAACTCAATCATGAAGGAGAAATTCAAACTAGATTTAATAAGTTAAGATTCAATCCGTCATTAGTAAGTTACATCATCACCCTAGAAAAATGAAAATTTAGCACATGATGAAATTAAAAACAAAACCAAAATAAATTGACATTATATAAAACTAGAATGAAATCCTCAGAAATACTGCATAAACTTGAATATTAAATTCTCAAACATAAATATACAACCAAAAGATGAATGAAAGATGAAGAAATCAAGCCGTCCATTTAGGAGGTAAAACCTTCCATGTAGGCGGTATGCAAAATAAAATCCTAAGCCTTCCAAGATAGAGGCATGAAGAAATCTATCCGTCCATTTAGGAGGTAAAACCTTCCATGTAGGCGGTATGCAAAATGTAATAAAATCCTAAGCCTTCCAAGATGGAGGCATGCAAAAAGTAATACAATCCTAAGCCTTCCAAGATGGAGGCATGCAATACATGAAATTAAATCTAAGAAACAACACAAAGAACTCAGAATTGTTAGAGAAAGATCTCTCCCGGTCAGAGAAGGACCTCTCCCGGTCGGAGAAGGAAACCTCTGCTTCTCTTCCTCTCCTCCTCTTTTGAGCTTGGCATTGATCTCTATTTATAGGGGAAAAAAAACGTGTGCTACAGTACTGCTGCAGTGATCTGGCGGTTGCTACAGTGCCGTTGACCTGCTACAGTGTCCCCTGGCGGTTTGCTACAGTACCGTTGACCTGCCACAGTTCTCGATGGCTGCTACAGTGCTGTTGACCTGCTACAGTTCCCGATGGCTGCTACAGTGCCATTGACCTGCTACAGTACTTTTTATTTTTTATTTTTTTTTATTTTTTTATTATTATTTTTTTTAAATGCTATTTATTCTAAAAACAATATTTATTTATCAATCACACCCAAATTTATTATATTAAACGCAAATATTGTCCATAAAATCATCATATAAGGGAAAATAAATATGTAAATATTTTACTTATCAAATTCCCCCATATTTAACTCTTGGACGTCCTTGGACAAGAAGTAAATAATAAGTGCTTCCAACAAAATCAGAAGTGTCAGGTCATAAGTAAGAACACAATTGAAAAATAAAGAGATCATAGTATTAATGAATCAATGAAAATATAAACTGATAACTTTAATTGAAAATGAATAAACTGAGTTCGTACTTGTAGCTCATTCTCTCAATCTCTCAAGTGTTCAAGGGTAAGTGTTTCGCTCAAATTCAACCGAAAAAATTGCACTACCATAGGCTTGCAAAAAATCTCAATCTCCACTACCTAATTCACATGCATAATTCAAATCAAAAGGACTTATTAAGGGTTGTAATGGGGTTAAGGTAAAGGAATGTAAAGTATGATATGAAAGGCTAAAGAAATAGAGCAATTGAAAAATGGGCTACTTATAAATTTATCTAATCACAATAACCCACAATTCAAACACTTAACATTTTTTTTTTCTTTTTTTTTTTCATAATTTTTTTTCTTCTCTTTTTATTATTTTTTCTTTTTTTTCATTTTTTTTCATTTTTTTTTTGAATTGCAACTATAAAGTTGATGATAGATACACCCCCACACTTTGTCAAAAGCCCATTTCACAAAAATTTCAAATGCTCCACTAATCTTTCGAATAAGGTAAAAGCACTTGATATATCATTAAAGCATATGTTAATGGGTTGAAAACAAAAAAATAGTCAATTAGGCTCAAAGGGGCTTATCAACGGTATAAATGCAAGGTTGGCTGTTTGGCTCTGGCTAAAGAAAATGAATGCCTTTATCATTTTTGAATGAGCATGTGAGATGTAATTTCAACCAGATTTAAAGCAAGTTCTAAAGTGACAACTTAATAGATGAATATCACACACAAGAGAAATAATCATTATAGGCTCAGAAGCTCACGGCTAGGAATTTTTAAACTCAGTTCATTCAATCTCAAAATTCATCACCAATTGCAACAATCAGTTGTTCATTCATGCTATAAAATCTCTAAATTCAATTGATCCATACTTAAAACTTATATACTTCTTAAGATCATTACAAAGCACTTGAAAAAGTTTTTTTTTTTTTGAAAAAGATAAAAAAAATGCAACTAATGAAATGCTTTTTTTTTTTTGAAAAAGATAAAAAAAAAATCATGCAACTAGTAAAATGCGTCTCAGGAGTTAAGAATAACTCCTTACTCTGCCATCTTTTTCCACACCTCATACATCTAATGGTTTTACTAACTAACAAAAGAAAAAGAAAAAAAAATTTTTCTCTTCTCCCCCAACCTAAATCAGACATTGTCCCCAATGTCTTCTAGAGCTTAGAGGAGGTGTTTTTTTTTTTAACATAAACACACAAATAACACATTTTTCAAAGAAGTTTGAAAAAAAAAATTTCTGACACAAATGACCGGTGGGCCACTGTGTGAAGAAATTAAACAAAAAGAGGAAAGAAAGTCAAAAGATACAGTAGAGTAGGAAAAAGATGCCGAAAGGATAGGAAAAATTAGACAAAAGCAACGAAAAAGACAAAACAAATTAAACACAAGCATTATTATGTACAGTAGTTGTGATTTTGGCTCACATCTTCCTCTGGTTTTACGTCCAGAAACGGCTTAAACGCTTTCTATGAATCGAGGATTTGCTTCCCATCCAGTTTTCTTATAAACTGGCAAACAGGGTCTTTTAACGTCAGATTCCCAAGACAATAACGCTCTTTTTCTCTGTTGAATATGGCTGCTAAATCGAGAAGAATACGATGAACATCACCACTTGGATGCGTCTCAAGAGTTTGAATGATATCATCCAGTGACTCCTTACTCAGTCCATCCTTTATAAATTTGATTTTATCTTCTCGATTTACAGAAACCATACCTTTACTCCTACAGCGCTGATCACAATTCCACCTTGCACATTTATGGCAGACCTTCATTCTTTTAGCTCTTCTCTTTTTGGAGTAAGAACTTCTTCCCATTCCTGGCAAAGGTTTAACAAATGAATTATGAATCTCACCTGCTAAACGTACCTTAGCTTCAATGATCCAGCGTATGTCCACAGGAAGGCCCAAACGATTGAATACTTTCATCCTTTCAAGTCGACAGCTATAGATCTTCCTGAGCACATCTTTGGGAAGAGTGGGGAACATGTTCTTAAGCTTTACAAGAGATTCTTCCATGGTAACTTAAAATGAAAATGATGAAAACTAAAATGCTCAATGCAGTGTAGTGTGTTTTGGTGAGTAGGAATGAAAAATGAGAGTAGGAAAGAAATGAGTGAGTAGGAAAGAAAAATGAGAGAGTGGGAAAGAAGTTTTAAGAGAGTAGGAAAGAAGTTTTGGGTTGCCTCCCAAAAAGCCGCTCTTCTTTAACGTCTTTAGCTAGACAAAGATTAAACCAAATTTTTTTTTTCTTTTTTTTTTTAAAAAAAAAACAAAAAAAACAAAAAAAATTACTAGATTGAGGACTTACCTGTTGGTTCTTCAAACGTGATGACAGATTTCAAAGTGTTGAGTGCACCTTCATTGTATTCTTTTAGCCTTTGCCCATTCACTTTGAATTTTCGATCACCATCTTGAATCTCCACAGTTCCATATGGCCATACTTGAATCACAGTAAAAGGACCTGACCATCTTGATCTCAGCTTTCCTGGAAAGAGCTTTAACCTTGAGTTGTATAAAAGCACCTTTTGTCCTGGTGAAAACTCTCTCCTCAAAATTCTTCTGTCATGCCACATTTTTGTCTTCTCCTTGTATAACTTTGCATTTTCATAAGCTTGTTGCCTGAATTCTTCAAGCTCATTGAGTTGGAGAAGCCTTTTCTCACCAGCTACCTTTAAGTCAAAATTTAATGCTTTTACCGCCCAATATGCTTTGTGCTCCATTTCTACTGGAAGATGGCATGCTTTTCCATAGACCAATTGATACGGGGATGTACCAATTGGTGTCTTGAAGGCAGTTCTATAAGCCCAGAGTGCATCATCTAACTTTTGAGCCCAATCCTTCCGGTTGGAATTCACTGTCTTCTCTAAGATCCACTTTAGTTCTCTGTTTGAGATTTCCACCTGCCCGCTGGTTTGTGGATGATATGGAGTTGCAACCTTGTGAGTTACTCCATATTTAGCCAATACCGACTGAAGCTGCTGATTGCAAAAATGCCTTCCTCCATCACTGATAATAGCTCTAGGCACTCCAAATCTTGTAAAAATATTCTTCCTCAAGAACTTCACAACCACACGAGAATCATTTGTAGGAAAGGCAGCTGCTTCAACCCACTTGGAGACATAATCAACAGCTACTAAAATGAACTGATTGCTAAATGAAGATGGAAAAGGTCCCATAAAATCGATCCCCCATACATCAAAAAGTTCAACTTCTAAGATGTTGGTTAAAGGGGCTTCATGTCTCCTTGAGATATTTCCCGTTCTTTGACATCTGTCACAAGTTGCCACAATTTTGTGAGCGTCCTTGAAGAGTGTAGGCCAGTAAAATCCTGATTGAAGGACTTTAGTAGCTGTTCTATTTGCTCCAAAATGACCACCATATGAGGATGAATGGCAGTGATTTAAGATGCTGACCATTTCTTCTTCAGGAACACATCGCCTGATAATTCGATCTGGGCATTGTTTGTATAAGAACGGATCCTCCCAAAAGTAATGCCTTACATCAGCCAGAAACTTCTTCTTTTGCACTTTAGAAAGTTCATAAGGCATTACTCTGCTTGCCAAATAATTCACAAGATCAGCATACCACGGAGTAGGTTGTGACTGCATGATAAAAAGCTGCTCATCTGGAAAATTCTCCTGGATTGGTGATTCACTCTTCTGTTCAGGTGGTTCTAACCGAGAAAGATGATCTGCAATGAGATTCTCGGTCCCTTTTTTGTCTTTGATCTCCAAGTCAAATTCTTGCAATAGAAGCACCCATCTGATCAGTCTGGGCTTAGCATCTTTCTTCTCAATCAGGTATTTGATTGCTGAGTGGTCCGTCCAGACAATGACCTTTGACCCAATCAAGTATGCTCTGAATTTGTCAAATGCAAATACTACTGCTAGGAGTTCTTTTTCTGTTGTTGCATAATTCAGCTGTGCTTCTGAGAGTGTTCTGCTAGCATAATAGATAGCATGAAAGATCTTATCTCTTCTTTGGCCTAAAACAGCTCCAACTGCATAATCACTTGCATCACACATCATCTCGAATGGAAGATTCCAATCTGGAGCTATGATAACTGGTGCAGTAGTTAAGGCACTTTTTAGAGTTTGGAAGGCTAATAAGCACTCCTTATTAAACACAAAGGGAGTGTTTTTCTCCAACAGCGTGCAAAGTGGCTTTGTGATTTTTGAGAAGTCCTTGATGAATCTTCTATAGAAACCAGCATGTCCTAAAAAACTCCGAATGCCCTTGATTGAAGAAGGAGGTGGTAGCTTTTGAATTGTTTCAATCTTAGCTCGGTCCACTTCAATGCCTTGATCAAATACCTTATGGCCCAGCACAATTCCTTCTTTCACCATAAAATGGCATTTCTCCCAATTTAGAACCAAGTTTGTCTCCACACAACGTTGTAAGACTTTTGCCAGATTTGAAAGACAATGATCAAATGATTCTCCAAAAACTGAAAAATCATCCATAAACACCTCAATGAACCTTTCCACCATGTCTGAGAAGATCGCCATCATACTCCTTTGAAATGTTGCTGGTGCATTACATAGACCAAATGGCATCTTTCTGAAGGCAAAGGTACCATATGGACATGTAAAAGTTGTTTTCTCTTGATCCTCCGGTGCAATTGTAATTTGATTATATCCTGTGTACCCATCCAAGAAACAATAATAGGCTTTTCCAGCAAGTCTGTCAAGCATCTGATCTATAAATGGCAGAGGAAAGTGATCTTTTCTGGTGGCTTTGTTGAGCTTTCTGTAGTCGATGCACACTCTCCATCCAGTTACCGTGCGTTGTGGAATCAGTTCATTTTTCTCGTTGGGCACTACTGTCATTCCACCTTTCTTTGGCACAACTTGAACTGGACTTACCCATTGACTGTCAGAAATTGGGTAGATTATGCCAGCATCTAGCCACTTTATTACCTCCTTTCTTACCACCTCCTTCATATTCGGATTGAGTCTTCTCTGATGCTCAACTGTTGGCTTGTAGTTGTCCTCCATCAAGATCTTATGCATACAAATTGAAGGACTAATCCCTCTTATATCAGCTATTGACCATCCAAACGCTGCTTTATACTCCCTTAGAACTCTTAATAACTTTTCTTCTTCTTCAGGAGTAAGAGCTGCTGAGACGATTACTGGTAGTGTTGAATTTTCTCCCAGATAAGCATACTTCAAGTGGGATGGCAGTACTTTCAACTCCAGTACTGGTGGTTTCTCCGTTGATGGTACCGGCTTACTCGGCCTTTCCCCCAGATCTTCAAATGGTTTCTTGATAAAAATCGGGGAATTTGCTTCCAGGTACTTAATCTGCTCCAAGACTTCAGGATTAGTAGATTTTGATACATCTACCATTCCTATTGCTAATGGTTGATCCATGCAGATTTCGTTCACCACGTCTTTTGTGCAACTGGATAATGTATCAACTCTGTAGCAAGTATCACCTTCATCTGGGAAGGATAAAGCCTTGAAAATGTTGAAGGATACTTGATTATCTTGAACTCGCAAGGTTAGCTTCCCCTGTTGCACATCTATTAACGTTCTCCCAGTTGCTAGGAATGGCCTCCCAAGAATGATAGGAATTTCTTGGTCTTCTTCCATATCAAGTATTATGAAATCAGCTGGGAATATGAGTTTGTCCACTTTTACCAGAACATCTTCTAAGACACCCCTCGGATGCTTTATTGATCGGTCCGCCAGAAGTAATGAAACTGTGGTTGGTTTCACCTCTCCAAGACCAAGTTTGTTGTAGACAGATAGAGGCATGAGGTTTACACTTGCTCCAAGATCACAAAGTGCTCTTTCAAAGTGACATTGACCTATGGTGCAAGGTATGCAAAAGCTTCCTGGATCTTTCAGCTTTGGAGGTAATTTCTTTTGGAGAATAGCGCTGCACTCCTCAGTAAGTGCAACTGTTTCAAATTCCTCAAGCTTACGCTTATTTGAAAGAATGTCCTTCATGAATTTTGCATAACTGGGCATTTGGGCAAGAGCGTCTGCAAAAGGAATGTTGATGTGCAACTTCTTGAAAACCTCTAGAAACTTTGCAAATTGCTTGTCTAGCTTTGCCTTCGCGAGTCTCTGAGGGTATGGAACTGGTGGTACATATGGAGGAGGATTGTCTGGAAAGCTGATTCTTCCTGGTATCACATCATCCTCCTTCTGTTGTTGTACTTCCTCCTTTTGTTCTTCTCCACCTTCTTTCTCTTCTCCATCATCCTTCTTTTTAATTAAAGGATCTTTCAATTCTTTCCCACTTCTTAGTGCAACGGCCTTCACATGTTCTTTTGGGTTTCTTTCAGTGTCACTTGGTAGAGTTCCTGGTTGCCTGGAATTCAGCATATTTGCAATTTGGCCCATCTGGATCTCCAAGTTCTTTATTGAGGCATCTTGGCTTTTGATTGTTGCATCAGTCCTAGCCATGAATTGAGATGTATTCATGGTTAGTTGAGCCAGTGCATCCTCCAAATTCACTTTCTGTTGTGGTGGATTTGGTTGTTGAAAAGCTTGCTGCTGGTAGTTTCCTTGTGGCTTGAATGCATTTTGATTATTCCTCCAACTAAAGTTTGGATGATTTCGCCAACCTGGATTATAGGTGTTTGAAAATGGGTCATTCCTTTGATTTCCGATGAACTGAGCTTGCTCCGGCATGAATGAGTGTCCTTCTTGACATTGTGTACTCACATGAGGTCCTCCATATTGATCACAAGCTTCTGTAGGAGTGTTGATTACATTTGCTTGGGTTGTTAATGATCCTACTTGCTTGGATATAGATGCAACTTGAGAAGACAAATTTGTAAGGACATCCAGCTCGTGTACTCCAAGTACTTTCTTTGAATTGCTACGTTCAGAAGGCCATTGATATGCATTGGATGCCATCTCCTCAAGTAGATTGTAAGTATCATCTTTATTTTTTCCCATTAAAGATCCTCCAGCTGCAGCATCTACAAGAATTCTGGAGATGTGCGTCATCCCACTATAGAAAGTTTGCAGTTGCCACCAATCTGGTAACCCATGATGAGGACATCTCCGTAGCAACTCCTTGTATCTTTCCCATGCTTCATAGAGGCTTTCTTGTTCATGCTGGGTAAATGAGGCAATTTCATTCCTCAATTTAGCAGTTTTTGCTGAAGGAAAGTATTTCTCCAAAAATTTCTGCGCCATGATCTCCCATGTAGTTATGCTTCCCACTGGTAATGATTGTAGCCAATTCTTAGCCTTATCCCTGAGTGAGAAAGGGAAAAGTCTAAGTCTAATGGCATCGTCAGTAACACCATTATGCTTGAATGTGTCGCAGATTTCTAGGAAGTTGGATATGTGTGCATTAGGATCTTCTATTGGTGAACCACCGAACTGGTTTGCTTGCATCATCTGGATAATTGCTGGCTTGATTTCAAAGTTGTTAGCTGCTACTGGTGGTCTCGTGATTCCAGAATTTGTCCCCATGACAGTTGGTGTTGCATAGTCACTGAGTGTTTTGGTATCTGTTGTTCCTCCCCCTGGATTTTCCATCGGATTGCTTAGGATTTAAGTAGACTGCTTCCGAACTCTTCGATTTCTTCGACAAGTTCTTTCGATCTCCAAATCAAAAGGCAATAGTTCAGTCTCCTTCGATCTGGTCATACACTAAGCAAAAACCTGAAAAGAAACACAAGACACCAAGAAGAAAAACAAACGTAATATGAAGACCAAATTAGTATTAAAATTACTTGGTATTGATATTAATGACAACAATCCCCGGCAACGGCGCCAAAAACTTGATACGAGTTCAGATGATTAATTAAATAGTGCAAGTATACACTGTCGTAATCAAGTAATATAGAAGTAAGTAGAGTATCGTTCCCACGAGGATTGAGCACTAAGTACCAAAATAGGTAATTTTAATTCTATTTAGTCGATCGATCAATTGGTGATTGAGAGTACAAAATAAAAGAAAAACAATTAAATATGAATGCAGATGATATGAAAGCAAATATGAGAAAAAGCCCTAGGGATTAGATTTCACTTCACAAATTCCGGATTGAATCACTTATCTATTCTAGCCCAATTTATTCCACATGATTAATAGTCGAGTTTCCCTAATTTAATTACTAGCCTCTTCCAAGGTCAAGCAATTCTATAATTAATTGCTAATCCAACATATTCCTATATGAATTTAAGCAATTAATCATGCATTAAGATTTATGGAACTCAATAAGACTACACAACTCATATGAATATATTCCTATTTCATATGCAAGTCATGGTTTTAAATATAGGGTCTACACACATGTATCTCCTTTCGGTCTCAACATGCATATTGAAATCATTCAAAAGATGGCCAGTCAATCAAAAGCATTAAGAATAATAATTAAAACTCAATCATGAAGGAGAAATTCAAACTAGATTTAATAAGTTAAGATTCAATCCGTCATTAGTAAGCTACATCATCACCCTAGAAAAATGAAAATTTAGCACATGATGAAATTAAAAACAAAACCAAAATAAATTGACATTATATAAAACTAGAATGAAATCCTCAGAAATACTGCATAAACTTGAATATTAAATTCTCAAACATAAATATACAACCAAAAGATGAATGAAAGATGAAGAAATCAAGCCGTCCATTTAGGAGGTAAAACCTTCCATGTAGGCGGTATGCAAAATAAAATCCTAAGCCTTCCAAGATAGAGGCATGAAGAAATCTATCCGTCCATTTAGGAGGTAAAACCTTCCATGTAGGCGGTATGCAAAATGTAATAAAATCCTAAGCCTTCCAAGATGGAGGCATGCAAAAAGTAATACAATCCTAAGCCTTCCAAGATGGAGGCATGTAATACATGAAATTAAATCTAAGAAACAACACAAAGAACTCAGAATTGTTAGAGAAAGATCTCTCCCGGTCAGAGAAGGACCTCTCCCGGTCGGAGAAGGAAACCTCTGCTTCTCTTCCTCTCCTCCTCTTTTGAGCTTGGCATTGATCTCTATTTATAGGGGAAAAAAAACGTGTGCTACATTACTGCTACAGTGATCTGGCGGTTGCTACAGTGCCGTTGACCTGCTACAGTGTCCCCTGGCGGCTTGCTACAGTACCGTTGACCTGCTACAGTTCTCGATGGCTGCTACAGTGCTGTTGACCTGCTACAGTTCCCGATGGCTGCTACAGTGCCATTGACCTGCTACAGTACTTTTATTTTTTATTTTTTTTATTATTATTATTATTTTTTTTAAATGCAATTTATTCTAAAAACAATATTTATTTATCAATCACACCCAAATTTATTATATTAAACGCAAATATTGTCCATAAAATCATCATATAAGGGAAAATAAATATGTAAATATTTTACTTATCACTACTCAACTACTTCCTCTGGTTATTTTTATAAGCAATTTTCTCTCTGTTAGAGTTAGTTCATTTTATAAGCAATTTTTTACTTATGTCTCAAAATTTAAACTATTTTTTCTATTCTGTCCTTATTAAATACATATCTTTATATTAATTATCCCCCACTCACAACTAATTCTCATTTATTTACTCATTTATTACACATTCTCTGTCATATTTCATACTCTCTTATATTTGTTATTCATTCTCTTTGTTCTTTTCATAAATAGGAGTATATTTAGAAGAAACATGATATTTTTTACACATTCATTATTTTTAACTAATCATAACCGCTAGTTTGTTTTGCACAATAAGGATAAAAGTTGCTTATAAAAAAGATCAGAGGTTGAGATTAGAGGGAGTAATTAGTACAACCTCCTGTCTTTAATATAAAACTCAGTTAACTTTTTTTAGAGATTAAGGAGGCTAAATAAATTCTTTTAGAGTATTTATATTTATTTTTTTTATACCAGACAATTTATCTGACTTATAAATTGATATTTAACAAATTTATACATAACATATGTTATGATTAACTAATTTATTTAGCTTCTTTAGTTTCTCTAAAAAAAATCAATTATATCTTATATTAGAGGCCAGAGATAATATAATATAATTCAGCAATCGTTTAATTTACACATGTTACGTTTGAAAAACCTAGCTTTTAAACCTTTTCAAAAACATGTTCTTGAATGAAACAAAGTTTTGTCAAATCATTTTAATTTGAAGTAACAATTGACCAAGAAAATAACCAAGTTACTTCCCAAAAACTACCACATTACATTACAAGTAGAAACCCCTTAGTTTTTACTTATAGAGGCTTCTTCAACACTTGAATGATAATTTTCTATAAGATCACAATGTTCATAAGTTTATTACCACCCAAAACATGAATATTTGCACCTTTATGTCCCTTTTTTTAACTTATATATGCCTTTATCCTCCAACTTTCCAAGTTAAAGAATTGGGCTGTTACTCCTTCTGAAACCATTTACTGGCCCACTCGTTTCTTGGGTTGTTGCCTCACTCGTTTGAAGAATTGGGCTCATTATTGCATTGTCATGCCTAGGAAAACATTTTCTTATTAACATCAATAAAACAAAAAATTATTTAAAATAATAATAAATGTATCAAATACTCCCTCCTATCCTAAATATAAGATAAAATTGAAAGTTTTAGAGAGATTAAGGAATTTAATTAAATTACTTTAAAATATTTATATTAATCATTTTTTCTTTAAACTATTTTGACTAACATATAAGCTGATGTATAATATAATAATACACAACATATGATATGTTTAACTAACTTATTTAACTTTCTTAATCTCTTAAAAAAATATCAACTCTGTTTTATATTTAAGACCGAAAAGAGTATCATGAATTTTTTTAGTATTAATAACTCTAGCTCTGACCCTAAATGTAAGGTAAACTTTATAGTGCAAATTTGTGATACAAACTAATCATAGATAAAGATACACATAGATACTAACAGTGATTGGGTCGAATAGAAGGGATTCAGTTCAAGATTGAGGTTTGAACTTTCTATAAATATAAGAAAACATGTTGAATAAACTATTCCTAATATTACACACTCAGCCAGCACAGCCACCTCATCATCCACCCCACTCCCTCTCTCTCTTCCCCGCCACCTGCTCCATCGTCTTCATCTTCAGAGTTCAGAGACCTCTTCCACTCCTCAAGTTGCTGCATCCTCTCTTCTTCCTCTTCCCTACAAACACTAATCTCTGCAGCTCATCACTCTTTATCATAGTTCATCGTAGATCGAAGAGGAAGATAGGCCGACGGTTAGGTTTCTTTTGAATATTTTCATTTTCGCTGTATCAACCACTAACTGATGAAGCAAGGAAGAGCTTTGTACTCCATCCTCCACTACTTGTTGTCAATATTGGTCACAAAAAGCAACCGACACAATTTAAATCAGCAAAACCATCCGTTATGATCTTGGCCAGTGGGTCATCCACGGAGTATTGTTGGACTTGGGTGTTGCTCTGTGGTTTTTTTAATGTTGCTGTGATTTTTATTCTTTTGATCTTGCTATGAATTTGATCTTTTGATGATCTTGGGTTTAATCTTCAAAAGGCTAATATGGTGCTGGGTTGATAATCTTCCTGCTATTTCTCGTTTTCAAATTTCACTAGTTATGATTGTTCTTTTTGTTCCTCCCATTTCGATTCGATGATGAGATGGCCGTGCTGAGTTTGTAATATTGGTGCAGTCAAAATTAACAATTACCATCTGTAAGGACAACATTGAACTATTTTTTACACTTCTAAAATAACATTGCTGCATGTATGATTTGGGGAGAATCCTTTAAAAAAATTAAAAAATTTAAAAATAATAAATCAAATCTTTTATTCAGAATTGATTAAAAATGTCGAAATTTAATAAAAAATTTTTAACTTTATTTTAAAAAAAATATTTGATTTATTATTTTATAATTTATAAATTCATTTTTAAAGGACCCTCTTTAATATTTTCAGAATAAAATTGTTGTCAACCTTAACCCAACAAATTATTTAAGAGAGAAATGTAGAAAAAGATGAAACAAAAGTTAAAAACAGATAAAAGAAGAAAAAGCAGAAAACCTAAAACAAGAATAAAAGTTCATGGCTCGCTGACAAAAATGTCTATCATTCACAGTGTGATGCGTTTTCGACTTTTGATTGGGTGTTTAAGTACGCTGTTGTACGAATGAAATGGACTTATTCTTGGTATCTAACTGTGTATGGCTGGCAACTCCTCAGCCTATTCTTTTTTTCCCCCCTATTTCTCAATAAAAGATCAAAATTAATATTGACTTTTCCACAATAATATCTTTCTTTTACTTTTGTGCTATTTATTGTGGGAAATTATATTGAACCCTCAAAAAAGATAAATTATTATTGTAAAGTCCTTTAAAATCATTAAATTGGTATAAAGTTCTAAGGAATTTGTGGACAATTTATTAAAATTGTGAAAAGACAATTTCATCCTTATTTGTTTGAAATGAAAACCAAAATGAAAAGGAGTTAGGGCTCCAGGTTATAACTATTTATGGCTGTGTTCCTAGCTCAAGAATCAAAGGATATGAAACCTTTATGCTACCTAGTTAATATGCTTTGTCTGGATAATGGTCTTCTTCTCTACAAGGGGATTGTCTATAAGGTTCTAGACCAAGAATTGCATCTACACCTTGAAGCACCAACAAACAATTTCAACTCAGTTGCAACATTTTCCTGGATAGGAATATCTCTATCAATCTCTCTTTTCATTTCCTCTCATTGAATGTCTTACCATGAGATCAAGTTTCAATTGTTAGAATTTAATACTATATAAAAATATTATTATAACATTAAATAGTATTAAATCTCAACTATTGAAGCTTGATATAATAGTAGAGATATTTAATGGGAAGAAAATAAAAAGAGAGATCAATAGAGACATTCATTTTCAAATTTTCCAAGCATTAAACAACATTACCAAAGCAAAAACAAAGGAAGTCAACAAGTGCAACACAATCATCATCCTTCAACTGTTGAAAAAGAAGGCCACACTAAACTCTAAACTAAACACTCATCACAGACTCACCGCCAATGAATAAGCAAGAGGTAAAAATAATAGAAAGTGCACACACACAATTAAAGACTAGACTAAATAAAGTAAGAAAAAATTTCCTAAATTCTACCATGAGAGCAACAATCAATTGAGGGAATGAGAGTTGATGGCAACTACGATCTCCCCAACTTTTAGAACCATGATGAGGACTAGTGGCCACAATAAAAAAATTGACAACTACACTTAAGAGAAAGAGCATTGTGACGACGATTAGAATTAGGGTGAGTGAGCGATAGATTAAATCACCTTTGAATGCCCCTAAGCTCTAACCTCATTTTAAGATTTCATGTCAATAAACAAGGGTAAACTCGAATTTTCACAATTTCAATAAATCTCCCACAAGTCCTTTGGGATTTCATATTATTTTGATGATTATATAGGACCTAATAGGTATAGTTTGTTTTCTTTGGGTATTGAGTGTAATTTTCCCCTATTTATTTTTTCTTATCAGATGCAGCTTTGGCAAAAAGGGGAAAAAAAAAAAGCATTCATTCGTGGTTTTTTTTTTTTTTTTTTTGTGGTCAACAAACATTCATTCGTTTATCAAAACAAGCATGGGTCGTTGGTCTCCATTTTCCAATTTCAATTGCCAAAAAAAAATCTCTTTGTGCAGCAAACAAGCATAAATTTTTCTTGATTAATAAGGAAAGGTACGTCCCATTTTTGTTTCCATTCTTCTTCTCTTTCTCTTTCTGGATTCAGCAGTACAATAAGCTAAGATTTCAGCTTCCTCTTGTTTTTGCTTTATGTTTTCCTCTCTCTGCATTATTTTCTCTTCCACAAATCTCATACCTCTCCAAGATTTCCAGGTTTATGGGCTTTTGACCTAGCTTTCTCTCCTGTCTTACCACTTCAAGAATTTGATCTATTTTCAGCCGAATATTTGCTGAGATTTAAACTTTTTAACACTCATAATATTATCTGTTGCATTTTCTATCTCTTATAGCTTTCTCAGTGTTCTTCAAGTCTCGAATCGAAAGCTTATTTAATTTGCTGCAATTTTCTTATATGTTGAGCCATAAGTTAATCATTGAATTCTATGTTTTCTTTCTCTGTGGGGACTGATCTGATTCAGCTCGTTCAAATAACTTTGTAAGCTGATAAGATATTCTTTTTAATTCACAGATCGAGAGGTGTAAAGAACAAATAAAGATGGTGAGAGGGAAGATAGAGATGAAGCGTATAGAGAATAAAACAAACAGGCAAGTGACATTCTCAAAGAGGCGTAATGGACTCTTGAAGAAGGCTTTTGAGCTCTCAGTTCTGTGTGATGCTGAGGTTGCGCTCATCGTCTTCTCTGCCAATGGCAAACTCTACGAATTTTCAAGCTCCAGGTATATATATATATTTGTATGTGCATATGTGTATATGTATGTATGCGTATATTCATGCTCTACATCACTATCTGTTTTAAGTTACTTCAATCACCTCACGTTAATGGTTAGTGTGACTGCAGCCTATATATATATATATATATATTATATTGACATAGCTATCATACTGACTCGGATTCAAGCATTGTCGGGTATAAATAGGGAGCAATATACACTCGCACATTTTACCTATGTGTGTGTGGAAATGTTTGGTTCAGTGCACAAATTACTAATAAAGTTGGTCTTGAGGACGATTGTGTAATTGTATTTTAAGTTTCATTTTCAGTACCCTTCATAGGGGCTTGATTTAATTTTATGCAAAAGTGTGGAACAGAGTAGCTTATATAGAATGTATATCGATATTGTTAGTGAGGGATACATAGGTAATTTTGTATATTAGGCATGTGTTAGTTAGATGGTTCTCTCCATCACATAATGATTTTGTATAAATATAGGTTGAGTCTGATAGTCACAAAAACAGAGACTTGGTCTTCACAGGTTATTAATAAAAGAAGTTTTTCTCTCGAATTTGGTTCTGTGAGATTTCCTAGTTGGCACTTATCATGGCATCAGAGCCAAAGGTTGATAGGCAATCCACGTGCCACTGATCAAGCGAGTCTCTGTATCCAAAGTTGTCCAACGTCTTCGTTCTTCATCTTGAATCAACATGGAAATGGTAGAGAAGTTTGTCATTGATCCAGCGAATATCCCCTTCACTCATCCTCTGTTCTTGCACCCGTTAGAGACTCAGGGATGGACGATTGTCTTGCTGGTGCTCACCAGCTCAGAGAACTACAAGATTTGGAGCTGGGCAATGAGAATCACCTTGAAAGGGAAGCATAAGTTAGGGTTCATCGATGGATCTTGCAAGAAAGACGATCAGAAGCTGGAATTGAGGGACCAATGGGAACGTTGCAATGCCGTGGTCCTTTCTTGGTTGTTAAATTCCATCTCCAAAGATCTAGCGAACAGCATCGTATTCTATGAAGAAGCGGACCGTGTCTGGACCAATTTGAAGGAATTGTCTGACAAGAAGACTGGATCTAGGATTTTTGCCCTTCACCGAGAAATCAATCTTCTCAGGCAAGGCTCTCTTTCTATTTCTCAATATTTTTCCAAACTTAAAGAACTCTAGAATACTAGGATATAAAACCCCTTATGAAATTGTACATGGAACTTGTCCTGATGTGAGTAATTTAAAGATTTTTGGTTCTCTGGCTTATGCTACAGATTTGAAAAATACTGATAAATTGCAGGCAAAGTCTATTCCCTGTGTTTTTCTTGGGTTTCCTGACAACTAGAAAGGTTTCCTGCTTCTTGATTTAAAGAGCAAAGTAATATTTGCCAGCAGACATGTAAGTTTCCTCGAAACTAAATTTCCTTTCAAGAATACTGAGTTGTTTGGTTCAAATGAAAGTCACAAGGATTTGAAAGACATGTTCTGGTTCGAGAATGAGGCCCACAACATGCAGATACCATGAATCAGACTATCGGCACTCAATAGCATACACCTGTAGAAAGGGAAGCCATGGGTGGTCTAAGTGATCCATTAGACAACCTACAACAAGCCCCCCATAATGATGCCGAAGGTATCCATAATGAAAGCGCTAGGAGAACAACTAGGGAAAGGTACCCACCAATATGGGCACAGGATTATGTCTGATCTCTAGTCACATCAGAACAAGAAACTCGGTGTCTCTACAACATTAATAAATACCTCTCTTACAGTAATATTTCTCCAACCCATATGTGTTTTTTAACTGCTTTAGATTCTGTATGTGAGCCTGAGTGTTATGAAGAGGTTGTAAAGGATCATAGATGGATATAGGCCATGAACAATGAAATTAAGGCCTTATAACACAATAAAACATGGACTTTGGTACCTTTACCCCAATGTAAGAGGGCCATAGGGTGTAAGTAGGTATACAAGGTTAAATTTTAATCAGATGGTAGTATAGAAAAATTTAAAGTTAGGTTGGTTGCAAAAGGATATAACCAAAGAGAAGGAACCGATTACCATGAAACCTTCTCTCCTGTTGTTAAAATGCTAACTGTCAGACTTGTTCTGAAATTGGCAGCAATATATAATTGGGATTTGCATCAAATGGATATTTGTAATGCCTTCTTACAGTTAGATTTAGAAGATGAGGGATACATGAAAGTTCCCCAAGGATTTGACACTAAGGAGGAGCACATGGTATGTAGGTTGAACAAATCCTTATATGGACTAAAACAAGCCTCTAGACAGTGGAATTACAAACTGACTGAGGCATTGATTCAGGGAGGTTTTAAACAGAGTGATTATGATCACTCACTCTTTTTTAGAAAGTATAATGATGGTGTTGTGTTGTTGCTTGCATATGTTGATGATCTACTAATTACAGGGAGTAGTAAAACAGGCATTGCACACACAAAATCTTTTCTGCATAATTCATTTCAGATTAAAGAGCTTGGGCTTATGAAATACTTTCTTGGTATAGAGGTTGCTAGATCTAATAAAGGAATAATATTGTGTCAAAGGAAATATGTCTTGGACATTTTGGGAGAAACAGGTTTGAGTGGTTGCCGCCTGCTTGGAGTACCTCTTGTTCAGCATCAGAAATTGGCAGCGTACGAGGAAGGGAAGAACAATGCAGATGAACTGTTGCCCAATCTAAAACAATACAGAGCACTTGTGGGTAAGTTACTTTATCTTACTATGACTAGACCTGACATATCCTTTTGTGTACAGAGCCTTAGCGAATCCATGAACATGCTGACAAAGGAGCATATGGCTACTGCTTTAAATGTTGTACGCTACTTGAAAGGCGAACCAGGACTTGGGGTGCTCTTAAGTGTTGATAGGAACTTGGACTTAAAGTGTTATTGCGATTCTGATTGGGCCTCTTGTGCCACTATGAGACGATCATTCAATGGATATTTATTGAAGTTTGGTGGGTCACTTGTTATGTGGAAAGCAAAGAAGGAAGGGACTGTTTCCAAGAGCTCAGCAGAAGTAGAATATCGCGCTATGAGCATGGCAGTCTCTGAAGTAGTTTGGATGCTTGTCATGATCAGGGAGCTTCATATCTCACATCAGCATCCGGTGAAAGTATATTGTGACAACGTGGCAGCTATTCATATTGCCTCAAATCTCGATTTCCATGAATGGACAAAGCACATCGAAATCGATTGTCACTTTATCTGGAAAAAGCTCAAGCAGAAGGTGATAGTTCTGCATCATGTGAAGTTAGCAGATCAAGAGGCTGACTTGCTTACTAAGCCTATGGGAAAGGATATCCAGATGAAATTACTGTGCAAGTTAGGTGTTGTAAATATTTTTCAACCCCCAACTTGAGGGGGAGTGTGGAATAGAGTAGCTTATATAGAATGTATATCAATATTGTTAGTGAGGGATACATAAGTAATTTTGTATATTAGGCATGTGTTAGTTAGATGGTTTTCTCCATCACATAATGATTTTGTATAAATATAGGTTGAGTTTGATAGTCACAAAAACAGAGACTTGGTCTTCACGGTTATTAATAAAAGAAGTTTTTCTCTCGAATTCGGTATCTGTGAGATTTCCTAGTTGGCTCTTATCAAAAAGAAATCGGGGGAGCTAATTAAGAGCTTCTCCAACTCATCGTACAAGCCAGAAAGTAGAAATACAAAAGGCTGACATGAAATAGATTCATCAAACAGATGCTCATTTTTTTAATTAACAAATAAACCATTGGGAAAAGACAAATAAATATCATCACTTGAATTTCAAATCCTAAATCAGTGATTTCCCAAAAACTTGAGTTGTTAATTGCTCTGTTCTTTTTGTTAATCCCATTACTCTTATTCTTAGAAAAACCAATTTGAAATTTTGAAGTTCAAGTGGTGTTTAAGTGTCTTTTTTCCTAAACCATATGATATTTTGATATGCTAACAACAAATTCGGATTTGAGCCAACTTTCACCCTAGATGAGAGGAAGCTTTGTCAATGTAACTTTTTATATTTATAAATCAATAATTTCTTTTTGGCCAGAAATTATACAGTATTTCATTAAAACTAAGCCAATGAAAGATACAAGCTCAAAATGAAAAGTTTGCAAAAAGAAAGCCCAAATACATGACAATGCAAAGCACCCTAAAAATAACCTAACTCTAAAATAGGTGAGAAGGAGCCACCGCCACAACAAAAATCGTTACTGCCTTCATAATCCCTTCATTGGAATCTGTAGGTAAAAAAACTCCATCACCGACAACAAAGCCATTGTAAGAAGTGGTTGTTCGACGAACCATCCTAAATGATCCACTGCTTTTAAGGACTTAGTTATAATTGTAATTATATAGATTATAATTTTATTAATATGCATTTATCATTAATGTTTTGACATAAAAACATTGTATACAGAAATAAATTGGAAGAACCTTTTCAATCAATTTTTAAATAAGTTTATTTATTTTCATTCTTGACTAATAATTTTCATTAAATTTTAAGTTATTTTATTGTCTTGATTTAAAATGTCTATTGATTAATCTAGTTTGTTGGTTCACCACTCATTAAATCAGTCCATCTAGCCTGATATTTATAACATTGAAATATATAACCTTGTCTGCTACACCATAGATCATATTATTATATGACAAAATCAAAGCATCTAAGGAGGGGCTTATTGTTGAAATAATGATTTATTGATGAAGTTTTTTCCCTTGTCATATAATCATGCTATAACTCACAAGCACTACATTAGCTTATCTTTCATTCCAACAAAATGAAATCTTGGATAGATTAAAGTAAAAGGTTACCTGAAGTGTATTTCATGACCATATACATATAATAGCCAGATAAATTTGTTCTACTTTTGTAATTTTGAATTATAAAAATTGAAAAATTTATTTTATTCTCGCAATTTTTTAGGGACTAAGGTCTTCAGATAAATAATGATATCTTAAAGTCTATACTGATTCAGAGGTGATGAGTTAGTCAAACAATTAGGGAAATATTTACATAGGATTGAAATATTTGGTACTATTGCTGTTAGTATTTTGATAAACGACAGCTCATTTTGCAATTTAGGCTCTAACTATACAACATTGACTTAACCGAATTATACGTACGGACATTAGACATTGACCTAAAAACCTATAGCTAGCCCTTTAGACTTATGCTCAATGTTTTTAAGCATAAAGTTTAGAACATAATTGTAATCTCCTTAATATTTGGGAGAAACGTGTGTTTTCTCCCTAATATTTATGCTCTTCACTTCTTTCTCTCCAAAATATACGTCTTTCTGTGTGTGTATGCGGCAACAAAATAATATTACTTTCCTTCACATACATTTTCATTCTCTCCAAAATAATTGCTTCCACTATTATATATACAGCTTGAAGGAGACAGTTGACCGTTACCACACATATGTTAAAGATACTCATGTCTTCGAACAAAATATGCAGGTTCATAATTATTATTTCCTTATTTCTTATGTTCTTTTTATCATCTTCTATCCTAAAGTAAAGACCTAGTATTTTTATTTTTTTGGCAGAAAAGATCAAGTGTTTAACTTCTCTGTTTGTCTACACACACACACACACACACACACACACACACACTCTGGGAATGATGTGAAAAAGCATATGTTTCTTATGTGCTCTAATTTTTTGTTTCTTTTTGTATAAATGCTCATTTGGTCCTTTTCATTTTAGTTTAATGAAAATTTCAAGAGAAAGTTGAGAAAAAGTCCCCAATTATAAAATTTTATTAGTGAAAAGGACTTGATAAATTTTTATACACAGCCGGTACTTTGATTTAAGTCATTTCCATTAATAAAATTTTCAATGGGGACATTTTCCCAATTTTCCTTGGTGCGCTCATTCAAAATTTCACAATATTGTCTTATATTTCAAAATTATTGTACTTTGTTTGGATTTGAGCAAAATAGTTACATCATAACAGACATAATTGGTGAAAAAAAATAATCAAAAGAATAAGTTAACGTAAATCAGACACAAATTTACCTTTTTGACCTTAAGCTTATGTGTCTTGTACATTTTGCCATGCAGCATAAAAACTCACAAAATTCAACTTGGAATGGCAAAAAAAATGCAATGAATACTGCCATTTTTTTCTCGTATTTCCTAAGTTTAGTGAAATGTTTACGATTTCAGAAATTTTGCAAACACATAAAAATTAATTTTTCTTGAAAATGAATTGGTTTCTGATTTTCCTTGCTCTCAGAGACTTTCAGGACATAAATGCATTTATAAAAATTAGTTTATTTGTATTCCTCTTTGTGTTTTGTTTCCTTCAAACTTGCCAATTAACACATACTCCTGAAAATGCAGCATCTGAATCAAGAAACAGCAAGTATGAAGAAGAAGATTGAGCTTCTTGAAGCTTCAAAGCGGTTCCAATATCAACTTAATTAAATGAATTACTACAGCACTTTTTGAATTCGTTGTTGATATTCATTCATATTGAAAGATTAATTAATTACTTTGCTGTTTCTAATTTTATTCTTTTAGGAAACTTACAGGAGAAGGTTTGAACACATATTCCCAACAAGAACTGGAAGAGATTGAACAAGAGGTGCTAAAGAGTGTCAGAAACGTTCGAGCAAGAAAGGTAAACTTAATGTGCCTACACACAGACACACTCTTTTATGTAAGTTTCAAAGTTAATTTTTATCTGAATTCAAATTTATAAATATTTTTCAGAATCAAATCATTAAGGAGCAAATGGAGAAATTAGAAGAGAAGGTAGGGTGTCCCTTGACAAATGGCTTGATAATTGAATGCCATTTTGCGTTTAATTTTTCATCAAGTGGGTCTCCATATGTGTGCGCGCGTATGGAATCTGAGGCATTGTGTTAACAACTTTCGCGTACCATAAATCTCATCTTTAATTTTATTGATCTGTCTGTGCTTGAAATCTTTTGATTTCATTTTTAAAAAAATTTACATATAGACACACACACACACACACACCATATGTACATATGTAATAGGGATAAACATAGGTTGAGTTAACCCTAACCTGAACTCCAACTCAATTGTGCATCGATTAGAACATTAGGCAATCCCGCATATTGACCAACTTGGGTTGGCCACCCCAAGTTAGACTTGGCTTGGGATAGAAAGTTAAAAAATATTTTTTCACCAAAAAAAAGAAAAGAAAGTTAAAAAATATTTTATTAAAAAATAAGAACTAAAAAAGAGGGTGAGAGACCAACAAACGTTAGTCATAGTGGCAGGGGATTTAGCTGTCCGTAGATTACACATGAGCCATCTGATATGCAATTAGATATCAATCAAATCAAATCATTGTAACCTCAAGTCGTTAGTACTTGACGTTCTAATTCAGAAGGGAACTTTTAGGGGATTAATCCTAGCTAGCAGTTACACACATGGAAACTTGCAAGCACGCAAATAGTTAATTTAAGCCATAAGCATGCTTATAGATATGTTGTTCGGGTTAACTTGATAAAGAAAAAAATTGATTTAAAGGATTACTCTTTAGAATGTGTATAATTCGGATACACTGGTTTGAAAATTTAGAACTTTTTACCCTATGTCTATATAATATAATTAAATAGATCGTGTGAACCACAAATATATATACATGCAAATATATTATATTTATAGTATTTAACCAGTGAAGCTAAACTTTGATTTGCTTGCACATTTCTGATCAAGTCATGGTTAGTTGGCTTATATTGTTAGCTGAATTCATCCATAAGGATTTCTGAAGGTGCGTTGATATTATATTCTTCATCTATACGTCTGACTGGCGATTGAAAAGATTTTACCCGTAAAAATAGAAGTCAAAATGAAAATGCTGATGACTTCATTTGTTTTTACTACAATTCAGGAAAAAACCCTAACAGAAGAATATGCAAGGCTTTCTGAGAAGGTGAGATTGCAGTAAATTTTTATCTGAAAATTATTTTAAGATTTTCATTTTATTTTAATCACCATCCTTAAAGCTAAGGGGGTGTTGCAGAGAGAGCATGTTTGGTTTGAGGAATTAGAGGAGAAGGAAAAGAAAGTTCGTTTAGACATTCACCTGGGAATAAATCATTTGATTTAGAATCAATCATTTCAATCTCAATTAAACAAAAAACAAAAACAAAATTAGAAGGTTAATTGCATATTATGTGATTGCAATTGAATGAAAAAGACACGGTGAGATTGATTTTGCTGTGCAGTGTGGTATGGAGGCAAATCAAGGAAGACAGAATCAGAGTGAAAATATTTCATATTCAGATGTGGAGACTGGCTTGTTCATCGGACTTCCAGAAACAGGATCACGAAATAAATTATGACATCTTGTACAGATAATTGTTCCAGAAACATTGTTGAAGATTGTGAAATCAACATGAGCGAACGCACGCGCGCCAACATCATCGACAAATTAATATGAAAATATTGTGCAATAAGTGTGACCATGGTTTGTGGTGTTCTATTGATTTCGAGTTGCATGCATAATCTAAGCACAATTGATTTTGGCAGTAATTGAATGAACATATCTCTGAGATCAACACAAGCATCAAATTTTTTGGCAGTTAATGGGTTGACGTAAGTCTGATGAATCCATATTGAGTTAATTTTCATAGTGGTTTGAGAGTTGATTGTATTTTTGAGTTATAATTTAGGAGATTGATGTAATGAAATTAGACAAACTGGTTATAGATTAATGTATAGTTGAAATAGGCGCTTTAGTGTGTGATTTGACATTGAATGAGTTTACTATATATATAGGAAATAAACTGATGAACAAGTGTTTTTGTGTTTTCGTTGCCACTAGGGCATGACATAATGTTCATTATGTTATTTGGATTTTAACAAGGCTGTATATTTCAAAGGTTTTAGTAATTATATATGTAGTTTGGCCCGAAAAAAAGTAATTATATATGTAAACTACAAAAGGCCTAAAATCACTAATTTGCAGTAAGCGGTTCCTCTGCAGCTTTCCCAAATGCTAGCCATTCATGCAATTGAAAGAGAACCACTTTAATAAGTCTCAATCTAAACAAAGGTGTTTTTATAAGGATAACGAGCCATTCTTTCTTGCAACAAATTGTGGCCGTCCAAATTCTTTATCCTTTTCCAAATCTTTTATTTTTGGCCAACTTCTTATTAGATTCTATGTACTTTATTGTACCTGAAGGATTTCGGGCATACATATAATCTGATTGTTTGATTGAATTGCACATGAAACTAGAGCAATGGTCTAGACTCTGATAATGCAACACAACAAATGCATCAAAGAGAGAAAGAGAGTATATCAGGGAGGGAGCGAGTTGAGACACCATTTACTCACACACGTAAAAACTAACTTCTTAGCCCTTTATCCATATCTTATGTACCCTGTGGTTATACGGACTTAAGCTTTTAGAACATAAAGAGAAAACTCTCTCCGCTGACTCATATTTCTCTTTATTGGAATAATAGCCCCACTTACATTAGGTTTACAAACCTTAGTATGCCGATGATGAACTAGGTTTACTCAATAATTATTAGTATAGGGTATATTTTTAACATCCATTTTTAAAAAATAGAGCTTAAAAAGTAGGCGTTGACATTTTTGAAATTTGGGCCCTACTTTTAATGTATGTTTTCCAAAAAACAGACATTAAAATCCTTAATAAAATTTCAGATCTACCATCGTCAACATTCAATCCTCTCTCTTCTTCACTCCCCAATCCCTTCGCTCTCTCACTCGCACCAACTCCATTAGTTGCCAACGTCGCACCTCCTTTCCTCCTCTGTCGTGACCCCTTTCCTCCTCTGTCATGACCCCTTCCCTCTGTTGTTGTTTTGCTCTGTCAGGCATCCTCCTCCTCCTCCCTCTGTCGCCGATCCTCCTCTGGCACTGCAAGTTTGCAATAGTTTGCATTCATTTAGGTTAGTGACTCTATCTTTATGGAATAGTTGCTTTCATTAATGCTTAAAAATTATGGTGGAGGGCTGATTAAAAAGAAAAAAAGAGTTAGGAATTTTAAGAGATTTCATTGATGCTTAAAATCTTAATGTTTAATGGTAGATTATATGTACTTGAATGTTTGTTTTATGAGTTATTATAAATGCCCATAAGGTGTTTGATGAAGTGAAAGATTGAGAAGTTATAGGTGTTAGGGGAATTGAGGAACTTGCTTTGCTTACTTGAACCTTTAAGTGTGCTAGGCAGATTTGATGGACAATATGTTATACTCTTATTTTGGACACTTGATTATATTTGTTTAAGTTGATCCATGTTTAGTTTTGGAGCACTTGATTATATGTATGAAGTGTTGGATGTATCTATACTTTCTTAGTAGTGTTCTATTTTGTGTATAGGCTTATTTTCAAGGAATTTGTTGTGTTCTGTTTTGTGTATAGGCTTATTTTCTAGGAATTGGTTGTGTTCTATTTTGTGTACAGGTTGTGGGTTGAAAATATAAATTACATATTTTTTTTAAAAAAATTGACTCACAATTTTTGTTTTGGAAAAATAGACGTTTTAAGTCTACCACTTACCATGTCTATTTTTGAACGGTTAGAAAATCTAAATTACATGTTTTTTCTTTTAAAAAAATTGACTTATCAATGTCTAATTTTTAAAATGAAACAAGAGTAGGGAAAATGTACATGATGTAGTTGAAACTGGTGGGGATGAGAGAGATGTAGAACTAGGGGTAATTTAGGACGACATAGAAGGAATAGATGGGTTTGATGACATAAATGATGCTGATAGAATTGAGGACATTTTTGAAGACCAAAGTGAAATTTATAAAAGTGGTGGAAGACAAACTAAGATAGTTGGAAATGGAATTAAGGAATTAGATTAGATCATTTAAGAGAAAGGGAAAGGAGTCTATGAAGAAGAGGATAACTCTGACAGTGAGGATGTGGATAGATGATTTTGATTCTCAAGATGACATCTATATGGTTGAAACTAGAAGCTTTGATATTATAGAGAGTGTTGATAATGATTTTGAAGTGAGCGAAGTTTTTGAGGATGAGGAGAATTTGTGCCACTAATATAATGATGGGCTTCCAAAAGAGAGGTATGGGCTTGTTGAGTTTAAAGGGTCGGCGTGCTTCCAAAGTTTACAAAAATGCGGTTCAATTAGGCTTGCAACTATAATCATCTTCCCTCTCTTATCTCATTTATGTCTTCCTTCCCTAAGGGTAGTAGAAAAGAGAGAATAAAAAATCTCAGTCAAGCGATGGGACTCCTGGGAGGTGTCTTGAATAAGAAAGAAAGAACTAAGAGCTTCTTTTCTTTTCGATAGCAAGTTTTGGGCAGCCTGAGAACATTGATTGCAAGCAAGAGTCGACTCAAATAAACCTTTTCAATTTCAAAGCAATTCTCGGCAAGGATGCTTGACATCTGTAACCCCCTGACTTTAAACACGTAATTATAATTCGATAATACATATTTAAATCGGATTAGAGACCATTGAATGTTTTAACCTCATTTTAAACTTTCTGTCTCACAGTAAAATTTTCACAAAACCTTTCAAAATCTTTTTCCCACCCTGGTCTCAATTTCAATATTTGAATATAATTACCTGTGCAGTTAGTATACATTCAATCATATCAGAGTGTATAACCATATCCCCGGCAACTCCCGGGTTCTATACATATATAACTTGAGGGTTTATAAGTATCCACTAGGGGATTACACAACCAAAATCGAATATAATATTCCTATTTCAAAATATACAGTAATCCCGAGTTCAAAATAAATAACCAACATCTCCAAGATCAAATATACTCCTAAAAGCCCTAATTGCTCCGGGTTGGCCTCTTCTCTTTTGAGCCACACGCCCTGTCTGAAATGTTAGTCATAGGAAAGAATGAGATTCGAGAGAATCTCAGTAGTAACAAACCACTCACACAATGCATAAACACAACGCATGTACATAAATCACAAACAGCAACAGCAGCAACAATCACAAAGATATATGGTTTTCACCACAATGACAGCACTCACGGCTATATACACAATACGACAGCTCTTGCTGTAATCACCAAACGACAGATTGCGCTGTAAATGACAGCTTGCGCTGTAAATGACAGCTATCACAAGCTGTAACCGCAGCATCATCAGAAATCATCATAACACAGTGATACAACACACTACGGTGCATTATACAAAGTATAAGAGAGAGAGTCACTACCTGATCCTTTCCCGACGTTTCTTGGCACAGCAGGCTCACGAGGACGGCAAATATCAAATCTTGTAAACCAAGTTAGGGACAACCCGTCAATCTCTTTCCCAAGTTCTTATCTCTATAATACTTTAAGTTGGTTATCATTTGAACTCTTTAGGTGACTATTTTAGGCCTAAACATATGCCTAAAGGGTTGGGAAAGGCTATACCAAAAACCATCTTTCAAAAGTGCAAAACATTGATTTTTGGGGGTTGGCCGCGGCCCACAAATCCACTGGCCGCGGCTAAGAAAATTCTGTTTCTTGGCTGAACGTCCAAAAATCATAACTAATTCAAAAAAATCGAAATAAGGTGATTCCAAAGCCAAATGAAAGCTATTTAAGTCCTCTTCCTAGGAAAAATATTGGCCATTACTGGAAATCACCACAAAAGTATAGAATTATACAAAACTCACCACTATCCCACAACAGAGTTCAATTTCCATCCCAAACTTTGGACAACCATAACTCAGTGCACAAAACGAAATGATACCAATTATATGTCGATTTTGAAGCTTGGGAAGTGAAATTTAAAACTGGAAAGTTTCATAATTTTTTGACATCATTAGCCTATTCAAAACGCCCACACAAAAAGAATGCCCAGCATAGACCTCCAATGAACAGATTTTCAGTTTTTCACAATTGCTTCCAATGGTTCCCATTTTCACATGAAACACCATTCCCATACCAATTTTGCCCAAGGAATCCATTAGAGCCATTAAAACATTCAAATTCCATCCACATAGACATGTTCCACCGAAATCTTTACATGTCAACACAATATACACACAATCCACCACAATGCAATTCCTTCCATTCCAAAAACTCCAAATCAACTCCCATGGCTCAAAGACACAATTTAACACCAGATTCTACACAACAAACTAACCAATTCAAGCATCCAAATTAGACTAAAAATCAAGGAAAAAATTTGAAATTCTCAAAACCAAACCAATGACCACAACAATTATACCAAAAGGTATCAAATACTCATTACAACTTCTTTTCAAAGCTATTTCTTTGATTCTCCAACTTTCAAATCCCCAAAAGTTCTCAAACTCCACTAATCAAAAATATGAAACCATAGGAATAAAGCTCTCAACCCCTTGAACAATATTAATAAAGGTGAGTTGAGCATTTAGGGACAAAACCTTACCTAAAACTCAAGCTTCTTCTTTCTCTTTCTTGCTTGATCTTGGCGAAAATGGAGGAGAGGAGAGAGGTGAGAAGGTGATGGAGAAATCAGATTTTTGTGGTGCAATTAGGCCTTTGGCCGACTTGAAATGGAGGAGGGAAGAGAGAGTTGCAATTGTTGACTCTTGGACCACAATCCATGACTCTTGTGTTGACATGTGTCAACATCTTGTTCCTCTTTCTCATCACTCACATAAGCACATGCACACACAATCCCACCCCTTTTGCTTATTCAATCTTAGCCATTGATATCAATTACCAATGAGTTTCCTCTCCAATAACTGACCAATCGGTTGATAAATTTACCATTTTACCCCTGATTGACATAACATATACTAAATCATCGTCACACGCGTCTACGTCACAATTTACATTATATACTTCAAAAGTGTTCAATTAATATTAATTACATCACTTTGAAGTTAGTAATCCTTGATTACAATCCAGGATATTACAATTTTCCCCCCGAAAATTAAATTTTGTCCTCGAAATTGTTACATAACTTGAGCCATAAACTTCGGATATCGTCTTCGCATATCTTCCTCCGCTTCCCAAGTTGCCTCTCTTTGAGTCATTCCCTTCCAGATCACCTTTACATATGGAATGCTTTGATGTCTGAGCCGTCGCTCCTCTCGATCATTGACTTGCTCTGGTTCCACCGCATACGTGAAATTGTCTTGTAGCTCAACATCCTCATATTCAATGATGTGAGACGGATCCGGTTGGTACTTCTTCAGTTGAGAAACGTGGAATACGTCATGGAGCTTGCTTAAGCTCGGAGGTAGTGCTACTCGGTAAGCAACAGGCCCAATCCTCTCAAGGATTTCAAAAGGTCCTATATACCTTGGGCTTAGTTTCTTCCTCTTGATCGCTCGCCTAACGCACGTAACTAGTGATACTCTCAGAAAAATATGATCTCCAACCTCAAACTCTAGAGGCCGTCTTCTCTTGTCAGCGTAGCTTTTCTGTCGACTCTGCGTTGCAAGCAACCTCTTACGAATAATCTGAATCTGTGCTGAGGTTTGATCAACCAAATCTGGCCCATAAAGCTTCCTTTCAGATAACTCATTCCAGCATAATGGTGATTGACACCGTCTTCCATACAATGCTTCATACGGAGCCATTTGGATGCTCGCATGATAGCTATTGTTAGGAGTGTTCGGGATCGGGACGGGATCGGGAAATCCCATTCCCGATCTTGATCCCGAAAGGGCTTTAGGAACAAAATTGATTCCCGATCCCGATCCCGAGAATTTCCTGTCCCGACGGGACGGGAAATTCCTGAGCTAGGGATCGGGAATTCCCGAATTCCCCTGGGCTAGCTGATGGCCCTTTTTTTTTTTTTAAGATGGACCTTCAGCCCAAACTAAACACACCACACACAGGAAGAAAACAAGACACAGCAACAATTAAGATACAGCACAGCAACGTTATAAAAACTGGGTTATGACGCAATATATATATAAACATATATATAAGATTGAGGTTACATGATGCATACAATAAAAAATGACCATCCCTGTCTTATTTAAGATATATGTGGAGTATCTTATAAATCAGTTGTGATACCCCAAAAAACAGACTCGTTACCAAATTCTGTCATAGCTAATCGCCTAATCATATGTCAGACGAGATGTACATTCATTTTATTTTCTATGACACTATATATCTTCAACATCTTATTTATTTATATTTTTGAGTCAGCATATTTTTGGTACAATTTTGAGTCACATTATTTTGAAGTTGAACAACAATGAAGTACCTAGAGTAGAATTCAAGTGATGGGAAATTCTTTCCATACTCTTGGTTGAAGCCACATCCTAACAAGCACTGATAAGCCTGCTCATCAATGTTAAAAAGATATAACAGAAGACATGAATGTGCATGACTGTAGAAGCAAGAGCCAGATTGCTTGTTGCGGTTTAAAGCATAAAGGAATTTCTTTTAAAAATATTCACATAACTAGGAAATAGTGAGGAAAATACTAAAAGCATAAAGGAATAATATTCAATTAATAATTAATAATATGAAACCCCTAACAGTAAAAAATTCATTAAATCAGATGAATTTTGCTAAGAATATAATACATCATCACATAAAAACATATATATTCACCTGAATGCTTGTTGCATTTACTATAATATCTAAGCAAACAATGATATGGAAGTTAAGAAGTAGAGAATAGATACCTGCAACTTATATTCACCTTTCTTATTCACTGTAAGAAAAATTTCAAACAAAGGAACACCAGCAGCAGAAGTAGCAAGTTGCCTGGAAAAATATGGCCAAAAAAAATTCAAAACCAGAGGCCTCATAATTTAGCAGGATTGCCCAAAAAAAATCGACAGTTTGTTCAAAAAACCATCTTAATGTCCAACTGACCTCCAAGACAACCAAATCATTGATTACTTGGAACTAAAAGAATGGCATTTTGAAGCTGCGTTCCAACCAAGGGAGCATGGACAGCAACACAGACCAAGCAACATTACAAAATCTGAAGTGATCATATAAAATTGAAAGTGTCCTATCATGGCCAATATGAAGGCTAAACACAAGTTCAGAGACGAAAAGCTTATTTTTGAAACGCCTATCCTTCATAGGTTCCATTAATCAAAACAGATGGCACAAGGAATAAAAGTGAGGTGTATCTATAACATGAGAGAAAATGAAATTTACTTTTGTCAAATATTTTTCTCATAGAAAGCCTACATTTTCAATGACTACATTCAGTCATGGATGATGGATGATGACCGCACCTAGTTTCCAGCATAAATATTTCCTAAGTAGTCACCAACGCATGGTATGAAATAATTCACCAAAAATCTATCATTTAAAAAACAAATAACTAAAAACTGAAGTACTAATTGATTTTCACACTTCACATGGCTCATTTACCCATAATGCAATTGATAAAGTGGTAGCACTAGCATCTCCTACTGAAAAGCAGGAGATGTGCATAAGTTTCTGAAACCTTTCTTTGTAAGCCCAACTAAAACAGGTAAGTATTCATTCAGAGCTCTCCCCAGTTCTGCAATGGCAAATCCCCCTGCAAGAACCAATTAAACTTCATAACATCTCAACATTCTTCTTAGCCACTTGAAGAATAGAAAAATAGAGGTGATGGATCACTCACCAGTATCCTCAGCCACTTGCACAAAGTGATTCCACACATATTTACAGTGATTTAGAGGGAGACATAACAAACCACTAACTAATGAATAATACCACTTTAGCTGCAAACTAATATAATAAAAACTATATATATTCGATGAACAGGAAAGTAAAAACTCTTCTAAACCATGCAAACATAACTGATACAAGAATCTCATAAACCTTGATTGTCTAACACCACCATAGAAAACAACATCCAAAAAATAGCAAGACAGCAGCAACTAAACATATCCAGAGATTCCAACATCTTGTTACATTCATCCAAAATGAAATGTCTAACACCACCATAAAAAACAGCAAGTCAGCAACCTTGATTGTCTAGTGATTAGTTGTCTAGTGATTGCTCTTCATATGACATGCTTGAAGTTGAGGATATCGATTCAGCTACAAGAAACAGAAATGAAAGAACCAAAAATTACTACTAATTAATAAATAATAAATGAAACAAAATAATTAGACCAAAAGACTAGATATTATTACCTTGTTCTACAGCAATTGTGTCATTGAAGTTATCAATTTGAAGTCCTTTTAGTTGATCACACAACACGGAAGTAGATGGAGACAACCAATTTTGCGCACAAATGAGGGCCTCAACTGTCTTCGATGAGAGTGAACTTCTGTATTCTGAAATGACACGACCCCCGTACTAAATGCAGATTCAGAAGAGACGGTGGAGACAGGTATGGCTAGCACATCACGTGCAATCAATGAAAGGACTCTGAATTTTTGACCATTTTCTTTCCACCATGCCAAAACATCAAACTCTTCATCTTTTAATGCAACCAACTCAGATTTAAGGTATTTATCCACTTCTCCATACTTATCTAGTTGATTATCAGCCTCAGCTCCAACCATAAACTGCCTCATTATAGGCATTCTTTTATGCAACTCGGATATGCGAGACTGAGTTGAAGAAGTACTACTAATAGTACTTTGAATTTCACTAGATGCTTGTGCCTGAGTTTGGCTTAAAGCCTGAGATTGAGATGTATCTAGGCCAACTGCATAATGATCATACAAACGATACAAAACATTCATCACCATTTTGATCATTGTCTCACACTGTGTGGCCTCCTCAAAAATAGCCTCAAAAGCATACTGCAAATACTTGATTTTATACCTAGGGTCAAGCAAAATCCCTATCATCAGTAAAGGATTAATGTCACCTAGATTTCCCTAATACTTTTCATACTTGGACAACATATTTTCAGCCATGTTAGACAACAAACTCATATGATCATTGGCTGCATCTTTGAGGATAACATAAACTTCAGCTATTTGTTGGAAGCATTCATTTGAAGTAATATGAAGTGACCCTGAAAATTGCAAAGTCATGTCATAGAACACTTTCAAAAACTCAACAAATTCTGTAGCTTTTTTAAAATCCACTTTCGAAGGAGGACCAATTATCCCTTTTTCTGCAAAGAACGGTTTGTAATCTTTATCATCGTTGATCATCCTTTCAAAAATAATGCTGAATTTAATGGCACTATCCAACATGAGGTAAATTGAATTCCATCTAGTTGGACAATCCATTGTTAGTGTGTTTTTTGAGTCAATTTTCATCTTCTCAACAAGCTCTTTGAACTTTTTAAGCCTTGAAGGAGAAGATCTTACATATTTAACGGCATTTCTAATGCCTTCAACACTACTGTGCAAATCCTTCACACCATCAGAAACAATTAAATTCAAAATATGTGCACAACACCTCAAGTGCAAAAAGTCTCGATCACAGACTAAACCATTCCAATGCCTTAAAACTTCTTTCAATCTTGCCACTGTATTGTCATTTGAAGCAGCATTGTCAACAATGATTGTATAAACATTATCAATGTTCCAAGCTAATAAACATCTTTCCAAAGTTGCCGCAATTGTCTCACCCTTATGGTTTTCTATGACACAAAAATTCAAGATTCGCTTCTGGTATGTCCAATCCTCATCAATCCAGTGAGCAGTCAAGCACATATAGTTGGCATTTTGACAAGAAGTCCAAGTATCTGTTGTGAGGGAAACACGAACTTTTGTTCTTTTAAAATACCTCTTCAACTTGATTGATTCTTGCATATACAACCTCAAGCAATCCCTTGTTACTGTCGTTCTTGAAGGAATTTGAAAGCGAGGTTCAACTTGCATCATCATTTGCTTAAACCCCGCACCTTCCACCACTCAAAATGGCATTTCATCCATTATAACAAACTTTGCAACTGACAATCTGCATTCTTCTTGATTGAAGACGTGATGAGTTAGCTTTCTGCTACTTCCTTCTAGAGTGGATGCCAACAAAGATTGTTTGGCTTTGTTCACTCTATTTGGATTTTTGAGACATGTTTGCAGATGTTTCAACAATCTACTTGTCCCTTGGAGTACAGGGTCACATTTAAGCGGCTTGTTGCAATACTTACACTTGGCTCGAAGTTCTCCATCTTTAAATTGGTCAATGGGTAGCTTCTCAAAAGAATCCCAAACTGAAGATTTTTGTTTCTTCCTAGGACCTTCAACTTCATCATCTTTTGTATCACTTGTGACATTTCCCTCTTCTACTGTACGAGTAGCTTCACTACCTTGTGTAGAAGGATCTTTAGGTTCTGCCTGACTTACTTCAATATATCCTTCAGCAGCCATACCAACTCTAGTATTTTTCTGAATGGATATAGTTAAACAATTGAGATACATCAAGGTAGGTCTTTAATTAATTTTTGTAGCACAACCACTTTGAAACAGAATGTATTTCATATATAACAGAATGTAGCCCAACTATGCACGTACTAAAACAAATTCTGATTCTATTTATACCAAAGCAGCCATAAAATTGAGTTAATTTAGATCCATAATACAAACTGATTCAGACACAATATAACATTATTAATACAGACAAAACAATATCTAAAATATGAAAACAAAGGAAAAATAACATTGCTGTAACACTAAATCACTAATCATTGTTCCCTAAACATTGTTTCCTTCATTTCATTATTTCCTAAACAAGTAAACATTGTATACTTATATTTCCAATTCCATGGCAGCAGAGCATTTCAACCGAAATTGCCACTTACATATAAATTAAATTCTACAACTACAACTACAAAGATCAAAGAACAAAAAGCCAATTCAGCCACTTACAGATCTTGTCGCCGAGAGAGTCTGAGATAAGATATGAGATTGGGGATTTGGAAATCGAGATTAGGCCTCCTCAGGAAGCATCACCGTCGCCGACGCCGAGAGAGGAGTCGTCCGTTGCACAGGGAGGGGATGAGTCGATGAGAGACCAAGATTAGGCGTCAGAGTCGCCGACGCCGATGACGAGATTGGGGATTTGGAGACCGCCAAAGGCTGTGAACCGCCGAAGGGGGAAGGAAATTAGGGCTTCAAAGTTACCGTCGCCGACCCTAACGCTGATGCCGAGAGACGCCGAGATTGGGGATTTGGCCGTCTGGGTCGAGTGGTCGAGGACTCGAGGTTGAGATTCGAGAAGACGAGAAGAGAATGAAGAGTGAGACTGTGACTCTGTGAGTGTCTGTGCGTGAGATGAGAGACCGAGTCGAGTAAAACACGATAGAATTTTTTTTTTGATCCTCAGTGACTTACTGATAGAGTGATAGATATAAAATAAATTAAAAAATATATATTTCGGGATCGGGAAATACCGATCCCGATCCCGAATTGAAATTTCCCGATCCTGATTTTTTCCCGTCCCGATTTGCTCGGGATCGGGACGGGAAGGTCGGGACGGGAAAAAAATGCACACCCCTAGCTATTGTTGTAGGCGAACTCAGCCAGTGGAAGGAAACGATCCCAACTTCCTTTAAAGTCGAGAACACAAGCTCGCAACACATCTTCCAGCGTCTGAATTGTTCTCTCAGATTATCCATCCGTTTGAGGATGATAAGCTGTACTGAATCTCAGTTGAGTACCTAAGGCTTCATGCAATGCTTTCTAGAATCTTGAAGTAAATCGTGGATCTCGGTTGGAAATGATATTCTTCGGTGTATAATGAAGTTTGACAATCTCTCGGATATAAATCTCCGCTAGTTTATTAGGAGAATAACTAGCATTAATTGGTATGAAGTGTGCCAACTTCGTTAACTGATCCACAATTACCCAGATCGCATCATAGTTCCTGATCCTGGGCAATCCCACAACCAAATCCATGGTCACGCTTTCCCATTTCCATTCCGGAATCTCATGACTCTGAAGTAAACCAGGCGGTCTCTGGTGCTCGATCTTTACCTTCTGGCAAGTAAGACACCTTGCTACATATTTGGTCACATCACTCTTCATACCCGGCCACCAATACACCGATTTCAGATTATGATACATCTTGGTCATACCAGGATGGAGAGTATATCGGTTCTTGTGCGCCTCATCCATAATTTTTTGCCTCAACTTCGCCCTAAGTGGAACGTAGACTCTCTTCTGATAGTGAACTAATCCACGAGGTGATAGGTCGTAGCCTGGAACTTCTCCCTATTCGATTCGAGCTAGGTTGTGCTGTATCCAGCTATCTTGCCTCTGAGCTTCCTCAATTTCCGCCCTTAGATCACTCTCTTCTTGAGGAACAGTGTAATTGGCGCAGATGATCTGGTTTGTTAAATTCAAATCACGAAAATCTTCAATCAATTTCCCTTCTTGAATCATCATAGCTGCAACGAGCACGGTCTTTCGACTAAGAGCATCAGCGACTATATTTGCCTTACCCGGATGATATTTTATCTTCAGGTCGTAGTCCTTAAGCAATTCCATCTAGCGGCGCTGTGTCATATTCAGTTCTTTTTGATCATACAGATATTTGAGACTCTTGTGGTTGTAGTACAATTCCACTGTCACACCATACAGGTAATGACGCCAAATCTTCAAAGCAAATACAATGGCCGCAAGCTCCAGATTATGAGTGGGATAGTTCAATTCATGAGGTTTGAGCTGTCGAGAGGCGTAGGCCACCATACGTCCCTGCTGCATAAGGACACACCCTAATCCCTGCCCACTGGTATCAGAATACACAACGTATGTCAAACTGGGATCGGGTAAAATCAACACAGGTCCGTCGTCAACCTCTCTTTCAGTTCTACAAAATAGTTTTCACATTTCTCATCCCACACAAACGGCTGATCCTTTCTCGTGAGCTTGGTCATTGGCAACGCAATACGGGAGAAATTTTGGATAAATCTCCGATAATAACCAGCAAGACCCAGAAAACCGCGTACTTCTGCCACAGATTCTGGCCTCTTCCAGTCCAGTACTGCTTCCACTTTACTGGGATCCACAGAGACCCCTTCTTACGAGATAACATGGCCTAAGAATTTCACTTCTGATAGCCAGAACTCGCACTTGCTCAATTTGGCATATAGTTGCTTCTCACGCAAGGTATTCAATATGATTCTCAAATGATGCTCATGCTCTTCCTTACTTTTGGAATATATCAAAATGTCATCGATAAATACAACAATAAACTGATCCAAATACTGCCGAAAGATACGGTTCATGTAATCCATGAAAACCGCAGGCGCATTGGTTAGCCCAAATGGCATCACCAGAAACTCATAATGACCATACCGGGTCCTGAAAGCAGTCTTTGGAACATCCTCTGCTTTCACTCGCAGCTGATGATACCCTGACCTTAGATCAATCTTTGAAAACACACATGAACCAGAGAGTTTATCTAAAAGGTCATCGATTCGGGGAAAAGGGTACTTGTTTTTTATAGTAACTTTATTCAGCTCTCTGTAGTCGATGCACAATCGAAGACTCCCATCTTTCTTCTTGACAAATAACACTGGAGCTCCCCAAGGCGACACACTAGGTCTAATAAACCCTTTCTCAAGCAAATCTTCTATTTGTTTCTTTAACTCTGCCATTTCATTTGGGGCCATACGATATGGGGCCTTAGATATAGAGCCATCTCCCGGCATAATGTCGATTGGAAACTGAACTTCCCTTTCTGGAGGTAATCCGCTCAGATCATCCAGAAATACCTCAGGGAATTCATTTACCATGGGTATATCACTCAAAGTTTCACTAGCTTCCTTTTGTACAGAGAAAAATACCATATACCCCTGGCAACCTTTTTCAAGATATCGTTCAGCTTTAGCCGTAGAAAGGAAGTTCATACTGGTATTTATAGCTTCAACCCTCTGGGAAGCAGGATACACTATTCTTTTGTTCCCACAATCTAATAACACATTATTTAGCGTTAACCAATCAAAACCCAGAATGACTTCCAATTGGTAAAGCGGCAGACATATCAAATCTACAGTAGATTGGTGCCCTTCCATAGTTATGACACAATTCAGACAAGCTTCTGTGGTCAAGGCCTTAACACCCATCAGAGTTGACACTACCAAATCAAATGGTAATTTATGTACATGCAATCCTAGGCGCTTCACGCAATCATAAGCAATGAAGGAGTGACTTGCACCTGAGTCAAACAATGCTTGCAATAGATAGCCATTAATAGAGATTTTACCTTATATCAACTCAGGAGATTTACGGGCCTCCTCGTGGGTCATAGCGAATACTCGGCCCTGTGTCTTCGATCTCTGGTCTGGTCGTGGCTCTTTGCATTCAGTAGTAGTATGCCCCATACGATTACAATTGAAGCATATTATTTTGCCATCACAAGTTTTGCCTTGATGTGGTTGGTTACACCGACGACAGATCCACAGTGTAAAAGGAGCTCTCCACTAATCTTGGCTCACAGACTAGTAGGGCCTTTTGTTGCCCCTAGATGAAGATCCTTGTCCCTTCCGCTTCTGTGAGGTAGCACCCTTACTGGGTTCATTACGATGACTATAAGTTCTGGTAGGATACAGTTCTCTTAAATTATTCTCTGTAATCCTACACTGTTCAACCGCCTTGTTGAACTTAGTAAATTGGTGGGTAGCTAGCCGCTTCCTCAACTCTCGCCTCAAACTATGGATGAGCATATCCGAACTCCACTCTTCATCTTCCTTGTACCGGAGGTAGGAGGAGTACCGAGACAATTGAACAAAACGGGACAAGTAATCATTAAAGCTCTCTATATCCCCTTGTCTGATATTTAGAAACTCCGTCTCCTTCTTGAGTCTCACTGATTTGGGAAAATACTTCTCGTTGAATTCTTGTTGAAACAGTTCCCAAGTCAATGGCATTTCTTTGCTCTTTAATGTTAGGGCGATATTCCGCCACCAACGATCTGCATCCCTTTCGAGCTTGTAAATGGCCAATCATGGCTTCACCTCATCCGGGCGACCAAGAACCTTAAATATTTTCTCCAGCCTGTTCAACCAATCTTCGGCTGCTTAAGGGTCAAGCCTTCCTCTGAACGCCGGAGGCAGAAGCTTGCAGAATCTGGTGACCCAAAACTGAAGGTCTCTTTCCTCTCTAAGCGGCATCCCATGTCATTCTTGATTCGGAATAGCATGAGGTGGGGATTCTAGTGGTCGTGTTGATCCTTCAGCAGTGTCTTCATGTCGAGTTTCTTCTTGAGTTTCCTCCGGAGTGGACTGAACCGGACCTTCCTTCTTCTTCGCCTTCTCTGCTCTGAGCTCTTCTCTCAGCTCAGTGATCATGTCTTACTAATCTTTTATCAGATCCATTAATTCTTGCATCAGATCTGGTGGATTTTCATTAACGACCTCCACCTCAGGGTCTACACGCGGAACACTAGGGCGTCCTCTAGTTTTCTTCATTCTACAAACAACTCAATCCCCATTAACTTAGCAGAGATAGTATGCACATATATTCACAAGTCTCGTATATATCCACACCAATAAAACATACATGTGCATACCCAACAATCATTCACAGATAATCTTTTATCCCTAAAGCCAACTAAGGGATCTATCCTAGCAACTCTACCCTTGCTAGGAACTACAGCTCTGATACCAAAATGTAACCCTTGACTTTAAACACATAATTATAATTTGATAATATATATTTAAATCAGATTAGAGACCATTGGATGCTTTAACCTCATTTTAAACTTTCTATCTCATAGTAAAATTTTCACAAAACCTTTCAAAATCTTTTTCCCACCTTGGTCTCAATTTCAATATTCGAATATAATTACCTGTGCAGTTAGTATACATTCAATCATATCAGAGTGTATAACCATATCCCCGGCAACTCCCGGGTTCTATACATATATAACCTGAGGGTTTATAAGTATCCACTAGGGGATTACACAACCAAAATCAAATATAATATTCCTATTTCAAAATATACAGTAATCCCGAGTTCAAAATAAATAACCAACATCTCCAAGATCAAATATACCCCTAAAAGCCCTAATTGCTCCGGGTTGGCCTCTTCTCTTTTGAGCCACACGCCCTGTCTGAAATGTTAGTCATAGGAAAGAATGAGATTCGAGAGAATCTCAGTAGTAACAAACCACTCACACAATGCATAAACACAAAGCATGTACATAAATCACAAACAGCAACAGCAGCAACAATCACAAAGATACATGGTTTTCACCACAACGACAGCACTCACAGCTATATACACAATACGACAGCTCTTGCTGTAATCACCAAATGACAGCTTTCACTGTAAACGACAGCTATCACAAGCTGTAACCGCAGCATCATCAGAAATCATCATAACACAGTGATACAACACACATACGGTGTATTATACAAAGTATAAGAGAGAGAGTCACTACCTGATCTTTTCCCGACGTTTCTTGGCACAACGGGCTCACGAGGACGGCAAATATCAAATCCTGTAAACCAAGTTAGGGACAACCCGTCAATCTCTTTCCCAAGTTCTTATCTCTATAATACTTTAAGTTGGTTATCATTTGAACTCTTTAGTTGACTATTTTAGGCCTAAACATATGCCTAAAGGGTTGGGAAAGGCTATACCAAAAACCACCTTTCAAAAGTGCAAAACACTGATTTTTAGGGGTTGGCCGCGGCCCATAAATCCACTGGCCGCGGCCAAGAAAATTCTGTTTCTTGGCTGAACGTCCAAAAATCATAACTAATTCAAGAAAAATCGAAATAAGGTGATTCCAAAGCCAAATGAAAGCTATTTAAGTCCTCTTCCTTGGCAAAATATTGGCAATTATTGGAAATCACCACAAAAGTACAGAATTATACAAAACTCACCACTATCCCACAACAGAGTTCAATTTCCATCCCAAACTTTGGACAACCATAACTCAGTGCACAAAATGAAATGATACCAATTATATGTCGATTTTGATGCTTGGGAAGTGAAATTTAAAACTGGAAAGTTTGATAATTTTCTGACATCATTAGGCTATTCAAAACGCCCACACAAAAAGAATGCCCAGCACAGACCTCCAATGGACAGATTTTCAGTTTTTCACAATTGCTTCCAATGGTTCCCATTTTCACATGAAACACCATTCCCACACCAATTTTACCCAAGGAATCCATTAGAGCCATCAAAACATTCAAATTCCATCCACATAGACATGTTCCACCAAAATCTTTACATGTCAACACAATATACACACAATCCACCACAATGCAATTCCTTCCATTCCAAAAATTCCAAATAAACTCCCATGGCTCAAAGACACAATTTAACACCAGATTCTACACAACAAACTAACCAATTCAAGCATCCAAATTAGACTAAAAATCAAGGAAAAAATTTGAAATTCTCAAAACCAAACCAATGACCACAACAATTATACCAAAAGGTATCAAATACTCATTACAACTTCTTTCCAAAGCTATTTCTTTGATTCTCCAACTTTCAAATCCCCAAAAGTTCTCAAACTCCACTAATCAAAAATGTGAAACCATAGGAATAAAGCTCTCAACCCCTTGAACAATATTAATAAAGGTGAGTTGAGCATTTAGGGACAAAACCTTACCTAAAACTCAAGCTTCTTCTTTCTCTTTCTTGCTTGATCTTGGCGAAAATGGAGGAAAGGAGAGAGGTGAGAAGGTGATGGAGAAATCAGATTTTTGTGGTGCAATTAGGCCCTTGGCCGACTTGAAATGGAGGAGGGAAGAGAGAGTTGCAATTGTTGACTCTTAGACCACAATCCATGGCTCTTGTGTTGACATGTGTCAACATCTTGTTCCTCCTTCTCATCACTCACATAAGCACATGCACACACAATCCCACCCCTTTTGCTTATTCAATCTTAGCCATTGATATCAATTACCAATGAGTTTCCTCTCCAATAACTGACCAATCGGTTGATAAATTTACCATTTTACCCCTGATTGACATAACATATACTAAATCATCGTCACACACGTCTACGTCACAATTAACATTATATACTTCAAAAGTGTTCAATTAATATTAATTACATCACTTTGAAGTTAGTAATCCTTGATTACAATCCAGGATATTACAACATCCAATACATGTCGGAGAAGGACAAGCTCTTTTCTTTTCTAGAAGGTTGTAAGCCATGGGTAGAAGTTGAGTTGCAGAGACGAGGAGTATGAGATTTGGCATCGACCAAAGCAATACCCAAAGAGTCCACTTTCTGAATTGAGCTCCTCCTTCCCTCTTTTCTAAATGTAGAGCTTTTTTTTCACCTTCCTGGGTTGCTTTTACCAAAATCGAAGAATCAAACTCTCTACCATAGCTATAGTAAGCTGTCATTCAAGGCACTTCTTCATGTTGGGCATGACCTTTATAGGTAGAGAGGTGCTAAAGAAGGCTATTGATGGGTGTGCCATCACAAAGTAGGTTAATATAAGAGTAGTTAGAAGTGAGAAGAGGTTAGTAAAAGCTATTTTTGAAGTGGGATGCTCGTTCATGTTATATCCCTCTAATGATGGGTTGCATGTAGCTGTCCCATTAGTCCAATCGTACTCTCTTGCTAGGGCTTGTTGTCTCTCCCTGTGAGAGCTCCTTTCCGCTACCCATTGTGACAAAAAAATTTCTTATCTCCACTATGGGCTGTGCAAGGCCACACTCTGAGTTTACAGCTTCGGGACAACTTCATGATTATGGAGGTGGTCTCTTTTCACTTGGCTCCTTTTTTGGTACAATTCCATAATCTCCCTCAAGAGCTTTTATATGATGAGAACATGCTGAATATGAGCTCTATTGTTGGGAACGTAGTTTGGTATGAAAAAACAAAATTGTAAGGGAAGATAGACTAAACTTTATGCATGCATCCATATTTGTTGATGTAAAAAATGCATTATCTCTAGATTTTGGATTTCAAGGCCAGAGTTATCTAATGTTTAGGCCTCTATTAAATATGAACGACTATCAAATTTTTGCTATAGTTCCGGAAATGAAAACATAATATGAAAAAAATCCAAAAGATCAAATTTTAACAATTTAGGTGTATTTATTTTTTAATTTTTTAAAATGTAATATTTTAATAACATTTTTAGAATAATTTAAATTTGAATTATCCAGATTGATCTAAACGGTCTGTGCTAAAAGTGGTGGAGACACTACAAAAAAACATGATTTGATAACGGTTAAAAATAGGTATTAGTAGCGGTCTTAACCGCTACAAACAACATTAGTAGCGGTTAGAAAAACGCTACTAAATCGTATGTTGCAAGAGGTTTTATAGCGGTTATATAAAACCGCTACTCAAGAAAAATAACCGCTACATAATTTGTAGCGGTTCATCCCAACCGCTACAACATCTTCATGAGTGAAATTGTTTTTAGAAATATTTGTAGCCGTTATATAACCGCTACAAAAATAAAAAAAAACTGGAATTTTGAAGGCGGGAAAAGAGAAATGAAATTTTTTTCTATTTTGTAGCGGTTAAAAAACTGCTACTAATTTTGAATTTTTATGAAATTTGTAGCGGTTATATAACCGCTACTAATTTCATGAAAATTCAAAATTAGCACAAAAAAATTAATTTTAGTTTAAAAAAGGCATGTTAATTAGTAGCGATTTGACAATTGCTATAAAAATTTTTTTAAAAAATACGATCATTTGTTTCTGTTTTTTTAATATTAAATTAAATAGTTTTTTTATTAGTTTATCTAATTTAATTAGCTTATTATTCAATAGTTTAACTTATTTATAAATTAAAAGGAATAATTTAATTTAATTGGATTAGTATAAAATTTGTATTGATAATATTATTAAGGATATGTAGGTAATAAGGAACTATTATGTTGTTTACTACAATGTAATTCTGTATGAAAAATAGATGAAAATGAGATAAAGTTGTAAAATATCTTGAAAAAAATGGTGAGAATAAATTTTACACAAAGGAAAGAAGTATTGAAAAAAAAATTAAAAAACTTGTTACCATATTTGATCGTATTGTTCAGCTCCTCAACTCATATAAAAGAAGTTGTAAATGAGAGAAAATGAAAGAAAGGTAAGGTGGAAAGAAATGGGAGAGTGTTTGAAATGAGTTGTGGTAAGAGTATTTATAGGGATTCACGTACCATTTGTAGCGGTTAATGTATTCATTTTGTAGCGGTTTTTATTTAGTAGAGGTTATTTTTTATTTTTGTAGCAGTTTTTAATTAGTAGCGGTTATTTTTTTATTTCTGTAGCGGTTATTAAACCGCTACAAATATTAAATAATTAATTTTTTTAAAATTCTTTTCCAGTTTTTTTAAAGATAAAAGCTTATTTTGAATTTGATCACTCATCATCGCCATCCCTATAGAAATTATGTAGAAAAATTATTGTTAGGGATGTATTATTAAATTTAAAAGATTTAATTTAAATGATGTGGACTTAAAAAGCCTCACTGCAGTAGAGGTAAATTGTCATCGCCTTCAGGGAATTAGTTTTCAAAATCGGCTAGCTGAAATGGCTCACTCTTGTAGGCGATGTTATCGCCTTCACCTATGTCATAAAGGTCTCGTGGCTTTAAATGAACGACCATGTGCCAATCCTTGTGCCTCTCGTCCTCGACATAATAAACCTAATGTGCCTCTGAAGCAAGAATATATGGCTTATCATCTTGAGAAATACCAGTATGAATCGGCCGTAAGAAATTGACTGATGTGATCCCTAAGTCGTCAGTTGTTATCCCCCAAAAAGTAGTGGTATTTGCCCACAAACACTTGAATAGCGTCATGGTGAAATGACCTTGATAATTAAGTTTGACCACATCAAGAAGCTTTCCATAGTAAGGGATGCCTCCGAACTACATGTTGGTGTCACTGCTGCTCGCATAACTCCTTGTCCCAAATGTGCCATAAACACCTGAATTCTGAGTTTGCAATCCTTGATCCCGTCAAACCGTGCAAAACTTAAAACCATTGACATTGTATGTTGTAAATCTTTTTGCATGATCAAGAGGGCCGATTGAGAGAGCTCTGAAATCTGGTGAGTGTGAGTTGTGGACCCTCCTATCAACTTTCGAGGATGTTTGTGTATGGATCCTGAGTTGACGCTTAACATTGTTAGGATCGGTAGGCACAGTGGAAGAATTTTAAAAATTTTCACAAATCCTAATCGAGGATCTATCAACGGTGTTTAAACCAAGTTAGAAGGATTCATACCTTTTTGATGATTCAGAGTTTTCACGATCTCTAGGAGCCAACACGTCAGGTCCGCTCCCTCTACCGGTATCCACACGAATGCTCTCCAACTGAGACTGTGTGCTAGCGCCTCTAATGTCTCCTAGGGTTTCACTTGCGGCTCTCAATTCTCATGTGCATATCAATATCTCTGCTCTATCAAGTTTATAACCTATAAGGGCTATTTTCAAATTTCAAAATTAATCATCATTAATTTTGAAATTAATTAACAATTAATTATCTTGATGAGCTAATTAAATAAATTCAGTTTAAATTAAATCTGCTCAATAGTTTTAATTTAACCTATTTATTTAATCAAAATAAAGAGCCATTAGATTTAATTTATCTTCATAAATTAAATCTGAGATACTATATCTCTATCATGTTAGTTATTAAATTTAATATATCTTAATAAATTAAATTTAAAACTAACACAATATAATAATATCATATAATATATATATACATATATATATAAGATATATATTTCGAAAATATATATATCTATATAATATTATTAATGAATTTTATTTTATATATATATATATAAATATAAAATTCGTCCACCCTAAATTAAACATTATCTCGTGTTGGTTCATTCTTGTGTGTGACCCTGTAGGCCCATATGAAGTTAGCAGTGGGCCAATAACTATACCAACCCAAAAGTCGCAAGCGGCCTCTAGCAAGACATTATGACTACCCAATTCATATGAGGATCGTTATCACGATGCAACCTGTCATACAACCATGTCACGTCCCTTTTGTCACACGATATATCGATCAAGGATAAGGCATGGATAATGTCATCCTCTTGTTCCTGACCATTACTTTCTCGATTCCTGAGTAGCCTGATAACAGAGACAGAAACTCCTTTTATCATAGTATGGCCATACATTTCTCAGACTCACTCATCGAGGGGCCCAGTAATATCTCTCTACTAATGTGAGGGACAAATTCCATCTTGATCATTCATATTCCTCTGCATGAAAAACCACCAAGCCCGATAGTAGCCTTTATCATCACCCGGTCAAAAGTGACTTTTGACTAGTTCAAAGCTTAGCAACTCTCATGTAGGAATCCATGATGATCTCAGGTCTAAGGGCATTGGGACGTGGTTATACATGAGAAAAGCTTATGACTTGATCCATGTAGCTTTCTCATAGTGGGTCGGTCCAGCACCTTGTACTCTTACAAGTGCCTAAGACTTTGATTCGTATCTCCATATCTTATCAAAGTCATATTGGTCTTGTTTCATCTCTGCTCCCGCATAGATGACCGACCAGGGATATTTTAGGACAATCTTTATGAATTATCTAAGGATACAAAACATGCAAATAATATGATAACAGAATGGAGAAATTTCATTAAAATAATAATGTTTAAAGTATAATGATTGGCCCTTAGGGCAAAATTTCCAACAAACATGACTTCTGAATTCGCTGTAATTAATAATGGAAATGCGATAGAGAAATGAAAGTGAGAAATGTTACGAAAGATATAGAATAATATGTGAGTGTACAATTCTTACTGTATGAAAGGTTCAACTTGAGTGCAATTAATCAAGACATGTCTATGTGCTTGCAACTTCTCAGTTGCCGTTAGTTTGAAGTTCTCAGTTGCTCCAACTGGTTTACCAACATGAGAGATAAATTCTCCTGATGTCGATGCAGGTTTGGGACAATCGTCAACACGAGGTACCTTGAACAAAAATACAGTACCTCATCCCCTATATAGCCTTCAGCTATAGAACCTTCGGGCCATGCCTTATTCCTTACGTAAGATTTTAATTTCCCAAAGAACCTATTAAGTAAAGAAGAGAAAATTGATACTAAATGCTGAAAAGGACGACTAGAAAACATTACATATGGAGAATAAAGCACATATTTAAAATGAGTACCTCTCAATGGGATACATCTATCGATATTGTACTGGTCCAGCAAGCTTTGTTTCATGAACGAGGTGGACTGTAAGGTGAACCATCATAGTAAAAAAGGACGGAGGAAAGATCATCTCCAAATGACAAAGCATAAGAATTATTTGGACTGCAGCTGATCGAGCTCCTCAACGATCAAAACCTTAGAACACAACTTCTAAAAGAAAGAACAAAGTTCCACCAAAACGATGGAAATATCGTGAGAAAGTGCATTCTTTATAGCCAAAGGGAGTAACTGCTACATAAGAACATGGAAGTCATGACTCTTTAGGCTAGCAACCTTTCGAGCGTGCAAGTCAACACATCGAGAAATGTTGCTTGTATACCCATAAGGAACTTTTAATTTCTTCAACGTCGCGAGGAAGACTTCCTTGTTCAGTTTTGTGAGGGTAAACTTTGCCAGCTGATATTTGTCATGTTCATCTAGCCAAGCACCTTCACGAATTCCCATGTAGCGTAAATCTTTCCTCGCTTGAAGGTGATATTTTGTCTTGTCGGGTTCGTTAAGCAACGTATATAGCACATTGTCGCAAACATTCTTTTCAATGTGCATGACATCAAGACTGTGGCAAAGTAAATTAGATCTCCAATATGGAAGAGTGAATAAAATACTTATCTTCTTCCACTGCTGCGGTGTCAAAGTCCTGCGCGTCTTTTGGCGAGTTTGTGCTGAATCGTCACTTTTTCCAAACTCAAAGTCAACATGCTCAAGCTACTGTAAGATATCTGTACCGGACAAAGTTTGAGGTGGTCCTCTTTTTTCTAGTTTTCCATTGAAGTGATTCTGTTGCAATATGAACTTATGCGTTCCATCGAGAAACCTCTAATGCCCCATAAAGCACCACTTTCGGCTGTGGGGAAGGTGCATTGCATCAGAGTCAAAATTGCAAGCTGGACATGCCGACCCAGTATGCACATTCCAACCAGATAATGTGTCAAGGCCAGGAAATTCACTAATCATCCATATCAAAGCTGCACGCAAGTTGAACAAAGTCTTGCCGCAAGCGTCGTACATCTCCAAGCTGACATTCCAAAGGTCAAGCAATTCCATAATAAGCGCTTGGAGATACACATCGATGTCATTGCCCTGTGCCTTTTTGCTTGGAATGATCATAGACATAATGAACGAGCTTTGTTTCATACACATATAGGGGGTAAGTTGTAGGGACTAAGACTACCGGCCAAATACTATAACTTGTGCTAAGATTCTCGAAAGGATTGAAACCGCTGGTCGCCAACGCAAGCCGAACATTTCTGGGGTCAGTCACAAAATTTGGAAATTCGTTGTCAAATGTTTTCCAAGCGTCTACATCCCTGGGATGTCATAATTTACCGTCTTCATTCTTATCAACGGCATGCCACCTCATATGCTCCACAGTTTTAGACGACATAAATAATCTTTGTAGGCGAGGTTTCAAAGGGAAGTACCTGAGAATCTTGGCAGGTTTCTTCTTTTGCTTTTTCCCCTTCCGAATTGTCTTGTACCTCGATGTGTGACATCTCTTACAAGTTTCCTTGCTGGAATCATCTCCCCAATACAGCATACAATCGTTGGGGCATGCATCAATCTTTTGATAGTTCAACCCCAACCTGTTGATAATCTTCTTGGCCTCATAGAATGTTGTGGGAATCTCAGCGTCGGGGAATGCATCTTGTAATAATTCGAGCAACATTGACATTCCCTTATATGTTATTCTACACAAGCATTTGATATGATACAATTTGATCAAGAAACATAATTTAGAATATTTTTGACAACCTTGATATAAAGGACGATCTGCTTCATCCATCAAGTTGAAAAAATCCTGAGCTGCTTCATTCCTCATAAACACCGGCTCAGAACCGTGCACTTCTTCGTTGAAATCCAAATGTATCACGCATAACATCATTCACAGGATCATCTTCATCTAGTTGAATGCTTACTTAAGAACTTCGAGGAAGAGCATCATCATATCTAATGCCGGCCTTCTCACCATGAACTGCCTAGAACGTATAGTCCTCAGGGAAAGGCTTCAAAAGCAAATGTTCCTTCACAACATTTTGTTCATACCACTTCTTGAACTTGCATCTCCGACATGGACAGACGATCTTGCTGTTACAGCTATCGTGAGTGAATGCAAAATCCAAGAAATTGTTTAATCCGTACAAATATTCAAGAGAATTGCGTGGCAACCTGATCCATGACTTATCCATAGCTACTAGTGAGAGAGAAGAAAGTATAGAGAAGAAGATAAGTTAATAGAGAATGACAAAGGCTTGGAACCTTATATTCTGAAATTCCAACGTTTAAAATTTTGTAGCCGTTGAAAAACCGCTACACTAACCGCTATAGTACTACAAATTTGTAGCGGTTATATGTATAAACCGCTACTAATGTTCAACCCATTGGAATTTTGCACAAAGTGGTAGGAAATTCAAAATTTAAAAGTTGAGTTTTTATAGCGGTTATATGTATCAAACCACTACTAATATTAAAGCTATTGGAAATCAAATGGAAAAATTAGTTTTAAATTTGTAGCAGTTATACATACATAACCGCTACAAATTTACACAAAGGCGGCAAATTTCAAAATTCAAATGTTGAGTATTTGTAGCGGTTTTTATTGTTAAACCGCTACAAATATGGAACGTTATTTATAAATATATAAAAAAATAAATTATATGTATGTATGTAGCGGTTTGTCCAAGAAAACCGCTACAAATATAAATATATAATTTATTTTTTTTAAGGTTTAAAAATATAAATAATATTGTTGCAATTAATTCAGAAATTAAACAATGCGGTCTAAGAATATAAATATAATTATGGTAAACACAATAAGAATTTAAGTTCTGAAATACAAAATTATATATATTTATTTACAAATGTTTCAACAACAAATAAAAAAAAGATGTCCTAAACTAAGTAGCTGGGGGCTGATCATCTAGTGCTCCCTCAGGTAAGGCTCCATCAGGTGCTGCTGGATCGGGTTGCTGGGCAGAGTGAACCTCACCATCATCATCAGCAGGAGGAGGAGGCTGCATAACGAACCGAGTGACAAGCGGAATCTGTGGATGCTGCTCGTTCGGGAACACGCTGTCCAGGATGCTCTCCATCAACTGCTCCAGAGGCATCGTCCCGTCCTTACCCACCCTGTGGAAGAGACGATTCCTCCTATTCCTCCAGCCGTCACCCATCTTCACGAGGGTGTACCTCTTCCGGTTGGCTCGGACGGCAAACCGCAGCTGCAAAAAAATTATTTAAATATCAATAATTAAAAAAATACTATTAAATAATATTAATTAAATATAATTAATTACAAAAAATATTAATTAAATACTATTAATTACCTGAACCACCTCCTCCTAAGCCTGGTCCTTTAGCCCCTTCGAACGTGCCTCCACATCCTGAAGTGCAGGGGGAACTGCATCCAATTCGCGCCTAGGTCGTTCAGGAAGCGGTTGAACAGGTGACCCCCATTGTCAATGGGCTAGTCTGTGCCGTCATTCCACGGCACTATAACTCGTAGTGTCCAGTCTATGCTGTTCAGATCGGCCACGTCCAACCTCCTCATCGACACGTTCCCCTGCTCATCTGCACAATTTATCGCACGTTAGATAAATTGTAATTCAAATTTAACATTTTGAATTTAAATAAATAATTTATTAAATAAAAAAAATTATTTACCATGGACCTGCACCTCAAACACAGTGGACCGCAAAGATGACCCTCATGGGTTGTTCTGCTCCCGAGCCTCCTCCTCATCGAGGAACTACTCCATCTCCCTGAGCCCAATCGGGATCTCAAAGTCCTCCTCGTCAAAGTCCTCGATGCTGATATCTGCCCCCCAAACTCAGGCACCTCTGGTACGGTCGTCTCTTATGGGATCGTCTGCGGTGCCTGTGATAGGGCTGACTCATGTGGGGGGATGGGCTAAAATGCCGCGGTTGCCCTCCCTCTATGCTGCCCCCTGCTCTGCTACTGCCACCCCGCAAAATCGGTATGGGGACCTTAGGTGCCTTCCCTCTATCCTCTCTCGAAGCCATATCAACTGTGAAAATTCAAAAAAAATATCTTAGTCACATTATTATGCAAAAATATAATAAAAATATAAATAAAAATAAAATACGTCTTATCTCGTTACCTCAAGTACAAATACCAAGAAATACTACAGTAAAAACTCTTTTGACATATTTATTATTTTTAGGATAAAGGTGCTAAAATGACCATAAACTTTTATGAAAAGTACAACTGTAACCATAAACTATTTTTTAGAGTAAAAGTAACCATAAACATTATAAAAGAGGGTAAAAGTAATCACGACGTTAACGGACGTTAATGTGAACTTTTTAACAAAATATTAAGATGCTAAAATAGCCATTAACTAATACCAAAAGTGTAAAAGTAACTATAAACTTTTTCTTAGATGTAAAAATAACTTGTTGAACATTAATTCATAATTTTTTTTTTGATTTTGCGTTATGAGTGTTTTGTCATTTTGGAGGTTAAAATGACAAAACTTATGAATTAATATTCAAGAAGTGAACTTTTTTTATTTTGGCGAGAATGACGAAACGAAAGAAAATTATCACCTAACTCCAAAAGATAAAATCCAAGGTAATTAAACCTGGACCTGTTAGTGAACCGGCTGGGGTACTGAGTCAAGGGTCAGTGGGTTAGACCGGAGCTAAATCGAGACTAAACCGGTGAAAAATAGAAAATTTTAGGTTTATATTGTGAAATTCTAAAGGAAAAATAAAAAAAATGTTTTTTAAAAAAATAAAAAACTTGACTCGGAGCTACTGATCGGTTGGCCGGTTTTCGATCTGGTTCAAGTCCGATAACTATGAAAAAATCCCTAACATTAATTATAAAATAAGTGACTTTTTGAACATTAATTTATAAGTTTTTTTTTACTTTTATCATTTTAATCTCCAAATTAATAAAACAATCAGAACATAAAAGCAAAACAACAATTATGAATTGATGTTCAAGAAATTACTTTTGCATCCAAGAAAAAGTTTGTAGTTACTTTTGCACTTTTGGTATTAGTTAATGGCTATTTTAGCACCTTAACATTTTGCTAAACAGTTCACATTAACGGACGTTAACGTCCGTTAACATCGTGATTACTTTTACCCTCTTTTATAATATTTATGGTTACTTTTGCTCAAAAAAATAGTTTATGGTTACAGTTGCACTTTTCACAAAAGTTTATGGTTATTTTAACACCTTTACCCTTGTTTTTAACTACCAATTCATTTTACGCAATCAAGGGGAAGGTTGCATATAAATAGGATTAGAAGGAATACCACCTTTATGATATGGCATCAGCTAGACAATTTTGATCTCTACGAACATGACAGAGGTGCAGCTCCCAATTATGGTCCATTAGATTGCATATTTGTAAGAACACTAAACTACAAGTAAAAACATTTCCTTTGTTGAGTAGCATGTCAATCAAAGTGTCTGTTTGGATAAACGGTAAAAGCTGTTTTTCCAACACGATTTACAATGTACGAAGTAAGTATATAAGAGGAGTTTTGTCTTAACTTGCATAAACATACTTTTACACCACTAATTCAAATAGGCCCCAAATTTTAGTATAACTCTTTGGAATCCCACATCCCATTATAGTCTTAGGCCTCTAAGAAGGGCCCACTCTTATGCTTCAGAAGCACTACAATTACCAAAGTTATGAGTAAACCTAGCTATCCAACCACCATTATGATCTCTCATTACCCCAATGTAGCTAGCTTTGTTTCCAGATGAGGACATAGAGCCATCAACATTAATCTTATTGTAGTCAAACCATGGTGCCTCCCATATAGAAACCTCATTTCGTAGAGACATTTCAAATTCACGTGGTGTATTCCCTCCTTTCCTTTTTATAAGTTGTGCAAAACAAAGTGAAGGTTAAGATTAGTTAAAAACAATACATGTGCTAAAAATGTTATGTCTTTTTCAAATATACCCCTATTTATAAAAAAGAGCATAAAAGAGAAAATGTGTATAAAATATAAGAAAGAACAAGTAATAAATGATTGAATGAAAGATAATTAGTGGTTTATTAATATAAAGATGTATATTTAATAGGGATAGAAAAGAAAAAAAGCAATTTAATTAAAGTTTGAGATACAAAAAAATTTGCTTATATATATAGATATATATTAAGGATTGACCCCAAGAGAGAGAAAGTTGCTTATAAAAAAATAGGATTGAATGAAGGTCTACAACAGAAGCGATTTATTTATTAAGGGGTTTAATGGAAAAATATAGGAGCAAAGGAAGAGATTTGCATGTGGTTTTCATTGATTTGGAAAACGCATATGACCATATGCCAAGAGAGGTACTCTGGAAAGCCTTGGAAAAGAAGGGGGTGTGGTTTGCATATATCAAAACCATTCAGGACATGTATAAGGGGGTTACAACCAATGTTAGAATGCCTGGAGGTATAATAAAAGACTTTCCTATAAGGATTGGCCTACATCAGATATCAGCTTTGAGCCCTTATTTGTTTAATGTAGTGGTCGATGTTCTAACTGAGCCTATAAAAGAGGAGATCCCTAAATGCATACTTTTTACGGATGATATAATTCTATTGGCTGAATCCATGGAGGAAATTAATTCTAAACTTGAGATATGGAGATAGATTTTAGAAGTGAAGGGTTTTTTTCTGAGTAGGAGCAAAACTGAATATATATATATATATTGCAAGTATGATGAGAGACAAGATCGAAGTGAAGTTGAAGTTAAATTGGGGGGTAAATCATTTCGCAAGTGACAAAATTTAGGTATTTGGGATCAATTATACAACAAGATGGTGAAATTGATAGATATGTCAATCATAGAATTCAAGCTAGATAATATGACTGGAGAAAAACCACTGGAGTTATTTGTGATCAGAAAGTACCTAATAAGGTAAAAGGGAAGTTCTACCGCACTGCTATAAGACCAGCAATACTATAGGTAGTGAGTATTGGGCTTTAAAGGGACAACATGAACATCAAATGAGGGTGGCTGAGATGAGGATGTTGAGATGGATATGTGGTCATACAAGAAAAGATAAGATTCATAATAATCATATACGTGAACAAGTTAGAGTGGCCTTTATTGAATGAAAAATGATAGAAAGTCGTTTAAGATGGTTTGGACATGTTCAACGAAGGCCATTGAATGCACCGGTAAGGAGGGTGGATCAAGCAATATGGAGTCCTATAAAACAAGGTCGCGGAAGGCCGAAGTGAATGCTCAATGAGGTTAAAGAGAGAGACCTTGTGATTAATAATATATCTAAAGATATGTTTTTCGACAGAGCACAATGCTGTTGTGCGATCCATGTAGCCGACCCCACCTAATGGGATAAAGGCTTTATTGTTGTTGTTGTTGAATGAATATCATCTACTGTTTCCAACAATTGAATACTCCTATAACACTAGCAGGATCAGTTGGCTCCTGAAAAGCATCATCAAAAATTGAATTAGTCCTCCAGGACCATAATTTCCAAATTGTTACACCCCATATAAGGTCCCAATTGACAATTCCTTTTTTTGCTATCTCCTTTTTCGAGATTCGTAAAGAGGAAAGGATAATACAGTCAAATAGTCATATCAAAATATAATTAAAAACATGCACCTGGACTTATAACTTTGTGAAGTAATTTGGGTAGTGAACAAATAAAAAATTGACTTACTGTTTTTACTAGGGCACCTAACAAAGAGATCACTCAAAGGTTTGGAACAACGCTAAACTAATAACATTGAGTAGATGAATAGGTTGTTGTCTAGAAACTAAATCAAATTTAAAAGTAACAGTTTTTTTTAGTCAACTGGGAAATATATTATATCCTAATCAAACGTTTATACAAAAACATCAGCCTACACCAGATCTAATTGGTGGCTGGTAGAAATCCACTGCATTATATGCTAATATATTACAGAGAAGGATTGGGAGAGAAGAGGACCATCCTCCCTAAAACAAACCCTTTACGGCTTCTTTAGCTAGCCAGTCTGCTGCCAAATTACAAGAGCGAGCAACATATGACAAAGATAAATTCTGATTCATATCCAGTCTCGCAATTACCTCCTCTACCAGTGGTTGAGCTCTCCAATCTGGGCTAGGAGATTTTGTCAAAATAGCATCCACTAAAAGCTTGCAGTCTGATTCCATTAGGATCTTTCCCGGTACTGATTGCCTTACACTTTTTACAGCTTCCAAAATAGTAGTAGCTTCACTAAAACAGGGTGATACAGCTTCACATCGTTTTGCATAGAGATTAATCACCTGCTTGCATCATTTCTCAAAATAAAACCAAGGCCACTCAGATTACTAGCTGCTGAAAAGGCACCATCAATATTTAATTTCAGAACACCTATTGGAGCAGGACTCTATTTAGGTGGTGAGACACACGGCTCCAGCTCTTCTTGGCAGTTGTTGACCACCCTTTCGCTATACAAAGTTCTGTCACAGTTGTGGTGGCTAAACTAATTGCCCAAGAAATGTCCGGAGCTTTGTGTTCATATAATTTACAACAATGACTCTTCCAAATAAACTATAACAAATATGCAACCTGAGCTTTAGCACAATCATCCTTTTTTAAGTTATTCATTAACATCATAAACCAATCCATAAAAGACACAACATTCAATTCAGACACAGTAATCCCCAATGAACAAGCATACTATATATGTTTTACCCAATCACATAGTAACAACAAGTGTTCAATTGATTCAGGTTCCATACAACATCGAAAACATATAGGGACTGAGGAATATTTATGCTTGAACAATGCTTCCATAGTTGGTAAGGCTTTATTGCACACTTTCCAGAGGAAATATTTCACTTTAGGTTGGACTTTTAATGTCCAAATTTCACTCCAAATCTCATGAGGGAAAGGATTAGAAGTACTGGGCGTAATGGATAACAACACAAGATCACTAGACTTTACCCATTTATATCCCATCTTAACAGTATAAATTCTGTTTGCACTCCCCAACCAATTGACCCTATCAGAACGATCAATCTCAGGGATTGGGATCTTTAAAATTTCTTCTTTAAACTGCTCAGAAACATTTAACTCTCCCAGCACCCACTCTTTGTTCCTAATAATATGAGCTACATTACAACTTACAATAGATTTAGGAATAAGATCTATAGGCATCTGATTCAAAGGAACATTAGGGATCCAAACATCTCTCTAGATATCTATTCTATTACCATTCCCTGCTTGCCAAAAACATGATTTTCTAATAATTTCCTCCCTGCCAATAAACTACTCTATGCCCAAGAGGCTATCCTACCTTTTCTTGGCAGCCATGAAAGGGTAATAAGGAAAATAAAGTCCTTTCAACAGTCTAACCCACAGAGCCTCTAGTTCATTAGAATCCTCCAACATTGTTTGCCTAATAAAGCTAAATTAAAGTTTTGGAAGTCTTTAAATCCCAGGTCTCCCTCCTTCTTCTCTTTTGACATTACTTCCCATGACTTCCAATGAATTTTATTCCCTCTTTCAGTTTATCCCCACCAGAAATCAGAGATAATGCTATTCGACTCTTGGCATGACTTTTTGGATATTGAAAACAAGCCATAGAGTAGGTTGGGATTGCATTAACCACTACTTTGATCAATGTTTCTTTCCCTGCTTGTGACAAGAATTGCTTATTCCAACCCATAACTTTCTTCCTCACCTTATCTCTAACAAAAGCTAGTGCCTTAGTCTTAGATCTGCCCCACAGAATTGGTAATCCTAAGTATTTACCCAGTGAATCAGCCCTATCTATATCCAATACTTCACAAATTTCATTTTTGATTTCATCTGAAGCTTTTGCAGAAACGAAAACATAAGATTTATCAAAATTTACCCTTTGTCCCGAGGCCTGGCAATATTCTTCCCAAATACTTTTAAGAATTAGACAGTTATTCCTAGTAGCATTAAAGAAGAAAATTGAATCATCAGCAAAAACACAATGAGATAGAATAGGGCAATGACGATGAATCTTAATCCCCTGGATATCTCCCTTCTCCATATGAGTAGAAATCATACCAAACAGAACATCGGCCACAAGAATGAACAGATAGGGAGAGAGGGGATCTCCCTGTCTAAGACCCCTTTGAGGTTTAAGTGTATCAAATGTTTTCCCACTCAATTTCACCAAAAAATGAACGGAAGACACACATTTCATAATTTTGGACACCCAAGAAGCATCAAAATTCAGTTTAAGCAAAACAGCTTCTAAGAAATCCCACTCAACTCTATCATAGGCTTTGTTCAAAGTCACAGAATTTTGTACCTCACCCATTAACTGGCCCTTCTCTTGCTCTATTTGGCACACACTAATCAAGCCCATATTAGCAGTACTCAATTGCATGGGTTCCACCTCAGCATTATTCCCACTCCCAGTTTTAATTGGGCTTATGACTTCCTCTTCTTCCATTTGTGTCGCCAAACTAAAATGATCTTCTTCTCTTATGTTAGCAGAAATATCCATTCTATCTTCAACTGTGTTTTTACTGACATTATTCTACCCTGATTTCCTGATCCATTACCTTCTGTTTGCATACTATTACCTCCCAGTATTTGGCTATCACTCACACTTTTTCTAGATGACGAGTCTTCCCTTGCTACCTCCACATCTATAATCCCATCAAGTCCTGGGATAATAGAAACGATAGGTGCCACATCCCTCAAAGGTCTTACCCCCATCCCTATATTATATAGGGGCTGTCCAGGTTCATCTTCAACCATTATCTTTTCAAACCCACATCCATATTATTCATGGCCAACAATCCCGCGATTAAAGCAAAAGGACTACAATTTTTCATATCTCACTTGAGCCCACACTCGATCAAGACCCAGCCGAGACACCTAGAATCCAGCTACCAATGGTTTAGTTATGTCAACATTAACTCTGAGCCTAACAAAACCCCTGAATAGAGAGTCATTAAGTTTAGGGTCCTCAAAGTATATCATTTCCCCGATTTTCCCCCCAATCTGAAGTAAATATCGTTTAGTCATGGCTGCTCTCGGGAGTTTGTGTACTTGTACCCAGAATAAACAATGGTCCATACTAATTTCATCTATAGTCAACCCCTGTGACCATTTTTGGAGATTCAATAAGAAGCCCAAAATAGTCCAAGAACTATCCCTTAGTACTCTTTCATAATCCTTCTTGTTTTTAAAAGTAAATAGATAGACATTGGGTCCAGAAGGATTGGTATCCACTTTACCTCTTAGAGCCCACGCCCTTCGGATCAGATCTTCAAAAGCTCCCCTGTTCACCATACGAGTAGATATCAGCTTTCCTACGAGCAACTGTTCTCTTCCAAGTGCAGCTTCCTCCTCGCCTAACTCCAGCTTAACTTCCTCATTGTCCGCTATTACTAGCTCTATCTCAGCCCACTCTTCCCAGCTCTCGAATTCACACCTGCTTAGAACCCTAGTCTCTTAGGTTTTACAAAGCACCCACAAAACACTTACCCCACACTTTCCGATCACTACTGCTGTACTTTGAAATACATTCACACATAAAGATCCTACCTTTCCACCATTCTTGTCGTTCAAGACGTAATGGGTTTCACTCAGCCGAGGTTTTTCTCTCACGGTCGAGAGGTTTCTTCTCTCACTAGGGAGAGGTTTTGACTTTTATTTAAAAGTAACAGTTACAAATGAATAAGGGCTAACAAAGCCTACTCAACTAATCAGTACTACCTCCGGTTTTTAATATAAGACTTCGTTAACTTTTTTTATAAATTAAGAAAGTTAAATAAATTTCTTTAGAGTATTTATATGTATTTTTTTATACCAAACTAATTTGTCTAATTTATAAACAGATAAATAATAAAATTATACACAATATATGTTATAACAAATTAACTTATTTAGTTTCCTTAACTTCTCCAAAAGAGTCAACTATATCTTATATTTGGGACCGAAAATTGAAAAATATAATTAAGTATTCGTTTAATTTACACATGTTAAGTTTGAAAAACCTTAGCTTCTAAATTTTTCAAACACATGTTCTAGCATGAAACAAAGTTTTCTCAAGTCGTTTTAATTTGAAGTTACAATTGACCAAGAAAATAACCAAGTTACTTCCCAAAAACTACCACATTACAAGGAGAAGCCCTAAAGATAAAACTATAAAGCTTAGTCTTCACTTATAGACTCTTCTTCAACACTTGAAAGATAATTTCTATAAGACCAATGGAAGTTGGCGCAGATGGGTAGGCATCTGCGCCACACCAATCCGTTCCTGGGTTCGATCCCAGGAAACGGAAGGTGTAAAGAATTTCCATTGGGAGCTCTCTCCCTTGGGACGCCTCAAAGAAGTGAATTCCTGTCGGGCCTATCAGATTGGGGGCACCAGGACTAGTCGGTTGTTGGAGGCCCATGTCGGTAAATTCAGCGTTGGCCTTCAGGTTAACGTCGGATACCTGGAAGGTGGGTGCACCGAAGGCCAAAAATGGTCCATTGCATAAACCATAAAAAAAAAAAAAGATAATTTCTATAAGATCACAATGTTCATAATTTTATTACCATCCAAAACATGAATATTTGCACGTTTATGGAACACGCCCCCAAGAAAAACACCTATATATGCCTTTATCCCCTAACTCTCCAAGTTAGAGAATTGGGCTCTATTACTCCTTCTAAAACCATTTACTGGCCCACTCGTTTCTTGGGTCGTTTTGCCTCACTTGTTTGAGGGATTGGCCTCATCATAGCATTGTCATGCCTAGGAAAACATTTTTCTTATTAACAATAATAAAAAAGATTATTTAAAATAATAAATGAATTTATCAAATATAATCCATTTTTCCTCTTACCCTAAATGTAAGGACTAATTTATAATGTAATTTTGTACTACAAACTAAATCATGCATTTAAAATCGGAGGAATATACATAGATACTGATTGGGTCAAATAGAAGGGATTTAATTTAAGATTGAGGGTTTGAACTTTTTATAAATATAAAAATACAAGTTGAAAGAACTATTCAAGACCTATTTATTTATTTAATGTGGGAACATTGAGAAAATTAAATGAATTATTTAATAATAATATATGTGATATAATTTCTTAAAAATACTTATGTAACATTATATTATATATCATTTTACAGACTAGGTAAATTAATTAGAAGAAAAATGATAAAATAAAACAATGTTTTATATGTAGGACTAAAATTTCCCCAAAAATTATATCCTACATTTAGGATCAATCAAAGGGGTAGCATATGTCATACAAGTAAAAAAAAATATTAACTTTAATTATAAGAATTAATTAGAGATCAGATTTAATTCTAAATATACCACCTTAATTCTCTTTGTCTTTTAAATTTATAATTTTTTAAAAAATATCATCATTAATTACATGTATCAACGAGTTCTTGTCTAAAAATAGGCATGATGAAACATGGGATTACAAGAAAATCAACATTTGTTAACATCCACGCCACTCCCTCCCTTACCCTTCCCCGCCACCTGCTCCATCGGCTTCATCTTCACAGTTCAGAGACCTCTTCCACTCCTCCACTTGCTGCATCCTCTCTTCTTCCTCTTCCCTACAAACACTAATCTCTGCAACTCATCCCTCTTTATCATGGTTCATCGTAGATCGAAGAGGTTTAGAGGTCGACGTTGCTTTGAGAGATGAGTCCGTGAGGTCCGTCCAGTAAATTTAAAGCATTCATTATTGGCTATCAGTGAGACCTTGAACCTTCAAAGAGGCTGTAAATTTAAAGCATTTATTATTGGCTGTCCATTTTTTATTCCTTTTGTATAACTCTAGATGCCAAGCATTCAGTATGCGCATGTGCTTCTTTTGAAGTTTTTCATTTTCGCAGTACGACTCAATCTTAGAATCACATCCACCGCCTATATTACAGTATCAACCAGTAACTGAAGCAAGGAAGGGATTTGAACTACATCCTCCACTCCGTGTTGGCAATATTGGTCACAAAAAGCAACCGACACAATTTCAATCCGCAAAACCATCAGTTATGATCTTGGCCAGTGGGTCATCGATGGAGTATTATTAGACTTGGGTTTTGCTATGTTTTTTATTTTTAATGTTGCTGTGATTTTGACTCTTTTGATCTTCCTGTGAATTTGATCTTTTGATGATGGTCATGGGTTTAATCTTCAGAGGGCTAATATGTTGTTGGATTGATGATAATCTTCCTGCTATTTCTGGTTTTCAGATTTGACTTGTTATGATTGTTCTTTTATTTTTTGTTTTGTTCCTCCGATTTCTGGATGATGAGTAATTGGCGGATTATGAGGTGGTTGTTCTGTGAGTGTGTGATATTAGTTTTTTTTTTTTATACAATGATATTAGTTAAACTAACAGTAAAAATTAATAATTACTAACTATTTAGAGCAATATTGCATTATTTTTTACACTTTTGCGTAACATTACTCTACAAAAAAAAATTCAGAACAAAATTACTCTTCATTTTATCCCAAACTGTTATTTAAGAAACTGGCAAAAAAAAAAAAAGTTATTTAAGAAACAGAAGTAGAAAAAGATGAAACAACAGTTAAAAACAGAGAGAAGGAGAAAAAGCAGAAAACCTGAAACAAAAATAAAGGTTGATGGCTGGCTGACGAAAGAGGCTATCATTCAAAGTGTGATGTGTTTTCGACTTTTGATTGGGTGTTTCAGTACGCTGTTGCACGGATGGCATGGACTTATTTGTTGTATCTAACTGTGCTATAGCTGGCAACTCCTCAGCCTATTCTTTTTATTATTATTATTATTTCCCTATTTCTCAATAAAAGATCAAAATTAATATTGACTTTTCCACTCTATCAAAGAATATTGACTTTTCCACTATAATATCTTTCTTCTGTTAGTGTAATTTATTGTGGGAAATTACGTTGAAGTCCAAAAAAGACATAAATTATTATAATTTATTGGAATTGTGAAAAGAATTTGATCCTTGTTTATTTGAAATGAGAACTGAAATGAATCTGAATTAGGGCTTTGGGTTATGTTACTGGGTTCCTAGCTCAAAAATCAAAGCATATAAAACCTTTGGTGCAACCTAGTTAATATGCTTTCTCTCAACAATATTGGTCTTTTTCTCTGTCAGGGGATTATCTATAAAGGTTGGTTTTGGTGGGGGGGGGGGGGGGGGGGGGGGCGGGGGGGAGTATACAAATACAACGTACCGTCTTGAACTCGAAGAATGACCCAGAAGGCTACCAGGGATTCTAGACCAAGAATTGCATCTACACCTTGAAGCACTAGCAAACAATTTCAGCTCAATTGCAACATTTTCCTGGAGGAATATCTCCATCAATCACTCTCTTCATTTCCTCTCACTCCGTCATGGGATCAAGCTTCAATTGTTGAAATTTGATACTGTATAAAAATATTATTGTAACATTAAATAATATTAAATTTCAACTATTGAAACTTGATCAAATAATGGATATATCCAGTGACAAGAAAATTAAAAGAGAGATCAATAAAGCTATTCATTTCCACATTTTCTGAGTGCTAAACAACATTACAAACGTAAAATCAAAGCAAGTCAACAAGCACAACACAATCATTATACTTCAACTGTTGAACAAGAAGGCCACTCTAAACTCTAAACTAATTAAACACTCATCACAAACTCACTGCCAATGAATAAGCAAGAGGAAAAAAATAATAGAAAGTGCACATACACAATTAAAGACGAGACTAACTTAATAAAGTAAGAAAAAATTTCTTAAATCCTACCATGAGAGCAACAATCAATTGAGGGACAGATCTGGCTTCGGTCCGTTGCCCATCCTTTTCTATCAATGGTGTAAAATGATGGGGCAGAATTTGTTTTAAAAATGGTGTCTAGTATCTTGAAGTATTTTTCTGAATATATCTAGTATCTTAATATTTTTAAAGTAACATGTAGTATCCTAAAATAATTTTTAGTGCTTTTAATCACTTAAAATATTTTTTCAGTTGCACCCAGTATGTTAGCAGACTGATTGCAATTTTACCCTTACTATATTTTTTCAGCTTCAAAAATTAATTTAAAATATTTTTTAGTGCTTTTAACCCTTTAAAATATTTCTTTAGTTGTACCTAGTGGTTTAGGAGATTGACTATAATTTCACTGTTAATGTATTTTTCTTAGTAGTAAAAAGCACCCAAAACTTAGGATATTGATTTATTGATTTTCATCCAATTTAATTTTTCAGTAGTATCTAATATTTTAAAGTAATTTTTGGAGCTGAAAAATACATTAAGAGTAAAATTACAATTAGTTTGCTAATACGCTGGGCATAATTGAAAAAAAAAATTAAGGGATTAAAAGAACTAAAAATTATTTTAGGATATTACATATTACTTCAAAAATATTTTAAAATACTAGATATGTTCAAAAAAAAACTTTGAAACACTATACACCGTTTTTTTTAAAAAAAAAAAAAATTCAGCCCCATCATTTTACGCCTAAAACTACACCAAAATGATGTAGTTTTAAGAGAAAAGGATGGGCAGCGGACCAAAGCTAGATCCTTGAGGGAGTGAGAGTTGATAGCAACTACGATCTTCCCAACTCTTAGAAGGCCACGACGAAGACTAGCGACCACAACAAAAGAATCAACAACCACACTTAAGACAAAGAGCATTGTGGTGACGATTAGACCTAGGGTGAGTGAGAGATAGATTCAATCACCTTTTACTACCCTTAACCCTAACCTCATTTTAAGATTTCATTTTAATAAATAAGGATAAACTCACATTTTCACAATTCCAATAAATCTTCCATAAGTCCTTTGGGATTTCATATTAATCTGATAATTTTATAGGACCTAATAGTAATAATTTGTCTTCTTTGAATCGTGAGTGTAATTCCGTTAGGCAAAAAAGGGAAAAAAAGAAAATAAAACATTCATTCGCGGTTTTTTTTTTTGGGTCAACAAACATTCATTCGTTTACCAAAACAAGCATGGGGTCGTTGGTCTCCATTTTCCAATTTCCGTTGCCAAAAAAAAAAAAATCTTTGTACAGCAAACAAGCATAAATTTTTCTTCATTAATAAGGAAAGGTGCGTCCCACTTTTGTTTCCATTCCTCTTCTCGGCTTTTTTATCATAATACTGCAAACAGTAAATTATAATACCAAAATACTATAAAGTGGAAACTATTTACCATAATACTACACTTAAAATCGTTCTTGTAAAGAACGATTTTAAATTTGTGAAGAAGTCGTTCTTGCGAAGAACGAGTTTTAGTTCTGATAAATGCAAAATCGTTCTTGCGAAGAACGATTTTAGAATATATGATGTAATTATTTTTAAAATAATTAAAATTGATGTCAGGAATCTGTTCGTACCATTTTAAAATAATTAAAATTGGTGTCAGGAATCTGTTCGTACCACTACTACAAAAAAGCAGTAGGAGGTACACCTCCTAAAAATGCCAAAGGAGGCAAATTGCCTCTTTTGGCGTAACGCCAAAAGAGGCAATTTGCCTCCTTTGGCGTTTTTAACATAAGCGTTAAAGGAGGCAATGTCATTTTTATTTTTTTCTAAATAATTTTTTTAAATATTTATTTTTTTTACGGTGTTATATAAAAATAAATACTTGATAATCATATATAATTGTTTAGTAAGTAAATGACTATACATTTCATCTAATAGGTAAATTACAATATAAAACGATGATGATCATTTTTTTAATTATTTTATTTTCTTGATAAAACAAACAAATCACAATACAATGGTAAAAAATACAAAACATTTACAAAGCTTCTCCTTCGTGTAGTAATGGCTTCCCTTTTTTTTTTTTTTTTTTTTTTGTAATACAAGCTTTGGCGTTTTGATTAAAAACGCCAAAGCTTCCCCAATTTTTTTTTTTGTAATACAAGCTTTGGCGTTTTTATTAAAAACGCCAAAGCTTCCCCAATTTTTTTTTTTACAAAGCTTCTCCATCGTGTATTAAGTTATTGTAATGGCTTCCCCTACTTTTTTTTTTTAATAGAAGCTTTGGCGTTTTATTAAAAAAGGCCAAAGCTTCACCATATTTTTTTTTTCAAAACAAAGCTTCCCATCCATATATCTTGATCCAAAAAAAATCTGCAATGATCATATGATTCATATCCTTCGTTTTTTATTTATTATATATGTGGAAGCTTTGGCGTTTAATTATAAAACGCCAAAGCTTCCCAAATCTTCATTTTTTTTTAATATATATGTGGAGGCTTACATCTATGGCTATTTTTCAAATATAGGAAGCTTTGGTGTTTCCACATAAAATGCCAAAGCTTCCTATTGTTTTTTCAAAAAAAAAAAAAAAACTGGAGGCCTTGTTTGGCGCTTGTTCAGAGAAACGTCATACAAGGTTAACGTCAGTTATGACGTTTATGCTTGTAAGCGCCAAAGCTTTCAAATATTTTTAATTTTAAATAAATAAATAACAAGCTTTGGCGCTTCTTTAAACAAATGCCACAGGACCTACGCCACTAAAGCCCCTTTTTGTAGTAGTGTACGCGCGTGCTTCTCTGCTTCTGCTTCTTCCTTCCCAATGCGTATTCTCTTTAATCATATCACTCTTTTAGCAAAGCAAACACGTGAACACGTACGTACAGGCAGTGGAATTGCTTTATATACATTAATTGCTTAGGCCTCTCTTCCTGGACGTGAATTGCTTTATATAAAGCATTTGCTTCGGCCTCTCTTCCTCCTCCGAGCAGAGCAGAGTTCATTTTGTTGCATTGCTTCAGCTTCTCATCCTCCGAGTAGAATTCATTCCGTTTTCTCTCCTCTCATTTTTCTTTAACTTCTCTTCAATTTTCTCGCTCAAGTCCAATTTTGCTCAAGTTTTTCTCAATATTCATGCGTTCTCACTCTGCACTTCTTTTCTCCCATCTCATTTTTCTCTAAGCTCTCTCATTCTCCTTTGCTTTGTTGATCTTTGGTTATTTGCATCGGTTGTTTTTCTTATTACTGTTGTGGGTAAGTTGTTTCTCTAGTTTTTTCTCTTAATTTGGTAGTTTGTAATATGTAATTTGAATTTTTTTTTTTGTTACACTTGATAACTATTATTTGACTATTTTTTATTTTTAGGTGGTCAGTGGTTGGTTCAACAACTTCGAAAAGCAGAATAGGTGCCTCTTATTTTGACTGTAAGTATTATCCTGTACTATATGTGATTTCATCTATGTGAACCTTATGTCATGATATTAGCAAATATGTTTTTATTTTGAGGAACCTTAATTGCAAAACTTTATTTATATATTTATGATATTTGCCAAAAGATTGGCTGACCCAAAAACTTTAATGTTGGTAGGATAAAACTTAAAAAAAAAATAAAAATCCCAACGTATGTAGTGGTATGTAATATTTAAAAAATAGTTATAGATTAAAATTTTAGAATATCTAAAATATTTAGAATATAGGTATGTGTAGTTAAAATAAAGATAGATTTTAGTAAGTATATATTCCTGTTATATTTATATAGTAATACTGATTTTATATTATTTATATATAATGTCATTGATAAAACCATAAAGGACGCTTTTCGGACATTTAGACCAAAATGACATTTTTGAAATTACGGGTATTTTTCTGTAGTTTTCTCTAATATTTTCACAGTTAAAAAATAAGTTTTCAGACGTGAATTTTAGATGTTGGGATCCAATTGAAATTTTGTAAATTCGGGGTATTTCTATAATTTTCTCTGATATTTTTACAGTTGAAAGTGAAAGCTAATATTACAGAAAAACCCTTATTTCTGTCAGAATTCTCTTCTGACCACACACAGAAATTTATTTTCTATTTTAGTCCTTATAAATCTTTTTTGTTTCAAAAAAAATATAAATAAAAAAGTAAAAAAATAAATAATAAGTGCGCCAAATTTATGATAGTCAATTTTGTATATTTCAATGATAATATATATTAATTTTTAATTAACCAAAAATATAATAAGAAATAAAATATATTTTGAAATGCGTTGCCACAAAAATTTATAAAAAAAAAAGTAGTGAAAGGTAAATGAAGAATAGTATTTTATATTTTATTATGATTATTTCTTGGTGTTATGCATAATGTGATGAGACAATTATGAATATTTTTTATGATGATTTTTGTAAATGTGATATTGTGAATTTAAATTGTTTTGACAATTTCATTTAATTTTATTAATAATTGTAATGTAATATTTAGGAAGTATGATGAATCATACAAAGGAGTTCGTTTGTATATTTTCAAATGGACGAATTTGTAACGGCCCATCCGGTGTAACATTTGAGTCTGATAGGGTGAAAATAATCAAAGTTGATCAAAATATTACCTTGAGTAAACTGAAGCAAGTTATCGGACGAAAGCTACAACTTCCTCCCAATCAAATCGTGACAAATATAGTATACAGATATCCTACATGCATAAATCCACCATAGTACCAGGCTTGCAATTTGGAAGATGACTCGGACATACAACAAATATGGCAGGTGACTCAAAGATTTTCAACTCAATTGACATGTGCAGAGTTGTATGCCAACATATGTGATTTACCATATGATGATCACATTGAATCACAACCAATAATCAATGATGTTGGAAATACACTTCCAGCAAGTATCAGTGAGGTTAACATTGTGGGACAAGAATCCATGTTTACCGGTGACATGGAAAATTTCCACTCATTTGAACCTCTATTATATGGTGGCAACAATGAAGCACCATGTTCAATTCCTCATGTAGAAGACATCATAGATGAAATCGAGGAAGAGGATGAATATGATTCTTATTTAAATGTTTGTGGTGAGAATGATAATGAAGACAACGACAATGACCATGAAGAGGGGAACGAGCACAATGATGTTGCAACTGCTTTCTTATCACAAGTTAATGTTGAGCCAGTTATGACTCATGAGGTTAATGATTTAGAAGAAATTCTGAATCTAAGCGATACGAATGAGTTATATATTGGAAAGATATTTAACAGTGTCCGGGTTCTAAGACGTGCAATCAAGCTATACTCCGTTCGAGTTCATCACACATTTAAGGTTTATTATTCATGTAAAAAATATGAAGAGTATCGATGTGTTAACTATGGGTCAAATTGCAATTGGAGAGTAAGGGCATGCAAGAAAGAAAATAGAAACTTTTGGGAGATAACAAAATATTGTGGGGCCCACACGTGCTTGAGCACATCATTGACTCAAGACCATCCAAAGTTGGATGCTGATGTTATATCATCTTGTATTGTGGCAATGGTAACTGATAAGCCAGATGTGAAGATCTCACAAATTATCGAGAGAATGCAATCAATGTTTGGTTATACTGTGTCATACAGGAAAGCATGGAAGGCAAAACAATTAGCTGTTGCCACTGTTTTTGGGAATTGGGAGACGTCTTATTCCTTACTCCCAAAGTGGTTAGCTGCAGTTCAACACTTTATGCCTGGGTCATGCATACATTTTTCACATAAATAATGCTCTGAAGTCGATTTAAATGGTCAACCAGTTGAAATGTTTCATTGTGTGTTCTGGGCGTTCAAACCATGCATAGACGCATTTTCATACCTAAAGCCCATTGTACAAGTTGATGGAACATTCCTATACGGAAAATATAAGGGCACATTGCTTATGGCCATATCACAAGATGGCGATCGAAATGTTGTGCCACTTGCATTTGCCATAGTTGAAGGGGAGACAAGATCTGCTTGGGCATGGTTCTTATACCTCGTATGCTACTATGTCACAAAAGATAGAATGGAAATTTGTTTAATTTCAGATAGACATCGTTCAATTTTGGCAGCAGTTGCTCAGCCCCAAGTTGGATGGCAACCACCACAAGCATATCATGTTTTTTGTTTGCGGCATGTGGCATCAAATCTTCACAAAGCTCATGGAACAAATTGGTTGAAAGATAAGTTTATAAATATTGGTGAGATTTCTCATATTTTTTGTGATCTTATAACTATATGATTTTATGAACATTGTAACAAGATAGTTATTATTTGTAGGATACGCCTATGAACGTCATGTTGTTGATCAACAATTAACAGAGATAGCATTGCATCACGCACCTGCAGCTCAATGGATTGAAGCCATCCCGAAAGAGAAATGGTCACGTGCTTATGACTTTGAAGGTCGACGCTTTGGACATATGACTACCAACCTTGCAGAGTGCATGAATAGTGTATTTAAAGGTGTTCGAAGTCTGCCAATAACTGGTTTAGTCAAGGCAACGATGTATAGAGTGAATGAATATTTTGTGAATCGTGGTCGACAAGTTCATGCACAAATTGCGGCTGGACAAGTGTTTTCAGAAACACTAACAAAGAAGCTAGACGTAGTCACACAAAATGCATCTGCCTGTGTTGTTCGTGAATTTAATAGAATTGCAACATCGTTTGAGGTTGTTGAGCCATACAATGTTCAATGTCGTCAATATCGTCAATGTTGCAAGGTTAACTTGAATGAAAAAAAATGTGATTGTGGAGAGTTTCAAGCAGAAAAGTATCCATGTATGCATGCCGTTGCTGCTTGTGCACGAGTTGGCATTGACCATTTGCAATATGTTGATCCTGTATTTAGGTTGGAAACCATGAAAATGGCATATAGTAATGAGTTCCAACCAATCGGAGATGCGACTTATTGGCCACAAATTGATACTCCTACATTAATACCTGACCCATCAATGATTCGAGAAAAGGGTCGTCCTCGCTCAAGTCGCATACATAATGAGATGGATTGGACCACACCCAATCAACCAAACAAGTGCAGATTATGTCGACAAGTTGGCCATAATCGCTCTACTTGTCCACAAAGTTTAGCGTCTAGACAATAAATTATGTGTATCCCTTCACAAATTATTATGGTTAATGAAGATGAAATTATCTTTTAAATTATTTGAACAATTGTTTTTACCATCTTTTATATTCTTACAAATATTATTTTATTACCTTTTATATTATTTTGCTATTTTTTTCAATTAACCTATGCAGACACATATTACAATGGCACAACATCAAGATGTCATCAATCCTGGCCCAGAGGATAACTCCCTCTTGTACTTACAACACCAACATATTTCAGAAAACGTGTGGAATAACAATGTAAGTACAAGTTATTGACAATATATTATAATTTGTATGTTTTATTACTAACTTTTTTTTTTATGTTATAGGTTAATAGGATTTTGCACACTAGAAGAGTAATGCATACTACTCGGATGATTGATCCACCTAATCAAATAATTGGATATCTTATATTAGCCGGATTTTATGGTGTTGCTCGAATAGGGCAATTTGATTATGATCGATGTTTGGTCTCTGCCCTTATTGAAAGGTGGCGTCCTGAAACTCATACCTTTCATACTACACGTGGAGAGTGTACGATAATGTTACAGGATGTAGCTATACAATTGGGTCTTCCATGTGTAGGAATGGCTGTCATTGGGCAAACTGACTTGAATTGGCTAGATGTTTGTGAGTGGCTTCTAGGTATTAGACCACTTGCAGATAGACTATACGGGCAACGATTGCTTATAAGTTGGTTGGAAGAGAACTTCAATAACCTACCCGAAGATGCCGATGATGTACAAGTTCAACAATTTACTCGTGCATATATTCTCAGGTTAATAGGTGGATACCTCATGCCAGATAGATCGGGTAGTCGGGTTTACTTAATGTACCTTCCACTACTTTACAATCTTGAAGAAGCTGGAAAATTTAGTTGGGGATCGGCAGTTTTAGCTCATCTGTATAGAGAACTATGTAATGCTACTAACCCAACTGAGGATGGGATTGGAGGATGCTTGTCATTGCTACATTTATGGGCATGGGATCGCTTCCCTATGATCGCACCACCCTTACCTGTGTATCCAGATCCAAATTTAGATATCTATCATCTCTTACCTCCTTTGGGTTTCAGGTATGCTAAATTCACCTATAAAATGTTTCACATCCATTTATATTATTAAACTCATACAAATTATGATATTATTTTTTGTAATAATAGATGGAAAAATGTTAGACAAAACCCTCGTCCAAGTGCCACGACTTTGCTCAGATATAGGAGTTTCCTAGATAAAATGGTTGATGACGAGATAATTTGGCAACCATATGAATCTTATGAATTACGCCAATTAATTCTAGAGTTTTGCATACAAACACCTGAAATTTGGCTCGCTTCTGTTCCTTTGATATGCTTTAATATCATAGAATGGCACCACCCTGATCGTGTGATGAGGCAGTTTTGTCGTCAGCAACCAATTCCTGCCCAACCTGTTCATTTGGGAAATTACCACACAATGCAACTACGAGGTAGAACAACTACAAATTGGATTAACCAATACTCAACCTTTATTCAGGCATGGAATACTTGGTCAGATGCTATTGTTAACGCTCCAATGGCACATGATGAACTTGATAGAACGTCTCAATACATGCAATGGTACTGGAGACATACAAGACGATGGATTCAACATATCAGTGGTGATACTGGTTGTGCGGTAAGTTTTTCTTCTAATTTCCATCAATACCATTTTTTCTTTCATATAATAAGTGTTATAACACAATCTCTTTTTATTTATTTCAGTCTGACATAGCAGAGGAGTTATATAGGCTAACAATTAATACTCGTTCTACATGCTCAAATTGTATTGATTATCGAGACAGAGTTGCTCGAGATCAACGAAACATTTTACTTGCACTTAGAGAACAACGATTCAACATGAGTCGTCAACTTGCTCCCCCAACAATTGAGTTGCCTCGACCACAAATTCCTCATGATAGACCGAGCAAGCGACGTGGCGGTTACTTGTCAACCCAACCACCAGTTGAAAATGAAAATGTTTTAGAACAAGACCCTCCAAATTTTAGTCAGCCTCATTACATGTCAACATCTTCATCATCCCATTTCACTTCTCCTAACACTACACAACAAGAACCTCATTACATGTCACCATTATTATCTTCCCCTTCCAACCCACCCAATGTTGTTCAACCTCAGTCATTCACATCTTTATTAGATGATCATGCATTATTTTCGACTGAATACAATACTTCTACTTTTGAGCATGGTGGGCCATCAAATGAAGCATTTGTCACTCCTAGACAATCCATTTCTTTAAATGAATCGCCGTGGTTTGATTTAAATACGTCAACGACACAAATGAATGAAATGCTTGAATCTCAAGAACTTGACGTACAACAACAGCAACGACCGCAACAACAACAACGACCACAACGTATGCGGAGGAGACCTAGATGTGGTACAGGAAGTCACTATTTATAAGGTAATTCATTTTCATTTTTCAGTCATATACACTTAATTATTATTTAGTATTAATTGTTTAATACTTTATTTGGTCAATATACTCCTTATCCTATTTTTGCAATCATTATTTCTTTTATTATGTAATCACTATTAGTATTATTATTATCATCATTATGATCATCATCATCATCAATCACTTAGCAATCATTGTTTTTTTAATGTAAATTAATCATTTGGTAATGATGAGGAGAGAGGGAGTTTTTTATTGTAACTTAATCATTAGGAAATGATAAGGAGAGAGGGGGTAGGAGAGAGAAATACACTGAAATCGTTCTTCAGGTGATGAATTTTAGAAATCGTTCACCTGAAGAACGATTTTCATTTGCATAGAATTGCGCACCAAAGCAGTCTTAATGAAGAAATCGTTCTTCAGGTGAACGATTTCTAAAATTCATCACCTGAAGAACGATTTTCAGTGTAGCATTTTAATAAATATTTTCCACGGTGTAGTATATTGGTAAATAATTATTACTGTTTGCAGCATATTAGTAAAAAACCCCCTCTTCTCTTTCTCTCTCTTTCTGGATTCAGCAGTACAATAAGCCAAGGGTTCAGCTTCCTCTTGTTTTTGCTTTATGTTTCCCTCTTATTTTTCTCTTTTGGCATTATTTTCTCTTCCACAACTCTCATAGCTCTCCGAGATTTCCAGGTTTATCAGGGCTTTTGACGGTTAGCTTTCTCTCCTGTCTAACCACTTCAAGAATTTGATCTATTTTCAGCCGAATATTTGCTGAAATTTTAACTTTTTAACACTTATAATATTCTGTTGCATTTTCTATCTCTTATAGCTTTCTTGGTGTTCGTCAAGCCTCGAATCGAAAACTTATTTAATTTGCTGCGATTTTTTTATATGTTGAGCCATAAGTTGGTCATTTAATTCTATGTTTCTTTCTATGTGAGGACTCAGATGGATCTGAGTCAGCTCGTTCGAATAACTCTGTAAGCTGAAAAGAGATTCTTTGTAATTCACAGATCGAGAGGTGTAAAGAATAAATAAAGATGGTGAGAGGGAAGATAGAGATGAAGCGTATAGAGAACAAAACAAACAGGCAAGTGACATTCTCAAAGAGGCGTAATGGACTCTTGAAGAAGGCTTTTGAGCTCTCAGTTCTGTGTGATGTTGAGGTTGCTCTCATCGTCTTCTCTGCCAAAGGCAAACTCTATGAATTTTCAAGCTCCAGGTATTTATATATATATATATATATATATTTGTATGTGTATATATGTATATGTATATGTATGCCTGTGTATATTCATGCTCTATATCACTATCTGTTTTAAGTTTCTTCAATCACTTTACGTTATTGGTTAGTGTGACTGCATCCTATATATATATATATATGTTGACATAACTATCTGACTGACTCGGATTCAAGCATTGTCGGCGTAAGTAGGGAGCAATACACACATTTTACTTATGTGTGTGTGGAAATGTTTGGTTCAGTGCACAAATTACTAATAAAGTTGGGCTTGAGGAGTATTGTGTAATTGTATTTTAAGTTTCATTTTCAGTACCCTTCATAGGGGCTTGGTTTAATTTTAAGCACAAGAAATGGGGAGAGCTAATTAAGTGCTTCTCCAACTCATCGTACAAGCCAGAAAGCAGAAATACAAAAGGCTGACAAGAAATAGATTCATCGAACAAATGTTTATTGTTTTAATTAATAAATAAACCATAGGAAAAAAGACAAATAAACACCACTTAAACTTCAAAATCCTAAATCAGTGATTTTTCAAAACATGAGTTGTCAATTGCTATACTCTCTTTTTTAATCCCATTACTCTTATTGTCAACAAAAATAATTTAAGATTTTGAAATTCAAGTGGTATTTAAGTGTCTTTTTCCTAAACCATATGATATTCTGATATGCTAACAACAAATTCGGATTTGAGCCGACTTTCAGCCTAGATGAGAGGAAACTTTGTCAATGTATATTTTTATATTTACAAATCAATAATTTTGTTTGGCCAGAAAATATACAGTATTTCATTAAAACTAACCCAATGAGAGATACAAGCTCAAAATGAAAAGTTTGCAAAAAGAAAGCCCAAATACATGACAATGCAAAGCACCATAAAAATAACCTAACCCTAAAATAGGTGCGAGGGAACTGCCGCGACAGCCAAAAACCCGACTGCCTTCATAATCGTTTCATTGGAATCTGTAGGTAGAAAAACTCCATCACCGACAATAAAGCCATTGTAAGAAGTGGTTGTTCGACGAACTATCCTAAATGATCCACTGCATTTAGGGACTTAGTTATAATTGTACTTATATAGATTATAATGTTATTAATATGCATTTATCATTTATATTTTGACATAAAAACATTGTATACAGAAATAATTTGGAAGAACTTTTACCATCAATTTTTAAATAACTTTATTTATTTTCATTCTTGACTAATTTTCATTAAATTTTAACTTATTTTATTGTCTTGCTTTAAAATGTCTATTGATTAATCTAGTTTGTTGGTTCACCACTGATTAAATCAGTCCATCTAGCCTGATATTTATAACATTGAAATATATAACCTTGTCTGCCACACCATAGATCATATTATTATATGACAAAATCAAAGCATCTAAGGAGGGGCTTATTGTTGAAATAATGATTTATTGATGAAGCTTTTTCCCCTTGTCATATAATCATGCTATAACTCACAAGCACTACATTAGCTTATCTTTCATTCCAACAAAATGAAATCTTGGATAGAGTCGAAGCTTCATTCCGTTTGCAATTTTATGGTATTCTGAACTTTGATTTTGGTTACCTACATTAGCTTTAAAAGGACATATAAAAAAATTTTGTTACCTTTTTAAGGGTATAAGGTCTTCAGATATATAATGATATCTTAAAGTCTATACTGATTCAGAGGTGATGAGTTAGTCAAACAATTAGGGAAATATTTACATAGGATTGAAATATTTGGTACTATTGCTGTTAGTATTTTGATAAACGAACAGCTCATTTTGCAATTTAGGCTCTAACTATACAACATTGACTTATCCGAATTATATGTACGGACATCAGACATTGACCTAAAAACCTATAGCTAGCCCTTTAGACTTACTTATGCTCAATGTTTTTAAGCATAAAGTTTAGAACATAATTGTAATCTCCTTAATATTTGGGAGAAACGTGAGTTTTCTCCCTAATATTTATGTTCTTCACTTCTTTCCCTCCAAAATATACGTGTTTCTTTGTGTGTATCCGGCAACAAAATAATATTACTTTCCTTCACATACATTTTCATTCTCTCAAAAATAATTGCTGCCACTATCATATATACAGCTTGAAGGAGACAGTTGACCGTTACTACACATATGTTAAAGATACTCATGTCTTCGAACAAAATATGCAGGTTCATAATTATTATTTCCTTATTTTTATTGCATTTATTTCCTTATTTCTTTTGTTCTTTTTATCATCTTCTATCCTAAAGTAAAGACCTGGTATTTTTTTTTTGGCAGAAAAGATCAAGTGTTTAACTTCTCTGTTTGTCTATATATATACACATACTCTGGGGATGATGTGAAAAAATTGCATATGTTTCCTGTGTGCGCTAATTTTTTTTTTTCTTTTTGTATAAATGCTCATTTGGTCCTTTTCATTTTAGTTTAATGAAAATTCCAAGAGAAAAGGATTTGATAAATTTTTATACACAGAATACCAGTACTTTGACTTAAGTCCTTCCCATCAATAAAATTTTCAACGAGGACATCATTTTCCCCATTTTCCTTGGTGCGCTCATTCAAAATTTCACAATATTGTCTTATATTTCAAAATTATTGTACTTTGTTTGGATTTGAGCAAATAGTTACATCATAACAGACATAATTAATGAATAAAACTAATCAAAAGAATAAGTTAACGTAAATCAGACACAAATTTACCATTTTTACCTTAAGCTTATGTGTCTTGTACATTTTTCCATGCAGCATATAAACTCATAAAATTCAACTTGGAATGGCAAAAAAATGCAATGAATACTGCCATTTTTTGTCATTTTTTGCTCATATTTTATAAGTTTAGTGAAATGTTTACGATTTCAGAAATTTTGCAAACACATAAAAATTAATTTTTCTTGAAAATGAATTGGTTTCTGATTTTCATTGCTCTCAGAGACTTTCAGGACATAAATGCATTTATAAAAATTAGTTTATTTATATTCCTCTTTGTGTTTTGTTTCCTTCAAACTTGCCAATTAACACATACTCCTGAAAATGCAGCATCTGAATCAAGAAACAGCAAGTATGAAGAAGAAGATTGAGCTTCTTGAAGCTTCAAAGCGGTTCCAATATCAACTTAATTAAATGAATTATTACAGCACTTTTTGAATTCGTTGTTGATATTCATTCATATTGAAAGATTAATTAATTACTTTGCTGTTTCTAATTTTATTCTTGTAGGAAACTTACAGGAGAAGGTTTGAACACATATTCCCAACAAGAACTGGAAAAGATTGAACAAGAGGTGCTAAAGAGTGTCAGAAACGTTCGAGCAAGAAAGGTAAACTTAATGTGCCTACACACAGACACACTCTTTTATGTAAGTTTCAAAGTTAATTTTTATCTGAATTCAAATTTATAAATATTTTTCAGAATCAAATCATTAAGGAGCAAATGGAGAAACTAGAAGAGAAGGTAGGGTGTCCCTTGACAAATGGCTTGATAATTGAATGCCATTTTGCGTTTAATTTTTCATCAAGTGGGTCTCCATTTGTGTGTGCGCGTATGGAATCTGAGGCATTGTGTTAACAACTTTCGCGTACCATAAATCTCATCTTTAATTTTATTGATCTGTCTGTGCTTGAAATCTTTTGATTTCATTTTTAAAAAAAATTTACATATAGACACACACACACACACACACACACACACACCATATGTCCATATGTAATAGGGATAAACATAGGTTGAGTTAACCCTAACCTGAACTCCAACTCAATTGTGCATCGATTAGAACATTAGGCAATCCCGCATATTGACCAACTTGGGTTGGCCACCCCAAGTTAGACTTGGCTTGGGATGGAAAGTTAAACAATATTTTATTAAAAAATAAGAACTAAAAAAGAGGGTGAGAGACCAACAAACGTTAGTCATAGTGGCAGGGGATTTAGCTGTCCGTAGATTGCACATGAGCCATCTGATATGCAATTAGATATCAATCAAATCAAATCATGCTCAAGTCCTCCCATCAAAATAATACTTAAATGGCTTTCTAACCTAGTGGCTTGAGAGCTCTCCTATAAATGGGAGGTTGCGGGTTCAATCCCGCTTGTAAATTATTGTAACCTCAAGTCATTAGTACTTGCCGTTCTAATTCAGAAGGGAACTTTTAGGAGCTTAGTCCTAGCTAGCAGCTACACACATGGAAACTTGCAAGCACGCAAATAGTTAATTTAAGCCATAAACATGCTTATAGATATGTTGTTCGGGTTAACTTGATAAAGAAAAAAATTGATTTAAAGGATTACTCTTTAGAATGTGTATAATTCGGATACACTGGTTTGAAAATTTAGAACTTTTTACCCTATGTCTATATAATATAATTAAATAGATCGTGTGAACCACAAATATATATACATGCAAATATATTGTATTTATAGTATTTAACCAGTGAAGCTAAACTTTGATTTGCTTGCACATTTCTGATCAAGTCATGGTTAGTTGGCTTATATTGTTAGCTGAATTCATCCATAAGGATTTCTGAAGGTGCGTTGATATTATATTCTTCATCTATACGTCTGACTGGCGATTGAAAAGATTTTACCCGTAAAAATAGAAGTCAAAATGAAAATGCTGATGACTTCATTTGTTTTTAATACAATTCAGGAAAAAACCCTAACAGAAGAATATGCAAGGCTTTCTGAGAAGGTGAGATTGCCGTAAATTTTTATCTGAAAATTATTTTAAGATTTTCATTTTATTTTAATCACCATCCTTAAAGTTAAGGGGGTGTTGCAGAGAGAGCATGTTTGGTTTGAGGAATTAGAGGAGAAGGAAAAGAAAGTTCGTTTAGACATTCACCTGGGAATAAATCATTTGATTTAGAATCAATCATTTCAATCTCAATTAAACAAAAAACAAAAACAAAATTAGAAGGTTAATTGCATATTATGTGATTGCAATTGAATGAAAAAGACACGGTGAGATTGATTTTGCTGTGCAGTGTGGTATGGAGGCAAATCAAGGAAGACAGAATCAGAGTGAAAATATTTCATATTCAGATGTGGAGACTGGCTTGTTCATCGGACTTCCAGAAACAGGATCACGAAATAAATTATGACATCTTGTACAGATAATTGTTCCAGAAACATTGTTGAAGATTGTGAAATGGCACGCGCGCCAACATCATCGACAAATTAATATGAAAATATTGTGCAATAAGTGTGACCATGGTTTGTGGTGTTCTATTGATTTCGAGTTGCATGCATAATCTAAGCACAATTGATTTTGGCAGTTATTGAATGAACATATCTCTGAGATCAACACAAGCATCAAATTTTTTGGCAGTTAATGGGTTGACGTAAGTCTGATGAATCCATATTGAGTTAATTTTCATAGTGGTTTGAGAGTTGATTGTATTAGTTATAATTTAGGAGATTGATGTAATGAAATTAGACAAACTGGTTATAGATTAATGTATAGTTGAAATAGGCGCTTTAGTGTGTGATTTGACATTGAATGAGTTTACTATATATATAGGAAATAAACTGATGGACAAGTGTTTTTGTGTTTTCGTTGCCACTAGGGCATGACATAATGTTCATTATGTTATTTGGATTTTAACAAGGCTGTATATTTCAATGGTTTTAGTAATTATATATGTAGTTTAGCAAAAAAAAAAAAAGTAATTATATATGTAAACTACAAAAGGCCTAAAATCACTAATTTGCAGTAAGCGGTTCCTCTGCAGCTTTCCCAAATGCTAGCCATTCGTGCAATTGAAAGAGAACCAGTTTAATAAGTCTCAATCTAAACGAAGGTGTTTTTATAAGGATAATGAGCCATTCTTTCTTGCAACAAATTGTGGCCGTCCAAATTCCTTATCCTTTTCCAAATCTTTTATTTTTGGCCAACTTCTTATTAGATTCTATGTACTTTATTGTACCTGAAGGATTTTGGGCATACATATAATCTGATTGTTTGATTGAATTGCACATGAAACTAGAGCAATGGTCTAGCCTCTGATCATACAACACAACAAATGCATCAAAGAGAGAAAGAGAGCATATCACGGAGGGAGTGAGTTGAGACACCATTTACTCACACACGTAAAAACTAACTCCTTAGCCCTTTATCCATATCTTATATACCCTGTGGTTATACGGACTTAAGCTTTTAGAACATAAAGAGAAAACTCTCTCCGCTGACTCATATTTCTCTTTATTGGAATAATAGCCCCGCTTACATTAGGTTTACAAACCCTAGTACGCCGATGATGAACTAGGTTTACTCAATAATTATTAGTATAGGGTATATTTTTAACATCCATTTTTAAAAAATAGAGCTTAAAAAGTAGGCGTTGACATTTTTGAAATTTGGGCCCTACTTTTAATGTATGTTTTCCAAAAAACAGACATTAAAATCCTTAATAAAATTTCAGATCCACAATCGTCAACATTCAATCCTCTCTCTTCTTCACTCCCCTATCCCTTCGCTCTCTCACTCGCACCAACTCCATTAGTCGCCAACGTCGCACCTCCTTTGTCAATCCGTTGTGACCCCTTTCCTCCTCTGTCATGACCCCTTCCCTCGATTGTTGTTTTGCTCTGTCAGGCATCCTCCTCCTCCTCCCTCTGTCGCCGATCCTCCTCTGGCACTGCAAGTTTTCAATAGTCTACATTCATTTAGGTTAGTGACTATCTTTATGGAATAGTTGCTTTCATTAATGCTTAAAAATTATGGTGGAGGGCTGATTAAAAACAAAAAAAGAGTTAGGAATTTTAAGAGATTTCATTGATGCTTAAAATCTTAATGTTTAATGGTAGATTATATGTACTTGAATGTTTGTTTTATGAGTTATTATAAATGCCCATAAGGTGTTTGATGAAGTGAAAGATTGAGAAGTTATAGGTGTTAGGGGAATTGAGGAACTTGCTTTGCTTACTTGAACCTTTAAGTGTGCTAGGTAGATTTAATGGACAATATGTTATACTCTTATTTTGGACACTTGATTATATTTGTTTAAGTTGATCCATGTTTAGTTTTGGAGCACTTGATTATATGTATGAAGTGTTGGATGTATCTATACTTTCTTAGTAGTGTTCTGTTTTGTGTATAGGCTTATTTTCAAGGAATTGGTTGTGTTCTGTTTTGTGTATAGGCTTATTTTCTAGGAATTGGTTGTGTTCTGTTTTGTGTACAGGTTGTGGGTTGAAAATATAAATTACATATTTTTTTAAAAAAAATTGACTCACAATTTTTGTTTTGGAAAAATAGACGTTTTAAGTCTGCCACTTACCATGTCTATTTTTGAACGGTTAGAAAATCTAAATTACATGTTTTTTTAAAAAAATTGACTTATCAATGTCTAATTTTTAAAATGAAACAAGAGTAGGGAAAATGTACATGATGTAGTTGAAACTGGTGGGGATGAGAGAGATGTAGAACTAGGGGTAATTTAGGACGACATAGAAGGAATAGATGGGTTTGATGACAAATGATACTGATAGAATTGAGGACAGTTTTGAAGACCAAAGTGAAATTTATAAAAGTGGTGGAAGACAAACTAAGATAGTTGGAAATGGAATTAAGGACTTAGATTAGATCATTTAAGAGAAAGAGAAAGGAGTCTATGAAGAAGAGGATAACTCTGATAGTGAGGATGTGGATAGATGATTTTGATTCTCAAGATGACATCTATATGGTTGAAACTAGAAGCTTTGATATTGTAGAGAGTGTTGATAATGATTTTGAAGTGAGCGAAGTTTTTGAGGATGAGGAGAATTTGCGCCACTAATATAATGATGGGCTTCCAAAAGAGAGGTATGGGCTTGTTGAGTTTAAAGGGTCGGCGTGCTTCCAAAGCTTACAGAAATGCGGTTCAATTAGGCTTGCAACTATAATCATCTTCCCTCTCTTATCTCATTTATGTCTTCCTTCCCTAAGGGTAGTAGAAAAGAGAGAATAAAAAATCTCAGTCAAGCGATGGGACTCCTGGGAGGTGTCTTGAATAAGAAAGAAAGAACTAAGAGCTTCTTTTCTTTTCGATAGCAAGTTTTGGGCATTCTGAGTACATTGATTGCAAGCAAGAGTCGACTCAAATAAACCTTTTCAATTTCAAAGCAATTCTCGGCACGGATGCTTGACATCTGTAACCCCCTGACTTTAAACACGTAATTATAATTCGATAATACATATTTAAATCAGATTAGAGACCATTGGATGCTTTAACCTCACTTTAAACTTTCTGTCTCACAGTAAAATTTTCACAAAACCTTTCAAAATCTTTTTCCCACCCTGGTCTCAATTTCAATATTCGAATATAATTACCTGTGCAGTTAGTATACATTCAATCATATCAGAGTGTATAACCATATCCCCGGCAACTCCCGGGTTCTATACATATATAACCTGAGGGTTTATAAGTATCCACTAACGGATTACACAACCAAAATCGAATATAATATTCCTATTTCAAAATATACAGTAATCCCGAGTTCAAAATAAATAACCAACATCTCCAAGATCAAATATACCCCTAAAAGCCCTAATTGATTCGGGTTGGCCTCTTCTCTTTTGAGCCACACGCCCTGTTTAAAATGTTAGTCATAGGAAAGAATGAGATTCGAGAGAATCTCAGTAGTAACAAACCACTCACACAATGCATAAACACAAAGCATGTACATAAATCACAAACAGCAACAGCAGCAACAATCTCAAAGATACATGGTTTTCACCACAACGACAGCACTCACGGCTGTATACACAATACGACAGCTCTTACAGTAATCACCATCACGACAGCTTGTGCTGTAAACGACAACTATCACAAGCTGTAACCGCAGCATCATCAAATATCATCATAACACAGTGATACAACACACATACGGTGCATTATACAAAGTATAAGAGAGAGAGTCACTACCTGATCCTTTCCCTACGTTTCTTGGCACAACGGGCTCACGAGGACGGCAAATATCAAATCCTGTAAACCAAGTTAGGGACAACCCGTCAATCTCTTTCCCAAGTTCTTATCTCTATAATACTTTAAGTTGGTTATCATTTGAACTCTTTAGGTGACTATTTTAGGCCTAAACATATGCCTAAAGGGTTGGGAAAGGCTATACCAAAAACAACATTTCAAAAGTGCAAAACACTAATTTTTGGGGGTTGGCCGCGGCCCACAAATCCACTGGCCGTGCCCAAAAAGAGGTCAGAAACATTTGGGCCGCGGCCCAACATCTTCTGGCGGCGGCCAAGAAAATTCTGTTTCTTAGCTGAACTTCCAAAAATCATAACTAATTCAAGAAAAATCGAAATAAGGTGATTCCAAAGCCAAATGAAAGCTATTTAAGTCCTCTTCCTAGGAAAAATATTGGCCATTACTGGAAATCACCACAAAAGTACAGAATTATACAAAACTCACCACTATCCCACAACAGAGTTCAATTTCCATCCCAAACTTTGGACAACCATAACTCACAGTGCACAAAACGAAATGATACCAATTATATGTGCATTTTAAAGATTGGGAAGTGAACTTTAAAACTGGAATGTTTCATAATTTTATGATATCATTTAGCTTACTCAAAACGCCCACACAAAAAGACTGCCCAGCACAGACCTCCAATGGACAAATTTTTAGTTTTTCACAATTGCTTCCAATGGTTCCCATTTTCACATGAAACACCATTCCCACACCAATTTTGCCCAATGAATTCATTGGAGCCATCAAAACATTCAAATTCCATCCACATAGACATGTTCCATTGAAATCTTTACATGTCAACACAATATACACACAATCCACCACAATGCAATTCCTTCCATTCCAAAAATTCCAAATCAACTCCCATGGCTCAAAGACACAATTTAACACCACTTCTACACAACAAACTAACCAATTCAAGCATCTAAATTAGACTAAAAATCAGGGCAAAAATTTAAAATTCTCAAAACCAAACCAATGACCACAACAATTATACCAAAAGGTATCAAATACTCATTACAACTTCTTTCCAAAGCTATTTCTTTGATTCTCCAACTTTCAAATCCCCACAAGTTCTCAAACTCCACTAATCAAAAATATGAAACCATAGAAATAAAGCTCTCAACCCCTTGAACAATATTAATAAGGTGAGTTGAGCATTTAGGGACAAAACCTTACCTAAAACTCAAGCTTCTTCTTTCTCTTTCTTGCTTGATCTTGGCGAAAATGAAGGAGAGGAGAGAGGTGAGAAGGTGATGGAGAAATCAGATTTTTGTGGTGCAATTAGGCCCTTGGCCGACTTGAAATGGAGGAGGGAAGAGAGAGTTGCAATTGTTGACTCTTGGACCACAATCCATGGCTCTTGTGTTGACATGTGTCAACATCTTGTTCCTCTTTCTCATCACTCACATAAGCACATGCACACACAATCCCACCCCTTTTGCTTATTCAATCTTAGCCATTGATATCAATTACCAATGAGTTTCCTCTCTAATAACTGACCAATCGGTTGATAAATTTACCATTTTACCCCTGATTGACATAACATATACTAAATCATCGTCACACGCGTCTACGTCACAATTCACATTATATACTTCAAAAGTGTTCAATTAATATTAATTACATCACTTTGAAGTTAGTAATCCTTGATTACAATCCAGGATATTACAATTCTCCCCCCGAAAATTAAATTTCGTCCTCGAAATTGTTACATAACTTGAGCCATAAACTCCGGATATCGTCTTTGCATATCTTCCTCCGCTTCCTAAGTTGCCTCTCTTTGAGTCATTCCCTTCCAGATCACCTTCACATATGGAATACTTCGATGTCTGAGCCGTCGCTCCTCTCGATCAATGACTTGCTCTGGTTCCACCGCATACGTGAAATTGTCTTGTAGCTCAACATCCTCATATTCAATTATGTGAGACGGATCCAGTTGGTACTTCTTCAGTTGAGAAATGTGGAATACGTCATGGAGCCTGCTTAAGCTCGGAGGTAGTACTACTCGGTAAGCAACAGGCCCAATCCTCTCAAGGATTTCAAAAGGTCCTATATACCTTGGGCTCAATTTCTTCCTCTTGATCGCTCGCCCAAAGCCCGTAATTGGTGATACTCTTAGAAAAATATGATCTCCAACCTCAAACTCTAGAGGCCGTCTTCTCTTGTCAGCATAGCTTTTCTGTCGACTCTGCGCTGCAAGCAACCTCTTACGAATAATCCGAATCTGTGCTGAGGTTTGATCAACCAAATCTGGCCCATAAAGCTTCCTTTCGGATAACTCATTCCAGCATAATGGTGATTGACACCGTCTTCCATACAATACTTCATACGGAGCCATTTGGATGCTCGCATGATAGCTATTGTTGTAGGCGAACTCTGCCAGTGGAATGAAACGATCCCAACTTCCTTTAAAGTCGAGAACACAAGCTCGCAACATATCTTCCAGCGTCTAAATTGTTCTCTCAGATTGTCCATCCGTTTGAGGATGATAAGCCGTACTGAATCTCAGTTGAGTACCTAAGGCTTCATGCAATGCTTTCCAGAATCTTGAAGTAAATCGTGGATCTCGGTCGGAAATGATATTCTTCGGTGTACCATGAAGTTTGACAACCTCTCGGATATAAATCTCCGCTAGTTTATCAGGAGAATAACCAGCATTAATTGGTATGAAGTGTGCCGACTTCGTTAATCGATCCACAATTACCCAGATCGCATCATAGTTCCTGATCCTGGGCAATCCCACAACTAAATCCATGGTCACGCTTTCCCATTTCCATTCCGGAATCTCAGGACTCTGAAGTAAACCAGGCGGTCTCTGGTACTCGATCTTTACCTTCTGGCAAGTGAGACACCTTGCTACATATTTGGTCACATCACTCTTCATACCTGGCCACCAATACACCGATTTCAGATTATGATACATCTTGGTAATACAAGGATGGAGAGTATATCGGCTCTTGTGCGCCTCATCCAGAATTTTCTGCCTCAACTGCACCCTAAGTGGAACGCAAACTCTCTTCTGATAGTGAACTAATCCACAAGGCGATAGGTCATAGCCTGGAACTTCTCCCTGTTCGATTCGAGCTAAGTTGTGCTGTATCCAGCTATCTTGCCTCTGAGCTTCCTCAATTTCCACCCTTAAATCAATCTCCTCTTGAGAAATAGTGTAATTGGCACAGATGATCTGGTTTGTTAAATTCAAATCACGAAAATCTTCAATCAATTTCCCTTCTTGTATCATCATAGCTACAACGAGCACGGTCTTTCAACTAAGAGCATCAGCGACTACATTTGCCTTACCCGGATGATATTTTATCTCCAGGTCGTAGTCCTTAAGCAATTCCATCCAACGGCGCTGTCTCATATTCAGTTCTTTTTGATCATACAGATATTTGAGACTCTTGTGGTCGCAGTACAATTCCACCGTCACACCATATAGGTAATGACGCCAAATCTTCAAAGCAAATACAATGGCCGCAAGCTCCAGATCATGAGTAGGATGGTTCAATTCATGAGGTCTGAGCTGTCGAGAGGCGTAGGCCACCACACGTCCCTACTGCATAAGGACACACCCTAATCCCTGCCCACTGGCATCAGAATACACAACGTATGTCAAACTGGGATCGGGTAAAATCAATACAAGTGCCGTCGTCAACCTCTCTTTCCTCTCCACAAAACAGTTTTCACATTTCTCATCCCACACAAAAGGCTGATCCTTTCTCGTGAGCTTGGTTATCGGCAATGCAATACGGGAGAAATTTTAGATAAATCTCCGATAATAACCAGCAAGACCCAGAAAACTGCGTACTTCTGCCACAGATTCTGGCCTCTTCCAGTCCAGTACTGCTTGCACTTTACTGGGCTCCACAGAGACCCCTTCTTGCGAGATAACATGGCCTAAGCATTTCATTTTTGATAGCCAGAACTCGAACTTGCTCAATTTGCCATATAGTTGCTTCTCACGCAAGGTATTCAATATGATTCTCAAATGATGCTCATGCTCTTCCTTACTTTTAGAATATATCAAAATGTCATCGATAAACACAACAACAAACTGATCCAAATACTGCCGAAAGATACGGTTCATGTAATCCATGAAAACCGCAGGCGTATTGGTTAGCCCAAATGGCATCACCAGAAACTCATAATGACCATACCGGGTCCTGAAAGCAGTCTTTGGAACATCCTCTACTTTCACTCGCAGCTGATGATACCCTGACCTTATATCAATCTTTGAAAACACACATGAACCAGAGAGTTTATCTAAAAGGTCATTGATTCGGGGAAGAGGGTACTTGTTTTTTATAGTAACTTTATTCAGCTCTCTGTAGTTGATGCACAATCGAAGACTCCCATCTTTCTTCTTAACAAATAACACTGGAGCTCCCCAAGGCGACACACTGGGTCTAATAAACCCTTTCTCAAGCAAATCTTCTATTTGTTTCTTTAACTCTGCCATTTCATTTGGGGCCATACGATATGGGGCCTTAGATATAGAGCCATCTCCCGGCATAATGTCGATTGGAAACTGAACTTCCCTTTCTGGAGGTAATCCGCTCAGATCATCCAGAAATACCTCAGGGAATTCATTTACCATGGGTATATCACTCAAAGTTTCACTAGCTTCCTTTTGTACAGAGAAAAATACCATATACCCCTGGCAACCTTTTTCAAGATATCGTTCAGCTTTAGCCGTAGAAAGGAAGTTCATACTGGTATTTACAGCTTCAACCCTCTGGGAAGCAGGATACACTATTCTTTTGTTCCCACAATCTAATAACACATTATTTGCCATTAACCAATCAAAACCCAGAATGACTTCCAATTGGTAAAGCGGCAGACAGATCAAATCTACAGTAGATTGGTGCCCTTCTACAGTTATGATATAATTCAGACAAGCTTCTATGGTCAAGGCCTTAACACCCATTAGAGTTGACACTACCAAATCAAATGGTAATTTATGTACATGCAATCCTAGGCGCTTCACGCAATCATAAGCAATGAAGGAGTGACTTGCACCCGAGTCGAACAATGCTTGCAACAGATAGCCATTAATAGAGATTTTACCTTGTATCAACTCAGGAGATTTACGGGCCTCCTCGTGGGTCATAGCGAATACTCGGCCCTGTGTCTTTGGTCTCTGGTCTGGTCGTGGCTCTTTGCATTCAGTAGCAATATGCCCCACACGCTTACAATTGAAGCATATTATTTTGCCATCACAAGTTTTGCCTTAATGTGGTTGGTTACACCGACGACAGATCCACGATGTAAAAGGAGCTCTCTGCTGATCTTAGCTCACAGACTGGTAGGGCCTTTTGCTACCCTCAGATGAAGATCCCTGTCCCTTCTGCTTCTGTGAGGTAGCACCCTTACTGGGTTCATTACGATGACTAGAAGTTCTGGCAGGATACAGTTCTCTCAAATTATTCTCTGTAATCCTACACTGTTCAACCGCCTTATTGAACTTAGTAAATTGATGGGTAGCTAGCCGCTTCCTCAACTCTTGCCTCAGACCACGGATGAGCATATCCGAACTCCACTCTTCATCATCCTTGTACCGGAGGTAGGAGGAGTACCGAGACAACTGAACAAAACGGGACAAGTAATCATCAAAGCTCTCTATATCCCCTTGTCTGATATTCAGAAACTCCATCTCCTTCTCGAGTCTCACTGATTTGGGAAAATACTTCTCGTTGAATTCTTGTTGAAACAGTTCCCAAGTCAATGGCATTTCTTTGCTCTTTAATGTTAGGGCGATATTCCGCCACCAATGATCTGCATCTCCTTCGAGCTTGTAAACGGCCAATCGTGGCTTTACCTCATCCGGGCAACCAAGAACCTCAAATATTTTCTCCAGCCTGTTCAACCAATCTTCGGCTGCTTGAGGGTCAAACCTTCCTCTGAACGCCGGAGGCAGAAGCTTGCAGAATCTGGTGACCCAAAACTGAAGGTCTCTTTCCTCTCTAAGCAGCATCCCATGTCATTCTTGATTCGAAATAGCATGAGGTGGGGATTCTAGTGGTCGTGCTGATCCTTCAGCAGTGTCCTCATGTCGAGTTTCTTCTTGAGTTTCCTCCGGAGTGGACTGAACCAAACCTTCCTTGTTCTTCGCCTTCTCTGCTCTGAGCTATTCTCTCAGCTCAGTGATCATGTCCCACTGATCTTTTATCAGACCCATTAATTCTCGCATCGGATCTGGTGGATTTTCATTAACGACCTCCACCTCAGGGTCTACACGCTAAACACTAGGGCGTCCTCTAGTTTTCTTCATTCTACAAACAACTCAATCCCCATTAACTTAGTAGAGATAGTATGCAAATATATTCACAAGTCTCGTATATATCCACACCAATAAAACATACATGTGCATACCCAAAAATCATTTATAGATAATCTTCTATCCCTAAAGCCAACTAAGGGATCTATCCTAGCAACTCTACCCTTGCCAGGAACTACAGCTCTGATACCAAAATGTAACCCCCTGACTTTAAACACATAATTATAATTCGATAATACATATTTAAATCAGATTAGAGACCATTGGATGCTTTAACCTCATTTTAAACTTTCTGTCTCACAGTAAAATTTTCACAAAACCTTTCAAAATCTTTTTCCCACCCTGGTCTCAATTTCAATATTCGAATATAATTACCTGTGCAGTTAGTATACATTCAATCATATCAGAGTGTATAACCATATCCCCAGCAACTCCCGGGTTCTATACATATATAACCTGAGGGTTTATAAGTATCCACTAGGGGATTACACAACCAAAATTGAATATAATATTCCTATTTCAAAATATACAGTAATCCCGAGTTCAAAATAAATAACCAACATCTCCAAGATCAAATATACCCCTAAAAGCCCTAATTGCTCCGGGTTGGCCTCTTCTCTTTTGAGCCACACACCCTGTCTGAAATGTTAGTCATAGGAAAGAATGAGATTCGAGAGAATCTCAGTAGTAACAAACCACTCACATAATGCATAAACACAAAGCATGTACATAAATCACAAACAGCAATAGCAGCAACAATCTCAAAGATACATGGTTTTCACTACAACGACAGCACTCATGAATGTATACACAATATGACAGCTCTTGCAGTAATCACCATCACGACAGCTTGCACTGTAAATGATAGCTTGTGCTATAAACGACATCTTGCGCTGTAAACGACAACTATCACCAGCTGTAACCGCAGCATCATCAGAAATCATCATAACACAGTGATACAACACACATACGGTGCATTATACAAAGTATAAGAGAGAGAGAGTCACTACCTGATCCTTTTCCGAATTTTCTTGGCACAGCGGGCTCACGAGGACGGCAAATATCAAATCCTGTAAACCAAGTTAGGGACAACCCGTCAATCTCTTTCCCAAGTTCTTATCTCTATAATACTTTAAGTTCGCTATCATTTGAACTCTTTAGGTGACTATTTTAGGCCTAAACATATGCCTAAAGGGTTGGGAAAGGCTATACCAAAAACCACATTTCAAAAGTGCAAAACACTGATTTTTGGGGGTTGGCCGCGGCCAAGAAAATTCTATTTCTTGGTTGAACTTCCAAAAATTATAACTAATTCAAGAAAAATTGAAATAAGGTGATTTCAAAGCCAAATGAAAGCTATTTAAGTCCTCTTCCTAGGAAAAATATTGGTCATTGCTGGAAATCACCACAAAAGTACAGAATTATACAAAACTCACCACTATCCCACAACAGAGTTCAATTTCCATCCCAAACTTTGGACAACCATAACTCACAGTGCATAAAACGAAATGATACCAATTATATGTCCATTTTGAAGCTTGGGAAGTGAACTTTAAAGCAGGAAAGTTTCATAATTTTCTGACATCATTAGCCTATTCAAAACGCCCACACAAAAAGAATGCCCAGCACAGACCTCCAATGGACAGATTTTCAGTTTTTCACAATTGCTTCCAATGGTTCCCATTTTCACATGAAACACCAATCCCAGACCAATTTTGCCCAGGGAATCCATTGGAGCCATCAAAACATTCAAATTCCATCTACATAGACATGTTCCACCGAAATCTTTATATGTCAACACAATATACACACAATCCACCACAATGCAATTCCTTCCATTCCAAAAACTACAAATCAACTCCCATGGCTCAAAGACACAATTTAACACCACATTCTACATAACAAACTAACCAATTCAAGCATCCAAATTAGACTAAAAATTAGGGCAAAAATTTGAAATTCTCAAAACCAAACCAATGACCACAACAATTATACCAAAATGTATCAAATACTCATTACAACTTCTTTCCAAAGCTATTTCTTTGATTCTCCAACTTTCAAATCCCCACAAGTTCTCAAACTCTACTAATCAAAAATATGAAACCATAGGAATAAAGCTCTCAACCCCTTGAACAATATTAATAAAGGTGAGTTGAGCATTTAGGGACAAAACTTTACTTAAAACTCAAGCTTCTTCTTTCTCTTTCTTGCTTGATCTTGGCAAAAATGGAGGAGAGGAGAGAGGTGAGAAGGTGATGGAGAAATCAGATTTTTATGGTGCAATTAGGCCCTTGGCCGACTTGAAATGGAGGAGGGAAGAGAGAGTTGCAATTGTTGACTCTTGGACCACAATCCATGGCTCTACATGTCAACATCTTGTTCCTCCTTCTCATCACTCACATAAGCACAAGCACACACATTCCCACCCCTTTTGCTTATTCAATCTTAGCCATTGATATCAATTACCAATGAGTTTCCTCTCTAATAACTGACCAATCGGTTGATAAATTTACCATTTTACCCCTGATTGACATAACATATACTAAATCATCGTCACACGCGTCTACGTCACAATTCACATTATATACTTCAAAAGTGTTCAATTAATATTAATTACATCACTTTGAAGTTAGTAATCCTTGATTACAATCCAGGATATTACAACATCCAAGACATGTCGGAGAAGGACAAGCTCTTTTCTTTTCTAGAAGGTTGTAAGCCATGGGTAGAAGTTGAGTTACAGAGACGAGGAGTATGATATTTGGCATCGGCCAAAGCAATACCCAAAGAGTCCACTTTCTGAATTGAGCTCCTCCTTCCCTCTTTTCTAAATGTAGGGCTTTTTTTTCACCTTCCTGGGTTGCTTTTACCAAAATCAAATAATCAAACTCTCTACCATAGCTATAGTAAGCTGTCATTCAAGGCACTTCTTCATGTTGGGCATGGCCTTTGTAGGTAGAGAGGTGCTAAAGAAGGCTATTGATGGGTGTGCCATCACAAAGTAGGTTAATATAAGAGTAGTTAGAAGTGAGAAGAGGTTAGTAAAAGCTATTTGTGAAGTGGGATGCTCGTTCATGTTATATCCCTCTAATGATGGGTTCCATGTAGCTCTCCCATTAGTCCAATCGTACTCTATTGCTAGGGCTTGTTGTCTCTCCCTGTGAGAGCTCCTTTCCGCTACCCATTGTGACAAAAAAAATTTCTTGTCTCCACTATGTGCTGTGCAAGGCCACACTTTGAGTTTACAGCTTCGGGACAACTTCATGATTATGGAGGAGGTCTCTTTTCACTTGGCTCCTTTTTTGGTACAATTCTATAATCTCCCTCAAGAGCTTTTATATGATGAGAACATGCTGAATATGAGCTCTATTGTTGGGAACGTAGTTTGGTATGAAAAAACAAAATTGTAAGGGAAGATAGCACTAAACTTTATGCATGCATGCATATTTGTTGATGTTAAAAATGCCTCGTCTCTAGATTTTGGATTTCAAGGCCAGAGTTATCTAATGTTTGGGCCTCTATTAAATATGAACGACTATCAAATTTTTGCTATAGTTCCGGAATTTTAGGCCATGAAAACATAATATGAAAAAAAATCCAAAAGATCAAAATTTAACAATTCAGGTGTATTTATTTTTTAATTTTTTAAAATGTAATATTTTAATAATATTTTTAGAATAATTTAAATTTGAATTATCCAGATTGATCTAAACGGTCTGTGCTAAAAGTGGTGGAGACACTACAAAAAAACGTGATTTGATAACGGTTAAAAATAGGTATTAGTAGCGGTCTTAATCGCTACAAACAACATTAGTAGCGGTTAGAAAAACCGCTACTAAATCGTATGTTGCAAGAGGTTTTGTAGCGGTTATATAAAACCGCTACTCAAGGAAAATAACTGCTACATAATTTGTAGCGGTTCATCCCAACCGCTACAACATCTTTATGAGTGAAATTTTTTTTAGAGATATTTGTAGCCGTTATATAACTGCTACAAAAATAAAAAACTGAAATTTTGAAGGCGGGAAAAGAGAAATGAAATTTGTTTTTTATTTTGAAGTGGTTAAAAAACTGCTACTAATTTTGAATTTTTATGAAATTTGTAGCGGTTATATAACCGCTACTAATTTCATGAAAATTCAAAATTAGAGCCAAAAAATTAATTTCAGTTTAAAAAAGGCACGTTAATTAGTAGCGATTTGACAATCGCTACAAAAAGTTTTTTAAAAAATACGATCATTTGTTTCTGTTTTTTTAATATTAAATTAAATATTTTATTTTTTTATTAGTTTATCTAATTTAATTAGCTTATTATTCAATAGTTTAACTTATTTATAAATTAAAAGGAATAATTTAATTTAATTGGATTAGTATAAAATTTGTATTGATAATATTATTAAGGATATGTAGGCAATAAGGAACTATTATGTTGTTTACTACAATGTAATTGTGTATGAAAAATAGATAAAAATGAGATAAAGTTGTAAATGAGAGAAAAACAAATTAAAAAACTTGTTACCATATTTGATCGTATTGTTCAGCTCCTCAACTTATATAAAAGTTATAAATGAGAGAAAATGAAAGAAAGGTAAGGTGGAAAGAAATGGGGGAATGTTTGAAATGAGTTGTGGTAAGAGTATTTATAGGGATCCACGTACCATTTGTAGCGGTTAATGTATCCATTTTGTAGCGGTTATTTTTTATTTTTGTAGCGGTTTTTAATTAGTAGCGGTTATTTTTTATTTCTGTAGCGGTTATTAAACCGCTACAAATATTAATTAATTAATTTTTTAAAATTTTTTTCCATTTTTTTAAAGACAAGCTTAATTTGAATTTGATCACTCATCATCACCATCCCTACAGAAATTATGTAGAAAAATTATTGTTAGGGATGTATTATTAAATTTAAAAGATTTAATTTAAATGATGTGGAATTAAAAAAACGGCTGGCTGAAATGGCTCACTCTCGTAGGCGATGTTATCGCCTTCACCTATGTCATAAAGGTCTCGTGGCTTTAAATGAACGACCATATGCCAATCCTTGTGCCTCTCGTCCTCAACATAATAAACCTAATGTACCTCTGAAGTAAGAATATATGGCTTATCATCTTGAGAAATACCAGTATGAATCAGCCATGAGAAATTGACTAATGTGATCCCTAAGTCGTCAGTTGTTAGTCCTCGAGAAGTAGTGGTATTTGCCCACAAACACTTGAATAGCGTCACGGTGAAACGACCTTGATAATTATGTTCGACCACATCAAGAAGCTTTCCATAGTAAGGGACGCCTCCGAACTACATGTTGGTGTCACTGCTGCTCGCATAACTCCTTGTCCCAAATGTGCCATAAACACCTGAATTCTGAGTTTGCAATCCTTGATCCCATCAAACCGTGCAAAACTTAAAACCATTGACATTATATGTTGTAAATCTTTTTGCATGATCAAGAGGGCCGATTGCGAGAGCTCTGAAATCTGGTGAGTGTGAGTTGTGGACCCTCCTATCAACTTCCGAGGATGTTTGTGTACGGATCCTGAGTTGACGCTTAACATTGTTAGGATCAGTAGGCACAGTGGAAGAATTTTAAAAATTTTCACAGATTCTAATCGAGGATCTATCAATGGCGTTTAAACCAAGTTAGAAGCATTTATACCTTTTTGATGATTTAGAGTTTTCACAATCTCTAGGAGCCAACACGTCAGGTCCACTCCCTCTACCGGTATCCACACGAATGCTCTCCAACCGAGACTGCGTGCTAGCGCCTCTAATGTCTCCTAGGGTTTTACTTGCGGCTCTCAATTTTCATGTGCATATCAATATCTCTGCTCTATCAAGTTTATAAACTATAAGGGCTATTTTCAAAATTCAAAATTAATCATCATTAATTTCGAAATTAATTAACAATTAATTATCTTGATCAGCTAATTAAATAAATTCAGTTTAAATTAAATCTGTCCAATAGTTTTAATTTAACCTATTTATTTAATCCAAATAAAGAGCCAATAGTTTTAATTTAACCTATATCTCTATCATGTTAGTTATTAAATTTAATATATCTTAATAAATTAAATTTAAAACTAACACAATATAATAATATCATATAATATATATATATATATAAGATATATATTTCAAAAATATATATATCTATATAATATTATTAATGAATTTTATTATATATATATATATATAAATATAAAATTCGTCCACCCTAAATTAAACATTATTTCGTGTTAGGTCATTCTTGTGTGCGACCTTGTAGGCCCATATAAAGTTGGCAGTGGGCTAATAACCATACCAACCCAAAAGTCGCAAGCGGCCTCTAACAAGACATTACGACTACCCAATTCATATGAGGATCGTTATCATGATGCAACCTGTCATACAACCATGTCACGTCCCTTTTGTCACACGATATATCGATCAAGGATAAGGCATGGATAATGTCATCCTCTTGTTCCTGATCATTACTTTCTCGATTCCTGAGTAGCCTGATAACAGAGACAAAAACTCCTTTTATCATAGTATGGCCATACATTTCTCAGACTCATTCATCGAGGGGCCCAGTAATATCTCTCTACTAATGTGAGGGATAAATTCCATCTTGATCATTCATATTCCTCTGCATGAAACCACCAAGCCCGATCGTAGCCTTTATCATCACCCGGTCAAAAGTGACTTTTGACTAGTTCAAAGCGTAGCAACTCTCATGTAGGAATCCATGATGACCTCAGGTCTAAGGGCATTAGGACGTGGTTATACATGAGAAAAGCTTATGACTTGATCCATGTAGCTTTCTCATAGTGGGTCGGTCCAGCACCTTGTACTCTTACAAGTGCCTAAGACTTTGATTCGTATCTCCATATCTTATCAAAGTCATACTGGTTTTGTTTCATCTCTGCTCCCGCATAGATGACCGACCAGGGATATTTTAGGACAATATTTATGAATTATCCAAGGATACAGAACATGCAAATAATATGATAACAGAATGGAGAAATTTCATTAAAATAATAATGTTCAAAGTATAATGATTGTCCCTTAGGGCAAAATTTCCAACAAACATGACTTCTGAATTCCCTGTAATTAATAATGGAAATGCGATAGTGAAATGAAAGTGAGAAATGTTACAAAAGATATAGAATAATATGTGAGTGTACAATTCTTACTGTATGAAAGGTTCAACTTGAGTGCAATTAATCAAGACATGTCTATGTGCTTGCAATTTCTCAGTTGCCGTTAGTTTGAAGTTCTCAGTTGCTCCAACTGGTTTACCAACATGAGAGATAAATTCTCCTGATGTCGACGCAGGTTTGGGACAATCGTCAACACGAGGTGGGCGATTGAAAGCCGTCTTACGATCATCAAAGTACCTTGAACAAAAATACAGCACCTCATCCCTTATATAGCCTTCAGCTATAGAACCTTCTGGCCATGCCTTATTCCTTACGTAAGATTTTAATTTCCCAAAGAACCTATGAAGTAAAGAAGAGAAAATTGATACTAAATGCTGAAAAGGACGACTAGAAAACATTACATATGGAGAATAAATCACATATTTAAAATGAGTACCTCTCAATGGGATACATCTATCGATATTGTATTGGTCCAGCAAGCTTTGTTTCATGAACGAGATGGACTGTAAGGTGAACCATCACAGTAAAAAAGGATGTAGGAAAGATCATCTCCAAATGACAAAGCATAAGAATTATTTTGGACTGCAGCTGATCGAGCTCCTCAACGATCAAAACCTTAGAACACAACTTCTAAAAGAAAGAACAAAGTTCCACCAAAACGATGGAAATATCGTGAGAAAGTGCATTCTTTATAGCCAGAGGGAGTAACTGTTGCATAAGAACATGGAAGTCATGACTCTTCAAGCTAGCAACCTTTTAAGCATGCAAGTCAACACATCGAGAAATGTTGCTTGAATACCCATCAGGAACTTTTAATTTCTTCAACATCACGAGGAAGACTTCCTTGTTCGGTTTGGTGAGGGTAAACTTTACCGGCTGATATTTGTCATGCTCATCTAGCCAAGCATCTTCACGAATTCCCATGTCGCGTAAATCTTTCCTCGCTTGAAGGTAATCTTTTGTCTTGTCGAGTTCGTTAAGTAACGTATATAGCACATTGTCGCAAACATTCTTTTCAATGTGCATGACATCAAGACTGTGGCGAAGTAAATTAGATCTCCAATATGGAAAAGTGAATAAAATACTTATCTTCTTCCACTGCTGCGGCGTCAAAGTCCTGCGCGTCTTTTGGTGAGTTTGTGCTGAATCGTCGCTTTTTCCAAACTCGAAGTCAACATGCTCAAGCTGCTGTAAGATATCTGTACCGGACAAAGTCTGAGGTAGTCCTCTTTTTTCTGGTTTTCCATTGAAGTGATTTTGTTGCAATCTGAACTTATGCATTCCATTGAGAAACCTCTAATGCCCCATAAAGCACCACTTTCGGCTGTGGGGAAGGTGCACTGCGTCAGAGTCAAAATTGCAAGCTGGACATGCCGACCCAGTATACACATTCCAACCAGATAATGTGCCAAGGCCAGGAAAGTCACTAATCGTCCATATCAAAGTTGCACGCAAGTTGAACAAAGTCTTGCCGCAAGCATCGTACGTCTCCAAGACGACATTCCATAGGTCAAGCAATTCCATAATAAGCGGTTGGAGACACATATCGATGTCATTGCCCGATGCCTTTTTGCCTGGAATGATTATAGACATAATGAACGAGCTTTGTTTCATACACATTCAGGGGGTAAGTTGTAGGGAACTAAGACTACCGGCCAAATACTATAACTTGTGCTAAGATTCCGGAAAGGATTGAAACCGCCGGTCGCCAACGCAAGCCCAACATTTCTAGGGTCAGTCACAAAATCTAGAAAGTCGTTGTCAAATGTTTTCCAAGCGTCTACATCCCTGGGATGTCATAATTTACCGTCTTCATTCTTATCAACGGCATGCCACCTCATATGCTCCACAGTTTTAGACGACATAAATAATCTTTGTAGGCGAGGTTTCAAAGGGAAGTACCTGAGAATCTTTACAGGTTTCTTCTTTTGCTTTTTCCCCTTTCGAATTGTCTTGTACCTCGATATGTGACATCTCTCACAAGTTTCCTTGCTGGAATCATCTCCCCAATACAGCATACAATCGTTGGGGCATGCATCAATCTTTTGATAGTTCAACCCCAACCTGTTGATAATCTTCTTGGCCTCGTAGAATGTTATGGGAATCTCAGCTCGGGGAATGCATCTTGTAATAATTCAAACAACATCGACATTCCCTTATCTGTGATTCCACACAAGCATTTGATATGATACAATTTGATCTAGAAAGATAATTTAGAATATTTTTGACAACCTTGATATAAAGGATGATCTGCTTCATCCATCAAGTTGAAAAAACGCCGAGCTGCTTCATTCCTCATAAACACCAGCTCAGAACTGTGCACTTCTTCGTTGAAGTTGTCACCTTGAAATCCAAATGCATCACGAACAACATCATTCACAGGATCATCTTCATCTAGTTGAACGCCTACTTAAGAACTTTGAGGAAGAGCATCATCATATCTAATGCCGGCCTTCTCACCATGAACTGCCCAGAACGTATAGTCCTCAGGGAAAGGCTTCAAAAGCAAATGTTCCTTCACAACATTTTGTGCATACCACTTCTTGAACTTGCATCTCCGACACGGACAGACGATCTTGCCATTACAGCTATCGTGATTGAATGCAAAATCCAATAAATTGTTTAATCCGTACAAATATTCAAGAGAATTGCGCGGCAACTTGATCCATGACTTATCCATAGCTACTAGTGAGAGAGAAGAAAGTATAGAGAAGAAGATGAGTTAATAGAGAATGACGAAGGCTTGGAACCTTATATTCTGAAATTCCAACGTTTAAAATTTTGTAGCCGTTGAAAAACCGCTACACTAACCGCTATAGTACTACAAATTTGTAGCGGTTATATGTATAAACCGCTACTAATGTTCAACCCGTTGGAATTTTGCACAAAGTGGTGGGAAATTCAAAATTTAAAAGTTGAGTTTTTATAGCGGTTATATGTATCAAACCACTACTAATATTAAAGCCGTTGAAATCAAATGGAAAAATTAGTTTTAAATTTGTAGCGGTTATACATACATAACCGCTACAAATTTACATAAAGGCGGCAAATTTCAAAATTCAAATGTTGAGTATTTGTAGCAGTTTTTACTGTTAAACCGCTACAAATATGGAACGTTATTTATAAATATAAAAAATAAATAAATTATATGTATGTTTGTAGCGGTTTGTCCAAGAAAACTGCTACAAATATAAATATATAATTTATTTTTTTAAGGTTTAAAAATATAAATAATATTGTTGCAATTAATTCAGAAATTAAACAACGCGGTCTAAGAATATAAATGTAATTATGGTAAACACAATAAGAATTTAAGTTCTGAAATACAAAATTATATATATTTATTTACAAATGTTTCAACAACAAATAAAAAAAAGATGTCCTAAACTAAGTAGCTGGGGGCTGATTATTTGGTGCTCTCTTAGGTAGGGCTCCATCAGGTGCTGCTGGATCGGGCTGCTGGGCAGAGTGAACCTCACCATCATCATCAGCAGGAGGAGGAGGCTGCATGACGAACCGAGTGACAAGCGGAATCTGTGGATGCTGCTCGTCCGGGAACACGCTGTCCGGGATGCTCTCGATCAGCTGCTCCAGAGGCATCGTCCCGTCCTTATCCACCCTGTGGAAGAGACGGTTCCTCCTATTCCTCTAGCCGTCACCCATCTTCACGAGGGTGTACCTCTTCCGGTTGGCTCGGACGGCAAACCGCAGCTGCAAAAAAATTATTTAAATATCAATAATTACAAAAATCCTATTAAAAAATATTAATTAAATATAATTAATTACAAAAAATATTAATTAAATACTATTAATTACCTGAACCACCTCCTCCTAAGCCTGGTCCTTCAGCCCCTTTGAATGTGCCTCCACGTCCTGAAGTGCAGGGAGAACCGCATCTAATTCGCGCCTAGGTCGTTCAGGAAGCGGTTGAATAGGTGACCCCCATTGTCAATGGGCTGGTCCGTGCCGTCATTCCACGACACTATAACTTGAAATGTCCGGTCTATGCTGTTCAAACCGGCCACGTCCAGCCTCCTCATCAACACGTTCCCCTACTCATCTGCACAATTTATCGCATGTTAGATAAATTGTAATTCAAATTTAACATTTTGAATTTAAATAAATAATTTATTAAATAAAAAAAATTATTTACCATGGACCTACACCTCAAACACAATGGACCGCGAAGACGACCCTCATGGGTTGTTCTGCTCCCGAGGCTCCTCTTCATCGAGGAATTACTCCATCTCCCTGAGCCCAATCGGGATCTCAAAGTCCTCCTCGTCAAAGTCCTCGATGCTGATATCTGCCCCCCCAAACTCAGGCACCTTTGGTGCGGTCGTCTCTTATGGGATCATCTGCGATGCCTGTGATAGGGCTGACTCATGTGGGGGGATGGGCTGAAATGCCGTGGTCGCCCTCCCTCCACGCTGCCCTCTGCTCTGCTACTGCCACCCCGCAAAATCGGTATGGGGACCTTAGGTGCCTTCCCTCTATCCTCTCTCGAAGCCATATCAACTGTGAAAATTCAGAAAAAATATCTTAGTCACATTATTATGCAAACATATAATAAAAATATAAATAAAAATAAAATACGTCTTATCCCGTTACCTCAAGTACAAATACCAAGAAATACTGCAGTAAAAACTCTTTTACAAATGTCTGAATGCTCAAATATAAAGAAAACACTCAGAGAAACTTCAGGAAACAAAATGAGCAAACGGAGAAATGAAGGAGGGAGGTGAGCTTATATAAGTGGAACGTTTGTAACGGTTATTGAAATAACCGCTACATAAACCGCTACAAATAACTTAGGGCGCTAAAATTTGTAGCGGTTCTAAAATAACCGCTACAAAGCACAAAAACCTTTGGAGTTCTGTAGCGGTTAAGGTATAGAACCGCTTCAAATTTGGGTCCTTTGAAATTCTATAGCAGTTACAACCTAGTAACCGCTACAAAATATACAACGTTTGGAATTTTGTAGCGGTGTTATTGGTCAAACCATTACAAATAACCGCTACACTGTTGGCGCGCCATGTGGCGTGAAAATTGTAGTGGTTATTATTTATTAACCACTACAATTTTTTGCGGGAAATTCACGCCATATTTGTAGCGGTTTTCCCTAGGTAACCGCTACAAAAAATGCAACCAATCTGTCACGCCACTTGGCGCGTAGCTTGCAACTACAAATTTGTAGCGGTTTAGGTTAAAACCGCTACAAATGTTAATATTTGTAGCGGGTAATTATAACCGCTACAATTTCACCGCCACAAAATACCTTTTTTTGGTAGTGAGAGGGGTATAAAAGAGAAAGAAGGGGAAGGATGGAAATTTGTTCAAGAGATTAAGTGGGTATTACACAGTTTGAGGTGCGTGAGGAGCCTCAATTTGTTCAAATACATTTGCATTGTGTCCGTTACAAGTTTCAACATGTAATGGTCATATGCATAGTTGTTTTTTGGGGTACCTGTATAGTTTTTATAAGATGTTTTTGTAATTGGTAAATTTTACATTTATTTTCTATTTAGTGCAAGCATGGTTGGCAAGTTATATTTAGTAGGCCAATTTTTATTATAGGAATGTATATTATATATAATGAAGAAACTGGAATAAACATAACTATGCCTTTCGTCCCTAAATATATTAGTATTTTTTTAGTCTCTGTTCCTAAATATAATAGGTAGTTCATAATTTCATGGTATTTTAAAAAATCTTTCCAAAAAAAAAGCTCCTCTTTAATGATTTGTTCCTTACCCTTAGTTAATTATCTATAAGAAAAATTGTCCTATTTATATATGGGCATATTTAAAAAAATTAGGGACAGACAAACTTTGTTTTGCAATGAATGTCATGCCTGAGACAAGTTGAATTGAATTTTTAGAACTAAATAAGTTTGTACCATAGAAAATTTAGGTTGACTTCATATTTTAGTTTTCTAGATCTAATGAGTTCCGAGTATGTTAAAATTACTTTAGAAAAAAAAAATACTTAAATGGTGGGAGTGGTTGGGGATAGTGATACTTTGGGGCCTTTTCTTTCAAGAATAATGATAGTCACGAACCTCAAAATTTGAACATACCAATTAGGGAACGGTTCTGTGGTCTAAAAAGAATTAAGGAACACTGTTTAATAGTCTCCAATATGATGTTTCTTTTTTCTTTCTTTTTGTTACAAGTAAGGGCGGTCAGCCCAAGAAATAAATTAAATTATTGGGAATTGAATCCAATACAATATTTTTCCAACAAGGTCGGTAGATAAGACGGACAGCTATCCAAGACTACTGAGCTTAATATATTTCCTTCGATTTTATTTATAAGCAATTTTTTTTATGGGGTTGATCCTTTTTATAAGCAATTTTCACTTTTTGTCTGAAAATGTAAGCTTGTTTTTTGTATTTTACCCTTATTAAATTCTCATTCTTTCTCATATCTTATGCTACTCATTTTCTCTCATACTTTTTATCTATTCTCTCTCTTATACTCTTTTCATAAATAGGGGCGTATATGGAAAAAAAATTACATTTTTGACATATTTATTATTTTTAGGATAAAGGTGCTAAAATGACCATAATCTTTTATGAAAAGTGCAACTGTAACCATAAACTATTTTTTAGAGTAAAAGTAACCATAAACATTATAAAAGAGGGTAAAAGTAATCACGACGTTAATGGACGTTAATGTGAACTTTTTAACAAAATATTAAGGTGCTAAAATAGCCATTAACTAATACCAAAAGTGTAAAAGTAACTATAAACTTTTTCTTAGATGCAAAAATAACTTGTTGAACATTAATTCATAATTTTTTTTTTTGCTTTTGCGTTATGAGTGTTTTATCATTTTGGGGGTTAAAATGACAAAACTTATGAATTAATATTCAAGAAGTCAACTTTTTTTATTTTGGCGAGAATGACGAAACGAAAGAAAATTATCACCTAACTCAAAAAGATAAAATCCAAGGTAATTAAACCTGGACCTGTTAGTGAATTGGCTGGGGTACTGAGCCAATGGTTAGTGGGTTAGACCGGAGCTAAATCGAGACTAAACCGGTGAGAAATAGAAAATTTTAGGTTTATAGTGTGAAATTCTAAAGGAAAAATAAAAAAATATTTTTTAAAAAAATAAAAAACTTGACTCGGAGCTACTGATCGATTGGCCGGTTTTCGATCTGGTTCAAGTCCGATAACTATGAAAAAATCCTTAACATTAATTATAAAATAAGTGACTTTTTGAACATTAATTTGTAAGTTTTTTTTTAACTTTTATCATTTTAATCTCCAAATTAATAAAACAATCAGAACATAAAAGCAAAACAAAAATTATGAATTGATGTTCAAGAAATTACTTTTGCATCCAAGAAAAAGTTTGTGGTTACTTTTGTACTTTTGGTATTAGTTAATGGCTATTTTAGCACCTTAACATTTTGCTAAAAAGTTCACATTAACGGACGTTAACGTCCGTTAACGTCGTGGTTACTTTTACCCTCTTTTATAATATTTATGGTTACTTTTGCTCAAAAAAATAGTTTATGGTTACAGTTTCACTTTTCACAAAAGTTTATGGTTATTTTAACACCTTTACCCTTGTTTTTAACTACCAATTCATTTTACGCAATCAAGGGGGAAGTTGCATATAAATAGGACTAGAAGGAATACCACCTTTATGATATGGCATCAGCTAGACAATTTTGATCTCTACGAACATGACAGAGGTGCAGCTCCCAATTGTGGTCCATTAGATTGCATATTTTTAAGAACACTAAACTACAAGTAAAAACATTTCCTTTGTTGAGTAGCATGTCAATCAAAGTGTCTGTTTGGATAAACGGTAAAAGCTGTTTTTCCAACACTATTTACAATGTACGAAGTAAGTATATAAGAGGAGTTTTGTCTTAACTTGCATAAACATACTTTTACACCACTAATTCAAATAGGCCCCAAATTCTAGTATAACTCTTTGGAATCCCACATCCCATTATAGTCTCAGGCCTCTAAGAAGGGCCCACTCTTATGCTTTAGAAGCACTACAATTACCAAAGTTATGAGTAAACCCAGCTATCCAACCACCATTATGATCTCTCATTACCCCCAATGTAGCTAGCTTTGTTTCCAGATGAGGACATAGAGCCATCAACATTAATCTTATCGCAGTCAAACCATAGTGCCTCCCATATAGAGACCTCATTTCGTGGAGACATTTCAAATTCACGCGGTGTATTCCCTCCTTTCCTTTGTATAAGTTGTGCAAAACAAAGTGAAGGTTAAGATTAGTTAAAAACAATACATGTGCTAAAAATGTTATGTCTTTTTCAAATATACCCCTATTTATTAGAAAGAGCATAAAAGAGAAAATGTGTATAAAATATAAGAAAGAACAAGTAATAAATGATTGAATGAAAGAGAATTAGTGGTTTATTAATATAAAGATGTATATTTAATAGGGATAGAAAAGAAAAAAAGTAATTTAATTAAAGTTTGAGATACAAAAAAAGTTGCTTATATATATAGATATATATATTAAGGATTGACCCCAAGAGAGAGAAAGTTGCTTATAAAAAAATAGGATCGAATGATTAAGGGGTTTAATGGAAAAATATAGGAGCAAAGGAAGAGATTTGCATGTGGTTTTCATTGATTTGGAAAAAGCATATGACCATATGCCAAGAGAGGTACTCTGGAAAGCCTTGGAAAAGAAGGGGGTATGGTTTGCATATATCAAAACCATTTAGGACATGTATGAGGGGGTTACAACCAATGTTAGAATGCCTGGAGGTATAACAAAGGACTTTCCTATAAGGATTGGCCTACATCAGATATCAGCTTTGAGCTCTTATTTGTTTAATGTAGTGGTTGATGTTCTAACTGAGCCTATAAAAGAGGAGATCCCTAAATGCATACTTTTTACGGATGATATAATTCTATAGGATGAATCCAGGGAGGAAATTAATTCTAAGCTTGAGATATGGAGACAGATTTTAGAAGTGAAGGGTTTTCGTCTGAGTAGGAGCAAAACTGAATATATATATATATATATATATTGCAAGTATGATGAGAGACAAGGTCGAAGCGAAGTTGAAGTTAAATTGGGGGGTAAATCATTTCGCAAGTGACAAAATTTAGGTATTTGGGATCAATTATACAACAAGATGGTGAAATTGATGGATATGTCAATCATAGAATTCAAGCTAGATAGTATGACTGGAGAAAAGCCACTAGAGTTATTTGTGATCAGAAAGTACCTAATAAGGTAAAAGGGAAGTTCTACCGCACTGCTATAAGACCAGCATTATTATATGGTAGTGAGTGTTGGGCTTTAAAGGGACAACATGAACATCAAATAAGGGTGGCTGAGATGAGGATGTTGAGATGGATGTGTGGTCATACAAGAAAAGATAAGATTCGTAATAATCATATATGTGAACGAGTTAGAGTGGCCTCTATTGAATGAAAAATGATAGAAAGTCGTTTAAGATGGTTTGGATATGTTCAACGAAGGCCATTGAATGCACTGGTGAGGAGGATGGATCAAGCACTATGGAGTCCTATAAAACAAGGTCGCGGAAGGCCGAAGCGAATGCTCAATGAGGTTAAAGAGAGAGACCTTGTGATTAATAATATATCTAAAGATATGTTTTTTGACAGAGCACAATGCTGTTGTGCGATCCATGTAGCCGACCCCACCTAATGAGATAAAGGCTTTGTTGTTGTTGTTGTTGTTGAATGAATATCATCCACTGTTTCCAACAATTGAATACTCCTATAACACTAGCAGGATCAGTTGGCTTCTGAAAAGCATCATCAAAAATTGAATTAGTCCTCCAGGACCATAATTTCCAAATTGTTACACCCCATATAAGGTCCCAATTGACAATTCCATTTTTTGCTATCTCCTTTTTCGAGATTCGTAAGGAGGAAAGGATAATACAGTCAAATAGTCATATCAAAATATAATTAAAAACATGCACCTGGACTTATAACTTTGTGAAGTAATTTGGGTAGTGAACAAATAAAAAATTGACTTACTGTTTTTACTAGGGCACCTAACAAAGAGATCACTCAAAGGTTTGGAACAACACTAAACTAATAACATTGAGTAGATGAATAGGTTGTTGTCTAGAAATTAAATCAAATTTAAAAGTAACAGTTTTTTTTTTGTCAACTGGGAAATATATTATATCCTAATCAAACGTTTTTACAAAAACATCAGCCCACACCAGATCTAATTGGTGGCTGGTAGAAATCCACTGCATTATATGCTAATATATTACAGAGAAGGATTGGGAGAGAAGAGGACCATCCTCCCTAAAACAAACCCTTTACGGCTTCTTTGGCTAGCTAGCCTGCTGCCAAATTACAAGAGCGAGCAACATATGACAAAGATAAATTCTGATTCATATCCAATCTCGCAATTACCTCCTCTACCAGTGGTTGAGCTCTCCAATCTGGGCTAGGAGATTTTGTCAAAATAGTATCCACTAAAAGCTTGCAGTCTGATTCCATTAGGATCTTTCCTAGTTCTGATTGCCCTACACATTTTACAGCTTCCAAAATAGTAGTAGCTTCACTAAAACAGGGTGATATAGCTTCACATCGTTTTGCACAGAGATTAATCACCTGCCTGCATCATTTCTCAAAATAAAACCAAGGCCACTTAGATTACTAGCTGTTGAAAAGGCACCATAAATATTTAATTTCAGAACACCCATTGGAGCAGGACTCCATTTAGGTGGTGAGACACACGACTTCAGCTCTTCTTGGCTAGTTGTTGACCACCCTTTCACTATCCAAAGTTCTGTCACAGCTGTGGTGGCTAAACTAGTTGCCCAAGAAATGTCCGGAGCTTTGTGTTCATATAATTTACAACAATGACTCTTCCAAATAAACCATAACAAATATGCAACCTGAGCTTTAGCACAATCATCCTTTTTTAAGTTATTCATTAACATCATAAACCAATCCACAAAAGACACAACATTCAATTCAGACACAGTAATCCCCAATGAACAAGCATACCATATATGTTTTACCCAATCACATAGTAACAACAAGTGTTCAATTGATTCAGGTTCCATACAACATCGAAAACATATAGGGACTGAGGAACATTTACGCTTGAACAATGCTTCCATAGTTGGTAAGGCTTTATTGCACACTTTCCAGAGGAAATGTTTCACTTTAGGTTGGACTTTTAATGTCCAAATTTCACTCCAAATCTCATGAGGGAAAGCATTAGAAGTACTGGGCGTAATGGATAACAACACAAGATCACTAGACTTTACCCATTTATATCCCATCTTAACAGTATAAATTCTGTTTGCACTCCCCAACCAATTGACCCTATCAGGACGATCAATCTCAGGGATTGGGATCTTTAAAATTTCTTCTTTAAACTGCTCAGAAACATTTAACTCTCCTAGAACCCACTCTTTGTTCCTAATAATATGAGCTACATTACAACTTACAATAGATTTAGGAATAAGATTTATAAGCATCTGATTCAAAGGAACATTAGGGATCCAAACATCTCTCTAGATATCTATTCTATTACCATTCCCTACTTGCCAAAAAACATGATTTTCCAATAATTTCCTCCCTGCCAATAAACTACTCTATGCCCAAGAGGCTATCCCACCTTTTTTTGGTAGCCATGAAAGGGTAATAAGGAAAATAAAGTCCTTTCAACAGTCTAACCCACAAAGCCTCTGGTTCATTCAGAATCCTCCAACATTGTTTGCCTAATAAAGCTAAATTAAAGTTTTGGAAGTCTTTAAATCCCAGGCCTCCCTCCTTCTTCTCTTTTGACATTACTTCCCATGACTTCCAATGAATTTTATTCCCTCTTTCAGTTTATCCCCACCAGAAATCAGAGATAATGCTATTCGACTCTTGGCATGACTTTTTGGATATTGAAAGCAAGCCATAGAGTAGGTTGGGATTGCATTAGCCACTACTTTGGTCAATATTTCTTTCCCTGCTTGTGACAAGAATTGCTTATTCCAACCCATAACTTTCTTCCTCACCTTATCTCTAACAAAAGCTAGTGCCTTAGTCTTAGATCTGCCCCACAGAATTGGTAATCCTAAGTATTTACCCAGTGAATCAGCCCTATCTATATCCAACACTTCACAAATTTCATTTTTGATTTCATCTAAAGCTTTTGCAGAAACGAAAACATAAGATTTATCAAAATTTACCCTTTGTCCCGAGGCCTGGCAATATTCTTCCCAAATGCTTTTAAGAATTAGACAGTTATTCCTAGTAGCATTAAAGAAGAAAATTGAATCATCAGCAAAAACACAATGAGACAGAATAGGGCAATGACGATTAATCTTAATCCCCTGGATATCTCCCCTCTCCATATGAGTAGAAATCATACCAAACAGAAGATCGACCACAAGAATGAACAGATAGGGAGAGAGGGGATCTCCCTGTCTAAGACCCATTTGAGGTTTAAGTGTATCAAATGTTTTCCCACTCAATTTCACCAGAAAATGAATGGAAGACACATATTTCATAATTTTGGACACCCAAGAAGCATCAAAATTCAATTTAAGCAAAACAGCTTCTAAGAAATCCCACTCAACTCTATCATAGGCTTTGTTCATGTCTATTTTAACAGCAATGTCATATTTATTTCCCCTACCACTTTTTAGAAAATGGAAAGCCTCATGCACCATAAAAATATTATCTTGAATGAGCCTACCCAGTACAAACGCTCTCTGCTGTTCTGAAACTATCTTGGGCATGACACCCTTCATCCTATTAGCCATAATCTTAGCCACCACTTTATAACAGAAGTTACAAAGACTTATAGGACGAAAGTGACTAACAGTTTTTAGTGCATCTATTTTGATGATGAAAACCAGATTTGTATTATTCGGTGGCTTTATATCCAATCACTCATTAAAGAAACCTTTAACCATATCATACAATGAAGGACCAATAGTTTCCCTAGAGTCCTTATAAAACAGACCTGGGAGACCATCCAGTCCTGGAGCCTTGAGGCTGCCTAAATCAAATGCTGCCCTTTGAATTTCATCTTCCAAAACAGGTAAGAGAAGTTACTAGTTATCATGTTCAGAGACTAGAGGATTTACATAGCTCAAAACAGCTTGAAGATTACGGCTACCAGACCCCGTAAACAAGTTTTTATAAAACTACATGAAGCAATCACCAATTTCTTCTTAACTATCAATCCATTGCTCATCAGCATTTTTCAATCTAATCACTTGATTATGAATTCTATGGAGTTGTGTGGTTTTATGAAAGAACTTGGAGTTACAATCACCCCATTTTACCCAATTCACCCTCGTCCTTTGGAACCAGTATTTTTCCTCTCTCTCCCAGATATCCTTAATTTGGTTCACTAGATTTTTACTACAACTACGCTTTCTTCTGTCCACTCTCCTTCATACCTCATTTTCAACTCCTCCAACAAAATCCCTATGACTTTTTGGTTGTTAGGGAATTCTTTCCTACTCTACTTCACTAGGACTCTTCTCACTCTATCAAGGTTCCCTAAGAAACTCTCAATTACACCCATCTCAGCCCCTTTACAATTGCCCCAATTACAATAAAGTAAAGAATTATAATCCTTATGATCTACCCAAGCCATTTCAAATTTAAAATCTCTAGGTCCCCTACCCTCAGCAAATTTAGGATAAATCAAGATTCGAGAATGATCAGAGCCTATAGGTTCAAGATTGCATATCTGAGCAGAAGGGCATCTTTTACTCCAAGCTCCATTGCAAAAAGCATGATCCAATCGTTCCTTGATATTGGCATTCTGAGTTCTTTTGTTTGACCATGTGAATGGTAGGCCTTTGAATCTGAAATCCCTCATATTACAAGTAGATAGAAAATGGTGAAAAGCATCAAAAGATTCCATAGATCTTACCCTCCCTCCCTCCTTCTTAAAGTTGTATAGAATTTCATTAAAATCACCGAAACATAGCCATAGGGTTTCCTTACTAGGATTAAGCAGACTCAAATTCCTCCACCAGCTTCCTTTCTCTTGTTCTACAGGTGGCCCATACACTAGAGAAATAAATTCTTCCACCGGATCAAGCCCACTAACCACTCTTACATGAATAACGTTCTTTTCGGCTTTTATGACTTCTAATTCCACTCCACTTTTCCACTATACCACAAGTCCCCTACTTAGTCCATCCGGAGGGAGGTACTCCATGTTCTGAAAATGAAGTTTCTAACGTAGTTTTTCCACTTTTTTGAAGCTAACTCTGGTTTCAGACAGGAAAACCAGATCAGGTCTATACTTTTGACATAGAAACTGAAGGTTTTCGCCTATCAGGGGGACCCCAACCCTTGACAGTTCCACCCTATAAGAGTCATGGCTTCTGGGTGGTTATTTTCGGATGACCACCAGACCCTTCCTCAGCTTTAAAGGTATAATCTTATGGAATTGCAACCAAAAGTTCAAATCTGGAGCTAGTATTAATTTCCATAATTGGAACATCCACTAACTTGCCCAAATTCACTTTTCCTTTCCCATAATTCTTCCTTCCCTTGCCCTTTCCTTGGGTCCTCTCCCTTTTCATTACCTTCACTACTTATTTCCCAGTCTTCTCGTTGTTTTTAGATCGTTTGGTGTCTGAAGCTTCCCACTCTTCTTCCATTTTTCTTTTTAAAGACACTCTCTAATTCTTCAATGAGTAGGCCTTCGTAAGCTGGCTGATTAGAAGTAATAAGGGCCCAAGACTCATCCTTCTCTCCCTCCTCTGGCATCTTCACTATATAAGGCTCTTGTCCAGTGTTTCCTTTATCACCCAGGCTGTTAGTAAAAAGGACTCTTTTGACTCCGCTCACACTAGATTTTCCTCCTATTTCTAGTTCATGGGGTTAGTCCTTAGCCACAAGAAGAGGGACTATTTGCATTGGCTTAGTACTTGGACATGCAGATTTTCCCCCACTTCTTTCAAAGTTATAGAATTTTGTACCTCACCCATTAACTGGCCCTTTTCTTGCTCTATTTAACACACACTAATCAAGCCCATATTAGTAGTACTCAATTGCATGGGTTCCACCTCAGCATTATTCCCACTCCCAGTTTTAATTGGGCTTATGACTTCCTCTTCTTCCATTTGTGTCGCCAAACTAAAATGATCTTCTTCTCTTATGTTAGCAGAAATATCCATTCTATCTTCAACTGTGTTTTTACTGACATTATTCTACCCTGATTTCCTGATCCATTACCTTCTGTTTACATACTATTACCTCCCAGTATTGGGCTATCACTCACACTTTTTCTAGATGACGAGTCTTCCCTTGCTACCTCCACATCTATAATCCCATCAAGTCCTGGGATAATAGAAACGATAGGTGCCACATCCCTCAAAGGTCTTACCCCCATCCCTGCATTATATAGGGGCTGTCCAGGTTCATCTTCAACCATTATCTTTTCAAACCCACATCTATATTTTCATGGCCAACCATCCCGCGATTAAAGCAAAAGGACTACAATTTTTCATATCTCACTTGAGCCCACACTCGATCAAGACCCAGCCGAGACACCTAGAATCCAGCTACCAATGGTTTAGTTATGTCAACATTAACTCTGAGCCTAACAAAACCCCTGAATAGAGAGTCATTAAGTTTAGGGTCCTCAAAGTATATCATTTCCCCGATATTCCCCCCAATCTGAAGTAAATATGTTTAGTCATGGCTGCTCTCGGGAGTTTGTGTACTTGTACCCAGAATAAACAATGGTCCATACTAATTTCATCTATAGTCAACCACTGTGACCATTTTTGGAGATTCAGTAAGAAGCCCGAAATAGTCCAAGAACTATCCCTTAGTACTCTTTCATAATCCTTCTTGTTTTTAAAAGTAAATAGATAGACATTTGGTCCAAAAGGATTGGTATCCACTTTACCTCTTAGAGCCCACGTCCTTCGGATCAGATCTTCAAAAGCTCCCCTATTCACCATACGAGCAGATATCAGCTTTCCTACGAGCAACCGTTCTCTTCCAAGTGCAGCTTCCTCCTCGCCTAACTCTAGCTTAACTTCCTTATTGTCCGCGATTACTAGCTCCATCTCAGCCCACTCTTCCCAGCTCCCGAATTCACACCTGCTTAGAACCCTAGTCTCTTAGGTTTTACAAAGCACCCATAAAACACTTACCCCACACTTGCCGATCACTACTGCTGTACTTTGAAATATATTCATACGTAAAGATCCTACCTTTCCACCATTCCCGTCGTTCAAGACGTAATGGGTTTCACTCAGCCGAGGTTTTTCTCTCACAGTCGAGAGGTTTCTTCTCTCACCAGGGAGAGGTTTTGACCTTTATTTAAAAGTAACAGTTACAAATGAATGAAGGCTAACAAAGCCTACTCAACTAATTAGTACTACCTCTGGTTTTTAATATAAGACTTCGTTAACTTTTTTTATAAATTAAGAAAGTTAAATAAATTTCTTTATAGTATTTATATGTATTTTTTTATACCAAACTAATTTGTCTGATTTATAAACAGATAAATAATAAAATTATACACAATATATGTTATAACTAATTAACTTATTTAGTTTCCTTAACTTCTCCAAAAGAGTCAACTATATCTTATATTTGGGACCGAAAATTGCAAAATATAATTAAGTATTCGTTTAATTTACACATGTTAAGTTTGAAAAACCTTAGCTTCTAAATTTTTTCAAACACATGTTCTAGCATGAAACAAAGTTTTCTCAAGTCGTTTTAATTTGAAGTTACAATTGACCAAGAAAATAACCAAGTTACTTCCCAAAAACTACCACATTACAAGGAGAAGCCCTAAAGATAAAACTATAAAGCTTAGTCTTCACTTATAGACTCTTCTTCAACACTTGAAAGATAATTTCTATAAGATCACAATGTTCATAATTTTATTACCATCCAAAACATGAATATTTGCACGTTTATGGAACACCCCCCCCCCCCCCAAAAAACACCTATATATGCCTTTATCCCCTAACTCTCCAAGTTAGAGAATTGGGCTCTATTACTCCTTCTAAAACCATTTACTGGCCCACTCGTTTCTTGGGTCGTTTTGCCTCACTTGTTTGAGGAATTGGCCTCATCATAGCATTGTCATGCCTATGAAAACATTTTTTTTTATTAACAACAATAAAAAAGATTATTTAAAATAATAAATGAATTTATCAAATATAATCCATTTTTCCTCTTACCCTAAATGTAAGGACTAATTTATAATGTAATTTTGTACTACAAACTAAATCATGCATTTAAAATCGGAGGAATATACATAGATACTGATTGGGTCAAATAGAAGGGATTTAATTCAAGATTAAGGGTTTGAACTTTTTATAAATATAAAAATACAAGTTGAAAGAACTATTCAAGACCTATTTATTTATTTAATGTGGGAACATTGAGAAAATTAAATGAATTATTTAATAATAATATATGTGATATAATTTCTTAAAAATACTTGTGTAACATTATATTATATATCATTTTACAAACTAGGTAAATTAATTAGAAGAAAAATGATAAAATAAAACAATGTCTTATATGTAGGACTAAAATTTCCCCAAAAATTATATCCTACATTTAGGATCAATCAAAGGGGTAGCATATGTCATACAAGTAAAAGAAAATATTAAATTTAATTATAAGAATTAATTAGAGATCAGATTTAATTCTAAATATACCACCTTAATTCTCTTTGTCTTTTAAATTTATAATTTTTTAAAAAAATATCATTATTAATTACATGTATCAACGAGTTCTTGTCTAAAAATAGGCATGATGAAACATGGGAATACAAGAAAATCAACATTTGTTAACATTCACGCCACTCCCTCCCTTACTCTTCCCCGCCACCTGCTCCATCGGCTTCATCTTCACAGTTCAGAGACCTCTTCCACTCCTCCACTTGCTGCATCCTCTCTTCTTCCTCTTCCCTACAAACACTAATCTCTGCAACTCATCCCTCTTGCTGTGATTTTGACTCTTTTGATCTTCCTGTGAATTAGATCTTTTGATGATGGTCATGGGTTTAATCTTCAGAGGGCTAATATGTTGTTGGATTGATGATAATCTTCCTGTTATTTCTGGTTTTCAGGTTTTCAGATTTCTGGATGATGAGTTGGCGGATTATGAGGTGGTTGTTCTGTGAGTGTGTGATATTAGTTAAAATAACAGTAAAAATTAATAATTACTAACTATTTAGAGCAATATTGCATTATTTTTTACACTTTTGCGTAACATTACTCTAAAAAAAAAATTTCAGAACAAAATTACTCTTCATTTTATCCCAAACAGTTATTTAAGAAACTGGCCAAAAAAAAAAAAAGTTATTTAAGAAACAAAAGTAGAAAAAGATGAAACAACAGTTAAAAACAGAGAAGGAGAAAAAGCAGAAAACCTGAAACAAAAATAAAGGTTGATGGCTGGCTGACGAAAGTGGCTATCATTCAAAGTGTGATGTGTTTTCGACTTTTGATTGGGTGTTTCAGTACGCTGTTGCACGGATGGCATGGACTTATTTGTTTTTATCTAACTGTGCTATAGCTGGCAACTCCTCAGCCTATTCTTTTTATTATTATTATTATTATTATTATTATTATTTCCCTATTTCTCAATAAAAGATCAAAATTAATATTGACTTTTCCACTCTATCAAAGAATATTGACTTTAGCCCAAGGGGGCTTAGTCCGGTGATTGAGATAAGGGAGGCAAAGATTCCCTCCCGCCACCTGGGCTAGATCCCTGGGAAGTCCCTCCCAAGGGGCGCCCCGGATTAGTCTGCACCTTCGGGTGTGGGATACCGGGGGAAGAAATTCAAAAAAAAAAAAAACAAAAGAATATTGACTTTTCCACTATAATATCTTTCTTCTATTAGTGTGATTTATTGTGGGAAATTACGTTGAAGTCCAAAAAAACATAAATTATTATAATTTATTGGAATTGTGAAAACACAATTTGATCCTTGTTTATTTGAAATGAGAACTGAAATAAAACTGAATTAGGGCTTTGGGTTATACTACTGGGTTCCAAGCTCAAAAATCAAAGCATATAAAACCTTTGTGCAACCTAGTTAATATGCTTTCTCTCAACAATGGCGAAGAATGACCCAGAAGGCTACGAGGGATTCTAGACCAAGAATTGCATCTACACCTTAAAGCACTAGCAAACAATTTCAGCTCAATTGCAACATCTTCCTGGAGGAATATCTCCATCAATCACTCTCTTCATTTCCTCTCACTCCGTCATGAGATCAAGCTTCAATTGTTAAAATTTGATACAGTATAAAAATATTATTGTAACATTAAATAATATTAAATTTCAACTATTGAAACTTATTCAAATAATGGATATATCCAGTGATAAGAAAATTAAAAGAGAGATCAATAAAGACATTCATTTCCACATTTTCTGAGTGCTAAACAACATTACAAACGTAAAAACAAAGGAAGTCAACAAGCACAACACAATCATTATACTTCAACTGTTGAACAAGAAGGCCACTCTAAACTCTAAACTAATTAAACACTCATCACAAACTCACTGCCAATGAATAAGCAAGAGGAAAAAATAATAGAAAGTGCACATACACAATTAAAGACGAGACTAACTTAATAACGTAAGAAAAAATTTCTTAAATCCTACCATGAGAGCAACAATCAATTGAGGGAGGGATTTGGCTTCGGTCCGTTGCCCATCCTTTTCTATCAAGGGTGTAAAATGATGGGGCTGAATTCGTTTTAAAAATGGTGTCTAGTATCTTAAAGTATTTTTCTAAATATATCTAGTATCTTAATATTTTTAAAGTAATATGTAGTATCCTAAAATAATTTTTAGTGCTTTTAATCCCTTAAAATATTTTTTCAGTTGCACCCAGTGTGTTAGCAGACTGATTGCAATTTTACCCTTACTATATTTTTTCAGCTTCAAAAATTAATTTAAAATATTTTTTAGTGCTTTTAACCCTTTAAAATATTTGTTCAGTTGTACCTAGTGGTTTAGGAGATTGACTATAATTTTACTGTTATTGTATTTTTCTTAGTAGTAAAAAACACCCAAAACTTAGGATACTAATTTATTGATTTTCATCTAATTTAATTTTTCAGTAGTATCTAATATTTTAAAGTAATTTTTGGAGCTGAAAAATACATTAAGGGTAAAATTACAATTAGTTTTGTAATACGCTGGGCATAATTGAAAAAAAAATTAAGAGATTAAAAGAACTAAAAATTATTTTAGGATATTACATATTACTTAAAAAATATTTTAAAATACTAGATATGTTCAAAAAAATACTTTGAAACGCTATGCACCATTTTTTTTAAAAAGAAATTCAGCCCCATCATTTTACGCCTAAAACTATACCAAAATGATGTAGTTTTAAGAGAAAAGGATGGACAGCGGACCAAAGCTAGATCCTTAAGGGAATGAGAGTTGATGGCAACTACGATCTTCCCAACTCTTAGCCCTAACCTCATTTTAAGATTTCATTTTAATAAATAAGGATAAACTCACATTTTCACAATTCCATTAAATCTTCCATAAGTCCTTTGGGATTTCATATTAATCTGATAATTTTATAGGACCTAATAGTAATAATTTGTCTTCTTTGAATCGTGAGTGTAATTCCCTTAGGCAAAAAAGGGAAAAAAAGAAAATAAAACATTCATTCGCGGTTTTTTTTTTTTTTGGGTCAACAAACATTCACTCGTTTACCAAAACAAGCATGGGGTCGTTGGTCTCCATTTTCCAATTTCCGTTGCCAAAAAAAAAAAATCTCTTTGTACAGCAAACAAGCATAAATTTTTCTTGATTAATAAGGAAAGGTGCGTCCCACTTTTGTTTCCATTCCTCTTCTCTTTCTCTCTCTTTCTGGATTCAGCAGTACAATAAGCTAAGGGTTCAGCTTCCTCTTGTTTTTGCTTTATGTTTTCCTCTTATTTTTCTCTTTCGGCATTCTTTTCTCTTCCACAACTCTCATATCTCTCCGAGATTTCCAGGTTTATCAGGGCTTTTGACTGTTAGCTTTCTCTCCTGTCTAACCACTTCAAGAATTTGATCTATTTTCAGCCGAATATTTGCTGAAATTTTAACTTTTTCACACTTATAATATTCTGTTGCATTTTCTATCTCTTATAGCTTTCTGGGTGTTCGTCAAGTCTCGAATCGAAAACTTATTTAATTTGCTGCGGTTTTTTTATATGTTGAGCCATAAGTGGATCATTTAATTCTATGTTTCTTTCTCTGTGAGGATTCGGATGGATCTGAGTCAGCTCGTTCGAATAACTCTGTAAGCTGATAAGAGATTCTTTCTAATTCACAGATCGAGAGGTGTAAAGAATAAATAAAGATGGTGAGAGGGAAGATAGAGATGAAGCGTATAGAGAACAAAACAAACAGGCAAGTGACATTCTCAAAGAGGCGTAATGGACTCTTGAAGAAGGCTTTTGAGCTCTCAGTTCTGTGTGATGTAGAGGTTGCTCTCATCGTCTTCTCTGCCAAAGGCAAACTCTATGAATTTTCAAGCTCCAGGTATTTATATATATATATATATATATATTTGTATGTGTATATATGGATATGTATGCCTGTGTATATTCATGCTCTATATCACTATCTGTTTTAAGTTTCTTCAATCACTTTACGTTATTGGTTAGTGTGACTGCATCCTATATATATATATTGACATAACTATCTGACTGACTCGGATTCAAGCATTGTCGGCGTAAGTAGGGGGCAATACACACACATTTTACTTATGTGTGTGTGGAAATGTTTGGTTCAGTGCACAAATTACTAATAAAGTTGGGCTTGAGGACGATTGTGTAATTGTATTTTAAGTTTCATTTTCAGTACCCTTCATAGGGGCTTGGTTTAATTTTAAGCACAAGAAATGGGGAGAGCTAATTAAGAGCTTCTCCAACTCATCGTACAAGCCAGAAAGCAGAAATACAAAAGGCTGACAAGAAATAGATTCATCGAACAAATGTTTATTGTTTTAATTAATAAATAAACCATAGGAAAAAAGACAAATAAACATCACATGAACTTCAAAATCCTAAACCAGTGATTTTTCAAAACATGAGTTGTCAATTGCTATACTCTCTTTTTTAATCCCATTATTCTTATTGTCAACAAAAATAATTTAAGATTTTGAAATTCAAGTGGTATTTAAGTGTCTTTTTTCCTAAACCATATGATAATTTGATATGCTAACAACAAATTCGGATTTGAGCCGACTTTCAGCCTAGATGAGAGGAAACTTTGTCAATGTATCTTTTTATATTTACAAATCAATAATTTTGTTTGGCCAGAAAATATACAGTATTTCATTAAAACTAACCAATGAGAGATACAAGCTCAAAATGAAAAGTTTGCAAAAAGAAAGACCAAATACATGACAATGCAAAGCACCATAAAAATAACCTAACCCTAAAATAGGTGCGAGGGAACTGCCACAACAGCCAAAAACCCAACTGCCTTCATAATCGTTTCATTGGAATCTGTAGGTAGAAAAACTCCATCACTGACAATAAAGCCATTGTAAGAAGTGGTTGTTCAACGAACTATCCTAAATGATCCACTGCTTTTAGGGACTTAGTTATAATTGTACTTATATAAGTTATAATGTTATTAATATGCATTTATCATTTATATTTTGACTTAAAAACATTGTATACAGAAATAATTTGGAAGAACTTTTACCATCAATTTTTAAATAACTTTATTTATTTTCATTCTTGACTAATTTTCATTAAATTTTAACTTATTTTATTGTCTTGCTTTAAAATGTCTATTGATTAATCTAGTTTGTTGGTTCACCACTGATTAAATCAGTACATATAGCCTGATATTTATAACATTGAAATATATATCCTTGTCTGCCACACCATAGATCATATTATTATATGACAAAATCAAAGCATCTAAGGAGGGGCTTATTGTTGAAATAATGATTTATTGATGAAGCTTTTTCCCTTGTCATATAATCATGCTATAACTCACAAGCACTACATTAGCTTATCTTTCATTCCAACAGAATGAAATCTTGGATAGATTAAAGTAAAAGGTTACCTGAAGTGTATTTCATGACCACATACATATAATAGCCAGATAAATTTGTTCTACTTTTGTAATTTTGAATTATAAAAAACGAAAAATTTATTTTATTCTCGCAATTTTAATATAAAGTCGAAGCTTCATTCGGTTTGCAATTTTATGGTATTCTGAACTTTGATTTTGGTTACCTACATTAGCTTTAAAAGGACATATAAAAAAATTTTGTTACCTTTTTAAGGGTCTAAGGTCTTCAGATATATAATGATATCTTAAAGTCTATACTGATTCAGAGGTGATGAGTTAGTCAAACAATTAGGGAAATATTTACATAGGATTGAAATATTTGGTACTATTGCTGTTAGTATTTTGATAAACGACAGCTCATTTTGCAATTTAGGCTCTAACTATACAACATTGACTTATCCGAATTATATGTACGGACATCAGACATTGACCTAAAAACCTATAGCTAGCCCTTTAGACTTACTTATGCTCAATGTTTTTAAGCATAAAGTTTAGAACATAATTGTAATCTCCTTAATATTTGGGAGAAACGTGCGTTTTCTCCCTAATATTTATGTTCTTCACTTCTTTCCCTCCAAAATATACGTGTTTCTTTGTGTGTATACGGCAACAAAATAATATTACTTTCCTTCACACACATTTTCATTCTCTCAAAAATAATTGCTGCCACTATCATATATACAGCTTGAAGGAGACAGTTGACCGTTACCACACATATGTTAAAGATACTCATGTCTTCGAACAAAGTATGCAGGTTCATAATTATTATTTCCTTATTTTTATTGCAATTATTTCCTTATTTCTTTCGTTCTTTTTATCATCTTCTATCCTAAAGTAAAGACCTGGTATTTTTTTTTTGGCAGAAAAGATCAAGTGTTTAACTTCTCTGTTTGCCTATATATATACACATACTCTGGGGATGATGTGAAAAAATTGCATATGTTTCCTGTGTGCGCTATTTTTTTTTTCTTTTTGTATAAATGCTCATTTGGTCCTTTTCATTTTAGTTTAATGAAAATTCCAAGAGAAAGTTGAGAAAAAGTCCCCAATTATAAAATTTTATTAGTGAAAAGGATTTGATAAATTTTTATACACAGAATACCAGTACTTTGACTTAAGTCCTTCCCATCAATAAAATTTTCAACGAGGACATCATTTCCCCCATTTTCCTTGGTGCGCTCATTCAAAATTTCACAATATTGTCTTATATTTCAAAATTATTGTACTTTGTTTGGATTTGAGCAAATAGTTACATCATAACAGACATAATTAATGAATAAAACTAATCAAAAGAATAACTTAACGTAAATCAGACACAAATTTACCATTTTTACCTTAAGCTTATGTGTCTTGTACATTTTTCCATGCAGCATAAAAACTCATAAAATTCAACTTGGAATGGCAAAAAAATGCAATGAATACTGCCATTTTTTGTCATTTTTTGGCTCATATTTCCCAAGTTTAGTGAAATGTTTACGATTTCAGAAATTTTGCAAACACATAAAAATTAATTTTTCTTGAAAATGAATTGGTTTCTGATTTTCCTTGCTCTCAGAGACTTTCAGGACATAAATGCATTTATAAAAATTAGTTTATTTATATTCCTCTTTGTGTTTTGTTTCCTTCAAACTTGCCAATTAACACATACTCCTGAAAATGCAGCATCTGAATCAAGAAACAGCAAATATGAAGAAGAAGATTGAGCTTCTTGAAGCTTCAAAGCGGTTCCAATATCAACTTAATTAAATGAATTATTACAGCACTTTTTGAATTCGTTGTTGATATTCATTCATATTGAAAGATTAATTAATTACTTTGCTGTTTCTAATTTTATTCTTGTAGGAAACTTACAGGAGAAGGTTTGAACACATATTCCCAACAAGAACTGGAAAAGATTGAACAAGAGGTGCTAAAGAGTGTCAGAAACGTTCGAGCAAGAAAGGTAAACTTAATGTGCCTACACACAGACACACTCTTTTATGTAAGTTTCAAAGTTAATTTTTATCTGAATTCAAATTTATAAATATTGTTCAGAATCAAATCATTAAGGAGCAAATGGAGAAACTAGAAGAGAAGGTAGGGTGTCCCTTGACAAATGGCTTGATAATTGAATGCCATTTTGCGTTTAATTTTTCATCAAGTGGGTCTCCATATGTGTGTGCGCGTATGGAATCTGAGGCATTGTGTTAACAACTTTCGCGTACCATAAATCTCATCTTTAATTTTATTGATCTGTCTGTGCTTGAAATCTTTTGATTTCATTTTTAAAAAAAATTTACACACACACACACACACACACCATATGTCCATATGTAATAGGGATAAACATAGTGGCAGGGGATTTAGCTGTCCGCAGATTACACAAAGCATGGACCATCTGATATGCAATTAGATATCAATCAAATCAAATCATGCTCAAGTCTTCCCATCAAAATAGTAATTAGAAAACCACAAATACTTCAATGGCTTTCTGGCCTAGTGGCTTGAGGGCTCTCCTGTAAATGAAATGGGAGGTTGCGGGTTCAATCCCGCTTGTAAATTATTGTAACCTCAAGTCGTTAGTACTTGCCCTTCTAATTCAGAAGGGCACTTTTAGGAGCTTAGTCCTAGCTAGCAGCTACACACATGGAAACTTGCAAGCACGCAAATAGTTAATTTTAAGCCATAAACATGCTTATAGATATGTGGTTTTGGTTAACTTGATAAAGAAAAAAATTGATTTAAAGGATTACTCTTTAGAATGTGTATAGTTCGGATACACTGGTTTGAAAATTTACAACTTTGTACCCTATGTCTATATAAAATAATTAAATAGATCGTGTGAACCACAAATATATACACATGCAAATATATTATATTTATAGTATGTCACCAGGGAAGCTAAACTTTTATTTGCTTACACATTTCTGATCAAGTCCTGGTTAGTTAGCTTATATTGTTAACTGAATTCATCCATAAGGATTTCTGAAGGGGCGTTGATATTATATTCTTCATCTGTATGTCTGACTGGCGATTGAAAAGATTGTACCCGCAAAAATAGATGTCAAAAGGAAAATGCTGATTACTTCATTTGTTTTTAATACAATTCAGGAAAAAACCCTCACAGAAGAATATGCAAGGCTTTCTGAGAAGGTGAGATTGCAGTAAATTTTTATCTGAAAATTATTTTAAGATTTTCATTTTATTTTAATAACCATTCTTAAAGCTATAAGGAGATGTCGCAGAGAGAGCATGTTTGGTTTGAGGAATTAAAGGAGAAGGAAAAGAAAGTTCGTTTAGACATTCACCTGGGAAATCATTTGATTTAGAATCAATCATTTCAATCTCAATTAAACAAAAAACAAAAACAAAATTAGAAGGTTAATTGCATATTATGTGATTGCAATTGAATGAAAAAGACACGGTGAGATTGATTTTGCTGTGCAGTGTGGTATGGAGGCAAATCAAGGAAGACAGAATCAGAGTGAAAATATTTCATATTCAGATGTGGAGACTGGCTTGTTCATCGGACTTCCAGAAACAGGATCACGAAATAAATTATGACATCTTGTACAGATAATTGTTCCAGAAACATTGTTGAAGATTGTGAAATCAACATGAGCGCACCCACGCGAGCCAACATCATCGACAAATTATTATGAAACAATTGTGCAATAAGTATGACCATGATTTGAGGTGTTCTATTGATTTCCAGTTGCATGCATAATCTAAGCACAATTGATTTTGCACTGTCACCCCATACCTTCACCATGTTTCTCTAGATGTGAAGATGCAAACTAGTGGGCATTATTTAATGAACATATCTCTGGGATCAACACAAGCATCTAATTGTTTTGGCAGTTAATGGGTTGACGTAAGTCTGATGAATCCATATTGAGTTAATTTGCATAGTGATTTGAGAGTTGATTGTATTTTTGAGTTATAATTTAGGAGATTGATGTAATGAAATTAGACAAACTGGTTATAGATTAATGTATAGTTGAAATAGGTGCTTTAGTGTGTGATTTTGACATTCAATGAGTTTACTATATATATAGGAAAGAAACTTATGGACAAGTGTTTTTGTGTTTTCGTTGCCACTAGATCATGACATAATGTTCATTATGATATTTGGATTTTAACAAGGCTGTATGTTTCAACGGTTTTAGTAATTATATATGTACTTTGTCAAAAAAAAAAAAAAAAGTAATTATATATGTAAACTACAAAAGGCCTAAAATCACTAATTTGCTGTAAGCGGTTCCTCTACAGCTTTCCCAAATGCTAGCCATTCGTGCAATTGAAAGAGAACTAGTTTAGTAAGTCTCAATCTAAATCAAAGTGTTTTTATAAGGATAATCTGAGCCATTCTTTCTTGCAACAAATTGTGGCTGTCCAAATTCCTTATCATTTTCCAAATCTTTTATTTTTGGCCAACTTATTATTAGATTCTATGTCCTTTATTGTACTTGAAGGATTTCGGGAATACATGTAATCTGATTGTTTGGTTTAATTGCACATGAAACTAGAGCAATGGTCTAGACTCTGATCACGCAACACAACAAATGCATCAAAGAGAGAAAGAGAGCATATAAGGGAGAGAGTTGAAACACCATTTACTGACACACGTAAAAACTAACTCCTCAACCCTTTATCTATATCTTATGTACCCTTTGGTTATATGGACTTAAGCTTTTAGAACATAAAGAGAAAACTCCCTTTGCTGACTCATATTTCTCTTTATTGGAATAATAGCCCCACTTACATTGGGTTTACAGACCCTAGTACGCCATTGATGAACTAGGTTTACTCCATAATTATTACTATAGGGTATATTTTTAACGTCCGTTTTTAAAAAACAGAGGTTCAAAAATAGGCATTGGCATTTTTGAAATTTGGGCCCTACTTTTAACGTCTATTTTCCAAAAAACAGACATTAAAATCCTTAATAAAATTTCAAATCCACCATCAACATTCAATCGTCTCTCTTCTTCACTCCCCAATCCCTTCACTCACTCGCTCGCACCAACTCCATCAGTTCCCAACGTCGCACCTCCTTCATTAGTCCTTGGTGACCCCTTCCCTTTGTCGTTGTTTTGCTCTGTCAAGCATCCTCTTCCTCCTCCCTCTGTCGCCGATCCTCCTCTGGCACTACAAGTTTGCAATAGTGTGCATTCATTTAGGTTAGTGACTCTATCTTTATGGAATAGTTGCTTTCATTAATGCTTAAAAATCATGGTGGCAGGCTGATTAAAAAGAAAAAAAAGAGTTAGGAATTTTAAGAGATTTCATTGATGCTTAAAATCTTATTGTTTAATGGTAGATTATATGTACTTGAATGTTTGTTTTATGAGTTATTATAAATGCCCGTAAGGTGTTTGATGAAGTGAAAGATTGAGAAATTGTAGGTGTTAGGGGAATTGAGGAACTTGCTTTGCTTACTTGAACCTTCAAGTGTGCTAGGCAGATTTGATGGACAATATGTTATACTTTTATTTTGGACACTTGATTATATTTGTTTAAGTTGATCAATGTTTAGTTTTGGAGTACTTGATTATATTTATGAAGTGTTGGATGTTTCTATACTCTCTTAGTAGTGTTCTGTTTTGTGTGCAGGCTTTTTTTCTAGGAATTGGTTGTTTTCTATTTTGTGTACAGGTTGTAGGTTGAAAATATAAATTACATATTTTTTTAAAAAAATTGACTCACCATTTTTGTTTTAGAAAAACAGACGTTTTAAGTCTGCCACTTACCATGTCTATTTTTGAATGGTTAGAAAATATAAATTACATGTTTTTTCAAAAAAATTGACTTATCAATGTCTAATTTTTAAAATGAAACAAGACTAGGGAAAATGTACATGATGTAGTTGAAACTGAAGGGGATGAGAGAGATGTAGAACTAGGGATAATTTAGGACGACATAGAAGGAATAGATGGGTTTGATGACATAAATGATGCTGATGGAATTGAGGACATTTTTGAAGACCAAAGTGAAATTTAGATAATTGGTGGAAGACAAACTAAGATAGTTGGAAATGGAATTAAGAACTTAGATCAAATCATTTGAGAGAAAGGGAAAGGAGTCTATGAAGAAGATGATAACTCTGACAGTAAGGATGTGGATGCAGATGATTTTGATTCTCAGGATGACATCTATATGGTTGAAACTAGAAGCTTTGATATTGTAGAGAGTGTTGATAATGATTTTGAAGGGAGCGAAGTTTTTGAGGGTGAGGAGAATTTGTGCCACTAATATAATGATGGGCTTCCAGAAGAGAGGCATGGGCTTGTTAAGTTTAAAGGGTCGGCAGGCTTCCAAAGCTTACAGAAATGCAGTTCAATTAGGCTTGCAACTATAATCATCTTCCCTCTCTTATCTCATTTCTATCTTCCTTCCCCAAGGGCAGTAGAAAAAAGAGAATAAAAAATCTCAGTCAAGCGATTAGACTCCTGGGAAGTGTCCTGAATAAGAAAGAAAGATCTAGGAGCTTCTTTTGGATAGCCTGAGAACATTGATTGCAAGCAAGAGTCGACTGAAATATACCTTTTCAATTGCAAAGCAATTCTTGGCACGGATGCTTGACATCCAAGACATGTTGGAGAAGGAAAAGCTCTTTTATTTTCTGGAAGGCCGTAAGCCATGGGTAAAAGTTGAGTTGCAGAGATGAGGAGTGTGGGATTTGGCATCGGCCAAAGCAATACCTAAAGAGTCCACTTTCTGAATTGGGCTCCTCCTTCCCTCTTTACTAAATGTAGGGCATTTTTTTTCACCTTCCTGGGTTGCTTTTACTAAAATTGGAGAATCAAACTCTCTATTATAGCTATAGTAAGCCGTCATTCAAGGCACTTCTTCATGTTGGGCTTGGCCTTTGTAGACAAAAAGGTGCTAAAGAGGGTTATTGATAGGTGTGCTATCACAAAGTGGGTTAATATAAGAGTAGTTAGAAGTGAGAAGAGGTTAGTAAAAGCTATTTGTGAAATGGGATGCTCGTTCATGTTAGATCCCTCTAATGATGGGTTGAGTGTGCCTCTCCCAATGGTCCAATCGTACTCTCTTGGTAGGGCTTGTTGTCTCTCCCTTGGGAGCTCCTTTCCGCTACCCATTGTGACAAAAAAAATTTCTTGTCTCTATTATGGGCTGTGCAAGGCCACACTCTGAGTTTACAGCTTCGGGACGACTTCATGATTATAGAGGAGGTCTCTTTTCACTTGGCTCCTTTTTTGGTACAATTCCATAATCTCCCTCAAGAGCTTTTATATGATGAGAACATGCTAAATATGAGCTCTATTGTTTGGAACGTAGTTTGGTATGAAAAAACAAAATTGTAAGGGAAGATAGCACTAAACTTTATGCATGCATGCGTATTTGTTGATGTTAAAAATGCCTCGTCTCTAGATTTTGGATTTCAAGGCCAGAGTTATCTAATGTTTAGGCCTCTATTAAATATGAACGACTATCAAATTTTTGCTATAGTTCCGGTATTTTAGGCCATGAAAACATAATATGAAAAAATCCAAAAGATCAAATTTTAACAATTTAGATGTATTTATTTGTTAATTATTTAAAATGTAATATTTTAATAATATTTTTAGATAATTTAAATTTGAATTATCCAGATTGATCTAAACGGTCTGCGCTGAAAGTAATGGAGAGGGTTATAAAAGAGAAAGAAGGGGAAGGATGGAAATTTGTTCAAGAGACTAAGTGGGTATTACATAGTTTGAGGTGCGTGAGGAGCCTCAATTTGTCCAAATACATTTGCATTGTGTCCGTTACAAGTTTCAACATGTAATGGTCATATGCGTAGTTTTTTTCTGGGGTACCTGTATAGTTTTTATAAGATGTTTATGTAATTGGTAGATTTTACATTTATTTTCCGTTTAGTGCAGGCATGGTTGGCAAGTTATATTTAGTAGGCCAATTTTTATTATAGGAATGAAAATTATAGATAATGAAGAAAATGGAATAAACATAACTATGCCTTTCGTCCCTAAACATATTAGTATTTTTTTAGTCTTTGTTCCTAAATATAATAGGTAGTTCATAATTTCATGATATTTTAAAAAATATTTCCAAAAAAAAAATGCTCCGCTTTAATGATTTGTCCCTTACCCTTAGTTAATTATCTGTAAAAAAAATTGTCCTATTTATATATGGGCATATTTTAAAAAATTAGGGACAGACAAACTTTGTTCTGCAATGAATGTCATGCCTGAGACAAGTTGAATTGAATTTTTAGAACTAAATAAGTTTGTACCATAAAAAATTTAGGTTGACTTCATATTTTAGTTTTCCAGATATGAGGAGTACCAAGTATGTTAAAATTACTTTAGAAAAAAAATACTTAAATGGCGGGAGTGGTTGGGGAAAGTGATACTTTGGGGCCTTTTCTTTCAAGAATAATGATAGTCGCGAACCTCAAAATTTGAAAATACCAGTTAAGGAACGGTTCTGTGGTCTAAAAAGAATTAAGGAATAATGTTTAGTAGTCTCAAGCATGATGTTTCTTTTATCTTTCTTTTTTTTACAAGAAAGGGCAGTCAGCTCAAGAAATAAATTAAATTATTGGGGATTGAATCCCATACAATCTTTTTCCATTAAGGTTGGCAGATAAGCCAGACAGCTATCCAAGATTGATGAGCTCAATATACTTCCTTCGGTCCTATTTATAAGCAACTGTCTTTTTCATGGGGTTAGTCCTTCTTATAAGCAACTTTTACTTTTTTTCTGAAAATGTAAGCTTGTTTTCCTATTTTACCCTTATTAAATACTCATTCTTTCTCATATATTATGCAACTCATTATCTCTCATACTTTTTATCTATTCTCTTTCTTATACTCTTTTCAAAAATAGGGGCATATATGAAAAGAAAAACATGGCATTTTTGACATACTTATTGTTCTTAACTACCAGTTCGTTTTACGCAATCAAGGAGGAATTTGCTTATAAATAGGATTGGAAGGAGTACCACCTTTTTGATAAGGCATCAGCTAGACAATTTTGATCTCTAAGAACATGACAAAGGTGCAGCTCCCAATCGTGGTCCATTAGATTGTAGATTTGTAAGATCACTAAACTACAGGTAAAAACATTTCCTCTGTTGAGTAGCATGTCAACCAAAGTGTCTATTTGGATTAACGGTAGAAGCTGTTTTTCCAACACGATTTATAATGTACGAGATGAGTATATAAGAAAAGTTTTGTCTCAACTTACATAAACATACTTTTACACCACTAATTCAAACAGGCTCCAAATTCTAGTATACCTCTCCGGAATCCCACATCGCCCCATCCAATTACAGTCTCAGACCTCTAAGAAGGGCCCACTCTTAGGCTTCAGAAGCACTACAATTACCAAGGTTATGAGTAAACCCAGCTATCCAACCACCATTATGATCTCTCATGACCCCAACGCAGCTACCTTTATTTCTAGATGAGGACATAAAGCCATCAACGTTAATCTTATCCCAGTCAAACCGTGGTGCCTCCCATATAGAGACTTCATTTCGTGGAGACATTTCAAATTCACGCAGTGTATTCCCTCCTTTCTTTTGTATAAGTTGTGCAAAATAAAGTGGAGATTAAGATTAGTTAAAAACAATAAATGTGCTAAAAATGTTATGTCCTTTTCAAATATACCCCTATTTATAAAAAGAGCATAAGAGAGAGAATGTGTATAAAATATAAGAAAGAACAAGGAATAAATGATTGAATGAAAGAGAATTAGTGTTTCATTAATATAAAGATGTATATTTAATATGAATAGAAAAGAAAAAAATAGTTTAATTAAAGATTGAGATACCAAAAAAGGTGCTTATATATATAGATATATATTAAGGATTGACCCCAAGAGAGAGAAAGTTGCTTATAATTACATAGGATCTAATGAATATCATCTACTTCTTCCAACAATTGAATACTCCTATATAACACTAGCAGGATCATTTGGCTTCCGAAAAGCATAATAAAAAATTGAATTAGTCCTCCAGGACCATAATTTCCAAATTGCTACACCACATATAAGGTCCCAATTGAGAATTCCATTTTTCCCCATCTTTTTCGAGATTCGTAAGGAGGAAAGGATAATACAGTCAATAGTCATATCAAAATATAATTAAAAACATGCACCTGGACTTATAACTTTGTGAAGTAATTTGTATAGTGAACAAATGAAAAATTGACTTATTGTCTTTACTAGGACACCTAACAAAGAGATCACTCAAAGGTTTGGAACAACGCTAAACTAATAACATTGAGTAGATGGGTTGTTGTCTAGAAACTAAATCAAATTTAAAAGTAACAGTTACAAATGAATAAAGGCTAACAAAGCCTACTCAACTAATTAGTACTACCTCCGGTTTTTAATATAAGACTTCGTTAACTTTTTTTAGAAATTAAAAAAGTTAAATAAATTCCTTTAGAGTATTCATATATATTTTTTTATACCAAACTAATTTGTCTGATTTATAAAATGATAAATAATAAAATTATACACAACATATATTATAATTAACTAACTTATTTAACTTCCTTAACTTCTCCAAAAAAGTCAACTATATCAACTTTCTACTTATGTCTCAAAATTTAAACTATTTTTTCTATTCTGTCCCTATTAAATACACATCTTTATATTAATTATCCCCCACTCACCACTAATTCTCATTCATTTACTCATTTATTACACATCCTCTGTCATATTTTATATTCATACTCTTTTATTTTTGTTATTCATTCTCTTTGCTCTTTTCATAAATAGGAGTATATTTAGAAGAAACATGATATTTTTTACACATTCATTGTTTTTAACTAATCTTAACCGCTAGTTTGTTTTGCACAATAAGGATAAAAGTTGCTTATAAAAAAGATCGGAGGTTGAGATCGGAGGGAGTAATTAGTACAACCTCCGGTCTTTAATATAAGACTCAGTTGACTTTTCTTAGAGATTAAGGGGGCTAAATAAATTCCTTTAGAGTATTTATATTTATTTTTTTATACCAGACAATTTATCTGACTTATAAACTGATATTTAATAAATTACTTTAAAATATTTATATTAATCATTTTTTTTCTAATTAAATTACTTTAAATTATTATATTATATAAACTGATGTATAATATAATAATACACAACATATGATATGTTTAAGTAATTTATTTAGCTTCCTTAATTTCTTAAAAAATATCAACTTTATCTTATATTTAAGACCGAAAAGAATATCATGAATTTTTTTAGTATTAATAACTCTACCTCTCTGACCCTAAATGTAAGGTAAAATTTATAGTGCAAATTTGTGATACAAACTAATCATAGATAAAAATATACATAGATACTAACAGTGATTGGGTCGAATAGAAGGGATTCAGTTCAAGATTGAGGTTTGAACTTTCTATAAATATAAGAAAACATGTTGAAAAAACTATTCCTAATATTACACACTCAGCCCAGCCCAGCCACCTCATCATCCACCCCACGCCCTCTCTCTTTTCCCCGCCACCTGCTCCATCGTCTTCATCTTCAGAGTTCAGAGACCTCTTCCACTCCTCAAGTTGCTGCATCCTCTCTTCTTCCTCTTCCCTACAAACACTAATCTCTGCAGCTCATCACTCTTTATCATAGTTCATCGTAGATCGAAGAGGAAGATAGGCCGACGGTTAGGTTTCTTTTGAATATTTTCATTTTCGCAGTATCAACCACTAACTGATGAAGCAAGGAAGAGCTTTGTACTCCATCCTCCACTACTTGTTGTCAATATTGGTCACAAAAAGCAACCGACACAATTTCAATCAGCAAAACCATCCGTTATGATCTTGGCCAGTGGGTCATCCACGGAGTATTGTTGGACTTGGGTGTTGCTCTGTGGTTTTTTTAATGTTGCTGTGATTTTTATTCTTTTGATCTTGCTATGAATTTGATCTTTTGATGATCTTGGGTTTAATCTTCAAAAGGCTAATATGGTGTTGGGTTGATAATCTTCCTGCTATTTCTCGTTTTTAAATTTCACTAGTTATGATTGTTCTTGTATTTTTTGTTTTGTTCCTCCCAGTTCGATTCGATGATGAGATGGCCGTGCTGAGTTTGTAATATTGGTGCAGTCAAAATTAACAATTACCATCGGTTAGGATAACATTGTGCTATTTTTTACACTTCTAAAATAACATTGTGCATGTATGATTTGGGGAGAATCCTTAAAAAAAAATTTTAAAAATAAAAAGTAATAAATCAAATTTTTTATCCAGAATTGATTAAAAAATCTCAAAATTTAATAAAAAATTGTTAACTTTATTTTTAAAAAATACTTAATTTATTATTTTCTAATTTATAAATTCATTTTTAAAAGACGGTCTCTAAAACTTTCAGAATAAAATTGTTATCAACCTTAACTAACCCAACAAGTTATTTAAGAGAGAAATGTAGAAAAAGATGAAACAAAAGTTAAAAACAGATAAAAGAAGAAAAAGCAGAAAACCTAAAACAAGAATAAAAGTTCATGGATCGCTGACAAAAATGTCTATCATTCACAGTGTGATGCGTTTTCGACTTTTGATTGGGTGTTTAAGTACGCTGTTGTACGAATGAAATGGACTTATTCGTGGTATCTAACTGTGTATGGCTGGCAACTCCTCAGCCTATTCTTTTTTTTTTCCCCTATTTCTCAATAAAAGATCAAAATTAATATTGACTTTTCCACAATAATATCTTTCTTTTACTTTTGTGCTATTTATTGTGGGAAATTACATTGAACCCTCAAAAAAGATAAATTATTATTGTAAAGTCCTTTAAAATCATTAAATTGGTATAAAGTTCTAAGGAATTTGTGGACAATTTATTAAAATTGTGAAAAGACAATTTCATCCTTATTTGTTTGAAATGAAAACCAAAATGAAAAGGAGTTAGGGCTCCAGGTTATAACTATTTATGGCTGTGTTCCTAGCTCAAGAATCAAAGGATATGAAACCTTTATGCTACCTAGTTAATATGCTTTGTCTGGATAATGGTCTTCTTCTCTATAAGGGGATTGTCTATAAGGTTCTAGACCAAGAATTGCATCTACACCTTGAAGCACCAACAAACAATTTCAACTCAGTTGCAACATTTTCCTGGATAGGAATATCTCTATCAATCTCTCTCTTCATTTCCTCTCATTGAATGTCTTACCATGAGATCGAGTTTTAATTGTTAGAATTTAATACTATATAAAAATATTATTATAACATTAAATAGTATTAAATCTCAACTATTGAAGCTTGATATAATAGTAGAGATATTTAATGGGGAGAAAATAAAAAGAGAGATCAATAGAGACATTCATTTTCAAATTTTCCAAGCATTAAACAACATTATCAAAGCAAAAACAAAGGAAGTCAACAAGTGCAACACAATCATCATCCTTCAACTTTTGAAAAAGAAGGCCACACTAAACTCTAAACTAAACACTCATCACAGACTCACCGCCAATGAATAAGCAAGAGGTAAAAATAATAGAAAGTGCATACACACAATTAAAGACTAGACTAAATAAAGTAAGAAAAAATTTCCTAAATTCTACCATGAGAGCAACAATCAATTGAGGGAATGAGAGTTGATGGCAACTACGATCTCCCCAACTCTTAAAACCACGATGAGGACTAGCGGTCACAATAAAAGAATTGACAACTACACTTAAGAGAAAGAGCATTGTGACGACGATTAGAATTAGAGTGAGTGAGTAATAGATTAAATCACCTTTGAATGCCCCTAAGCTCTAATCTCATTTTAAGATTTCATGTCAATAAATAAGGATAAACTCAAATTTTCACATTTCCAATAAATCTTCTACAAGTCCTTTGAGATTTCATATTATTTTGATGATTATATGGGACCTTGGTAATAGTTTGCTTCCTTTGGGTCTTGAGTGTAGTTTTCCCCTATTTATTTTTTCATATCAGATGCAGCTTTGGCAAATAGGGGGAAAAAAATAAAGCATTCATTCGTGGTTTTTTTTTTTTTGTGGTCAACAAACATTCATTCGTTTGTCAAAACAAGCATGGGGTCGTTGGTGTCCATTTTCCAATTTCAATTGCCAAAAAAAAATCTCTTTGTGCAGCAAACAAGCATAAATTTTTCTTGATTAATAAGGAAAGGTACGTCCCATTTTTGTTTCCATTCTTCTTCTCTTTCTCTTTCTGGATTCAGCAGTGCAGTGAGCTAAGATTTCAGCTTCCCCTTGTTTTTGCTTTATGTTTTCCTCTTTCTGCATTATTTTCTCTTCCACAAATCTCATACCTCTCCAATATTTTCAGGTTTATGGGCTTTTGACCTAGTTTTCTCTCCTGTCTTACCACTTCAAGAATTTGATCTATTTTCAGCCGAATATTTGCTGAGATTTAAACTTTTTAACACTCATAATATTATCTGTTGCATTTTCTATCTCTTATAGCTTTCTGAGTGTTCTTCAAGTCTCGAATCGAAAGCTTATTTAATTTGCTGCAATTTTCTTATATGTTGAGCCATAAGTTAATCATTGAATTCTATGTTTTCTTTCTCTGTGAGGACTCGGATGGATCTGAGTCAGCTCGTTCAAATAACTTTGTAAGCTGATAAGAGATTCTTTGTAATTCACAGATCGAGAGGTGTAAAGAACAAATAAAGATGGTGAGAGGTAAGATAGAGATGAAGCGTATAGAGAACAAAACAAACAGGCAAGTGACATTCTCAAAGAGGCGTAATGGACTCTTGAAGAAAGCTTTTGAGCTCTCAGTTCTGTGTGATGCTGAGGTTGCGCTCATCGTCTTCTCTGCCAATGGCAAACTTTACGAATTTTCAAGCTCCAGGTATATATATATATATTTGTATGTGCATATGTGTATATGTATGTATGAGTATATTCATGCTCTACATCACTATCTGTTTTAAGTTACTTCAATCACCTCACGTTAATGGTTAGTGTGACTGCAGCCTATATATATATATATTGACATAGCTATCTTACTGACTCGGATTCAAGCATTGTCGGGTATAAATAGGGAGCAATATACACTCTTACATTTTACCTATGTGTGTGTGGAAATGTTTGGTTCAGTGCACAAATTACTAATAAAGTTGGTCTTGAGGACGATTGTGTAATTGTATTTTAAGTTTCATTTTCAGTACCCTTCATAGGGGCTTGGTTTAATTTTATGCAAAAGTGTGGAACAGAGTAGCTTATATAGAATGTATATCGATATTGTTAGTGAGGGATACATAAGTAATTTTGTATATTAGTCATGTGTTAGTTAGATGGTTCTCTCCATCACATAATGATTTTGTATAAATATAGGTTGAGTCTGATAGTCACAAAAACAGAGACTTGGTCTTCACAGGTTATTAATAAAAGAAGTTTTTCTCTCGAATTCGGTTCTGTGAAATTTCCTAGTTGGCACTTATCATGGCATCAGAGCCAAAGGTTGATAGGCAATCCATGTGCCACTGATCAAGCGAGTCTCTGTATCCAAAGTTGTCTGACGTCTTCATTCTTCATCTTGAATCAACACAGAAATGGCAGAGAAGTCTGTCATTGATCTAGCGAATTTCCCCTTCACTCATCCTCTGTTCTTGCACCCATCAGAGACTCAGGGATCGACGATTGTCTTGCAGGTGCTCACCAACTCAGAGACCTACACGATTTGGAGCTGGGCAATGAGAATCACCTTGAAAGGGAAGCATAAGTTAGGGTTCGTCGACGGATCTTGCAAGAAAGACGATCAGAAGCTGGAATTGAGGGACCAATGGGAGCGTTGCAATGTCGTGGTCCTTTCTTGGTTGTTAAATTCCATCTCCAAAGATCTGGCGAACGGCATCGTATTCTATGAAGAAGAGGACCGTGTCTGGACCGATTTGAAGGAATTGTTTGACAAGAAGACTGGATCTAGGATTTTTGCCCTTCACCGAGAAATCAATCTTCTCAGGCAAGGCTCTCTTTCTATTTCTCAATATTTTTCCAAACTTAAAGAACTCTGGGAGGAGCAGTTGGTGCTTGTGCACATTCCTTCGTGCAAATGCGAGATGTCAATGGCTTATATGGAATTGATGCAGCAACAACGATTGCTACAATTCTTGATGGGGTTGCACGAGTCATACGGTCCAGCTCGTAGCCAAATCTTGATGATGATCCCTCCTCCCACCATTGGCCAAGCCTATGGGATGATCTTGGAGGATGAAGCGCAACGATTAATTGCGAGTCAAGAACGCTCATCACCTGTAGAGGGCATAGCCATGGCAGTGAGGGGGAGAGGACGTGCTAGAGGCCGTGGACATGGTGACCCCACTGCTGAGTGTTCACATTGCTTGAAGAAAGGCCATGTGAAAGAGAACTATTTTCATTTAATTGGATTTCCTGCCAATTTTAGAGGAAGCAAAGGTCAAATTAACAAAGATGCTGGTGCTCTTCTGATAGAGCTAAATATTTGTATATCTTTTGGTAATTAACCTTAGACTTTTGTGGGATTTGATTAACCATTTTAGGCATAATTAGATATTAATGTGAGATTTGAGTGTAAAGGTAATTTGGGAATTAAATTGGCTAAATTGATATATTTTAAGTAATATTTGTTATTCCCATTATTCCTTAGTTGTGAACATATGATATTACCTTTTTGTATCTCATTTTTGTAGGTGATGACATGGTACATTGAAGCTTAATGGAGGGCAAAGATGGAATTAGAGGAGAGCACATGTGCAGATTTTATTTCCTAATTTTCTAATTTTAATAGACATGAGAAAAGTGTTAGGCATTGTTTGGTGGCTTGAGTTCTTGGCCTTAAAATCCTTCACATTTGTTGCTCTCCTCCAAACATGGCCTTATCCCTTATATTTGCTAAAATCAGATCGCATCGCAGGAGGAGGGGGAGAGGACGCACTGACATTAGAGAATCGCATTTTTTGCTCCCTCTGAACTTGTTCCATTTTTCCTTGAACCGATTCGGGATTCTTCCTCATTTTCCATCGATTGCCTCCATCAAACCACCATATCTCTTTCTCCAGCTCTGTCGCACATTGATCCATGGCTGACGAAGATTCCAGCTGCATCTTGGTTCGATTATCTGTTATGAGAGGCTAGAATCTTTTGTCCGATGGTGATGATGAAGCTAACCTGAGTCTTTGAGCAACTAGGGGAGTTCTTTGTATCTTAATTTCATCATCTACTTTCTATATGTGCAGATTATAATTCTAGGTTGCTAGAGGTTATAATTTGTTCATAGATCTGAGGATTATGATCGGTTGATGTAATTTGGATGATGATACTTGTGTTAGATTTGTACTTATGGATTGTGATTGGACTATAGCACTCTTTTGTTATTCATTTGCTTTCCTATATTCTCTTGAAATTAATTGTTTGCTAGGCTTCTAGGAATCAATTGGTGGTAGAGAGGATCTTTTATGAATCTATCATAAGCTAGGTACTTCAAGGTATTCCTAATTGATCAATTGAGTCTATGTTTAGATTAAATTGAGAAGTTAGGAATATTGATTAGTAAGGGTTCTTACTAGTCCTTGTACTTAGTTAAGGGAAGAACTCAAAATTAAAATTGGACAAGGATGGTTAGTGGACTCAATCACCTAGGACATTCATTTCTTGCATTTACACCCACTTACTCACTTTATACATTGAAAATTCATAAACAAGTAGCTCTTTAGTTTAATTAGATAGATGAAATTCACATCCCATACTCTTTGGTTAATTTGTTATTTACACTAGATTACTTAGGAACTAAATATAGGCTCCATGTAGAGATCGACCTAGGTTAGTTGCCCTATATTGCATTTAGCTTAGTTTTATTTGATAGCCCCACGATATGGCTCTTCAAATTTGCTGACACCAAAGGAAATGAATTCTGATGAAAATGCTTTAACTTATACCATAACCACAGCCGCACCTACCTTTACACAAAAACAATATGAGAAACTGCTGGAGCTTCTTAAGAAAGATTAAGAAAGAACCATTCATGCCCTAGCCGGTACAGGTTTGGCTATCCCTTTTACTTATTTGCATTCTTCTTCTTACTGGGTAATTGATTTTGGGGCCACCACTCATATGGTCAGTAGTTTAAATTTGCTAGAAAATTATAGAACCTATGATGGACCCATAAAATCAATTAGATTGCCTGATGGAAAAAGAGTGCCAGTTACTCATATAGGGAGTGCTAGGATAAATGAGCAACTTATAATACATGGAGTCTTGTATGCACCACTACTTGAATTCAATTTGTTATTGGTAGCAAGGTTGACAGGGGACCATAGGTGTAAGGTTTCCTTTTTTCCTGATTTCTGTTTATTGCAGGGCTTACAGGATGGCAAGATGATGGTGACTGGTATGGTTATTGAGGGTTTATATGTTCTAAAGAATTTGATGTCTTGTAATGTGGTCAATTCGATTGTAAGCACAAAGAAAAACATGACTGTAATTGATTTGTGCACATGGCACAGTAAGCTTGGGCATGCCCCTTTTTCTGTTATAAAGTATCTTGGTTTTGTGAGTGATGATGAAACAATCATGAATAATAAATGTGAGGTCTGTATTCAATCTAAACAAACCAAGTTTCCATTTACTCCAAGTTGTATCAAGTCTTTTTGATGTTTTGAGTTATTGCACCTTGATGTGTGCGGTCCATATAGGACTCCAAGGCCTCAAGGATATCAATATTTTTTAACCATCGTTGATGATTTCTCTCGCGCTACTTGGACCTTGTTGATGCGTACTAAATCTGAAGTTGCTGGTTGCATAAAGCAGTTTATTGCTTATGTTAACACACAATATCCTGTTAATGTTAAGATTGTTAGGTCAGATAATGGGACGGAATTTACTAATAGTAATTTAAGCTCTTACCTTCAAGATAAAGGAATTGTGCATCAGACATCATGTCCATACACTCCAGAGCAAAATGGGGTAGTAGAACGGAAGCATAGAACAATTGTTCAGGTGGCTAGAGGGTTGATTTTACAATCGGGGGTGCCAATTAAATACTGGGGGGAATGTATCAAAATGGCGACATATATAATTAATAGACTTCCCTCTAGAATACTAGGATATAAAACCCCTTATGAAATTGTACATGGAACTTGTCCTGATGTGAGTAATTTGAAGATTTTTGGTTCTCTGGCTTATGCTAGAGATTCGAAAAATACTGATAAATTGCAGGCAAAGTCTAATCCCTGTGTTTTTCTTGGGTTTCCTAACAACCAGAAAGCTTTCCTGCTTCTTGATTTAAAGAGCAAAGTAATATTTGCCAGCAGACATGTAAGTTTCCTCGAAACTAAATTTCCTTTCAAGAATACTAAGTTGTTTGGTTCAAATGAAAGTCACAAGGATTTGAAAGACATGTTCTGGTTCGAGAATGAGGCCCACAACATGCAGATGCCATAAATCAGACCATCGGTACTCAACAGCATACACCTGCAGAAAGGGAAGCCATGGGTGGTCCAAGTGATCCATTAGACAACCTATAGCAAGCCCCCCATAATGATGCCGAAGGTATCCGTAATAAAGGCACCAGGAGAACAACTAGGGAAAGGCACCCACCAATATGGGCACAGGATTATGTCTGCTTTCTAGTCACATCAGAACAAGAAACTTGGTGTCTCTACAACATTCATAAATACCTCTCTTACAGTAATATTTCTCCAACCCATATGTGTTTTTTAACTGCTTTAGATTCTGTATGTGAGCCTGAGTGTTATGAAGAGGTTGTAAAGGATCATAGATGGATAGAGGCCATGAACAATGAAATTAAGGCCTTATAACACAATAAAACATAGACTTTGGTACCTTTACCCCAAGGTAAGAGGGCCATAGGGTGTAAGAGGTTATACAAGGTTAAATTTTAATCAGATGGTAGTATAGACAAATTTAAAGCTAGGTTGGTTGCAAAAGGATATAACCAAAGAGAAGGAACCGATTACCATGAAACCTTCTTTCCTGTTGTTAAAATGTTGACTGTCAGACTTGTTCTGAAATTGGCAGCAATATATAATTGGGATTTGCATCAAATGGATGTTTGTAATGCCTTCTTACAGGTAGATTTAGAAGAAGAGGTATACATGAAAGTTCCCCAAGGATTTGACACTAAGGGGGAGCACATGGTATGTAGGCTGAACAAATCCTTATATGGACTAAAACAAGCCTCTAGACAGTGGAATTACAAACTGACTGAGGCATTGATTCAGGGAGGTTTTAAACAGAGTGATTATGATCACTCACTCTTTATTAGAAACTATAACGATGGTGTTGTGTTGTTGCTTGCATATGTTGATGATCTACTAATTACTGGGAGTAGTAAAACAGGCATTGCACACACAAAATCTTTTCTGCATAATTCATTTTAGATTAAAGATCTTGGGCTTATGAAATATTTTCTTGGTATAAAGGTTGCTAGATCTAATAAAGGAATAATATTGTGTCAAAGGAAATATGTCTTGGACATTTTGGGAGAAACAGGTTTGAGTGGTTGCCGCCCGCTTGGAGTACCTCTTGTTCAGCACCAGAAATTGGCAGCGTACGAGGAAGGGAAGAATAATGCAGATGAATTGTTGCCCAATCCAAAACGATACAGAGCACTTGTGGGTAAGTTACTTTATCTTACTATGACTAGACCTGACATATCCTTTTGTGTACAGAGCCTCAGCCAATTCATGAACATGCCGACAAAGGAGCATATGGCTACTGCTTTAAATGTTGTACGCTACTTGAAAGGCGAACCAGGACTTGGGGTGCTCTTAAGTGCAGATGGGAACTTGGACTTAAAGTGTTATTGCGATTTTGATTGGGCCTCTGGTGCCACTACGAGACGATCAATCACTGGATATTTATTGAAGTTTGGTGGGTCACTTGTTATGTGGAAATCAAAGAAGGAAGGGACTGTTTCCAAGAGCTTAGTAGAAGCAGAATATCGCGCTATGAGCATGGCAGTCTCTGAAGTAGTCTGGACGCTTGGCATGATCAGGGAGCTTCATATCTCACATCAGTATCCGGTGAAAGTATATTGTGACAATGTGGCATCTATTCATATTGCCTCAAATCTCGATTTCCATGAATGGACAAAGCACATCGAGATCGATTGTCACTTTGTTCGGGAAAAGCTCAAGCGGAAGGTGATAGTTCTGCATCATGTGAAGTCAGCAGATCAAGAGGCTGACTTGCTCACTAAGCCTATGGGAAAGGATATCCAGATGAAATTACTGTGCAAGTTAGGTGTTGCAAATATTTTTCAACCCCCAACTTGAGGGGGAGTGTGGAACAAAGTAGCTTATATAGAATGTATATCGATATTGTTAGTGAGGGATACATAAGTAATTTTGTATATTAGGCATGTGTTAGTTAGATGGTTTTCTCCATCACATAATGATTTTGTATAAATATAGGTTGAGTTTGATAGTCACAAAAACAGAGACTTGGTCTTCACGGTTATTAATAAAAGAAGTTTTTCTCTCGAATTCGGTATCTGTGAGATTTCCTAGTTGGCTCTTATCAAAAAGAAATCGGGGGAGCTAATTAAGAGCTTCTCCAACTCATCGTACAAGCCAGAAAATAGAAATACAAAAGGCTGACATGAAATAGATTCATCAAACATATGCTTATTTTTTTAATTAACAAATAAACCATAGGGAAAAGACAAATAAATATCATCACTTGAATTTCAAATCCTAAATCAGTGATTTCCCAAAAACTTGAGTTGTTAATTGCTCTGTTCTTTTTGTTAATCCCATTACTCTTATTCTCAGCAAAACCAATTTGAAATTTTGAAGTTCAAGTGGTGTTTAAGTGTCTTTTTTTGTAAACCATATGATATTTTGATATGCTAACAACAAATTCGGATTTGAGCCAACTTTCACCCTAGATGAGAGGAAGCTTTGTCAATGTAACTTTTTATATTTATAAATCAATAATTTTTTTTGGCCAGAAAATATACGGTATTTCATTAAAACTAAGCCAATGAAAGATACAAGCTCAAAATGAAAAGTTTGCAAAAAGAAAGCCCAAATATATGACAATGCAAAGCACCCTAAAAATAACCTAACCTTAAAATAGGTGAGAAGGAGCCACTGCCACAACAAAAAACCTTACTGCCTTCATAATCCCTTCATTGGAATCTGTAGGTAGAAAAACTCCATCATCGACAACAAAGCCATTGTAAGAAGTGGTTGTTCGACGAATCATCCTAAATGATCCACTGCTTTTAAGGACTTAGTTATAATTGTAATTATATAGATTATAATTTTATTAATATGCATTTATCATTAATGTTTTGACATAAAAACATTGTATACAGAAATAAATTGGAAGAACTTTTTCAATCAATTTTTAAATAAGTTTATTTATTTTCATTCTTGACTAATTTTCATTAAATTTTAACTTATTTTATTGTCTTGGTTTAAAATGTCTATTGATTAATCTAGTTTGTTGGTTCACCACTGATTAAATCAGTCCATCTAGCCTGATATTTATAACATTGAAATATATAACCTTGTCTGCTACACCATAGATCATATTATTATATGACAAAATCAAAGAATCTAAGGAGGGGCTTATTGTTGAACTAATGATTTATTGATGAATCTTTTCCCCCTTGTCATATAATCATGCTATAACTCACAAGCACTACATTATTAGCGTATCTTTCATTCCAACAAAATGAAATCTTGGATAGATTAAAGTAAAAGATTGCCTGAAGTGTATTTCATTACCATATACATATAATAGCCTGATAAATTTGTTCTACTTTTGTAATTTTGAATTATAAAAAATGAAAAATTTATTTTATTCTCGCAATTTTAGTATAAAGTCGAAGCTTCGTTCCGTTTGCAATTTTATGGTATTCTGCACTTTTATTTTGGTTACCCACACTAGCTTTTAAAGGACATATATAAAAAAATTTTGTTACCTTTTTAAGGGTCTAGGTTCTTTAGATATATATTGATATCTTAAAGTCTATACTGAGTCAGATGTGATGAGTTAGTAAAACAATTAGGGAAATATTTACATAGGATTGAAATATTTGGTACTATTGCTGTTAGTATTTTGATAAATGAACAACTCATTTTGCAATTTAGGCTCTAACTATACAATATTGACTTAACCGAATTATACGTACGGACATCACACATTGACTTAAAAACCTATAGCTAGCCCTTTAGACTTACTTATGCTCAATGTTTTTAAGCATAAAGTTGAGAACATAATTGTAATCTCCCTAATATTTGGGAGAAACGTATGTTTTCTCCCTAATATTTATGTTCTTCACTTCTTTCCCTCCAAAATATACGTGTTTGTGTCTCTGTGTGAGTGTGTATGCGGTAAGAAAATAATATTAATTTCCTTCAAATACATTTTCGTTCTCTCCAAAATAATTGCTTCCACTATTATATATACAGCTTGAAGGAGACAGTTGACCGTTACCACACATATGTTAAAGATACTCATGTCTTCGAACAAAATATGCAGGTTCATAATTATTATTTCCTTATTTTTATTGCAATTATTTCCTTATTTCTTATGTTCTTTTTATCATCTTCTATCCTAAAGTAAAGACCTAGTATTTTTATTTTTTTGGCAGAAAAGATCAAGTGTTTAACTTCTCTGTTTGTCTACACACACACACACACACACACACACACACTCTCTCTCTCTCTCTCTCTCTCTCTCTCTCTCTCTCTCTCTCTCTGGGAATGATGTGAAAAAGCATATGTTTCTTATGTGCTCTAATTTTTTTGTTTCTTTCTGTATAAATGCTCATTTGGTCCTTTCATTTTAGTTTAATGAAAATTTCAAGAGAAAGTTGAGAAAAAGTCCCGAATTATAAAATTTTATTAGTGAAAAGGACTTGATAAATTTTTATACACAGCCGGTACTTTGATTTAAGTCATTTCCATTAATAAAATTTTCAATGGGGACATTTCCCCAATTTTCCTTGGTGCGCTCATTCAAAATTTCACAATATTGTCTTATATTTCAAAATTATTGTACTTTGTTTGGATTTGAGAAAAATAGTTACATCATAACAGACATAATTAGTGAAAAAAAATAATCAAAAGAATAAGTTAACGTAAATCAGACACAAATTTACCTTTTTGACCTTAAGCTTATGTGTCTTGTACATTTTGCCATGCAGCAAAAAAACTTACAAAATTCAACTTGGAATGGCAAAAAAAATGCAATGAATACTGCCATTTTTTTCTCGTATTTCCTAAGTTTAGTGAAATGTTTACGATTTCAGAAATTTTGCAAACACATAAAAATTAATTTTTTTTTAAAAATGAATTGGTTTCTGATTTTCCTTGCTCTCAGAGACTTTCAGGACATAAATGCATTTATAATAATTAGTTTATTTATATTCCTCTTTGTGTTTTGTTTCCTTCAAACTTGCCAATTAACACATAATCCTGAAAATGGCAGCATCTGAATCAAGAAACAGCAAGTATGAAGAAGAAGATTGAGCTTCTTGAAGCTTCAAAGCGGTTCCAATATCAACTTAATTAAAACTACAGCACTTTTTGAATTCGTTGTTGATATTCATTCATATTGAAAGATTAATTAATTACTTTGCTGTTTCTAATTTTATTCTTTTAGGAAACTTACAGGAGAAGGTTTGAACACATATTCCCAACAAGAACTGGAAGAGATTGAACAAGAGGTGCTAAAGAGTGTCAGAAACGTTCGAGCAAGAAAGGTCAACTTAATGTGCCTGCACACAGACACACACTCTTTTATGTAAGTTTCAAAGTTAATTTTTATCTGAATTCAAATTTATAAATATTTTTCAGAATCAAATCATTAAGGAGCAAATGGAGAAACTAGAAGAGAAGGTAGGGTGTCCCTTGACAAATGGCTTGATAATTGAATGCCATTTTGCGTTTAATTTTTCATCAAGTGGGTCTCCATATGTGTGCGCGCGTATGGAATCTGAGGCATTGTGTTAACAACTTTCGCGTACCATAAATCTCATCTTTAATTTTATTGATCTGTCCGTGCTTGAAATCTTTTGATTTCATTTTAAAAAAATTTATATATAGACACACACACACACACACACACACACCATATGTAATAGGGATAAACATAGGTTGAGTTAACCCTAACTTGAACTCCAACCCAATTGTGCATCGATTAGAACATTAGGCAATCCCGCATATTGACCAACTTGGGTTGGCCACCCCAAGTTAGACTTGGCTTGGGATAGAAAGTTAAAAAATATTTTTTCACCAAAAAAAAGAAAAGAAAAGAAAAGAAAGTTAAAAAATATTTTATTAAAAAATAAGAACTAAAAAAGAGGGTGAGAGACCAACAAACGTTAGTCATCGTGGCAGGGGATTTAGCTGTCCGCAGATTACACAAAGCATGGACCATCTGATATGCAATTAGATATCAATCAAATCAAATCAAATCATGCTCAAGTCCTCCCATCAAAATAATACTTAAATGGCTTTCTAACTTAGTGGCTTGAGAGCTCTCCTATAAATGGGAGGTTGTAGGTTCAATCCCCCTTGTAAATTATTGTAACCTCAAGTCGTTAGTACTTGACGTTCTAATTCAGAAGGGAACTTTTAGGAGCTTAATCCTAGCTAGCAGCTACACACATGAAAACTTGCAAGCACGCAAATAGTTAATTTAAGCCATAAACATGCTTATAGATATGTTGTTCGGGTTAACTTGATAAAGAAAAAAATTGATTTAAAGGATTACTCTTTAGAATGTGTATAGTTCGGATACACTGGTTTGAAAATTTAGAACTTTGTACCCTATGTCTATATAATATAATTAAATAGATCGTCTGAACCACAAATATATATACATGCAAATATATTATATTTATAGTATTTCACCAGTGAAGCTAAACTTTGATTTGCTTACACATTTCTGATCAAGTCATGGTTAGTTGGCTTATATTGTTAGCTGAATTCATCCATAAGGATTTCTGAAGGTGCGTTGATATTATATTCTTCATCTATATGTCTGACTGGCGATTGAAAAGATTTTACCCGCAAAATTAGAAGTCAAAAGGAAAATGCTGATGACTTCATTTGTTTTTACTACAATTCAGGAAAAAACCCTAACAGAAGAATATGCAAGGCTTTCTGAGAAGGTGAGATTGCAGTAAATTTTTATCTGAAAATTATTTTAAGATTTTCATTTTATTTTAATCACCATCCTTAAAGCTAAGGAGGTGTTGCAGAGAGAGCATGTTTGGTTTGAGGAATTAGAGGAGAAGGAAAAGAAAGTTCGTTTAGACATTCACCTGGGAATAAATCATTTGATTTAGAATCAATCATTTCAATCTCAATTAAACAAAAAACAAAAACAAAATTAGAAGGTTAATTGCATATTATGTGATTGCAATTGAATGAAAAAGACACGGTGAGATTGATTTTGCTGTGCAGTGTGGTATGGAGGCAAATCAAGGAAGACAGAATCAGAGTGAAAATATTTCATATTCAGATGTGGAGACTGGCTTGTTCATCGGACTTCCAGAAACAGGATCACGAAATAAATTATGACATCTTGTACAGATAATTGTTCCAGAAACATTGTTGAAGATTGTGAAATGGCACGCGCGCCAACATCATCGACAAATTAATATGAAAATATTGTGCAATAAGTGTGACCATGGTTTGTGGTGTTCTATTGATTTCGAGTTGCATGCATAATCTATGCACAATTGATTTTGGCAGTTATTGAATGAACATATCTCTGAGATCAACACAAGCATCAAATTTTTTGGCAGTTAATGGGTTGACGTAAGTCTGATGAATCCATATTGAGTTAATTTTCATAGTGATTTGAGAATTGATTGTATTTTTGAGTTATAATTTAGGAGATTGATGTAATGAAATTAGACAAACTGGTTATAGATTAATGTATAGTTGAAATAGGCGCTTTAGTGTGTGATTTTGACATTCAATGAGTTTACTATATATATAGGAAATAAACTGATGGACAAGTGTTTTTGTGTTTTCGTTGCCACTAGGGCATGACATAATGTTCATCATGTTATTTGGATTTTAACAAGGCTGTATATTTCAAAGGTTTTAGTAATTATATATGTAGTTTGGCCAAAAAAAAAAGTAATTATATATGTAAACTACAAAAGGCCTAAAATCACTAATTTGCAGTAAGCGGTTCCTCTACAGCTTTCCCAAATGCTAGCCATTCGTGCAATTGAAAGAGAACCAGTTTAATAAGTCTCAATCTAAACGAAGATGTTTTTATAAGGATAATGAGCCATTCTTTCTTGCAACAAATAGTGGCCGTCCAAATTCCTTATCCTTTTCCAAATCTTTTATTTTTGGCCAACTTCTTATTAGATTCTATGTACTTTATTGTACTTGAAGGATTTCGGGCATACATATAATCTGATTGTTTGATTGAATTGCACATGAAACTAGAGCAATGGTCTAGATTCTGATCATGCAACACAACAAATGCATAGGGAGCGAGTTGAGACACCATTTACTCCCACACGTAAAAACTAACTCCTCAGCCCTTTATCCATATCTTATGTACCCTGTGGTTATACGGACTTAAGCTTTTAGAACATAAAGAGAAAACTCTCTCCGCTGACTCATATTTCTCTTTATTGGAATAATAGCCCCACTTACATTAGGTTTACAAACCCTAGTCCGCCGATGATGAACTAGGTTTACTCAATAATTATTAGTATAGGGTATATTTTTAACATCCATTTTTAAAAAATAGAGCTTAAAAAGTAGGCGTTGACATTTTTGAAATTTGGGCCCTACTTTTAATGTATGTTTTCCAAAAAACAGACATTAAAATCCTTAATAAAATTTCATATCCACCAGCGTCAACATTCAATCCTCTCTCTTCTTCACTCCCCGATCCCTTCGCTCTCTCACTCACACCAACTCCATTAGTCGCCAACGTCGCACCTCCTTTGTCAATCCGTTGTGACCCCTTTCCTCCTCTGTCATGACCCCTTCCCTCTGTTGTTGTTTTGCTCTGTCAGGCATCCTCCTCCTCCTCCCTCTGTCGCCGATCCTCCTCTGGCACTGCAAGTTTGCAATAGTCTGCATTCATTTAGGTTAGTGACTCTATCTTTATGGAATAGTTGCTTTCATTAATGCTTAAAAATTATGGTGGAGGGCTGATTAAAAAGAAAAAAGAGTTAGGAATTTTAAGAGATTTCATTGATGCTTAAATTCTTATTGTTTAATGGTAGATTATATGTACTTGAATGTTTGTTTTATGAGTTATTATAAATGCCCATAAGGTGTTTGATGAAGTGAAAGATTGAGAAGTTATAGGTGTTAGGGGAATTGAGGAACTTGCTTTGCTTACTTGAACCTTTAAGTGTGCTAGGCAGATTTGATGGACAATATGTTATACTTTTATTTTGGACACTTGATTATATTTGTTTAAGTTTATCCATGTTTAGTTTTGGAGCACTTGATTATATGTATGAAGTGTAGGATGTATCTATACTTTCTTAGTAGTGTTCTGTTTTGTGTATAGGCTTATTTTCAAGGAATTGGTTGTGTTCTGTTTTGTGTATAGGCTTATTTTCTAGGAATTGGTTGTGTTCTATTTTGTGTATAGGTTGTGGGTTGAAAATACAAATTACATAATTTTTTTTTAAAAAATTGACTCACAATTTTTGTTTTGGAAAAATAGATGTTTTAAGTCTACCACTTACCATGTCTATTTTTGAACGGTTAGAAAATATAAATTACATGTTTTTTTTTAAAATTGACTTATCAATGTCTAATTTTTAAAATGAAATAAGAGTAGGGAAAATGTACATGATGTAGTTGAAACTGATGGGGATGAGAGAGATGTAGAACTAGGGGTAATTTAGGACGACATAGAAGGAATAGATGGGTTTGATGACATAAATGATGCTGATAGAACTGAGGACATTTTTGAAGACCAAAGTGAAATTTATAAAAGTGGTGGAAGACAAACTAATATAGTTGGAAATGGAATTAAGGACTTAGATTAGATCATTTAAGAGAAAGGGAAAGGAGTCTATGAAGAAGAGGATAACTCTGACAGTGAGTATGTGGATAGATGATTTTGATTCTCAAGATGACATCTATATGGTTGAAACTAGAAGCTTTGATATTGTAGAGAGTGTTGATAATGATTTTGAAGTGAGCGAAGTTTTTGAGGATGAGGAGAATTTGTGCCACTAATATAATGATGGGCTTCCAAAAGAGATGTATGGGCTTGTTGAGTTTAAAGGGTCGGCGTGCTTCCAAAGCTTACAGAAATGCGGTTCAATTAATCTTGCAACTATAATCATCTTCCCTCTCTTATCTCATTTATGTCTTCCTTCCCTAAGGGTAGTAGAAAAGAGAGAACAAAAAATCTCAGTCAAGCGATGGGACTCCTGGGAGGTGTCTTGAATAAGAAAGAAAGAACTAAGAGCTTCTTTTCTTTTCGATAGCAAGTTTTGGGCAGCCTGAGAACATTGATTGCAAGCAAGAGTCGACTCAAATAAACCTTTTCAATTTCAAAGCAATTCTCGGCACGGATGCTTGACATCCAAGACATGTCGGAGAAGGACAAGCTCTTTTCTTTTCTAGAAGGTTGTAAGCCATGGGTAGAAGTTGAGTTACAGAGACGAGGAGTATGAGATTTGGCATCGGCCAAAGCAATACCCAAAGAGTCCACTTTCGGAATTGAGCTCCTCCTTCCCTCTTTTCTAAATGTAGGGCTTTCTTTTCACCTTCTTGGGTTGCTTTTACCAAAATTAGAGAATCAAACTCTCTACCATAGCTATAGTAAGTTGTCATTCAAGGCACTTCTTCATGTTGGGCATGGCCTTTATAGGTAGAGAGGTGCTAAAGAAGGCTATTGATGGGTGTGCCATCACAAAGTAGGTTAATATAAGAGTAGTTAGAAGTGAGAAGAGGTTAGTAAAAGCTATTTGTTAAGTGGGATGCTCGTTCATGTTAGATCCCTCTAATGATGGGTTGAGTGTGCCTCTCCCAATGGTCTAATGGTACTCTCTTGCTAGGGCTTGTTGTCTCTCCCTTGGGAGCTCCTTTCCGCTACCCATTGTGACAAAAAAATTTTCTTGTCTCCACTATGGGCTGTGCAAGGCCACACTCTGAGTTTACAGCTTCGGGACGACTTCATGATTATGGAGGAGGTCTCTTTTCACTTGGCTCCTTTTTTGGTACAATTCCATAATCTCCCTCAAGAGCTTTTATATGATGAGAACATGCTGAATATGAGCTCTATTGTTGGGAACGTAGTTTGGTATGAAAAAACAAAATTGTAAGGGAAGATAGCACTAAACTTTATGCATGCATGCATATTTGTTGATGTTAAAAATGCCTTATCTCTAGATTTTGGATTTCAAGGCCAGAGTTATCTAATGTTTAGGCCTCTATTAAATATGAACGACTATCAAATTTTTGCTATAGTTCCATAATTTTAGGCCATGAAAACATAATATGAAAAAAATCCAAAAGATCAAATTTTAACAATTCAAATGTATTTATTTTTTAATTTTTTAAAATGTAATATTTTAATAATATTTTTAGAATAATTTAAATTTGAATTATCCAAATTGATCTAAACGGTCTGTGCTAAAAGTGGTGGAGACACTATAAAAAAACGTGGTTTGGTAACGGTTAAAAATAGGTATTAGTAGCGATCTTAACCGCTACAAACAACATTAGTAGCGGTTAGAAAAACCGCTACTAAATCGTATGTTGCAAGAGGTTTTGTAGCGGTTATATAAAACCGCTACCCAAGGAAAATAACCGCTACATAATTTGCAGCGGTTCATCCCAACAGCTACAACATCTTCATGAGTGAAATTTTTTTAAGAGATATTTGTAGCCGTTATATAACCGCTACAAAAATAAAAAACTGAAATTTTGAAGGCGGGAAAAGAGAAATGAAATTTTTTTTCTATTTTGTAGCGGTTAAAAAACTGTTACTAATTTTGAATTTTTATGAAATTTGTAGCGGTTATATAACCGCTACTAATTTCATGAAAATTCAAAATTAGCGCCAAAAAATTAATTTCAGTTTAAAAAAGGCGCGTTAATTAGTAGCGATTTGACAACCGCTACAAAAAGTTTTTTAAAAAATACGATCATTTGTTTCTGTTTTTTAATATTAAATTAAATAGTTTATTTTTTTATTAGTTTATCTAATTTAATTAGCTTATTATTCAATAGTTTAACTTATTTATAAATTAAAAGGAATAATTTATTTTAATTGGATTAGTATAAAAATTGTATTGATAATATTATTAAGGATATGTAGGTAATAAGGAACTATTATGTTGTTTACTACAATGTAATTGTGTATGAAAAATAGATAAAAATGAGATAAAGTTGTAAATGAGAGAAAAGAAAATTAAAAAACTTGTTACCATATTTGATCGTTTTGTTCAGCTCCTCAACTCATATAAAAGAAGTTGTAAATGAGAGAAAATGAAAGAAAGGTAAGGTGGAAAGAAATGGGGGAGTGTTTGAAATGAGTTGTGGTAAGAGTATTTATAGGGATCCACATACCATTTGTAGCGGTTTTTAATTAGTAGCGGTTATTTTTTATTTCTGTAGCGGTTATTAAACCGCTACAAATATTAATTAATTAATTTTTTTAAATTTTTTTCCAGTTTTTTTAAAGACAAAAGCTTAATTTGAATTTGATCACTCATCATCGCCATCCCTACAGAAATTATGTAGAAAAATTATTGTTAGGGATGTATTATTAAATTTAAAAGATTTAATTTAAATGATGTGGAGTTAAAAAAACTCACTGCAGTAGAGGTAAATTGTCATCGCCTTCAGGGAAGTAGTTTTCAAAATCGGCTGGCTGAAATGGCTCACTCTTGTAGGCGATGTTATCGCCTTCACCTATGTCATAAAGGTCTCGTGGCTTTAAATGAACGACCATGTGCCAATCCTTGTACCTCTCGTCCTCGACATAATAAACCTAATGTGCCTCTGAAGCAAGAATATATGGCTTATCATCTTGAGAAATACCAGTATGAATCGGCCGTGAGAAATTGACTGATGTGATCCCTAAGTCGTCAGTTGTTAGTCCCCGAGAAGTAGTGGTATTTGCTCACAAACACTTGAACAGCGTCATGGTGAAACGACCTTGATAATTAAGTTCGACCACATCAAGAAGCTTTCCATAGTAAGGGACGCCTCCGAACTACATGTTGGTGTCACTGCTGCTCGCATAACTCCTTGTCCCAAATGTGCCATAAACACCCGAATTCTGAGTTTGCAATCCTTGATCCCATCAAAATGTGCAAAACTTAAAACCATTGACATTGTATGTTGTAAATCTTTTTGCATGATCAAGAGGGCCGATTGCGAGAGCTCTGAAATCTGGTGAGTGTGAGTTGTGGACCATCCTATCAACTTTTGAGGATGTTTGTGGACAGATCCTGAGTTGACGCTTAACATGACTTCTGAATTCCCTACAATTAATAATGGAAATGCGATAGTGAAATGAAAGTGAGAAATGTTACGAAAGATATAGAATAATATGTGAGTGTACAATTCTTATTGTATGAAAGGTTCAACTTGAGTGCAATTAATCAAGACATGTCTATGTGCTTGCAACTTCTCAGTTGCCGTTAGTTTGAAGTTCTCAGTTGCTCCAACTGGTTTACCAACACGAGAGATAAATTCTCCTGATGTCGACGCAGGTTTGGGACAATCGTCAACACAAGGTGGGCAGTTGAAAGCCGTCTCACGATCATCAAAGTACCTTGAACAAAAATACAACACCTCATCCCCTATATAGCCTTCAGCTATAGAACCTTCTGGCCATGCCTTATTCCTTACGTAAGATTTTAATTTCCCAAGGAACCTATGAAGTAAAGAAGAGAAAATTGATACTAAATGCTGAAAAGGATGACTAGAAAACATAAAATATGGAGAATAAAGCACATATTTAAAATGAGTACCTCTCAATCGGATACATCTATCGATATTGTACTGGTCCAGCAAGCTTTGTTTCATGAACGAGGTGGACTGTAAGGTAAACCATCACAGTAAAAAAGGACGGAGGAAAGATCATCTCCAAATGACAAAGCATAAGAATGATTTTGGACTGCAGCTGATCGAGCTCCTCAACGATCAAAACCTTAGAACACAACTTCCAAAAGAAAGAACAAAGTTCCACCAAAATGATGTAAATATCATGAGAAAGTGCATTCTTTATAGCCAGAGGGAGTAACTGCTGCATAAGAACATGGAAGTCATGACTCTTCAGGCTAGCAACCTTTCGAGCGTGCAAGTCAACACATCGAGAAATGCTGCTTGAATACCCATCAGGAACTTTTAATTTCTTCAACGTAGCGAGGAAGACTTCCTTGTTTGGTTTTATGAGGGTAAACTTTGCCAGCTGATATTTGTCATGCTCATCTAGCCAAGCATCTTCATGAATTCCCATGTCGTGTAAATCTTTCCTCGCTTGAAGGTGATCTTTTGTCTTGTCGGGTTCGTTAAGCAACGTATATAGCACATTATCGCAAACATTCTTTTCAATGTGCATGACATCAAGACTGTGGCAAAGTAAATTGGATCACCAATATGGAAGAGTGAATAAAATACTTATCTTCTTCCACTGCTGCGGTGTCAAAGTCCTGTGCTTCTTTTGGCGAGTTTGTGCTGAATAGTCGCTTTTTCCAAACTCGAAGTCAACATGCTCAAGCTGCTGTAAGATATCTATACCGGACAAAGTCTGAGGTGGTCCTCTTTTTTTTGGTTTTCCATTAAAGTGATTCCGTTGCAATCTGAATTTATGCGTTCCATCGAGAAACCTCTAATGCCCCATAAAGCACCACTTTCGGCTGTGGGGAAGGTGCACTGCGTCAGAGTCAAAATTGCAAGCTGGACATGCCAACCCAGTATGCACATTCCAACCAGATAATGTGCCAAGGCCAAGAAAGTCACTAATCATCCACATCAAAGTTGCATGCAAGTTGAACAAAGTCTAGCCGCAAGCGTCGTACATCTTCAAGCCGATATTCCACAAGTCAAGCAATTCCACAATAAGCGGTTGGAGATACACATCGATGTCATTGCCCGGTGCCTTTTTGCCTGGAATGATCATATACATAATGAACGAGCTTTGTTTCATACACATTCAGGGGGTAAGTTGTAGGGAACTAAGACTACCGGCCAAATACTATAACTTGTGCTAAGATTCTCGAAAGGATTGAAACCATCTGTCACCAACGCAAGTCGAACATTTTTGGGGTCAGTCACAAAATCTGGAAAGTCGTTGTCAAATGTTTTCCAAGCATCTATATCCTGGGGATGTCGTAATTTACCGTCTTCATTCTTATCAACGGCATGCTACCTCATATGCTCCGCAGTTTTAGATGACATAAATAATCTTTGTAGGCGAGGTTTCAAAGGGAAGTACCTGAGAATCTTTGCAGATTTCTTCTTTTGCTTTTTCCCCTTCCGAATTGTCTTGTACCTCGATATGTGACATCTCTTACAAGTTTCCTTGCTGGAATCATCTCCCCAATACAGCATACAATCGTTGGGGCATGTATCAATCTTTTGATAGTTCAACCCCAACCTGTTGATAATCTTCTTGGCCTCGTAGAATGTTGTGGGAATCTCAGCATCGGGGAATGCATCTTGTAATAATTCGAGCAACATCGACATTCCCTTATCTGTGATTCCACACAAGCATTTGATATGATACAATTTGATCAAGAAAGATAATTTAGAATATTTTTGACAACCTTGATATAAAGGACGATCTGCTTCATCTATCAAGCTGAAAAAATCCAGAGCTGCTTCATTCCTCATAAACACCGGCTCAGAACTGTGCACTTCTTCATTGAAGTTGTCACCTTGAAATCCAAATGCAACACACACAACATCATTCACAGGATCATCTTCATCTAGTTGAATGCCTACTTAAGAACTTCGAGGAAGAGCATCATCATATCTAATGCCGACCTTCTCACCATGAACTGCCCAGAACGTATAATCCTCAGGGAAAGGCTTCAAAAGCAAATGTTCCTTCACAACATGTTGTGCATGCCACTTCTTGAACTTGCATCTCCGACACGGACAGACGATTTTGCCGTTACAGCTATCGTGAGTGAATGTGAAATCCAAGAAATTGTTTAATCCGTACAAATATTCTAGAGAATTGCGCGGCAACCTGATCCATGACTTATCCATAGCTACTAGTGAGAGAGAAGAAAGTATAGAAAAGAAGATGAGTTAATAGAGAATGACGAAAGCTTGGAACCATATATTCTGAAATTCCAACATTTAAAATTTTGTAGCCGTTGAAAAACCGCTACAGTAACCGCTATAGTACTACAAATTTGTAGCGGTTATATGTATAAACCGCTACTAATATTCAACCCGTTGGAATTTTGCATAAAGTGGTGGGAAATTCAAAATTTAAAAGTTGAGTTTTTGTAGCGGTTATATGTATCAAACCAGTACTAATATTAAAGCCGTTGGAAATCAAATAGAAAAATTAATTTTAAATTTGTAGCGGTTATACATACATAACAGCTACAAATTTACACAAAGGCGGCAAATTTCAAAATTCAAATGTTGAGTATTTGTAGCGATTTTTTACTGTTAAACCGCTACAAATATGGAACATTATTTATAAATATAAAAAAAATAAATTATATGTATGTTTGCAGCGGTTTGTCCAAGAAAACCGCTACAAATATAAATATATAATTTATTTTTTTTAAGGTTTAAAAATATAAATAATATTGTTGCAATTAATTCAGAAATTAAACAATGCGGTCTAAGAATATAAATATAATTATGGTAAACACAATAAGAATTTAAGTTTTGAAATACAAAATTATATATATTTATTTACAAATGTTTCAACAACAAATAAAAAAAAAGATGTCCTAAACTAAGTAGCTGGGGGCTGATCATCTAGTGCTCCCTCAGGTAGGGCTCCATCAGGTGCTGCTAAATCGGGCTGCTGGGTAGAGTGAACCTCACCATCATCATCAGCAGTAGGAGGAGGCTGCATGACGAACCGAGTGACAAGCGAAATCTGTGGATGCTACTCGTCCGGGAACAGGCGACTCCATCAGAGCTCGAGCATGCTGTTCGTGATATCATGCCATTACGTCTGCTGAACGTAGATCATATCAGCATGCTCCTGCATCTGCTACATCTATAGCAGCTGCAACTGCTGCTGTGCCATTACAGCCTGTGTCCGCTCCCAATCTGACTGCAGCTGCTTAACAAACTCATCCCTCGAATGTCTGACCCCTCTATTCAAATGCTCTCGATCAGCTGCTCCAGAGGCATCGTCCCGTCCTTATCCACCCTGTGGAAGAGACGGTTCCTCCTGTTCCTCCAGCCGTCACCCATCTTCATGAGGGTGTACCTCTTCCGGTTGGCTCGGACGGCAAACCGCAGCTACAAAAAAAGTATTTAAATATCAATATTACAAAAATCCTATTAAAAAATATTAATTAAATATAATTAATTACAAAAAATATTAATTAAATACTATTAATTACCTGAACCACCTCCTCCTAAGCCTGGTCCTTCGGCCCCTTCGAACTTGCTTCCACGTCCTGAAGTGCAGGGGGAACCGCATCCAATTCGCGCCCAGGTCATTCAGGAAGGGTTGAACAGGTGACCCCCATTGTCAATGGGCTGGTCCGTGTCGTCATTCCACGGCACTATAACTTGCAGTGTCCGGTCTATGTTGTTCAGATGGCCACGTCCAGCCTCTTCATCGACACGTTCCCCTGCTCATCTGCACAATTTATTGCACGTTAGATAAATTGTAATTCAAATTTAACATTTTGAATTTAAATAAATAATTTATTAAATAAAAAAATTATTTACCATGGACCTGCACCTCAAACCCAGTGGACCGCAAAGAAGACCCTCATGGGTTGTTCTGCTCCCGAGCTTCCTCCTTATCGAGGAACTACTCCATCTCCCTGAGCCCAATCGGGATCTCGAAGTCCTCCTCGTCAAAGTCCTCGATACTGATATCTGCCCCCAAACTCAGGCACCTTTGGTGCGGTCGTCTCTTATGGGATCGTCTGTGGTGCCTATGGTAGGGCTGACTCCTGTGGGGGGATGGGCTGAAATGCCGCGGTCGCCCTCCCTCCATGCTGCCCCCTCCCTTTGACCCCTGCTCTGCTGCTGCCACCCCGCAAAATCGGTATGGGGACCTCAGGTGCCTTCCCTCTATCCTCTCTCAAAGCCATATCAACTGTGAAAATTCAAAAAAAAAAATATCTTAGTCACATTATTATGCAAAAATATAATAAAAATAAAAATAAAAATAAAATACGTCTTATCTCGTTACCTCAAGTACAAATACCAAGAAATACTGCAGTAAAAACTCTTTTACAGACGTCTAAATGCTCAAATCTAAAGAAAACACTCAGAGAAACTTCAGGAAACAAAATGAGCAAACGGAGAAATGAAGGAGGGAGGTGAGCTTATATAGGTGGAACGTTTGTAGCCGTTATTGAAATAACCGCTACATAAACCGCTACAAATAACTTAGGGCGGCTAAAATTTGTAGCGGTTCTAAAATAACCACTACAAAGCACAAAAACCTTTGGAGTTCTGTAGCGGTTAAGGTATAGAACCGCTTCAAATTTGGGACCTTTGAATTCTGTAGTGGTTACAACCTAGTAACCGCTACAAAATACGCGACGTTTGGAATTTTGTAGCGGTGTTATTGGTCAAACCGCTACAAATAACCGCTACACTGTTGGCGCGCCATGTGGCGTGAAAATTGTAGTGGTTATTATTTATTAACCGCTACAATTAAACCGCTACAATTTTTTGTGGGAAATTCACTCCATATTTGTAGCGGTTTTCCCTAGGTAACCGCTATAAAAAAATGCAACCAATTTGTCACACCACTTGGTGTGTAGCTTGCCGCTACAAATTTGTAGCGGTTTAGGTTAAAACCGCTACAAATGTTAATATTTGTAGCGGATAATTATAACCGCTACAATTTCACCGCCACAAAATACCTTTTTTTTGTAGTAAGAGGGATATAAAAGAGAAAGAAGGGGAAGGATGGAAATTTGTTCAAGAGACCAAGTGGGTATTACACAGTTTGAGGTGCGTGAAGAGCCTCAATTTGTTCAAATACATTTGCATTGTGTCCGTTACAAGTTTCAACATGTAATGGTCATATGCAAAGTTGTTTTTGGGGGTACCTGTATAGTTTTTATAAGATGTTTCTGTAATTGGTAAATTTTACATTTATTTTTCGTTTAGTGCAGGCATGGTTGGCAAGTTATATTTAGTAAGCCAATTTTTATTATAGGAATGTATATTATATATAATGAAGAAACTGGAATAAACATAACTATGCCTTTTGTCCCTAAATATATTAGTATTTTTTTAGTCTCTGTTCCTAAATATAATAGGTAGTTCATAATTTCAAGGTATTTTAAAAAATCTTTCCAAAAAAAAAATGCTCCTCTTTAATGATTTGTTCCTTACCCTTAGTTAATTATCTGTAAGAAAAATTGTCCTATTTATATATGGGCATATTTAAAAAAAAAAAAAAAATAGGGACAGACAAACTTTGTTCTGTAATATATGTCATGCCTGAGACAAGTTGAATTGAATTTTTATAACTAAATAAGTTTGTACCATAGAAAATTTAGGTTGACTTCATATTTTAGTTTTCTAGATCTAATGAGTTCCGAGTATGTTAAAATTACTTTAAAAAAAAAATACTTAAATGGTGAGAGTGGTTTGGGATAGTGATACTTTGGGGCCTTTTCTTTCAAGAATAATGATAGTCGCGAACCTCAAAATTTGAAAATACCAGTTAGGGAACGGTTCTGTGGTCTAAAAAGAATTAAGGAACAATGTTTAATAGTCTCAAATATGATGTTTCTTTTTTCTTTCTTTTTGTTACAAGTAAGGGCGGTCAGCCCAAGAAATAAATTAAATTATTGGGGATTGAATCCCATACAATCTTTTTCCTACAAGGTCGGTAGATAAGACGGACAGCTATCCAAGACTGCTAAGCTTAATATATTTCCTTTGATTTTATTTATAAGCAATTTTTTTTATGGTGTTGATCCTTTTTATAAGCAATTTTCACTTTTAGTCTGAAAATATAAGCTTGTTTTTAGTATTTTACCCTTATTAAATTCTCATTCTTTCTCATATCTTATGCTACTCATTATCTCTCATACTTTTTATCTATTCTCTCTCTTATACTCTTTTCATAAATAGGGGCGTATATGGAAAAAAAATTACATTTTTGACATATTTATTATTTTTAGGATAAATGTGCTAAAATGACCATAAACTTTTATGAAAAGTGCAACTGTAACCATAAACTATTTTTTAGAGTAAAAGTAACCATAAACATGATAAAAGAGGGTAAAAGTAACCACGACGTTAATGGACGTTAATGTGAACTTTTTAACAAAATATTAAGGTGCTAAAATAGCCATTAACTAATACCAAAAGTACAAAAGTAACTATAAACGTTTTCTTAGATGCAAAAATAACTTGTTGAACATTAATTCATAATTTTTTTTTTTTGCTTTTGCGTTATGAGTGTTTTATCAATTTGGGGGTTAAAATGACAAAACTTATGAATTAATATTCAAGAAGTCAACTTTTTTTATTTTGGCGAGAATGACGAAACGAAGGAAAATTATCACATAACTCCAAAAGATAAAATCCAAGGTAATTAAACCTGGACCTGTCAGTGAACCAGCTGGGGTACTAAGTCAAGGGTTAGTGGGTTAGACCGGAGCTAAACCGAGACTAAACTGGTGAGAAATAGAAAATTTTAGGTTTATAGTATGAAATTCTAAAGGAAAAAAAAATTTAAAAAAATAAAAGACTTGACTCGAAGCTACTGATCGGTTGGCCGTTTTCGATCTGGTTCAAGTCCGATAACTATGATAAAATCCCTAACATTAATTATAAAATAAGTGACTTTTTGAACATTAATTTATAAGTTTTTTTTTTTACTTTTGTCATTTTAATCTCCAAATTAATAAAACAATCAGAACATAAAAGCAAAACAAAAATTATGAATTAATGTTCAAGAAGTTACTTTTGCATCCAAGAAAAAGTTTGTGGTTACTTTTGCACTTTTGGTATTAGTTAATGGCTATTTTAGCACCTTAACATTTTGCTAAAAAGTTCACATTAACGGACGTTAATGTCCTTTAACGTCGTGGTTACTTTTACCCTCTTTTATAATATTTATGGTTACTTTTCCTCACAAAAATAGTTTATGGTTACAGTTGCACTTTTCACAAAAGTTCATGGTTATTTTAACACCTTTACCCTTGTTTTTAACTACCAATTCATTTTACGCAATCAAGGGGGAAGTTGCATATAAATAGGACTAGAAGGAATACCACCTTTATGATATGGCATCAGCTAGACAATTTTGATCTCTACGAACATGACAGAGGTGCAGCTCCCAATTGTGGTCCATTAGATTGCATATTTGTAAGAACACTAAACTACAAGTAAAAACATTTCCTTTGTTGAGTAGCATGTCAATCAAAGTGTCTGTTTGGATTAACGATAAAAGCTGTTTGTCCAACACAATTTACAATGTACGAAGTAAGTATATAAGAGGAGTTTTGTTTTAACTTACATAAACATATTTTTACACCACTAATTCAAATAGGCCCTAAATTCTAGTATAACTCTTTGGAATCCCACATCCCATTATAGTCTTAGGCCTCTAAGAAGGGCCCACTCTTATGCTTCAGAAGCACTACAATTACCAATGTTATGAGTAAACCCAGCTATCCAACCACCATTATGATCTCTCATTACCCCAATGCAGCTAGCTTTGTTTCCAGATGAGGACATAGAGCCATCAACATTAATCTTATCGCAGTCAAACCATGGTGCCTCCCATATAGAGACCTCATTTCGTGGAGACATTTCAAATTCATGCGGTGTATTCCCTCCTTTCCTTTTTATAAGTTGTGCAAAACAAAGTGAAGGTTAAGATTAGTTAAAAACAATACATGTGCTAAAAATGTTATGTCTTTTTCAAATATACCCCTATTTATAAAAAAGAGCATAAAAGAGAAAATATGTATAAAATATAAGAAAGAACAGGTAATAAATGATTGAATGAAAGAGAATTAGTAGTTTATTAATATAAAGATGTATATTTAATAGGGATATAAAAGAAAAAAAAGTAATTTAATTAAAGTTTGAGATACAAAAAAAGTTGCTTCTATATATAGATATATATTAAGGATTGACCCTAAGAGAGAGAAAGTTGCTTATAAAAAAATAGGATCGAATGAAGGTCTACAATAGAAGCGATTTATTTATTAAGGGGTTTAATGGAAAAATATAGGAGCAAAGGAAGAGATTTGCATGTGGTTTTCATTGATTTGGAAAAGCATATGACCATGTGCCAAGAGAGGTACTCTGGAAAGCCTTGGAAAAGAAGAGGGTGCGGTTTGCATATATCAAAACCATTCAGGATATGTATGAGGGGGTTACAACCAATGTTAGAATGCCTGGAGGTATAACAAAGGACTTTCCTATAAGGATTGGCCTACATCAGATATCAGCTTTGAGCCCTTATTTGTTTAATGTAGTGGTCGATGTTCTAACTGAGCCTATAAAAGAGGAGATCCCTAAATGCATACTTTTTACGGATGATATAATTCTATTGGCTGAATCCAGGGAGGAAATTAATTCTAAACTTGAGATATGGAGACAGATTTTAGAAGTGAAGGGTTTTTGTCTGAGTAGAATTCAATTAGGTATTTGGGATCAATTATACAATAAGATGGTGAAAATGATGGATATGTCAATCATAGAATTCAAGCTAGATAGTATGAATGGAGAAAAGCCACTGGAGTTATTTGTGATCGGAAAGTACCTAATAAGGTAAAAGGGAAGTTCTACCGCACTGCTATAAGACCAGCAATATTATATGGTAGTGAGTGATGGGCTTTAAAGGGACAACATGAACATCAAATGAGGGTGGCTGAGATGAGGATGTTGAGATGGATGTGTGGTCATACAAGAAAAAATAAGATTCGTAATAATCATATACGTGAACGAGTTAGAGTGGCCTCTATTTAATGAAAAATGATAGAAAGTCATTTAAGATGGTTTGAACATGTTCAATGAAGGCCATTGAATGCACCGGTGAGGAGGGTGGATCAAGCAATATGGAGTCCTATAAAGCAAGGTCGTGGAAGGCCGAAGCGAATGCTCAATGAGGTCATAGAGAGAGACCTTGTGATTAATAATATATCTAAAGATATGTTTTTTGACAGAGCACAATGCTATTGTGCGATCCATGTAGCCGACCCTACCTAATGGGATAAAGGCTTTGTTGTTGTTGTTGTTGTTGAATGAATATCATCTACTGTTTCCAACAATTGAATACTCCTATAACACTAGCAGGATCAGTTGGCTTCTGAAAAGCATCATCAAAAATTGAATTAGTCCTCTAGGACCATAATTTCCAAATTGCTACACCCTATATAAGGTCCCAATTGACAATTCCATTTTTTGCTATCTCCTTTTTCGAGATTCGTAAGGAGGAAAGGATAATACAGTCAAATAGTCATATCAAAATATAATTAAAAACATGTACCTGGACTTATAACTTTGTGAAGTAATTTGGTTAGTGAACAAATGAAAAATTGACTTACTATTTTTACTAGGACACCTAAGAAAGAGATCACTCAAAGGTTTGGAACAACGCTAAACTAATAACATTGAGTAGATGAATATGTTGTTGTCTAGAAACTAAATCAAATTTAAAAGTAGCAGTTTTTTTTGGTCAACTGGGAAATATATTATATCCTAATCAAACATTTATACAAAAACATCAGCCCACACCAAATCTAATTGGTGGCTGGTAGAAATCCACTGCATTATATGCTAATATATTATAGAGAAGGATTGGGAGAGAAGAGGACCATCCACCTTAAAACAAACCCTTTATGGCTTCTTTGGCTAGCCAGTTTGTTGCCAAATTACAAGAGCGAGCAACATATGACAAAGATAAATTCTGATTCATATCCAGTCTCACAATTACCTCCTCCACCAGTGGTTGAGCTCTCCAATCTGGGCTAGGAGATTTTGTCAAAATAGCATCCACTAAAAGCTTGCAGTATGATTCCATTAGGATATTTCCCAATTTTGATTGCCCTACACTTTTTACAGCTTCTAAAATAGCAGTAGCTTCACTAAAACAGGGTGATACAGCTTCACATTGTTTTGCACAGAGATTAATCACCTGCCTGCATCATTTCTCAAAATAAAACCAAGGCCACTCAGATTACTAGCTGCTGAAAAGGCACCATCAATATTTAATTTCAGAACACCCATTAGAGCAGGACTCCATTTAGGGTTGAGACACACGGCTCCAGCTCTTCTTGGCTAGTTGTTGACCACCCTTTCGCTATCAAAAGTTCTGTCACAGCTGTGGTGGCTAAACTAATTGCCCAAGAAATGTCCGGAGCTTTATGTTCATATAATTTGCAACAATGACTCTTCCAAATAAACCATAACAAATATGCAACCTGAGCTTTAGCACAATCATCCTTTTTTAAGTTATTCATTAACATCATAAACCAATCCACAAAAGACACAACATTCAATTTAGACACAGTAATCCCCAATGAACAAGCATACCATATATGTTTTACCCAATCACATAGTAACAACAAGTGTTCAATTGATTCAGGTTCCATACAACATCGAAAACATATAGGGACCGGGGAACATTTACGCTTGAACAATGCTACCATAGTTGGTAAGGCTTTATTGCACACTTTCCAGAGGAAATGTTTCACTTTAGGTTGGACTTTTAATGTCCAAATTTCACTCCAAATCTCATGAGGGAAAGGATTAGAGGTACTGGGCGTAATGGATAACAACACAAGATCACTAGACTTTACCCATTTATATCCCATCTTAATAGTATAAATTCTATTTGCACTCCCCAACCAATTGACCCTATCAGAACGATCAATCTCAGGGATTGGGATCTTTAAAATTTCTTCTTTAAACTGCTCAGAAACATTTAACTCTCCCATCACCCACTCTTTGTTCCTAATAATATGAGCTGCATTACAACTTACAATAGATTTAGGAATAAGATCTATAGGCATTTGATTCAAAGGAACATTAGGGATCCAAACATCTCTCTAGATATATATTCTATTACCATTCCCTACTTGCCAAAAAACATGATTTTCCAATAATTTCCTCCCTGCTAATAAACTACTCTATGCCCAAGAGGCTATCCCACCTTTTTTTGGCAGCCATGAAAGGGTAATAAGGAAAATAAAGTCCTTTCAACAGTCTAACCCACAGAGCCTCTGGTTTATTCAGAATCCTCCAACATTGTTTGCCTAATAAAGCTAAATTAAAGTTTTGGAAGTCTTTAAATCCCAAGCCTCCCTCCTTCTTCTCTTTTGACATTACTTCCCATGACTTCCAATGAATTTTATTCCCTCTTTTAGTTTATCCCCACCAGAAATCAGAGATAATGCTATTCAGCTCTTGGCATGACTTTTTTGGATATTGAAAACAAGCCATAGAGTAGGTTGGGATTGCATTAGCCACTACTTTGATCAATGTTTCTTTCCCTGCTTGTGACAAGAATTGCTTATTCTAACCCATAACTTTCTTCCTCACCTTATCTCTAACAAAAGCTAGTGCCTTAGTCTTAGATCTGCCCCACAGAATTGGTAATCCTAAGTATTTACCCAGTGAATCAGCCCTATCTATATCCAACACTTCACAAATTTCATTTTTGATTTCATCTGAAGCTTTTGCAGAAACGAAAACACAAGATTTATCAAAATTTACCCTTTGTCCCGAGGCCTGGCAATATTCTTCCCAAATGCTTTTAAGAATTAGACAGTTATTCCTAGTAGAATTAAAGAAGAAAATTGAATCATCAGTAAAAACACAATGGGATAGAATAGGGAAATGACGATTAATCTTAATCCCCTGGATATCTCCCCTTTCCATATGAGTAGTAATCATACCAGACAGAACATTGGTCACAAGAATGAACAGATAGGGAGAGAGGGGATCTCCCTGTCTAAGACCCCTTTAAGGTTTAAGTGTATCAAATGTTTTCCCACTCAATTTCACCAGAAAATGAATAGAAGACACACATTACATAATTTTGGACACCCAAGAAGCATCAAAATTCAATTTAAGCAAAACAGCTTCTAAGAAATCCCACTCAACTCTATCATAGGCTTTGTTCATGTCTATTTTAACAGTAATGTCATATTTATTTCCCCTACCACTTTTTAGAAAATGGAAAGCCTCATGCACCATAAAAATATTATCTTGAATGAGCCTACCTGGTACAAACGCTCTCTGCTGTTCTGAGACTATCTTGGGCATGACACCCTTCATCCTATTAGCCATAATCTTAGCCACCACTTTATAACAGAAGTTACAAATACTTATAGGACGGAAGTGACTAACAGTTTCTAGTGCATCTATTTTCGGGATGAAAACCAGATTTGTATTATTCAGTGGCTCTATATCCAATCCCTCATTAAAGAAACCTTTAACTATATCATACAATGAAGGACCAACAGTTTCCCAAGAGTGCTTATAAAACAAACCTGGGAAACCATCTGGTCCTGGAGCCTTGAGGCTGCCTAAATCAAATGCTGCCCTTTGAATTTCATCTTCCGAAACAGGTAAGAGAAGTTGCTAGTTATCATGTTCAGAGACTAGAGGATTTACATAGCTTAAAACAGCTTGAAGATCACGGCTACCAGACCCCGCAAACAAGTTTTTATAAAACTGCATGAAGCAATCACCAATTTCTTCTTAACTATCAATCCATTGCACATCAACATTTTTCAATCTAATCACTTGATTATGAATTCTATGGAGTTTTGTGGTTTTATGAAAGAACTTGGAGTTACAATCACCCCATTTTACCCAATTCACCCTCATCCTTTGGAACCAGTATTTTTCCTCTTTCTCCCAGATATCCTTAATTTGGTTCACTAGATTATTTACTACAACTACGCTTTCTTCTGTCCACTCTCCTTCATACCTCATTTTCAACTCCTCCAACAAAATCCCTATGACTTTTTGGTTGTTAGGGGATTCTTTCCTACTCCACTTCACTAGGCACTACTACAAAAAAGGGATTTAGTGGCGTAATTCTTATGGCAGTTTTTTCAAAAAGCGCCAAAAATAATTATTTATTTTTTAAAATAAAGGTTTTTTTAAAGCTTTGGTGCTTACAATTATAAGCGTTATAATAGACGTTAACTTTATATGACGCTTTCCTGAATAAGCACCAAACATTGTCATCAATATTAAAAAAAAAACAATAAGAAGCTTTGGCGTTTTATGTGGAAGCGCCAAAGTTTCTTATATTTTTCAAAAAACAAAAAAGGAAAATATAATAGGAAGCTTTGGCGCTTCCTTAAAAAGCGCCAAAGTATCCTATATTTTTAAAAATATATATACATATAATATGAAATTTAATATATTATTTCTTCTTTCTATTTAATCTTCCTACGGCCTTACACATATGTTTGACAAAAGAAGTTTAATTTCTTTCTAACTATTGTAATATGCCTATTGCATTTGCATTATGCATTTTCGAAAAAAAAAATTAAATCAATTTTTTTTTAATTTGGGTCATAACATATATTATTGGTAAAGGTTTAATAGTTATAGTCAATGTAATACTACATGATATTTTTGCCATACTTTTTGTTCTTTCTTTTTATAGATCCAATATTATATGCTTAAATATATTATTGTCACTAGTATTAACTTGCACTTATAATGAAGCATAAAATTGAGTGAGCTCCATGAAGTTCATCAATTTTTTTTGTAAAAAGGCCACATTCCAAAAGAAAAAACTAAAAAAAAATATATTATAATAGGAAGCTTTGGCATTTTCTAAGGAAGCGCCAAAGCTTCTTATGTATTTTTAATTTTTTTTAAAAGGCCACATACAAAAAAAAACTAAAATAAAAAAAGAAATATTATAATAGGAAGCTTTGGCACTTCCTAAGGAAACGCCAAAGCTTCTTATAGGAAGCTTTGGCGCTTCCTAAAGAAGGGCCAAAGCTTCCTATGTATTTTTTTTTAAAAAAATGGTTCAGTTAGCTTCTTCGATTGTGTGTGTCTAGCTATAAAGTAAATTTAAATTAAGTGTTTTTTTTTTCACTTGGGCCATTATATTATTATACATTTATCATTGTGAAAGGTTTAATAGTTACAATCAACCTAAAGTTATATGATATGTTTGTCATACTTTTTGCTCTTTCTTTTTATAGATCCAAATTATCTGCTTGAATATATTGTTGTCACTAGTATTAACTTAACTTATAATGAAGCGTAAAATTGAGTGAGCTCCATGAAGTTCATCAAATTTTTTTATAATGAAGCGTAAAAGTAGTATATACTTGACCATTGTTAGAAAAAGAATCAACACATAAAATATAGTTAAACTAACCAATTACATAAACACAGTGCCAAAACTTCATATTGAAAAAATAAAAAATAAAAAACACAATAGAAGCTTTGGCGCTTCCTAAAGAAGCGCCAAAGCTTCCATTTTTTTAAAAAAATTTTATTTTGAAAATGGGAAGCAATGACATTCTTTTATGAAGTGCCAAAGCTTCCCCTGTTTACAAAATTTAAAAACCCCGCCATTGACATCCCGCCATTATCGCTCTCCCGCTTGTCACTTCCCATAACTTCGATCCATTACTCTCTCACTTTATTGGTCTACTAGCTTTTCTTATTCGTTATCCCCACTCCTTCCTCTCTTTGATGGCAGCAAGTAGAAGTAGGAGATCCCTAACTTGTAAGCATTGTTTTTTAAACATTTGATCCATGTTTTCTTTTTTTTTTCTTTTTGGTTAAAATTTGCAATGACTCTTATATGTTTGCTCATATTTTTTATTTTTTAGGTATTGATTTGAACTTTGTCAGCTTAAATTTCCTATATATTGTTAGTTTTTTAATTTTTAAACTTACAAATTAATAATATTGTAGTAATTTTGTTGTCATACAAATCATTGTAGTTAATGTTTTGTATTTTTTACCATTGTATTGTGATTTGTTTGTTTTATCAAGAAAATAAAATAATTTAAAAAAATGATCATCATCGTTTTATATTGTAATTTACCTACTAGATAAAATGTATAGTCATTTACTTGCTAAAAAATTATATATGATTATCAGGTATTTATTTTTACATTACACCATATAGAAAAAGGAATATTTAAAAAATTATTTTAAAAAAAATTAAATGTCCTCCTTTGGCACTTATTAAATAAGTGCCAAAGGAGGCATCCTCCTTTGGCGTTTATAAAATAAAGTAATTTTTGGAGCTGAAAAATACAGTAAGGGTAAAATTATAATTAGTCTGCTAATACGCTGGGCATAATTGAAAAAAATTAAGGGATTAAAAGCACTAAAAATTATTTTAGGATACTACATATTACTTAAAAAATATTTTAAAATACTAGATATGTTCAAAAAAAATACTTTGAAACACTATGCACCATTTTTTTTTAAAAACAAATTCAGCCACATCATTTTACGCCTAAAACTACACCAAAATAATATAGTTTTAAGAGAAAATAAAGGATGGGCAGCGGATCGAAACCAGATCCTTGAGGGAGTGAGAGTTGATGGCAACTACGATCTTCCCAACTCTTAGAAGGCCACGACGAGGACTAGCGACCACAACAAAAGAATCAACAACCACACTTAAGACAAAGAGCATTGTGGTGATGATTAGATCTAGGGTGAGTGAGAGATAGATTCAATCACCTTTAACTGCCCTTAGCCCTAACCTCATTTTAAGATTTCATTTTAATAAACAAGGATAAACTCACATTTTCACAATTCCAATAAATCTTCCATAAGTCCTTTGGGATTTCATATTAATCTGATAATTTTATAGAACTTAATAGTAATAATTTGTCTTCTTTGAATCGTGAGTGTAATTCCCCCTATTTATTTTTTCATGTTGCAGCTTAGGCAAAAAAGGGAAAAAAGAAAATAAAACATTCATTCGCGGTTTTTTTTTTGGGTCAACAAACATTCATTCGTTTACCAAAACAAGCATGGGGTCGTTGGTCTCCATTTTCCCATTTCCATTGCCAAAAAAAATAATCTCTTTGTACAGCAAACAAGCATAAATTTTTCTTGATTAATAAGGAAAGGTGCGTCCCACTTTTGTTTCCATTCCTCTTCTCTTTCTCTCTCTTTCTGGATTCAGCAGTACAATAAGCTAAGGGTTCAGCTTCCTCTTGTTTTTGCTTTATGTTTTCCTCATATTTTTCTCTTTCGGCATTATTTTCTCTTCCACAACTCTAATAGCTCTCCGAGATTTCCAGGTTTATCAGGGCTTTTGACTGTTAGCTTTCTCTCCTGTCTAACCACTTCAAGAATTTGATCTATTTTCAGCCGAATATTTGCTGAAATTTTAACTTTTTCACACTTATAATATTCTGTTGCATTTTCTATCTCTTATAGCTTTCTGGGTGTTCGTCAAGTCTCGAATCGAAAACTTATTTAATTTGCTGCGACTTTTTTATATGTTGAGCCATAAGTTGATCATTTAATTCTATGTTTCTTTCTCTGTGAGGATTCGGATGGATCTGAGTCAGCTCGTTCGAATAACTCTGTAAGCTGATAAGAGATTCTTTGTAATTCACAGATCGAGAGGTGTAAAGAATAAATAAACATGGTGAGAGGGAAGATAGAGATGAAGCGTATAAAGAACAAAACAAACAGGCAAGTGACATTCTCAAAGAGGCGTAATGGACTCTTGAAGAAGGCTTTTGAGCTCTCAGTTCTGTGTGATGTTGAGGTTGCTCTCATCGTCTTCTCTGCCAAAGGCAAACTCTATGAATTTTCAAGCTCCAGGTATTTATATATATATATATATATATTTGTATGTGTATATATGTATATGTATGCCTGTGTATATTCATGCTCTACATCACTATCTGTTTTAAGTTTCTTCAATCACTATCTGTTTTTTGTCATGTTTTTGCTCATATTTTCTAAGTTTAGTGAAATGTTTACGATTTCAGAAATTTTGCAAACACATAAAAATTAATTTTTCTTGAAAATGAATTGGTTTCTGATTTTCATTGCTCTCAGAGACTTTCAGGACATAAATGCATTTATAAAAATTAGTTTATTTATATTCCTCTTTGAGTTTTGTTTCCTCCAAACTTGCCAATTAACACATAATCCTGAAAATGGCAGCATCTGAATCAAGAAACAGCAAGTATGAAGAAGAATATTAAGCTTCTGGAAGCTTCAAAGTGGTTCCAATATCAACTTAATTAAATGAATTACTACAGAACTTTTTGAATTCGTTGTTGATATTCATTCATATTGAAAGATTAATTAATTACTTTGCTGTTTCTAATCTTATTCTTTTAGGAAACTTACAGGAGAAGGTTTAAACACATATTCCCCACAAGAACTGGAAGAGATTGAACAAGAGGTGCTAAAGAGTGTCAGAAACGTTCGAGCAAGAAAGGTCAACTTAATGTGCCTACACACAGTCACACACTCTTTTATGTAAGTTTCAAAGTTAATTTTTATCTGAATTCAAATTTATAAATAGTTTTCAGAATCAAATCATTAAGGAGCAAATGGAGAAACTAGAAGAGAAGGTAGGGTGTCCCTTGACAAATGGCTTGATAATTGAATGCCATTTTGCGTTTAATTTTTCATCAAGTGGGTCACCATATGTTGTGCATCGATTAGAACATTAGGCAATCCCGCATATTGACCAACTTGGGTTGGCCACCCCAAGTTAGACTTGGCTTGGGATAGAAAGTTAAAAAATATTTTATTAAAAAATAAGAACTAAAAAAGAGGGTGAGAGACCAACAAACGTTAGTCATAGTGGCAGGGGATTTAGCTGTCCGCAGATTACACAGAGCATGGACCATCTGATATGCAATTAGATATCAATCAAATCAAATCATGCTCAAGTATTCCCATCAAAATAGGAATTAGAAAACCACAAATACTTCAATGGCTTTCTGGCCTAGTGGCTTGAGGGCTATCCTATAAATGGGAAGTTGCGGGTTCAATCCCGCTTGTAAATTATTGTAACCTCAAGTCGGTGGTACTTGCCCTTCTAATTCAGAAGGGCACTTTTAGGAACTTAGTCCTAGCTAGCAGCTACACACATGGAAACTTGCAAGCACGCAAATAGTTAATTTTAAGCCATAAACATGCTTATAGATATGTTGTTTTGGTTAACTTGATAAAGAAAAAAATTGATTTAAAGGATTACTCTTTAGAATGTGTATAGTTCGGATACACTGGTTTGAAAATTTACAACTTTGTACCCTATGCCTATATAAAATAATTAAATAGATCGTCTGAACCACAAATATATACTCATGCAAATATATTATATTTATAGTATTTCACCAGTGAAGCTAAACTTTGATTTGCTTACACATTTCTGATCAAGTCATGGTTAGTTCGCTTATATTGTTAACTGAATTCATCCATAAGGATTTCTGAAGGGGCGTTGATATTATATTCTCCATCTGTATGTCTGACTGGCGATTGAAAAGATTTTACCCGCAAAAATAGATGTCAAAAGGAAAATGCTGATTACTTCATTTGTTTTTAATACAATTCAGGAAAAAACCCTCACAGAAGAATATGCAAGGCTTTCTGAGAAGGTGAGATTACAGTAAATTTATATCTGAAAATTATTTTAAGATTTTCATTTTATTTTAATCACCATCCTTAAAGCTATAAGGAGATGTCGCAGAGAGAGCATGTTTGGTTTGAGGAATTAAAGGAGAAGGAAAAGAAAGTTCGTTTAGACATTCACCTGGGAAATCATTTCATTTAGAATCAATCATTTCAATCTCAATTAAACAAAAAACAAAAACAAAATTAGAAGGTTAATTGCATATTATGTGATTGCAATTGAATGAAAAAGACACGGTGAGATTGATTTTGCTGTGCAGTGTGGTATGGAGGCAAATCAACGAAGACAGAATCAGAGTGAAAATATTTCATATTCAGATGTGGAGACTGGCTTGTTCATCGGACTTCCAGAAACAGGATCACGAAATAAATTATGACATCCTGTACAGATAATTGTTCCAGAAACATTGTTGAAGATTGTGAAATCAACATGAGCGCACCCACGCGAGCCAACATCATCGACAAAAGTAATTATATATGTACTTTGTCAAAAAAAAAAAGTAATTATATATGTAAACTACAAAAGGCCTAAAATCACTAATTTGCTGTAAGCGGTTCCTCTGCAGCTTTTCCAAATGCTAGCCATTTGTGCAATTGAAAGAGAACTACTTTAGTAAGTCTCAATCTAAACCAAAGTGTTTTTATAAGGATAATTTGAGCCGTTCTTTCTTGCAACAAATTGTGGCCGTCCAAATTCCTTATCATTTTCCAAATCTTTTATTTTTCGCCAACTTATTATTAGATTCTATGTCCTTTATTGTACTTGAAGGATTTCGGGAATACATGTAATCTAATTGTTTGGTTGAATTGCACATGAAACTAGAGCAATGGTCTAGACTCTGATCACGCAACACAACAAATGCATCAAAGAGAGCATATCAGGGAGAGTTGAAACACCATTTACTGATGCACGTAAAAACTAACTCCTCAACCCTTTATCTATATCTTATGTACCCTTTGGTTATATGGACTTAAGCTTTTAGAACATAAAGAGAAAACTCCCTTTACTGACTCATATTTCTCTTTATTGGAATAATAGCCCCACTTACATTGGGTTTACAGACCCTAGTACGCCATTGATGAACTAGGTTTACTCAATAATTATTACTATAGGGTATATTTTTAACGTCCGTTTTTAAAAAACAGAGGTTCAAAAATAGGCATTGGCAATTTTGAAATTTGGGCCCTACTTTTAATGTCTATTTTCCAAAAAACAGACATTAAAACCCTTAATAAAATTTCAAATCCACCATCAACATTCAATCGTCTCTCTTCTTCACTCCCCAATCCATTCGCTCTCTCGCTCGCACCAACTCCATCAATTGCCAATGTCGCACCTCCTTCATCAGTCCGTGGTGACCCCTTCCCTCTGTCGTCGTTTTGATCTGTCAGGCATCCTTGTCCTCCTCCCTTTGTCGCCGATTCTCCTCTGGCACTACAAGTTTGCAACAGTCTGCATCATTTAGGTTAGTGACTCTATCTTTATGGAATAGTTGCTTTCATTAATGCTTAAAAATTATGGTGGCGGGCTGATTAAAAAGAAAAAAAGAGTTAGGAATTTTAAGAGATTTCATTGATGCTTAAAATCTTATTGTTTAATGGTAGATTATATGTACTTGAATGTTTGTTTTATGAGTTATTATAAATGCCCATAAGGTGTTTGATGAAGTGAAAGATTGAGAAATTATAGGTGTTAGGGGAATTGAGGAACTTGCTTTGCTTACTTGAACCTTCAAGTGTGCTAGGCAGATTTGATGGACAATATGTTATACTTTTATTTTGGACACTTGATTATATTTGTTTAAGTTGATCCATGTTTAGTTTTGGAGCACTTGATTATATTTATGAAGTGTTGGATGTTTCTATACTTTCTTAGTAGTGTTCTGTTTTGTGTGTAGGCTTTTTTTCTAGGAATTGGTTGTGTTCTATTTTGTGTACAGGTTGTGGGTTGAAAATATAAATTACATATATATTTTTGAATGGTTAGAAAATATAAATAAAAAACAGACGTTTTAAGTCTGCCACTTACCATGTCTATTTTTGAATGGTTAGAAAATATAAATTACATGTTTTTTCAAAAAAAAATTGACTTATCAATGTCTAATTTTTAAAATGAAACAAGACTAGGGAAAATGTACATGATGTAGTTGAAACTGAAGGGGATGAGAGAGATGTAGAACTAGGGATAATTTAGGGCAACATAGAAGGAATAGATGGGTTTGATGACATAAATGATGCTGATGGAATTGAGGACATTTTTGAAGACCAAAGTGAAATTTAGATAACTGGTGGAAGACAAACTAAGATAGTTGGAAATGGAATTAAGGACTTAGATCAGATCATTTGAGAGAAAGGGAAAGGAGTCTATGAAGAAGATGATAACTCTGACAGTGAGGATGTGGATGCAGATGATTTTGATTCTCAGGATGACATCTATATGGTTGAAACTAGAAGCTTTGATATTATAGAGAGTGTTGATAATGATATTGAAGTGAGCGAAGTTTTTGAGGATGAGGAGAATTTGTGCCACTAATATAATGATGGGCTTCCAGAAGAGAGGCATGGGCTTGTTAAGTTTAAAGGGTCGGCAGGCTTCCAAAGCTTACAGAAATGCGGTTCAATTAGGTTTGCAACTATAATCATCTTCCCTTTCTTATCTCATTTCTATCTTCCTTCCCCAAGGGCAGTAGAAAAAAGAGAATAAAAAATCTCAGTCAAGCGATCGAACTCCTGGGAGGTGTCCTAAATAAGAAAGAAAGAACTAAGAGCTTCTTTTGGATAGCCTGAGAACATTGATTGCAAGCAAGAGTCGACTGAAATATACCTTTTCAATTGCAAAGCAATTCTTGGCACGGATGCTTGACATCCAAGACATGTTGGAGAAGGAAAAGCTCTTTTCTTTTCTAGAAGGCCGTAAGCCATGGGTAAAAGTTGAGTTGCAGAGACGAGGAGTGTGGGATTTGGCATCAGCCAAAGCAATACCCAAAGAGTCTACTTTCTGAATTGGGCTCCTCCTTCCCTCTTTACTAAATGTAGGGCATTTTTTTCACCTTCCTGGGTTGCTTTTACTAAAATTGGAGAATCAAACTCTCTATTATAGCTATAGTAACTTGTCATTCAAGGCACTTCTTCATGTTGGGCTTGGCCTTTGTAGACAAAGAGGTGCTAAAGAGGGCTATTGATAGGTGTGCTATCACAAAGTGGGTTAATATAAGAGTAGTTAGAAGTGAGAAGAGGTTAGTAAAAGCTATTTGTGAAGTGGGATGCTCGTTCATGTTAGATCCCTCTAATGATGGGTTGAGTGTGCCTCTCCCAATGGTCCAATCGTACTCTCTCGCTAGGGCTTGTTGTCTCTCCCTTGGGAGCTCCTTTCCGCTACACATTGTGACAAAAACATTTTCTTGTCTCCACTATGGGCTGTGCAAGGCCACACTCTGAGTTTACAGCTTCAGGACGAGTTCATGATTATGGGGGAGGTCTCTTTTCACTTGGCTCCTTTTTTGGTACAATTCCATAATCTCCCTCAAGAGCTTTTATATGATGAGAACATGCTGAATATGAGCTCTATTGTTGGGAACATAGTTTGGTATGAAAAAACAAAATTGTAAGGGAAGATAGCACTAAACTTTATGCATGCATGCATATTTGTTGATGTTAAAAATGCCTCGTCTCTAGATTTTGGATTTCAAGGCCAGAGTTATCTAATGTTTGGGCCTCTATTAAATATGAATGACTATCAAATTTTTGCTATAGTTTTGTTATTTTAGGCCATGAAAACATAATATGAAAAAATCCAAAAGATCAAATTTTAACAATTTAGATGTATTTATTTGTTAATTATTTGAAATGTAATATTTTAATAATATTTTTAGAATAATTTAAATTTGAATTATCCAGATTGATCTAAACGGTCTGCGCTGAAAGTGGTGGAGAGGGATATAAAAGAGAAAGAAGGGGAAGGATGGAAATTTGTTTAAGAGACTAAGTGGGTATTACACAGTTTCAGGTGCGTGAGGAGCCTCAATTTGTCCAAATACATTTGCATTGTGTCCGTTACAAGTTTCAACATGTAATGGTCATATGCCTAGTTGTTTTTTGGGGTACCTGTATAGTTTTTATAAGATGTTTATGTAATTGGTAGATTTTACATTTATTTTCCGTTTAGTGCAGGCATGGTTGGCAAGTTATATTTAGTAGGCCAATTTTTATTATAGGAATGAAAATTATAGATAATGAAGAAAATGGAATAAACATAACTATGCCTCTCGTCCCTAAACATATTAGTATTTTTTTTTAGTCTCCGTTCCTATATATAATAGGTAGTTCATAATTTCATGATATTTTAAAAAATATTTCCAAAAAAAATGCTCCTCTTTAATGATTTGTCCCTTACCCTTAGTTAATTATCTGTAAGAAAAATTGTCCTATTTATATATGGGCATATTTAAAAAATTTAGGGACAGACAAACTTTGTTCTGCAATGAATGTCATGCCTGAGACAAGTTGAATTGAATTTTTAGAACTAAATAAGTTTGTACGATAGAAAATTTAGGTTGACTTCATATTTTACTTTTCCAGATCTGAGGAGTTCCAAGTATGTGAAAATTACTTTAGAAAAAAAATACTTAAATGGCGGGAGTGGTTGGGGAAGTGATACTTTGGGGCCTTTTCTTTCAAGAATAATGATAGTTGTGAACCTCAAAATTTGAAAATACCAGTTAGGGAACGGTTTTGTGGTCTAAAAAGAATTAAGGAATAATGTTTAGTAGTCTCAAGCATGATGTTTCTTTTATCTTTCTTTTTTTCACAAGAAAGGGCAGTCAGCCCAAGAAATAAATTAAATTATTGGGGATTGAATCCCATACAATCTTTTTCCATTAAGGTTGGCAGATAAGCCAGACAGCTATCCAAGACTGATGAGCTCAATATACTTCCTTCGGTCCTATTTATAAGCAACTGTCTTTTTCATGGGGTTAGTCCTTCTTATAAGCAACTTTTACTTTTTTTCTGAAAATGTAAGCTTGTTTTCCTATTTTACCCTTATTAAATACTCATTCTTTCTCATATCTTATGCAACTCATTATCTCTCATACTTTTTATCTATTCTCTTTCTTATACTCTTTTCAAAAATAGGGGCATATATGAAAAGAAAAACATGACATTTTTGACATACTTATTGTTCTTAACTACCAGTTCGTTTTATGCAATCAAGGAGGAAGTTACTTATAAATAGGATTTGAAGGAGTACCACCTTTTTGATAAGGCATAAGCTAGACAATTTTGATCTCTAAGAACATGACAAAGGTGCAGCTCCCAATCGTGGTCCATTAGATTGTAGATTTGTAAGAGCACTAAACTACAGGTAAAAACATTTCCTCTGTTGAGTAGCATGTCAACCAAAGTGTCTATTTGGATTAATGGTAGAAGCTGTTTTTCCAATACGATTTATAATGTACGAGATGAGTATATAAGAAAAGTTTTGTCTCAACTTACATAAACATACTTTTACACCACTAATTCAAACAGGCTCCAAATTCTAGTATACTTCTCCAGAATCCCACATCCCCCCATCCCATTACAGTCTCAAACCTCTAAGAAGGGCCCACTCTTGTGCTTCAGAAGCACTACAATTACCAAGGTTATGAGTAAACCCAGCTATCTTACCACCATTATGATCTCTCATGACCCCAACGCAGCTACCTTTATTTCTAGATGAGGACATAGAGCCATCAACGTTAATCTTATCCCAGTCAAACCGTGGTGCCTCCCATATAGAGACTTCATTTCGTGGAGACATTTCAAATTCACGCAGTGTATTCCCTCCTTTCTTTTTTATAAGTTGTGCAAAATAAAGTGGAGATTAAGATTAGTTAAAAACAATAAATGTGCTAAAAATGTTATGTCTTTTCAAATATACCCATATTTATAAAAGAGCATAAGAGAAAGAATGTGTATAAAATATAAGAAAGAACAAGGAATAAATGATTGAATGAAAGAGAATTAGTGATTCATTAATATAAAGATGTATATTTAATATGAATAGAAAAAAAAAAGTAGTTTAATTAAAGATTGAGATATCAAAAAAGGTGCTTATATATATATATATATATATTAAGGATCGACCCCAAGAGAGAGAGAAAGTTGCTTATAATTACATAGGATATAATGAATATCATCTATTGCTTCCAACAATTGAATACTCCTATATAACACTAGCAGGATCATTTGGCTTCCGAAAAGCATCATCAAAAATTGAATTAGTCCTCCAGGACCCTAATTTCCAAATTGCTACACCCCATATAAGGTCCCAATTGAGAATTCCATTTTCCCCCATCTTTTTCGAGATTCGTAAGGAGGAAAGGATAATACAGTCAATAGTCATATCAAAATATAATTAAAAACATGCACATGGACTTATAACTTTGTGAAGTAATTTGTGTAGTGAACAAATGAAAAATTGACTTATTGTTTTTACTAGGGCACCTAACAAAGAGATCACTCAAAGGTTTGGAACAACGTTAAACTAATAACATTGAGTGGATCAATAGGTTGTTGTCCAGAAATTAAATCAAATTTAAAAGTAACAGTTACAAATGAATAACGGCTAACAAAGCCTACTCAACTAATTAGTATTACCTCCGGTTTTTAATATAAGACTTCGTTAACTTTTTTTATAAATTAAGAAACTTAAATAAATTCCTTTAGAGTATTTATATATATTTTTTTATACCAAACTAATTTATCTGATTTATAAACTGATAAATAATAAAATTATACACAACATATATTATAATTAACTAACTTATTTAACTTCCTTAACTTCTCCAAAAAAGTCAACTATATATTATATTAGGGATCAAAAGTTACAAAATATAATTAAGTAATCGTTTAATTTACACATGTTAAGTTTGAAAAACCTTAGCTTCTAAATTTTTTCAAAAACATGTTTTAGCATGAAACAAAGTTTTATTTAAAGTTACAATTGACCAAGAAAATAACCAAGTTACTTCCCAAAAACTACCACATTACAAGGAGAAGCCCTAAAGATAAAACTATAAAGCTTAGTCTTCATTTATAGACTCAAACACTTGAATGATAATTTTCTATAAGATCACAATGTTCATAATTTTATCACCATCCAAAACATGAATATTTGCACGTTTATCTCCCCCCCCCCCCCAAACACCTATATATGCCTTTTATCCTTTATGGCTATGTTTGGTTGAAGGTTTTATTAGGTTAGGTTAGATTGTGGGAGAGTTGGAGATTAAAAATAGGTGTTTGGTTGAAAGGAGATTAGGTTAAATGAGATTTTTTTTTTTTTTGTTCTCTAGTGGTAACCTCCCCCACTTTACAAAACCTTCAAATTTGGGGTTTTTTCTAGGTGAAAGAATTTTTGTGTCGAATTGTGACTAAATTACCCATGACATTTTTTCAAAACTCCAGCATTGCCCTCCCCTGTAAAAGTCATCCGTCCGTTCGTAGTTCCTTTTCTTTCATTCCCTCTCCCGCGTGAAATCCCATTTTCTCTCTTTTTGTTCACACGCTTTGCAGTTCAGCATTGTCTCCAGTCGGTCCTCCAGCCGTCGACTGCCTCAGTTGCCACCATCGTTGATTGTAGAAGGTAGCTGCTGGTCCATTTGTCCTATAGATCGAGTCGACTCCTTCGCCACGTTGCTCTTCCAACGTTATCTCGGGTCCTATAGGTCCAGCCGCCGCCGCCTCTTGCTCTGTTGGTTGCTCGTTTGTTTAGGTAAGATTATTTTCTATGATGATTTTTCTATTGGTTGCTTGTTTGTTGGGGTAGATCAAGGATTTTGCTCTTCCCTATTTCGATCTAGCTTTTCTGGAATCTGCTGTTTTTTACTGTGATTCCTTGTCTGATCTGGGTTTTGCTATGTTATGTGATCCCTGTTTCGTTCTAGTTGATATGCTTGGTACATAGGTTGCATAAGAAGAAAGATTGTGGTTTCAAATAGCTATTCTTTCTCAATGTCATTGTAAGAAATGACTTAATATGACAATGCTATCAGCGCCAGCTAAAAATTCATGATCTTGGTTGCACTCGAATTTACCAAATTCTGAAGAACTCATTTGACTTTTGATGAAACAGAATGCTGTGTCTTTTGATAGTTTTTTAATGGCAAGAGAAAGAGAAATAGTTTAATCAAATCCTCACTCAAAAATAGTTTAGCCAGACATGTGAAATTTCTAGCTTTGATGTTTGAGTTAATAACTACATTTGATCAGTTGTTAATGTAGAATTTTGTTGATCCTTTTTAGTTAGCTATAGTTTTTTTCTCAAGATTTGTTTGAACCCATGTCTCTTGAATCTTGACATTCTGCAGGGGAAATATCATTTCTTTTATTATCCAAAATTATACTTGAATAGAACCTCTTTGATTGGAGTTTGTTTTTGGGATAGCTAGATTTTGACTTGCATTGTGGAATAAACTAGAACTTAAGTTAAAACAGTTTTTTAAACCATTCAATTATATTTTTCTCTAAATTGGGTTCCTAAATCAATCTTGAGGGCATTTGTCCAAATGTACTTCTTGTATGTCACTCAATATTAAATGAACAATTTTCTTTGTCCGCTAAATTTGAAATGAACATATTTGTATAAATTACTTTTATTTTCCACTTTGTGATTTTTATATTCTGCAATTCCATAATCAGACACTAACATATTATAAGTCATATTGTTGCTGAACTTTAACTTTTTGGAGCTGTTTGACATGTCTCAAGTGGTCTAGTATTGATTGGATGCATGTTGCCTTGGCGTGTAAGATTAGTGGTCTCCACTCTCAAGCGCGAAGTTTCTTCTCTTTTTTTGTTTTGGAAATCTCACTCAGGTCCCAATTACTAGAAAAAATATACAAAAAAATCATAGTGTAAATTTGTCTATCAAAAAAGCCTCAGTGTAGAATCCTCTTATAAAAAAGTCTCTAAGGATCTCAGTGAGATAGATTCCAAATGTGAACTTATCTTATTGACAGATGTATTTAACTATTGACAAGTTCATATATGTTAAGTAAACAGTTCCAATTGATAAGTGTATATGACTATATTGATAAATCATAGAGTTGCCATTGACATGCTCATCTATGTTAACTAAATCAACTCTTATTGTTAAATGTATATGACTAAATTGACAAATCATAAAGTGACAATTGACAAACTTATTTATGTCACTCAGATTCCTAAGGACTTTTTGGATAGAGGATCTTACATTGAAAAATTTTTAATATTTTTTCTGCTCCTTGAAACCTAAGTGAGATTTTTCCCTTTGTTTTTTTTTTCAAGTGAGGGCAATCAGCCCAAAAAATAATTAAACTGCTGGTGATTGAATTCCATACAATCTTTTTCCAACATGGTCTGCATATGAGCCGGATAGCTATCCAAGACTGATGTAGACATACCATCTTTTGATAAGGCATCAGCTATACAATTTTGATATCTAGGAACATAACGAAGGTGCAGCTGCCAATTGTGGTCCATTAGATTGTAGATTTGTAAGAACAATAAAGAACACTAAACAATTTTTTGCATCTGATTCTAGTATAACTCTCCAAAAGCCTATATCCCACATTAGTCTCATACCTCTAAGGGCTTGTTTGGTATGAGGGGAGAGGAGGGAAAGTGGGCGGAGGGAAAATTGTTTTAAGTTGAATTAAAAAAAATTAAAGAAGTGTGGTTAACAATTTTTAATTAATTTTTCTTACTCTTTTATCTTATATATTTTCTTTATCAAAATTTTATTACCTCACTTCTTCAATCTTTTAAAATTCAACTCATAAAAATTTTCCCTCTCCTCCCTTCCCCTCCAAATCCTTCACACCAAATAGACTCTAAGAATATGTTCGCATTTGATAGTTTCTCATCATTGTGAAGAGATCTCAATCATTTAGATTTAATATGAAATTTTGAATTTGTGATTTTTAAATGATTCATTCATTTTTATAAGAATTAATAGTTATAAGATTATCTTTATCTTTAATTTTACATATACTAAAATAAAAATTATTTAAAATATAAAAATTAAATTAAATCTAAACCGTTCAAAATCAATCTAACGGTGAATACATGTGATGTGATGGGCACAAAATGTACTCACCCATTATGATCTCTTATGACCCCAATACAACTAGCTATGTTTCTAGATGAGGACATAGAGCCATCAACATTAATTTTAACCCAGTCAAATGGTAGTGTCTCCCAAACAGAGACTTCATTTTGTGGAGACATTTCAAATTCATGCAGTGTACTCCCCATGTCCTTTTTATAAACAATTTTTTTTTAATTTGCCTAAAATAAATTGACGGTTAATATTAATTAAAAATAATAAATATATAAAAAATATTATGTCTTTTTTAAATATGCCCCTATTTATAAAAAAAAGTATAGAAGAGAGAATGAGTAAAAAAAATATAAGAGATAATGTGTATAAAATATAAGAAAAAATAAGTAATAAATGATTAAATGAAAGAGAATTAGTGATTTATTAATATAAAGGTCTGTATTTAATAAGGTCTGTATTTAATAAGGGTATAACAAAAAGTAGTTCAAAGTTTGAGAAATAAAAAAAGTTGTTTATATATATAAAAAACCAACTCTAAGAGAGAGAAAGTTATTTATAAATATAATGGAATGAAGTATCATTTATATGAGTAAATTGTTTTCAACAATTCAATATTTCCTCCAGTCCTAAATATAAGATAGAATTTTTTTTGGACAGATTAAATAAGCTAAATAAGTTACTTAATATAATGCAGTCAAATAGTCATATCAAAATATGATTAATAACATGCAACCAGACTTATAACTTTGTGAAGTAATTTTGGGTAAATACATAGTGCCTAGTGAACAAATGAAAAATTGACTTGCTATTTTTACTAGGTCACATAACAAAGAGATCACTCAAAGGTTTTGAACAACCCTAAACTAATACCATTGAGTAGATGAACAGGTTGTTGTCCAGAAACTAAATCAAATTTAAAAATAACAATTACAACTTACAAATGAATAAAGGCTAACAAAACCTACTCAACTACTTCCTCTGGTTATTTTTATAAGCAATTTTCTCTCTGTTGGAGTTGGTTCATTTTATAAGCAACTTTCTACTTATGTCTCAAAATTTAAACTATTTTTTCTATTCTGTCCCTATTAAATACACATCTTTATATTAATTATCCCCCACTCACCACTAATTTTCATTCATTTACTCATTTATTACACATCCTCTGTCATATTTTATATTCATACTCTTTTATATTTGTTATTGTTATTCATTCTCTTTGCTCTTTTCATAAATAGGAGTATATTTAGAAGAAACATGATATTTTCTACACATTCATTGTTTTTAACTAATCTTAACCGCTAGTTTGTTTTGCACAATAAGGATAAAAGTTGCTTATAAAAAAGATCGGAGGTTGAGATCGGAGGGAGTAATTAGTACAACCTCCGGTCGTTAATATAAGACTCAGTTGACTTTTTTTAGAGATTAAGGGGGTTAAATAAATTCCTTTAGAGTATTTATATTTATTTTTTTTATACCAGACAATTTATCTGACTTATAAACTGATATTTAATAAATTTATACATAACATATGTTATAATTAACTAATTTATTTAAGTTCTTTAGTTTCTCTAAAAAAGTCAACTATATTTTATATTAGGGACCGGAGGTAACATAATATAATTTAGTAATCGTTTAATTTACACATGTTACACATGTTGAGTTTGAAAAACCTTAGCTTTTAAACCTTTTCAAAAACATGTTCTTGAATGAAACAAAGTTTTGTCAAATCATTTTAATTAATTTGAAGCAACAATTGACCCAGAAAATAACCAAGTTACTTCCCAAAAACTACCACATTACAAGTAGAAACCCCTTAGTCTTTACTTATAGAGGCTTCTTCAACACTTGAATGATAATTTTCTATAAGATCACAATGTTCATAAGTTTATTACCATCCAAAACATGAATATTTGCACCTTTATGTCCCTTTTTTAACTTATATATGCCTTTATCCTCCAACTTTCCAAGTTAGAGAATTGGGCTGTTACTCCTTCTGAAATCATTTACTGGTCCACTTGTTTCTTGGGTTGTTGCCTCACTCGTTTGAGGAATTCGGCTCATCATTGCATTGTCATGCCTAGGAAAACATTTTCTTGTTAACATCAATAAAACAAAAAGTGATTTAAAATAATAATAAATGTACCAAATACTCCCTCATATCCTAAATATAAGATAAAATTAAATGTTTTAGAGAGATTGAGGAATATAATTAAATTACTTCAAAATACTTATTTTAATAATTTTTTCTCTAAACTATTTTGCCTATCATATAAACTGATGTATAATATAATAATACATAACATATGATATGTTTAAGTAATTTATTTAGTTTCTTTAATCTCTTAAAAAATATCAACTCTATCTTATATTTAAGACCGAAAAGAGTATCACGAATTTTTTTAGTATTAATAACTCTACCTATGACCCTAAATGTAAGGTAAAATTTATAGTGCAAATTTGTGATACAAACTAATCATAGATAAAGATATACATAGATACTAACAGTGATTGGGTCGAATAGAAGGGATTCAGTTCAAGATTGAGGTTTGAACTTTCTATAAATATAAGAAAACATGTTGAAAAAACTATTCCTAATATTACACACTCAGCCCAGCCCAGCCACCTCATCATCCACCCCACGCCCTCTCTCTCTTCCCCGCCACCTGCTCCATCGTCTTCATCTTCAGAAAACCTGAAACAAAAATAAAAGTTCATGGCTCGCTGACAAAAATGTCTATAATTCACAGTGTGATGCGTTTTCAACTTTTGATTGGGTGTTTAAGTACGCTGTTGTACGAATGAAATGGACTTATTCGTGGTATCTAACTGGGTATAGCTGGCAACTCCTCAGCCTATTCTTTTTTTCCCCTATCTCCCAATAAAAGATCAAAATTAATATTGACTTTTCCACAATAATATCTTTCTTTTGCTTTAGTGCTATTTATTGTGGGAAATTACATTGAACCCTCAAAAAAGATAAATTATTATTAAGTCCTTTAAAATCATTAAATTGGTATAATGTTCTAAGGAATTTGTGGACAATTTATTAAAACTGTGAAAAGACAATTTCATCCTTATTTGTTTGAAATGAAAACCGAAATGAAAAGGAGTTAGGGCTCCAGGTTATAGCTATTTATGGGTGTGTTCCTAGCTCAAAAATCAAAGGATATGAAACCTTTATGCTACCTAGTTAATATGCTTTATCTGGATAATGGTCTTCTTCTCTATAAGGGGATTGTCTATAAGGTTCTAGACCAAGAATTGCATCTGCACCTTAAAGCACTAACAAACAATTTCAACTCAGCTGCAACATTTTCCTGGATAGGAATATCTGTATCAATCTCTCTCTTCATTTCCTCTCATTGAATGTTTTACCATGAGATCAAGTTTCAATTGTTAGAATTTAATATTATATAAAAAATATTATTATAACATTAAATAGTATTAAATCTCAACTATTGAAGCTTGATATAATAGTAGAGATATTTAATGGGGAGAAAATAAAAAGAGAGATCAATAGAACATTCGTTTTCAAAATTTTCAAGCGTTAAACACAGACTCACCACCAATGAATAAGCAAGAGGTAAAAATAATAGAAAGTACACACACACAATTAAAGACTAGACTAAATAAAGTAAGAAAAAATTTGCTAAATTCTACCATGAGAGCAACAATCAATTGATGGAATGAGAGTTGATGGCAACTACGATCTCCCCAACTCTTAGAACCACGATGAGGACTAGCGGCCACAATAAAAGAATTGACAACTACACTTAAGAGAAAGAGCATTGTGACGACAATTAGAATTAGGGTGAGTGAGCGATAGATTAAATCATCTTTGAATGCCCCTAAGCTCTAACCTCATTTTAAGATTTCATCTCAATAAACAAGGGTAAACTCGAATTTTTACAATTCCAATAAATCTTCCACAAGTCGTTTGGGATTTCATATTATTTTGATGATTATGCAGGACCTTAGTAATAGTTTGTTTTCTTTAGGTCTTGAGTGTAATTTTCCCCTATTTATTTTTTCATATCAGAAGCAGCTTTGGCAAAAAGGGGAAAAAAATAAAGCATTCATTCGGGGTTTTATTATTATTTTTTTTTGTGGTCAACAAACATTCATTCGTTTATCAAAACAAGCATGGGGTCGTTGGTCTCCATTTTCCAATTTTAATTGCCAAAAAAAAAATATCTTTGTGCAGCAAACAAGCATAAATTTTTCTTGATTAATAAGGAAAGGTACGTCCCATTTTTGTTTCCATTCTTCTTCTCTTTCTCTTTCTGGATTCAGCAGTACAATAAGCTAAGATTTCAGCTTCCACTTGTTTTTGCTTTATGTTTTCCTCTTTCTGCATTATTTTCTCTTCCACAAATCTCATACCTCTCCAAGATTTTCAGGTTTATGGGCTTTTGACCTAGCTTTCTCTCCTGTCTTACCACTTCAAGAATTTGATCTATTTTCAGCCGAATATTTGCTGAGATTTAAACTTTTTAACACTCATAATATTATCTGTTGCATTTTCTATCTCTTATAGCTTTCTGAGTGTTCTTCAAGTCTCGAATCGAAAGCTTATTTAATTTATTGCTGCAATTTTCTAATATGTTGAGCCATAAGTTAATCATTGAATTCTATGTTTTCTTTCTCTGTGAGGACTCGGATGGATCTGAGTCAGCTCGTTCAAATAACTTTGTAAGCTGATAAGAGATTCTTTGTAATTCACAGATCGAGAGGTGTATAGAACAAATAAAGATGGTGAGAGGTAAGATAGAGATGAAGCGTATAGAGAACAAAACAAACAGACAAGTGACATTCTCAAAGAGGCGTAATGGACTCTTGAAGAAGGCTTTTGAGCTCTCAGTTCTGTGTGATGCTGAGGTTGCGCTCATCGTCTTCTCTGCCAATGGCAAACTCTACGAATTTTCAAGCTCCAGGTATATATATATATTTGTATGTGCATATGTGTATATGTATGTATGCGTATATTCATGCTCTACATCACTATCTGTTTTAAGTTACTTCAATCACCTCACGTTAATGGTTAGTGTGACTGCAGCCAATATATATATATTGACATAGCTATCTTACTGACTCGGATTCAAGCATTGTCGGGTATAAATAGGGAGCAATATACACTCGCACATTTTACCTATGTGTGTGTGGAAATGTTTGGTTCAGTGCACAAATTACTAATAAAGTTGGTCTTGAGGACGATTGTGTAGTTGTATTTTAAGTGTCATTTTCAGTACCCTTCATAGGGGCTTGGTTTAATTTTATGCAAAAGTGTGGAACAGAGTAGCTTATATAGAATGTATATCGATATTGTTAGTGAGGGATACATAAGTAATTTTGTATATTAGGCATGTGTTAGTTAGATGGTTCTCTCCATCACATAATGATTTTGTATAAATATAGGTTGAGTCTGATAGTCACAAAAACAGAGACTTAGTCTTCACAGGTTATTAATAAAAGAAGTTTTTCTCTCGAATTCGGTTCTGTGAAATTTCCTAGTTGGCACTTATCATGGCATCAGAGCCAAAGGTTGATAGGCAATCCACGTGCCACTGATCAAGCAAGTCTCTATATCCAAAGTTGTCCGACGTCTTCGTTCTTCATCTTGAATCAACACGGAAATGGCAAAGAAGTCTGTCATTGATCCAGCGAATTTCCCCTTCACTCATCCTCTGTTCTTGCACCCGTCAGAGACTCAGGGATCGACGATTGTCTTGCAGGTGCTCACCAGCTCAGAGACCTACACGATTTGGAGCTGGGCAATGAGAATCACCTTGAAAGGGAAGCATAAGTTAGGGTTCATCGACGGATCTTGCAAGAAAGACAATCAGAAGCTGGAATTGAGGGACCAATGGGAGCGTTGCAATGCCGTGGTCCTTTCTTGGTTGTTAAATTCCATCTCCAAAGATCTGGCGAACGGCATCGTATTATATAAAGAAGCGGACCGTGTCTGGACCGATTTGAAGGAATTGTTTGACAAGAAGATTGGATCTAGGAATTTTGCCCTTCACCTAGAAATCAATCTTCTCAGGCAAGGCTCTCTTTCTATTTCTCAATATTTTTCCAAACTTAAAGAACTCTGGGAGGAGCAGTTGGTGCTTGTTCACATTCCTTTGTGCAAATGCGAGATGTCGATGGCTTATATGGAATTGATGCAGCAACAAGGATTGCTACAATTCTTGATGGGGTTGCACGAGTCATACGGTCTAGCTCGTAGCCAAATCTTGATGATGATCCCTCTTCCCACCATTGGCCAAGCCTATGGGACGATCTTGGAGGACGAAGTGCAACGATTAATTGCGAGTCAGGAACGCTCATCACCTGTAGAGGGCATAGCCATGGCAGTGAGGGGGAGAGGACGTGGTGACCCCACTGCTGAGTGTTCACATTGCTTGAAGAAAGGCCATGTGAAAGAGAACTATTTTCATTTAATTGGATTTCCTGCCAACTTCAGAGGAAGCAAAGGTCGAATTAACAAAGATGCTGGTACTCCTCTGACACCAAAGGAAATGAATTATGATGAAAATGCTTTAACTCAAACCATAACCATAGCCGCACCTACCTTTACACAAGAACAATATGAGAAACTGCTGGAGCTTCTCAAGAAAGATTAAGAACCAACCATTCATGCCCTAGTCGATACAGGTTTGGCTATCCCTTTTAATTATTTGCATTCTTCTTCTTACTGGGTAATTGATTCTGGGGCCACCACTCATATGGTCAGTAGTTTAAATTTACTAGAAAATTATAGAACCTATGATGGACCCATAAAATCAATTAGATTGCCTGATGGAAAAAGAGTGCCAGTTACTTATATAGGGAGTGCTAGGATAAATGAGCAACTTATAATACATGGAGTCCTATATGCACGACTACTTGAATTCAATTTGTTATTGATAGCAAGGTTGACAGGGGAACATAGGTGTAAGGTTTCTTTTTTTCCTGATTTCTGTTTATTGCAGGGCTTACAGGATGGCAAGATGATGGTGACTGGTATGGTTATTAAGGGTTTATATGTTCTAAAGAATTTGATGTCTTGTAATGTGGTCAATTCGATTGTAAGCACAAAGAAAAACATGACTGTAATTGATTTGTGCACATGGCACAGTAAGCTTGGGCATGCCCCTTTTTCTGTTATAAAGTATCTTGGTTTTGTGAGTGATGATGAAACAATCATGAATAATAAATGTGAGGTCTGTATTCAATCTAAACAAACCAAGTTTCCATTTACTCCAAGTTGTATAAAGTCTTTTCGATGTTTTGAGTTATTGCACCTTGATGTGTGCGGTCCATATAGGACTCACAACGCATCAAGGATATCAATATTTTTTAACCATCGTTGATGATTTCTCTCACGCTACTTGGACCTTGTTGATGCGTACTAAATCTGAAGTTGCTGGTTGGGTAAAGCAGTTTATTGCTTATGTTAACACACAATATCCTGTTAATGTTAAGATTGTTAGGTCAGATAATGGGACAGAATTTACTAATAGTAATTTAAGCTCTTACCTTCAAGATAAAGGAATTGTGCATCAGACATCATGTCCATACACTCCAGAGCAAAATGGGGTAGTAGAACGGAAGCATAGAACAATTGTTCAGGTGGCTAGAGGGTTGATTTTACAATCAGGGGTGCCAATTAAATACTGGGGGGAATGTATCAAAATGGCGACATATATAATTAACAGACTTCCCTCTAGAATACTAGGATATAAAACCCCTTATGAAATTGTACATGGAACTTGTCCTGATGTGAGTAATTTGAAGATTTTTAGTTCTCTGGCTTATGCTACAGATTTGAAAAATACTGATAAATTCCAGGCAAAGTCTAATCCCTATGTTTTTCTTGGGTTTCCTGACAACCAGAAAGGTTTCCTGCTTCTTGATTTTAAGAGCAAAGTAATATTTGCCAGCAGACATGTAAGTTTCCTCGAAACTAAATTTCCTTTCAAGAATATTGAGTTGTTTGGTTCAAATGAAAGTCACCGGGATTTGAAAGACATGTTCTGGTTCGAGAATGAGGCCCACAACATGCAGATGCCATGAATCAGACTATCGGCACTCAACAGCATACACCTGCAGAAAGGGAAGCCATGGGTGGTCCAAGTGATCCATTAGACAACCTATAGCAAGCCCCCCATAATGATGTCGAAGGTATCCATAATGAAGGCACCAGGAGAACAACTAGGGAAAGGCACCCACCAATATGGGCACAGGATTATGTCTGCTCTCTAGTCACATCAGAACAAGAAACTTGGTGTCTCTACAGCATTCATAAATACCTCTCTTAAAGTAATATTTCTCCAACCCATATGTGTTTTTTAACTGCTTTAAATTCTGTATGTGAGCCTGAGTGTTATGAAGAGGTTGTAAAGGATCATAGATGGATAGAGGCCATGAACAATGAAATTAAGGCCTTATAACACAATAAAACATGGACTTTGGTACCTTTACCCCAAGGTAAGAGGGCCATAGGGTGTAAGTGGGTATACAAGGTTAAATTTTAATCAGATGGTAGTATAGACAAATTTAAAGCTAGGTTGGTTGCAAAAGGATATAACCAAAGAGAAGGAACCGATTACCATGAAACCTTCTTTCCTATTGTTAAAATGTTCACTGTCAGACTTGTTCTGAAATTGGCAGCAATATATAATTGGGATTTGCATCAAATGGATGTTTGTAATGCCTTCTTACAGTTAGATTTAGAAGAAGAGGTATACATGAAAGTTCCCCAAGGATTTGACACTAAGGGGGAGCACATGGTATGTAGGCTGAACAAATCCTTATATGGACTAAAACAAGCCTCTAGACAGTGGAATTACAAACTGACTAAGGCATTGATTCAGGGAGGTTTTAAACAGAGTGATTATGATCACTCACTCTTTATTAGAAACTATAACGATGGTGTTGTTTTGTTGCTTGCATATGTTGATGATCTACTAATTACTGGGAGTAGTAAAACAGCCATTGCACACACAAAATCGTTTCTGCATAATTCATTTCAGATTAAAGATCTTGGGCTTATGAAATATTTTCTTGGTATAGAGGTTGCTAGATCTAATAAAGGAATAATATTGTGTCAAAGGAAAAATGTCTTGGACATTTTGGGAGAAACAGGTTTGAGTGGTTGCCGCCCGCTTGGAGTACCTCTTGTTCAGCACCAGAAATTGGCAGCGTACGAGGAAGGGAAGAATAATGCAGATGAATTGTTGCCCAATCCAAAACGATACAGAGCACTTGTGGGTAAGTTACTTTATCTTACTATGAGTAGACCTGACATATCCTTTTGTGTACAGAGCCTCAGCCAATTCATGAACATGGAGACAAAGGAGCATATGGTTGCTGCTTTAAATGTTGTACGCTACTTGAAAGGCGAACTAGGACTTAGGGTGCTCTTAAGTGCAGATGGGAACCTGGACTTAGAGTGTTATTGCGATTCTGATTGGGCCTCTTGTGCCACTACGAGACGATCAGTCACTGGATATTTATTGAAGTTTGGTGGGTCACTTGTTATGTGGAAAGTAAAGAAGGAAGGGACTGTTTCCAAGAGCTCAGCAGAAGCAGAATATCACGCTATGAGCATGGCAGTCTCTCAAGTAGTCTAGACGCTTGGCATGATCAGGGAGCTTCATATCTCACATCAGCATTCGGTGAAAGTATATTGTGACAATGTGGCATCTATTCATATTGCCTCAAATCTCGATTTCCATGAATGGACAAAGCACATCGAGATTGATTATCACTTTGTCCGGGAAAAGCTCAAGCGGAAGGTGATAGTTCTGCATCATGTGAAGTCAGCAGATCAAGAGGCTGACTTGCTCACTAAGCCTATGGGAAAGGATATCCAGATGAAATTACTGTGCAAGTTAGGTGTTGCAAATATTTTTCAACCCCCAACTTGAGGGGGAGTGTGGAACAAAGTAGCTTATATAGAATGTATATCGATATTGTTAGTGAGGGATACATAAGTAATTTTGTATATTAGGCATGTGTTAGTTAGATGGTTTTCTCCATCACATAATGATTTTGTATAAATATAGGTTGAGTTTGATAGTCACAAAAACAGAGACTTGGTCTTCACAGGTTATTAATAAAAGAAGTTTTTCTCTCGAATTCGGTTCTGTGAGATTTCCTAGTTGGCTCTTATCAAAAAGATATCGGGGGAGCTAATTAAGAGCTTCTCCAACTCATCGTACAAGCCAGAAAATAGAAATACAAAAGGCTGACATGAAATAGATTCATCAAACATATGCTTATTTTTTTAATTAACAAATAAACCATAGGGAAAAGACAAATAAATATCATCACTTGAATTTCAAATCCTAAATCAGTGATTTCCCAAAAACTTGAGTTGTTAATTGCTCTGTTCTTTTTGTTAATCCCATTACTCTTATTCTCAGCAAAACCAATTTGAAATTTTGAAGTTCAAGTGGTGTTTAAGTGTCTTTTTTCCTAAACCATATAATATTTTGATATGCTAACAACAAATTCGGATTTGAGCCAACTTTCACCCTAGATGAGAGGAAGCTTTGTCAATGTAACTTTTTATATTTATAAATCAATAATTTTTTTTGGCTAGAAAATATACAGTATTTCATTAAAACTATAAGCCAATGAAAGATACAAGCTCAAAATGAAAAGTTTGCAAAAAGAAAGCCCAAATACATGACAATGCAAAGCACCCTAAAAATAACCTAACCTTAAAATAGGTGAGAAGGAGCCACCGCCACAACAAAAAACCTTACTGCCTTCATAATCCCTTCATTGGAATCTGTAGGTAGAAAAACTCCATCACCGACAACAAAGTCATTGTAAGAAGTAGTTGTTCGACGAACCATCCTAAATGATCCACTGCTTTTAAGGACTTAGTTATAATTGTAAATATATAGATTATAATTTTATTAATATGCATTTATCATTAATGTTTTGACATAAAAACATTGTATACAGAAATAAATTGGAAGAACTTTTTCAATCAATTTTTAAATAAGTTTATTTATTTTCATTCTTGACTAATTTTCATTAACTTTTAACTTATTTTATTGTCTTGGTTTAAAATGTCTTTGATTAATCTAGTTTGTTGGTTCACCACTGATTAAATCAGTCCATCTAGCCAGATATTTATAACATTGAAATATATAACCTTGTCTGCTACACCATAGATCATATTATTATATGACAAAATCAAAGCATCTAAGGAGGCCGGGCTTATTGTTGAACTAATGATTTATTGATGAATCTTTTTCCCCTTGCCATATAATCATGCTATAACTCACAAGCACTACATTATTAGCGTATCTTTCATTCCAACAAAATGAAATCTTGGATAGATTAAAGTAAAAGATTGCCTGAAGTGTATTTCATTACCATATACATATAATAGCCTGATAAATTTGTTCTACTTTTGTAATTTTGAATTATAAAAAATGAAAAATTTATTTTATTCTCGCAATTTTAGTATAAAGTCGAAGCTTCGTTCCGTTTGCAATTTTATGGTATTCTGCACTTTTATTTTGGTTACCCACACTAGCTTTTAAAGGACATATATAAAAAAATTTTGTTACCTTTTTAAGGGTCTAGCTTCTTTAGATATATATTGATATCTTAAAGTCTATACTGAATCAGATGTGATGAGTTAGTCAAACAATTAGGGAAATATTTACATAGGATTGAAATATTTGGTACTATTGCTGTTAGTATTTTGATAAACGAACAGCTCATTTTGCAATTTAGGTGCTAACTATACAACATTGACTTAACCGAATTATATGTACGGACATCAGACATTGACCTAAAAACCTATAGCTAGCCCTTTAGACTTACTTATGCTCAATGTTTTTAAGCATAAAGTTTAGAACATAATTGTCATCTCCCTAATATTTGGGAGAAACGTGTTTTCTCCCTAATATTTATGTTCTTCACTTCTTTCCCTCCAAAATATACGTGTTTCTTTGTGTGTATGCGGCAACAAAATAATATTACTTTCCTTCACATACATTTTCATTCTCTCAAAAATAATTGCTTCCACTATCATATATACAGCTTGAAGGAGACAGTTGACCGTTACCACACATATGTTAAAGATACTCATGTCTTGGAACAAAATATGCAGGTTCATAATTATTATTTCCTTATTTTTATTGCAATTATTTCCTTATTTCTTATGTTCTTTTTATCATCTTCTATCCTAAAGTAAAGACCTAGTATTTTTATTTTTTTGGCAGAAAAGATCAAGTGTTTAACTTCTCTGTTTGTCTACACACACACACACACACACACACACACACTCTCTCTCTCTCTCTCTCTCTCTCTCTCTCTCTCTCTCTCTCTCTGTGGGAATGATGTGAAAAAGCATATGTTTCTTATGTGCTCTAATTTTTTTGTTTCTTTTTGTATAAATTCTCATTTGGTCCTTTTCATTTTAGTTTAATGAAAATTTCAAGAGAAAGTTGAGAAAAAGTCCCGAATTATAAAATTTTATTAGTGAAAAGGACTTGATAAATTTTTATACACAGCCGGTACTTTGATTTAAGTCATTTCCATTAATAAAATTTTCAATGGGGACATTTCCCCAATTTTCCTTGGTGCGCTCATTCAAAATTTCACAATATTGTCTTATATTTCAAAATTATTGTACTTTGTTTGGATTTGAGCAAAAGAGTTACATCATAACAGACATAATTAGTGAAAAAAATAATAATCAAAAGAATAAGTTAACGTAAATCAGACACAAATTTACCTTTTTGACCTTAAGCTTATGTGTCTTGTACATTTTGCCATGCAGCAAAAAAACTTACAAAATTCAACTTGGAATGGCAAAAAAAATGCAATGAATACTGCCATTTTTTTCTCGTATTTCCTAAGTTTAGTGAAATGTTTACGATTTCAGAAATTTTGCAAACACATAAAAATTAATTTTTCTTGAAAATGAATTGGTTTCTGATTTTCCTTGCTCTCAGAGACTTTCAGGACATAAATGCATTTATAAAAATTAGTTTATTTATATTACTCTTTGTGTTTTATTTCCTTCAAACTTGCCAATTAACACATAATCTTGAAAATGGCAGCACCTGAATCAAGAAACAGCATGTATGAAGAAGAAGATTGAGCTTCTTGAAGCTTCAAAGCGGTTCCAATATCAACTTAATTAAATGAATTACTACAGCACTTTTTGAATTCGTTGTTGATATTCATTCATATTGAATGATTAATTAATTACTTTGCTGTTTCTAATTTTATTCTTTTAGGAAACTTACAGGAGAAGGTTTGAACACATATTCCCTACAAGAACTGGAAGAGATTGAACAAGAGGTGCTAAAGAGTGTCAGAAACGTTCGAGCAAGAAAGGTCAACTTAATGTGCCTACACACAGTCATACACTCTTTTATGTAAGTTTCAAAGTTAATTTTTATCTGAATTCAAATTTATAAATATTTTTCAGAATCAAATCATTAAGGAGCAAATGGAGAAACTAGAAGAGAAGGTAGGGCGTACCATAAATCTCATCTTTAATTTTATTGATCTGTCTGTGCTTGAAATCTTTTGATTTCATTTTTAAAAAAATTTACATATAGACACACACACACACACACACCCCATATGTCCATATCAATTATGCATTAAGTTAGTTAACCCTAACCTGAACTCCAACTCAGTTATGCATCGATTAGAACATTAGGCAATCCCGCATATTGACCAACTTGGGTTGGCCACCCCAAGTTAGACTTGGCTTGGGATAGAAAGTTAAAAAATATTTTTTCACCAAAAAAAGAAAAGAAAAAAGAAAAGGAAGTTAAAAAATATTTTATTAAAAAATAAGAACTAAAAAAGAGGGTGAGAGACCAACAAACGTTAGTCATAGTGGCAGGGGATTTAGCTGTCCGTAGATTACACATGAGCCATCTGATATGCAATTAGATATCAATCAAATCAAATCATGCTCAATTCCTCCCATCAAAATAATACTTAAATGGCTTTCTAACCTAGTGGCTTGAGAGCTCTCCTATAAATGGGAGGTTGCGGGTTCAATCCCGCTTGTAAATTATTGTAACCTCAAGTCGTTAGTACTTGACGTTCTAATTCAGAAGGGAACTTTTAGGAGCTTAATCCTAGCTAGCAGCTACACACATGGAAACTTGCAAGCACGCAAATAGTTAATTTAAGCCATAAACATGCTTATAGATATGTTGTTCGGGTTAACTTGATAAAGAAAAAAATTGATTTAAAGGATTACTCTTTAGAATGTGTATAGTTCGGATACACTGGTTTGAAAATTTAGAACTTTGTACCCTATGTCTATATAATATAATTAAATAGATCGTGTGAACCACAAATATATATACATGCAAATATATTATATTTATAGTATTTCACCAGTGAAGCTAAACTTTGATTTGCTTACACATTTCTGATCAAGTCATGGTTAGTTGGCTTATATTGTTAGCTGAATTCATCCATAAGGATTTCTGAAGGTGCGTTGATATTATATTCTTCATCTATATGTTTGACTGGCGATTGAAAAGATTTTACCCGCAAAAATAGAAGTCAAAAGGAAAATGCTGATGACTTCATTTGTTTTTACTACAATTCAGGAAAAAACCCTAACAGAAGAATATGCAAGGCTTTCTGAGAAGGTGAGATTGCAGTAAATATTTATCTGAAAATTATTTTAAGATTTTCATTTTATTTTAATCACCATCCTTAAAGCAAAGGAGGTGTTGCAGAGAGAGCATGTTTGGTTTGAGGAATTAGAGAAGGAAAAGAAAGTTCGTTTAGACATTCACCTGGGAATAAATCATTTGATTTAGAATCAATCATTTCAATCTCAATTAAACAAAAAACAAAAACAAAATTAGAAGGTTAATTGCATATTATGTGATTGCAATTGAATGAAAAAGACACGGTGAGATTGATTTTGCTGTGCAGTGTGGTATGGACGCAAATCAAGGAAGACAGAATCAGAGTGAAAATATTTCATATTCAGATGTGGAGACTGGCTTGTTCATCGGACTTCCAGAAACAGGATCACGAAATAAATTATGACATCTTGTACAGATTATTGTTCCAGAAACATTGTTGAAGATTGTGAAACCAACATGAGCGCACGCACGCGCGCCAACATCATCGACAAATTAATATGAAAATATTGTGCAATAAGTGTGACCATGGTTTTTGGTGTTCTATTGATTTCGAGTTGCATGCATAATCTAAGCACAATTGATTTTGGCAGTTATTGAATGAACATATCTCTGAGATCAACACACGCATCAAATTTTTTGGCAGTTAATGGGTTGACGTAAGTCTGATGAATCCATATTGAGTTAACTTTCATAGTGATTTGAGAGTTGATTGTATTTTTGAGTTATAATTTAGGAGATTGATGTAATGAAATTAGACAAACTGGTTATAGATTAATGTATAGTTGAAATAGGCGCTTTAGTGTGTGATTTTGACATTGAATGAGTTTACTATATATATAGGAAATAAACTGATGGACAAGTGTTTTTGTGTTTTCGTTGCCACTAGGGCATGACATAATGTTCATTATGTTATTTGGATTTTAACAAGGCTGTATATTTCAAAGGTTTTAGTAATTATATATGTAGTTTGGCCAAAAAAAAAAAGTAATTATATATGTAAACTACAAAAGGCCTAAAATCACTAATTTGCAGTAAGCGGTTCCTCTGCAGCTTTCCCAAATGCTAGCCATTTGTGCAATTGAAAGAGAACCAGTTTAAAAGTCTCAATCTAAACAAAGGTGTTTTTATAAGGATAACGAGCCATTCTTTCTTGCAACAAATTGTGGCCGTCCAAATTCCTTATCCTTTTCCAAATCTTTTATTTTTGGCCAACTTCTTATTAGATTCTATGTACTTTATTCTACCTGAAGGATTTCGAGCATACATATAATCTGATTGTTTGATTGAATTGCACATGAAACTAGAGCAATGGTCTAGACTCTGATCATGCAACACAACAAATGCATAGGGAGCGAGTTGAGACACCATTTACTCACACACGTAAAAATTAACTCCTCAGCCCTTTATCCATATCTTATGTATCATGTGGTTATACGGACTTAAGCTTTTAGAACATAAAGAGAAAACTCTCTCCGCTGACTCATATTTCTCTTTATTGGAATAATAGCCCCACTTACATTAGGTTTACAAATCCTAATCCGCCGATGATGAACTAGGTTTACTCAATAATTATTAGTATAGGGTATATTTTTAACATCCATTTTTAAAAAATAGAGCTTAAAAAGTAGGCGTTGACATTTTTGAAATTTGGGCCCTACTTTTAATGTATGTTTTCCAAAAAACAGACATTAAAATCCTTAATAAAATTTCAGATCCACCATAGTCAACATTCAATCCTCTCTCTTCTTCACTCCCCGATCCCTTCGCTCTCTCACTCGCACCAACTCCATTAGTCGCCAACGTCGCACCTCCTTTGTCAATCCGTTGTGACCCCTTTCCTCCTTTGTCATGACCCCTTCCCTCTGTTGTTGTTTTGCTCTGTCAGGCATCCTCCTCCTCCTCCCTCTATCGCCGATCCTCCTTTGGCACTGCAAGTTTGCCATAGTCTGCATTCATTTAGGTTAGTGACTCTATCTTTATGGAATAGTTGCTTTCATTAATGCTTAAAAATTATGGTGGAGGGCTGATTAAAAAGAAAAAAAGAGTTAGGAATTTTAAGAGATTTCATTGATGCTTAAAATCTTATTGTTTAATGGTAGATTATATGTACTTGAATGTTTGTTTTATGAGTTATTATAAATGCCCATAAGGTGTTTGATGAAGAGAAAGATTGAGAAGTTATAGGTGTTAGGGGAATTGAGGAACTTGCTTTGCTTACTTGAACCTTTAAGTTTGCTAGGCAGATTTGATGGACAATATGTTATAGTCTTATTTTGGACACTTGATTATATTTGTTTAAGTTGATCCATGTTTAGTTTTGGAGCACTTGATTATATGTATGAAGTGTTGGATGTATCTATACTTTCTTAGTAGTGTTCTGTTTTGTGTTTAAGCTTATTTTCAAGGAATTGGTTGTGTTCTGTTTTGTGTATAGGCTTATTTTCTAGGAATTGGTTGTGTTCTATTTTGTGTACAGGTTGTGGGTTGAAAATATAAATTACATATTTTTTTAAAAAAAATTGACTCACAATTTTTGTTTTGGAAAAATAGACATTTTAAGTCTGCCACTTACCATGTCTATTTTTGAACGGTTAGAAAATATAAATTACATGTTTTTTTTTTTAAAAAAATTGACTTATCAATGTCTAATTTTTAAAATGAAACAAGAGTAGGGAAAATGTACATGATGTAGTTGAAACTGATGGGGATGAGAGAGATGTAGAACTAGGGGTAATTTAGGACGACATAGAAGGAATAGATGGGTTTGATGACATAAATGATGCTGATAGAATTGAGGTTTGAAGACCAAAGTGAAATTTATAAAAGTGGTGGAAGACAAAATAAGATAGTTGGAAATGGAATTAAGGACTTAGATTAGATCATTTAAGAGAAAGGGAAAGGAGTCTATGAAGAAGAGGATAACTCTGACAATGAGGATGTGGATAGATGATTTTGATTCTCAAGATGACATCTATATGGTTGAAATTATAAGCTTTGATATTGTAGAGAGTGTTGATAATGATTTTGAAGTGAGCGAAGTTTTTGAGGATGAGGAGAATTTGTGCCACTAATATAATGATGGGCTTCCAAAAGAGAGGTATGGGCTTGTTGAGTTTAAAGGGTCGGCGTGCTTCCAAAGCTTACAGAAATGTTGTTCAATTAGGCTTGCAACTATAATCATCTTCCCTCTCTTATCTCATTTATGTCTTCCTTCCCTAAGGGTAGTAGAAAAGAGAGAATAAAAAATCTCAATCAAGCGATGGGACTCCTGGGAGGTGTCTTGAATAAGAAAGAAAGAACTAAGAGCTTCTTTTCTTTTCGATAGCAAGTTTTGGGCAGCCTGAGAACATTGATTGCAAGCAAGAGTCGACTCTAATAAACCTTTTCAATTTCAAAGCAATTCTCGGCACGGATGCTTGACATCCAAGACATGTCGGAGAAGGACAAGCTCTTTTCTTTTCTAGAAGGTTGTAAGCCATGGGTAGAAGTTGAGTTGCAGAGACGAGGAGTATGAGATTTGGCATCGGCCAAAGCAATACCCAAAGAGTCCACTTTCTGAATTGAGCTCCTCCTTCCCTCTTTTCTAAATGTAGGGCTTTTTTTTCACCTTCCTGGGTTGCTTTTACCAAAATCGGAGAATCAATCTCTCTAGCATAGCTATAGTAAGCTGTCATTCAAGGCACTTCTTCATGTTGGGCATGGCCTTTGTAGGTAGAGAGGTGCTAAAGAAGGCTATTGATGGGTGTGCCATCACAAAGTAGGTTAATATAAGAGTAGTTAGAAGTGAGAAGAGGTTAGTAAAAGCTATTTGTGAAGTGGGATGCTCGTTCATGTTATATCCCTCAATGATGGGTTGCATGTAGCTCTCCCATTAGTCCAATCGTACTCTCTTGCTAGGGCTTGTTGTCTCTCCCTGTGAGAGCTCCTTTCCGCTACCCAATTTATATCGGAAAAGAGATAAAATATAGTATTACATGTTATTTGTTTTGCTTAGTCTATTTTAAAAAATATATCTCATTAGTCAACAAATGATTAATTTTTCTTATTCATATTTGCTCGGATAATTGTTATCATTAGACAATCTTTTCCTTTCCTTACTAAGCCCTTATATTACGACAAAAATGGATATTAGGCTTCTAAGACATAATGTAGGATTGTTTATAAGCGTGAAGGGTTATATATGAATTTAGAGGTATAGGTTTTAAATGTTATTTAAAGGCCTATATTATTTAAGTAGGCCTTTAAACAAGCTTTAGGCCTTGTCAGGCTTTTTGAAGGCCCAGGCTTAGGCTTAAAAAAAAGCCTACATACAGGCTTAGGCCCAGGCTCAAGCTTTGAATATCTGTTGTAGGCCCAGGCCTATTTAGGCAAAGCCTAACCTAGCCTAGCCTATTTCCACCCCTAGTTACAGCTATCGTGAGTGAATGCAAAATCCAAGAAATTGTTTAATCCGTACAAATATTCCAGAGAATTGCGCGGCAACCTGATCCATGACTTATCCATAGCTACTAGTGAGAGATAAGAAAGTATAGAGAAGAAGATGAGTTAATAGAGAAAGCCGCTACTAATGTTCAACCCGTTGGAATTTTGCACAAAGTGGTGGGAAATTCAAAATTTAAAAGTTGAGTTTTTGTAGCGGTTATATGTATCAAACCACTACTAATATTAAAGTTGTTGAAAATCAAATGGAAAAATTAGTTTTAAATTTGTAGCGGTTATACATACATAACCGCTACAAATTTACACAAAGGCGGAAAATTTCAAAATTCAAATGTTGAGTATTTGTAGCGGTTTTTACTGTTAAACCGCTACAAATATGGAACATTATTTATAAATATAAAAAAAATAAATTATATGTATGTTTGTAGCGGTTTGTCCAAGAAAACCGCTACAAATATAAATATATAATTTATTTTTTTAAGGTTTAAAAATATAAATAATATTTTTGCAATTAATTTAGAAATTAAACAACGCGGTCTAAGAATATAAATATAATTATGGTAAACACAATAAGAATTTAAGTTCTGAAATACAAAATTATATATATTTATTTACAAATGTTTCAACAACAAATAAAAAAAAAGATGTCCTAAACTAAGTAGCTGGGGGCTGATCATCTGGTACTCCCTCAGGTAGGGCTCCATCAGGTGCTGCTGGATCGGGCTGTTGGGCAGAGTGAACCTCACCATCATCATCAGCAGGAGGAGGAGGCTGCATCATGAATTGAGTGACAAGCGGAATCTGTGGATGCTGCTCGTCCGGGAACAGGCGACTCCATCAGAGCTCGAGCATACAGTTCGTGATATCACACCACTGCGTCTGCTGAGCGTAGATCATATAAGCATGTTCCTGCATCTGTTGCAGCTGCAGCTGCTGTTGTGCCATTGCAGCCTGTGTCCGCTCCAAATCTGACTGCAGCTGCTTAACAGACTCGTCCCTCGAATGTCTGACCCCTCTAGAGCTGCCAGCCTCAGAGGCGGCGCTCCTGCCATAAACCATGCTAGGTCTGACGCCTAACCCCATCCCCCGAACGCGTCCAGGGTGCTCATCCTGAGCCAGACCCGCCTTCAAATGAGCCGTCGGGTCCACTGACCCCTGTGACTCCTCAGCCTGGGTCTCTCGTAGCTCAACCTGCGACTGCTGCATCCGCTCCTGCCATTTTATGAAACAATTACTAATTAACATTTTTCATTATTATGTTGGTTTTATAAAAATTATAATAATGAAATTACTTACAATAGCCGCCTCTGCCTGCTGAGAGGTAGGAGTCCCGTCACGGTGTCTGTGTGTGATCGCGTACAACTCTCCATAGTCCGTCTGACAGTTCTCCTACTGTGCCTTCATCTCCTAAAACAATTACATAATTCAATTACTATTATGAAATAACCAACTAAAAGTCAGTGATATTTTGAAAAGTTACCAACTTGCTGTAGGTGACAGCAAAGGTCTTCAATCTTGCTGTGTGGTGGATCGTCTGTTGCCCACGGATCCTGGTGTTCCTCTGAGAAAGCGCCTGAAAAATAACAATATTAAATGTATTAAAACATTTAAAATTAATTACATTTAAATTATAATTTAATAATGAACAATTACAAAATTATATATAAATAATCTAATAAATACATTACCTGGCCCTCAGCTCTCCTCCTGAACTGGACGAAACTCGCCCAGTCGTTCGGCGGCACGCCGTCCGGGATGCTCTCGATCAACTGCTTCAGAGGCATCATCTCGTCCTTATCCACCCTGTGGAAGAGACGGTTTCTCCTGTTCCTCCAGCTGTCACCCATCTTCACGAGGGTGTACCTCTTCCGATTGGCTCGGATGGCAAACCGCAGCTGCAAAAAAATTATTTAAATATCAATAATTACAAAAATCCTATTAAAAATATTAATTAAATATAATTAATTATAAAAAATATTAATTAAATACTATTAATTACCTGAACCACCTCCTCCTAAGCCTGGCCTTCGGCCCCTTCAAACGTGTCTCCACATCCTGAAGTGCAGGGGGAACTGCATCCAATTCGCGCCCAGGTCATTCAGGAAGCGGTTGAACAGGTGACCCCCATTGTCAATGGGCTGGTCCGTGCCGTCATTCCACGGCACTATAACTTGCAGTGTCCAGTCTATGCTGTTCAGACCGGCCACGTCCAGCCTTCTTATCGACACGTTCCCCTGCTCATCTGCACAATTTATCACACGTTAGATAAATTGTAATTCAAATTTAACATTTCGAATTTAAAAAAATAATTTATTAAATAAAAAAAATTATTCACCATGGACTTGCACCTCAAACCCAGTGGACTGCAAAGACGACTCTTATGGGTTGTTCTACTCTCGAGCCTTCTCCTCATCGAGGAATTACTCTATCTCCCTGAGCCCAATCGGGATCTCGAAGTCCTCCTCGTCAAAGTCCTCAATGCTGGTATCTGCCCCCCAAACTCAGGCACCTCTAGTGCGGTCGTCTCTTATGGGATCGTTTGTGGTGCCTGTGGTAGGGCTGACTTCTGTGGGGGGGATGGGCTGAAATGCTGTAGTCGCCCTCCCTCCACGCTGCCCCCTGCTCTGCTGCTGCCACCCCACAAAATGGGTATGGGGACCTCAGGTGCCTTCCCTCTATCCTTTCTCGAAGCCATATCAATTGTGAAAATTCAAAACAAAATATCTTAGTCACATTATTATGCAAAAATACAATAAAAATATAAATAAAAATAAAATACCTCTTATCTCGTTACCTCAAGTACAAATACCAAGAAATACTGCAGTAAAAACTCTTTTACAGACTTCTGAATGCTCAAATCGAAAGAAAACACTCAGAGAAACTTCAGGAAACAAAATGAGCAAACGGAGAAATGAAGGAGGGAGGTGAGCTTATATAGGTGGAACGTTTGTAGCGGTTATTGAAATAACCGCTACATAAACCGCTACAAATAACTTAGGGCAGCTAAAATTTGTAGCGGTTCTAAGATAACCGCTACAAAGCATAAAAACCTTTAGAATTTTGTAGCGGTTAAGGTATAGAACCGCTTCAAATTTGGGACCTTTGAAATTCTGTAGCGGTTACAACCTAGTAACCGCTACAAAATACGCGACATTTGAAATTTTATAGCGGTGTTATTGGTCAAACCGCTACAAATAATCGCTACTATGTTGGCGCACCATGTGGCATGAAAATTGTAGTGGTTATTATTTATTAACCGCTACAATTAAACCGCTACAATTTTTGGCGGGAAATTCACGCCATATTTGTAGCGGTTTTCCCTAGGTAACCGCTACAAAAAACACAACCAATCTGTCACGCCACTTGGCGCGTAGCTTGCCGCTACAAATTTGTAGTGGGTTAGGTTAAAACCGCTACAAATGTTAATATTTGTAGCGGGTAATTATTACCGTTACAATTTCACCGCCACAAAATACCTTTTTTTTGTAGTGAGAGGGATATAAAAGAGAAAGAAGGGGAAGGATGGAAATTTGTTCAAGAGACTAAGTGGGTATTACATAGTTTGAGGTGCGTGAGGAGCCTCAATTTGTTCAAATACATTTGCATTGTGTCCGTTACAAGTTTCAACATGTAATGGTCATATGCATAGTTGTTTTTTGGGGTACCTATATAGTTTTTATAAGATGTTTCTGTAATTGGTAAATTTTACATTTATTTTCGGTTTAGTGCAGGCATGGTTGGCAACTTATATTTAGTAGGCCAATTTTTATTATAGGAATCTATATTATATATAATGAAGTAACTGGAATAAACATAACCATGCCTTTCGTCCCTAAATATATATATTAGTATTTTTTTAGTCTCCGTTCCTAAATATAATAGGTAGTTCATAATTTCATGGTATTTTAAAAAATCTTTCCAAAAAAAAATGCTCCTCTTTAATGATTTGTTCCTTACCCTTACTTAATTATCTGTAAGAAAAATTGTCCTATTTATATATGGGCATATTTAAAAAAAAAAGGGACAGACAAACTTTATTCTGCAATGAATGTCATGCCTGAGACAAGTTGAATTGAATTTTTAGAACTAAATAAGTTTGTACCATAGAAAATTTAGGTTGACTTCATATTTTAGTTTTCTAGATCTAATGAGTTCTGAGTATGTTAAAATTACTTTAGAAAAAAAAAATACTTAAATGGTGGGAGTGGTTGGGGATAGTGATACTTTGGGGCCTTTTCTTTCAAGAATAATGATAGTCACGAACCTCAAAATTTGAAAATACCAGTTAAGGAACGGTTCTATGGTCTAAAAAGAATTAAGGAACAATGTTTAATAGTCTCAAATATGATGTTTCTTTTTTCTTTCTTTTTGTTACAAGTAAGGGCGGTCAGCCCAAGAAATAAATTAAATTATTGGGGATTGAATCCCATACAATCTTTTTCCAACAAGGTCGGTACATAAGACGGATAGCTATCCAAGACTGCTGAGCTGAATATATTTCCTTCGATTTTATTTATAAGCAATTTTTTTTATGGGGTTGATCTTTTTTATAAGCAATTTTCACTTTTTGTCTGAAAATGTAAGCTTGTTTTTTGTATTTTACCCTTATTAAATTCTCATTCTTTCTCATATCTTATGCTACTCATTATCTCTCATACTTTTTATCTATTCTCTCTCTTATACTCTTTTCATAAATAGGGGCGTATATGAAAAAAAAAAATACATTTTTGACATATTTATTATTTTTAGGATAAATGTGCTAAAATGACCATAAACTTTTATGAAAAGTGCAACTGTAACCATAAACTATTTTTTAGAGTAAAAGAAACCATAAACATTATAAAAGAGGGTAAAAGTAACCACGACATTAACGGACGTTAATGTGAACTTTTTAACAAAATATTAAGGTGCTAAAATAGCCATTAACTAATACCAAAAGTGCAAAAGTAACTATAAACTTTTTCTTAGATGCAAAAATAACTTGTTGAACACTAATTCATAATTTTTTTTTTGCTTTTGCGTTATGAGTGTTTTATCAATTTGGGGGTTAAAATGACAAAACTTATGAATTAATATTCAAGAAATCAACTTTTTTTATTTTGGTGAGAATGACGAAACGAAAGAAAATTATCACCTAACTCCAAAAGATAAAATCCAAGGTAATTAAACTTGGACATGTCAGTGAACCGGCTAGGGTACTGAGTCAAGGGTCAATGGGTTAGATAAAGGAAAAATAAAAAAAATGTTTTTTAAAAAAATAAAAAAATTGACTCAGAGCTACTGATCGGTTGGCCAGTTTTCGATTTGGTTCAAGTTCGATAACTATGATAAAATCCCTAACATTAATTATAAAATAAGTGACTTTTTGAACATTAATTTATAATTTTTTTTTTACTTTTGTCATTTTAATCTCTAAATAGATAAAACAATCAGAACATAAAAGCAAAACAAAAATTATGAATTGATGTTCAAGAAGTTACTTTTGCATCCAAGAAAAAGTTTGTGGTTACTTTTGCACTTTTGGTATTAGTTAATGGCTATTTTAGCACCTTAACATTTTGCAAAAAAGTTCACATTAACGGACGTTAACGTCGTTGTTACTTTTACCCTTAACGTCCGTTAACGTCGTTGTTACTTTTACCCTCTTTTATAATATTTATGGTTATTTTTGCTCAAAAAAATAGTTTATGGTTACAGTTGCACTTTTCACAAAAGTTTATTGTTATTTTAACACCTTTACCCTTGTTTTTAATTACCAATTCATTTTACGCAATCAAGGGGGAAGTTGCATATAAATAGGACTCGAAGGAATACCACCTTTATGATATGGCATCAGCTAGACAATTTTGATCTCTACGAACATGACAGAGGTGCATCTCCCAATTGTTGTCCATTAGATTGCATATTTGTAAGAACACTAAACTACAAGTAAAAACATTTCCTTTGTTGAGTAGCATGTCAATCAAACTGTCTGTTTGGATTAACGGTAAAAGCTGTTTTTTCAACACGATTTACAATGTACGAAGTAAGTATATAAGAGGAGTTTTGTCTTAACTTACATAAACATACTTTTACACCACTAATTCAAATAGGCCCCAAATTCTATTATAACTCTTTGGAATCCCACATCCCATTATAGTCTCAGGCCACTAAGAAGGGCCCACTCTTATACTTCAGAAGCACTACAATTACCAAAGTTATGAGTAAACCCAGCTATCCAACCACGATTATGATCTCTCATTACCCCAATGCAGCCAGATGAGGACATAGAGGCATCAACATTAATCTTATCGCAGTCAAACCATGGTGCCTCCCATATAGAGACCTCATTTTGTGGAGACATTTCAAATTCATGCAGTGTATTCCCTCCTTTCCTTTTTATAAGATGTGCAAAACAAAGTGAAGGATAAGATTAGTTAAAAACAATACATGTGCAAAAAATGTTATGTCTTTTTCAAATATACCCCTATAAAGAGCATAAAAGAGAAAATGTGTATAAAATATAAGAAAGAACAAGTAATAAATGATTGAATGAAAGAGAATTAGTGGTTTATTAATATAAAGATGTATATTTAATAGGGATAGAAAAGAAAAAAAGTAATTTAATTAAAGTTTGAGATACAAAAAAAGTTGCTAATATATATAGATATATATATATATATATTAAGGATTGACCCCAAGAGAGAGAAAGTTGATTATAAAAAAATAGGATCGAATGAAGGTCTACAATAGAAGTGATTTAATTATTAAGGGGTTTAATGGAAAAATATAGGAGCAAAAGAAGAGATTTGCATGTGGTTTTCATTGATTTGGAAAAAGCATATGACCATGTGCCAAGAGAGGTACTCTGGAAAGCCTTGGAAAAGAAGGGGGTGCGGTTTGCATATATCAAAACCATTCAGGACATGTATGAGGGGGTTACAACCAATGTTAGATTGCCTAGATCAGATATCAGCTTTGAGCCCTTATTTGTTTAATGTAGTGGTCGATGTTCTAACTGAGCCTATAAAATAGGAGATCCCTAAATGCATACTTTTTACGGATGATATAATTCTATTGGCTGAATCCAGGGAGGAAATTAATTCTAAACTTGAGATATGGAGACAGATTTTAGAAGTGAAGGGTTTTCGTCTGAGTAGGAGCAAAACTGAATATATATATATATATATATATTACAAGTATGATGAGAGACAAGGTCGAAGCGAAGTTGAAGTTAAATTGGGGGGGTAAGTCATTTCGCAAGTGACAAAATTTAGGTATTTGGGATCAATTATACAACAAGATGGTGAAATATGGAGAAAAATCACTGGAGCTATTTGTGATCGGAAAGTACCTAATAAGGTAAAAGGGAAGTTCTACCGCACTGCTATAAGACCAGCAATACTATATGGTAGTGAGTGTTGGGCTTTAAAGGGACAACATGAACATCAAATGAGGGTGGCTGAGATGAGGATGTTGAGATGGATTTGTGGTCATACTAGAAAAGATAAGATTCGTAATAATCATATACGTGAACGAGTTAGAGTGGCCTCTATTGAATGAAAAATTATAGAAAGTCATTTAAGATGGTTTAGACATGTTCGACGAAGGCCATTGAATGCACCGGTGAGGAGGGTGGATCAAGCAATATAGAGTCCTATAAAACAAGGTCACAGAAGGCCGAAGCGAATGCTCAATGAGGTCATAGAAAGAGACCTTTCGATAGAGCACAATGCTGTTGTGCGATCCATGTAGCCGACCCCACCTAATGGGATAAAGGCTTTGTTGTTGTTGTTGTTGAATGAATATCATCTACTGTTTCCAACAATTGAATACTCCTATAACACTAGCAGGATCAGTTGGCTTCTGAAAAGCATAATCAAAAATTGAATTAGTCCTCTAGGACCATAATTTCCAAATTGTTACACCCCATATAAGGTCCTAATTGACAATTCCATTTTTTGCTATCTCCTTTTTCGAGATTCATAAGGAGGAAAGGATAATACAGTCAAATAGTCATATCAAAATATAATTAAAAACATGCACCTGGACTCATAACTTTGTGAAGCCATTTGGGTAGTGAACAAATGAAAAATTGACTTACTGTTTTTACTAGGGCACCTAACAAAGAGATCACTCAAAGGTTTGGAATAATGCTAAACTAATTAATAACATTTAGTAGATGAATAGGTTGTTGTCTAGAAACTAAATCAAATTTAAAAGTAACAGTTTTTTTTGGTCAACTGGGAAATATATTATATCCTAATCAAACTTTTATACAAAAACATCAGCCCACACCAGATCTATTTGGTGGCTGGTAGAAATCCACTGCATTATATGCTAATATATTACAGAGAAGGAATGGGAGAGAAGAGGACCATCCTCCCTAAAACAAACCCTTTATGGCTTCTTTGGCTAGCCAGTCTGTTGCCAAATTACAAGAGCGAACAACATATGACAAAGATAAATTCTGATTCATATCCAGTCTCACAATTACCTCCTCTACCAGTGGTTAAGCTCTCCAATCTGGGCTAGGAGATTTTGTTAAAATAGCATCCACTAAAAGCTTGCAGTCTGATTCCATTAGGATCTTTCCCAGTTCTGATTGCTCTACACTTTTTACAGCTTCCAAAATAGCAGTAGCTTCACTAAAACAGGGTGATACAGCTTCACATCGTTTTGCACAGAGATTAATCACCTGCCTGCATCATTTCTCAAAATAAAACCAAGGCCACTCAGATTACTAGCTGCTAAAAAGGCACCATCAATATTTAATTTCAGAACACCCATTGGAGCAGGACTCCATTTAGGTGGTGAGACACACGGCTCCAGCTCTTCTTGGCTAGTTGTTGACCACCCTTTTGCTATCCAAAGTTCTGTTACAGTTGTGGTGGCTAAACTAATTGCCCAAGAAATGTTCGGAGCTTTGTGTTCGTATAATTTACAACAATGACTCTTCCAAATAAACCATAACAAATATGCAACCTGAGCTTTAGCACAATCATCCTTTTTTAAGTTATTCATTAACATCATAAACCAATCCACAAAAGACACAATATTCAATTCAGACACAGTAATCCCCAATGAACAAGCATACCATATATGTTTTACCCAATCACATAGTAACAACAAGTGTTCAATTGATTCAGGTTCCATACAGCATCAAAAACATATAGGGACTGGGGAATGTTTACGCTTGAACAATGCTTCCATAGTTGGTAAGGCTTTATTGCACACTTTCCAGAGGAAATGTTTCACTTTAGGTTGGACTTTTAATGTCCAAATTTCACTCCAAATCTCATGAGGGAAAGGATTAGAAGTACTGGGCGTAATTGATAAAAACACAAGATCACTAGACTTTACCCATTTATATCCCATCTTAACAGTATAAATTCTGTTTGCACTCCCCAACCAATTGACCCTATCAGAACGATCAATCTCAGGGATTGGGATCTTTAAAATTTCTTCTTTAAACTGCTTAGAAACATTTAACTCTCCCAGTACCCACTCTTTGTTCCTAATAATATGAGCTACATTACAACTTACAATAGATTTAGGATAAGATCTATAGGCATCTGATTCAAAGGAACATTAGGGATCCAAACATCTCTCTAGATATCTATTCTATTACCATTCCCTACTTGCCAAAAAACATGATTTTCCAATAATTTCCTCCTTGCCAATAAACTACTCTATGCCCAAGAGGCTATCCCACCTTTTTTTGGCAGCCATGAAAGGGTAATAAGGAAAATAAAATCCTTTCAACAGTCTAACCCACAGAGCCTCTGGTTTATTCAGAATCCTCCAACATTGTTTGCCTAATAAAGCTAAATTAAAGTTTTGGAAGTCTTTAAATCCCAGGCCTCCCTCCTTCTTCTCTTTTGACATTACTTCCCATGACTTCCAATGAATTTTATTCCCTCTTTCAGTTTATCCCCACTAGAAATCAGAGATAATGCTATTCAGCTCTTGGCATAACTTTTTTGGATATTGAAAACAAGCCATAGAGTAGGTTGGGATTGCATTAGCCACTACTTTGATCAATGTTTCTTTCCCTGCTTGTGACAAGAATTGCTTATTCCAACCCATAACTTTCTTCCTCACCTTATCTCTAACAAAAGCTAGTGCATTAGTCTTAGATCTGCCCCACAGAATTGGTAATCCTAAGTATTTACCCAGTGAATCAGCCCTATCTATATCCAACACTTCACAAATTTCATTTTTGATTTCATCTGAAGCTTTTGCAGAAACAAAAACACAAGATTTATCAAAATTTACCCTTTGTCCCGAGGCCTGGAAATATTCTTCCCAAATGCTTTTAAGAATTAGACAGTTATTCCTAGTAGCATTAAAGAAGAAAATTGAATTATCAGCAAAAACACAATGAGATAGAATAGGGCAATGATGATTAATCTTAATCCCCTGGATATCTCCCCTCTCCATATGAGTAGTAATCATACCAGACAGAACATCGGCCACAAGAATGAACAGATAGGGAGAGAGGGGATCTCCCTGTCTAAGACCCCTTTGAGGTTTAAGTGTATCAAATTTTTTCCCACTCAAATTCACCAGAAAATGAACGGAAGACGCACATTTCATAATTTTGGACACCCAAGAAGCATCAAAATTCAGTTTAAGCAAAACAGCTTCTAAGAAATCCCACTCAACTATATCATAGGCTTTGTTCATGTCTATTTTAATAGCAATGTCATATTTATTTCCCCTACCACTTTTTAGAAAATGGAAAGCCTCATGCACCATAAAAATATTATCTTGAATGAGCCTACCCGGTACAAACGCTCTCTGCTGTTCTGAGACTATCTTGGGCATGACACCCTTCATCCTATTAGCCATAATCTTAGCCACCACTTTATAACATAAGTTACAAAGACTTATAGGACGGAAGTGACTAACAGTTTCTAGTGCATCTATTTTCGGGATGAAAACCAGATTTGTATTATTCAGTGGCTTTATATCCAATCCCTCATTAAAGAAACCTTTAACCATATCATACAATGAAGGACCAACAGTTTCCCAAGAGTGCTTATAAAACAGACCTGGGAAACCATCCGGTCCTGGAGCCTTGAGGCTGCCTAAATCAAATGCTGCCCTTTGAATTTCATCTTCCGAAATAGGTAAGAGAAGTTGCTAGTTATCATGTTCAGAGACTAGAGGATTTACATAGCTCAAAACAGCTTGAAGATCACGGCTACCAGACCCCGCAAACAAGTTTTTATAAAACTGCATGAAGCAATCACCAATTTCTTCTTAACTATCAATCGATTGCTCATCAGTATTTTTCAATCTAATCACTTGATTACGAATTCTATGGAGTTGTGTGGTTTTATGAAAGAACTTGGAGTTACAATCACCCCATTTTACCCAATTCACCCTCGTCCTTTGGAACCAGTATTTTGTTAGAACAAGCGTTTCACCCAAGAGGGGGGGTGAATTGGGTGATACTAAAATTTCGTTGGAAATGTAAAGCTTTAACAGTGGAATTAAAATAGTAAGGAGTAAGGAGAAATATCACTGAAGTGTACACCGGGAGTTATACTGGTTCGGTCACAACCACTTTGACCTACGTCCAGTCCTCAGAGCTTCTCTGAGAGTTCCACTATAACTTCCAAGATTCAGTGGGTTCTTGGCACCTCAGTACAAGCAAGTTCCTTCACCTGGACACTCGCTCCCCCTTACAAGTTGTAATCCAATCCCAACTCAAGGTTCCACAACCTTAAGTTATCTCAATAACAAATATTGAGTTTGAATGAAATATCTCTCTTACAGAGTGAATAAGAATCATTGAAGCATAGAAATATAATTTCAACGTGAAAACAGAGCAATGAACTTGATAATTCGTTTGTGTGTGTTCTTGTTGTTCTTTCTCTGTTTAGATGTTCCCATATATATAGATATGTTGGTGAAGACCGTTGGAACACTTTCTTTCGTCCGTTGGAGAGTGCGCAGCCACTATTGACTTTTCCAATTTTTGAAAAATATCCGTTGGCGGTGGTTGGCATTTGAACGTTTCATTTATTTGACTTCCATTACTTGACATGATTTCTTCATTGTTCATCTATAAATAGGCTTAGAATACTAATACAATGAAATATTAATCATATAAGAATCAAATCAATGAACGTTTGAATGATTTCTGGATTTCTGGGTTTGCTTACTCGAGTAGCTACTCAAGTATTACTTGAAGTTTACTCGAGTACTTACTCGAGTATCATCGGGAAATCTTTGATCAACTGTAAGTTAATGAATAAATACAAGATTACTCGGGTAGTGCATGGAATAACCAATTTTCAAACCTTTGGAAATATATGTTTACTCGGGTACCTACTCGAGTAATGCACTCACAACTTTATGAGTCACTCGGGTACCAACTCGAGTAAACCTTCAAATAAACTTTTGATTACTCGATGCTTTACTCCAGTAATGTTGGCAGGATTTCAAGGCCGAGAGCAATTACCTTGTTACTCGAGTGCTTACTCGAGTAAACTTACTCTTTGGGCACCACTTACTCGGGTAATGACTTGAGGTTTTCCTTGAAAAGATTTCTGCATACTCGGGTACCTACTCGAGGAATCCACTTAAAATAGAACATTAAATACTTGCATACTAGAGGAATGACTCGAGGAAAATAAGATAAAATTATATCACGTTAATCGGGTACCACCTTCAAGTTTTCACTTACTTCAGTGCGTTACTCGAGTAGCTCCTCGAGTAACATTGGCAGTAGTACAAAGTGCCAAGAGCAACACATTTTCAGACACAGAGTTACTCGAGTACCTACTCGAGTATCATTGGCAGGCCGAGAGCAACTCCAAGTTTTTATCTGCTTACTCAAGTAACATTGGCAGGCCGAGAGCAACTTGAAAATACTTACACTATTACTCGAGTACCTCCTCGAGTAACGTTGGCAGGTTATTGGAAGGTGCCTCTGGTTACTTCAAGTTTTGTCTCATTACTCGAGTACGTACTCGAGTAATGCCTTAGAAAACTTGCTTCTTATCAAGTTTCTCAGCATTTTCTCTTGGCCTTTCTTCATTAATCCAATGCTTTCCTCAAGTGATGCTTATCCCTGTTATTCCTTTGTTCAAACTTGTTTATTAATCATTTCCTTTTCAAACCATTCTTTTGTTATCATCAAAACATGAGATCTAACATATTTTTCCTCTTTCTCCCAAATATCCTTAATTTGGTTTACTAGATTATTTACTACAACTATGCTTTCTTCTGTCCACTCTCCTTCATACCTCATTTTCAACTCCTCCAACAAAATCCCTATGACTTTTTGGTTGTTAAGGAATTATTTCCTACTCCACTTCACTAGGACTCTTCTCACTCTATCAAGGTTCCCTAAGAAACCCTTAATTACACCCATCTCAGCCCCTTTACAATTGCCCTAATTACAATAAAGTAAAGAATTATAATCCTTATGATCTACCCAAGCCATTTCAAAATTTAAAATCTCTATGTCCCCTACCCTCAGTAAATTTAGGATAAATCAAGATTCGAGAATGATCAGAGCCTATAGGTTCAAGATTGCATACCTGAGCAGAAGGACATCTTTTACTCCAAGCTCCATTGCAAAAAGCATGAACTAATCGTTCCTTGATATTGGCATTCTGAGTTCTTTTGTTTGACCATGTGAATGGTAGGCCTTTGAATCCGAAATCCCTTATATTACAAGTAGATAGAAAATGGTAAAAAGCATCAAAAGATTCCATAGATCTTACCCTCCCTCCCTCCTTCTTAAAGTTATATAGAATTTCATTAAAATCACCGAAACATAGCCATAGGGTTTCCTCACTAGGATTAAGCAGACTCAAATTCCTTTACCAGCTTCCTTTCTCTTGTTCTACAGGTGGCCCATACACTAGAGAAATAAATTCTTCCACCGGATCAAGCCCACTAACCACTCTTACATGAATAACCTTCTTTTCAGCTTTTATAACTTCTAATTCCACCCCACTTTTCCACTATACCACAAGTCCCCTACTTAGTCCATCCGGAGGGAGGTACTCCATGTTCTGAAAATAAAGTTTCTGACATAGTTTTTCCACTTTTTTAAAGCTAGCTCTGGTTTTAGACAGGAAAACCAGATCAGGTCTATACTTTTGACATAGAAACTGAAGGTTTTCATCTATCAGGGGGGACCCCAACCCTTGACAGTTCCACCCTATAAGAGTCATGGCTTCTGGGTGGTCGTTTTCGGATGACCACCAGACCCTTCCTCAGCTTTAAAGGTATAATCTTCTAGAATTGCAACCAAAAGTTCAAATCTGGAGCTAGTATTAATTTCCATAATTGGAACATCCACTAACTTGCCCAAATTCACTTTTCTTTTCCCATAATTCTTCCTTCCCTTGCCCTTTCCTTGGGCCCTCTCCCTTTTCATTACCTTCACTACTTATTTCCTAGTCTTCTCGTTGTTTTTAGATCGTTTGGTGTATGAAGGTTCCCACTCTTCTTCCATTTTTCTTTTTAAAGACACTCTCTAATTCTTCAATGAGTAGGCCTTCGTAAGCTGGCTGATTAGAAGTAATAAGGGCCCAAGACTCATCCTTCTCTCCCTCCTCTAGCATCTTCACTATATAAGGCTCTTGTCCAGTCTTTCCTTTATCACCCAGGCTGTTAGTAAAAAGGACTCTTTTGACTCCGCTCACACTAGATTTTCCTCCTATTTCTAGTTCATGGGGTTAGTCCTTAGCCACAAGAAGAGGGACTATTTGCATTGGCTTAGTACTTGGACATACAGATTTTCCCCCACTTCTTTCAAAGTTATAGAATTTTGTACCTCACCCATTAACTGGCCCTTCTCTTGCTCTATTTGGCACACACTAATCAAGCCCATATTAGCAGTACTCAATTGCATGGGTTCCACCTCAGCATTATTCCCACTCCCAGGTTTAATTGGGCTTATGACTTCCTCTTCTTCCATTTGTGTCGCCAAACTAAAATGATCTTCTTCTCTTATGTTAGCAGAAATATCCATTCTATCTTCAACTGTGTTTTTACTGACATTATTCTACCCTGATTTCCTGATCCATTACCTTCTGGTTGCATACTATTACCTCCCAGTATTTGGCTATCAATCACACTTTTTCTAGATGACGAGTCTTCCCTTGCTACCTCTACATCTATAATCCCTTCAGGTCCTGGGATAATAGAAACGATAGGTGCCACAGCCCTCAAAGGTCTTACCCCCATCCCTGCATTATATAGGGGCTGTCTAGGTTCATCTTCAACCATTATCTTTTCAAACCCACATCCATATTATTCACGGCCAACCATCCCATGATTAAAGCAAAAGGACTGCAATTTTTCATATCTCACTTGAGCCCACACTCGATCAAGACACAGCCGAGACACCTAGAATCCAGCTACCAATGGTTTAGTTATGTCAACATTAACTCTGAGCCTAACAAAACCCCTGAATAGAGAGTCATTAAGTTTAGGGTCCTTAAAGTATATCATTTCCCCGATCTTCCCCCCAATCTGAAGTAAATATCGTTTAGTCATGGCTGCTCTCTGGAGTTTGTGTACTTGTACCCAGAATAAACAATGGTCCATACTGATTTCATCTATAGTCAACCATTGTGACCATTTTTGGAGATTCAGTAAAAAGCCCAAAATAGTCCAAGGACTATGCCTTAGTACTCTTTCATAATCCTTCTTGTTTTCAAAAGTAAATAGATAGACATTGGGTCCAGAAGGATTGGTATCCACTTTACCTCTTGGAGCCCATGCCCTTCGGATCATATCTTCAAAAGCTCCCCTGTTCACCATACGAGTAGATATCAGCTTTCCTACGAGCAACCGTTCTCTTCCAAGTGCAACTTCCTCCTCGCCTAACTCCAGCTTAACTTCCTCATTGTCTGCCATTACTAGCTCCATCTCAGCCCACTCTTCCAAGCTCCCGAATTCACACCTGCTTAGAACCCTAGTCTCTTAGGTTTTACAAAGCACCCACAAAACACTTACCCCACACTTGCCGATCACTATTGCTGTACTTTGAAATACATTCACACATAAAGATCCTACCTTTCCACCATTCCCGTCGTTCAAGACGTAATGGGTTTCACTCAGCCGAGGTTTTTCTCTCACAGTCGAGAGGTTTCTTCTCTCACCAGGGAGAGGTTTTGACTTTTATTTAAAAGTAACAGTTACAAATGAATAAAGGCTAACAAAGCCTACTCAACTAATTAGTACTACCTCCGGTTTTTAATATAAGACTTTGTTAACTTTTTTTAGAAATTAAGAAAGTTAAATAAATATCTTTAGAGTATTTATATGTATTTTTTTTATACCAAACTAATTTGTCTGATTTATAAACAGATAAATAATAAAATTATACACAATATATGTTATAACTAATTAACTTATTTAGTTTCCTTAACTTCTCCAAAAGAGTCAACTATATCTTATATTTGGGACCGAAAATAGCAAAATATAATTAAGTATTCATTTAATTTACACATGTTAAGTTTGAAAAACCTTAGCTTCTAAATTTTTTCAAACACATGTTCTAGCATGAAACAAAGTTTTCTCAAGTCGTTTTAATTTGAAGTTACAATTGACCAAGAAAATAACCAAGTTACTTCCCAAAAACTACCACATTACAAGGAGAAGCCCTAAAGATAAAACTATAAAGCTTAGTCTTCACTTATAGACTCTTCTTCAACACTTGAAAGATAATTTCTATAAGATCACAATGTTCATAATTTTATTACCATCCAAAACATGAATATTTGCACGTTTATGGAACAACCCCCCCCCCCCCCCCCCCCCGCCCCAAAAACACCTATATATGCCTTTATCCCGTAACTCTCCAAGTTAGAGAATTGGGCTCTATTACTCCTTCTAAAACCATTTACTAGCCCACTCGTTTCTTGGGTCGTTTTGCCTCATTTGTTTGAGGAATTGGCCTCATCATAGCATTGTCATGCCTAGTAAAACATTTTTTTTTATTAACAACAATAAAAAATATTATTTAAAATAATAAATGAATTTATCAAATATAATCCATTTTTCCTCTTACCCTAAATGTAAGGACTAATTTATAATGCAATTTTGTACTACAAACTAAATCATGCATTTAAAATCGGAGGAATATACATCGATACTGATTGGGTCAAATAGAAGGGATTTAATTCAAGATTGAGGGTTTGAACTTTTTATAAATATAAAAATACAAGTTGAAAGAACTATTCAAGACCTATTTATTTATTTAATGTGGGAAGATTGAGAAAATTAAATGAATTATTTAATAATAATATATGTGATATAACATTATATTATATATCATTTTACAGACTAGGTAAATTAATTAGAAGAAAAATGATAAAATAAAACAATGTCTTATATGTAGGACTAAAATTTCCCCAAAAATTATATCCTACATTTAGGATCAATCAAAGGGGTAGCATATGTCATACAAGTAAAAAAAAAATATTAACTTTAATTATAAGAATTAATTAGAGATAAGATTTAATTCTAAATATACCACATTAATTCTCTTTGTCTTTTAAATTTATAATTTTTAAAAAAATATCATTATTAATTACATGTATCAACGAGTTCTTGTCTAAAAATAGGCATGACGAAACATGGGATTACCAGAAAATCAACATTTGTTAACATCCACGCCACTCCCTCCCTTACTCTTCCCCGCCACCTGCTCCATCGGCTTCATCTTCACAGTTCAGAGACCTCTTCCACTCCTCCCCTTGCTGCATCCTCTCTTCTTCCTCTTCCCTACAAACACTAATCTATGCAACTCATCCCTCTTTATCATGGTTCATCGTAGATCGAAGAGGTTTAAAGCATTTATTATTGGCTGTCCATTTTTTATTCCTTTTGTATAACTCTAGATGCCAAGCATTCAGTATGCGCATGTGCTTCTTTTGAATTTTTTCATTTTCGCAGTATGACTCAATCTCAGAATCACATCCACCGCCTATGTTACAGTATCAACCAGTAACTGAAGCAAGGAAGGGCTTTGAACTCCATCCTCCACTCCGTGTTGGCAATATTGGTCACAAAAAGCAACCGACACAATTTCAATCCGCAAAACCGTCAGTTATGATCTTGGCCAGTGGGTCATCGATGGAGTATTATTAGACTTGGGTGTTGCTATGTTTTTTTTTTTTTAATGTTGCTGTGATTTTGACTCTTTTGATCTTCCTGTGAATTTGATCTTTTTGATGGTCTTGGGTTTAATCTTCAGAGGGCTAATATGTTGTTGGATTGATAATCTTCCTGCTATTTCTGGTTTTCAGATTTGACTTGTTATGATTGTTCTTTTATTTTTTGTTTTGTTCCTCCGATTTCTGGATGATGAGTTGGCGGATTATGAGGTGGTTGTTCTGTGAGTCCGTGATATTAGTTAAACTAACAGTAAAAATTAATAATTACTAACCATTTAGAGCAATATTACATTATTTTTTACACTTTTGGGTAACATCACTCTACAGAGATTTTTCAGAATAAAATTACTCTTAACTTTGACCCAAACTGTTATTTAAGAGACTAGCCAAAAAAAAAAGTTATTTAAGAGAGCAAAGTAGAAAAAGATGAAACAACAGTTCAAAACAGAGAGAAGGAGAAAAAGCATTCAAAGTGTGATGTGTTTTCGACTTTTGATTGGGTGTTTCAGTACGCTGTTGCACGGATGGCATGGACTTATTTGTTGTATCTAACTGTGCTATAGCTGGCAACTCCTCAGCCTATTCTTTTTATTATTATTATTATTATTTCCCTATTTCTCAATAAAAGATCAAAATTAATATTGACTTTTCCACTATAATATCTTTCTTCTACTTTAGTGTGATTTATTGTGGGAAATTACATTGAAGTCTAAAAAAACATAAATTATTATAATTTTTTGGAATTGTGAAAAGACAATTTGATCCTTATTTATTTGAAATGAGAACTGAAATGAAAATGAATTAGGGCTTTGGGTTATGCTACTGGCTTCCTAGCTCAAAAATCAAAGCATATAAAACCTCTGTGCAAACTCGAAGATTGACCCAGAAGGCTACGAGGGATTCTAGACCAAGAATGGCATCTACACCTTGAAGCATTAGCAAACAATTTCAGCTCAATTGCAACATTTTTCTGGAGGAATATTTCTATCGATCTCACTCTTCATTTTCTCTCATTGAATGTCTCCGTCAAGAGATAAAGCTTCAATGATTGAAATTTGATACTATATAAATATATTATTATAACATTAAATAATATTAAATTTCAGCTATTAAAACTTGATCAAATAATAGATACATTTAGTGATAAAAAATTAAAAAAGAGATCAATAAAGACATTCATTTCCACATTTTCCGAGTGCTAAACAACATTACAAACGTAAAAACAAAGGAAGTCAACACACACAACACAATCATTTTACTTCAACTGTTGAACAAGAAGGCCACTCTAAACTCTAAACTAATTAAACAATCATCACAAACTCACTGCCAATGAATAAGCAAGAGGAAAAAATAATAGAAAGTGCACATACACAATTAAAGACGAGACTAACTTAATAAAGTAAGAAAAAATTTCTTAAATCCTACCATGAGAGCAACAATCAATTGAGGGAGGGATCTGGCTTCGGTCCGTTGCCCATCCTTTTCTATCAAGGGTGTAAAATGATGGGGATGAATTTGTTTTAAAAATGGTGTCTAGTATTTTAAAGTATTTTTCTGAACATATCTAGTATCTTAATATTTTTAAAGTAACATGCAGTATCCTAAAATAATTTTTAGTGCTTTTAATCTCTTAAAATATTTTTCAGTTATACTCAGTATGTTAGCAGATTGATTGCAATTTTACCCTTATTATATTTTTTCAGCTTCAAAAATTACTTTAAAATATTTTTTAGTGCTTTTAACCCTTTAAAATATTTCTTCAGTTGTACCTAGTGGTTTAGAAGATTGACTATAATTTTACTGTTAATATATTTTTCTTAATAGTAAAGAGCACCCAAAACTTAGAATACTAATTTATTGATTTTCATCCAATTTTAAAAAATATTTTTTTAGTAGTATTTAATATTTTAAAGTAATTTTTGGAGCTAAAAAATACAGTTAGGGTAAAATTACAATTAGTCTGCTAATACGCTGAGCATAATTGAAAAAAAAAATTAAGGGATTAAAAGCACTAAAAATTATTTTAGGATACTACATATTACTTAAAAAATATTTTAAAATACTAGATATGTTTAAAAAAAATACTGTGAAACACTATGCACCGTTTTTTTTTTAAAAAAAATTCAGCCACATCATTTTACGCCTAAAACTACACCAAAATAATATAGTTTTAAGAGAAAAAGATGGGCAGCAGACCGAAACCAGATCTTTGAGGGAGTGAGAGTTGATGGCAACTACGATCTTCCCAACTCTTAGAAGGCCACGACGAGGACTAGCGACCACAACAAAAGAATCAACAACCACACTTAAGACAAAGAGCATTGTGGTGATGATTAGATCTAGGGTGAGTGAGAGATAGATTCAATCACCTTTAACTGCCCTTAGCACTAACCTCATTTTAAGATTTCATTTTAATAAACAAGGATAAACTCACATTTTCACAATTCCAATAAATCTTCCATAAGTCCTTTGGGATTTCATATTAATCTGATAATTTTATAGAACTTAATAGTAATAATTTGTCTTCTTTGAATCGTGAGTGTAATTCCCTCTATTTATTTTTTCATGTTGCAGCTTAGGCAAAAAAGGGAAAAAAGAAAATAAAACATTCATTCGCGGTTTTTTTTTTTGGGTCAACAAACATTCATTCGTTTACCAAAACAAGCATGGGGTCGTTGGTCTCCATTTTCCAATTTCCGTTGCCAAAAAAAATAATCTCTTTGTACAGCAAACAAGCATAAATTTTTCTTGATTAATAAGGAAAGGTGCGTCCCACTTTTGTTTCCATTCCTCTTCTCTTTCTCTCTCTTTCTGGATTCAGCAGTACAATAAGCTAAGGGTTCAGCTTCCTCTTGTTTTTGCTTTATGTTTTCCTCTTATTTTTCTCTTTCGGCATTCTTTTCTCTTCCACAACTCTCATAGCTCTCCGAGATTTCCAGGTTTATCAGGGCTTTTGACTGTTAGCTTTCTCTCCTGTCTAACCACTTCAAGAATTTGATCTATTTTCAGCCGAATATTTGCTGAAATTTTAACTTTTTAACATTTATAATATTCTGTTGCATTTTCTATCTCTTATAGCTTTCTGGGTGTTCGTCAAGTCTCGAATCGAAAACTTATTTAATTTGCTTCGATTTTTTTATATGTTGAGCCATAAGTTGATCATTTAATTCTATGTTTCTTTCTCTGTGAGGACTCGGATGGATCTGAGTCAACTCGTTCGAATAACTCTGTAAGCTGATAAGAGATTCTTTGTAATTCACAGATCGAGAGGTGTAAAGAAGAACTAAAGATGGTGAGAGGGAAGATAGAGATGAATCGTATAGAGAACAAAACAAACAGGCAAGTGACATTCTCAAAGAGGCGTAATGGACTCTTGAAGAAGGCTTTTGAGCTCTCAGTTCTGTGTGATGTTGAGGTTGCTCTCATCGTCTTCTCTGCCAAAGGCAAACTCTATGAATTTTCAAGCTCCAGGTATTTATATATATATATATATATTTGTATGTGTATATATGGATATGTATGCCTGTGTATATTCATGCTCTATATCACTATCTGTTTTAAGTTTCTTCAATCACTTTACGTTATTGGTTAGTGTGACTGCATCCTATATATATATATTGACATAACTATCTGACTGACTCGGATTCAAGCATTGTCGGCGTAAGTAGGGGGCAATACACACACATTTTACTTATGTGTGTGTGGAAATGTTTGGTTCAGTGCACAAATTACTAATAAAGTTGGGCTTGAGGATGATTGTGTAATTGTATTTTAAGTTTCATTTTCAGTACCCTTCATAGGGGCTTGGTTTAATTTTAAGCACAAGAAATGGGGAGAGCTAATTAAGAGCTTCTCCAACTCATCGTACAAGCCAGAAAGCAGAAATACAAAAGGCTGACATGAAATAGATTCATCGAACAAATGTTTATTGTTTTAAGATTTTGAAATTCAAGTGGTATTTAAGTGTCTTTTCCCTAAATCATATGATATTTTGATATGCTAACAACAAATTCGGATTTGAGCTGACTTTCAGCCTAGATGAGAGGAAACTTTGTCAATGTAGCTTTTTATATTTACAAATCAATAATTTTGTTTGGCTAGAAAATATATAGTATTTCATTAAAACTAACCCCATGAGAGATACAAGCTCAAAATGAAAAGTTTGCAAAAAGAAAGCCCAAATACATGACAATGCAAAGCACCATAAAAATAACCTAACCCTAAAATAGGTGCGAGGGAACTGCCGCGACAGCTAAAAACCCGACTGCCTTCATAATCGTTTCATTTAAATCTGTAGGTAGAAAAACTCTATCACCGACAATAAAGCCATTGTAAGAAGTGGTTGTTTGACGAACTATCCTAAATGATCCACTGCTTTTAGGGACTTAGTTATAATTGTACTTATATAGATTATAATGTTATTAATATGCATTTATCATTTATATTTTGACATAAAAACATTGTATACAGAAATAATTTGGAAGAACTTTTACCATTGATTTTGGTTACCTACATTAGCTTTAAAAGGACATATATAAAAAATTGTTGTTACCTTTTAAGGGTATAAGGTCTTCAGATATATAATGATATCTTAAAGTCTATACTGATTCAGAGGTGATGAGTTAGTCAAAAAATTAGGGAAATATTTACATAGGATTGAAATATTTGGTACTATTGCTGTTAGTATTTTGATAAATGAACAACTCGTTTTGAAATTTAGGCTCTAACTATACAACATTGACTTATCCGAATTATATGTACGGACATCAGACATTGACCTAAAAACCTATAGCTAGCCCTTTAGACTTACTTATGCTCAATGTTTTTAAGCATAAAGTTTAGAACATAATTGTAATCTCCTTAATATTTGGGAGAAACGTGTGTTTTCTCCCTAATATTTATGTTCTTCACTTCTTTCCCTCCAAAATATACGTGTTTCTTTGTGTGTATGCGGCAACAAAATAATATTACTTTCCTTCACATACATTTTCATTCTCTCAAAAATAATTGCTTCCACTATCATATATACAGCTTGAAGGAGACAGTTGACCGTTACCACACATATGTTAAAGATACTCATGTCTTGGAACAAAATATGCAGGTTCATAATTATTATTTCCTTATTTTTATTGCAATTATTTCCTTATTTCTTATGTTCTTTTTATCATCTTCTATCCTAAAGTAAAGACCTGGTATTTTTTTTTTCGGCAGAAAAGATCAAGTGTTTAACTTCTCTGTTTGTCTATATATATACACATACTCTGGGGATGATGTGAAAAAATTGCATATATTTCCTGTGTGCGCTAATTTTTTTTTTCTCTTTGTATAAATGCTCATTTGGTCCTTTTCATTTTAGTTTAATGAAAATTTCAAGAGAAAGTTGAGAAAAAGTCCCCAATTATAAAATTTTATTAGTGAAAAGGATTTGATAAATTTTTATACACAGAATACCAGTACTTTGACTTAAGTCCTTCCCATCAATAAAATTTTCAACGAGGACATCATTTCCCCCATTTTCCTTGGTGCGCTCATTCAAAATTTCACAATATTGTCTTATATTTCAAAATTATTGTACTTTGTTTGGATTTGAGCAAATAGTTTCATCATAACAGACATAATTAATGAATAAAACTAATCAAAAGAATAAGTTAACGTAAATCAGACACAAATTTACCATTTTTACCTTAAGCTTATGTGTCTTGTACATTTTTCCATGCAGCATAAAAACTCATAAAATTCAACTTGGAATGGCAAAAAAAAGCAATGAATATTGCCATTTTTTGTCATTTTTTTCCTCATATTTTCTAAGTTTAGTGAAATGTTTACGATTTCAGAAATTTTGAAAACACATAAAAATTAATTTTTCTTGAAAATGAATTGGTTTCTGATTTTCATTGCTCTCAGAAACTTTCAGGACATAAATGCATTTATAAAAATTAGTTTATTTATATTCCTCTTTGTGTTTTGTTTCCTTCAAACTTGCCAATTAACACATAATCCTGAAAATGGCAGCATCTGAATCAAGAAACAGCAAGTATGAAGAAGAAGATTGAGCTTCTTGAAGCTTCAAAGCGGTTCCAATATCAACTTAATTAAATGAATTACTACAGCACTTTTTGAATTCGTTGTTGATATTCATTCATATTGAAAGATTAATTAATTACTTTGCTGTTTCTAATTTTATTCTTTTAGGAAACTTACAGGAGAAGGTTTGAACACATATTCCCAACAAGAACTGGAAGAGATTGAACAAGAGGTGCTAAAGAGTGTCAGAAACGTTCGAGCAAGAAAGGTCAACTTAATGTGCCTGCACACAGACACACACTCTTTTATGTAAGTTTCAAAGTTAATTTTTATCTGAATTCAAATTTATAAATATTTTTCAGAATCAAATCATTAAGGAGCAAATGGAGAAACTAGAAGATAAGGTAGGGTGTCCCTTGACAAATGGCTTGATAATTGAATGCCATTTTGCGTTTAATTTTTCATCAAGTGGGTCTCCATTTGTGTGCGCGCGCATGGAATCTGAGGCATTGTGTTAACAACTTTCGCGTACCATAAATCTCATCTTTAATTTTATTGATCTGTCTGTGCTTGAAATCTTTTGATTTCATTTCTAAAAAAATATACATATAGACACACACACCATATGTCCATATGTAATAGGGATAAACATAGGTTGAGTTAACCCTAACCTGAACTCCAACTCAATTGTGCATCGATTAGAACATTAGGCAATCCCGCATTTTGACCAACTTGGGTTGGCCACCCCAAGTTAGACTTGGCTTGGGATAGAAAGTTAAAAAATATTTTTTCACCAAAAAAAAAAAAAAGAAAATAAAAAATAAAAGGAAGTTAAAAAATATTTTATTAAAAAATAAGAACTAAAAAAGAGGGTGAGAGACCAACAAACGTTAGTCATAGTGGTAGGGGATTTAGCTGTCCGTAGATTACACATGAGCCATCTGATATGCAATTAGATGTCAATCAAATCAAATCATGCTCTAGTCCTCCCATCAAAATAATGCTTAAATGGCTTTCTAACCTAGTGGCTTGAGAGCTCTCCTATAAATGGGAGGTTGCGGATTCAATCCCGCTTGTAAATTATTGTAACCTTAAGTCGTTAGTACTTGACGTTCTAATTCAGAAGGGAACTTTTAGGAGCTTAATCCTAGCTAGCAGCTACACACAAGGAAACTTGTAAGCACGCAAATAGTTAATTTAAGCCATAAACATGCTTATAGATATGTTGTTCGGGTTAACTTGATAAAGAAAAAAAAAATTGATTTAGAGCATTACGCTTTAGAATGTGTATAGTTCGGATACACTGGTTTGAAAATTTAGAACTTTGTACCCTATGTCTATATAATATAATTAAATAGATCGTGTGAACCACAAATATATATACATGCAAATATATTATATTTATAGTATTTCACCAGTGAAGCTAAACTTTGATTTGCTTACACATTTCTGATCAAGTCATGGTTAGTTGGCTTATATTGTTAGCTGAATTCATCCATAAGGATTTCTGAAGGTGCGTTGATATTATATTCTTCATCTATATGTCTGACTGGCGATTGAAAAGATTTTACCAGCAAAAATAGAAGTCAAAAGGAAAATGCTGATGACTTCATTTGTTTTTACTACAATTCAGGAAAAAACCCTAACAGAAGAATATGCAAGGCTTTCTGAGAAGGTGAGATTGCAGTAAATTTTTATCTGAAACTTATTTTAAGATTTTCATTTTATTTTAATCACCATCCTTAAAGCTAAGGAGGTGTTGCAGAGAGAGCATGTTTGGTTTGAGGAATTAGAGGAGAAGGAAAAGAAAGTTCGTTTAGACATTCACCTGGGAATAAATCATTTGATTTAGAATCAATCATTTCAATCTCAATTAAACAAAAAACAAAAACAAAATTAGAAGGTTAATTGCATATTATGTGATTGCAATTGAATGAAAAAGACACGGTGAGATTGATTTTGCTGTGCAGTGTGGTATGGAGGCAAATCAAGGAAGACAGAATCAGAGTGAAAATATTTCATATTCAGATGTGGAGACTGGCTTGTTCATCGGACTTCCAGAAACAGGATCACGAAATAAATTATGACATCTTGTACAGATAATTGTTCCAGAAACATTGTTGAAGATTGTGAAATGGCACGCGCGCCAACATCATCGACAAATTAATATGAAAATATTGTGCAATAAGTGTGACCATGGTTTGTGGTGTTCTATTGATTTCGAGTTGCATGCATAATCTAAGCACAATTGATTTTGCACTGTCACCCCATACCTTCACCATGTTTCTCTCGATGTGAAGATGCAAACTAGTGGCATTATTTAATGAACATATATCTGGGATCAACACAAGCATCAAATTGTTTTGGCAGTTAATGGGTTGACGTAAGTCTGATGAATCCATATTGAGTTAATTTGCATAGTGATTTGAGAGTTGATTGTATTTTTGAGTTATAATTTAGGAGATTGATGTAATGAAATTAGACAAACTGGTTATAGATTAATGTATAGTTGAAATAGGTGCTTTAGTGTGTGATTTTGACATTCAATGAGTTTACTATATATATAGGAAAGAAACTGATGGACAAGTGTTTTTGTGTTTTCGTTGCCACTAGATCATGACATAATGTTCATTATGATATTTGGATTTTAACAAGGCTGTATGTTTCAACAGTTTTAGTAATTATATATGTACTTTGTCAAAAAAAAAAAAGTAATTATATATGTAAACTACAAAAGGCCTAAAATCACTAATTTGCTGTAAGCGGTTCCTCTGCAGCTTTCCCAAATGCTAGCCATTCGTGCAATTGAAAGAGAACTAGTTTAGTAAGTCTCAATCTAAACCAAAGTGTTTTTATAAGGATAATCTGGGCCGTTCTTTCTTGCAACAAATTGTGGCCGTCCAAATTCCTTATCATTTTCCAAATCTTTTATTTTTGGCCAACTTATTATTAGATTCTATGTCCTTTATTGTACTTGAAGGATTTCGGGAATACATGTAATCTGATTGTTTGGTTGAATTGCACATGAAACTAGAGCAATGGTCTAGACTCTGATCACGCAACACAACAAATGCATCAAAGAGAGAAAAAGAGCATATCAGGGAGAGAGTTGAAACACTATTTACTGACGCATGTAAAAACTAACTCCTCAACCCTTTATCTATATCTTATGTACCCTTTGATTATATGGACTTAAGCTTTTAGAACATAAAGAGAAAACTCCCTTTGCTGACTCATATTTCTCTTTATTGGAATAATAGCCCCACTTACATTGGGTTTACAGACCCTAGTATGCCATTGATGAACTAGGTTTACTCAATAATTATTACTATAGGGTATATTTTTAACGTCCGTTTTTTAAAAACAGAGGTTCAAAAATAGGCATTGGCATTTTTGAAATTTGGGCCCTACTTTTAACGTCTATTTTCCAAAAAACAGACATTAAAATCCTTAATAAAATTTCAAATCCACCATCAACATTCAATCGTCTCTCTTCTTCACTCCCCAATCCCTTCGCTCTCTCGCTCACACCAACTCCATCAGCTGCCAACGTCGCACCTCCTTCATCAGTCCGTGGTGACCCCTTCCCTTTGTCGTCATTTTACTCTGTCATGAATCCTCTTCCTCCTCCCTCTGTCGCCAATCCTGCTCTGGCACTACAAGTTTGCAACATTCTGCATTCATTTAGGTTAGTGACTCTATCTTTATGGAATAGTTGCTTTCATTAATGCTTAAAAATTATGGTGGCGGGCTGATTAAAAAGAAAAAAAGAGTTAGGAATTTAAGAGATTTCATTTATGCTTAAAATCTTATTGTTTAATGGTAGATTATATGTACTTGAATGTTTGTTTTATGAGTTATTATAAATGCCCATAAGGTGTTTGATGAAGTGAAAGATTGAGAAATTATAGGTGTTAGGGGAATTGAGGAACTTGCTTTGCTTAATTGAACCTTCAAGTGTGCTAGGCAGATTTGATGGACAATATGTTATACTTTTATTTTGGACACTTGATTATATTTTTTTAAGTTGATCCATGTTTAGTTTTGGAGCACTTGATTATATTTATGAAGTGTTGGATGTTTCTATACTTTTTTAGTAGTGTTTTGTTTTGTGTGTAGGTTTTTTTTCTAGGAATTGGTTGTGTTCTATTTTGTGTACAGGTTGTGGGTTGAAAATATAAATTACATATTTTTTTTAAAAAAATTGACTCACAATTTTTGTTTTAGAAAAACAGACATTTTAAGTCTGCCACTTACCATGTCTATTTTTGAATGGTTAGAAAATATATATTACATGTTTTTTCAAAAAAATTGACTCATCAATGTCTAATTTTTAAAATGAAACAAGACTAGGGAAAATGTACATGATGTAGCCGAAACTGAAGGGGATGAGAGAGATGTAGAACTAGGGATAATTTAGGACGACATAGAAGGAATAGATTGGTTTGATGACATAAATGATGCTGGAATTGAGGACATTTTTGAAGACCAAAGTGAAATTTAGATAACTGGTGATAGACAAACTAAGATAGTTGGAAATGGAATTAACGACTTAGATTAGATCATTTGAGAGAAAGGGAAAGGAGTCTATGAATAAGATGATAACTCTGACAGTGAGGATGTGGATGCAGATGATTTTGATTCTCAGGATGACATCTATATGGTTGAAACTAGAAGCTTTGATATTGTAGAGAGTGTTCATAATGATTTTGAAGTGAGCAAAGTTTTTGAGGGTGAGGAGAATTTGTGCCACTAATATAATGATGGGCTTCCAGAAGAGAGGCATGGGCTTGTTAAGTTTAAAGGGTCGGCAGGCTTCCAAAGCTTATAGAAATGTGGTTCAATTAGGCTTGCAACTATAATCATCTTCCCTCTCTTATCTCATTTCTATCTTCCTTCCCCAAGGGCAGTAGAAAAAAGAGAATAAAAAATCTCAGTCAAGCGATCAGACTCCTAGGAGGTGTCCTAAATAAGAAAGAAAGAACTAAGAGCTTCTTTTTGATAGCCTGAGAACATTGATTGCAAGCAAGAGTCGACTGAAATATACCTTTTCAATTGCAAAGCAATTCTTGGCACGGATGCTTGACATCCAAGACATGTTGGAGAAGGAAAAGCTCTTTTCTTTTCTAGAAGGCCGTAAGCCATGGGTAAAAGTTAAGTTGTAGAGACGAGGAGTGTCGGATTTGGCATCTGCCAAAGCAATACCCAAAGAGTCCACTTTCTGAATTGGGCTCCTCCTTCCCTCTTTACTAAATGTAGAGCATTTTTTTCACCTTCCTGGGTTGCTTTTACTAAAATTGGAGAATCAAACTCTCTATTATAGCTATAGTAAGCTGTCATTCAAGGCACTTCTTCATGTTGGGCTTGGCCTTTGTAGACAAAGAGGTGCTAAAGAGGGCTATTGATAGGTGTTCTATCACAAAGTGGGTTAATATAAGAGTAGTTAGAAGTGAGAAGAGGTTAGTAAAAGCTATTTGTGAAGTGGGATGCTCATTCATGTTAGATCCCTCTAATGATGGGTTGAGTGTGCCTCTCCCAATGGTCCATTCGTACTCTCTGGCTAGGGCTTGTTGTCTCTCCCTTGGGAGCTCCTTTCCGCTACCCACTGTGACAAAAAAACTTTCTTGTCTCCACTATGGGCTGTGCAAGGCCACACTCTGAGTTTACAGCTTCAGGACGACTTCATGATTATGGAGGGGATCTCTTTTCACTTGGCTCCTTTTTTGGTACAATTCCATAATCTCCCTCAAGAGCTTTTATATGATGAGAACATGTTGAATATGAGCTCTATTGTTGGGAACGTAGTTTGGTATGAAAAAACAAAATTATAAGGGAAGATAGCACTAAACTTTATGCATGCATGCATATTTGTTGATGTTAAAAATGCCTCGTCTCTAGATTTTGGATTTCAAGGCCAGAGTTATCTAATGTTTGGGCCTCTATTAAATATGAACGACTATCAAATTTTTGCTATAGTTCCGGTATTTTAGGCCATGAAAACATAATATGAAAAAATCCAAAAGATCAAATTTTAACAATTTAGATGTGTTTATTTCTTAATTTTTTAAAATGTAATATTTTAATAATATTTTTAGAATAATTTAAATTTGAATTATCCAGATTGATCTAAATGGTCTGCGCTGAAAGTGGTGGAGAGGGATATAAAAGAGAAAGAAGGGGAAGGATGGAAATTTGTTCAAGAGACTAAGTGGGTATTACACAGTTTGAGGTGCGTGAGGAGCCTCAATTTGTCCAAATGCATTCGCATTGTGTCCGTTACAAGTTTCAACATGTAATGGTCATATGCATAGTTGTTTTTTGGGGTACCTGCATAGTTTTTATAAGATGTTTATGTAATTGGTAGATTTTACATTTATTTTCCATTTAGTGCAGGCATGGTTGGCAAGTTATATTTAGTAGGCCAATTTTATTATAGGAATGAAAATTATAGATAATGAAGAAAATGGAATAAACATAACTATGCCTTTCGTCCCTATACATATTAGTATTTTTTTTAGTCTCCGTTCCTATATATAATAGGTTGTTTATAATTTCATGATATTTTAAAAACTCTTTCAAAAAAAAAATGCTCCTCTTTAATGATTTGTCCCTTACCCTTAGTTAATTATCTGAAAGAAAAATTGTCCTATTTATATATGGGCATATTTTAAAAAATTAGGGACAGACAAACTTTGTTCTGCAATGAATGTCATGCCTGAGACAAGTTGAATTGAATTTTTAGAACTAAATAAGTTTGTACCATAGAAAATTTAGGTTGACTTCATATTTTAGTTTTCCAGATCTGAGGAGTTCCAAGTATGTGAAAATTACTTTAGAAAAAAAAAATACTTAAATGGCGGGAGTGGTTGGGGAAAGTGATACTTTGGGGCCTTTTCTTTCAATAATAATGATAGTCGCGAACCTCAAAATTTGAAAATACTAGTTCGGGAACGGTTCTGTGGTCTAAAAAGAATTAAGGAATAATGTTTAGTAGTCTCAAGCATGATGTTTCTTTTATCTTTCTTTTTTTTACAAGAAAGGGCAGTCAGCCCAAGAAATAAATTAAATTATTGGGGATTGAATCCCATACAATCTTTTTCCATTAAGGTTGGCATATAAGCCAGATAGCTATCCAAGATTGATGAGCTCAATATACTTCCTTCGGTCCTATTTATAAGCAACTGTCTTTTTCATGGGGTTAGTCCTTCTTATAAGCAACTTTTACTTTTTTTCAGAAAATGTAAGCTTGTTTTCCTATTTTACCTTTATTAAATACTCATTCTTTCTCATATCTTATGCAACTCATTATCTCTCATACTTTTTATCTATTCTCTTTCTTATACTCTTTTCAAAAATAGGGGCATATATGAAAAGAAAAACATGGCATTTTTGACATACTTATTGTTCTTAACTACCAGTTCGTTTTACGCAATCAAGGAGGAAGTTGCTTATAAATAGGATTGGAAGGAGTACCACCTTTTTGATAAGGCATCAGCTAGACAATTTTGATCTCTAAGAACATGACAAAGGTGCAGCTCCCAATCGTGGTTCATTAGATTGTAGATTTGTAAGATCACTAAACTACAGGTAAAAACATTTCCTCTGTTGAGTAGCATGTCAACCAAAGTGTCTATTTGGATTAACGGTAGAAGCTGTTTTTCCAACACGATTTATAATGTACGAGATGAGTATATAAGAAAAGTTTTATCTCAGCTTACATAAACATACTTTTACACCACTAATTCAAACAAGCTCCAAATTCTAGTATACCTCTCCGGAATCCCACATCCCCCCATCCCATTACAATCTCAGACCATTAAGAAGGGCCCACTCTTGTGCTTCAGAAGCGCTAAAATTACCAAGGTTATGAGTAAACACAGCTATCCAACCACCATTATGATCTCTCATGACCCCAACACAGCTACCTTTATTTCTAGATGAGGACATAGAGCCATCAACGTTAATTTTATCCCAGTCAAACCGTGGTGCCTCCCATATAGAGACTTCATTTCGTGGAGACATTTCAAATTCACGCAGTGTATTCCCTCCTTTCTTTTTTATAAGTTGTGCAAAATAAAGTGGAGATTAAGATTAGTTAAAAACAATAAATGTGCTAAAAATGTTGTCCTTTTCAAATATACCCCTATTTATAAAAAGAGCATAAGAGAGAGAATGTGTATAAAATATAAGAAATAACAAGGAATAAATGATTGAATGAAAGAGAATTAGTGATTCATTAATATAAAGATGTATATTTAATATGAATAGAAAAGAAAAAAGTACTTTATTTAAAGATTGAGATACCAAAAAAGGTGCTTATATATATAGATATATATTAAGGATCGACCCCAAGACAGAGAAAGTTGCTTATAATTACATAGGATCTAATGAATATCATCTACTGCTTCCAACAATTGAATACTCCTATATAACACTAGCAAGATCATTTGGCTTCCGAAAAGCATCATCAAAAATTGAATTAGTCCTCCAGGACCATAATTTCCAAATTGCTACACCCCATATAAGGTCCCAATTGAGAATTCCATTTTTCCCCATCTTCTTTTTCGAGATTTGTAAGGAGGAAAGGATAATATAGTCAATAGTCATATCAAAATATAATTAAAAACATGCACCTGGACTTATAACTTTGTGAAGTAATTTGTGTAGTGAACAAATGAAAAATTGACTTACTGTTTTTACTAGGGCACCTAACAAAGAGATCACTCAAAGGTTTGGAACAACGCTAAACTAATAACATTGAGTAGATCAATAGGTTGTTGTCTAGAAACTAAATCAAATTTAAAAGTAACAGTTACAAATGAATAAAGGCTAACAAAGCCTACTCAACTAATTAGTACTACCTTTGGTTTTTAATATAAGACTTCGTTAACTTTTTTTAGAAATTAAGAAAGTTAAATAAATTCCTTTAGAGTATTTATATGTATCTTTTTATACCAAACTAATTTGTCTGATTTATAAACTGATAAATAATAAAATTATACACAACATATATTATAATTAACTAACTTATTTAGCTTCCTTAACTTCTCCAAAAAGGTCAACTATATCTTATATTAGGGATAAAAAGTAACAAAATCTAATTAAGTAATCGTTTAATTTACACATGTTAAGTTTGAAAAACCTTAACTTCTAAATTTTTTCAAAAACATGTTCTAGCATGAAACAAAGTTTTCTCAAGTCGTTTTAATTTAAAGTTACAATTGACCAAGAAAATAACCAAGTTACTTCCCAAAAACTACCACATTACAAGGAGAAGCCCTAAAGATAAAATTATAAAGCTTAGTCTTCATTTATAGACTCAAACACTTGAATGATAATTTTCTATAAGATCACAATGTTCATAATTTTATCACCATCCAAAACATGAATATTTGCACGTTTATCTCCCCCCCAACACCTATATATGCCTTTATCCTCTAAGGCTATGTTTGGTTGAAGGTTTTATTAGGTTAGGTTAGATTGGGGGAGGGTTGGAGATTAAAAATAGGTGTTTGGTTGGAAAGAGATTAGGTTAGATGAGGTTTGTTTTTTTTTTTTTTGTTCTCTAGTGGTAACTTCCCCCACTTTACAAAACCTTCAAATTTGGGGTTTTTTCTAGGTGAAAGAATTTTTATGTCCAATTGTGACTAAATTACCCATGACAATTTTTCAAAACTCTAGCATTGCCCTCCCCTACAAAAGTCATCCGTCCATTCGTAGTTCCTTTTCTTTCATTCCCTCTCCCGCGTGAAATCCCGTTTTCTCTCTTCTTGTTCGCACGCTTTGCAGTTCAGCATTGTATCCAGTCGGTCCTCCAGCCGCCGACTGCCTCAATTGCCACCATCGTTGATTGTAGAAGGTAGCTGCTGGTCCATTTGTCTTATAGATCGAGTTGACTCCTTCGCCACGTTGCTCTTCCAACGTTATCTCTGGTCCTGTAGATCCAGCCGCCGCCGCCTCTTGCTCTGTTGGTTGCTCGTTCGTTTAGGTAAGATTATTTTCTATGATGATTTTTCTATTGGTTGCTTGTTCGTTGGGGTAGATCAAGGATTTTGCTCTTCCCTATTTCGATCTAGCTTTTCTGGAATCTGCTGTATTTTACTGTGATTCCTTGTCTGATCTGGGTTTTGCTGTGTTTTGTGATCCCTGTTTCATTCTAATTGATATGCTTGATACATAGGTTGCATAAGAAGAAAGATTGTTGTTTGAAATAGCTATTATTTCTCAATGTCATTGTAAGAAATGACTTAATATGACAATGCTATTAGCGCCTGCTAAAAATTCATGATCTTGGTTGCACTCGAATTTACCAAATTCTGAAGAACTCATTTGACTTTTGATGAACCAGAATGCTGTGTCTTTTGATAGTTTTTTAATGGCAAGAGAAAGAGAAATAGTTTAATCAAATCCTCACTCAAAAATAGTTTAGCCAGACATGTGAAATTTCTAGCTTTGATGTTTGAGTTAATAACTACATTTGATAAGTTGTTAATGTAGAATTTTGTTGATCCTTTTTAGTTAGCTATAGTTTTTTTCTCAAGATTTGTTTGAACCCATGTCTCTTGAATCTTGACATTCTGCAGGGGAAATATCATTTCTTTTATTATCCAAAATTATACTTGAATAGAACCTCTTTGATTGGAGTTTGTTTTTGGGATAGCTAGATTTTGACTTGCATTGTGGAATAAACTAGAACTTAAGTTAAAACAGTTTTTTTAAACCATTCAATTATATTTTTCTCTAAATTGGGTTCCTAAATCAATCTTGAGGGCATTTGTCCAAATGTACTTCTTGTATGTCACTCAATATTAAATGAACAATTTTCTTTGTATGCTAAATTTGAAATGAACATATTTGTATAAATTACTTTTATTTTCCACTTTGTGATTTTTATATTCTGCAATTCCATAATCAGACACTAACACATTATAAGTTATATTGTTGCTAAACTTTAACTTTTTGGAGCTGTTTGACATGTCTCAAGTGGTCTAGTATTGATTGGGTGCATGTTGCCTTGGCGTGTAAGATTAGTGGTCTCCACTCTCAAGCGTGAAGTTTCTTCTCGTTTTTTGTTTTGGAAATCTCACTCAGGTCCCAATGACTGGAAAAAAAAAATCATAGTGTAAATTTTTCTATCAAAAAAGTCTCAGTGTAGAATCCTCTTATAAAAAAGTCCCTAGGGATCTCAGTGAGATAGATTCCAAATGTGAACTTATCTTATTGACAGATGTATTTGACTATTGACAAGTTCATATATGTTAAGTAAACAGTTCCAATTGATAAGTGTATATGACTATATTGATAAATCATAGAGTTGCCATTGACATGCTCATCTATGTTAACTAAATCAAATCCTATTGATAAGTGTATGTGACTAAATTGACAAATCATAAAGTGACAATTGACAAACTCATCTATGTCACTCAGATTCCTAAGAACTTTTAGGATAGAGGATCTTACATTGAAAAATTTTTAATATTTTTTCTGCTCCTTGAATCTTAAGTGAGATTTTCCCCTTTGTTTTTTTTTTCAAGTGAGGGCAATCAGAGCCCTAAAAGTAAATTAAACTACTGGTGATTGAATTCCATACAATCTTTTTCCAACATGGTCTGCATATGAGCCGGATAGCTATCCAAGACTGATGTAGAGATACCATCTTTTGATAAGGCATCAGCTATACAATTTTGATATCTAGAAGGTGCAGCTGCCAATTGTGGTCCATTAGATTGTAGATTTGTAAGAACAATAAAGAACACTATACAATTTTTTGCATCTGATTCTAGTATAACTCTCCAAAAGCCTATATCCCATATTAGTCTCATACCTCTAAGGGCTTGTTTGGTACGAGGGGAGGGGAGGGAAAGTGGGCGAAGGGAAAATTGTTTTAAGTTGAATTTAAAAAAATTAGAGAAGTGGGGTTAACAATTTTTAATTAATTTTTCTTACTCTTTTATCTTATATATTCTCTTTATCAAAATTTTATTACCTCACTTCTTCAATCTTTTAAAATTCAACTCATAAAAATTTTCCGTCCCCTCCCTTCCCCTCCAAATCCCTTGCTCACACCAAATAGACTCTAAGAATATGTTCGCATTTGATAGTTTCTCATCATTGTGAAGAGATCTCAATCATTTAGATTTAATATGAAATTTTGAATTTGTGATTTTTAAATGATTCAATCATTTTTATAAGAATTAATAGTTATAAGGTTATCTTTATCTTTAATTTTACATATACTAAAATAAAAATTATTTAAAATATAAAAATTAAATTAAATCTAAACCGTTCAAAATCAATCTAACGGTGAATACATGTGATGTGATGGGCACAAAATGTACTCACCCATTATGATGTCTTATGACCCCAACACAACTAGCTATGTTTCTAGATGAGGACATAGAGCCATCAACATTAATTTTAACCTATTCAAATGGTAGTGTCTCCCAAACAGAGACTTCATTTCATGGAGACATTTCAAATTCATGCAGTGTACTCCCTATGTCCTTTTTATAAACAATTTTTTTTTAATTTGCCTAAAATAAATTGACGGTTAATATTAATTAAAAATAATAAATATGTAAAAAATGTTATGTCTTTTTTAAATATGCCCCTATTTATGAAAAAAGTATAGAAGAGAGAATGAGTAAAAAAATATAAGAGATAATGTGTATAAAATATAAGAAAAAAATAAGTAATATATGATTAAATGAAAGAGAATTAGTGATTTATTAATATAAAGGTCTGTATTTAATAAGGGTATAAAAAAAGTAGTTCAAAGTTTGAGAAACAAAAAAAGTTGTTTATATATATAAAAAACCAACTCTAAGAGAGAGAAAGTTGTTTATAAATAGAATCGAATGAAGTATCATTTATATGAGTACATTGTTTTCAACAATTCAATATTTCCTTCAGTCCTAAATATAAGATAGAATTTTTTTTTGGACAGATTAAATAAACTAAATAAGTTACTTAATATAATACAGTCAAATAGTCATATCAAAATATGATTAATAACATGCAACCGGACTTATAACTTTGTGAAGTAATTTTGGGTAAATACATAGTGCCTAGTGAACAAATGAAAAATTGACTTGCTATTTTTACTACGTCACATAACAAAGAGATCACTCAAAGGTTTTGAACAACGCTAAACTAATACCATTGAGTAGATGAACAGGTTGTTGTCCAGAAACTAAATCAAATTTAAAAATAACATTTACAACTTACAAATGAATAAAGGCTAACAAAACCTACTCAACTACTTCCTCTGGTTATTTTTATAAGCAATTTTCTCTCTATTGGAGTTGGTTCATTTTATAAGCAACTTTCTACTTATGTCTCAAAATTTAAACTATTTTTTCTATTCTGTCCCTATTAAATACACATCTTTATATTAATTATCCCCCACTCACCACTAATTCTCATTCATTTACTCATTTATTACACATCCTCTATCATATTTTATATTCATACTCTCTTATATTTGTTATTCATTCTCTTTGCTCTTTTCATAAATAGGAGTATATTTAGAAAAAACATGATATTTTTACACATTCATTGTTTTTAACTAATCTTAACCGCTAGTTTGTTTTGCACAATAAGGACAAAAGTTGCTTATAAAAAAGATCGGAGGTTGAGATCGGAGGGAGTAATTAGTACAACCTCCGGTCTTTAATATAAGATTCAGTTGACTTTTTTTAGAGATTAAGGGGGCTAAATAAATTCCTTTAGAGTATTTATATTTATTTTTTTATACCAGACAATTTATCTGACTTATAAACTGATATTTAATAAATTTATACATAACATATGTTATAATTAACTAATTTATTTAAGTTCTTTAGTTTCTCTAAAAAAGTCAACTATATTTTATATTAGAGACCGGAGGTAACATAATATAATTCAGTAATCGTTTAATTTACACATGTTACACATGTTAAGTTTGAAAAACCTTAGCTTTTAAACCTTTTCAAAAACATGTTCTTGAATGAAACAAAGTTTTTTCAAATCATTTTAATTTGAAGTAACAATTGACCAAGAAAATAACCAAGTTACTTCCCAAAAACTACCACATTACAAGTAAAAACCCCTTAGTCTTTACTTATAGAGGCTTCTTCAACACTTGAATGATAATTTTCTATAAGATCACAATGTTCATAAGTTTATTACCATCCAAAACATGAATATTTGCACCTTTATGTCCCTTTTTTTAACTTATATATGCCTTTATCCTCCAACTTTCCAGGTTAGAGAATTGGGCTGTTACTTCTTCTGAAACCATATACTGGTCCACTCGTTTCTTGGGTTGTTGCCTCACTCGTTTGAGGAATTGGGCTCATCATTGCATTGTCATGCCTAGGAAAACATTTTCTTGTTAACATCAATAAAACAAAAAGTGATTTAAAATAATAATAAATGTATCAAATACTCCCTCATATCCTAAATATAAGAAAAAATTAAAAGTTTTAGAGAGATTGAGGAATATAATTAAATTACTTCAAAATACTTATATTAATCATTTTTTCTCTAAACTATTTTGCCTAACATATAAATTGATGTATAATATAATAATACACAACATATGATATGTTTAAGTAATTTATTTAGCTTCCTTAATCTCTTAAAAAATATCAATTCTATCTTATATTTAAGATCGAGAAGAGTATCATGAATTTTTTTAGTATTAATAACTCTACCTCTCTGAACCTAAATGTAAGGTAAAATTTATAGTCCAAATTTGTGATACAAACTAATCATAGATAAAGATATACATAGATACTAACAGTGATTGGGTCGAATAGAAGGGACTCAGTTCAAGATTGAGGTTTGAACTTTCTATAAATATAAGAAAACATGTTGAAAAAACTATGCCTAATATTACACACTCAGCCCAGCCCAGCCCAGCCACCTCATCATCCACCCCACGCCCTCTCTCTCTTCCCCGCCACCTGCTCCATCGTCTTCATCTTCAGAGTTCAGAGACCTCTTCCACTCCTCAAGTTGCTGCATCCTCTCTTCTTCCTCTTCCCTACAAACACTAATCTCTGCAGCTCATCACTCTTTATCATAGTTCATCGTAGATCGAAGAGGAAGATAGGCCGACGGTTAGGTTTCTTTTGAATATTTTCATTTTCGCAGTATCAACCACTAACTGATGAAGCAAGGAAGAGCTTTGTACTCCATCCTCCACTACTTGTTGTCAATATTGGTCACAAAAAGCAACCGACACAATTTCAATCAGCAAAACCATCCGTTATGATCTTGGCCAGTGGGTCATCCACGGAGTATTGTTGGACTTGGGTGTTGCTCTGTGGTTTTTTTAATGTTGCTGTGATTTTTATTCTTTTGATCTTGCTATGAATTTGATCTTTTGATGATCTTGGGTTTAATCTTCAAAAGGCTAATATGGTGTTGGGTTGATAATCTTCCTGCTATTTCTCGTTTTTAAATTTCACTAGTTATGATTGTTCTTGTATTTTTTGTTTTGTTCCTCCCATTTCGATTCGATGATGAGATGGCCGTGGTGAGTTTGTAATATTGGTGCAGTCAAAATTAACAATTACTATCTGTAAGGACAACATTGTACTATTTTTTACACTTCTAAAATAACATGGCTACATGTATGATTTGGGGAGAATCCTTAAAAAAAAAAAAAATCAAATCTTTTATCCAGAATGATTAAAAAATGTCGAAATTTAATAAATAATTTTTAAATTTATTTTTAAAAAATATTTAATTTATTATTTTTTAATTTATAAATTCATTTTTAAAAGACGCTGTCTAAAACTTTTAGAATAAAATTGTTATCAACCGTAACCCAACAAGTTATTTAAGTGAGAAATGTAGAAAAAGATGAAACAAAAGTTAAAAACAGATAAAAGAAGAAAAATCAGAAAACCTGAAACAAGAATAAAAGTTCATGGCTCGCTGACAAAAATGTCTATCATTCACAGTGTGATGCGTTTTCGACTTTTGATTGGGTGTTTCAGTACGCTATTGTACGAATGAAATGGACTTATTCGTGGTATCTAACTGTGTATAGCTGGCAACTCCTCAGCCTATTCTTTTTTCTATCTATTTCTCAATAAAAGATCAAAATTAATATTGACTTTTCCCCAATAATATTTTTCTTTTACTTTAGTACTATTTATTGTGGAAAATTACATTGAAGCCACAAAAAAGATAAATTATTATTGTTAAGTCCTTTAAAATCATTAAATTGGTATAAAGTTCTAAGGAATTTGTGGACAATTTATTAAAATTGTGACAAGACAATTTCATCCTTATTTGTTTGAAATGAAAACCGAAATGAAAAGGAGTTAGGGCTCCAAGTGATAACTATTTATGGCTGTGTTCCTAGCTCAAAAATCAAAGGATATGAAAACTTTATGCTACCTAGTTAATATGCTTTGTCTAGATAATGGTCTTCTTCTCTATCAGGGGATTGTCTATAAGGTTCTAGACCAAGAATTGCATCTACACCTTGAAGCACCAACAAACAATTTCAACTCAGTTGTAACATTTTCCTGTATAGGAATATCTCTATCAATCTCTCTCTTCATTTCCTCTCATTGAATGTCTTATACCATGAGATCAAGTTTCAATTGTTAGAATTTAATACTATATAAAAATATTATTATAACATTTAATAATATTAAATCTCAACTATTGAAGCTTGATATAATAGTAGAGATATTTAATGGGGAGAAAATAAAAAGAGATATCAATAGAGACATTCATTTTCAAATTTTCCAAGCATTAAACAATATTACCAAAGCAAAAACAAAGGAAGTCAACAAGTGCAAGACACTCATCATCCTTCAACTGTTGAAAAAGAAGGCCACACTAAACTCTAAACTAAACACTCATCACAGACTCACCGCTAATGAATAAGCAAGAGGTAAAAATAATAGAAAGTGCATACACACAATTAATGACTAGACTAAATAAAGTAAGAAAAAATTTCCTAAATTCTACCATGAGAGCAACAATCAATTGAGGGAATGAGAGTTGATGGCAACTAGGATCTCCCCAACTCTTAGAACCACGATGAGGACTAGCGGCCACAATAAAAGAATTGACAACTACACTTAAGAGAAAGAGTATTATGATGACGATTAGAATTAGGGTGAGTGAGCAATAGACTAAATCACCTTTGAATGCCCCTAAACTCTAACCTCATTTTAAGATTTCATATCAATAAACAAGGATAAACTCGAATTTTCACATTTCCAATAAATCTTCCACAAGTCCTTTGGAATTTCATATTATTTTGATGATTATATAGGACCTTGGTAATAGTTTGCTTTCTTTGGGTCTTGAGTGTAATTTTCCCCTATTTATTTTTTCATATCAGATGCAGCTTTGGCAAAAAGGGGGGGAAAAATAAAGCATTCATTCGTGGTTTTTTTTTTTGTGGTCGACGGACAATCATTCGTTTATCAAAACAAGCATGGGGTCGTTGGTCTCCATTTTCCAATTTCAATTGCCAAAAAAAAAATCTCTTTGTGCAGCAAACAAGCATAAATTTTTCTTGATTAATAAGGAAAGGTACGTCCCATTTTTGTTTCCATTCTTCTTCTCTTTCTCTTTCTGGATTCAGCAGTACAATAAGCTAAGATTTCAGCTTCCACTTGTTTTTGCTTTATGGTTTCCTCTTTCTGCATTATTTTCTCTTCCACAAATCTCATACCTCTCCAAGATTTTCAGGTTTATGGGCTTTTGACCTAGCTTTCTCTCCTGTCTTACCACTTCAAGAATTTGATCTATTTTCAGCCGAATATTTGCTGAGATTTAAACTTTTTAACACTCACAATATTATCTGTTGCATTTTCTATCTCTTCTAGCTTTCTGAGTGTTCTTCAAGTCTCGAATCGAAAGCTTATTTAATTTGCTGCAATTTTCTTATATGTTGAGCCATAAGTTAATCATTGAATTCTATGTTTTCTTTCTCTGTGAGGACTCGGATGGATCTGAGTCAGCTCGTTGAAATAACTTTGTAAGCTGATAAGAGATTCTTTGTAATTCACAGATCGAGAGGTGTAAAGAACAAATAAAGATGGTGAGAGGTAAGATAGAGATGAAGCGTATAGAGAACAAAACAAACAGGCAAGTGACATTCTCAAAGAGGCGTAATGGACTCTTGAAGAAGGCTTTTGAGCTCTCAGTTCTGTGTGATGCTGAGGTTGCGCTCATCGTCTTCTCTGCCAATGGCAAACTCTACGAATTTTCAAGCTCCAGGTATATATATATATATATTTGTATGTGCATATGTGTATATGTATGTATGCGTATATTCATGCTCTACATCACTATCTGTTTTAAGTTACTTCAATCACCTCACGTTAATGGTTAGTGTGACTGCAGCCTATATATATATATTGACATAGCTATCTTACTGACTCGGATTCAAGCATTGTCGGGTATAAATAGGGAGCAATATACACTCGCACATTTTACCTATGTGTGTGTGGAAATGTTTGGTTCAGTGCACAAATTACTAATAAAGTTGGTCTTGAGGACGATTGTGTAATTGTATTTTAAGTTTCATTTTCAGTACCCTTCATAGGGGCTTGGTTTAATTTTATGCAAAAGTGTGGAACAGAGTAGCTTATATAGAATGTATATCGATATTGTTAGTGAGGGATACATAAGTAATTTTGTATATTAGGCATGTGTTAGTTAGATGGTTCTCTCCATCACATAATGATTTTGTATAAATATAGGTTGAGTCTGATAGTCACAAAAACAGAGACTTGGTCTTCACAGGTTATTAATAAAAGATGTTTTTCTCTCGAATTCGGTTCTGTGAAATTTCCTAGTTGGCACTTATCATGGCATCGAGCCAAAGGTTGATAGGCAATCCACGTGCCACTGATCAAGCGAGTCTCTGTATCCAAAGTTGTCCGACGTCTTCGTTCTTCATCTTGAATCAACACGGAAATGACAGAGAAGTCTGTCATTGATCCAACGAATTTCCCCTTCACTCATCCTCTGTTCTTGCACCCGTCAGAGACTCAGGGATCGAGATTGTCTTGCAGGTGCTCACCAGCTCAGAGACCTACACGATTTGGAGCTGGGCAATGAGAATCACCTTGAAAGGGAAGCATAAGTTAGGGTTTGTCGACGGATCTTGCAAGAAAGACAATCAGAAGCTGGAATTGAGGGACCAATGGGAGCGTTTCAATGCCGTGGTCCTTTCTTGGTTAAATTCCATCTCCAAAGATCTGGCGAATGGCATCGTATTCTATGAAGAAGCAGACCGTGTCTGGACCGATTTGAAGGAATTGTTTGACAAGAAGACTGGATCTAGGATTTTTGCCCTTCACCGAGAAATCAATCTTCTCAGGCAAGGCTCTCTTTCTATTTCTCAATATTTTTCCAAACTTAAAGAACTCTGGGAGGAGCAGTTGGTGCTTGTGCACATTCCTTCGTGCAAATGCGAGATGTTGATGGCTTATATGGAATTGATACAGCAACAATGATTGCTACAATTCTTGATGGGGTTGCACGAATCATACGGTCCAGCTCGTAGCCAAATCTTGATGATGATCCCTCCTCCCACCATTGGCCAAGCCTATGGGATGATCTTGGAGGACGAAGCGCAATGATTAATTGCGAGTCAGGAACGCTCATCACCTGTAGAGGGCATAGCCATGGCAGTGAGGGGGAGAGGACGTGCTAGAGGCCGTGGACGTGGTGACCCCACTGCTGAGTGTTCACATTGCTTGAAGAAAGGCCATGTGAAATAGAACTGTTTTCATTTAATTGGATTTCTTGCCAACTTCAGAGGAAGCAAAGGTCGAATTAACAAAGATGCTGGTGCTCCTCTGACACCAAAGGAAATGAATTCTAATGAAAATGCTTTAACTCATACCATAACCACAGCCGCACCTACCTTTACACAAGAACAATATAAGAAACTGCTGGAGCTTCTCAAGAAAGATTAAGAACCAACCATTCATGCCCTAGCCGGTACAGGTTTGGCTATCCCTTTTAATTATTTGCATTCTTCTTCTTACTGGGTAATTGATTATGGGGCCACCACTCATATGGTAAATAGTTTAAATTTGCTAGAAAATTATAGAACCTATGATGGACCCATAAAATCAATTAGATTACCTGATGGAAAAAGAGTGCCAGTTACTCATATAGGGAGTGCTAGGATAAATGAGCAACTTATAATACATGGAGTCCTGTATGCACCACTACTTGAATTCAATTTGTTATTGGTAGCAAGATTGACAGGGGAACATAGGTGTAAGGTTTCTTTTTTTCCTGATTTCTGTTTATTGCAGGGCTTACAGGATGGCAAGATGATGGTGACTGGTATGGTTATTGAGGGTTTATATGTTCTAAAGAATTTGATGTCTTGTAATGTGGTCAATTCGATTGTAAGCACAAAGAAAAACATGACTGTAATTGATTTGTGCACATGGCACAGTAAGCTTGGGCATGCCCCTTTTTCTGTTATAAAGTATCTTGGTTTTGTGAGTGATGATGAAACAATCATGAATAATAAATGTGAGGTATGTATTCAATCTAAATAGACCAAGTTTCCATTTACTCCAAGTTGTATCAAGTCTTCTCGATGTTTTGAGTTATTGCACCTTGATGTGTGGGGTCCATATAGGACTCCAACGCATCAAGGATATCAATATTTTTTAACCATCGTTGATAATTTCTCTCACGCTACTTGGACCTTGTTGATGCGTACTAAATCTAAAGTTGCTGGTTGCGTAAAGCAGTTTATTGCTTATGTTAACACACAGTATCCTGTTGATGTTAAGATTGTTAGATCAGATAATGGGACGGAATTTACTAATAGTAATTTAAGCTCTTACCTTCAAGATAAAGGAATTGTGCATCAGACATCATGTCCATACACTCTAGAGCAAAATGAGGTAGTAGAACGGAAGCATAGAACAATTGTTCAGGTGGCTAGAGGGTTGATTTTACAATCAGGGGTGCCAATTAAATACTGGGGGGAATGTATCAAAATGGCGACATATATAATTAACAGACTTCCCTCTAGAATACTAGGATATAAAACCCCTTATGAAATTGTACATGGAACTTGTCCTGATGTGAGTAATTTAAAGATTTTTAGTTCTCTGGCTTATGCTATAGATTTGGAAAATACTGATAAATTGCAGGCAAAGTCTATTCCCTATGTTTTTCTTGGGTTTCCTGACAACCATAAAGGTTTCCTGCTTCTTGATTTAAAGAGCAAAGTAATATTTGCCAGCAGACATGTAAGTTTCCTTGAAACTAAATTTCCTTTCAAGAATACTGAGTTGTTTGGTTCAAATGAAAGTCACAGGGATTTGAAAGACATTTTCTGGTTCGAGAATGAGGCCCACAACATGCAGATACCATGAATCAGACTATCGTTACTTAATAGCATACACCTGCAGAAAGGGAAGCCATAGGTGGTCCAAGTGATCCATTAGACAACCTACAGCAAGCCCCCCATAATGATGCCGAAGGTATCCATAATAAAGGCGCCAGGAGAACAACTAGGGAATATAGGCACAGGATTTCTCTAGTCACATCATAACAAGAAACTCGGTGTCTCTACAGCATTCATAAATACCTCTCTTACAGTAATATTTCTCCAACCAATATGTGTTTTTTAACAGCTTTAGATTCTGTATGTGAGCCTGAGTGTTATGAAGAGGTTGTAAAGGATCATAGATGGATAGAAGCCATGAACAATGAAATTAAGGCCTTATAACACAATAAAACATGGACTTTGGTACCTTTAACCCAAGGTAAGAGGGCCATAGGGTGTAAGTGGGTATACAAGGTTAAATTTTAATCAGATGGTAGTATAGACAAATTTAAAGCTAGGTTGGTTGTAAAAGGATATAACCAAAGAGAAGGAACCGATTACCATGAAACCTTCTTTCATATTGTTAAAATGTTGACTGTCAGACTTGTTCTGAAATTGGCAGCAATATATAATTGGGATTTGCATCAAATGGATGTTTGTAATGCCTTCTTACAAGTAGATTTAGAAGAAGAGATATACATGAAAGTTCCCCAAGGATTTGACACTAAGGGGGAGCACATGGTATGTAGGCTGAACAAATCCTTATATGGACGAAAACAAGTCTCTAGACAGTGGAATTACAAACTGACTGAGGCATTGATTCAGGGAGGTTTTAAACAGAGTGATTATGATTACTCACTCTTTATTAGAAACTATAACGATGGTGTTGTGTTGTTGCTTGCATATGTTGATGATCTACTAATTACTGGGAGTAGTAAAACAGGCATTGCGCACACAAAATATTTTCTGCATAATTCATTTCAGATTAAAGATCTTGGGCTTACGAAATATTTTCTTGGTACAGAGGTTGCTAGATCTAATAAAGGAATAATATTGTGTCAAAGGAAATATGTCTTGGACATTTTGGGAGAAACAAGTTTGAGTGGTTGCCTCCCGCTTGGAGTACCTCTTGTTCAGCACCATAAATTGGCAGTGTACGAGGAAGGGAAGAATAATGCAGATGAATTGTTGCCCAATCCAAAACGATACAGAGTACTTGTGGGTAAGTTACTTTATCTTACTATGACTAGACCTGATATATCCTTTTGTGTACAGAGCCTCAGCCAATTCATGAACATGCCGACAAAGGAGCATATGGCTGCTGCTTTAAATGTTGTACGCTACTTGAAAGGTGAACTAGGACTTAGGGTGCTCTTAAGTGCATATGGGAACCTGGACTTAGAGTGTTATTGCAATTCTGATTGGGCCTCTTATGCCACTACGAGACGATCAGTCACTAGATATTTATTGAAGTTTGGTGGGTCACTTGTTATGTGGAAAGCAAAGAAGGAAGGGACTGTTTACAAGAGCTCAGCAGAAGCAGAATATCGCGCTATGAGCATGGCAGTCTCTGAAGTAGTCTGGACGCTTGGCATGATTAGGGAGCTTCATATCTCACATCAGCATCCGGTGAAAGTATATTGTGACAATGCGGCATCTATTCATATTGCCTCAAATCTCGATTTCCATGAACGGACAAAGCACATCGAGATCAATTGTCACTTTGTCCGGGAAAAGCTCAAGCGGAAGGTGATAGTTCTGCATCATGTGAAGTTAGCAAATCAAGAGGCTGACTTGCTCACTGAGCCTATGGGAAAGGATATCCAGATGAAATTACTGTGCAAGTTAGGTGTTGCAAATATTTTTCAACCCCCAACTTGAGGGGGAGTGTGGAACAAAGTAGCTTATATAGAATGTATATTGATATTGTTAGTGAGGGATACATAAGTAATTTTGTATATTAGGCATGTATTAGTTAGATGGTTCTCTCCATCACATAATGATTTTGTATAAATATAGGTTGAGTTTGATAGTCACAAAAACAGAGACTTGGTCTTCACAGGTTATTAATAAAAGAAGTTTTTCTCTCGAATTCGGTTCTGTGAGATTTCCTAGTTGGCTCTTATCAAAAAGAAATCGGGGGAGCTAATTAAGAGCTTCTCCAACTCATCGTACAAGCAAGAAAATAGAAATACAAAAGGCTGACATGAAATAGATTCATCAAACATATGCTTATTTTTTTAATTAACAAATAAACCATAGGGAAAAGACAAATAAATATCATCACTTGAATTTGAAATCCTAAATCAGTGATTTCCCAAAAACTTGAGTTGTTAATTGCTCTGTTCTTTTTGTTAATCCCATTACTTTTATTCTCAGCAAAACCAATTTGAAATTTTAAAGTTTAAGTGGTGTTTAAGTGTCTTTTTTCCTAAACCTTATGATATTTTGATATGCTAACAACAAATTCGGATTTGAGCCAACTTTCACCCTAGATGAGAGGAAGCTTTGTCAATGTAACTTTTTATATTTATAAATCAATAATTTTTTTTGGCTAGAAAATATACAGTATTTCATTAAAACTAAGCCAATGAAAGATACAAGCTCAAAATGAAAAGTTTGCAAAAAGAAAGCCCAAATACATGACAATGCAAAGCACCCTAAAAATAACCTAACCTTAAAATAGGTGAGAAGGAGCCACCGCCACAACAAAAAACCTTACTGCCTTCATAATCCCTTCATTGAAATCTGTAGGTAGAAAAACTCCATCACCGACAACAAAGCCATTGTAAGAAGTGGTTGTTCGACGAGTCATCCTAAATAATCCACTGCTTTTAAGGACTTAGTTATAATTGTAATTATATAGATTATAATTTTATTAATATGCATTTATCATTAATGTTTTGACATAAAAACATTGTATACAGAAATAAATTGGAAGAACTTTTTCAATCAATTTTTAAATAAGTTTATTTATTTTCATTCTTGACTAATTTTCATTAAATTTTAACTTATTTTATTGTCTTGGTTTAAAATGTCTATTGATTAATCTAGTTTGTTGGTTCACCACTGATTAAATCAGTCCATCTAGCCTGATATTTATAACATTGAAATATATAACCTTGTCTGCTACACCATAGATCATATTATTATATGACAAAATCAAAGCATCTAAGGAGGGGCTTATTGTTGAACTAATGATTTATTGATGAATCTTTTTCCCCTTGTCATATAATCATGCTATAACTCACAAGCACTACATTATTAGCGTATCTTTCATTCCAACAAAATGAAATCTTGGATAGCTTAAAGTAAAAGATTGCCTGAAGTGTATTTCATTACCATATACATATAATAGCCTGATAAATTTGTTCTACTTTTGTAATTTTGATTTATAAAAAATGAAAAATTTATTTTATTCTCACAATTTTAGTATAAAGTCGAAGCTTCGTTCCGTTTGCAATTTTATGGTATTCTGCACTTTTATTTTGGTTACCCACACTATCTTTTAAAGGACATATATAAAAAAATTTTGTTACCTTTTTAAGGGTCTAGGTTCTTTAGATATATATTGATATCTTAAAGTCTATACTGAGTCAGATGTGATGAGTTAGTAAAACAATTAGGGAAATATTTACATAGGATTGAAATATTTGGAACTATTGCTGTTAGTATTTTGATAAATGAACAACTCATTTTGCAATTTAGGCTCTAACTATACAATATTGACTTAACCGAATTATATGTACGGACATCACACATTGACCTAAAAACCTATAGCTAGCCCTTTAGACTTACTTATGCTAAATGTTTTTAAGCATAAAGTTTAGAACATAATTGTAATCTCCCTAATATACGTGTTTGTGTCTCTGTGTGAGTGTGTATGTGGTAAGAAAATAATATTAATTTCCTTCACATACATTTTCGTTCTCTCCAAAATAATTGCTTCCACTATTATATATACAGCTTGAAGGAGACAGTTGACCGTTACCACACATATGTTAAAGATACTCATGTCTTCGAACAAAATATGGAGGTTCATAATTATTATTTCCTTATTTTTATTGCAATTATTTCCTTATTTCTTATGTTCCTTTTATCATCTTCTATCCTAAAGTAAAGACCTAGTATTTTTATTTTTTTGGCAGAAAAGATCAAGTGTTTAACTTCTCTGTTTGTCTACACACACACACACACACACACACTCTGGGAATGATGTGAAAAAGCAAATGTTTCTTATGTGCTCTAATTTTTTTGTTTCTTTTTGTATAAATGCTCATTTGGTCCTTTTTATTTTAGTTTAATGAAAATTTCAAGAGAAAGTTGAGAAAAAGTCCCGAATTATAAAATTTTATTAGTGAAAAGGACTTGATAAATTTTTATACACAGCTGGTACTTTGATTTAAGTCATTTCCATTAATAAAATTTTCAATGGGGACATTTCCCCAATTTTCCTTGGTGCGCTCATTCAAAATTTCACAATATTGTCTTATATTTCAAAATTATTGTACTTTGTTTGGATTTGAGCAAAATAGTTACATCATAGCAGACATAATTAGTGAAAAAAAATAATCAAAAGAATAAGTTAACGTAAATCAGACACAAATTTACCTTTTTGACCTTAAGCTTATGTGTCTTGTACATTTTGCCATGCAGCATAAAAACTCACAAAATTCAACTTGGAATGGCAAAAAAAAATGCAATGAATACTGCCATTTTTTTCTCGTATTTCCTAAGTTTAGTGAAATGTTTACGATTTCAGAAATTTTGCAAACACATAAAAATTAATTTTTCTTGAAAATGAATTGGTTTCTGATTTTCCTTGCTCTCAGAGACTTTCAGGACATAAATGCATTTATAAAAATTAGTTTATTTATATTCCTCTTTGTGTTTTGTTTCCTTCAAACTTGCCAATTAACACATAATCCTGAAAATGGCAGCATCTGAATCAAGAAACAGCAAGTATGAAGAAGAAGATTGAGCTTCTTGAAGCTTCAAAGCGGTTCCAATATCAACTTAATTAAATGAATTATTACAGCACTTTTTGAATTCGTTGTTGATATTCATTCATATTGAAAGATTAATTAATTACTTTGCTGTTTCTAATTTTATTCTTTTAGGAAACTTACAGGAGAAGGTTTGAACACATATTCCCAACAAGAACTGGAAGAGATTGAACAAGAGGTGCTAAAGAGTGTCAGAAACGTTCGAGCAAGAAAGGTCAACTTAATGTGCCTGCACACAGACACACACTCTTTTATGTAAGTTTCAAAGTTCATTTTTATCTGAATTCAAATTTATAAATATTTTTCAGAATCAAATCATTAAGGAGCAAATGGAGAAACTAGAAGAGAAGGTAGGTGGTCCCTTGACAAATGGCTTGATAATTGAATGCCATTTTGCGTTTAATTTTTCATCAAGTGGGTCTCCATTTGTGTGCGCGCGTATGGAATCTGAGGCATTGTGTTAACAACTTTCGCGTACCATAAATCTCATCTTTAATTTTATTGATCTGTCTGTGCTTGAAATCTTTTGATTTCATTTTAAAAAAAATTTACATATAGACACACACACCATATGTCCATATGTAATAGGGATAAACATAGGTTGAGTTAACCCTAACCTGAACTCCAACTCAATTGTGCATCGATTAGAACATTAGGCAATCCCGCATTTTGACCAACTTGGGTTGGCCACCCCAAGTTAGACTTGGCTTGGGATAGAAAGTTAAAAAATATTTTTTCACCAAAAAAAAGAAAAGAAAAGAAAAGAAAGTTAAAAAATATTTTATTAAAAAATAAGAACTAAAAAAGAGGGTGAGAGACCAACAAACGTTAGTCATAGTGGCAGGGGATTTAGCTGTCCGTAGATTGCACATGAGCCATCTGATATGCAATTAGATATCAATCAAATCAAATCATGCTCAAGTCCTCCCATCAAAATAATACTTAAATGGCTTTCTAACCTAGTGGCTTGAGAGCTCTCCTATAAATGGGAGTTTGCAGGTTCAATCCCGCTTGTAAATTATTGTAACCTCAAGTCGTTAGTACTTGACGTTCTAATTCAGAAGGGAACTTTTAGGAGCTTAATCCTAGCTAGCAGCTACACACATGGAAACTTGCAAGCACGCAAATAGTTAATTTAAGCCATAAACATGCTTATAGATATGTTGTTCGGATTAACTTGATAAAGAAAAAAATTGATTTAAAGGATTACTCATTTAGAATGTGTATAGTTCGGATACACTGGTTTGAAAATTTAGAACTTTGTACCCTATTACTATATAATATAATTAAATAGATCGTGTGAACCACAAATATATATATACATGCAATTATATTATATTTATAGTATTTCACCAGTGAAGCTAAACTTTGATTTGCTTACACATTTCTGATCAAGTCATGGTTAGTTGGCTTATATTGTTAGATGAATTCATCCATAAGGATTTCTGAAGGTGCGTTGATATTATATTCTTCATCTATATGTCTGACTGGCGATTGAAAAGATTTTACCCGCAAAAATAGAAGTCAAAAGGAAAATGCTGATGACTTCATTTGTTTTTACTACAATTCAGGAAAAAACCCTAACAGAAGAATATGCAAGGCTTTCTGAGAAGGTGAGATTGCAGTAAATTTTTATCTGAAAATTATTTTAAGATTTTCATTTTATTTTAATCACCATCCTTAAAGCTAAGGAGGTGTTGCAGAGAGAGCATGTTTGGTTTGAGGAATTAGAGGAGAAGGAAAAGAAAGTTCGTTTAGACATTCACCTGGGAATAAATCATTTGATTTAGAATCAATCATTTCAATCTCAATTAAACAAAAAACAAAAAAAAAATTAGAAGGTTAATTGCATATTATGTGATTGCAATTGAATGAAAAAGACACGGTGAGATTGATTTTGCTGTGCAGTGTGGTATGGAGGCAAATCAAGGAATACAGAATCAGAGTGAAAATATTTCATATTCAGATGTGGAGGCTGGCTTGTTCATCGGACTTCCAGAAACAGGATCACGAAATAAATTATGACATCTTGTACAGATAATTGTTCCAGAAACATTGTTGAAGATTGTGAAATCAACATGAGCGCACGCACGCGCGCCAACATCATCGACAAATTAATATGAAAATATTGTGCAATAAGTGTGACCATGGTTTGTGGTGTTCTATTGATTTCGAGTTGCATGCATAATCTAAGCACAATTGATTTTGGCAGTTATTGAATGAACATATCTCTGAGAACAACTGATTTAAAGCCTTTAGTCGCCTCAGGTTAAATCAAAATAAACCAAATTATGCAGTGAATGGCACAACTCGGGTCGTATTCTCTTGAGGAGCCTTTTATTTAATTCTTAATCTAAACTAAGTGGCAAAAATATTAAGATGGGTTTTAAATTGATTTTTTTTTCTTTTTAATAATGGAAAATAACCTAAACTACTTTTTTTTTGGATTTTTGAGAAATTGTTGAAATAATTAATGAAATTGTGATTTAAACAAATTAATGATGAATGCTTCTTGGAAAAATGGAATATAGGTTATCATTGCTCAAATTGAATTGGGAGTTAAACCACTCACTAAGTCAAAAATTAAACCTTAACAACTCGCTAATTCTAGTATATTAATTGGTGATTACCCCTAGAACTCTAGCTAGATAATTACTTCTTAATACACTATTAAATACCACTTAGTGTGTAATTTAGGATTGGATTTATGCAACTTATTCCTCTAAACAATGAACACTCAACTAAGATATTCAAACAAGATCAAAGTGATCATAATACTCATTCAAACTATGAAAGAATAGCACAACCACATTAATCCAAAAAGGGAATATAGAAATTTAAATCTCAAATCACATAATCCAATTTAAATCACAATTGTTCAATCCAAACTAAGATAAACAACTCGTAATCTCAGTAAATTAACCACATAACAAAAGAAAATCCTAACTCAGGAAATCTGTTACATAGTTAAATAAAAAGATTAAAACAAATAACTCCCCTGAATATATCTCTGGAGCTCAAACCAATTTCCCATCTCCAAAAAGCACAAAAGAATTTAGCCTCTCATCATAAAATTCATCACCGCTGCAACTCTTTGAAGGCACCAAGAACCCATAAATTAAGATGGAAAGAAAAGATTAGAGAAGGAGGAGACGCTGTTGGAGAGTCGACGGTAGTGCTGGTGTAGGTAGAGATTCTCGTCTGCGGCTGCTCCTCTGATCTCGTCTCTCAATTTCGTCCACGCTGTGTGCTCGTTTTGATGTGCGTCCCCTTTTAATTTCCTTTTTTTATTTGAAATCTAGGTCAAATCTTCTTAAAATTGGGATATAATCATCCAAGATTATGTTTAGATCTGATTTTTCCCCAATAATCTGTGTGAGACTTCGAAAGAAATCAGTTCCAGAGGCTGCAGCGTCAATTTCGGATTTTTAGACCAAAATAACATTTTATAAATTTGGGGTCCTGTTTTGTAATATTCACTGAGAGCAAATGAATCAGTTACAGCGGTGATGTGGGTATTTTGGGACCCATCTGGTATTGTTTAATTTCAGGATCCTTTTCTGTAATTGTTTCTGATATCTTTCCTCCTGAAAGTGATAGCTAATATTACAGAAAAGTGCCCTTTTCCTGTCAGAATTCTCTTAGAGCCACACATAGAATCTTATTTTCTGCTTCAGTCCTTAAAAATCTTTACGTTTTGGTCCCTCAGCTCCTCCTTTTCCAATGTGACCTACAATTCAGATCAATATATTGTAATATCTTTATTCAAAATTCAAATTTTAAAAAGTAATTACAAGATTATAACAAATATATGCTTTTAAGATTTATTTTCACACAATCATCTTTAACTCAATTTAATCATAATAAATGCTATTTGACCCAAAAATTAATGATAAAATCCCTAAATATGATATTCAATATTATAATAAAATCGAGATATATCAACAACACAAGCATCAAATTTTTTGGCAGTTAATGGGTTGACGTAAGTCTGATGAATCCATATTAAGTTAATTTTCATAGTGATTTGAGAGTTGATTGTATTTTTGAGTTATAATTTAGGAGATTGATGTAATGAAATTAGACAAACTGGTTATAGATTAATGTATAGTTGAAATAGGCGCTTTAGTGTGATTTTGACATTGAATGAGTTTACTATATATATAGGAAATAAACTGATGGACAAGTGTTTTTGTGTTTTCGTTGCCACTAGGGCATGACATAATGTTCATCATGTTATTTGGATTTTAACAAGGCTGTATATTTCAAAGGTTTTAGTAATTATATATGTAGTTTGGCCAAAAAAAAGTAATTATATATGTAAACTACAAAAGGCCTAAAATCACTAATTTGCAGTAAGCGGTCCTCTACAGATTTCCCAAATGCTAGCCATTCGTGCAATTGAAAGAGAACTAGTTTAATAAGTCTCAGTCTAAACGAAGGTGTTTTTATAATTATAACGAGCCATTCTTTCTTGCAACAAATTGTGGTCGTCCAAATTCCTTATCCTTCTCCAAATCTTTTATTTTTGGCCAACTTCTTATTAGATTCTATGTACTTTATTGTACTTGAAGGATTTCGGGCATACATATAATCTGATTGTTTGATTGAATTGCACATGAACTAGAGCAATGGTCTAGACTTTGATCATGCAACACAACAAATGCATAGGGAGCGAGTTGAGACACCATTTACTCACACACGTAAAAACTAACTCCTCAGCCCTTTATCTATATCTTATGTACCCTGTGGTTATACGGACTTAAGCTTTTAGAATATAAAGAGAAAACTCTCTCCGCTGACTCATATTTCTCTTTATTGGAATAATAGCCCCACTTACATTAGGTTTACAAACCCTAGTCTGCCGATGATGAACTAGGTTTACTCAATAATTATTAGTATAGGGTATATTTTTAACATCCATTTTTAAAAAATAGAGCTTAAAAAGTAGGCATTGACATTTTTGAAATTTGGGCCCTACTTTTAATGTATGTTTTCCAAAAAACAGACATTAAAATCCTTAATAAAATTTCAGATCCACCATCGTCAACATTCAATCCTCTCTTTTCTTCACTCCCCGATCCCTTCGCTCTCTCACTCGCACCAACTCCATTAGTCACCAACGTTGCACATCCTTTGTCAATCCGTTGTGACCCCTTTCCTCCTCTATCATGACCCCTTCCCTCTATTGTTGTTTTGCTCTGTCAAGCATCCTCCTCCTCCTCCCTCTGTTGCCGATCCTCCTCTGGCACTACAAGTTTGCAATAGTCTGCATTCATTTAGGTTAGTGACTCTATCTTTATGGAATAGTTGCTTTCATTAATGCTTAAAAATTATGGTGGAGGGCTGATTAAAAAGAAAAAAAGAGTTAGGAATTTTAAGAGATTTCATTGATGCTTAAAATCTTATTGTTTAATGGTAGATTATATGTACTTGAATGTTTGTTTTATGAGTTATTATAAATGCCCATAAGGTGTTTGATGAAGTGAAAGATTGAGAAGTTATAGGTGTTAGGGGAATTGAGGAACTTGCTTTACTGTACTTGAACCTTTAAGTGTGCTAGGCAGATTTGATGGACAATATGTTATAGTCTTATTTTGGACACTTGATTATATTTGTTTAAGTTGATCCATGTTTAGTTTTAGAGCACTTGATTATATGTATGAAGTGTTGGATGTATCTATACTTTCTTAGTAGTGTTCTGTTTTGTGTATAGGCTTATTTTCAAGGAATTGGTTGTGTTCTGTTTTGTGTATAGGCTTATTTTCTAGGAATTGGTTGTGTTCTATTTTGTGTACAGGTTGTAATACCCTGAATTTTGAAACTTGAGACTAGAGAATAAGCCTGAGATAAGTGGACTGCTAAGCCCCTGTTTAGCAAGATCCTAAATTGTGATTAAGAGATAATGACTCCAAAAGTGGATGTGGTTAGTGATAAATAACCCTTTTGGAGAATTCGATGTGATTTGAGTTCCGAAATGTGATTCGTATGTGCTGTGAGCAGCGCCGAAATCCTGTATTTAAGTTCAATTATGGATTAACCTCTAAATTGACTTAAAATAGAGGGAGGGCGCATAATGTGGTGATATGGAAAGATATGAAGTGTTTGGTGGTGATTCAGGAGGAATTGCCATTATCAGGGGCAAAACGGTAAAGTTACCGACCAATTGGTCAGTTACCGAAGAGGAAACTCATTGGTAACTTCAAGATCAATGGTTAGGATTTATTTGTGCAAGAGATCAAGGGGTGGAATCACATGTGTGTGAGCTTATGTGAGCTCATGTGAGGTTTGTCAAGATGTTGACACATGGCAAGTTGTGAGCCATAGATCTTGGTTAATTTGTCAACTCATTTTTCCTCTCTCCTCTTCCTTTTTGGTCAGCCTAATGAGGCTCTTAGTGGCCAAAAACTGACCTTCCTTCTTCATTATCTCATCATTCTCTCTCTCTATTCTCCATGGACGCAAGCTTGGGGGGAGGAAAGAGAAATCAAAAGGTGAGATTTTGGTTAGTTTGTGGTCCTCTAATGCTCTAATGTCCTTCTATAAAGTTGTTCATAGTGATGAGAGCTTCATCTCTATGGTTTTAGATTCTTGATTGAAGATGTTTGATGGCTTGAGGAAATTTAGAAAGATAAAGAATCAAGAAATTGGTTTAGGAAAGAGGAAGAGGTGAGTATTTGAAGTCTTTTGATCTAAGTTTTGTGAATTATGGTTGAGTTTTGTGAATTTTGGTTTTTGCCCTGATTTTGGTGGAATTGTTAAATGGATGAATTGGATGTTGTTTTATGTTAAAAATGGTGTCATGTTGTGGTATTTAATCATTGGAATTGATTTGGGAATCATTTGGGATCAAATGTAAAAATCTGGAAAATCTGTCCAGTGTAAGTTTGTTCTGGATAGTCAGATGGCGTGGACGTTTTGACTGGGCAAATGATGTTGGAAAATTATGAAACTTTCCAGTCTTAAATTTCACATCTCAAGCTTCAAAATGGACATAAATTTTGTGTCATTTCGCTTTGTGAGCTGGGAGTTTGAACTGACCAAAGTTTCACATCCAAACTGGACCCTGTTTTGGCAATCTGTTCTGGACAGTCAGATGACGTGGACGTTTTGACTAGGAAAATGATATTCGAAAATTAAGAAACTTTCCAGTCTTAAAGTTCACATCTCAAGATTCAAAATGGACATAAATTTTGTGTTATTTCACTTTGTGAGCTGGGAGTTTGAACTGACCAAAGTTTGGTATCCAAACTGGACCCTGTTTTGGCAAGTCTGTTCTGGACAGTCAGATGGCGTGGACGTTTTGACTGGGCAAATGATGTTCGAAAATTATGAAACTTTCCAGTCTTAAAGTTCACATCGCAAGCTTCAAAATGGACATATATTTTGTGTCATTTCGCTCTTTGAGCTGGGAGTTTGAACTGACCAAAGTTTGGTATCCAAACTGGACTCTGTTTTGGCACAACGTTAGATTTTTGGTAAATCTGGACTTTTGTGGTGATTTCTAGTAATGGCCAATATTTTTCCTAGAAATAGGACTTAAATAGCTTTCATTTGGCTTTGGAATCACCTTATTTCGATTTTTCCTGAATTAGTTATGATTTTTGGAATTTCAGCCAAGAAACTGGATTTTCTGGGCCGCAGCCAACCCCCATTTTCAGCATTTTGAGATTTTGAAAGGGTTCAGTATTCGTTTGGTTCGCGAGTAAGTGGAGCTGGAGCATACGTGGAAAGAAAAGAGTAGGGAACTTACCTCTCCTGCATGTATTGATATTTGTGTTTGTGTATTGATGCATGCTATTGTTTTGCTTGATTATGTGAAACATATATGAATGATTGAAGCTCTGTTTCTATTTATGCTGTGGCCATGAGTATGTTGTTGAAACATTGAGCATGCGAATATATCATTATGTGAACATGAGTTATTGTGATGCAAGCATGTCATGCATTAAACACTTATCTTGCATGCATATTGGTATCTGTTTCCTACTGGGATTCTCTAAAATCTCACCCTCCCCTACCAACATTTTAGACAGGTCAAGTGGCTCAAGGAAGGAGCAAGTGACTAGGGACGGCGAGAATCCCTTATGGGTATTTGTATTTGGTAGTTGGTTATCGTTATATGCTGGGATAATTGTATATATTCGGATGATAGTTGGGATGTATATTTGGATATTGTATTTGTATATTGGATGAGTATTAAGTATGCATGTATGGAGTTGAGATTTGTGTAATCCCCGTTTGAGGAATTGTAAAAGGGCAAATGTGCCCTATGAATTCTATGTAAAGGTATGAACCCGGGAGTTGCCGGGAAGTTATTGTTGTACACTCTGATATTTTTATAAATGTGATATTCCGCGTAATGTAATTGTATTCGAAATTAAATATGAGACCAAGTAAATTATATTTCGAAAGTTATCTGTGCAAACCCTGTCGTGAAGATAGGATTTTAAATAAGTTTTGTTTCCTATTGGTCTCTATTTCATTTTAATTAAGTATTTCGGATATAATTACGGAAGGGGGTTACAGAGGTTGTGGGTTGAAAATATAAATTACATATTTTTTTTTAAAAAAAATTGACTCACAATTTTTGTTTTGGAAAAATAGACGTTTTAAGTCTGCCACTTACCATGTCTATTTTTGAACGGTTAGAAAATATAAATTACATGTTTTTTTAAAAAATTGACTTATCAATGTCTAATTTTTAAAATGAAACAAGAGTAGGGAAAATGTACATGATGTAGTTGAAACTGATGGGGATGAGAGAGATGTAGAACTAGGGGTAATTTAGGACGACATAGAAGGAATAGATGGGTTTGATGACATAAATGGTGCTGATAGAATTGAGGACATTTTTGAAGACCAAAGTGAAATTTATAAAAGTGGTGGAAGACAAACTAAGATAGTTGGAAATGGAATTAAGGACTTAGATTAGATCATTTAAGAGAAAGGGAAAGGAGTCTATGAAGAAGAGGATAACTCTGACAGTGAGGATGTGGATAGATGATTTTGATTCTCAAGATGACATCTATATGGTTAAAACTAGAAGCTTTGATATTGTAGAGAGTGTTGATAATGATTTTGAAGTGAGCGAAGTTTTTGAGGATGAGGAGAATTTGTGCCACTAATATAATGATGGGCTTCCAAAAGAGAGGTATGGGCTTGTTGAGTTTAAAGGGTCGGCGTGCTTCCATAGCTTACAGAAATGCGGTTCAATTAATCTTGCAACTATAATCATCTTCCCTCTCTTATCTCATTTATGTCTTCCTTCCCTAAGCTTAGTACAAAAGAGATAATAAAAAATCTCAGTCAAGCTATGGGACTCCTGGGAGGTGTCTTGAATAAGAAAGAAAGAACTAAGAGCTTCTTTTCTTTTCGATAGCAAGTTTTGGGCAGCCTGAGAACATTGATTGCAAGCAAGAGTCGACTCAAATAAACCTTTTCAATTTCAAAGCAATTCTCGGCACAGATGCTTGACATCCAAGACATGTCGGAGAAGGACAAGCTCTTTTCTTTTCTAGAAGGTTGTAAGCCATGGGTAGAAGTTGAGTTGCAGAGACGAGGAGTATGAGATTTGGCATCGGCCAAAGCAATACTCAGAGTCCACTTTTTGAATTGAGCTCCTCCTTCCCTCTTTTCTAAATGTAGGGCTTTTTTTCACCTTCCTGGGTTGCTTTTACCAAAATCGGAGAATCAAACTCTCTACCATAGCTATAGTAAGCTGTCATTCAAGGCACTTCTTCATGTTGGGCATGGCCTTTGTAGGTAGAGAGGTGCTAAAGAAGGCTATTGATGGATGTGCCATCACAAAGTAGGTTAATATAAGAGTAGTTAGAAGTGAGAAGAGGTTAGTAAAAGCTATTTCTGAAGTGGGATGCTTGTTCATGTTATATCCCTCTAATGATGGGTTGCATGTAGCTCTCCCATTAGTCCAATCGTACTCTCTTGCTAGGGCTTGTTGTCTCTCCCTGTGAGAGCTCCTTTCCGCTACCCATTGTGACAAAAAAAATTATTTGTCTCCACTATGGGCTGTGCAAGGCCACACTCTGAGTTTACAGCTTCGGGACAACTTCATGATTATGGAGGAGGTCTCTTTTCACTTGGCTCCTTTTTTGGTACAATTCCATAATCTCCTTCAAGAGCTTTTATATGATGAGAACATGCTGAATATGAGCTCTATTGTTGGGAACGTAGTTTGGTATGAGAAAACAAAATTGTAAGGGAAGATAGCACTAAACTTTATGCATGCATGCATATTTGTTGATGTTAAAAATGCCTTATCTCTAGATTTTGGATTTCAAGGCCAAAGTTATCTAATGTTTAGGCCTCTATTAAATATGAACGACTATCAAATTTTTGCTATAGTTCCGGAATTTTAGGCAATGAAAACATAATATGAAAAAAAATCCAAAAGATCAAATTTTAACAATTCAGATGTATTTATTTTTTAATTTTTTAAAATTTAATATTTTAATAATATTTTTAGAATAATTTAAATTTGAATTATCCAGATTGATCTAAACGGTCTGTGCTAAAAGTGGTGGAGACACTACAAAAAAATGTGATTTGGTAACGGTTAAAAATAGGTATTAGTAGCAGTCTTAACTGCTACAAACAACATTAGTAATGGTTAGAAAAACAGCTACTAAATCATATGTTGCAAGAGGTTTTGTAGCGGTTATATAAAACCACTACTCAAGGAAAATAACCGCTACATAATTTGTAGCGGTTCATCCCAACCGCTACAACATCTTCATGAGTGAAATTTTTTTTAGAAATATTTGTAGCCATTATATAACCGCTACAAAAATAAAAAAAAACTAAAATTTTGAAGGTGGGAAAAGAGAAATGAAATTTTTTTTCTATTTTGTAGCGGTTAAAAAACTGCTACTAATTTTGAATTTTTATGAAATTTGTAGCGGTTATATAACCGCTACTAATTTCATGAAAATTCAAAATTAACGCAAAAAAATTAATTTCAGTTTAAAAAAAGAACGTTAAGTAGTAGTGATTTGACAACCGCCACAAAAAGTTTTTTAAAAAATACGATCATTTGTTTCTATTTTTTTAATATTAAATTAAATAGTTTATCTAATTTAATTAGCTTATTATTCAATAGTTTAACTTATTTATAAATTAAAAGGAATAATTTAATTTAATTTAATTGGATAAGTATAAAAATTGTATTGATAATATTATTAAGGATATGTAGGTAATAAGGAACTATTATGTTGTTTACTACAATGTAATTGTGTATGAAAAATAGATGAAAATGAGATAAAGTTGTAAAATATCTTGAAAAAAAATGGTGAGAATAAATTTTACACAAAGGAAAGAAGTATTCAACAAAAAATTAAAAAACTTGTTACCATATTTAATCGTATTGTTCAGCTCCTCAACTCATATAAAAGAAGTTGTAAATGAGAGAAATGAAAGAAAGGTAAGGTGGAAAGAAATGGGGGAGTGTTTGAAATGAGTTGTGGTAAAAGTATTTATGGGGATCCACGTACCATTTGTAGCGGTTAATGTATCCATTTTGTAGCGGTTTTTATTTAATAGCAGTTATTTTTATTTTTGTAGCAGTTTTTAATTAGTAGCGGTTATTTTTTGTTTTTTATTTGGACAGAGGAAAGATCATCTCCAAATGACAAAGCATAAGAATGATTTTGGACTGCAGCTGTAATACCCTGAATTTTGAGACTCGAGGCTAGGGAATAAGCCTGAGATTAGTGGACTGCTAAGCCCTGGTTTAGCAGGATCCCAAATTGCGATTAAGGGTTAATGACTCCAAAAGTTGATGTCATTAGTGATGAATGAACCCTTTTGGAGATCATGGTGTGATTTGGCACCCGATGTGATTCGTATGTGTTCTGAGCAGCGCCGAAACCCTGTATTTGAGTTCAATTATGGATTAACATCTAAATTGAATGAAAATAAGGGGAAGGGCGTATATATGGTGGGAATGAATGAGAAAATGTATTTGGTGGTGATTCAAGAGGAATTACCGTAATCAGGGGCAAAACGGTAAAGTTACCAACCGATTGGTCAGTTACCGAAGAGGAAACTCACTAGTAACTTCAAGATCAATGGTTGAGATTGATTTGTGTATTAGATCAAGGGGTGGAATCATGTGTATGTGTGTGCATGTGAGCTCATGGAGGATGTGTCAAGATGGTGACACTTGGCAAATTGTGGACCCTTGGATTTGGGTCAAATGTTCAAAGTTTTCCCTCTCTCCTCTCCTCCCTTAGTTGGACGGTTTGTGGCCCTAAAATCTGCTCCCTTTCTTCATCATCTTCATTTCATCATCTCATCTCTCTCTCTTGTTCTCCATTTTCGCCAAGAGCAAGCTAAGGAAAGAGAAAGGGAAAAGCTTGAGTTTTGGTAAGTTAATGCCTTCATATGCTCAAGTGTCTTTCATTAATGTTGTTCATGAGGTTATGGGCTATATTCCTATGGTTTTAGATTTGTGAGAGGAGGTGTTTTGTTGCTTGAGCAAAAGTGGAAAGATGAAGAATCAAGAAATTGGTTTGGGAAAGAGGAAGAGGTGAGCATTTGCTTCCTTTTGATCTAAGTTTTGTGAATTGTGGATGAGTTTAGTGAATTTCGAATTTTGCCCTGATTTTCTTGTGATTTTGGATTGGATGAATTGGGTTGTGTTTTATGTTGAAAATGGTGTAATGTTGTGGTATTTAATCATTGGAATTGATTTGAATTGGATTGGAATCATTGGTTGCAAAACTGGAAATTCTGTCCAGTGTGAATTCTGTCTGAGCAGTTTTGTTGTGTGGACGTTTTGACTGGGCAAATGAAGTTAGAAAATTATGAAACTTTCCAGTTTTGAAGTTCACGTCCTAAGCTTCAAAATGGACATAAACTTTGTGTCATTTCACTTGGTGAGCTGGGAGTTTGAACTGTCCAAAGTTTGAGGTCGAAAATGGGTTCTGTTTTAGGACAGTCTTGAATGTTTGGGAATTCTGTATTTGTGTGGTGATTTCTAGTAAAATCCAATATTTTTCATGTGTAGAGGACTTGAATAGCTTTCATTTGGCTTTGGGATCACCTCATTTCGACTTTTGTGGAATTAGTTATAATTTTTGGAAGTTTAGCCAGAAACTGGATTTTCCTGGGCCGTGGCCCGTGGATTCTGGGCCACAGCCCAAATGTTTCTGGGCAGTTTTGGGCCACAGACCATGGATTTTGGGCCGCGGCCCACCCCCAAAAATCAGCATTTTACACTTTCAAAGGTGATCTTTGGTCAAGTGTTTCCCAAGCCTTTAGGCATATGTTTAGGCTTTGATTAGCCACCTAAAGGTCATGAATGGTAACCAACTTTAAGTGATATGAAAGTAAGAGTTTGGAATAGAGAATAACCCTATGTCCTTGCTTTGGTTATAGGGTTGATATTCGCTCTGGACGTGGTTTGGTATTCGTTCTGATCGCAAGTAAGCGAAGCTGGAGCATACGTGGAAAGAGGGTAGGGAACTTACCTCCTTACCTGTATATGATATTGTGTTAATGTGTTGATGCATGTTATTGCTTTGCTTGATTATGTGGAACATATATGATGTTTGAAGCTCTGTTTCTATTTATGCTATGGCCATGAGTGTGTTGTTGAAACATTGAGCATGCAGTTGTGTCATGGTATGGGCATATGATATGTATTGCAAGCATGTCATGCATTATACACTTATCATACATGCATTTTGGTATTTGTTTCCTACTGAGATTCTCTAGAATCTCACCCTCCCCTATCAACCATTTCAGACAGGGTAGGTGGATCGAGAATGGAGCAAGCAGTCAAGGGTGGCTAGGGCTCCCATTGGAGTTTAGTTGTGGTAGTTGGTTATCATAGTTGGGATGTGTATATATGGATGTATATTTGAATATGTATGGAGATGAGATTTGTGTAATCCCCGTTTGAGGAATTGTAAAGGGCGAATGTGCCCTATGAATTCGATGTAAAGGTATGAACCCGGGAGTTGCCGGGATGATATTGTTGTATACTCTGATATTTGTATAAATGTGATATTCCGCGTAATGTAATTGTATTCAAAATTTGAATATGAGACCAGGTGTAAATTATATTTCAAAAGTCATCTGTGAAAACCCTATCGTGAAGATAGGATTTCGAAATGGTTTTGTTTCTTATTGGTCTCTATTTCATCTTAATCGCGTATTTCGGATATAATTACGGCAGGGGGTTATAGCAGCTGATCGAGCTCCTCAACGATCAAAACCTTAGAACACAACTTCCAAAAGAAAGAACAAAGTTCCACCAAAATGATGGAAATATCATGAGAAAGTGCATTCTTTATAGCCAGAGGGAGTAACTGCTGCATAAGAACATAGAAGTTATGACTCTTCAGGCTAGCAACCTTTCGAGCGTGCAAGTCAACACATCGAGAAATGTTGCTTGAATACCCATCAGAAACTTTTAATTTCTTCAACGTCGCGAGGAAGACTTCCTTGTTCGGTTTTGTGAGGGTAAACTTTACCGGCTGATATTTGTCATGCTCATCTAGCCAAGCATCTTCACGAATTCCCATGTCGCGTAAATCTTTCCTCTCTTGAAGGTGATCTTTTGTCTTGTCGGGTTCGTTAAGTAACGTATATAGCACATTATCGCAAACATTCTTTTCAATGTGCATGACATCAAGACTGTGTCGAAGTAAATTAGATCTCCAATATGGAAGAGTGAATAAAATACTTATCTTCTTCCACTACTGCGGCGTCAAAGTCCTGCGCATCTTTTGGCGAGTTTGTGCTGAATCGTCACTTTTTCCAAACTCGAAGTCAACATGCTCAAGCTGCTGTAAGATATCTGTACCAGACAAAGTTTGAGGTGGTCCTCTTTTTTCTGGTTTTCCATTGAAGTGATTCTGTTGCAATCTAAACTCATGCATTCCATCGAGAAACCTCTAATGCCCCATAAAGCACCACTTTCGGCTGTGGGGAAGGTGCAATGCGTCAGAGTCAAAATTGCAAGCTAGACATGCCGACCCAGTATGCACATTCTAACCAGATAATGTGCCAAGGCCAGGAAAGTCACTAATCGTCCACATCAAAGCTGCACGCAAGTTGAACAAAGTCTTGCCGCAAGCGTCGTACGTCTCCAAGTCGACATTCCACAGGTCAAGCAATTCCACAATAAACGGTTGGAGATACACATCGATGTCATTGCCCGGTGCCTTTTTGCCTGGAATGATCATAGACATAATGAACGAGCTTTGTTTCATACATATTCAGGGGGTAAGTTGTAGGAAACTAAGACTACCGGCCAAATGCTATAACTTGTGCTAAGATTCTGGGGTCAGTCACCAACACAAGCCGTCGGTCACCAACGCAAGCCGAACATTTCTGGGGTCAGTCACAAAATTTGGAAATTCGTTGTCAAAAGTTTTCCAAGCGTCTACATCCTAGGGATGTCGTAATTTACGGTCTTCATTCTTATCAACGGCATACCACCTCATATGCTCCACAGTTTTAGACGACATAAATAATCTTTGTAGGTGAGGTTTCAAAGGGAAGTACCTGAGAATCTTTGCAGATTTGTTCTTTTACTTTTTCCCCTTCCGAATTGTCTTGTACCTCGATGTGTGACATCTCTTACAAGTTTCCTTGCTGGAATCATCTCCCCAATACAGCATACAATCGTTGGGGCATGCATCAATCTTTTGATAGTTCAACCCCAACCTGTTGATAATCTTCTTGGCCTCGTAGAATGTTGTTGGAATCTCAGCGTCAGGGAATGCATCTTGTAATAATTCGAGCAACATCGACATTCCCTTATCTGTGATTCCACACAAGCATTTGATATGATACAATTTGATCAAGAAAGATAATTTAGAATATTTTTGACAACCTTGATATAAAGGACGATCTACTTTATCCATCAAGCTGAAAAAATCCCGAGCTGCTTCATTCCTCATAAACACCAGCTCAGAACCGTGCACTTCTTCATTGAAGTTGTCACATTGTAATCCAAATGCATCACGCAAAACATCATTCACAGGATAATCTTCATCTAGTTGAACGCCTACTTAAGAACTTCGAGGAAGAGCATCATCATATCTAATGCCGGCCTTCTCACCATGAACTGCCTAGAACGTATAGTCCTCAGGGAAAGGCTTCAAAAGCAAATGTTCCTTCACAACATTTTGTGCATGCCACTTCTTGAACTTGCATCTCCAACACGGACAGACGATCTTGCCATTACTGCCCATTACAACTATCGTGAGTGAATGCAAAATCCAAGAAATTGTTTAATCCGTACAAATATTCCAGAGAATTGTGTGGCAACCTGATCCATGACTTATCCATAGCTACTATTGAGAGAGAAGAAAGTATAGAGAAGAAGATGAGTTAATAGAGAATGACGAAGGCTTGGAACCTTATATTCTGAAATTCCAACGTTTAAAATTTTGTAGCGGTTGAAAAACCACTACACTAACCACTATAATACTACAAATTTGTAGCGGTTATATGTATAAACCACTACTAATGTTCAACCCGTTGGAATTTTGCACAAAGTGGTGGGAAATTCAAAATTTAAAAGTTGAGTTTTTATAGCGGTTATATGTATCAAACCACTACTAATATTAAAGCTGTTGGAAATCAAATGGAAAAATTAGTTTTAAATTTGTAGCGGTTATACATACATAACCGCTACAAATTTACACAAAGGCGGCAAATTTCAAAATTCAAATGTTGAGTATTTGTAGCAGTTTTTACTGTTAAACCGCTACAAATATGGAACGTTATTTATAAATATAAAAAAAATAAATTATATGTATGTTTGTAGCGGTTTGTCCAAGAAAACCGCTACAAATATAAATATATAATTTATTTTTTTTAAGGTTTAAAAATATAAATAATATTGTTGCAATTAATTCAAAAATTAAACAACGCGGTCTAAGAATATAAATATACTTATGGTAAACACAATAAGAATTTAAGTTCTGAAATACAAAATTATATATATTTATTTACAAATGTTTCAACAACAAATAAAAAAAAAGATGTCCTAAACTAAGTAGCTAAGGGCTGATCATCTGGTGCTCCCTCAGGTAGGGCTCCATCAGGTGCTGCTGGATCGGGCTGCTGGGCAGAGTGAACCTCACCATCATCATCAGCAGGAGGAGGAGGCTGCATGACGAACCGAGTGACAAGCGGAATCTGTGGATGCTGCTCATTCGGGAACAGGCGACTCCATCAGAGCTCGAGCATGCTGTTCGTGATATCATGCCACTGCATCTGCTGAGCATATATCATATCAGCATGCTCCTACATCTGCCACATCTATTGCAGCTGCAGCAGCTGCTGTGCTATTGCAGCCTGTGTCCGCTCCAAATCTGACTGCAGTTGCTTAACAGACTCATCCCTCGAATGTCTGACCCCTCTAGAGCTGCCAGCCTCAGAGGCGGTGCTCCTGCCATAGACCATGCTAGGTCTGCCGCCTATCCCCATCCCCCGAATGCGTCCAGGGTGCTCATCCTGAGCCAAACCCGCCTTTAAAGGAGCCATCGGGTCTACTAACCCCAGTGACTCCTCGGCCTGGGTCTCTCGCAGCTCAACCTGCGACTGCTGCATCCGCTCCTGCCATTTTATGAAACAATTACTAATTAACATTTTTCATTATTATGTTGGTTTTATAAAAATTATAATAATGAAATTACTTACAATGGCCGCCTCTGCCTGCTGAGAGGTAGGAGTCCCGTCACGGTGTCTGTGTGTGATCGCGTACAACTCCCCATAGTCCGTCTGACGGTTCTCCTGCTGTGCCTTCCTCTCCTAAAACAATTACATAATTCAATTACTATTATGAAATAACCAGCTAAAAGTCAGTGATATTTTGAAAAGTTACCAACTCGCTGTAGGTGACAACAAAGGTCTTCGATCTTGCTGTGTAGTGGATCGTCTGTTGCCCACGGATCCTGGTGTTCCTCTAAGAAAGTGCCTGAAAAAAAATAATATTAAATGTATTAAAAAAATATAAAACATTTAAAATTAATTACATTTAAATTATAATTTAATAATTAACAATTACAAAATTATATATAAATAATCTAATAAATACATTACCTGCCCCTCAGCTCTCCTCCTGAACTGGACGAAACTCGCCCAGTCGTTCAGCAGCACGCCGTCCGGGATGCTCTCGATCAGCTGCTCCAGAGGCATCGTCCCGTCCTTATCCACCCTGTGGAAGAGACGGTTCCTCCTGTTCCTCCAGCCGTCACCCATCTTCACCAGGGTGTACCTCTTCCAGTTGGCTCGGACGGCAAACCGCAGTTGCAAAAAAATTATTTAAATATCAATAATTACAAAAATCCTATTAAAAAATATTAATTAAATATAATTAATTACAAAAAATATTAATTAAATACTATTAATTACCTGAACCACTTCCTCCTAAGCCTGGTCCTTCGGCCCCTTTGAACGTGCCTCCATGTCCTGAAGTGCAGGGGGAACCGCATCCAATTCGCGCCCAAGTCGTTCAGGAAGCGGTTGAATAGGTGACCCCCATTGTCAATGGGCTAGTCCGTGCCGTCATTCCTAGGCACTATAACTCGCAGTGTCCGGTCTATGCTGTTCAGACCGGCCACGTCCAGCCTCCTCATCGACACGTTCCCCTACTCATCTGCACAATTTATCGCACGTTAGATAAATTGTAATTCAAATTTAACATTTCGAATTTAAATAAATAATTTATTAAATAAAAAAAATTATTTACCATGGACTTGCACCTCAAACCCAGTGGACCACAAAGACGACCCTCATGGGTTCTTCTGCTCTCGAGCCTACTCCTCATCGAGGAACTACTCCATCTCCCTGAGCCCAATCGGGATCTCGAAGTCCTCCTCGTCAAAGTCCTCGATGCTGATATCTGCCCCCCCAAACTCAGGCACCTCTGGTGCGGTCATCTCTTATGGGATCATTTGTGGTGCCTGTGGTAGGGCTGACACCTGTGGGGGGATGGGCTAAAATGCCGCGGTCACCCTCCCTCCACGCTGCCCCTCCCTCTGCCCCTTGCTCTGCTGCTGCCACCTTGCAAAATCGGTATGGGGACCTCAGGTGCCTTCCCTCTATCCTCTCTCGAAGCCATATCAACTGTGAAAATTCAAGAAAAAATATCTTAGTCACATTATTATGCAAAAATATAATAAAAATAAAAATAAAAATAAAATACATCTTATCTTGTTACCTCAAGTACAAATACCAAGAAATACTGCAATAAAAACTCTTTTACAGACGTCTGAATGCTCAAATCTAAAGAAAACACTCAGAGAAACTTCAGGAAACGAAATGAGCAAACGGAGAAATGAAAGAGGGAGGTGAGCTTATATAGGTGGAACGTTTGTAGCGGTTATTGAAATAACCGCTACATAAACCACTACAAATAACTTAGGGCGGCTAAAATTTGTAGCAGTTCTAAGATAACTGCTACAAAGCACAAAAACCTTTGGAGTTCTGTAGCGGTTAAGGTATTGAACCACTTCAAATTTGGGACCTTTGAAATTCTGTAGCGGTTACAACCTAGTAACCGCTACAAAATACACGACGTTTGAAATTTTATAGCGGTGTTATTGGTCAAACCGCTATAAATAACCGCTACACTGTTAGCGCGCCATGTGGTATGAAAATTGTAGTAGTTATTATTTATTAACCGCTACAATTTTTGGCGGGAAATTCACGCCATATTTGTAGCGGTTTTCCCTAGGTAACCGCTATAAAAAACACAACCAATCTGTCACGCCACTTGGCGCTTAGTTTGCCGCTACAAATTTGTAGCGATTTAGGTTAAAACCGCTACAAATGTTAATATTTGTAGCGGGTAATTATAACCGCTACAATTTCACCGCCACAAAATACTTTTTTTTGTAGTGAGAGGGATATAAAAGAGAAAGAAGGGGAAGGATGGAAATTTGTTCAAGAGACTAAGTGAGTATTACACAGTTTGAGGTGCGTGAGGAGCCTCAATTTGTTCAAATACATTTGCATTGTGTCCGTTACAAGTTTCAACATGAAATGGTCATATGCATAGTTGTTTTTTGGGGTACCTGTATAGTTTTTATAAGATGTTTCTGTAATTGGTACATTTTACATTTATTTTCCGTTTAGTGCAGGCATGGTTGGCAAGTTATATTTAGTAGGCCAATTTTTATTATAGGAATGTATATTATATATAATGAAGAAACTGGAATAAACATAACTATGCCTTTCGTCCCTAAATATATTAGTATTTTTTTAGTCTCTGTTCCTAAATATAATAGGTAGTTCATAATTTCATGGTATTTTAAAAAATCTTTCCAAAAAAAAAAATGCTCCTCTTTAATGATTTGTTCCTTACCCTTAGTTAATTATCTATAAGAAAAATTGTCCAATTTATATATGGGCATATTTAAAAAAAAAGGAACAGACAAACTTTGTTCTGCAATGAATGTCATGCCTAAGACAAGTTGAATTGAATTTTTAGAACTAAATAAGTTTGTACCATAGAAAATTTAGGTTGACTTCATATTTTAGTTTTCTAGTTCTAATGAGTTCCGAGTATGTTAAAATTACTTTAGAAAAAAAAATACTTAAATGGTGGGAGTGGTTGGGGATAGTGATACTTTGGGGCCTTTTCTTTCAAGAATAATGATAATCACGAACCTCAAAATTTGAAAATACCAGTTAAGGAACGGTTCTGTGGTCTGAAAAGAATTAAGGAACAATGTTTAATAGTCTTAAATATGATGTTTCTTTTTTCTTTCTTTATGTTACAAGTAAGGGCGGTCAGACCAAGAAATAAATTAAATTATTGGGGATTGAATCCCATACAATCTTTTTCCAACAAGGTCGGTAGATAAGACGGACAGCTATCCAAGACTGCTGAGCTTAATATATTTCCTTCGATTTTATTTATAAGCAATTTTTTTTTATGGGGTTGATCTTTTTTATAAGCAATTTCCACTTTTTGTCTGAAAATGTAAGCTTGTTTTTTGTATTTTACCCTTATTAAATTCTCATTCTTTCCCATATCTTATGCTACTCATTATCTCTCATACTTTTTATCTATTCTCTCTCTTATACTCTTTTCATAAATAGGGGCGTATATGAAAAAAAATTACATTTTTGACATATTTATTATTTTTAGGATAAAGGTGCTAAAATGACCATAAACTTTTATGAAAAGTGCAACTGTAACCATAAACTATTTTTTAGAGTAAAAGTAACCATAAACATTATAAAAGAGGATAAAAGTAACCACGATGTTAAAGGATGTTAATGTGAACTTTTTAACAAAATATTAAGGTGCTAAAATAGCCATTAACTAATACCAAAAGTGTAAAAGTAACTATAAACTTTTTCTTAGATGCAAAAATAACTTGTTGAACATTAATTCATAATTTTTTTTTGCTTTTGCGTTATGAGTGTTTTATCAATTTGGGGGTTAAAATGACAAAACTTATGAATTAATATTCAAGAAGTCAACTTTTTTTATTTTGGTGAGAATGATGAAATGAAAGAAAATTATCACCTAACTCCAAAAGATAAAATCCAAGGTAATTAAACCTGGACCTGTCAGTGAACCGGCTGGGGTACTGAGTCAAGGGTCAGTGGGTTAGACCGGAGCTAAACCGAGACTAAACCAGTGAGAAATAGAAAATTTTAGGTTTATAGTGTGAAATTCTAAAGGAAAAATAAAAAAAAATGTTTTTTAAAAAAATAAAAAACTTGACTCGGAGCTACTGATCGGTTGGCCGGTTTTCGATTTGGTTTAAGTCCGATAACTATGATAAAATCCCTAAAATTAATTATAAAATAAGTGACTTTTTGAACATTAATTTATAAGTTTTTTTTTTACTTTTGTTATTTTAATCTCCAAATTGATAAAACAATCAGAACATAAAAGCAAAAAAAAAAATTATGAATTGATGTTCAAGAAGTTACTTTTGCATCCAAGAAAAAGTTTGTGGTTACTTTTGCACTTTTGGTATTAGTTAATGGCTAGTTTAGCACCTTAACATTTTACTAAAAAGTTCACATTAATGGACATTAACATCCGTTAACGTCGTGGTTACTTTTACCCTCTTTTATAATATTTATGGTTACTTTTGCTCAAAAAAATAGTTTATGGTTACAGTTGCACTTTTCATAAAAGTTTATGGTTATTTTAACACCTTTACCCTTATTTTTAACTACCAATTCATTTTACGCAATCAAGAGGGAAGTTGCATATAAATAGGACTAGAAGGAATACCACCTTTATGATATGGCATCAGCTAGACAATTTTGATCTCTACGAACATGACAGAGGTGCAGCTCCCAATTGTGGTCCATTAGATTGTATATTTGTAAGAACACTAAACTACAAGTAAAAACATTTCCTTTGTTGAGTAGCATGTCAATCAAAGTGTCTGTTTGGATTAACAGTAAAAGCTGTTTTTCCAACATGATTTACGATGTACAAAGTAAGTATATAAGAGGAGTTTTGTCTTAACTTACATAAACATACTTTTACACCACTAATTCAAATAGGCCCCAAATTCTAGTATAACTCTTTGGAATCCCATATCCCATTATAGTCTCAGGCCTCTAAGAAGGGCCCACTCTTATGCTTCAGAAGCACTACAATTACCAAAGTTATGAGTAAACCCAGCTATCCAACCACCATTATGATATCTCATTACCCCAATGCAGCTAGCTTTGTTTCTAGATGAGGACATAGAGCCATCAACATTAATCTTATCTCAATCAAACCATGGTGCCTCCCATATAGAGACCTCATTTTGTGGAGACATTTCAAATTCACGCGGTGTATTCCCTCCTTTAATTTCCTTTTTATAAGTTGTGCAAAACAAAGTGAAGGTTAAGATTAGTTAAAAATAATACATGTGCTAAAAATTTTATGTCTTTTTCAAATATACCCCTATTTATAAAAAAGAGCATAAAAGAGAAAATGTGTATAAAATATAAGAAAGAACAAGTAATAAATGATTGAATGAAAGAGAATTAGTGGTTTATTAATATAAAGATTTATATTTAATAGGGATAGAAAAGAAAAAAAGTAATTAATTAAAGTTTGAGATACAAAAAAAGTTTCTTATATATATAGATATCTATATTAAGGATTGACCCCAAGAGAGAGAAAGTTGCTTATAAAAAAATAGGATCGAATGAAGGTCTACAACAGAAGCGATTTATTTATTAAGGGGTTTAATGGAAAAATATAGGAGCAAAGTGTAAGAGGCAAGCTTCACCCAAAAGGGGGGGTGAATTGGGTGATGTTATAAATTTTTCGCTTGATGTGGTGATATGAAAAATATAGTAGATAGAGTAGAGTTGAGAAGATTTGAACACAGAGAGTTATACTGGTTCGGCCTAACAATCAGGCCTACATCCAGTCCTCAGAGATCAAGACCTACTGAGATTTTCACTATACCTCCAAGATTCAATAGGCTCTCAGAATGCCACAAAACAACAATCATCCTTGAACGGACTACGAGCAGAAATATTCTCTCAATAAGAAATTTCTCTCCCCCTTACGACAAGTCTTACGTGCAGAAAAACAACCTATGACCCTTCTCACTTGCTTATGTATACAAGACTTATGAGCAGCAATGTTCTCTCCTGCTTACACCACTGTAAGTCTTACGAGCAGCAACGTTCTCTTCTGCTTGTATCTTATAAGGCTTACGAGTGGAAGGTACAACAAGGAATTCTCTCAACTGCTTCTCTCGTAAGGAAATCTACCCTCTCAAGGTCCCAATACCTTGAGATCAAATAAATATAGAATTTAAATTGTATGAAGACTCTCTTACAGAGCAAATGAATAAACACTGAAGATCAATGTGTATACAGAGAAAATGATGAATAGTAGAGACTCGTGTATAAGCTTGTGAATTCTTGTGCTTCATTGTCGTACTTGACTATCTCTGAATCTCTGTATATATAGTTGCTTTAGTTTTTTCCCTTTTGGGAAATCATCGTTTGAGGAGTGGGACTTTTGCAACTATTGAAAGACACGCGCATGTTTGAATAATCTGAATGCGGTAGGTACGTGCGTGCTTGTAATGATGTTGTCTGCCGTTATTTGACTTTCTCTGTAACAACTAATTTCAAACGTTCATCTTCCTGCATCACACTTATAATACATTCAAAATGATCTTAAGCAATGATAATAAGTAATGATGATATGAATAAATAACAATAAACCATATTCGGATTTGAACGTTGTGAGACTTGGCATTTTTTGGTGATCTGGCAGAGCATCACTCGAGCATGGATGGCTCACTCCAGTGATCTTCCTATTTTCCTCTTTGTGCTTCAGTTATCGGGTTGTGCTTGCAAAGGATTTCAGAGAGACAGAATTCTCACTCGCGAGTGATGTAGGGTCTCACTCGAGCACAACTCCTCCTGCTCGAGTGATCTTGCATTTTCCACTGGGAGTGTCTTCTCGGGTCATCACTCGCATATCATATTAGCAAGAGTGAGATTTTGTACTCGCGGGTGATGTGGTCCCTCACTCGAGCACACACACTCCTGCTCGAGTGAGATACATATTCTCAAGGAATATGCTCTCAATATCAACACTCGCATCAGGTTTGGAGAGGGATAAATTTATCACTCGCAGGTGATGTGGGCCCTCACTCGAGCACACAGACTCCTGCTCGAGTGAGAAGAATATTCTCAAGTAATATACCTTTTAAACAAGCACTCACATCAGATTTGGAGAGGGATAGAATTTTCACTCGCAAGTGCTGATGTGTCACTCGAGCATATAAGGTTGTGCTTGAGCATACTTGCACTTCCTTGAACTTCATGACTCTCGGCCAAGCACTCGTAGTACCTTGCTCGAGTACAGAATGCTCATGCTCGAGCATTGATGTCTCTTCTCGAGTGAATCAAGGAAGCATGATATTACTTGCTCTTGGCCAAGCACTCGTGGACCTTTACTCACATGTGCTCGAGTGAAAATGGCTTCTCTGCTCGAGTGCAAACTCCAGTGCTTGAGTGAATCAGTGAGAATAACAGTGGCATGCCTCTCGGGTGAACACTTTTTGGCTTTCACTCGCACTTGCTCGAGCACAGAAGGGATCTATGCTCGAGTGCAAAGCTCATGCTCGAGCACTCCAGTTCAATTTGACAGCAGATACCAGAAAACATTCCTATATGCATTTGGTAACTTTGTAATCTTTTCTTAATCTTATAAAAACATGATTTTCATACAATTGTCTTTTTGTTATCATCAAAACTTGGGATCTAACATTCTCCCCCTTTTTGATGATGACAAAACCTTTGTGATGAAAGTTTAAGAAAGATTGATTAAGATTGAAAATTTTTGAAATTCTTCAATGTTTCCAAATGCATATCAAGTTTTAGTTTCAAGTTCAAGTTTTCCTGCAATGCTTCCTCTGGACACTTAACAACCAAGATAAGCATAGTATGAGATAAATAACTTAATAACAACTTTAATAACTTGAAACATCATTTAAACTTGGTAATCAAACTCATGAATAACTTGAAATTTGAAAAAGTTCATTAATATTAACCTTGAATTCAAATGGTCAACAACATAATCCAAAATAACATAATAACATCAAACAACATAATAACTCATAATCCAAAATAACATCAAATAACATCAAATCCTACCCATACAGAAAATCTACCCAAACTCCCAATACATCCCATAGCTCAGAAATCAACACACATCCTTCTCCCCCTTTTTGTCAGCATCAGAAGAGGACTGAGGAAAGGTGGTACCAGGAGGTGGAACAAATGAAACCATGGCAGTGAGAGGGTCAATTGGTGGAGATGATGGCTGTGGTACAGAGGATGAGGGAGGTAGTGAAGGCGACCGATCAAAAGTAACATCAACATTAAAATCTGGATCGGTGAAGAGTACATGAGTCTGTGGCATAGAGGTATGAGTGGTCTCTGGAGGCACCTCTGAAGATGAAGAGGGGAAATGTGAGTGCAAGAAGGTCTCCATATTTGTTATCCTCTGAGACATCTCATCCTGAGTCTTGAACATCAACTCAAAATTGGTATTGGCCTTGTCTACCAATTTGATGACCTGTGACTCCATCTTTTCCACAAGCTTCTCATACTCAGCCACTAACTCCTTCTTCAGACTTGATACAGCTTGATTGATTACCTCAGTCACATGCTTGGAAAGAGAGGCATTAATGAAGGAAGGAGGAGGAATAGGACTTTGAGCAGATGATTGTGCCTCATCACCTCTGGATGGAGTGGTTTCCTTCTTAGATGTGGCTTTGGTTCGACTCACAGGAAGATTAATACCCATATGAGTTAGTTGAGTCTTACCAAACCTTGAAATAAGTACCCTTTCATTTCCTTCCAAATACCATATCTTGTTTTTCATCAAGATGAAAGATACAAGCTGAGGGTATAGTATGGTTGCGGATTTTGATGAAGAAAATCGAAATCTTCTCATCTCATTGAAGATAATCTCCACCACATTCCTTTGTTGCCCAGCAATTAAAGAGGCCAACATATAGTAATCCTTTTGAGCAAAATGAGTAAAATTTTTGGACTTATTAACTATGCTCCGGGAATATATATAATGAAGGACTCTATGAGAATCAGGCATATCAATGGGTTTAAAATTGAGAGGGCCTATGGGGTCTTTTGGTCTCAAAATATGGAAAGCTTCATTGGCAGAAAAAGAGGGTGGATCAGGAGGTGGTGCAACATACCCAAGCAAGTCATTTATGATCTTAGCAGATATCATAATAAACTTTCCTCTAACAGTTGTAGATACTTCTTCCTCAATCAATTCACCAGATCTAGACATAATATTATGGGACCTCATATTGCAATAAAATGTTTTCACAACAGTGGGAGAATATGGTATATGGATATTTAGCCAGGGAGCATAGTATTGAAGATAAGGGTATAAATCCAAATGGCAATTCTTCTTCAGATAATCTAAATCCACATACACAACAGGACAGAAGTGCCTATGAATAAACTCATCATCAAATACCTTCTGAGACAGTGCCTTGAGTTCCTCAACAATAAATCCCTCAGGAGGACTGGTGATGTGATCATCCACTGGTGCTTGTGAGGCAGAAGGTGCTCCTGAAGCAGAGGCACTTGATTGCCTTGCTTGGTGTGAACTTGAAACACCGGCTTGAGAAGCAATCTTTCCAACTATCTTGTCAAGTTTGGACTTCTCCAATGCTTCCCAAAGTTGTTTGTTGAATGAATCACCAGAGGAGGAAGATGATTGTTGGGGTTGCTCTGACTTCTTTTTCTTCCCTTTTCCTTGAACCTCTTTGGATTGAGACCGGGTAATTATAGGTTCCTTGAACATAACACCCTTTGGTTTCTTTTGAGGAGGTTGGTCTTTCTTTGAGATTTGAGGCTTTGGGTGAGGTTTCTTAGCCGGAGTCCTCTTTTTGGTCTTGGGTTTAGGAGGAGGTGACAGTGAGGAAGAGATTTTGGGAGAGGGAGGTGTTGGTTCTGGGGTACCAGATGCACTGGTAGCAGAATGAGTAGGAGAAGGAGAGTGAGATCTTTGAGGAATAGAGGGTAGTTTGGTTCTTGCCATTATAGAGAAAGTGGAAGAGAAGCAAGAACTCACAGTTTTTGAAAGAAAAGCAAACTAAGATTAGGGCACGAATGAGAAATGCAGAGGGTAAGAATCACCTTTTATAGAGGATTGAAGAGTTGTAACAGTGATTTGAGGCAAATGGACGCGATTGATTGAAGAGAAACGGTTGAAGGTGAAGAGTTGCGCCCTTCGAGTGACGAGACCTCGAGTGAGAGTAGGAAGTGCGACGTTCTGAGCTGCTGTGTAACTGATATAAGTGACAGTGCTCGAGTATAAACCCTAGTGCTCGAGTGATGTTCATATTGTGCTCGAGTGTGTTCTATCTGTGCTCGAGTGATATTCTGGAAAATTTAAGAAAACATGTAAAAGCGTACCTGGATTATGGATTTCTTGCCATATTTTGTGTCTTTGTACTCAAATCCTCCAAGATCATTTGAGTAACCATGATTTGGATTGTTTCTGGAAAGAAATTCTTCCTCTTCACTCGAGCAGCATCCTCAGTGCTCGAGTGACAGACGTACAAAATGATTTTTAACACTCCGATGCCAAAGTCAGTATGGTTATCATCAAAATAAACATTTAATTAAAATATTTAACAAGAAAACTTACAACTCATTGGGATTAACCATTCCCAATTCTCTTCGAATATATAAAAATTGATATTTTGCAATTGGCTTTGTGAAAATATCCGCAAGTTGAAGATGAGTTGGTATGAATTCTACTTTGACATCCTTCTTTTGAACATGATCTCAAATGAAGTCATGTCGAATGTCTATGTGCTTGGTCCTTGAGTGTTGTTCAGGATTCTTGGCCAAGCTTATCGTGCTAGTGTTATCACAATAAATTGGAATTTCTTTTAAATAAATTCCCAAATCTTGAAGTTGTTGTTTCAACCATAACACTTGAGAACAGCAACTTGCCACAGCTATATACTCAGTTTCAGTCTAGGATAATGAAACTGTGTTCTGCTTCTTGCTGAACCATGATACTAGAGAACCTCCAAGAAATTGACATTGACCACTGGTACTCTTTCTGTCAGTTTTGTATCCTCCATGATCTGAATCTGAATATACCATTAAATACTCGTTCCCTCTTTTCGGATACCAAAGACCAAGCTCTGAAGTATCTCCTAGATATTTGAAGATTCTTTTTACTGTCTCTGCATGTGATACCTTGGGAACGGATTGATATATTGGACACATTCCCACACTGAACTGAATATCTGGCCTGCTAGCTGTGAGATAGAGTAATGAGCCAATCATTCCTCTATACTTAGTGATGTTGAAGCTAGGTCCCTTTACATCAGCATCCAACAGTGTTGTAGAACTCATTGGAGTATCAGCTCCGTTAGCATTATCTAATCCATATTTCTTTAACAACTCTTTCAAATACTTTGTCTGAGATATAAATATACCATTCTTCTTTTGTTTGATTTGAAGTCCAAGAAAGAAGTTCAATTCTCCCATCATGGACATTTCAAATTCTCCCTACATAATCTTAGAAAATTCTTGACACATAGATTCGTTAGTAGCACCAAAAATAATATCATCAACATAAATTTGAACAATTAGAATATCATTTTTGTTATCTTTGATGAATAGAGTGTATCAACTTTACCTCTAACAAAACTTTGATCAAGAAGAAATTTGCTTAGTCTTTCATACCAAGCTCTAGGTGCTTGTTTCAAACCATATAGTGCTTTCTTAAGTTTGAAGACATGATCAGGTTTTGTTTCATCTTCAAACCCAGGAGGTTGTTCTACATATACTTCCTCCATAATATAACCATTTAGAAAAGCACTTTTCACATCCATTTGATAAAGTTTAAAACCTTTAATGCAAGCAAAGGCTAGGAGTACTCGTATTGCTTCCAATCTTGCCACTGGAGCATATGTTTCCTCATAATCAATACCTTCTTCCTGATTATAGCCTTTGGCAACCAATCTTGCTTTGTTTCTCACAATGATTGCTGATTCATCAAGTTTGTTTTTGAAAACCCATTTGGTCCCTATAACCGTATGATCTTTAGGTCGAGGAACCAAATCCCAAACTTGATTTCTTTGAAATTGATTTAGTTCTTCTTGCATAGCAATCACCCAATCATTGTCAGATAAAGCTTCTTCTATATTAGAAGGTTCAATTTCAGAAATAAAAGCAGAAAAAGTTACCTCATTGAGGATTCTATTTCTGGTTTTGACACCTTCATGAATATCTCCTATAACTTGATCAATTGGATGATCGTTTTGGTTGAGCATGATCATCGACATCTTCTAAATTTTGAAAATCATTTGTTTCAAAATCATCTTGCTTTGAAATAGATTTGTTTTTCTTGATTGAATCCATTTCTTCTTCATCAATAAGTTTTGTCTGAGATTCAATTTCATCAAACACAACATGAATAGATTCTTCAACAGTACATGTTCTTTTATTGAAAACTCTATAAGCCTTACTTCTATTAGAATATCCTAGAAATATACCTTCATCAGACTTTGAATTAAATTTACCTAAGTTTTCTTTACCATTGTTGTGAATGAAACACTTACACCCGAAGATATGAAGATGAGCAATATTTGGCTTTCTTCCTTTGTAAAGTTCATATGGCGTCTTTCCAAGTGATTTGCGGATATATGCTCGGTTTGAAATATAGCATGCAGTACTCATTGCATCTGCCCAGAACACCTGTGACATTTCTTTTTCATTAAGTAATGCTCTCGCCATTTCTGTAAGAACTCTGTTCTTTCTTTCCCCTACTCCATTTTGTTGAGGGGTTCTAGGAGCAGAGAAGTTATGATCTATTCCTTCGTTGTTGCAGTAGTTTTCAAATAGTTGATTATCAAATTCTCCTCTATGGTCTGTCCTAATAGAAATAATAGAAATACCTTTCTCATTTTGAACCTTTTTGGCAAACATGATGAATTCAGCAAATGTTTCATCTTTTGAAGCAATAAATATAGTCCAAGTAAATCTTGTAAAATCATCGACAATTACTAAAGTATATAAATTTCCTCCAAAACTTTTTACTCTTGCTGGTCCTACCAAATCCATATGAAGTAATTGTAAAGGTTTTGAAGTAGAAATCTCATACTTTGTTTTAAAAGAAGACTTAGTTTGTTTGCCTTTTTGACATGCTTCACAAATCATATTATCTTTGAATTTAAGTTTGGGAAGACCAACAACTAAATCTTTTCTAATCAGTTTGTCAAGTTGATTCATATTGACATGAGCCAAACGCTTATACCATAACCAACTTTCCTCTGATCGATTAAGAAAACAATTTTTATAAGAATTTGAATTTAAATCAATAGTATAACAATTACCGTGCCTTTGAGCTCGGATCTTTGCCTTGATAGATTCTCTATTCAGAGGTAAATCTTTCTTGCTTACTATCAAGCATTCTTTTGAGTCAAAAATTACCCAGTTATCTTTGTCAGTGCTTTGACTCACACTTAGGAGGTTGTGGCATAATCCCTCAACATAATATACTCCATTGATTTGGACACCATCGGATTTTCCTACTTCACCAATTCCAGCAATACGTCCAGATTGATTACCTCCAAATGTTACCTTTCCTCCTTCTCTAGTTTCTAGCATGGTGAACTTATTTTTGTCACCAGTCATGTGTCTCGAACATCCACTATCAATATACCATTTGTTCGCTCGAGATGCCTTGAGACATACCTAGAATAAGATGATCAAGTTTTAGGTACCCACACTTTCTTGGGTCCTTTGTGGTTAGTATGTGATGTATGTGTCCCTTTCGGAACCCATTTATATGTTCCAACAACCTGTCCCTTTTTGAAATAACATGATGAAGTATAATGTCCTTTCTTGTTACAATAATTGCATGATGCGAATGGATTTGATGTATGCACAGAATTCCTGAAATATTTAAGATATGCTCTACTATTCTTCTTATATCCTTTATTCTTATCATGAACAGAATTATATCCAATTCCAGATTTATCAAATGAAACTTTCTGAGAATTTAAAATAACCTTGAGAGTTTCACTTCCTTTAGTAAACTTTTCAACAATTTTTGTTAAATCTTCTATTTTCTTATCTTTCTCTTTACACATTTCATATGATGATATGACAGTACTTTCTAATTCTTTTACTTTATTCTTATAGCTAACCATTTCTTTAGCAACTTTGATGAACTCTGTATGCAATGCATTATATTCAGATAACAATTCATCATAAGTAGGTTCAGAATCACTTACCTCAGAGTCTGATTCTTCTTCCTTGGCTACTAAGCACAGATTTGCTACTTCGTCATTGTCACTTTCTTCGTCTGATGAACTATCTCCCCATATAGATGATATATATGCTTTCTTTTTCTGCTTCTTTTTGTCTTTGTTCTTGAAGCATTCAGATTTGATGTGTCCAGGTTTCCCACATTCATAGCATACTATCTGTTGTTCTTTATTTTCTCTCTTGCTTGGTCCACCTTGATAATTTTTGAAAGTTCTTTTGACCTCTTCTGTAGAATCTTTTGAATTTTCTTACGATCATTCCCATTTCATCATCGTTAGGGATATCTTCATTCTCGGACGATTCTTCTTCCTCCTTGATAGCTTTTAGTACAACTCCCTTTTTCTTCTTATCATCGAACTCTTCAAGTTCCTTTTTGAACCTTAACTTTCCTTCATACTCTGAAAGACTCCCAAAGAGGGCAGCTACGGATCTCATAGATTCTCCTTTAGCTTCTTCGATAGCTGTCACCTTCGCTTCCCATTCTTTCATAAGAATATTAAGAATCTTTCTTACCTGGGAATTTTGATCAAACGATTTTCTAAGAGCAGATAATTGATTAACAAGATGAATATACCTGAGTTCGAATTCTGATATGCCTTCTCCAGGTTTCATACGAAATAGGTCATATTCTGTAATTAGAGTATTGACTCTATTTTCTTTGATTCCGGATGTACCTTCATGATCAATTTCTAGAGCATCCCACATATCTTTGGCAGTTGGTAGAGTACATATTCGAAAATATTCTTTTTGACTAAGAGCACTCTGTATCATTAAAATGGCTTTACTATTTAATGTTACTAACCTTTTGTCATTCTCGTCAAACTCATCTGAGCTCTTTTTAACTACTCTATCTTTGATTTTCTTCATTGGAACATAGTCACCATCTTGTATAACATTCCACAATCCGTACTCGTTGGCCACCACGAACACTCTGAATTTAGCTTTCCAGAACGAAAAATGTTCTCCAGCAAAACCAAGAGGTCTAGTGATTGAAGCTCCGTCTGGAAGGATATTTTCACCCATTGTTGCCATTTGTCGGATCCTTCTCAAGCTGTTAGGCTCTTCGGAGAAGACAAGGCTCTGATACCAAATGTAAGAGGCAAGCTTCACCCAAGAGGGGGGTGAATTGGGTGATGTTATAAATTTTTCGCTTGATGTGGTGATATGAAAAATATAGTAGATAGAGTAGAGTTGAGAAGATTTGAACACAGAGAGTTATACTGGTTCGGCCTAACAATCAGGCCTACGTCCAGTCCTCATAGATCAAGACCTACTGAGATTTTCACTATACCTCCAAGATTCAATGGGCTTTCAGAATGCCACAAAACAATAATCATCCTTGAACGGACTACGAGCAGAAATATTCTCTCAATAAGAAATTTCTCTCCCCCTTACGACAAGTCTTACGTGCAGAAAAACAACCTATGACCCTTCTCACTTGCTTATATATACAAGACTTATGAGCAGCAATGTTCTCTCCAGCTTACACCACTGTAAGTCTTACGAGCAGCAACGTTCTCTTCTGCTTGTATCTTATAAGGCTTATGAGTGGAAGGTACAACAAGGAATTCTCTCAACTGCTTCTCTCGTAAGGAAATCTACCCTCTCAAGGTCCCAATACCTTGAGATCAAATAAACATAGAATTTGAATTGTATGAAGACTCTCTTACAGAGAAAATGAATAAACACTGAAGATCAATGTGTATATAGAGAAAATGATGAAAAGCAGAGACTCGTGTATAAGCTTGTGAATTCTTGTGCTTCGTTGTTGTACTTGACTATCTCTGAATCTCTGAATATATAGTTGCTTTAGTTTTTGCCCGTTTGGGAAATCATCGTTTGAGGAGCGGGACTTTTGCAACTATTGAAAGACACATGCATGTTTGAATAATCTGAATGCGGTAGGTACGTGCGTGCTTGTAATGATGTTGTCTGCCGTTATTTGACTTTCTCCGTAACAACTAATTTCAAACGTTCATCTTCCTGCATCACACTTATAATACATTCAAAATGATCTTAAGCAATGATAATAAGTAATGATGATATGAATAAATAACAATAAACCATATTTGGATTTGAACGTTGTGAGACTTGGCATTTTTATTGATCTGGCAGAGCATCACTCGAGCATGGATGGCTCACTCTAGTTATCTTCCTATTTTCCTCTTTGTGCTTCAGTTATCGGGTTGTGCTTGTAAAGGATTTCAGAGAGACAGAATTCTCACTCGCGAGTGATGTGGGGTCTCACTCGAGCACAACTCCTCCTGCTCGAGTGATCTTGCATTTTCCACTGGGAGTGTCTTCTCGGGTCATCACTCGCATATCATATTAGCAAGAGTGAGATTTTGTACTCACGGGTGATGTGGTCCCTCACTCGAGCACACACGCTCCTGCTCGAGTGAGATGCATATTCTCAAGGAATATGCTCTCAATATCAACACTCGCATCAGGTTTGGAGAAGGATAAATTTATCACTTACAGGTGATGTGGGCCCTCACTTGAGCACACAGACTCCTGCTCGAGTGAGAAGAATATTCTCAAGTAATATACCTTTTAAACAAGCACTCGCATTAGATTTGGAGAGGGATAGAATTTTCACTCGCAAGTACTGATGTGTCACTCGAGCATATAAGGTTGTGCTTGAGCATACTTGCACTTCCTTGAACTTCATGACTCTCGGCCAAGCACTCACAGTACCTTGCTCGAGTACAGAATGCTCATGCTGGAGCAATGATATCTCTTCTCGAGTGAATCAAGGAAGCATGATATTACTTGCTCTTGGCCAAGCACTCGCGGACCTTCACTCGTATGTGCTCGAGTGAAAATGGCTTCTCTGCTCGAGTGCAAACTCCAGTGCTCGAGTGAATCAGTGAGAATAACAGTGGCATGCCTCTCTGGTGAACACTTTCTGGCTTTCACTCGCACCTGCTCGAGCACAGAAGGGATCTATGCTCGAGTGCAAAGCTCATGCTCGAGCACTCCAGTTCAATTTGACAGCAGATACCAGAAAACATTCCTATATGCATTTGGTAACTTTGTAATCTTTTCTTAATCTTATAAAAACATGATTTGCATACAATTGTCTTTTTGTTATCATCAAAACTTGGGATATAACACAAAGGAAGAGATTTACATATGGTTTTTATTGATTTGGAAAAAGCATATGACCATGTGCCAAGAGAGGTACTCTGGAAAGCCTTAGAAAAGAAGGGGGTACGGTTTGCATATATCAAAACTATTCAGGACATGTATGAGGGGGTTACAACCAATGTTAGAATGCCTGAAGGTATAATAAAGGACTTTCCTATAAGGATTGGCCTACATCAAATATCAGCTTTGAGCCCTTATTTGTTTAATGTAGTGGTCGATGTTCTAACTGAGTCTATAAAAGAGGAGATCCCTAAATGTATACTTTTTACGAATGATATAATTCTATTGGCTGAATAGAGGGAGGAAATTAATTCTAAACTTGAGATATGGAGACAGATTTTAGAAGTGAAGGGTTTTCGTCTGAGTAGGAGCAAAACTAAATATATATATATATATATATATTGCAAGCATGATAAGAGACAAGGTCGAAGCAAAGTTGAAGTTAAATTGCGGGGGTAAGTCATTTCACAAGTGACAAAATTTAGGTATTTGGGATCAATTATACAACAAGATGGTGAAATTGATGGATATGTCAATCATAGAATTCAAGCTAGATAGTATGAATGGAGAAAAGCCACTGGAGTTATTTGTTATCAGAAAGTACCTAATAAGCTAAAAGGGAAGTTCTACCGCACTGCTATAAGACCAGCAATACTATATGATAGTGAGTGTTGGGCTTTAAAGGGACAACATAAACATCAAATAAGGGTGGCTGAGATGAGGATGTTGAGATGGATGTGTGGTCATACAAGAAAAGATAAGATTCGTAATAATCATATACGTGAATGAGTTAGAGTGGCCTCTATTGAATGAAAAATGATAGAAAGTTGTTTAAGATGGTTTGGACATGTTCAACGAAGGCCATTGAATGCACCGGTGAGGAGGGTGGATCAAGCAATATGGAGTCCTATAAAACAAGGCTGCGGAAGGCCGAAGTGAATGCTCAATGAGGTCATAGAGAGAGACCTTGTGATTAATAATATATCTAAAGATATGTTTTTTGACAGAGCACAATGCTGTTGTGCGATCCATGTAGCCGACCTCACCTAATGGGATAAAGGCTTTGTTGTTGTTGTTGTTGTTGAATGAATATCATCTACTGTTTCCAACAATTGAATACTCCTATAACACTAGCAGGATCAGTTGGCTTCTGAAAAGCATCATCAAAAATTGAATTAGTCCTCCAGGACCATAATTTCCAAATTGCTACACCCCATATAAGGTCCCAATTGACAATTCCATTTTTTGCTATCTCCTTTTTCGAGATTCGTAAGGAGGAAAGGATAATACAGTCAAATAGTCATATCAAAATATAATTAAAAACATGCACCTGGACTTATAACTTTGTGAAGTAATTTAGGTAGTGAACAAATGAAAATTTGACTTACTGTTTTTACTAGGGCACCTAACAAAGAGATCACTCAAAGGTTTGGAACAACGCTAAACTAATAACATTGAGTAGATGAATAGGTTGTTGTCTAGAAACTAAATCAAATTTAAAAGTAACAGTTTTTTTTTTGTCAACTGGGAAATATATTATATCCTAATCAAACGTTTATACAAAAACATCAGCCCACACCAGATCTAATTGGTGGCTGGTAGAAATCCACTGCATTATATGCTAATATATTATAGAGAAGGATTAGGAGAGAAGAGGACCATGCTCCCTAAAACAAACCCTTTACGGCTTCTTTGGCTAGCCAGTCTGCTGCCAAATTACAAGAGCGAGCAACATATGACAAAGATAAATTCTGATTCATATCCAGTCTCGCAATTACCTCCTCCACCAGTGGTTGAGCTCTCCAATCTGGGCTAGGAGATTTTGTCAAAATAGCATCCACTAAAAGCTTGCAGTCTGATTCCATTAGGATCTTTCCTAGTTCTAATTGCCCTACACTTTTTACAGCTTCCAAAATAGCAGTAGCTTCACTAAAACAGGGTGATACAGCTTCACATCGTTTTGCACAGAGATTAATCACCTGCCTGCATCATTTCTCAAAATAAAACCAAGGCCACTCAGATTACTAGCTGCTGAAAAGGCACCATCAATATTTAATTTCAGAACACCCATTGGAGTAGGACTCCATTTAGGTGGTGAGACATACGGCTCCAGCTCTTCTTGGCTAGTTGTTGACCACCCTTTCGCTATCCAAAGTTCTATCACAGCTGTAGTGGCTAAACTAATTGCCCAAGAAATGTCTGGAGCTTTGTGTTCATATAATTTACAACAATGACTCTTCCAAATAAACCATAACAAATATGCAACCTGAGCTTTAGAACAATCATCCTTTTTTAAGTTATTCATTAACATCATAAACCAATCCACAAAAGACACAACATTCAATTCAGACACAGTAATCCCCAATGGACAAGCATACCATATATGTTTTATCCAATCACATAGTATCAACAAGTGTTCAATTGATTCAGGTTCCATACAACATCAAAAACATATAGGGACTGGGGAACATTTACGCTTGAACAATGCTTCCATAGTTGGTAAGGCTTTATTGCACACTTTCCAGAGGAAATGTTTCACTTTAGGTTGGACTTTTAATGTCCAAATTTCACTCCAAATCTCATGAGTAAAAGGATTAGAAGTACTGGGCGTAATCGATAACAACACAAGATCACTAGACTTTACCCATTTATATCCCATCTTAACAGTATAAATTCTGTTTGCACTCCCCAACCAATTGACCCTATCAGAACGATCAATCTCAAGGATTGGGATCTTTAAAATTTCTTCTTTAAACTGCTCAGAAACATTTAACTCTCCCAGTACCCACTCTTTGTTCCTAATAATATGAGCTACAATAAAACTTACAATAGATTTAGGAATAAGATCTATAGGCATCTGATTCAAAGGAACATTAGGGATCCAAATATCTCTCTAGATATCTATTCTATTACCATTCCCTACTTGCCAAAAAACATGATTTTCCAATAATTTCCTCCCTGCCAATAAACTACTCTATGCCCAAGAGGCTATCCCACCTTTTTTTGGCAGCCATGAAGGGTAATAAGGAAAATAAAGTCCTTTCAACAGTCTAACCCATAGAGCCTCTGGTTCATTCAGAATCCTCCAACATTGTTTGCCTAGCTAATAAAGCTAAATTAAAGTTTTGGAAGTCTTTAACTCCTAGGCCTCCCTCCTTCTTCTCTTTTGACATTACTTCCCATGACTTCCAATGAATTTTATTCCCTCTTTCAGTTTATCCCAACCAGAAATAAGAGATAATGCTATTCAGCTTTTGGCATGACTTTTTTGGATATTGAAAACAAGCCATAAAGTAGGTTGGGATTGCATTAGCCACTACTTTGATCAATGTTTCTTTCCCTGCTTGTGACAAGAATTGCTTATTCCAACCCATAACTTTCTTCCTCACCTTATCTATAACAAAAGCTAGTGCCTTAGTCTTAGATCTGCCCCACAGAATTGGTAATCCTAAGTATTTACCCAGTGAATCAGCCCTATCTATATCCAACACTTCACAAATTTCATTTTTGATTTTATCTGAAGCTTTTGCAGAAATGAAAACACAAGATTTATCAAAATTTACCCGTTGTCCTGAGGCCTGGCAATATTCTTCCCAAATGCTTTTAAGAATTAGACAGTTATTCCTAGTAGCATTAAAGAAGAAAATTGAATCATCAGCAAAAACACAATGAGATAGAATAGGGCAATGACGATTAATCTTAATCCCCTGGATATCTCCCCTCTCCATATGAGTAGTAATCATACCAGACAAAACATCGGCCACAAGAATGAACAGATAGGGAGAGAGGGGATCTCCCTGTCTAAGACCCCTTTAAGGTTTAAGTGTATCAAATGTTTTCCCACTCAATTTCACCAGAAAATGAATGGAAGACACACATTTCATAAATTTGGACACCCAAGAAGCATCAAAATTCAGTTTAAGCAAAACAGCTTCTAAGAAATCCCACTCAACTCTATCATAGGCTTTGTTCATATCTATTTTAACAGCAATGTCATAATTATTTCCCCTACCACTTTTTATAAAATGGAAAGCCTCATGCACCATAAAAATATTATCTTGAATGAGCCTACCCGGTACAAACGCTCTCTGCTGTTCTGAGACTATCTTGGGCATGACACCCTTCATCCTATTAGCCATAATCTTAGCCACCACTTTATAACAGAAGTTACAAAGACTTATAGGACGGAAGTGACTAACAATTTCTAGTGCATCTATTTTCGGGATGAAAACCAGATTTGTATTATTCTGTGGCTTTATATCCAATCCCTTATTAAAGAAACCTTTAACCATATCATACAATGAAGGACCAATAGTTTCCCAAGAGTGCTTATAAAACAGACATGGGAAACCATCCGGTCCTGGATCCTTGAGGCAGCCTAAATCAAATGCTGCCCATTGAATTTCATCTTCCGAAACAGGTAAGAGAAGTTGCTAGTTATCATGTTCAGAGACTAGAGGATTTACATAGCTCAAAACAGCTTGAAGATCATGGCTACCAGACCCCGCAAACAAGTTTTTATAAAACTGCATAAAGCAATCACCAATTTCTTCTTAACTATCAATCCATTACTCATCAGCATTTTTCAATCTAATCACTTGATTACGAATTCTGTGAAGTTGTGTGGTTTTATGAAAGAACTTGGAGTTACAATCACCCCATTTTACCCAATTCACCCTCGTCCTTTGGAACCAGTATTTTTCCTCTCTCACCCAAATATCCTTAATTTGGTTCACTAGATTATTTACTACAACTACGCTTTCTTCTGTCCACTCTCCTTCATACCTCATTTTCAACTCCTCCAACAAAATCCCTATGACTTTTTGGTTGTTAGGGAATTCTTTCCTACTCCACTTCATTAGGACTCTTCTCACTCTATCAAGGTTCCCTAAGAAACCCTCAATTACACCCATCTCAGCCCCTTTACAATTGTCCTAATTACAATAAAGTAAAGAATTATAATCCTTATGATCTACCCAAGCCATTTCAAATTTAAAATCTCTAGGTCACCTACCCTCAGCAAATTTAGGATAAATCAAGATTCAAGAATGATCAGAGCCTATAGGTTCAAGATTGCATACTTGAGAAGAAGGGCATCTTTTACTCCAAGCTCCATTACAAAAAGCATGATCCAATCGTTCCTTGATATTGGCATTCTGAGTTCTTTTGTTTGACCATATGAATGGTAGGCCTTTGAATCTAAAATCCCTCATATTACAAGTAGATAGAAAATGGTGAAAAGCATCAAAAGATTCCATAGATCTTACCCTCCCTCCCTCCTTCTTAAAGTTGTATAGAATTTCATTAAAATCACCGAAACATAGCCATAGGGTTTTCTCACTAGGATTAAGCAGACTCAAATTCCTCCACCAGCTTCTTTTCTCTTGTTCTACAGGTGGCCCATACACTAGAGAAACAAATTCTTCCACCAGATCAAGCCCACTAACCACTCTTACATGAATAACATTCTTTGTAGCTTTTATAACTTCTAATTCCACCCCACTTTTCCACTATACCACAAGTCCCCTACTTAGTCCATCCGGAGGGAAGTACTCCATGTTCTGAAAACGAAGTTTCTGACGTAGTTTTTCCACTTTTTTGAAGCTAGCTCTGGTTTCAGACAGGAAAACCAGATCAGGTCTATACTTTTGACACAGAAACTGAAGGTTTTCGCCTATCAGGGGGGACCCCAACCCTTGACAGTTCCACTCTATAAGAGTCATGGCTTCTGGGTGGTCGTTTTCGGATGACCACCAGACCCTTCCTCAGCTTTAAAGGTATAATCATCTGGAATTGCAACCAAAAGTTCAAATATGGAGCTAGTATTAATTTCCATAATTGAAACATCCACTAACTTGCCCAAATTCACTTGTCCTTTCCCATAATTCTTCCTTCCCTTGCCCTTTCCTTTGGCCATCTCCCTTTTCATTACCATCACTACTTATTTCCCAGTCTTCTCGTTGTTTTTAGATCATTTAGTGCCAGAAGCTTCCCACTCTTCTTCCAATTTTCTTTTTAAAGACACTCTCTAATTCTTCAATGAGTAGGCCTTCGTAAGCTGGCTGATTAGAAGTAATAAGGGCCCAAGACTCATCCTTCTCTCCCTCCTCTGGCATCTTCACTATATAAGGCTCTTGTCCAGTCTTTCCTTTATCACCCAGGCTGTTAGTAAAAAGGACTCTTTTGACTCCGCTCACACTAGATTTTCCTCCTATTTCTAGTTTATGGGGTTAGTCCTTAGCCACAAGAAGAGGGACTATTTGCATTGGCTTAGTACTTGGACATGCAGATTTTCCCCCCACTTCTTTCAAAGTTACAGAATTTTGTACCTCACCCATTAACTGGCCCTTCTCTTGCTCTATTTGGCACACACTAATCAAGCCCATATTAGCAGTACTCAATTGCATGGGTTCCACCTCAGCATTATTCCCACTCCCAGGTTTAATTGGGCTTATGACTTCCTGTTCTTCCATTTGTGTCGCCAAACTAAAATGATCTTCTTCTCTTATGTTAGCAAAAATATCCATTCTATCTTCAACTGTGTTTTTACTGACATTGTTCTACCCTGATTTCCTAATCCATTACCTTCTGTTTGCATACTATTACCTCCCAGTATTTGGCCATCACTCACACTTTTTCTAGATGATGAGTCTTCCCTTGCTACCTCCACATCTATAATCCCTTCAGGTCCTAGGATAATAGAAACGATAGGTGCCACAGCCCTCAAAGGTCTTACCCCCATCCCTGCATTATATAGGGGTTGTCTAGGTTCATCTTCAACCATTATCTTTTCAAACCCACATCCATATTATTCATGGCCAACCATCCCGTGATTAAAGCAAAAGGACTGTAATTTTTCATATCTCACTTGAGCCCACACTCAATCAAGACCCAGCTGAGACACCTAGAATCCAGCTACCAATGGTTTAGTTACGTCAACATTAAGTCTGAGCCTAACAAAACCCCTGAATAGAGAGTCATTAAGTTTAGGGTCCTCAAAGTATATCATTTCCCCGATTTTCCCCCCAATCTGAAGTAAATATCATTTAGTCATGGCTCCTCTCCGGAGTTTGTGTACTTGTACCCAGAATAAACAATGGTCCATACTAATTTCATCTATAGTCAACCACTGTGACTATTTTTGGAGATTCAGTAAGAAGCCCAAAATAGTCCATGGACTATCCCTTAGTACTCTTTCATAATCCTTCTTGTTTTCAAAAGTAAATAAATAGACATTGGGTCCAGAAGGATTGGTATCCACTTTACCTCTTAGAGCCCACGCCCTTCGGATCAGATCTTCAAAAGCTCCCCTGTTCACCATACAAGCAGATATCAGCTTCCCTACGAGCAACCGTTCTCTTCCAAGTGCAGCTTCCTCCTCGCCTAACTCTAGCTTAACTTCCTCATTGTCCGCCATTACTAGCTCCATCTCAGCCCACTCTTCCCAGCTCCCAAATTCACACCTGCTTATAACCCTAGTCTCTTAGGTTTTCAAAGCACCCATAAAACACTTATCCCACACTCGCCGATCACTACTGCTATACTTTGAAATACATTCACACATAAAGATCCTACCTTTCCACCATTCCCGTCGTTCAAGACGTAATGGGTTTCACTCAGCCGAGGTTTTTCTCTCACAGTCGAGAGGTTTCTTCTCTCACCAGGGAGAGGTTTTGACTTTTATTTACAAGTAACAGTTACAAATGAATAAAGGCTAACAAAGCTTACTCAACTAATTAGTACTACCTTCGTTTTTTAATATAAGACTTCGTTAACTTTTTTTAGAAATTAAGAAAGTTAAATAAATTTCTTTAGAGTATTTATATCTATTTTTTTATACCAAACTAATTTGTCTAATTTATAAACAGATAAATAATAAAATTATACACAATATATGTTATAACTAATTAACTTATTTAGTTTCCTTAGCTTCTCCAAAAGAGCCAACTATATTTTATATTTGGGACCGAAAATAGCAAAATATAATTAAGTATTCGTTTAATTTACACATGTTAAGTTTGAAAAACCTTAGCTTCTAAATTTTTTCAAACACATGTTCTAGCATGAAACAAAGTTTTCTCAAGTTGTTTTAATTTGAAGTTACAATTGACCAAGAAAATAACTAAGTTACTTCCCAAAAACTACCACATTACAAGGAGAAGCCCTAAAGATAAAACTATAAAGCTTAGTCTTCACTTATAGACTCTTCTTCAACACTTGAAAGATAATTTCTATAAGATCACAATGTTCATAATTTTATTACCATCCAAAACATGAATATTTGCACGTTTATGGAACACCCCCTAAAAAAAACACCTATATATGCCTTTATCCCCTAACTCTCTAAGTTAGAGAATTGGGCTCTATTACTCCTTCTAAAACCATTTACTGGCCCACTCGTTTCTTGGGTCGTTTTGCCTCACTTGTTTGAGGAATTGGCCCCATCATAGCATTGTCATGCCTAGGAAAACATTTTTTTTATTAACATCAATAAAAAAGGTTATTTAAAATAATAAATGAATTTATCAAATATAATCCATTTTTCCTCTTAGCCTAAATGTAAGGACTAATTTATAATGCAATTTTGTACTAGAAACTAAATCATGCATTTAAAATCGGAGGAATATACATAGATACTGGTTGGGTCAAATAGAAGGGATTTAATTTAAGATTGAGGGTTTGAACTTTTTATAAATATAAAAATACAAGTTGAAAGAACTATTCAAGACCTATTTATTTATTTAATGTGGGAAGATTGAGAAAATTAAATGAATTATTTAATAATAATATATGTGATATAATTTCTTAAAAATACTTGTATAACATTATATTATATATCATTTTACAGACTAGGTAAATTAATTAGAAGAAAAATGATAAAATAAAACAATGTCTTATATATAGGACTAAACTTTCCTCAAAAATTATATCCTACATTTAGGATCAATCAAAGGGGTAGCATATGTCATACAAGTAAAAAAAAATATTAACTTTAATTATAAGAATTAATTAGAGATCAGATTTAATTCTAAATATACCACCTTAATTCTCTTTATCTTTTAAATTTATAATTTTTTAAAAAATATCATTATTAATTACATGTATCAACGAGTTCTTGTCTAAAAATAGGCATGATGAAACATGGGATTACAAGAAAATCAACATTTGTTAACATCCACGCCACTCCCTCCCTTACTCTTCCCCGCCACCTGCTCCATCGGCTTCATCTTCACAGTTCAGAGACCTCTTCCACTCCTCCCCTTGCTGCATCCTCTCTTCTTCCTCTTCCCTACAAACACTAATCTCTGCAACTCATCCCTCTTTATCATGGTTCATCGTAGATCGAAGAGGTTTAGAGGTCGACGTTGCTTTGAGAGATGAGTCCGTGAGGTCCGTCCAGTAAATTTAAAGCATTCATTATAGGCTATCAGTGAGACCTTGAACCTTCAAAGAGGCTGTAAATTTAAAGCATTTATTATTGGCTGTCCATTTTTTATTCCTTTTGTATAACTCTAGATGCCAAGCATTCAGTATGCGCATGTGCTTCTTTTGAATTTTTTCATTTTCGCAGTATGACTCAATCTCAGAATCACATCCACCGCCTATATTACAGTATCAACCAGTAACTGAAGCAAGGAAGGGATTTGAACTCCATTCTCCACTCCGTGTTGGCAATATTGGTCACAAAAAGCAACCGACACAATTTCAATCCGCAAAACCATCAGTTATGATCTTGGCCAGTGGGTCATCGATGGAGTATTATTAGACTTGGGTGTTGCTATGTTTTTTTTTTTTTTAATGTTGCTGTGTTTTTTACTCTATTGATCTTCCTGTGAATTTGATCTTTTGATGATGGTCATGGGTTTAATCTTCAGAGGGCTAATATGTTGTTGGATTGATGATAATCTTCCTGCTATTTCTGGTTTTCAGATTTGACTTGTTATGATTGTTCTTTGATTTTTTGTTTTGGTCCTCCGAGTTCTGGATGATGAGTTGGCGGATTATGAGGTGGTTGTTCTGTGAGTGTGTGATATTAGTTAAACTAACAGTAAAAATTAATAATTACTAACTATTTAGAGCAATATTGCATTATTTTTTACACTTTTGCGTAACATTACTCTACAAAAAAAATTTTCAGAATAAAATTACTCTTCATTTTATCTCAAACTGTTATTTAAGAAACTGGCAAAAAAAAAAAAGTTATTTTTTGTTCCAAAAAAAAAGTTATTTAAGAAACAAAAGTAGAAAAAGATGAAACAACAGTTAAAAACAGAGAGAAGGAGAAAAAGCAGAAAACTGAAACAAAAATAAAGGTTGATGGCTGGCTGACGAAAGTGGCTATCATTCAAAGTGTGATGTGTTTTCGACTTTTGATTGGGTGTTTCAGTACGCTGTTGCACGGATGGCATGGAATTATTTGTTGTATCTAACTGTGCTATAGCTGGCAACTCCTCAGCCTATTCTTTTTATTATTATTATTATTATTATTTCCCTATTTCTCAATAAAAGATCAAAATTAATATTGACTTTTCCACTCTATCAAAGAATATTGACTTTTCCACTATAATATCTTTCTTCTATTAGTGTGATTTATTGTGGGAAATTACGTTGAAGTCCAAAAAAACATAAATTATTATAATTTATTGGAATTGTGAAAAGATAATTTGATCCTTGTTTTTTTGAAATGAGAACTGAAATGAAAATGAATTAGGGCTTTGGGTTATGCTACTGGGTTGGTTCCTATCTCAAAAAATCCAAGCATATAAAACCTTTGTGCAACCTAGATAATATGCTTTATCTCAACAATGGTCTTTTTCTCCGTCATGGGATTGTCTAAGGTTGGTTTAGAGGGGGAGTATACAAATACGACGTACCGTCTTGAACTCGAAGAATGACCCAGAAGGCTACGAGGGATTCTAGACCAAGAATTGCATCTACACCTTGAAACACTAGCAAACAATTTCAGCTCAATTGCAACATTTTCCTGGAGGAATATCTCCATCAATCAGTCTCTTCGTTTCCTCTCACTCCGTCATGGGATCAAGCTTCAATTGTTGAAATTTGATACTGTATAAAAATATTATTGTAACATTAAATAATATTAAATTTCAATTATTAAAACTTGATCAAATAATGAATATATCCAATGACAAGAAAATTAAAAAAGAGATCAATAAAGACATTCATTTTCACATTTTCCAAGTGTTAAACAACATTACAAACGTAAAAATAAAGGAAGTCAACAAGCACAACACAATCATTATGCTTCAACTGTTGAACAAGAAGGCCACTCTAAACTCTAAACTAATTAAACACTCATCACAAAATCACTGCCAATGAATAAGCAAGAGGAAAAAATAATAGAAAGTGCACATACACAATTAAAGACGAGACTAACTTAATAAAGTAAGAAAAAATTTCTTAAATCCTACCATGAGAGCAACAATCAATTGAGGGACGGATCTGGCTTCAGTGCGTTGCCCATCCTTTTCTATCAAGGGTGTAAAATGATGGGGCTGAATTTGTTTCAAAAATGGTGTCTAGTATCTTGAAGTTTTTTTCTGAATATATCTAGTATCTTAATATATTTAAAGTAATATGTAGTATCCTAAAATAATTTTTAGTGCTTTTAATCCCTTAAAATATTTTTTCAGTTGCACCCAGTATGTTAGCAGACTGATTGCAATTTTACTCTTACTATATTTTTTCAGCTTCAAAAATTAATTTAAAATAATTTTTAATGCTTTTAACCCTTTAAAATATTTCTTCAGTTGTACCTTGTGGTTTAGGAGATTGACTATAATTTTACTGTTAATGTATTTTTCTTAGTAGTAAAAAGCACCCAAAACTTAGGATACTGATTTATTGATTTTCATCCAATTTAATTTTTCAGTAGTATCTAATATTTTAAAGTAATTTTTGGAGCTCAAAAATACATTAAGGGTAAAATTACAATTTGTTTTCTAATACGCTGGGCATAATTGAAAAAAAAAAAATTAAGGGATTAAAAGAATTAAAAATTATTTTAGGATATTACATGTTACTTAAAAAATATTTTAAAATACTAAATATGTTTAAAAAAATACTTTGAAACACTATGCATCGTTTTTTTTAAAAAAAAATTCAGCCCCATCATTTTACGCCTAAAACTACACCAAAATGATGTAGTTTTAAGAGAAAAGGATGGGCAGCGGACCAAAGAGAGATCCTTGAGGGAGTGAGAGTTGATGGCAACTACGATCTTCCCAACTCTTAGAAGGCCACAACGAGGACTAGCGACCACAACAAAAGAATCAACAACCACACTTAAGATAAAGAGCATTGTGGTGACGATTAGACCTAGGGTGAGTGAGAGATAGATTCAATCACCTTTTACTATCCTTAGCCCTAACCTCATTTTAAGATTTCATTTTAATAAATAAGGATAAACTCACATTTTCAGAATTCCAGTAAATCTTCCATAAGTCCTTTGGGATTTCATATTAATCTGATAATTTAATAGTAATAATTTGTCTTCTTTGAATCGTGAGCGTAATTCCCTTGGGCAAAAAAGGGAAAAAAAAGAAAATAAAACATTCATTCGCGGTTTTTTTTTTTGGGTCAACAAACATTCATTCGTTTACCAAAACAAGCATGGGGTCGTTGGTCTCCATTTTCCAATTTCCGTTGCCAAAAAAAAAAAATCTCTTTGTACAGCAAACAAGCATAAATTTTTCTTCATTAATAAGGAAAGGTGCGTCCCACTTTTGTTTCCATTCCTCTTCTCTTTCTCTCTCTTTCTGGATTCAGCAGTACAATAAGCTAAGGGTTCAGCTTCCTCTTGTTTTTGCTTTATGTTTTCCTCTTATTTTTCTCTTTCGGCATTATTTTCTCTTCCACAACTCTCATAGCCCTCCGAGATTTCCAGGTTTATCAGGGCTTTTGACTGTTAGCTTTCTCTCCTGTCTAACCACTTCAAGAATTTGATCTATTTTCAGCCGAATATTTGCTGAAATTTTAACTTTTTAACACTTATAATATTCTGTTGTATTTTCTATCTCTTATAGCTTTCTGGGTGTTCGTCAAGTCTCGAATCGAAAACTTATTTAATTTGCTGCGATTTTTTTATATGTTGAGCCATAAGTTGATCATTTAATTCTATGTTTCTTTCTCTGTGAGGATTCGGATGGAGAGGTGTAAGCTGATAAGAGATTCTTTGTAATTCACAGATCGAGAGGTGTAAAGAATAAATAAAGATGGTGAGAGGGAAGATAGAGATGAATCGTATAGAGAACAAAACAAACAGGCAAGTGACATTCTCAAAGAGGCGTAATGGACTCTTGAAGAAGGCTTTTGAGCTCTCAGTTCTGTGTGATGTTGAGGTTGCTCTCATCGTCTTCTCTGCCAAAGGCAAACTCTATGAATTTTCAAGCTCCAGGTATTTATATATATATATTTGTATGTGTATATATGTATATGTATGCCTGTGTATATTCATGCTCTATATCACTATCTGTTTTAAGTTTCTTCAATCACTTTACGTTATTGGTTAGTGTGACTGCATCCTATACATATATATATTGACATAACTATCTGCTGACTCGGATTCAAGCATTGTCGGCGTATGTAGGGGGCAATACACACACATTTTACTTATGTGTGTGGAAATGTTTGGTTCAGTGCACAAATTACTAATAAAGTTGGGCTTGAGGACGATTGTGTAATTGTATTTTAAGTTTCATTTTCAGTACCCTTCATAGGGGCTTGGTTTAATTTTAAGCACAAGAAATGGGGAGAGCTAATTAAGAGCTTCTCCAACTCATCGTACAAGCCAGAAAGCAGAAATACAAAAGGCTGACATGAAATAGATTCATCGAACAAATGTTTATTGTTTTAATTAATAAATAAACCATAGGAAAAAAGATAAATAAACACCATTTGAACTTCAAAATCCTAAATAAGTGATTTTTTAAAATATGAGTTATCAATTGCTATACTCTCTTTTTTAATCCCAGTACTCTTATTGTTAACAAAAATAATTTAAGATTTTGAAATTCAAGTGATATTTAAGTGTTTTTTCCCTAAACCATATGATATTTTGATATGCTAACAGCAAATTCGGATTTGAGCTGACTTTCAGCCTAGATGAGAGGAAACTTTGTCAATGTAGCTTTTTATATTTACAAATCAATAATTTTGTTTGGCTAGAAAATATATAGTATTTCATTAAAACTAACCCCATGAGAGATACAAGCTCAAAATGAAAAGTTTGCAAAAAGAAAGCCCAAATACATGACAATGCAAAGCACCACAAAAATAACCTAACCCTAAAATAGGTGCGAGGGAATTGCCGCGACAGCCAAAAACCCGACCGCCATCATAATCGTTTCACTGTAATCTGTAGGTAGAAAAACTCCATCACCGACAATAAAGCCATTGTAAGAAGTGGTTGTTCGACGAACTATCCTAAATAATCCATTGCTTTTAAGGACTTAGTTATAATTGTACTTATATAGATTATAATGTTATTAATATGCATTTATCATTTACATTTTGACAAAAATATTGTATACAGAAATAATTTGGAAGAACTTTTACAATCAATTTTTAAATAACTTTATTTATTTTCATTCTTGACTAATTTTCATTAAATTTTAACTTATTTTATTGTCTTGCTTTAAAATGTCTATTGATTAATCTAGTTTGTTGGTTCACCACTGATTAATCATGACTATATACATATAATAGCCAGAAACATTTGTTCTAATTTTGTAATTTGGAATTATAAAAAACGAAAAATTTATTTTATTATCGCAATTTTAATATAAAATCGAAGCTTCATTCCGTTTGCAATTTTATGGTATTCTGAACTTTGATTTTGGTTACCTACATTAGCTTTAAAAGGACATATATAAAAATTTTGTTACCTTTTTAAGGGTCTAAGGTCTTCAGATATATAATGATATCTTAAAGTCTATACTGATTCAGAGGTGATGAGTTTGTCAAACAATCAGGGAAATATTTACATAGGATTGAAATATTTGGTACTATTGCTGTTAGTATTTTGATAAACGAACAGCTCATTTTGCAATTTAGGCTCTAACTATACAACATTGACTTAACCGAATTATATGTACGGACATCAGACATTGACCTAAAAACCTATAGCTAGCCCTTTAGACTTACTTATGCTCAATGTTTTTAAGCATAAAGTTTAGAACATAATTGTAATCTCCCTAATATTTGGGAGAAACGTGTGTTTTCTCCCTAATATTTATGTTCTTCACTTCTTTCCCTCCAAAATATACGTGTTTCTTTGTGTGTATGCGGCAACAAAATAATATTACTTTCCTTCACATACATTTTCATTCTCTCAAAAATAATTGCTTCCACTATCATATATACAGCTTGAAGGAGACAGTTGACCGTTACCACACATATGTTAAAGATACTCATGTCTTCGAACAAAATATGCAGGTTCATAATTATTATTTCCTTATTTTTATTGCAATTATTTCCTTATTTCTTATGTTCTTTTTATCATCTTCTATCCTCAAGTAAAGACCTGGTATTTTTTTTTTGGAAGAAAAGATCAAGTGTTTAACTTCTCTGTTTGTCTATATATATACACACACTCTGGGGATGATGTGAAAAAATTGCATATATTTCCTGTGTGCGCTAATTTTTTTTTTCTCTTTGTATAAATGCTAATTTGGTCCTTTTCATTTTAGTTTAATGAAAATTTCAAGAGAAAGTTGAGAAAAAGTCCCCAATTATAAAATTTTATTAGTGAAAAGGATTTGATAAATTTTTATACACAGAATACCAGTACTTTGACTTAAGTCATTCCCATCAATAAAATTTTCAACGAGGACATCATTTCCCCCATTTTCCTTGGTGCGCTCATTCAAAATTTCACAATATTGTCTTATATTTCAAAATTATTGTACTTTGTTTGGATTTGAGCAAATAGTTACATCATAACAGACATAATTAATGAATAAAACTAATCAAAAGAATAAGTTAACGTAAATCAGACACAAATTTACCATTTTTACCTTAAGCTTATGTGTCTTGTACATTTTTCCATGCAGCATAAAAACTCATAAAATTCAACTTGGAATGGCAAAAAAATGCAATGAATACTGCCATTTTTTGTCATTTTTTGGCTCATATTTCCTAATTTTAGTGAAATGTTTACGATTTCAGAAATTTTGGAAACACATAAAAATTAATTTTTCTTGAAAATGAATTGGTTTCTGATTTTCATTGCTCTCAGACTTTCAGGACATAAATGCATTTATAAAAATTAGTTTATTTATATTCCTCTTTGAGTTTTGTTTCCTCCAAACTTGCCAATTAACACATAATCCTGAAAATGGCAGCATCTGAATCAAGAAACAGCAAGTATGAAGAAGAATATTGAGCTTCTTGAAGCTTCAAAGCGGTTCCAATATCAACTTAATTAAATGAATTACTACAGCACTTTTTGAATTCGTTGTTGATATTCATTCATATTGAAAGATTAATTAATTACTTTGCTGTTTCTAATTTTATTCTTTTAGGAAACTTACAGGAGAAGGTTTGAACACATATTCCCCACAAGAACTGGAAGAGATTGAACAAGAGGTGCTAAAGAGTGTCAGAAACGTTCGAGCAAGAAAGGTCAACTTAATGTGCCTACACACAGACACACTCTTTTATGTAAGTTTCAAAGTTAATTTTTATCTGAATTCAAATTTATAAATATTTTTCAGAATCAAATCATTAAGGAGCAAATGGAGAAATTAGAAGAGAAGGTAGGGTGTCCCTTGACAAATGGCTTGATAATTGAATGCCATTTTGCGTTTAATTATTCATCAAGTGGGTCTCCATATGTGCGCGCGCATGGAATCTGAGGCATTGTGTTAACAACTTTCGCGTACCATAAATCTCATCTTTAATTTTATTGATCTGTCTGTGCTTGAAATCTTTTGATTTCATTTTTAAAAAATTTACACACACACACACACACCATATGTAATAGGAATTAGAAAACCACACACACACACACACACACACACACACACACACACCATATGTAATAGGAATTAGAAAACCACACACACACACACACACACACACACACACACACACACACACACACACACACACACACACACACACACACACACCATATGTAATAGGAATTAGAAAACCACAAATACTTCAATGGCGCGCGCGCGCACACACACACCATATGTAATAGGAATTAGAAAACCACAAATACTTCAATGGCCACACACACACACACACACACACACACACACACACACACACACACACACACACACACACACACACACACACACACACACACACACACACACACACACACACACACACACACACACACACACCATATGTAATAGGAATTAGAAAACCACAAATACTTCAATGGCTTTCTGGCCTAGTGGCTTGAAGGCTCTCCTATAAGTGGGAGGTTGCGGGTTCAATCCCGCTTGTAAATTATTGTAACCTCAACTCATTAGTACTTGCCCTTCTAATTCAGAAGGGCACTTTTAGCAGCTTAGTCGTCCTAGCTAGCAGCTACACACATGGAAACTTGCACGCACGCAAATTGTTAATTTTAAGCCATAAACATACTTATAGATATGTGGTTTTGGTTAACTTAGATAAAGAAAAAAATTGATTTAAAGGATTACTCTTTAGAATGTGTATAGTTCGGATACACTGGTTTGAAAATTTACAAATTTGTCCCCTATGTCTATATAAGATAATTAAATAGATCGTGTGAACCACAAATATATACACATGCAAATATATTATATTTATAGTATTTAACCAGTGAAGCTAAACTTTGATTTTCTTACACATTTCTGATCAAGTCATGGTTAGTTAGCTTATATTGTTAACTGAATTCATCCATAAGGATTTCTGAAGGGGCGTTGATATTATATTCTTCATCTCTATGTCTGACTGGCGATTGAAAAGATTTTACCCGCAAAAATAGATGTCAAAAGGAAAATGCTGATGACTCATTTGTTCTTAATACAATTCAGGAAAAAACCCTCACAGAAGAATATGCAAGGCTTCCTGAGAAGGTGAGATTGAAGTAAATATTTATCTGAAAATTATTTTAAGATTTTCATTTTATTTTAATTACCATCCTTAAAGCTATAAGGAGAGGTAGCAGAGAGAGCATGTTTGGTTTGAGGAATTAAAGGAGAAGGAAAAGAAAGTTCGTTTAGACATTCACCTGGGAAATCAATTGATTTAGAATCAATCATTTCAATCTCAATTAAACAAAAAACAAAAACAAAAACAAAATTAGAAGGTTAATTGCATATAATGTGATTGCAATTGAATGAAAAAGACACGGTGAGATTGATTTTGCTGTGCAGTGTGGTATGGAGGCAAATCAAGGAAGACAGAATCAGAGTGAAAATATTTCATATTCAGATGTGGAGACTGGCTTGTTCATCGGACTTCCAGAAACAGGATCACGAAATAAATTATGACATCTTGTACAGATAATTGTTCCAGAAACATTGTTGAAGATTGTGAAATCAACATGAGCGCACCCACGCGAGCCAACATCGTCGACAAATTAATATGAAACAATTGTGCAATAAGTATGACCATGATTTGTGGTGTTCTATTGATTTCGAGTTGCATGCATAATCTAAGCACAATTGATTTTGCACTGTCACCCCGTACCTTCACCATGTTTCTCTCTGAAGGAAAAAATATTAACTAAAAAGGAGATTAGGCGTACCTGGACGAATCTATGTTCGGATCCGGGTCAAAGCTCTAATACTCCATACTTGTGCCCACACAATTATTAGACTACTAGAGTCTAATTGTGATTTGCACAGCAGATCACCAGAACCAGAAAGATGGTAGGAGAGAAGGGAATTGCCAGAAAACTCAATGGCGGGGCGAGTTGCAATTGAGGAGGCACACCCTATTTATAGTGGTTTATGGAGGCCACTAATTAGGAAATATGTGCACTCCTTCTTGCCCTCCAAGAGAGCAATTAATTGTCCCTCAATTAATTCCCTAATTATGGTGATTTGTTCTTCTTTTAACAAATCCATAATTATTGCTGAAATATTCCCAAATCTGCATTTTATGCTGATTTTATTCTTATTTGATTAGGCTACTTATTTCCTAATCAAATAGTCCAGCCCATCAAGGGCGGACTTGGACCCAAAGTCCAACATCTCCCACTCGCACTTGATGGGCTTCCCATCGTGCGTGCGTTACTCTTTCTTGTTTCATACTTGGCGTCTGCCGTGACTACGTGGGTAAAAACGTCTTTCAGATTTGGTGCTTGTGATACTAGAAATCCTTTATATCGGACCAGCATCCAAGGACACCCTTTATATATAACCGTAAGCTATATGTTCATTGCCTCATATGCCCTAGTTTCTCTCATACATATTACTCATGGCATATCTAATCCCTCTCGAGTTAATATGTTGATTAACTCAGATTGCCTTCCACGCACATAGTATCCGCACTTACTAGCTGCACATAGAGTTAGTAAGGGGTTGACCACAGATACTAGTACATCTTATGTATCTAGGAGTAAATCTTCCTTTTTGACTAAACATCAATCCATCTTGACTTGGTCGCTTTCCTAGTTTTCACTCATCTGACCGAATCGAGTGTGATCATAGAGCTTCAGCTAAAGTAGCTGTCACCAAACCAAGCTTTCATGATGCCGCCTAAGACTTAAGGGCATCGTGGAAGTATTCTTCCTTCCTGGGACTCACACTGTGGTGAACTAGGGATCTTTCACCCACATCCCGTGTTGCAGTTTAACTCTCAAGCACATCCAGTATGAAATGCATGCTACGGTGAATGGTTTGAGGTGTACGTCAATTTCTTTATCTTTCACCGTACAGACATTAATTCCAAAATGCACTCAACATTCGAACCAGAACTTTCTTTTTCACAATATCTCTTTTACAATCTCATTTGTGAAAAAGAGTTCTTTGCCTGGCTACAGGTCTATATTCATGATTCGATCCATTTTCTGTGTATATGCACACATGTAGATCTCATCTTAGTCTAACTGAGGCGACTCAAACGCAAAGATTCTTCTCAACTATCTCATGGTGATCATTTGCTCGTCTTACTTTCCCATGCCCCTGCAAAACATGGGAAGACGGTTGTTCGTGTGAGTGAACCAACCTCTTTTGACCAGTACGACATATAAAGCTGTATACCTTTATGTATTTACTCATAACATACATACCATTTCTTTTATCTTTATATAAAAGGAGTTCACGACCTTATATTTTATTTGTGCCCCTAGATTTTCATTAACTCAATGAAAATCAAGCTATGGGCTCAATAAGGGGATCTACCAACATCTTGTCAGTAGAAGGTCATTAAACTATCGCTTTCCCTCTTTGAAAGCATATCTCTCATAGAGATGTATCAAAAAGGTATGTTTCGCCTTGCTGTGATACTTAGGATCCTCATCATAAGATGTTATCGTTTGGATCCTTCTATCCACCATTCATTCCCAATCTCTCATAGGAATTACTTTAGCTATATGGCCCTTTGAATGATGGCAGAACACGCCCTGCGTTCTATTTCCATGGATAATAGCAAAAAATACTTTGTATATTTCCTTACTCCATCACCATTTGCCTAGGTCTTGTATTGGAGTATCCTTTCAAAAAGGAAAGTTGTTATCTTGACAACTTAATCCATGGTTATTCTCATAACCCATTTCACAGCAGGACCAAAAAGCAACTTTCAAGTCTGACCAAAAACATTTGGTCTTATGTACACCAATGTGTACATTCATATTACCAACTGTAGTCTCACATGGGACTCTATCCACCTTTCTTATGTTAGAATCCTCATAGGACATGTAACCTCTTTAGGTTTATGCCCTCGACTTCAGGGGTGTCCATGGGTTTGCAGTTTGACTTCCTAAGATGTCTAAGGATTACACTTGTACATGTCTTAGGTGGAAAAGACTGTATCTTTCTTGTGCAACTCCATTTATCTTGTCAATCAAGATAATTGTTCAACCCATGACTTTCTCAAATCAGAATTTAAGGATTCTCTGATCCTTTATTCCTTTGACTCCCTTGACGCTTGTTTTATTTGTCACTTGACAAAGGATGACTTCACAAAGAATCATCACTAGACCATTTGGAACTTATGTAGTATTCTTCGATTATTTCGAAGTTGGTGAGGCTTTCACCTTGTGAAAACCTCATATACTACTATTTAGGTGATTGTTTCTATGAAGTCCTTAAGTTGCTTCATGTAGAGTTCATCATCCAATTTCCAAAATTCCAAATTGGAAGGTGGTCTTTACATCATCGTGATGCAATTTTCAAGACTAAGCTTGTTGTTATAGCTAAAGTTCAGAGTTAAAATGCACAATGGACAACCTTCCATTGTGTTACCCCTTAGCCACTAAGTGTTTTAGGTTCTACATGCCCCCAACAGATTTGAGAATCTACTTGTTCCCAATCGTCTCTTGGCTAGGTGACAAATTACTGAACACGTATTTGGCTTAAAAGGAATCCAAATTCTTCTGCATGACACTTTGCAATTCATCTTAGCAGGTCCTTCTAGTGTCTTTCAGATACTTATAGGTAGTTATCATCACCTTCTAAAAGATGAAGAGAGCATTCAATCCATTAGGGAATCTATCCCTTATGGTCATTCCACTACTACAAAAAGGGGCTTTAGTGGCGTAGCTCCTGTGGCATTTGTTTAAAGAAGCGTCAAAAATAATTATTTATTTATTTAAAATCAAAAATATTTGAAAGCTTTGGTGCTTACAATTATAAACGTCATAATTGACGTTAACCTTGCATGACGTTTCTCTGAACAAGCGCTAAACAAGGCCTTCAGTTTTTTTTTGAAAAAACAATAGGAAGCTTTGGCGTTTTATGTGGAAATGCCAAAGCTTCCTATATTTGAAAAATGGGTAAAAGCTTCCACATATATTAAAAAAAGAACGAAGATCTGGGAAGCTTTAGCGTTTTATAATTAAACGCCAAAGCTTCCACATATATAATAAATAAAATACGAAGGATATGAATCATATGATAATTGCAGATTTTTTTTTGGATCAAGATATATGAATGGGCAAGCTTCCATTACAACTTAATACACGAAGAGGAAGCTTTGTTTTAAAAAAAATATATGGAGAAGCTTTGGCGTTTTTGAAAAAAACGCCAAAGCTTCTATTGCAAAAAAAAAATAGGGGAAGCTTTGGCGTTTTTTAACAAAACGCCAAAGCTTCCATTACAACTTAATATTCACGAAGAGGAAGCTTTGTTTTAAAAAAAAATATGGAGAAGCTTTGGCGTTTTTTTTCAAAAACGCCAAAGCTTCCATTACAACTTAATACACGAAGAGGAAGCTTTGTTTAAAAAATATATATGGAGAAGCTTTGGCGTTTTTGAAAAAAACGCCAAAGCTTTTATTAAAAAAAAATAGGGGAAGCTTTGGCGTTTTTGTTCAAAACGCCAAAGCTTCCATTACAACTTAATATTCACGAAGAGGAAGCTTTGTTTTAAAAAAAAATATGGAGAAGCTTTGGCGTTTTTGAAAAAAACGCCAAAGCTTCTATTAAAAAAAAAATAGGGGAAGCTTTGGCGTTTTTGTTCAAAACGCCAAAGCTTCCTCAATTATTAAAAAATCAAGGAATTGAAGAGCTTTGGCATTCACCGAAGGGAGAAGAATAATTGAATCACGTGAAAGCTAGCTAGCTTTGGCATTTAGTGAAAAGGTAAGTCAAAAAAGAATGGAGAAGATGATCACGTGAAAGCTTCCATTGACAAGGCAAGTCATATTTGTTTTTTTCATTGACAAGGCAAGTCATATTTGTTTTTTTCTTTGGCCATCCGACAACTCCTTGAAGATCAGGTTGGACATATAAATCGCTTTATGTATTTGCGCATTGAAGAAGTAATCATATTTGCATCTGCGCATTGAAGAAGATACTCACGCTCTTAATCTTCCTTGCCCTCACGTCCTCAGCTCCCTCGACCATTGAAAGCCATCGTCAGAGCTCGCTGTTGGGAAAGAATCACAGGTTGGCCATTTACTTGATGAGAATCATGACTTCTTTTACAATATGCCTTTATACTTGTTGGATCACGCAATGGTTTTTTTTTTTAATTACAACTATATTATGATGGTTGGCAATTGGCATTTCTGAAGTATTCAAAGCTGCTTGCTTTGATTCCCTGTACACAGCCCCACCATTAATTAGTTCCCTCTGATTCCCACTTTGATCTATGTTAGTGATATGAACTTGGTATTAATTGAAGTGACCAACAGGAAGCCATATGCGGCAGCAGGGCTCCTTATAAATGCACATGTACAAAACGCCTAGGACATGTTGTTAAAAAAATTATAATAGAAAAAAAAATTCAGTCAGCTTTAATTTAGTTTTTTTTAAATATTTTTAAAGGAATTTTTGGCGCTTTCTAAGGAAGCGCCAAAGGTTTCAGTTTTGTTTTATAACATTAATGGCGCTTATATAAAAAGTGCCATAGATACTCACACCTTTTTTGGCACTTTTTATATAAGTGCCATAAAAGGTAATATAAATGTTAAAAATTTTTAACACCCGCCATTGTTGCCGCCACTATCGCTTTCCTGCTTTTCTTTTCTATTTGTCCCTACCCCTTTCCTCTATTTGACCTAGCGACAAGTAGAAGCTTCTTTGGTCCCCCACTTGCTATTTTTTTTTTGTCTCCTCCTCGTGCAAATATTTGTAAACATTTGTTCGCCACTTTCATTATAGCATAGAGCTTCGTTGCGGTACAAAGCTTCCTCCCACACGTGTTCTTTTTCTCTTTAGCTGGTTGCAGTACAAAGCTTCCTCCCTCGTGTTCTTTCTCTTTTTGGTTGGTTGCAGTACAAAGCTTCCTACAGAAGCTCCTGTAAGTGTTGTTTATTTTTTAACATTTTATTCACATTTTTTTAATTAAAATATGTTTGACTATTATATATTTGCTTATACTTTTCTATCGAAGTACATGTTGTCAATAGTGAAAGAGTTGGGAATGGCACCGTTGAAATGGTCAAATTGGGTAGAAATGTTATAAATGCCGCTGGTAGTTTAATCAATGACTATTTTGGAACCAATTAATTTAATAAACGCAGGGTTGTATTTTTGTTGGCTTGTTATGGACCCAATTATTTTAATTACGACATGTAGCAGTGTTGGCCAATATGATTTATTTGGTGGTGAGCTGTGAACATTATTTAGATGTTGTGGGATTAATTGGTTGATTATTTGTGATTTAAGAAGTTTGTTTAATATTTTGTAAAACTTTAAATTTTGGAATGTTATGCTGCTGAATTTACTTTTTTAAAAAAATAAATAATAAATAAATAGAACTTTAAGAGGCAAGCAACTGACCACTTATAAAAATATATATGTTTAACGTATAGATGGATCAAAAATAGATGTCATCTAATCGGTGCTCAAGAGAATATATTGATGGGGTCAAAAAGTTTATTAGATTTGCAAGCGAGCATGCAAATGATCCTAACAAAATCCTATGTCCTTGCTTATCTTGTTGTTATGGAAAGCGGATTAGTCCACTTGATTTTCTAGATCATTTAGTGTGTCATGGAATTGATCAATCATATACACGATGGACAAGGCACGGTGAGACGGATGATGCAGATCGTGGTCAAATACATACCAAGATCGGTGCTTCAAATGAGTTTGACTCAAGTATGTGCGATGAAGATGATGGTCTTCAAGAAATGCTAAATGCAGTTGAAGGGGTGCTTCATAACCATCCTCAACAATATGAGAAGTTGAAAGGTGATACAGAGAAGCCATTATATGCTGGTAGTACTAAATACACAAGATTGCTAGCAGTGTTGAAATTGTACAATTTTAAAGCACGCTATGGATTGAGTGATTCTGGTTTCACCGGACTACTTGAACTTGTGCAAGATATGCTCCCAGAAAAAAATGTACTTCCTACCAAGACATATGAGGCAAAGCGAATACTTTGCTCTACAACTGGCATGGGTTATGAGAAGATTCATGCATACCCTAACGATTGCATATTATTTCGAAATCAATATGCAACATTAGAGAAGTGCCCTAAATGTAATGCATCTCGATATGGGAAAAAGAAAGGAAAGAGTCCCTCGAAGGTCGTATGGTATTTTCCAATTATTCCAAGATTCAAGCGATTATACAGTAATGAGGAGATTGCTAAGTTGTTGACGTGGCATGCAGATGAAAGGATTGAAGACACGAATCTTAGGCACCCTGCGGATGCCCCTCAATGGAAAAAAAGTGATCATGACCATCCTGACTTCGCGAATGAAGAAAGGAACCTACGTCTTGCACTTTCAACTGATGGAATCAATCCCCACGGGGTTCAGAGTAGCACACATAGTACATGGCCAGTGATATTGATGATTTATAACCTTCCTCCACACTTGATCATGAAACGCAAGTATATGATGTTGTCTATGTTAATTTCTGGGCCAAGGCAACCTGGAAATGATATAGATGTATACTTGGCTCCTTTAATTGATGACTTGAAGCTATTATGGGAAGAAGGCGTCAATGTGTATGATGGGTACAGGGAAGAAAGTTTCAATTTGAAAGCCATGTTGTTTGGCACAATTAATGATTTCCCTGCTTATGGTAATTTGTCCGGATATAGTGTTAAAGGATATTATGCGTGCCCTATATGTGAAGATGACACTCATTCAATGTGACTAGATCATTGTAAGAAAAATGTATACATGGGACATCGAAGATTCTTACCATTAACACATCATTGGAGGAAGTGGAAAAAGGCTTTCAATGGTGATTCAGAAGAAGGTAGCCCACCGAAGATGTTGACCGGTGCTCAGGTTTTTGAGAAGGTTAAGCACATGGATAACGATTTTGGCAAGCCTTTTGCAAAATAATTCGGGACAACCGGTTGGAAAAAGAATTCTATTTTCTTTGAACTTCCATATTGGAAGTCCTTGTATGCGAGACATTTTCTTGATGTGATGCACATAGAAAAAAATATATGTGATAGTCTCATTGGCACATTGCTCAGTATATGAGGAAAAAGCAAGGACAGTGTAAATGCGAGGTTGGATTTGGTTAATTTGGGAATAAGAGAAGAGTTGGCACCAGTTGAGCAAGGGCACCGTACTTATCTACCTCCAGCGGCTTACACTCTATCGAGGAAAGAGAAAAAATTATTTTGTAAATTTCTGAAAGGAATTAAAGTTCCAGAGGGGTATTCTTCAAATATAAAGAACCTTGTATTAGTGAAAGAGTTGAAGCTAAAGAACCTTAAATCTCATGATTGCCATGTGCTCATGCAAAATTTCATACCGATTGGTATACGATCAATCTTACCCAAAAAAGTAAGGAACACCATTACTAAACTTTGCATGTTCTTCAAGTTGATTTGCAGTAAAGTGGTTGATTCAACGAAGTTACTAGATTTGCAAAGGCTGATTGTTTGTACTCTGTGTGAACTTGAAATGTATTTTCCACCTTCATTTTTTGACATTATGGTCCATCTAACCGTACACTTGGTAAAAGAGGTTCAATTGTGCGGTTCAGTGTACTTGAGATGGATGTACTCAAATGAGCGATTTATGAAAATTTTAAAGGGGTATGTGAAAAATAGATATCGACCAGAGGGTTGTATAGCTGAGCGGTATATGGTTGAAGAAGCAAGTGACTTCTGTGCTGACTTCCTATCAAATGTTGACCCCGTAGGTATCCCCAAGTCTCATCATGATGGGCGAAGATCAGGGAAAGGAACAAGTGGGAAGGATGTAATAAGGATATCGGTAACTAAATGGGAACAAGATCACTTGTATGTGCTTCATAACACTGATGAGGTTGAACCATTTATAACAAAGGAACACAACAAACATTTTCCAAGTTGGTTAAAAAGGCGCATTAAAGATGAGGTGAAGAGGAATCCTGATCTAATTTCTGAAAACTTGAGATGGCTATCGAATGGGCCGAGCTTAAGTGTATTATCTTATAATGGTTATGCAATCAACGGTTACACCTTCTACACACAAGAACATGACACAAGGAGCACGATGCAAAATAGTGGGGTAACACTTGTTGCTAATTCTTGGCATAGATCCAGTGTCAAAGACATGCACCCTATCTACGCACCAATGTCATACTTTGGTGTAATTGAACAAATCTGGGAGTTAGATTATACTGTGTTGAGGGTCCCTGTCTTCAGGTGTAAGTGGGTTAACAACAACAGTGGATTGCGGACAGATGACTTAGGGTTTATTCAAGTAGACCTTTCTAAAGTTTGGTATAAAGATGATCCTTTCATTTTAGCATCACAAGCAGAACAAGTGTTTTTCGTTCCCGATCCTGCTAAGAAGAATTGGTCCACTGTAGTTCCATCAAACAAGAATCATCAAGAACAAGTTGGTACTATAAGTAATGAATATTTGAATATTCCTGAGGATACTCTTTCCTTTGAGATGTTGTGGTTAAGATATATTGATAAAAATGAAGAAGAAGATGAAGACGAACATTTATATATGAGACATGATCATAATGAGGGGACATGGTTTTTAAATTGAACAAGAAAGAGAAAAAGATGATAATGAGTGTCTTGATTTTTCAATATGTATGATTTATTACATGTATTCATATATTCCAACTTAATTTACTTTTATTACTATGATTGTCAATATGCACTGATATTTTTGTCTTGTTTATTTTTACTTGTAGGAAAATAGATCCACACAATGATCAAGCAGACTTTAAAGCCCACAATAAAGATGCAGTTGATCCTCACATTGAGCAAGCAGCCTTTAAAGCCGCTGTAGTCCGAGGTAGGACTGTGATGCATAAACTGATCAAACTAAGGAGCAAGGGCATTATGTTAGAGCTTGAGTGGAATAACAAGGGAAACCCAGTTGGTGAAAATGCTAGCAACTTTATTAATTATATTGGGACTATTGTCAAAGAAAGAGTCCCCATTACAATTTCAGATTGGAGACGGGCAAAGAAGGACTATTCTGCTATGCTTCTGAGTTCAGTTAAGGTAAACATTATTTACTTTATTATTCTGGTTGTTTTGTTGCATGAATTACAATCTAACAAAGCATGTGTGGTTTTTTTGTTACAGTCTATCTTCATTATCGATGACGACAAAGATAAATTCGTTCTCGCAAAATGTGGCAAACTTTTGAGATGTTTTCGTTCCAATCTTATCAAATTCTACTCACGGGACACAGATGGCAATATCATTCATACGGCACCACAGTTGTACGATGGAATAATTACACAAGAGCTGTGGGATGAGTTTTTGAGTACACATACTACCGCGGAGTTTCTGGTAATACAATATTAGCCCTTACTGACTACTTGCAATGTAATTGAAATTAATATTTATTGAAATTATTTGTATTTAAAAAGGAACGAAGTGATAGAAATCGTGAAAGCGCAAGCAACATGGCATATCGGTACTTAAAAGGTCCACTATCGTATGCAACGTTGGAGCAACAATTGGAAAGAACTTATAATCATTTCATATGCATATAATTTAGATTACTAATTTTTAACTACAACTAACTTTGTTATAAAGGTCAAACAATCACATTCTGATGTCACACACATGCCACGTCATAATTTGTGGCTAGCCGGTGTAACCCCCTTCCGTAATTATATCCGAAATACTCAATTAAAATGAAATAGAGACCAATAGGAAACAAAACTTATTTAAAATCCCATCTTCACGACAGGGTTTTCACAGATAACTTTCGAAATATAATTTACTTGGTCTCATATTCAATTTCGAATACAATTACATTACGCGGAATATCACATTTATAAAAATATCAGAGTGTACAACAATAACTACCCGGCAACTCCCGGGTTCATACCTTTACATAGAATTCATAGGGCACATTCGCCCTTTTACAAATCTCAACTCCATACATGCATACTTAATACTCATCCAATATACAAATACAATATCCAAATATACATCCCAACTATCATTCGAACATATACAATTATCCCAGCATATAACGATAACCAACTACCAAATACAAATACCCATAAGGGATTCTCGCCGCCCCTAGTCACTTGCTCCTTCCTTGAGCCACTTGACCTGTCTAAAATGTTGGTAGGGGAGGGTGAGATTCTAGAGAATCCCAGTAGGAAACAAATACCAATATGCATGCAAGATAAGTGTTTAATGCATGACATGCTTGCATCACAATAACTCATGTTCACATAATGATATATTCGCATGCTCAATGTTTCAACAACATACTCATGGCCATAGCATAAATAGAAACAGAGCTTCAATCATTCATATATGTTTCACATAATCAAGCAAAGCAATAACATGCATCAATACACAAACACAAATATCAATACATGCAGGAGAGGTAAGTTCCCTACACTTTTCTTTCCACGTATGCTCCAGCTCCGCTTACTCGTGAACCAATGAATACTGAACCCTATAAACCAAATCAAGGATATAGGATCAATCTCAATTCCAAATTCTTACTTTTATATCACTTAAAGTTGGTTACCATTCACACCCTTTAGGTGGCTAAAATTAGCTCAACGAAAGCTTAAAGGATTGGGACGTACTAGGTTGGAAATCACCTTTCAAAATCTCAAAATGCTGAAAATGGGGGTTGGCTGCGGCCTAGAAAATCCAGTTTCTTGGCTGAACTTCCAAAAATCATAACTAATTCAGGAACAATCGAAATAAGGTGATTCCAAAGCCAAATGAAAGATATTTAAGTCCTCTTTCTAGGAAAAATATTGTCCATTACTAGAAATCACCACAAAAGTTCAGATTTACCAAAAACCCAACGTTGTGCCAAAACAGGGTCCAGTTTGGATGCCAAACTTTGGTCAGTTCAAACTCCCAGCTCAAAAAGCGAAATGACACAAAATATATGTTCATTTTGAAGCTTGAGATGTGAAATTTAAGACTGGAAAGTTTCATAATTTTAGAACATCATTTGCTCAGTCAAAACGTCTACGTCATCTGACTGTCCAGAACAGACTTGCCAAAACAGGGTCCAGTTTGGATGCCAAACTTTGGTCAGTTCAAACTCCCAGCTCACAAAGCGAAATGACACAAAATTTATATCCATTTTGAAGCTTGAGATGTGAACTTTAATACTGGAAAGTTTCATAATTTTCGAACATCATTTGCCCAGTCAAAACATCCACGTCATCTGACTGTCCAGAACAGACTTGCCAAAACAGGGTCCAGTTTGGATGCCAAACTTTGGTCAGTTCAAACTCCCAGCTCACAAAGCGAAATGACACACAATTTATGTCCATTTTGAAGCTTGAGATGTGAACTTTAAGACTGGAAAGTTTCATAATTTTCGAACATCATTTGCCCAGTCAAAACGTCCACGCCATCTGACTGTCCAGAACAGACTTGCCAAAACAGGGTCCAGTTTGGATGCCAAACTTTGGTCAGTTCAAACTCCCAGCTCACAAAACGAAATGACACAAAATTTATGTCCATTTTGAAGCTTGAGATGTGAACTTTAAGACTGGAAAGTTTCATAATTTTCCAACATCATTTGCCCATTCAAAACGGCAACACAAACAGACTACCCAGACAGAATTCTCACTGGACAGAAATTCCAGTTTTTCAACCATTGTGTCCAATCCAATTCAAACCAATTCCAATGATCAAATACCACAACATGGCACCATTTTCAACATAAAACACAACCCATTTCATGCAATCCAAAATCACATGAAAATCAGGGCAAAATTCGAAATTCACAAAGCTCAACCAAAACTCACAAAACTTAAATCAAAAGGCTTCAAATACTCACCTCTTCCTCTTTCCCAAACCAATTTCTTGATTCTTCATCTTTCCAAATTTCCTCAAGCCATCAAACACCTTCAATCAAGAATCTAAAACCATAGAGATGAAGCTCTCATCACTATGAACAACTTTATAGAAGGTGATTAGAGCATTAGAGGACTACAAGCCAACCAAAATCTCACCTCTAGTTTTCTCTTTCTTCCTTGAGCTAGGCAAAAATGGAGTCTTGAGAGAGAGAGGGAGTGAAGATGAAGATGATGAAGAGAGAATCAGTTTTTCCCCTTTTTCTCATGTGTTGGCCGACAATGAAAGAGAGAGGAAAGAGTTTAAAATGTTGACCAAGATCCAAGGGCTCACAAAGTGCCAAGTGTCACCATCTTGACAAACCTCACATGAGCTCACATAAGCTCACACACATGTGATTCCACCCCTTGATCTCTTGCACAATTCAATCCTAACCATTGATCTTGAAGTTACCAATGAGTTTCTTCTTCGGTAACAGATCAATTGGTCGGTAACTTACCGTTTTGCCCCTGATTATGATAATCTCTCTTGGATCACCACCAAACACTTCATATCTTTCCATATCACCACATTATGCGCCCTCCCTCTATTTTAAGTCAATTTAGAGGTTAATTCATAATTGAACTTAAATATAGGGTTTCGGCGCTGCTCACAACACATACGAATCACATCCGGAACTCAAATCACATCGAATTCTCCAAAAGGGTTATTTATCACTAACCACATCCACTTTTGGAGTCATTATCTCTTAATCATAATTTAGGATCTTGCTAAACCGGGGCTTAGCAGTCCACTTATCTCAGGCTTATTCTCTAGCCTCAAGTTTCAAAATTCGGGGTATTACAGCCGGCGTCACTAATAAAAAGGAGAAATTCCTAGCGAACAAGCCAGAGAAGTTGCAGAATATTGTGTAAGTGGTGGATTATTCATAAATATTTTGCTTTAATTAAATGATTCTATTTTATAATAACTAATATTATTGCAATTGCTGTTGTGATAGCAAAAAATGACGCAGGACCAACCATGATGAATTATGTTGGTCGTGACGATTTACTCAGCAGAGCTCTTGGAGCTCCTGAGTATCATGGTCGTCTTTGTGGTACTGGTTTTGCAGTCACCCAAACATCATACTTCGGACGCCAAAAGCGACCAAACAAAAATGACTTTATGCAACTACAGGAGCAGATTGGTGACTACAAGCACCAACTGGAACAGCAGATGAGTGACTACAATCAGCAACTGGCACAGCAGATGAGTGTCTACAAGCATCAAGTAGATGAGCAGATGAGTGTCCACCAACGCCAAATAGAACAATTTAACAATCATATGCGATTGATGCAAGAGCAAAATGCATTATTGAAGGCTCAAATTGACACTTTACTGCTTTCTCGGCCAGCACCAAGCCCAATGTGTGACAGCACAAGTGTGAAGAATGATATTTGCCCCTCCACGCCTAAAGTCCCAATTCCATTCGTAATCAATTTCTTCTCTAGTTAACTTTTTGTTATATTTTAAATTAGTGTACCTTAATATTGACTCCATCTTTCATAGGGCGAATCGGCGTGCAAGCTGCATGTCGATGAATCTTTCAAGCATGCAGTTGCTGTAGGTGTTGTCTACAACACCGACACTGATATCCTTCATGGTTCACCATTGCCTGAGAACACACTTAGAGTCAAGGTTGACGTATGCACAGATGCAGATGCCCTCCTACCAATTCCTTCTCTAGATGAACAGACAATGGTAAAAGATGTTGTCGGTGGTTATGTTGCATGGCCAATAGGTCTGATTGAGCCATATCAAAAGGTGATTTAATTTACAATTCTTTCTACTTATTTTATATGCACTTCTATCTAAAAAACTACATGATTAAATTTTAATGATTTTTGTAGGTTGTTACTAGTCATAAAGGAAAAAGAATTGAAGGCCATAGGAAGAACTCACATGGTTCAGCAACCCAACAGAAGTCCCAACATTCTGCTAGCAAATGAAACAACAAACCAATGGTCTCGTATCGCCAACAGTTGGCATCAATGGTACAACCATTGATCCTCCAACAAGGTCAGGAAATACAATTTCATCCGGACATCTATAATGCAGAAGGTGTAATTGATCATGTCGATGGTGCTGTGCTAAATGATGTGATTACTCGTGGAAGGATAGGTGGAACAGCTATCAACTTATGGATCAGGTATTCATCTATCATTGTTATTATTATTCATCATTCAATTTTTTTTTTGTTGGAAATGACATTGTTTGTTTGATATAAAGGCATTTGTACCACGATGAGATAGTAGGCACGGATAGGATGCAGAGATTTATCTTTGTTAGCCCACACCTCTTTGGCCAGCATAGGGGGAGAGATTTGGAAGCACAGTCTAACGAACTTAGAGACTGCTTTATTCTTTAAGCAACCCCTAACAAGCTCTTTCTTGTTCCATACAATGTAGGGTAAGTGATTTGTGACAATATTTGAATGTATGTTTTTTATTTTTTCACTTTTACCATTAAATGATTGTCCAAATAAAATTTTCAAAATGTGTTTTTAGGGAACATTGGATATTAATTGTTGTCCATCCAGCAGCACCAGAAAACCCTCGCATTTACTATCTAGATCCTATAGAAACTGTTTATCCAGATAATCGCCCTGATATGCTGATTATCTTCAATAAGTAAGTGTATGGGTGTGTATGTGTAAATCTTTTCGTGTGTGATTATTGAATAACTAACATTAATCAGGAACTTCTTTATTCTATTAGTGCATTAACCGCATATAGAGGAAAAGCTGGATTGACCTACTCTAGACGCAATGACCCGACCAATAGCTATGCGTGGAGGAAGATTATGGTACTTATATATGAATTTACTCCATTCTTGTTAGTAAAAAAATTTATTCAAAAATTGACATAACTATTTCATTGTATTGTTGCAGTGTCCATTCCAGCCGAATGATAATGATTGTGGTTATTATGTTATGAAATTTATGAAAGATGTAGTTACTCATTGCCACCTTGTAATTCCTGTGAAAGTAAGTTCCCTTTAGTTGCAATTGATATTGTGTTTTAATTTTAATTGACAAAGTGTCTAAATTTAGTGATTTTCATTCTTTGTATACATGATTGTTTATGTAGTATTATGAAGATGCACATTGTGCTGAGCTGTCTGACCATCAAATGGATGAAATCATTGAAGAATGATGTGAATATATAGTCAAGCAATTAGTTAGTTTAGGCATGTAGCTTCTTTCTTGCCTATTCTTATTTTGTTTAATCATTTATAAAATTAGTTGTACACTATATAATCATTGTTAATACAATATTTTGTAGTTGTTAAACATTATAATTATTCATTGTAGTTATTTGAACAAATGACCATCATCGTTTTGTATTGTAATATTTGCCTATTAGATGAAATATATGGTCATTTGCTTACTACTATATATGATCATCAGGTATTACACTGCACATATTACACTACACACACAGAAAAAAAAATTTTTTAAAAAATTATAAAAAAAAATTAAACCTACTATGGCGTTTGAAGGTAAAACGCCATAGTAGGTTTAATTTTAAAACGCCAAAGGAGGGGGAACCCCTCCTTTGGCGTTTTCAGATAAAACCCCAAAGGGGGGTTCCCCCTCCTTTGCCCCCCCCCTTTGGCGTTTTTCCTCCAAACGCCAAAGGAGGGGTACCCCTCCTTTACCCCTCCTTTGGCACTTTCCTTCCGAAACGCTATATATAATTAATATAGTTATTTAATTTAATAAAGTAACGTATGGCGTTTCTGTAAATTGAAAAGCGCCACAGGAATTTTTAATGGCATCAAAAGCTTTGGCGTTTCTTAAACACCAAAGTATTTTATAAAATAAGCGCCATTACACTACTTTTTTGTAGTAGTGTTCGCTAGATGACAATTTGCTCCGAGGTGGATTTCATAGGATTCTTTTCCTATGAATGAGTGAGGTAATTCTCTCATGACTTACGTCTTACCTCTTTGATTGTGAAAATGGTCTCAATTCTCCCACTCGGATCAGTGAACTTAGGAACACTTGGTTATTTCTTGTCACATGTGAACTTCTTAAAGAGATTTATTGTGATTAATGCTCATTTACTGCTAGGAAAAATGGGTTTTATGAACGTTGTGTCCTACGATTTTCTCTTAGTCACTGAACCGCCATCATTTTCACTAATGAAGATGAGTCATGTCAAATTCTCATGTCATCTCACAAAGAGATACTTGTTTACCTTGACCCCAATCTTCCTTACTCATAGGAAGAAGTGTGAATATAAAGTTGATGACCCTGATGCTCTTAACAAACTTGGCCCTGTCTAAGGCCTATCCATGATTCATAGGGTAAGGTCGTGACTGACATAGAGGGCATTTGGTTAAGTGTGAATATAATAGCTATGAGTCTACCTACCAACATATGGCTGGTAGCATCATTGATGCCATTATGTTCACAACCAAATCAAAGGAGAGGTCTATCTCTCCATTTCAACAACTCTATTATGTTGAAGGATTCTAGGTATTGATAGTTGCCTAACAATGCCTTTCTCATACACAAAACAGCTTGAACTAAGCACATGGGTGTCTTTAACCCTTGTTAGTTCAAAAGGTCTTATCCTTTCAGTTTCACTGATTCCTGACTAGATTAGCCATTATCTAACAGCTTCACACTTGCCAAAAATCAAGTAAACATTCGAGTAAACGTCCACAATGTCTACGAAACACCAAGCTGTTTATGTTTTGCCCTTACGTTCATTGGTTTACTAACGTCATAATTTGCCAACTGCAGTGGATATTCTCAACAATGTTTCTTTGTCTTTCTTGCCAGATAGGATGAGTTCTCACCTAACTCATAAGGGTATTAAACCTGTAGCACACGTTGTTTAGCAAATACTCTTTTGCTAGTTTGATCATTCCCTTTGACCAAGGTGTACATGTGGCAAGAAATGGAATCTTTTATCCCTAGAAAAGAAACATCAAAATCCAACAAATGATTTGAGAATCATAGTCCCATCGATCCTTAACTAAAGAGATAGCAAAGATGTGATTCTTCAGTTACAATTGCATGGAGTGAATCAGGGTGGTTTATTTATGCAGAGTTAACGTGCAAGTTCCAATCCCTTGATTCTATCTCTTTGTTGCTTTGCATTTGACATGAAGCCATATGCTTCTCTGAAATATCCATAACTCATGTGGATCACTACTTTTATAACCCTTAAGAATTATGAATGTAGCTTTTCATCTTTGTAAAAACCATTTGACCTTCTCTAGATCAAGTTTACCTCATAGGTTTCTTGCCCTTGGGCTTAGAGGATGAATCCTCCCACTCTTTAGCTAAGTTCGTCTGACTGATGGATCTTGAATCCTTCAGTCTTTCACACTCAAGTTCAATGTGGCGAATCACATTGCTGAAGGTTACAATATGCATATCAGAGGTAATCTTTACTTTTGTATATGCCCACTCACTAAAAGACATGGCTCACTCCCACTCACTGGGAAATATAGCTTCCTCCCACTCATTGGGAGATGTCATATCACAACATACATTTGTTGTTTGTTAGAAAGAACTTGGCATTTAGTTTTGTCTCAACTTCTTAGTTTTGACATCTGCCTCAAGTGTTGCCTAAACAACATGTTAGGACTTAGTACACTATGTTAAAACTTAACTTAGTTTTAACTTTATGGAAGAAGATCACTTATTTCACTATCTTCCAACACTATCCACACGGCTTGGATAAGGTTACATTGCTCAAACCAACATGAGTTTAAGTAATGTTGTTCTTTCTATGCTTGATAGCATAAACCTCTTGTATCCTTCAGTTTCTTCAGCCTTTAAATGTTGAAGACTAGTTGGTAGGATGTCCCTGACATCTCATTCTTCTTGAATGAAAGAGATTTGAGAGTTTTTAACTCTACAGATATCTCTATTGAGCTTGTCTTCATAAGCTCAGTCAAATAGACTTGGTCATAATTGGTCACTCAGACGATTATGGTATACAAATCTTAGTTGTTCAAATAAGACAAAGGATAATTAGATAATAAGTTCACTAGTTTCATGTTCAAGAGACAACTATGTTGACTCCCATCCCAATCATACTAGTTAGCTCATCACCCTTTTAACTACAGTCTTCATTTGAACACTTTCCCCTTTGGATTTCTAGATGTATTCCAGAAAACTCCTACTCAATCATAGAGTAGTTATATTAACAAGATAATAACACAATATCATCTAACTAGCATGAATGTTCAAGAAAACAAGAAGAGAATATACCGAATTCAATTCTAAAAACAAACAGAGAATTTAATCTTAAATTCAATGGAAAAACAAGAACATTCAAAAGTTTAAGCCTCATATCATTGTCTCTTAACTAGGTTCTCCTTCTCATAGGCCCTTCTGACCATATTAACTTATGTAGCGTATAGCTACAATGTCTAGCTCCTCTTAGCCATGTCTACATCCACTCATTTGGATGTATTTGCAGCATACCTCCCACTTGATGAGATGATTCTAACATCTCTACCTGTCTTGTCTTTTGTCACAACATATGTGATAAAAGGTTTACTTTTAGAAGTCATTGCTTCAACATTTGGGAAGACTTATTATTACTCAAAAATTATTGAATAATTTTAAGTTACTGCAATTTTTCAGGTTTTATTTCTAAGAGTTTGAATCAAGGTTGAATAGGATTTTATATTCAAAAAACTCATTTGAATAATCCCTTACTTTTAAAGAATTTTGCCACATTAACCTTATGTTGTAGTTGAAATACTCTTAATAAGTAAGTCAACCTGTCCCAAAAATAATAGAACCAACATTGATTCAATTCCAACGTTTTTGGGACCCTCTAAGTGCACATAAGCACCTTTTTGACTCAAATCATATCCAAACGTGCTTCAAATATATACAAATTATATATCAAATTGAAGCTCTCGAATTTAGGGATTTTTAGGAACCAACCACGTCTCAATTGGAGGCCCCACGCGCCCTCATCCAAAAAATCCTGATAAAATTGGAAAATTCCAGCGTTGGCCTCTCTCCACGGTGGCGCGTGACCGTCCACGCGCCGCCTTGCGGCCGTCAGCAGGTGACACGCGCCGGCTCCCAAGACTCCACGCGCCGTCATCTCTTTGACGGTGCTTGCCACGTGTCAAACGGAGACCCCCGTGGGTCCCACGCGCCATGTGTCCCCCCTTTTTTTTGTCAACAGTTAACGGATGATTGTTGACCGTTGACCGGTCAATGTTGATCGTTGACCAGTCAACATTGACTAGTCAACCGTGACCCGTCACCGCTGACATGTCAGTGACGTGGCGCTGACAACGTGGCTGGTCAACAGATGACGTGGCCTCGTTGACCGAGGCTGACGTGGCATTCGACGCTGACGTGGCGACCGCTCATGGGCGCCACGTGTCTTTGGTTGACCGATGACGTGGCATTGACTACCACGTCATCATCTTCAAGCTCCAGCCGGGTCAACCCGACCCGGTTGGAGCTTCGACGGATCATCGCGACCCGCCAACTTTGGGATGCCATATCTCCCTCATTTTAGCTCCGTTTTTCGCATTCTTGGTGTCTTTGGAATTGTAGTTCGGCGAACTACAAATCCATGGCATTTATTTGATCTTAAAACCTCTGTTTCATTGATCAAATCATGAGTGAAGTTGCGGCGGCGACTAACGACCCGCAAACTTCATTCCTTTGTTTCTCCCTCATCCGAACTCCGTTTGACGCGTTCTAAGCATTGTTGGAATCGTCTCTTCGAGATCTACACATCCATGTCCTTACTTTGGGCAAAAACACCAAATTTCAAACACCAAAGTTTTTTCAACGTTGTCAGCGCGACGTAAACTGACGTGGATGTGTGTCCTTTGGGTTTCAAAGGCTCTTCTAACCTTTGAGGAGTTAAAGCTTTTCATGTTTGAATCCACATAGGTTCCAAAAGGTCTCCTTTAATAAGATCGAAGAGATGAGGAGAAGAGAAGAGAAACGAATATGTATATATATACTCATGCGCACGCATATATATATAATAGTCAGAGGAGCAGAGAATCTTCGACTAGTATGCATTCAACTTATATTCATAACACCCAGCAAAATATATATCATGTACATGCATGAGGCTTTCAAAACATACAGAGGCTTAAATACATATATATGTACATGTTCACTTTTTGGGAAAAAAAATTACGCCCAGATACCCAAAAAAAAGGATTCACGCATGAGCTAATTAATATGTAGGCATTCCATATTCACAAACTCATATTTTTACATACTGTCATGTATATTGCGTGAATGAGAAGGAGAAGAAATATGCGTATTAACAGCACAGCGGAATTTATATGGGGATATAAACAAATTATATCAGATTATTATTCACAAAGAATAATTCATACAGCCACAGGATCAACAGGCTCTGATGCCAATGAAGGAAAAAATATTAACTAAAAAGGAGATTAGGCGTACCTGGACGAATCTATGTTCGAATCCGGGTCAAAGCTCCAATACACCATACTTGTGCCCACACAATTATTAGACTACTAGAGCCTAATTGTGATTTGCAGAGTAGATCACGAGAACCAGAAAGATGGTAAGAGAGAAGGGAATTCCCAGAAAACTCAATGGCGGGGCGAGTTGCAATTGAGGAGGCACACCCTATTTATAGTGGTTTATGGAGGCCACTAATTAAGAAACGTGTGCACTCCTTCTTGCCCTCCAAAAGAGCAATTAATTGTCCCTCAATTAATTCCCTAATTATGGTGATTTGTTCTTCTTTTAACAAATCCATAATTATTACTGAAATATTCCCAAATCTGTATTTTATGCTGATTTTATTCTTATTTGATTAGGCTACTTATTTCCTAATCAAATAGTCCAGCCCATCAAGGGCGGACTTGGACCCAAAGTCCAACACTCTCGATGTGAAGATGCAAACTAGTGGCATTATTTAATGAACATATCTCTGGGATCAACACAAGCATCAAATTGTTTTGGCAGTTAATGGGTTGACGTAAGTCTGATGAATCCATATTGAGTTAATCTGCATAGTGATTTGAGAGTTGATTGTATTTTTGAGTTATAATTTAGGAGATTGATGTAATGAAATTAGACAAACTGGTTATAGATTAATGTATAGTTGAAATACGTGCTTTAGTGTGTGATTTGATAGTCAATGAGTTTACTATATATATAGGAAAGAAATTGATGGACAAGTGCTTTTGTGTTTTCGTTGTCACTAGATTATAACATAATGTTCATTATGCTATTTGGATTTTAACAAGGCTGTATGTTTCAACGGTTTTAGTAATTATATATGTACTTTGTCAAAAAAAAAGGTAATTATATATGTAAACTACAAAAGGCCTAAAATCACTAATTTGCTATAAGCAACTTCTCTGCAGCTTTCCCAAATGCTAGCCATTCGTGCAATTGAAAGAAAACCAGGTTAACAAGTCTCAATCTAAATGAAAGTGTTTTTATAAGGATAATTTGAGCTGTTATTTCTTGCAACAAATTGTGGCCGTCCAAATTCCTTGTCCTTTTCCAAATCTTTTAGTTTTGGCCAACTTATTATTAGATTCTATGTCCTTTATTATACTTGAAGGATTTCAGGAATACATGTAATCTGATTGTTTGGTTGAATTGCACATGAAACTATAGCAATGGTCTAGACTCTGATCATGCAACACAATAAATGCATCAAAGAGTGAAAGAGAGCATATCAGGGAGAGAGTTGAAACACCATTTACTGACGCACGTAAAAACTAACTCCTCAACTCTTTATCTATATCTTATGTACCCTTTGGTTATTTGGACTTAAGCTTTTAGAACATAAAGAGAAAACTCCCTTGTGACTCATATTTCTCTTTATTGGAATAATAGCCCCACTTACATTGGGTTTACAAACCCTAGTACGCCATTGATGAACTAGGTTTACTCAATAATTATTACTATAGGGTATATTTTTAACGTTCGTTTTTAAAAAAACAAATGTTCAAAAATAGGCATTGGCATTTTTGAGATTTGGGCCCTACTTTTAACGTCTGTTTTCCAAAAAACAGACACTAAAATCCTTAATAAAATTTCAAATCCACCATCAATATTCAATCATCTCTCTTCCTCACTCCCCAATCCCTTCGCTCTCTCACTCGTACCAACTCCATCAGTTGCCAATGTCGCACCTCCTTCATCAGTCCGTGGTGGCCCCTTCCCTCTATCATCGTTTTGCTCTGTCAGGCATCCTCTTCCTCCTCCCTCTATCGCCGATCCTCCTCTGGCACTACAAGTTTGCAACAGTCTGTATTCATTTAAGTTAGTGACTCTATCTTTATGGAATAGTTGCTTTCATTAATGCTTAAAAATTATGGTGGCGGGCTGATTAAAAAGAAAAAAGAGTTCGGAATTTTAAGTGATTTCATTTATGCTTAAAATCTTATTGTTTAATGGTAGATTATATGTACTTGAATGTTTGTTTTATGAGTTATTATAAATGCCCATAAGGTGTTTGATGACGTGAAAGATTGAGAAATTATAGGTTTTAGGGGAATGGAGGAACTTGCTTTGCTTACTTGAACCTTAAAGTGTACTAGGCAGATTTGATGGACAATATGTTATACTATTATTTTGGACACTTGATTATATTTGTTTAAGTTGATCCATGTTTAGTTTTGGAGCACTTGATTATATTTATGAAGTGTTGGATGTTTCTATACTCTCTTAGTAGTGTTCTGTTTTGTGTGTAGGCTTTTTTTCTAGGAATTGGTTGTGTTCTATTTTGTGTACAGGTTGTGGGTTGAAAATATAAATTACATATTTTTTTAAAAAAAATTGACTCAATTTTTGTTTTGGAAAAACAGACGTTTTAAGCTGCCACTTACCATGTCTATTTTTGAATGGTTAGAAAATATAAATTACATGTTTTTTCAAAAAAATTGACTTATCAATGTCTAATTTTTAAAATGAAACAAGAGTAGGGAAAATGTACATGATGTAGTTGAAACTGAAGGGGATGAGAGAGCTGTAGAACTAGGGATAATTTAGGACGACATAGAAGGAATAGATGGGTTTGATGACATAAATGATGCTAATGGAATTGAGGACATTTTTGAAGACCAAAGTGAAATTTAGAAAACTGGTGGAAGACAAACTAAGATAGTTGGAAGGACTTAGATCAAATCATTTGAGAGAAAGGGAAAGGAGTCTATGAAGAAGATGATAACTCTAACAGTGAGGATGTGGATGCAGATGATTTTGATTCTCAGGATGACATCTATATGGTTGAAACTAGAAGCTTTGATATTGTAGAGAGTGTTGATAATGATTTTGAAGTGAGCGAAGTTTCTTAGGGTGAGGAGAATTTGTGCCACTAATATAATGATAGGCTTCCAGAAGAGTGGCATGGGCTTGTTAAGTTTAAAGGGTCGGCATGCTTCAAAAGCTTACAAAAATGTGGTTCAATTAGGCTTGCAACTATAATCATCTTCTCTCTCTTATCTCATTTCTATCTTCCTTCCCCAAGGGCAGTAGAAAAAAGAGAATTAAAACTCTTAGTCAAGCGATGGGACTCCTGGGAGGTGTCCTGAATAAGAAAGAAAGAACTAAGAGCTTCTTTTGGATAGCCTGAGAACATTGATTGCAAGCAAGAGTCGACTAAAATAGACCTTTTCAATTTCAAAGCAATTCTTGGCACGGATGCTTGACATCCAAGACATGTCAGAGAAGGAAAAGCTCTTTTCTTTTCTGGAAGGCCATAAGCCATGGGTAGAAGTTGAGTTGCAGAGACGAGGAGTGTGGGATTTGGCATCGGCCAAAGCAATACCCAAAGAGTCCACTTTCCTAATTGGGCTCCTCCTTCCCTCTTTATTAAATGTAGGGCATTTTTTTTACCTTCCTGGGTTGCTTTTACTAAAATTGGAGAATCAAACTCTCTATTATAGCTAAAGTAAGCTGTCATTCAAGGCACTTCTTCATGTTGGGCATAGCCTTTGTAGACAATGAGGTGCTAAAGAGGGCTATTGATAGGTGTGCCATCACAAAGTGGGTTAATATAAGAGTAGTTAGAAGTGAGAAGAGGTTAGTAAAGCCTATTTATGAAGTGGGATGCTCATTCATGTTAGATCCCTCTAATGATGGGTTGAGTGTGCCTCTCCCAATGGTCCAATCGTACTCTCTTGATAGGGCTTGTTGTCTCTCCCTTGGGAGCTCCTTTCCGCTACCCATTGTGACAAAGAAATTTTCTTGTCTCCACTATGGGCTGTGCAAGGCCACACTCTGAGTTTACAGCTTCGGGACGACTTCATGATTATGGAGGAGGTCTCTTTTCACTTAGCTCCTTTTTTGGTACAATTCCATAATCTCCCTCAAGAGCTTTTATATGATGAGAACATGCTGAATATGAGCTCTATTGTTGGGAACGTAGTTTGGTATGAAAAAACAAAATTGTAAGGGAAGATAGAACTAAACTTTATGCATGCATGCATATTTGTTGATGTTAAAAATGCCTCGTCTCTAGATTTTGGATTTCAAGGCCAGAGTTATCTAATATGAACGACTATCAAATTTTTGCTATAGTTCCGGTATTTTAGTCCATGAAAACATAATATGAAAAAATCCAAAAGATCAAATTTTAACAATTCAGATGTATTTATTTGTTAATTTTTTAAAATGTAATATTTTAATAATATTTTTAGAATAATTTAAATTTGAATTATCCAAATTGATCTAAACGGTCTGCGCTAAAAGTGGTGGAGAGGGATATAAAAGAGAAAGAAGGGGAAGGATGGAAATTTGTTCAAGAGACTAAGTGGGTATTACACAGTTTGAGGTGCGTGAGGAGCCTCAATTTGTCCAAATACATTTGCATTGTGTCCGTTACAAGTTTCAACATGTAATGGTTATATGCATAGTTGTTTTTTGGGGTACTTGTATAGTTTTATAAAATGTTTACGTAATTGGTAGATTTTACATTTATTTTCCGTTTAGTGCAGGCATGGTTGGCAAGTTATATTTAGTAGGCCAATTTTTATTATAGAAATGAAAGTTATATATAATGAAGAAAATGGAATAAACATAACTATGCCTTTCGTCCCTAAACATATTAGTATATTTTTAGTCTCCGTTCCTATATATAATAGGTAGTTCATAATTTCATGATATTTTAAAAAATCTTTCCAAAAAAAAAAAGCTCCTCTTTAATGATTTGTCCCTTACCCTTAGTTAATTATCTGTAAGAAAAATTGTCTTATTTATATATTGGCATATGTAAAAAAAGAAATAGGGACAAACAAACTTTGTTCTGCAATGAATGTCATGCCTGAGACAAGTTGAATTGAATTTTTAGAACTAAATAAGTTTGTACCATAGAAAATTTAGGTTGACTTCATAATTTAGTTTTCTAGATTTGATGAGTTCCGAGTTTGTGAAAATTACTTTAGAAAAAAAAATACTTAAATGGCCGGAGTGGTTGGGGAAAGTGATACTTTAGGGCCTTTTCTTTCAAGAATAATGATAGTCGAGAACCTCAAAATTTGAAAATACCAGTTAGGGAACGGTTCTATGGTCTAAAAAGAATTAAGGAACAATGTTTAGTAGTCTCAAGCATGATGTTTCTTTTTTCTTTCTTTTTTTTACAAGAAAGGGCAGTCAGCCCAAGAAATAAATTAAATTATTGGGGATTGAATCCCATACAATCTTTTTCCATTAAGGTTGGCAGATAAGCCAGATAGCTATCCAAGACTGATGAGCTCAATATACTTCCTTCGGTCCTATTTATAACCAACTATCTTTTTCATGGGGTTAGTCTTTCTTATAAGCAACTTTTATTTTTTTTTTAAAAAATGTAAGCTTGTTTTCCTATTTTACCCTTATTAAATACTCATTCTTTCTCATATCTTATGCAACTCATTATCTCTCATACTTTTTATCTATTCTCTTTCTTATACTCTTTTCAAAAATAGGGGCATATATGAAAAAAAATATGGCATTTTTGACATACTTATTGTTTTTAACTACCAGTTCGTTTTACGCAATCAAGGAGGAAGTTACTTATGAATAGGATTGGAAGGAGTACCACCTTTTTGATAATGCATCAGCTAGACAATTTTGATCTCTAAGAACATGGCAAAGGTGCAGCTCCCAATTGTGGTCCATTAGATTGTAGATTTGTAAGATCACTAAACTATAGGTAAAAACATTTCCTCTATTGAGTAGCATGTCAACCAAACTGTCTATTTGGATTAACAGTAGAAGCTGTTTTTCCAACACAATTTATAATGTACGAGATGAGTATATAAGAAAAGTTTTGTCTCAACTTACATAAATATACTTTTACACCACTAATTCAAATAGGCTCCAAATTCTAGTATACCTCTCCGGAATCCCACATCCCCATATCCCATTACAATCTCAGACCTCTAAGAAGGGCCCACTCTTGTGCTTCAGAAGCACTACAATTACCAAGGTTATGAGTAAACCCAGCTATCCAACCACCATTATGATCTCTCATGGCCCTAACGCAGCTACCTTTGTTTCTAGATGAGGACATAGAGCCATCAACATTAATCTTATACCAATCAAACCGTGGTGCCTCCCATATAGAGACTTCATTTCGTGGAGACATTTCAAATTCACGCAGTGTATTCCCTCCTTTCTTTTTTATAAGTTGTGCAAAACAAAGTGGAGATTAAGATTAGTTAAAAACAATAAATGTGTTAAAAATTTTATATCCTTTTCAAATATACCCCTATTTATAAAAAGAGCATAAGAGAGAGAATGTGTATAAAATATAAGAAAGAACAAGGAATAAATGATTGATTGAAAGAGAATAAGTGATTCATTAATATAAAGATGTATATTTAATATGAATAGAAAAGAAAAAAGTAGTTTAATTAAAGATTGAGATACCAAAAAAGGTGCTTATATATATAGATATATATTAAGGATCGACCCCAAGAGAGAGAAAGTTGTTTATAATTACATATGATCTAATGAATATCATCTACTACTTCCAACAATTGAATACTCCTATATAACACTAGCAGGATCAGTTGGCTTCCGAAAAGCATCATCAAAAATTGAATTAGTCCTCCTGGACCATAATTTCCAAATTGCTACACCCCATATAAGGTCCCAATTGAGAATTCCATTTTCCCCATCTTCTTTTCCGAGATTCGTAAGGAGGAAAGGATAATACAATCAATAGTCATATCAAAATATAATTAAAAACATGCACCTGGACTTATAACTTTATGAAGTAATTTGTGTAGTGAACAAATGAAAATTTGACTTACTGTTTTTACTAGGGCACCTAACAAAGAGATCACTCAAAGGTTTGGAACAACGCTAAACTAATAACATTGAGTAGATGAATAGGTTGTTGTCCTGAAACTAAATCAAATTTAAAAGTAACAATTACAAATGAATAAAGGCTAACAAAGCCTACTCAACTAATTAGTACTACCTCCGGTTTTTAATATAAGAAAGTTAAATAAATTCCTTTAGAGTATTTATATGTATTTTTTTATACTAAACTAATTTGTTTGATTTATAAAATGATAAATAATAAAATTATACACAACTTATATTATAATTAACTAACTTATTTAGCTTCCTTGACTTCTTCAAAAAAGTCAACTATATCTTATATTAGGGATCGAAAGTAGCAAAATATAATTAAGTGGTGTGAACCCACAAGGGAAGATCCCATGAACCCACAACCAATTCTGAAATATACACACCCCAAGAAAGCTAAATACAGATGACGATCCACTTAAACCCTTGAACACGAAAGAACAAGGACCCGAAGTGTTGAAAAACGCCACAAGGTTGATCAAGCCTTAATAAGTTTGTTAGTTCTAAAAAGAACCCTCAGAGAGAATCCACTCTCAAGAAACAAAGTGCAGAAGTGCAACTTTCATTTATCATTCAAATCTGAATTGTGTCCTACAAATAAAGAAGCACCAAGTATTTATAAGAAAATATGACCTAATTGCAATAAGTGCAATTATGAAAATAGCCAATACAAATTGTAAAACCATGTGTTAGGAAACCTAAAAATCTAATACAATAAACACAAAAGTCTAATACAATCTAGAAGAAAGTTGAAAAATCAAATACAACATGCTAAAGAAAACAAAAGTCAAATCTGCCACCAACTACTTGTTGATTTTCGCACACCTAACTTCAAGAAAATGTATTCAGCAAATTAAGGCTCAAAATGTGCTTATTTAGGCCCAAATGAGTCCTCCCATATGTAGTACTAGGTCCAAGCTCTTTGTTTTGAAGTTTCCAAGCCCAAAACTTGGTTAACAACTCCATATTTAGCACAAATGAACTTAGTGAAGTTTTCAGCATCTTTGTTTTGTAAATCAGACTTATTGATCCAATTATAATTTGATTTACAACAACTTCTTCAATAAGCCCAATCAATGCTTCCTTGAATATTTTAGCTTGTGCTCTCATAATTTGTCCAACTGAAATTTGATAATGATCATTTGAAACGGAAGAGATGTCACTTGAATTTGAAGGGACACCTTGTTAATTCTGGATCGCATCATTAAGTAATCGTTTAATTTACACATGTTAAGTTTGAAAAACCTTAGCTTCTAAATTTTGTCAAAAACATGTTCTAGCATGAAACAAAGTTTTCTTAACTCATTTTAATTTGAAGTTACAATTGACCAAGAAAATAACCAAGTTACTTCCCAAAAACTACCACATTACAAGGAGAGCCCTAAAGATAAAAGTATAAAGCTTAGTCTTCACTTATAGACTCAAACACTTGAATGATAATTTTCTATAAGATCACAATGTTCATAATTTTATCACCTTCCAAAACATGAATATTTGCACGTTTATCTCCCCTCCCCAAACACCTATATATGCCTTTATCCTCTAAGGCTATGTTTGGTTGGAGGTTTTATTAGGTTAGGTTAGATTGGGGGAGGGTTGGAGATTAAAAATAGGTGTTTGGTTGGAAGAATATTAGGTTAGGTGAGGTTTGTTTTTTTTTCTTTGTTCTCTAGTGGTAACCTCCCCCACTTTACAAAACCTTCAAATTTGGGGTTTTTTCTAGGTGAAAGAATTTTTGTGTCCAATTGTGACTAAATTACCCATGACAATTTTTTAAAACTCCAACACAGCTCTCCCCTGCAAAAGTCATCCGTCTGTTCGCAATTCCTTTTCTTTCATTCCCTCTAAGAGAGAGAAACAAAAAAAGTTGTTTATATATATAAAAAACCAACTCTAAGAGAGAGAAATTTGTTTATAAATAGAATCGAATGAAGTATCATTTATATGAGTACATTGTTTTCAACAATTCAATATTTCCTCTGATCCTAAATATAATATAGAATTTTTTTTTTGGACAGATTAAAGAAGCTAAATAAGTTACTTAATATAATGCAGTCAAATAATCATATCAAAATATAATTAATAACATGCTACCGGACTTATAACTTTGTGAAGTAATTTTGGGTAAATACATAGTGCCTAGCGAACAAATGAAAAATTGACTTGCTATTTTTACTAGGTCACATAACAAAGAGATCACTCAAAGGTTTTGAACAACGCTAAACTAATACCATTGAGTAGATGAACAGGTTGTTGTCCGTCCAGGAACTAAATCAAATTTAAAAATAACAATTACAACTTACAAATGAATAAAGGCTAACAAAACCTACTCAACTACTTCCTCTGGTTATTTTTATAAGCAATTTTCTCTCTGTTGGAGTTGGTTTATTTTATAAGCAACTTTCTACTTATGTCTCAAAATTTAAACTATTTTTTCTATTCTGTCCCTGTTAAATACACATCTTTATATTAATTATCCCCCACTCACCACTAATTCTCATTCATTTACTCATTTATTACACATCCTCTGTCATATTTTATATCCATACTCTCTTATATTTGTTATTCATTCTCTTTACTCTTTTCATAAATAGGAGTATATTTAGAAGAAACGTGATATTTTTTACACATTCATTGTTTTTAACTAATCTTAACCACTAGTTTGTTTTGCACAATAAGGATAAAAGTTACTTATAAAAAAGATCAGAGGGAGTAATTAGTACAACCTCCGGTCTTTAATATAAGACTCACACTACTACAAAAAAGGGATTTAATGGCGTAATTGTTATGGCAGTTTTTTCAAAAAGCGCCAAAGATAATTGTTTATTTTTTAAAATAAAGGTTATTTTAAAGCTTTGGCGCTTACAATTATAAGCGTCATAATAGACGTTAACTTTATATGACGCTTTCCTGAATAAGTGCCAAATATTGTCATCAATATTTAAAAAAAAAATAAGAAGCTTTGGCGTTTTATGTGGAAGCGCCAAAGCTTCTTATATTTTTCAAAAAACAAAAAAGGAAAATATAATAAGAAGCTTTGGCGCTTCCTTAAAAAGTGCCAAAGCATTCTATATTTTTAAAAATATATATACATATAATATGAAATTTAATATATTATTTCTTCTTTCTATTTAATCTTCCTACAACCTTACACATATGTTTGACAAAAGAAGTTTAATTTCTTTCTGACTATTGTAATATGCCTATTGTATTTGCATTATGCATTTTTAAAAAAAATTAAACCAATTTTTTTTTTAATTTGGGTAATAACATTTATTATTGGTAAAGGTTTAATAGTTACAGTCAGTGTAACACTATATGATATCTTTGCCATACTTTTTGTTCTTTCTTTTTATAGATCCAATATTATATGCTTAAATATATTATTGTCACTAGTATTAACTTGCACTTATAATGAAGCGTAAAACTGAGTGAGCTCCATGAAGTTCATCAATTTTTTTTTTTGTAAAAAGGCCACATTCCAAAAGAAAAAACTAAAAAAAATATATTATAATAGGAAGCTTTGGCGTTTCCTAAGGAAGCGCCAAAGCTTCTTATGTATTTTTAATTTTTTTTAAAAGGCCACATACAAAAAAAAAACTAAAATAAAAAAGAAATATTATAATAGGAAGCTTTAGCGCTTCCTAAGGAAACGCCAAAGCTTCTTATAGGAAGCTTTGACCCTTCCTAAAGAAGCGCCAAAGCTTCCTATGTATTTTTTTAAACAAAAAGGTTCAGTCAGCTTCTTCGATTGTGTGTGTGTCTAGCTATAAAGTAAATTTAAATTAAGTGTTTTTTTTTTCACTTGGGTCATTATATTATTATACATTTATCATTGTTAAAGGTTTAATAGTTACAATCAACGTAAAGTTATATGATATGTTTGTCATACTTTTTGCTCTTTCTTTTTATAAATCCAAATTATCTGCTTGAATATATTGTTGTCACTAGTATTAACTTACACTTATAATGAAACGTAAAACTGAGTGAGCTCCATGAAGTTCATCAAATTTTTTTAGAATGAAGCGTAAAAGTAGTATATACTTGACCATTGTTAGAAAAAGAATCAACACATAAAATATAGTTAAACTAACCAATTACATAAACACAGTGCCAAAACTTCATATTGAAAAAATAAAAAATAAAAAACACAATAGAAGCTTTGGCGCTTCCTAAAGAAGCGCCAAAGCTTCCATTTTTTTTTTAATTTTATTTTGAAAATGGGAAGCAATGACATTCTTTTATGAAGCACCAAAGGTTCCCCTATTTATAAAATTTAAAAACCCCGCCATTGACATCCCGCCATTATCGCTCTCCTGCTTGTCACTTCCCATAACTTCGATCCATTACTCTCTCACTTTATTGGTCTATTAGCTTTTCTTATTCATTATCCCTACTCCTTCCTCTCTTTAATGGCAGCAAGTAGAAGTAGGAAATCCCTAGTTTGTAAGCATTGTTTTTTAAACATTTGATCCATGTTTTCTTTTTTTTCCTTTTTGGTTAAAATTTGCAATGACTCTTATATGTTTGCTCATATTTTTTATTTTTTAAGTATTGATTTGAAGTTTCAATTTTGTTAGCTTAAACTTTCTATATATTGTTAGTTTTTTAATTTTTAGACTTACAAATTAATAATATTGTAGTAATTTTGTTGTAATACAAATAATTGTAGTTAATGTTTTGTATTTTTTACCATTGTATTGTGATTTGTTTGTTTTATCAAGAAAATAAAATAATTAAAAAAATGATCATCATCGTTTTATATTGTAATTTACCTACTAGATGAAATATATAGTTATTTACTTGCTAAAAAATTATATATGATTATCAGGCATTTATTTTTACATTACACCGTATAGAAAAAGAAATATTTAAAAAAATTATTTAAAAAAAAATTAAATGTCCTCCTTTGACACTTATTAAATAAGTGCCAAAGGAGGCACTTGCCAAAGGAGGCATCCTCATTTGGCGTTTATATTATAAACGCCAAAGGAGGTGTCAACCCTCCTTTGGCGTTTATTTTATAAACGGCAAAGGAGGGTACCTCTTCCTTTGGCACTTGTCAAATAAAATGTCATAAGTAATTAATTTATTTATTTAATTTGATAAAGTAATGTATGCCGTTTTTATAGATTGAAAAGCGCCATAAGTATTTTTAATGGCGTCAAAAGCTTTGGCGTTTCTTAAACGCCAAAATATGTTTTAAAATAAGCGCTATTATACCGCTTTTTTGTAGTAGTATCAGTTGACCTTTTTTAGAGATTAAGGGGGCTAAAAAAATTCCTTTAGAGTATTTATATTTTTTTTTTTATACCAGACAATTTATCTGACTTATAAACTGATATTTAATAAATTTATACATAACATATGTTATGATTAACTAATTTATTTAAGTACTTTAGTTTCTCTAAAAAAGTCAACTATATCTTATATTAGGGACCGGAGATAACATAATATAATTCAGTAATCGTTTAATTTACACATGTTACACATGTTAAGTTTGAAAAACCTTAGCTTTTAAACCTTTTCAAAAACATGTTCTTGAATGAAACAAAGTTTTTTCAAATCATTTTAATTTGAAGTAACAATTGACCAAGAAAATAACCAAGTTACTTCCCAAAAACTACTACATTACAAGTAAAAACCCCTTAGCCTTTACTTATAGAGGCTTCTTTAACACTTGAATGATAATTTTCTATAAGATCACAATGTTCATAAGTTTATTACCATCCAAAACATGAATATTTGCACCTTTATATCCCTTTTTTTTAACTTATATATGCCTTCATTCTCCAACTTTCCAAGTTAGAGAATTGGGCTGTTACTCCTTCTGAAACCATTTACTGGCTTGGGTTGTTGCCTTTTTTTATTGATAATAGTTTCTTGGGTTGTTGCCTCACTCGTTTGAGGAATTGGGCTCATCATTGTATTGTCATGCTTAGGAAAACATTTTCTCATTAACATCAATAAAATAATAATAAATGTATCAAATACTCCCTCATATTCTAAATATAAGATAAAATTAAAAGTTTTAGAGAGATTAAAGAATTTAATTAAATTACTTTAAAATATTTATATTAATTAATTTTTCTTTAAATTATTTTGCCTAACATATAAACTGATGTATAATATCATAATACACAACATATGATATGTTTAAGTAACTTATTTAACTTCCTTAATCTCTTAAAAAATATAAATTCTGTCTTATATTTAAGACCAAAAAAAATATCATGAATTTTTTTTAGTATTAATGACTCTACCTCTCTGACCCTAAATGTAAGGTAAAATTTATAGTGCAAATTCGTGATACAAACTAATCATAGATAAAGATATACATAGATACTAACAGTGATTGGATCGAATAGAAGGGATTCAGTTCAAGATTGAGGTTTGAACTTTCTATAAATATAAGAAAACATGTTGAAAAAACTATTCCTAATATTACACACTCAGCCCAGCACAGCCACCTCATCATCCACCCCACTCCCTCCCTCTCTTCCCCGCCACCTGCTCCATCGTCTTCATCTTCAGAGTTCAGAGACCTCTTCCACTCCTCAAGTTGCTGCGTCCTCTCTTCTTCCTCTTCCCTACAAATACTAATCTCTGCAGCTCATCACTCTTTATCATAGTTCATCGTAGATCGAAGAGGAAGATAGGCCGACGGTTAGGTTTCTTTTGAATATTTTCATTTTCGCAGTATCAACCACTAACTGATGAAGCAAGGAAGAGCTTTGTACTCCATCCTCCACTACTTGTTGTCAATATTGGTCACAAAACGCAACCGACACAATTTCAATCAGCAAAACCATCCGTTATGATCTTGGCCAGTGGGTCATCCACGGAGTATTGTTGGACTTGGGTGTTGCTCTGTGGTTTTTTAAATGTTGCTGTGATTTTTATTCTTTTGATCTTGCTATGAATTTGATCTTTTGATGATCTTGGGTTTAATCTTCAAAAGGCTAATATGGTGTTGGGTTGATAATCTTCCTGCTATTTCTCGTTTTTAAATTTCACTAGTTATGATTGTTCTTGTATTTTTTGTTTTGTTCCTCCCATTTCGATTCGATGATGAGATGGCCGTGCTGAGTTTGTAATATTGGTGCAGTCAAAATTAACAATTACCATCTGTTAGGATAACATTGTACTATTTTTTACACTTCTAAAATAACATTGCTGTATGTATGATTTGGGGAGAATCCTTTAAAAAAAATTTTAAAAATTAAAAAATAATAAATCAAATCTTTTATCCAGAATTGATTAAAAAATTTCAAAATTTAATAAATAATTTTTAACTTTATTTTTAAAAAATACTTAATTTATTATTTTCTAATTTAAAAATTCATTTTTAAAAGACGCTCTCTAAAACTTTCAGAATAAAATTGTTTTCAACCTTAACTAACCCAACAAGTTATTTAAGAGAGAAATGTAGAAAAAGATGAAACAAAAGTTAAAAACAGATAAAAGAAGAAAAAGCAGAAAACCTAAAACAACAATAAAAGTTCATGGCTCGCTGACAAAAATGTCTATGATTCACAGTGTGATGCGTTTTCGACTTTTGATTGGGTGTTTAAGTACGCTGTTGTACGAATGAAATTGACTTATTCGTGGTATCTAACTGTGTATAGCTGGCAACTCCTCAGCCTATTTTTTTTCCCCTATTTCTCAATAAAAGATCAAAATTAATATTGACTTTTCCAAAATAATATCTTTCTTTTACTTTAGTGCTATTTATTGTGGGAAATTACATTGAACCCTCAAAAAAGATAAATTATTATTGTTAAGTCCTTTAAAATCATTAAATTGATAGAGTTCTAAGGAATTTGTGGACAATTTATTAAAATTCTGAAAAGATAATTTCATCCTTATTTGTTTGAAATGAAAACGGAAATGAAAAGGAGTTGGGGCTCCAGGTAACTATTTATGGTTGTGTTCCTAGCTCAAAACTCAAAGGATATGAAACCTTTATGCTATCTAGTTAAAATGCTTTATCTGGATAATGGTCTTCTTCTTTGTCAGGGGATTGTCTATAAGGTTCTAGACCAATAATTGCATCTGCACCGTGAAGCACCAACAAACAATTTCAACTAAGTTGCAACATTTTCCTCGATAGGAATATCTGTATCAATCTCTCTCTTCATTTCCTCTCATTGAATGTCTTACCATGAGATTAAGTTTCAATTGTTAGAATTTAATACTATATAAAAAATAATATTATAACATTAAATAGTATTAAATATCAACTATTGAAGCTTGATATAATAGTAGAGATATTTAATGGGGAGAAAATAAAAAGAGAGATCAATAGAGATATTCATTTTCAAAATTTTCAAGCATTAAACAACATTACCAAAGCAAAAACAAAGGAAGTCACCAAGTGCAACACAATCATCATCCTTAAACTGTTCAAAAAGAAGGCCACACTAAACTCTAAACTAAACACTCATCACGGACTCGCCGCCAATGAATAAGCAAGAGGTAAAAATAATAGAAAAAGTGCACACACACAATTAAAGACTAGACTAAATAAAGTAAGAAAAAATTTCCTAAATTCTACCATGAGAGCAACAATCTATTGAGGGAATGAGAGTTGATGGCAACTACGATCTCCCCAACTCTTAGAACTACAATGAGGACTAGCGGCCACAATAAAAGAATTGACAACTACACTTAAAAGAAAGAGCATCGTGACGATAATTAAAACTAGGGTGAGTGAGTGATAGATTAAATCACCTTTGAATTCCCCTAAGCTCTAACCTCATTTTAAGATTTCATGTAAATAAACAAGGGTAAACTCACATTTTCACAATTCCAATAAATCTTCCACAAGTCCTTTGGGATTTCATATTATTTTGATGATTATATAGGACCTAATAGTAATAGTTTGTTTTCTTTGGGTTTTGAGTGTAACTTTCCCCTATTTATTTTTTCATATCAGATGCAGCTTTGGCAAAAAGGGGAAAAAAATAAAGCATTCATTCGTCTTTTTTTTTTGTGGTCAATAAACATTCATTCGTTTATCAAAACAAGCATGGGGTAGTTGGTCTCCATTTTCCAATTTATTGCCAAAAAAAAATCTCTTTGTGCAGCAAACAAGCATAAATTTTTCTTGATTAATAAGGAAAGGTACGTCCCATTTTTGTTTCCATTCTTCTTCTCTTTCTCTTTCTCTTTCTGGATTCAGCAGTACAATAAGCTAAGATTTCAGCTTCCTCTTGTTTTTGCTTTATGTTTTCCTCTTTCTGCATTATTTTCTCTTCCACTAATCTCATACCTCTCCAAGATTTCCAGGTTTATGGGCTTTTGACCTAGCTTTCTCTCCTGTCTTACCACTTCAAGAATTTGATCTATTTTCAGCCGAATATTTGCTGAGATTTAAACTTTTTAACACTCATAATATTATCTGTTGCATTTTCTATCTCGTATAGCTTTCTGAGTGTTCTTCAAGTCTCGAATTGAAAGCTTATTTAATTGGCTGCAATTTTCTTATATGTTGAGCCATAAGTTAATCATTGAATTCTATGTTTTCTTTCTCTGTGAGGACTCGGATGGATCTGAGTCAGCTCGTTCAAATAACTTTGTAAGCTGATAAGAGATTCTTTGTAATTCACAGATCGAGAGGTGTAAAGAACAAATAAAGATGGTGAGAGGGAAGATAGAGATGAAGCGTATAGAGAACAAAACAAACAGGCAAGTGACATTCTCAAAGAGGCGTAATGGACTCTTGAAGAAGGCTTTTGAGCTCTCAGTTCTGTGTGATGCTGAGGTTGCACTCATCGTCTTCTCTGCCAATGGCAAACTCTACGAATTTTCAAGCTCCAGGTATATATATATATATATATATATGAAGGAATAACTGAAATAGATATTGAGTAGAAACACCTATCGGGTCGAGTCGGATTCGGGTTTGAGAACCCACACAAGTATTAGACTACAAGAATCGAATATGGAATTGCATAGCAGTGCACCAGAACAAAACAAGAAAGATGGTAGATAAGAGGGGATTGCCAGAAAGCTCAATGGTAGGGGTGATTTGCAATGGTAGAGGCACACCTATTTATAGTGATAAAAGTGACCACTAATTCGCAATTTTAGTATAAAGTCGAAGCTTCGTTCCGTTTGCAATTTTATGGTATTCTGCACTTTTATTTTGGTTACCCACACTAGGTTTTAAAGGACATATATAAAAAAATTTTGTTACCTTTTGAAGGGTCTAGGTTATTTAGATATATATTGATATCTTAAAGTCCATACTGATTCAGATGTGATGAGTTAGTAAAACAATTAGGGAAATATTTACATAGGATTGAAATATTTGGTACTATTGGTGTTAGTATTTTGATAAATGAACAACTCATTTTGCAATTTAGGCTCTAACTATACAATATTGACTTAACCGAATTATATGTACGGACATCACACATTGACCTAAAAACCTATAGCTAGCCCTTTAGACTTACTTATGCTCAATGTTTTTAAGCATAAAGTAATCTCCCTAATATTTGGGAGAAACGTATGTTTTCTCCCTAATATTTATGTTCTTCACTTCTTTCCCTCCAAAATATACGTGTTTGTGTCTCTGTGTAAGTGTGTATGCAGTAAGAAAATAATATTAATTTCCTTCACATACATTTTCGTTCTCTCCAAAATAATTGCTTCCACTATTATATATACAGCTTGAAGGAGACAGTTGACCGTTACCACACATATGTTAAAGATACTCATGTCTTCGAACAAAATATGGAGGTTCATAATCATTATTTCCTTATTTTTATTGCAATTATTTCCTTGTTTCTTATGTTCTTTTTATCATCTTCTATCCTAAAGTAAAGACCTAGTATTTTTATTTTTTTTGGCAGAAAAGATCAAGTGTTTAACTTCTCTGTTTGTCAATATAAACACATACACACACACTCTGGGAATGATGTGAAAAAATTGCATATGTTTCTTACGTGCTCTAATTTTTTGTTTCTTTTTGTATAAACGCTCATTTGTTCCTTTTCATTTTAGTTTAATGAAAATTTCAAGAGAAAGTTGAGAAAAAGTCCCCAATTATAAAATTTTATTAGTGAAAAGGACTTGATAAATTTTTATACACAGAATGCCGGTACTTTGATTTAAGTCATTTTCATTAATAAAATTTTCAATGGGGACATTTCTCCAATTTTCCTTGGTGTGCTCATTCAAAATTTCACAATATTGTCTTATATCTCAAAATTATTGTACTTTGTTTGGATTTGAGCAAAATAGTTACATCATAACAGACATAATTAGTGAAAAACAATAATCAAAAGAGTAAGTTAACGTAAAGCAGACACAAATTTACTTTTTTACCTTAAGCTTATGTGTCTTGTACATTTTGCCATGCAGCATAAAAACTCACAAAATTCAACTTGGAATGAGAAAAAAAATGGAATGAATACTGCCATTTTTTACTCATATTTCTAAGTTTAGTTAAATGTTTACGATTTCAGAAATTTTGCAAACACATAAAAATTAATTTTTCTTGAAAATGAATTGGTTTCTGATTTTCCTTGCTCTCAGAGACTTTCAGGACATAAATGCATTTATAAAAATTAGTTTATTTATATTCCTCTTTGTTTTTTGTTTCCTTCAAACTTGCCAATTAACACATAATCCTGAAAATGGCAGCATCTGAATCAAGAAACAGCAAGTATGAACAAGAAGATTGAGCTTCTTGAAGCTTCAAAACGGTTCCAATATCAACTTAATTAAATGAATTATTACAGAACTTTTTGAATTCGTTGTTGATATTCATTCATATTGAAAGATTAATTAATTACTTTGCTGTTTCTAATTTTATTCTTTTAGGAAACTTACAGGAGAAGGTTTGAACACATATTCCCTACAAGAACTGGAAGAGATTGAACAAGAGGTGCTAAAGAGTGTCAGAAACGTTCGAGCAAGAAAGGTCAACTTAATGTGCCTACACACAGTCACACACTCTTTTATGTAAGTTTCAAAGTTAATTTTTATCTGAATTCAAATTTATAAATATTTTTCAGAATCAAATCATTAAGGAGCAAATGGAGAAACTAGAAGATAAGGTAGGGTGTCCCTTGACAAATGGCTTGATAATTGAATGCCATTTTGCGTTTAATTTTTCATCAAGTGGGTCTCCATATGTGTGTCCGCGTATGGAATCTGAGGCATTGTGTTAACAACTTTCGCGTACCATAAATCTCATCTTTAATTTTATTGATCTGTCTGTGCTTGAAATCTTTTGATTTCATTTTTAAAAAAATTTACATATAGACACACACACCATATGTCCATATGTAATAGGGATAAACATAGGTTGAGTTAACCCTAACCTGAACTCCAACTCAATTGTGCATCGATTAGAACATTAGGCAATCCCGCATTTTGACCAACTTGGGTTGGCCACCCCAAGTTAGACTTGGCTTGGGATAGAAAGTTAAAAAATATTTTATTAAAAAATTAAATAAGAACTAAAAAAGAGGGTGAGAGACCAACAAACGTTAGTCATAGTGGCAGGGGATTTAGCTGTCCGTAGATTACACATGAGCCATCTGATATGCAATTAGATATCAATCAAATCAAATCATGCTCAAGTCCTCCCATCAAAATAATACTTAAATGGCTTTCTAACTTAGTGGCTTGAGAGCTCTCCTATAAATGGGAGGTTGCGGGTTCAATCCGCTTGTAAATTATTGTAACCTCAAGTCATTAGTACTTGCCGTTCTAATTCAGAAGGGAACTTTTAGGAATTTAGTCCTAGCTAGCAGCTACACACATAGAAACTTGCAAGCACGCAAATAGTTAATTTAAGCCATAAACATGCTTATCGATATGTTGTTCGGGTTAACTTGATAAAGAAAAAAATTGATTTAAAGGATTACTCTTTAGAATGTGTATAATTCGGATACACTGGTTTGAAAATTTAGAACTTTGTACCCTAGGTCTATATAATATAATTAAATAGATCGTGTGAACCACAAATATATATACATGCAAATATATTATATTTATAGTATTTAACCAGTGAAGCTAAACTTTGATTTGCTTGCACATTTCTGATCAAGTCATGGTTAGTTGGCTTATATTGTTAGCTGAATTCATCCATAAGGATTTCTGAAGGTGCGTTGATATTATATTCTTCATCTATACGTCTGACTGGCGATTGAAAAGATTTTACCCGTAAAAATAGAAGTCAAAATGAAAATGCTGATGACTTCATTTGTTTTTACTACAATTCAGGAAAAAACCCTAACAGAAGAATATGCAAGGCTTTCTGAGAAGGTGAGATTGCAGTAAATTTTTATCTGAAAATTATTTTAAGATTTTCATTTTATTTTAATCACCATCCTTAAAGCTAAGGGGGTGTTGCAGAGAGAGCATGTTTGGTTTGAGGAATTAGAGGAGAAGGAAAAGAAAGTTCGTTTAGACATTCACCTGGCAATAAATCATTTGATTTAGAATCAATCATTTCAATCTCAATTAAACAAAAAACAAAAACAAAATTAGAAGGTTAATTGCATATTATGTGATTGCAATTGAATGAAAAAGACACGGTGAGATTGATTTTGCTGTGCAGTGTGGTATGGAGGCAAATCAAGGAAGACAGAATCAGAGTGAAAATATTTCATATTCAGATGTGGAGACTGGCTTGTTCATCGGACTTCCAGAAACAGGATCACGAAATAAATTATGACATCTTGTACAGATAATTGTTCCAGAAACATTGTTGAAGATTGTGAAATCAACATGAGCGCACCCACGCGAGCCAACATCATCGACAAATTAATGTGAAAATATTGTGCAATAAGTGTGACCATGGTTTGTGGTGTTCTATTGATTTCGAGTTGCATGCATAATCTAAGCACAATTGATTTTGGCAGTTATTGAATGAACATATCTCTGAGATCAACACAAGCATCAATTTTTTTGGCAGTTAATGGGTTGACGTAAGTCTGATGAATCCATATTGAGTTAATTTTCATAGTGGTTTGAGAGTTGATTGTATTTTTGAGTTATAATTTAGGAGATTGATGTAATGAAATTAGACAAACTGGTTATAGATTAATGTATAGTTGAAATAGGCGCTTCAGTGTGTGATTTGACATTGAATGAGTTTACTATATATATAGGAAATAAACTGATGGACAAGTGTTTTTGTGTTTTCGTTGCCACTAGGGCATGACATAATGTTCATTATGTTATTTGGATTTTAACAAGGCTGTATATTTCAAAGGTTTTAGTAATTATATATGTAGTTTGGCCAAAAAAAAAAGTAATTATATATGTAAACTACAAAAGGCCTAAAATCACTAATTTGCATTAAGCGGTTCCTCTGCAGCTTTCCCAAATGCTAGCCATTCGGGCAATTGAAAGAGAACCAGTTTAATAAGTCTCAATCTAAACGAAGATGTTTTTATAAGGATAACGAGCCATTCTTTCTTGCAACAAATTGTGGCCGTCCAAATTCCTTATCCTTTTCCAAATATTTTATTTTTGGCCAATTTCTTATTAGATTCTATGTACTTTATTGTACCTGAAGGATTTCGGGCATACATATAATCTAATTGTTTGATTGAATTGCACATGAAATTAGAGCAATGGTCTAGACTCTGATCATGCAACACAACAAATGCATCAAAGAAAGAAAGAGAGCATATCAGGGAGGGAGCGAGTTGAGACACCATTTACTCACACACGTAAAAACTAACTCCTCAGCCCTTTATCCATATCTTATGTACCCTGTGGTTATACGGACTTAAGCTTTTAGAACATAAAGAGAAAACTCTCTCCGCTGACTCATATTTCTCTTTATTGGAATAATAGCCCCACTTACATTAGGTTTACAAACCCTAGTACGCCGATGATGAACTAGGTTTACTCAATAATTATTAGTATAGGGTATATTTTTAACATCCATTTTTAAAAAATAGAGCTTAAAAAGTAGGCGTTGACATTTTTGAAATTTGGGCCCTACTTTTAATGTATGTTTTCCAAAAAACAGACATTAAAATCCTTAATAAAATTTCAGATCCACCATCGTCAACATTCAATCCTCTCTCTTCTTCACTCCCCAATCCCTTCGCTCTCTCACTCGCACCAACTCCATTAGTCGCCAACGTCGCACCTCCTTTGTCAATCCGTTGTGACCCCTTTCCTCCTCTGTCATGACCCCTTCCCTCAGTTGTTGTTTTGCTCTGTCAGGCATCCTCCTCCTCCTCCCTCTGTCGCCGATCCTCCTCTGGCACTGCAAGTTTGCAAGAGTCTGCATTCATTTAGGTTAGTGACTCTATCTTTATGGAATAGTTGCTTTCATTAATGCTTAAAAATTATGGTGGAGGGCTGATTAAAAAGAAAAAAAGAGTTAGGAATTTTAAGAGATTTCATTTATGCTTAAAATCTTAATGTTTAATGGTAGATTATATGTACTTGAATGTTTTTTTTATGAGTTACTATAAATGCCCATAAGCATATATCTGGGATCAACACAAGCATCAAATTGTTTTGGCAGTTAATGGGTTGACGTAAGTCTGATGAATCCATATTGAGTTAATTTGCATAGTGATTTGAGAGTTGATTGTATTTTTGAGTTATAATTTAGGAGATTGATGTAATGAAATTAGACAAACTGGTTATAGATTAATGTATAGTTGAAATAGGTGCTTTAGTGTGTGATTTTGGCATTCAATGAGTTTACTATATATATAGGAAAGAAACTGATGGACAAGTGTTTTTGTGTTTTCGTTGCCACTAGATCATGACATAATGTTCATTATGATATTTGGATTTTAACAAGGCTGTATGTTTCAACGGTTTTAGTAATTATATATGTACTTTGTCAAAAAAAAAAAAAAGAAATTATATATGTAAACTACTAAAGGCCTAAAATCACTAATTTGCTGTAAGTGGTTCCTCTACAGCTTTCCCAAATGCTAGCCATTCGTGCAATTGAAAGAGAACTAGTTTAGTAAGTCTCAATCTAAACCAAAGTGTTTTTATAAGGATAATCTGGGCCGTTCTTTCTTGCAACAAATTGTGGCCGTCCAAATTCCTTATCATTTTCCAAATCTTTTATTTTTGGCCAACTTATTATTAGATTCTATGTCCTTTATTGTACTTGAAGGATTTCGGGAATACATGTAATCTGATTGTTTGGTTGAATTGCACATGAAACTAAAGCAATGGTCTAGACCTTGATCACGCAACACAACAAATGCATCAAAAAGAAGAGCATATCAGGGAGAGTGTTGAAACACCATTTACTGACGCACGTAAAAACTAACTCCTCAACCCTTTATATATATCTTATGTACCCTTTGGTTATATGGACTTAAGCTTTCAGAACATAAAGAGAAAACTCCCTTTGCTGACTCATATTTCTCTTTATTGGAATAATAGCCCCACTTACATTGGGTTTACAGACCCTAGTAGGCCATTGATGAACTAGGTTTACTCAATAATTATTACTATAGGGTATATTTTTAACATCCGTTTTTAAAAAACAGATGTTCAAAAATAGGCATTGGCATTTTTGAAATTTGGGCTCTACTTTTAACATCTATTTTCCAAAAAACAGACATTAAAATCCTTAATAAAATTTCAAATCTACCATCAACATTCAATCGTCTCTGTTCTTCACTACCCAATCCCTTTGCTCTCTCGCTCGCACCAACTCCATCAGTTGCCAACATCGCACCTCCTTCATCAGTCTGTGGTGACCCCTTCCCTCTGTTGTCGTTTTGCTCTGTCAAGCATCCTCTTCCTCCTCCCTCTGTCGCCGATCCTCCTCTAGCACTACAAGTTTGCAACAGTTTGCATTCATTTAGGTTAGTGACTCTATCTTTACGAAATAGTTGCTTTCATTAATGCTTAAAAATTATGGTGGTGGGCTGATTAAAAAGAAAAAAAGAGTTAGGAATTTAAGAGATTTCATTGATGCTTAAAATCTTATTGTTTAATGGTAGATTATATGTACTTGAATGTTTGTTTTATGAGTTATTATAAATGCCCATAAGGTGTTTGATGAAGTGAAAGATTGAGAAATTATAGGTATTAGGGGAATTGAGGAACTTGCTTTGCTTACTTGAACCTTCAAGTGTGCTAGGCAGATTTGATGGACAATATGTTATACTTTTATTTTGGACACTTGATTATATTTGTTTAAGTTGATCCATGTTTAGTTTTGGAGCACTTGATTATATTTATGAAGTGTTGGATGGTTCTATACTTTCTTAGTAGTGTTCTGTTTTGTGTGTAGGCTTTTTTTCTAGGAATTGGTTGTGTTCTATTTTGTGTACAGGTTGTGGGTTGAAAATATAAATTACATATTTTTTTAAAAAAATTGACTCACAATTTTTGTTTTAGAAAAACAGGCGATTTAAGTCTGCCACTTACCATGTCTATTTTTGAATGGTTAGAAAATATAAATTACATGTTTTTTCAAAAAAAAATTGACTTATCAATGTTTAATTTTTAAAATGAAACAAGACTAGGGAAAATGTACATGATGTAGTTGAAACTGAAGGGAATGAGAGAGATGTAGAACTAGGGATAATTTAGGATGACATAGAAGGAATAGATGGGTTTGATGACATAAATGATGCTGATGGAATTGAGGACATTTTTGAAGACTAAAGTGAAATTTAGATAACTGGTGGAAGACAAACTAAGATAGTTGGAAATGGAATTAAGGACTTAGATAAGATCATTTGAGAGAAAGGGAAAGGAGTCTATGAAGAAGATGATAACTCTGACAGTGAGGATGTGGATGCAGATGATTTTGATTCTCAGGATGACATCTATATGGTTGAAACTAGAAGCTTTGATATTGTAGAGAGTGTTGATAATGATTTTGAAGTGAGCAAAGTTTTTTAGGGTGAGGAGAATTCGTGCCACTAATATAATGATGGGCTTCCAGAAGAGAGGCATGGGCTTGTTAAGTTTAAAGGGTCAGCAGGCTTCCAAAGCTTACAGAAATGCGGTTCAATTAGGCTTGCAACTATAATCATCTTCCCTCTCTTATCTCATTTCTATCTTCCTTCCCCAAGGGCAGTAGAAAAAAGAGAATAAAAAATCTCAGTCAAACGATCGGACTCCTGGGAGGTGTCCTGAATAAGAAAGAAAGAACTAAGAGCTTCTTTTGGATAGCCTGGAACATTGATTGCAAGCAAGAGTCGATTGAAATATACCTTTTCAATTGCAAAGCAATTCTTAGCACGGATGCTTGACATCCAAGACATGTTGGAGAAGGAAAAGCTCTTTTCTTTTCTGGAAGGCCGTAAGCCATGGGTAAAAGCTGAGTTGCAGAGACGAGGAGTGTGGGATTTGGCATTGGCCAAAGCAATACCCAAAGAGTCTACTTTCTGAATTGGGCTCCTCCTTCCCTCTTTACTAAATGTAGAGCATTTTTTTCACCTTCCTGGGTTGCTGTTACTAAAATTGGAGAATCAAACTCTCTATTATAGCTATAGTAAGCTGTCATTCAAGGCACTTCTTCATGTTGGGCTTGGCCTTTGTAGACAAAGAGGTGCTAAAGAGGGTTATTGATAGGTGTGCGATCACAAAGTGGGTTAATATAAGAGTAGTTAGAAGTGAGAAGAGGTTAGTAAAAGCTATTTGTGAAGTGGGATGCTCGTTCATGTTAGATCCCTCTAATGATGGGTTGAGTGTTCCTCTCCCAATGGTCCAATGGTACTCTCTGGCTAGGGCTTGTTGTCTCTCCCTTGGGAGCTCCTTTCTGCTACCCATTGTGACAAAAAAATTTTCTTGTCCCCACTATGGGCTGTGCAAGGCCACACTTTGAGTTTACAGCTTCGGGACGACTTCATGATTATGGAGGAGGTCTCTTTTCACTTGGCTCCTTTTTTGGTACAATTCCATAATCTCCCTCAAGAGCTTTTATATGATGAGAACATGCTGAATATGAGCTCTATTGTTGGGAACGTAGTTTGGTATGAAAAAACAAAATTGTAAGGGAAGATAGCACTAAACTTTATGCATGCATGCATATTTGTTGATATTAAAAATGCCTCCTCTCTAGATTTTGGATTTCAAGGCCAGAGTTATCTAATTTTTGGGCCTCTATTAAATATGAACGACTATCAAATTTTTGCTATAGTTCCGGTATTTTAGGCCATGAAAACATAATATGAAAAAATCCAAAAGATCAAATTTTAACAATTTAGATGTATTTATTTGTTAATTTTTTAAAATGTAATATTTTAATAATATTTTTAGAATAATTTAAATTTGAATTATCCAGATTGATCTAAACGGTCTGCGCTGAAAGTGGTGGAGAGGGATATAAAAGAGAAAGAAGGGGAAGGATGGAAATTTGTTCAAGAGACTAAGTGGGTATTACACAGTTTGAGGTGCGTGAGGAGCCTCAATTTGTCCAAATACATTTGCATTGTGTCCGTTACAAGTTTCAACATGTAATGGTCATATGCATAGTTGTTTTTTGGGGTACCTATATAGTTTTTATAAGATGTTTATGTAATTGGTAGATTTTACATTTATTTTCCGTTTAGTGCAGGCATGGTTGGCAAGTTATATTTAGTAGGCCAATTTTTATTATAGGAATGAAAATTATAGATAATGAAGAAAATGGAATAAACATAACTATGCCTTTCGTCCCTAAACATATTAGTATTTTTTTAGTCTCCGTTCCTATATATAATAGGTAGTTCATAATTTCATGATATTTTAAAAAATCTTTCCAAAAAAAATGCTCCTCTTTAATGATTTGTCCCTTACCCTTAGTTAATTATCTGTAAGAAAAATTGTCCTATTTATATATGGGCATATTTAAAAAAATTAGGGACAGACAAACTTTGTTTTGCAATGAATGTCATGCCTGAGACAAGTTGAATTGAATTTTTAGAACTAAATAAGTTTGTACCATAGAAAATTTAGGTTGACTTCATATTTTAGTTTTCCAGATCTGAGGAGTTCCAAGTATGTGAAAATTACTTTAGAAAAAAAAATACTTAAATGGCGGGAGTGGTTGGGGAAAGTGATACTTTGGGGCGTTTTCTTTCAAGAATAATGATAGTCGCAAACCTCAAAATTTGAAAATACCAGTTAGGGAACGGTTCTGTGGTCTAAAAAGAATTAAGGAATAATGTTTAGTAGTCTCAAGCATGATGTTTCTTTTATCTTTCTTTTTTTACAAGAAAGGGCAGTTAGCCCAAGAAATAAATTAAATTATTGGGGATTGAATCCCATACAATCTTTTTCCATTAAGGTTGGCAGATAAGCCAGGCAGTTATCCAAGACTGATGAGCTCAATATATTTCCTTCGGTCCTATTTATAAGCAGCTGTCTTTTTCATGGGGTTAGTCCTTCTTATAAGCAACTTTTACTTTTTTTCTGAAAATGTAAGCTTGTTTTCCTACTTTACCTTTATTAAATACTCATTCTTTCTCATATCTTATGCAACTCATTATCTCTCATACTTTTTATCTATTCTCTTTCTTATACTCTTTTGAAAAATAGGGGCATATATGAAAAGAAAAATATGGCATTTTTGACATACTTATTGTTCTTAACTACCAGTTCGTTTTACGCAATCAAGGAGGAAGTTGCTTATAAATAGGATTGGAAGGAGTACCACCTTTTTGATAAGGCATCAGCTAGAAAATTTTGATCTCTAAGAACATGACAAAGGTGCAGCTCCCAATCGTGGTTCATTAGATTGTAGATTTGTAAGATCACTAAACTTCGGGTAAAAACATTTCCTCTGTTGAGTAGCATGTCAACCAAAGTGTTTATTTGGATTAACGGTAGAAGCTGTTTTTCCAACACGATTTATAATGTACGAGATGAGTATATAAGAAAAGTTTTGTCTCAGCTTACATAAACATACTTTTACACCACTAATTCAACCAGGCTCCAAATTCTAGTATACCTCTCCGGAATCCCACATCCCCCCATCCCATTACAGTCTCAGACCTCTAAGAAGGGCCCACTCTTGTGCTTCAGAAGCACTACAATTACCAAGGTTATGAGTAAACCCAGCTATCCAACCACCATTGTGATCTCTCATGACCCCAACGCAGCTACCTTTATTTCTAGATGAGGACATAGAGCCATCAACATTAATCTTATCCCAGTCAAACCGTGGTGCCTCCAATATAGAGACTTCATTTCGTGGAGACATTTCAAATTCACGCAGTGTATTCCCTCCTTTCTTTTTTATAAGTTGTGCATAATAAAGTGGAGATTAAGATTAGTTAAAAACAATAAATGTGCTAAAACTGTTATGTCCTTTTCAAATATACTCCTATTTATAAAAAGAGCATAAGAGAGAGAATGTGTATAAAATATAAGAAAGAACAAGGAATAAATGATTGATTGAAAGAAAATTAGTGATTCATTAATATAAAGATGTATATTTAATATGAATAGAAAAGAAAAAAGTAGTTTAATTAAAGATTGAGATACCAAAATAGGTGCTTATATATATAGATATATATTAAGGATCGACCCTAAGAGAGAGAAAGTTGCTTATAATTACATAAGATCTAATGAATATCATCTACTGCTTCCAACAATTGAATACTCCTATATAACACTAGCAGGATCATTTGGCTTCCGAAAAGCATCATCAAAAATTGAATTAGTCCTCCAGGACCATAATTTCCAAATTGCTACACCCCATATAAGGTCCCAATTGAGAATTCCATTTTTCCCCATCTTCTTTTCCGAGATTCGTAAGGAGGAAAGGATAATACAATCAATAGTCATATCAAAATATAATTAAAAACATGCACCTGGACTTATAACTTTGTGAAGTAATTTGTGTAGTGAACAAATGAAAAATTGACTTACTGTTTTTACTAGGGCGCCTAACAAAGAAATCACTCAAAGGTTTGGAACAACACTAAACTAATAACATTGAGTAGATCAATAGGTTGTTGTCCAGAAACTAAATCAAATTTAAAAGTAACAGTTATAAATGAATAAAGGCTAACAAAGCCTACTCAACTAATTAGTACTACCTCCAGTTTTTAATATAAGACTTCGTTAACTTTTTTTAGAAATTAAGAAAGTTAAATAAATTCCTTTAGAGTATTTATATGTATTTTTTTATACCAAACTAATTTTTCTGATTTATAAACTGATAAATAGTAAAATTATACACAACATATATTATAATTAACTAACTTATTTAGCTTCCTTAACTTCTCCAAAAAAGTCAACTATATCTTATATTAGGGATCAAAAGTAACAAAATATAATTAAGTAATTGTTTAATTTACACATGTTAAGTTTGAAAAACCTTAGCTTCTAAATTTTTTCAAAAACATGTTCTAGCATGAAACAAAGTTTTCTCAAGTCGTTTTAATTTAAAGTTACAATTGACCAAGAAAATAACCAAGTTACTTCCCAAAAACTACCACATTACAAGGAGAAGCCCTAAAGATAAAACTATAAAGCTTAGTCTTCATTTATAGACTCAAACACTTGAATGATAATTTTCTATAAGATCACAATGTTCATAATTTTATCACCATCCAAAACATGAATATTTGCACGTTTATCTCCTGCCCCCCAAACACCTATATATGCCTTTATCCTCTAAGGCTATATTTGGTTGAAGGTTTTATTAGGTTAGGTTAGATTGGGGGAGGGTTAGAGATTAAAAATAGGTGTTTGGTTGGAAGGAGATTAGGTTTGGTGAGGTTTTTTTTTTTTGTTCTCTAGTGGTAACCTCCCCCACTTTACAAAACCTTCAAATTTGGGGTTTTTTCTAGGTGAAAGAATTTTTGTGTCCAATTGTGACTAAATTACCCATGACAATTTTTCAAAACTCCAGCATTGCCCTCCCCTACAAAAGTCATCCGTCCGTTCGCAGTTCCTTTTCTTTCATTCCCTCTCCCGCGTGAAATCCCATTTTCTCTCTTCTTGTTCGCATGCTTTGCAGTTCAGCATTATCTCCAGTCGGTCCTCCGGCCGCCGACTGCCTCAGTTGCCACCATCGTTGATTGTAGAAGGTAGCTGCTGGTCCATTTATCCTATAGATCGAGTCGACTCCTTCGCCACGTTGCTCTTCCAACGTTATCTCGGGTCCTGTAGATCCAGCCGCCGCCGCCTCTTGCTCTGTTGGTTGCTCGTTCGTTTAGGTAAGATTATTTTCTATGATGATTTTTCTATTGGTTTCTTGTTCGTTGGGGTAGATCAAGGATTTTGCTCTTCCCTATTTCGATCTAGCTTTTCTGGAATCTGCTGTATTTTATTGTGATTCCTTGTCTGATCTGGGTTTTGTTATGTTATGTGATCCTTGTTTCGTTCTAGTTGATATGCTTAATACATAGGTTGCATAAGAAGAAAGATTGTTGTTTCAAATAGCTATTCTTTCTCAATGTCATTGTAAGAAATGACTTAATATGACAATGCTATCAGCGCCAGCTAAAAATTCATGATCTTGGTTGCAGTTGAATTTACCAAATTCTAAAGAACTCATTTGACTTTTGATGAAACAGAATGCTGTGTCTTTTGATAGTTTTTTAATGGCAAGAGAAAGAGAAATAGTTTAATCAAATCCTCACTCAAAAATAGTTTTGCCAGACATGTGAAATTTCTAGCTTTGATGTTTGAGTTAATAACTACATTTGATCAGTTGTTAATGTAGAATTTTGTTGATCCTTTTTAGTTAGCTATAGTTTTTTTCTCAAGATTTGTTTGAACCCATGTCTCTTGAATCTTGACATTCTGCAGGGGAAATATCATTTCTTTTATTATCCAAAATTATACTTGAATAGAACCTCTTTGATTGGAGTTTGTTTTTGGGATAGCTAGATTTTGACTTGCATTGTGGAATAAACTAGAACTTAAGTTAAAACAGTTTTTTTAAACCATTCAATTATATTTTTCTCTAAATTGGGTTCCTAAATCAATCTTGAAGGCATTTGTCCAAATGTACTTCTTGTATGTCACTCAATATTAAATGAACAATTTTCTTTGTCTGCTAAATTTGAAATGAACATATTTGTATAAATTACTTTTATTTTCCACTTTGTGATTTTTATATTCTGCAACTCCATAATCAGACACTAACACATTATAAGTCATATTGTTGTTGAACTTTAACTTTTTGGAGCTGTTTGACATGTCTCAAGTGGTCTAGTATTGATTGGGTGCATGTTGCCTTGGCGTGTAAGATTAGTGGTCTCCACTCTCAAGCGCGAAGTTTCTTCTCTCTTTTTGTTTTGGAAATCTCACTCAGGTCCCAATTACTAGAAAAAATATAAAAAAAATCATAGTGTAAATTTTTCTATAAAAAAAGTCTCAGTGTAGAATCTTTTTATAAAAAAGTCCCTAGGGATCTCAGTGAGATAGATTCCAAATGTGAACTTATCTTATTGACAGATGTATTTGACTATTGACAAGTTCATATATGTTAAGTAAACAGTTCCAATTGATAAGTGTATATGACTATATTGATAAATCATAGAGTTGCCATTGACATGCTCATATCTATGTTAACTAAATCAACTCTTATTGATAAGTGTATGTGACTAAATTGACAAATCATAAAGTGACAATTGACAAACTCATCTATGTCACTCAAATTCCTAAGAACTTTTTGGATAGAGGATCTTACATTGAAAAATTTTTAATATTTTTTTGGTTCCTTGAAGCCTAAGTGAGATTTTCCCCTTTGTTTTTTTTCAAGTGAGGGCAATCAGCCCAAAAAATAAATTAAACTGCGGGTGATTGAATTCCATAAAATCTTTTTCCAATATGGTCTGCATATGAGCCGGATAGCTATCCAAGACTGATGTAGACATACCATCTTTTGATAAGGAATCAGCTATACAATTTTGATATCTAGGAACATAATGAAGGTGCAGGCGTGCAGCTGCCAATTGTGGTCCATTAGATTGTAGATTTGTAAGAACAATAAAGAACACTATACAATTTTTTGCATCTGATTCTAGTATAACTCTCCAAAAGCCTATATCCCATATTAGTCTCATACCTCTAAAGGCTTGTTTGGTACGAGGGGAGGGGAGGGAAAGTGGGCGGAGGGAAAATTATTTTAAGTTGAATTTAAAAAAATTAGAGAAGTGGGGTTAACAGTTTTTAATTAATTTTTCTTACTCTTTTATCTTATATATTCTCTTTATCAAAATTTTATTACCTCACTTCTTCAATCTTTTAAAATTCAACTCATAAAAATTTTCCCTCCCCTCCCCTCCCCTCCAAATCCCTCACACCAAATAGACTCTAAGAATATGTTCGCATTTGATAGTTTCTCATCATATGTGAAGAGATCTCAATCATTTAGATTTAATATGAAATTTTGAATTTGTGATTTTTAAATGATTCATTCATTTTTATAAGAATTAATAGTTATAAGGTTATCTTTATCTTTAATTTTACATATACTAAAATAAAAATTATTTAAAATATAAAAATTAAATTAAATCTAAACCGTTCAAAATCAATCTAACGGTGAATACATGTGATGTGATGGGCACAAAATGTACTCACCCATTATGATGTCTTATTTTTTTTTGCTCAAACATTATGATGTCTTATGACCCCAACACAACTAGCTATGTTTCTAGATGAGGACATAGAGCCATCAACATTAATTTTAACCCAGTCAAATGGTAGTGTCTCCCAAACAGAGACTTCATTTCGTGGAGACATTTCAAATTCATGCAGTGTACTCCCCATATCCTTTTTATAAACAATTTTTTTAATTTGCCAAAAATAAATTGACGGTTAATATTAATTAAAAATAATAAATATGTAAAAAATGTTATGTCTTTTTTAAATATGCCCCTATTTATGAAAAAAGTATAGAAGAGAGAATGAGTAAAAAAATATAAGAGATAATGTGTATAAAATATAAGAAAAAAATAAGTAATATATGATTAAATGAAAGAAAATTAGTGATTTATTAATATAAAGGTCTGTATTTAATAAAGGTATAAAAAAAAAAGTAGTTCAAAGTTTGAGAAACAAAAAAAGTTGTTTATATATATAAAAAACCAATTCTAAGAGAGAGAAAGCTATTTATAAATAGAATCGAATGAAGTATCATTTATATGAGTACATTGTTTTCAACGATTCAATATTTCCTCCAGTCCTAAATATAAGATAGAATTTTTTTTTAGACTGATTAAATAAACTAAATAAGTTACTTAATATAATACAGTCAAATAGTCATATCAAAATATGATTAATAACATGCAACTGGACTTATAACTTTGTGAAGTAATTTTGGGTAAATACATAGTACCTAGTGAACAAATGAAAAATTGACTTGCTATTTTTACTAGGTCACATAATAAAGAGATCACACAAAGGTTTTGAACAACGCTAAACTAATACCATTGAGTAGATGAACAGGTTGTTGTCCAGAAACTAAATCAAATTTAAAAATAACAGTTACAACTTACAAATTTATAAAGGCTAACAAAACCTACTCAACTACTTCCTCTGGTTATTTTTATAAGCAATTTTCTCTCTATTGGAGTTGGTTCATTTTATAAGCAACTTTTTACTTATGTCTCAAAATTTAAACTATTTTTTCTATTCTATCCTTATTAAATACACATCTTTATATTAATTATCTCCCATTCACCACTAATTCTCATTTATTTACTCATTTATTACACATTCTCTGTCATATTTTATATTCATACTCTCTTATATTTGTTATTCATTCTCTCTACTCTTTGCATAAATAGGAGCATATTTAGAAGAAACATGATATTTTTTACACATTCATTGTTTTTAACTAATCATAACCGCTAGTTTGTTTTGCACAATAAGGATAAAAGTTGCTTATAAAAAAGATCGGAGGTTGAGATCAGAGGGAGTAATTAGTACAACCTCCGGTCTTTAATATAAGACTCAGTTGACTTTTTGTAGAGATTAAGGGGGCTAAATAAATTCTTTTAGAGTATTTATATTTATTTTTTTATACCAGACAATTTATTTGACTTATAAACTGATATTTAATAAATTTATACATAGCATATGTTATGATTAACTAATTTATTTAGCTTCTTTAGTTTCTCTAAAAAAAGTCAATTATGTCTTATATTAGAGACCGGAGGTAACATAATATAATTCAGCAATCGTTTAATTTACACATGTTACACATGTTAAGTTTTAAAAACCTTAGCTTTTAAACCTTTTCAAAAACATGTTCTTGAATGAAGCAAAGTTTTGTCAAATCATTTTAAAGTAACAATTGACCAAAAAAATAACCAAGTTACTTCCCAAAAACTACCACATTACAAGTAGAAACCCCTTAGTTTTTACTTATAGAGGCTTCTTCAACACTTGAATGATAATTTTCTATAAGATCACAATGTTCATAAGTTTATTACCACCCAAAACATGAATATTTGCACCTTTATGTCCCTTTTTTAAACTTATATATGCCTTTATCCTCCAACTTTCTAAGTTAGAGAATTGGGCTGTTATTCCTTCTGAAACCATTTACTGGCCCATTCGTTTCTTGGGTTGTTGCCTCACTCATTTGAGGAATTTGGCTCATTATTACATTGTCATGCCTAGGAAAACATTTTCTTGTTAACATCAATAAAACAAAAAGTGATTTAAAATAATAATAAATGTATCAAATACTCCCTCATATCCTAAATATAAGATAAAATTAAAAGTTTTAGAGAGATTGAGGTATCTAATTAAATTACTTCAAAATATTTATATTAATCATTTTTTCTCTAAACTATTTTGCCTAACATATAAACTGATGTATAATATAATAATACATAACATATGATATATTTAAGTAATTTATTTAGCTTCTTTAATCTCTTAAAAAAATATCAACTCTATCTTATATTTAAGACCGAAAAGAGTATCATGAATTTTTTTAGTGTTAATAACTCTACCTCTGACCCTAAATGTAAGGTAAAATTTATAGTGCAAATTTGTGATACAAACTAATCATAGATAAAGATATACATAGATACTAACAGTGATTGGGTCGAATAGAAGGGATTCAGTTCAAGATTGAGGTTTGAACTTTCTATAAATATAAGAAAACATGTTGAAAAAACTATTCCTAATATTACACACTCAGCCCAGCCCAGCCACCTCATCATCCACCCCACGCCCTCTCTCTCTCTTCCCCGCCACCTGCTCCATCGTCTTCATCTTCAGAGTTCAGAGACCTCCTCCACTCCTCAAGTTGCTGCATCCTCTCTTCTTCCTCTTCCCTACAAACACTAATCTCTGCAGCTCATCACTCTTTATGATAGTTCATCGTAGATCGAAGAGGAAGATAGGCCGACGGTTAGGGTTCTTTTGAATATTTTCATTTTCGCAGTATCAACCACTAACTGATGAAGCAAGGAAGAGCTTTGTACTCCATCCTCCACTACTTGTTGTCAATATTGGTCACAAAAAGCAACCGACACAATTTCAATCAGCAAAACCATCCGTTATGATCTTGGCCAGTGGGTCATCCTCGGAGTATTGTTGGACTTGGGTGTTGCTCTGTGGTTTTTTTAATGTTGCTGTGATTTTTATTCTTTTGATCTTGCTATGAATTTGATCTTTCGATGATCTTGGGTTTAATCTTCAAAAGGCTAATATGGTGTTGGGTTGATAATCTTCCTGCTATTTCTCGTTTTTAAATTTCACTAGTTATGATTGTTCTTGTATTTTTTGTTTTGTTCCTCCCATTTTGATTCGATGATGAGATGGCCGTGCTGAGTTTGTAATATTGGTGCAGTCAAAATTAACAATTACCATCTGTTAGGATAACATTATACTATTTTTACACTTCTAAAATAACATTGCTGCATGTATGACTTGGGGAGAATCCTTAAAAAAAAAAAATTTAAAAATTAAAAAATAATAAATCAAATCTTTTATCCAGAATTGATTAAAAAATATCAAAATTTAATATAATTTTTAACTTTATTTTTTAAAAAAATACTTAATTTATTATTTTCTAATTTATAAATTTATTTTTAAAAGACGCTCTCTAAAACTTTCAGAATAAAATTGTTATCAACCTTAACTAACCCAACAAGTTATTTAAGAGAGAAATGTAGAAAAAGATGAAACAAAAGTTAAAAACAGATAAAAGAAGATAAAGCAGAAAACCTGAAACAAGAATAAAAGTTCATGGCTCGCTGACAAAAATGTCTATGATTCACAGTGTGATGCGTTTTCGACTTTTGATTGGGTGTTTAAGTACGCTGTTGTATGAATGAAATGGACTGATTCGTGGTATCTAACTGTGTATGGCTGGCAACTCCTCACTCCTCTGCCTATTCTTTTTTTTTTTCCCTATTTCTCAATAAAAGATCAAAATTAATATTGACTTTTCCACAATAATATCTTTCTTTTACTTTAGTGCTATTTATTGTGGGAAATTACATTGAACCCTCAAAAAAGATAAATTATTATTGTAAAGTCCTTTAAAATCATTAAATTGGTATAACGTTCTAAGGAATTTGTGGACAACTTATTAAAATTGTGAAAAGACAATTTCATCCTTATTTGTTTGAAATGAAAACCGAAATGAAAAGGAGTTAGGGCTCCAGGTTATAACTATTTATGGATGTGTTCCTAGCTCAAAAATCAAAGGATATGAAACCTTTATGCTACCTAGTTAATATGCTTTAACTGGATAATGGTCTTCTTCTCTATAATGGGATTGTCTATAAGGTTCTAGACCAAGAATTGCATCTGCATCTTGAAGCACCAACAAACAATTTCAACTCAGCTGCAACATTTTCGTGGATAGGAATATCTGTATCAATCTCTCTCTTCATTTCCTCTCATTGAATGTCTTATCATAAGATCAAGTTTCAATTGTTAGAATTTAATATTATATAAAAAATATTATTATAACATTAAATAATATTAAATCTCAACTATTGAAGCTTGATATAATAGTAGAGATATTTAATGGGGAGAAAATAAAACGAGAGATCAATAGAGACATTCATTTTCAAAATTTTCAAGCATTAAACAACATTACCAAAGCAAAAACAAAGGAAGTCAACAAGTGCAACACAATCATCATCCTTCAACTGTTGAAAAAGAAGGCCACACTAAACTCTAAACTAAACACTCATCACAGACTCACTGCCAATGAATAAGCAAGAGGTAAAAATAATAGAAAGTGCACACACACAATTAAAGACTAGACTAAATAAAGTAAGAAAAAATTTCCTAAATTCTACCATGAGAGCAACAATCAATTGAGGGAATGAGAGTTGATGGCAACTACGATCTCCCCAACTCTTAGAACCACGATGAGACTAGCGGCTACAATAAAAGAATTGACAACTACACTTAAGAGAAAGAGCATTGTGACGACGATTAGAATTAGGGTGAGTGAGTGATAGATTAAATCACCTTTGAATGCCCCTAAACTCTAACCTCATTTTAAGATTTCATGTCAATAAACAAGGGTAAACTTGTATTTTCACAATTCCAATAAATCTTCCACAAGTCCTTTGGGATTTCATATTATTTTGATGATTATATAGGACCTAATAGTAATAGTTTGTTTTCTTTGGGTTTTGAGTGTAACTTTCCCCTATTTATTTTTTCATATCAGATGCAGCTTTGGCAAGAAGGGGGAAAAAAATAAAGCATTCATTCGTCGTTTTTTTTTTTTTGTGGTCAACAAACATTCATTCGTTTATCAAAACAAGCATGGGGTCGTTGGTCTCCACTTTCCAATTTCAATTGCCAAAAAAAAATCTCTTTGTGCAGCAAACAAGCATAAATTTTTCTTGATTAATAAGGAAAGGTACGTCCCATTTTTGTTTCCAGTCTTCTTCTCTTTCTCTTTCTGGATTCAGCAGTACAATAAGCTAAGATTTCAGCTTCCTCTTGTTTTTGCTTTATGTTTTCCTCTTTCTGCATTATTTTCTCTTCCACTAATCTCATACCTCTCCAAGATTTCCAGGTTTATGGGCTTTTGACCTAGCTTTCTCTCCTGTCTTACCACTTCAAGAATTTGATCTATTTTCAGCCGAATATTTGCTGAGACTTAAACTTTTTAACACTCATAATATTATCTGTTGCATTTTCTATCTCTTATAGCTTTCTGAGTGTTCTTCAAGTCTCGAATCGAAAGCTTATTTAATTTGCTGCAATTTTCTTATATGTTGAGCCATAAGTTAATCATTGAATTCTATGTTTTCTTTCTCTGTGAGGACTCGGATGGATCTGAGTCAGCTCGTTCAAATAACTCTGTAAGCTGATAAGAGATTCTTTGTAATTCACAGATCGAGAGGTGTAAAGAACAAATAAAGATGGTGAGAGGGAAGATAGAGATGAAGCGTATAGAGAACAAAACAAACAGGCAAGTGACATTCTCAAAGAGGCGTAATGGACTCTTGAAGAAGGCTTTTGAGCTCTCAGTTCTGTGTGATGCTGAGGTTGCGCTCATCGTCTTCTCTGCCAATGGCAAACTCTACGAATTTTCAAGCTCCAGGTATATATATATATATATGAAGGAATAACTGAAATAGATATTGAGCAGAAACACGTACCAGGTAAACAGGTAGAGTCGGATTCGGGTTTAAGGACCCATGCAAATATTAGACTACAAGAGTCTAATATGGAATTGCACAGCAGTGCAATGGAACAAGCAAAATGGTAGATAAGAGGGGATTGCCAGAAAGCTCAATGGCAGGGGTGATTTGCAATAGTAGAGGCACACCCTGTTTATAGTGATCAGAGTGACCACTAATTAGCAATTGTGTGCACCCTTTCTTGCTCCTCAAGATGGCAGTTGAATTTGATTGATTCTCAATCAATTTCTTAATCATGGCGATTTGTTCCTTAATTCACAATCCCACAATTGATTACCGATTTATTTACCAAATCACAATTAATGCTAATTGATTCATTATTTAATAAGGTCACTTATGTCCTTAATCAAATAGTCCAGCCCATCACGGGCGGATTTGGACCCAAAGTCCAACATCTCCCACTAGCACTTGATGGGCCACCCACCATGCGACTACATCTTCTTCTTGTTTCATACTTGGTGTCTGCTGTGACCGTATGGGCACAACATCTTCAGAACCTTTGGTGCTTGTGATACTAGAAATCCTTGATATCGGATCAACATCCAAGGACATCCTTTGTGAACCTGTAAATTATTGTCTCATATGCCCTAGGTCTATCCATACACTCAGCTTATGGCATATCTGATCCCTCTCGAGTCATAGTTTCTCTTGTTTTTGATCTTGACCCAGATTGCCTATTATGCAGGTGGTATCCACACTTACTAGTTTTTCTTATAACCTGTAAGGGACATATCACATATGCCACCGCAAAAAGTGTACTTCAAGATAGAGCTTCCTTTTTGACTAAAAACATCGATCTTTCCCGACTTGGTCGCTTTCCTAGCTTTTAGCTGTCTGATCGAATAGTGTGTGATCATGAAGCTTCGGCTAAAGTAGCTAGCCCCAAGTCAGGCTTTCAGGATGCCTGCCTAAGTCCTGAGGGCATCGTGGAAAAATTTTTCCTTCTTGGGACTCACGCCGTAGTGAACCAGGGATCTTTCACCTACGTCCTATATTGCAGTCATTCTCTCATTCGACAAATCATCCTAAATGACCCACTGCTTTTGAGGACTTAGTTATAATTGTAATTATATAGATTATAATTTTATTAATATGCATTTATCATTAATGTTTTGACATAAAAACATTGTATACAGAAATAAATTGGAGGAACTTTTTCAACCAATTTTTAAATAAGTTTATTTAGTTTCATTCTTGAATAATTTTCATTAAATTTTAACTTATTTTATTGTCTTGGTTTAAAATGTCTATTGATTAATATAGTTTGTTGGTTCACCACTTATTAAATCAGTCCATCTATCCTGATATTTATAACATTGAAATATATAACCTTGTCTGCCACACCATAGATCATATTATTATATGACAAAATCAAAGCATCTAAGGAGGGGCTTATTGTTGAACTAATGATTTATTGATGAATCTTTTTCCTCTTGTCATATAATCATGCTATAACTCACAAGCACTACATTATTAGCGTATCTTTCATTCCAACAAAATGAAATCTTGGATAGATTAAAGTAAAAGATTAACTGAAGTGTATTTCATTACCATATACATACAATAGCCTGATAAATTTGTTCTACTTTTGTAATTTTGAATAATAAAAAAATTTATTCTCGCAATTTTAGTATAAAGTCGAAGCTTCGTTCTGTTTGCAATTTTATGGTATTCTAAACTTTTATTTTGGTTACCTACACTAGCTTTAAAAGGACATGTATAAAAAAATTTTGTTACCTTTTTAAGGGTCTAAGTTCTTCAGATATATATATTGATATCATAAAGTCTATACTGATTCAGAGGTGATGAGTTAGTCAAACAATTAGGAAAATATTTACATGTTGGATTGAAATATTTGGTACTATTGCTGTTAGTATGTTGATAAATGAACAGCTAATTTTGAAATTTAGGCTCTAACTATACAACATTGACTTAACCGAATTATATGTACGGACATCACACATTCACCTAAAACCCCATAGCTAGCCCTTTAGACTTACTTATGCTCAATGATTTTAAGCATAAAGTTTAGAACATAATTGTAATCTCCCTAATATTTGGGAGAAGCGTATGTTTTCTCCCTAATATTTATGTTCTTCACTTCTTTCCCTCCAAGATATACGTGTTTGTGTCTCTGTGTAAGTGTGTATGCAGTAAGAAAATAATATTAATTTCCTTCACATACATTTTCGTTCTCTCCAAAATAATTGCTTCCACTATTATATATACAGCTTGAAGGAGACAGTTGACCGGTACCACACATATGTTAAAGATACTAATGTCTTCGAACAAAATATGCAGGTTCATAATTATTATTTCCTTATTTTTATTGCAATTATTTCCTTATTTCTTATGTTCTTTTTATCATCTTCTATCCTAAAGTAAAGACCTAGTATTTTTATTTTTTTGGCAGAAAAGATCAAGTGTTTAACTTCTCTGTTTGTCTATATAAACACACACACACACTCTGGGAATGATGTGAAAAAATTGCATATGTTTCTTACGTGCTCTAATTTTTTGTTTCTTTTTGTACAAATGCTCATTTGGTCCTTTTCATTTTAGTTTAATGAAAATTTCAAGAGAAAGTTGAGAAAAAGTCCCCAATTATAAAATTTTATTAGTGAAAAGGACTTGATAAATTTTTATAAACAGAATGCCGGTACTTTAAGTCATTTCCATTAATAAAATTTTCAATGGGGACAATTCTCCAATTTTCCTTGGTGTGCTCATTCAAAATTTCACAATATTGTCTTATATCTCAAAATTATTGTACTTTGTTTGGATTTGAGCAAAATAGTTACATCATAACAGACATAATTAGTGAAAAAAATTAATCAAAAGAGTAAGTTAACGTAAATCAGACACAAATTTACCTTTTTTACCTTTAGCTTATGTGTCTTGTACATTTTGCCATGCAGCATAAAAACTCACAAAATTCAACTTGCAATGGGAAAAAAATGCAATGAATACTGCCATTTTTTTCTCATATTTCTAAGTTTAGTGAAATGTTTACGATTTCAGAAATTTTGCAAAAACATAAAAATTAATTTTTCTTGAAAATGAATTGGTTTCTGATTTTCCTTGCTCTCAGAGACTTTCAGGACATAAATGCATTTATAAAAATTAGTTTATTTATATTCCACTTTGTGTTTTATTTCCTTCAAACTTGCCAATTAACACATAATCCTGAAAATGGCAGCATCTGAATCAAGAAACAGCAAGTATGAAGAAGAAGATTGAGCTTCTTGAAGCTTCAAAACGGTTCCAATATCAACTTAATTAAATGAATTACTACACCACTTTTTGAATTCGTTGTTGATATTCATTCATATTGAAAGATTAATTAATTACTTTGCTGTTTCTAATTTTATTCTTTTAGGAAACTTACAGGAGAAGGTTTGAACAAATATTCCCTACAAGAACTGGAAGAGATTGAACAAGAGGTGCTAAAGAGTGTCAGAAACGTTCGAGCAAGAAAGGTCAACTTAATGTGCCTCCACACAGTCACACACTCTTTTATGTAAGTTTCAAAGTTAATTTTTATCTGAATTCAAATTTATAAATATTTTTCAGAATCAAATCATTAAGGAGCAAATGGAGAAACTAGAAGAGAAGGTAGGGTGTCCCTTGACAAATGGCTTGATAATTGAATGCCATTTTGCGTTTAATTTTTCATCAAGTGGGTCTCCATTTGTGTGTGCGCGTATGGAATCTGAGGCATTGTGTTAACAACTTTCGCGTACCATAAATCTCATCTTTAATTTTATTGATCTGTCTGTGCTTGAAATCTTTTGATTTCATTTTTAAAAAAATTTACATATAGACACACACACACCATATGTCCATATGTAATAGGGATAAACATAGGTTGAGTTAACCCTAACCTGAACTCCAACTCAATTGTGCATCGATTAGAACATTATGCAATCCCGCATATTGACCAACTTGGGTTGGCCACCCCAATTTAGACTTGGCTTGGGATAGAAAGTTAAAAAATATTTTATTAAAAAATAAGAACTAAAAAAGAGGGTGAGAGACCAACAAACGTTAGTCATAGTGGCAGGGGATTTAGCTGTCCGTAGACTGCACATGAGCCATCTGATATGCAGTTAGATATCAATCAAATCAAATCATGCTCAAGTCCTCCCATCAAAATAATACTTAAATAGCTTTCTAACCTAGTGGCTTGAGAGCTCTCCTATAAATGGGAGGTTGCGGGTTCAATCCCGCTTGTAAATTATTGTAACCTCAAGTCGTTAGTACTTGCCTTTCTAATTCAGAAGGGAACTTTTAGGAGCTTAGTCCTAGCTAGCAGCTACACACATGGAAACTTGCAAGCACGCAAATTGTTAATTTTAAGCCATAAACATGCTTATAGATATTTTGTTTGGGTTAACTTGATAAAGAAAAAAATTGATTTAAAGGATTACTCTTTAGAGGTGTATAGTTCGGATACACTGGTTTGAAAATTTACAACTTTGTACCCTATGTCTATATAAAATAATAAAATAGAAAGTGTGAACCACAAATATATACACATGCAAATATATTATATTTATAGTATTTCACCAGTGAAGCTAAACTTCGATTTTCTTACACATTTCTGATCAAGTCATGGTTAGTTAGCTTATATTGTTAGCTGAATTCATCCATAAGGATTTCTGAAGGTGCGTTGATATTATATTCTTCATCTATATGTCTGACTGGCGATTGAAAAGATTTTACCCGCAAAAATAGAAGTCAAAAGGAAAATGCTGATGACTTCATTTGTTTTTACTACAATTCAGGAAAAAACCCTAACAGAAGAATATGCAAGGCTTTCTGAGAAGGTGAGATTGCAGTAAATTTTTATCTGAAAATTATTTTAAGATTTTCGTTTTATTTTAATCACCATCCTTAAAGCTAAGGAGGTGTTGCAGAGAGAGCATGTTTGGTTTGAGGAATTAGAGGAGAAGGAAAAGAAAGTTCGTTTAGACATTCACCTGGGAATAAATCATTTGATTTAGAATCAATCATTTCAATCTCAATTAAACAAAAAACAAAAACAAAATTAGAAGGTTAATTGCATATTATGTGATTGCAATTGAATGAAAAAGACACGGTGAGATTGATTTTGCTGTGCAGTGTGGTATGGAGGCAAATCAAGGAAGACAGAATCAGAGTGAAAATATTTCATATTCAGAAGTGGAGACTGGCTTGTTCATCGGACTTCCAGAAACAGGATCACGAAATAAATTATGACATCTTGTACAGATAATTGTTCCAGAAACATTGTTGAAAATTGTGAAATCAACATGAGCGCACCCACGCGCGCCAACATCATCGACAAATTAATGTGAAACAATTGTGCGATAAGTATGATCATGATTTGTGGTGTTCTATTGATTTCGAGTTGCATGCATAATCTAAGCACAATTGATTTTGCACTTTCACCCCATACCTTCACCATGTTTCTCTCGATGTGAAGATGCAAACTAGTGGCATTATTTAATGAACAAATCTCTGGGATCAACACAAGCATCAAATTGTTTTGGCAGTTAATGGGTTGACGTAAGTATGATGAATCCATATTGAGTTAATTTTCATAGTGATTTGAGAGTTGATTGTATTTTTGAGTTATAATTTACGAGATTGATGTAATGAAATTAAACAAACTGGTTATAGATTAATGTATATATAGTTGAAATAGGTGCTTTAGTGTGTGACTTTGACATTAAATGAGTTATATATATAGGAAACAAGCTTATGGACAAGTGTTTTTGTGTTTTCGTTGCCACTAGCGCATGAGATAATGTTCATTATTTGATTTGGATTTTAACAAGGCTGTATATTTCAACGGTTTTAGTAACTATATATGCAGTTTGGCCAAAAAAAAGAAGTAATTATATGTGTAAACTACAACAGGCCTAAAATCACTAATTTACTGTAAGCAGCTTCTCTGCAGCTTTCCCAAATGCTAGCCATTCGTGCAAATGAAAGAGAACCAGTTTAATAAGTCTCAATCTAAACGAAGGTGTTTTTACAAGGATAATCTAAGCCGTTCTTTCTTGCAACAAATTATGGCCGTCCAAATTCCTTATCCTTTTCCAAATCTTTTATTTTTGGCCAACTTCTTATTAGATTCTATGTCCTTTATTGTACCTGAAGGATTTCGGGCATACATGTAATCTGATTGTTTGGTTGAATTGCACATGAAACTAGAGCAATGGTCTAGACTCTGATCACGCAACACAACAAATGCATCAAAGAGAGAAAGAGAGCATATCAGGGAGAGAGTTGAAACACCATTTACTGACGCACGTAAAAATTAACTCCTCAGCCCTTTATCTATATCTTATGTACCATGTGGTTATATGGACTTAAGCTTTTAGAACATAAAGAGAAAACTCCCTCTGCTGACTCATATTTCCCTTTATTGGAATAATAGCCCCACTTACATTGGGTTTACATACCCTAGTACGCCAATGATGAACTAGGTTTACTCAATAATTATTACTATAGAGTATATTTTTAACGTCCATTTTTAAAAAATAGAGGTTCAAAAGTAGGCGTTGACATTTTTGAAATTTGAGCCCTACTTTTAACGTCTGTTTTCCAAAAAACAGACATTAAATGCTTAATAAAATTTCAAATCCACCATCGTCAGCATTCAATCGTCTCTCTTCTTCACTCCCCAATCCCTTCGCTCTCTCAGTCGCACCTACTCCATCAATCGCCAACGTCACACCTCCTTCGTTAGTCCGCGGTGACCCCTTTCCTCCTCTGTCATGACCCCTTCCCTCTGTCGTCATTTTGCTATGTCAGGCATCCTCTTCCTCGTCCCTCTATCACCGATCCTCCTCTGGCATTGCAAGTTTGCAACAGTCTGCATTCATTTAGGTTAGTAACTCTATCTTTATGGAATAGTTGCTTTCATTAATGCTTAAAAATTATGGTGGCGGGCTAATTAAAAAGAAAAAAAGAGTTAGGAATTTTAAGAGATTTCATTGATGCTTAAAACCTTATTGTTTAATGGTAGATTATATGTACTTGAATGTTTGTTTTATGAGTTATTATAAATGCCCATATGGTGTTTGATGAAGTGAAAGATTGAGAAATTATAGGTGTTAGGGGAATTGAGGAACTTGCTTTGCTTACTTGAACCTTCAAGTGTGCTAGGCAGATTTGATGGACAATATGTTATACTCTTATTTTGGACACTTGATTATATTTGTTTAAGTTTATCCATGTTTAGTTTTGGAGCACTTGATTATATTTATGAAGTGTTGGATGTTTCTATACTTTCTTAGTAGTGTTCTGTTTTGTGTAGAGGCTTATTTTCTAGGAATTGGTTGTGTTCTATTTTGTGTACAGGTTGTGGGTTGAAAATATAAATTACATATTTTTTAAAAAAAATTTAACTCACAATGTTTGTTTTGGAAAAATAGATGTTTTAAGTCTGCCACTTACCATGTCAATTTTTGAACGGGTAGAAAATATAAATTACATGTTTTTTTAAAAAAAGCTGACTTAACAATGTCCATTTTTTAAAATGAAACAAGATTACGGAAAATGTGCATGATGTAGTTGAAACTGAAGGGGCTGAGAGAGATGTAGAACTAGGGGTAATTTAGGACGACATAGAAGAAATAGATGGGTTTGATGACATAAATGATGCTGATGGAATTGAGGACATTTTTGAAGACCAAAGTGAAATTTAGATAACTGGTGGAAGACAAACTAAGATACACTAGTATAAAATTTCCTTTTTAGACTGCCATATTTAAACCGGTTATAGCGGATAAGGTCTAAAAAATTTGACCGGTGGCAATTTTGTAATTATATAGAACTTCTAAGACCGGTTCTAAAAAAAACCGGTCTTAAAAAAATTATTTAGACCAGTTATAAATAAAACCGGTCTAAAAATATCAAAATATTTAAAAAATTAAAAATTTTAAACTTTTAAGACCGGTTATTAAAATATTTAAAAAATTAAAAATTTTAAACTTTTAAGACCGGTTATTAATAATAACCGGTCTTAAATATCAAACATTTAAGACCGGTTTTAATAAAAACGGGTTTTAAATATGAAAAATTTAAAAATTATTTTTTTTACACCCTTTTAAGACCAGTTTTCACTACTACAAAAAAGGGGTTTAGTGGCGCAGCTCTTATGACACTTTTTAAAAAAGCGCCAAAGATAATTATTTATTTAAAATTATTTTGATGCTTTGGCACTTACAATTATAAGCATCATAGTAGACGTTAACCTTATATGACGATTTCTTGTACAAGCGCCAAACAATGCCTTCAATTTGTTTAAAAAAAAAACAATAAGAAGCTTTGGCGCTTTATGTGGAAGGGCCAAAGCTTCTTATATTTTCAAAAAAATAAAAAATAAAAATATAATAGGAAGCTTTGGCGCTTCCTAAGGAAGCGCCAAAGCTTCCTATATATTTTTTAAAATATATATATATATATATATAAGAAGCTTTGGCGCTTTATGTGGAAGCGCCAAAGCTTCTTATATTTTCAAAAAAATAAAAAATAAAAATATAATAGGAAGCTTTGGGGCTTCCTAAGGAAGCGCCAAAGCTTCCTATATATATTTTTTTTAAAAACAATTGATCCACGCTGGTTTCATATATGACATAGTAAAGGAAACTAATACTTAAGGGTACATGTTTTCCATCAAAATCAATTTAATGTGTTTAGCTTTTCTTAACATATTATTTATTCTATAATAATTCTTATTATTATAGAATAAATAATATGATTACTATTTTGTAGGGAAAATTACTCATAAGTGTCAGGTAAAAAAATTAAAAATAAAAAAAGAAATATTATAATAGGAAGCGCCAAAGCTTCTTATGTATTTTTTTTTTAAAAAAAATGTTCAGTCAGCTTCTTCAATTGTGTGTGTATCTAGCTATAAAGTAATTTTAAATTAAGTGTTTTTTTTTTCACTTGGGTCATTATATTATTATACATTTATCATTGTTAAAGGTTTAATAGTTACAATCAACGTACAGTTATATGATAGTCATACTTTTTGCTCTTTCTTTTTATAGATCCAAATTATCTGCTTGAATATATTGTTGTCACTAGTATTAACTTACACTTATAATGAAGCGTAAAACTGAGTGAGCTCCATGAAGTTCATCAAATTTTTTTATAATGAAGCGTAAAAGTAGTATATACTTGACCATTGTTAGAAAAAGAATCAATACATAAAATATAGTTAAACTAACTAATTACATAAACACAGTGCCAAAACTTCATATTGAAAAAATAAAAAATAAAAAACACAATAGAAGCTTTGGCGCTTCCTAAAGAAGCGCCAAAGCTTCCATTTTTTTTTTAAATTTTATTTTGAAAATGGAAAGCAATGACATTCTTTTATGAAGCGCCAAAGTTTCCCCTATTTACAAAATTAAAAAACCCCGCCATTGACATCCCGCCATTATCACTCTCCTGCTTGTCACTTCCCATAACTTCGATCCATTACTCTCTCACTTTATTGGTTTACTAGCTTTTCTTATTCGTTATCCACATTCCTTCCTCTCTTTGATGGCAGCAAGTAGAAGTAGGAGATCCCTAACTTGTAAGCATTGTTTTTTTTAACATTTGATCCATGTTTTCTTTTTTTTTCTTTTTGGTTAAAATTTGTAATGACTCTTATATGTTTGCTCATATTTTTTATTTTTTAAGTATTGATTTGAAGTTTCAACTTTGTCAACTTAAACTTCCTATATATTGTTATTTTTTTAATTTTTAAACTTACAAATTAATAATATTGTAGTAATTTTGTTGTAATACAAATCATTGTAGTTAATTTTGTATTTTTTACCATTATATTGTGATTTGTTTGTTTTATCAAAAAAATAAAATAATTAAAAAAATGATCATCATCATTTTATATTGTAATTTACCTACTAGATGAAATGTATAGTCATTTACTTGCCAAAAAATTATATATGATTATCAGACATTTATTTTTAAATTACACCGTAAAGAAAAAAAAAATATTTAAAAAAATTATAAATATCCAAAGGAGGCATTGCCTCCTTTGGCGTTTATATAATAAACGCCAAAGGAGGCAATGCCTCCTTTGGCATTTATATTCACCTCCTTTGGCGTTTGTAATATAAACGCCAAAGGAGGTGGACACCTCCTTTGGCGTTTTTTTAATAAACGCCAAAAGAGGTGTCAACCCTCCTTTGGCGTTTGGTGTTTATTTTATAAACGCTAAAGGAGGGTACCTCCTCCTTTAGCATTTTTTTAGATTGAAAAGCGCTATAGGTATTTTTAATGGCGTCAAAAGCTTTGGCGTTTTTTGAACGCCAAAATATGTTTTAAAATAAGCGCCATTATACCAGTTTTTTGTAGTAGTGTTTATATATACCTGGTCTAAAAAATCGACCCTAATTCGCTCTCTAAATCTGAAATCTCTCTTCTTGGTGCGATTACTCTGTGAGCTCAGTCATCTTCGCTCGATCTCATTCTCATGTTTGTTGCTGCGATGCTTTCACCCTTGCACTGAATGAGTTTGTCGCCGCCACAACCTCGCTTGCTCTAATTTCCTTCGTCGCGACTTTTCTCTTTCCCCGTGACATCCATCCTTCATCCCAACCTACCTTGGCAGCCTCACTTCTTTACTGCCATGAGCTGCTTGCTCCTTTGCTTTGACCCAGAGTTGCATGGAGAAGATGCAACTGATGTTATGACGTTCGAATAAACTTTCCTTTTAAATTCTTAATTAATTTGTAAACTAATTTTTGAGTATCTACTGCAAGGTGATGACAGATGAAAGAGGAAGAAGAAGGTGCAGAGCGAAGCGCCTTGCTTAAAACAGTTCCTCGTTTGCTTTCTTTACCAGAGGAACAAGGGTCACGAAGAGAAGAGAGATCCTATTTGGATTTTTCTTTTTTTAGGGTTTTATTGTAGGCGTAAATGGTATACATACTGATATATACTGAGTTGAGTGTGTGGTCGGTCTTTGGGAGATCATATCTGCGAAATTGCTCTGTTTGCTTTTTCTAATTTTGTCTTAAGTTTTCTTCTTCCTTCTGGTTGTGCCAAAATAGTTTCATAGTTTCAACTAAGAAACTGAATATGAATACAAAGTTAAACTTATGGGTGTGCTTGAATTTTGTTACAAGAGTTGTTCATTATTTTTCTACGTTGTTTGATGTTCTTAGTGAATGATACAGAAATTCAGGTTTTCAAAAATTTTAGTAGCAGGATTCACAGGGAAGGTGCTTTTGTGAAATCTGATGGTGGTAATTTGCTTGGAAATATCTGCAATCGATTTTTCACTGTAATCCCATCTACTCATCTGTACGTTTGACTATAAAAAAAGGCCCTATTTATTTTTTTTAAAAAAATATCACTTTTAAGACCGGTTATTAAAATAACCGATCTTAAAAGTATTGAAAAAAAAAGTTTTTAGACCAGTTTTTAAACAACCAGTCTAAAAAGTCTGAACTTTTTAGACCTGGTCTTTAAGCAACCGGTCTAAAAAAGTAATTTTTAAGACCAGTTTCGTTAACCGGTCTAAAAAATAGCAAACTTTTAAGACCGGTTGTATCAAGACCAGATCCAAAATCAGTTTAAAATGTCGTTTTTAACCGGTATTAAAAGTGATTTTTCCACTAGTGATAGTTGGAAATGGAATTAAGGACTTAGATTAGATCATTTGAGAGAAAGGGAAAGGAGTCTATGAAGAAGAGGATAACTCTAATAGTAAGGATGTGGATGTAGATTATTTTGATTCTCAGGATGACATCTATATGGCTGAAACTAGAAGCTTTGATATTGTAGAGAGTGTTGATAATGATTTTGAAGTGAGCGAAGTTTTTGAGGATGAGGAGAATTTGTGCCACTAATATAATGATGGGCTTCCAGAAGAGAGGCATGGGCTTATTAAGTTTAAAGGGTCGGCGTGCTTCCAAAGCTTACAGAAATACAGTTCAATTAGGCTTGCAACTATAATCATCTTTCCTCTCTTATCTCATTTTTGTCTTCCTTCTCCAAGGGCAGTAGAAAAAAGAGAATAAAAAATATCAGTCAAGCGATGGGATTCTTGGGAGGTGTCCTGAATAAGAAAGAAAGAACTAAGAGCTTCTTTCCTTTTTGATAGCAGGTTTTGGACAGCCTAAGAACATTGATTGCAAGCAAGGGTCGACTCAAATAGACCTTTTCAATTTCAATGCAATTCTCGGCATGGATGCTTAACATCCAAGACATGTCGGAGAATGACAAGGTCTTTTCTTTTTTGGAAGGCCGTAAGCCATGGGTAGAAGTTTAGTTGCAGAGACGAAGAGTGTGGGATTTGGCATCGGCCAAAGCAATACCCAAAGAGCCACTTTTCTGAATTGAGCTCCTTCTTCCCTCTTTACGAAATGTAGGGTATTTTTCACCTTCCTGGGTTGCTTTTACTAAAATTGGAGAATCAAACTCTCTACTATAGCTATAGTAACTTGTCATTCAAGGCACTTCTTTATGTTGGGCATGACCTTTGTAAACAAAGAGGTGCTAATTAAAGAGGGCTATTGATAGGTGTGCCATCACAAAGTGGGTTAATATAAGAGTAGTTAGAAGTAAGAAGAGGTTAGTAAGAGCTATTTGTGAAGTGGGATGCTCGTTCATGTTAGATCCCTCTAATGATAGGTTGAATATGGCTCTCCCATTGGTCCAATCATACTCTCTTGCTAGGGCTTGTTGTCTCTCCCTTGAGAGCTCCTTTCCGCTACCCATTGTGACAACAAATTTTTCTTGTCTCCACTATGGGCTGTGCAAGGCCACACTCTTGAGTTTACAGCTTCGGGACAACTTCATGATTATGGAGGAGGTCTCTTTTCACTTGGCTCCTTTTTTGGTACAATTCCATAATCTCCCTGATAAACCCATGTCGTGTGAGTTCACAAAATAAACTAGGTTAGAAAATGTAGTGTAGTAGCTCAACCTAGGTCATTCTTGTGAGGAGATTAATTTCCAAGTTCCTAAGTAGTAAAGTGATAAAAAAACCTTAAAGTTGTGAGAAATCATTTTGAGAATTTGAGTTTATAACTATGAAGTAATCTAAGCTAAAACAATATTTTTGTATTTTTCAGTTTTTAAAACAAGGAAGCAAATGGAATTGAATTTAACACTAATAACAAAGTAAATTTAATAAACTAGAATAATGATGAAATCTGATTACCTTGAGTTAAGATTTTAGTATTCCTTGCTTGCTAATAATATGAATTCCATAATGAGTTAAGAGGATGGAACTAAGATACCACTAGCTCCATACTTGCAATAATCATTTAATTCATTCAACCGAAGCAATTAAATGAATACTACCAATTAATAGTGACTCAAGGAGATGAATAACTAACTTCCAATTCTAAATTGTAATTACCATTACAACAATTCAAAATATTCAGTTTAATCATTTAATTCCACTTAACCAAGTTGGAATAAACAATTCAACCTACTCCTAATATGAATCATACAAAGCTCAATTAATCAACTCCTAGCTCAACCACCAAGTTTATTCACTTGGCATAACAATCTAGATCACAATTACATACTTAACCAAGCTACATAATCATGAACTAAAAAGAGAGTTTAAAGGAATTCCATTGAAGTTTAGAAGCTCAAACCATTACCCAACTCAAGGAAATCACCAAGGCTTAGCTACTCATGGAAGAGGAGGAAGATGAAGCTTGATAAATGAAGGGATAATTAGCCATAGGAATTGCAGCACCAACGTCACTCTTCAGTTCTTTCCTTTTGCTCTCAGAAGGCGTCCTCCAATCCTGCACAGCCGCACCCTCTATTATCTTGTTGTGTCACCTAGCTTCCTTCTTCCTCTCATTGTGTTTTTCTCCTTTATTTCTTCATTCGGTGCTCTCTTCCCTTTTCCCACTCTCACAGCGCCAAAATACTCCTTTTTACCCAATCGCCACTCTCATTTTTTCTCCACTCTTCCTGCCTCACGCCTCCTCCCTTTTTCCTTCATTCCGTGATGCCCTTCGGTCCAGCTTGCTTCTTTTCTCTTGGTCAAACATTTCGGCTCAACTCTTTCTCTTCTTTCTATTCAATTCCCTCACGGTCCAGCTGCCTTTCCACGTCCACTCTCCTATTATTCCATCGTGTTTCCCTTTTTCCCCAAGCCTCCATTCGGTTCAGCAATATATAAAGTCAATAAATTCGGTCCAATAAGCTCACGCCTTTCATTCTTCATTCTCTCAAATCGGTCCAAAACAGTGGCTCTCTCTTCATCAATTCAATTTGATGCTTTTGGTCAACAAATTCGGCTCAACTTACCCCTTCAATTTCGGTTCAACAGCCCCTAAATAATTCAGCCGCCACTTGCTTTCTTTCTCTTTGCAATTCAAGTGTTTTTAGGTTAAAAGTGAGTTGTGCCTTGTTTGGATAAGAGATAAAAATGTCTTTTAACATTAGACACAAAATTGCAACCACTAAACAAGGCCCTTACTCATTTAACCTCCTCTTAGAAAAAATGTGAAAATAAATTCTGTACTTGTGATATTCCACTTTTGTCCTTCATTAAGCTCCAAAATAACATCTTTTACCTTTACCACTCAAGTTGTGCCACATCATCACCTACAAAATTATATTCACAAAGGTAATATCTTTTGTTCACAATTAAAGAATAATGGGAATAACAAATATTAAAAATATAACAATTTAACCACTTTAATTCCCAAATTATTCTTCCATTAAAGTCTGACATTAACACTTGATTATGTCCAAAATATTCAATTAAGTCCCACAAAAGCCTAAGATTAATTAATAAAAAGATATAAATATTGAGCTCTATCACTCCCTCAAGAGCTTTTATATGATGAGAAAATGCTAAATATGAGCTCTATTGTTGGGAACGTAGTTTGGTATGAAAAAACAAAATTGTAAGGGAAGATAGCACTAAACTTTATGCATGCATGCATATTTGTTGATGTTAAAAATGCCTCGTCTCTAGATTTTGGATTTCAAGAATAGAGTTATCTAATGTTTGGGCCTCTATTAAATATGAACGACTATCAAATTTTTGCTATAGTTCCGGTATTTTAGGCCATGAAAACATAATATGAAAAACTCCAAAAGATCAAATTTTAACAATTCAGATGTATTTATTTGTTAATTTTTTAAAATGTAACATTTTAATAATATTTTTAGAATAATTTAAATTTGAATTATCCAGATTGATCTAAACGGTCTATGCTGAAAGTGGTGGAGAGGGATATAAAAGAGAAAGAAGGGGAAGGATGGAAATTTGTTCAAGAGACTAATTGGTTATTACACAGTTTGAGGTGCATGACGAGCCTCAATTTGTTCAAATACATTTGCATTGCGTCTGTTGCAAGTTTCAACATGTAATGGTCATATGCATAGTTGTTTTTTGGGGTACCTGTATAGTTTTTATAAGATGTTTCTGTAATTGGTAAATTTTACATTTATTTTCCGTTTAGTGCATGCATGGTTGGCAAACTATATTTAGTAGGCCAATTTTTATTATAGGAATGTAAATTATATACAATGAAGAAAATGGAATAAACATAACTATGCCTTTCATCCCTAAATATATTAGTATTTTTTTAGTCTCCGTTCCTAAATATAATAGGTAGTTCATAATTTCATGATATTTAAAAAATATTTCCAAAAAAAAAATGCTCCTCTTTAATGATTTGTCCCTTACCCTTAGTTAATTATCTGTAAGAAAAATTGTCTTATTTATATATGGGCATATTTAAAAAATAAAAAAATTAGGGACAGACAAACTTTGTTTTGCAATGAATGTCATGCCTGAGACAAGTTGAATTGAATTTTTAGAACTAAATAAGTTTGTACCATAGAAAATTTAGGTTGACTTCATATTTTAGTTTTCCAGATCTGATGAGTTCCGAGTATGGGAAAATTACTTTAGAAAAAAATACTTAAATGGCGGGAGTGGTTGGGGGAAGTGATACTTTGGGGCATTTTCTTTCAAGAATAATGATAGTCGCGAACCTCAAAATTTGAAAATACCAGTTAGAGAACGGTTCTGTGGTCTAAAAAGAATTAAGGAACAATGTTTAGTAGTCTCAAGCATGATGTTTCTTTTTTCTTTCTTTTTTTTTTTACAAGAAAGGGCAGTCAGCCCAAAAAATAAATTAAATTAATTAAATTATTGGGGATTCAATCCCATACAATCTTTTTCCAATAAGGTTGGCAGATAAGCCAAACAGCTATCCAAGACTAATGAGCTCAATATACTTCCTTCGATCCTATTTATAAGCAACATTTTTTTCATGGGGCTAGTCCTTTTTATAAGCAACTATTACTTTTTTACTGAAAATGTAAGCTTGTTTTTTCTATTTTACCCTTATTAAATACTCATTCTTTCTCATCTTATGCAACTCATTGTCCGTCATACTCCCTCCAGTCCTAATTATAGGACATATTTACCTAACTTTAGAGAAATTAGGATAGTGGTTAAATTAGTTAATCACATTTATTTTCCTAAAATGCCCTTATTTAAAATTTAAAATGGCATCCAATTACGTTGATTCTTTATTTTTTCTTGTCCCTCTCCTGCCTCACACATGACTTCTCCAAGCTCTCACACAATCCGGCGTCGTCAATCTCCCTCAACAACTCCAATCTATTCTTATTAAATTATTACTGTGTTTAATTATTATTGAGAAAGTATCAATAGAGGTATTTTGGGAAGAAATTGACAAAAATTATAACTTTGTCCTATAATTAGGACTAAGATTAACTCACAAATGTTGTCCTATAATTAGGACCGGAGGGAGTACTTTTTATCTATTCTCTTTCTTATACTCTTTTAAAAAATAGGGGCATATATGGAAAAAAAACATGGCATTTTTTACATACTTATTGTTCTTAACTACCAGTTCGTTTTTTGCAATCATGGAGGAAGTTACTTATAAATAGGATTGGAAGGAGTACCACCTTTTTGATAAGGCATCAGCTAGACAATTTTGATCTCTAAGAACATGACAAAGGTGCAGCTCCCAATTGTGGTCCATTAGATTGTAGATTTGTAAGATCACTAAACTAGAGGTAAAAACATTTCCTCTGTAGAGTAGCATGTCAATGAAAGTGTCTATTTGGATTAATGGTAGAAGCTGTTTTTCCACCACGATTTATAATATACAAGATAAGTATATAAGCAAAATTTTGTCTCAACTTACATAAACATACTTTTACACCACTAATTTAAACAGGCTCCAAATTCTAGTATACCTCTCCGGAATCCCACATCCTCCCATCCTATTACAGTCTCAGACCTCTGAGAAGGGCCCACTCTTTTGATTCAGAAGCACTACAATTACCCAAGGTTATGAGTAAACCCAGCTATCCAACCACCATTATGTTAGATCTCATGTTTTGATGATAACAAAAGAATGGTTTGAAAAGGAAATGTTTAAATATCAAGCTTGAACTAAGTAATGACAGGAATAAGCTTTACTTGAGGAAAGCATGGAAGTAGTGAAGATTGGCCAAGAGAAAATGCTAAGGAACTTAATTTGAAGTGCATTTTCTAAGGCATTACTCGAGGAACTACTCGAGTAATGACCCAAAACTTGAAGTAAATAGGCAAAACTTCCAGTTACCTGCCACCATTACTCGAGGCGCTACTCGAGTAACCAGGTAAAACTTCAAGGTTGCTCTCGGCCTGCCAATGTTACTCGAGGAGCTACTCGAGTAACCATGTGAAAACTTCCAGTTGCCTTCAAGTTTTCCCCATGATACTCGAGGAGCTACTCGAGTACCTTTGTATTCTAAAATGTGGACCTCTCGGCATTTTGTACCACTGCTAATGTTACTCGAGGAGCTACTCGAGTAACCATGTGAAAACTTCCAATTGCCTTCAAGTTTTCCCCATGATACTCGAGGAGCTACTCGAGTACCTTTGTATTCTAAAATGTGGACCTCTCGGCATTTTGTACCACTGCTAATGTTACTCGAGGAGCTACTCGAGTAACCAGGTCAGAAACTTCCAGTCAGCCTTCAAGTTTTTCATGATACTCGAGGAGCTACTCGAGTAACCGTGTATTTGAAAATGTGAAGCTCTCGGCACTTTGTACTACTGCCAATGTTACTCGAGGAGCTACTCGAGTAATGTACTAAGGTAAATGAAAACTTGAGGTTTGTACCCAATTAACTTGATTTCTATTTATCATCTTCCTCGAGTATGTACCCCAGTATATGCAAATGTTTTAAAGATAAACTTCAAGGCATTACCAGAGTAAATCATATGTAGAAGTCTCAGTTACTCGAGGAGCTACCCGAGTAACTTATGCAAAAATGAATGTATTACTCGAGGAGCTACTCGAGTAACAAGGTAAGTGCTCTCGGCCTTGAAATCCTGCCAACGTTATTGGAGTAGAGCATCGAGTAATCAAAAGTTTTCCATAGGATTACTCGAGGTATTACCCCAGTAATCCATAAAGTTGCAGAAGCATTACTGGAGGCACTACCCGAGTAAGTAACTGTTCACAAAGGTTTGAAATTTAGTTTACTCCATGCACTACCCGAGTAATCTTGTATGTCTTCATTAAATTTCAAACAAACAGTGATTTCACGACGTTACTCGAGGAGCTACTCGAGTAAACTTCAAGAGTTACTTGAGGATCCACTCGAGTAAGCATACCCAGAAATTTAGAAATCATTCAAACGTTCATTGATTTGTTTCCTATATGATTAACCTTTCATTGTATTAGCATTCTTAGTATATTTACAGAGAAACAATGAAGAAATCATATCAAGAGATGAAAGTCAAATCAAACGTTCAAATGCCAACCACCGCCAACGGATATTTTTCAAAAAACTTGAAAAGTCAACAGTGGCTACGCACTCACCAACGGACGAAAGGAAAACGTTCCAACGGTCATCCCCATCATATCTATATATATGGGAACCTTCAAACAGAGAAGAACAACCAAGCATTCACACAAATGATTCATTGAGTTCATTGCTCTGTTTTCACGTTGAAATTATATTCATATGCTTCAGTGATTATCATTTACTCTTTGTGAGAGATATTTCATTCAAACTCAATATTTGTTATTGAGATAACTTAAGGTTGTGGAACCTTGAGTTGGGATTGGATTACAACCTGTAAGGGGGAGCGAGTGTCCAGGTGTGAAGGAACTTGCTTGTACTGTGGTGCCAAGAACCCACTGAATCTTGGAAGTTATAGTGAAACTCTCAGAGAAGCTCTGAGGACTGGACGTAGGTCAAAGTGATTGTGACCGAACCAGTATAACTCCCGGTGTACACTTCGGTGATATTTCTCCTTACTCATTACTGTTTTAATTCTTTTGTCAAAGTTTTATATTTTCGAAAGAAATTTCAGTATCACCCAATTCACCCCCCCTCTTGGGTGAAACGCTTGATCTTACATTTGGTATCAGAGAGTAGGTCTTCTTGTTAAGGTATAACAACCTAAGAAGGATCCAATGGCAAGCATAGGTGAAGGAATTCTTCCCGACGGAGCATCCATCACTAGACCTCCCGGTTTCAATGGAGAACACTTTTCTTTCTGGAAAGCAAAATTCAGAGTGTTCGTGATGGCTACTGAATATGGGCTATGGGATGTAATCGAGAGTGGAAATTATCAACCTATAAAGACTGTAGATTCTCAGAAAATTCCAAAAACGCCAGCGGAATATGATGAGAATGACAAGAAACTTATCACTCTAAATAGCAAGGCAATTCTGATGTTACAAAGCTCCTTGAGTCAAAATGAATACTTCAGAATCTGCACACTCCCAACAGCAAAGGAAATATGGGAAGCTCTGGAAATAGCTCATGAAGGAACTTCGGGAATAAAGGAGAATCGAATCAATACCTTGATCACAGAATTCGATCTACTTCGAATGAAAACAGGTGAGTCAATTTCTGAATTCGAACTTAGATATACTCATCTTGTTAATCAACTTGCAGCACTTGGAAAAGTATATGATCAAAATATCCAAGTACGAAAGATTTTGAATATTCTTTCTAAAGAGTGGGAGGCCAAAGTCACTGCGATAGAAGAGGCAAAAGGAGAATCAATGAGATCAGTTGCTTCTCTATTTGGAAGTCTTTCTGAATATGAAAGCAAGTTAAAGTTCAAACGGGAACTAGACGACATCAGTGACAAAAGAAAGAAAGGTCTAGCTCTAAAAGCAAAAGAAGAAAATCAAGATGAAGTTGAGGAGTTTGATGATGATGAAATGGGCTTAATCATAAAACGATTCAGAAAGTTCTACAAGAAAGGTCAAGGCTACAAACACTTTCAAAAAGGAGGAACTAGCAACAAAGACCATATCATTTGTTATGAATGTGGTAAACCAGGACATATCAAATCAGAATGTCCAGAGCTCAATCAAAAGAGCAAAGAAAAGAGAAAAGGCAAATTCTTTAACAAAAAGAAGGCCTTTGTATCTGCTATATGGGGAGATAGTTCCTCAGACAAAGAAAGTGATGAGGAAGAAGTAGCCAACATATGTCTTGTTGCTCAAGAAGAGACAGAAGAAGAGGTAAATGATTCTGACCCTACCTATGATGAATTATTATCTGAATATAATGCTTTACATTCTGAATTCATCAAAGTAGTTAAAGAACTAATTGTTTTCAAAAAGAAAAACAAAGCTCTTGAAATTGAGCTTAAAGAAAGTTCAGAAAAGAATTGTGAAAATTGTTCTTCTTTGAAAAAGAAAAACAATGATCTCACAAAAACTCTTGAAAAGTTTACCAAAGGAAGTGAGATGCTAAGTGTGATTTTAAAAGAACAACGATTTGTAAATGACCGATCTGGTATTGGATATGATCCAAAATCAGATAAAAGGAAAGGTAGAAAGAAAGCAGGAGGTAAGTCATATTTGAATTATTTCCAGCATTCTGTACATATATCAAATCCTTTTGCATTTTGTAATTACTGTAATAGAAAAGGTCATTATACCTCCTCATGCATTCATAAGAAGAAAGGAAACATAGGAACCTACAAATGGGTACCTAAAGGCACATATATTCAGAAAATCATTTATACTAACCCAAAAGGACCCAAAAAGAAGTGGGTACCTAAAACTTAGTCATTTGATTGCAGGTATGTCTTAAAGCATCCAAAAATAACAAATGGTTCATAGACAGTGGATGCTCTAGACATATGACCGGAGATTTCGAAAGTTTTACCACATTACAACCTATGGAAGGTGGAAAGGTAAAATTTGGAGGAAATCAATCTGGAAAAATAGCAGGAATTGGTGAAATCAAAAATGACAAAGGCATACAAATCAAAGATGTATATTACGTTGAAGGCTTGTGTCATAATTTGCTGAGCGTAAGTCAAAGTGCAGATAAAGACAACTGGATAATATTTGATTCAGAGGAATGTCTAATTATCAACAAGAATGACTTACAGCTTGATAAGAAAAATATCAAGGCTAAGCTCAGAGCAAAAAGGGAAGGTAACTGCTATACTCTAGATATTAGTAGAAATGAATCTGAAAATTGTTTTCTGAGTAATACCGATGAAAGTTGGCTATGGCATAAGAGATTGGCTCATGTCAATATGCATCAACTAGGTAAACTACTCAAAAAGGATTTAGTTCTTGGATTACCCAAAGTAAATTTCAAAAACGATTTGATTTGTGACGCATGTCAAAAGGGTAAACAAACTAAATCATCTTTCAAATTGAAAAATGTGATCTCAACAAATAGACCATTACAATTATTGCATATGGATTTAGTTGGTCCAGCAAGAGTAAAGAGTCTTGGTGGCAACCTGTATTCATTGGTCATTGTTGATGATTTTTCTAGATTTACATGGGTTATTTTTCTATCATCAAAAGATGAAACCTTTGAAGAATTTATTGTTTTTGCCAAGAAAGTGCAAAATGAGAAAGGTATGTCTATTGCAGGTATTAGGACTGATCATGGTGGAGAATTTGAGAATCAAGCCTTTGAAGAATATTGTGATACTAATGGTATTGATCACAACTTCTCTGCTCCAAGGACGCCCCAACAAAATGGAGTTGTGGAACGCAAGAATAGAGTACTTACTGAAATGGCTAGAACAATGTTAAATGAAAAGAACATGTCTCAAGTTTTCTGGGCTGATGCTATGAGTACAGCATGCTATATTTCAAATAGAGCCTATATCAGAACGAAACTTGGAAAGACACCATATGAGCTATACAAAGGAAGGAAGCCAAACATTGCTCATCTACACATCTTCGGTTGTAAGTGTTTCATTCATAATAATGGTAAAGATAACTTAGGAAAATTTGATTCTAAAACTGATGAAGGAATTTTCATAGGATATTCTAACCGAAGTAAAGCATATAGAATTTTCAATAAAAGAACTTGTGTTGTTGAAGAATCAATTCATGTTGTATTTGATGATTTTGAAACTTCTGACAAAACCATTGATGAAGAACAGGAAGTTGTTTTAAATCAAGAAAATGGTCAATCTATTTCTAAGTCTCTTATTCCAGAGGTTGATGAAACTAAGGATGAAGAGCAATCCCTAGGTCAACCTAAAGCCTGGAAATACAATAGAAGTCATCCCTTAGATCAAGTCATAGGAGATGTGAATGAAGGGATCAAAACCAGAAATAGAGTTTTCAATGAAGTAAGTTTTTCTGCATTTATTTCTGAGATTGAACCTTCTAACATTGATGAAGCCCTATCAGACAATGATTGGGTCATAGCAATGCAAGAAGAATTAAATCAATTTGAAAGGAGTCAAGTCTGGGATTTGGTGCCCCGACCCAAAGATCATACGATCATTGGTACTAAATGGGTATTCAAAAACAAACTTGATGAATCTGCAATTATTGTCAGAAACAAGGCAAGATTGGTGGCCAAAGGCTATAATCAGGAAGAAGGAATTGATTATGAGGAAACGTATGCTCCAGTGGCTAGATTGGAAGCTATACGTGTACTCTTAGCCTTTGCATGCATCAAAGGATTCAAACTCTATCAAATGGATGTTAAGAGTGCCTTTCTAAATGGTTACATCATGGAAGAAGTGTATGTAGAACAACCTCCTGGTTTTGAAGATGTCACTAAACCGGACCATGTTTTCAAACTTAAAAAGACTTTGTATGGTTTAAAACAAGCTTCTAGAGCCTGGTATGAAAGGCTTAGTAAGTTTCTCATCGATCAAGGTTTTGTACGAGGAAAAGTTGATACAACATTATTTATAAATCGAAAACATGATGATATTTTAATTGTTCAAATATATGTTGATGATATTGTTTTCGGTGCCACTAATGAATCTCTGTGTAAGGAATTTTCTGAGATTATGCAGGGAGAGTTTGAGATGTCAATGATGGGAGAATTGAATTTCTTTCTTGGTTTGCAAATCAAACAAAGAAAGAATGGAATCTTCATATCTCAAACAAAGTATTTAAAAGAGCTATTGAAGAAGTATGGAATGGATGAAGCTAATGGTTCTGACACACCTATGAGCTCAACAACGTTGCTTGATGCTGATGTCAAAGGGAAAGACTACAATATCACAAAATATAGAGGAATGATTGGATCATTACTCTATCTCACGGCAAGCAGACCGGACATCCAATTTAGTGTTGGCATATGTGCAAGATATCAATCGGCGCCAAAGGAATCACATGCTGAAACGGTCAAACGAATCTTTAGATACCTTGCTGACACACCAGAATTGGGTCTGTGGTATCCCAAAGGAAGAAGTGAATATTTAATTGCTTATTCAGATTCTGATCATGGAGGATACAAGACAGACAGAAAGAGCACCTGTGGACAAGGACAATTCCTTGGAGGATCTCTTGTCTCGTGGTTCAGCAAGAAACAAAATACAGTGTCTCTTTCTTCAACGGAAGCCGAATATGTTGCAGTCTCAAGTTGTTGTGCACAAGTGATATGGTTAAAACAACAACTACAAGACCTTGGTATTTATCTCAAAGAAATACCAATATACTGTGACAACACTAGTATGATAAGCTTGGCAAAAAATCCAGTTCAACACTCTAGAACCAAGCATATCGATGTCAGACATCACTTCATCAGAGATCATGTTCAAAAGAAAGATGTGAAAGTGATATTCATTCCTACTCATCTTCAATTAGCCGATATCTTCACAAAACCTCTTGCAAAAGATCAATTTCTATACATTAGAAGAGAATTGGGAATGGTAAATCCCAATGAGTTATAAGTAATTTCAACATTTCATAATATTAGATGAAGTCATTTAATAATGTTTTGATGATTACTAACTTAAGCATCGGAGTATGTAAAAATGTGTTTTGCAGGAAGAAAGAAACTCTGTTTTGGGAAACAAAAACAGAGGTGATCAGAGGACAAATTTACTGGAGTACCAACTTGAAGTTATGGGTAAGACAGAAGCAATACCCGAGGAGCAACTTGAGGTAAAGAAGCACTTTACTCGAGTATGTACTCGAGTAATGGCCCCCAAAACTGGAAGTAACGGATCAAGTTACTTGATTTTCAAATGTAACGGTTCAGATTTCAAAGAAATGAAGAGTCAGAAATGGAGAAGCTATTTACTCGAGGCTGGCCTCGAGTAAACTTGAAGCTTACTCGAGGAAGGCCTCGAGTAATGACGAAGCTCAGATTCTCAAAAGGTTAAATAATGACTCAAATCTGAATCAAATGGACTATGAATGATCGAGGGAATATTCATGGATGATTACTATATTATTCATGCCAGGTACGCAATTTAAATGAATTATTTTTGAATTATTCTGTATGAACACCCGAGGAAGGCCTCTAGTAACTTTGAATGTTACTCGAGTAAGGCCTCGAGTAAAGTCGGGATTTAGGTCTTTATCTTGCGCAAACTTGGTCATTTCCACAAAATCTCCTCGAGTAAATCACTATACACCCTTTCAAAAACTTTTCCCAATCGATTCCTAGTCCCATTTCCGTCAAAACCCAACTGATTTCAAGTCCAAAAACTTCCTATTTTGTTCAAAATCCCTCTGACCTAAACTAGCGACAGTGACCCCTTTTTCTGTGATTTTTGATTCTCTGTGTTTCAAGATGGTGAGAACCAAGAATCTCAACTTCACTAATTCCTCTGATTCACAACAAAATCCTGATCTTCTTGCTCCTCCTGCAACAAAAAGAAGAAAGTTGATTCCTAGGCCAAAAGCCAAAACCCCTCTTAAACCTCAAACTCAACCCAAAGCCAAAGGTGTGGTAATCAAAGAGCCTATTGTGACTAGGGCTCAATCTAAAAAGAGCACATCTACAGGAAGGAGTAAAGGTGTCAAAACTCCCTCACCTTCTCACTCAGACTCATCCACACCCTCTTTTACTCCAAAACCTCCCAAGAAGCCAAAATATGACAAAAATGTGGCTAAGGCAATGGCTGGGATCATTGACCAATTGGAGAAGGGTCAATCCTCTAAGAAATCCAAGATTCCAGAGGCAGAGATCACTACCCCTCCCAAAGGATTCAATGTTGGGAAACTGGTGGAGTCTCTCAAGTACCAGACACAGTTCTCCAGAAGGAAAGTGTGTAAAACACACTACGTTGATCTGAGGCTTCTACAAGAGGTAGTGAAGTTTGACCTTAGTCCTTATCTTAATCCATTTATGCCTTGGTTGTCTGTGAGATTGCCTTTTTGCACAAAGGTAATCACCCATTTTTACTGTAACCTAGAAATCACTGATGAGCCTGACCGAACCTCAGTTGAGGAAGAAATGACTACCACAGTGAGAGGACAGAAAATCCTTATATCTCCCTCTAGGATTAATTTATGGTTAGGAATTGAGAATCCCCCGGATGATATCTATTCTGAGCTTGAGCCAAACTAAATATTCACTATCCTTAAGCCCGGTGAGTTAGTTGGCCCCTTAAACTTTAAACCGAGTGATATGTGTGATCATCACAGGGTCCTATGGTACATCTACTCTAGGTCCCTAGTGAACAAAGCCAACAACTATACCCACTTTTCGGATAGGGACTATAGGTGGTTTGCTTCACTGCTATTGAAAGAAGAAAAGGATCTGGGAGAGTACATTTTCTCTGAAATGAAGAGGTATAAGGTGGATGGAAAAGGTACTACTCCAATGCCATATCCTCAAATTGTTTCTCTTATCCTGAAAGAGAACAAAATATGGTACTTGGAGAGTAAGGAGCCTATTGAGAGAGTGACCCCAGTGGGGAGGAACCAAATTGGTAAATTAAACATCGATATTCCTCTCAAAGGCCCACTGGAGTCTGGGTCCAAGAAGAAGAGAAAGGCTACTGAGGCAGAAACCAGTAGAATGGATGACACTCAGTCATCGGCTCCAGCTGCTACCACATCTTCACCATCTTTCCTGAATGCCACTCTCTAACACTTTATGGAGAATATGCTGAGAGGCTTTCATATGGACATAGCCAACACCAATGCAGAACTCATTACCCACATAAACACCAAAATGGGAGAATTGGTTGAGAGAATGGATAGGAGACATGAGGAGTTGCTAGCAGAACAACGGGCTCAGGGAGAGACCCTAAGATTGATTCTAGCTCGTTTGGATTCATTGGGTCCCGGGCCTTCTTCCGGTCCTTCTTCATCTGCACCACCACCACCACCTTCAGTTGACCCTCCTTCAGACACTCCCATTCCCATTCCTACTTCTGAGGCTGAACCATCTACTCCTCTGGTTTCTGATCCACTTGAGCCCCAAGAAAAAGACATCTTATTCACAGTGGATGATCCTGAAACCCTTGAGTCTACACATATCATTATTGGTGATTCACCTCAAAAGCCATAGCCTGAGACCACTCCTAAACCTACTCCCTCTCCTACCCAAACAGAGGTAGTATCATCTTCTTCTTCTGAGCATCTCACTCCAACTTTTGACACAACTCCAGAAGCTGAGACTCAGATCACCCCGGAAGGAGAAACCTCAACTATGGTTGTCTTCCAACCTTCTCTTCCAGGCGAAGATATCCATATCCCTCCACTTAATCTGCCTGATCCTGTACCATCTAGTTCATTTGATTCTCTAGAATCAAATGATTCCTTGGTCCTTCCAGCAACACCAATCTCCATGGCCAAGCCTCCTAGCCCTCCACTTGATTGATGAAGCCAAAAAGGGGGAGAAGAGCTTGAGAGTGATTTTGTGGACTTGTCCTTGTTTTTCTTTGGGGATTTGGTTGTATATGGGTTTTAGGGTGCATTTTTTTTTAATCCTTCTTGAACTTAACTTGTAATTTGAATTTCTTAAATTTTAATGCAAGTATGTTTTTAATTATGACTTCATTTGATTTCATTTAAGTTTAATTGTTTGGACTAATGAAGTTGTTATGTATGCAAGGTATAATCTTTTTAATAAGAAATAATTAATTAAGAATCCAATTTGAAAAACCATGTTCAAAATCACCAAGTTTTGTCATCATCAAAAAGGGGGAGAATGTTAGATCTCATGTTTTGATGATAACAAAAGAATGGTTTGAAAAGGAAATGTTTAAATATCAAGCTTGAACTAAGTAATGACAGGAATAAGCTTTACTTGAGGAAAGCATGGAAGTAGTGAAGATTGGCCAAGAGAAAATGCTAAGGAACTTAATTTGAAGTGCATTTTCTAAGGCATTACTCGAGGAGCTACTCGAGTAATGACCCAAAACTTGAAGTAAATAGGCAAAACTTCCAGTTACCTGCCACCATTACTCGAGGTGCTACTCGAGTAACCAGGTAAAACTTCAAGGTTGCTCTCGGCCTGCCAATGTTACTCGAGGAGCTACTCGAGTAACCATGTGAAAACTTCCAGTTGCCTTCAAGTTTTCCCCATGATACTCGAGGAGCTACTCGAGTACCTTTGTATTCTAAAATGTGGACCTCTAGGCATTTTGTACCACTGCTAATGTTACTCGAGGAGCTACTAGAGTAACCATGTGAAAACTTCCAGTTGCCTTCAAGTTTTCCCCATGATACTCGAGGAGCTACTCGAGTACCTTTGTATTCTAAAATGTGGACCTCTCGGCATTTTGTACCACTGCTAATGTTACTCGAGGAGCTACTCGAGTAACCAGGTCAGAAACTTCCAGTCAGCCTTTAAGTTTTTCATGATACTCGAGGAGCTACTCGAGTAACCGTGTATTTGAAAATATGAAGCTCTCGGCACTTTGTACTACTGCCAATGTTACTCGAGGAGCTACTCGAGTAATGTACTAAGGTAAATGAAAACTTGAGGTTTGTACCCAATTAACTTGATTTCTATTTATCATCTTCCTCGAGTATGTACCCCAGTATATGCAAATGTTTTAAAGATAAACTTCAAGGCATTACCAGAGTAAATCATATGCAGAAGTCTCAGTTACTCGAGGAGCTACCCGAGTAACTTATGCAAAAATGAATGTATTACTCGAGGAGCTACTCGAGTAACAAGGTAAGTGCTCTCGGCCTTGAAATCCTACCAACGTTATTGGAGTAGAGCATCGAGTAATCAAAAGTTTTCCATAGGATTACTCGAGGTATTACCCCAGTAATCCATAAAGTTGCAGAAGCATTACTGGAGGCACTACCCGAGTAAGTAACTGTTCACAAAGGTTTGAAATTTAGTTTACTCCATGCACTACCCGAGTAATCTTGTATGTCTTCATTAAATTTCAAACAAACAGTGATTTCACGACGTTACTCGAGGAGCTACTCGAGTAAACTTCAAGAGTTACTCGAGGATCTACTCGAGTAAGCATACCCAGAAATTTAGAAATCATTCAAACGTTCATTGATTTGTTTCCTATATGATTAACCTTTCATTGTATTAGCATTCTTAGTATATTTACAGAGAAACAATGAAGAAATCATATCAAGAGATGAAAGTCAAATCAAACGTTCAAATGCCAACCACCGCCAACGGATATTTTTCAAAAAACTTGAAAAGTCAACAGTGGCTGCGCACTCACCAACGGACGAAAGGAAAACGTTCCAACGGTCATCCCCATCATATCTATATATATGGGAACCTTCAAACAGAGAAGAACAACCAAGCATTCACACAAACGATTCATTGAGTTCCTTGCTCTGTTTTCACGTTGAAATTATATTCATATGCTTCAGTGATTATCATTTACTCTTTGTGAGAGATATTTCATTCAAACTCAATATTTGTTATTGAGATAACTTAAGGTTGTGGAACCTTGAGTTGGGATTGGATTACAACCTGTAAGGGGGAGCGAGTGTCCAGGTGTGAAGGAACTTGCTTGTACTGTGGTGCCAAGAACCCACTGAATCTTGGAAGTTATAGTGAAACTCTCAGAAAAGCTCTGAGGACTGGACGTAGGTCAAAGTGATTGTGACCGAACCAGTATAACTCCCGGTGTACACTTCGGTGATATTTCTCCTTACTCATTACTGTTCTAATTCTTTTGTCAAAGTTTTATATTTTCGAAAGAAATTTCAGTATCACCCAATTCACCCCGCCTCTTGGGTGAAACGCTTGATCTTACACATTATGATCTCTCATTACCCCAACGCAGCTACCTTTTCTAGATGAGGACATAGAGCCATCAATATTAATCTTATCCCAGTCAAACCGTGGTGCCTCCCATATAGAGACTTCATTTCGTGGGGACATTTCAAATTCACGTAGTGTATTCCCTCCTTTCTTTTTTATAAGTTGTGCAAAATAAAGTGAAGATTAAGATTAGTTAAAAACAATAAATGTGCTAAACATGTTATGTCCTTTTTAAATATACCCCTATTTATAAAAAGAGCATAAGAGAGAGAATGTATATAAAATATAAGAAAGAATAAGGAATAAATGATTGAATGAAAGAGAATTAGTGATTCATTAATATAAAGATGTATATTTAATATGAACAGAAAAGAAAAAAGTAGTTTAATTAAAGTTTGAGATACAAAAAAAGTTGCTTATACATATAGATATATATTAAGGATTTGACTCCAAGAGAGAGAAATTTGCTTATAATTACATAGGATTGAATGAATATCATCTACTGTTTCCAACAATTGAATACTCTTTTATAACACTAGCAGGATCAGTTGGCTTCTGAAAAGCATCATCAAAAATTGAATTAGTCCTCCAGGACCATAATTTCCAAATTGCTACACCCCATATAAGGTCCCAATTGAGAATTCCATTTTTCCCCATCTTCTTTTTCGAGATTCGTAAGGAGGAAAGGATAATACAGTCAATAGTCATATCAAAATATAATTAAAAACATGCATCTGGACTTATAAATTTGTGACGTAATTTGTGTAGTGAACAAATGAAAAATTGACTTGCTGTTTTTACTAGGGCACCTAACAAAGAGATCACTCCAAGGTTTGGAACAACGCTAAACTAATAACATTGAGTAGATGAATAGGTTGTTGTCCAGAAACTAAATCAAATTTAAAAGTAACAGTTGCAAATGAATAAAGGCTAACAAAGCCTACTCAACTAATTAGTACTACGTCTGGTTTTTAATATAAGACTTCGTTAACTTTTTTTAGAAATTAAGAAAGTTAAATAAATTCCTTTAGAGTATTTATATGTATTTTTTTATACCAAACTAATTTTTCTGATTTATAAACTGATAAATAATAAAATTATACACAACATATATTATAATTAACTAACTTATTTAGCTTCCTTAACTTCTTCAAAAAAGTCAACTATATCTTATATTAGGGATTGAAAGTAGCAAAATATAATTAAGTAATTGTTTAGTTTACACATGTTAAGTTTGAAAAACCTTAGCTTCTAAATTTTTTCAAAAACATGTTCTAGCATGAAACAAAGTTTTCTCAAGTTGTTTTAATTTGAAGTTACAATTGACCAAGAAAATAACCAAGTTACTTCCCAAAAACTACCACATTACAAGGAGAAGCCCTAAAGATAAAACTATAAAGCTAAGTCTTCACTTATAGACATCTTCTTCAACTCTTGAATGATAATTTTCTATAAGATCACAATGTTCATAATTTTATCACCATCCAAAACATGAACATTTGCACGTTTATCTACCCCCCAAACACCTATATATGCCTTTATCCTCTAAGGTTGTGTTTGATTAGAGGTTTTATTTGGTTAGGTTAGATTGGGGAAGGGTTGGAGATTAAAAATAGGTGTTTGGTTGAAAAGATGTTAGGTTATGTGAGGTTTGTTTTTTTTATTCTCTAGTGGTAACCTCCCCCACTTTACAAAACCTTCAAATTTGGAGTTTTTTCTAGGTGAGAGAATTTTTGTGTCCAATTGTGACTAAATTACCCATGACAATTTTTTAAAATTCCAGCACTGCCCTCCCCTGCAAAAGTCATTCGTCTGTCCGTAGTTCCTTTTCTTTCATTCCCTCTCCCGCGTGAAATCCCATTTTCTCTCTTCTTGTTTGCACATTCTGCAGTTGAGCATTGTCTCTAGTCGGTCCTCCAGCCGCCAACTGCCTCAGTTGCCACCATCATTGATCGTCAAAGGTAGCTGCTGGTCCATTTGTCCTGTAGATCGAGTCGACTCCTTCACCACACTGCTCTTCCAACGTCGTCTCGGGTCCTGTAGATCCAGCCGCCTCCGCCTCCTACTCTGTTGGTTGCTCATTCGTTTAGGTAAGATTATTTTCTATGATGATTTTTCTATTGGTTGCTTGTTAGTTGGGGTAGATCAAGGATTTTGCTCTTCCCTTTTTCGATCTAGCTTTTCTGGATTTTGCTGTGTTTTACTGTGATTCCTTGTCTGATCTGGGTTCTGTTGTGTTATGTGATCCTTGTTTCGTTCTAGCTGATATGCTTGATACATAGGTTGCATAAGAAGAAAGATTGTTGTTTCAAATAGCTATTCTTTCTCAATGTCATTGTAAGAAATGACTTAATATGACAATGCTATCAGCGCCATCTGAAAATTCCTGATCTTGGTGGCACTCGAATTTACCAAATTCTGAAGAACTCATTTGACTTTTGATGAAACAGAATGTTGTGTCTTTTGATAGTTTTTTAATGGCAAGAGAAAGAGAAATAGTTTAATCAAATCCTCACTCAGAAATAGTTTAGCCAGACATGTGAAATTTCTAGCTTTGATTTTGAGTTAATAACTGCATTTGATCAGTTGCTAATGTAGAATTTTGCTGATCCTTTTTAGTTACCTATAGTTTTTTTCTCAAGATTTGTTTGAACCCATGCCTCTTGAATCTTGACATTCTGCAGGGGAAATATCATTTCTTTTGTTATCCAAAATTATACTTGAATAGAACCTCTTTGATTGGAGTTTGTTTTTGGGATAGCTAGATTTTGACTTGCCTTGTAGAATAAACTAGAACTTAAGTTAAAACAATTTTTTTAAACCAATCAAATATATTTTGCTCTAAATTGGGTTCCTAAATTAATCTTGAGGGCATTTGTCCAAATGTACTTCTTGTATGTCACTCAATATTAAATGAACAATTTTCTTTGTCTGCTAAATTTGAAATGAACATATTTGAATAAATTACTTTTATTTTCCACTTTGTGATTTTTATATTCTGCAATTCCATAATCATACACTAACACATTATAAGTCATATTGTTGCTGAACTTTAACTTTTTGGAGCTATTTGATATATCTCAAGTGTTCTAGTATTGATTGGGTGCATGTTGCCTTGGTGTGTAAGATGGAGTCGGCATTCCAAAAACATTTAGTCTGGCGTCGTCAATGGCTAGATTTGCGTCAAAAAGCTATAGCACTACTCACATGTGTCTTTGTTTATCTTGTTATTCGGAGGAGCCATAAAAGAAGAATAACTTATAGCATGAGTTCAGAAAGGGAAAGGGTGCATGAAGAAATAATGAGTCAAATAAGTACTAATGAAAGGAGCCGCAATATTATCTGTATGAGTCCAAGAGCTTTCCTAACATTATGTGCCTTGCTAGAAAGGGAGGGGGGATTAAAAGCTACAAGATGGTCTATTGTGGAAAAACAAGTGGCAAAAACTCTGTACATATTATCCCATAGAGCAAAAAATCATGTGGTAAATTTCTTCTTTCGACGATCTGGTGAGACAATTAGTCTGTTAGGATCGGCAGGCACAGCGGAAGAATTTTAAAATTTTACCGATCTTAATCGAGGATCTATCAACGACGTTTAAATCGGGTTAGAAAGAACTCGTACCTTTTTTAAGTTTGGGTTTTCATGATCTCTAGGAGCCAACACGTTAGGTCCGCTCCCTCTACCGGTATCCACACGAATGCTCTCCAACAGAGACTGTGTGCTAACGCCTCTAATGTTTTTAGGGTTTCCCTTGCAGCTCTGAATTCTCATGAGCGTATGAGTATATCTGCTCTATCAAGTTTATAACCTATGAGGGCTATATTCAAATTTCAAAATTAGTCATCATTAATTTCGAAATTAATCAAAAATTAATTATCCTGATGAGTTAATTAAATAAATTCAGTTTAAATCAAATCTGTCCAACAATTTTAATTTAACCTATTTATTTAATCCAAATAAAGAGCCATTAGATTTAATTTATCTTCATAAATTAAATCTGAGATACTATATCTCTATCATGTTAGTTATTAAACTTAATATATCTTAATAAATTAAATTTAAAACTAACACAATTTAATAATATTATATAATATATATATATATATACACATATATATAGAATATATATAAGATATGTATTTCAAATATATATATCTATAAAATATTATTAACGAATTTATATTATATATATATATATAATTCGTCCACCCTAAATTAAACATTATCTCGTGTCCGGTTATTCTTCTGTGTGACCCTATAGGCCCATATGAAGTTGGTAGTGGGCCAATAACTGTATTAACCCAAAAGTCGCAAGCGACCTCTAACAAGACATTACGACTACCCAATTCATATGAGGATCGTTATCACGATGCAATTTGTCATACAACCATGTCACGTCCCTTTTGTCACACGATACAACGATCAAGGATAAGGCATGGATAATGTCATCCTCTTGTTCCTGACTATTACTTTCTCGATTCCTGAGTAGCCTGACAATAGAAATGGAAACTCCTTTCCATTGTAGTATGGCCATACATTTCTCAGACTCACTCATCAAGGGGCCCAATAATATCTCTCTACTAATGTGAGGGACAAATTCCATCTTCATCATTCATATTCCTCTGCATGAAAAACCACCAAGCCAGATCATAGCCTTTATCATCACCCGGTCAAAAGTGACTTTTGACTAGTTCAAAGGTTAGCAACTCTCATGTAGGAATCCATGATGACCTCAAGTCTAAGGGCATTGTTGTAATATCCCAATTTTTACTTATGGGCTAATCATGATTATTGTGGATAATTATGCATTTAATTGGAATTATTATGTGTTTTATGGCAATATTAATTAATATGTCATAATTAGTGAAAAATTGGAAGGATGGAAATATTAGCCATAAGTTGGTAATTAATGGGGAAATTAATTACTAACTAAGAGAAAAATGAGAAGTGTGATAAAATGGCTAATGGAGGGATTAGAGTAACTAATTGGTTGCTTATTGTATGATAACCAATGGGAGTAAGACATGTGTCAAAGTGAGAGGAAGGGAGAGATAGAGAAAAGTCAAAGGAATTTTTTAAAAAATATTTCTCTCTCCTTCCTCCTAGTTTCAGCTGACATGAAAGGTATGGGGAGGAGTAGAGTGAATCATTTCCCTTCTTCATCCTCACTCAACCTCCTTCTCGTTCTCTCTCTCTCTTCTCTTCTGCATTTCTGGCAACCTTGTAGGCAAGAGAGAGGAAGAAAAGCTGGTGATTAAGGTGAGAAATCGGACTCCATTGCCTAAACTTCATTTATTAATATTGATCCATGGAATGAGAGCTTCATTTTGATGATTGTAGTTTACCGTTTGGTGTTGATTTGTGGCCACACAAAATTTTGGAAAGTGGTGAATCAAAAACTCTCTTTGAGACGGTTGATAAGGTGAGTGAAACCAATATTTCTATCTATGTTTCATGCCATTTGAAGTAGTTTGTAATTTTTGGAAATTTTGGCTTGAATCCGAAAATGAGTGCCACTGTTCATTTGATATGTTTTTGGCATAAGAATGGTATCTTGGAATAAGTTTAGGAAAGATAGATAGATTGGTGATTGAAATGTGATGTTTGGATGAGATTGGTATTTTGTTGATTTTGTTGCCCAAAACCCAAAGCATGATAATGGAGTAGGATTTTGATGATTCTTATGATCCCATTGAGTTTATTGGGTGTTTTTCTGTGGGAGTGGCTTTGGGTAAAGTTTTATGTCTATTGGGATCAATTGGGCAAGTGTTGGGAAAAATGCCTCTGTTTTCTGCATTTTATGGTTTTCTCTGCATCACTCGAGTGATAGGGGTATTACTTGAGTGCATGATGAATGACACTCAAGTGGTGATGACCACTCGAGTGCAGAGGTGTAATTTTCTTTTCTGCGCTTTGTGTTCTTGTTGCACCTCTGTGTATAAGGGCAAGTGTTGCCCCACTTGCGAGTGAAGTAGGATATCACTCAAGTGAGCTTCCTCTCACTCGAGTGTAGGTGTATTTGACACCAAGGACTTGCCTCTCGGGTTGTCACTCGTGATTCTGGTGTAAGAGTGTGCCTTCTCACTTGCAAGTATATAGTATTCACTCTAGTGCAATGGGTTGTGCTCGATTCCTCCTTATCCTTGAAGACTCTTGTGCTCTCGGGTGAGTACTTCCTTTAATTTACTCTTGGGGACTCGGGTGAGCATCTAGCTTCCACTTGAGTGAGTTGTGTTGTACTTGAGTGCAATGAGCCATTTTGGCTACTGCCATTTCCTTTGTGCTCTCGGGTGTGTACTCGTTGTCTTTCACTCTCTGGTACCCGAGTGTAGACCGTACCATCACTCAAGTGAGGTCTCCTTCACTCAAGTATCCGTACAATATCATTCGAGTGAGGCCATCTTCACTCGAGTGTCTCTGTGAGAAATGTCAGTCTTGTGCTTCCAAAAGGGGATCTTTGGGGATAGTCTTCCAACTTTTTAGGACTTCTGTTAGAGGTGTTCTTGAGTACTAAAAGAGCAATAATGGTAACCAATTAAGTTTTAAAAAGCTATTGAGATTTAGAATAGAAAAATAACTCTTCGTCCCTAATTATAATTCTAGGATACGATATTTGCCTGACGCGGGAGAGACTGGTGCCAGAAAATGCCTGGAAGGATCAAGGTAGTGACTTTTCTTTCATGTTGTGTATAATGTTTTGGTATGCATAACTTATCATTGAACTATGAACTACATGTGCTATGGTCCATTATGGTGTGAGCACTTCAGCGTGAGCCGTTTAGGGAGTGACAGTGGTCATATCTAGTTCAGCCGTTGAACTACTGTCGTAATCGACATGGATCTTTGTGAATCTGACCCATGGGCTGGCGTATGTGAATCCAGCCATGGGTTGTGTGTATCTTGCTAGTGTGGCATGCATTATGAAATGCTTTATATGAATCTCAGCTGTGGTGAAATATATTGTATGGATTGTGATTGTACAATGCAATGTGATTGTCCCATCAGGTTGTATAACAAACTTATCTCTTACTTCAATGATAGCTCTTAACACATTATAAACAATATGCTCCTCGATATCGTAGTAGGAAAGACTTCCCTACATAAAATGTATTAGCAGCATGCTCGTTTGATTTAAAATTCACTTATGTACTCATTGGATGGGAAGACACGACATCTGATTCTAAGATTATTAAAAATGCATTGGCACGAGAAGATAAGCTCAAAATTCCTGAAGGTAAATATTACCTTGTGGATGCTGGCTTCATGCTAACTAGTGGATTGATTACACCTTATAGAAGAGTCCGTTATCACTTGAAAGAATATTCAGAAAGAAATCCCCCCAAAACTATAAAGAATTGTTCAATTTGAGGCATTCATCGCTACGTGATGCAACTGAAAGAACTTTTGGTGTTCTGAAAGAAGTTTTGAAATTTTATCCAATTCATCTGAGCCTATGTACGGAGTAAAAGCTCAAACATTTATCATTGGAGCATGTTGCATTCTTTATAACTACTTGATGAGCGTTGACCCTAACAAGGATCTCATAGAAGAAGTAGATTGTGAACTTGCAACTTAATCTGAGTCTGCTGATAATAGTCGTGATCGACGTGGTGACAATGATGAGGCTGCTAGGGGACAATTAATTAGGGAGACTATAGTAAATGAGATGTGGATAGATTATCAAAATAGGATAATGAGACATGGTGGTAATGTGCCTTAATTTGTTTGAAGTTTATTTCAATTTTAAGTGCTCATGTGTTTTAGTGTGCCATGGAGTGAAATAAGTTTGAAGTTTGGATCTTTATGTATTGTTATTTTAAGTTTGGATCTTTATTAATTGTTTATTGAAGTTTGGATCTTTATTTTTAATACTTTTGTAATAGTATGCCGCCAAAATCTACCAACCAGAAGCAATGTTTGAATTGGACAAAGGCTATGGATGACTACCTTGTTAATGCTTTCTGGGAACAATATAAATGTGGCAACAAGGTTAATAGACAATTCACATGTACAACATACGATAATATTGTTAAAGAACTGAGTGCATTGCTTGAAATTGAAATGGACAAAGACAAAATTAAGAATAGGTGGAAAATTGGGAAAAACATTTTCTCAAGTTTTTGATATTTTTAAGAATGGATTGAGTGGGCTTGGTTAGAATGCATCATCACATACATGGGAGGCTGAGGATGAAGTTTGGGGCCAACTTATAGAGGTTAGTATTTTCCATTAATCACATATTCATTAATTCTGTTACATACTCATTATAGAGGTTGTGTCATCACATACTCATTTCCAATTTGAATGCATCATCACATACTCACTTCCAATTCTGTTACATTTCCAATTCTGTTGTTCCATTTCCTGAATATGCAAAATGGATGTGAGAAGAGTAGCATCTTCACTTCTCTACTTGTTTATTAGTTGTGTGGGTATGTATATTAGCTTCTTCCATTTTCTGTTATTTTTATAAAGCTTCAATTCCGATACATTTTCAATTCTGCTACATACGTGCAAAATAGATGAAGGTTGGAATGCATCATCACATACTCACTCAAAGTTCTAATAGGAGTAAGAACATAGCATATGGTTCTTGTTACTAAGTTATTGGTTTAAATAAAAAATTTTCCAGGAAGATGAATTTCTTATTCTTCCAGGTTAAAGAATTGTGTCAAGGTTCAGGGATGGGTTTGGCTGCGTCCTGTTATCTTGTGTCATATAGATCTATATATAATTTATAGGCTTTAATTTTTCCATTTACTTCTGAGATTCACTACAAAAAAACACCTGATTTCCGACGGAACGTGTTTCCAACGGAATGGATTCCGTCGGCAATAATAGCGTCACAAAAAAACTTGTGACGGAATTTCAATTTCATTAGAAATTTCCGACGGAATTTTCGACAGAATCTGTTCCATCACAAATTCTGATGGAAACCAATTCCATCAAAAATTTCCGACGGATTCCGACGGAATCCAATTCTGTAGCAAATTTCTTACGGAAATCGTTTCCGTCGCAATTTTTTTAAAAAAAAATTGAAAATATTTTTTAAAAAATCAAAATTTTTTTTTAATTTACAAATGTCAAGTGTTTGCTCCTCAAAGCGCCACGTGTCCCTCTCCCCTAGCAGCCAAGTGTCCCCTCCCCTGGCTGCCACGTGTCGCCTCCTCGTGCTGCCACGTGTCGCCTCCTCATAATTCCTTCAAATGCCTCTCCTCCCGTTCGAACCTGTGACCTTAAGGTGAAGACGCCTTTGCGCCCGAGTATTTGCCAGTTCCGCTGAAATAAACATGTGTTATATTATTACATATATATATATATATATAATATTATCATATATATATATATAAACATACATACATATAATTAATTATATACATATAATTAATTATTAATTAAAAATAATGAAAAATATAATAAAAACGAAAAAATATTTATATATTTAAATTAAATAATTTTTTAATTAAAATTATTTAATAAATAATAAATAATAATTTAATATTATAAATATTATTTTTAATATAAAATTATAAATATAATATTAAAAAAATATATTAATAAATAAAAACATAATTTTAATAATTAAATTTAAATCTAATTATTTAATAATTAATATTTTAATTTTATAAATATTATTTTTTTAAAAATTAATAATTTTTAATTTTTCAGACGGAATTTTCGAGGCAAATTGCGACGGAATTTTCTGTCGGAAAACTTTGCGATGAAAATTCCATCTGAATTTGCCACCAAAAAAATTCGGTCGGAAAATTTTCGAAGAAAAATTCCGGCGGAAATTTCTGTCGGAAAACTTTCTGATGGAAATTTCCGTCGGAAAACTTTGCGACGAAAATTTCCGTAGGAAATTGCCACGGAAAAAGTTTCGTCGGAAATTCCGTGGCTAAATTTGCCACGGAAAATTCGGTCGGAAAAATTTGCTATGGAATTTCCGTCGGAATTTGGCAAGGAAAAAATTCCGTTGCAAATTTCGTCAGAAATCAAGTGTTTTTTTGTAGTGATTACTTATTCTTTCTTTTGTTAATTGTGATTTTTCCTCTTAACCATGCTTAGAACCTCTGTTTTCCTCCTTTCATGTGGCATTCACAGTACTTTACTCTTATTTAATTTTTGTTATCCAACCATTCACTTTACATTTGTTAGAGCAAGCGTTTCACCCAAGAGGGGGTGAATTGGGTGATACTAAAATTTTGTTGCAAATATAAAAACTTGACGATGAATACAAAGCAATAGAGAGTAAGGAGAAATATCACCGAAGTGTACACCGGGAGTTATACTGGTTCGACCACAACCACTTTGACCTACGTCCAGTCCTCAGGGCTTCTCTGAGAGTTTTACTATAACTTCCAAGATTCAGTGGGTTCTTGGCACCATAGTACAAGCAAGTTCCTTCGTCTGGACACTCGCTCCCCCTTACAAGTTGTAATCCAATCCCAACTCAAGGTTCCTCAACCTTAAGTTATCTCAATAACAAATATTGAGTTTGAATGTAATATCTCTCTCACAGAGTGAATAAGAATCACTAAAGCATAGAAAAAACAATTATAGCGTAAAAACATAGCAATGAACTTGATGATACGTTTATGTGTGTTCTTGTTGTTCTTTTCTCTGTTTGGATGTTCACATATATATAGATATGTTGGTGAAGACCGTTGGAATATTTTCCTTTAGTCCGTTGGAGAGTGCGCAGCCACTATTGACTTTTCAAGTTTTTGAAAAATATCCGTTGGCGGTAGGTGGCATTTGAACTTCTCATTTGACTTTCCTTACTTGATATGATTTCTTCATTATTCATCTGTAAATAAGCTAAGAATACTAATACAATGAAAGGTTAATCATATAGGAAGCAAAATAATGAACGTTGGAATGATTTCTGAATTTCTGGGTTTGCTTACTCGAGTAGATACTCGAGTATCCCTTGAAGTTTACTCGAGTACTTACTCGAGTATCATCGGAAAAACTTTCATCAATCTTAAGTCAGCAAACATATATAAGTTTACTCGGGTAGTGCATGGAATAAACTAAATCTCAAACCTTTGGAAATAGTTGTTTACTCGGGTACCTACTCGAGTAATGCACTCATGACTTCATAGATTACTCGGGTACCAACTCGAGTAAACCTTCAAATACACCTTTGGTTACTCGATGCTTTACTCCAGTAATGTTGGCAGGATTTCAAGGCCGAGAGCACTTCAAGTTTGATTACCCTGTTACTCGAGTACATACTCGAGTAAACTTACTTTTTATGCATAACTTACTCGGGTAATGACTTGAGATTTTCCTTCAAACATAACACTGCATACTCGAGTACATACTCGAGTAATCCACTTAAAATAAAACATTAAATACTTGCATACTAGAGTAATGACTCGAGGAAAATAAAATTAGATCAAGTTATTCGAGTACTACCTTCAGGTTTTTTGCTTACCTCAGTGAGTTACTCGAGTAGCGCCTCGAGTAACATTGGCAGTAGTATAAAATGCCGAGAGCAACACATTTTCTGAAACAGAGTAACTCGAGTAGCTACTCGAGTATCATTTGCAGGCCAAGAGCAACTTGAAGACTTTTACATGGTTACTCGAGTACCTACTCGAGTAACGTTGGCAGGCCGAGAGCAACTCCAAGTATTTACCTGGTTACTCGAGTAATATTGGCAGGACGAGAGTAACTTGAAAACATTTACACTATTACTCGAGTACTTACTCGAGTAACGTTGGCAGGTTACTGGAAGGTGCCTCTGGTTACTTCAAGTTTTGTCTCATTACTCGAGTACATACTCGAGTAATGCCTTAGAAAAATTGCCCCTGCTCAAGTTTCTCAGCATTTTCTCTTGGTCTTTCCTCATTACTCCAATGCTTACTTCAAGTGATGCTTATCCCTGTTATTACTTTGTTCAAACTTATTTATTAATCAATTCTTTTTCATACCATTCTTTTATTATCATCAAAACATGAGATCTAACAACGTTGTCACAGCTAATTATCAATAACAAATATAAAACTGTTCCCCAAAGCTGACTCCAATTTTTCCTTCCCGTAAGCTCTTCACTCAGATCACTATTTACAAGCCGTATAGATATTCAATGGCTCCAGAATCACGTCTCGGGCTTCATTTTACGCCACAGCTGTAATACACAGTCTTTTTTTACACGCTAAGGGGTCCCATTTGTTTTTTTCTACCACCTTCCATGTAATAAACTATTCTTATTTGTTGAGGCGTCCTTGGAGCAGAGAAATTGTGATCAATGCCATTAGTATCACAATATTCTTCAAAGGCTTGATTTTCAAATTCTCCACCATGATCGGTCCTAATACCTGTAATGGACATACCTTTCTCATTTTGCACTTTCTTGGCAAAAATAATAAATTCTTCAAAGGTCTCATCCTTTGATGATAGAAAAATAACCCATGTAAATCTAGAGAAGTCATCAATAATGACCAATGAATATAGGTTACCACCAAGACTTTTTACTCTTGCTGGACCAACTAAATCCATATGTAATAATTGTAGTGGTCTATTTGTTGAAATTTCATTTTTCAATTTGAAAGATGATTTAGTTTGTTTACCCTTTTAACATGCATGACAAATCAAGTCATTTTTGAAATTCACTTTGGGTAATCCAAGAACTAAATCCTTTTTGAGTAGTTTGCCTAGTTGATGCATATTGACATGAGCCAATCTCTTATGCCATAGCCAACTTTCATCGGCATTACTCAGAAAATAGTTTTCAGATTCATTTCTACTAATATCTAGAGTATAGCAGTTACCTTCCCTTTTTGCTTTGAGCTTAGCCTTGATATTCTTCTTATCAAGCTGTAAGTCATTCTTGTTGATAATTAAGCATTCTTCTAAGTCAAATATTACCTAGTTGTCTTTATCTGCACTTTGACTTATGCTCAGCAAATTGTGACACAAGCCTTCAACATAATATACATCTTTGACTTGTATTCCTTTGTCATTTTTGATTTCACCAATTCTTGCTATCCTTCCGGATTGATTTCCTCCAAATTTTACCTTTCCTCCTTCCTTAGGTTGCAATGTGGTAAAACTTTCGAAATCTCTGGTCATATGTCTAGAGCATCCACTATCTATGTACCACTTGCTATTTTTGGATGCTTTAAGACATACCTACAATCAAATGACTTAGTCTTAGGTACCCACATCTTTTTGGGTCCTTTTGGGTTAGTGCAAATAATTTTCTGAACATATGAGCCTTTAGGTACCCATTTGTAGGTTCCTATTGTTCCTTTCTTCTTATGAATGCATGAAGAAGTATAATGTCCTTTTCTATTATAGTAGTTACAAAATGCAAAAGGATTTGATGTATGCACAGAATGCTGGAAATAATTCAAATAAGACTTACTTCCTACTTTCTTTCTACCTTTCCTTCTATCTGATTTTGGATCATAACCAATTCCAGATCAGTCATTTACAAATCCTTGAGCTTTTAAAATGACATTTAGCATCTCACTTCCTTGTGTAAATTTTTCAAAAGTTTTTGTGAGATCAATGTTTTTCTTTTTCAAATAAGAACAATTTTCACAATCCTTTTCTGAACATTCTTTAATCTCAATTTCAAGAGGTTTATTTTTCTTTTTGAAAGCAACCAAATCTTTAACTACTTTGATAAATTTAGAATGTAAAGCATTATATTCAGACAGTAATTCATCATAGGTAGGTTCAGAATCATTTACCTCTTCTTCTGTTTCTTCTTGAGCAACAAGATATATATTTGCTACTTCTTCTCCATCACTTTCTTCGTCAGAGGAACTATCACCCCATATAGCAGATACAAATGCCTTCTTTTTATTGAAGGATTTGCCTTTTCTCTTTTCTTTGCTCTTTTGGTTCAGTTCTAGACATTCCGACTTGATATCTCCTGGTTTTCCACATTCATAGCAAATGATATGATCTTTGCTGCTATTTCCTCCTTTCTGAAAGTATTTGAATCCTTGACCTTTCTTGTAGAACTTTCTAAATCGTTTTATGATTAGTCCCATTTCGTCATCGTCAAACTCCTCATCCTTATCTTGATTCTCTTCTTTTGCTTTTAGTGCCAGACCTTTCTTTTTCTTGCCACCAATGTCATCTAGTTCCCGTTTGAACTTTAGTTTGCTTTCATATTCAGAAAGACTTCCAAATAGAGAAGCAACTGATCTCATTGATTCTCCTTTTGCTTCTTCTATCGCAGTGACTTTGGCTTCCCACTCTTTAGAAAGAATATTCAAAATCTTTTGTACTTGGGTATGTTGATCATAGACTTTCCCAAGTGCTGCAAGTTGATTAACAAGATGAGTATATCTAAGTTCAAATTCAGAAATCGAATCACCTGATTTCATTCGAAGTAGATCGAATTCAGTGACCAAAGTGTTGATTCGATTCTCCTTTATTCCCGAAGTTCCTTTATGAGCTATTTCCAGAGCTTCCCACATTTCCTTTGTTGTTGGAAGTATGTAGATTCTGAAATATTCACTCTGACTCAAGGCACTTTGTAACATCAGAATTGCCTTGTTGTTGAGAGTGATAAGTTTCTTGTCATTCTCATCATATTTCGCTGGCGTCTTTGGAATTTTTTGAGAATCTATAATCTTTGTAGGTTGATAGTTTCCACTCTTAATTACATCCCATAGCCCATATTCGGTAGCCATCACGAACACTTTGAATTTAGCTTTCCAGAAAGAGAAGTGTTCTCCATTGAAACCGGGAGGTCTAGTGATGGATGCTCCGTCAGGAAGAATTCCTTCACCCATGCTTGCCATTGGATCCTTCTTAGGCTATTAAACCTTAACAAGAAGACCTATGCTCTGATACCAAATGTTAGAGTAAGAGTTTCACCTAAGAGGGGGGGTGAATTGGGTGATACTAAAATTTTGTTGCAAATATAAAAACTTGATAGTGAATACAAAGCAATAGAGAGTAAGGAGAAATATTACCGAAGTGTACACCGGGAGTTATACTGGTTCGACCACAACCATTTTGACCTACGTCCAGTCCTCAGAGCCTCTCTGAGAGTTTCACTATAACTTCCAAGATTCAGTGGGTTCTTGGCACCACAGTACAAGCAAGTTCCTTCGTCTGGACACTCGCTCCCCCTTACAAGTTATAATCCAATCCCAACTCAAGGTTCCTCAACCTTAAGTTATCTCAATAACAAATATTGAGTTTGAATGTAATATCTCTCTCACAAAGTGAATAAGAATCACTGAAGCATAGAAAAAACAATTACAACTTAAAAACAGAGCAATGAACTTGATGATACGTTTGTGTGTGTTCTTGTTGTTCTTTTCTCTGTTTGGATGTTCACATATATATAGATATGTTGGTGAAGACCATTGGAACATTTTCCTTTCGTCCGTTGGAGAGTACGCAGCCACTATTGACTTTTCAAGTTTTTGAAAAATATCCGTTGGCGGTAGGTGGCATTTGAACTTCTCATTTGACTTTCCTTACTTGATATGATTTCTTCATTGTTCATCTGTAAATAAGCTAAGAATACTAATACAATGAAAGGTTAATCATATAGGAAGCAAAATAATGAACGTTGGAATGATTTCTGAATTTCTGGGTTTGCTTACTCGAGTATCCCTTGAAGTTTACTCGAGTACTTACTCAAGTATCATCGGGAAAACTTTGATCAATCTCAAGTCAGCAAACACATATAAGTTTACTCGGGTAGTGTATGGAATAAAGTAAATCTCAAACCTTTGGAAATAGTTGTTTACTCGGGTACCTACTAGAGTAATGCACTCATGACTTCATAGATTACTCGGGTACCAACTCGAGTAAACCTTTAAATACACCTTTGGTTACTCGATGCTTTACTCCAGTAATGTTGGCAGGATTTCAAGGCCGAGAGCACTTCAAGTTTGATTACCCTGTTACTTGAGTACATACTCGAGTAAACTTACTTTTTATGCATAACTTACTCGGGTAATGACTTGAGATTTTCCTTCAAACATAACACTGCATACTCGAGTACATACTCGAGTAATCCACTTAAAATAAAATATTAAATACTTGCATACTAAAGTAATGACTTGAGGAAAATAAAATTAGATCAAGTTATTCGAGTACTACCTTCAGGTTTTTTGCTTACCTCAATAAGTTACTCAAGTAGTGCCTCGAGTAACATTGGCAGTGGTAAAAAATGCCGAGAGCAACACATTTTCTGAAACAGAGTAACTCGAGTAGCTACTCAAGTATCATTTGTAGGCCAAGAGCAACTTGAAGATTTTTACATGGTTACTCGAGTACCTACTCGAGTAACGTTGGCAGGCCGAGAGCAACTCCAAGTATTTACCTGGTTACTCGAGTAGGTACTCGAGTAACATTGGCAGGGCGAGAGCAACTTGAAAATATTTACACTATTACTCGAGTACTTACTCGAGTAACGTTGGTAGGTTACTGGAAGGTGCCTCTGGTTACTTCAAGTTTTGTCTCATTACTCGAGTACATACTCGAGTAATGCCTTAGAAAAATTGCCCCTGCTCAAGTTTCTCAGCATTTTCTCTTGGTCTTTCCTCATTACTCCAATACTTAATTCAAGTGATGGTTATCCCTATTATTACTTTGTTCAAACTTATTTATTAATCAATTCTTTTTCATACCATTCTTTTGTTATCATCAAAACATGAGATCTAACAACGTTGTCACAGCTAATTATCAATAAAAAATATAAAACTGTTCCCCAAAGCCGGCTCCAATTTTTCCTTCCCGTAAGCTCTTCACTCAGATCACTATTTACAAGCCGTGTAGATATTCAGTGGCTCCAAAATCACGTCTCGGGCTTTATTTTACGCCACAGCTATAATACACAGTCTTTTTTTACACGCTAAGGGGTCCCATTTGTTTTTTTCTACCACCTTCCATGTAATAAACTATTCCTATTTGTTTTTTTTTCCAGCCACCCTCCATGTAATAAAGTATTCCCCTAGATATGTGTGCTGCCATCACGTGCCTGTCCAGAGCTCATTTCAAATCACTTTATAACATTTTATTTTTTTGACAACACTCCATCTTCATCCCGGTTCAAAACTTGTCTGCCTCTGTTTTGTCATGAAAAAACTGTATTCTCTAATACTCCATTTTCACTTCTTTAAATCTTGGGGCTTGTGACATGGGCGAAAAGGGGAAATCGATGAGGCTTCGCCAGGTCACTCCAGGTGAATGTAGTGGTATCATCATGGTAAAAGTGGACCGAGTAATTCATCACGAGATTGTATGTTGCCACATTTCACACCCTGAGGATGATCGTCCAGTGAAAGTTTTTGAAGCATATGAGATTATTGTGTTTGATGAGTAGGTATGTCATTTTGAATGAGTAAAGTAGGGCTATTTGATTAACTTTATACTATTTGGGTCACTCATAGTTTTTAATTTGGTTTTCTTTTTGCCATGAAGCTTACTCGAATGATGCTCGTCATGGATAGCATGTTCGTCCTGCCTCAATTTGTTTCTATTCTAGGAGAAGACAGAACGTACAGGATATCGGACTTCTTGGTGGAATGGTGTGGTCAAGGCATATATGAAAAGTACCACCTTAAACTCCTTCCAAGAAGTGTTGTAGAGCAGCTACCAGTGACGATGCCAAAATACTGTTTCAATCTAGTAACGATTGACGAATATGCAACAACGGACCATATAATGGCCAAGTTAGTAGGTGCGATTCTATTTTGATTACAATCATGGATACATTTTTCTTTAGACACATATATTTTATGTCTGATCTGTTCTACCCTGTAGATGTGTATGGTTATCTGAACTTATTTACCTCTAATCCCTTGAAGGATGAGCGGGGTATATTTAGCAAGGAGGTAATATTAGAGCTTGAAGACGAACAGGGGATGACAATGAGGTACTGATACTATATTTCCCTAACAACTTACTTATCAGCTCAGGGTTGTTAATGGCAAATTCCAGTAATATATTTCCTTTCCTGTCAGTGGTAGTAAGGTGTTCAAATGTTGTTTGATTGGAGAATGTGCTGAGGTCATCATTCGTGCTCATGAGGCAGTTGCAAACTTGGATCGTGTCTTTGTTGTTATTCAGTATGCTACTACAAGCTACAAATATATTCATGGTGGACCAATCCTGTCATCTTACTTCGATGGCACAAGGGTGTTCTTTAATCCTCCTTGACGACTGCTTGAGGAGTTGAGGGACGACGTCCTTCAAGGGTTCCTTCACTGTAGTGTCATAAATTATGCTGGTGCGCGAAATATCTATGTCATACCATAACATGTTAGGATTTTACCCCTGTAGTGTGATGTTTTAGTGAGTTATTAGTTAGCCATGTTATTGTTCTCATCTTAAGTTGTTGGGTTATATAACTTTATTCAAATATATGCATCTTCTTTGAGTTCAATGATATATGCGCTTATTCAAATACATGAGAATTAATTTGACTACAGCAAAACTTGGACTAACTTCCAAGTCCCCGTCCAACGTTGGGTTTAAAAAAAATGGAAACATGATATGTTAAAGTCAATTTCATATTCAAGTGCACATATAAAAAGTGGAAATAAAAATGCATTTTTTGAACACTCTTTTTGCTTTGATGCTAATTGAGATGATTGGAAAAAAAAACTCATGCAACATTTTGTCATCTTGAATTAGTATATCATGAAGTCCCATCCACATAGTGATTGCCTTTATAATTTCTGATGACGCGCTTTAAAGTCATGGGTAAAATCAATTTTTAAATTTAACCTGGAGTTAGTAATCATATATTAAAGTCAATTTTATAATCAGGTACAAATTGAAAAGTTCCATTTTTTTGGTTCAAAATTGAAAAGTTCCATTTTTAAAAATGCATTTTTAGTAAAAAATTTACCCATTCTTCAATCCAAAAACATTATCTGACAAGTAAAAAAAGGACTTTATTTTAAAAAATAGGGAAGCTTTATAATAAATAACATAAGAGCGTACAGGTGTCTTCAGTTTGACTATGACAAAATAAAGCTAAATAGGCTACCACCAAGAATCCAAGTACTGAATATTAATTATATTACATGACCGAAACTACTTTCACCCCAGAGACTACTTTCACGCCCTGTACTCAGCCAAGAACGTCAATTAGGGTTCGGCCATCACCATGATCTGTCCTTAATCATCATGGTCGATCTCCTCTTCTTCTTCACTTTCCATAAATCCCAGCTATTGATCAAAGTCCGACGAAGAAGGAAGACCTGCAATAGTCGGAGCTTCTCCACATACTTGGAAATCATCATTCACTACTCCCGTATTTGGGGTACTTTTAGAATTTGGTGGTGGCTGCAGTGAATTTCTTATCCATTGAGAAACGGCCAACCTCCTTTGTCCCCTATTCATTATTGGGCTTACCTCCATGTATATGCCATAGTACATGTCATGTATTGTTAGTGGTTCGTTGAGTGTCCACGGCATGAGAACACGGAGCTGTTTAGTATGAGACTGAACCATAGCCCTGAAACAATAATAACTTTGGAAGTCATACATGTCTGCACGTTCCAAGTGGTTGCAGTAGAAGCCTTTTGACCTTATAATGCCGTATAGACATTTAAGCATGATGTATCATTTATGATACCACCGAACATAAGGAATGCGTTCTTGTCTACTTTCAAACGTGTTTATCCACATGTGATGATCTTCACCTTCATATGTAACCCAAATCACAAGTGGTCCACAAGCGATACGAAGGAAATTGACCCTTGCATTTCTCCAGTGACTAAGCAAGTTGAAGAAATTGGTCTCTACAAATGCCTCAGACTCACTCATAGTTCAAGAAAAAGAAGATTACCATCCCTATTGTTCACTCTCAATCACTGCAGCTGGTATTTATCAACTCTTAAGTTGTTGGCCAGGAACAAATGTGAGTTCCATTCTATTTGTTTAGTGTAGAAAATGATGTTTATCTTGGACTGAAGCAGGACATGACAAATTAAATGAGTACTTTCAATTAATACAAGCGCAACCTATAGTGTGTAGCTCATATTAACTAAGCCATAGCCAACTAGAAGATAATATGATAGAAATAGAAACTGATGCCTTTATACTTCTTTCAAGGCATGTTGATTTTCCTTGTTCCTTTTAAGTCATACATCGATATAGGTGAATATATGCCAAGTCTTATCAATGGCATCCGTTTCCTCCCTTTCGACATGTAGCTGAATTTGACTCAGCCATAGCCAAACAAAACATTATATCATATAATTGGAAACTGATGCACTTATACGTTCTTCAATGCATGCTGATTTTCCATGTTTCCTTCATTTGAGATATCGAGATGGTCAAGGTCAAAATATTAAGAATATGTGCAATATATGTTGCTTCTCTCTTCTGTTTTGTTGCTTTTTTCATTATGTATTGTTGCTCCTCCAAGGCTTTGCTGCACCTTACTTTATATGCCTGTCATCTCAGTATCATTTATATGTGACAAAAGTATTAACTTAATTCAGGCAATTACGTTTTCTATACAGCTGGTGTTTCTCTTTTTAGCAACGTAATTGTACTCTAGATAGGTACAGTATGGAAAGACATTGTCATTGCATATCTTATTTCATATTTTGGGGATATAATTGTAGTCTACATAAGTCAAGCATAACAAGGGATTGACATTGATATGGAATGAAAATGATATCACTGTACAGCACGTATACCAATTTACCTTTATGATACATATGTTGGAAATTGTGCCCTAAGGGCCAATCATTGTACTTTGAACATTATTATTTTAATGAAATTTCTCCATTCTGTTATCATATTATTTACATGTTAACTGTGATAATTGTATCCTTGGATAATTCATAGAGATTGTCCTAAAATGTCCCTGGTCGGTCATCTATGCGGGAGCAGAGATAAAACAAACCAGTATGACTTTAATAAGATATGGAGATACGAATCAAAGTCTTAGGCACTTGTAAGAGTACAAGATGCTGGACCGACCCACTATGAGAAAGCTACATGGATCAAGTCATAAGCCTTTCTCATGTATAACCACGTCACAATGCCCTTAGACCTGAGGTCATCATGGATTCCTACATGAGAGTTGCTAAGCTTTGAACTAGTCAAAAGTCACTTTTGACCGGGTGATGATAAAGGCTACAATCGGGCTTAGTGGTTTTTCATGTAGAGGAATATGAATAATCAAGATGGAATTTGTCCCTCACATTAGTAGAGAGATATTACTAGGCCCCTCGATGAGTGAATCTGAGAAATGTATGGCCATACTATGATGGAAGGAGTTTCTGTCTCTGTTATCAGGCTACTCAGGAATCGATAAAGTAATGGTCAGGAACAAGAGGATGACATTATCCATGCCTTATCCTTGATCGATATATCGAGTGACAAAAGGGACGTGACATGGTTGTATGACAGGTTGCATCGTGATAACGATCCTCATATGAATTGGGTAGTCGTAATGTCTTGCTAGAGGCCGCTTGCGACTTTTGGTTAGTATAGTTATTGGCCCACTGCCAACTTCATATGGGCCTACAGGGTCACACACAAGAATGGCCCAACACGAGATAATGTTTAATTTAGGGTGGATCAATTATATATATATATATAATATAAAATTCATTAATAATATTATATAGATATATATATTTTTGAAATATATATCTTATATATATATATGTATATTATATGATATTATTATATTTAATAATATTATATAGATATATATATTTTCGAAATATATATCTCATATATATATATCTGTGTGTGTATATATATTATATGATATTTTTATATTGTGTTAGTTTTAAATTTAATTTATTAAGATATATTAAATTTAATAACTAACATGATAGAGATATAGTATCTCAGATTTAATTTATGAAGATAAATTAAATCTAATGGCTATTTATTTGGATTAAATAAATAGGTTAAATTAAAACTGTTGGACAGATTTAATTTAAACTGAATTTATTTAATTAGCTCATCAAGATAATTAATTGTTAATTAATTTCGAAATTAATGATGATTAATTTTGAAATTTGAAAATAGCCCTCATAGGTTATAAACTTGATAGAGCATATATATTCATATGCACATAAGAATTAAAAGCCGCAAGTGAAACCCTAGGAGACATTAGAGGCGCTAGAACGTAGTCTTGGTTGGAGAGCATTCGTGTGGATACCGGTAGAGGGAGCGGACCTGACGTGTTGGCTCCTAGAGATCGTGAAAACTCTGAATCATCAAAAAGGTATTAATCCTTCCAACTTGGTTTAAACGCCATTGATAGATCCTCGATTAGGATTGGTGAAAATTTTTAAAATTCTTCCGCTGTGCCTACCGATCCTAACAGTGGCATCAGAGCTAGATCAATTGTGCATTTAAATTGAGTTTATGATTCTTATACATGTGATATATATGGGATGTGTATGTATGTTTATAAGAAACACTCGAATATGCATGTGATTTGGTTAATACGAAACGAAATTATTTAGAAAGATGTGATCTTGTAATTCCATTGATTTTTGTTTTCATTTAAATTGAATCTTGAAATTGTTTTGTTTTCGGTTTTGACGTGACCACCTCTGCGTAGCGCAATATAATCTGATCACGATATTTATTGCTTTTCATATTGTATGAATTCTTGTTGTGGTTTATTATTTATCCTTGTTTGGGTATGGTGAACAACATGGCTTTAGAGTTTTACAAAGGTTGTAATATTTAAATACGGCCTGCGTGCCGTGCCTTTCTCTAAATACACTCGATGTACATTCTCTTCTCATCTCACTCCCCTCGAATGTTTAAACGAGGTTTCTCTCAATGTATTTCTTTTTTTATTTAGAGAAGTCCTCTCATTGGCTTGGGTGGATTTTAGGTTAGGTAAGCCATGTTGTATCACATTTAAATTATGCTTTTGATTAGATCATTGCATGAATACTTTTGCGTTTATATGTATTTATCTGTATGAGATACGACCACGATTGCATCCATATAAACAAAACTAATTAATTAAGCCCTCTAAATCAAATCTTAAGTCATAATGCCGTCAATTAATGAATACTTGTCAAAACCTAGATCGCTCAATTGTGGAAACCACCAAAGTGGATGCACTTGAGTTATCTTGATGAGACAAGCTTGAGTAATGGTGCTACTCATACTATTCATTATTGTTTTGACTTAATTGAGATTAACAAAACGGTTTTTGAATCTCAAGGTATTAGATGGGGTTAAAACATGCTGGATCATATGATGATTAAATCCCATAAAGATCTAAGAGTTACATGTGATGTAATTGGTAAATAGGTTACCTACCTAAATAACTTGAATTTAAGCGTCTTGCCAAAGCGGACTTAAGTTTAAGCCAAATATGGATCTTAGCCCACTAATTATTATATTAAGGGTTGTTAATTTCACTACTACAGAATATACTTATAAAGACCCTAAAGGACGCCCCTTTTTTGAAAAGAGACGCCTAAAATATTGGGCGGTGGCATATGTGTAATTATAAATCAAAATTGAAAAGGTTGGCTCGTCAAATAAAATTGAATCTCGAGCCTGAATGTGTTTTAGACGTCCCCATGTTCATTAGGGATGTGTAAAGACAGTTTTAGATGTCCCCATCGTCATTGGGGATGTCTAAAGACTGTTTTAGATGTCCCCAATGAACATGGGGACGTCTAAAGACTCCCAGAAAAGCGTATGAAAGGAAAAAAAAAAGGAACACACATAAGACGTCCCCAGATGGCCTGGGGACGTCTAAAGCTTAACAATAGACGTCCCCATACCATCTGAGGATGTCTAAAGGTTAACATTAGACGTCCCCAGACCATCTGGGGACGTCTAAAGCTTATATTAGACGTCCCCAGCTAGTCTGGGGACGTCTAAAGGGTCCCTTTAGACGTCCCCAGCCCAGCTGGGGACATCTAAGGCTCAAACAGATGCACTGGTCGACATGACCAATGTATGTGAAGTGTCAGAATTTTTTTCTGTTGCACTTGCTTTACTTTCCCATCTTCACCACTTCCGTCCCCTCTCCCCTGCTTCTTGTTTTTACTTTACTCTTTCACTCTTTCACTTCTGAATACACACGGCCATTTCTCCTCTCCCCTGTTTCTTCTTGTTCCTTCTTAGCCTCTATTTCATCCAGACCGTTGCTAGTCGCCATCTTTGCTCTGCTGGGTCTGCACTGTTCTCTCTCATTCTCTCCACAGTCGACCTCCTCTTACCACCGTGGGTCATCTGCCTCTAAAGTTGCAGCAATAGGTTAGTTAAAACTAAACTTGTGAATGAATTTGTGAATGATTAGCAAAATGCATTTGATTCTCTGCTGGAATTTAAGTGTGGTTTGTGCTTGAGCTTTATCTTTGCTATTGTGCTGAATTTAAGACGTACCACATCAAGTTTTAATCTTTTGCTTTTTTCCATTGTTTTGAGAAACATGAAATTCTCATTAACTAAAAAATATCAGTCCACAACTTGAAGCTCTGCAAGTGCCTAATATTTATACAACTATGAGGGGCGTATGTTATGAGCAATACGACAATATTAAACATTGAACACAGAAACACAAAACGATAACACTAATATCAATATCTTAATTACAATACATCATAATTGTGTATGTTATTTGCCTTCACAACAAGGTGATGATTGCAATTTAAATTGCAATTTAAATTTTTTTGGTTGATTTGAAGATTGAAGAATCATTATCTAATTGTTTTAAATAATTAATTTGATTTGAAACAAATTTGCATTTGCAATCTTAATTTTTTTTAATTTGATTTGATTTGAATAATATACTAATATTTTGTACTTATTGAATTATTTGAATGTTTTATTTGAAATACAATTTTCAAGATGATGTTTTGTTTCAAATTTGGTGATGATTTTGTTTGCTTTTTATTAAAAGAAGTCAGTTGCAAAGAAAATTACAAGTTCTCTTTATAAAGAAAATTACTGTGAAAACGTGACTAATTTGACACTTCAGTCACTAATCAAACAATGTAATGTAATCTTGCCAATAATGTTTGTGAACTTTTCAAGCATGTAAATAATAGGAGTAGACAAAAAGTTACGGTTAATGCAATGTAATCTTATCAATTAATGACTATTATACTATGAGCCCTCAATTCCTCAGCCCCAAATGCCTTTTATAAATTCCCAAAAATTCCCACATGTGTCTCTTGTAAATACACATAGTTGATTTGTAAATTCCTACATATCTCACTTATGGTACATATCTGATTTAATATTTTGATTTCTAAAATATAAGTGTATTCTGTTTGTGCTTGGTGCTAGAAGCTAAAGTTTAGTTTCGTTTAAATTAAGCTAAGATGGTTTGTTATTTTGATTTTGGGATGTCTCACTTTTAAGGGGAAATTCTGCCAAAATTTTGAAAAACATGCGTGTAAAAGGCAATTCCCCGTGTTTTCAATTATTCTAAACTTGAGTGTAAATGGAAATGGCATAGGTGGTAATAAAATGGATCATAGTTGGATGAATGCTCTGAGAACAAGTGAAGAATATGAGAATGGGGTTGAAAACTTTATTTAATTTTCCAGGAGGAACGTTCCAGCAAAAAATGGGATGTATTTTTGTCCCTGTGTCAATTGTTTAAATGAGAGAAAACAGGATGTTGAAGTTATAAGGGATCACCTACTTTGTGATGGAATAAATCTTCGATACACAAGGTGGATATGGCATGTGAGGAAGTAACTGATTGTCCGTCGTATAAGAAGGAAGCTGTGGATGTCATAGATGAAGATAAAATGGAGAGAATGATTCATGATGTTGAGGTAGAATCCTTTGCGCAGTCGCATGAATATGATAGCCTGCGGAGTGATGCAGAGACACCGTTGTACCCTGGGAGTAAGTACACATGGCTCACAGGAACATTACATTTGGTTAACTTAAAAGCAACTTGTGGGTGGACCAATAGTAGTTTCACATTGCTGCTTGAACTGTTATGTGATATGTTTCCAGACAATAATGTACTTCCAAATCGCATGTATGAGGCCAAGAAAATCCTATCTACAATGGGTATGGAGTATAAAAAGATACACGCTTGCCCTAATGACTATGTACTGTACAGAAAGGAGTATGAAGGTCTGAGTGAGTGCCCTAAGTGTCAAACTGCATGATATAAAGTGAAGAAAGATGGTGGTTATGGCGATGGGATAACTAAAAGGCAACCTGTAAAAGTTTTATGGTATCTTCCAATAATACCGCGCTTTAAGCATTTGTTTGGCACTGCAAAAAAGGCGAAGAAGTTGAGATGGCATTCGGATGACAGAATATCCGACAGAAAATATCTTCGGCACCCAGCTGACTCTCCACAATGGAAGAAAATAGATGAAATGTTCCCTGAATTTGGCAGTGAGCCGAGAAACCTTTGGCTTACGCTTTGTACAGATGGCATCAATCCGTATGGAACTCTTAATAGCACACACAGTGCGTAACCAGTACTCCTTGTAATATACAACTTGCCTCCCTGGCTTTGTATGAAACGCAAGTATGTGATGCTTTCTATGATGATTTCTGGACCAAAACAGCCAGGAAACGATATTGATATCTACTTGGTGCCTTTGATTGAGGACTTGAAGAAGTTGTGGGAGGAAGGCGTAGATGTGTTTGATGCGTATAAGAATGAGTCCTTTAAGCTACGTGCAATGCTTTTCACCACCATAATTGACTTTCCTGCGTACGGAAACCTCTCAGGATACAGTGTGAAGGGGCATAAAGCATGTCCGATTTGTGAAGTAGACACTCACTTCCACCAACTTAAACATGGAAGAAAAACAGTCTACCCTGGTCACATGAGGTTCCTTCCTAGGTTCCACCCGTATCGTAGGTTAAGAAAGCATTTTAACAGCTTGCCGGAGCATGGAATGGCTCCAAAGGCATTAACCGGAGAGGAAGTTTACAGTCGGGTTGAACGTATCAATGTCTTACTCGGTAAGAATCAGAAGACTTCGGGTGAGAAGAACATATGGAAGAAGAGATCAATTTTCTTTGATCTTCCATATTGGCGTAGTCTTGACGTGAGATATAGTATTGATGTAATGCACATGGAGAAAAATGTTTGTGATAGCCTTGTCAGTACACTTTTGCACATTCCAGGGAAGACCAAGGATGGGATTAATGTGAGACTAGACCTTATTGATATGGGAATAAGATAACGATTACATCCACCGCTAAAAGATGAAGGTAGGAGGGCATACATTGAGCCAGCAGCGCATACACTATCAAAAGTATAGAAAAGAAGTTTGTATGGGTGTTTGCATGAAATTAAGGTACCACAAGGATATTCTTCAAATGTGAGAAGGTGTGTGTCAATAGACGATTTGAAGTTAGTGGGAATGAAGTCCCATGATTATCATGTGTTGATGCAACAACTGTTACCAGTAGCTATTAGAGGGATTATGAAAGATGAAGTTCGAAGCACTGTGACAAGATTGTGTGTTTTCTTTAATGCTATCTGTAATAAAGTCATTGACACTGAAAAGCTGGATGAACTGAAAGCTGAGGGTTATATCATATTGTCCCAATTAGAGATGCACTTTCCTCCTTCATTTTTTGATATAATGATGCATTTGATAGTTCATTTAGTAAGGGAGGTAAGGCTCTGTGGTCTAGTTTACCTGAGGTGGATGTACCCTTTCGAGCGATACATGAAGATCTTAAAAGGGTACTCTAAAAATCCCTATCGATCAGAAGCCTCAATAGTTGAAAGGTATGTTGTTGAAGAGGCTATGGACTTTTGCAGCGATTATCTATCAGGGAAGAAGGAACAATCTCGGCATGAAGAGGGGAGGAGCAAGGGAACACAAGGACTGAAAGTGAAGACTATGCCTCGTGAAGAGGTGTTGCAAGCACACCTTTATATCCTGAATAACATGGCAAAAGTTCAACCGTACATAGATGAACACAGAAAGATATTGAAGAACATGAATCCGAGGAAGAATGACATGCAGATTGCTATTGAGCAAAACAAGGCATTCATTCAATGGTTTGAGGAAAAGGTTTTGCATGAGACCGGTGTGTCTGGGACAATAGAGTGGCTAGCCTGGGGGCCTTCATTTCAGATCATTACTTGAAGCGGTTATGATATAAACAAGTATTCTTTCTACATAAAAGACCAAGATGATAGGAGTACCATACAAAATAGTGGTGTGATGGTAGAAACTGAAGCCATGCACTTTTCCAGTTCAAAAGACAAAAACCCCATATTAGCATCCATGGCTTATTATGGAGTGATAGAAGAAATATGGGAAATCACTTACAACAAGTTCAAAGTTGCTTTATTCAAATGTAAATGGGTTAGCAATAATGCTGTGGTAATAGATCAACAATTTGGATTTGTCTCAGTTGATCTTGAAAGAGTAGGTTATAGGGATGAGCCCTTCATTCTAGCAAGCCAGGCGAAACAAGTGTTTTATGTCACAGATCCCGCAAATAAAAAAATTTCCATTGTACTTCAAAGTAAAAAATAGAAGCATAGTGATCTGACCTTCAACCTTGACAACACACCACCTTTCACAATTAATCCACCTACAACAAGTGAAGTAGAATTGGTAGATGATGAAGAATATGCTGTAAGAAATGATCATGGTGAAGGAATATGGGAAATAATCTAGAGTAAGAGCTTAACTTAGAAAATAGTAATGTGCTGTTTGTTTTATAACTAGTTAGTTTATTCATTTACTTACAATTTATTCACCTATCTGACAATGATTTTTGTGCTTACAGGAATATGCACAATTCTTGTGACTCATAAAGTGATAGGGACAATGAAATGAATAGGCCTGAACCTGATGCGAGACCTGAACCGGTTGCGAGAAGAAGGGTTAGAGGCAGTACAAAAATGCCTGTATTGGTAGCACGTCATCACCATCAATAGGAGAAGTTGCATATTGACTTTGATGAAAATATGAAACCAATTGGTCCAGAGGAAGACCATTTCATTAGCTACGTAGGTTTTTTGGCTTGAAGCAAAGTTCACATTACCTATGATAATTGGAAGTTGGTTCTACCAAAAACCAAAGACTTGATTTGCCAACAACTTTTGGTATATAAGTTTCAATACATCTGCATTATATCTTTATTCCTATCGCTTCAAATATAATTAACTTATGTTTTTACCTTACAGCAATCCTATGATGTCCCTGACACCGCGGAGATGTACAAGGAGTGGATGACGGAGGTTCAGCTACGATGGAAAGATTTCAAGAACAGGCTCACATGAGATTTCATTCGAGGGGACATGAGGGGTCAAGATCTATGTCATGAGTATCCGTTTTTGTCTCCAGAGGACTGGAGGTTGTTTATGGCATCACGAGAAGATCCAAACTTTTTGGTAAGATTTCTGTCATCATAGTGTTTTATTTGAATATAGTTGACATTATTGATTCGGTGTTCATTATTTTCCTTTCAAAGGCATTAAGTGCTGTAAATACAGAGAGGCAAGCAGCTAATAACTATCAACATTGCATGTCTCGTGGTGGTTATCGGAAGCTTGAGCGAAAGATGATGGCAGAAGAGTTGGAGAAATTGAAGGAAGCAGCCACATCAGATCCTACCGTTGTGGTCCAACCCCCGCCACCTCTACCACGTCACAAAAAATGGAAAGCAGGGAGGCTTAAGGGTGGGAAGTACGTAAATCCGACTGTTGCTGAGGTTGCCGCAAGAATTGTAAGTAGTTAGAGCATAAGTACAAACTTATTTTTTCATATTGGGAGTGCTTACGATAACTTTTATGCTGCAGGATAAACTGGAAGATCATAGTAGCCAAGGTTCGTTCACTCCAATTGGACGGATGGACATCTTGTCAACGGCGATTGGGAAGGCAGATCACCCTAGTCATGTTCGAGGGGAGGCAGTGGGAGTTCATGTCACGAAGTATTTTGGTCGAGCCTCACATCCTTATTCGTCACAAGCTGAACCCAGTAGGGAGCTTGTGGCCAAGATTTGTCAGGAAGTCTCACAAGAGCTCAAGGCCAACCTTCGCGACAAGCTCCGACAAGAGCTGTTGCCAGAGCTACGTCTTGAGCTGATGCCTGAGCTACGAGCTGAAATGATGAAGATGTTTGAATCATAAATGGCAACTACCGTGCGTAGAACCCATTCATCCCCGGCCTTCCACAGCACCAAAGGAAGTTACAACCCGGCGGAGGAACCACTTGGCGACTCTTCTCCCACTCCAGCGCAGGGAGAACCTGCCATCCTCTCTTTCGATGCTCCACTGCTGCATGTAGTTGCAGATGCTCTCATTCACACAGAAGCTACTACCCACCATAATCAGCAAATTCCATAGCATTTGCGTAGGGTGACTGTGACGTGTGTTCGAGAGGGGCAAGAAGGTATAGCCATCCCTATTCCTGATGACGAGGTTGCCACGATAGCTCAGGCGAAAGGATCTTTCATCCTTTGGCCTGTACATCTTATTGGCTTGCTACCACCGACACCTCCAATGGTATGGAACTACCTCACTTTTACTTGAGATGTGTTGACATCCTACTGACAATATGTGTTTTTATGTTCTAAAAGAACAAGCAGGAAGCAGAGAAATGGCCCTTCTTAGCACGAATGCAGCATATCTATAAAGGCATTCACCAGATTGATTTGCATATGCCTATAGGGATTGTGGGCCAGGATTTAGAGTATCACTTCACAATTGATAAACAAGATCTTAAACAGTTCATTAAGTTCGAGGAGCTAGATGTTGGATGGGGCAAATTTGCAATCCTGTAAGTTTTTTATTTCCCATTTTTTCCTTCATTTTGTTAAGTTGATTTTAACTAGCTAATACATTCATCATTCTATTATAACTCCTTCCGTCGTATATGCATTGACTCTCAGAGAGTTGATTTATATGGATTCTTGTCTCCTACACATACGATAAGGATTGGGAATACATTGAAAAGAAGGACGAACTATGTGGGCTTCACATTGGCAGAGGACGAGTATCGTTGTTATCTAGCACCGATTGTTCAAGGGTACGCATTTTAATTTTGTGTATTTGAGATTTTTAATAAATAATTGCCTTGCCATCTAACTTCATTTTAATCTGTACATGTTGTGATAGTTATCACTGGAGTTTGTGTGTTCTCTGTCCTCAGTCCTACGTTGTTTACTGGTTTGATTCCTTAAATAGAAGACCAGACAAAGAAACTAAAAGCGTCTTCAACACGTAAGTTATGTTTTTGTATTTCATTGCTTCTTGATTCTTGACTTAATGAATTATTTTAATTTATGTTTATTTTCATTTTAATGATAGGGCATGCATGACATATCGAGCGCTTGGCGGGCCACACGAAAGTAGAGGTGGCAAAGATCCGAGATGGTTGTTTCCAAAGGGACGTAGTTTCAAATCAAGTTCTTTTGATTGACGGTCATTTTAGATATGCCTTTATTGATTTTAACCATTTGCTTTTGATTTATAGTGCCCTCAACAACCTGGCGGCTGGGAATGTGGATATTATGTCTTACTTTATATGTTTAACATCATTCAGAGTGGCATTACGACAGATTTTGAACAAGTAATCGCTTTTTCATTCTTAGTGGATAATATTCTTGGTGTTGTAATTCAATGGCAATTCATTCACTTCATTCATTATTTCATCTAAGCTTATTTTCTAATTTATAGATTTTTGACAATGAAGATGCCTACTCATATGAAGACCTAAATATGATCAGAGACTTTTTGGCTGGACATCTTCTTCAACGTATACCAAAAGAGTAAAGTCTTTAGTAGTTTGTGTAGGACATACTTTTGTGGTAGTACATATAATTAGCGTTATTATTGTTGGATATGGATTGGATTTAGTCTTGGTTATTCTACAAACTGGGGACTTGGATATAGATTGTTGTGTAGTTTGTGTGGTTTGAAAGTTTATGTGGCATGTAGCCTTAGGTTGATCACTGTGTTTGTTGTTGTTTCCATTCTGCTGAACTGCTGTTGTTTTATTCTGTTGTTGGAATCCTATTGCTGCAGTTTACATTTTCCAGACAGTGCAATATATAAAAAGTCCATTTAAAAAAAACTTTCAACGTCCTTAATAAAAAATGGGACGTGGTAGAATGGGTGGCGACACTTTAGACGTCCCCAGATAAAACTGCGGACGTCTAAGGTCCACTTTAGACGTCCCCAGTTGGAACTGGGGATGTCTAAAGTCCACCTTAGACGTCCCCACTTCTTCTAGGGACCTCTAAGGTCCACCTTAGACGTCCCCAATTCTTCTGGGGACGTCTAAGGTCCCACCTTAGATGTCCCCAGTTCCAACTGGGGACGTCTAAAGTCTGCCTTCCACGTCCCCTCTTTTACGGACGTTATTGACGTTTTTTCTATGACCCTCACATTGACGTCCCTCTGTTTTCAGACATTAAAAGGCCAAAAAAAGGGACGTTAAAACCCTTTTTTCTAGTAGTGTTTAGTGGGAGATTACTAACTAACTTTGCATATTTTAATTGTAGAATCATGTCGAGTAGTAATACTGCTACACTATCTTTGTGATCGGTCCTTGAGAAGGACAAACTCAATGGGACAAACTTTCTTGACTGGTTTAGGAACTTGAGAATTGTTCTCAAGCAGGAAAGAAAGGCTTATGTCTTAGATCAACCCATTCCTGAGGAGCCTACAGCCAATGCTCCAAGAGCTCAGAGAGATGCTTACATAAAGCATAAGGATGACTCTGTGGATGTAGGTTGCCTGATGCTTGCCATTATGGTTCCAAAGCTCCAAAGAGATCTAGAATTCATGGGGGCTCATGAGATGATTGTATATCCCAAGGAAATGTTCCAGCAATAGGCAAGGCAAGAAAGGTATGAGACCACAAAGGTCTTACATTCCTGCAAAATGGCTGAAGGTGCATCCGTTAGTACTCATGTGTTAAAGATGAAAGGCTATATTGATCACCTTGAGAGGCTTGGATTTCCCATGAGCCAGGAGTTAGCTACGGATTTGATCCTCAACTCACTCCCAGAGAGTTATGACCAGTTTGTTATGAACTACAACATGAACAACATGGAGAAATCAATTTCTGAGCTGCATGGGATACTCAAAACTGCTGAGCAAAGCATTAAGAAAAAGCCTAGCATAGTTTTGATGGTTCAGAAAGGAAAGGGTATGAAAAAGAAAAGGAAGGGCAATGGAAGGGTAATGGCTCAGGTGGTAAGACCAAAGAGTCAAACAAGCCTGAAACCAAGCTTGCACCCAAGAAGGCAAAGCCTCCAAAGGAAGGAGTCTGCTACTTCTGCAATGAACCTGGTCATTGGAAGAGGAATTGCAAACTCTACCTGGAAGATCTGAAAAAGAACAAGAAGGATAGCGAGGCTATCACTTCAGGTATTTATGTTATAGACATTCATTTTTCTACTTCCTCTACATGGGTATTAGATACTGCATGTGGTTCTCATATTTGTACAAATGTGCAGGGTCTAAAGAACTGTAGAAAGCTGAAGAAGGGCGAGGCGGACCTACGAGTTGGAAACAGAGCAAGAGTTGCTGCTTTAGCCGTAGGCACTTATGAATTAGTTCTGCTCAGTGGGCTTTTGTTAGTTTTGAACAATTGCTATTATGTTCCTGCTTTGAGTAGTAACATTGTTTCTCTTTCTTACTTGGATAAGGAAGGTTATACTTCCATTACTAGGAATGGTAAATGTTCTATTTATCGTAATGACATTTTCTATACTGATGGTGATTTGCATGTTGGTCATTATATATTAAATTTGGAACATCCTAATAATGGGAATATCTATAACGTAACTACTAAGAGGATAAAATCAAACGATTTGAATCTGACCTACCTATGGCATTGTCGTCTAGGCCACATAAATGAGAAATACATTTCTAAACTCCATCAAGATGGATTTCTAAACTCATTTGATTTTGAATTATATGATATATGCAAATCTTGCTTATTAGGAAAGATGACTAATGCACCTTTTACTGGGCACAGTGAGAGGGCTACTGAATTATTGGGTCTCATACATGTAAATGTATGTGGACCATTAAATATAGTTGCCAAAGGAGGTTATATCTACTTCATTACATTTATAGATGACTTTAGTAGATATGGCTATATCTATCTAATGAAATATAAATCTGAATCTTTTGAAATGTTCAAAATATTCCAAAATGAAGTACAAAACCAACTTGGTAAAACAATTAAAGCACTTCGATCTGATCGAGGTGGTGAATATTTGAGCCAAGAATTCATTGACTATCTTAGGAGTTGTGGGATAATCTCACAATTGACTCCTCCAGGAACACCACAATGGAATGGCATTTCTGAATGGAGGAATCGAACACTATTAGATATGGTTCGATTTATGATAAGTCAAACAGATCTTCCACCGTCCTTTTGGGGACATGCCTTAGAGACAGCTGCGTTCACACTAAATCTTGTTCCATCTAAGGCAATTGAAAAGACACCATATGAGATATGGACTGGAAAGAAACCAAGTTTATCTTTTCTCAAAATCTGGGGATGTGAGGTATATGTTAAGCAACAAGCCTCTGATAAATTAGCACCCAGATCCATAAAGTGCCTTTTCGTGGGGTATCCTAAAGAAATGAAAGGATATTATGTCTACAATCCTACCGATAACAAAGTGTTTGTTATTCAAAATGGCAAGTTTCTAGAAAAAGAGTTTGTCTCTAAAACAACCAGTGGGAACGACGTACATCTCGAAGAAATTCGAGAGCCACAAGATGGTACAGAACCACATATGGAAATTAGAGAAGACTCACAACAAGTTATTGAGCCTCCTCAAGTAACACAAGGTCCACGAAGATCTGATAGGACACGGCATCAGCCTCAGAGATATGGATTTCTGATTACTGAAGGCCGTGATATGTTGCTTATTGAGCAAAATGAGCCCACCACCTATCGAGAAGCCACAGTGGGACCAAACTCTGAGAAATGGCTAAATGCCATGAAGTCTGAAATGCATTCCATGTACGACAATCAGGTATAGACCTTAGTCGATCCACATGAAGGTGTAAAAATCATTGGGTGCAAATGGGTTTTCAAGGAGAAAACTGACATGAATGGCAATGTAAATGTCTTCAAGCCACGACTGGTTGCAAAAGGATTCACTCAAACTCATGGTGTAGACTATGATGAAACCTTTTCCCCAATTGCAATGGCCAAATAAATCAGAATCCTTCTTGCCATTGCAGCATATTGTGACTATGAAATATGACATATGGATGTCAAAACAGCCTTCCTTAATGGAAAGCTGCTTGAGGATGTGTACATGACACAACCTGAAGGTTTTGTGCGTCCAGAGGACTCTGGTAAAATTTGCAAGCTTTAAAGATCCATTTATGGATTGAAGCAAGCATCTCAGAGCTGGAATCATCGTTTTGATGAAGTAGTCAAAGAGTTTGGATTCATTCAAAACATCAATGAACCTTGTGTTTACAAGAAGATTAGTGGGAGCATAGTTGTATTTCTAGTGCTTTATGTAGATGACATCCTACTCATTGGGAATGCTATTCCTACCTTGCAGAGTGTCAAGTCTTGGTTAGGAAAATCCTTTTCAATGAAAGACTTAGGTGAAGCCACCTATATCCTAGGAATTAGGATCTATAGGGATAAATCCAAAAGACTAATAGGCCTAAGTCAGAGCACATACATAGACAAGATACTGCATAGGTTCAGTATACATGATTCAAAAAGGGGTTACATACCCATGTCTCATGGCATCCATCTTAGCAAGGATCAGTGTCCTAGTACACCTGATCAGCGAGATCGCATAAGTAAGGTTCCATATGCCTCAGCCATTGGATCCATCATGTATGCCATGTTATGTACTCGACCGGATGTCTCGTTTGCCTTAAGTATGACCAGCAGATACCAACAAGATCCTTGTGAGGGTCATTGGACTGCCGTCAAGAATATCCTAAAGTACTTAAGAAGGACTAAGGACTTATTTTTGGTCTATGGTGGATTGGATGATGAGCTCTGCGTAACTGGTTACACAGATGTAAGTTTCCAAACTGACCAAGACGACCTTAAATCGCAATCTGGATATGTATTCCTCCTGAATGATAGAGCAGTAAGCTGGAAGAGCTCCAAGTAGAGCACTATAGCAAATTCTGCAACAGAAGCTGAGTATATAGCAGCATCAGATGCAGCTAAAGAAACCGTTTGGATCAAAAAGTTTATTACTGAACTAGAGGTAGTGCCTACCATCTCAAATCCAATAGATTTGTTTTGTGACAATAGCGGTGCTATTGCACAGGCTAAGGAGCCTAGGTCGCATCAAAGGACCAAGCATATACTCAAGCGATTTCATCTTATTAGAGAAATCAATGATAGAGGTGATATAAAGATATGCAAAGTAGCAGGAGAAGATAATGTTGCTGATCCTCTTTTTTTATCTTTGATCAGAGGTATCCGGGGCTAGATCTGGACCCCGGAACCGGGCCGTCCGAGCAACCGACTAATCCCCTCGCTGATTTGTAGGTACCTCGATGGGTAGAACAGCTGGCCAGGAGATTTAACGCTGCTCCACACCCAAGGCTAGGGATCGAACCCCCGACCAAGGTTAAGGGTGGAAGAGCCCTTACCGCTCTACCACACGCTCCTGGTTAATGTTGCTGATCCTCTTACTAAGCCACTTGCACAGGTAAAGCATGAACGTCATGTTAAGGCAATGAATATTAAGCAAATTAATGATTGCACCTAGGGCAAGTGGGAGGATGTTGGAAATTGTGCCCTAAGGGCTAATCATTGTACTTTGAACATTATTATTTTAATGAAATTTCTCCATTCAGTTATCATATTATTTACATGTTAACTGTGATAATTGTATCCTTGGATAATTCATAGAGATTGTCCTAAAATGTCCCTAGTCGGTCATCTATGTGGGAGCAGAGATGAAACAAGACAAGTATGACTTTGATAAGATATGGAGATACGAATCAAAGTCTTAGGCACTTATAAGAGTACAAGGTGCTGGACCGATCCACTATGAGAAAGCTACATGGATCAAGTCATAAGCTTTTCTCATGTATAACCACGTCACAATGCCCTTAGACCTGAGGTCATCATGGATTCCTACATGAGAGTTGCTAAGCTTTGAACTAGTCAAAAGTCACTTTTGACCGAGTGATGATAAAGGCTACAATCGGGCTTAGTGGTTTTTCATGTAGAGGAATATGAATGATCAAGATGAAATTTGTCCCTCACATTAGTAGAGAGATATTACTAGGCCCCTCGATGAATGAGTCTGAGAAATGTATGGCCATACTATGATGAAAGGAGTTTCTGTCTCTGTTATCAGGCTACTCAGGAATCGAGAAAGTAATGGTCAGGAACAAGAGGATGACATTATCCATGCCTTATCCTTGATCGATATATCGTGTGACAAAAGGGACGTGACATGGTTGTATGACAGGTTGCATCGTGATAACGATCCTCATATAAATTGGGTAGTCGTAATGTCTTGCCAGAGGCTGCTTGCGACTTTTGGTTAGTATAGTTATTGGCCCACTACCAACTTCATATGGGCCTACAGGGTCACACACAAGAATGGCCCAACACGAGATAATGTTTAATTTAGGGTGGATCAATTTTATATTTATATATATATATATAATATAAAATTCATTAATAATATTATATAGATATATATATTTTCAAAATATATATCTTATATATATATGTATATATATATATATATATTATATGATATTATTATATTTAATAATATTATATAGATATATATATTTTCGAAATATATATCTCATATATATATATATATATGTATGTATATATATATATTATATGATATTATTATATTGTGTTAGTTTTAAATTTAATTTATTAAGATATATTAAATTTAATAACTAACATGATAGAGATATAGTATCTCAGATTTAATTTATGAAGATAAATTAAATCTAATGGCTCTTTATTTGGAATAAATAAATAGGTTAAATTAAAACTGTTGAACCGATTTAATTTAAACTGAATTTATTTAATTAGCTCATCAAGATAATTAATTGTTAATTAATTTCGAAATTAATGATGATTAATTTTGAAATTTGAAAATAGCCCTCATAGGTTATAAACTTGATAGAGCATATATATTCATATGCACATGAGAATTAAGAGCCGCAAGTGAAACCCTAGGAGACATTAGAGGTGCTAGCACGCAGTCTCGGTTGGAGAGCATTCGTGGGGATACTGGTAGAGGGAGTGGACCTGATGTGTTGGCTCCTAGAGATCGTGAAAACTCTGAATCATCTAAAAGGTATGAATCCTTCCAACTTGGTTTAAACGCCATTGATAGATCCTCGATTAGGATTGGTGAAAAATTTTAAAATTCTTCCGCTGTGCCTACTGATCCTAACAACATACTGCTCCCACAGGCCCTCATTAGCTACGTTTGACTATCCTGATAGTATTAGTCTAGATATATTCTGTGTTTATTGCAGAACTCCAGGAATTTGGATTGCAATTGGACTAGGAAGTTGAAATTTTTTTGAAATAATTGGCGGGGATGTGGAAACTTATTTCAAATTTGATGACTCCCGCTCAATTTCAAATTTTCTACTGCTATATATACCAATGATACTTCCACATTTCAAAACATCACAGTTTCTACTATTACATACAATTATATTTGCAGAAAAGTGTGTAGTCTGAACATCCTCCAACCTTCTCTTTTTTCTTTTGATTGTCATATCTAACATTGATATTTTTTTCTATTTGTTTATTGAAATAGTATATCAAACTATTTTTTGATGCCTTAATTTTTTTAATTTTGTGTGTAGGTTCAATCATGTCATGTCATTCTGCTCTTAGTGACTTGCATGACCAGACTGATAGGTGGACTATAATTGTAAGAGTCTTTCGCAAGTGGAATGTGTACCACAAGATAGCCCCTTCTGAGGTTTTCTGTATATCAATGGTGTTAGTTGATGATGTGGTATTATCTAAATCTAGCATTTTTACACTTTCTTTCAATTAACCACATATATCATGACTTTTCTTATGGACACTTACTTTATTACAACACAGGGTAATAAAATACAAGCAAGTGTTCTCAACAAATCCCTCCATGACAAATTTTGTCTGGAGATCACAGAAGGACAAACATATCTATTTGCCAATTTTGTTCTCACTCCAAATGGGAGTCAATACAGGGCTACCAATCATAAGTTTATGATAACTTTCACCCCACAAACATATGTCTTGCAACAACCTGCTGCAATACCCGCATTCTCATACTCATTCATGCCCATTCTTGAAATTATGAAAGCTGATCAAGATCATCAAGTCAACTATCTCATTGGTTGTTATTCAATTTCTCTACCCTCCATGTTTAAAATGTTTACTTTAATTATTTATTATATTTAATCAGTGAAAAAATTAGCAACTTCTTCATCATCTTCTTGACTTCCTTCATTTTATGGCAGATGTTATGGCATTTGTTCGAACCATGGGATCACTTGAAGAATTTCGTAGGGACAATGAGACAAAGAACAAACTACGGATGGTTTTGACTGATTCTGAGTAATAGTTGTCATTGTCTATTTGACTTAAATTTTTTTCATTACACCTCAGTCTTTTTATTGACTACAACCATATTTTTAATATTTTTAGGGAGCATGATGTGGACTGTGTATTATTTGATGATTGTACTTCTGATGCCATCATGGTGCAGCTACAAAATAGTGAAAACTCTGTTGTTGTGTTATTAGATCTTGCTAGGGTTGGCTTCTCTGAGGATGTTAACATCTCATCTGCAATAAAATTTTGTATTCTAATTCCATAACTTTATTAATCAATTATATGAACGGTTTAAAATGAATCTATCTTATGACATTGTCTTCTAGGAATTCCAACTGTTTACAACAGCTTTAATACTACACGTGCGTCAATTAACCCTCCTATAAAGGAAGTGAAGCAATTTATTGAAAGGTTGGACTCATCCCATAAGACTCAAATTTGTTTTTGTTCATATCTTGATTATTACTTACTTGCACATGTGAGTAACTACTACTATATTTTTTGTCCATTTAAGCAGTTGCAATGATGGATTTCCTCCAGTCATGACCACGATGAGTGAACCTATGCCATCACAGTCAACCCAATTATCAAATGGGACCCCCTTGCATGGACAAACTAAGATTACTATTTCCCAAATACCTTCTCAGGAGATTGTTAGTGACATGTGTTTTCATTATTTTTATTCTCAAGATATTGTTAGTGGAATGATCTATGAAATGATGTATTGATGATTGACAAAACATTGGTTTACTTTCAGTAATCTATTGTCCATTAATCTATTGATCATTAACAGGGATCATCTTTTGTCATTGCGTGTGAAATTCAAAAGCTTGATGGATGCTCAAAATGTGGCACTAAGGCAACTTCCAATAACTCTCTCTTGGTTTATCCTAACTGCTCCGGAAAATATCAGTGCAGTATTGAACCTAAGTAAATTCCATTCCTTACCATAGCTGCCTACATATTTGCATGTTTCAATTTATAAAGCAAATGACTTATGCATTCATTTCTGCACAGGCTTAAAATTCATTATGTAGTGAGAGACAAAACTGGTACTGCTTCAGTGATTTTTTGGGATAAGCTAGCTGTGCAATTGGTTGAGAAAACAGCAACTGAGATGAAATACATCCTTAAAGAGGTCATTTATCATCAATATCATTTTCATACAACTTAAGTTTCTATTGCAATAGTGAATACTAATTTAAAAGACTATCTCACTTTCAGGAAAAGCGTGAATATGACTTCCTTGATCAGTTAAACCATCCTATTGGTAAGAATGTGCTAGTGAAACTCAAGATGAATGAGTATAACAAAAAGCATCCCACTTCCAGCATTAGTGTTGGTCAATACACTATATGTGAAGACTTAATGAACCAATTCAATGCAGCACATACTGAGGTTATGAACGCTTCACACTTATTTGATGTCAATAATTGACTCTATTAAACTGTTTCTTACTAAGTACATTCGTCAGAATCATTTTTAATTATCACATTGAGTGGAATTGCTTTCTACCATATTCATATTTTTTTAGGATGTTCAGTCTAATGAGGGGGTGACTCAAGCCCATGAAGTTGCTGAGGAAGGAATTGTTCAACTTGCAGATCAACATACTAATGTAGAGGTTTCACGTACTGAAGAGTCTATAATTAATAACATCTCTCATCATGTGCCACCTCCTCCTGTTAAAGGGAAAAGAAGGACTAGTGTTAAGAGGTCTGTTGCCAAGGATGATTCAACCAGTACATCTGAAATCAACCCTGCATTAACAACTGATGAAAGAGTGTCAAAGTTTATCAAGCAAGAGAAGTAGTTGCTGGAATAGTTGGGTTTTCTTATTTTTAAATGTATCAAGTTTATCTATGTTTTACTTTATCTTCAACTATCTTAGGTCATAGTTTGGCTCTTCTAATCTTTCATATGTCTTAGGTTGTAGTGTGTCTGTTTTCATCTTTCATATCAGCTGTAATGTTTCAAATATCATTTAATGTCAAGTTTAATTAATTTATGCCTTTCCTGAAGTGCTATTGCCAATGTGAATCATAGTCAAGATTCTAGGTCAGATCATAAATATATACAGGTTAAACATTTTCGTCATACTTAACCAACAAATTCAGAATAGTTTGTTAATTTCCATAATTCACATGTTACAGTAAAGACAATGAATCAAACAAATATATGTTTAACCCAATAAATCACACATGAAAACTTTTTTTGCAATGATAACCAACGATCTAATTAATTATTATTGTATTCATTTTTACAGACATGTTCAATCATAACAAATTCATAATAGCAACTCAGTTTCCATAATCTTCATGGTACCATTAACGCAATGGATCAAACACATACAATTATATATATCCATTTTATATATTTTCCAATATTAAACATTTCCGATCTTTTATTGCTCAATCTCTTTACATAGCAAAGCAAATCTCCTCAAGTGCTAAACATATTTTGGATGAATAAAAACATAAATATAATAAGAATCCAGGTTAGAGTATTGACCCTCCAGTTCTCATATGTTGTTATTTTAAATTTAATTTAATTAACACCTTATCTACTGTAGTTTGTTATTTTACTTCACATGCTCCCATATATATATAGTTCATATTACCTTATATATGTTTAACTTCATATACCCTCCAGTTCTGAGCTAACCAGTGCAGTTATTTCGTGACCCTTCGTAGCCTCCAAGAACTATGTCGTTCAAGAAATGACCTATGGGCAAAATGTTTCAACATGGCAGCTTTTACTAGAAGTATCATATCTGCAAAACATATACCTTTTTGTGGGACCAATTGGTTCATAAAATGGGCCAACTTCTATAAATAAAATACCAACCTAATGCCCTCTCGTCCAAAATGAACTGATAAAACTTCAGAAGCTATAGAGGAAACAAGTATGAGAATAAGATAGTTCTATTTGTCCAACCCATTGTTTTTGAACAACATAAAAAATTTTGATACAGACATAACAATAATTATAGAAAAGGCAGTACAAAAGGACCAATGCTGACAAAAAGGATCAATCATGAAAACGGAAATCTCTACATATTCCTAGGAGGCGGTTGGAATAAGATACAGCAAAAAGGTTTGCAAAGGAAACATAGCCAATAACACATGCATTTGGCCTAGACATTTCTTTATTGTTGCTACTTTTTGGACCAACTTTTATAGATGAAGACAAACATATGTTGCAGTAGACATTACTAGACAGGTCATATTTTTTATTTTGTGTAGCAAGGTCATTATCCCATTTAGGCTTATGCAGTGAAGGTCTCTTGAAATGGTCTCTTGAAAATTATAGTTTCTTCAATTGCCAACCGTGAAGCATCCCTTTGCTTCTGAGATTATTATTCATATTCACATTCTCAACGTTTCTGTCACAAAATCGTGACTTTGTTCCTCAACTCTCCAATCCTAATACAGAGACCATTCGTTGATGCTGCAATGAGTCCCAGCCCATCAAATAAAAGAACTCCAGAGACGGATCTTCAAAAACAAGAAACTGCTCCGCTCAGTTCAAGTATCATTGACACAAACCAAATTGGTAATCATATATTTTACTGTATCATATGATTGCATAACTAAATATATCTTTCCATAATGACGCTTCATTGATTATAATAGATTCAAACCATGATAAGCATACTCAGCCATTTATGGTTGTTAGTCATGCACCTGGAAGTTTTCAGTTTAAACAGTAACGAAGATCATCCGCTCTGCAAGATATCAGGAATGTTGCATCAAACTTGGCAAATCGTTTTCACAATGGTATACATATAAAGTGATTTTCATTTTCAATGTATTGTTGTTAAATAGATGATTGTATTTTCCTGTTTCTTTCCTCAAGGATTTAAAAAAAACATCATAGTGATAGATCTGGCAACTATTAATTTGTTTCTTAATCATGTATTCATTTTTAGTTTAGTAGTTGTCTTACCATAGCTAATGTTGCTTTTTTTTTTTTTTTTGTATGACCTTTTTCATTAAAATTTTACCCATTTAGAACACTTAAACTTGTCCTACATATTAGAAGTTCATGAGCCTTAAATTGCTTATTTATAATCTTAACCACATATGAATTATGGAATATAACTGTTGTATACATATAATTATCCTTGCGCATGCTTCTTAGCTCTTCAACACTCCCACATGCAGTTTAAGTTTAAGTCATCATTATATTTAAGTCTTATAGTAATAAAATTCATTATTTGGTAAAAATTATCAGCAAAAAAACAAACAAGTTGCTTATCATATATCGTTACCTCATATATTGTGCATTTTCCTTACTTAGGTTGTTTGTCCTCTTTCCCTTTCAGTTCAAAAGTTGTGTTCTTTTTTCCGATACCTTAATTTGCCATATAAATTTTGGAAGCAATAAAAATTTCCTATTGATGACATGTTCCTTGATTGGGTTAATTATCAACTTAACCATGTATTTATTGTTTTCTTTTCATTCCACTTCATGAGACACCACACAACAATCAATAAAAAAACCTTACATACGTAAGAGTGCTAGATGGAGGGGTTTAGAAAATAATAATGACATACCAGCAAGGACAAGGAGAAAAGTCAAACAAACAACACATGAAGGTTAATGTTTACTAATATTTGATGCACATATGTTAGATTATTAGGGAATATAATATTTACTGTTAATTATGTTACTAATATATATTCCTATATCATATTATGAAAATAGTTATAACACAAGAAATTGCGTCTCCATCGGTACAAATGGCATTTCATAACCAACAATGTCAGCCTTCAAATGAATATACACCTGTCAATGTAATAGGTACGCTGAATTCTTGAACTTATAATCCTATAAATCCATTAAATATAATAATGTTTATTTTTATCAAATATATATGTCTAATGAGGTTTCCTGAATATGAAGATCCACCTCAAACAATATATTACAAAGACATTGATTTTCAATTTCATCTCAGTGATGATAGTGATGATGAAACTAATGTTGCAGCATATGAAGATCAAGGTATTATTAACTACTTAATGTTAAATTTAACACATGTAGTTTTACTACTATTAGTATGTAACAATGTTTAATACTTAACATTGGATACCAGGTGAAGTAGTGCCCACGTCTATTGAGACAGACATCAGCATAAAGGCTGACAACACATCTGAGTATGAAGGTGAAAAACCATATTTATTAACTTCAAGGAAATTTTAGATAGTCATTATCTATTTTCTAATTTCTAATTGTCACTGCTTTATCTTAAATTATGTTATAGGATATTTAGATGAGGGAGATCCAGTGTATGAATGCAAATTTTGTAGAGCATTGTTTTGGTATAACGAACGAGTTCGAAAGGACAAAAATCAGAGGGAAGTTAACACATTCTCTCTTTGTTGCTTGAAAGGAAAAGTTGTCTTACCTAATATGAAAAAGCCTCCACCGTTGTTTGAAAAGTTATTCTTTGATAAGAAAACACTCCAATCAAAGAACTTCCATGAAAATATAAGGCAATACAACAACATGTTTGCCTTTACATCAATGGGAGGGAAAATGGATCATTCCAAAAATTTTGGAAGCGGCCCTTACTCATTTGTATTGTCAGGAATAAATTATCACAATATTGGGAGTTTATTACCACCAGAAGGCTCTAGACCTGTGTACTCCCAATTATACATTTTTGACACGAAAAATGAAGTCTCTAATCGAATTTGTGTGGTCAGGTATAATCATGTAAATATTACTTTAAGCCACTTTAAATGCAAATTACTATCTTTATACCTCAATATTTGTGTCTTCACATTTTTTCAGCAAATTTCAAAAGGAATCTTCCATTGATCCAGTCATTGTTCACCAAATCAAACAACAATTAGATGAAGTTAATCCACTTGTGCAATAGTACCGACTTGCTTCTTCAATCCTATCTAATCCAACACCTTTGCCCTTGAAGTTGTGTTTGATTGGCACAAGACAAAATGATGGTTGCACTTATAATATGCCAACTGCTTCAGAAGTTGTAGCATTGGTTGTTGGTGATATAGATATGACATATCATGTTCGAGACATCATTGTTAAGGAGCATTCTGGTACTCCCCAGCTTATAAATGAATTACATCCATCTTACTTAGCACTTCAGTATCCTATGCTTTTCCCATTTGGTGAAGATGGTTATAGAGATGATATTGAACACAGAGAAGAAACACTTATTACTACTAAGACTAAAAAAAGGCTTAGCATGTGGGAGTTCTTCAGCTATAGGCTCATGACAAGAGAAAATGAAATATCAACAATTCTTCATGCGTCAAGATTATTCCAACAGTTCATTGTTGATGGATACACAATGATCGAGTCGTAAAGATTACTTTGGGTTAGAACTCACCAAAAAGAACTCAGAGTTGATTTGTATCAAGGATTATTTGATGCGGTTGTACGAGGAGAAAGGAATGCTGCATCCACTGGCAAGAGGATTGTTCTCCCATCATCATTCACAGGGGGATCAAGATATATGATACAAAATGTTCAAGATACTATGGCTATTTGCAAATCAGAAGGGTATCCAAATCTGTTCTTGACATTCACATACAATCCCGCATGGCCAGAAATTCAACGATTCTATAAGAAACATGACTTAAAGCCTTTTGATCATCCAGACATATTATCTAGGGCATTCAAGCTCAAGCTAGACCGGTTGATAAAAACGCTAAAGGAGAAAAAAAATATTTGGAGCTATCCGTGCAGGTTAGTAAGTTTTCCCAAATTGAGTTTAACATGTTTGCTATTTTAAGTTACAATTTATAGCCATCAACCATTATTATTATCAATTGTAGCTGTACTTATTTTTGCATTAAATTTTGATGTATAAAAATATATACCATAGAGTTTCAAAAGCGAGGACTTCCACATGCTCACATACTATTATTCATGGTGGCAAAAGACAAGATAAAGGACCCAGACACAATTGACAAATTCATTTATGTTGAAATACCAGATAAAAACAATGATCCTGTTCTGTATAATTTGGTGAAAAAGTATATGCTTCATGGTCCATGCGGGCAAGGTAACCCAAAGTCACCATGTATGAAGAATAAGAAGTGTACCAAGTACTTCCCAAAGAAATTCATCCAAAACACCTCAATTGATGAAGATGGGTATCCTACATATAGACGGAGAGATGATAGGAGAACAATTGAGGTGAAGGGTATCCCTTTAGACAATAGGTATGTTGTCCCATACAATCCCAAGTTACTAAAGATGTTTCATGCACATATGAATGTTGAGAAATGCAACCACTCCACTGCAAGTACCTATTCAAATATATCAGTAAAGGTAATGATAGAGTAGTGGCTAGAATTTTTGATCGTAATAGTAATGTTGATGGTCAATCTGTAGTTGACGAAATACAACAATACTATAGCTGTAGATATGTATCTTCATGTGAAGCTGCATGGCATATCTTTGGGTTTCCTATTCATCACAGGAGTCCTCCAGTTGAAAGATTGAGTTTTCATCTACCAAACCAACAGTATGTCATATATGGAAATACAGACGATATCACTGAGTTGTTGGATAAGCCACACGTTTGTGAATCTCAATTCCTTGCCTGGATGAAAAAAATGATGATGATGATGACGAATTTGCACGTACTTTAACCTATATTGAGTTCCTAAGCATTATGTCTATGACAGGAGCAAACGAGAATGGAAACGTAGGAAAAAAGGAAATTCAATTGGTAGGATTACACATGTATCACCCTCTTCGATTGAATTATATTACTTACGTGTTCTACTCACTCAAGTTAGGGGTCCACGTTCATTTGATGATATCAAAACCATTGATGGTGTTGTCCATACTACCTTCAGAGATGCATGTTATGCACATGGCCTATTGGATGACGATAGAGAATTCATTGCAGCCATCAAAGAAGCATCAATATGGGCATCTGGTACTTCACTTAGAAAACTTTTTGTTAGTATGATGCTATGTTCCTTTCTACATTGTCCTGAGTATATTTGGAGGGAGACCTCAAAACTACTTTCCGAAGATTTATTATACATCCCTCGAAATGATCCCATATCATCAAGTAAGTTTACATAAGATTATCATCTATATTTCATCCATATATACTTTTATTCATAGATAGATATGATTTTGTTCTACTGTATTCTAAATTGAAATTTTTAAAATGTAGGTGTCACTATATCTTTGTTTGACAAGGAGCATATGGCATTGAAGGAAATAGATTCTTTGTTACGAACAAATAGAAAGAGTCTTATGGACTTCCCTCCTATGCCATTACCCAAAGACATCCATGTAGTTGATTTGTCGAATCACCTTATCATGCAAGAGTTGAGCTATGACATAAATGATTTAAGTCTCCAAGCAGATAAACTTGTGAGCTCCTTAAATTATGAGCAAAAACAGATTTTTGATATTGTTATGGCATCTGTGCACAAGGGGAATGGGGGTTTCTTTTTCGTTTATGGATATGGTGGAACTGGGAAGACATTCTTGTGGAATGCATTGACTTCTTTTCTTAGAGCAGTAAAAGATATTGTACTCACAGTTGCATCGAGTGGGATTGCCGCAACCTTACTACCATCTGGCAGGACAGCACATTCAAGGTTTTCCATTCCAATTCAAGTTACAGAATCCTCAGTTTGTTCAATAAAACAAAACTCCCCTTTAGCAAACCTCATACAATGCACAAAGTTGATTATTTGGGATGAGGCCCCTATGGTTCAGTATTATTGTGTTGAGGCATTTGACACCTCATTAAGGGATATCATGCATTGTGATAGGCCCTTTGGAGGGAAGTGCATAGTTATGAAAGGTGATTTTCGTCAAATATTACCAGTTATCCCGAAAGGAACAAGAGCAACTATTGTTAATGCGTGCATATTAATTCTTCACACTTGTGGGATCATTGCAAGAGAGTTCGCCTTACAAAAAATATGCGATTGACTTCTTCGTCATCAACCACTGACAATGCAAAATTGGCATGGTTCTCACAATGGTTATTGGATATGGGTGATCGAAAATTAGGCAACTCACAAGATGGCATTGCTGAAATTGAAATCCCAGATGAATTGTTGCTATCAAATTGTCAAGATCCAATTCATGCCATTATTGAATCGACGTATCCTAAGATCTTTGATCATTTACATTCAAATGATTATTTCAATGATAGGGCCATATTAGTGCCAACCATTGAAACAATAAATCGCATCAATGACTATTTATGTTCCATACTTCCAGGAGATGCCCATGAATTCTACAATTGCGACTCTATTTGTAAGTCTGATGAAGATAGTTATGGCTTTAACAACTTGTACACGATAGAGTTCCTTAACACAATCAACAGCTTTGGTCTACCTCCACATAAGCTAACATTGAAATTCGGAGCACCGATTATGTTGCTGAGGAACACTAATCAATCATCTGGATTATGCAATGGAACCCGCCTCCGCATAACTCAGTTGGGGAAGATTGTTATTGAAGCAATGACCTTAAATGGGTCACACCCAAATCAAAAGGTCCTCATACATAGAATAGACATGAATCTTTCTGAAAGTCGATGGCCATTCCACATGCAATGAAGACAATTCCCAATAACACTTTCCTTTGCTATGATTATCAACAAAAGTCAAGGGCAATCTCTACGACATGTTGGATTGTATATTTGCAAACCTGTATTTACACATAGACAGTTGTATGTTGCATTGTCCAGAGTTAAAACCATGGAAGGTTTGAAGATAGTTGTGGATGATAATGATAGTAGGGACAAGAGGACTGCCAGGAATGTTGTGTACCAAGAAGTATTTAGAAATGTTAATTAAATATAGTAGGAATAGTTATCGCAAACTGTTTTTTCATTCATAGATATGTTATCCTTAATTATACTATGTGTCATGTATGGAACTCAATGCTTTAATTTCAGTCAATTGATGGAAAGTAGCATGTAATTTTTCTATAAGCACAAGCACCCCGTGCAACTCACGGGGAGCACAAGCTAGTTACCCATAGAATAGGATCATTTATCATTGTCAAAATTTCATGTGCTTTTCCAAATTTTGAGATCGTCATCATAGCATATGCTCATCCTCTTGAAAGCAATCTGACCTTGTGAAAATGGTTAATTTCAATCTTCTGTATGAATTTAGACACATGGCAGCGATAGAGGACGTAGGCACTGCCCTTTTTAGAGAATTTTTAGTAACTTTAACTGTCAGATCATAGAGAACTTATTTAAACTACTGACTTTGAATATCCTGCTTGTAGACATTTTAAAAAACCTGAAGATTCAGCATTCCACTTGTCAAGTGGCTTCTAAATGATTATTTTTTATTGCTATGAATACCGTTTTCTACTGTTTAAGTGAGTGGTGAGAGATGATCTATTCTTGAATATAAACAATAATGTGACAACTTGTTTGCTTTGACTGGTCACATTGCTATTTGCTACTTTTTATCCTTCTCATATTTTTTCATCCGCCATTTTATTGCCAACTCTTTTATGCTATATGTATAAAAGATGTCTTGCTGTTCCATTTCCTATGACAACTTTCTGTGACACTTGCACTTAACCATTGTTTAAATTTTTCATTTTGTAGTCCAAGCCACAAGCTACGAATTGGAGAAATGTTCCTTACCCAAACTATGACAAAATGATTATGTTATATGGTAATGATAGAGCTTCATGGGAGGGCACCCGTACATTTAATGAGATACAAAAGAGGCATCACACACTCAATGAGGCAAACTTATTTGATGCAGCCAACAACACTGATAATGTTGGTTCCCAGCATGATATAAATGTAGACAATGTTGAGGCTCTTGATAATAGCATCACTCAAGAGAACTCACCTGGTGTTGAAAGTGGTTCCTCTAGAAAGAAGCAAAGAATGAATTCCAACAAAGAAAAAGATTCTGACTTGGTTGAGCTTAAGGATGTCATGTATGAATTTGCACAGGCCATTAATGTTGGAAATCAAGTCATGATTGCTGGAAATGAAGCAATGAAAGAAGCAAATGAAATAGCTAGAGAAAGAATTCAAATAGCTAGAGAAACATCAAGAAAGCCTCCTTAATTGTCTGGGGAAGAAATCTGGAAACTGATTCAAGATTGTGGCTTCTCAACAACCACTGTCAACAAGATTTATAGAGTTCATATGGGTGATGGTGACCTATTGAGGACATTTGTTGAATGTCCCCTTCTTGCCTGCAAGGACTTATGGATATTGTGAAGAACTTAAAGTGATTTAGTTTGCTAAGTTTGCTAACCATTTGTAAACTTTTGATGCTAGCAATATAGTTTGATCCTGCGTCTCCTGGGAAGAGAAAAATGGTTGTGGCAACTAATATTGCTTAGGCTTCTTTGACAATTGATGGGATTTTCTATATTATTGACCCTGGATTTGCTAATCAAAATGTATATAGCCCAAAACAAGGACTTGATTCTTTGGTGACATCGATTTTATTGCATTATACTTTCATCTGTGTTTATTATTAATTCACATGACCAATTCTTTTAAGGCTCTTTTTGTTCATTTATATACTTGCTTTTCAGATTTTGAATTGCATTTTTGTATCTATTGCTTGTAAAGGTTGAATCATGGAGAAAGCATAGAAGAAGAAGAATAAAATAGATCCAAAAGTGGAGAATACTTTTAGGGATTGGATGAATTATTTATATTCTGTCTAAAATTTGTATTATCATTTGTCATTTCTACTACCATTAATTAATAGTTAGTTTCACTACATTAAATAATTATTTTCTCACTTTTTTCTTCTATAAACAAGGATATTTTTTAAAAGTATGTTTTATTATATATATATATATATGGTCTTTCATTAATTTAAATCCAATTTTTTTATTATAACTCATCTTTTTATGTATTATAAAAAGAGAAGAATATGTGAAAGAAGTGTATATAATTGTTAGAATAATTATTTTATAAAAAATTATTTTACAAATAATTATTATTAATAAATACATTGTAAAAGAAGAAGGAAAATATGTAGAAGAGTATTTTTGTCCACTTATAATTAACTCCCCTAACCTAACCTCCTGAACCAAACAAGATACCAAACCTCCTATACTCTCTTCTTGAACCAAACAACATTATAACCTCCTCTAATTTAATTTAAATAAGCCTCACATAACCTAACCTCCATTAAATCAAACATAGAGCCTAACTCCCCAAGTTAAAGAATATTGGGCTGTTACTCCTTCTAAAACAATTTAGTGGCCCACTCATTTCTTGGGTTATTTTGCCTCACTCGTTTGAGGAATTGGGCTCATCAGTGAGACCTTGAACCTTCAAAGAGGCTGTAAATTTAAAGCATTTATTATTGGCTGTCCATTTTTTATTCCTTTTGTATAACTCTAGATGCCAAGCATTCAGTATGCGCATGTGCTTCTTTTGAATTTTTTCATTTTCGCAGTATGACTCAATCTCAGAATCACATCCACCGCCTATATTACAGTATCAACCAGTAACTGAAGCAAGGAAGGGCTTTGAACTCCATCGTCCACTCCGCGTTGGCAATCAGCGTGTTTGTTTTGACATTTCAGAGGACAATCGGCATGTTTGAGTGGCAAAGTGCATGTGAACAGTAATTTCTTTATTTTAGAGCGTTTGGTTGGACAATGGATTTTGAGAAAAAAAGTTAAAAAAAAGTCTCAATCCTGATAAACTGTACTCATAATTGGAGTTTAAAATTACTTAGGAATGAGCCCTCAAGATGGTTTCTCTTTTGAGGATTTTTTGGGATTAATGAGATACTCAAAATCATTTTTAATCACAAAACTTCTTTTATAAAAAATATTTTAAATAATTTTCTCTTTCTTTAGATAGTAATCTTCTGTTAATTAGAGAATACTTTTGAATAAGAGTTTAGGCAAGTTTTGAGTTTTGTCAATATATTACCATAGAAATGTAGAGAATAATTAATAATTAATTTTAATCAGTTTAGATTATTATTTAATTGTTTTATGATTTTATAATCAATTTTTTTATAAACATGTCATAAATTAGTTTCTATAAGGTGTTTTTACCCATTAAATTTAGTTTAAATAATTTATTTGGATTATTGGAGGTATTATTGAAGTTTTAATCGGTTTATTTTGTTAGATTTTGAGTTATGTGAAAATATGAGTTAGGATTTAATATTTAAATTAGAGTTTGATATAATTTATAAAATTTAAACTTGGGATGCGCAATAAAAAATACTTTTTGAGTGTACCAATTTAAATTAGAGTTTGATATAATTTTATTTAAAATTGTACCATTGTCAAATTTTCAAAGTTAATTTTTGAGAAAATTGTGAAAAAATTCCTCCATGTGTAGATATCTTCCTAGGTCTCATTTGGCAATTAAGTTGCCAATGAGGTCTTTTTTCACAATTATCCCTTCATTTTTTTCATTTTTCATAATTTTTACAATTTTTTCTCCTAAATAATGCAAAAATCAAATCAAACATCATTTGCTTTTATATAAGTTACTTATCTAATCTCCAATCCAAACACTCATCATTTTACCCAATCTAATTTTTTTCCAATTTTAAGATTTCATAAGTCTAAGTAAAAATAAGTTACTTATCCAATCGTTGATCCAAACATATATCACAAAAAGCAACCGACACAATTTCAATCCGCAAAACCATCAGTTATGATCTTGGCCAGTGGGTCATCGATGGAGTATTGTTAGACTTGGGTGTTGCTATGTTTTTTTTTTTTTTAAATGTTACTGTGATTTTGACTCTTTTGATCCTGCTGTGAATTTGATCTTTTGATGGTCTTGGGTTTAATCTTCAGAGGGCTAATATGTTGTTGGATTGATAATCTTCCTGCTATTTCTGGTTTTCAGATTTGACTTGTTATGATTGTTTTGTTTTGTTCCTCCGATTTCTGGATGATGAGTTGGCGGATTATGAGGTGGTTATTCTGTGAGTGCGTGATATTAATTAAACTAACAGCAAAAATTAATAATTACTAACCATTTAGAGCATTATTGCATTATTTTTGACACTTTTGGGTAACATCACCCTACAGAAAATTTTCAGAATAAAATTACTCTTAACTTTGACCCAAACTGTTATTTAAGAGACTAGGAAAAGAAAATAAAAAATAAAAAGATGAAACAACGGCTAAAAACAGAGAGAAGGAGAAAAAGCAGAAAACCTGAATCAAAAATAAAGGTTGATGGCTGGCTGACAAAAGTGGCTATCATTCAAAGTGTGATGTGTTTGCGACTTTTGATTGGGTGTTTCAGTACGCTGTTGTACGAATGACATGGACTTATTTATTGTATCTAACTGTGCTTTAGCTGGCAACTCCTCAGCCTATTATTTTTATTATTATTACTATTATTTCCCTATTTCTCAATAAAAGATCAAAATTAATATAGACTTTTCCACGCCATCAAAGAATATTGACTTTTTCAGAATAACGTGTATGTTTGGATTGACTTCATCATAGTTTATAAGTTACTTTTTTACATAAATCAATATAAAACTCCTCTTATATATTTATCTCTTATACTGTAAATCACGATTGAAAAACTGTTTTTAAGTATTTTTATCGCTTTTCCAAATACACACAATATCTTTCTTCTACTTTAGTGTTATTTATTGTGGGAAACTACATTGAAGTCCCAAAAAACATAAATTACTACTGTTAGATTCGTTAAAATCATCAAATTAATATAAAGTTACAAAAAACTTGTGGACAATTTATTACAATTGCGAAAAGACAACTTGATCCTTGTTTAGTTGAAATGAGAACTAAAATGAAAATGAATTAGGGCTTTGCGTTATACTACTGGGTCCCTAACTCAAAAATCGAAGCATATAAAACCTTTAGGGCTCGTTTGGTATGATGGAATTGATTTTGGTAGAAATGAAAATGGATATAGATATGGATATTGATATAGATATGGAAATGGATATGGAGATGGAAATGGATTTTAAAAGTATGTTTGGTATGTTATGGAAATAAGACTTAACTTTTAAATCGAAAGACCAAGATACCCTCCTAAATATAAAATGAATTCTCAAAATTGTACATCCATCTTCAACATCAAAGATTAAACCATTCTCTCTCCTTCGTTTCCTTCTTCCTTTTCGACGAGACAGCGAGCTAATAAAGGAAAGTGGGTGATGAATCCACCTCTCCATTCCTTACTTCTCCCATTAAACCAACTTTATACCCAATAACAAACTAATTTGGTTTAAGGATTTATGTTTTGGTGATCTAGCATTGATCTGATTGGCCTTTATATATTGATGAATCCACCTCTGCATCTATTTCTTTGGCCATATCTATCTGGAAGCAAAAACCACCGCCGGCAAATCGACCACCACCCACCTTCAGCGAAAACTTCCGTCGACGTCCTTAGTTCTCAACCCAGATCTAGAGATCTGCAACCGTCGAAAGGGATGGAAAAGGGGCAAGCGCTGCCACGGTTGCAAAAGGTAGTCACCGTCGTTCAACTGAATCAGTGGGGGACACTGTTGCTATCATTGCGGCGGTGGGGTGAGAGGCGCTGGTGGTCGAGCGTGGTGGGGACTGGGGAAAAGGCAAAGAGGGTAAGGTGGGAAATGAGAGTGTGGAATTGTAAATCTCAGCTTTTCTGATGGAATTATTTTGATGGAATTGGCTGATGTGGCTTCCATCTTCAATTCCAATTCCAAGGCCAATTCTTTATGCCAAACATGTAATGAGTGTGGAATTCAATTCCAATTCCAATTCCACATCTCCAATTCCAGTGTTCCAAACAGGCCCTTATGCTACCTAGTTAATATGCTTTATCCCAACAATGGTCTTTTTCTCTGTCAGGGGATTGTCTATAAAGTTTGGTTTAGTGGAGGGAGTATACAAATACGGCGTCTTGAACTCACAACCCCAAAGCATCAATGAAGAATGACCCAGAAGACTACAAGGAATTCTAGACCAAGAATTGCATCTACACCTTGAAGCACTAGGAAATTATTTCAGCTCAATTGCAACATTTTCCTGGATAGGCATATCTCCATCAATCTCTCTCTTCATTTCCTCTCATTGAATGTCTCTGCCATGAGATCAAACCTCAATGGTTGAAATTTAATACTATATAAAAATATTATTGTAACATTAAATAGTATTAAATCTCAACTATTGAAACTTGATCAAATAATAGAAACATTCAGTGACAAGAAAATAAAAAGAGAGATCTATAAAGACATCATTTCTACGTTTTCCAAGCTTTAAACAACATTACAAACATAAAAACAAAGGAAGTAAACAAGCGCAACACAATCATTATACTTCAACGGCCAGTCTGAACTAAACACTCTTCACAAACTCACTGCCAATTAATAAGCAAGAGGAAAAAATAATAGAAAGTGCACATACACAATTAAAAGCAAGACTAACTTAATAAAGTAAGAAAAATTTCCTAAATCCTACCATGAGAGCAACAATCAATTGAGGGAGGGATTTGGCTTCTGTCTGTTGCCCATCCTTTTCTATCAAGGGTGTAAAATGATGAGGTTGATTTTTTTTTTTAAAAATGGTGTCTATTATTTTAAAGTATTTTTCTAAACGTATCTTGTATCTTAAAATATTTTTGAAGTAACATGTAGTATCTTGAAATAATTTTTAGTGTTTTTAACCCCTTAAAATATTTTTGTTGTTGCATCCAGTGTGTTAGCAGACTGATTATAATTTTACCCTTAATGTATTTTTTCATCTTAAAAAATTACTTTAAAATATTTTTTAGTGCTTTTAACCAAGGTATTAAAACCTGAACCAGGTATTGAACCGGTCAGGGTTTTGGGTTAAGGGTCAGTGGGTTAGACCGGGACCAAACCGGAGCTAAACCGAGACCAAACCAGTGGGAAATTGAAGATTTTAGGCTTATTAATATGAAATTATAAAGAAAAAGTAAATTTTATTTTTAAATAACAACCCGACTGGCTGGTTCACCGATTTCTGGGCCAGACCAGCCGGTCCGTTCTGGGTTTAACAACTTTGCTTTTAACTCTTTAAAATATTTTTTTAGTTGTACCTAGTGTTTTAGGAGATTGACTATATAATTTTACTGTTAATGTATTTTTTTTAGTAATAAAGAGCACTCAAAACTTAGGATACTGATTTATTGATTTCCACCCACTCTAAATTTTTTTTTTCAGTAACATCTAATATTTTAAAGTAATTTTTGGAACGAAAAAAATACATTAAAGGTAAAATTGGAATCAGTCTGCTAACACGCTGGGCACAATTGAAAAAAAAATTAAGGGATTAAAAGCACTAAAAATTATTTTAGGATACTACATATTACTTAAACAATATTTTAAGATATTAAATACGTTCAAAAAAATACTTCGAAACGCTAGACACAGTTTTTTTTAAAAAAAATCAGCCTCATCATTTTACCTCTAAAACTACACCGTAGCGGACTAGCCAGATCCTCGAGGGAGTGAGAGTTGATGGCCACTATGATCTTCCCAACTCTTAAAAGGCCATGATGAAGACTAGCAACCACAACAAAAGAAACCACAACCACATTTAAGACAAAGCATTGTGGTGATGATTAGAGCTATAGGGTGAGTGAGAGATAGATTTAGTCACCTTTGAATGCCCTTAGCCCTAACCTCATTTTAAGCTTTAATTTCATTTTAATAAACAAGGGTAAACTCGCATTTTCACAATTCCAATAAATCTTCCATAAAACCTTTGGGATTTCATATTAATCTGATATTTTTATAGGACCTAATAGTAATAATTTGTTTGCTTTAGGTCCTGAGTGTAATTCCCCTTATTTATTTTTTCATGTTGCAGCTTAGGCCAAAAAGGGAAAAGAAGAAAATAAAACATTCATTGGCGGTTTTTTTTTTTTTTTTTTGGGTCAACAAACATTCATTCGTTTACGAAAACAAGCATGGGGTCGTTGGTATCCATTTTCCAATTTCCGTTGCCAAAAAAAAAAATCTCTTTGCACAGCAAACAAGCATAAATTTTTCTTGATTCATAAGGAAAGGTACGTTCCACTTTTGTTTCCATTCCTCTTCTCTTTCTCTCTCTTTCTGGATTCAGCAGTACAATAAGCTAAGGGTTCAGCTTCCTCTTGTTTTTGCTTTATGTTTTCCTCTTGTTTTTCTCTTTCGGCATTATTTTCTGTTCCACAACTCTCATAGCCCTCCGAGATTTCCAGGTTTATCAGGGCTTTTGACTGTTAGCTTTCTCTCCTGTCTAACCACTTCAAGAATTTGATCTATTTTCAGCCGAATATTTGCTGAAATTTTAACTTTTTGACACTTATAATATTCTGTTGCATTTTCTATCTCTTATAGCTTTCTGGGTGTTCGTCAAGTCTCGAATCGAAAACTTATTTAATTTGCTGCTATTTTCTTATATGTTGAGCCATAAGTTGATCATTTAATTCTTTGTTTCTTTCTCTGTGAGGTCTCGGATGGATCTGAGTCAGCTCGTTCGAATAACTCTGTAAGCTGATAAGAGATTCTTTGTAATTCACAGATCGAGAGGTGTAAAGAATAAATAAACATGGTGAGAGGGAAGATAGAGATGAAGCGTATAGAGAACAAAAAAAACAGGCAAGTGACATTCTCAAAGAGGCGTAATGGACTATTGAAGAAGGCTTTTGAGCTCTCAGTTCTGTGTGATGTTGAGGTTGCTCTCATCGTCTTCTCTGCCAAAGGCAAACTCTATGAATTTTCAAGCTCCAGGTATATATATATTTGTATGTGTATATATGTATATGTATGCCTGTGTATATTCATGCTCTACATCACTATCTGTTTTAAGTTTCTTCAATCCCTTCACGTTATTGGTTAGTGTGACTGCATCCTATATATATATATATTGACATAGCTATCTGAGTGACTCAGATTCAAGCATTGTCGGGCGTAAGTAGGGAGTAATACACACACACATTTTACCTGTGTGTGTGTGGAAATGTTTGGTTCTGTGCACAAATTACTAATAAAGTTGGGCTTGAGGACGATTGTGTAATTGTATTTTAAGTTTCATTTTCAGTACCCTTCATAGGGGCTTGGTTTAATTTTAAGCACAAGAAATGGGGAGAGCTAATTAAGAGCTTCTCCAACTCATCGTACAAGCCAGAAAGTAGAAATACCAAAGGCTGACATGAAATAGATTCATCAAACAAATGTTTATTTTTCTAATTAATAAATAAACCATAGGAAAAAAGATAAATAAATATCACTTGAACTTCAAAATCCTAAATCAGTGATTTCCCAAAAACCTGAGTTGTCAATTGCTATACTCTTTTTTTTAATCTCATTACTCTAGTTATCAACAAAAATAATTTAAGATTTTGAAATTCAAGTGGTATTTAAGTGTCTTTTCCCTAAACTATATGATATTTTGATATGCTAACAACAAATTCGGATTTGAGCCGACTTTCAGCCTAGATGAGAGGAAACTTTGTCAATGTAGCTTTTTATATTTACAAATCAATAATTTTGTTTGGCTAGAAAATGTATAGTATTTCATTAAAACTAACCCAATGAAAGATACAAGCTCAAAATGAAAAGTTTGCAGAAAGAAAGCCCAAATATATGACAATGCAAAGCACCATACAAATAACCTAACCCTAAAATTGGTGAGAGGGAACGGCCGCCGCAACCAAAAACCCGACTGCCTTCATAATCCTTTCACTGGAATCTGTAGGTAGAAAACCTCCATCACCGACAATAAAGCCATTGTAAAAGGTGGTTGCTCGACGAACCATCCTAAAGGATCCACTGCTTTTAAGGACTTAGTTATAATTGTACTTATATATATTATAATTTTATTAATATGCATTTAACATTAATATTTTGACATAAAAACATTGTATACAGAAATAAATTGAAAGAACTTTTTCAATCAATTTTTAAATAACTTTATTTATTTTCATTCTTGACAAATTTTCATTAAATTTTAACTTATTTTATTGTCTTGTTTTAAAATGACTATTGATTAATCTAGTTTGTTGGTTCACCACTGATTAAATCAGTACATATACCTGATATTTATAACATTGAAATATATATCCTTGTCTACCACACCATAGATCATATTATTATATGACAAAATCAAAGCATCTAAGGAGGGGCTTATTGTTGAAATAATGATTTATTGATGAAGTTTTTTCCCTTGTCATATAATCATGCTATAACTCACAAGCACTACATTAGCTTATCTTTCATTCCAACAAAATGAAATCTTGGATAGATTACAGTAAAAGGTTACCTGAAGTGTATTTGATGACCATATACATATAATAGCCAGATAAATTTGTTCTACTTTTGTAATTTTGAATTATAAAAATTGAAAAATTTATTTTATTCTCGCAATTTTTTAGGGACTAAGGTCTTCAGATATATAATGATATCTTAAAGTCTATACTGATTCAGAGGTGATGAGTTAGTCAAACAATTAGGGAAATATTTACATAGGATTGAAATATATTGACTTAACCGAATTATACGTACGGACATTAGACATTGACCTAAAAACCTATAGCTAGCCCTTTAGACTTACTTATGCCCAATGTTTTTAAGCATAAAGTTTAGAACATAATTGTAATCTCCTTAATATTTGGGAGAAACGTGTGTTTTCTCCCTAATATTTATGTTCTTCACTTCTTTATACGTCTTTCTGTGTGTGTATGCGGCAACAAAATAATATTACTTTCCTTCACATACATTTTCATTCTCTCCAAAATAATTGCTTCCACTATTATATATACAGCTTGAAGGAGACAGTTGACCGTTACCACACATATGTTAAAGATACTCATGTCTTCGAACAAAATATGCAGGTTCATAATTATTATTTCCTTATTTTTATTCCAATTATGTCCTTATTTCTCTGTTCTTTTTATCATCTTCTATCCTAAAGTAAAGACCTGGTATTTTTTTTTTGGCAGAAAAGATCAAGTGTTTAACTTCTCTGTTTGTCTACACACACACACACACACTCTGGGGATGATGTGAAAAAATTTCATATGTTTCCTGTGTGCGCTAATTTTTTTTTTATTTTTGTATAAATGCTCATTTGGTCCTTTTCATTTTAGTTCAATGAAAATTTCAAGAGAAAGTTGAGAAAAAGTCCCCAATTATAAAATTTTCTTAGTGAAAAGGATTTGATAAATTTTTATACACAGAATACTGGTATTTTGACTTAAGTCATTCCCATCAATAAAATTTTCAACGAGGACATTTCCCCCATTTTCCTTGGTGCGCTCAATCAAAATTTCACAATATTGTCTTATATTTCAAAATTATTGTACTTTGTTTGGATTTGAGCAAATATTTACATCATAACAGACATAATTAATGAATAAAACTAATCAAAAGAAGAAGTTAACGTAAATCAGACATAAGTTTACCTTTTTTACCTGAAGCTTATGTGTCTTGTACATTTTGCCATGCAGCATAAAAACTCATAAAATTCATCTTGGAATGGCAAAAAAATGCAATGAATACTGCCATTTTTTTGCTCATATTTCCTAAGTTTAGTGAAATGTTTACGATTTCAGAAATTTTGCAAACACAAAAATTAATTTTTCTTGAAAATGAATTGGTTTCTGATTTTCATTGCTCTCAGAGACTTTCAGTACATAAATGCATTTATAAAAATTAGTTTATTTATATTCCTCTTTGAGTTTTGTTTCCTTCAAACTTGCCAATTAACACATAATCCTGAAAATGGCAGCATATGAATCAAGAAACAGCAAGTATGAAGAAGAAGATTGAGCTTCTTGAAGCTTCAAAGCGGTTCCATTATCAACTTAATTAAATGAATTACTACAGCACGTTTTGAATTCGTTGTTGATATTCATTCATATCGAAAGATTAATTAATTTCTTTGCTGTTTCTAATTTTATTCTTTTAGGAAACTTACAGGAGAAGGTTTAAACACATATTCCCTACAAGAACTGGAAGAGATTGAACAAGAGGTGCTAAAGAGTGTCAGAAACGTTCGAGCAAGAAAGGTCAACTTAATGTGCCTACACACAGACACACACTCTTGTATGTAAGCTTCAAAGTTAATTTTTATCTGAATTCAAATTTATAAATATTTTTCAGGATCAAATCATTAAGGAGCAAATGGAGAAACTAGAAGAGAAGGTAGGGTTTCCCTTGACAAATGGCTTGATAATTGAATGTCATTTTGCGTTTAATTTTTCATCAAGTGGGTCTCCATATGTGCGCGCGTATGGAATCTGAGGCATTGTGTTAACAACTTTCACTTACCATAAATCTCATCTATAATTTTATTGATCTGTCTGTGCTTGAAATCTTTTGATTTCGTTTTAAAAAAATACACACACACACACACGCGCCATATGTAATTGGGATAAACATAGGTTGAGTTAACCCTAACCTGAAGTCCAACTCAATTATGCATCGATTAGAACATTAGGCAATCCAGAATAATGACCAACTTGGGTTGGCCACCCCAACTTAGACTTGGTTTGGGATAGAAAGTTAAAACATAAAAATATTATTAAAAAATAAGAACTAAAAAAGAGGGTGAAAGACCAACAAACGATAGGCGTAGTGAAAGGGGATTTAGCCAAGCTCCGTAGATTACACAAAGCATGAACCGTCTGATATACAATTAGATGTCAATCAAATCAAATCATGCTCAAGTCTTCCCATGAAAATAGGAATTAGAAAACCACAAATACTTCAATGGCTTTCTAACCTAGTGGTTTGATAGCTCTCTTATAAGTAAGAGGTTGCGGGTTCAATCCTGCTTGTAAATTATTGTAACCTCAAGTTATTAGTACTTGTCCTTCTATTTCAAGAAGGAACTTTAAGGAGCTTAGTCCTAGCTAGCAGCTACACACATGGAAACTTGCAAGCACGCAAATAGTTAATTTTAAGCCATAAACATGCTTATAGATATTTTGTTTGGGTTAACTTGATAAAGAAAAAAATTGATTTAAAGGATTACTCTTTGGAATGTGTATAGTTCAGATACACTGGTTTGAAAATTTACAACTTTGCACCCTATGTCTATATAAAATAATTAAATAGATCGTGTGAACCACAAATACACACACACACACACACACACCCGCGCAAATATATTATATTTACACTATTTCACCAGTGAAGCTAAACTTTGATTTGCTTACACATTTCTGCTCAAGTCATGGTTAGTTAGCTTATATTGTTAGCTTAATTCATCCATAAGGATTTATGAAGGTGCGTTGATATTATATTCTTCATCTATGTGTCTGACTGGCGATTGAAAAGATTTTACCCGCAAAAATAAAAGTCAAAAGGAAAATGCTGATGACTTCATTTGTTTTTTCCACAATTCAGGAAAAAACCCTGGCAGAAGAATATGCAAGGCTTTCTGAGAATGTGAGATTGCAGTGAATTTTTATCTGAAAATTATTTTAAGATTTTCATTTTATTTTCATCGTCATCCTTAAAGCTAAGGAGATGTTGCAGGGAGAGTATGTTTGTTTTGAGGAATTAAAGGAGAAGGAAAAGAAAGTTCGTTTAGACATTCACCGGGCAATAAATCATTTGATTTAGAATCAATCATTTGAATCTCAACTTTAAAAAAAAATAAAATTAGAAGGTTAATTGCATATTATGTGATTGCAATTGATGAGAAAGACACGGTGAGATTGATTTTGCTGTGCAGTGTGGTATGGAGGCAAATAAAGGAAGACAGAATCAGAGTGAAAATATTTCATATTCAGATGTGGACACTGGCTTGTTCATCGGACTTCTAGAAACAGGATCAAGAGATAAATTATGACATCTTGTACAGATAATTGTTCCAGAAACAATGTTGAAGATTGTAAAATCAACATGAGCGCGCGTGGGCGCGCCAACATCATCAACAAATTAATATCAAACAATTGTGCAATAAGTATGACCATGATTTGTGGTGTTCTAGTGATTTCGAGTTGCATACATAATCTAAGCACAGTTGATTTTGCACTGTCACCCCATGCCTTCACCATGTTTCTCTCGATGAGAGGACACTACAAAAAAAAAACATTAAATTTCTGATGGAATTTGCCATAGAAACAATTTTTGTGGCAAATTTCGACATCTTCTGTTGGAAAATCTCCGATTGAATTTTTTCTGCCATGAAATTTTCAATGGAATAATTCCATGACTAGTTTTGCCATGGAATCAGCCACGGAAATTCCGTTAGAAAAGTTTGTGACGGAATTTCTGACAGAATTGCCACGGAAAAATTTTGTGGCTAATTATTAATTTTATTTAATTATTATTATTTAATTAAATTTAATTTTTAAAAAGTATTTATAAAAATTAAAATTATGATATTATTAGCCATATAAATATTTAAAAATTTGGGTTAAGACAATCTTTCATCCCTCGAGTTTTTCCTCATTTTGGTTTTGGCTCGTCAACTTTCCAACCATAGGTTTTGGTCCATGTAGGGATAAAATGGTCATATAAAAATTTATTTATAAAAAATAAAATTTATTAGTTATTAAATAATATTAATTAAAATTATTAGTTAGTAATTTTTTATTATTTATTAATTAATGTTAATAAAAATATTAATTTTAGAAATTAGACAAAAATATAGTCATATGAAATTTATTTAAGATGTAAAATTTTTTTAATTTGAAGTTAATTTATATTAAAACTTATAAGAATATATTTTATATTATTATTACATTTATATATAAGAAACAAATATATATTTATAAATAATTGATTATATATAATAAGATTATATATATATAATTGTGTAATAATAAAATGCTAAAGCAGTCGAGCCCATCCGGTAAGGCATTGCGCGCGTACGGATGGGGTCGTAGGTTTGAACCACCAAAGGAGGGCAACTTCAGTTGCATTTTCAGGAAAAAAGAGGTTGCAACACGTGGCAGAGCGAGGATACACCATGTGGCCAATCTAGGCGCTGGTGATAAGGTGGAGGCCGCCAGAGCTGCCACATGCCACCACTGGCGAAGAGGTGGTAGCCGCCGAAATTGTCATATGGATTTTTAAAATTTTAAAAATAAAAAATAATTTTACGAGGGAATTGAATTTCGTTAGAAATTCCGTCTCAAATTTCCAACGAAGATTCCGTCAGAAATTTGTGACGGAACTTGAATTCCGTCGCAAATTGGTTTGTCACACTATTATTAACGATAGAATCCATCCCGGTGGAAACTCTGAATTTCGTGGCAAATTCTGTCGGAAATTCAGTGTTTTGTTGTAGTGAGATGCAAACTAGTGGCATTATTTAATGAACATAGTTTTTTTGGCAGTTAATGGGTTGACGTAAGTCTGATGAATCCATATTGAGTTAATTTTCATAGTGATTTGAGAGTTGATTGTATTTTTGAGTTATAATTTAGGAGATTGATGTAATGAAATTAAACAAACTGGTTATAGATTAATGTATATATAGTTGAAATAGGTGCTTTAGTGTGTGAATTTGACATTAAATGAGTTATATATATAGGAAACAAGCTTATGGACAAGGGTTTTTGTGTTTTCGTTGCCACTAGAGCATGAGATAATGTTCATTATGTTATTTGGATTTTAACAAGGCTGTATATTTCAACGGTTTTAGTACCTATATATGCAGTTTGGAAAAAAAAAAGTAATTATATGTGTAAACTACAACAGGCCTAAAATCACTAATTTGCTGTAAGCAGCTTCTCTGCAGCTTTCCCAAATGCTAGCCATTCGTGCAATTGAGAGAGAACCAGTTTAATAAGTCTCAATCTAAACGAAGTTGTTTTTAGAAGGATAATCTAAGCCGTTCTTTCTTGCAACAAATTATGGTCATCCAAATTCCTTATCCTTTTCCAAATCATTTATTTTTGGCGAACTTCTTATTAGATTCTATGTCCTTTATTGTACCTGAAGGATTTCAGGTATACATGTAATCTGATTGTTTGGTTGAATTGCACATGAAACTAGAGCAATGGTCTAGACTCTAATTACTCAATGCAACAAATGCATTAAAGAAAGAAAGAGAGCATATCAGGGAGAGAGTTGAAACACCATTTACTGACGCACGTAAAAACTAACTCCTCAACCCTTTATCCATATCTTATGTACCCTATGATTATACTGACTTAATCTTTTAGAACATAAAGAGAAAACTCCCTCTACTTACTCATATTTCTCTTTATTGGAATAATAGCCCCACTTACATTAAGTTTAAAATGAAACAAGACTAGGGGAAATGCACATGATGTAGTTGAAATTGAAGGATTTGTGCCACAAATATAATGATGGGCCTCCAGAAAAGAGGTATGGGCTTATTGAGTTTAAAGGGTCGGCGTGCTTCCAAAGCTTACAGAAATGCTGTTCAATTAGGATTGCAACTATAATAATCTTCCCTCTCTTATCTCAGTTTTGTCTTCCTTCCCCAAGGGTAGTAGAAACAAGAGAATAAAAAATCTTAGTCAAGCGATGGGACTCCAGGGTGGTGTCCTGAATAAGAAAAAAAGAACTAAGAGGCTTCTTTCCTTTTCGATACAGGTTTTGGAGAGCCTGAGAACATTGATTTGCAAGCAAGAGTAGACTCAAATAGATATTTTCAATTTCAACGCAATTCTCGGCATTGATGCTTGACATCTGAGACGTGTTGGAGAAGGACAAGCTCTTTTCTTTCCTGGAAGATCGTAAGCCATGGGTAGAAGTTGAGTTGTAGAGACGAGGAGTGTGGGATTTGGCATCGGCCAAAGTAGGGGTGTGCATCATTTTCCCGTCTTGGTCTTCCAGTCCCGATCCCGAGCAAATTGGGACGTGATTGAAACTTTTGGGACAGGATCGGGAAATTTAAAGTCAGGATCGGGATGGGGAATGGGATTTCTTGATCCCAAAATAATAGACAGTGTATTTTTTTAGTTGTCTAACTAAAAGTACCAAGCAGTAAGCAAATGATCTACTTTGTGGATACTGAATTAATTGTATTGTCATGCTAAGTGTATTGACTTCTCTAAACCTTGGCCACCCCTCACAATTTAGTTTGTTTTTTACTAGTAAATTTGTAGGACTACTGATGGGTAATTAAATTATATTTGTTTTCTTAGTTACATTTAGAGTGGTTAATTAATTTAACTACAGAGAGTTAAATTCAAACTCAAACCATCACACTTGACAATGATTCAACAGTCTCAACATCAATTCAAAATTTAAATCATTAATGAATGCGTGTGATTGCATATATCAGTACCAACTTGATTGATTCATGGAATATAATTAGGAGTTGAATGTGCATTTTCCAGTTGTGTCCCAGCATCCCAATTGGCTAAAAATTGATTGCTGAAGCTATCATGTAGCAGAGGATTGTGCAGCTCTGGGAAATTTTGAGAAATTCCCAATCTCGATCCCGAGAATTTCTCGTCTTGTTTCTCAGAATCTAGGTCAGGAATTAAATCCCTTCCCAAACACTTCTCGAGATCAAGATTGGGATCGAGAATGAGATTTCTTGATTCCGAACAGGCTTAGGCCAAAGCAATACCCAAAGAGTGTAACCCCCTTCTGTAATTATATCCGAAATACTCAATTAAAATGAAATAGAGACCAATAGGAAACAAAACTTATTTAAAATCCCATCTTCACGATAGGGTTTTCATAGATAACTTTCGAAATATAATTTACTTGGTCTCATATTCAATTTCGAATACAATTACATTACGCGGAATATCACATTTATAAAAATATCAGAGTGTACAACAATAACTTCCCGGCAACTCCCGGGTTCATACCTTTACATAGAATTCATAGGGCACATTCGCCCTTTTACAATTCCTCAAACGGGGATTACACAAATCTCAACTCCATACATGCATACTTAATACTCATTCAATATACAAATACAATATCTAAATATACATCCCAACTATCCTCCGAACATATACAATTATCCCAGCATATAACGATAACCAACTACCAAATACAAATACCCATAAGGGATTCTCGCCGCCCCTAATCACTTGCTCCGTCCTTGAGCCACTTGACCTGTCTAAAATGTTGGTAGAGGAGGGTGAGATTCTAGAGAATCCCAGTAGGAAACAGATACCAATATGCATGCAAGATAAGTGTTTAATGCATGACATGCTTGCATCACAATAACTCATGTTCACATAATGATATATTCGCATGCTCAATGTTTCAACAACATACTCATGGTCATAGCATAAATAGAAACAGAGCTTCAATCATTCATATATGTTTAACATAATCAAGCAAAGCAATAACATGCATCAATACACAAACACAAATATCAATACATGCAGGAGAGGTAAGTTCCCTACACTTTTCTTTCCACGTATGCTCCAGCTCCGCTTACTCGCGAACCAAACGAATACTGAACCCTTTCAAAATCTCAAAATGCTGAACTTCCAAAAATCATAACTAATTCAGGAAATATCAAAATAAGGTGATTCCAAAGCCAAATGAAAGATATCTGAGTCCTCTTTCTAGGAAAAATATTGGCCTTTACTAGAAATCACCACAAAAGTCCAGATTTACCAAAACTCTAACGTTGTGCCAAAACAGAGTCCAGTTTGGATACCAAAGTTTGGTCAGTTCAAACTCCTAGCTCAAAAAGCGAAATGACACAAAAGTTATGTCCATTTTGAAGCTTGAGATGTGAAATTTAAGTCTGGAAAGTTTCATAATTTTCGAACATCATTTTCCCAGTCAAAACGTCCACATCATCTGACTGTCCAGAACAGACTTGCCAAAACAGGGTCCAGTTTGGATGCCAAACTTTGGTCAGTTCAAACTCCCAGCTCACCAAGCGAAATGACACAAAATATATGTCCATTTTGAAGCTTGAAATGTGAAATTTAAGACTGGAAAGTTTCATAATTTTCCAACAACATTTGCCCATTCAAAACGGCAACACAAACAGACTACCCAGACAGAATTCTCACTGGACAGAATTTTCAGTTTTTTAACCATTATGTCCAATCCAATTCAAACCAATTCCAATGATTAAATATCACAACATGACACTATTTTCAACACAAAACAACATCCAATTCCACCATTCACATTTCACACGAAAATACCATAAAATCAGGGCAAAATTCACAATTCACAATACTCAACCATAATTCACAAAACTTAGATCAAAAGGCTTCAAATACTCACCTCTTCCTCTTTCCCAAACCAATTTCTTGATTCTTCATCTTTCCAAATTTCCTCAAGCCATCAAACACCTTCAATCAAGAATCTAAAACCATAGAGATGAAGCTCTCATCACTATGAACAACTTTATAGAAGGTGATTAGAGCATTAGAGGACAAGAAGCCAACCAAAATCTCACCTTTTGATTTCTCTTTCTTCCCTTGAGTTAGCGAAAATGGAGAAATAGAGAGAGAGTAGAGGATGAAGAAGAGGATCAGCTTTTTTTTCCATTTGCTTCATGTGTTGGCCGACCAAAATAAAGGAGAGGGAAGAGAAAAGCACTTTGAACATTTGACTAAAATCTAAGAGTCCACAAGGTGCCAAGTATCACCATCTTGACAAACCTCACATGAGCTCACATAAGCTCACACAAGCTCACACACATGTGATTCCACCCCTTGATCTCTTGCACAAATCAATCCTAACCATTGATCTTGAAGTTACCAATGAGTTTCCTCTTCGGTAACAGATCAATTGGTCGGTAACTTACCGTTTTGCCCCTGATTATGGTAATCTCTCTTGGATCACCACCAAACACTTCATATCTTTCCATATCACCACATTATGCGCCCTCCCTCTATTTTAAGTCAATTTAGAGGTTAATCCATAATTGAACTTAAATACAGGGTTTCGGCGCTGCTCACAGCATATACGAATCACATTCTGGAACTCAAATCACATCGAATTCTACAAAAGGGTTATTTATCACTAACCATATCCACTTTTGGAGTCATTATCTCTTAATCACAATTTAGGATCTTGCTAAACAGGGGCTTAACAGTCCACTTATCTCAGGCTTATTCTCTAGCCTCAAGTTTCAAAATTCGGGGTATTACAAAGAGTCCATTTGTTGAATTGAGATCCTCCTTCCCTCTTTACTAAACGTAGGGCCTTTTTTTCACCTTCCTGAACTGGTTTTACTAAAATCAAAGAATCAAATTCTCTGTTATAGCTATAGTAACCTATCATTTAAGGCACTTCTTCATGTTGGGCGTGGCCTTTGTAGACAAAGAGGTGCTAAAAAGTTTATTTTTTAAAAAAAAAATTATTCCATTTAAAAGCATTTACCCAGCAAGCCATTTCCCCTGTTAAAACATTTCACTCAGCAAGCAGCCATTTCAACGACATTCAAATAAATTCTTCTCTTACACATTATATAACAAACATCTATCTTATATAGAAGCATTTTCATCAAGCATTTCAATTGGATATGCTGTAATACTTACATCATTCTTCTTATACCCCACATTCAACAGAAGCAACAACAATAAATCATTTTCCTAGGCTCTTCATAAATAATTCTCTCTTACACATTCCCATTTCGTCAAGCATTTTAAAACATAATTTCATATCTTGTAACTTACATTATCATTCTTCCTATACCCCATATTCCACAGAAGCAACAACTATAAATCATTGAAAATCAACACATGATCACACACAATATAAAAATTAAGGTATGCTGCTAAACATTTTTATTCCACTATTTTAATATTACTGTCTGACAAAAAGAAATCAAAACTTTAGGTAAGATCAGAATACATACAGCAGATAGTAATATATAGCTGATGATCACTAGCTAGCTTCGAAGCATCTACACTAAGACATCTCATATCCTTTATTTTCCTGTGATGACAACAAAAAAAGTAGTTTTATATATACCAATAACAATATACATAATTCAAATATAGTTCATGATAATTATTTTAGCTAACTAACATTTAAAGTAGTTTTATAAAGGGATATCCTCCCATATCCCTTCATGATGATCGTTTCTTGTGCAGTGTTCATTGTCTGCTTCATCTTCTTCATTCAATTCTAGTAGACCCCTAGAAAAAGAAGGAATTTCATGAAGATCATTCATTGAATGATTTTTTTGATTAATATCAACAACCCTTTTTCCTTAGAGAGCTACAGAAACAAAGTCTAGTCAAAATATGTTGAAGATCATATTCGGCAATGCCTCGAATAGCTACTTAGAGTAGTTGTTGTATTAAGACATGACAATCATGAGACTTTGGCCCTACTAGTTTCAAGTCTTTCATCTACACAAGCTTCCTAAAATTTGAAGAATACCCTGAAGGAACTTTGATGCCATGTAAACACTCACAAAATCTTCTTTTATCACCCTTAGACAAAGTATGAGCAGCTGGAGGACAAAAGGTTCTCTTACCATATGGCTTTGGATGTCTCATATCCCCATTTCTTGAAAATCTAATCTTGCCTTCACGCCATCCTTAGAATTACCTTGTATGTTAAGCAGTGTCCCAACAATACTATCACATATGTTTTTCTCCACATGCATGAAATCAATACAGTATCTTACATCAAGATTGGGCCAATATGGAAGATTGAAGAAGACATACATCTTTTTCCATTTATTTTTTTTCATTACTATTCTTTATAGTCTTACCAAAGGTAACATTCATATTTTTCACCTTTTCATAAACTTGCTCCCCAGTCAATGCCTTTGGAGCATCTTTAAACTCTTGTCCACCAAAAAATGCTTTTTTTAATCTACGATACGGGTGGCCTCATCTAAAAAATCTCCTATGACCAAGATAAATTGTCTTTCTTTCGTGTTGAAGTTGATGGTAGCATGTTCCTTCTTCACAAATCAGACATGTTTTATGGCCTTTAACACTATATCCTGACAAGTTTCCATATGCAGAGAAGTCATTTATAGTACAAACGATCATGGCTCGCATTTTAAAAACCCCCTTCTTGTTTGCGTAAAAAACATCAACACCTTCATCCCACAACTCTTTCAAGTCTTCGATCAAGGGTTTTAGGTAAACATCTATGTCATTTCCGGGTTGTTTTGGTCCTGAAATCAAAATAGACAACATGATGTACTTTCGTTTCATGCATAACAGAGAAGATAAGTTGTAAATTACCAATAAAACAGGCCATGAACTATGTATACTGCTTAGGCTACCAAAAGGATTCATGCCATCCGTGCTAAGCCCAAGCATAAAGTTCCTAGGATCTTTACCGAAGGCAAGAAATAATTGATTGATTTTCTTTTATTGAGAAGAATCAACCAGATGTTGAAGCTTTCCATCAGATATCCTCTCATCCACATGCCATCTCAAATTTTTTGCATCGTTTTCATTAGTAAACAAGCGCTTGAACCTTGGTATGATTAGAAGATGCCACAACACTTTTACAGGGGCGTTATTTGATTTGTACCTCAAGGTTTTTTCATATCGGATACTATTGTTCCTCTTCATGCTCTTTTCTATACAATATACAATCATTAGGGCATGCATGGATCTTTTTATACTTCATCTCTAGTGGAAACAATATTTTCTTAGCATCATAGTATCAAGAAGGCAACACATTATCATCTGGTAGCATGTCCTTAAAAGCCTCAAGCGTTTCTGAAAAACTCTTATCGCTCCATCCATGTCATGCTTTCAAGCTTACCAATTTCAATACTGCTTTCAACAATTGTTATTTTTTACACCCCGGGTACAATGGCGTCTCAACATCACTGCACATATTACCACATGCATATGATTGCTCAAAAGACTCTTCTCTTACATCACGAATAATATCCTCTATCAGATCATCCATATCTGTGTCATTATCATCAAAGGTCACTCCTCCTGTTGAGATGAACTTGGCATTTCTAATTCTTCACCATGTCATACCCATACTGTATAACTCTTACAAAATCCTTCACAAATTAAATGTGTATATATATCTGCAGTACTTAGTTGCTTCTCATTCAAACATACTACATAAGGGCAATAAAACTTTCCACTACCATCATCGGCATTTCTTCTAGCGAAGTTTAAAAAACCTCTCACCCCATTATCATATTCAGCACTCGTTTGTTTAGCATTTATCCAACTATGATTCATATATATCTCAACACTTGTAGCACCCTATATCCAATAGCAAAAGGATAGACAAAAAAACAACAACCATAGAGTTTTAGAGATTTCAACGAATTTTAACATGCACCATTTGAAACTAGTATTGTTTCAACAAACCAATAACACAGACAATCAAACAATCACACTAAATTAAAATAGAACTTAGAATGGTATTACTTCAAGCCAAATATCAAAAGTAAGAGCATCTTATTTACTTTTGGTCCAAAACAAGAAAAACGTTTATGTAGTAATAAAGTCATCATACAGTTTTCCCCATCACCTTAATTACTTTTTTCTGCAATCATTTCATGTCTAACTATATTGTCAGAGTTAATATTGTTGAGAATAAGCAAATACAAGCTAAAAGTTGAGGGCTTTAATTAACAGAACACTAACCTGATTGAAGACCAAGGAGTGAGCTTTTACCTAAAGTCACGGTGACATCGACTGAAGTTAAAATGAAGTCTTCAAATTCACAGCACTGACAAAGGGAAGTCACGACAGAGGAGAATGGTCACTATGGAGAATAGAGGTAGTGGCAGAGGAGAGTGATGATGATCAAAGAACAGCGATGACGGAGGAGAGTTGAGCAAATGAGGAACAGGGCGTGAGGATGAGTTCAGAACAAGTAGGGACAGAGCTCACAGAGAAATGGTGAAAAGAGAAGAAAGAGTTCATAAAGCGCGGGAGTAAAAATACGGGCGAAAATGCTCACTTTTTAGACCAGTTTTTATTAAAAACTGGTCTTAAAAAGGTGACAAAAAATATTATTTTAATTTTTCACATTTAAGACCGGTTTTTACTGATAAAAAATATTATTTTAATTTTTCACATTTAAGACTGGTTTTTACTAAAACCGGTCTTAAATGTTTTACATTTAAGACTAGTTTTAATAAAAAACCGGTCTTAAAAGGTTCAAATTTTTAATTTTTTTTATTATTTTGATATTTTTAGACCGCTTTTATTTATAACCGGTCTAAATAATTTTTTTAAGACTAGTTTTATGGAGAATCGGTTTTAGAAGTTCTATATAATTACAAAACTACCACTAGTCAAATTTTTTAGACCTTATCCGCCATAATCGGTCTAAATATGGCGGTCTAAAAAAGAAATTTTGTACTAGTGCATGATTATGGAGGAGGACTCCTTTCACTTGGCTTCTTTTTTGGTACAATTCCATAATCTCGCTTAAGAGCTTTTATATGATGAGAACATGCTGAATATGAGCTCTATTGTTGGCAACATAGTTTGGTATGAAAAACCAAAATTGCGAGGGAAGATAGCACTAAACTTTATGCGTGCATACATACTTGTTGATGTTAAAAAACCTCTCTTCTCTAGATTTTGGATTTCAAGACCAGAGTTATCTAATGTTTGGGCCTCTATTAAACATGAACAACTATCAAATTTTTGCTATATTTCCGGTATTTTGGGCCATGAAAACATAATATGAAAAAATCCAAAAGATTAAATTTTAACAATTCAGATGTATTTATTTGTTAATTTTTTAAAATTTAATATTTTTAATAATATTTTTAGAATAATTTAAATTTGAATTATCTAGATTGATCTAAACGGTCTGTGCTAAAAGTGGTGGAGAGGGATATAAAAGAGAAAGAAGGGGAAGGATGAAAATTTGTTCAAGAGACCAAGTGAGTATTACACAATTTGAGGTGCGTGAGGAGCCTCAATTTGTTCAAATACATTTGCATTGTGTCCATTACAAGTTTCAACATGTAATGGTTATATGCATAGTTGTTTTTTGGGGTACCTATATAGTTTTTGTTGGACTTTGGGTCCAAGTCCGCCCTTGATGGGCCATGATTTGTTTTTTTATTAGGATATAAGTAGCCTAATCAAATAAGAATAAAATCAGCATTAATTGCATATTGAAAAGTAATTCAGTAATAATTATGGATTTGTTAATTGAGGAACAAATCGCCATAATTGGGAAATTAATTGAGAATCAATTAATTTAATTACTGTCTTGGAGAGCAAGAATGAGTGCATATGTTTCCTGATTAGTGGCCACACTAAGCCACTATAAATATGATGTGCCTCCTCAATTGCAATTTACCCAGCCATTGAGCTTTCTGGCAATCTCTTCTCTCCTACCATTTTTCTGGTTCTAGTAATCTGCTGTGATAATCACAATTAGGCTCTAGTAGTCTAATAATTGTATAGGCATAATTATGGAGCATTAGAGTTTTAACCCAGATCCGAACATGGATTCCCCCCGATACGCCAGTTCTCTCTCCCTTCATTATATATATTTTTCTTATATTTGGTAAGAGGTAAGTTACGAGAGAATTACCTCACTATGAAATCCACCTCAGAGCAAATTGTCATCTAGCGAATGACTATAAGGGGATAGATTCCCTAATAAATTAAACGCTCTCTTCATCATTTAGAAGGTGATGACAACTACCTATAAGTGTCTGAAAAACACAAGAAGGACATGCTAAGAAGAATTGCAAAGTGTTATATGGATTTCTTTTTAGAACTAGCCAAGTATATGTTTTGGGCAATTTGTTACCTAGCCAGGAGGTGATTGGGAACAAGTAGGTTCTCAAATCTGTTGGTGGCATATAAAACCTAAATCACTTAGTGGCTAAGGGGTACTACAATGGAAGGTTGTCCATTGTGCGGTTTAACTCTGAACTTTGGCAATGACAGCAAGCTTAGTCTTGAAATTACATCAAGATAATGTAAAGGCCACTTTCCAATATGGAAATTTTGGAAATTGGATGATGAACTATACATGAAGCAGCTTAAGGGCTTCGTAGAAACAATAACCCAAATAGTAGTATATGAGGATTCACATGGTGAAAGCCTCACCAACTTCGAAATAATCGAAGAACACTACATGAGTCCCAAACGGTCTAGTGATGATTCTTTGTGAAGTCATCCTTTGTCAAATGACACGTGAAACAAGTGTCAAGGGAGTTAAAGGAATAAAGGATTTGAGAAACCTTAAATTATGAGTTTAGAAAATCATGGGTTGACCAAATATCTTGAATGACAAGGTAAACAGAGATAGAACAAGGAAGATACAGTCTTTGCTACCTAAGACATGTACAAGTGTGATCTTTAGGCATCCAAGGATGCCAAACTGTAAACCCATGGACACCCTTGAAGTCCAGGGCACAAACCTAAAGAGGTTTATGAGGAATTCAACATGAAAAAGGTGGATAGAGTCCCATGTGAGACTATGGTTGGTAATATGAATGTACACATTGGTGTACATAAGACCAAATGTTTTTTGGTTGGACTTGGAAGCTGTTTTTGGTCCTGTTGTAAAATGGGTTAAGATAATAACCTTGGATTAAGTTGTCAAGACAACAACTTTCTTTTGAAATGATACTCCAATACAAGACCTAGACAAATGGTGATGGAGTAAGGAAATATACAAAGTATTTTTTCCTGTTTTCCATGGAAATAGAACACAGGACTGTTCTGCCATCATTCAAAGTGTCATATGGCTAAAGTAATTCCTATGAGAGATTGGGAATGAATGGTGGATAGAAGGATCCAAACGATAGCATCTTATGATGAGGATCCTAAGAATCACAGTAAGGCAAAACATGCTTTTTGATATATCTCTATAAGAGATATGCTTTCAAAGAGGGGAAGCGACAGTTCAATGACCTTCTACTGACAGGATGTTGGTAGATCCCCTTATTGAGCCCATAGCTAGATTTTCATTTAGTGAAAATCTTGGAGCGCAAATAAAATATAAGGTCGTGAACTTCTTTTATATGAAGATAAAAGAAATAGTATGTATGTTATGAGTAAATATATATAAGGTATATAAGTTTGTTTGTCGTACAGGTCAGAAGAGGTTGGTTCACTCACACGAACAACCATCTTCCCATGTTTTACGGGGGCATGGGAGGGTAAGACAAGTAAATAATCACCATGAGATGGTTAAGAAGAATCTTTGCTTTTCAGTCACCTCAGTTAGACTAAGATGAGATATATATGTATACACATAAAATGGATCTAAGCATAAGAACAGACCTGTAGCCAGGCAAAGAACTCTTTTTCACAAGTGAGAGTGTAAAAGAGATATTGTGAAAAAGAAAGTTCTGGTTCAAATGTTGAGTACATTTTGGAACTAATGTCTGTACGGTGAAAGAGAAAGAAATCGACGTACACCACAAACCATTCACCATAGCATGCAATTCATACTGCATGTGCTTAAGAGTTAGATTGCAACATGGGATGTAGGTGAAAGATCCCTAGTTCACTACAGTGTGAGTCCCAAGAAGGAAAAATCCTTCCGCGATGCCCTTAAGACTTAGGCGGCATCATGAAAGCTTGGTTTGGTGACAGCTACTTTAAATGAAGCTCTATGATCACACTCAATTCGGTCAAACGAGTGAAAACTAGGAAAGCGACCAAGTCAAGATGGACTGATGTTTAGTCAAAAAGGAAGATTTACTCCTAGATACATAAGATGTGCTAGTATCTGTGGTTGACCCCTTACTAGCTCTATGTGTAGCTAGTAAGTGTGGATACTGTGCATGGAAGGCAATCTGAGTTAATCAATATATTAACTTGAGAGGGATTAGATATGTCATGAGTAATATGTATGGGAGAATCTGGGACATATGAGGCAATGAACATATAGATTACAATTAAATATAAAGTGTGTCCTTGGATGCTGATCTGATATAAGGGATTTTTAGTATCACAAGCACCAAATCTTAAAGATGTTTTTGCCCATGCGGTCACGGCAGACGCCAACTATGAAACAAGAAAGAGTAACGCACACATGATGGGAGGCCCATCAAGTGCGAGTGGGAGATGTTGGACTTTGGGTCTAAGTCCGCCCTTGATGGGCCAGACTATTTGATTAGGATGTAAGTAGCATAATCAAATAAGAATAAAATCAGCATTAATTGTAGATTGGGGAATAATTTAGTAATAATTATGGATTTGTTAATTGAGGAACAAATCACCATAATTGGAAAATTAATTGAGAATCAATTAATTTAATTACTGTCTTGGAGAGCAAGAAGGAGTGCACACGTTTCCTAATTAATGGCCACACTAAACCACTATAAATAGGGTATGCCTCCTCAATTGCAATTCACCCAGCCATTGAGCTTTCTGGCAATCTCTTCTCTCCTACCATCTTTCTAGTTCTGGTGATCTACTGTGCAAATCACAATTAGGCTCTAGTAGTCTAATAATTGTGTGGGCACAATTATGGAGCATTAGAGCTTTGGCCCGGATCCGAACATGGATTCGCCCCTGTATGTCAGTTCTCTCTCCCTTCATTATATATTTTTTTCTTACAATTTTTATAAGATGTTTCTGTAATTGGTAAATTTTACATATATTTTCCGGTTAGTGCAGGAATGGTTGGCAAGTTATATTTGGTAGGCCAATTTTTATTATAGGAATGTAAAGTATATATAATGAAGAAAATGGAATAAAAATAACTATTCCTTTCGTCCCTAAATATATTAGTTTGTTTTTTTAGTCTCCGTTGGTAGTTCATAATTTCATGATATTTAAAAAAATATTTCCAAAAAAAAAGCTCCTCTTTAATGATTTGTCCCTTACCCTAATTAGTTAATTATATTTAAGAAAAATACTCCTATTTATATATGGGCATATTTAAAAAAATAAAAAAATTAGGGACAAAAAAACTTTGTTCTACGATGAATGTCATTCCTAAGACAAGTTGAATTGAATTTTTAGAACTAAATAAGTTTGCACCATAGAAAATTTAGGTTGACTTCATATTTTAGTTTTCTAGATCTAATGAGTTCTGAGTAGAGCTGGGAAATCAAATCGAGCCCGTTAAGCACCGGGCTTATGATTTAGAGCCTCCAAAAGGAGGCGAGCCTAAAAGGGCCGCAGGCCATGTAGGGTCAGCCCTGTAGCCTTGCTTTAGGCCCATTTAATCTTTTTTTTTTTTAACTAAGCACAGGGCAAACTCCAAGTTGAAATTTGTCCTTGGACATTTATTGGATTCATGCTTGATTTTCCATCATCTTGGTGTTATGTTATTATTGTTATCTTTTTTTTCCTTTGTTTGTATGTGTACGCCAAAATCCAAATCAGATGTTCTGTTATTACTGATATTTGAAGTTTGTGGACTTGTTTGATTGTGGTTGTAGACTTGTTTGACTGGTTGTGGATATTAATTATAGTTTGGACTTAAATCTTAGTGTTTGTGTTTTATTAAACTTGGATAATATTTATATTTTGAATTAAATTTGATGATATTTATGTTTTAAATTAGGTATTTTAATCTTTAGGCGAATAAGAAACAAAAAAAAGTTATGGCAAAAAAAAAAATTAAATGGGATTGAAGCCCGCTGGTCACCTAAATGGATTGAGCCGCTGATTTCACTTATTTTTTTTGGACTTGGGCCTAAACAAGACTGCCCGTTTAGGCCCGAGCCCGTCAAGGACCAGGCCAACCCATTTTCCCAGTGCTAGTTCCGAGTATGTGAAATTTACTTTTTTAAAAAAATACTTAAATGGTAGGAGTGGTTGGGGAAAGTGATACTTTGGGGCCTTTTCTTTCAAGAATAATGATAATCACAAACCTCAAAATTTGAAAATACCAATTAGGAAACGGTTCTGTGGTCTAAAAAGAATTAAGGAACATTATTTAGTAGTCTCAAGCATGATGTTTCTTTTTCCTTTTTGTTACAAGTAAGGGCAGCAGCCTAAAAAATAAATTAAATTATTGGGGATTGAATCCCATACAATCTTTTTCCAACAAGGTTGGTAGATAAGCTGGACAGCTATCCAAGATTGATGAGCTCAAAATACCATCTTTTTAATAAGGCATCAGTTAGACAATTTTGATTTCTAAGAACATGACAAAGGTGCAACTCCCAATTGTGGTCCATTAGATTGTAGATTTGTAAGAACACTAAACTATAGGTAAAAACATTTCCTTTGTTGAGTAGCATGTCAACCAAAGTGTATGTTTGTATTAGTGGTAAAAATTACCTTTCCAATGCAATTTATAATGTATGAGATAAGTATGTGAAAGAAGTTTTATCTCAACTTATGTGAACATATTTTTACACAGCTAATTCAAATAGGCCCCAATTCTAGTATGACTCTCCGGAATCCCATGTCCCATTATAGTGTGTGTTTGGAATAGCAGTAGAAAAAATGACCTATTATGATTCCGACTTATTAAAAATAACTTAATAGAAAAATCAGTTTTTGTAATGTGATTTATGTTTGGATGAGAGATTTATTTTTGAACAATAAGTGCTTATAAATCATGATTTATGGTATACGAGGTAAGCATGTGAGAGGAGTTTTATTTCGACTTACGTAATAAGTGACTTAATAGAAAAGCTGTAGTAAGGAGCTTATTTAATAAGTAGCTTATTCTACCCATGATGTAATTAAAATAAGCTGAACCAAACACTATAATTAAAATATGAGAAATTAAAGAATGGGAAATAAATGATTGAATGAAAGATAATTAATAGTTCATTAATATAAAGATATATATTTAATAAGGATAGAAAAGAAAAAAGTAGTTTAATTAAAGTTTGAGGCATAAAAGAAGTTACTTATATATATAGATATATATTAAGGATCGACTCCAAGAGAGAGAAAATTGTTTATAAATAGAATCAAATAAGTATCATCTACTATTTCCAATGATTGAATATAACACTAGCAGGATCAGTTGGCTTCCGAAAAGCATCATCAAAAATTGAATTAGTCCTCCAGGACCATAATTTCCAAAAGCCTACCCAACTAATTAGTATTATCTCCGATCCTTAATATAAAACTTAATTGACTTTTTTTTCAGAGATTAAGAAGGCTAAATAAATTTTTTTAGAGTATTTATATTTATTTTTTATACTAGACTAATTTAAATGACTTATAAACGAATATATAATAAAATTATACATAACATATGTTATAATTAACTAACTTATTTAGTTTCCCTAACTTCTCTAAAAAAGTCAATTATGTCTTATATTAGGGACTAAAGGTAACAGAATGTAATTCATTAATCGTTTAATTTGCACATGTTAAGGTTGAAAAACCTTAGCTTATAAACTTTTTCAAAAACATGTTCTTGAATGAAACAAAGTTTTCTCAAATCATTTTAATTTGAAGCAACAATTGACCAAGAAAATAACCAAGTTACTTACCAAAAACTACCGCATTACAAGTAGAAGCCCTAAAGATAAAAACTATTAAGCTTTGTCTTCACTTATAGAGGCTTCTTCAACACTAGCTTGAATGATAATTTTCTATAAGATCACACTGTTCATAATTTTATTACCATTCAAAACATGAATATTTGCACCTCTATGTCCCTTTGGTTTTTTAACCTGTATATGCCTTTATCCTCTAACTTTTCAAGTTAGAGAATTGGGCTGTTACTCATTCTAAAACCATTTACTAGTCCACTCGTTTCATAGGTTGTAGCCTTACTCGTTGAGGAATTGTGCTCTTCATAGCATTTTCATGCCTAGGAAAACATTTTTTCATTAACAACAATAAAAAAATTAACCAATGGTGGTTGGTCTGAGTGGTAAGTGGTTTAGTTCCGCTTCAGTAAAGTCTTGAGTTTGATTCCTTGTGAATGTAGAAAACTCTTGCTGGGAGACTCACCCACCATGTCAGGTGTGTGACGTGGGTCGAATCCGAATTAGTCAGGATGAAACTCTATATACCAAGTGGGCTACAAAAAAAAAACCAATAAAAAAATTATTTAAAATAACAAATAAATGTATCAAATATAATGAATTTTTTTAGTATTGATAACACTACCTTTGATCATAAATGTAGGGTCTAATTTATAGTGTAATTTTGCGCTACAAACTAAATCATATATTTAAGATATGAGGAGGGAGATACACATATATTAATAGTGGTTGGGTCAAACAGAAGGGATTCAATTCAAGATTGAGGGTTCGAATTTTTTATCAATCACTACTACAGAATATAGATACTGCTACCCTAAAAGACGTCCCTTTTTAAAATAAGGACGTCTAAAACATAGGCGGTGACATTTTTGTAATTAAGTGTGAGAACTTGATAGCTTTAGACGTCCCAAATTGAATTTGGGACGTCTAAAGTGGGACTTTAGACGTCCCAAATTCAATTTGGGACGTCTAAAGTAAAAAAAAAAAAAAAATTTTTTTTTTTTACACTTTAGATGTCCCAAATTCCATTTGGGATGTCTAAAGTGGTACTTTAGACATCCCAAATTCAATTTGGGACATCTAAAGTGATGTCTAAAATAAAAAAAAAATTTACACTTTAAATGTCCCAAATGGAATTTGGGACATCTAAAGTGCAAAAAAAAAAAAAATTTAATTTTTTTTTTTAACTTTAGACGTCCCAAATTAAGGACTTTAGACGTCCCAAATTTAATTTGGGACGTCTAAAGTGACGTCTAAAATAAAAAAAAACAATTTTACACTTTAGATGTCCCAAATGGAATTTGGGACATCTAAAGTGTAAAAAAAAAAAAATTAAATATTTTTTTTACAGTTTAGACGTCCCAAATTCCATTTGGGATGTCTAAAGTAATTAAAAAATTTTCCCGCGACCTGTATTGAATATAAGGGACGCTCGTGCCTTATATTAAATAAAGGGAAGTTTTCCTTCCTTTCTCTCTCTCTCTCTCTCTCTCTCTCACTCCCACAACAGTTTTCAATTTCTTTGATAAGAGTTGCAGAGAAAGACCCACATTTTATAGATTCAAATAGCTTTTTCCTTCAGTGTTTTCGCCATCGTCCCCCCTCTCATCATGCCCTTCTGTGCATAGCTTTTTCCTTCGGTGTTTTCGCCATCGTCCCCCCTCTCATCATGCCCTTCGATGCCTCTATTTGCGACGGTAACTCTCTCTTTATCACTTCTCAAATCTTACATGCTTGTATATTTATTATTATTATATAAGTTCCTCTCTTTTTTCACAATCAGATCTGGTATAGTGCATCTGGGTAAAAAATGGATTTTCTGAATTTTAAAGTTTGACTAAAAGAAGTTTGAACAAAGCTAGCAAAGTGGTGAAAGTGTGGTGATGCTAAAAAAGGAAATTCCGGAGCCAAAAAGAGAATGGAGAAAGCTAGCATTTATGTTCAACAAAACTATTACAGAGGATTCTCGTCTGGAACTTGTGTTTGCTTTCGTAATTGATGACCTCAACATCTACAGGAAATTTGAAATTCAAATGACTTTAGACCTCCCAAATTGAGATTTGGGAGGTCTAAAGTCCAACATAGGGGGACTTTAGACGTCCCAATTTTAGATTTGGGACGTCTAAAGTGGAGGACTTTAGACGTCCCAAATTGAGATTTGGGACGTCTAAAGTCCTCCACTTTAGACGTCCCAAATCAGGACTTTAGACGTCCCAAATCTCAATTTGGGACGTCTAAAGTCCTCCCTTTAGACGTCTCATTTTTTTCGGACGTCTTTTCTTAAAACATATTACGCCCCCCACATAGACGTCCCCCAATTTTTAGACGTTAAAAGTGTCAAAATAGGGACGTTAAAACCCCTTTTTGTAATAGTGAATATAAAAAAAACATGTTGAAAGAACTATTCCTACTTAAATAATACTCACATTTGATTGGGTAATTAATATTCTTATAATGTAAGACCTATTTATTTAATTTAGGAAGGTTAAAAAAACTAAATGATTTACTTAATAATAATATGTGTGATATAATTTCTCTAAAATACTTTTATAATATTAGTGTATATATCATTTTACGGATAAATTAATTAAAATAAAATTGATAAAACAAGAAAAAGGTCTTACGTACATGTAGGATCAAAATTCCCACATAAATTATACCCTCCCATTTCGGTGATGAGGCGGTGCTGAGTTTGTAATATGAGTGCTGTCAAAATTAACAATTACTAACTGTAAGGACAACGTTACACTATTTTTTACACTTCTAAACTAAAATAACATTGGTCCACGTAAAACTTCGAAACAAAAGTTAAAAATAGATAAAAGTAGAAAAAAGCAGAAAACCTGAAACAAGAATAAAAGTTGATGGCTAGCTGACAAAAATGACTATCATTCAAAGTGTGATGCGTTTTCGACTTTTGATTGGGTGTTTCAGTACGCTGTTGTACGGATGAGGTGGACTTGTGGATGGTATCTAACTGTGCTATAGCTGGCAACTCCTCAGCATATTCTTTGTTTTTTCCCCTATTTCTCTATAAAAGATCAAAATTCATATTGACTTTCTACTCTATCAAAGAATGGGAAAATTCCAAGAAAATATATCCGAAATAGGGAAATCCTTAATTAGTGCTGTGGATTCTAAAATTACGGATTAGTTCGCTGTCAGTATGGATGAACAGTGCGGGGGCGTCAAAAAACGATTTTGCCCTTCAGTTCTCATTCTCGCCATTTCAGAATAACAACATGCTGCTCTTAATTAACAACTCTCATTTCTTGATTAATAATTCCGTATTCTTGATTAACAACTCCCGTTTCATCTTTTTACTTTTACAATAACAACACCAGTCTTGTTATTAACAACTCCGGATTTTTGATTAACAACTCTGTTTTATTTTTCCACATATTCGCATCTCAAAAATATAATATTGTTAATGTAAAATACGGTATTGTTAATAAAGAAAGAGGTGTTGTTATTGGCTCTGAAACTAAAATTAAGAAGTTGTGAAACAATAAGTTAGAATTATTAATGTAGAATATGGTGTTGTTAAGAATAAGACCGGTGTTGTTATTGTGAAAGTAAAAAAATGAAACTGAAGTTGTTAATCAAGAATACGGAGTTGTTAATTAAGAACCGTATGTTATTAATAAAGAAAGATGTGTTGTTATTCGCCCTGAAACTTAAATTACGAAGTTGTGAAACAAGAAATGAGAGTTGTTAATCAAGAAACCAGAGTTGTTAATTAAGAGCAACATGTTGTTATTCTAAAGTGGCGAGAATGAGGACTGAAGGGCAAAATCATCTTTTAACTCCCCCGCACTGTTCATCCGTATTGATAGCGGGCTGATCCAGAATTTGGAATTCGCAGCACTGATTAGGAATTTCCCTATTTCGGATGTATTTTTCTAGAATTTTCCCATAAAAAAATATTGACTTTTCACAATAATCTTGGTTTTACTTTAGTGCTATTTATCGTGGGAGATTACATTGAAGCCTCAAAAAAGATAAATTATTACCATTAGGTCCTTTAAAATCATTAATTTTTTTTTGCCAAACCTTTAAAATCATTAAATTAGTATAAAGTTTCAGGGAACTTGGCGATAATTTATTGGAATTATGAAAAGACAATTTCAACCTTGTTTATTTGAAATGAAAACAGAAACGAAAGGGAGTTAGCTAGGCCTCCAAGTTATACTTATTTATGGCTGTGTTCCTAGCACAAAAATCAAAGTATATGAAACTGTTTTGCTACCTAGTTAATATGCTTTAATTGAACAATGGTCTTCTTCTCTGTCAGGGGATTGTCTCTAAGGTTCTAGACCGAGAATTGCATCTACACCTTGAAGCACTAGCAAACAATTTCATTTCAACTCAGTTGCAACATTTTTCTAGATAGGAATATCTCTATCAATCTCTCTCTTCATTTGCTCTCGTTAAATGTCTCCATCATTAGATTAAGCTTCAATGATTAGAATTTAGTATTATATAAAAATATTATTATAATATTAAATAATATTAAATATCAACTATTGAAATTTGATATAATGGTAGATACATTTAATAAAAAAAAAAATAAAGAGAGAGATCAATAGAGACATTTATTTTTGCATTTTCCAACCGTTAGACAACATTACCAAAGCAAAAACAAAGGAAGTCAACAAGCTCAACACAATCATTATACTTCAAATGTTGAAAAAGAAGGCTACACTAAACTCTAAACTAAACACTCATCACAGACTCACTGCCGCCAATGAATAACCAAGAGGAAAAATAATAGAAAGTGCATATACACAATTAAAGATGAGACTAACTTAATAAAGTAAGAAAAAATTTCCTGAATCCTACCATGAGAGCAACAATCGATTGAGGGAGTGAGAGTTGCTGGCAACTACAATCTTCCGGACTCTTAGAAACACAACGAGGACTAGCGACCACAACAAAAGAATCAATGACTACACTTAAGACAAAAGAGCATTGTGAAGACAATTAGAGTTAGGGTGAGTGAGAGATAGATAAAATTACCTTTGAATGCCCCTAGGCTTAACCTCATTTTAAGATTTCATTTCAATAAACAAGCGTAAACTCGCATTTTTACAATTCCAATAAATCTTTCATAAGTCCTTTGGGATTTCATATTAATCTGATGATTTTATAGGATCTAATGGTAATAATTTGTCTTCTTTGAGTCTTGAGTGTAATTTCTCCTATTTAATTTTTCATGTCAGTGCAGCTTTGGCAAAAAGGGGGAAAAAAGAAAATAAAACATTCATTCATGTTTTTTGGGCAATTCTCCTTTTGGGTAGCAATCAACAATTAATTTACCGTCAAGGTATTTTTGGACAATTCTCCTTTTTTTTTTTTTTGGGTCAACAAACATTCATTCGTTTACCAAAATAAGCATGGGGTCGTTGGTCTCCATTTTCCAATTTCCATTGCCAAAAATATCTCTTTGTGCAGCAAAGAAGCATAAATTTTTCTTGATTAATAAGGAAAGGTATGCCCCATTTTTGTTTCCATTCCTCTTCTCTTTCTCTTTCTGGATTCAGCAGTACAATAAGCTAAGGTTTCAGCTTCATCTTGTTTTTGCTTTATGTTTTCCTCTTATTTTTCTCTTTCGGCATTATTTTCTCCTCCACAACTCTAATAGCTCTCCGAGATTTCCAGGTTTCTGGGTTTTTGATTGTTAGCTTTCTCTCCTGTCTTACTTACCACTTCAAGAATTTGATCTATTTTCAGCCGAATATTTGATGAAATTTAAACTCTTTAAAACTTTTAATATTCTGTTGCATTTTCTATCTCTTATAGCTTTCTGGGTGTTCTTCAAGTCTCGAATAGAAAGCTTATTTAATTTGCTGCAATTTTCTTATATGTTGAGCCATAAGTTAATCATTTAATTCTATGTTTTCTTTCTCTGTGAGGACTCGGATGGATCTGAGTCAGCTCTTTCGAATAACTTTGTAATTCACAGATCGAGAGGTGTAAAGAACAAATAAAGATGGTGAGAGGGACGATAGAGATGACGCGTATAGAGAACAAAACAAACAGGCAAGTGACATTCTCAAAGAGGCGTAATGGACTCTTGAAGAAGGCTTTTGAGCTCTCAGTTCTGTGTGATGTTGAGGTTGCGCTCATCGTCTTCTCTGCCACAGGCAAACTCTATGAATTTTCAAGCTCCAGGTGTGTGTGTGTGTGTGTATATATATATTTGTATGTGCATATGTGTATATGTATGTATGCGTATATTCATGCTCTACATCACTATCTGTTTTAAGTTTGTTCAATCACTTCACGTAAATGGTTAGTGTGACTGCATCCTATATATTTATATATATTGACATAACTATCTGACTGACTCGGATTCAACATTCTCGGGCATAAGTAGGGAGCAATACACGCACACACATTTTACCTATGTGTGTGTGGAAATGTTTGGTTCAGTGCACAAATTACAAATTACTTTTATTGTCAACAAAACTAATTAGGGATTTTGAAGTTCAAGTGGTATTTAAGTGTCTTTTTCCTTAAACCATATGATATTTTGATATGCTAACAACAAATTTGGATTTGAGCCGACTTTCACCCTAGATGAGAGGAAGCTTTGTCAATGTAGCTTTTTACATTTACAAAACAATAATTTTTTTTGACCAGAAAATATACAGTAGTTCATTAAAGCTAGCCTAATGAGGGATACAAGCTGAAAACAAAAATTTTGCAAAAAGAAAGCCCAAATACATGATAATGCAAAGCTCCCTACAAATATCCTAACCTTAAAATAGGTGAGAGGGATCGCCCATTACAGCCAAAAATCCTACTACCTTCAAAATCCCTTCATTAAAATTTGTAGGTAGAAAAACTCCATCACTGACAACAAAGTCATAGTAAGAAGTGGTTGTTCGACGAACCATCATAAAGGATCCATACTTTTAAAAACTTAGTTATAATTGTACTTATATAGATTATAATTTTATTAATATGCATTTATTATTAATATTTTAACATAAAAACATTGCATATATTCAGAAAAAAATTGGAAGAACTTTTTCAATCAATTTTTAAATAACTTTATTTATTTTCATTCTTGACTAATTTTCATTAAATTTTAACTTATTTTATTGTCTTGATTTAAAAAGCCTATGGATTAGTCTAGTTTGTTGGTTCACCACTGATTAAATCAGTCGATCTAGCCTGTTATTTATAACATTGAAATGTATAACCTTGTCTGCCACACCATAGATCATATTATTATATGACAAAATCAAAGCATCTAAGGAGGGGCTTATTGTTGAACTAATGATTTATTGATGAAGCTTTTTCCCCTTGTCATATAATCATGCTATAACTCACAAGAACTACATTAACTTATCTTTCATTCCAACAAAATGAAATCTTGGATAGATTAAAGTAAAAGGTGACCTGAAGTGTATTTCATGACCATATACATATAATAGCCTAAATTTGTTCTACTTTTGTAATTTTTAATTATAAAAAATGAAAAATTTATTTTATTCTCGCAATTTTAGTATAAAGTCGAAGCTTCATTCCGTTTGCAATTTTATGGTATTCTGAACTTTTATTTTGGTTACCTACACTAGCTTTGAAAGGACATATATATAAAAATTTTTGTTACCTTTTTAAGGGTCTAAGTTCTTTAGATATATATTGATATCTTAAAGTCTATACTTATTCAGAGGTGATGAGTTAGTAAAACAATTAGGGAAATATTTACATAGGATTGAAATATTTGGTACTATTGCTGTTAGTATTTTGATAAATGAACAACTCATTTTTCAATTTAGGCTCTAACTATACAGCATTGACTTAACAGAATTAGATGTACGGACATCACACATTGACCTAAAAACCTATAGCTAGCCCTTTAGACGTACTTATGCTCAATGTTTTTAAGCATAGAGGTTATAACATAATTGTAATCTCGCTAATATTTGGGAGAAACGTATGTTTTCTCCCTAATATTTATGTTCTTCACTTCTTTTCCTCCAAAATATACGTGTTTGTGTGTGTGTATGCGGCAAGAAAATAATATTAATTTCCTTCACATACATTTTCATTCTCTGCAAAATAATTGCTTCCACTATTATATATACAGCTTGAAGGAGACAATTGACCGTTACCACACATATGTTAAGGATACTCTTGTCTTCGAACAAAATATGCAGGTTCATAATTGTTCTTTCCTTATTTTTATTGCAAATATTTCCTTATTTCTTATGTTCTTTTTATCATCTTCTATCCTAAAGTAAAGAAAGACCTAGTATTTTTATTTTTTTGGCAGAAAAGATCAAGTGTTTAACTTCTCTGTTTGTCTATATTGAGACACACACACACACACACACTCTCTCTGGGGATGATGTGAAAAAATTGCATATGTTTCCTGTGTGCTCTATTTTGTTTTTCTTTTTGTATAAATGCTCATTTGGTCCTTTTCATTTTAGTTTAATGAAAATTTCAAGAGAAAGTGGAGAAAAAATCCCCCATTATAAAATTTTATTAGTGAAAAGGACTTGATAAATTTTTATACATAGAATACCCATACTTTGATTGAAGTCATTCCCATTAATAAAATTTTCAATGGGGACATTTCCCCAATTTTCCTTGGTGTGCTCATTCAAAATTTCACAATATGGTCTTATGTTTCAAAATTATTGTACTTTGTTTGGATTTGAGCAAAATGGTTACATCATAACAGACATAATTAGTGAACAAACTAATCAAAAGAATACGTTAACGTAAATCAGACACAAATTTACCTTTTTGACATTGAACTTATGTGTCATGTACATTTGCCATGCAACATAAAAACTCAAAAAATTCAACTTGGAATGGGAAAAGAAATGCAATGAATACTGCCATTTTTTTCTAATATTTCCTAAGTTTAGTGAAATGTTTACGATTTCAGAAATTTTGCAAACACATAAAAATTAATTTTTCTTTAAAATGAATTGGTTTCGGATTTTCCTTGCTCTCAGAGACTTTCAGGACAAAAATGCATTTATAAAAATTAGTTTATTTATATTCCTCTTTGTGTTTTGTTTCCTTCAAACTTGCCAATTAACACATAATCCTGAAAATGGCAGCATCTGAATCAAGAAACAGCAAGTATGAAGAAGTAGATTGAACTTCCTGAAGCTTCAAAGCGGTTCCAATATCAACTTAATTAAATGAATTACTACAGTACTTTTTGAATTCGTTGTTGATATTCATTCATATTGAAAGATTAATTAATTACTTTGCTGTTTCTAATTTTATTCTTTTAGGAAACTTACAGGAGAAGGTTTGAACACATATTCGCTGCAAGAACTGGAAGAGATTGAACAAGAGGTGCTAAAGAGTGTCAGAAACGTTCGAGCAAGAAAGGTCAACTTAATGTGCCTACACACAGACACACACTCTTTTAAGTAAGTTTCGAAGTTAATTTTTATCTGAATTCAAATTTATAAATATTTTTCAGGATCAAATCATTAAGGAGCAAATGGAGAACCTAGAAGAGAAGGTAGGTTGTCCCTTGACAAATGGCTTGATAATTGCATGTCATTTTACGTTTAATTTTTCATCAAGTGGGTCTCCATATGTGCGCGCGTATGGAATCTGAGGCATTGTGTTAACAACTTTCGCGTACCATAGATCTCATTTTTAATTTTATTGATCTACCTGTGCTTGAAATCTTTTGATTTCATTTTTAAAAAAATTTACATACACGCGCGCCCACACACACACGCATATGTAATAGGGATAAACATAGGTTGAGTTAACCCTAATCTGAAGTCCAACTCAATTATGCATCGATTAGAACATTAGGCAATCCCGCATAATGACCAACTTGGGTTGGCCACCCCAAGTTAGACTTGGATTGGGATAGAAAGTTAAAACATAAAAATATTATTAAAAAAATAAGAACTAAAAAAGAGGGTGAGAGACCAACAAACGTTAGTCATAAGGGGATTTAGCCAAGCTCCGTAGATTACACAAAGCATGAACCGTCTGATATAAAATGAGATATCAATCAAATCAAATCATGCTCAAGTCTTCCCATGAAAATAGGAATTAGAAAACCACAAATACTTCAATGGCTTTCTAGCCTAGTGGCTTGAGAGCTCTTCTATAAGTGGGAGGTTGCGATTTCAATCCTACTTGTAAATTATTGTAATCTCAAGCCGTTAGTACTTGTCCTTCTAATTCAAAAAGGAACTTTTAGTAGCCTAGTCCTAGCCTAATCCTACCTAGCCTACACACATGGAAACTTGCAAGCACGCAAATGTTTAATTTTAAGCCTTAAACATGCTTATAAATATGTGGTTTGGGTTAACTTGATAAACAAAAAAGTTGATTTAAAGGATTACTCTTTAGAATGTGTATAGTTCAGATACACTGGTTTGAAAATTTACAACTTTGTACCCTATGTCTATATAAAATAATTAAATAGATCGTGTGAACCACAAACACGCACACACACACACATGCAAATATGTTATATTTACACTATTTCACCAGTGAAGCTAAACTTTCATTTGCTTACACATTTCTGCTCAAGTCATGGTTCGTTAGCTTATATTGTTAGCTGAATTCATCCATAAGGATTTCTGAAGGTGCGTTGATATTATATTCTTCATCTATGTATCTGACTGGCGATTGAAAAGATATTACCCGCAAAAATAGAAGTCAAAAGGAAAATGCCGATGACTTCGTTTGTTTTTACTACAATTCGGGAAAAAACCCTAGCAGAAGAATATTCAAGGCTTTCTGAGAAAGTGAGATTGTATTAAATTTTTATCTGAAAATTGTTCTAAGATTTTCATTTTATTTTTATCGCCATCCTTAAAGCTAAGGAGATGTTGCACAGAGAGTATGTTTGGTTTGAGGAATTAAAGGAGAAGGAAAAGAAAGTTCGTTTATACATTCACCTGGGAATAAATCATTTGGTTTAGAATCAATCATTTCAATCTCAATTAAACAAAAAACAAAAACAAAATTAGAAGGTTAATTGCATATTATGTGATTGCAATTGAATGAAAAAGACCCGGTGAGATTGATTTTGCTGTGCAGTGTGGTATGGAGGCAAATCAGAGTGAAAATATTTCATATGCAGATGTGGAGACTGTCTTGTTCATCGGACTTCCAGAAACAGGATCACGAAATAAATTATGACATCTTGTACAGATAATTGTTCTAGAAGCAATGTTGAAGATTGTGAAATCAACATGAGCGCGAACACGCGCGCCAGCATCATCAACAAATTAATATGAAACAGTTGTGCAATAAGTATGACCATGATTTGTGGTGTTCTATTGATTTCGAGTTGCTTGCATAATCTAAGCACAATTGATTTTCCACTGTCACCCCATACCTTCACCATGTTTCTCTCGATGTGAAGATGCAAACTAGTGGCATTATTTAATGAACATATCTCTGGGATCAACGCAAGCATCAAATTTTTCAATGGGTTTACGTAAGTCTGATGAATCCATATTGAGTTAATTTTCATAGAGATTTGAGGGTTGATTGTATTTTTGAGTTATAATTTAGGAGATTGATTTAATGAAATTAAACAAACTGGTTATAGATTAATGTATAGTTAAAATAGGTGCTTTAGTGTGTGGTTTTGACATTAAATGAGTTTACTACATATATAGGAAATAAACTTATGGACAAGGGTTTTTGTGTTTTCGTTGCCACTAGAGCATGATCTAATGTTCATTATATTATTTGCATTTTAACTAGGCTGTATATTTCAACGGTTTTAGTAATTTATATATGCAGTTTGGCCAAAAAAAAGGTAATTATATGTGTAAACTACAGAAGACCTAAAATCACTAATTTTTTGTAAGTGGCTTCTCTGCAGCTTTCTCAGATGCTAGCCATTCGTGCAATTGAGAGAGAACCATTTTAATAAGTCTCATTCTAAACGAAGTTATTTTTATAAGGATAATCTGAGCCGTTCTTTCTTGCAGCAAATTGTGGCCGTCCAAATTCCTTATCCTTTTCCAAATCTTTTATTTTTGGCCAACTTCTTATTAGATTCTATGTCCTTTATTGTACCTGAAGGATTTCTGGATACATGTAATCTGATTGTTTGGCTGAATTGCACATGAAATTAGAGCAATGGTCTAGACTTTGATTACGCAACACAACAAATGCATCAAAGAGAGAAAGAGAGAATATCAGGGAGAGAGTTGAAACACCATTTACTCAAGCATGTAAAAACTAACTCCTCAACCCTTTATCCAAATCTTATGCACCCTGTGGTTATATGGACTTAAGCTTTTAGAACATAAAGAGAAAACTCCCCCTACTGACTCATATTTCTCTTTATTTGAATAATAGCCCCACTTACAATGGGTTTATAGAACCTAGTCTACCGATGATGAACTACGTTTAGTCAATAATCACTACTATAGGGTATATTTTTAATGTCCATTTTTAAAAACAAAGGTAAAAAAGTAGGCGTTGTCATTTTTGAAATTTGAGCCCTACTTTTAAAGTCCGTTTTCCAAAAAAATAGACATTAAAATCCTTAATAAAATTTCAGATCCACCATCATTGTAACCCCCCTGCATAATTTTTATTAGAAATACGTGATTAAAATGAATTAGAGACTAACGAATAATCAAAACTCATTTTCAATCCCATCCTCACGATAGGGTTTTGACAAATATCTTTCAAAATCCAATTCACTTGGTCTCACATTCACATTTCGAATATAATTACATCACGAAGATAAATCACATTCATTATATATCAGAGTGCAAAACACAATTCCTGGCCAACCCTGGGTTCCATATATTAACTAAAGGGTATACAAACGCCCCTTCAGGGGATTACACAATATCCTTTCAAATAGACATCCACAATATATACAGTTATCCCAACTGACATGATAACCAACTACCAAAATCAAATGTCCATAAGGAGTTCTAGCCGCCCTTGGTTGCTTGCTCCCTCTTTGAGCTACTTGCCCTGTCTGAAGGTTAGTCAATGGAAATAATGAGATTCAAAAGAATCCCAGTGGTAACAAATCTCTCATACCACACATAATCACATAGTATGCAATAACATCATCAAGCAGCATAGCATCACGAAACACAGCATACAAGCCATCACATATTCACATAGTCACATCCCCTGTAACTACACCGCCCAGCAGGCACGGTCCTCCCACTGGAACCACCGATGGGCCACAGGTGAAGGACTCATAAACAATGATAAATCAAATATCCAATGTATCACATATAGTATAAGGGAAAATGTCACTACCTTATTCTTTCCAAGCGTACTCTGGCACCAGTGGATCACAATCAGGGCAAATATTGAATCCTAGCAATAAAAATCAAGAACATAGGGTTATTCCCTTTTCCAATTCCTCAACTTCCAAACACTAAAATTGGTTATCATTCTCGACCTTTAGGTGGCTACTCAAAGCCTAAACACATGCGTAAAGGGTTGGGAAAGACTATACCGAAAACCACCCCTCAAAAGTGTAAAATACTAATTTTTGGGGGTTGGCCATAGGCCACAAATCCACTGGCCGAGGCCAAAAACAGGTCAGAAATATTTGGGCCGTGGCAAAGAACCTTCTGGCCGCGGCCAAGAAAATCTTGTTTCTTGGTTGAACTTCTAAAAATCCTAACTAATTCCAGAAAAATCGAAATGAGGTGATTCCAAAGTTTAATGAAAGCTATTTAAGTCCTCTTCATAGGAAAAATATGAATCAATGTTGTCCATGAGCACAAAAATACAGAATTGCACAAAAATCCAAGACTACTCCAAAACAGATTCTAGTTTTAATCCCAAACTTTGGAAAATCATAACTCCCAACTCACAAAACGAAATGACATGAATTATGTGTCCATTTTGAAGCTTGGCATGTGAAATTTAAGACTAAATATTTTCAGAATTTTTAGACTTCATTTGCTCATTAAAAACTTCAATACAAACAGACCTGCCCAGCAAAAAGTTTCAATGGACAGAATTTCAGTTTTTGCACATTTGTTCCCAATGGTTCTAATTTCACAACAAACACCATTCCCCACATAAATTTTCACAAGGAATCCATTGGAAACACCAATTCAACCAAATTCACATCACATTGACATCTTTCCCCAATGGACACAACATGTCAACGCAATTTCACAATTCAAAACTCAACATTGCAATTCTTTCCATTCCAAGTTTCAAACCAATTCCATTGACACCAAAACACACTATGATATCATTTTCACCACAATACACTATCCAATTCATCCAAATAAAAATCACATGAAAATTAGGGCAAAATTCACAATTCACAAAACTTAACCAATGATTACAATATTTAGGTCAAAAGGCATCAAATACTCACCTCTTCCTCTTCCCAAGACTAGTTTCTTGATTCCTCCACTTTCCAATTTCTTCAAGCTCTCAAACAACTTCTTTCAAAAATCTAAAACCATATAGATGAAGCTGTCATCATTATGAACAACATTATAGAAGGGTATTTGAGCTAAAGAGGACATCTAACAAGCCATATCTCACCTTTTTTCCTTTCTCTTTCCTTCCCCAAGCTTGGCGAAAATGGAGGATGAAGGAGAGATATGAGAGAATGAAGGAGATCAGATTTTTGGCCTCAAAATGGCCCTTTGGCCGACCTAATGAGGGAGAGGAGAGGGAATGAAGTTTGACACTTTGACCCTCATCTAAGGCTTATACAATGCCACTTGTCAAGATCTTAAGCCTCTTCCATGGGCACACATGAACTCATTTGCACATCATTCCACCCTTTAAATCTCTTGACAATGAATCACAATCATTGATTTTTAAGTTACCAATGAGCTTCCTTTTCAGTAACTAATCAATTGCCAGCATCGCACCTCCTCAGTCATTCAGTCATGACGCCTTTCCTCCTCTGTCATGACCATAACTACTCCATCAGTCGCCAGCATCACACCTCCTCAGTTGTAACCCCCTGCCTTGATTAGCGTAATTATGATTCAATCATGGATAATTAAAATGGATTAGAGACCATCAGATAATTCGAAACTCATTTAGAACTCCCTCCATGTAGTAAGGACTTCACAAAATTTTCTAAACTTCTTTCCAATTCTGGTCTCAAGTTGAAACATCGAATATAATTACCTGTGCGGTTATATCACATTTAAACATATCAGAGTGTATAACTTAATCCCCGGTAACTCCCGGGTTCCATATATATATATATATATAACTATAGGGTTCCAGTACTCAATTAGGGGATTACACTACCATGTGTTCAAAACTATTTACAACTAAAAAATATCATACAGTAATCCCTTATCTAAAATGAATAACCAACATGGCCCGAACCAAATGTCCCTATAGGGTTCTAACTACTCCGGGTCGTTCGCTTCTCCTTGGAGCCACATGCCCTGTCTAAAATGTTAGTCAAAGGAAAGAATGAGATTCAAGAGAATCCCAGTAGTAACAAATAATTCATAGCACACATAAGCACACAACATGTAAGCAAATCATCATATAGCAGCAGCACGGACCACACTCCACCCTCATCCCCTTTTATCACCGGGAAGGCACACCATCCTAACCCGAACCGTTGTTAGTGACTCAGGGACTGTTGGCATGGCAGTGCTTACACATAGCCTTATAGTTTATATAGCCATCTGGCTTTCACAATTGGCCCGTTGGCCTTCACAAATAGCCTTTCAACTTTTCATATAATCACACATATCACACGCCATCCTCATCCCCTTTTACCGTCGGGAAGGCACACCGTCCTAACCTGAACCGTTGTTAGTGACTCAGGGACTATTGGTATGGTGGTGCTTACATATATCCACAAATGTCGCAACATACGAATTCATCACAAATCAATGATATAACACATATAGAATTCATCACATATGGTATAAAAGAACAAGTCACTACCTTGTTCCTTTCTGACGTTTGCTGGCATAGTGAGCTCACAAGGACGACAGATGTCAAATCCTATAAACCAAATTAGGAACAATGAATCAATCTCTTTTCCAAGTTCTTAATTCCATAATACTTTAAGTTGGTATTCATATAAACTCTTTATGTGGCTATTAAATGCCTAAACATATGCCTAAAGGGTTGGGAGAAACTACCCCGAAAATGCCTTTTTGGAAGCAAAAGCACTAATTTTTTGTTGACTCACTCGAGTAAAGATAACCCCACTAAGTGATGACCCCCAAATTCACTTGAGCACCTAAAAGTGCCACACTGAAAGTGTTTGCTCGAGAGCAAACCTTAATATATCTTACACCCTCACTCGAGCACAGGGAGCTGCACTCGAGTGATGACTTCAAATGCACTCGAGCACCAAAAAGTGAGACACAGCGAGTGACTAACCGAGAGCAACCATAAATTCCAAAGTCTTAAACTTACTCCCTCACTCGAGCACAGGGAGCTGCACTCGAGTGATAACCTATATCACTCATGGGAATGAAAGTGCACTCTTGAGCTTTGCCTGAAAATCCAAGCAAAACTGAAGGGAAATAGGGAAAATGCCTCGTAGCACTCGAGTGAACCCTTCCCTTACTCGAGTGTTATTCATCAGAAGCCCAAAAATCGCAGTAATTGATATATGTTCCCAGATTTACCCATTTTTCAACTAATGGTTCTAAAACTTGTGCCAAAGCTCATCCTCACTCAAAATCTCCTAAGGAACCTATTGGTAATCTCAAAATACCCAAATTCCCTTCCATCAACAAAATCTCAATTCTTACTCACAAGGCCACTCAAAACTACAATTTACCAAACTTCCTCATTCAACTTCAAATCAAACTTAATGACATTATAAAACATCCTAACATCATTTTCTATACCATACCATTCCAAACTCTTTCATTATCCAATTCTCATGAAATCAGGGAAAAAATTCTAGAATTTACAAGGCTTAGTCAAAAATCATAACAAACATACTAAAATGCATCATACCTCCTTCTTCTCTCAAAGTGATTTCCTCGGTTTCAGAACTTCTAAGTTTTCTTAAGTTTCCAACCACCACAAATCAAAATTCTGAAACCATGGCAAGGAAGCCCTCAACACCAAGAACAACTTTAGTAAATAAGCATTTGAAGTCAAATACCTACTTAAAGTTTAAACCCTTCCTTTCTCTTTCTTGTCCAAGCTCGCCGGAAATGGAGAATGAGGAGGGAGAGATGAGATGATGATGATCCACTTCCCTCTTCCTATGTACCCCTTAACCGCCTAGAATGGAGAGAGAAGAGAAAAAGCGTTTGACCAATTGACCTTCATCCTATGGCTAATCTCTTACCACTTGTCATGATCTAATTCTTCCCTTCATAAACTCATATAACCCATGGACACTTGATTCTACCTCTTGCTTAACAAATCCTAGCCATTAATCTCAATTACCAAGGAGTTTTCTCTTCAGTGACTGACCAATCGGTCGGTAATTTACCATTTTACCCCTGATTGTCATAACATATACTAAACCATCATCAAACATATTTGCATCACAATTCACTTCATATTCTTAAAGGTTGCTTAATTAACAATAATTACATCACTTTTAGGGTTATTAACCCTTAATTACAATTCAGGATATTACATCAGTCATTCAGTTATGATGCCTTTCCTCCTCTGTCACAACCCATCATTTTGCTCTATCAGGCATCTTCCTCCTTCTCGTCCCTCTATTGTCGATCCTCCTCTGGCACTATAAGTCTGCAACAGTCTGCATTCATTTAGGTTAGTGACTCAATCTTTATGGAATAGTTTCTTTCATTGATGCTTAAAAATTATAGTGGAGTGCTGATTAAAATGAAAAAAAGAGTTACGACTTTTAAGAGATTTCATTGATGCTTAAAATCTTAATGTTTAATGGTTGATTATGTACTTGAATGTTTGTTTTATGAGTTATTATAAATGCCCATAAGGTGTTTGATGAAATGAAAGATTGAGAAATTATAGGTGTTGGAGGAATTGAGGAACTTGTTTAGTTTTAGAGCAATTGATTATATTTATGAAGTGTTGGATGTATCTATACTTGCTTATTAGTGTTTTGATTTGTATATAGGTTATTTCTAGGAATTGGTTATATTATGTTGTGTACAGGTTGTGGGTTGAAAATATAAATTACATATTTTTAAAAAAATTGGCTTACAATGTCTATTTTGGAAAAACAGACATTTTAAGTTTACTACTTACAAAGTCTGTTTTTGAACAGGTAGAAAATATAAATTATATGCTTTTTTTAAAAATTGACTTTCAATGTCTATTTTTTAAAATGAAACAAGACTAGGGGACATGCACATGATGGAGTTGAAATTGAAGGGGATGAGAGAGATGAGAACCAGGAGTAATTTAGGATGACATAGAAGGGATAGATGGGTTTGATGACATAAATGATGTTGATAGAATTGAAGACATTTTTGAAGACCAAAGTGAAATTTAGAAAAGTGGTGAAAGACAAACTAAGATAGTGGGAAATGGAATTAAGGACTTACATGAGATCATTTGAGAGAAAGGGAAAGGACTCTATGAAGAAGAGGATGACTCTGATAGTGAGGATGTGGATGCAGATGATTTTAATAGTTTTGATGACAGCTATATGGTTGAAACTAGAATATTTGATATTGTAGAGAGTATTGATAATGATTTTGAAGTGAGTAAAGTTTTTGAGGACGAGGAGGATTTGTGCCTCTAATATAATGATGGGCCTCCAGAAGAGAGGTATGGGCATGTTGAGTTTAAAGGGTTTGCTTGTTTCCAAAGCTTACAGAAATACGGTTCAATTAGGCTTGCAACTATAATCATCCCTTTCTTATCTCATTTCTGTCTTCCTTCCCTAGAAGCAGTAGAGAAAAGAGAATAAAAAATCTCAATCAAGCGATGGGACTCCTGGGAGGTGTGCCGAATAAGAAAGAAAGAACTAAGAGCCGTCTTTACTTTTCGATAGTAGGTTTTGAACAGTCTAAGAACATTGATTGCAAGTAAGAGTCGACTCAAATTGATTTTTTCAATTTCAAAGCAATTCTCAGCACATATGCTTAACATCTGAGACATGTCAGAGAAGGACAAGATCTTTTCTTTCCTGGAAGGCCGTAAGCCATGGCTAGAAGTTGTGTTACAGAGATGTGGAGTGTGGGATTTGGCATTGGCCAAAGCAATACCTAAAGAATCCACTTTCTGAATTGAGCCCCTCCTTCCCTTTTTACTAAATTTAAGGCCTTTTTTTCACCTACCTGGACTACTTTTACTAAAATCGGAGAATCAAACTCTCTACTATAGCCATAGTAAGCTATCCTTTAAAGAGGTGCTAAAGAGGGCTATTGCTAGGTATGCCATCCCAAAGTAGGTTAATATAAGAGTAGACAGAAGTATGAAGAGGTTAGTAAAAGCTATTTGTGAAGTGGGCTACCATTCATGTTATATCCCTCTAATGATGAGTTGAATATGGCTCTCTCATTAGTCTAATCGTACTCTCTTGCTAGGGCTTGTTGTCCCTCTCTGTGAGAGCTCCTTTCTATTACCTACTGTGAAAAATTCTCTCTTGTCTCCACTATGGGCTGTGCAAGGCCACATTCTGAGTTTGCTACTTTTGGATAACTTCATGATTATAAAGGAGGTCTCCTTTCACTTGGCTCCTTTTTTGGTACAATTCCATAATCTCCCCCAAAGGCTTTTATATGATGAGAACTTGCTGAATATGAGCTCTATTGTTGGGAACGCAATTTGGTATAAAAAACCAAAATTGCAAGGGAAGATAACACTAAACTTTATGCGTGCATGCATACTTAATGTTAAAAACCCTCTTGTCTGTAGATTTTGGATTTCAAGGCCAGAGTTATCTAATGTTTTTGCCTCTACTAAATATGAACGACTGTCAAATTTTGCTATAATTATGATATTTTAGGCCATGAAATCAGAATATGCAAAAATCCAAAAGATACAGCAAATGTTGACAAGAAGAAGCATGGATTTGGACCCTGGATGACAATGCGAGTAGTTAAACATTGGGATAAAGAAGCTTCGGTCATGAGTAACTCTTAGTGGATAGAAGATGACTCTTTGCTCAACTCAATGACATATGAAAAACATAAAGAGTGGTCAAATGAATTTAGTAAAGCCAAACATCATGCTAAGCTACACAGTCAGGAGGGTTTGGCGTTCCACTTCGATAGAGGGAGAATGCCCACCAAAATGCACTTTTTTGTAAATGGAATATAATACGAGCATTGCTAGGAAATTTCTCCACTAACTTTCTTTGGTTTGGTCAAAGGGATGAGTGCATTGATTAGTAAGGACAATTTCTTCCTCGAGAGAGCTCTATAAACCCCCTTACTTTTAACGTGATCTGATGAATCATTACATTATGCATTCATACCACTAAACCGGGTTTTCAATACTGAGGTATCTACATCTTTAAATAATTGAGATTTTCTAAAAACTTAGACTTAATAAACCATTACTTATTGGTCTATTTCTCAATTGCGACTTATCAGTTGCTAACTTCATTTATAATTAGCATCAGAGATGTTTCTCTAATTGTGAACTCGAATATTGTTTATTAGTTAATTGGCCCTTATCGATATTGATACAGATATTATATGTATTGATACTACTACTCACTAATACCACTGATACTGTCATTCAGGTACTGGTACCATTATCATGTGCACTATACCAATACTACATGTACTGATACTGTTACTATGAGTACATATATTACCAAATTCCTAGGTGTACTGATACCACCATATGTTGCTATGTCTATTTAAAGATGCAAATTTATATTCAATCTTTCTTGCTCACATATGTACATGCCATAGATGTCATATCTAACAACATTATTCAACTTGGCATGTTTATGCACATGATAATTTATACATAACAAATTATCACGTATCAATCTTCAATTCTCCATCACACTTTCCTCTTATCTTCATGCATTCCTATTTTGTGCTCAACATACCTATAAGGTTGGATGAGGGAAAGTGAGATTCAGGAGAATCTCAGTAGCAAACATTACTCGTTATGCATGTAAGATAAATTCTTTGTGGATGGCATGCTTGTCTTACATAGATTCATGCTCACATAATGACATATTTGCTTGCTCAATGTTTCACATATCATACTTATGGCCATAGCATAAATTGAAAGAGAGCTTCAATCATCCATATATGCTTCACACAATCAAGCAGAAAGCAATTATACACATCAATACACAAGCATACATATCAAGTACTCACAAATTAGGTAAGTTTACTACCTTTTGTATTTATGTCCTCCTCTTGTTCCCTTTTCTTCTAACCATTGTAGTTGCTTGAAAAACCTTCCATTTGCTCTTCCTTGACATCTCATGGCCCTAGATACATAATTACATCATGCATTTAACTTATTAGAGCCATGAAAGCAAGCCATCACACATGACTTGTTCCCTTACATAATCTTATATTCCAATTTTTGGGTTTTCCATTCAATTTATATAAAATTATTTCTACATGCTATTCCCACATAATTTTACATGTAGAATTCATTTATAATCTCAAATTTTAAAAAAACCAACTCCTTCCTTAAGAACTTGTCATGGCCAAAACTTAGGGTCTTTGGGCCAAAATTCTGTTTTCAATTTCGATGCTTCTGAAATTATTTTCTTACCTTTATCCTACACAATTTTTCATTCCAAACTCATTGGAAGCATCAAAATCACATTCCTTCCCTAAGATTCAGGTATGACCGAAGCACACCATAAGCCACCACAAAATGATTTTGCAAACTTTAATTATACAACTTGTCAAATCTCATTCCTATCATACTTAAGCCTCATTGAACATCATATTCATGTTCATATGATCATTAAACCCTAATTTTACGTTTCAAAAAAAAATTAGGGCAGCATGATATCTTCATGAAAACTTAATCAAATCTTCAAGATATTATGCTTAAATAGGAGCTTACGCTTACCTCTATCTGATGCTATAGCCCGTTCTTGATTCTGGCAGCACCTACTCTGTAGAGGTAGAATGAAACTCCTATTTTCAAGAATATGAAACAGTAGAAACATAGCCCTCGATGAGTAGAATAATATTCATGAAGGCTCAATCAACTAGAAATGTGATTTCAAGGGTGAAAATTACTCAAGAATACTTTGGTTCTTCAAGAACACACCACCTTCTCTCTTCTTGCTTTTTCTCACCATTTTCCTCTTCTTTTTCCCCTCTTGGATGAAATTTAAGAGTATGAGGAGGTGTTGGGAGTATTTAATCTCCCAGGGTGCCATACGCTCTTTTTGAAGCCCGGCCTCCTCCCTCTCTCTTATATTGGCTAACCTCAAGGGAAAGGGAAGAGAAGGCCTGATGATTTTCCCTGACTTTCATGTGTAATGTCAGGGGAGGACAGACTTGAGGCCCAACCAAAGACCAACGAGTTGTCTTAGCTAGGGGCTAGGTGGCACCTCCATAAGAATCCAACCCAAAAACAAAAAGTTGAAGGGCTTAGGTGGGGTCATCTTGAGGTTCAAACCCAAAAGCAAAAAATGACTTTAATAAAGATACTTTAATCAAGTTACTTTAATAAAGCTACTTTATAGTACAGGCCTTAAACGGCGCCACACATGTACTTGCACCTTAAAATTGCGCCATGTGTATCTACAGGACATTAGATGGCACCACATCTGTCTTGGTGCCTTGGTATTACACCATATGTATGCTGGTGTATCCCTGTAAACCAGTGTATACCAGAAAATGACGCCCAAACCTATGTTCCTCAATAAATGCCAAGTGTTTGTGTATGGTATAAGATGGCACCAAGCGTACTGTATGGGCCATAAGATGGCACCACTTGGGCTTATGCCTCAGGGAATTGCCGATTGTAGGTCAGTATGTCTTGAAAAACGTCAAATGTTCATGTAGGTGTCAACTAATGGTACCACATACCTATGTCTCTTCAAAAAACTTAGGGTGTATGTGTCTGCCCTGACAATGTGATGTGCACACACACATCGGCATATTTTATTCTGCTAATTAGTCACATGTTTCATAAGGGAGCTAAGTGGCATTTTTCTATAGCTTAAACCAAAAGCCACTCTATGGTTGTATATTAAAGTGGCGCTAAGTGTACACAGACACAAGTATGTTTAATCCGACTTGTTACACGCACTAAGCCCTCAAGTAATCTAGAGATTCATTCTCTACCCTGAGGGGCTGAATCATATATAGTCCTTGAAAGTCATTCTATTTCTTGGACATTCATGAGACTTTTAATAAACTAGGCTTAGTAGTCTACTTGATCTAGACTTATTCTCAAGCTTCTAGGCCCATAATTCAGGATATTACGATTCTCCCTCTGTTCAATAAATTTTGTCCTTGAAATTTTGAATATTGTATAGAATTGACTATACCTTGGTGGATCACCTCTTAATACTCATCTATCATTTTCATATGCAATGCTCACAAAGCATACAACACACTATCATATCAGCAGTAAAGATCACAAATAGCATTTAGCTCATAGATATGCAGCACAACATCAAACACTAGACCCCTAGTCCAATATCACAGCTCTAGGAAACACAAGTTTTACAGCCTAGGGCCTCTATCCCATACAAGTATGCACATCAGGTCTACTGTCATCCGATCTTATAGCCTAAAGTCACTACCCCATGAAAACTTGCACACCGGGTCTTACCACCTTGGCCTCTACCGGATACAAACTAAGTGCATATCAATCTATCGGCTTAAGGACATAGTAGCTCAACAGGTCTTATGGCCTCAGGACATACAATCCATAGAGCTCAACATTCATATTGAATGCATATCAGGACATACAACCTTAGGACACATAGTCCACAGGACATACAGGTCAACATTCAGACTTAATGCATATTGGGACTTACAACCTTAGAACGCAGTCCCATAGTTGCTTTGAATGAATTCCAGACTTCAACTCTTGCTACTCAATCTATTCACATACTTATGCAATGTTCCTAAAGCATGCAAAACAAACCATCCAATACTAAGCATTCGACAATCACAGGGCATATTGGTCAAACACAACATAGATGGCATATCATGTCTTACAGCCTAGGGCGTTCGCCCTGTACAAGTTGCATATTGGGTCACTTCCTAGCTCAAGTCTTATAGCCCAGGGTCACTACCTTATGCAAACTTGCATACTGGGTCTTACTACTGCCAACTGCTTATCAGGTCTTACTTTACAGGACGTCTGTCCTGTACAAGATGTATACCGGGACTTATTGCCATCACGGTCTTACAACACAGGGACATTACCCCATACAAACTTGCACACTGAGTCTTACAACCTTGGGTATCCACATGTCTCAAACATATATTACACAACAGGTCTTACAGCTTAGGACTTTGCCCTATACAAAATGCACATATGGACTTATAGCTATCAAGGGTCTTACTAACCAGGGTTATCACCCCATGCAAACTTGTACATCGGGTCTTATAGCCTTGCTCTGAATGTTTATCGGGTCTTACTACCCAAGGCCTCTACCCCATACAAGTTGCACATCAAGACTTATTGCCACTATGGTCTTACAACTTAGTGTTACACTCCATGGAAACTTGCATACCAAGACTTACTACCTCGGGTATCCACCTGTCAGGCCTTACTGCCTAAGGACATGCTTGTCCAATAGGTGTTAATACCTATCGTATATTCATAATACAAATATACTCGATGTAAAAATATACACGTAGAACTATTACATAAGATACAAGAGCAAGAGTTATTTAACTTTCTCTATCTCATCTAGGCTGTTTTACCTTAATTTCATACTCCCGTCTTTCTTTTGATAATCAGCACTGGAGCACCCTATAGAGACACATTAGGTCATTAAACCCCTTTTTTCTTTTGCAATTCTGCAATCTGCTTATTAATTCTGCCATTTCATTTGGGGCCATTATGTACGAGACTTTCAATATAGGTCCAACTCGAGGTATAATGCTTCAGGGAATCTGTTAGCCACTAGTATATCTTCTATTATCTATCTCAGCCATGAGGCTATAATTCGTGGCTACCCTTTGCTCAATCACAAAACTAACTCTCAATCAATCTTTTTAAGGAAATATTCTATGATCAAGATTTTTCCCTATGCTAGGTTAGCAACTAGCAACCTCTAGTAAACTGATACACATCTTAACATATTCTAGTTCTTCGAACTACTCAGGTCATTTCAAATTCTTAAAGAATCAAACTTACTAGCCGATTCTTAGGTTATAATTCACTCAATTATAACTCATCAAATAACTAAATTTAAAACCTCAACATCAATTGAGTTGAGATATCATTTTTCCTTAATTATACCACATATGCAAGCTAGGAATCATTATGATTTATAATTCCTATTATAACCTTCACAATATTCAATCTAACATCCTCATAGCATCATTAATCATATTCTAATTCAACATCAGAAACTCTAGAGTTAGCATCAGAATCTGAATCCTGTGCTACCTCGTGTGTCTCTAAAGTCTTATTTTCACCGGTAGAAGAATCCATACTAAGGTTAGGTGCCGCCAAAGTTACTGTTACTGGAGCTTGTACCATTTTCCTTAGGGTATACATCATCATTGCTCTGTTTCTTCCTTTATATATATAGCTCTACCCCTTCCTTTGATAGGCTGATTAATAGACGGGGGAAATCTATCTCTTTGGTTTCGTCTATCACCCATAAATCATAATCATAGTATCACTAACAAAGTATCGATATCAATACTATTTACATAAGTAGAGAATCCTAGCAATAGGCTAGTATCGCCAGAACCTTTGCTCTAATACCAAAAATGTAAACCCCTTACTTTTTACGTTATCTAATAAGTCATTACATTATGCAATCAGACCACTAAGCTAGGTTTTCAATACTGAGGTATCTACATCTTTAAATAATTGAGCTTTTTTGAAAACTTATACTTAATAAACCATTACTTAGTAGTTCATTTCTTAATTGCCACTCATCAGTTGCTAACTTCATTTATAATAAGTATCAGAGATGTTTCTCTAATTATGAACTCAAATGCTATTTATTAGTTAATGAGCTCTTATCGATATTGATATTGTTGTTTTATGTATCAATAACACTACTCACTGGTACTACTAATACTATTATCATGTGCACAGATACCAATACTACATGTTTTGATATGGCTACTATATGCACAGGTATCACCAAATTCCTAGGTGTACTGACATGTGCACAGATACCAATACTACATGTGATGATACTGCTATTATGTGCATAGGTATCACCAAATTCCTTGGTGTACTGATAGCACCATTTGCTGTTCTATTTAAACTTGCAAATTTATATTCAATCCTTCTTGTTCACCTATGTACATGCTATAGATGACATAGCTAACAATATTATTCAACTTGGCATGTTTATACAATTAATCACATCACATGATAATTTATACATAACAGATTATCAAGTATCAATCTTCAATTCTCCATCATACTTTCCTCTTGTATATCTTCATACATTCCTCTTTCATGCTCAACATACCATATGGTTGGGTGAGGGAGAGGGAGATTTAGGAGAATCTCAGTAGCAAACATTACCAGTTATGCATGTAAAGATAAATGCTTAGTGCATGACATGCTTGCCTTACATAAATTCATGCTCACATAATGACATATTTGCATACTCAATGTTTCACACATCATGCTTATGGCCATAGCATAAACAGAAAAACTTCAATCATCCATATATGCTTCACACAATCAAGCAAAAAGCAATTATACACATCAATACACAAGCATACATATTAAGCACTCGTAAGTTAGGTAAGTTTACTACCTTTTGTATTTATGCCCTCCTCTTGTTCCCTTTTCTTCCAACCATTGTAGTTGCTTGAAAAACCTTCCATTTGCTCTTTCTTGATACCTCATGGCCCTATATACATAATCACATCATGCATTTAACTTGTTAGAGGCATGAAAGCAAGCCATCACACATGACTTGTTCCCTTACATAATCTTATATTCCAATTTTTAGATTTTCAATCCAATCCTTCTAAAATTATTTCTACATGTTATTCCCACATAATTTTGCATGTAGCACTACTACGGAAGGGACTTTTAACGACCGTTTTTTGGCCCTTTAGACGACTGTTTTTAGGGGGACGTCTATCTTAGTGTCGTTGAAAATTCAAGAAAAGACGACCGTTAAAAAATAGTCGTTGTATGTGAGATACAAAGACTGTTTTCTTAAAAACAGTCGTTGTATCTGTTAGATACAACGACTGTTTTATGGTAAACAGTCGTTGTATCTGTGATATACAACGACTGTTTTTAAAAAAACAGTCGTTGTATATCACAGATACAACGACTGTTTTCCATAAAACAGTCGTTGTATCCTTTTTTTTAACTCCCTACATCATCGCCCTCTGCTCCTCTACCATATGTGTCTACAAGTCCCCACGTCCTTCCATTCTCTCATGATTAACTCTCTAGCTTCCCCCTCCACCATATGTATCTACAAGTCCCCACGTCCTCCCGTTCTCCCATGATTAACTCTCTAGCTTCCCCTAATACTTATGGAAGTGAAAATCACATGTTAATTTTTCTATCATGACATATAGCGCATATATTATCATAACATCATTTAAATGTGCAGACTTCAACTTTCAATGTAAATCATGACATGCATATGGCCAAAGAGATGATGACATGCTTCCATGAAAATCCCTATTTTTCATCAACATTTTCCAAAGTGTTCTCTGAAAGCATAATGCCTTAACAAATTCAAAGTACTCATAAATAAGAAACTAGGAAAAGTATTCAAATATGCAAACTTATATAGCACTGTACAAAACCACTGCACTATGTAAAAAAACCTCTACACATCATCACCCCTCTATGTGTTGTAGAAGATGTCTTGACAACAGGTCTCGGATCATATTAATGTCTTCGATTGTGTAGGGGTCTTGATCACCAAAAATCTGTGCGCAAAATAAAGAATATGTTAACATAAATAAATAAATTGAATGAAATAACTAACAATTGAATCACATGAAAAGAACTGAAATTCAATTGAGAATCAAGAAATGATCACCTGTTCAAAATTTGTAGTAAGGCCAGAGAAAATGATGTTATACATATATAGTATAACATAGAAGCCGCACTCAGTTTTCCCTGCTTGCCGTGGACACTATACATCAAAAGCAAACGGTAAAAAAGAATAAAGGCCTATGTAAAGCAATCGTCAATTGAAGAACTTGAATGTAAAGAACTTGCATTTGGTTGGAACCACTTTGTATGACCAGCTTTACCTTCACGCTTCCCACCCATTATATAATATGTCTTCAATACACTGTAATAATTAAAATGATAAACAAAAGACATTTAAACAATTCAGTAAAATCAAAAATCAATGACGGACAAATAAATTTACTTATGTGTTAAAAATGTTTCTGATATCTGCATCTGGCTTGCGACCCAATGAGTCAAACCAAAAGATGACGTTGATCGAGGGACAAGGAACACAGAGACTCCAATGATAACTATAATCACATGCATATATAGATTAAAATGATGTTAGATAATATGATACTGTTTAGCAAAGTGAACGTGTATAAATATATCAAATAAAGTTACTTGTCCTTCAACAATTGGTGCCAGATAACAAGGCAGCTGAGTCTGGCTTATTGTATAACCTATATAGCTCATCCGATCTTCCAACCTCTGGAAGCAGCTACCATATAAATGAAATGAGAAATGACACAGTAAATATAGAAACATAAAACCCCTAACTATCAGTGCATTAATTACAATTAAAAATTATAACTAAACTTACATGATTGCAAATGTAACCCATCCTACGTCAATCTCCTCCAAAGATAGGAACTCTCGAATATCTTTGTTATCAAGTCCATAATTATACGAGATTATGCGACCCACAATCTCACAAGGCATCTGCAAGTCAACCTTATTTATACGTTGATGAATATTTTGCAGTCGTGCTAAAAAGGGAAATTTTGTCGCATTATCTTGTTCCTAGTAACACACAAAAAGATTATAAGTAGAATGTCAATGATCAAGTAACAGTAAGGTGTTTCCTACCATTGGAGGGACTGACACAGTCTGAACAAGATGTCTAGGCCACAAGATAAAAGATCCTGTTGTGTGACCTAGATTGGCAACCTCACCATCGGGGAATGGGACATCTGCACCTTCCTCCCCCAGTCGAACACTTGTCACATTGACCTTAAGTTGATCGTCCCGGATTTGGATATTATGGTGGGTGGTGGCATGGCTGTATACAACAGCATCAGCAACAGCACGCAGGTACGAGACTTCCAAATAAAAAGTGCAGGGTTCTCCAGGCTCTAGTGAAGGACCAGGGTTGCCATGTCCAACCTCTGGCGGATTGTAACTGCCTTTGGTGCTAGGAAAGTCCGGGGATTCCTGAGTAAGAGAAATGAAAGAACTAATTAAAATAAAGTAAGGAAAAACTCAATATAATGTTTAATGAAATTAGTTACAAACCTCAGATCCAGACGCCACATTACACATCCCGCCTGGCATGTGAGACAACACCATCGTACTCATCTCACCACGCAGCTCACTCAATAACTCTTCTTTAAGCTCGTCTCGAAGTGAGTGACGTAGCTCTGCTCGGATTTCCTCTCGAACCCTGTCCATAAACTCCTGACTCATTTCACCTCGTCCATAAGCTTGTGAACCTCGTCCAAAGTATTTAGAGAGACGAACTCCCCTTGACTCCCCTCTAACTTGACCAGGGTGATCTAGATTACCAAGCGCCGTGGCTAAGATGTCCACCCTTCCAGTTTGAGTGAAGGAACCCTGGCTGCTCTACTCTTCAAGTTCATCCTGTGGCATACAATGGATAAATAGAAAGTAATTACATGCCACCAACGTTAGAAAAATGAAACACATTTAAATATACTTGTTATTAAATACTCACAATCCTTTTAGCGACATCAGAAACGACTGGATTTATATATTTATCTCCCTTTATCCTCCCTGCTTTCCATTTTTTGTGATACGGGGTAGGAGGTGGCGCCTGCACGACTATACTAGGATCTGCTCGGGCTGCTTCCTTTAATTTTTGCAATTCAGCCTGCATCATCTTCTTTTCGAGCTTCCAATAACCCCCACACGACATGTAATGAGGATAATTGTTTTTCGCTCGCCTCTCTTTATTTGCTTGACTCAATTTCTATATAAATAAAGAATAATGATAACTGAGTTAGCGGTGTCAAGTAAGTTCAACTAAAATGTTTAACACTAAGATGAACACAATGTACCAGGAAATTGGTATCCTGCCGCGATGCGACAAACAACCTCCAGTCATTTGGAGAAAGAAACGGATACTCTTTACAAGGATCCTCATGACTCCTTGGCCCTCGAATTTACTTGGTTGTGAGCGTGGACTTGAATTCTTTCCACCGCTCATGAACTTCCCCCATCCAATGCTTGTACATGTCCTTCGTATTGGGAATATCGTAGGTTTGCTACAAAACAAAATATATAGTAGTCGTTATATATGAAGAAATAGAAATAAAAATATAGATACAAATACAACTTTACATACCAAAATTTGTTCCCAAATCATACGTTTCGTGTCCTTTGAAACTTCCCACCAGGTAGGAATTAAAACGCTAACTTTGCTCCGACCCAAAAAGCCAAGGTAGCTAATGAACGTGTCTCCGTCTGGCCTGAGTGGCTTCAAATTAGCATCAAATTCCACGTGAATCCTGCTCGCTTGTTGTTCCTCATGACGTGCCACCAACGATCGCAACTTCGTGCTTCCTCTAACCTTTTTCTTAACCGGTGAGCCAACAGAGTCACCCAAATTTGAGCCTGCCATGATCCTGCGAAGAAATAAATGTGACATGATAAGTAAAGTGAAATTACATGCACACTTTAAACAATTCAAAATCTTACTAAGAAATAAATGTGACATATGATAAGTAAATCGAAATTACATGCATACTTTAAACAATTAAAAATCTTACTTTAAGTGTTTTCCCAAATTCCTTCACAATGATCAACTCTAGCTGCATATTCATCATTATCTACCAATTCCACTTCAGATGGCATAGACGGATTTGTAGTGAAAGGTGGCATGTCGTCAAGATTCAAACTCAGATCACCATCCTTCTATTTTTGACTTTGGAGTACAATAGACAATTTTTTATTTGCTGGATAAATGACATAAAACACTTGTTTTGCTTGACTTGCTAGAATGAATAGCTCATCTTTATAACCGACTCTTTCAAGCTCAACTGCGGTGAATCCAAATTGATCTATTTCAACAGCATTATTGTTAACCCACTTGCATTTGAATAAAGGAACTCTCAACTTAGTGTAGCTTATCTCCCATATGTCTTCAATAACTCCATAATAGACCATGGATGCTAAAATAGGATTTTTGTCTTTTGAACTAGAGAAGTGCATTGATTCGGCTACCACCATCACCCCACTGTTTTGCATAGTACTTCTGTTATCCTGGCCATTTGTATAGAAAGAATACCCATTTATATCAAAGCCACTCCAAGTTATGACCTCAAAAGAAGGCCCCCAAGTTAACCATTTGATTGTCTCAGACACATTGGTCTCGTGTGCTACCTTATCCTTGAACCACTCTGTGAAAGTCTTGTTTTGCTCATTAGCTATCTGCATGTCATTTTTCCTTGGATAGATCTCCTTTAAACTCTTTCTGTGTTCAGTTAAGTACGGCTGAACTTCTTCCGTATTATTCAAGATATACAGGTGTGCTTGCAACACCTCTTCACGACGCATACTCTTCACTTTGAGCTCTCATGTTCCCTTACTTATACCCTTTTCATGACGAGATTGGGCCTTTGACCTTGATAGATATTCTTTACAAAAGTCCATAGCCTCTTCAACGACATATCTTTCCATAATTGAGGCTTCAGGTCGATAAGGATTTTTAGAATGCCCTTTTAAGTTCTTCATGTATCGCCTGAAAGGGTACATCCACCTTAGATAAACTGGGCCGCATAGTCTTACCTCCCTTACCAGATGAACTATTAAATGCACCATTATATCAAAGAATGCGGGAGGAAAATGCATCAAGACATGTCAACAACTCATTTTCTAATTCGTCTAACCTTGCAATGTCAACAACTTTGCTACAAATAGCATTGAAGAAACTGCACAACCTTGTTATCGTCCTTCGCACATCATCTTTCATAATGCCTCTAACAGCTACTGGTAATAGTTGTTGCATTAAGACATGACAATCATGAGACTTCATTCCAACTAACTTCAAATCTTCCATTGACACAAGTCGGCTCACATTAGAAGAATACCCTAGTGGCACCTTAATGCCGTGTAAACACCCACACAAACTTCTTCTCTCGGCTTTTGACAATGTATGCGCTGCTGGCTCCATATACGCTCTCTTACCATCATCTCTTAGTTGTGGATGCAGTCGTTCTCTTATTCCCATTTAAACCAAGTCTAGTCTTGCAGTAATCCCATCTTTTGTTTTCCCTGGTATGTGCAAAAGCGTACCAACAAGGCTATCACATACATTTTTTTCTACATGTATCACATCAATACTATGTCTTACATCAAGACTACGCCAATATGGAAGATCAAAGAAAATTGACCTCTTCTTCCATATGTTCTTCTCACCCATAGTCTTTTGATTTTTACCAAAAGTGATATTGATTCTTTTGACCCGACTATAAACCTCGTCTCCAGTTAATGGCTTCAGAGCCATTTCATTCTCCGGCAAACCGTTAAAAGCCTTCTTTAGCCTACGGTACGGGTGGAATCGAAGAAGAAATCGTCTGTGACCAAGGTACACCATTTTTCTACCGTTCTTGAGTTGATGGAACTGTGTGCTCGATTCACATATCGGACATGCTTTATGACCCCTGACGCTATAACCTGACAAGTTACCATATGCAGGGAAGTCGTTAATTATGGTGAAAATCATTGCACGTAGCTTAAACGACTGTTGCTTATATGCATCAAACACATCTACACCATCCTCCCACAACTTTTTTAAGTCCTCTATCAAAGGTGCCAAGTAGACATCGATATCGTTCCCTGGCTGTTTTGGTCCCGAAATCATCATAGAAAGCATCATATACTTGCGTTTCATACACAACCAGGGAGGTAAGTTGTAAATTACCAGCAGAACTGGCCATGCACTATGTGTACTGCTTAAAGTACCATAAGGATTGATACCATCTGTGCAAAGGCCAAGCCGAAGGTTTCTTGGCTCGCTGCCAAATCTGGGATACATTTCATCTACTTTCTTCCATTGTGGAGAGTCAGCCGGGTGTCGAAGGAATTTTCCATCATAAACTCTGTCATCATAATGCCATCTCAACTTCTTTGCTTCTTTTGGTATTAGCAAACATTCGTTTGAACCGCGGTATGATTGGAAGATACCACAAAACCTTTAAAGGTTGCTTTTTATTTGTCTCATCACCACCTATTACCTTTCTTCACTTTGTAACTAGAAGTTTTACATTTCGGACACTCACTTAAGTCTTCATACTCATTTCTGTACAATACGCAACTATTAGGGCAAGCATGTATCTTTTTATACTCCATACCCATCGTAGATAATATTTTCTTGGCCTCATACATACGATTTGGAAGTACATTATCCTCTGGAAACATATCACACAACAATTCTAGTAACAATGTGAAACTGCTGTCGGTCCACCCACAAGTTGCCTTTAAGTTGACCAAGTGCAAAATGCCTGACAAGCGTGTATACTTTGTACACCCAGGGTACAAAGGTGTCTCTGCATCACTCCGTATACTATCATATACAGGCGTTTGTGTAAAACATTCTACCTCAACATCGTGAATCATGTTCTCCATTCTATTGTCATCTCCAACCTCCAAAACTTCCTTCTCGTGTGACGCCCAAGCGATTCCTTCCTCACCATGCCATATCCACTTTGTGTACCGAAGATTTATTCCATCACAAAGTAAGTGATCCCTTATATCATCAACATCCCGTAGACTCTCATTTAAATAGTTGATATATGGACAAAAATACTTCCCATTTTTACTAGGCGCATTCATTTTAGCAAATTTAATAAAGTTTTCTACCCCATTCTCATATTCTACACTAATTCTCGAAGCATTCATCCAACGGTGATCCATTTTATTACCACCTAATCCATTTTCAAAGACACTCAAGTTTAGAACAGCTATATGAAATACTCATGACACACTGTAAAAACTAACAGTTCAAATTTATCACGCTTACAACAAATAGTAGCACCATGATATCCTCAGGTTTCAAAAACTTTCATCAACAAGCAATAACATAACTTACCAGCTAATCCTTAGCTTCCAAGGACACTATGTTTGTGATTGAGGATTTGGAAGAATATTATACAGAGGCAAGGATGTAGTAGGCCGGCAACCCAAGGGAAAATGATGGCAGTAGTGATACCTGCAGGTTTATGAGCAAGTTATTTAGACATGAAGGAGTAATATTTAGAACATTTCAGGTCAAATGACCTTGATTCAGTGTTTCTTATATATATAAAAAATTATCATATAATTTCTTTGATTTATAATGACCCTCCATGTTTTGTGTCACTAGCTTACTATATTTAGTGTAAATTTCAATTTATATACTGATACATGAATTGTTTATTTAAAACATTTCTATGAATATTATAAAATAACTTGATTAGATTAGAATTATAGAGTATATTTATATTCTTAAAATACTTTTAATAAAAGAAGAAAAAGTACACTGAGTTTTTTCCTTTTTTAAGGAAAAGCATTTAACTGTAGTCTCATATATAAAATATTTAGATTTTTCAATTTTGCATTTACAAAGTTGTATAAAAATATTTAAAAGGACATAAAAAATAAAAAAAATCCTCAAGTTGTAGAATCATTCTCTTTTTGACCTGGTAATATAAATTTAAAATTTCAAAATAGAACAATAAACAATTATTTTTTTTAAAAAAAAACGTTCATGTTTTGGAATCATTGCATTACAACTTCAATAGAATTAGAAAATAGGAATCCAATGGATTTTGTCTCTATATGATCCAACACGAAGGAAATGAAATGCAGAGTAGGGTGCATGTGCTTCTCGAGATATCATTACCTTAAAAGTAATTAATTAGATGAAATTACTATTATTTGTCCATGATAATATAATAAATTAAAATTAAATCCAAACACGAAGCAAACTAGACTAATTTACTTGTATAAATAGAAATGATGTCTTATTTTTAATTATTCTTTACCAAAAACAGAAGGAACTCATGTATTCCATATATCTAAGGAATATCAAACACGCAACCTCCTAATTTTCAAATTTAATTTTATTAGACAGCCATGTTTTGTTCTCGTTGATTTGTTTTCTTTATACTATGCATCATTGTTTCCCCTCTCTTCTCCTCTCCCATGCTGTATATAACATACCCAAATTATATAAAATAAAATAATGTATATTGTCTAAATATATATATCATTATTCATGATAATAAGAGATTGAATAATGTGACCAAAAGAAAGTTAGTCCAAACAAGCGTGTTGTTTAGCTAATGGCAAGTTGTGCTAACTTAATTAGTGATATGAAATCCGATTGGGTTGAATCAATTGGGTGATGCAAATAATCATTTTACAATGGTAAAGAATTACCTAATACTTACTCTGTATTTGGAATATTTTTGATTTCTATGAGATATTTAACAAGCACAACCAATCTCAATGACATACTTTTTTTCCAGAACAGCACAACCGAAGTTCAAGATGCCTAGATTCAGTCACAACCGAAGTTCAAGATGCCAACTTTTTTTCCAAAACAGCACAAATTGACATCTAAATGAACAAAACAACTAGAAACAGAAAAGGGAAACTTACACACACACCGGAATAGACCAAGATCAGAACCACCAACATTGTCTTCTTTATGTGAAGACCTAGTATGAACTACATGAGCGAAAAATAGAGGCTAAGAAGAGAAAACCAAAAGCAAAAAAACCATAGCAAGGAAACAGGGCTACCTACTTGCATTGCTTGCTGCTCGGACTGCGAAGAGGGAAAGCGAAGATTAGACCTGCATGCGACCGAGAGGGAATGGAGGGATTGTGAAGACGGTGGACATCGGAGAGGGACAGAGGTCAGAATGCAGGAGAAAGAGATAGGCCAAGAAATTTGGGGAATGTAGCTCGCGGGAGACATGAAAATGAGGGTTCAATTAGCGCGGGGAAGATAATGACAGAAACGTGTGCTGATTTGGGGAAAATTAGATCAATTTCAACGACTGGTTTATAAAACCAGTCGTTGTAAACAATGTTTCAACGACTGGTTTTAAAACCAGTCGTTGAAAAGAAAGTTTCAACGACTGTTTTCCTTGAAAACAGTTATTGAAACTTCAGTTCAGTGCCACCGGTTCCTGGAGTTGCTTTTTTACTACTGGTTTCTCAAAACAGTCATTGTTTGGTGTCGTTGAATCATCTATTTGTAGTAGTGTAGAATTAATTTCTAATCTCAAATTTAACAAAAACCAAGTTCTTTCTCTAAGAACTTGCCATGGCCAAAACTTAAGGTCTTTAGGCCAAAGTTTTGTTTTCAATTCCGATGCTTCTAAAATCATTTTCTCACATTTATCCTACACAATTTTTCATTATAAACTCATTGGAATCATCAAAATCACATTCCTTCCCCAAGATTCAGGTCTGACTGAAACACACCATAAGCCACCATAAAATTATTTAGCATACTTTAATCATACAACTTGTTAAATCTCATTCCTATCATACTTAAGCCTTATTTAACATCATATTCATGTTCATATGGTCAACAAACCCTAATTTTACCTTTGAAACGCAATTAAGGTAGCATGATATCTTCATGAAATCTTAACTAAATCTTCAAGATATTATGCTTAAATAAGAGCTTACGCTTACCTCTATCCGAGATACACCTCGTTCTTGATTCTAGCAGCACCTACTCTGTAGAAGTAGAATGAAAATCCTCTGTTCAAGAATTTTAAATCATAGAAATGTAGCCCTTGACGAGTAGAATAAGATTCATGAAGCTCGATCAGCTAGAAACATGATTTCAGGGGTAAAAATCACTAAAGAACACTTTGGCTCTTTAAGAACACACCACTTTCTCTCTTCTTTCCTTTTCTCACCGTTTTTCCTCTTCTTTTTCCCCTCTTGGACGAAATTTAAGAGTGCGAGGAGGTGTTGGGAGTATTTAATCTCCCAGGGTGCTAGGCGCTCCTCTTTTCGCAGGGTGCCAGGAACTCTATTTGAAGCCTAGCCTCCTCCCTCTCTCTTATGTTGGCCGACCTCAAGGGTAGGGGAAGAGAAGGCCTGATGATTTTCCCCAGCTTTCATATGTAATGTAACGGAGGACAGACTTAAGGCCTGATCGAAGACCGACGAGTTGTCTCAGCTAAGGGCTAGGTAGCACCTTCACACGAATCCAACCTAATAGTAAAAAGCTATTTTAATAAAGTTGCTTTAATAAAGTTACTTTAATAATGCTATTCTATCGTATAGACCTTAGACGGGCCACACATGTATTTGCACCTTAGAATTATGCCATGTGTATGTACAGGACATTAGATGACACCACATCTATCTTGGTGCCTCGGTATTGAACCATATATTTGCCAATGTATCCCTATATACTAGTGTACACCTGAAAATGACACCTGAACCTATGTTCCTCAAGAAAATGCCAAGTGTCTGCGTCTGGCATAAGATGGTGCCACTTGGGCTTATGTCTTAGGGAATTGCTAAGTGTGGGCTGGTATGTCTTGAAAAATATTGGATGTTTGTCTAGGTGTCAACTAATGGTACCACATACCTGTGTCTTTTCCAAAAAAAGTAGGGTGTATGTGTCTGCCTTGAAAATGCCATGTACACACACACATTGGCATATTTTATCCGACTAATTATTCATATGTTTCATAAGAGAGATATGTGACATTTTTATATAGCTCCAACCAAAAGCCACTTTATGTATGTATATTAAAGTGACGCCAAGTGTACATAGACACAAGTATGTTTCATCCGACTCATTGCACACACTCCTTATGTAATCTAGAGAATCATTCTCTACTCTGAGAGGCTAAATCATATAGTCCCTGAAAGTCATTCTATTTCTCAGACAGTTTTGGGACTCTTACTAAAATGGGCTTAGTAATCTACTTAATTTAGACTTGTTCTCAAGCTTCAAGCCCTAAAATTCAAGATATTATAAGCTCTTCTATTTCTAGGCTAAAAAAACGAGATCAAATCTTGACTTCCTAACTAAAAAGCCTTCTTTGAATTATGTGGAAAAAACACCTATGTTGAATGCATGCAGTTTTAGTGGAGCATGATTATATATGAGATGCCTAATCCTGTTGTAACCCCCTTCGTAATTATGATTTGAAATACGTATTTTAAAATGAAATAGAGACCAATAATAATCAAACTCATTTATAATCCCTTCCTTACGGAAGGGTTTTCACAAATATTTTTAAAGTTTCTGCCTTACCCTGGTCTCAAATTCCACAACTCGAATATAATTATAGTATGCAGTTACATCACATTTACATATCAGAGTGTACAACAAAATCCCGGTAACCCCTGGGTTTCATACATAAACTAAAGGTTTATAAATTCCCATTAGGGGATTACACCACTATCTCCAAAACAACATTTATAAGATATATGGTGATCTCCCAACAAAACATGATATCTAACACTAAAATATAAATCTCCCTAAGGAGCCCTATCCACCCTTGGTCGTCTCCTTTCCTTTGTAGCCACTTGCCCTGTCTGAAGGTTTGTCAATGGAAAGAATGAGATTTAAAAGAATCCCAGTAGTAACAAATCACTCATACCATATGTAATCACAAAGCATGCAAGAAAATCATCAAGCAGCATCATAGCATAAAGCACAGCACGCCGGCTACCACATATGCACATAATCACATAATCTCATCCCCCGTATTCCACCATCCCGAAGGCACAGTCCTCCCACCGTCAACACCGATGGGCCGTGGCTGAAGGTTTCACAAATAGCCTTTCAGCTTTCACATATAGCCTTACGACTTTCACATAGTCTCATCCCCCGGATTCCACCGCCCCAAAGGTACAATCCTCCGACCGTCAACACCGATGGGCTACGAGTGAAGGTTTCACAAATAGCCTCTCGGCTTTTACATATAGCCTTACGGCTTTCACATAGTCTCATCCCCTGGATTCAACTGCCCTGAAGTTACGATCCTCCCACCGTCAACATCGATAGGCCACAGGTGATAGACTCACAAACAATGATCAAACAAACATATCATGTATCACATATAATATAAGGGAAAAAAGTCACTACCTTGTTCTTTCCGATTGTGCTCTAGCGTAGGTGGATCACGAACAGGGTAAATATCGAATCCTACAATTCCAAATGCACCATTTAGACACTTCCATAGTGTTTCTTGGGGTTATATGAGTCTATAATGAAAATTTACAAAAATGGCCCCGGGCCCACCGTACCCGGTCGGTTGCACATTTCCCAAAATTCTAATATGGGCTATCCTAACATATTTCCACCCAAGGAATCCATTTCCAGACTCGGAATTATCAAATTCAATGTCAAATTACAAGTATACCCTTGGCAGCCCTACTTTAAGGGTTTCAAGGGCGTTTTCGTAATTATGCTTTTTCGGCCTTTTCCGAAAAAGTGACCAACTGTAACCCCACCTAATTTTTTCTCTTAAACTCAATGGAACCATTAAATCATTGAAAATCCACCTCTAAACCCTCTATACTAGCCTTGGCCGAAATTCTCAGTTCCCCAGGAAAAAATGGAGTTTTTCGGTTTCAGCTCCGCAGACGTGTTTCTTTCTACTCCTAATCACTTTATTAACCATTACATTAGGTTACAACTAAAATTAAGACCCAGTTTAGGCAGCATAACCCCTAGGCCATATCATTTCCAAACTTTAAAACTAATGGCAATCTGGCAAAAGTTTGGAAGTAACCTCAAGCTCCCACTAGCTTTTCCTCAAGGTGGCTGAAAACCATAGCCTTAGAACACCCAGATTTGTGCTCCACAAACCTTGAAGAACATAGAAGAATAGCTTAGGAGCGGAGTTCTCTTCTCTTTCTCTCTCTAGAATTTCTCACACCTTCTCTCTCTTGTTGCAGCTGAAAGTCACGGTTTTGGGCTGATGGAAGAAGTGGATGATGATTTAATATGATATAATATTATTTTCTAACTATTTACTAAATTTTCATCAATTTCGGGTTTTTACAAAATTCTAGCAGATTTCTTCCCAAACTTTGAAAAATCATAACTAATTCTAGAAAAATCAAAATGGGGTGATCCCAAAACCAATGGAAATATATTTAAGTCCTCTTTATTGAAAAAATATGGATCACTGCATTTAATAACCTCAAAAATACAGAATTGCACAAAAGTCTATACTGCTCCAAAACAGATTCCAGTTTCCATCCCAAACTTTGGAAAATCATAACTCATAGCTCACAAATTGAAATGACACAAATTATATATTCATTGTGAAGCTTGGCATGTGAACTTTAAGACGGGAAAATTTCAGAATTTTTAGACACCATTTGCCTATTTAAAAGTCCATACAAATCGACTGCCCTGTACAGAGTTTTAATGGACAAAGTTTCCAACTTTTGCACAATTGTTTCTAATGGTTTCAATTTCACAATAAACACTTTCCCCACACAAATTTTCACAAGGAAGCCATTGGAATCATTAAAACATCCAAATTCCCATAGCCCATTCTCCAAAAGTGTTTATTCAACAATAATTATATTCACTTTTGAAGTCATTAGCCCTTAATCTCTTTTTGGGATATTGCATTTCTCCCCCCGTAGAATAAATTTTGTCATCGAAATTTGTCACACCACTAAAGCCATAAACCTAGGATATCGCCTATGCATGTCCGCTTCCGCTTTCCAAGTTGCTTCTCTCTAAGTCATTCCCTTCCATATCTCCTTCATATATGGAATGCTTTGATGTTTGAGCTATTGTTCTTCTCGATCGATAATATGTTCTGGCTCTACTGCATAGGTGAAGTTGTCTTGTAACTTGACTTCTTCATACTCAACAATGTGAGATGGATCCGGTTAGTACTTTTTCAGTTGGGAAACGTGAAACACATCGTAGAGTCTGTTCAAGTTTGGAGGTAGGGCTACTCGATACACAACAGGCCCAATTCTTGCAAGAATCTCAAAAGGACCTATATACCTCAGGCTCAGCTTCTTCCGCTTGATAGCTCTCCTGATGCCGGTGACTGGTGACACCCTTAAAAACACATGATCACCAACCTCAAACTCTAAAAGTCTTCTTCTCTTGTCAGCATAGCTTTTCTATTGACTCTGCGCTACAAGGAGCCTCTTTCGAATGACTCAAATCTATGCTGAGATTTGATCAATAAGATCTGGCCCATAAAGCTTCCTTTCAGACAACTCATTCCAGCACAGGGGTGATTGACACTTCCTCCCGTACAACGCTTTATACGGCGCCATCTGAATGCTAGCATGATAATTATTGTTGTAGGCGAATTCAGCAAGTGGAAGACAGCGATCCCAATTCCCTTTGAAGTCGAGGACACAAGTTCACAACATATCCTCTAATGTCTGAATGGTCTTCTCTGATTGTCCATCCATCTGAGGATGATAGGCTGTGCTGAATCTTAGCTGAGTACCCAATGCCCCATGCAAAGCTTTCCAGAATCTTGAAGTGAATCGAGGATCTCAATCGGAAATGATGTTCTTTGGTATACCATGGAGCTTCACAATTTATCGAATGTAAATATCTACTAGTTTGTCTGGAAAATAGCCAACATTGATTGGTAGGAAGTGTGCCGACTTTGTTAACCGATCCACAATCACCCAGATCGGATCATAATTTCTGGTTCTGGGCAATTCCACAACAAGGTCTATGGTCACACTTTCCCATTTCCATTCCGGAATCTCAGGACTTTGAAGCAAACCAGATGCTCTCTGGTGCTCAATTTTTACCTTCTGGCAAGTGAGACACCTCACTACATACTTTGTCACATCGTTCTTCAAACCCGGCCACCAATACATAGACTTTAGATTATGGTACATTTTGGTCATACTAGGATGAAGAGTATATCGGCTCTTGTGTGCCTCATCCAGAATCTTCTGTCTCAACTCCGCCTTAAGTGGAACACAGACTCTCTTCTGATAGCGAACCAATCCACTAGGCGATAGATCATGGCCCTGAGCTTCTCCCTATTCAATCCGAGCTAGATTGCGCTGTATCCAGCCATTATGCCTCTGAGCTTCTTCAATCTCAACTCTCAAGTTACTTTTCTCTTAGGAAACAGTATAATTGGCATAGAGGATTTGATTTGACAGATTCAAATCTCAAAAATCTTTAATCAATTTCCCCTATTGTATCATCATTACTGCTACCAGCACCATCTTCCGACTAAGAGCATCAGCAACTAATTTGCCTTACCCGGATGGTATTTGATCTCTAGGTTGTAGTCCTTAAGCAACTCTATCCAGTGACGCTGTCTCATGTTCAACTCTTTTTGGTCATACAAATACTTGAGACTCTTGTGGTCGCAGTACAGTTCTACCGTCACCCCATACAAATAATGTCGCCAGATTTTTAAAGCAAACATAATTGTTGGAAGCTCCAGATCATGGGTGGGATAGTTCATTTCATGAGGTTTGAGCTGTCGAGAGGCATAGGCCACCACATGTCCCTGCTGCATAAGGACACACCTTAATCCCTGCTTACTCGCATCACTATACACAACATAAGTCAAGCTAGGATCAGGTATAATCAACACAGGTGCAACAGTCAACCTCTCTTTCAGCTCCATAAAGCAATTTTCACATTTCTCATCCCACACAAATGGCTGATCCTTTCTCGTGAGCTTGGTCATTGGTAAAGTAATACGAGAGAAATTCTGGATGAATCTCTGGTAGTAACCAGCAAGACCCAGAAAACTGCGTACCTCAGCAATAGTTTCTGGCCTCTTCCAGTCCAGTTTGCTTCGACCTTACTAGGATCCACAGAGACCCTTTCTTGCGAGATAACATGGCCTAAGAATTTTACTTATGGCAACCAAAACTCGCATTTACTCAATTTGGCATAGAGCTGCTTCTCACATAAGATGTTCAACACAATCCTCAAATGATGCTCATGTTCCTCCATACTCTTGGAGTATATCAAAATATCATCAATAAACACAACAACAAACTGATCTAGATACTGTTGAAAGACACGATTCATATAATCCATAAATACCGCAGGTGCATTGGTTAGCCTAAATGGCATCACCAGAAACTCATAATGCCCATACCTAGTTCTGAAACCAATTTTCGGAACATCTTCTGTGTTCACACGCAGTTGATGATATCGTAACCTTAGATCAATATTTGAAAACACACACGAACTAGAAGTTAATCTAAAAGGTCATTAATTCTTAAGAGATGGTACTTGTTCTTGACAATAATCTTATTTAATTCTCTGTAATCAATACACAAACGTAGACTCCCATCTTTCTTTTTGAAGAATAATACTAGAGCTCCCTAAGGTGACACACTGGGCTAATGTACCCTTTCTCAAGCAAGTCTTCAATATACTTCTTTAATTCCGCCATTTCATTTGGGGCCGTACGATATGGGGCCTTTGAAATAGAACCAGCTCCAGGCATAATCTCGATTGGGAATTGAACTTCCCTTTCTGGAGGCAATCTACTAAGGTCATTAGGAAATACCTCCGGGAATTCATTTACCACAGGTATACTACTCAAAGTTTCTCTGATCTCTCCTTGAATAGAAAAGAACACCATATACCCTTGGCAACCTTTCTCTAAATATTTCTCATCTTTGGCCGTTGAAATGAAATTCAGACTGCCATTCACATCCTCAACACTTTGAGAAATAGGATAAAATATCCTCTTGTTTCCATAATCTAATAGAACATTATTTACCATCAACCAATCGAAACCCAAAATGACTTCTAATTGATAGAGCGGCAGACAAATCAAATCAACAATGGATTAGTGCCCCTCCATAGTTATGACACAATTTAGTTAGGCTTCGGTAGCTATAGCCTTGACACCCATTGGCGTTGACACAACTAAATTAAAGGGTAATTTATGTACATGCATACCCAGGCGTTTCACGAAATCATAAGCAATGAAAGAGTGACTTGCACCCGAATCAAACAACGCTTGTAACATATTACCATCAAGGAAAATTTTACCTTTAATAAGATCAGGGGACTTCCAGGATTCCTCATGAGTCTTGGCGAATACTAGACCCTGAGTCCTCGGTCGCTGCTCTGCCTGAGGTCGCCGACAATCTCTATAACGATGGCCCGGTTGCTTGCAATTAAAGCAGATCATTTCGCCCCAACAATTTCTACAGTAGTGTGGCTTGTTGCAATGGGGACATACCCATTCTACTAAAGATTTCTGGGGCTCCTGATTTCTGGGCTAGTAGGGCTTCTTACCAATACCCCACGATGAAGAGGATCCCTGGCCCTTCCGCTTCTGGGAAGTATTACCCTTACTGGGTTCACTGCGGTTACGAGGAGCTTTGGCAGGATACAATTCCCTCAAATTATTTTATGTGATTCTACACTCTTCCACCGCATTGTTAAAGTTGGTGAACAAGTGTGTAGCTAACCTCTTCCTCAGCTCTCGTCGCAGACCCCGAATAAGCATGTCTGCACTCAACTCTTCATTATCCGCCTTCTAAAGATAAGAAGAATACCGAGACAAATGGATAAAACAGGATAGATAGTCATCAAAGGTCTCAGTGTCCCCTTGTCTGATGTTTAGAAACTCAGTTTCCTTCTCAAGCCGCACTGATTTGGGAAAGTATTTCTCATTGAATTCTTGTTGAAACAATTCCTAAGTCAACGATACATTTTTACTTTTCAATGTTAAGGCAATATTCTGCCACCAACGATCTACATCCCCTTCGAGCTTATAAACTGCCAAATATGGCGTCACCTCGTCCGGGCACCCAAGGACCTCAAATATCTTTTCCATCCTGTTCAACCAATCTTCAGCTGCTTGGGGATCAAACCTCCCTCTGAACGCCAGAGGCAAGTGCTTACAGAATCTTGAAACCCAAAATTATAGATCTCTTTCCTCTCTAATTGGAACTCCATATGATTCCTGGTTTGGGCCAGCATGAGAAGGTGACTCAAGTGGCCATGCCGACCCTTCCATAGTTTCTTCTCTATGAGTCTCCTCCTAGGTCTCCTCTTGTGTGGACTGACCCCAGTCTTCTTTATTCTTCCCTTTCTCTATTCTAAGCTCTTCTCTTAGCTTGGCAATTATGTCCCTTTGATCTTTAATTAGACCCATCAATTCTTGCATAGGGTCAGGTGGATTGTCATTGACCATCTCCACCTCAGGATGTACACGCTGAGTATTGGGGCGTCCTCTAGTTTTCTTAATTCTGCAAATAACTTACCCGATTAATATAGCAGAAATAGTATGCACATATATTCATAAGTCTTGTATATATCCATATCAATAGAACATATATGTGCATACACAACAATTATTCACAAATGATCTTCTATCCCTAAAGCCAACTAAGGGATCTATCCGTAAACGTGTTTCTTTCTACTCCTAATCACTTTATTAACCATTACATTAGGTTACAACTAACATTAAGACTCAATTTGGGCAACATAACCCCTAGGCCATATCATTTCCAAACTTTAAAACCAATGGCAATCCGGTGAAATTTCACCGATTAAATTGTCCACAGTAGCCAGAATAAGCAATATATGAAAGTTTGGAAGTTACCTCAAGCTCCCACTAGCTTTTCCTCAAGGTGGCTGAAAGCCATAGCCTTAGAACACCCAGATTTGTGCTCCACAAACCTTGAAGAACATAGAAGAATAGCTTAGGAGCGGAGTTATACACGTTAGGTAAGGATTTACCGAAGAAATCTACTTACAGTACAAGTTCTCTTCTCCTTCTCTCTCTAGAATTTCTCACACCTTCTCTCTCTTGTTGCAGCTGAAAGTCACGGTTTTGGGCTGATGGAAGAAGTGGATGATGATTTAATATGATATAATATTATTTTCTAATTATTTACTAAATTTTCATCAATTTCGGGTTTTTACAAAATTCTAGCAGATTTCTGCCCAAACTTTGAAAAATCATAACTAATTATAGAAAAATAAAAATGGGGTGATCCCAAAGCCAATGGAAAGATATTTAAGTCCTTGTTATTGGAAAATATGGATCACTGCATTTAATAACCTCAAAAATATGGAATTGCACAAAATTCTATACTGCTCCAAAACATATTCCAGTTTCTATCTCAAACTTTGGAAAATCATAACTCGTATCTCACAAATTGAAATGACCCAAATTATATGTCCATTTTTAAGCTTGACATGTGAACTTTAAGGCTGAAAAATTACAGAATTTTTAGACACCATTTGCCTATTTAAAACGTCCATACAAATCGACTGCCCTGTACAGAATTTCAATGGACAGAGTTTCTAACTTTTGTACAATTGTTCCTAATGGTTTCAATTTCACAATAAACACTCTCCCCACATGAATTTTCACAAGGAAGCTGTAATATCCCAATTTTTGCTTATGGGCTAATCTTGATTATTGTGGATAATTATGCTTTTAATTGGAATTATTATGTGTTTTATGTCAATATTAATTAATATGTCATAATTATTGAAACATTGGAAGAATGGAATTATTGGCCATGAGTTGGTAAGTAAGGGAGAAATTAATTACTAAGAGTGAGCAATTAAGGGAGTAATTAAGTGTGAGCAAAATGGCTAATGGAGGGATTAAGGTGATTAATTGGTAACTTATTTGATGAGAACCAATAAAGAAATGACATGTGTCAAGCTTGCTTGTGGAGAGGAGATAAGGAAAAGTCAAATGTACATTTTAAAATGTTTTCTCTCTCTCCCTCTCCCTTCTATTTTTGCTGACATAAGAGAGGCATGGGGGGAGTAGAGTATCATCATTCCTTCTTCACCTCCTTCATACTCATCTCTCTCTTTCTTCTTCCATTTTTGGTGCCATTGGAGCTTAGGGTTGAGGAAGGAAAGCTTGAGAAAAGGTAAGGAAAATGATCTCCATTGCTCAAACTCATTCCTTTAAAGTTGTTTCTTGAGTTAAGAGCTATATTTCTTTGGTTATAGTTTGCCATTTGGTGTTGGTTTGAGACTTCAAGAAATTGTGGAGGTTGGAGAATCAAGAAGCTCCTTTAAGAAAGTTGTTAAGGTGAGTTTAAGAGACTTTTCTATATAAGTTTTGTGCCAAATGCTTTAGCTTGGAAATTCTGGAAATTTGGCTTGAAATTTCAAAAATTAGGGTCTTGTGATGTTTGAATTGTTGTTGTCATGGATATGATGCTTTGAGATGTATCTTGGGTAGATAGAATTTGATTGAAGCTTAAATGTAAGGTTTGGCACTTTTGTGATGGTTTTGTGCATTGGGCAAAAATAGGGTATGTAATTGGGTTGTGATTTTGGTCATTTTGAGGTTACCATTGTGTTCCTTGTGAAAATTTATGTGGAAATAGGCCTGATTGTTAATTTTGGAGCCATTGGACACTTTGGTAGAAAATTGGAAAATCTGTCTTGTGTGAACTCTGTCTAGGAAGTCAGTTTGCACAAGCGTTTTGAATGACCAAATGATGTTACAAAATTCTGAAAATTTCCAGTCTTAAAGTTCACATCCCAAGATTCAAAATGAATATATAATTTATGTAATTTCGTTTTTTTAATTTAGAGTTATGCTTTGCCAAAGTTTGGGATAAAAAATGGACTCTGTTTTGGAGAAGTATTGAGTTTTGGGTAATTCTAGAATTTTGTGTTTATTTCTGGTTATGGTCCATATTTTTCTAGTAAAGAGGACTTAAATACCTTTCATTTGGCTTTATAATCACCTCATTTCAAATTTTCTAGAATTAGTTATGAAGTTTGGATGTTCAGCCAAGAATCAGGGAATTTCTTGGCTGTGGCCCAAGGTGGCTGGCCGCGGCCCATGGGTGGCTGGCCGTAGCCAGTGACCTTCTGACCATATTTTGGTCGCAGCCCAAGGAATGGCTGGCTGCAGCCAACCCCTGTGTTCTAGCACTTTGTGTTTTCGAAAAGAGATATCTAATCTATTGTTTCCCAACCTTTTAGCGCTTTTATTAGAGGCATTTATGGCCTCTTAAAGGTCAATTATGATAACCAAATTTAAGTGTTATGAAGTAAATTAAGTCTTGGAATAGAGTATAATTCTTCGTCCTTAATTATTATTCTAGGATTTGACATTTACTCTACTCGGGAGAGACCGGCGCTAGGACATGGCCGGAAGGACCAATATAGTGACTCTTCTCTCATATTGTGTATGATGTTTTGGTATGCATAACATATCATTGAACTTTGTGAACTGTGTGCCATGGTCCATTACGGCGTGAGCACTTCAGCATGAGCCGTATAGGGATTGATGTTGGTCATCTCTAGGTCAGCCGTTGAACTGCTGTCGTAATTGACATGGATTTTTGTGTATACGACCCGTGGGACGGTGTTTGTGAATCCAGCCGTGGGCCGTGTATTGATCTTGCCTGTATGGCTTGTGTTATGAAATGCTTTATATGAATCCCAGCTGTGGTGAAATATATTATGTGGATTTTTGTGATGTAATGCAACGTGAGCAATCGTAAGGGATGACATGTGTCATACTAACCATTGCCGTTGTAGTTACTTTGTGTGGATAATGATTTGATTTTATGCCTTATTGTTGTACATACTATGATTGATTTAACACTACGGAGATTCCTCAGAATCTCACTCTCCCAAAAACCATGTTTTAGACAGGGCAGAAGGATCAAAGGGAAAGCGGGTGACGAAGAGTAGTTAGAGCTCTATGTTAGGAGTTCCTTTTTGGTTAATGGTTATCATTGTAAATCATTTGGACATTTTTGGATCAATTGTATATGTATTGGGATATATTGTATAGTTTTGTGTAATTCCCAGGATAAGGGAAAAGTATGTGGGCTTTGTGCCTTTGTATAAACCCTTATTTAATGAATGGAACCCGAGTGAGTCGGGAATTTACTTTGCACTCTGATATTTGTAAATGGAATCCACCTGTATGGGCTATTATTGTTTTATATTGTGAATATGATACCATTGTGAATAAGTTTTGAAACAGTTTTTTTTTTACAAATTTGATTTTGGTCAAAAGATTACCTTAATAAGTCCCAATTTGAAATATGGTCTCTAATTCTAACTTAATTATGTGTTTAAGAACTTAATCTCAACCTAAGATAGGAAGGGGGTTACAGAAGCTATTGGAATCATTAAAACATCCAAATTCCCATCACCCATTCTCCAAAAGTGTTTATTCAACAATAATTACATTCACTTTTGAAGTCATTAGCCCTTAATCGCTTTTTGGGATATTACACTTGTGGCATATGTGATTTTTCAGCTAATAAATTAATTTTGATTTCTTCAAGATCCTGGCCTACCACATCTTCTACTCAGCATAATTTGAGCTCAAAAAACTTGAAGAACTATATGAATAGTTCTCGAGGAATTAAACACTCTCATTGTCTTATAAAATCCACATCTTTTGTCCCTGATTTATGCCTAATAGATGTGGTGAATTCTTCAGTTCATGTAGCACAGTTTGTAACAAGTATTGATGACACTTTATGGGCTCTTATTCCTTATTCCCATATTTCTCATATATCAGTAGTTTCTCTCCATTTAAACATTGTTAATCTAAAGTGAGGCTTATTAGAAAATAAGTTGGCTCCCATATCTAAAAGAAGGAAGTTATTTATTGAGAATGAAGTTGTAGACACTCCTCTATAATCCTCTGGTACAATTTCCACTACCCTAAGAAGGAAGAATCTGCACAGGGTAAATCACTCAAGTCAATTGAAGGGCAATAATGAAAAAATTGTTTGTTCTCCTATATCAAAAGCTTTAGATGAATCTCTAGTTGATGTTCCCATTTGCTCTGAAAATGACTTCTCAAATTAATGGTTTGTTCTTAACTCAACTAGTCAATACTCTTTTAATGATGATAAAGCTAAAGGTGCTTGTGGCTAGCCTCAAATAGCCATACGGCGCCATGAGTCTCCGCTTTTTGAACAGTCAAGAAATTGAACTAGCCATGACAGTTTGCAACCTAATTGAAATTGTGTCTAAGAATAAGCCAGCTATCATTTTCCTCATGAAAACTAAAAAACCGTTGCAATACTCCAAATTCTGAGACTTGAGGCTGGAGAATAAGCCTGAGATAAGTGGACTGCTAAGCCCCAGTTTAGCAAGATTCTAAATTATGATTAAGAGATAATGACTCCAAAAGTGGATGTGGTTAGTGATAAATAACCCTTTTGGAGAATTCGATGTGATTTGAGTTTCAGATGTGATTCGTATGTGTTATGAGCAGCGCCAAAACCCTGTATTTGAGTTCAATTGTGGATTAACATCCAAATTGACTTAGAATAGAGGGAAGAATTGAATGTGAATTGTGTTGACATGTTGAGATTGTTGTGAAAACATGTCAATGTGATGTGAATTTGATTGATTTGGTGTTTCCAATGGATTCCTTGTGAAAATTTATGTGGGAATGATGTTTGGTATGAAAATAGAACCAATAGAAGCAAAGATGCAAAATCTGAAATTCTGTCCAGTGAAACTCTATTCTGGGCAGTCCGATTGTGTAAACGTTTTGAATGACCAAATGGTGTCCAAAAATTCTGAAACTTTTGCGTCTTATAGTTCACATCTCAAGCTTCAAAATAGATATATAATTTATGCCATTTCGTTTTGTGAACTAAGAGATATGACTGTCCAAAGTTTGGGATAGAAACTGAACTCTGTTTTGGGGTAGTGATAAGTTTTATGTAATTCTGGAATTGTGCGGTGATTTTTAGTAATGGCCAATATTTTTCCTATGACGAGGACTTAAATATATTTCATTTGGCTTTGGAATCACCTCATTTTGAGTTTTCTATAATTAGTTATGATTTTTCAAATTTTCAGCAGAAAATCTGCCAAAAAATCCGAAAATGGGAATTATGACATCACCAAAATAAAAGATGACATCATCATGGAATTAAAATATTTCCCATCTTCTTCTTTCTCTCATTTCTGTCGTGAGTTTCAGCTGAAAAGAGAGAGAGACGTTTGAGAGCTCTTAGAGAGAGAAAGAGGAGAAATCTCGCAAGGTAAGTCGATTTCTCCGACGATCTAGCTCCTAACGCGTATAACCTTGCTTCTAAGCTTCTCTTTCATATTCTTTAAGGTGTTGGAAGCTCAATTTTCATGGTTTAAAAGGGGCTAGGGTTCAGCCATATTGAGTAAAAGCCAGAGGGAGCTTGAAGTAACTTCCGAAACTTCAATCTTTGATTGTTCTGGCTGCTGTGGTTTATTTAATCGGTGAAATTTCATCGGATTGTCTTTGTTTGTAAATTTGGAAAATGGGTTGGTCTAGGTGTTATGCTGCCCAAATTGATACTAAATGGTAGTTATAACCCAATGTAATGGTCAATAAAGTGGTTAGGAGTAGAAAGGAACGCGTTTATGGAGCCGAAACCGAAAAACCCCAATTTTTCCTGGGGAATTGAGAATTTCAGCCAAGGCTAGTTTGGAGAGTTTAGAGATGGATTTTCAATGATTTGATGATTCCATTGAGTTCAGGACCAAAAATTAGGTGGGGTTACAGTTGGTCACTTTTTCGGAAAAGGCCAAAAAAGCATAATTACGAAAATGCCCCTGAAACCCTTAAATTGGGGCTGCCAAGGGTAAATTTTTAAATTGACATTGAATTTGATAATTCTGAGTTCGGAAATTGATTCCTTGGGTGAAAATATGTCAGAATAGCAAATGCAAAATTTCAAGAAAAGTACAGCCGGACCGGGTACAGCGGGGCCAAGCCGGGTCCCTGGGGGTATTTTAGTAAATTTTCAATATAGGCTCATATAACCCCCAGAAACACTATGGAAGTGTCTAAATAGTAAATTTGATATTGTAGGATCGAATGTGAAGCCCCGAGTTGCTGGCACACAAATCGAGGAGAAAAGACTAGAAGTAGGGAACTTATCTCTCCTGCATGCTATGATAACTGTATTAATGTATTGATGCATGTTATTACTTTGCTTGATTATGTGGAACATGTATGAATGATTTGAAGCTATGTTTCAATATATGCTATGGCCATATGTGTATCGTTCGAAGCATTGAGCTTATAGATTTTTCATTGTATGTGTGCGTGAGTTATGTGAAGCAAGCATGTCATACATTAAACACTTATCTTGCCTGCATATTGATAATGTTTTCCTACTGAGATTCTCTTGAATCTCACCCTCCCTTACCAACAATTTAGACAGGGCAAGTGGCTCATGGAGGGAGCAGCAGGACTCATTTGAGATGAGATTGTGTAATCCCCATTTGAAGAATTGTAATTGGCAATTGTGCCTTGTATATCTTTAGCGAAGGTATGTACCCAAGATTGCCAGGATGATTATGTTGTGCATTCTGATATTTATATGAATGTGATTTATCTTCGCATAGTAATTGTATTCAAAATGTGAATATGAGACCAAGTTTATAAATGATTTCAAAAGGTATTTTTGAAAACCCCATCATGTGATGGGTTAGTAAATGTTATTTGATTATTATTGGTCTCTATTTCATTTTAATCCCGTATTTTGGATATAATTACGGAGGGGGTTACAACCGTTATATAGGTTGGATAGAATCAAAAGATGTGGTATATTCTTGCTATATAAGTCTGATTAGTCAATCTGGAGGGTTAGTACTTTGGTGGAATGATGACTACATGTAGATATTCTTTTCTCTTAAAAAAATTTCATTCATACAACATTGTGCTCCTTTTTCTGTGAGGTGCCAAAATATGCTACTTTTGTTTGTGGTACAACTAATGAAATGATGATAAGGCAAATATGGAGGGAAATCTCAAGTTTTACAAGGTATATAAAGGATTCTTGGATTTGCATATAAGAGATTTCAATGATATCTTATCCCAATCTGGGAAGCTTCATGGAAGACCAAGATCTATAAGGAAAATCCTTAATTTCCAATCCTTTATTATTGACTGTGATCTCTTAGATATGGAATCAGAATGTTCTAGTTTCACTTGGTGCAATAACAGGCTTGACAAGGATTGTATTAAAAAGGGGATTGATCAGGCTATTGGTAATAGAATGTTTAGGTAATGTTTCTCTAGCTAAAGTTTTATCCATCCATATTGACTTTATGGCTTCCACTTATCATTTTCTTATGGTTTTTTCCCTACTACTATGATTATAAATCGCCTTATTATTTTAAATTTGAAGTAAATTGGGCTAACCATCTTGAGCTCTTAAATGTTGTGAAAAACTCTTTATTCTTAAACACCCTTCTATTGCTGAAGTTGTACCACAATTTGTAGATTGCTCTTATCATTGTAGGAAGGCTCTTACCACCTGGGGCAAGAAAGCATTCCACAACTTTAAGAAGGCTATTGAAAGTTCTTTGAGCCAGATTGAAAATTGTAAAGTAGGAGTTTATACTAAAGATAGTCACAAGCTTGTTAGCAATTTAATGTAAGAGCTGAAGCGCTTGTGAAAATGTGAAGGCATGTATTGGAAGCTAAGATCTCGAGTAATTGGCTTTCTGGTGGGTATCTAAACAAATTTCTTCCATACTGCTAATGTTACAAGAGAGTAGAAAAATAAAGTTGTGAAGTTGAAAGTTGTTAATAATGAATGGGCAGAATCTAAATCTAGTACTAATCTATGTCAATCCTTGTATATCTAATGAACAAAATAGATGGCTTACAACTCCTGTTACTTGGGAAGAAATTAAACAAGCTACCTTTCAATTGGGACCCATAAAATCTCTAGGCTGTGAAGGTTACAATGTTTATTTCAACCTAAAAGCAGGGACTGAGGTTAGTGACTCTCTATTCTCTCAAATCAGTAGCTTTTTCAATACTAATGAGCCTCGTGGTCATTTGAATAAAACTAGTTTGACACTCATTTTGAAAGTAGAGAAACCTGAATCCATTGATCAATTTAGACCAATAAGTCTTTGCAACTTTACATATAATGTCAACTAATAAATTAGGCTAGAAGTGGTTCTTGACAGTTGTATTACTTCTTATCAACGTGCTTTCATTTTGGGGCATTTGATTCATGATAATATCTTCCTTGTCCATAAATTTTTCCATTATTTTTACTTTCAAACATGACATGAACAAAGCTTTTAATAGAATAGAATAGAGCTTTTTACTTCCACACTTCTTGGGCTTGGAGAGCCTTTTTATAGGAAGAGACTTTCTTGTCAAGGTAACTTGTTCGCCATTTAGCTTACCACAAGCGCATGGGTCACAAGTAGTATAAAGAGTTATTGTTCCCACGAGGACTAAGGCTAATTAATGCAATTATGCTCTTAATTAGGTTGGGCAAATTCATTTGAACTTTTTCAATTTGAAAGAAGAATTTTGGTTTTAAATTAGCTAAGTTAAAAGAAGCAAAGTAAAAGTTGTTTCTAACTTCAAGAAGTTGAGATTCTAGGATCACTTCTATCCTCTATACTTCATGAGACCAATTAATTCATTTTCAATTAGTTCTAATGAAAGTTCAAATGTTTGTCTAAGATTTACAATTATTTGAAATGCTTTCTCAAATCAAAATTAACATCTATTTTCAAAGAACTCATTCAATCTCTTGCAACAAGTTAATGAAAATAGTCATTAAGACCCAATCTTATAATAACAATACTACGTTAATAGGTAAATCTCTTTCTAATTAACAAGCTATCCATTCAAACAAGAATTTCAAAACTAGTATGATTTTATCGAAGTTCTTTAAACAAGATAATCTCTCTCTCAAGCATTATCTCATTTAACAAAAACAACCAAGTGGTGATCAAGCACTTAGAGGCATTAAGTATAGAATAAAATCAACATAAAATACTTTAATATATGCTAAAAGAGAAGATTAATATAGTCTCGATCCAAATAGAGATTCAAAGTAACCTTAGAATAAGAGTTCTAACAACCATAATCTGAAAAGAACAAGAAACACATAGAGCCTTCATGTCTATAGCAGAAAATAGGAGAAGAAAGGGAAAGAAAATTAGAAAACCAATGAAAGAAGCTTGAATCTCTTTAATCCTTCAATATTAAGCTCCAAGATCATCAAAATGTAAAACCCTAATACCTCCTTGCTTCAAAACATGTTCCCTGGCTGTTTTCTAAGTTTCTAGGTTAAAGACGGCATCTAAGAATGAAGGAAATCGGGTTCCCTAGGTTATTTATTAGTAAAAATTGAAACGTGTGTGTTTTGTCTGACAGGGTGCCATGGTACTCTTGCTGTTGTGTTGTGGCACCTAATAGATCTTGTTTCTTTTTTCCATCTAGTGTGCCATGGCACTTGAGGCGTTGTATTCTGTGTCTTAACAAAGTTTCATGGCACTTCTGCTAAGGTGTCATGGCATCCACAAATCTTCATAACTTGGCTTCCACATTCATTTGCTCTGTCATTCCTTGTTTAGAATAACCATGTTACTTATCAAAATGAACTCTTATGAGTGGAAAAACTTGCTTGCTTCAATTTCTAATAATTTTACAACAATTCCTTAATAATATTAACATTAAATTCATTTGATGCCTTTGGTCAATAAGCTCATGAAAACAATTCTAATTTTGCATTAATGGCTCCCAAAATACACCCAAAACATGTGTCAAACTAATTAAAATTGAAGAGTCAACACAACGACATCTGTTAGAGGGTAGGCTTAGAATTTGATGTTAAGGTGTGGACTGATCCTTAGATTCCAGGGTTCAAATAGTTTAAAACTAAGAAAGTGCAAGGAGATTTAGTCAATTATGACCTCCGTGTCTCAAATTTAATATTTAATGGCTCTCATGTTATCTATCTCTCATTGCAAATAGTATATATGCTGACATTGATTCATTTATCAATAAAATTCTCATTTCTTATATAACACCCTAAATTTTGATTAAGAGCTAATGACAATATTGTGAAATGATTTTGTAAATTAATGAGGATTTAATATCCGAATTAGCTATTGGGAGTGCTCAATGCCCGGTATTTTAGTATAATTATATGATCAAATAATTATTGGGCTAAAATAAGGGAAAATGGCGTATGGAAGAAGAAAAAGGATCTAATTATGAGATATGTGGCAATTTAAATAAACGTGCCAAAATCAGTGAAAATTTGGAAAGAATAGAAAATTCTCGGTTAATTAGGCAGTAATTACTGGAGGAATCAATTACTAACTAAGGAGAAATGAGATATGTAACTAAATGGCTAATGGAGTGGTTAGAGTAACCAAGTGGTTACTTACTTTATGAGAATGTATAAGATGTGGACAAGTGTCACTTGATGGATGAAGAAAGATAAGAGGAAAAATCAAAGTACCATATTTTATCATTTCTCTCCTTCTCCCTCTTTCTTTGTGCTCATGAGTAGACATGGAGGGGCATAATTTATGTGCTCTTCTTCATCATCACTGATCTCTCTCATTCTCTCTCTTTCGTGCTACCATGGGAGTTAAGCAAGAAGGAGAAAAGCTTGAGATTTAAGGTAAGAAGATGACCTCTAATGCCAAAAGTCTCTTTTATAAAGTTGTTCCTTATGTTGAGAGCTTCATGTTCATGGTTTTAGATTTTCCATTGGTGGTGTTTTGAGCTCTCAAGGAATTTTGGTGTTTGAAGAACTAAGGAACTCCTTTGGAAAATTTGTAGAGGTGAGTAAGACAAACCTTTCTACATAGGTTTTGTGGCTTTTGGTTGAGTTTGAATTTTCTAGAAATTTCTGCCCTATTTTTGAAACTAAGGGTCTTAGAGAGTATGACATTTGGTGGTCATGAAAATGGTGTGTTGTTGTGTGTATTTGATAGATATAATTGATTTGAGGTTAATATGTGAAGTTTGTGAATTTTGGGAAATTGGCATTATGTTGTTGATCATGCTATATCTTGTGGAAGCAATGTGAAATTGGTTGATATGATATTTCCAATGGTTTGCTTGTGAAAATTTATGTGGGAATAGGTTTGATTGTTGATTTTGGAGCATTGGACATTTTAGTAGAAAATTGGAATGCTGTCATCTGTGAACTCTGTTCTGGGCAGTCAGTTTGCACGAAAGTTTTGAATGACCCAAAGGTGTCTAAAACTTATGAAACTTTGTAATCTTAAATTTCACATCTTAAACTTCAAAATGGATATATAATTTATGTCAAGTCATTTTGTGAACTGGGAGATATGATTGTCCAAAGTTTGGGATAGAAACTGGACTCTGTTTTGGAGCAGTCTTGTGTTTTTGGTCAATTCTGTATTTGTGTGGTGATTTCTAGTAATGACCCATATTTTTCCTATGAAGAGGACTTAAATACCTTTCATTTGGCTTTAGAAACATCTCATTTCTATTTTTCTAGAATTAGTTATGATTTTTGGAAGTTGAGCCAAGAAACAGGATTTTTCTTGGCCGCGGCTAGTGGATTTTTGGGTCGTGGCGAACACCCAAAAATCAGTATTTTGCACTTCTGAAAGGTGGTTTTTGGTATAACCTTTCCCAACCCTTTTGGCATATGTTTGGGATTCTAGTGGCTACCTAAAGGACATAAATGATAACCAAATATAAGTGTTTTGAAGTTAATTGAGTATTAGAATAAGTGATAAACTGTCATTCTTAATTATGACTATAGGATTTGATATTTGCCTGGATCGTAGAAGGCCTGTGCTAGATCAAGAACGGAAAGAGCAAGGTAGTAACACTTTATCCTATATCATGTTTAATGCATTGCTCATTTGTATTTATCATTGAATGATGATGATTGGGTCCGTGGCGAGTAGCCCGCCCTTGAATGTTGCTTCTTAGGTTTGTGGCGGTTAGCCCAACCTTGAATGTTACTGATTGGGTTTGTGGTAGTCTTTGAAATGAATGGACAAGCAGGTAAACAAGGACGGCTAAGATTACCGGTGGTTGTCTTTGTTTCTTTTGGTTTGGTTATCATTTGGACAATTGTATATATATATATATTTTTTGTGGACCATAGAATAGTATAGTTGTGTAATCCTCGGTATAGGAAACTGAGATGGGCAATGATGCCCTATAAAACTCTTGGATTAATGATATAATCCTGGGTGAATGTCAGGAATTTTGTCAATAATCTGATATTGTATATATGACAAATTGAGCAAGCCAATTGCTTTTACTTTGAAATGAATGGAGATTGTATTGTACAGTTTTTGTAAAACATTTTTAATTGCTTTTGATCTCTTGTTCAGTTATAAAATGAGTTTAAACACTAATCACGGCCTCGATGACATTGGGAGTTACACCTTCAATTATTCAGAGGCATAAGTTAATTTGGATAGCAGTAAATGGTGGACATTATTCTACCAAACTTGGCTATAAGAAATTGATATCTAGCTCTAAGCCTACACATCATAAAACTCTAAGCTTATCTTATGTTGTTCCACAAGCTCTCTAGAATAGCATGTGGCATCTTAGAATCCTACCTAAGGTCAATAATTTCTTATGGAGTTCTCTAACTTAGTCCTTTGCTACAAAGCAAGCTCTCTTTGAGACGAAATGCTTGCTACTCCTTTATGCCCAATTTGTGAAGAAGCATTAAAAACCATAGAGCACTTGATTCTTCTTTGTAATTAGGTTCAAACAGTAAGGTATGGTTGTCCACTCTCTTAGATTTCATCATGCTTCTATATCTTCTTTTGAAAGATGATGTGAGAACATTTTCTTAATGACAATCCCTTTGATGAATTTGGAAAGGCTTACATTGCTTTGCTTTGCTGGAATATTTAGGAAATGAGGTCAACTTCTATTTTTACTGTAGCAAAAATAAATCCTTCTTTTCTTATACAATCCATTTCTGCTGCTATAAGAGAATTTTGCATTGCAAACTATGCAGAAAATTTTGTTGAAAAAGCTCAAGTCACTACTACAAAAAACGCTTTTAATGTCCCCTTTTTGGGTCTTTTAACGTATGAAAACAGGGGGACGTCTATCTGAGCGACGAAGAAAAAATTGTTAATAACATCCGTAAAACAAGGGACGTCCATAGTCTGGACTTTAGACGTCCCTACTTCAAACTAGGGACGTCTAAAGTGTTTTTTTAATAAAAAATCGTTTATATTATAGATCTGGACTAAACAATGTTTAAAACTAGAAATTACAGATCATCGTCAATAAAATTACAGATCTAGTATATGAACTCCAAATCCAAAATCTCCACAATAATAACTCCAAAGCTAAAATCTCATAGGCAGAAGATGAAAACAATAAGAGGAATCAATTGCGAAAAACTTACCTCCTTCTATTATTGAAATTCATTTTCACGTAATAATGAATAGAGAAGAGCGACAGGGAGAGACGAACCTCGTTTTCTCTGCGGGAATGTGGCCATGAAGCATATTTCAGGGTCTCGATCTACAAACCATAACAATACGAGTTGGAAAATAAAATAGAAGGGAAACTCAAAGAAAAAAGATAAAGAAGATAAAATAATAAAAAACTGTAAGAAAACATAACAGATATGGATCAAGGTGAAAAAAGAGAGAGAAAGGAAGAAGTAATATTAAAAAGAGCATATAAAGAAGAAGAAGTAAGAGTTAAAAGGCGTGGCGGCATTAACTCTCCTTGTGTTTGCAACAATGGGAAGAGAAAGATGAGAGTAATATAAAACTGACAGTAAAATTGACAAATAAAGACTGTCAGTATAAATTTGAATTGTTTTTTACATCCCCAATTTGATTTAGGGACACCTAAAGTTGTCTAGTTATTTTATTTTTTATTTTAGACGTCCCCAATATATATTTTTTAGCGTCCCTGATGATACAGGGACGCCCTTTGGCTTCCCTAATATATATTAGGGACACCAAATGGGGTCCCTAATTTTAAAAAAAAAATTAAATTAGGGATGCCAAAATGGCGTCCCTGATGATACCTACATCAAGGACACCATTTTGGCATCCCTAATAATATTAGGGACATCAAAATGACGTCTTTGATGATATAGGGACGCCAAAGGGCATCCCTAATTAAAAAAAAATTTAACTTTAGACGTCCCCACTATAAGTGGGGACGGCTAAAGTCATACTTTAGACGTCCCTATTTAGATTGGGAACGTCTAAAGTAATTTTTTTTTTGGTTTTTTATTTTATGCAGGCTCACTTTAGGCATCTCCAATGGATTTGGGGACACCTTAAGTGAGGTTTAGGCATCCCCAGTCAAATTGGGGACGCCTTAGGGGAGCTTTAGGCGTCCCTAGTCAAACTGGGGACGCTTAAAGCTATACAATTCTCACTTATAGTTATGAATATACCATCGGTTATATTTTTGGCATCCCTTTTTAAAAAAGGGACGTCCTTTAGGGTTTTAATATGTATATTCTGTAGTAGTGAGTGTCCTTTCCTCAATATTAGACCCCACTATCATGAGGACATTTAAAAATCAACTATAATGGCTCTTTTATCCCAAGCTCAAGTGGTGCTGAGACTAGAATTATATGTACATATTACAAATGCACTTTCATTAAAAGGTGTAGTAAAAAAGTATATGCTTTTTATAGCTTAAAGGTAGAAATCATAGCCTGTAGGCGAGCTCTCTCTTTGGCCTCTGAATTGAAGGACTACTTAGTTATTATTGAACTTGTCTACCTTGATATCTTCCTCTTTATTTCTCAGAAGACTCATAGCCATTGCATATGGCTCTATTATGGACTTATCAATTAGCTTTTATCAAGTATGGAATCCCTTAGCAATATATCTTTCTTTTTCACTAAGCGCTCAGGAAATGCTGCTACAAACAGGCTTACTGCCATAGCCTCAAAGGGGATGGACTCTCTTGGCTGGATTCACAACCCTCTACTTTCTCTATACCCGATTGTTCACCGTTTAGCTTACTGCAAGTGTAAACCCCTTCGTAATTATGAGTCGAAAACTGTAATTATCTGAAATACGTAATTGAAATGAAATAGAGATATTCGCTTACAATCACTTCCTTACGGTAGGGTTTTTACAAATTCTTTCAAAACTTTTGCCCTTGTACTGGTCTCAAATTCACGTTTCGAATATAATTACCCTGTGCAGTTAAATCACATTTATGCGTATCACAGTGCAAAACAAAAATCCCGGCAACCCTCAGGTTTCATACATATATACTAAGGGTTTACAAATTCCCATATAGAGGATTACACAAAATCATATCCCAATTTACATACAATAATCCCAATACCAAAACTGATAACCAATATCCAAAATATAAATCTCCCGAGGGAGTCCTATCTGCCCTTGGTCATCTCTTTCCTTTTGAAGCTACTTGCCCTCTCTGAAGGTTAATTAAAGGAAAGAATGAGATTTTAAAGAATCCCAGTAGTAACAAATCACTCATACAAACATAATCACAAAGCATGTAAGTCAATCATCAAGTAGCATCACAACATAAAACACAACACGCAGGCTGCAACATATACATATAATCACATAATCTCATCCCACATATTCCACCTCATCGAAGGCACAGTCCTCCCACCGTCAACACCGATAGGCTGCGGGTGAAGATTTCACAAAAAGCCTTTCGGCTTTCACATATAGCCTTACGGCTTCCACATAGTCTCATCCCCCGAATTCCACTACCCCGAAGGTACGATCCTCCCACCGTCAATATCGATGGGCCGCAGGTGATAGACCCACAAATAATGATCAATCAGACATACCATATATCACATATAGTATAAGAGAAAGAGTCACTACCTTGTTCTTTTCTGGTGTGCACTGGCACCGGTTGCTCACAATCAGGGCAAATGTCAAATCATATAAACCAAAATCAAGGACGATATGTTATTCTCTATTCCAAATTCTTATCTTCATAACACTTAAGTTTGGTTACCATTTGAACTCTTTAGATGGCTATTAGAAGCCTAGACCTATATCTAAAGGGTTGGAAGAAACTAACTCAAATATCTCTTTTCAGAAATGAACATGCTGATTTTTTACTCAAACAATCGAGTGAAGAAGACCTCACTCAAGTGATGGAGTGACTTGCACTCAGGCACTGAAGATCACTCATGCGAGTGTTTGGCCGAGAGCACACACTAAGACAAAAAGTTGCACAGCACTCGAGTCTTGACCTCAACACTTAAGTGATAGCTTTGTACTCACCCGAGTCCTACCGAGTAAGGCACAAGAAGTCACTACCCGAGAACAACAGAAACCCTAGAATGGGAAGTGCACTATAGCACTGGCTTTGGCACTTGAGTGATAGCCCAGCACTTGTGAGTGCTAGCACACACTCTTGACAATTTGACAGCGAGTATTTCCTCGAGACGCTACCTGAAGGTACAAAATATATACCCACTCGAGTGAGACCCGATACACTTGAGTGATAACCCATATCACTCGAAGGTGAGGAAGTGCACTTTTGCTTTTATGGCGTGGAAGTGCGACTAAAATTGAAGGAAAAGGGGAAACAAGATGCTACACTCGAGTGACACCCATGTGTACTCTAGTGAGGCTTATCAGTAGCCAAAACGCAGCAACTGACAAAATTTTCCAATCTTTCTACCAAAGTATCCAATAGTTCCTAAAACTCACAAACAGCTCTATCCCTACCAAATTTTCATAAAGAACACATTGGAACACCAAAATATCTACATTCCCTTCACAATGTCATATTCTACATTTCTAACCACATTGAACTTTAAAACCACAAAATGACCAATTTGGTTTCCAAAATTTTAAACTAATCTCGATGGCTCAAAGACACAATATGCCACTAATTCCACCACTATACAGTAGCCAATTCATTCATTTCAACTTTATACCAAAATCAGGGCAAAATCCAAAAATATCGACACTTAGCCAAAAATCACAACATATATGTTAAAATACTACAAATGCTCACCTCTTAAACTTGCCAAGGTTATATCCTTAATTCCTAAACTCTCAAACTTGATCAAGCTCTAAAACACCTTTCAAAAATCTAAAACCATTAAGATGAAGCTTTCATCAAGGTGGCCAATATTAAAGAAGAGAATTTGAGCATTTGAGAACCATAATAACATCAAAATCTTACCATTCACTTTTTCTTTCCTCTTCTTGTTGAGCGAAAATGGAGGTTAAGGTGAGAGAAAATGAAAAAATGATGAAGCACAGATTTTCCCCTTATTTCCATGCCTTTAGCCAACTTGGAGGGAGATAGAAGAGAGGAAAAAGAGTTTAAATATTTGACCATCATCTATGATCCAACACATGCCACTTGTCATGATCTTGGTTCACCTTCCATGATCACACATGAGTTCACACACACTTGATTTTTCTCTCTTGTTCAATGAATATTTACCATTGGTCTTTGAATTACCAAGGAGTTCCCTCTTTGGTAACTTATCAATTAGTTGGTAATTTTTCGTTTTACCCGTTTTACCCCTGATTATGGCAATTTCACTTGATTCACTACTAAGCGCAGTTATATCATTCCTATCACCTTACCATGCGCTCTTCCTCTTATTTAATTCAATTTAGATGTTAATCCACAATTGAACTTAAATACATGGTTTAGGCACTTATTTGGACACATTCAGATCATAATTCACATCACATTCTTCAAAAGTGTTTATTTAACAATAATTACACTCACTTTTGAAGTCATTAACCCTTAAGCCCAAGTTGGGCCATTACAGCAAGCATATAAGGTCGCAACTAGTATAAAATGTTTTTATTCCCATGAAGACTAAGGAAAAAGTAGGCTAATCAATGCAATTATGCTATAATTAGGTTAGGCAAAGTCATTCTAAGCATTTCAATTTGAAAGAACAATTTTGGTTTAAAGCAACTAAATTGGAATAAGAAAAGTTTGATTATTCCTTCAAGGAATTGAGACTTTAGGATCACTTATGCCCTTTATACTTCATAAGATTAGTTATTTCCCTCTCAATTAGCTTTAATAAAAAATAATGTGTTTGTCTAAGATTTAAAAGTATTGGAAAAGCTAACTAACAAGAAAAGAAAGGAAGAGTGAATAAACCGAGGTAGAAACTCCTAGATGTCTCTTAAAATCACCACCTAAGGCTCCCAACTTGCTAAAAACTCCTTCCCAAGCTCTATCCTTTTGTGCCTCAACTTTCCAGAGTATAGAATATATGTTTTTGGCACTTTTCCTTAAGTTAAATACCCTTTTGCTACTTTAGGAATCAAAATGTGCAACTGTACTTTTCCTTATTGGCCTTGACAAGTTTTACACTTACTGTGGCAAGTGACACAGAGAGCCAATTTTTCTTCAATTCTTTACTTGCCTTGGAAAGTTTGCCACTTGCTGAGGCGCGTGACATAGAGAGTAAACTTCTTCAAAGTTTCTTCTTGCCTCGGCAAGTTTACCACTTGCCAGTAAACACAGAGAGCTCATCTTGTTTTTCTTCTACTTGCTTTATTAAGTTCACAGCTTGCTGGGGCAAGTTGTGCAGGTTCTTTCCTTCTTCTACTTTTGTAATGCTTCACTTCCTTTATTCTTTACTTGCTTCACTAGTGGAAAAAGGGCTTTTTAAATCAGTTAAAATTGACATTTTAGATCGGTTCTAGATCTGGTCTTGATACAGTGGGTCTTAAAAGTATGTCACTTTTAAGACCGATTCTGTTTATAACCGGTCTAAAATCAATAATTTTAAGACTAGTTTTCATGAGTACCGGTTCTAAAAGAACTCTTTTGTAAGGCGATTTATGTAACATTTTTAAGACCGGTTATGATTATAATCGGTTTTAAAAGTTATTTTAAGATCGGTTTTATATACAATCGGTCTTAAATATTTTAATTTTAAGATTGGTTTTACATACAACCAGTCTTTAAGTTTTAATTTTAAGACCGGTTATAAATATAACCGGTCTTAAAATAACTTTAAAGACCGATTATCATTATAACCGGTCTTAAAAGTGTTATATATTTTTTTAATTGTTTGTGATTAGGTTAGTTACCAGAACACATCCTTGAATTACTAGCTCCAATGCAATACTTATTAAGTGCCATATGGTGTTCTGTTTACTTCCACTTACCATTTCCTTTTGATTTAACCTTCTCATTGAATTGGGAACTTGTAACATGTCATATATCCTCATGTATAATGTTTTGTTTAAAACCATCATATATGCATAAATGGATTCAACCATAACATATCATGCAACCAACAAGTCAATTCATCAAAATATACAAAAGCCATGTTAAAACCAACAAACATGTCAAATCATGCAACCAACAATATAAATGAATTCAACCAACCAACATGTCAATTCATAAATGAATATATACAAAAAAATTCCTTAACTTTACAAGAACTCACTGTTGTAAAAGTTCATAAATGAATTCAGCACAACAATTACGAATGTGCTCAATATCTTCTTCTGGAAAGGGGTTAGCAAGCTTAAATATCTAAAACACCAAAGCTAGGTAAAACATTAAATTCACTTAAAAAAATAAAATTAATACAAAATTTTTGAAATATATATACATTTACCTCTTCAGTAAGTTATGTCGTGCCTAGGGTAATAATATTATACATGTGCCTCAGAATATACAACCCACACAAGTTAGACCCCAGTGGTTGCCTACGGGTCTAAAAAATAACATGATATCGTTAAAACAAGTATAAAATTAAAGCATGGCTTATTATTGAATACATTCTTAAAATAAACCAATATGTAACTAACCTTTGGCAAGATCCATGTAGGGTCTTTTACCTCACGCATAGGCCTACCACAAGCAGGGTGTTGGAATGTCCGCATAGTCCTATATCATCAAAATCACAAAGGTTACTTATTTTACACAAATTCCATAAATCTTACACATGAAAGGTAATTAATAATGCAAGAAACTTACGAGTTCAAGCTCTTCTTCAATTCACTAGTTGGCTTGCTGAGGTGGAGGGAGCATAAGAGGATGACAGAATAACTCTTCTCGCACAAAATAGCCAATTGCCAATTATCACTGAAAAAAAGGGAAAACTTTTAAGCAAATATAAAATATTATGTATAGTATGAAATATAAATTTGTGTCTTACCCTTACAAATATGGAGGCAAGAAATACTCAATTGAGGTTTCACTAAGCCTGTGCAATAAGTATGTGTGTCTGATAGCAGCAGTGGTCCCTTTGTCGTAAAGTTGAACTAGATATAGGAGTCCAAATTTATCGGTTTTACCAAAGTTAACCAACCTATGATGCATTCACCTATAATAATTCAAGCAAGGACATTAAATCAAAGTTTAACGATGTAATTTGTAAAATATTAACTTCCAATTTGAGAAGATACTTACACTTACATCAAAAAGAGCTGGACAATTAAAATTGTAAGCTGTTGTAGAGGAGCTACTAAGTGTTAGAGCAAGCGTTTCACCCAAGAGGGGGTGAATTGGGAGACCTTAAAAATTTCGTTGCAAATATAAAATTTGATGTTGAAATTAAAACAGGAAAGAGTAAGGAGAAATATCACCGAAGTGTACACCAGGATTTATACTGGTTCGGCCACAACCACTTTGACCTACGTCCAATCCTCAGCGCTTCTCTGAGAGTTTCACTATAATTTCCAAGATTCAGTGGGTTCTTGGCACCTCAGTACAAGCAAGTTCCTACATTTGGATACTCGCTCCCCCTTACAAGTTGTAATTCAATCCCAACTCAAGGTTCCACAACCTTAAGTTACCTCAATAACAAATATTGAATTTGAATGAAATATCTCTCTCACAGAGTAAATAAGAATCACTGAAGCATAGAATCACAAGTACAATGAAAAACAGAGTAATGAACTTGATGATACGTTCGTAAGTGTGTTCTTGTGTATCTCTCTGTTTAGATGTTCCCATATATATATAGATACGTTGGTAATGATTGGTGGAACATATTTCTTCATGTCCGTTGGAGTGTGCGTAGCCACTATTGACTTTTCCAGTTTTTGAAAAAACATACGTTGCGGTAGGTGACGGTCGGTGACATTTGAGCGTTGCTTTTGACTTTCCTTATTTGGTAAGATCTCTTCATTGATTATCTGTTGAAATGCTAAGAATACTAATATAATAAAAAGCTAATCAAATAGGAAACAAAACAATGACCGTTGGAATGATTTCAAACTTTCTGGGTTTGCTTACTCGAGTAGCTACTCGAGTATCACATGAAGTTTACTCGAGTACTTACTCGAGTATCATCGGGAAATCTTAAATTAACTTCAAGTCAATGAACAAATACAAGAATACTCGGGTAGTGCATGGAATAAACTAAATCTAAGTTCTTGAAAATAGTTATTTACTCGGGTACCTACTCGAGTAATACATTCACAACTTCATAGGTTACTCGGGTACCAACTAAAGTAAATCTTCAAATATCTTTTGATTACTCGATGCTCTACTCCAGTAATGTTGGCAGGATTTCAAGGCCGAGAGCACTTACCTTATTACTCGAGTACATACTCGAGTAAACTTACTTTTTGTGCACCACTTACTCGGGTAATGACTTGAGGTTTTCCTTGAAAATATCTCTGCATACTCGGGTACCTACTCGAGGAATCCACTTAAAATAGAACATTAAATACTTGTATACTAGAGGAATAACTCGAGGAAAATGAGATAGAATGATATCAAGTTAATCGGGTACCACCTTCAAGTTTTCACTGACTATTATGTGTTACTCGAGTAGCTACTCGAGTAACATTGGCAGTGGTATAAAGTGCCGAGAGCAACATATTTTCAGAAACAGGGTTACTCGAGTACTTACTCGAGTATCATTGGCAGGCCGAGAGCAACTGGAAGTTTTTCATATGGTTACTCGAGTAGCTCCTCGAGTAACATTGGCAGGCCGAGAGCAACTCCAAGTTTTTACCTGGTTACTCGAGTAGTTCCTCGAGTAACATTGATAGGCCGAGAGCAACTTCAAAATACTTACATTATTACTCGAGTACTTACTCGAGTAACGTTGGCAGGTTACTGGAAGGTGCCTCTGGTTACTTCAAGTTTTGGCTCATTACTCGAGTATCTCCTCGAGTAATGCCTTAGAAAAACTGCTTCTGATCAAGTTTCTCAGCTTTTTCTCTTCATCTTTCTTCATTACTCCAATACTAACTTCAAGTGATGCTTATCCCTGTTATTCCTTTGTTCAAACTTGTTTATTAATCATTTCCTTTTCAAACCATTCTTTTGTTATCATCAAAACATGATATCTAACATTCTCCCCCTTTTGATGATGACAAAACTTGGTGATTTTGGACATGATTTTTCAAATTGAATTTTCAATTTAAATATGTCTTTATTAAGTTTAGATTCATAGTACACACCTTGCATTCACAGTCAACTTCATTAGTCCAACAATGTATCATAATTCAAAACTTAAATGGACTTAAAATAAAATCATAACTTAAGCACACTTGTATTAAACTTAAATTGCATATTACAAGATAATAAATTTAAAAGAACTAAAAAGAACTAACAAGTTCCAAAATGCTCCCTAGAACCCATATACACCCAAATACCCAAAATAAACTAGGACACATCCACAAAATCACTCTCAAGCTCTTCTCCCCCGTTTTGGCTTCATCAATCAAGTGGAGGGCTAGGAGGCTTGGCCATAGAAATGGGTGTCACTGGAAGGACCATAGAATCATCTGAGTCCAAAGAATCAAATGAGCTAGAGGGAACTGGGTCAGGCAGATGGACTGGAGGGATATGGATGTCATCGCCAGGAGGAGAAGGTTGGAAGACAACCATAGTAGAGGTTTCTCCTTCTGGAGTGGTCTGAATCTCAGGAGTAGTCTCTGCCTCAGGAGTATGATGTTCAGGGAAGGAGGAGGGAGATATTTCCTCAGTGTGGGTAGGAGAGGGAATAGGTTTAGGAGCGAGTTCAGGCTGAGGTTTAGGAGGTGAATCATCAATGATAATGTGTATAGTCTCATTGGTATCTGGGTTGTCCACTGTATATAGAATGTCTTTGGCTTGAGTCTCAGGTGGACTACATACCAGAGGGGTAGATGGTTCATCCTCAGTGAAAGGAGTGTCAAAAGGAGGGTTCACTGGAGGTGGTGGTGGTGCAGAGGAAGATGGACCGGCAGAAGGTCCGGGACCTAAGGAGTCCATTCGTACCAGAATCAATCTCAAAGTCTCACCCTGGCCATGTTGCTCTGCTAGCAATTCCTTATGCCTCTTGTCCATTTTCTCCACCAACTCTCCCATCTTGGTATTCATGTGGGTTATCAGTTCAGCATTCGTGTTGGCGATATCCACATGGAATCCTCTGAGCATGTTTTCCATGAAGTGCTGGAGAGTGGCATTGAGAAAGGATGGTGATGAAGTGGTGGCAGCTGGAGCTGATGACTGTGTGTCATCCATCTTACTGGTCTCTGCCTCAGTGGTCTTCCTCTTCTTCTTTGACCCAGACTCCATAGGGCCTTTGAGAGGGATGTCAATATTCAACTTCCTAATTTGGTTTCTCCCAACCGGAGTCATCCTCTCAACGGGCTCCTTGCTATCCAAATACCATATCTTGTTCTCTTTCAAGATCAGTGACACAATCTGAGGATATGGCATTGGTGTTGTAGCCTTCCCATCCACCTTATACCTCTTCATCTCAGAGAAAATATACTCCCCCAAATCTTTTTGCTCCTTCAGGAGAAGTGAAGCAAACCACCTAAACTCCCTATCGGAGAAGTGGGTATAGTTGTTGGCCTTGTTAACTAGGGACCTAGAATAGATGTACCATAGGACCCTATGATGATCACACATATCACTTGGTTTGAAATTTAGAGGGCCAACTAACTCTCCGGGTTTAAGGATAGTAAAGATTTGGTTTGGCTCAAGCTGGGAGTAAATATCATATGGGGGGTTCTCAATTCCTAACCACAAGTTAATCCTAGAGGGTGATATAAGTATCGTTTGGCCTCTAACTGTGGTGGTCATCTCTTCCTCAGTTGAGGTTCTGTTTGGCTCATCTATAATTTCTAGATTACAATAAAAGTGGGTGATCACCTTTGTGCAAAAAGGTAATCTAATGGATAACCAAGGCATAAAAGGATCTAGATATGGACTAAGGTCGTGCTTCAATACCTCCTGAAGTAGCCTGAGATCCACATATTGTGTCTTGCACACTTTCCTCCTGGAGAATTGGGATAGATACTTAGGAGACTCCACCAATTTGTTGATGTTGAACCCTTTTGGAGGGTTGGTGATCTCTTCTTCCAGCACTTTGGACTTCTTGAAAGATTGTCCCTTCTCCATTTGATCAAAGATTCCAGCCATAGCCTTAGCCACATTCTTGTCATACTTTGGCTTTTTGATAGGCTTTGGTGTGAAAGAGGGGGTAGAGGAATCAGAGTTAGGAGGTGAGGGAGATTTGGTACTCTTGCCTCTTCCAGTAGATGTACTCTTTTTGGATTGAGCCCTTGTAACAATAGGCTCTTTAATCACAACTCCTTTGGGTTTCGGTTGAGATTGAGGTTGAAGAGGAATTTTAGCTTTTGGTCTTGGGGTGAGTTTTCTTCTCTTTTTGGGAGGAGAAGAAAGAGGATCAGAGTGTTGTTGGGATTCAGAGGAGTCTATGGGAGTAAGGTTTTTAGTTCTCATCTTTCTGAATGATAGAAAACTAAAATTTTCAAAAAAAAAATAGAGACACAGACGCGAATTAGGGCACAGAGATTCTGAGCAAAATAGGAGGTTTCTAGGACTGAAAATTGTTGGGTTTTGATGGAAAAGAAGCAAGGAATCACTTGTGAAAAATTTTTGTGAGAGAAAATAGTGATTTACTCGAGGAGATTTTGTGGAAATGACCGAGTTTGCGACAGATAAAGCCCTAGAACCTGACGTTACTCGAGGCCTTACTCGAGTAATCTTCAAGTTTACTCGAGGCCTTCCTCGAGTGTTCATACAGAAAAACCTTAAAATGATTTATTTAAATTGCGTACCTGGCATGAATAATATTGTAATTATCCATGGATGTTCCCTCGATCATTTATAACCCATTCTGAACAGATTTGAGTCATTATTCATCAATTTTGAAAATCTGGACTTGCAGTTACTCGAGGCCTTACTCGAGTAAGCTTCAAGTTTATTCGAGGCCTTCCTCGGGTAACCTGAGTTTTCAACTTGTGACTCTTCATTTCTTTGTAACTGAACCGTTATATTTGAAAAATCAAGTAACTTGATCCGTTACTTCCAGTTTTGAAGTCCATTACTCGAGTACATACTCGAGTAAAGTGCTTCTTTACTTCAAGTTGTTCCTCGGGTAATGCTTCTCTGTTAGTGATAACTTCAAGTTGGTACTCCAGTAAATGTGTCCTCTGATCACCTCTATTTTTGTTTCTCAAAACAGAGTTTCAACCTTCCTGCAAAACAAATTTCTATATACTCCGATGCTTAAGTTAGTAATCATCAAAACTTTAACAAATAACTTCATCTAATATTATGAGAAACTGAAATAACTTACAACTCATTGGGATTTACCATTCCCAATTCTCTTCTAATGTATAGAAATTGATCTTTCGCAAGAGGTTTTGTGAAAATATCTGCTAGTTGAAGATGAGTGGGAATAAATATCACTTTCACATCTTTCTTTTGAACATGATCTCTGATGAAGTGATGTCTGACATCGATATGCTTGGTTCTAGAGTGTTGAACTGGATTCTTTGCCAAACTTATCGTACTAGTATTGTCACAATAGATTGGTATTTCTTTGAGATAAATACCAAGATCTTGTAGTTTTTGTTTTAGCCATATTACTTGTGCACAACAACTTGAGACTGCAACATATTCGGCTTCCGTTGACGAAAGAGACACTGTATTTTGTTTCTTGCTGAACCATGATACAAGAGATCCTCCAAGAAATTGTCCTTGTCCACTGGTGCTCTTTCTGTCTATTTTGTATCCTCCATGATCTGAATCTAAATATGCAACAAGATATTCACTTCTTCCTTTGGGATACCACAGACCCAATTCGGGTGTGTCAGCAAGGTATCTAAAGATTCGTTTGACCGTTTCAGCATGTGATTCTTTTGGTGCTAATTGATATCTTGCACATATGCCAACACTAAATTGGATGTCCGGTCTACTTGCCGTGAGATAAAGTAATGATCCAATCATTCCTTTATACTTTGTTATGTTGTAGTCTTTCCCTTTGACATCAGCATCGAGCAACGTAGTTGAACTCATAGGCGTGTCCGTGCCATTTGCTTCATCCATTCCATACTTCTTCAATAACTTTTTTAAATACTTTGTTTGAGATATGAAGATTCCATTCCTTCTTTGTTTGATTTATAAACCAAGAAAGAAATTCAATTCTCCCATCATTGACATCTCAAATTCTCCCTGCATTATCTCAGAAAATTCCTTACACAGAGATTCATTAGTAGCACCGAAAACAATGTCATCAACATATATTTGAACAATTAAAATATCATTGTGTTTTCGTTTTATAAAGAGTGTTGCATCAACTTTTCCTCGTACAAAACCTTGATCGATAAGAAACTTACTGAGCCTTTCATACCAGGCTCTAGGAGCTTGTTTTAAACCATATAAAGCCTTTTTAAATTTGAAAACATGGTCAGGTTTAGTAACATCCTCAAAACCTGGAGGTTGTTCTACATACACTTCTTCCATGATGTAACCATTTAGAAAAGCACTCTTTACATCCATTTGATAGAGTTTGAATCCTTTGATGCAAGCAAAGGCTAAGAGTACACATATAGCTTCCAATCTAGCCACTGGAGCATACGTTTCCTCATAATCAATCCCTTCTTCCTGATTATAGCCTTTGGCCACCAATCTTGCTTTGTTTCTGACAATAATTGCAGATTCATCGAGTTTGTTTTTGAATACCCATTTAGTACCAATAATCGGGTGATCTTTGGGTCGGGGCACCAAATCCTAACTTGATTTCTCTCAAATTGATTTAGTTCTTCTTGCATTGCTATAACCCAATCATTGTCTGATAGGGCTTCATCAATATTAGAAGGTTCAATCTCAGAAATTAATGTAGAAAAACTTACTTCATTGAAAATTCTATTTCTGGTTTTGATCCCTTCATTCACATCTCCTATGACTTGATCTAAGGGATGACTTTTATTGTATTTCTAAGCTCTAGGTTGACCTAGGGATTGCTCTTCTTCCTTAGTTTCATCAACCTCTGGAATAAGAGATTTAGAAATAGATTAACCATTTTCTTGATTTAAACCAACTTCTTGTTCTTCATCAATGGTTTTGTCAGAGGATTCAAATTCATCAAATATAATATGAATTGATTCTTCAATAATACATGTTCTTTTATTGTAAACTCTATATGCTTTACTTCGGTTAGAATATCTTAGGAAAATTCCTTCATCTGTTTTAGAATCAAATTTTCCTAAGTTATCTTTACCATTATTATGAATGAAACACTTACAACCGAAGATATGTAAATGAGCAATGTTTGGCTTTCTTCCTTTGTACAACTCGTATGGTGTTTTTCCAAGTTTTGTTCTGATATAGGCCCTATTTGAAATATAGCATGCTGTACTCATAGCATCAGCCTAGAACACTTGAGACACATTCTTTTCATTCAACATTGCTCTAGCCATTTCAGTGAGCACTCTATTCTTGCGCTCTACAACTCCGTTTTGTTGAGGTGTTCTTGGAGCAGAAAAATTGTGATCAATGCCCTTAGTATCACAATATTCTTCAAAGGCTTGATTTTCAAATTCTCCACCATGATCAGTCCTAATACCTGTAATGGACATACCTTTCTTATTTTGCACTTTCTTGGCAAAAACAATAAATTCTTCAAAGGTCTCATCTTTTGATGATAGAAAAATAACCTATGTAAATCTAGAGAAATCATCAACAATAACCAATGAATATAAGTTTCCACCAAGACTCTTTATTCTTGCTGGGCCAACTAAATCCATATGCAATAATTGTAGTGGTCTATTTGTTGAAATCTCATTTTTCAATTTGAAAGATGATTTAGTTTGTTTACTCTTTTGACATGCGTCACAAATCAAGTCATTTTTGAAAGTTACTTTGGGTAATCCAAGAACTAAATCCTTTTTGAGTAGTTTGCCTAATTGATGCATATTGACATGAGCCAATCTCTTATGCCATAACCAGCTTTCATCAGTATTACATAGAAAATAGTTTTCATACTCATTTCTACTAATATCTAGAGTATAGCAGTTACCTTCCCTTTTTGCTCTGAGCTTAGCCTTGATATTCTTCTTATCAAGTTGTAAATCATTCTTGTTGATAATTAAGCATTCTTCTGAGTCAAATATTACCCAGTTGTCACAGTTGTCTTTATCTGCACTTTGACTTACACTCAGCAAATTATGACACAAGCCTTCAACATAATATACATCTTTGACTTGTATTTCTTTGTCATTTTTGATTTCACCAATTCCTGCTATCTTTCCGGATTGATTTCCTCCAAATTTTACCTTTCCACCTTCCTTAGGTTGCAATGTGGTAAAACTTTCAAAATCTCCGGTCATATGTCTAGAGCATCCACTATCTATGTACCACTTGCTATTTTTGGATGCTTTGAGACATACCTACAATCAAATGACTAGGTCTTAGGTACCCACATCTTTTTGGGTCCTGTTGGGTTAGTACAAATACTTTTCTGAACATATGAACCTTTAGGTACCCATTTGTAGGTTCCTATTGTTCCTTTCTTCTTATGAATGCATAAAGATGTATAATGACCTTTTCTATTACAGTAATTACAAAATGCAAAAGGATTTGATGTATGCATAGAATGCTGGAAATAATTCAAATATGACTTACCTCCTGCTTTCTTTTTACCTTTCCTTTTATCTGACTTTGGATCATATCCAATTCCAGATCAGTCATTTACAAATCGTTGAGCTTTTAAAATAATATTGAGCATCTCACTTCCTTGTGTAAATTTTTCAAGAGGTTTTGTGAGATCAATGTTTTTCTTTTTCAAAGATGAACAATTTTCACAATCCTTTTCTTTAAGTTTAGTTTCAAGAGCTTTGTTTTTCTTTTTGAAAACAATCAATTCTTTAACTACTTTGATGAATTCAGAATGTAAAGCATTATATTCGGAAAGTAATTCATCATAGGTAGGTTCAGAATCATTTACCTCCTCTTATGTTTCTTTTTGAGGGACGAGACATATATTAGCTACTTCTTCCTCATCACTTTCTTCGTCAGAGGAGCTATCACCCCATATAGCAAATACGAAGGCCTTCTTTTTGTTGAAGAATTTGCCTTTTCTCTTTTCTTTGCTCTTTTGGTTCAGCTCTGGACATTCTGACTTGATATGTCCTGGTTTCCCACATTCATAGCAAATGATATGATCTTTGCTGCTATTTCCTCCTTTCTGAAAGTGTTTGAATCCTTGACCTTTCTTGTAGAACTTTCTGAATCGTTTAATGATTAGGCCCATTTCGTCATCGTCGAACTCTTCATTCTCATCTTGATTTTCTTCTTTTGCTTTTAGTGCTAGACCTTTCTTTTTCTTGTCACCAATGTCATCTAGTTCCCGTTTGAACTTTAGTTTGCTTTCATATTCAAAAAGACTTCCAAATAAAGAAGCAACTGATCTCATTGATTCTCCTTTTGCTTCTTCTATCGCAGTGACTTTGGCCTCCCACTCTTTAGAAAGAATATTCAAAATCTTTCGTACTTGGGTATGTTGATCATAAGATTTCCCAAGTGCTGCAAGTTGATTAACAAGATGAGTATATCTAAGTTCAAATTCAGAAATTGATTCACCTGATTTCATTCGAAGTAGATCGAATTCAGTGACCAAGGTATTGATTCGATTCTCCTTTATTCCCGAAGTTCCTTCATGAGCTATTTCCAGAGCTTCCCACATTTCCTTTGCTGTTGGAAGTGTGCAAATTCTGAAGTATTCACTTTGACTTAAGGCACTTTGTAACATCAGAATTGCCTTGCTGTTGAGAGTGATAAGTTTCTTATCATTCTCATCATATTCCGCTGGCGTCTTTGGAATTTTCTGAGAATCTACAATCTTTGTAGGTTGATAGTTTCCGCTCTCAATTACATCTCATAGCCCATATTCGGTAGCCATCACGAACACTCTGAATTTTGCTTTCCAAAAAAGAAAAGTGTTCTCCACTGAAACCGGGAGGTCTAGTGATGGATGCTCCATCGGGAAGAATTCCTTCACCCATGCTTGCCATTGGATCCTTCTTAGGTTGTTATACCTTAACAAGAAGATCTGTCTCTGATACCAAATGTTAGAGCAAGCGTTTCACTCAAGAGGGGGGTGAATTGGGTGACCTTAAAAATTTCGTTGCAAATATAAAATTTGACGTTGAAATTAAAACAGGAAAGAGTAAGGAGAAATATCACCGAAGTGTACACCAGGATTTATACTGGTTCGGCCACAACCACTTTGACCTACGTCCAGTCCTTAGAGCTTCTCTGAGAGTTTCACTATAACTTCCAAGATTCAGTGGGTTCTTGGCACCTCAGTACAAGCAAGTTCCTACACCTGGACACTCGCTCCCCCTTACAAGTTGTAATTCAATCCCAACTCAAGGTTCCACAACCTTAAGTTACCTCAATAACAAATATTGAGTTTGAATGAAATATCTCTCTCACAGAGTAAATAAGAATCACTGAAGCATAGAATCACAAGTACAATGAAAAACAGAGTAATGAACTTGATGATACGTTCGTAAGTGTGTTCTTTGTATCTCTCTGTTCAGATGTTCCCATATATATAGATACGTTGGTAATGATTGGTGGAACATATTTCTTCATGTCCGTTGGAGCGTGCGCAGCCACTATTGACTTCTCCAGTTTTTGAAAAAACATACGTTGTGGTAGGTGACAGTCGGTGACATTTGAGCATTGCTTTTGACTTTCCTTATTTGGTAAGATCTCTTTATTGATTATCTGTTGAAATGCTAAGAATACTAATATAATAAAAAGCTAATCAAATAGGAAACAAAACAATGACCGTTGGAATGATTTCAAACTTTCTGGGTTTACTTACTCGAGTAGCTACTCGAGTATCACATGAAGTTTACTCGAGTACTTACTCGAGTATCATCGGGAAATCTTAAATTAACTTCAAGTCAATGAACAAATACAAGAATACTTGGGTAGTACATGGAATAAACTAAATCTAAGTTCTTGAAAATAGTTATTTACTCGGGTACCTACTCGAGTAATACATTCACAACTTCATAGGTTACTCGGGTACCAACTCGAGTAAATCTTCAAATATCTTTTGATTACTCGATGCTCTACTCCAGTAATGTTGGCAGGATTTCAAGGCCGAGAGCACTTACCTTATTACTCGAGTACATACTCGAGTAAACTTACTTTTTGTGCACCACTTACTCGGGTAATGACTTGAGGTTTTCCTTGAAAATATCTCTGCATACTCGGGTATCTACTCGAGGAATCCACTTAAAATAGAACATTAAATACTTGTATACTAGAGGAATAACTCGAGGAAAATGAGATAGAATGATATCAAGTTAATCGGGTACCACCTTCAAGTTTTCACTGACTATAATGTGTTACTCGAGTAGCTACTCGAGTAACATTGGCAGTGGTACAAAGTGCTGAGAGCAACACATTTTCAGAAATAGGGTTACTCGAGTACTTACTCGAGTATCATTGGCAGGCCGAGAGCAACTGGAAGTTTTTCATATGGTTACTCGAGTATCTCCTCGAGTAACATTGGCAGGCCGAGAGCAACTCCAAGTTTTTACCTGGTTACTCGAGTAGTTCCTCGAGTAACATTGATAGGCTGAGAGTAACTTGAAAATACTTACATTATTACTCGAGTACTTACTCGAGTAACGTTGGCAGGTTACTGGAAGGTGCCTCTGGTTACTTCAAGTTTTGGCTCATTACTCGAGTATCTCCTCGAGTAATGCCTTAGAAAAACTGCTTCTGATCAAGTTTCTCAGCTTTTTCTCTTCGTCTTTCTTCATTACTCCAATGCTAACTTCAAGTGATGCTTATCCCTGTTATTCCTTTGTTCAAACTTATTTGTTAATCATTTCCTTTTCAAACCATTCTTTTGTTATCATCAAAACATGAGATCTAACACTAAGGACATTAAATCATCCCTCTAAAGATAGCATTGTGCCCTTGACTTGCCAACAACTGACTCAGTAGGCCAATCTCTTGTTCGAAAGGACGTATCATATGCCATCAGAATCACTTGCTGCATGACATTCAATGGAGGCCGTGAAATATCTTAAGTGGAGGGAGGTGGAGGTGGCGGGGATTTCTTAGCTCAATCAGAAACAAGGTTCTTTGGCTACAAGATGAAAGAGTTGATGATATCCTCACAACCTTGAAGTCATCAACAGGGATAGGGAGAGGTGCATCTACAACGATCACCTCTTCAACTGCCACTTTGACTTGATCATCCTTTATTTCTTGGCAGTGGACAATTGATCCCAAGTTGTGTGCGCTCCCTCATGTAACCAATCGTCTTAGAGGATCCTCCACAACAAGTCACAAGGCTCACCAATTTCTTTTCCAGGACCCTCTGATGACTAATCAATGCAACTCCCTTTAGTGCTCTATTTAGGGTTTAGGGAATGAGCCTAGGGAGCACTGGTATCTGCTTGTCTTGTGCTCGTCATGATCATCCATTCTTCCTTCATCTTGCTGAACCTTTCTTCAAATCGTGTATCAAATGATACTTCTACCTCAGCCTTAGCTTCTGCCCTCACAGTAGCCAATATATGCTCCATCTCTTCCCTAGTCACTATACTACTTGAGGAACGTCGTGGGGGTGCTCCAAAGTAATCCCTTATGCCTACCCCTCCTCCAATCCCCCTGACATGGCCGGGATGCTTAGGTTTTCCTGTAGCTTCGGTCAGGATGTCATTCCTCCCATTCGACCTAAATGATTACTCGGCTTGTTTTTTTTTAAGCTTCTCCTATAAGACACAGATGACAAATGTTAGTAATAAAATTTTTTTACCAAATAATTAATAACAACAAGTCAACAACAATACTTACAATTTTCTCACTGACTATACAAGATTGTTTACTTATATAAGACCCGCTCCTCTTTTGGTGAGCGAGCAACCACTTCTATTAACGACATATTGGAGATGGTGGAGAAAGAAGAACAGAAGGATCGGATTGAGCTGCTTCTTCCAATCTCTTCCGTTTGGCCACCAACAAGTCTTTTTCGGCCTTCGCATACCCCCCACGAGATATTGTATGGAGGCAATCATTCTTTCTACCACTCTCTTAGGCTTTTTTCCTGCAAATAAGAAATCAAAATTAAGTCATTCACTACTACAAAAAGGGGCTTTAGTGGCGTAGCTCCTGTGGCATTTCTTTAAAGAAGTGCCAAAAATAATTATTTATTAATTTAAAATCAAAATTATTTGAAAGCTTTGGCGCTTACAATTATAAACGTCATAATTGACGTTAACCTTGCATGAGGTTTCTCTGAACAAGCGCCAAACAAGGCCTATTGTTTTTTTAAAAAAAAAACAATAGGAAGCTTTGGCATTTTATCTGGAAGCGCCAAAGCTTCCTATATTCCTAAATAGGGTCACATGCGTTCACTGAGTCAGCACAAGCAGAGTCTAACTTATATATTAAACGCCAAAGCTTCCACATATATATTTAAAAAAAATAAAGGATATGAATCACACGATCATTGCACACTTTTTTTGGATCAAGATGGGAAGCTTTGTTTTGAACAAAAAAAAGATGGGAAGCTTTGGCATTTTATAATAAAACACCACAGCTTCCAGTTAATTTTGGAGGGGAAGCTTTGGCGTTTTGGAATAAAATGCCAAAGCTTCCACAATTACAAAAAAAACGAAGGGAAGCTTTGGCGTTTTAGAATAAAACGCCAAAGCTTCCACAATTAATTAAAAAAAATGAATTTGGAGGGGAAGCTTTGGCGTTTTGTAATAAAACGCCAAAGCTTCCACAATTATTAAAAAAAACAAAAGGATCATCTTTACCGAAGGGAGAAGAATCACGTGAAAGCTTTGGCATTCATTGAAAAGTCAAGTCAAAAAAGAATCAACACATAAAATATAGTTAAACTAACCAATTACATAAACACAGTGCCAAAACTTCATATTGAAAAAATAAAAAATAAAAAACAGAATAGAAGCTTTGGCGCTTCCTAAAGAAGCGCCAAAGCTTCCATTTTTTTTTAAATTTTATTTTGAAAATGGGAAGCAATGACATTCTTTTATGAAGCGTCAAAGCTTCCCCTGTTTACAAAATTTAAAAACCCCGCCATTGACATCCCGCCATTATCACTCTCCCGCTTGTCACTTCCCATAACTTCGATCCATTACTCTCTCACTTTATTGGTCTATTAGCTTTTCTTATTCGTTATCCCCACTCCGTCCTCCCTTTGATGGCAGCAAGAGTAGAAGTAGGAGATCCCTAGCTTGTAAGCATTGTTTTTTAAACATTTGATCTATGTTTTCTTTTTTTTTTCTTTTTGGTATAAATTTGCAATGACTCTTATATGTTTGCTCATATTTTTTATTTTTTAAGTATTGATTTGAAGTTTCAACTTTGTCAACATAAACTTCTTATATATTGTTATTTTTTTAATTTTTAAACTTACAAATTAATAATATTGTAGTAATACAAATCATTGTAGTTAATGTTTTGTATTTTTTACCATTGTATTGTGATTTGTTTGTTTTATCAAGAAAATAAAATAATTAAAAAAATGATCATCATCGTTTTATATTGTAATTTACCTATTAGATGAAATGTATAGTCATTTACTTACTAAAAAATTATATATGATTATCAGGTATTTATTTTTACATAACACCGTAAAAAAAAGAAATATTTAAAAAAATTGTTTAAAAAAAAAATTCGAAAGGAGGCATTGCCTCCTTTGGCGTTTATAACAAAAACGCCAAAGGAGGCAATGCCTCCTTTGGCATTTTTAACATAAATAAACGCCAAAGGAGGTGTCAACCCTCCTTTGGCATTTATTTTATAAACGCCAAAGGAGAGTACCTCCTCCTTTGACGTTTTTTTAGATTGAAAAGCGCTATAGGTATTTTTAATGGCGTCAAAAGCTTTGGCGTTTCTTAAACGCCAAAATTTGTTTTAAAATAAGCGCTATTATACCGCTTTTTTGTAGTAGTGATTGTAAATCAATAAAGACAATTCATAATTCAAAAGTAAATCAATTGCAAAATAAGTCAACTCACCAATGCTTCTGGAGTAGTCTGGAGCCATCTAAATTCTTGCCAAGTCTGTTCGTCAATAAAAGAATACTGATCACACAGATTAGGAAGAGGCTGAGCTTCTTCCACCTTGATATGTAAGTAATTGTTGGCTAGATTTGTCTTAAACTTCCTCCAGCGTTCATCACAATACGTCATTGTCTTGTCATACAAGACTTCACTCTCAGGAATGTCATAAGTGAGCTGGATAATTTCCAAAATATATCGCTTCACAACTTTATCGACATTTCTTCACTGCTCTATCAAGATTCTAGGCTTGTTGCGTGCTAGGAGGCCGACAAAACTCCTATACCATTGGGCATTAGGCCTGATTGGTTTCCAATAACTATCAAACTCAATCAGAATCTTTTCCCTGGTATTCCGATTGAGAGGAATGCCTCTCAATTGGGTGGCTCTCCTACCCCTTCGTCTAGGCCAGTTACTTGGCTCACTGTGTTCCTGGCTAGGAGCATTGCTAGGCTCTCTTTGATTTGGATTAGTTGGATCGGGAGTACCCTCACTAGGATCACTCATTGTCTAAAAACACTTTAAGGACACTATTTAAGGATAGCTAGTGATGAATTAATGAAATTTTGCTATACGGCACTATCTACAAATTAAGGCATCGTTCAAAAGCAATTCCCAAGTTATGCAAACATGAACAAATAATTAATTGCAATGCACCCTCCATTGTATCGGTTTTAACCTGAGTTGTTCATTGAGTGATTCTAAAAGAACATTTCTCTTCTCTACTATCCTCTGTTTCCCTCACTTTTTGTTCTTCTCTCTTTCTCACTTGCTGATTTCTTATCAGGTCAAAACTGATACAATTATGAGTTTGCACTTAAGTCCTTATTTAGACTAATATAGTTTATTCACTTAGGTCCCTATCAAGCTACCCTTATACATTCCATAACAATGTCAGCACAAGTTGACAAAGTTGAACATAAATGCATTAGGAGGCAGACTCAGAAGCAACACCAAAGTTCATATCAAGCAATATCATTACTACCTTATCTAGAGTTTTACTATATTGAACATGCAACAATACAAAACTAAAATTAAACCCTTATCATACACAACCAAAAAAACCCAGGTCCACAGAAGCATAAGGACATTAACCTCAGATATACATGCATTTTATAAAACTCTTCAAAATAATTAATGGTACCTTCAACCTTTGCTTGAGGATCCTCTTCTTTCTCTGGATTTGAACAGTCTTTGGCCACTTTACGAATCAAGTAAGGTCTCTCTTAGGAGGCAATGGACGCTTCTGAAAAGTGGGTTGACAACTTGCTGCAAGAATCAAACAAAGAAAATGGAGATTTTAATGAAATACCCAAAAATGAAACCATTTATTTAATTGAACGCCTGGCAACTGAAACACAAACCTGACAATAAAAACAAGGTTGAGAACGAAACCAATCGGAGGGAATAAACGATGATAGCCTTACAATAATGTATTCAACCTAAATCTCGGTTGACAGCGGCAAAGTTAAGGACGGAGGAGAGAAGGGGAAAGGAGGAGCTGCCATGAATAGACGTAAGGGTTTCGCTGATGTGCTTGAGTCTTGAAATGAAATTTTAGAGATAAAATTAGGCGGGTTTTGAAATCCAGGTTGTAATTAACAACCGGTCATAAAATCAATATTTAAGACCAGTTTTAATTAGAAACCGGTCTTAAAATAAATCTTTAAGACCGGTTATTAATAGATAAACGGTCTTAAAAATAGAAAATGTTTAAGATCGATTATTAAATAATAACCGGTCTTAAATTTTTAATATTTAAGATCGGTTTTTATGTACACCTGGTCTTCAAAATAATAACGATTTCATTTTTTTAATTCTCTTTAATTTAGATAACATTTTCTAGAGCGGTTATATTTAAAACCGGTCTAGAAAATTATTACATGTATTTATTTTTTTAATTGTATATATTTTAAGACTGGTTTTTATTACAACCGGCCTTAAAATTATTTTTAAGACCGGTTTTAAATATAACAGGTCTTAAAGGTATTTTTAAGACCCGTTATAAATATAACGGGTCTTAATATTTCATCATAATTATAAAAGTGCCACCGGTCATATTTTTAAGACCTTATCCAATATAACCGGTCTCAATGTTCCAATCTAAAAACCCTTTTCTGTACTAGTGCTTCTTGGTTCTTAGAGATCTTCCAAACTTGTCTCCATCCTCCTATTAAAGAGAAAGGGTTTATAAATTCCCAATTGAATCACAAACTATATAGGATATAATAAGATTTTTTTTTACTTTTTTCTTGATACTTTGATATGCATATTTTCTTCTACAAACTTCTTTCTATGCATATTTTGACTCCAAAAATAGGTAAAAAGAGAAGAAAATGTGTTGGATCGTTATCAATTTCTAAGAGTTAACACCTATTCTTGTTAAATATTCTCATGATGATTATGCCCTCCATCAAGGCCCTGAGATTGAGGAAGATCAAGAAGGAATTGGCTAATGCTTTATTGTCCATTTGTGTATGCCTTTACCATTTGGCTTATGGCATTATTTTTAAACCATGTTTGTGCTACTTCTTCACTTCATTGAATGAAAGTTTCCACTTATGGCAAAAAAATGATGGGTTGAATGTAAGGTTCAAGGTAAGGACTTTATGTTATGAATATAAATGTGCTAGATTTATAAGAAAGAAAGAGAAACTATTTGGTTGAACACTTTAGTTAGGAGAAAGTTTAAGAGAGCCCTCTGTACAATATTAGTGGAAAAAGAAAACCTTACTCAAATGAAATCTCTTTGACTCTATAGTACCTTCTCCATATCTCATTTTTAGAGTATATATCCTCTTTTGATTCAGCCAACACAGCTACATCATCAACAAAAAACATGTATTTTGAGATCTCTTTTTTTCATAAGCTCAGTTAAAACATCTACCACAAGCTAAGGTTAACAAATAAGGGCTCTAAGATGATCCCTGATGTAAGTTAATCCTCACAGGAAAGTTCTGTCTTGTCTCAAAATGTTCTAACACTAGCTATTACCCCTTTATATGTATCCTAAATGACTTTGATATATGCAACACGCACCCCTTTCTTTTCTAAGATTTCCATAAGTACACCTCTTAACACATGGTCATACGCTTTTTCCATGTCAATAAAAACCATATACAAGTGTCTTTCTTTACTCTAATACAATTCATAAGCACTGCCATGATTTGATAGGCGGAATTCGCAAAAACACAAAAATAACGGTTATAGTTAATAAATGTCATCTATTTAGTGACCAAAATTATGGTTCTTACGAAACAACTATAATGCAAAACTTGCAAACGATTTGTCTTCCAACCTTATATCAGCAAAAAACAAAAACATAATAGTCTTAAGAAACAACCATCATGTAACACTTTCAAATACCATTTCATAAGTCATAACCCTTCATAATATCGTCGGACCTTTATAAATCATAATCCTTCATAACATCATTGACCTCTATTTAAACTCAACTATTCCTTGTTATTCTTGGTACTTTGCTTTATTGTCATCTTCCTTCTTTCCTTCATAATGTTAAGATCCTAATGAGTAGCTCTGCCACCACCATCCCCTCCTCCACCTCCACCTCCACCTCCTCCTAAAATAGAGGCTTTGATGCAAACTTTGGCAAGCCTTGACTGCTTTACAAGGGGTCTTATGGAATACGTAAACAAGTTGAACAGGAAGTTAAACCTCATACTCCATCACAATGAGGTTGAATATGACTTACAATTAGGCCCTTCATCTCCTTCCTCTAATGATGTCAATGAGGAGGAGGAAGAGGATAACAATGATAGTAATAACTAAACACCACTATTGTTTTTTAAAAATATTAAAAAAATTAAGTTTACCAAAAAAACAACTTAATAACTCATGGTTATTATTTAACAACCGTAAAGTATTCTTGTTACATAATTGACGCGGTTACAAATAACACCAACATACTTAATGGTTTTAACTTAATAAACATTAATTAAAACTTTCAAAACCTTTCTTCTTCCCAACGGCAATTAAAACTTAATACTTCATGGTTGTTTATTAACAAGCATAAAGTGTTCTTGTTACGTAACTGATAACATCAACACCCTTAATAGTTCTAACTTAATAAAAGTTCATTAAAACTTTTCAAACATTTCCTCTTTCCCACATTGACTTTGAGTGCCTCTCGTTCTTCGATGATTGTCATGAGAACCAATTATTCTTTCATTAGCCTCCACTGCATGAGATTGGTCCTGTTCAAATTCCAATAAGTGCAATGATAGAGAAGGATGGATCTGATGTGGCTATAGAATGTCATATTATATGGCCGGTGCAAGAGTCTTGCTCAAGACTTGCATATCCCCTAAGCTCTGTACGGTAGGGGGTTCCATTGAGCCTAGTCATAAAGCCAAGAATGTCTTGATCTATCCCAAATTGTATGGCTATACTCGATGTGCGAGCTTCATTCTATTATACAGTCAAGTCCAACAAGCAAAGCAAAAGCAGAAACTCCATCTCATGCATATATTATATGTAGGTTTTAAACATTTGGTTTTTTTAAAAAAAAAATTTTCCTCAAAACTTAACAATTCTTTTTTAAAAAATGTTATTTTTGTACATATTATATATGACAGTTATTTCATAATCTCATTAGCATTTCTAGAAAATAAATAATGGTTGCAATATAACGCCCGTTATATATGTCTATACTATGTATAATGGTCTTTATGAAAGCACCATTATATATGTTACAGAGTGTATAATGGTTGTTTACTTGAGACCATTATTTATTATGCTAGCATTACTGTATAGATTACAATTGTTTACATGAGCCCATTTTTTCATGAAAGCATTACGCACAACATGGTCCTATGAAACCTCAATACATAATGGGTTTTATATTAGAACCATCATAATTGATACAAAATTAATTAACAACACCGTATTCTCAACTAACAACACCAAAATCCCACAAAGATTTCGTACTTCCATGTGCTTCACCTTCGTTCTATATTAACAACTCCATTTTCTTCTTTCACAATTAAGAAGTTTCAGGGCCAATAACAATACCTCTCTCTTTATTAACAACACTGTATTCTACATTAATAACTCCACTCTTTTCTTTCACAATTAACACGTTTAGGGCCAATAACAACACCTCTCTCTTTATTAACAACACCTCTCTCTTCATTAACAACACTGTATTCTACATTAACAACTCCACTTTCTTCTTTCACAGTTAACAAGTTTCAGGGCCAATAACAACTCCTTTATATTTATTAATAACACCAAATTGGCCCTGAAACTTGTTAACTGTGAAAAAAGAAAGTGGAATTGTTAATATAGAATACATTATTTTTAATACAGAGAAAGGAATTGTTATTGGCCTTGAAACTTGTTAACTGTAAAAAAAAAAGTGGAGTTGTTAATATAGAATATGATGTTGTTAATAAAGAGAGAGATATTGTTATTGGTCCTGAAACTTGTTAATTGTGAAAGAAGAAAGTAGAGTTGTTAATATAGAACGAAGGTGTTGTTATTAGAACAAAGGTGAAGCGTTTGGAAGTACGGACTCTTTATGGAATTTTGGTGTTGTTAATTGAGAATACAACGTTGTTAATTGAGAGGCCAGTGTTGTTATTCTGAAGTGGAGAGAGGGAGGAATGAAGGGCATTTTCGTCTTTTCGCTGAGATTTCAAAATCACATATTCCTCCTTCCTTCTGACAGCGAATTGACTCCTCCTTTCCTAATATCAGAGCATTGAATCGTCCTTCCTCATTTTATAAAGTATTTTTTGACATTTTCCCAATGAAAAATTGATAAGATTATTAAGTCAATGAAAATTGAAAAAAGAAAAAGGGGAAATCCCTATAAAATACCTCCGAAATTGAGAAATTTTGTTTCAGTACTGTGAATTCCAAAAACTCGATTCAGTCCAGTGTCAATACGGATGAACAGTGCATGGGGTGTCAAAAGACGATTTTGCCCTTCATCCCTCATTCTCGCCACTTTCAGAATAACAATACGAGCCTCTTAATTAACAACTCCAAATTCTTGATTAACAACTCCAATTTCATCTTTTTACTTTCACAATAACAACATCATATTCAACATTAACAACTCTCATTTCTTATTTAACAACTTCGTAATTTAAGTTTCTGAGCCAATAACAACACCTCTTTCTTTATTAACAACAGTGTATTTTACATTAACAACACTATATTTTTGAGATGCGAATATGTGAAAGAATAAAGCGGAGTTGTTAATCAAGAATCTAAAGTTGTTAATTAAGAGGCTCATGTTGTTATTCTGAAAGTGGCAAGAATGAGGCTGAAGGGTAAAATCATCTTTTAGCACCCTTACACTATTCATCCATACTAAGTGCGTGTTTGGAATAGCTTATTTTTGGGTAATAAGTGCTTATAATTCGTGATTCACGGTATACGAGGTAAGTATGTGAGAGGAGTTTTTTCTCGGCTTGCGTAATAAGGGCTTATTTCCTGTATAAAAAGCTCAGCCAAACATGCACTAATACAGGACTGAATCGAGCTTCTGGAATTCACAGTACTAAAACAGAATTCCACTATTTCGATTGTATTTTATAGGGATTTTCCCAAAGAAAAAAGCCCTTAACGAAAACGAAGGGGAAGAAAAGCAAGATAGGACCACAAGACCCAAAGCTCGGGAGATGCGTTTTCGACTTTTGATTGGCTGAATCCTGGCGTTATTGTACGAATGACGAGGACATTTCATAAACATGGTACTTCTTTGTCCATTTCTTAACTTCGTGGGGGACCAAACTGTCAGAACCCGATAGCTGTCCTAATTTTTGTTTATTTTTTTAAAATTTTTCCCCCTTCCTGCCTCCCTTCATTTTTCTCAGGTCTAAGTCTTTTCATTCATCTACTCAAAAATTATTAGATCAAGTGGGGTGGGTCTGTTTCAGTCATTTTCACGGTTCCTATCACCTATTTATGAATTATTATTATTATGGTTAGATAATTTTTCTATTTAGTGTTTGTGGCCTGAGTTTTATCCAGATCAGGCAAAGCAAGAGGTTTCAGTTCCCTCTTTACCTTAAAATCCCTTTTCTTTCTTATTATGGTTGCGCCTCAATAACAGCAGATAGAGGAGGGAATAGATTAATAAAAGGAAAGGTTTGTGTTTCTCTCTTTTACTGCTGCTTCGTCTCTTTTGGGTTCTTTTGTTTTTTTGTTATTTCCTCTTCAGATTCTTTCTTCACTTTCAATCTTCCCTTTCTTTCTTTTCTTCCTTTTTTATATATGTACTTAGGTCTATTTTATCCTATTTCTCTCTGTTATACATAAAAATTCCCAAGATTTCTGGGGTTTTCCCCCCTTTCTGGTATAAATTCTTTCTTCATATAACTACCCCCTTCTGGTTTCTAGCATAGTTTTTGATAAATAATATTCAATTTCTTAGCCGTTTAATTAATTTATTAAGAAGAATCTGATCTACTCTGCGTTCTTCTGAACTTATAGCTTGACTGATCTCTCAAGTGCGATTTATTAAACTTTTCAATAATCCTAACCCATTTGGGGTATATATATGTGATTATACTAATTAGTTAATTAATCTAACCTATTGTGTTTTTTCAATCTTTATCTATATATAGATAGCTTTCTTCCGGGTGCTGAAGAATTTGAAAATTATCAAAGATGGTGAGAGGGAAGACACAGATGAAGCGTATAGAGAACGCAACGAGCAGGCAAGTGACATTCTCAAAGAGACGTAATGGACTCTTAAAGAAAGCATTTGAGCTCTCAGTTCTGTGTGATGCTGAGGTTGCTCTCATCATCTTCTCTCCCAGAGGCAAGCTTTATGAATTTGCAAGCTCCAGGTATTATTATATATATTCTTCATCTTCTTCTTCTTCAGTTTCATTATACTCTTTACTTTTCTCCAATGCCCAATATTGTTTGTTTTGTTTGGATACATTTAATTACGATATAATGTCTTATAGTTCACATTACACCAAGTTACGGATGAAAAATAAAACAGAGAGTTAAGTTAGTTTTAATTTTTAAATTTGAATCAACACATCATCATATGGCTTTTCATCTATATATTCTCTAAAATCTGTTTATTTGTGATATGAAATTACTTCCTTTTGGTCTTCGAGTTCTTTTTTAATATCATCATATGTACAGCTAATTAAATTTTATTGACAGTACATCTAGGATATTATCACCCTATGGCAAATTTTGTTCAAGAAGTGTACAATATACACTAGTGGTCTTAATTCAACAAGAGTACACATGCTTTTCACATTCCAATGCTGGATGTGTACTTTAATATTGCAATTGCATTAACTCTACATATAATAATCAATCGAAATTATTCGAAACATCAAACTTTGATGTGGAAAATAAATTAAATATTTATCCTCAAACTTCTAAATTCATCTCCTTTTTTTTTTTTTTGGACTTGAAAAATATTCCCAGCCAATATAATCCTCCGTTTTTCCCAAGTTGGAATGTAAAAAAGTTGCAAAACCTTTAATTCACACATGCAATTCCAAGTGAAAACTTTTAAAACCCTCTTTTCACAAGCCCCAACTATCCAAGACCTTGATAATCACTAACATTTGATCTTTTTAGAGTCTGTCTTTCTGGAGTCGCCAAAAAACACCGTTGAAAGTGGTCGCCAAAAGTCTTTTTTGTTTCTAGTGCTGGTTGTGATAATACCCAAAACGCTTGATGGCAACTACTCAATATACCTTAATGCAAGGGTGAGAAACTGCATCTTTGAACTCAATATGTCCTATAAGTGCAAAGGATCAATCATCGCAATATAATCTAGATAAGTTTCAAGGTCGATCTAAAGAGAGTTTTTGGTGGAATGTAAACTTTTCCAATTAAAATCTAATTGGAAAATAAAAACTTGGGCTCAGGGTTCACCTTATTGGTAGGCTAATGTTTAGTCCTTTTTTCTTGCACTAGAATTATCCTCAATTTGTTTTAACATCTTGTCACCATCTTAGTTAACTTGACATCATTAAACTAAACATGATATATCTCTAGTCTAAGCTAATCACATGCTCCTCTTTTAGCTTTAGATTAGAATTTCAACATAGTTATTGATCATGGCTGCTGAATTGTCAACAATTAGAGTTAACAAGTAATTTTTGCAATATAATGTGCAATCAAAGTCGTCTCCAAATGCCCAATTAAATTATACAATTCAATCAGGAAATTAATTGATACAAAATAGGGGATAATGGAAGAAATAGTGATTAAATTGGGAGTTTGATGAAACAGCTGAACAAATCAAAACAAGTTTAGTAAAAACAAAGCTAAAAACAATGAAATTCATTTGGGAAGAGATGAGCAATCAATCACATGCCATTTCCTAAGATTAATCTTCCTCATCCATAATATTAATGGAGTTTAATTCAGCTTTATTTTTCTGGCTTTTCCTCAAATCACCATTCAAGGATTAGGCTAGAAATTAAACAACAGATTAACCAAAATCTCACTTAACCCATAAACTAACAACCATTCCCAGTTTGACAACTCATTTAAATTTGTGACTGTGAATTTGTTTGTGTAATTGAATGTGTCATTTTTAATGAAATTATGCTTGACAATGAAGATGAATGAAATACTTAAGTGTTAAGTTCATGTATTGGGATATCAAATTATGGGGGCTATGTAGCCTACGATTGAGTTGGTTGGATGCCAAACGGCTACACAAGGAGTCTTGTAATAATAGAAGACTCTCGCCTCTTCTGTTAAAATTTTATTTCACATGATGTCCTTAGGGTAATGATAAGTAGTATTCATAAAATTCTTATTTTAATCCATTGTCACAAATATCAATCTCGGTAAGTATACTGCAACAAGTGGTACAAAGCAAGTATTGTTTGCACAACTATTTGGTTCCAAAACAAGTAACACAAATATCAATTTCACACTTTTTCCTAATTTCAATGATGTTATCAAACCGGAGTGGAAGAAGAAAGTGCAGAATAAAACTACACTAGAATTAGATATCAGTGCCACATAAAAAAAAAAAAGAATTAGATATATATAATTGGTTACTTTAATTAAGAACCTTAGATATAATCTAAAACTATTGTTGCTAAACTCAGTTCATAGTATTTGCAAATACACACTCTTAGTTGCTTTTAGTCGAGTGTAGTACTAGTCTAGGATCCAATCCTACTTCTAAGCATCTCTCAATATCAAAGAGATTTCTAAAGTAATTTTCCTACAAGCAAAACTATCCATTCAAGATTTCAAGCTTCAAGTACCAACACATTTTCCCTATCACTAGTTCAACTAAGAAACCCAAATTAATAGCCATTAACCAATACTTGTCAAGCACATAATGAAACAACAACATATGACAGTAAAATAAAATTATAACATAGAAAACATACAGTACTAATCCACCAATAAAGCTACAACAATCCTACTAAAACAATTCAGTCACTTATGATCTGATTCACAACAAAATAATTCATGATTTTTCGATAAAGTCTTCAACAAAATTCCGAACCCTTTCTTCATAGCCCCCTGACGAAAGCATTTGTCCATTTTATTGTTGTCTTTGTGCCACTTTGAAGAATATTTCCCACTTAACTACAATTCTAGCTTGATGTCACCTTTGTAAAGCTACTATGACATAAAACATCATCATTAAACTTCAAATGACATGAATTAGGCCAAAATAAGCGTCTTCTCAATTAATTGATGTTATTTACTAGCAAAGCACATTTTCTTACATTTGATGAATAAATGATGCAAAAAAATAACCCAACAAACCATAAAATTTATTGAAATTAGGCACAATTGTACGAATTTTCATATGTCAACAAAATGCTAATAGATATACCACTAGGATAAGCATTATTCAAGTAAATCTGATCCTTTGTCTATCTTCGTGTACGACTTTTACGAGAGACAGATTGAGAGAAATGAGAGAGAAGAGGTAGACAAACAAGAGAGATTAGGAGATTGAGGGTGAACTTAAAAATTTGTTTCCTGGTATGTCATCTCATTTTCTTTGGAGAAAATAAAACTATGTTATTAAGTATTGCATCCCGTCTTATATCTTGTATATAAGAGAATCATTTTAGAATGACATGTTCCTATAATAAGATATACCAAGAGCTTGTATGAAATTTTTAGTATAATTTTTTATTTTTGCCCCCACTAATTATTGGTTTGTCTCACTGCAATAATTATCTCACTCTTTCTCTCTCTTCGTAAGTAAGTGTTTTAAAAAAAAATTGTATTTTTTACCTATTTTTTATCTTTAACCAATTTTAAACATTTTGTAACCTATCAGTTATTTTTATCTCATAAAAAGAATAAGAGGGAATACTTTAGAGCCATATTGATCCTAACCTAAACTTTGTATGACCGGTAGATCTACCTGAATTGGCTTGATTTGAAAATGTAGCTTGATACCTTCACTGAGTTAGACACCGATCAGCAGTCAAATCATACCTGAATTGGCTTGATTTGAAAGGCCGTACATAACACATATCATTTCCTGTCTTCTGTTTTTTCTACATCTTTCAAGTTTATGCTTCGATTCTTTGAAAATTTTAGAAAACAGTTACCTTTTGGAAAAATGCATAGCACCTATGAGGTAGATCTATAGATTGGAGACTGACTATTTTGTATGTAAAAAATTATGAGAAAATGACATCAAGGTCCCAATTAAGAAAAATAAAATCAGAAAAGTCTCATAATTTATTAATGATAGCTTTTTCACTTGTTAAAGGCTTCTCTTTCACTTATCCATTAACAAACTATGGGACTTTGCTGATATTATTTTCTTTATTTGGGACCTTAATGTCATTTTCTCAAAAACTATTCTTCCCTACAATCACTGTGACCCGGGCATTTCAGCTGCCATTAATTTTTTTAAATTTGAAACAATATTCCAATAAGTAAATCAATGGAGATATTGGTTGATAAATTATTACTCCTCTAGTTCTAAATGTAGAACCTAGGTCCTATGTACATTTAGAACCAGAGTCTAGAGGTAGTAGTTTGGTTGTACTATCTCTTATGCTATTTATAAGAGCCTTTTAATCAAATCATAGAGACTAAGTGGTTAAACTTGGTTTTTGTTATTGATTTTTTTAAAAAAAAAAAATTGTCCTTTATTTGAGTATTTTTTTTCCCCTTATGACTAATGTGGCAAAAGCCCAAAGTGAAATATTCTTCTTCCAAGTAAGAAAGAGAGGGTTCTAATTACGAGGGGCATATTTCAAAAAGATTGATAGATGCTTCATGGATCATTGGTATCCTCTTGTCGTAACATTATGACTAGGCTGCCAGTGGAGATCAATCTCTTGATAAAGCCTAGCTAATTGCATTCAATCATGAACACAAGCAGACAAGTTAATAGCTTGTCACGAAAATTCAATTTCATTCATCATATCAATTGTTTACAATATGTGCCTTTAAATAGGTAAAAATAATCCTAACGTAAGTAAGACTCTTTGAAATGTCTAATAAAATCCTAACTGATCTAGTTGATCACACAAGGTCCACTTAGTTGGCACCTAACTAAAAAATGAAAATATATAATCAATTAAAAAACAAATGACTCAATTTGATATTTAAACAATATCCTTTTTTAAAAAGTAAGATAAGCTAATACTAGACTTAGAATTCATGATCTTTCAAATCTTCTAAAAATCCTCTGGTCCTATTTATTGAGAAGAGAGAGGAGGTTTTTTTCCTATTTATAAGTCACAACATTAAATTTTTCATGTGAATGTACAATATATGCTCTTCATTTACTATGTTAACTTTGTTTTCATAAGTATATTGTATATTATAATAAAGGTAGAGTTGAAAACAAGTTAAATTTTAAGGTAGAATTAATGAAGTTTATGGTTTTTCTTGATCTATGTGAAACATGATGTAAGTGACTTATAAATAGGATTAGAGGAGTACTTTGTAATGTAATCATAGTTGATATGCATTCGTATATATCGCAACAACAATAACAACACCTTTTTCTTATTATTTTTGGGCATATATAATCTTATTGAAACAAACTAGATGCATTTCTCCATGTATTATATAGATTCAAAGGAATGAGCCACACTGATCATGGTTAATGAGTAAAGTGGCTTACTATAAATTTTATATAATGTATTGATTAATATTAAGTATTGCTTCAATTTCACAGCATGCAGGCAACAATTGAACGTTACCGCAATCATAACAGAGATGCTCAAACAGCCACCAGATTTGTAGAACAAAATATGCAGGTTATTATTATTATTTCATTCTATTTGTTATCATTTTAGTCGTATATATGTTTTGTTATTCTGTTTTTTTCTTTTCATTATGCATCAAACTGTAACTCCAAGTTTCAAGATTAACTAGGCACTTCAAAGTAAAAGCTTAAATTTTGGCTGTTCATACTTCATATATGCCTAACATTTTCCACTAAATTAGACCTCAAACGACTTTGATGTTATTGGGTCTTTTCAATTTTGTAACTTGGCCAAGTTAATGCCTAAGTAAGAAAAAGAGGGGGGGGGGGGGAATTCAAATATCGTGAGATAAATGGTGCATGAATGTACAAAAGCATCCTTTAAACTACTTCTAAGTATACCAATTGAAGTAACTCATAAATAACTCTTAACTCATTAAGCAATTAAGTAATGAGATGGATTAAATGCAAAATAAATTTGATCATTTGTGAGACTGATTGATAGAACTGATGGAATATAGGATAAGAAAGAATTATTGTTTAAATATTATATTTCTAGGATATTTGAATTTATCTAGTATTTTATTATTTTAAGACTTTAATTAGGATTAGTTATTATTATTGTTAGAATTCTAGTTTTGTTATTCCTATATGTAGTTTCAGGGTTTCTTTTTCACACGGACCTTGGATTATTGAACATTACATACATGTATTTCTCCCTTGGCTTTTCCTTCCTCTCCGCCTTCCCCTTTTTTAATTTCTTCTCCTCTCCTTTCCCTTCTATTCTACTTCTCCGGTCTTTAATATAAGACATATTCAATGAGTTAATCTTGGTTTTAAATATAAGATAAAGTTTTTTATTTGTCAATCTTTTCTTAATTTACCACTATTGATGTTCCCTCCATAATAATGAAGGAGGAAAGGAAAGGAGAGAATTGAAGAAGGTGACTAGGGTATTTTAGAAAATACATGTCATATTAACTAACTTAACTAACTTCTTTAATATAATCAAATTAGCTAAATATATCTTGTATTAAGGATAGGAGGAGGAATACATCAATAACCCTATCAGTGCATTGATTTGATCCGTCCTGCAAGTCTACGTATTGCCAACTCATGCTACCTAGTTGCTTCTTCCAATCAAGAAACCCTATTTAGTGGCCACTTCATTAAAGATTATCAAACGTAAGAGAGATTTTTTCAGGGCATTTTAGGTCATTAAACTTCGGAAAGAAGTATATTAATGAAACTGACACAACATCTTGAACTAAACGCCATATTTTAACCTAAACCTTTCGGGTATTTAAATTCATGGACCTTCTCACATTAACTCACATTTGACTCCCAACAATTTCTTCCCGCTCGCAAAAAGTCACAACACACAAGAGTCCAACTCTTTTGGAATAGGTGAACTTCAAACTTTGAGATATATTGAACTTTGGAAGGAAGCATGTAAATGAGATTGACACCATATTTTGACCCAAAACCTCAAGGCATTAAGTTTGTAACTCTTTATGACACATCTTAATGTGTGACTTTTTCCCACATGAACTCACATTTGACTTCCAACATATACACATCATTAAACTAAAAGAGAGTATTCATACCCTAATCCAGGGCCCCATTCATCGTAAAAGATTAAAAGAAACTAGCCAAATATAATTAGTATATTCCAGCACAATTACGCAAGACAATCCAATGGAGGGCTCCAGTTTATTGTCTAACATCTTTGCTTTATTTTATCTTTCTACTAAACTATCACGTGAATATGATTGACACACATCACATGGAGAAACATTCATTTCTTATTTTGTTCTTTCAAACATATAGGCCACGTTGTAGCTGGTTTCTTATCACCCCATTTAAAGTTACAGGACTGATTTATATATGTTTTGATTGAAATGCTTCTTCAAGTTATTCTCTGTTCTTAACCTAAATTGACTGGTATACATATCTATCGGTTTTTTTATCAATCATGCAGCCTCTTGACTGATTCTTTTTATTTTGTTGGTCTGTGTTCCTATCAAATGAATCGGTTCAATGACCAGTTTTCTAGTTTGATTAGAATGTAGTGCTTGGCATAGCACATTGCAACTAAAAGAACACAAAAAAAGGACCTTTATATTATTGATAGCTTTACTTTCTACACAACAGAAATTTGCACTCTTAGTGTTAGTGCTTCATATTCACTTTCTACAATCTCATTAACCATATTCCATGAGGAGTGGAGAAAAATTCAGTTAATGATTATGATGTTATATATTACCATCCACATAGAAAGTCATTTATACGTTGTTTATTTTACCGGCGTAAATTTAGCACAAACTGTTGAAATTTGAAGGATTACATAGATGCAGAGGGAATAAGAACCTCTGCAATATTATTATAAATCTTTAAGTAAAAGAGAGTACATATGTTTGCCAAAAAAAGAAGAGAGAGAGTACATATGAGCCTTTATGTAGGCAAACATAAAGCTAACTCTAGAATCTAATTTAATCTAATCAAATCAAGAATAAATCAAAATAATTTAGATAATATTCTAAGATATAATAAATATCAAATAATCAAATCAAACCTAGTAATAATTAACTACATAATCTAAAATATCTTGAAGCAATATCCAACACTCCCTGTGCTTCAAAGCTGCACCAAACCTGTCTCCTTAAGAAGAAATCACTCAACACTCCCCCTTGCTTCAAAGGGTACCAAACCTGTCTTTTTTTCTGAGACTTGAAACTTGATCTTTAAAATCTGTCATGGCTCTTTAGAAGTTGCAGCAAATGCAATTCTTGAGAAAATATTGTCATGTTGGAGGAAAAATAAAGTGTTTGCTTGTTGCTTCCTATTTTCCCTCAAGCGTTGCTAGTCTGTATATGGGTGTGCGAAACTATCCTCAATTAACATGCTTTTTTCACCTCTTTGCCTTTTCGAACAATCTGCTTCCCTATGGCCAAACTTTTTGCACCCATGGCATTGAATAGAGCTTCTATGTGAAACTCCGTATTGATGTTGTTCATTAAATTGACTACTGCCTCTCCTATTACCATAGCCTCTTTTTGCAGACTCCTCTGTATTGTTTGTGATAACGGTGAACAAAGTTGCACAAGTGGAAAAACTCCCATACTTTAAAACAAAACTCTACCCAAAAAGTGAGAGAGGAAAGAAAAATGGTGACACTGCAGTGGTCACTATTTGAGAAAGAAGATGTTGCAGGGGTCTCTCTCGCTTGCACAGATATCGCGCGATGCTGTCATTCAGACATTCACTGTCATATTGATTTCCCTGACTCGTCATCGTGCATAGGGACATTGTGTGCAAATTGATATCGCTCACTCCGATATCGCTCATCACTCTTCTCGCTCTTAGGATGGCTCTGATATGATATTATTTATTCCAATATCCTTCATTTTGTGGGCTTGCACTTCTTTTTTGAGTCTCATAGACCCTTTTATTTTTTTTCCTGGGCTTGTACTCCTTTTTTAGTCTTGAGGCCCCTTATATTTTATCTGGTTTTATACTCCTTTTTGAGTCTAAAAAGCCATTTATCTTTTTGTCTGGGCTTGTACTCCTTTTTGAGTTTAGAGGGCCCTTAATTTTTGTTTGGGCTTGTACTCTTTTTTGAGTCTCAAATGCCCTCCTACGTAGCGGAACACGCCTTGAAAGCATTTTTTATCTAGCCTTGTACTCCTTTTCGAGTCTCAGAGGCCCCTTATTTTTTTGCTTGGGCTTGTATTCCCTTTTGAGTCTCAGAGGCCCTAAATTTTCTTGGGCTTGCACTCATTTTTAAATCTCAAAGACCCCTTATTTTTTGCTTGGGCTTTACTCTGTTTTGAGTCTCAGAGGCCCTTCTTTCTTAGCGGAAGATGTCCTAAAAGAATCTCATGCTATAGTGCGCTAGCTCTCAAATCAAACCTGGCTCTTCAGAAACAATATCCCAACCTCCCCTTCTTCAAAGCTACACCAAACCTGTCTTCTTCAGAAGAAATCACTCAACGCAAACTACTAGACTCTTATATACTACCTTCTACTAACATGAAAAATCTTCCCTGATTGACGTAGAAAGTCCTGCTTGCACTAGTGATCAAATCATTGTTTTTCCCATAAACACATGGAGCTCCATATTTTTTGGCGACCGGTGAGCGCCAATTATAGACAAATGAAAAGGACAAGGCCATCAAAAAAAGGAATAATGAAAGCTTGACATAGAGTTTGATGGTCTGGCAAAAAATAAAAATTTGAACCATTGCAATGCTAAAGACTGGTCACATTAGAACGTAAAACCTGTTCAACCAAATAGATTCTCCTCTCATGTACTGTAGCAAAACAAGCATTCTATTTAAACGAAACAAGAGATGGTGAAAAGTTATCTCACATATAGGAGAAACTCGAAAAAGACTTGTCTGCTTAAAATGAAATTAGACGAAGCATAAATATGCATATAAGCATATCAAGATTACTATAAAAATTAGGCGAAATTACATAAAAGTCCTCCAAAATTTGGATCATACACAAATAACCCCCTTAACCTTTAAAGCTTAAAAATAAACTTTCTTGAGCTTCCAAATGGACACGAATAACCCTCAACTAATCAATTATATAATTGTAATTTTAGATTTTTAGTTTTTATTAATTATTGTGTTTATAATAGCTGGACTGTTACAAAATTAGTTGTTGCCAAAAGCAAAAAATGTTAGCAGAGACTTGCGAATCTGATGTTTGAAAGAAATTGTAATTGCAGCATCTAAAGCAAGAAACAGAAACTATGATGAAGAAGATTGAGCAGCTTGAGATTTCAAAACGGTTTAAGTCCTACTTTTGAACTTATATATAAATTCCATGTAAAATCGCATTCATAAAAAAGCATTTTTTTTTTTTTGCTTTGTAATTTCAATCTCTTAGGAAGCTCTTGGGAGAAGATTCTGGCTCATGCTCCATAAAAGAACTAGAAGAGATAGAACAGCATTTGGAAAGCAGTGCAAGAAAAGTTCGTGAGAGGAAGGTTAGCTTTTAATATATGGCTATATGATATTTACTGCAAAAGTTTCAGAACTTGATTTTTGCCTAAAGCTAATCTTCTGCTTTTCAGAAGCAAGTTTATAACGAACAAATGGAGCAACTAAAAGAAAAGGTAAGATGTGTCTATATCAAGTGGATGGGAAGGTAGTCTAATACTTGAAATGTGATTTCTCATGATAAAAAAATCTGATAATAAACTGTGTAGAATGAAATATGAATGATTTCGTTTGGTCCTAAGTTAAGAGAATTTTTGGATGTAATATGCTTCCTCAAGTCTTAAATACAAGAGCTAACTAAGAGGTTTGCTTTGATCCTAAGACCTCAATCTACTTTGTCCCCCAAATTTATACTCCCTCTAGCCTTTAAATTTAGGAGCTAGTTAAGAGGTTTGTTTTGATCATTCCTGTAAGACCTTAATCCACTTTTTCTCTTAAATTTAATTTTTTTTCCCCTCAAACTATTCCTATTGATTGCATATATTAAAAGGGTTTACATCAATGGGGGAGCTTTTGATATAAATTATTAAAAGGGTTATTCTAGGAAAGCCAATATATACTTTATACAAATAATTAACTTCACTGATTTCTTTAATCCCTGTGTTAGTTATTTAGTGTTTATATTTAGGACCAACAGGAGTAATTTTTTTCCCCAAACTATTAATTTTCTAATGCAAATAATTAAATGGTATATTTTAGGAAAATTAACACGTTTTTACAAAAATAACTAACTTAACTACTTTTTAAATCTTTATAAATTAGTTATTTAGCTCTTACGTCTGGTTATAGAGGGGTAGTGCATATGCAATTGTAACGGTTCATTCTGCATATATGAATACCACATGTTGGATTGGAGATAGTAAAGCCATTGCGTGTACATACACTGAAAGTAATCTAAAATTTCCTCTCCACTTGAACCATAATTTTCCAGTCACCAAAAAATAAAATTGATAAAATTTGTAGGTAAATGATAAGTAAAAAAAGTTACTGATGAATAGATGGAAGTTAGGTATATTTTTCTGCATGGCACTCACATCTCACATTTGATCTCCTGAATCTCTCTCCAAGACATATTAATTAGGTTCTCTTATTTACATTTTAAACATTTAAAGATTTCCCAACAAGAGAAACATGCTAACTAATTAACTTGTTTTTATACAAACCAGGGAAAAACCCTAGCAACAGAAAATGCAAGGCTGTCCGAGAAGGTGATGCTGTTGTTCATTTTATCTGAGAAATCATTCTTTTTTTACTTGGATATTTCATTTGTTTTTATGGAAATAAAAACCTACAGAATTCTGGTAAGATTATTTCATATTTGATGAATTAGGAATGAAAAAACATTGATTATTACAACGTGCAGTATAATAGCTTGACAAAGCAAGCGAGAGAGAAGAATCATGGTGAAAATGCAGCCTCCTTAGAAAATAGTCCAACTTCAGAAGTAGAAACTGACTTGTTCATTGGATTACCAGAAACAAGAGGCATCACTCTTCCCCTTCATGTGCTCTGACTGAAGATTATTATAATAAAGTTAAATTCCATGTTTATGTCATGATTTACAAATATATATGAAATAAGGGGACTCCCCATGCAAATATATATATTCAGGCGCCTTAGTGTTTTATTGAAATTAATAATGATGGTCTGTGTTGATAAGATACATTAATTGGTTAGTATTGCATATTTCAAAGTACTACATCATTTATGCCCTCTTTTAGTGGTTTGGCTGTCTGAACCTTATCAATCAGTAGAAACTGTTGTTTGTACTGATAAAATTTTTAGAAAATTAATATTCAAGTCTATGTAATTTCACCTCATTTTCAATGAAGTCCTTGCAGTTTTTTTATTATTATTATTAGGTCCTTGTAGTTTCTTTGATTATAGGTGTTGGTAATGATTCTTGTAATAAGAGAAGCGATGTTAGTATTTGATTATGTAGCTCTCATTTAGCATATGCCAGAATTAATTTTGCTTTGTAGATTTAAGTAAAATTAAAGTCAAACAGCGACATATTATACATAGATGTTAGGAAGTAGTTATGAGCATAGTACTTTGTTAATGTTGATAATAAATATACTTTATTTAATTAGTTTATTATTAAAATAGATCTCAATATTTGGTATTTTGTGGCAATTTACATGTTATTCACTCAGCATACACATCAACCAGAATTTATAGATGCTGGAGAGGGATCCTCTAAAAGTATATTAGGATGAACGTTAAAACATTTAGAGGCAATTATCCAGCAGTACTTGAGAATTTTTTGTAGCAATTGCTTGGTAATTTTCATAAGCACATTTCAGAATTTAGGAAATCATCAAATTATCCTTTGCCTGAAATCGGATAATTACCATAAAACTATGTGTTTGCTCATGTTACTATATCCACATAATTATATGCAACCATAAGCAAGATATCTTATCATACAAGTTTTGGTTGAGGTTCCAATATATTTTATGAAATTTATGTTAATTTTACGCTTATCATGCAAGCCCTAGTTTGGTGGCAACTAAAACTATAGTCACCATTGAAATTCGTCCTAATTTCCATCCATAAAAAAACAACGTCCTTCAAGTCATATTTTGTCTGCTTATATTCGTGGGGGTTGGGTTTATGGATAAATAGTCTAAAAGAATACGTGTGTTCACTTCTGTTTCTATCCCAATCATTTTGGAATGAATCATTTTGGAATGAGACGGAACCGTCTCAAAAAATTCAATACGAGACAAAAGTAGGATGAAACAAAATTGTTATTGGAACAGGGCTTTGTCCCACTCCCACCCCGGCTTTTTGTCCCGTCTTGGATATTTTTTTTGTTTAAATATTTTTCTGTTTATTTATAAATTCAATTTTTATGGTGAAATTACAAATTCGGGTTTATTTTCTAATTTATATAGATATTAGATTGAGGTTCCAATATATTTATGAAATTTATGTTAATTTTACGCTTATCATGCAAGCCCTAGTTTGGTGGCAACTAACACTATAGTCACCACTAAAATTCGTCCTAGTTTCCATCCAAAAGAAAAAAGAGAAAAAAGTCCTTCTAGTCATATTTTGTCAGGTTATATGCGTGGCGCATAAGGTTTATGGATGAATGATCTAAAGGGTAGGGATGTTCAATTTTGTCCCAATCCCGATTACTTTGGGACGAGATGAAACTATCCCAAAAAATTTGGTACAAGACAAAATTATTACTGGGATGAGATGGGCTTTGTCCCACCCTGACTTTTTGTCCTGTCCTAGATATTTATTTTGTTTATTTATAATTCGGTATTTTTGGGTAAAATTATAAATTCCGTTTTATTTTCTAATTTATATAGATATTAGGTTAAGGTTCCTTGAAATTTATGTTAATTTTATGCTTATCATGGAAGCCCTAGTTTGGTGGCAATTAAAACTATAGTCACCATTAAAATTCAACCTACTGTCCATCCAAAACTAAAAATTTAAAAAAAGCCCTTCATATTTTGTCAGGTTATATACGTGGGGCATAAGGTTTATGGATGAATCAAAAGTAGGGGTGTTCACTTCTGTTATAATCCCGATCATTTTGGGACGAGATGGAACCGCCCCAAAAAATTCAGTACGAGAAAAAGTTATTTCCGGGACAGGATGGGCTTTGTCCCACTCCCACCCCAGCTTTTTGTCCCATCCTGGATATTTATTTTGTTTAAATATTTTTCTATTTTTTTCTAAATTCAGTTTTATTTTCTAAGTTATATAGATATTAGGTTAGCTCTACATGATGATTAATGCACAGGAAATCATGTTGTTATTAATTTAATATATCTAATATTATTAAAAAAATAACTAACATTATATATATATATATATATATTAGTTATATAAAAAGATATTATCATTGGTTATGCTTTATTTTTTATTTACAATAAGGTGTAATCTTTTTTTTCCCCTTTATCATCATGGCTCTTTTTTTGACCTGATCATCATGCCTCTTTTAATATCCCGAATTTTGGGATTAGTGGTTTGAGAATAACCCTGAATCAAATGGATTGCTAAACCCCAATTTAGCAAGAGTCCCAGGAATGAGAATTTGTTGCCAATATATTTTTCCAACGTGGCAGTCTAGTTGTGTGACATTTTTAAATAGGCAAATGATATTCAATGCCTATGATATTTTCTAGAATGAAAGTAGACTTATCAAGTTTTAATTTGATAGGTCATATATGTCATTTGGAGATGTACACAAAGAGTTATATATTTTTGAAGTTAGCCCAGTGATACTGGCGATTTTCATTGGCAGCGTCCAAAAACAATAATTCTGGGAATTTTGAGCTTCCAGTTGGCTAAAGGCTATATATATTTTTTAACAATAGATATAAAAAGGGTACATAGCCTTTGGAATCACTATAATTGGATATCTATAAATAAAATATGAATTTTCAAAGTTGGATGAAAATTCTGTTAGATTTCTAGTAAGGTGCGAAAATGGAAAAAAATGTATGGGTAAAATGGTCATTTGACCATAGAGTAAGAAGTCATATATTTTCCCCTTTCCTTCATGCATATTCGACCAACAAGGACGAGGCAAGAGGAAAAATATATACTTGGTCTCAATTAAGCAAAAGATGAAGCAATTTGAACCAAGTAAAATGAGGTTGAAAAGTCAATTTTCTCATGCTATTTGAGAACTTAATATTATTATTTGAGGAGGTGGAAAGTTTGACCCAAAGGCAATAATTTGAGAACAATTTGGCCAACAAATTTTCTCCATTTGGACAGCCCAATTTCATCTAAAAAATGGGAGCAAGAAGGAAAAGTGAATATTTGGAGATTAATATCCAAATTGGTGCATTTATGGCAAAGGGAAACAAAAGTCAAAAATTGTAGATATATTAGTACAATTTAAAGTAATATTTGAGAGGATAAATTGTGATAATTCATGGAGCATTTTTCTTTCATTCAAGACACAAGTTTCGTCCAGGAGAAATAAGAAAGAGAAAAGATGATGATAAAGTCAAATATTGCAACTATCAAGAAATATGTGAGGGAGGAAAATGGAATAATTGAAGAAGCTCTTGTTAGCCACTTAAAGAAGCAGTTTCGGCCAAGTGAATTAAGGAAAGAGAAAAGATGATGATGGCATTAAAATAGCATGTGTTAATTTCATTAAAATAACAATATCTTAAAGGAGGTGGAAACGGATATTTTGAGAGCAATTATCCCTTCCTAAAGACCAAACATTTCGGCCAACACTAAACCAGAGAGAGAGAGAGAGCCACACAAAGTTGAGAGCAAGAGCAAGGAGGAACCAAACTTCAAGAAGGCAAAATCCAAGGTAAGAGGTTGAAATGACTACTACAAATAGTATAATTAATGTCACTAATTAACGTCCGTTTTCAAATAACATTCATAGAAAAGGACACGGTGGCATTTTAGAAATTAAGTTTAACTTTTCAATGACTGTTCTTGTGAAAACAGTCGTTGAAACATGCCATTCAATGACTGTTAAGGAAAACACAACTGTTTTGGTTAACAGCCGTTGAAATGAAGCTTTCAACGACTGTTATCATTAACAGTCGTTGAAAGCTTGGTTATTCAATGACTGTTTAAATAATAACAGTTGTTGAAACCTCCAAAAAAAAAAAGCCAAAACCTATAGCTCCCTTCCACCAGTAGCCTCCACCGCTCTTAATTTTTCCTTGGGTCTCATGCGCTCGCCTCTTTCCCGCCTCCTCTCCGGCCATTCAATAGCTCTGTCCCTTCTAACTAGTCATGCCTCCACCACATTTCTGTTTGGTCTCTCACTCATCCTTGTCCGTCTGCACCTCATTTCTCTTTGGATCTCTCGTTTATCATTCTCCGACCCCCTCTCCGCTGTTAGAATCCAAGTTTTGTGATAACAAAAGGTGATTATGTGTTTTGATAAGAAATTCATATTTTTGAAAGGATAAACATTGATTCAAATGATTATCAAATGCATTTCACAAAGTTAAGAGAAAGGTGCCATGATTTTAACTGATGTACTCGAGTGATGGCGCACCTACTCGAGTGAGAAGTAGTTTTGCACTCGAGTCCAGGAGGTGTTGGTCTGAAAGTGTCTTAGAGAGAGCTGCTGACTTCATAGATTTTTTAGCAACACTCGAGTAAAGACATAATTTGCACTCGAGCAAGAAGGCACACTCTTGCAAGTATTTGACAGTGAGGAAGGTTAGAGACAGAGAATGGGCGTTGTACTCGAGCACTACCTCAACACTAGAGTGAGGGCCTTAAGCTTACTTGAGTCCTATGAGTGTGACACAGGAAATGTCTGTTCGAGATTAAGGGAGATCCTTAAAATGAGAAGTGCACTTGAGTAGTGTTCTTGGCACTTGAGTGATGGAGCAATACTCGTGAGTGAGAAAACTCACTTCCTCAAATATTCCTGCAAGTGCTAAGCAAAAGTTTGTCCAGATGCAAGAATATGCTAATGCACTCGAGTAAGGACCCATGCACTCAAGTAAGAGCCCACAGCACTCGTAAATGCAAAATTGCACTCTTAAGTGCAAAATTGCTCTCTTGATAAAAATGATGCCAATGTTATCCAGAGGCTCAGTTTCATAGTGTGAAATTCACATGCACTCAAGTGAGACTTGATGCACTCGAGTGAAAGGTCAGAACACTCGCAAGTGAGAAAATGCACTCTTACAAATTCACAAAGAAGTGCAACATAAAAGCAAGGGAGAAGTGAAAAATAAATATTGCACTCGAGTGAGACCACTGTGCACTCGAGCAAGAGTCTGTTAGAAGCCAAAATGCAATAAACTTACAGCAACGAATCCGAACATGGTTAAATGTTATCTATTCACAATGTTTCACTTGTTATTATTATTAAACATCATTTAACATATACTTCAAGTGTGAAATAGGAAATTGAAAGTCTAGATCAAAGATACATATGGTAAGTCAAAAATGGCAGACATAATCATTTCGTCCAAACTCGACCAGCTAAGCACGCACGTTACAGACCTACCACCTTATCTTGTCCAAAGATTTCAAATGCACGAATAGCGCTCAATAACGTAACACTCTGCTACACAATGATTATCATTCAATAGACCGAAACCAATGTGCTATAAATACAGAGTTTCAAGAGACCATCAAGAGAACACAAAATGATAGCATTTACAATCAAATTTACATGAGTCTCTGTTATTCATATTTTCTCTGTATTCATATTATACTTCAGTATTTATCATATTTGCTCTGTGAGAGAGTCTGTATACATTTCAAATCTTATTTTCATCTGATCTCAAGGTACAGGGACCTTGATAGGGTAGATATATTTACGAGAGAAGCAGTTGAGAGAATTCCTAGTAAGACTTTCTGCTCGTAAGACTTACAATGTGCAAATAGGAGAGAACATTGCTGCTCGTAAGACTTACAAGGGTATAAGCAGGAGAGAACGTTGCTGCTCGTAAGACTTACAAGGGTGTAAGCAGGAGAGAATGTTGTTGCTCGTAAGACTTATCAAGGTGTAAGCAGGAGAGAACGTTGCTGCTCGTAAGACTTGCATTTGTAAGCAAGAGAGAAAAGTTATAGGATTATTACTGCACATAAGACTTGTTGTAAGGGGAGAGAAAATTCTAGGTGTTAGAATATTCTACTCATAGTCCATACAAGGGCGATTGTTGTCTTGTAGCATTCCAAGAACCCACTAAATCTTAAAAGAATAGTGAAAACCCACTGGACGTAGGCTTGGGTTTTTGGGCCAAACCAGTATAACTCTCTATCTGCTAATCTTCTCAACTCTACTCTATCTACAGTTATTTTTATCTCACCGTATCAATCAGAAAATTTATCACATCAACCAATTCACCCCTTCTTGGGTGAAGCTTGTCTCTTTCATTTGGTATCAGAGAAAGGTCTTCTCCGAAGAGCCTAACAGCTTGAGAAGGATCTAGTAGATGGAAATAATAGGTGAGAACATTCTTCCAGACAGAACTTCCATTACTAGACCTCCTAGTTTCGACAGAGAACATTTTTTGTTCTGGAAGGCTAAGTTCAGAGTATTCGTAATGGCTAACGAATACGGACTATGGGATGTGATACAAGACGGTGATTATGCTCCAATGAAGAAAATCAAAGATAGAGTCATGAAAAATAGTTCAAAAGAATTTGACGACAATGACAAGAGGTTAGTAACATTAAATAGCAAAGATATTTAAATGATATAGAGTGCTCTTAGCCAAAAGGAGTATTTCCGAATCTATACACTACCGACAGCTAAAGACATGTGGGATGCATTTGAAATCACCCATAAAGGTATATCTAGATTCAAAGAAAATAGAGTCAATACTCTAATTAGAGAGTATGATCTGTTTCGAATGAAACATGGAGAAATAATCTATGAATTCAAACTCAGATACACCCATCTTGTTAATCAGCTATCAGCACTTGGGAAAACCTTTAATCAAAACTCTCAAGTTAGGAAGATTCTTAATATTCTTACAAAATAATGGGAAACAAAAGTGACAGCTATTGAAGAAGCCAAAGGTGAATCAATGAGATCCGTAGCTACTCTATTTGGTAGTCTTTTTGAATATGAAGGAAAGCTAAAATTCAAGAAGTAACTAGAAGAGTTTGATGATAAAAAGAAAAGAGGGGCCGCTCTCAAAATCATCAAAGAAGCTGATTCTTCGGAAAATGAAGATGTTTCTGATGACATGATATGGGAATGATCGTGAGAAAATTCAAGAAGTTATATAGAAGAGGCCAAAAGAACTTCAAGAACTACCAAGGTAGATCAAGCAAGAAAGAAAACAAAGAGCAACAAATAGTATGCTACGAATGTGGAAAGCCTGGACATATCAAGTCTGAATGCTTCAAAAACAAAGACAAGAAGAAGCAGAAAAAGAAACCATACATATATCCATATGGGTTGATAACTCATCAGATAAAGAAAGCGATAACGACAAAGTTACAGATATATGCTTAATGGCCAAGGAGAAGAATTGAACTCTGAGGTAAGTGACTCTAAACCTACTTATGATGAATTATTATTTGAATATAATGCATTGCATGCTAAATTCATCAAGGTAGATAAAGAAATGGTTAGTCATAAGAAGAAAGTAAAAGAGTTAGAAAGTTCTGTTATATCATCATGTGCATTGTGTGAAGAAAAAGACAAGAAAATAAGTGATTTAACAAAAGCATTGGAAAGATTTACTAAAGGAAGTAAAACTCTTAAAGTAATCTTGAAATCACAAAGAGTCATGATAAACCTGGAATTGGATATAATTCGACTCAGAATAGAAACAAAGGAAAGAAAAAGAAAGGCAGCAAGGCATACCTCAAATATTTTAAGAATTATGTGCATACATAAAATCTATTTACATCATGTTGTTACTGTAATAGGAATGACCATTATACTTCATCTTGTCATTTTAAAAAGGGAAAGGTCATTGGTACATACAAATAGGTTTTGAAAGGGACGTATGTGCCAAGAGTGATTCATACTAACCACAAAGAACCCAAGAAAGTATGGGTACGTAAAGCTTGATCATAGTATGTCTCAAAGCATTATGGGAAAACAAGTGATATATTGATAGTGGATGTTCGAGACACATGACTGGTGATAGAGACAAGTTCACCATACTAAAATCCAGAGAAGGAGAAAAGGTAACTTTTGGAGGAAACCAATCTGGGCGCATTGCTGGAATTGGTGAAGTGGGAAAATCTGATGGTGTTCAAATCAACTATGTATATTACGTTGAAGGGTTATGCCACAATCTCCTAAGTGTGAGTCAAAGCACTGACAAAGATAATTGGGTAATCTTTGATTCAGAGGAATACTTGATAGTAAACAAGAAGGATCTATCGCTTAATAAAGAATCCATCAAAGCAAGGATCCAAGCTCAAAAGGACTGTAACTATTATACTATTGATTTAAATTCAAATTCTTCTGAAAATTGTTTTCTTAGCAAATCAGAGGAGAGTTTGTTATGGCATAAGCGTCTGGCTCATGTTAATATGAACCAACTTGACAAACTGATTAGAAAAGATTTAGTTGTTGGTCTTCCTAAACTTAAATTCAAAGACAGTATGATTTGTGATGCTTGTCAAAAAGGAAAACAAACTAAATCTTCTTTCAAAACAAAATATGAGAATTTTACTTCCAAACCTTTACAATTACATCATATGGATTTGGTAGGTCCAGTAAGAGTAAAAGGTTTTGGAGGAAATCTATATGCTTTAGTAATTGTCGATGATTTTACAAGATTTAAATAAACTATATTTATTACTTCAAAAGATAAAATGTTTGTTGAATTTATTATGTTTACTAAGAAGGTTAAAATGAGAAAGGTATTCTATTGTCTCTGTTAAGTTAGACCATGGAGGAGAATTTGATAATCAACTCTTTGAAGGTTTCTGCAACAATGAGGGAATATAACACAACTTCTTTGCACCTAGAACACCTCAGTAGAATGGAGTAATAGAAAGAAAGAATAGAGTCCTCACAGAAATGGCAAGGGCAATACTCAATGAAAAGAAAATGTCAGAAGTGTTCTGGACAGATGCAATAAGTACTACATGCTATATTTCAAATCGAGCAGACATTCACAAGTCACTTGGAAAGATACCAAATGAACTCTACAAAGAGAGAAAATCAAACCATACTCATCTACACATCTTCGGATGTAAGTGCTTCATTCACAATTACGGTAAAGAAAACTTTGGTAAATTTGATCAAAGTCTAATGAAGGCTTATTTCTAGGTTATTCTATTAGAAATAAAGCATATAGAGTTTTTAATAAAAGAACATGTACTGTTGAAGAGTCCATTCATGCTGTGTTTGATGAACTTGATTCTTGAAAGAGGCAAGCTTCACCCAAGAGGGGGGTGAATTGGATGATGTGATAAATTTTTTGTTTGATGTGGTGATATAATAATAGTTGTAGATAGACTAGAGTTGAGAGGATTAGTACACAGAGTTATACTGGTTCGGCCTAAAAACCAAGCCTACGTCCAATCCTCAGAGATCAAGACCTACTGAGATTTTCACTATTCTTCCAAGATTCAATGGGCTCTCAGAATGCCATAAAACAACAATCGTCCTCGAATGGACTACGAGCAGAAATATTCTAACACTCAGAAATTACTCTCCCCCTTACGACAAGTCTTACGTGTAAAAAAACAACCTATGACCTTTCTCACTTGCTTACGTATACAAGTCTTATGAGCAGCAACATTCTCTCCTGCTTACACCACTGTAAGTCTTACGAGCAACAATGTTCTCTACTGCTTGTATCTTGTAAGTCTTATGAGTAGAAAGTTTTACTAGGAATTCTCTCAACTGCTTCTCTCGTAAGGATATCTACCCTCTCAAGGTCCAAATACCTTGAGATCAAATGAAAATAGAATTTGAAGTGTATACAGACTCTCTTACAAAGAAAATATGATAAACACTAAAGAACGATATGAATACAGAGAAAATATGAATAACAGAGACTCGTGAATTTTCTTATGTGAATTCTTGTACTTCGTTTTTATTGATGGTCCCTAAAGCTCTGTATTTATAGACATTTGTTTTTACCTATTTGAATAATGATTATTGTGGAGCGGGGCATGTTACTGTGGAATGGCATGCGTACATTTGAAATCTTTGAACGCGGTAGGTACGTGATTGGATGGTCGTAATGATGTTGTCTGTCGTTGTTTGACTTCCACTGTGTCTGTTTAATTCAAGCATTCAAACTCCTGTATCACACTTATAATACATGTTAAATGATAATAATAAGTGACAATAAAATGAATAAATATCATTAAACCATATTCGGATTGAACGCTGTAGGACTGGTGTATTTTTTACTTCTGGCATAGCATCACTCGAGCACTGAGGGGACTCACTCGAGTGAACTACCATATTTTCTCCTTTTGATTCAGTTTTACACTTGCACTTCCACATGATTTGAGAAAGTGCATTTTCACACTTGTCAGTGATGTGGGTCCTCACTCGAGCACAACTCCTCCTGCTCGAGTGTCCTCGTATTTTACACTAAGAGCCGCGTCTTTGGACAACATTCGCATACCATTTTAGCAAGAGTGTGATTTTGCACTCGCAGGTGATGTGGGCCCTCACTCGAGAATACTTACTCTTACTCGAGTGAGAAGAATATTCTTCTATAATATACTCTTTGTCTTCAGCACTTGCATCAGAATTGAGAGAGTTAGCCTTCTTACTCGTGAGTGCTGATGTATCACTCGGGCATATGAACTCTCACTCGGGCATGCTTGTACTTCTCTGTTCTGCATGACTCTCAGCCAAACACTCACAGTCCCTCACTCGTTGTGCTCGGGTGCAAAACAGCTTCAAGCTCGAGTGTTGGTTACAGTGCTCGAGTACATCAGTAAGATTGACAGTAATTGCTCTTGGCCAAACACTTCTTGTCCAACACTTGCATGTGCTTGAGTGTAAAAGAGGTTTATAATCGAGTGTTAGCTCTGTTGCTTGAGTGCATAAGCAAAAACTGACAGTAGACATTACAAAACTTTTCCATATGCATTTGGTAACTTTGTAATCATTCTTTAGACTTGTAAAAATATACTTTGCATACAATTAGCTTTTGTTATTATCAAAACTTGGAATCTAACAATTCTCAGATAATAAAGAAGAAATGGATTTGATAAAGAAAACTAAAAATCTAACCATTTCAAAATGATTTTCAAAATGAAGAAAATGTCGATGATCAAGTTCAGTCAAGAGCATAAAGACACATGAAAGATTATCCAATTGATCAAGTAATTGGAGATGTTTATGAAGGTGTCAAAACCTGAAATAGAATTCGTAATGAAGTTACATTCTTTGCTTTTATTTTTGAGATTGAACCTCCTAGTATTGAAGAAGCACTTTCTGACAATGATTGGGTGATTGCTATGCAAGAAGAATTAAATCAATTTCAAAGAAATCAAGTTGGGGATTTGGTACTGTTAGTGCAAGCGTTTCACCCAAGAGGGGGGTGAATTGGCTGATACAAAAAATTTCTTTCGTATAAGATAATCGACAGAATATTTAAACTAGTTGAGAGTAAAGAGAAATATCACTGAAGTGTACACCGGGAGTTATACTGGTTCGGCCACAACCACTTTGACCTACGTCCAGTCCTCAGAGCGTCTCTGAGAGTTTCACTATATTCTCCAAGATTCAGTGGGTTCTTGGCACCTCAGCACACAGCAAGTTCCTTCACTTGGACACTCGCTCCCCCTTACACGTTGTACTCAAATCCCCAACTCAAGGTTCCACTACCTTAAGTTGTCTCAATAACAAATATTAAGTTTGTAATGAAAAACTCTCTCACAGAGAAAATATATGATCATTGAAGTACAATGAATGAGTATAAGAAAACAAAGCACTAAGAATTTGTTGATCAGTGTATTCTCAATTCTTGTGTCTTGTCTTCTTTTCTTTGAATGCTCTATATATATAGATGATTGGTAATGTCCGTTAGAAGCAATTCAAACATGCCCATTAGAGTCGCACAGCAACGGTTGACTGTTCTTTGAATTTGAAAACTATCCATTTGCGGTAGGTAGCGGTAGGTGAACGTTCGGGCACTTTATTTGACTTTGCTCTTCTTGCATGAACTCTTCATCGTTTCTCTGCAAATGTACTTAGGATACTAATGCAATGAAGAATTAATCATATAGATAACAATTTAATAAACATTCAATCAAAAACATAATTTCTGGATTCCCTTACTCGAGTGGCTACTCGACTGATCAAGATTGTTACTCGAGTGGTTACTCGAGTGGCCTTGTCTTTACCTTAACAAGCTACTCAGATGCTGACTGTGGTAATATGGTTACTCGAGTGGCTAGTTGAGTGGCCTTCAATTTTCTTCACATCTTACTTGAGTGGTGCCTCGAGTGGATGGCATATTACTCAATTACTCCCTCGAGTAATTGGATCAAATTCTTGGCCGAGAGTTTGCTTTCTGATTACTCAAGTGGCTACTCGAGTAATGCCTTGAATAACTCCGTAGATTACTCGGGTGCTCCCTCGAGTAAATCCTTTTTCTCACATGGTTACTCGAGTGGCTACTCGAGTAAAGTGTTGCATTTCTTGGCTGAGAGCTACTGGAAGATTTTTGACCTGGTTACTCGAGTGATGCCTTCGAAAATCATGTTACTCGAGTGGCTACTCGAGTAATGGTCTATATAACTTTACAGATTACTTGAGTACTCCCTCGAGTAACTTTGTTCAAAATTTGGCAGTGCTTTACTGGATGAAATTTTCATTGGTTACTCGAGTGGCTACTCGAGTAATTGCTTCTCTTACTCGAGTTACTACTCGAGTAAGCCTTCACATAATTGGTTCATCACTCCCGTGCTTACTCCAAGTAATGCTTTGCTACATTGTTCAAAATTCATTTGTTTGTTATCAAATTCTTTTATATTATTGATTCAATCTTTGTTATCATCAAAATATATGGGATCTAACATTCTCCCCCTTTTTGATGATAACAAAACTTGGTGATTTTGGACAAGGTTTTTGAAATTGAGTTTTGAAACATATGCTTCTTAAATTCTTTTCATATGAAATCGTTTGTAGAATTTAAACTTCAAAACTCTTTTGAAATAACTTATTAGAGATCTTTTCAAAATTTTTGTTCTTTACTTGTTGACCTTGCATACACAATTGAAAACACATTAGTTCCATAATGCCATAAAATTTCACAATGAAGTTTCACTTTAATGGCATAGCAAATTGCATAAATAAGAGTTTAATACATAACTTAGAATTCAAAGCTAAAAACAATTGAAAAACACCCAAAAGCCCCATACATCCAAATCCTAATCAACTCAGTCATTTATCACACAAAATCACTCAGGCTCTTCTCCCCCTTTTTGTCTTCATCACAAAGGTGGAATTAATCATGAGGAGGAGTAGGTGGCTTGGCCGCTGAGATAGGAGTGGCAGGAAATGCCAATGATTCATATAAACTATTTGAACTAGAAGGATCTGAAGATTATGGTTTAGGATCAGGAAGGTTCATTGGCAGTGACTGAAAATCCTCTGGAGGATTCACCGGGGATGAAGGATAAGGAACCAGAGAAGTAATCTCTACTTCCTCTGTAGCAACCGATGAAGACTCAAGCACCTCCTCAAATGGGAGTAGATATGGGCTCGGGCTGAAAAGGCTGAGGTGGATCATCAGTGGTGATGTGAATAGGCTCGGATATGTAGGGTTAGGCATAGAGAACAACACATTGCTAGGTCCACTCTCAGAGGGTCTATGCTCAGTGGGTATAGAGGGTCCTGGTTTAGGGATAGGTATGGGCTCAGGAATACCAGAAGGACCAGGAGTAGAGGATCCAGATACCATAGCATCAAGTCTAGCAACAATGGATCTCAGAAGCTCACCCTGGGCACGTTGTTCAGCAAGCAACTCTTCGTGCCTCTTATCCATATTTTCCACAAGTTGTCTCATCTTCTTATTTATATGAGTTACCAATTCCACATTAGTATTCGAAATATCAATATGGAAACTCCTCAGGATGTTCTCCATGAGCATTTGCATTATGGCACCAAAGAAGGATGGAGAAGATGTGTTGGCTGGAGCAGAAGACTGTGTGTCATTCATTCTGCTTGTTGCTGTGCCAGTCTTCTTCTTTTTCTTTGGACTTGCTTCTAGAGGTGTCTTCAAAGGAATCTCAATATTTAGCTTTCCAATTTGATTCCTTCCCACTGGTGCTAACCTCTCAATCGGTTCCTTACTCTCTAAATACCTAATCTTGTTCTTCTTGAGAAACAAGGAAATAAGTTGAGGATTGGGCATTGGAGAAATTGGTTTTCCCTCATATCTATACTTCTTGATCTCATTGAAGATATACTCTCCCAAGTCCTTTTACTCTTTGAGGATCACTGAGGCCAATTTTTTGTAGTCCCTCTCAATGAAATGAGTGAAGTTGTTAGATTTATTTACCATGGCTCTAGAGTATATATACCAAAGGACTATATGGAAGTCACTTATATCACTTGGATTAAAGTTGGGAGGTCCCATAATCTCACCAGGTCTAAGGATAGAAAATATTTGGATTGAAGAAAGGTTAGGATAATCATCATCAGGAGGATTTTCTATTCCTAACCAGGTATTAATTCTGGATGGTGAGATTAGAATTCTTTAACCTCTAACCTCAGAAGTCATCTCTTCTTCCACATACTTCCTAATGGGATCATTAATCGATTCGAGGTTACAATAGAAATGTCTCACTATCTTGGTGCAAAAAAGAAGCTTGACAGATAACCAGGGCATATATGAATCAAGGTAGGGACTTAGATCGAATTTCAATACCTCTTAAAGCACCTTGTAGTCAATGTAGTGCATCTTGCACACATTTCTTCTTGCAAAATGACTCAGGTACTTATGTGACTCCTCAAGCTTTCTTACGTTGAATCACTTTTGAGGGAATGTAATTTCTTCATCCCTCTCTTCTGTTTATTTTGAAGATTGCACTTTCTTTGCTTCCTTAGATTGGAAAGCTTCATCAAGCATGCCTATCATGACTTTGGTAAGCTTCTCACTAACCTTAGGCTTTTTCATAGGCTTAGGAGTAAAGGTAGGTGTGTCGGATGAATCAGAGGAAGGAGGAGATGGCTCTTTTGTAGTTTTCCCTTTTCTAGGAGGTGAACTCTTCTTGGATTGAGCTCTTGTAGTAATGGATTCCTTAATCACAACCCCTTTCACTTTAGGTTTGGCTTGCTGCTTGGTCTTGGGGTTTGGTTTGGGAGAAATTTTCCTCTTCTTGGTAGGAGGAGAGGAATGTGAATCAAAGGATTGATATGGTTCAGAAGACTCAAAAGGAGTACTAGGATTAGGAGATTTTGTTCTCACCATTGTGATTTGTGAGAATCAAATATTTCTAAAAAATAGAGACAAGCATCGCGACTGTAGGGTAAGAATTTCTGAACAATATGGGAGGTTTTTGAAGGTGTAAATCACTAGGTTTTGACGGTTATGGGAAGAGAAGGATTTTGAAAAGTTTTTGTGAGAGCACTAGAAGAATCACTAGAGGAGATTTTGTGAAAAATGACCGAGTATCAAGTTGAAATAACCTAGAACCCGACATCACTCGAGGGCCTACTCGAGTGATCATCAGCTCCACACGGGTAGCTACCCGAGTGATCATACTAAAAATTTTCAAATACAGCAAATTTGAAGGCGTACCTGGCATGAATAATATTAATTATCCATGTATATTCCCTCGATCATTTGATGACCATTTAGAACATATTTGAGCTAAAAATCAGCAGATTTGAAATCTGTACCCAGGTTTACTCGAGGTCTTACTCAAGTAATGATGAACTTCACTCAAGGCCTCCCTCGGGTAAACTGTCTCTTCACCTTTTGACTGTTCATTTCCAACCGTTGTGCCATTTTATTTGAAATTAATGCTTCACTGGCACCTTTACAAGTTCATTACTCGAGTGGCTACTCGAGTAATGCATCCATTACTTCAAGTTTTCACTCCAGTAATGCTCATTACTTGAAGTTCTCACTCCAATAATGTTCATTACTTGAGGTTGTTACTCTAGTAATGTTGTCCTTTATTAACCTCTGCTATTTATACTTCAAAACATATCATTATGATCCTGCAAAACAAATTACTAGAAACTCCGATGTTTAAGTTAGTAATCATCAAAACATTAATTAATAACATCATCTAACATTTTGTTAACACTAAATAACTTACAATTCATTGGGATTTCCTATTCCCAATTCTCATCTAATATATAAAAATTGATCTTTTGCAAGAGGTTTTGTGAGGATATCAGCTAGTTGAAGATGAGTTAGAATGAATATTACTTTGACATCTTTCTTTTGGACATGATCTTTGATGAAGTGATGTCTAACATCAATATGCTTGGTTCTGGAATGTTGAACGGGATTCTTTGCCAAGCTTATTGTGCTAGTGTTGTCACAGTATATTGGTATTTCTTTTACATAAATACCAAGATCCTGGAGTTGTTGTTTCAACCATATTACTTGTGCACAATAACTTGATACTGCAACATACTCAGCTTCTGTTGACGAAAGAGACATTGTAGTTTGCTTCTTGCTAAACCATGTTACAAGTGAGCCTCCAAGAAATTGGCCTTGTCCGCTCGTACTCTTTCTGTCCGTTTTGTATCCTCCATGATCAAAATCTGAGTATGCAACTAGGTATTCACTTCTTCATTTGGGATACCAGAGACCCAATTCTGGCGTGTCAGCAAGATATCAGAAGATTTGTTTGACGGTTTCATCATGTAACTCTTTTGGTGCTGATTGATATCTTGCACACATACCCATACTGAATTGAATGTCAGGCCTACTTGCAATTAGATAGAATAATGATCCAATCATTCCATTATATTTTGTGATGTTGTAATCTTTTCCCTTGACATCCGCATCAAGCAATGTGGTTGAGCTCATAGGTGTGTTCGTTCCATTTGCTTCATCCTATCCATATTTTTTCAATAGCTCTTTCAAATATTTCATTTGAGATATGAAAATCCCATTCTTTCTTTGTTTGATTTGCAAACCGAGAAAGAAATTTAATTCTCCCATCATTTCCATCTCAAACTCCCCCTGTATTATCTCAGAAAATTCTTTACACATAGTTTCATTAGTAGCACCAAAAACTATATCATCAACATATATTTGAACAATTAATATATCATCACGTTTTCATTTTGTAAAAAGTGTTATATTAACTTTTCCTTGTACAAAACCTTGATCAATAAGAAATTTATTGAGCCTTTCATACCATGCTCTAGGAGCTTGTTTTAAACCGTACAAAGCCTTTTTGAGTTTGAAAACATGGTTAAGTTTGATTACATCTTCAAAACCTGGTAGTTGATCTACATATACCTCTTCCATAATGTAGCCATTTAACAATACACTCTTTACATCCATTTGATAGAGTTTGAATCCTTTGATGTATGCAAAGGCTAGGAGTACTCGTATAGCTTCCAATCTAGCTACTGGAGCATACGTTTCCTCATAATCAATTCCGTCTTCTTGATTATAGCCTTTGGCGACCAATATTGCCTTGTTTTTTACAATAATTGCATATTCATCAAGTTTGTTCTTGAACACCCATTTAGTACCTATGATAGGATGATCCTTAGGTCAGGGTACCAAATCCCAAACTTGATTTCTTTCAAATTGATGTAGTTCTTCTTGCATTGCTATAACCCAATCGTTGTCTGATAGGGCTTCGTCAATGTTAGAAGGTTCAATCTCAGAAATGAAGGCAGAAAAACTTGTTAGAACCGGCTATCACCCAAGAGGGGGGTGAATTGGGTGTATAATAAAAACTTAAGAACTTTAGAAATCTTTTCGTATCTTAACGAAAGCGGTAAGTATGAAGGTTTATAAATCAACAGTTAGATTAAATAATATATGCTGGAAATATAAGAGTTTAGGGAAGAGAATATGCAAACTGTGATTTATCCTGGTTCGGTCCAATCTGTGATGGCCTACGTCCAGTCTCCAGGCTCCTCCTGAGATTTTCAAATCCACTATCTTCTTGTTTAATCCGGGCATAAGAAAAGCCTTTACAATTCCACAAGTTTAACCGGGTACTTGTGAAACCTATTACAATTCTCTCACTGAAATACTCCCCCTTACGGCAAGTCTTACGAGCAGAGCAATCCCGAAGATCTTCCTCTCCTGCTTACTCATGCAAGTCTTACGAGCAGCAACGTTCTCACCTGCTTACACCCCTGTAAGTCTTATGAGCAACAACGTTATCTACTGCTTGCACCTTGTAAGTCTTATGAGCAGAATGTCTTACAGCAATTCTCTCTACTGCTTCCCCGTAAGAAAAACAACCCTCTCAAGGTCCCTCTACCTTGAGATCAACTCAGAAATATAATTGAAAGTGTTTACAGACTCTCTCACAGAGTGGGAATAATACTCACTGAAGTACAAGACAAATAATCACTCTCTCAATGAAAAGTAATATTGAAACCGCAGAACAGAGAGTGTTTGGGTAGAAGCAGAGGATTCATGTTATTCACATGTTAGTGTCGTTTCTCTGTTTTCTCTGTCTTTCTCCGTTACCTATTAATATTGAATGCTTTCTCATTTATAGTTGATGAAGATTATGACCGTTGTGAGCATTCGTCCGTTGGAGTCCCATTACTTCATTTGAACGTTTGAGCATATTTGAAAAACAAGCTCCTGTCCGTTGTGGAGCAAAGTGGAGCGTCTAGTTGAACAGCAGAGAGATTCATTTTGAGCTGTACATGGTGGGTCATTTGCTTGTCGTGGTTGGTAGCCGCCATTTGGTGTGTAATGATGGAGTTCACCGTAATTGACTTTTATTTGAATCTGTAATCCGAATGTTTAATATCCTGTTTCACACTTGAAATATATGTTAGCTAACATTTAGAATCAATAACAAGTGAAAACACACTGATTCAATAACATATAATCATATTCGGATTGTTCGCTGTGAGACTTGATGTTTTTGGTCTTCTTCCAGAATATCACTCGAGCATGAAATGGGCTCACTCGAGTGATATCGAGATTTTACTCCTTGGTCTTCAGTTTTAGGTCTGTGCTCGCATAAGATTTCAGAGAGACAGAATTCTCACTCACAGGTGATGTGGGGCCTCACTCGAGCACAACTCCTTCTGCTCGAGTGAACTTGTATTTTGCACTGGGAAGCTCTTCTCTGGATAGCACTCACATCAGAATTAGAGAGAGATAAATTTCTCACTCGCGAGTATTGATGTGTCACTCGAGCATATAAGGTTGTGCTCGAGCACACTTGCACTTCTCTAAACTTCATGACTCTCGGCCAAACACTCGCAGCTCTTCACTCGCATCTGCTCGAGTGAATTCTCGACATCACTCGAGCACAACCATTCATGCTCGAGTACGTTTCATACTTTCACGTACAAGCTTCTTCTAGGGTTATCACTTCCATGTCAAAACTCACATGTGCTCGAGTGAAAAATCATCTAATGCTCGATCATGGATCCTAGTACTCGAGTGAAGCAATTTTCTTCACGTTTCAGTTGCTTTCGGACATCACTCGTACAACATCTTCAGAGAGAAAGTTTTTGCACTCGCGGGTGATGTGGGGCCACTTTAGAAAAAATTTGATCATTTGATTCAAATGATGTATCATAAGAATGCTCTTGCCATATGCATTCCAATGCAACAAGAATCAGCTCCAAACTCCTTGTATTCTGCAAGTTATGATCGAAAGAGTGTATATTTCACTAGTCTGCACAAGCGTCAATTTCCAGAAGGCTTAGCTCCTAAATTATACGTTCAAATTAGGCAAATTACCTATCCATGGAAATCTCTTTGAGTCTACTTTCATTTGGCACTGGTCTCGTCTCAATCCGATGTGTGGTTTGTGAGTTATATTTAAAATACCGAACCTGTGTCAAAAAGTGACGGTGATTTCAGTTTCATTTTCCACGAATCATATCTCCTTTATTTGTTCTTCTTTCAATATGATCCTATGCCAATTTTACGTGTTGTGAGTCTCTTTCATATGCCACCGGTTTCAGGTTAATCCGACGTGTGGTTTGAGAGATATGATCAAAATACCAGACCTTGCTCAGGCTGAACGTAAAACAGAGTAGAACAGAGTATACACCCCGTGCTCGAGTGAATTGGTCTGTGCTCGAGTGTGTTCTTCTTGTGTTCGAGTGAAACACCTCGTGCTCGAGCATAACACCTCTAGAAGTGCCAAAACTCATATATAAGTCATCTTAGCTTCGTATTAACCTATTCCAACCATCATTTGATCATAGAAACCTCCGGTAACATTATAGAAACCTCCAATATCACATTTAACAACTTGAATCTTGATATTCATGATAGATCTTCCAAGTTCTTCATTCTTCAATAGCTTTCTTCTTAGTTTTCCTCTTGATAATAATTCTCCATAACCAAAGTAAGCATCTCCTTGACTATCTTCAATTTCTTCCTTCTTCTTCCTCTTGTTCATTTTCATTAATTTAATCTTCTTCATTCTTTGCTTGACTAATCTACAAAATATGTAACATTAAATATAGTAGTTAGTCAAAGAAATACATTATATAAACTTTTTGCTCTTATCATGTCATATCTATATTTGACATCATCAAAACTAATCATATCTAACAAAACTAACTTCATTGAAAATTCTATTTCTAGTTTTGACTTCTTCATTTACATCTCCTATAACTTGATCTAGGGGATGACTCCTATTATATCTCCAAGCTTTAGGTTGTTCTATAGACTGATCTTCTCCCTTAGTTTGATCAACATCTGGAATAAGAGATTTAGAAATAGATTGACCACTTTCATGATTTAAAATAATTTCCTGCTCATTATCAATGGTTTTGTCAGAGGATTCAAGTTCATCAAATACAACATGAATTGATTCTTAAACAACACATGTTCATTTATTGAAAATTTTATATGTTTTACTTCGGTTAGAATATCCTAGGAAAATTCCTTCATCTGTTCTAGAATCAAATTTTTCTAAGTTATCTTTACCATTATTATGAATGAAACACTTACAACCGAAGATGTGTAAATGAGCAAGGTTCGACTTCCTTCCTTTGTATAGGTCATATGGTGTCTTTCCAAGTTTTGTTTTAATGTAGGCTCTGTTTGAAATATAGCATGATGTGCTTATTACATCAGCCCAGAAAACTTGAGACACGTTCTTTTTATTTAGTATTGCTCTAGCCATTTTAGTGAGCACTCTATTCTTACATTCCAAGACTCCATTTTGTTGTGGTGTCCTTGGAGCAGAGAAATTATGATCTATGCCATTAGTATCACAATATTCTTCAAAGGTTTGATTTTCAAATTCTCCACCGTGATCTGTCCTGATACCTGCAATGGACATACCTTTCTCATTTTGCACTTTCTTTGCAAAAACAATGAATTCTGCAAAAGTTTCATCCTTTGATGATAGAAAAATAGTTCATGTAAATCTAGAGAAATCATCAACAAGGACCAATGAATATAAGTTGCCACCGAGGCTTTTAACTCTTGCTGGACTAACTAAATCCATATGTATCAATTGCAGTGGTCGATTTTTTGTAATCTCATCTTTTGATTTGAAAGATAATTTAGTTTGTTAACCCTTTTGACATGCATCACAAATCAAATCATTTTTAAAAACTTACTTTGGGTAATCCAAGAACTAAATCCTTTTTGAGTAGTTTACCTAGTTGGTGCATGTTGACATGAGCTAGTCTCTTATGCCATAGCCAACTTTCATCGGTATTACTCAGAAAACAATTTTCAGAGTTATTTCTGTTAGAACCGGCTATCACCCAAGAGGGGGGTGAATTGGGTGTATAATAAAAAACTTAAGAACTTTAGAAATTTTTTCGTATCTTAACGAAAGTGGTAAGTATGAAGGTTTATAAATCAATAGTTAGATTAAATAAAATATACTAGAAATATAAGAGCTTAGGGAAGAGAATATGCAAACTGTGATTTATCCTAGTTCGGTCCAATCTGTGATGGCCTACGTCCAGTCCCCAGGCTCCTCCTGAGATTTTCAAATCCACTATCTTCTTGTTTAATCCGGGCACAAGAAAAGCCTTTACAATCCACAAGTTTAGCCGGGTACTTGTGAAACCTTTCACAAATCTCTCACTGAAATACTCCCCCTTACGGCAAGTCTTACAAGCAGAGCAATCCCGACGATCTTCCTCTCCTGCTTACTCATGCAAGTCTTACGAGCAGCAACGTTCTCTCCTGCTTACACCCCTGTAAGTCTTATGAGCAGCAACGTTCTCTACTGCTTGCACCTTGTAAGTCTTATGAGCAGAATGTCTTACAGCAATTCTCTCTACAACTTCTCCGTAAGAAAATCAACCCTCTCAAGGTCCATTTACCTTGAGATCAACTCAAAAATATAATTGAAAGTGTTTACAGACTCTCTCACAGAGTGGGTATAATACTCACTGAAGTACAATACAAATAATCACTCTCTCAACGATAAGTAATATAGAAACTGGAAAATAAAGAGTGTTTGGGTAGAAGCAGAGGATTCATATTTCTATCATTTTTCACGTAGTTGCTCGCTGTCTCTGTTTTCTCCATCACCCATCGATGTTGAATGCTCTCTCATTTATAGTTGATGAATATGATGGCTGTTGTGAGCATTCGTCCGTTGGAGTCATTTTGACCATTAAGCATATTTGAAAAATGAGCTACCATGAGATTTCCGTTGCAAAGCAGAGCGTCTTGTTGAACAGCAAGAAGATTCATTTTGAGATGTACATCACGTTGTGGAGCGTTTTGTGTTTCAGACAATCTCTCATAGTGGGTCAATTACTTGTCGTGGTTGGTAGCCGCCATTCGGTGTGTAATGATGAAGTTCACCGTAGTTGACTTTTATTTGAATCTGTAATCCGAACGTTTAATATCCTGTTTCACACTTGAAATATATGTTACCTATCATTTAGAAACAATAACAAGTGAGAACACAATGATTCAATAACATGTAACCATATTCGGATTGTTCGTTGAGTGATGATATTTGCTGTACGTGACCTCCATTCTTGGAGATGCAATCCAAATATTTCATCTCCTGTTTTACACTTGAAATATATGTTAGTTAATGTTTAGGAACAATAACAAGTGAAAACATAATGATTGTATAACATTTAACCACGTTTGGATTGATGGCTGTGAGGCTCTGTTTTGTTTCTGCATTCTACCACGTTATCACTCGAGTACATTATGGCTCACTCGAGTGCATTTTATATTTTCACGTTCTGGCTTCCTCTCGGGCAAACACTCGCTACTCTTCACTCGCATCTGCTCGAGTGAAATCTCGACATCACTCGAGCACAACCATTCATGCTCGAGTACGCTTCTTGCTTTCATGTACAAGCTTCGTCTCGGGTTAACACTTTCTTGTCAAAACTTGCATGTGCTCGAGTGAGAAATGGTCTAATGCTCGAGCATGGATCCTAGTGCTTGAGTATTGCAGATTTCTTCACGTTTCAGCTGCTTCTGGACATCACTCGCACAACTTTTTCAAAGAGTCAGTTTTTACACTAGCGGGTGATGTGGGGCCACTTTAGAAAAAAATTGTTTATTTGATTCTAATGATGTATCATAAGAATGCTCTTGCCATATGCATTCCAATGCAACAAGAATCAGCTCCAAACTCCTTGTATTCTGCAAGTTATGATCGAAATAGTGTATATTTCGCTAGTCTGCACAAGCGTCAATTTCTAGAAGGCATAAATCCTAGAATATACGTTCAAATTAGACAAATTACCTATCTATGGAAAGTTCTTTGAGTCTAGTTTCATTTGGCACTGGTCTCGTCTCAATCAAATGTGTGGTTTGTAAGTTACGTGCAAAATACCGAACCTGTCTTGAAAAGTGACGGTGATTTCTGTTTCATTTTCCATGAATCATATATCCTTCATTTGATCTTCTTTTAATGTGATCCTAGTGCAAATGTTACGTGTTGTGAGTCCTCTTTCATATACCACCGGTTTCGGGTCAATCCGACGTGTGGTTTGAGAGATATGATCAAATTACTGAACCTCTATCAGACTGAACGTAGAACAGAGTGCTCATCCCGTGTTCGAGTGAGTTCATCCGTGCTTGAGTGAGTTCATCCCGTGCTCGAGTATTGAGTTTTGTGCTCTAGCATAACTCCCCTAGAAGTGCCATAACTCACATATAAGTTATCTTAGCTTCATATTAACCTATTCCAACCATCATTGATCATAGAAACCTCCGGTATCATCATAGAAACCTCCAGTATTACTTCTAACAACTTGAATCTTGATATTCTTGATAGATCTTCCAAGTTATTCATTCTTCAATATCTTTCTTTTTCATTTTCCTCTTGATAATCATTCTTCATAATCCGAGTAAGCATCTCCTTGACTATCTTAAATTTCTTTCTTCTTCTTCCTCTTATTCATTTTCATTAATTCAATCTTCTTCATTCTTTGCTTGACTAATCGACAAAATATGTAACATTAAATATAGTAGTTAGTCAAAGAAATTCATTATATAAACTTTTTGCTCTTATCATGTCATATCTATATTTGACATCATCAAAACTAATCATATCTAACAATTTCTATTGATATCAAGTGTATAGCAGTTACTTTCCCTTTTTACTCTGAGCTTTATCTTGATATTTTTCTTATCAAGTTGTAAGTCTTTCTTGTTGACAATCAGACATTCTTCTGAATCAAATATCACTACTACGGAATATACTTATAAAGTCCCTAAAGGACATCCCTTTTTGAAAAAGGGAAGCCCAAAATATTGGGCGGTGGCATATGTGTAATTATAGAGCAAAATTGAAAAGGTTGGCTCGTCAAATAAAATTGAATCTCACGCCTGAATGTGTTTTAGACGTCCCCATGTTCATTGGGGATGTGTAAAGACAGTTTTAGACGTCCCCAAGTTCATTGGGGACATCTAAAGAGTGTTTTAGACATCCCCAATGAGCATGGGGATGTCTAAAGACTCTTAAAAAAGCGTATGAAAGGGGGGGAAAAAAGAACACACTTAAAACGTCCCCAGATAGCCTGGGGACGTCTAAAGCTTAACATTAGACGTCCCCAGATCATCTGGGGACGTCTAAAGATTAACATTAGACGTCCCCAGACCATCTGGGGACGTCTAAAGCTTATATTAGACTTCCCTAATTGGTCTGGGGACGTCTAAAGGGGGCCTTTAGACGTCCCCAGCTGGGCTGGGGACGTCTTAGGCTTAAACAAATGCACTGGTCGACATGACCAGTGCATGTGAAGTGTCAGAATTTGTCTGTTGCACTTGCTTTACTCTTCCTCTCCTTCATCACTTCCGTCCCCTCTCCCCTGCTTCTTGTTCTTTTTACTTTACTCTTTCACTTTCGTCCCCTCTCCCCTACTTCTTGCTTTATTCTCCCATCTTTATCGCTTCTGAATACGCGCGGCCATTTCTCCTCTCCCCTGTTTCTTCTTGTTCCTTCTTAGCCTCTATTTCATCCAAACCGTTGCTAGTCGCCATCTTTGCTCTGCTGGTTCTGCACTGTTCTCTCTCATTCTCTCCACAGTCTGCCTCCTCTTACCACCGTGGGTCATCTGCTCTAAAGTTGCAGCAACAAGTTAGCTAAAACTAAACTTGTGAATGAATTTGTGAATGATTAGGAAAATGCATTTGTTTTGTGCTGGAATTTAAGTGTGGTTTGTGCTTGAGCTTTATCTTTTCTATTTTTCTGAATTTAAGACGTACCACATCAAGTTTTAATCTTTTGCTTTTTTCCATTGTTTTGAGAAACATTAAATTCTCATTAACTAAAAAATATGAGTCCACAACTTGAAGCTCTGCAAGTGCCTAATATTTATACAACTATGAGGGGCGTATTGAGCAATACCACAATACTAAACATTGAACACAGAAACACAAAACGATAACACTAATATCAATATCCTAATTACAATATATCATAATTGTGTATGTTACTTACCTTCACAACAAGGTGATGATTGCAATTTAAATTTTTTTGGTTGATTTGAAGATTGAAGAATCATTATGTAATTATTTTAAATAATTAATTTGATTTGAAACAAATTTGCATTTGCAATCTTAATTTTTTTTAATTTGATTTGATTTGCATAATATACTAATATTTTGTACTTATTGAATTATTTGAATGTTTTATTTCAACTACAATTTTCAAGATGATGTTTTGTTTCAAATTTGGTGATGATTTTGTTTGCTTTTTATAAAAAGATGTCAGTTGCAAAGAAAATTACAAGTTCTCTTTATAAAGAAAATTACTATGAAAACATGACTAATTTGACACTTCAGTCACTAATCAATAAAATTATATAAGAATTCATAATTTTCTGGTATATTAATTTATAAGTTGTAATGCAACATTGTATTTAACTAGTAAGCAGCGCATTCATCAAGGAAGTTCTCAACTATACTTGCCAATAATGTTTGTGGACTTTTTCAAGCATCTAAATAATAGGAGTAGACAAAAAGTTACGGTTAATGCAATGTAATCTTATCAATTAATGACTATTATACTATGAGCCTAAATTCCTCAGCCCTAAATGCCCTTTATAAATTCCCAAAAATTCCCACATGTGTCTCTTGTAAATACACATAGTTGATTTGTAAATTCCCACATATCTCACTTATGGTACATATCTGATTTAATATTTTGATTTCTAAAATATAAGTGTATTTTGTTTGTGCTTGGTGGTATAAGCTAAAGTTTAGTTTCGTTTAAATTAAGCTGAGATGGTTTGTTATTTTGATTTTGGGATATCTCACTTTTAAGGGGAAATGCTGCCAAAATTTTGAAAAACAAAATAGTAAAAGGCAATTCCCAGTGTTGACAATTATTCTAAACTTGAGTGTGAATGGCATAGGTGGTAATAGAATGGATCATAGTTGGATGAATGCTTTGAGAACAAGTGAAGAATATGAGAATGGGGTTGAAGAGTTTATTGAATTTGCTAGAAGGAACGTTCCAGCCAAAAATGGGAAGTATTTTTGTCTATGTGTCAATTGTTTAAATGAGAGAAAACGGGATGTTGAAGTTATAAGGGATCACCTACTTTGTGATGGAATAAATCTTCGATACAAAAGGTGGATATGGCATGGTGAGGAAGTAACTGATTGTCCATCACACAAGAAGGAATCTGTGGATGTCATAGATGAAGATAGAATGGAGAGAATAATTCACGATGTTGAGGTAGAATCCTTTGCGCAGTCGTATAAATATGACAGCCTGCGGAGTGATGCAGAGAGACTATTATACCCTGGGAGTAAGTACACAGGCTGACAGGAACATTACATTTGGTTAACTTAAAAGCAACTTGTAGGTGGACCGATAGTAGTTTCACATTGCTGCTTGAACTGTTGTGTGATATGTTTCCAGACGATAATGTACTTCCAAATCGTATGTATGAGGCCAAGAAAATCCTATCCACAATGGCTATGGAGTATAAAAAGATACACGCTTGCCCTAATGACTGCGTACTGTACAGAAAGGAGTATAAAGGTCTGAGTGAGTGCCCTAAGTGTCAAACTGCACGATATAAAGTGAAGAAAAATGGTGGTTGTGGTGATGAGACAACGAAAAGGCAACCTGTAAAGGTTTTGTGGTATCTTCCAATAATACCGCGCTTTAAGTGTTTGTTTGGCACTGCAAAAAAAGCGAAGCAGTTGAGATGGCATTCGGATGATAGAATATCCGACAGAAAATATCTTCGGCACCCGGCTGACTCTCCACAGTGGAAGAAAATAGATGAAATGTTCCCTGAATTTGGCAGCGAGCCGAGAAACCTTCGGCTTGGCCTTTGTATAGATAGCATCAATCCGTATGGAACTCTTAATAGCACACACAGTGTGTGGCCAGTACTCCTTGTAATATATAACTTGCCTCCCTGGCTTTGTATGAAACGCAAGTATGTGATACTTTCTATGATGATTTCTGGACCAAAACAGCTAGGAAACGATATCGATGTCTACCTAGCGCCTTTGATTGAGGACTTGAAGAAGTTGTGGGAGGAAGGCGTATATGTGTTTGATGCATATAAGAATGAGTCATTCAAGCTACGTGCAATGATTTTCACCATGATAAATGACTTCCCTGCGTACGAAAACCTCTCAGGGTACAGTGTGAAGGGGCAAAAAGCATGTCCAATCTGTGAAGCAGACACTCACTTCCATGAACTTCAACATGGAAGAAAAATGGTCTACCTAGGTCACAGGAGGTTCCTTCCTAGGTTCCACCCGTATCGTAGGTTAAGAAAGCATTTTAATGGCTTACCAGAGCATGGAATGGCTCCAAAGGCATTAACCGGAGAGGAAGTTTACAGTCAGATTGAACGTATCAATGTCTTATTCGGTAAGAATCAGAAGACTGCGGGTGAGAAGAACATATGGAAGAAGAGATCAATTTTCTTTGATCTTCCATATTGGCATAGGCTTGACGTGAGACACAGTATTGATGTGATGCACGTGGAGAAAAACGTTTATGATAGCCTTGTCAGTACTCTTTTACACATTCCAGGGAAGACCAAGGATGGGATTAGTGTGAGACTAGACCTTGTTGATATGGGAATAAGAGAACGGTTACATCCACAGCTAAGAGATGATGGTAGGAGGGCCTACATGGAGCCAGCAGCGCATACACTATCAAAAGCGGAGAAACGAAGTTTGTGTGGGTGTTTGCATGAAATTAAGGTACCACAAGGATATTCTTCGAATGTGAGAAGGTGTGTGTCAATGGACGATTTAAAGTTAGTGGGAATGAAGTCCCATGATTATCATGTGTTGATGCAACAACTGTTACCAGTAGCTATTAGAGGCATTATGAAAGATGAAGTTCGAAGCATTGTGACAAGATTGTGTGTTTTCTTTAATGCTATCTGTAACAAAGTCATTGACACTGAAAAGCTGGATGAACTGGAAGTTGAGGGTTATATCATATTGTCCCAATTGGAGATGTACTTTCCTCCTTCTTTTCTTGATATAATGGTCCATTTGATAGTTCATTTGGTAAGGGAGGTAAGGCTCTGCGGTCCAGTTTACCTGAGGTGGATGTACCCTTTCGAGCGATACATGAAGATCTTAAAAGGGTACTCTAAAAATCCCTATTGACCAGAAGCCTCAATAGTTGAAAGGTATGTTGTTGAAGAGGCTATGGACTTCTGTAGTGATTATCTATCAGGGAAGAAGGAACAATCTCGGCATGAAGAGGGGAGGAGCAAGGGAACACGAGGACTGAAAGTGAAGACTATGCCTCGTGAAGAGGTGTTGCAAGCATACCTTTATATCCTGAATAACATGGCAGAAGTTCAACTGTACATAGAGGAACACAGAAAGAGATTGAAGAACATGAATCCGAGGAAGAATGACATGCAGATTACTATTGAGCAAAACAAGACATTCATTCAGTGGTTTGAGGAAAAGGTTTTACATGAGACCGGTGTGTCTGGGATAATAGAGTGGCTAGCTTGGGGGCCTTCATTTCAGATCATTACTTGGAGCGGTTATGATATAAACGGGTATTCTTTCTACACAAAAGACCAAGATGACAGGAGTACCATGCAAAATAGTGGGGTGATGGTAGAAGCTGAAGCCATGCACTTTTCCAGTTCGAAAGACAAAAACCCCATATTAGCATCCATAGCCTATTATGGAGTAATAGAAGAAATATGGGAAATCACTTACAACAAGTTCAAAGTTGCTTTATTCAAATGTAAGTGGGTTAGCAATAATGCTGTGGTAATAGATCAACAATTTGGATTTGTCTCAGTTGATCTTGAAAGAGTAGGTTATAGGGATGATCCCTTCATTCTAGCAAGCTAGGCGAAACAAGTGTTTTATGTCACAGATCCCGCAAATAAAAAAATTTCCATTATACTTTAAAGTAAAAAACAGAAGCATGGTGATCCGACCTTCAACCTTAACGACACACCACCTTTCACAATTAATCCACCTACAACAAGTGAAGTAGAATTGGTAGATGATGAAGAATATGCTGTGAGAAATGATCATGGTAAAGGAATATGGGAAACAATCTAGAGTAAGAGCTTAACTTAGAAAATAGTAATGTGTGCTGTTTTTTTATTACGTCTCAGTTTATTCATTTACTTACAATTTATTCACCTATCTGACAATGATTTTTGTGCTTACAGGAATATGGACAATTCTGGTGACTCACAAAGTGATAGGGACAATGAAATGAATAGGCCTGAACTTGATGCGAGACATGAACCGGTTGCGAGAAGAAGGGTTAGAGGCAGTACAAAAATGCCTGCATTGGTAGCACGTCATCACCATCAATAGGAGAGGTTGCATATTGACTTTGATGAAAATATGAAACCAATTGGTCCGAAGGAAGACCATTTCATTAGCTACGTAGGTTTTTTGGCTCGAAGCAAAGTTCGCATTACCTATGATAATTGGAAGTTGGTTCCACTAAAAACCAAAGACTTGATTTGGCAACAACTTTTGGTAAATAAGTTTCAATACATCTGCATTATATCTTTATTCGTATCGCTTCAAATAAAATTAACTTATGTTTTTACCTTGCAGCAAACCTATGATGTCCCTGACACCACGGAGATGTACAAGGAGTGGATGACGGAGGTTCGTCTACGATGGAAAGATTTCGAGAACAGGCTCACACGAGATTACATTTGATGGGACATGAGGGGTCAGGATCCATGTCATGAGTATCCATTTTTGTCTCCAGAGGACTGGAGGTTGTTTATGGCATCATGAGAAGATCCAAACTTTTTGGTAAGATTTCTGTCATCATAGTGTTTTATTTGCATATAGTTGACATTATTGATTCGGTGTTCGTTGTTTTCCTTTCAAAGGTATTAAGTGCAGTAAATGCAGAGAGGCAAGCAGCTAATAACATCAACATTGCATGTCTCGTGGTAGTTATCGAAAGCTTGAGTGAAAGATGATGACAGAAGAGTTGGAGAAATTGAAGGAAGTAGCCACATCAGATCCTACCATTGTGGTCCAGCCCCCGCCACCTCCGCCACATCACAAAAAATGGAAAGCAGGGAGGCTTAAGGGTGGGAAGTAAGTAAATCCGACTGTTGCTGAGGTTGCCGTAAGAATTGTAAGTAGTTAGAGCATAAGTATAAACTTATTTTTTCATATTAGGAGTGCTTACGATAACTTTTATGCTGCAAGATGAACTGGAAGATCATAGTAGCCAAGGTTCGTTCACTCCAAGTGGACGGATGGACATCTTGTCAACGTCGATTGGAAAGGCAGATCACCCTGGTCATGTTCGAGGGGAGGCAGTGGCAGTTCGTGTCATGAAGTATTTTGGCCGAGCCTCACATCCTTAATCGTCACAAGCTAAACCCAGTAGGGAGCTTGTGGCCAAGATTCGTCAGGAAGTCTTACAAGAGCTCGAGGCCAACCTTCGCGACAAGCTCTGATAAGAGCTGTTACCAGAGCTACGTTTTGAGCTGATGCCTGAGATACGAGCTGAAATGCAGAAGATGTTTGAATCGTAGATGGCAACTACCGAGCGTAGAACCCATTCATCCCCGGCCTTCTATAGTACAAAGGAAGTTACAACCCGGTGGAGGAACCACTTGGCGACCCTTCTCCCACTCCAGCGCAGGGAGAACCTGCCATCCTCTCTATGTATGCCCCAGTACTGCGTGTAGTTGTAGATGCTCTTGTTCACACACAAGCTACCACCTACCATCATCAGTAAATTCCACAGCATTTGCGTAGTGTGACTGTAACGTGTGTTCGAAAGGGGGAAGAAGGTACAGCCATCCCTATTCCTGATGACGAGGTTGCCACGATAGCTCAGGCAAGAGGATCTTTCATCCTTTGGCCTATACATCGTATTGGCTTGTTACCACCAACACCTCCAATGGTATAGAACTACCTCACTTTTACTTGAGATGTGTTGACATCCTACTAACAGTATGTGTTTTTATGTTTTAAAAGAACGAGCAGGAAGCAGAGAAATAGCCCTTCTTAGCACGACTGTAGCATATCTATAAAGGCATTCGCCAGATTGATTTGCATATGCCTACAGGGATTGTGGGCCAGGAAACAGAGTATCACTTCACAATTGATAAACAAGATATTAAACAGTTCATGAAGTTCAAGGAGCTAGATGTTGGATGGGGCAAATTTGCAATCCTGTACGTTTTTTATTTCCTATTTTTTCCTTTATTAGTTAAGTTGATTTTAACTAGCTAATACATTCATCATTTTAATTCTATTATAGCTCCTTCCGTCGTATATGCATTGAGTCTCAGAGAGTTGATTTTTATGGATTCTTGTCTCCTGCACATACGACAAGGATTGGGAATACATTGAAAAAAATGACGAACTATGTGGGCTTCACATTGGCAAATGACGACTATCATTGTTATCTAGCACCGATTGTTCAAGGGTATGCATTTTAATTTTGTGTATTTAAGATTTTTAATAAATAATTGCCTTGCCATCTAACTTCTTTTTAATCTGTATATGTTGTGATAGTTATCATTGGATTTTATGTGTTGTTTGTCCTCAGTCCCACGTTGTTTACTGGTTTGATTCCTTAAATAAAAGACCAGACAAAGAAACTAAAAGCGTCTTCAACATGTAAGTTATTTTTTTGTATTTCATTGGTTCTTGATTCTTGACTTAATGAATTATCCTAATTTATGTTGATTTTCATTTTAATGATAGGGCATGCATGACGTATCGAGTGCTTGGCGGGCCACGCGAACGTAGAGGTGGCAAAGATCCCAGATGGTTGTTTCCAAAGGTATATAGTTTCAAATCAAGTTCTTTTGATTGACGGTCGTTTTAGATATGCCTTTATTGATTTTAACCATTTGCTTTTGATTTATAGTGCCCTCGACAACCTGGCGGCTGGGAATGTGGATATTATGTCTTACTTTATATGTTTAACATCATTCAGAGTGGCATTACGACCGATTTTGAACAAGTAATCGCTTCTTCATTCTCAGAGGATAATATTCTTGGTGTTGTAATTCAATGGCAATTCATTCACTTCATTCATTATTTCATCTAAGCTTATTTTCTAATTTACAGATTTTTGACAATGAAGATGCCTACTCATATGAAGACTTAAATATGATCAGAGACTTTTTGGCTGGACATCTTCTTCAACGTATATCAGAAGAGTAAAGTCTTTAGTAGTTTGTGTAGGACATACTTTTGTGGTAGTACATATAATTAGCGTTATTGTTGTTGGATATGGATTGGATTTAGTCTTCGTTATTGTACAAACTGGGGACTTGGATATAGATTGTTGTGTAGTTTGTGTGGTTTGAAAGTTTGTGCGGCATGTAGTAGACTTGGATATAGATTGTTGTGTAGTTTGTGTGGTTAGAAAGTTTGTGTGGCATGTATTGCCTTGGGTTGATCACTGTGTTTGTTGTTATTTCCATTCTGCTGAACTGCTGTTGTTTTATTCAGTTGTTGGAATCCTATTTCTACAGTTTACATTTTCCAGACAGTGCAATATATAAAAAGTCCATTTTTAAAAAAAAAAAACTTTCAACGTCCTTAATAAAAAAAGGGACGTGGTATAGTGGGTGGCGACACTTTAGACGTCCCCAGTTGGAACTGGGGATGTCTAAGGTCCCACATTAGACGTCCCTAGTTCCAACTGGGGATGTCTAAAGTCTGCCTTCCACGTCCCCTGTTTTATGGATGTTATTGACGTTTTTTTCTACAACCCTTACATAGACGTCCCTCTGTTTTCAGACGTTAAAAGATAAAAAAAAGGGACGTTAAAACCCTTTTTTCTAGTAGTGTATTATCCAGTTGTCTTTATCTACTCTTTGACTTACGCTCAACAAATTATGACACAAGCCTTCAACGTAATATACATCTTTGACTTGTATTCCTTTGTCGTTTTTTATTTCACCAATTCCTGCTATCTTTCCGGATTGATTTCCTCTAAATTTTACCTTTCCACCTTCCTTAGGTTGCAATGTGGTAAAACTTTTGAAATCTCTAGTCATATGTCTAGAACATCCACTGTCTATGTACCACTTGTTGTTTTTGGATGCTTTAAGACATATATGCAATCAAATACAATTAAGTCTTAGGTACCCACTTCTTTTTGGGTCCTTTTGGGTTAGTACAAGAAATTTTTGAAACATATGAACATTTAGGTACCCATTTGTAGGTTCCTATCATTCCTTTCTTCTTATGAATGCATGATAAGTATAATGACCTTTTCTATTACAAAAACTACAGTATGCAAAAGGATTTGATGTATACATAGAACGTTGAAAATAATTCAAGTATGATTTTTCTCCAGCTTTCTTTCTTCCTTTCCTTCTGTCTGATTTTGGATCATATCCAATTCCAGATCGATCATTCACAAATCGTTGAGCTTTGAAAATTACATTTAGCATTTCACTTCCTTTAGTGAACTTTTCAAGAGATTTAGTAAGATCAGTGTTTTTCTTTTCCAAAGAAGTATAATTTTCACAATCCTTTTCAAAATTCTCTTTAAGTTCTACTTCTAGAGCTTGGTTTTTATTTTTGAAAACAACTAGTTCTTTGACTACTTTAATGAATTCATAATGTAAAGTATTATATTCAGAAAGTAGTTCATCATAGGTAGGATCAGAATCAGTTACCTCTTCTTCTGTTTTCTCTTGAGCAACTAGACATATATTGGCTACTTCCTCTTCATCGCTTTCTTTCTCAGAAGAACTATTCCCCATATGGTAGATATAAAGGCTTTCTTCTTATTGTAGAACTTGCCTTTTCTTTTTTCTTTATTCTTCTAAATTAGTTCTTGACATTCTGATTTGAAATATCCTGGCTTTCCAACTTCATAGCAAATGATATGTTCTTTATTGCTTGTTCCTCCTTTTTGAAAGTTTTTGAATCATTGGCCTTTCTTGTAGAACTTTCTAAATCATTTCATGATTAGGCCCATTTCATCATCGTCAAGCTCTTCATCTTCATCTTGTTCTTCTTCTTTTGCTTTCAGTACTAGACCTTTTTTCTTTTTGTCACCAATATCATCTAGTTCTCATTTGAACTTTAATTTGCTTTCATATTCATAAAGACTTCCGAATAGAGAAGCAACCGATCACATTGATTTACCTTTTGCTTCCTCAATTGCAGTGACCTTTGCCTCCCAGTCTTTAGAAAGAATATTTAAAATCTTTCATAATTAGGTATGTTGATCATAGATTTTTCCAAGTGCTGCAAGTTAATTAATAAGGTGAGTATATCTAAGTTCAAATTCAGCTATCGACTCACCTGATTTCATTCGAAGTAAATCAAACTCGGTAACCAGAGTATTGATTCAGTCTTCTTTTATTCCCGAAGTTCCTTCATGAGCTATTTCTAAGGCTTCCCACATTTCTTTAGCTGTTGGAAGTATACAGATTCTGAAGTACTCATTTTGACTCAAGGTAATTTGAATCATTAGAATTGCCTTGCTATTGAGTGTAATGAGTTTCTTGTCATTCTCGTCATATTCTGCTGGTGTCTTGGGAACTCTTTGTGAATCTACAATCTTTTTAGGTTTGTAGTTTTCACTCTCAAACACATCCCATAGCCCATATTCAGTAGCTATTACGAAGACTCTGAACTTCGCTTTCCATAATGAGAATTGTTCACCATTGAAACCTAGAGGTCTTGTGATAGAAGCTCCGTCGGGAAGAATGCCTTCACCCATACTTGCCATTTGATCCTTCTTAGGCTGTTAAACCTTAATAAGAAGATATACGCTCTGATACCAAATGTTAGTGCAAGCGTTTCACCCAAGAGGGGGTGAATTGGGTGATACAAAAAATTTTGTTTCATATAAGATAATCGACAGAATATTTAAACCAGTTGAGAGTAAAGAGAAATATCACCGAAGTGTACATCGGGAGTTATACTGGTTCGACCATAACCACTTTGACCTACATCCAATAGGTTCTTGGCATCTTAGCACACAGCAAACTCCTTCACTTGGACACTCGCTCCCCCTTACACGTTGTACTATATCCCCAACTCAAGGTTCCACTACCTTAAGTTATCTCAATAACAAATATTGAGTTTGTAATGAAAAAATCTCTCACAGAGTAAATATATAATCACTGAAGTACAATGAATGAGTATAATAAAACAAAGCACTAAGAGTTTGTTGATCAGTGTATTCTCAGTTCTTGTGTCTTGTCTTCTTTTCTTTGAATGCTCCATATATATAGATGATTGGTAATGTCCATTAGAAGCAATTCAAACATGCCCGTTAGAGTCGTGTAGCAATGGTTGATGTTCTTTGAATTTGAAAACTATCCGTTTGCGGTAGGTAGCGGTAGGTGAACGTTCGGACACTTTATTTGACTTTGCTCTTCTTGGATGAACTCTTCATCGTTTCTCTGCAAATGTACTTAGGATACTAATGCAATGAAGAGTTAATCATATAGATAACAATTTAATAAACATTCGATCAAAAACATAATTTCTGGACTCCCTTACTCGAGTGGCTACTCGACTGATCAAGATTGTTACTCGAGTGGTTACTCGAGTCGCCTTGTCTTTACCTTAACAAGTTACTCAGGTGCTGACTGTGGTAATATGGTTACTTGAGTGGCCTTCAAATTTCTTCACATCTTACTTGAGTGGTGCCTCGAGTGGATGGCATATTACTCGATTACTCCCTCGAGTAATTGGATCAAATTCTTGGCCGAGAGTTTTTCTTTCTAATTACTCGACTGGCTACTTGAGTAATGCCTTGAATAACTCCGCAGATTACTCGGGTGCTCCCTCGAGTAAATCCTTTTTCTCACCTGGTTACTCGAGTGACTACTCGAGTAAAGTGTTGCATTTCTTGGCCAAGAGCTACTGGAAGATTTTTGACCTGGTTACTCGAGTGGCTACTCGAGTGATGTCTTTGAAAATCCTGTTATATGAGTGGCTACTCGATTAATGATCTAATATAACTTTATAGATTACTCGAGTACTCCCTCGAGTAACTTTGTTTAAAATTTGGCAGTTCTTTACTGGATGAAATTTTCTTTGGTTATTCAAGTGGCTACTTGAGTAATTGTTTCCCTTACTTGAGTTGCTACTCGAGTAAGCCTTCACATAATTGGTTCATCACTCCAGTGCTTACTCCAAGTAATACTTTGCTACATTGTTCAAAATTCATTTGTTTGTTATTAAATTCTTTTATATTATTGATTCAATCTTTGTTATCATCAAAATATATGGGATCTAACAGGTACCTCAACCTAAAGATCAATCGGTCATAGTGACCAAATGGGTTTTCAAAAACAAACTTGATGAATTTGCAATTAGTGTGAGAAACAAGGCAAGGTTAGTTGCCAAAGGCTATAAATAAGAAAAAGGTATTGATTATGGGGAAATATATGCTCCAGTGTTAAGACTGAAAGCAATACGACTACTCTCAGCCTTTACATGCATTAAAGGTTTTAAACTTTATTAAATGGATGTGAAGAGTGCTTTTTTAAATGGTTACATTATGCAGGAAGCTTATGTAGAACAGCCTTCAGATTTTGAAGATGACACAAAACCTAATCATGTTTTCAAACTCAAGAAAGATTTATATAGTTTGAAACAAGCACCCAGAGCTTGGTACGAAAGACTAAGCAAATTTCTTCTTAATCAAAACTTTGTTAGAGGAAAAGTGGATACAACACTTTTCATCAAACATAACAAAAATGATCTTTTATTAGTTCAAATATATGTTGATAATATTATCTTTGGTGCTACTAACGAATCTCTTTATCAAGAATTTTCTAAGCTTATGCAGGTAAAATTTGAAATGTCCATGATGGGAGAGTTAACTTTCTTTCTTGGGCTTCAAATCAAGCAACGGAGAAATGGGATATTCATATCTCAAACCAAATATTTGAAGGAGCTACTTAAGAAGTATGGAATGGAAAATGCCAATGAAGCTAACACTCCAATGAGCTCTACTGCACTACTAGATGCTGATATGAAAGGCCCTGACTTCAACATTACTAAATATAGAGGAATGATTGGCTCATTACTCACTTTAATAGCAAGCAGGACAAATATACAATTTAGTATTGGGATGTTTACAAGGTATCAATATGCTTCTAACGTGTCACATACAGAAACTGTAAAAAGAATCTTCAAGTACCTAGGAGACACTGCAGAACTTGGCCTATGGTATCCAAAAGGGGAAAACGATTATTTGATGGCCTATTTAGATTCAGATCACAGAGGATATAAAACTGATAGAAAGAGTACTAGTGGAAAATGTCAATTTCTTGGAGGTTCTTTGGTATCATGGTTTAGCAAAAAGCAAAACACAGTTCATTGTCTTCCATTGAAGCTGAATATATAGCTGCAGCAAGTTGTTATTCTCAAGTACTATGGCTGAAGCAACAACTTCAAGACTTAAGAATATACTTGAAGGAGATACCTATTTACTACAACAACATCAGTACTATTAACTTGGCTAAAATCTTGTACAACATTCAAGAACCAAGTACATAGATATTCAACACCATTTCATACGAGATCATGTATAGAAGAAAGATGTCAAGTAGAATTCATTCCTACTCATCTTCAATTCGCTGATATATTCACAAAGCCAATTACTAAAGATCAATTTTTATATATACGAAGAGAATTGGGAATGGTTAATCCTAATGAGTTGTAAGTGTTTCTTGTTAATTATTATATTTAATATGAGTTTTGATGATAACCATACTAACTTAGGCATCAGAGTATGTAGAAGCTTGTTTTGCAGGATTATCACTCAAGTACAAGAGAGGTCACTCGAGTGTAAGGCATATTATCACTCGAGTACTAGATGAATACTTGAGTGCATATCTAACTCATATGCTATGTTTCTAGCTTGCAAAACAGAGGTTGATAGAGGAGGTAGAAGTACTAAGAGCACACTTAAAATTCAACGGGTATGTTGGACTCACTCGAGTGAGAAAATAGCCCACTTGAGTACAAGAAGAACACACTTAAAAGTGAAGCAAGAACTCTCGAGTGCTACAGGTACAAATTCATAATTAGCTTCAAACCATGATTTACTCAAGTGATCTTGGAGGACATGAGGACAAAGATCAAGATCATAACAAAATACACTCATACCAGGTACGCATTTACAAATTTTCTAGAATTTTTCTCTGTCTCACTCGAGCACAAAAATAGGTGACTCAAGTGCATAAGTATGAATACTTGAGTTCATAGGTCTCTCACTCTAGTGTCAGGGTCTATATCAGTTACGACACAGCTCAAATGATACACTCATTCTTCTTACTCAAAAGTGCCTCCTCACTCAACAGTCACATCTCTTCACTTCTGACCATTACCCACTGATTAAATGTCTCCAATCTCTTCAACTTTTCTTTGTAACTCTTCAATCATCTCCAAAAGGTCAGATTTTTCTCTTCAAAATCCTCATTTGTGCCCTAAACTTTTGAACTCTCTCTGAAGCCTTCACAATCATTTTTTATTCTCAGTCCTCTTAGATTCAATCAAAATGGTTCGTACAAAGATTCCTCAAGCTACCCAGAAATCTCCCACTCCTTTACCTTCTCACTCTGCCACCAGTGAATCTGTAGCATCGTTAGAAACTCTGACTCCTACTCCAACTCCAACACATTCACTTTCTTCTACTCCAACACCTCCTCCAAAACCGAAGGCTACCAAGAAAAGGATAACCCCGGCTAAAAAGAAACATCCTAAACCAAAGGTGGCTAAAGAAGTTCAACCTCTACCAAAGAAAACTAAGGGTGTCATCTTCAGGGAGCCTATTGTCACACATTCTCAATTAAAAGAGGTAAAAAGAAGAGGAAAAAGGGAAGGCAAAGAAGTTCCATAAGAGTTTTCCTCTGACGATTCCTTGAATCTGCAACTCTGAGAAGCAATCGTGAAGTTAAAGTTAGATGCCTTAGTTGGCAAGATTACTTCTCATGTAGTGCCTCTTCATCTCATCATGTTGGGTAGTCCAATCATGCTGGTACTCAATTTGGATCAACATCCACCTCTCAAGCCCTGGAGGAAGAAGATCAGGATACAGTTCCTCCTGAAGGTTTCAACACCCAAGAACTGAAGCCACTCAATCAGAAGGTATATAGCACTGAATTTGCTTATAGAAGCTTCTGTTATGTGGTATATATGGATTTAGATTACTTAGACATAAACTATGGCCTCAACTTCTGACCATACTAGGATTTTTTTGAACCGTGGTTGAGTGTACATCTTCCATATTCCCCTACTGTTGCGATAACATTTTATTGCAATATGAAAGTGCACAACATTATATCCAAAGCAGGAGACATAATAGAGGAAGGAATATCCACTTCTATTAGAGGCCAACACATTATGATTTCCCCCTCTATCATCAATAGCATCTTTTAGCTATATAGCCCCTCCTAGCAATCCACCCCCACTCTCAGCCAATGAAGCCTTCCAGAGATTAAAACCTGATGACCCAATTGGACCCCTCATTTTCAAACCCATCGATATGCCTGACTCATACTGTTCCATTCACTATATCTACACCTAGAGCATGATCAACAAGTCTAAAAACTTTACCTATTTTGTCCAAAGAGATTACTACTTGTTGGCCTCCTTTCTAGCCTGCCAATAAAGGGACGTTGCTAAATTGATTTTTAGTGAGATAAGAAGATTTCAATTTTCTTCATCTAGATCCACCATAATACCATATCCCCAACTTGTCTCTCTCATTCTTTGGCACAACAAGGTATGGTATTTGGAGGGAAACAGAGGGTAAGGATCCTGAGGTTTGGCCGGACTTAATTAACACACATGGGATCGCATTTTTGATCAGTAAGAACAAGCTTCCATCTCAGAAAAAAGCCACACTATTGAAAGGTAATGAGGCTCAATCCTCCGTAAGAGGTCCATCTCTACCTCCATCATTCCTCAGTGCTTTACTTCAAGGATATATGGCCGATGCGATCAATCAAGCAGTGGCAAGCCTAAAAAGGGAATTGCTTAATGAATATGAGAAATTGGTTGATAAGATAGAATTTTAAGTCACCAAGTTGGTAGACAAGGCAAATACCAACTTTGACTTGATCTTGAAGGCACAGGAAGAACAGTCAAAGAGAATCAATAATTTAGAGACTTTTTTGCATACTCGACTTTCGACTCCTCAGCTTGATATGCCTCCATTTTTCATACCTACCACCACCGTTTTACCATCCCAGACACGAACCCATGTACTCTTCACTTACTCCGATCCCAAGACTGCTACCCCGATCGATATGACCTTTGATTAGCCACCATCATCCCAACCTACATCCTCTGCACCTTAGCCATCATCTCCACTATTTGGGCCTGATCCTATTGTTCCATCCACGGCTATGGTGTTGTGCACTCTACCTCAGCCTTCGGACATCACTTTTCCCCAGCCCCCTTCTGATACTGACGAAAAAAGGGAGAAGAGATGTGATGTATTTGAATTTTCTGCTGAACTGATATGGACTAGTTTAAGGGAGAGATTGAGCATTTTGATGTATTTTAGGTATTAGGTTGATTTTTGAAGTTTTTCGATAGATTTGGGTGTAATTGGGTTTCATACGGGTAGTTTTTCAATTTCAGCTTGACAATGTAATTTACTAGTAAATCTATGATCTATAATATTTTCAAGCTATTTTTATGTTCTCTAAGTTTTCTGTAAGTTTATTATTTAATCCTTATGGTATTATAACTTATCTATGTTTTGAGTGTACATTGGAAGCCTTGTAGGAAGATTCTGAAGCAAAGTGAAAAATAATGTCAAATAGCTCTAAACTTTAGTGAATATGCATTTGGAAATCTTAAAAGTGTTTTTCAAAAGTTTACAATTCAATCAAGTCTTCAAATCCTTCACAAATGTTTTGTCATCATAAAAAATAGGGAGAATGTTAGAATCCAGGTTTTGATGATAACAAAAGGTGATTATTTGTTTTGAAAAGAAATTCATATTTTGAAAGGATAAACATTGATTCAAATGGTTATCAAAAGCATTTCACAAAGTTAAGAGAAAGGTGCTGTGATTTTAACTGATGCATGATGGCGCACCCACTCAAGTGAGAAGAAGTATTGCACTCGAGTCTAGGAAGTGTTGGTCTGAAAGTAACTTACAAAGAGCTGCTGACTTCATGGATTTTTCAGCAACACTCGAGTGATGACATAATTTGCACTCAAGCAAGAAGGAACACTCTTGCAAGTATTTGGTAGAGAGCAAGGTCAGAGACAGATAATGGACGTTGCACTTGAGCACTACCTTAACACTCAAGTGAGGGCCTTAAGCTCACTCGAGTCCTATGAGTGTGACATAGGAAGTGTCTATTCGAGCATAAGGAAGATCCTTAAAATGATAAGTGTACTTGAGTAGTGTTCTTGGCACTCGAGTGATGGAGCAACACATGCGAGTGAGAAAACTCACTTCCTCAAATATTATTGTAAGTGCTGAGCAAAAGGTTGTCTAGATGCGAGGATATGCTGATGCACTCGAGTAAGGACCCATACACTCGAGTGGAGGCCCACAGAACTCAAGAGTGCAAAATTGCACTCTTGATAAAAATGATGCAAGTGTTATTTCGAGGCTCAGTTTCATAGTACAAAATTCAGACGTACTCGAGTGAGACTTGATGCTCTCAAGTGAAAGGTCAGAACACTTGCAAGTAAAAAAATGCAATCTTACAAATTCACAAGGAAGTGCTACACAAAAGCAAGGGAGAAATAAAGACTTAATATTGCACTTGAGTGAGACCACTGTGCACTCGAGTGAGACTCTATCAAAAGCCAAAATGCAACAGGCTTAAAGCAATCAATCCGAACATGGTTAAATGTTATCTATTCATAATGTTTTCACTTGTTATTATTATTAAACATCATTTAACATATACTTCAAGTGTGAAATAGGAAATTGAAAGTCTGGATCAGATATGCATATAGTAAGTCAAAACGGCGAACATAATCATTTCATCTAAAGTCGACCAGTTAAGCACGCACGTTATAGACCTACCACCTTATCTTATCCAAAGATTTCAAATGCACAAATACTGATCCACAATGTAACACTCTGCTATGCAACAGCTATCATTCAATGGACCAAAACTAATGTACTATAAATACAGAGTTTCAAGAGACTATCAAGAGAACACAGAACGAGAGCATATACAAGCAAATTTACACTAGTCTCTGTTATTCATATTTTCTTCGATTCATATTGTACTTCAGTGTTTATCATATTTGCTCTATGAAAGAGCCTGTATACATTTCAAATCATATTTTCATTTGATCTCAAGGTACAAACACCTTGAGAGGGTAGATATCCTTATAACAGAAGCAGCTGAGAGAATTCCTAATAGGACTTTCTTCTCATAAGACTTACAAGGTGCAAGAAGGAGAGAATGTTACTGCTTGTAAGACTTACAGGGTGTAAGCAAGAGAGAACGTTGCTGCTCATAAGACTTGCATTTGTAAGCAAGAGAGAAAAGTCATGGGATTGTTACTGCACATAAGACTTGTCGTAAGGGGGAGAGAAATTTCTAGGTGTTAGAATATTTCTACTCATAGTCCATATAAGGACAATTGTTGTCTTGTGGTGTTCTTTGAGCCAACTGAATCTTGGAAGAATAGTGAAAATTTCAGTGGGTATTGATCTCTGAGGACTGGACATAGGCCTGAGTTTTGGCCCGAAACAATATAACTCTCTGTGTTCTAATCTTCTCAACTCTACTCTATCTACAGTTATTTTCATCTCACCGTATCAACCAAAAAATTTATCATATCACCCAATTCACCCCCCTCTTGGGTAAAGTTTGCCTCTTTCATCCGCCCCTCTCACGCATCCTGCTCTCCGTTATCTCTTCTCTGTCAGTTCACGCCACCACCAACTTCTGAGTTTGGCTTCGTCAGTGGCTACCTTCTGTTTCCTAGTAATTCACTGAATCCCCTCCTTTACATTCTTGGGTTGTTCTATCTTTATGGAAATTTGAATGCTTACATAGTTTTTTTCAGCAATAAGGGAATTTGAGATACTGAAATTGCAAATTTGCAAAATTTCCTCTTAATCCACTTCACAAAGTTTGGGTGATTTATTTTCTAATGCTTCATACTCTTCCCTATCTTCCCTCTCTCACTCTGTTTTAAAATTTAGTTGTTTAGTTTATGGGAGTATTTGATTATTATCCTCCTTAGTGATTATTTCTTATATGTTATAATTTGGCAATGTGAAATTGGGAGGAAAGCTTATTCAAGCATTCATTTTCATACAACCTAGAGTTTTCAAGACGATGGGTTTATTTTGTTTATATGTTAATGGTGGGTAGAATAGTGGGTTTAATAGCTAAGAATGGTGAAGTTCCATTATTATTCAAGTTTGCACTTTATTATTCATAAAAGGGATTAAAGTTCAAGTTTTTTACTATTTTAAAATTATTGCGGTTTGTGATTGTATCACTTGTTGTATAAACTAAGATGGGATTGGTATGAAAAATTTGAATTGAATGAGAAAAGAGAAAGTTTTATGCAAAGCTATAATTGATGGATTTGTTTGGATTTTAGGAGAAGAGGGAGTGAATAGTTTAGAAGCCGATAAGTTGGAGAAGGAGGTATAACATATGCCTTACAGGTGCGTGAATAGCGTCCCATTATAGTTATGATAATGATATTTTTACTACTTGTCATATTTCTTTTTATATTAATTACCATATTTATGAGCATGATTTTTAACAAGGGAAGTTTATCAGATGTATATCATTTTCTTTTGATATTAAAATGTTATTTATTCTTCTCCTATATGTTCATAGTATAATTAATGATTATGTATAAAAATGATTTAAGGAGATTTTTGAAATATCTTTCATGAACATTCATGTTGAGATGGTCTTGCAATTGAAATGTTCGTATGCAAGGAGCGTAGGTATTAGATTGAAGTTGATGGGAAGAGCTAAATTTTAAACAAGTATATATATGTGAAATCTAAACAAATCTTATTAAAGAAAGGCAATATATACAAGTTATTAGTTATCAATTATTTAAAAAAGCTAAACCTAATTAAAAATAATTATTTGAGTATAAAATATAATTTACTTGGTCAAAATTGTTCTATATAGAACCCCTCATCTAAGCTAAAGGGTTATATACAATAATCAGAATCTCTTATATAGAAACATTTAATGTTGCATAGTAGTGAACCAATAAGATACTCTATTCATTATTCTTATAGAGTTCTTATGGAATTGCCCTTCCAAGGCATTGAATGTAGTCTTTGACAAGACCAGCGTATAACTCATGATGTGTGTCTATATGTGTGTAGATTTGATCTAACTATTTGACATCGTCAGATTTAATTATTGTCGAGCTTTTGAAGGCATTTTCTGCATTTATAGGGACTTAAAATTGCACAAGCACAAAGTCTCCAAGAGTTAGAAGACTGCATCAGAGAGACGATTTCCTTCAATTGTCCACAAGTTAGTGTCTTAGATGGTTAAAAATTTTATTTCCTTATGTAGTTACTTGTTTTATACCTTGTGGGAAATGTTGTTGTCTATGAGGCTTTTAGTTCCAAGGCTCTTAAATCTATTTGGGCAAACCTAATAGATACTGATGAACTAAGAAGGAAATAAATCAATTGGTGTAAAAGTAATCCTCGCATTACATTAATAAAAGAAATGAAGACACTAAAACATTAGCTCAAGAGAATTTTACAATCTGTATGTAAAAGTAATCCTCGCATTACATTAATCTGTTTGTTGGTATGGTTGTGGATGTCATAAGATAGGCACTGCTATTTTAAATTTTTGGCTTACATGCGAGGGCCAATACCCAATTGTTTAGGGGAAAGAATATTTATTAATTAATACTACTTTGAACATTAATTATGGCCAATTTGTTACATATACAAAGTGTTTGAAGTTCATATTTGTAGTATTAAACTTTGGTATGTCAGAGTTATGTGCTTGTCAATTAGGTTGTTGTTTGAATTTTTGGATGTCTTACTTTTTAGCAGAAATGCTACTGAAAGTTTTAAAAAAATGAGTAAGGCATCTCTTTTCTTGACCCATATTCATATCATAATGACAATTGGTCTAAAATTCAGTATTGTTGAAAATGGCATAGGTGGTAGTAAAATAGATCACCATTGGATGAATGATTTGAGAACTAGTGAAGAATATGAGAATGGGGTGGAAGATTTTATTGAATTTCCTAAAAATAATGCGCCTAGTAAAAATGGGAAGTATTTTTGTCCATGTGTGAAGTGTAACGCCCCAAATTTTGATTAAGGGTAAAGGACGATTATTGTGAATGATTTTGTGAATTAATGTTGTTTGAGACATGGATTAATTATTGGGAATGCCCAACACCCTATATTTTAGCATAATTATGTGATGAAATAATTATTTCGGCTAAAATAAGGGTAAATGGTGCATGGAGGAGGAAAAGGAAAGTAACTATATGTTATGTGGTAATTTGAGTTAATATGCCATAAACAGTGGAAAATTTGGAAAGAATGGAAAATTATCGGTTAAGTAGTTAGTGATTAATTGAGAAATTAATTGCTAACTAAGAGAAATGAGATGTGTAACCAAATGGCTAATGGAGTGGTTAGAGTAACTAATTAGTTACTTACTTTATGAGAGCCAATAAGGTGGTGACATGTGTCAAGTTTGAGTGAATGGAGAGTAGTTAAAGAAAAGTCAAATGGCAATTGTTTATTGTTTTTCTCTCTCTCCTTATCATTTTGGGCTGAATGGGCATGGGAGTGTAAGAGTGATCATTTCATTTCTCCTTCATACACTTCTCTCTCTCATTTCCCTCTCTCTTGTTCAACGTCCATGGGAGCTTGAGAAGGAAGAAGAAAAGCTTGTGATAAAGGTAAATTAATGACCTCTAATGACAAAACTCATTTCTTTAAAGTTGTTCCTTGAGTTGAGGGCTCTATTTCTATATTCTTAGATTGTTCATTAGTGTTGGTTTGTGCCCTCAAGGAAATCTAGAGGTTAGAAGATCAAGAAACTTCTTTGGGAAAGTTATAGAGGTGAGTAAGAGAAACACTTCTATATAAGTTTTGTGGCATTTGGTTAATCTTTGAATTTCTAGAATTTTTGGCATTAATTTTGAAAAATAAGGGTTATTGGGTATTTAGCATGTTGTTGGTATGGAAATGGGTGTTTTGGCATGTGTTTTAGATAGATAGATTGATTTGAGAATGAAATGGTATGTTTGGAGATTTTAGAATTTTGGTGTTGATTGTAGCTTATGACCAAAGCATGATAATGGAATAAGAATTTGGAAATTCTGATGTTTCCATGTGATTCCTTGTGCATTTTTGTGTGGGAATAGCTTTGGTTTGGTATTTAGGACCATTGGAATCGCTTGGGTAAAAATCTGGAAAGTACTGTCAGTTTTTACATTTTCTGGGTTCTTATAAGCATCACTCAAGTGAGGATGGGTCTTACTCGAGTGCAGTAGTGCAATTGCTCTTCTAGCCTTCAGTTTTTCTGTTGCACTTCTGCGTGAAAGGTAAAAGTGTTGCCTCACTTGTGAGTGTCAAGAGTTCCCACTCGAGAGTACGCCATCCCACTTGAGTGAGGGTGTATGAGACATTGTGAACTCACGTCTCGAGTTGTCACTCATGGCCATTTTTCAAGAGTGTACCTTGGCACTTGCGAGTACTAAGCCATCACTCGAGTGCTTTTATTCCTACTCTAGTGATGTCCTTTTTTGAAAGTTTCTTGTGCTCTCGAATGAGCACTTCCTGAACCTCACTTTGGGGTGCTCGAGTGAGCCTTAGGTTTCCACTTGAGTGATTGAGTTCATGCTTGAGTACAACGAGTAACTTTGGTTTCTGTCATTCCTTTCTGCTCTCGGGTGAGCACTTTCTGCACCGCACTTCCTAGGACTCAAGTGAGCATTTGGCTATCACTTGAGTGTTCACCTTTGTGTTTGAGACCTCAAAGTTCCACATCACTTGAGTGAGGCCTTCTTCACTCGAGTGCAACAGTGAAAAACTAGTACTTGTGCTTCAAAAAGGGGATCTTTAAGATAGTTATTCTAACCCTTTAGGACTTTTGTTAGAGGCATTTATGGGTTCTTAAAGAACAATAATGATAACCAATTTAAGAGTTAAGAAGATTATTGAACATTGGAATAGAGAATTGAGTCTTCGTCCTTAATTATGAATTATAGAATTCGACATTTGTCTTACTCGGGAGAGACCGGCGCCAAAGCACGCACGGAAGGACCAACGTAGTAACTTTTCTCTCATGTTGTGTATGATGTATGGTATGCATGAGTTGTCATTGAGATTTATGAAATATATGTGCCATGGTCTATTGCAACGTAGGGGTGATGTCTATCACACCTACCCCTACATTGAACTGCCATTGTAATCGACATAGATCTTTGATAATCTTGCCAGTATGGCTTGCGTTGTGAATCTTACCAGTGTGGCTTGCGTTATAAAATACTTTATATGAATCCCAGCTGTGGTGAAATATATTTTTGTGAACTTTGTTGTGTGCAATACAGCGTAAGCAAACGTAAGGGTGACGCACATCATACCTACCCTTGCTGCTATAACTGTCGTTGTAGTTGCTATGTGTGGGTTATGATTTGCTTTCATGCCTTATTGTTGTGCATACTATAAGTGATTTGTTACTACGGGGATTCCTTAGAATCTCACTCTCCCAAAAACAATTTTAGACAAGGCCGAAGGATCAAAGGGGTAGCGGGTGACGAAGAGTGGATAACACTCTGGGCTAGGAGTTTATTTTGGATATTGGTTATCATTTTGTAAATCATTTGGTTTTTTATTAGGAATTACAAGTACATATTGGATAGTATTTGTGTAATCCCCTCGTTATGGGAAACTATTTAGGCATTTGTGCCTTGTAAACCCTTAATTACTCAATGAAACCCGAGTGTGTTAGGAATTTACTATGTATTCTGATATTTATACATGGAATCAAATTGTTTAGGCCATTTGTGATGTTTGAATTGTGGATTTGAGACCATTGTAATCAAGGTTTAAAAAGTTTTTAAAAACCCTGATTTTAGGAAATTTATTTTCATTAAGTCCCAAATCATGTTACGGTCTCTAATTCCACATTATCATGTGTTTATGAACTTAATCTCGTCCTTGAACATGAAGGGGGTTACATGAAGTGTTTAAATGAGAGTTAACGGGATATTGATAACATACGAGATCACTTACTTTGTGATAGAATAAATCTTCTGTGTATAAGGTAGATATGGCATGGTGAGAAAGTAACCGCTTGTGCATCCCACTAGAAGGAAGTTTTGGAGGTTGGAGATAATGATTGGGAGTATTTAAGAACAAGTATATTTAAGTATGTTTCATTTTCCTTAGAATATTGCATGTAATTACTTTTTATTTATCCATTGGATGCTGCAAGATGAACTTAACGAGCAAAGCATCCAAAGTTCCTTCACTCAAACTGGAAGGATAGACATCTTAGCAATGATGCTTGGGAAGCTAGATCACCCTGGTCAAGTTAGAGGGGAGCCCAGGGGAGTTGGTATGTCAAGATACTTTGGACGAGGTTCATAACCTTATGGACAAAGTAAACTCAATAGAGAGTTTGTGGCGAGGGTTTGAAAGGAAGTCCCAGCAGAGCTAGAGGTACAAATGCATTAATCACTTTGAGCTAAGCTTAAAGAAGAGTTATTGCATGAGCTATGTGGTGAAATGAATTCGATGGTGTTGTCTCACATTCAAGTCGAGATGTGTAACGAGGAGCCTAGATCTCAATTTTGTAAATAATTTCATTTAATATAACATTGAGTATTTCCTTACGTTATTGTTAATTCTTTTATTTCTCTTACTAAAGAATCCCTAGCATTTCCTAGCACCAAAGGCAATTACAATCTGCCAAAGATTAGACATGGCGACCTTCGTCCTTCATTAGAGCCTAGCAAACCTTGCACTCTATATTTTGATGTCCCGTACTTGCTTGTTGTTGCTGATGTTGTTCTATACACGGATGCTACCACCCACCATAATAACTAAATTTGGGACAATCAATGTAAGGTCAATGTCAAAAGTGTTTGACAGGGGGAAAAAGGTGTAGAGGTCCTGTTCCCTGATGAAGAAGTTGCCAGACTAGGTCAGGCAACAAGATCTTTCATCCTAAGGCCTCAACATCTTGTTCAGACTGCAACAACCCCTCTAATGATAGGAAACACCTTACTGTTACTTGATCCTTGACATCCTACTCATAATCTTTATTTTGTGTGCTACTAGGATCAAGAAGAAGTGACAAAATTTCCCTTATTGGCACAACTGCAAAATATTCATAAAAAAATTAATAAGGTCGACTTGCAGATGCCTTGTGGGATTGTGGATCATGCAATCTCATATAATTTTGGAATTGATAACAAAGATATTAGAGAGTTCTTATCTTTGTAAGAGATAGACATAGGATGGGTCACATTTACAATCATATGAGTTTATTTTTAATTTTTAACTTTAATTAATGCACTATATTTAAGAGTTTTAGGTTTCTACATTTACTGAGTCATTTCTCATTTCATTTCTATGGTAGATGCTTCCACAAAATGTGTGTTGAAAGAAAGCTTGACACTTCATATGGCTTCTTATGTCCTGGCAATCTGTCAGGGCGTAATAAGGGTAGGTTAGAAGATCGAATGACCTATGTGGGCTATACAATAGGACAGACTCAGTTGTCTTGCTATCTAGCACCAATTGTTGAAAGGCAAGTAACTTAATTTTATATATTTATACATATTCACTTTGTTAAGAAGTATCATGTTATCTAACCTTATTTTAATCTATATATGTGATTATAGTTATCATTGGAGTCTGTGTTGCTTGTCCCTTCATCAACATCATCTTTTGGTTTGACTCATTGGGTTGTAAGCTAGACGGAGAGATCAAAACCATTTTTAACACGTAAGTTAATTTATTTGTCAATCATTGACTTTTGATTTTACTCAATTATTTTAATGTCTTTTGTTTTTCCTTTTAATTACAATACACTGAAGACATATTATATAATGGGTGGGAAGTGTAAAGGTGAAAGTGGTCCGACAAAGTAGTTCTAGCCAAAGGTAAGTTGTTTAAATTCAAGATCTTCAATTGACTATTGCTTCACATATGCCTTTATTCTTTTTTACTATTTACTTTTGATGTATAATGCCCTCGCCAAGTAGGGGAAACTGAGTGCGGCTTCTATATTTTACTATATATGTTTAACATTATATTTAGTGGCCTTACTACCAATTTTGAATAGGTGATCATATCTTGATTCTCAATTGAATTTCATTTTTGTTCTTATAATTGAATTGTTAGTTATTTTATTTAATTGATTGATTTATGTTAACATATTCTCCATTTTGTGCACAGATTTTTGGTAATCAAGACGCCTACACAATAAAAGACATTAATTTGATTCGAGACCTTTTGCCAGGATATCTTCTACAACACAGAGGGTGATGATGTGTAGAGGTTTTTTTACATAGTGCAGTGGTTTTATGCAGTGCTCTATTAAGTTTGCATATTCAAATACTTTTCCTCCTGTTACTTTCATAGTTTCTTATTTATGAGCGCTTTGAATTTTTTAAGCCATTATGATTTATAAAGTACACTTTGGAAAATGATGATGAAGCATAGAGATTTTATGGAAGCATGTCATCTCTTTGGCCATATGATTGTCATGATTTAGATTGAAAGTTGAAGTTTGAACATTAAAATAATGTTATGATGATATATGTTTGAATTTAAGTTCTTTTCTCGATATGTCATGATTGAACTTTGAAGATTCAAAATATAATTGTCTGGATTAGTGGTTTTTCAATGGTTGTGAGGAGACAAACAACAAGTAAAATTTATTTTAAAAAAAAAAAGTTACAATGACTGTGTTTATGTAAACAGGCGTTGTTTATGAAGATACAACAACTGTTTTAAATAAAACAGTTGTTGTATCTTTGAAACATACGACGATTGTTATATTAAAAACAGTCGTTGTATCATACTTACAATGACTATTTTTAATGAAATAGTTGTTGTATCTCTTTCACCTACAATGATTGTTTCTTAAAAATAGTCATTGGAAGTCTTATTCAATGACTATTTTGGAATAGTCATCTTTTCTTGAACTTTCAATGACACTCACATATACATCCCTATGAAAATAGTCATCTAAAGAGCATAAAAACGGTGGTTAAAAGTGCCTTCTATAGTTGTGAATCTTGGGGTTTAAGCCTTCTAGCTTTTGTAATACCTCTTCTAATCTCCATATCTTCATGAATGTGACTTGAAGAAAGGGAAAATCAAGAGGGAGGGAGGGAGAGAGAGGGGAGGGACAGTTAGAGAGAGAAAGTTAAGAGAAATCAAGGTAAGCTTGAGAACTTGTTATCTCTTGATTAATATAGCTTGTTGTTGGTGTTTGGTTGGATTGTTTGGCTTGTTTTTATGATTTTGTAATTTTGGGAATGACAAACTCTAAGAGGAGGTGCTGCCCGATTTTTCATTATTCATGTTTAAAAGATGTTTAAGTGATTAATCATGTGATTACAAGTGAAAAGGAAGAGTTTTATCAAGTGGAATCAAGAAATCTCAATTTTTTCCTTTTCTTTGGAATTTTGTCCAGACACTGTTCATAAAGAATTAGGACTAGATTTTGGTGTTTTTGATGATTCCATTGTATTTAGAATGGAAAATTGTATAGGAATACAAGTGTTCATGATTTTAGGAAATTTGTATGCAAATCTGAAATTTATTGAAGTAGTAAGTGCATGCTGTTTGATTTGCCTCCAGTGAGGCAGTGTTGTTATGCAATGGATTTTATAGGTCAAACATGGTCCAAAAATTATGAAACTTGATTGGATTAAAGTAGAAATGTAGAGCTTTAATTTGATAGGTGGTACAGAATTTTTGGACTTGTAAACTAAAGAATATGGATTTTTGAAGCCGTGCCCTGTTTCTGGAATGTAATCTAGAACAGGGGAGATTTTGTGAATGTCTGGGCAAAATGTGATAATAGTGGCTAGCTTTAGGTATTTTTCCATGAAAATAAACTTAAAGAGCTTCATGTAGGCTTTAGAATCAGTCAATTTGGAATTTTTTAGAATTAATTAAGATTTTCCAAAGTTGACTGAAAATTTGCCGGTTTTCTCGAAAACTGTAAAATTGCACTGTACAAAGTTGTGCTGTGCAGAAATTGTTGAAACTATAATTAAAGGCAATAATAGTTCAAGTAATAACCAATTACCTGTAACTCTAATTTTTATAGGAACTTGAAATAGCCCAAGTTGGAGCAAAAAATTCAGAAACAGCTGTGAGCTGTAAAGGGGGTTTAATGGAGTGAACTTACCTCTCCTACATATATTTGATATTTGTGCTTGTATACTGATGCATGTGATTGCTTTGCTTGATAATGTGAAACATATATGAATGATTGAAGCTCTGTTTCTATTTATGCTATGGCCATAAGTATGTTGCTTGAAACATTGAGCACGTAGATCTGTCATTGTGTTATGCATTAAGCACTTATCTTACATGCATAATGGTACTATTTGCTACTAAGATTCTCTGGAATCTCACCCTCCCCTACCAACAATATAGACAAGTGAAAACAAGAATGTAGTGGTGGAACGTAGACGGGAAGGTGTATGCGTCTCACTAGAATGGGTTTTGATACCCTAGGAGCCTTGTGTGGCTACATCATTTGTAATTATTATGTATTTTCCCTGTGGGGAATTTCTGTAATCAAGTATTTATTATTAGTATTTTCATACTATTTATGTGTGTCCACCGAATAGCGCAATTACTACTCTAATTAATATCAATAATAAGTGGTATGTAAGGCGGGGCCTCACACCTCTTATCAAGTTTAAGTTTTAATTATTTCTTATTTTTTAATTTTGTTTTCACTATGAAAATAATAAAAAAATGATTATTACATATTAATATTATATATTTTCAATTATCCAGGTCCAATGTCCAACCCATACCCATATATTTTAGTTTTAACAAGTCTAGAAAAGAGGGAAAACCCCATAAACTGGTTCAGGTCCTTAAAAAACGATAAACAAGACATCACATGCTTATACTAAATTTGGTCTTGTCCCTGTCCCGATGAAAATAGGATGGACAGGAACTTGCATGTTCTATTTGTTAGAACCGGCTGACACCCAAGAGGGGGGTGAATTGGATGTAAGATAAAAACTTAAGAACTGTGAAAACTTTTCATATCTTAAAGGAAGCAATAAATATAAAAGCAATGAATCATAAATCATAGTTAAATATTTAAATGATATATGCTGGAAGTATAAGAGCATAGGGAAGAGAATATGCAAATTGTGATTTATCCTGGTTCAGTCTAATCCACGATGACCTACGTTCAGTCCCCAGGCTCCTCCTGAGATTTTCAATCCACTATCTTCCTCAAGTATAACCAGGTATTTGAGAACCACTACAATCTCACAAGTTTAATTTGGGCACTTGTGAAGCCTTTACAATTCTTGTACTGAGTTACTCCCCCTTATGTAACCCCTCTGCCGTAATTATATCTAAAGTACGCAATTAAAGTGAAATAGAGACCAATAATTATCAAAACTCATTTAAAATCCCATCTTCACAATAGGGTTTTCATAAATACATTTTGAAATCATTTATAACCTGGTCTCACATTCACATTCCGAATATAATTACTACAAAAGATAAATCACATTTAAATATATCAGAGTACGCAATGTAATAATCCCGGCAATCCCGAGTTCCATATATTAATCAAGCCTTAAAAGGCATATTCGCCCAAGACAACTTCCCAAACGGGGATTACACAAAGTCGTTTGCAAATACCAAATTAGATACTCATCCACATAAACATATCTAGAACCAAATACATAATACTCCCAACAATAATAACCAACACCCAGAATGACAACCCGAATGAGTCCTTGTCGCCCTTGGTGCCTGCTCCATCCTCGATCCACTACCCTGTCTGAAAGGTTAGTATGGGAGGGTGAGATTTAAGAGAACCTTAGTAGGAAAACAATATCAATATACATGTACGATAAATGTTTAATGCATGACATGCTTGCATCATATAACTCATGCTAACAAAATGACAAACTTGTAAGCTCAATGCTTCAAACAACATCCTGATGGCCATAACATAAATTGAAACATAGCTTCAAATAACACATAATCATGCAAAGCAAAGAAATGCACCAATACACTAACACAAATATCAAATTCAATCAACTTTAATTTAGTTTTTTTTAATATTTTTTAAAGGAATTTTTGGCGCTTTCTAAGGAAGCGCCAAAGGTTTCAGTTTTGTTTTGTAACATTAATGGCGCTTATATAAAAAGTGCCATAGATACTCACACCTTTTTTGGCACTTTTTATATAAGCGCCATAAAAGGTAATATAAATGTTAAAAATTTTTAACACCCGCCATTGTTGCCGCCACTATCGCTTTCCTGCTTTTCTTTTCTATTTGTCCCCACCCCTTTCCTCTGTTTGACCTAGCGACAAGTAGAAGCTTCTTTGGTCCCCCACTTGCTATTTTTTTTGTCTCCTCCTCATGCAAATATTTGTAAACATTTATTCGCTACTTTCATTACAGCATAGAGCTTCATTGCGGTACAAAGCTTCCTCCCACACGTGTTCTTTTTCTCTTTGGCTGGTTGCAGTTGTAAGAGGCAAGCTTCACCCAAGAGGGGGGTGAATTGGGTGATGTTATAAATTTTTCTCTTGATGTGGTGATATGAAAAATATAGTGGATAGAGTAGAGTTGAGAAGATTTGAACACAGAGAGTTATACTGGTTCGGCCTAACAACCAGGCCTACGTCCAGTCCTCAGAGATTAAGACCTACTGAGATTTTCACTATACCTCCAAGATTCAATGGGCTCTCAGAACGCCACAAAACAACAATCGTCCTTGAACGGACTACGAGCAGAAATATTCTCTCAACAAGAAACTTCTCTCCCCCTTACGACAAGTCTTACGTGCAGAAAAACAACCTATGACCCTTCTCACTTGCTTATGTATACAAGACTTATGAGCAGCAACGTTCTCTCCTGCTTACACCACTGTAAGTCTTACAAGCAGCAACGTTTTCTCCTGCTTGTATCTTATAAGGCTTATGAGTGGAAGACACAACAAGGAATTCTCTCAACTGCTTCTCTCGTAAGGAAAAACTACCCTCTCAAGGTCCCAATACCTTGAGATCATATAAGCATAGAATTTGTATTGTATGAAGACTCTCTTACAGAGCAAATGAATAAACACTGAAGATCAATGTGTATATAGAGAAAATGATGAATAGCAGAGACTCGTGTATAAGCTTGTGAATTCTTGTGCTATGTTCTTATTTACGTCCTCCTTGAATCTCTGTATATATAGTTGCTTCAGTTTTTGCCCGTTTGGAAAATCAACATTTGAGGAGCGGGACTTTTCCAACTGTAGAAGAACACGCGCATGTTTGAATATTCTTAATGCGGTAGGTGCGAACGTGTTTGTAATCATGTTGTCTGCCGCTGTTTGACTTTCTCCATAACAGCTGATTTCAAACGTTCATCTTCCTGTATCACACTTATAATACATTCAAAGTAATGTTAAACAAGATAATAAGTAATGATGATATGAATAAATAACAATAAACCATATTCGGAATGAACGTTGTGAGACTTGGCATTTTTGGTGCTCAAACAGGGCATCACTCGAGCATGAAAGGCTCACTTCAAGTGATCTCCTATTTTCCTTCATATGCTTCTGTTATCGGGTTGTGCTTGCATAAAATTTCAGAGAGACAGAATCTTCACTCACGGGTGAAGAGGGGTCTCACTCGAGCACAACTTCCTCTGCTCGAGTGATCTTACATTTTCCACTGGGAGTATCTTCTCGGGTCATCACTCGTACACCATTTTGACAAGAGTGAGAATTTGTACTCGCGGGTGATATGGTCCCTCACTCGAGCACACACACTCCTGCTCGAGTGAGACGCATATTCTCCAGGAATATGCTCTCAATACCATCACTCGCATTAGGATTTCAGAGGGATAAAATTATCACTCGCAGGTGATGTGGGCCCTCACTCGAGCACACAGACTCCTGCTCGAGTGAGAAGAATATTCTCAAGAATTATACCTTTTAAACAAGCACTCGCATCAGATTTGGAGAGGGATAGAATTTTCACTCGCAAGCATTGATGTGTCACTCAAGCATATAAGGGTGTGCTCGAGCACACTTGCACTTCTCTGAACTTCATGACTCTCGGCCAAGCACTCGCAGTACCTTGCTCGAGCACAAAATGCTCATGCTCCAGCATTGATGTCTCTACTCGAGTGAATGAAGGAAGCATGCTATTACTTGCTCTCGGCCAAGCACTCGCAGACCCTCACTCGCTTGTGCTCGAGTGAGAATGACTTCTCTGCTCGAGTGCACACCTTGGTGCTCGAGTGATCCAGTGAACATAACAAAGGAATGTCTCTCGGGTGCACACTTTCTGGCTTTCACTCGCACCTGCTCGAGCACAGAGGACATCTATGCTCGAGTGCAAAATCCATGCTCGAGCACTCCAGTGCAATTTCACATCAGTTATCAGAAAACTTCCTCTATGCATTTGGTAACTTTGTAAACTTTTCTTAATCTTCTAAAAACATGATTTACACATGATTGTCTTTTTGTTATCATCAAAACTTGGGATCTAACAGCAGTACAAAGCTTCCTCCCTCGTGTTCTTTTTCTTTTTGGCTAGTTGCAGTACAAAGCTTCCTACAAAAGCTCCTGTAAGTGTTGTTTGTTTTTTAACATTTTATTCACATTTTTTTTAATAAAATATGTTTGACTATTATATATTTGCTTATACTTTTCTATCAAAGTACATGTTGTCAATAGTGAAAGAGTTGGGAATGGCACCGTTGAAATGGTCAAATTGGGTAGAAATGTTATAAATGCCGCTGGTAGTTTAATCAATGATTATTTTGGAACCAATTAATTTAATAAACGCAGGGTTGTATTTTTGTTGGCTTGTTATGGACCCAATTATTTTAATTACAACATGTAGTAGTGTTGGCCAATATGATTTATTTGGTGGTGAGTTGTGAACATTATTTAGATGTTGTGGGATTAATTGGTTGATTATTTGTGATTTAAGAAGAGTGTTTAATATTTTGTAAAAATTTAAATTTTGGAATGTTATGCTGCTGAATTTACTCTTTTAAAAAAATAAATAATAAATAAAGAGAACTTTAAGAGGCAAGCAACTGACCACTTATAAAAATATATATGTTTAACTTATAGATGGATCGAAAATGGATGTCATCTAATCGATGCTCAAGAGAATATATTGATAGGGTCAAAGAGTTTATTAGATTTGCAAGCGAGCATGCAAATGATCCTAACAAAATCCTATGTCCTTGCTTATCTTATTGTTATGGAAAGCGGATTAGTCCACTTGATTTGCTAGATCATTTAGTGTGTCATGGAATTGATCAATCATATACACGATGGACAAGGCACGGTGAGACGGATGATGCAGATCGTGGTCAAATACATACTATGATCGGTGCTTCAAATGAGTTTGACTCAAGTATGTGTGATGAAGATAATGGTCTTCAAGAAATGCTAAATGCAGTTGAAGGGGTGCTTCATAACCGTCCTCAACAATATGAGAAGTTGAAAGGTGATGCAGAGAAGCCATTATATGCTGGTAGTACTAAATACACAAGATTGCTAGCAGTGTTGAAATTGTACAATTTTAAAGCACGCTATGGATTGAGTGATTCTGGTTTCACCGCACTACTTGAACTTGTGCAAGATATGCTCTCAGAAGAAAATGTACTTCCTACCAAGACATATGAGGCAAAGCAAATACTTTGCTCTACAACTAGCATGGGTTATGAGAAGATTCATGCAGGCCCTAACGATTGCATATTATTTCAAAATCAATATGCAACGTTAGAGAAGTGCCCTAAATGTAATGCATCTCGATATAGGAAAAAGAAAGGAAAGAGTCCCTCGAAGGTCGTATGGTATTTTCCAATTATTCTAAGACTCAAGCGATTATACAGTAATGAGGAGATTGCTAAGTTGTTGACGTGGCATGCAGATGAAAGGATTGAAGACATGAACCTTAGGCACCCTGCGGATACCCCTCAATGGAAAAAAATTGATCATGACCATCCTGAATTCGCGAATGAAGAAAGGACCCTACGCCTTGCACTTTCAACTGATGGAATCAATCCCCACGGGTTAGCACACACAGTACATGGCCAGTGATATTGATGATTTATAACCTTCCTCCACACTTGATCATGAAACGCAAGTATATGATGTTGTCTATGTTAATTTCTGGGCCAAGGCAACCTAGAAATGATATAGATGTATACTTGGCTCCTTTAATTGATGACTTGAAGCTATTATGGGAAGAAGGTGTCAATGTGTATGATGGGTATAGGGAAGAAAGTTTCAATTTGAAAGCCATGTTGTTTGGCACAATTAATTATTTCCCTGCTTATGGTAATTTGTCTGGATATAGCGTCAAAGGATATTGTGCGTGCCCTATATGTGAAGATGACACTCATTCAATAGGACTAGATCATTGTAAGAAAAATGTATACATGGGACATCGAAGATTCTTACCATCAACACATCATTGGAGGAAGTGGAAAAAGGCTTTCAATGGCGAGTCAGAAGAAGGTAGCCCACCGAAGATGTTGACCGGTGCTCAGGTTTTTGAGAAGGTTAAGCACATGGATAACAATTTTGGCAAGCCTTTTGCAAAACAATTCGAGACAACCGGTTGGAAAAAGAATTCTATTTTCTTTGAACTTCCATATTGGAAGTCCTTGTATGTGAGACATTTTCTTGATGTGATGCACATAGAAAAAAATATATGTGATAATCTCATTGGCACATTGCTCAGTATACGAGGAAAAAGCAAGGACAGTGTAAATGTGAGGTTGGATTTGGTTAATTTGGGAATAAGAGAAGAGTTGGTACTAGTTGAGCAAGGGCACTGTACTTATCTACCTCTAGTGGCTTACACTCTATCGAGGAAAGAGAAAAAATTATTTTGTGAATTTCTGGAAGGAATTAAAGTTCCAGAGGGGTATTCTTCAAATATAAAGAACCTTGTATCAGTGAAAGAGTTGAAGCTAAAGAACCTTAAATCTCATAATTGTCATGTGCTCATGCAAAATTTCATACCGATTGGTATACGGTCAATCTTACCCAAAAAAGTAAGGAACACCATTACTAAACTTTACATGTTCTTCAAGTTGATTTGCAGTAAATTGGTTGATTCAATGAAGTTACTAGATTTGCAAAGGCTGATTGTTTGTACTCTGTGTGAACTTGAAATGTATTTTCCACCTTTATTTTTTAACATTATGGTCCATCTAACCGTACACTTGGTGAAAGAGGTTCAATTGTGCGGTCCAGTGTACTTGAGATGGATGTATCCGAATGAGCGATTTATGAAAATTTTGAAGGGGTATGTGAAAAACAGATATCGACCAGAGGGTTGTATAGCTGAGCAGTATATGGTTGAAGAAGCAAGTGACTTCTGTGCTGACTTCCTATCAAATGTTGACCCCGTAGGTATCCCCAAGTCTCGTCATGATGGACGAAGATCAGGGAAAGGAACAAGTGGGAAGGATGTAATAAGGATATCGGTGACTGAATGGGAACAAGCTCACTTGTATGTGCTTCATAACACTGATGAGGTTGACCACTTGTTGACGAACACAAGGCCGCACTTCGATTGGCACATGGTGACAGGAATGAAAATTTTATAACAAAGGAACACAACAAACATTTTCCAAGTTGGTTAAAAAGGCGCATTAAAGATGAGGTGGAGAGGAATCCTGATCTAATTTCTAAAAACTTGAGATGGCTATCGAATGGACCGAGCTTAAGTGTATTATCTTATAATGGTTATGCAATCAACGGTTACACCTTCTACACACAAGAACATGATATAAGGAGCACGATGCAAAATAGTGGGGTAACACTTGTTGCTGATTCTTGGCATAGATCCAGTGTCAAAGACATGCACCCTATCTACGCACCAATGTCATACTTTGGTGTAATTGAACAAATCTGGGAGTTAGATTATACTGTGTTGAGGGTCCCTGTCTTCAGGTGTAAGTGGGTTAACAACAACAGTGGATTGTGGACAGATGAGTTAGGGTTTGTTCAAGTAGACCTTTCTAAAGTTTGGTATAAAGATGATCCTTTCATTTTAGCATCACAAGCAGAACAAGTGTTTTTTGTTCCCGATCCTGCTAAGAAGAATTGGTCCATTGTAGTTCCATCAAACAAGAATCATCAAGAACAAGTTGGTACTGCAAGTAATGAATATTTGAATATTCCTGAGGATACTCTTTCCTTTGAGATGTTGTGGTCAAGATATATTGATAGAAATGAAGAAGAAGATGAAGACGAACATTTATATATGAGACATGATCATAATGAGGGGACATGGTTTTTAAATCGAACAAGAAAGAGAAAAAGATGATAATGAGTGTCTTGATTTTTCAGTATGTATGTTTTATTACATGTATTCATATATTCCAACTTAATTTACTTTTATTACTATGATTGTCAATATGCACTGATATTTTTGTCTTGTTTATTTAACTTGTAGGAAAATGGATCCACACAATGATCAAGCAGACTTTGAAGCCCACAATGAAGATGCAGTTGATCCTCACATTGAGCAAGCAGCCTTTGAAGCCGCTGTAGTCTGAGGTAGGATTGTGATGCATAAACTGATCAAACTAAGGAGCAAGGGCATTATGTTAGAGCTTGAGTAGAATGACAAAGGAAACCCAGTTGGTGAAAATGCTAGCAACTTTATTAATTATATTGGGACTATTGTCAAAGAAAGAGTCCCCATTACAATTTCAGATTGGAGACGAGTAAAGAAGGACTATTCTGATATGCTTCTGAGTTCAGTTAAGGTAAACATTATTTACTTTATTATTCTGGTTGTTTTGTTGCATGAATTACAATCTAACAAAGCATGTGTGGTTTTTTTGTTACAGTCTATCTTCATTATCGCTGACGACAAAGACAAATTCGTGCTCGCAAAATGTGGCAAACTTTTGAGATGTTTTCATTTCAATCTTATCAAATTCTACTCGCGGGACACAGATGGCAATATCATTCATATGCCACCACAGTTGTATGATGGAATAATTACACAAGAGCTGTGGGATGAGTTTTTAAGTACACATACTACCGCGGAGTTTCTGGTAATACAATATTAGCCCTTACTGACTACTTGCAATGTAATTGAAATTAATATTTATTGAAATTATTTGTATTTAAAAAAGGAACGAAGTGATAGAAATCATGAAAGCGCAAGCAACATGGCATATCGGTACTTAAAAGGACCACTATCGTATGCAAAGTTGGAGCAACAATTGGTAAGAACTTATAATCATTTTATATGCATATAATTTAGATGACTAATTTTTAACTACAACTAACTTTGTTATAAAGGTCAAACAATCGCATTCTGATGTCACACACATGCCACGTCATAATTTGTGCATGGCCGGCGTCACTAATAAAAAAGGAGAAATTCCCAGCGAACAAGCCAGAGAAGTTGCAGAATATTGTGTAAGTGGTGGATTATTCATAAATATTTTGCTTTGATTAAATGATTCTATTTTATAATAACTAATATTATTGCAATTGTTGTTGTGATAGCAAAAAATGACGCAGGACCAACCAGAGTTGATGAATTATGTTGGTCGTGATGATTTACTCAGCAGAGCTCTTGGAGCTCCTGAGTATCATGGTCGTCTTCGTGGTACTGGTTTTTGCAGTCACCCAAACATCATACTTCGGACGCCAAAAGCGACCAAACAAAAATGACTTTATGCAACTACAGGAGCAGATTGGTGACTACAAGCACCAACTGGAACAGCAGATGAGTGACTACAATCAGCAACTGGCACAGCAGATGAGTGTCTACAAGCATCAAGTAGATGAGCAGATGAGTGTCCATCAATGCCAAATAGAACAATTTAACAATCATATGTGATTGATGCAAGAGCAAAATGCATTATTGAAGGCTCAAATTGACACTTTACTGCTTTCTCGGCCAGCACCAAGCCCAATGTGTGACAACACAAGTGTGAAGAATGATATTTGCCCCTCCACGCCTAAAGTCCCAATTCCATTCGTAATCAATTTCTTCTCTAGTTAAATTTTTGTTATATTTTAAATTAGTGTACCTTAATATTGACTCCATCTTTCATAGGGCGAATCGGCGTGCAAGCTGCATGTTGATGAATCTTTCAAGCATGCAGTTGCTGTAGGTGTTGTCTACAACACCGACACTGATATCCTTTATGGTTCACCATTGTCTGAGAACACACTTAGAGTCAAGGTTGACGTATGCACAGATGCAGATGCCCTCCTGCCAATCCCTTCTCTAGATGAACAGACAATGGTAAAAGATGTTGTTGGTGGTTATGTTGCATGGCCAATAGGTCTGATTGAGCCATATCAAAAGGTGATTTAATTTACAATTCTTTCTACTTATTCTATATGCACTTCTATCTAAAAAACTACATGATTAAATTTTAATGATTTTTGTAGGTTGCTACTAGTCATAAAGGAAAAAGAATTGAAGGCCATAGGAAGAACTCACACTACTACAAAAAGGTTGAAAGGTGGCGCACATATTGTGGCCCTTTCTTAATAAAGCGCCACAGCTGCTCATTTATTATTTTTCTTATATTTTATGTTTTTTTTAACCAGCTGTGGCGCCTGGTAGGGTAGGTGCCACAGCTGGTATGATCAAGTGTGGCGCCTGGCTAGGAAGGCGCCACACTTGACAAAGTGGAAGCAGCTGTGTGCCAGGCGCCACACTAGCTTATGGTCAGATGTGGCGCCTGGCTAGTCAGGCGCCACCCCTGACCCTTAAAAAAAAAAGTTTTTGTTAGGGGTGGCACCTGCCTGGCCAAGCGCCACCCCTGATCCTTTTTAAAAAAAAAAGTTTTATCAGGGGTGGCGCCTGCCTGGCCAGGCGCCACCCCTGATCATTTTTTTTTAAAAAAAAAAATTTTCAGATCTGGCGCATCTCTGAGACTTTTTTTTTTAAAAAAAAAAAAATTTGTCAGGGGTGGCGCCTGCCTGGCCAGGCGCCACCCCTGATCATTTTTTTTTAAAAAAAAAAAAATTTCAGATCTGGCGCATCTCTGAGACTTTTTTTAAAAAAATATATATATTTGTCAGGGGTGGCGCCTTCCTGGTCAGGCGCCACCCCTGACTCTTTTTTAAAAAAAAAAGTAATTTGGATATCCTATCCCTTCCCCACCAATAATATCCCAACCCGCCCCCCCACCCCTTATCCCCTTTTATTTTCCCGCCGCCCCCCCCCCCCCCCATTCTCTTTCATTTCCCGCCTCCACCCCCCCCCCCATCTCTTTCTCTCTATCTTTAATTATTCATTCCCTCTATCACTTTCCCTTCCATCTGTGCGTGCACCCTGTCCCTCCATTTTCTCTTCTTCATATCTTAAAACTACACCTACACGCGCACACGTTTTTGTATTTTTCCAACTGCCAACCCCACTTCTTTCCATATTATTTCGTTGTCTTCAACTCTTTTGGTCCCCACTCCATTTGGTAGTTAGTGCTCAAATTTCTTCCTTCCCTCACTGAGATTGCGTCACCAACGGCAATTACGTGGTCCCCCACTCCACTGATCAACCTGTAAGTTCAACTTGCGTTTTCTTTTTATTAATTTTTTTTTCAGGTTGTTTTGCGTGGCTTTTTTTCTTTATGGCATGGTTGCGATGCTTTTTTTGATTTTTTCCCTGTTATGACACGCATACATGTATATTTATATTTATTGAGAGATTTTTCATTTTAATATAGAATGCATAATGGACCCTCAGCTTATTTGGGAGGACAATTAAATTGATTGAACATTTTCGGTTGCAGATGTTAGTATAATTTATAAATAATAAAAAGAAGAGGAGAAGTGTAAAGAGTAAAGTGTGCATACTTTACTATCATTCTCACACACACACACGGGCATTTCGGTGCAAAAGCATGTCTTTTTATTTTTATTATTTTTAATTTCATTTCGGTACAGCATTCCCTCCTTGTCCTTATTATTTTATTTATTCATTTCAATTTTTAATCACGTTGCTCAATGAAAATGATAACATTATTACCTCCTCTTTTTATTAATTCAGACATCGGATAATACCGATAGAGATGGGCTTAGTTAGGACATAAAATATGTGTAACATTCTCTGCAATAATGTTTGAAAATTAGTTTGTGCGTGTGTGTGCACTGGCAAAAATAGTATATATATATATATATGAGAAGTGATTTATACTTTTTTTGGTTTTTTTGGCCATATATAATCCATATATGAACACGAACGTTGAAAGAATTGTAAGAATTCAACTGAATCAAGGGGGAAATGTACATTAATTACTAGGATAAAAATTAATCAAATGACGTGACTTTGTCTTTGAAAAAATGGCCCTAGATGTTAGATTTTGCCTAGCTTGGAATAAAATAATAAAACTTACATATAAAATGACTTTAATGTATCAATGTTAATATTTAATGAAATAAAATATAATTTGTCTATATTGTTTAACTTTAAATATATTAACTAAAACCGTAAGGGGAAAAACATACAATAAGGAGATAATTAATGTTGGGATTATGCTTTCTTTTTCATTTTATTTTTTTTTTCTTTATTTTTTTTCTGAATCATAATTTTTGATTTAAGCTAATCATATTTGATTTTATTATATTTTGATGTTTATTACACATATTATTATTTAAAAAAATAACTTAGAACCTCAAATATTTTATTGATTTGTTTATGTTTAATTTGTATTTGTAGTTTCAGTTCATTAGTCTATTGAAGCTTCTATTTACGGTATGTTTTTTAAATTTTGAGCTTAATTACAAATGTGATTTTAGTTAAATTTAATAGTTATAATTTGTAGGTGTTGTAATGATTGTTATTGATTAATTGCACAAGCAAAATAATTATTTATATATTTTTAACACTTGTATTTTATTTAATTATTGACTTGTAATGTTTTATAATTTAACTATGATATATTATTGTGGCAAATATGGTTTCTTTTGTTATGAGTTGTAAAATTTTATTATAATGCCTGGGAATAATTAATGAATTATTTGGTAATTTAAATATTCAGTTTAAGACTTAGAAAGCTTCAATAATAAAGATTCATGTGGTGTATGTTATTTTAAATTAAAATTGGTAAGAGAATATAAAAGTAATTAGTAAATGCAATAGTTATACAACTAACCACGTAATTTTTTAAAAAAATAGATTGAAACCCATAGATGGATCATAAATGGATGTCATCTAATCGATGTTCAAGGGAATATATAGATGGGGTGAAGGATTTTATTACATTTGCAACTGAGCACACAAAAGATCCTGGCAAAATCTTATGTCCTTGCTTATCCTGTTGTTTTGGAAAGCGGATTAGTCAACTTGATTTGCTAGATCATCTAGTGTGTTATGGTATTGATCAAACATATATACGATGGATAAGGCATGGTGAGACCAACGATTCATATAGTGATCGGGTGCATACCACGGGTGGTGCCTCGGATGAATTTGATCAAAGCATGTTTGATGAAGATGATGATCTTGAAGAAATAGTAAATATGGTTGAAGGGGTGCTTCATAACTGCCCTAACGAATATGAGAAGTTGAAAGGTGATGCAGAGAAACCATTATATGTCGGAAGTATTAAATACACAAGATTGCTAGCAGTGTTGAAGTTGTACAACTTTAAAGCTCGCTACGGATTGAGTGATTCGGGTTTTACCGCATTGCTTGAACTGTTGCAAGATATGCTTCCAGAAGAAAATGTACTTCCTACCAAGACATACGAGGCAAAGCGAATTCTTTGCTCTACAACCGGTATGGGATATGAGAAGATACATGCATGTCCTAACGATTGCGTATTATTTCGAAATCAGTATGCAACGTTGGAGAAGTGCCCTAAATGCAACGCATCTCAATATAGGAAGAAGAAAGGAAAAAGTCCTTTGAAGGTGCTATGGTATTTTCCCGTTGTTCCGAGATTCAGGCGACTGTATAGTAATGCAGAGATAGCTAAGCAGTTGACATGGCATGCAGATGAAAGGATTAAAGACACGAAGCTTAGGCACCCTGCAGACGCTCCTCAATGGAAAAAAATTGATCATAAGTACCCTGACTTTGCTGATGAAGTCAGGAACCTTCGCCTTGCACTGTCAACTGATGGAATTAATCCGCACGGTGTTCAGAGTAGCACACATAGCACGTGGCCGGTGATATTGATGATTTATAACCTTCCTCCACACTTAATCATGAAACGCAAGTTTATGATGTTGTCCATGTTAATTTCTGGGCCAAGGCAACCTGGGAATGATTTAGATGTATACTTGGCTCCTTTAATTGATGACTTGAAGCTGCTTTAGGATGAAGGCGTTAGTGTGTATGACGGGTACATGGAAGAAAGTTTCACTTTGAAAGCCATGTTGTTTGGCACAATTAATGATTTCCCTACTTATGGAAATTTGTCAGGATACAGCGTCAAAGGATATGGTGCATGCCCTATATGTGAAGATGACACTCATTCAATGCGACTTCATCATTGTAAGAAAAATGTTTACATGGGGCATCGAAGATTCTTACCATCACAACATCGTTGGAGGAAGTGGAAAAAGCCTTTCAATGGTGATGCAGAAGAAGGTAGCCCGCCGAAGATGTTGACCGGTTCCCAGGTGTATTCCAAGGTAAAAGACTTGGAGAACAATTTTGGCAAACCTTTTGCAAAACAAATCGAGACAAGAGGTTGGAAGAAAAAGTCTATTTTCTTTGAACTTCCATATTGGAAGTCTTTATATGTGAGGCATTTTCTTGATGTGATGCACATAGAAAAAAATATCTGTGATAGTCTAATTGGCACGTTGCTTAATATCCAAGGAAAAAGCAAGGACAATGTCAATTTGAGGTTGGATTTAGTGAACCTGGGAATTAGAGAAGAGTTGGCACCGATTGAGCAAGGGTTTCATACCTATCTACCGCCAGCGGCATACTCTCTGTCGAGGAAAGAGAAGAAATTGTTTTGTGAGTTTCTGCAAGGAATTAAAGTCCCCGAGGGCTACTCTTCAAATATAAAGAACCTTGTATCGGTAAAAGAGTTGAAGTTAAAGAACCTTAAATCTCATGATTGTCATGTGCTCATGCAAAATTTCCTACCGGTTGGTATACGATCCATTCTGCCCAAAAAATTAAGGAACACTATCACAAAACTTTGCGTGTTTTTCAAGTTGATCTGCAGTAAAGTGGTTGATTCAACCAGGTTACAAGATTTGCAAAGGCTGATTGTGTGTACTCTGTGTGAACTTGAAATGTATTTTCCGCCTTCTTTTTTTGACATTATGGTACATCTAACTGTACACTTGGTCAAAGAAACTCAATTGTGCGGTCCAGTGTACTTGAGATGGATGTACCCAAATGAACGATTCATGAAAATATTAAAGGGGTATGTGAAAAATAGATACCGTCCAGAGGGTTGTATCGCTGAAAGTTACATGGTTGAAGAAGCAAGTGACTTCTGTGCTGATTTTCTATCAAATGTTGACCCTGTAGGGATCCCCAAGTCCCGTCATAATGGCCGAAGATCAGGGAAAGGAACAACGGGGAGTGATGTAATAACGATATCAGTGACTGAACGGGATCAAGCCCACTTGTATGTCCTACATAACACTGATGAGGTCGAACCGTATGTAGAAGAACACAAGGATGCTCTCCGATTGGTACATGGTGATGGGAATGAAAATTTATTAACAACAGAACACAATAAACAATTTGCAGGCTGGTTGAAAAATCGTATTAACGATGAGATGGAGAGGAATCCTGATTCAGTTTCCGAAAAATTGAAGTGCCTGTCGAAGGGACCGAGCTTACATGTATTATCTTACAATGGTTATGCAATCAACGGTTACACATTTTATACACAAGACCATGATAAACAGAGCACGATGCAGAATAGTGGGGTAACACTTGTTGCTGATTCTTGGCATAGATCCAGTGCTAAAGATACATACCCTATCTATGCATCAATGTCATACTTTGGTGTCATTGAACGCATATGGGAGTTAGATTACTCTATGTTCAGGGTCCCTGTCTTCAAATGTCAGTGGGTTAACAACAACAGTGGATTGCGGATAGATGACTTAGGCTTTGTGCAAGTGGACCTTTCTAAGGTTTGGTATGAAGATGATCCTTTTATTTTAGCAGCACAGGCAGAACAAGCATTTTACATTCCTGATCCTGCTAAGAAGAATTGGTCTATTGTACTTCCATCCAACAAGAATCGTCAAGCAGAAGTTGATTTTGAAAGTAATGAATATTTGAACATCAATAATGATGATCCTTCATTTGAGAATTTGTGGTCAGCAGAGATTGATATAGATGGAGATGCAGATGAAGATGAAGATGGAGATGGACCCCTATACGTGAGACATGATCATAAAGAGGGAACTTGGGTCAAGAGGAACACAATTCTCAATCCAACACGAATTCTGAAGAATAAAATTTTAAATCAAACAAGAAAAAGGAAAAGATAATGATTGCCTTGACTCATTTACTTGTACGTATGTTTTTATAAATTTCAAAATAATTTGCTTTCGTTGACATACAAGACCATTGTGTACTGATGTTTTGATTTGGTTTATTTCACTTGCAGGAGTATGGACTCACCACATCATGACATTGATGACGTGCCCAGTCCCGTACCTGATGACATTGATGACGTTCCCAGGCACATTGGTAGACAGAGATTTGAGGTGAACGTCAGACGTGGCAGGACAGTTATGGCGAGGTTGATCAGACTGAGAAGTAACGGGATCAAGTTACAAGTAGAGTGGAATGAACTTGGAAACCCGGTTGGGGAGAACAGTACCTCGTTAAATAACTTCATCGGGACTACTGTTCGAGACAGAGTCCCTATTACAGTTCAAAATTGGAAAATGGTAAAGAAAAGTTATGAGGATGGGATCTGGGCTGAAATACAGGTAACGCCTTAATTATATATTTAGGAGTTGAGCTTTGTTTCACTTCATTTCAATCTTACATATGATATATGTTTTTTGACTTGTTTACAGAGTGTTTTTATTATTGATGATGATCGGAAGAACTTCGTAATGAGAAAAGCCGGAAAAATTTTGTGAAAGTTTCGTTCTGATCTCGTCAAATATTTCTTGAGGGATGATAATGATGATATCATTACTACACCGCCTTATCCATTGTACGAAGGAATCATCACTCAAGCAATGTGGGATGAGTTTATCAAAACACATACAACTCCTGATTTCCTGGTAAGGGGATTTGTTTATTTTTCCCTATTACGTGTAATGTATGTATTTGTAAGTAACATTTATATATTTATATGAATCATTTTGATCTATCTAGGAGTTGAGCGAGAAGAATCGAGCTAACGCGACCAACATGCCATACCGATACACACAAGGACCTGTTTCATACGGAAATTTACAAAAACAAATTGTACGAACTGATGATTATTTCATTCATAATAAAAATTATATGAATATCATTTAACTTCGACTAACTTCGATGTGCAGATACAAGAATCAGGCTCAGATAGTACACAGGTTCCACGACATGAGCTGTGGGTCAAGGGTGTCACAAATAAGAAAGGTGAAATTCGTAGTGAGGAAGCAAGAAGAGTAGCCGAATATTGTGTAAGTATTCAATTATATTATGCGTTCAATAAATAATTGGCTTTACTTAAATGAAGTCCATTTATAATAACTAATTTTCATTGTAATTCTTTTTGGGAAAGCGACAAATGACACAGGAGGATCCTGCGTTGGCGACCTATGTTGGTCGGGACGATTTATTGAGCAGAGCGTTACCAGTACCCGAGTATGATGGTCGTGTTCGGGGTACTGGTTTTGCAGTCACCCCATCAGCATACTTCGGACGTCAGAAGCGCTCGATTAGAAGTGATATTTCCCACCTACGTGACGAGATGTCTAGCTTTAAGCATCAAATGCAAGAACTTCAACAACAAATGCGCTACAAGGAACAACGAGAAGAACAATTCACCGAACAAATGCGTTTGCTGCAAGAACATAATGCGTTGTTAACAACGCAAATACAACAGTTGGTCCAAGGTAGGCCAATACCAAATGTTCCGTTCTGTGATAGCCCAAGTTTCAGAGATAGCTGCAATTCCATGCCTAAAGTCCCTTTTCCTTCGGTAATTAATTTCTTTTCTACTTAACTTTATGTTAAATTATAATTAAGCGAATTTAACATATTAACTCTGTTTTCTGTAGGGGGAATTTCAATGCAAGCTATATGTCGAGCAAGCATCCAAGCACGCGGTTGCAGTAGGTGTTGCCTACAACACTGGTGAGGACATACTGCACAATTCACCGTTGCCGGATAACACACTCCGGGTTAGGGTTGACGTCTGCACGAACGAAGACGCCCTCTTACCGATCCCGTCTCAAGATGAGCAAAATAAGGTGGCAGATGTTGTAGGTGGCTATGTTGCTTGGCCAATAGGTCTTATCGAGCCATGTGGAAAGGTCGTTCATTCAAAATTCCCTGCACTTTTCCTTCGAACTTTCATCTCGAACTGTGATTTAATTTTCTGATTTGCGCAGGGTAAGATTTCAAAGTCTTCAACAACACAACCCAAGTCAAAAGCATCGGCCAGCCAACAGAGCAGAAGAAGACATACCTCATATCTCGATCAATTAATATTGATTGCACCACAATTGATCGGTGAGGGAGTAGTGGCATTACGTATTCCAAGACATATCTACAATGTTGGTGGTCTAGTTGATTATATTACTGCCGAGGTCGTGCAGGAAATATGTGCTCGTGATTGGGTTAGTGCTTCGGCTATCAACATCTGGATAAGGTACTTCACTATCATCGTTTATCATTGTTATTAATATATCTCGTTCCATTTCTTTTGCTTCTCATGACACTGTATGTTTTATACCAGGCATTTGGACCAGGACATTTTAATGGATACACACAGGGTCCAATTCGCATTTGTCAACCCTTTTCTCGTTGGTAATCATGAGGGTAAAATAGATGTGACTGCGCAGTCTAATGGGCTGAAAGAGTACTTTAGCAAGAAAGCGGCAGCAAATACATTATTTTTAGTGCCGTATAATGCGGGGTAAGTTATTATTGGTACAATTTTTGTTTTTATTGTTTAACTTCTATCATAACATGATTGTTCAAAAAAATTTTTTAAAATATATTTTAGGCGCCATTGGATATTGATCGTTATCAATCCAGCGGAACCTTCAGGCCCTCGCATTTATTATGTGGATCCTCTGCAAAATGGTCTTCCACAAGACCGTTTTGATATGATGCTATTGATCAGTAGGTAAGTATACGTGCCTATGTATAAATATTTGCGAACGTGATTGAATAATCAAAAGTAATCATTTTCTGTTTCTTTTGTTAGCGCATTGACTGCATATCGGTCGTCTGTCGCGTTAAACTATTCTAAAGCTACTGACCCCCGCCTTAGTTATCCTTGGAAGAAGATACAGGTATTGATATTTGACTTTACTTAGAATTTGTTAGTAAACACTTTTTATTCATGAACAGAGTTAAATATTGCATTATATTATTGCAGTGCCCTTTCCAACCTAATGACAATGATTGTGGGTACTATATCATGAAATTTATGAAGGATGTTATTATGCATGATCAACCATTTATTCCTCAAAAAGTAAGTCATTTAGTTGCACTTCATATTGTGTTGTAATGAAATTGAATTAGTGCCTGACAGTTATGTTTTACTGATTTCAATTCGTTCTAACTTGTGTCTGATTGTATATATCTGTAGTGTTATGAAGATCAACGTTGTGACGCTTTGGCAGACCATCAGGTTAATGAAGTGATCGAGGAATGGTGTGAATATGTGTTTAAGCAAATCCCTAGGTAGCTATATTTACTATTAAATTCACTAGCTGGTTTTTTTGTGTTGTTTCTAATTGCCAATATAATTGTTGTGTCTTGCATGTTTGTTCAAGTTGAATTTGTTGTATTATATTTCATTCAGCTAGGTTTATAGTATATTGTATAACAATTTTCATTACTACTTTAGCTAATCAATCATTTGTTGGTATCATTTTAAAGTTATCTATTATTGTTCTTATTAAACCTTGCAGACTATAATTATATATGCATGAGAAAAAAAATGCTAAAAAAAACCAATACGAAAAACCCAAAAAAAAATGAGAAAAAATATGCAAAAAAAAAAAACCAGAACGAAAAAAAAAACCCCTACTGTGGCGCCTGGCCAGCCAGGCGCCACCCAAAAAAATATGAGGAAAAAAATAAAAAAAAACCAGAACAAAAAAAAAACACCTACTGTGGCGCCTGGCCAGCCAGGAGCCACAGGAGGTAAAGGCCTACTGTGGCGCCTGGTCGGCCAGGCGCCACAGGAAGCATACCTCCTGTGGCGCCTGGCCATCCAGGCGCCACAGGAGGTATGCTTCCTGTGGCGCCTGCCATGTTAGGCACCACAGAAAGCTAGTTTTTTAAAAAAAAAATTTAAAAATCTGTGGCGCTTCCAAGCGCCACAGCTAATGCAATAATAAGCGCCACATATTTGGTTTTTTGTAGTAGTGTCACATGGTTCAGCAACCCAACAGAAGTCCCAACCTTCTGCTAGCAAACGAAAAAACAAACCAATGGTCTCGTATCGCCAACAGTTGGCATCAATGGTACAACCATTGATCCTCCAATGAGGTCAGCAAATACAATTTCATCCGGACATCTATAATGCAGAAGGTGTAATTGATCATGTCGATGGTGCTGTGCTGAATGATGTGATTACTCGTGGAAGGATAGGTGGAACAGCTATCAACTTATGGATCAGGTATTCATCTATCATTGTTATTATTATTCATCATTCAATTTTTTTTTTTGTGGAAATGACATTTTTTGTTTGATATAAAGGCATTTGTACCACGATGAGATAGTAGGCACGGATAGGATGCAGAGATTTATCTTTGTTAGCCCACACCTCTTTGGCTAGCATAGGGGGAGAGATTTGGAAGCACAGTCTAACGAACTTAGAGACTGCTTTATGCTTAGAGCAACCCCTAACAAGCTCTTTCTTGTTCCATACAATGTAGGGTAAGTGATTTGTGACAATATTTGAATGTATGTTTTTTATTTTTTCACTTTTACCATTAAATGATTGTCTAAATAAAATTTTCAAAATGTGTTTTTAGGGAACATTGGATATTAATTGTTGTCCATCCAGCAGCACCAGAAAACCCTCGCATTTACTATCTAGATCCTATAGAAACTGCTTATCCAGATGATCGCCCTGATATGCTGATTATCTTCAATAAGTAAGTGTATGGGTGTATGTGTAAATCTTTTCGTGTGTGATTATTGAATAACCAACATTAATCAGGAACTTCTTTGTTTTATTAGTGCATTAACCGCATATAGAGGAAAAGCTGGATTGACCTACTCTAGACGCAATGACCCGGCCAATAGCTATACGTTGAGGAAGATTATGGTACTTATATATGAATTTACTCCATTCTTGTTAGTAAAAAAAATTTATTCAAAAATTGACATAACTATTTCATTATATTGTTGCAGTGTCCATTCCAGCCGAATGATAATGATTGTGGTTATTATGTTATGAAATTTATGAAAGATGTAGTTACTCATCGCCACCTTGTAATTCCTGTGAAAGTAAGTTCCCTTTAGTTGCAATTGATATTGTGTTTTAATTTTAATTGACAAAGTGTCTAAATTTAGTGATTTTCATTCTTTGTATACATGATTGTTTATGTAGTATTATGAAGATGCACGTTGTGCTGAGCTGTCTGACCATCAAATGGATGAAATCATTGAAGAATGGTGTGATTATATGGTCAAGCAATTAGTTAGTTTAGGCATGTAGCTTCTTTCTTGCCTATTCTTATTTTGTTTAATCATTTATAAAATTAGTTGTACACTATATAATCATTGTTAATACAATATATTTTGTAGTTGTTAAACATTATAATTATTCATTGTAGTTATTTGAACAAATGACCATCATCGTTTTGTATTGTAATATTTGCCTATTAGACGAAATATATGGTCATTTGCTTACTACTATATATGGTCATCAGGTATTACACTGCACATATTACACTGCACAGAAAAAAAATATTTTAAAAAAGTATAAAAAAAAAATTAAACCTACTATGGCGTTTGAAGGTAAAATGCCAAAGGAGGGTACCCCTCCTTTGGTGTTTTCTGGAAAAACGCCAAAGGAGGGGTGTCCCCTCCTTTGGCATTTTTCCTTCAAACACCAAAGGAGGGGTACCCCTCCTTTGGCACTTTCCTCCCGAAACGTTATATATAATTAATATAGTTATTTAATTTAATAAAGTAACGTATGGCGTTTCTGTAAATTGAAAAGCACCACAGGAATTTTTAATGGCGTCAAAAGCTTTGGCGTTTCTTAAACGCCAAAGTATTTTATAAAATAAGTGCCGTTACACTACTTTTTTGTAGTAGTGATGAAATAAATTAGTCGAGGGGAATGGAACCAAAGCCAGCTACTAATTGATAGCAATGATAACCCAATCTTTGTGATTGGTGATCTCATGAAGAAGGTTTAATGGGTAAGAACAAGTCATTCGTCAATTCTGACTAGCACAAATATATTGTACATTCCTTCCTGTGACACTTTGAATGTGCTAGACTACATTATTGTAGGTTGAGTAAAGCTCTTAATGATTTCATAGTTCAACGAGGCAGTGTGTATAGTGCAGGCATAAACTTAAATGAAATCACCTCTATGAATGTGGAGTGTGGCCGCTCCTATGATATTTTGGCAAAAGTCTAGAGCATTCATTACGCACCAGGCACGCGCACGGCCGACATAACGGGCAAAACCGTCGTTAACAGCGGAAATGTTAGGATATAATCTGACTCTTAATGCCTCTAATACACACCAAGATTTGTTAATTCATAGAAGCATGCTTCACTGACATTTTTGTGTACCAAGTGTTATTGATCTAGGTCTGATACATAGTTCTAAGGACTACCAGATACAATGGTTATATCCATGGGTATAACTCAGCAAATGGTGTGTTTTCTTTGACCCATGTGGGGGATTGTTGTAAATATTGCATATGGGTGTGTTACAGAAAGGGTCTCTCCAATATTATGGAATATGTTTAAATGAAGAGATGCGTTTTGAGAAGTTATGTTCTTATAAATTAAAGAGATTTGTGTTGGTTCATGATCAACATGATTCATAAAATTAATAGATAGTTATGACTTTTTAATTAAAAAGGTGGAGTCTTCAAGAGACACCATTTCAAGATATTGATTTAGTATCTATAAATACCCCAATTGTGACACCATTTAGAGTAGAGAAATAGAAGCATCGATAATCTCTCACTGAGTTACTTTATTTTCCGTTAGTTCTGCTGCCCTGTATCCTTACAGGATGGGTTTGTTTAATCCTAGGGAGATGCCGCTTCCTATTTATTGAGGGAGCTGCAGAATATCTCTTAAGGACAGTGTCCTCGGATACAACTCGAACCAAATATTTTCTTATTTCTTTGTAGATTTTGCCTACACAAACTAATTTGTCCGACTTATAAACTAATATATAATTTAATAATACACAACATATAATATGATTAAGTAACTTATTTAGTTTCATTAATCCCTCCAAAAAAAATCAATTATATCTTATATTTAAGACAAAAAAGAATAGCATTTTAAGTTTTAAAATCGGTGTACTATTGCCGAATTGTAACAGAGATCCAATGTTGAGCGTTAGGGCATGATGAGACTTTTTTTTCCTTATTTTGTTTATGCCCAATGTTGCCTGAAAAATATTTTTAACGGAGCAATTGACACCCTAACCAGGTATTAATTTGTAAGTACTTGTAGCTTTTTTCAATTTTAATTCGATCTCTATAGTCATAATTTTGTTTGAATTGGACCCTTATTAAATGATCAGTTAATTTCAATTTACAAATTATATGAAATTTTATTTATAGAAATGCACTTGTATTAAAATGGGGGGAGCCAAGTGACGGGGAGTTCATAAAGTCTATATCATTTTACTACCTCTAGCTTTAAATGTATGATCTAGTTTTTAATATAAATTTCACTATAAATTGGATTATACATTTAAGACTAGATGAGTATAATAAATCTTACAGTCACGGATGATCAAAATATAAGGGCCCAATTTAAACAAAATAAACTTAAATAATCTAATTCAAAAATGAAGTACATTAATAAAAACTAAGAATTAACTAGAAACCTTCCTAAAATCATTTTTACTCTTTATTAGATAAAACTCCTCTAATATATTTATTTATGTTATACAGCTTAAATTCATTTCTTGTACTGATGACAGTCATCGTAGGAACTTACTGTTGTTAAAATTGGGCAACACTGAATTTATTTTTCTTTTCTTTTTTTTAAAGTATGAACTAGATTACTGTATAATTTTGAAAAAAATTGCTCATAATACTCTCTTTGAAATTTGTATTACTCTTAAGTACTTGAATTTAAGTACCGGTCTTTTTTATGCATGAATATGAAATCATTTTTTGGTTTGAGGGGAGGGGAGGGATGGAGGTGGAAATTATAATTTTGGGTTTAAAAAATCCAAAATTTACCCTCTCATTCTTTTAAATTTTGGATTTCCGTCCAAAATTTATCCTCTCATTCCTTTTAAATTTTGGATTCCTGCCCAAAATTTAAATACCCTCAACTCAAAAAGATAATTTAACCCCCCTCTCCTTCCCTCTCCTCCTCTCAAACCAAACACACCCTTAGAGTACTAATACTCTATTGGGACAAAAAACCATATTAGGTAGTTACGAATAATAAAGTTTTAAAATAAATTATATCAAAAAAATTTAAAATAGGTGCTTATCCCCGAAAATAATATTTTGGGGTGCGAATTGCTGCTTTAATCGCACATGAGAAGTAAAATATTCTTTTAAATTTTTTTTCCCTGGCCGGGAACTCTGGAATTATTTGTCTCGTTATGGATGTTATTTTATAATGAACATATTTAACATAAAAGTGTGTTTCACCGGTAGTTTTACTGTTAGCCAATGAGCACACGAAACGAAGCTGGAAGGTTCAGTGAAAATAACACAGGCTAGAAATCAAAAGGGTAAATGGAAGGGAGGGAATAATTGACTATATAAAAGAATCATGAGAAAATTATCCATAAATACCTTATTGAAAACTTATTTATTAAATGGGATCTGAGAGAAAATCTTTTGTACATAAAGGAAGATTGTTCGAACATAAGGAAATGTCACATAGGAAAGATATATTAAACACAGGGGAAGATTGCTTGAATATAAGGGAAGATCTTTTACACATGAGGAAGATTGTTTGCACCCGAAGGCCCAATTTGGCAAATAAGTTTCTAATGAGGTATTTATGGATAATTTTCCCAAAAATTATTCTAAATACTATGCAAAATATTAAATATCCATTATACTCAGTTTCTAAATAATAATACTACTGTTGGCTAAAAAAATAGTAATACTGTGAAAAAATGATGAGAGAGAAAGCTAGTGAGAGATAGAGTGCGCGAACTGGTCAATAGGCCAACATTGAAACTACTGGAAATGCTTCCAAAGGTTTTGAAGGGAAGTCCAAAGAAGAGGACGATCTGCTGGGGAGGAATATCAAGAAAATGCAGGCTGAAATTGGGACAGAAGAGGCAACGAGTAATAAAGGGAAGAGAGCACAACCCTCTGATGAACTGATGATGGATACCGAATAGGACACACAGCAAAAATAGAGTATGAAACAAAGCAATAAGAGTCAAATTTCGTATAAAGCGAAGCTCTTGGGGGAGGCGGAGAAATCACTGGATAAAAACTTTGATGAATAAATGTTGAAATGGATAAAAGAAGAGGAGGAATAAACTCCAGAGTTAACAGAGAAACAAAGGGAGAAATTAGATTCTATTCCTTCATTAAATATCTCCAATGACAAATTGAAGAAGCTGTGTAGACCGTGGAAAGACGCACTCATTATAACAGTATTGGGGAGAAGAACGAACCTCTATATGATGAAGGATAGAGTCAAGAGCCTTCTTCGATTAGAGAACTTTGAACTAATTGACCTGCCAAACAACTATTTTGTGTTTAGAACGGTAGACAAAATGTTGTGCTCTAAGCTGCTAATCGATGGTCCATGGCTAATCCAAGGCCATTACTTGGTAGTATAACGGTGGAGCCCAAATTTTAATCCATACTATAATAAAGTCATAAAGGTAGCTGTTTGGATCAGGGTTCCTACCCTTCCTATGCATATTTATTTAGAGGAGTGCATGTTTGAGATAGGGAATTTAATAAAGAAAGTGGATATGAACACTCTAGCCAATTAAGGAAACAACAAGCAGACGGCAGAAAGAAGAAAATTTGCAAGAGTAAGTGTTGAAGTTGATCTCAATAAAAAATTGCAATCAAGATTTATCCTCAGAAACAGAGTCTACACAGTGGAGTATGAGGGGCTTAATGCCTTTTTCTTCAAATGCGGATTATATGGCCACACATTAGATACGTGTTCATTGAAATCATCAGAGTTACATGCTTCACCATCTCAGATGGCATCAAAAAAATTTCAGACGGAGGTAGAGGGCAAAGAACTCACTGTGAAACACCCTATACTAGTTGTACCTGGCATATTGGTGGAAGAGGAGTACGGCTCTTGGATACAAGCTAGGTCTTTGGTCAGATCGCGACCCCAGAACAACAATCGAGAAAAAAATCAACTTGGCAGAATGGCTACTTTAGATCAGAAAAGCGGAAAAGACGCTAATTGAAGCTCTGGATCGAGATTCAGTTTTGCCTGTCTTGTCCAAAGATATACCGAAGTTGAATAAGAAGAATAAAGGGATTGAAGTTTAGTGGAGGAAGAAAGAAAGTCAGAGTCTGAGCATGAGTGGAGGTGACAGAAAGAAGACTAGGAAAATGGAAAACATGATTTCCATTTTCGAGACGGGTGGAAGTAGCGGCACAAAATCTGCAACAGTGGAGAGAGACGATGTAACCCCCTTTGCTTACAGGGCCAGGATTAGCGTTTAATAATCGAATAAGAGATCCGGAACAATTTCAAACTTTTTACAACACTTGTACAAATGGATCTCCATTCATTTCGTTCATAAAAATAATCGGCCTGTTTGGTCTATTACATATACAATATCAGAGTATCAGCAAATTCTCGACATTCACCCGGGATAATAACATTAATCCAAAATATTGTTCAGGGCATCACTGCCTATCTCAGTATCCATACCGGGATTACACAAAACTATAATGCTATGATCTATTCAATATATATACATTTATCCAAAATGATAACCAGTCCAATATAAAACCAAAATATCTAACTAAGACTACCGCGGCAGTCCTAATCGCCCTTATCTATTGCTTGTTCCTTAATCCACTTGCCTTGTCTAAAAATGTTATTTGGAAAGAATGAGATTCTAGAGAATCCCAGTAGCAACAGTTTACGAATATGATGCATATAGACAAAGCAAGTAAACATATATCACAATGCAGCAATCAATATTTGAGGCCAGGCACAATGCCACATCCCCTTCACTGTATACAAGGTCGGGCTTTCGCCACGTCCCCTCACTGTATCTGTATTCAAGGTCAGGCTTTCGCCATATCTTATCAACTGTATCTGTATTCGAGATCGAGCTTACGCCATGTTCCCTTCACTGTATCTGTATTCAAGGCCAGGCTTTCACCACGTCCCCTCACTGTATTCAATGACTAATGCATATTAGCAATGCAATATACATGATATAGGATAAAGTTTTACTACCTCGGTCTTTCCGTTCTTGAGCAGGCACAGGCCTTCTATGCTCCGGGAAAATATCAAATCCTAAAGTCATGATTAAGGATGATGCATTACCACTTAGTCCAATACTTAATATCTTCACAATACTTAAATTGGTTATCATTACTGTCTCTTTAACACTCATATATGCTTCTAACAAAAGCCCTAAAGGATTGGAAGAACTACCCTAGGGATCCCCTTTTGGAAGCACAAACATTGACATTTTTCACTGTTTCACTCGAGTGAAGACGGCCTCACTCGAGTGATGGGGCACTGACACTCGAGTAAAGACGGCCTCACTTGAGTGGTGGTACGGTCTGCACTCGGGTACCAAGGAGTGAAGGATAACGAGTGAGCACCCGAGAGCATAAGAACTTTTCAGAGACAGGGACACTCGAGCACACTGGACCTCACTCGAGTGAGAGCCAAATGCTTCACTCAAGCACTAGTGAGTAAAGTCTAGGAAGTGAGAACCCGAGAGCAATGGAAATTTCAAAGAAAGAGGAACACTCGAGTACTGGCCTTTACACTCGAGTGAGACGGAATGCTTGTGAGTGTAAAGGCACACTCTTGCACTTTTGCAGAAGTAAAACACCAAAACTGAAGGGAAAACAAAGAAGTTCACTGAATCACTCGAGTGGAACCCAACCACACACGAGTGATGCTCATCCCTCACTCGAGTGAGCCCCAGATCACTCAAGTGACCATATCAGAACCCAGAAAATGCAGACAAAATAACAATTTTCCAGAATTTTTAGCTAAGGCTACCAATGGACCCAAAACCTTAACCAAAGCTATCCTCACACAAAAACACTTAAGGAATCCAATAGACATGTCAAAACCACCAAAATCCTATTCCACTATCATGCTTTGGTCTTGGGCAACATTAAACACTAAAATTCCAAAATCACTAAACTCAACCATTCAATTCCCAATCAATCCTATCTATCCATACACATTCCAAATATATCACTCCCATACCAATAACATGCCAAATGTCCAATGATCATCATTTTTTGAAAATGGCCGATAAATTCTAGAAATTCAAAACAAATTCAAATGGCACAAAACTTAGATAGATAGGTTTCTTTAACTCAACTTAACAACTTTCTCAAAGAAGCTTCTTGATTCTCCAACCTTCTCAATTCCTTTAGAACTCAATCCAGCCCCAAATGCCAAACTTTTTGCAAGTTTTTCTCCCCCTATTTATGCAATAATGGCTCCAAGAGAGAAGAGGAGAGAGAAAATGAGAGAGATGAGAGTGAGGAAGAGTGAAGAGAGTGAGAAAATGATGAAAACACTCCCTCCATACTTCTGCAGCGCACAAAGAGGGAAGAGAGGAGAGAGAAATTGATTAAAATATGCATTTGACTTTTCTTCACTCCACCCATTACACCAAGTTGCCACATATCATTTTCCTATCGGTTCCCACACACTTAGTCACCAATTAGTTTCTCTAACCCATCCATTAGTCATTTAATCACACATCTCATTTCTTCTTAGTTAGTAATTAATTTCCCCATTAATCATCAACTTATAGCCAATAATTCCATTCTATCAATTTTCCATCAATTATGACATATTAGATAATATTGTCACAAATACACATAATAATCCACTCTAATTCACAATTACATTCTCAATAATCAAAATTAGCCCATAACTAAAATTTGGGGTGTTATAGACGAGGTGGAGGTGAAGGAGAAGGAGGAATGAATTGTTCAGCAAAGGGAGACACGATGGGGCCCGATATTTTGATACAAGAGGAAGGAAATCGGATTATAGTATGGGAAGGGAGTAGGCTGAATGAAGCCTAAGTGATGGAGGTGTCTAGAAATGAAGCTAAGCAAAGAAAAGGCCTTTTTTTGGGAGAAGTTAAAGTGCAAAAAAAATCCCAATGGAGGTGGGCCGAAAAATTCAGCTCCACGTTTTAGAAAAACAAATGGGGAGAAATCATATATTAGTCTTTGGGTCTGCTTCAAACAATGGGTCCAGTAAATTGGACTTAGCTAATAAGTGCATATCCACGGAGAATGATAATTATAATCCTCCTCAACGTGAAGAAGAACCAGACAACTACGGTGGAAGCATAAGACAACTCAATGAAGTTTGTTTGCACCCAATGAGACCACTGGACCACATGCCTATACATCAAGCACCTAATTTGAGCAAGAATAATGATGTAGAACTTGGAGCTGAGGTTGAAGCATCCAATGTTTATGGCAAGATATGCTAGTAGATGTGGAAATTATGCAAGTAACCGAGCTAGGCCAATAGCTTCGCTAGTCAGTAAGTGTTTCTATCCTAAATAATTATTTTATGGATTCTATAAATATTTTATCTTGGAACTGCAAGGGTACAGCTTCTAAAACTTTTCCTAGTAGAGTTAGAGATGTGTTAAGGAATAATGATGTGAAGAGTATGATCTTTATGGAAACCTGTGTGAGTGGTATTAAGGCTAGCAGGATTATTAAAAAATTGGGATTCAATACTTGGCTTCGTTTGGAAGCTACTAGTTTTGTTGGAGGTATATAGCTATTATGGAATACGGAGGATATCTTTGTCCAATATATTTCCTCTACAACACAGGCCATTCATACAAGAGTAGTGGTGGCCAAAGGCCCAAACGTGTTTATGCTTTCTTATGTCTATGCAGAACCGAATCGTATTCTTCATCAATCCCTATGGAACAATTTAAATGATTTTAATGGCTCAGTCAACATACCATGGATTGTTATAGAGGATTTCAATGCATATCTATATGGTGAAAACAAATATAGGGGTTCTGAGCCAAATTTTAGATCCATGAGGCAGTTTCAAGATTGTATTTCGGATTGTCAACTCATTGAGACTGAAACTGTTGGCGAAAGATTCACTTGGGAACGTGGTTTTGTTAAAGAAAAAATTGATTGGGCCTTTATGAACTCGGAGTGGGATCAGTCATATCCTCTTACAAAGGTGCATCACTTGTGTAAATTTGGATATGATCATCATCCTATCCTATTGAAATCTTATCCTTCAGATTACCGAAGGCCAAAAACATTTTTTTCATTGCCAAGCGGCTTGGTTCTTAGAAGAAGGTTTTCGTGATATGGTGGAGGATGCTTGGAAGGGAGATCACTGAAAGGCAGAAGTTAATAACTTTGCCAACAAGGCGGGAGAATAGAATAAAAGAAGAGTGGATAATTTAAATGAAAGGAAACGGAAGACTCTTCAAAGGCTTGGAGGCATTGAGAGAGCGAGGGCTAGGCGAGATAGCCAATACTTGATCCAAACTGAAAATGAGTTATGGAAAGAGTACAACAAACTTCTATCTCAGGAAGAACTGGTGTGGTACCAGAAATCAAGAGTCATTGGTTGAAGTGGGGGGATCAAAATAGTAAATTCTTTCACACTGCAGTGACTATCAGGAGAAGGTGTAATAGGATTGAAGGGCTGAAAAAGAGTAACGATGAATGGACTTTTGATCAGGAGGAGCTCAAAAGTATGGCCGTTGAATACTATAAAAACCTGTTCCAGAGTGGTCTTCAACATTTTAATAGCATTGCTACCCATACCAGGTTCCAAAGCTTGAGTGACTTAGAAATTACCAAGATTAATGCTGTGGTGTCACAAGAGGAGATTAAAAGAGCAACATTTGATATTAGGGCTTTTAAGGCCCCGGGCCCTGATGGTATTCAAGCGGTGTTTTATCAAGAATATTGGTCAATAGTTGGGGAGCATATTGTTGAATTGGTGACTGAAATTTTTCAAAATCTAGAATAGGTTAAAGATATCAATAATGCAAATATTGTGCTCATTCTAAAAATGGATAATCTAGAGAGTATTACGGACTTTAGGCCCATCTCGTTGTGTAATGTAAGCTATAAAATTATTACCAAGATTTTTAGTTGTCGCTTTCGGGAGGTAATGGGGAAACTTGTTGGGCAACATCAATGTAGCTTCATTGCAGGGCACCAGAGTAGTGATAATATAATTATTATGCAAGAAGTCATTTATTTGATAAGAATCAAGATGGGAAAGAAGAGTTAGATGCTGTAACGGTGGATCTTGAGAAGGCATATGATCGTCTGGAGTGGTCATTCATACAAAAAACACTTCAAGCGGTGGGCATAGAAGGGAAAATCTATTACCTCATTATGGCATGCATCTCGAGTTCATCTTTTCAAGTGTTATGGAATGGAGAAACTACTAATACTTTCAATTCTTCTTATGGAATCAGACAAAGAGATCATCTCTCTCCTTATATTTTCTCTTTATGTATGGAGTAGTTAAGTCATCTTAATCAAGATGTAGTTAAGGCTGGATTATGGAAGCAATCTATCTTAATAGAGGCGGTCCTCCAATTTCTCACGTATTTTTTGCGGATGATCTTATTCTATTTGGTGATGCGTCAGAGGAACAGGTTGATCGGATACTGATTGTTTACAAGCTTTCTGCAATGTCTCTGGTTAGAAAGTGAACAGAGGTAAGACTAGAGTTTGCTTTTCTAAAAATGTTCATTTCAACAGGGCTTATGGTCTTAGCAGAGCTATGGGAGTGTGATTAACTAGAGATCTGGGTAAATATCAGAACCCAGAATGTAGCAGATACCATAATTCTCCCAAACTTAACCAATATGTTTCCAATGGTCCTAAAATTCTTACACAAGGCTATTCCCACATAATTTCACACAAAGAACCCATTGGAAACCTCAAAATAACCAAAATCACACCACAAAGACATTTTCCTCCTATGATCACACTTATCACACACATTACCCAAATTTCACTACTTTTACTCTTAATGCTCTAAATCAATTCCAATGACACCAAAACACACTATGGCATCATTTTAACCACAATACTCAGTCAAATCATTCATTTCACAATTATACCAAAATCAAGGCAAATTCCACAATTCACATAACTTAACCAAATATCACAAAACTTAGATCAAAAGGGTACAAATACTCACATCTTCCTTATTCCAAGGCTAAATCCTTGATCCTTCATCTTTCCAAATCTCCTCAAGCCCTCAAACACCTTCTTTCACAAATCTAAAACCATAGCAATAAAGCTCTCATCACTATGAACAATTTTAAAGAAAGGTATTTAAGTATAAAAGGACAAGAAGCCAACCAAAAACCCATATTTCATTTTCTCTTTCCTCCCTCAAGCATGGCGACAATGGAGGCTTGGAAGAGAGAGAAGAAGATCATATTTTTGGGAAAAAGAGGACATTTGACCGACCTAGAAGGGAAGAGAGGAGAGAAGGAACAGTTGAAATCTTGACCCAAATCCAAGGGTCCAAAATGTGCCAAGTGTCGCAATCTCATCTCACCATCCATGAGTTAACATATACCCATATACATGGGATTCCGCTCCTTGATCTATTGCACAATTCAATCCTAACCATTGATCTTGAAGTTACTAATGAGTTTCCTTTTCAGCAACTGATCAATTGGTCGGTAAATTTACCGTTTCACCCCTGATTATGGTTAATTCCCTTGGAATCACTATCAAACTCATTTTCATATTTCCTAATTCAAATTTAGAATCCTGCTAAACCAGGGCTTAGCAGTCCACTTATTTCAGACTTATTCTCTAGCCTCAAGTCTCAAAATTATGGGTATTACAATTCTGGCTTATCATATGCAAACCATGCTGCTGCCTAAATTAATTCTGAGGGATCTTGAAAAGAGGAGTAAGAGCTTCTTATGGGGGGAGAAGGATGATAAGAGGAAATTATACCTTATCTCATAGGATCAAATTAAGAAGGATAAGAAGGAAGGCGGGTTAGGCATAAGGGATATGTATAAACAGAATGAAGCGTTTGTGATGAAGCTGTGCTGGCATCTTCTTACTAATAAGGATGCTTTATGGACGAATGTGCTTAGGGGTAAATATGAATGGGATCATATGAATAGACCTATACCGAGGAGGAATGCTTCTTATACGCAGAAAGGTGTTTGCTCTGTTTGGGAGAAGTTCCAAAAAGGGGTGAGAGTTAAAATTGGAGATGGTGCATTAGCCTCTTTTTGGTATGACAACTGGTTAGAATTAAATAAACCTTTGATTGAATTACTCCCACATATGGAAGCTTTCATGGATATCAATGAGAAAGTTCAAGATTTTGTGAATCCATGGGTTGAGTGGGATATAAGAAAATTAAGCAGGTGGTTTCAGTGGCCAGTTATTGAGCGAATTGTAAGCACTCATCCCCCTTATGTGGAGAGAGGTAAAGATAAATATTTTTGGAAACCGGTGGCTGATGGTTGTTTTTTTGTTAGTTCTGCATATCATTTTTGTTTTGCAGGGTTCCAGAATCACAATCAGTACATCTGGAGAATGCTGCGAAGATGGAAGGTACCATAGAAGATTAAATCCTTTATGTGGCTTGCAGCACATAGAAGGGTCCATACAGCGAAGATGAGGGCACAAAGAAGCTTGATGGAGCATGCAGAGTGTTCTTTTGGTTGCAATGCTGAGGAGGACATCATACACTTACTGAGGGAATGTATCAATGCAAGGGAGAGATGGATATCCTTAGTTAATCCAGTCCTGTGGGGTAAATTTTCTACCTTACAAGGATTGGAGTGGATACAATGGAATCTTAGGAACGAGGCTGGTAGAAACTTCACTAGATAGGTCAGCTAGCCAACCTTGTTTGGATATGTGTGTTGAGATATCTGGGTGGATCGATGTTCGAAGTTGTTTGGAGACGATTAGCAAACTAGAGATCAGAATGGTCATTTGAGCTTCTTCCGAGCCAGTTGGGATATGGATTTAAAAAAAAGCTGCTGTTTCTACAAAAGTGATATAGTTGAAGAAGGAATTGGTTTGAGGGGTAGACTTGGTTTTGCTTCATTGGAGACAGATGCCTAGGTTCTAGAATCGGGCATGACAAGATGTGCGGGAGCTATCAAAGACAAAGACGGTGGCTGGATTAGTGGTTATATTAGCAAACTCATTTAGGTGCCTCCTGTGGTCACTAAGATCATTGCAATAATTTAGGGTCTTCAAATCTGCTAGAACAGGAATTTAAAGAATACCATTATTTTCACAGACTTTCTGGAGGCCATTAATTCAATCACGAGAGGCTCTGATAGAGATCACCCGTTCAGGGATGTAATAGAAGACGCGAGACTTTTGATGTCAAAGGACTGGCAGGTCCTCCTTAATTTTGTTCCTATGGAGGAAAATATTCTTGCTGATTACTTAGCTTGTTTAGCTTATAGTATTCATGAGAATTTTATTATCCTTGATCAACCTCCACCTTTTTTTTCCGGAGGTGACGGTTGATCAAGATTGATTGTTGTTTGTTTTGCATTCTATTGGGAGCTTGTTTCTTTGTAGCCTTTCATAGGGCAATGAAAACCAGTTTGATTTCAAAAAATAGTAATACTGATGAAGTCTAAGTAGTGGTTTCACTTATAAAAATTGCTTGCCCGTTTTACAAAATAAAACTATTCTCACGTAGTTATTTTGTATAATGAAAAATCAATTCTTCATTGATAATTCAATGTTACAAACGAATTATTTGCTATTATGTCATCGACAAAGCAAACAAGGCCACACCAGTTCAAAGAGAATTATTAGCATTTTGGTTTTTACATAGAAAATTGTATGCATAATATATTATAGTCATTAATGTCAAAAGAATTTGACCAAAAAATTATGTCAAAAGAATATTTTGTTTATATTAATTAATCTAAAATTTCTATGTACTTAAGGGATTCAGATTTAAGTACTTCCTGTATTTTATTTAACAGACACAGGGAAAAATGAGAAAAAAAAAAGAATGCTCTGAATTAAATCAAATGAGATTTAGTGCATGTTTGGCAGAGCGTTAACGCTCATAGACGCACGTTTACAATGGAAAAAAAGCACTTTAGGGAATTTTGGCCTTTTGGATTCCACGAAATTATCTTGTTTTTATGAAAAAGCCATGGTAACTTATAAACTCAAATTTGGTATTTTTATGATAACCATGGAGAGAGAAAGCAGTAATTATGAAAGAAACGGGGCTCTTTGATAAATGAGAGGAAAGTGGGAGTGTTCTTCATACATAGTATCACTCTGGTCCTTTTTATAAGTTTAATTTGACAAAAAAAGTTTTGGTCCTTATTATAGGTCTAATTTTAGGATAAGAAATGCATTCTTTACTTTTTTTTTTTTTTTGCCCCTATTGATTGCAATAAATAAAAAATATTATTCTATGTTTTTTTCAAAAATGGCTTTTTGAGAGGAAGCTCAAAAGTCTAGCTTTTTCAAAAAAACTCACTTCTGCCACTGTGAATTCAAATACAAATCACATTTTTAATATGACTTTTACAAAAGTCAGATTAAAAAAAAAGTAACTTCTTTCATTGCTAACCCAAACAGGCTCTTAAGTTACTACCTTCGGTCCTAAATATAGGACATAGTTTGTAGTGCAAATTGCACTACAAACTATGTCCTATATTTAGGACCGGAAGGAGTATATTAAAAAAAGTTATAAAAAAATAACTTGTATTTGAGAGTGGATATAATATTGCAAGGGGCATATAAAAAATAACTTCTGTCATCATTAACTTAAACAGGCTCTTAAATTATATTAGAAAAAGTTATAAAAAATAACTTGTATTTGGGAGTGGATATAATATTGCAAGGGCACATTTTCCTTTTTCTCTTCATGCCTAGAAACTCCCCCCCCCCCCCCAAATTTTTTAAATTAGGTTAATGTAATCTTTAATCTTTCAAGTTTCAAACCATAATTTTTAGTTCTTCAAGTTTCATTTAGCTTAAAATATTAGTCCCAAATATGGTATTAGCCTTTTTAATTTAAAAAATAGGTGGTAACTATATAAGATTACAAATGCAACTGAACCCAAAAACTTCCTCTCATATTGAGAGGAGCAGGCACTAGCACCATGATGTTAAACTTAATTAGCACTATTTATTATTATTATTATTATTATTATACTGAAAACATTACATCAATCCAAAATATAAAAGAAATTTATATTAACCTAACTTCTTTCATCATCGTACACCTCTTGTTTGTGGAGGTGGGGGATGACACTCCCTGTAGCACTATTGACTAACAACACTATTGGCTAACAAGATCAAGCTGATGACTTTCCGCTTAAAAACTTTCCTCTCAAGTCCATCTTCTCATATAAGGCTTTTAAGCCAATAAAAGATTCTATAATCTAGTGACATAAAATGTTTCATTATAAACAAGAGGTTCCAATGTTTGATTACACATAAAACTCTAATCTATTAATTTCTACTCTTTAATTAAAAAAACGAGATGCTACCTTCGATCCTTAATATAAAACCCAGTTTATTTTTTTTAGAGAGGTTAAATAAGACAAATAAGAAAGTTAATCATAGAATATGTTGTGTATCATGTAGTTATATATCAGTTTATAAGTCAGACAAATTAGTTTAATATAAAAATAATAAATATAAATATTTTAAAATAATTTTTTTAATATCTCTAATGGCTCTAATATTACCTATTACCTAACACAGATGGTATGATTTGTGTGATTTCAGTGGATGTGCTAATTTTGTTTAATTAAAACAAATGTAATAATCCACTAAAAACAAAAAACAGGAATAAAAAGTGTGTTGACCAACTTTGGTGTTAGCCAATGAGAAAGCGAAACGAATATAAGGTACAGAGAAAGGAGCCGAAAGCAGAAATGGGAAAAGGCGGAACATCAGGGGAAGCGATGCCTTTGGTCTCTTTATGATTGCTTCTGGGTGCCTGCTTCTTGGCTACCACGTACGGTATGTGTCTCATCCCAGCTACGCCATCAATTTCCAAACAAAACTACTACTACAACATTTTTTTTTTATTTTTAATATGTACATGAATGTTTTTGTTTTGGGAGAAACTTTTTTAAAAAATTTAGAAATTAGAAAACAATAAATCAGATATTTCTTTAAAAAAAATTGAGAATTACTTATCAAATTTCAACATTTTCTAATTAATTTTTGATAAAAAACCTGATTTATCATTTATCATTTTTCAAGTTCTTTTTTAAGAATTATCTCATATTTTTTTCTCTTAATTAAATTATTAATTTTACTCTATTAACACTGTTAACTTCTATAAATTTATTCTATCAGCACTGTTGGCCCCTTTATAGAGTTAACTATACTAACAAAGTAAAACTAAAATATTTAATTATGATAGAAAAACAAACAAGTATCAAATTAAACATTAAAGAAAAATATAGATACTTGTAAATGGGTCTTCCAAACAAAATTACATACTTTACCCTTACCACTTTTGGGAAATTTTATTGGATAAAGGGAGCTATGTAACTCATGCGTGTAATATATTTTCAGTCATATGTGATTTATCATCAATTTTGTGTAAAAGTGTTTAAAATAGATGTTATTTGCAGATAGGTGAGGTGAAGAGATATTGGACACAACTGAAGAAAATCTACATTCGCTAGAAAAGATGAGTTGCATCCACTCAAATTTATGTCCCTCCTACCAATGAAATTTCCAAACAATTACTTTTTAACCAATTTTTTTTTTTTTCTAATTTTTAATTTTACTAAATATTACTCCTCTCTGTATTACAAGACATCAATCCATCTTATCTCTAATATTTATCACTTTTTCTCTAAACTAATTACTAACTTATAAACATGGCTATGTATAAATATAATATAGCATAATGTTATATATGAATATTTTAGTCGGACCATGTCATATTTATTATAATTAAGTAATTTTTCTAACTTTCTTAATTTATACAAATCAAATTAATATATATATATATATATATATCTTATATTAATGATTGGATTAGTAATAGGTTTAACAAATTTAATATTTATAAATTTTAGATTTTACTTATAAATAACATAACTTGACTCATAAACATTAAATCTTTTGAAGTTATTTGTATTAGGCTAAAGTATATATTTAGTCCTTTATGTTTACTCTAAGCTTCAATATGGTCCCTTAAGTTTATAAAGTATATTTTTAGTCCCTCAACTCTAACATCGTTAGTTTTATCTAACAGAAAATGCTGACTGTACAATTAAATAAATTATGCTTAAATTTAAATAATATAAAAAAAATTATTATATGTTCCAACTAACCAATTAAAAAATATTAATAATTTAATAACTAGAATAATCACCATATCTTCTTCTCATTAATATACACTCCTCACTCTCTTCCATTAATCAATTAATAGCTTATCTGCTCCAATATTCCTTCCATTTTCTTACTCTTCTCCAGATAGTCCACACTCCTTCCACCTCTAGTGATTATTTTAGTTACGTTTACAAATCATTAAATATAACGTAACATATTGTAAACGTAACTTACTATGTTGTTAATATGACTTACGATGTTGTAAATATAGCATAACATGTTGTAACAAATGACAGTGGTTAAATTGCTTGGGGGGTATTTTGGTAAATGGCCATTGGGAATTCATGTCAGAAAGTTGACTTTTCAAAGGGACTTTTGTGGTATTTTTTGTCTAGATTGGGACCTAGCTGACATTTTCCCCAAAATATAATTAATAAGTTTTAGAGAAAAATGAATATATGTATGTAGGTAAATCCGTCACATAAAAAAAAATTAACTAATTAAGTATTATGAAGTTAATTTAAATTCTTTGGAGATCAAGATATGGAATTACAAGAAAAATATATTGCTATAAGATTAGGGAAAAAAAAAGAAAAGAAGAGGCTGATATCATTCAAAATGAAAGGGGAAAAAAAAGATAACAGGTAGTATATTGCATAAAGGTGGGTGGGACCTAGGTCAATTTATTGCTCAACGGCCCCACACGCTGCAGAAGCTGCTTCTTCAGTCAAGGAAAGCAACTCGGATGAGCTTACGTGATAAGCTCCTTCTTTTGAATAAAGTTGTAAATAAGTCTTTATTATATAAATCGAGATAAAATTTCTCTCACATACTTACCTCATATATCGTAAATCACGATTTATAAGCATTTATTACCCAAAAATAAACTATTCCAACCGAGCATTAAGTGCCGTAAAAAAAAACGCACCTAAACATCTCAATTGGACTTTAGGTAAATGAGCTTTTTTCCTCCTCAACATATTCCCAAACAGACCTTAAACCACAAATTAATTGACCTTGGGAATATGACAGGTTGAAAAGATTAACTGGGCTAGATTTCATATAATTTTAATTTGTAAAATTCACTATCTAAAAATTTCAAACAACAAATGAGTAATATAAGTCTGTTTTTTCTTGGCAAAATATATATATATATATATATATAAGTCTGTTTTTATTTTTTATACTATAACTTATTATTTCATACCACTAGCTTATTGTAAAAATTTTTAGTGATTATATTTTTTACTTGGGACTTCATAATAATTTCCCCTATAATTTTTTTCTCATGCTGAGTTTCAATTCAAACCACTTCGTTTTAGAAAAAGTTTTTTGGCCTGAATGTCATTTTAGATTTAAAAAAAGAAATAAAACAATTGATCATGTTTAATTTTGATAACACCTTTTTTTAATTATGTATATAGATTAATGTTTTTTATTTAAATGTTATTTGTTTTACAGTTATAGATAAATATTTTTATATGTTTCACCTTCCGGATTCCGGCTCTGTTTATTTTAATGTTTAATTTAAATTCACATTTTCAAAATTTTTTAACAAAATTTGCATGAACTTTTACTTTTAGTATTACCATAGTACTTTTTTTTTTGGCCAGTAGGATTACCATAGTACTACTTGACTGAGGAAGTTAGAAAGCTGCACATGTGAATTGGATTTCTAACGTCTCTCTTGTAAATTGTACGGAATAGTAAATGTTATTAAAATAAATTATATAAAATCACTGGTGACACTTAGGGTAGGGGACAATTGCATTTCTGATACCTAAATGCTGCGTTTTCGAGTTGTTATTGGCCCTTGGTACGGTTGTTGTACGTACATTCTCCAAACCTTCAGCTTCGCTACGATGTGACTCAACAGTTAAAAGCCTGCATCCCACTAAACTTTTTTGAATAAAATCTGAAATTTATTAAGTTTCTGTTAGATTAAAATAGAAAGCAAGGGAAACCCTTCACCAACGAGCGTCCCTTTATTTATTGCTCATTTTACTCTTTTGTTTTATAAAAAATAAATATTTAAATTACCCAATTTAGAATATAGTTTAAAATGTTAGTTAAAAATAATAAATATGTCAAATTTATATTATCTTTTTTAATTATATCTTTATTTATTAAGAGAATACATAAAAAAATAATTGGTAAAAATTTATTGGAGAAAGAATAACATATATTTAATTGTGACAAAAATAGAAAAATAAATTTAAAATTTAAGATAAAAAGAATTTGTTACTTATATTAAGAACCACCTTATGAACTTTTAAGGGAGTATTTTTTTATAGACTTTTAATTTTAATCATCATCATTTCAAGTTCCTCATATTTTCACAATGGGATAACCCTTTCTTTTTCTCATGCCGAGCTTCCTCTCAACGAATCTTACTAATGGGATAACTAAAGTCTCTTTCTTTTTCTAGAAGAATGATAAATGAAAATTTCACAAGGTTAATACTAAATTAGGACTTGTTCCTAAATTCAATACTCATTTTTCTATATTTTAGGACTGAAAATGTTTAAATAAAATCTTGATATGATATAACGTTCTTAAAAGGTCCTTAATTTTTATTCTCTGTTTTTTTGTCTATGTATGTAATGCTTTTTATTTCTTTTTTTATTAATTCCACTAATACACACTGATGCTTTTTCTTTAGTCTTCACTGCTTTTTTAAGTGCTAGTCTCCTTAATTAGTACACACACAAAATAAAATCTCTGTTTTATTGTCTGTATGCGTCATGTTAATTTCTAATTTTTCCCAACTAATAATTTAATGAATACTTGATTTATCTATTATTAATAGTTTGCATAAGGTAAAATTGGTAAAATTTCCCCCACTACAAAATTTATTGTTTAAAAATATCTAATTCCCTATCTTCAACTATATACAAAACAAAAAATATTTGTACATATATAAAGATATATTGCACATGGTGAATAAGAATTGCATTCACTGAAATTATGTCATGCTTGAATCCTTAATCAAATTTCAAATACATTTGGGTAATAAATTTTGTGATCAGATATTTTATATCATTTTCCCCTTGTATCACTCATAAATCATTAAACAAAATTATTTTCCAAAATTAGAACTTGAGCAAGAAGAAAAGTGGGATCAAATCCTTGCTTTGAGGTTCCATCATCCCCCAAAACAAAAACAATGTGAGGAAAACAATGATAACGCTATAATGATTTTATTCCTCTTAAGAATTTTTCTAGTATAAGTGACCTAGATTTTCAATTACCAAAACAAGTAAAAGAATAAAGCTTCAAATTTTTTTTTCTGGGGTTAATGATGAAGTTTCAATGGAGAATTGTGTAAAAAGATTTTATTGGTAACTTAATTGTTAAATGAGACCTGAGAGTATATTTGCATACGGAGGAAAGATATTGTGCACATAAGGGAATATTATGTGCACACAGGAAAAATTATCTGCAAATCAAGAAAGATATTTTGCACATGAGGAAGATCATTTATCCTTAAAGGTCCTATTTGATAAATAAATTACCAATAAGAGATTTTTTCACAATTTTCCCAAGTTTCAATTTTCACTTCCATTGTTCCTTTCATGTAGTGGTTGGAAAACAAATTAAGGAGGCCAAAGATTGTTGATTAATACTGAGTAGGTTGGTCCAACTCAACTTCACTACATCTATGTGTGTGTGTTGGGGGGTGTTTTGAACCCCCAAACGTTAAATTGAGTCAAGAAGCTCAATAGGCAATTTGAAAAAAAAAAATTCAGTGTTTGGTTTCATTGGTGAGCAATTGAGCTTAATTTCATCTTAATAGCTTTTGCCATAAGCTCCATTTCTCAGCTTTTACTGATTTAGCTTTTGGGGAGAGTGAGAATGATTAAAATATTTTTTCAGTTGTGTCCAGTGTACTATCAGACTTATTGCAATTTTACCCTTAATGTACTTTTCTTGCTACAAAAATTAATTTCAATTATTATTTAGTGTTTTTAACCCTTAAAATATTTTTTCAACTGTACCCAATGTGTTATTAGATTGATTGAAATTTTATCTTTAATGTAATTTTTTAGTTCCAAAAATAATTTTAAACTATTTTTTGGTGTTTTTAACCCTTTAAATTATTTTTTCACCCACTCTCTCTTACGATTATCACAAAAGTTACTTGTGCTTAAGTCAATCCAAATAAGTTTTACTTTTGTAAAAGTCATTTATACAATCGCTGTTCCAAACATAAATTACATTACACAATCGGGCTTTTACCAAAGATAAAATTACCAAAAATTAAATTTAAAAACTCTATTTTTCTTATTGCTGTTCCAAACAAACCCTATATATTGAAACAAACTTAGCTCCACCACACACGGATGCGCGTGCGCACACAGAGGCGTATATATATGATGGTCTCCAAGCAAAAGGAAAACTTGTTGGAAATAAATTTTCTCTCTCTAAAATATTTCACACACACTACAAATTATTTATTTATATGTAATTATTTTCATTTTCAAAATGAATTAAATTAATAAGAAAATCATAAATAATGGGTTAAGATCGAATTTCTATCACACAAGAATTATTTTTCTTTCAAACTGTTATACAAGCATTATATTAATAATTAAAAATAGGATTTTAACTCCTCATTAATTAACATGTTAACAAATTTAAAAAAACTAAAATATAAAGATACAAAATAATAAAAATTAAAAATAAGGGAGAATTGCCCAAAAATACCTTGGAGACAAATTAATTGCTGATTGCTACCAAACGTGCAAGCAATCTTCCGTGTGTGCAAGCGATCTTCTATTTTATGCAAATCATTTTTCATGTGTATAAAAATCTTCCATATAAATGTGTAAATAATATTCTGTTATGTGCAAAATATCTTCCGTTATGTGCAACAGATCTTCCATGATAGCAATCAATAATTAATTTGCCTTCAAGGTATTTTTGAGCAATTCTCCTTAAAAATAATTAATATAAAATAGAAATGATTGACGAGACATGACTTAATAAGTTATATTCTGAGCAACGGGTGGTCCAAGGCTCCACACTAGTTATATATATATATATCTGTATAAAGTTAAGGGACAATTTTGTTTGGAAGTATTTCTAAGGTAATTTTATTTTGGAAGTGTTAAAATATGACTAATTTTGTGTTAACGATTATCTTAATTAATTTTGATAATTGGTTGATTAAAAATACTTAGTTGATAATCCACATATTATCAATGTTTTTTTTCAGTCACATATTATTAATATTATTTTTGTTAAAGTGTAAATTTGTCCTATAAGTCCATGTATCACTTTATTTTTTTTTTAAAATTAGATTTAAAAATTTTAAAGTAAATTTGCATCTTAATAAAAAGGACGTGGATGACATATGAATTGTTACCTCAGCATATTCAATCAATTAATGGTCAAAATTAACTGGAATAATGACCGGGACAAAATTGGTCCCTTTTTTACACTTCTAGAATAAACTTGTCCTTTTGAAAAACTTGTTAAATGAAATTAATTAGCCCTTGGGTAAAACTTTCATGGTAATTGCCCCTAATATTATTTATAAGTCATTGATCAAAAAATTGGGTCTTATTTAGGTGCGTTTGGGCAAGCCTCAAAACGTTGTTTCAAAAGTCATTTTTCCTCAAATTGAAATAAAACTTCTCTCACATACTTATCTCGTAAATCATAAAAATTATTCTCCAAAAACTAATCCAAGCAGACATTTATAAGTCTAATTTCAGGATAGGAAATATATTTTATACTTTTTTCCCTTATTAATTACAATAAAAAAAATATTCATATTGACTTTTGGGATAATAATAGATAAAGATAAAATTAAAAATTTAGTCTATAATTAATAAGTTAACTAATTTTTTTGATATATAAGAATTAATTAAAAAAAAATTTATAATTAGGATATATAAAACAGCAATAGAACTTCCTTCTCTGCTGCGTAATCTGGGCATCCTCCTTTATCTTTCTGTAACTAAACAGTACTTCAGGGCTCTGAGAAGGTTATTCTACAGTACTCTCTCTCTCTCTAGGATTTCAAAGTACAACTCTCATTTTCTTTTTCTTCTGACTCTTTTTCTCGCCCATTACTTCTTTCCATTTCTGTTCACACTCACACATAGCCTCAATTTTTTTTGGGGGGATTTTTCCACTTTGGCCTACATTAAAACATTCCCATTTATTTACCTCTTTGTTATTTCAAATAATATCCCTCCACAAACTACCCAAACCTTTTCTTTCCCTGTCCATATATCTATCTCTCTATGTATATATAGTACTTCCTTTATAATTTCTCTCAGGCATCATTTCCTGATTTAGATCTTCACACAGAGAGAGGGAGAGAGAGAGAGAGAGAGAGAGGGTTCAAGCTATCAAAGATGGTGAGAGGGAAGATAGAGATGAAGCGTATAGAGAACGCGAACAACAGACAAGTATCATTCTCTAAGAGACGTAATGGACTCTTAAAGAAGGCTTTTGAGCTCTCAGTTCTGTGTGATGCTGAGGTTGCTCTCATCATCTTCTCTCCCAGAGGCAAGCTCTACGAATTCTCAAGCTCCAGGTATGTGTGTGTGTGTGTGTGATTAGATATACATACATATATATATATATATATATATTTCTGGTCTGTGGGATATAATTGCTTGATGAATCTGTATCATCCTATTTCAGTTAGTTAATTTATATTGAAATGTCATATGTAAGCGATTAGAAGTGAAGAGTTTCATCGTACCCACAAATCCTATATCCTGACATTTTCCATTTATGGAGCGAGTAGGTAAACTCTCAAGTCTCAACCACTGAAAAATGAAAACAGGGAGCCGGATCGATACTGTGTCTTCATCACTGAAGTGGAAATTTTTAAAATTCTTATTTTGTCAATATTGTGGACCCTTTTTCCTCCCATCTAAATCTGGTTATAAACAGCGGTCGCATTCTCAAAATCTGAAGTTTTTTTTATCCACAAAATTTCAGCTCCACTCTCTTCTTTAAAGTACCAAGTCTCTTTCACTTTGTTCCGACACCGCAACTTACAAAAATTTAAGTCGATGATGATGATAGGTCAGAACTTAATTATTTCATATATGAGGCGAAGCTATACATATCTCCCTTGAACTTGATGTTATATACAAGATAACTTTCTTAAAATTTAAAATTTTACAATGAATCCCCCAAAACTCTTGCACTCGTGCAGAACATTCTTCGGTTATTAGTTTTTGTTCATTACTTATCTGCACATATATTAAACTTTAGAAGACTTACATAAATGCATATAACTCAAAGTTTGAGGGAATTATATATATACACACAAAATATAATTTAAAGGGTATGTAGTTTATAGTTGGGATTTATCTATACAAAAATGGAAGTTAAGGTGAGTTGTTATTTAAGATTTAAAAGTTAAGAAAAATATTTCTATATGATTCAAAGCGCATAAAAGATTTTTATATAATTTAACCATTATATTATTTTATTTAAAAATTGTCTTTGGTTCAGTACAGTAAAGAGGTTAACATCTTACGCGTGTGGAGAAACAAACTGTAGAGTATTGGTTAGATTATAGCTAGCTTCACTTCCTTATGAGCGAGGAACTAGAGAGATGGGACTCTTATTTAACCTCTTTCATAAGGTATATGAACATATCAATACCTTCTGTTTTTAATATAAGATTTGGTTCATAATATAAATTGCATTATGAACGAGATCTTATAATTAAGAGGTAGTATATATTTATAACATCTGGGATCAAGCCTTCTCTCTTTGTTTATTTCTTTCGACACTATGCTGATCCCACAATTTCACGAGCATCACATGGTAGGAAGTACTCTCTGTTATATGATTTTAATTTTTTGGGTGTTCAGACTATTTTCTACAAATGTGTTTTTCTTTCTTTTACTTCTTCAATATGATCTCTTGCTGTATGTAATATGTAAATCATTTCTTATTTAATATCATTGGTCTTGCTTCAAAAAATATTATACACATTTTGTATATTTTTAAGTATTATTTAATTAAATACATCCTTCATTAATTCTAAGTGAAGATAAGAAATTGTTTTTATTTATATTATTACAATATTCTAATTTTAATTTTTATTTCACCCATCTCCATGGAATAAATAACTTGGAAGCCATTGCATTTATGCATGTATGGTAGGATAAGATGTCAATTTGTTCCCAACTGTGCATCTAGTAATTGATTGTTTCTTTCTAGCTGTTCAATAGTATATATTAGCAGCTAACTATTTCTACTAATGGTTGATTGTACCAAAGCAATTCTAATTATAAAAATTAGTTGAATTTATAGTGATAAAAATGTATATAAGTTACAGGGAAATAAATTACTTCATCCGGTCCTAAAATGTAAGAGCTAGTAGAGGCATATGATTTGATACTCAATATAAGACCTCAATTTATTTTATCTTCAAAATTTATATTTTTTTTCCTTCATAAACGCTCCCTATTGAATGCTGGGAAGCCAGGGAATAGGAAAAGTTTGTGATCAAACTTGTTTGTTAAGTTATTTAGACTAGTTGCTAAGTTATATACAGCACTATGTATGAAAATGATCACCTAACCATTATACATCATAGTAATGCAACTTATTATTATTTCCTCTGGCCAATTCTAAATGTAGGTACAACTAATTTTCAGAGATTTACAAAATTTGGTTATTTGTAAAAGATACCCCTTTAATAATTAGCAATGGAAACTACCTCATATGAAAACATTATTTGTTTAACATGTGCAATTGAGATGAATAATTTGAAAAAAAATACTACCTCCGGTCCTAAATATAAGCTCCAATTGATTTTTTTGGGAGATTAAGGAAGCTAATCATGTTATTTTAAAGTATTTATATTTATCGCTTTTCCTCTAAACTAATTTGTTTGACTTATAAACTGATATATAATTAATCATACACAACATATAATATGTTTAAGTAATTTATTTTGCCCTAACCTCTCTAAAAAAAGTAATCTAAATCTTATATTTAGGATAGGATGTGGAGGTAGTATAACTTTTGGAAACAAAGTTGATTGACGCAATATCTATAATATCTCAATTAGTTTCTACTTTTAGAACCGCAAGGAGCATTTGTCCCATTGAAATATCTCATGCTGCTGCTGCTACTACACACACACACATATAAAACTTAGGCATCACAAACAACTGCGTGTGGTCTCTATGAAACGGCCCTATCAAGTCCTAAATATATGAAATTTGCTTCAAAATCTGGACAGATCATGTACACTCTAGTGTAAAATTTTCTTCTTCCCAACAATTTTACTGATCATGTACCTTCTACAAATTTCACATGCTTATAACCTAGGAGGATCATCTCAAGATATATTTTCCACTTTCACATATACCGTCATACTGGGAATAAATGTTTTCTTTGATTAATCCACAGGTTGCAGGAGACAATTGAACGATATCGTAGTTATACTAGAGATGCTGAGACAGCCACCAGATACATGGAACAAAATATGCAGGTTATTAATTATTATTATTTCCTCTTTTTATCTTCCTCATGCATGCATTCTACTGAATGGTACATTCTGATTTGACTGTAAAAAAAATATGACAAAGAGCTTAATCTGAAGATTGAAATTTAATGGGAAAATTTCTTTTAAGTCCCAAACAAGGGAAATAATATATTGACAAGTCCCATAACTTGTTAATGATAGCTTTTTCACTTGGCCACTCTTCACTTGTCTGTGGAGACTTTTCTAATATTAATTTTCATTGTTAAGTTCTAAATGATATTCTCCCAAGTTTAAATAGTTATTGTAAATACTGAGAAACAGAGATAAAGCGCAAAGAAACAACACAAATATCTATCTTAGTCCAACACTAAGCTTATAATCTAGTTGAAATTACAAGGAAATTTCTTCAATGAATAGATCAACGGGAAAATTACTATGAGGTCCCAAAGAAGGGACTTAATTACCGGAAAATCCTAATGACAAGTAAGACGTTTATCATTTTTTGGATTGGAACTTGTCATTACATGCTCTTTAATTGTCATTGGGACTTTTTGGTAATTAAGCCTCTTCCTTGGGATCTCAGCAATTTCTCCTAGATCAATGAGCAACCAAGGCGTTTCCCAAAAACTGTCGTAATGATGAACTCAACAAAGAAGGATCAAATCTGATTTATAGTCCCAGTTTTGAAAATTAGAATCTATAATTGGCACACACATATATTCTTCAGAACTCAAGCTTTAAGCTTTCATGCCCTAAGCTGAAAACTACAACAGTATTTAATGAGCTGATGAACATCAGTTGCTAAGAAATGCCAAACATATAGGCATATAATGGATCAAAAAATCGACAAGTTGTTTTTAAAAATTTGGTCATGTATGGTAAGAGCAAAGGCAAATTCAAGATAAACATAAATTAATCAATTTATGTTGTATTTGGTGCTGACTCTTTTAACGACATTATTTTTTTGTCAATGGCAGCTTTTAAAGGAAGAAACAGATAGTATCATGGAGAAGGTTGAACATCTTGAACATACACAACGGTTCCAATACCTATACTTGAACTTCACTTATTTTAAAAAAAAATCTTCAAACTTGATGTAATAATGGATTGATCATCACAAGAATTTTTTAGTTGTCTTTTGTAATTTCAATCTCTCAGGAGACTCTTGGGACAAGGATTAGGCTCATGCTCACTAGCAGAACTAGAAGAGTTACAACAGCAGTTGCAAAAGAGTGTAACAATCGTCCGAGCAAGAAAGGTTAAGTACTTGTTAAGTATATAGAGTTTTACTCTGAAAATATTGTCAATTTTATGTATAAATCTCAACTCTTTATTTTTCAGAATCGGGCTTATAGAGAACACGTGGAGCGAATAAAAGAAAGGGTAAGTTTTTCATATATATATTAATTGACTAGGTGGTTTAATACTTGAATACGATTTTTCATTTGCTTGTCATTGTTGTGAGAATTAACTCTCAAAAAATAAAAGAAAAGAAATAATAAATTTTTGATAACTTTCCAAATCAATTCTACTTCAATTCAAATCTTCTTGCATTCACAAAAATGAATGTAAAAATATTAGATAGAGAGAAAAGAGACCATGAAACTGTAATAGTGATATGAGAAACTCATACATAATCACATTTTTTTATGTCAATCTCCCCAAATAAACAAAAGCATGAAAATATAGAGGGATGGGACTTAATTAGTTCTACTTTGGAGGTTTTTCACAATATTTGGCTCATTTGAAGGATCTCAGTTCTAATCCTTTTATTTGGTTGTATACGTACCCATCAAGCCACCTCATTGATTAGCTGATCAGGTTGCAACTTCATATAGGTGCTTGCATCTGAAAATAGTTGGTTTCAAATTTTCAATTGAGAGATGTATGTTCATAAGTGGATCCACCTAACATGATTCAATCTGCACATATAGTCATATTGTGGTTAAGAATTTATCACCAGTTAAACTCTTCTTTCCTAAATCCTCAGTCACATTCCGAAAATATATACTCTCTCCGATCTTCTATATACAAGATAACCTTTTTTAGGGATAATCTGTTTCTATTTATAAGAGACACTAATAGCTTGTCTGAAATTTTAAGTATCATTTATCCATTTTGCCATCATTAATTATTAGTTAGTCTCAATGCATTAATTGTTCTACTTGCTCATTCCCTCTTCAGGTTTGGGGTCTAAGGTTTTTGAAAACTAAGTTGCATTCTTACATATTTATTTCCTTTAATAAATTTTAACCAACTTCTTTATCAGTGTAGTTATTTTTATTTTTTAAAAAGAACCAAAGGGAGTATATAGGTAGTACGGATCTGCAAAGAGATGTATTGTTGCAGGCCATGAAAATATTAATTTTTTAGTTTACTTATCTATGCATATGAGTTTTGCTTCATGGAAAGATTTTAGGCTACAAAATGCTGATTTGTATCGTTGCAAACCAGGAACAAACCCTAACAGCTGAAAACTCAAGGCTCTGTGAAGAGGTATTTGCATTATGGGTTCGTTATATTTAGGGCCAAACCTATGCAATGCTTGTAAGATTATAAATATTCATCAGTTTGTAACGGGATATTTTATATATTGTGCAGTATGGTATCATGCTTGATACGATAGGGAATACAAGTGAAAATCCAACCTCCTCAGAAAGTAGTCCAACTTTAGATGTGGAAACTGACTTGTTCATTGGACTCCCAGAAACAAGAACAAGGAACAATATTATTCCTCATAATACTCCTGAGGTCTAATTGAACGTATACCGTCTTCGTCAACAATATGCGCGCGTATGCGTGCTAAGATGCCCAAATACTCATTATGAGATGACTGTTATGATGTAATGGTGTTTCTGAAAGAGGATACTACTATTTGTAGTCTATATATGCATATGGAGTTCCTCATAAATATGGGTTATGTATCTATAATGCAAGAGGAGAAAAATGATCCTAATTAAAGTTGGCTAAACTGCAGGATTATTGCAGATCAATTACCAGAATCCTTAGTTTATATATTACTTTTAGTATTCTGTTTAGGTAGCAGCGGTTGTCATTTACATGCTTATTATGTAACACTATAATGAACATGATATATTGGAGTAGATGCCATGTTAAAACTAGATGTGGATTGTTGCATGGCTTACTAATAATATAACTTTCAAAAGATTACACACACATATAAATATGGATGTTGTTGTTGATATAAATTTGGCTCCTTGCTAGCTAGATTCCCCTTTATGTGCCACAGCTTGATGTGGTTGATCACTTGAGTCTTCTTCAGCTATCGCCTTCGGAAGTGGTTGTGATGCCGCTTGAGACTGAGACCTATCATCAATCTTTACTCCGTCTTGAGTAGATTTGGCTTTTTAGCTTTCAACCAATTGCAACTCCCTCTCCTACTTGGCACTTTTCAAATTGTACCAACTTCATTGGAGAAAGAGGACTTTCAACCTGTAGTTCTTCATCCGCTTTGTGATCTTTGTCTCAGCAAACATCTTTCTATCATGATTAATTGTCAAAAGTATAAGGATTTTTATATAACCATGGTAGTCTCCTGTTTGATTGGCCGAAGCCTTTTTCTACCATGGTTATACTATTAAAGGTAACTTAAGCTCTTTTCTACTATGATAGTCTTTTTGTAGCTATTTTCCTTTTTCTACCATAGTAGACTTTTCTTGGATAAGAAAAATGGTTAAGTTTACAAAATAAGAATTTTGGCGTTACTTTTACCCATTTTATCATGATAGTACTTTAAAACATAGGAGTAGACAAATAATCTTTTGGAACTTGAGCAGGATTTATCTAGAAAGTGCATGACCAAAATTGAGATCATACTAGATGGCTAACTCAGAGTATAAGGATACTGAAATTCTTTTATGAACAAATATTAGCGCAAGAGTAGACGACTAATATAAAGAAATGAAACTACAGAAATATTTTTGGGAATAACTCTTTTAAAACCAGCAAGGATAAAGATGTATAAGGCGAAGTAGGCGACTAACTGAAGAAATGAGATCCTTTGCTTACCCAAGCTTGTAGGATCTTCATATATATATATATATATATAAGTTCTTTTTGGATCATCCTTTCTTCATCTTGAGTGTAGCATAAAATAGATAACTTCGGTTGTATTCCTCTTGATACTCACTCTTCTCCATCTTTGGACAACCTATAAAGAATGAATTCCTTCCAAGATAGAGTGGTTAGTCCAAGTATCAATATGCATGGTATAAATTATTGATTTATCTAATCATTTAATTACAAAAAATTCATATAATTCTTCATTGATTTGGAAAGGATCTCTGAATGTGCTAATATCAGTATTAGCAAGCTTAAATTGAAAGCAGTTAGTGGTTCTTACATTCCCCCCAACCACCCTTTATGGCTGTCCATGCAGATGTTTTGACACTTACATGAATTCTCATTATCTTGTGGACCTCCTATTACATATTTCTTGTAATTGGAAACCTATACAATGGAATGTTTCAATTGTAAGAAGACCATACTGTGCTACTAATGCAAGATTGATTTTAAGAATTGGGATGATAATGCTCTAGGTTTCTACACTGCCAAAGATGGATTTAAAGGTTGTCTTCATACTTATTCTACAAATTCTAGTGGATCGGGTTCTTTCTAGAAATTCCTTCTCATCTGAAAACTCTTGCATCATTCTCTGCCAACTAGCGATGCCTTAATTAGAAACATCATCTAAATATAAAATGGTCTTTGTCTTTTTAATTGCCAGTATGAAGAATCTCTTGAACATTTATTCATCTTGTGTCCTTATACGCCAGTAATAGGGTTTGGTTGATGTCTCATTAGAACTTCTAAGCATGATATCATCATTTTTAGTTGATGGTTAAAGGATACTCTCCACCAGTTTCACAAAGATTATCTCATGCTGCACAAGCAAGGAATTATTGCTTTCATCAATACAATTTGGCATAAAAGGAATATTATCTAGCACCAAGGTAAAATATATTCTTCCAATTGAAAGTATCTAATAAGATAGAAGGAAAGTTTTACTGTACAATTATCATAACAACAATGCTTTATGATATTGAATGTTGAAGTTTCAAGGGATAACATGTTAGTGGGACTGGATCTCTAAGGAGTACAAGAAGAAAATATGAAGAAGAAAGTAGTGCACACTGTCTTAAAGACATGAGCAACACTTCCCTTTAGCTTTAATTCAATCCCATCTATACCTATCTTATAGGATGCAATTTGGATTGACTGGTGAATTTCTAGTAGGATACAATGAAGACATTTGAGTATAGAATGCATTCCCAACATTCGAGCCAAGACAACAACGACTTTTACAAAGTGATAATTTGACTCTATCTTTGTGATCACTTAAAAACCAAGGCAATGAGTTTTATCTCTTGTTGTGTAGTATGATATCTGATGTGTGAATGGTCAGATGATGATGGGTATTTATCGGCCATGAAGTGATGCCTTGAGATGGTGCCTCTTAAATCAACTCCTCTTTAATTAAAAGTTATAACAATTTGTTAGATTCATGAATACCACATATTGATTCATGAACAAACATATGAAGAGTTATATCTTTATATTATGGAAAGTTTTCTTACAAACACAACACAACCTTTCACCAAGTGATATGATTACCACACATTTAGTTATAACCATTCACTTATATCTTTATGAGCTAAAGAGATATAACTTTAGTAATTTTTAGTGTTATAACTCCTTGCACAACTCTCTTTACAAAAAACACATTTCTTCATTTTTAAAATATTTGATGACTACAAACAAAATTAGTAGTGGTTAGCAAAACCGCTACTAAATCGTATGTTGTAAGAGGTTTTGTAGCGGTTATATAAAACCGCTACTTAAAGAAAATAACCACTACATAATTTGTAGCAGTGCAACCCAACCGCTACAACATCTTCATTAGTGAAATTTTTTTCAGAGATGTTTGTAGTGGTTATATAACCGCTACAAAAATAAAAAACTGAAATTTTGAAGGCAGGAAAAGAGAAATATTTTTCTTTTTATTTTGTAGCGGTTATATAACCGCTACTAATTTCATGAAAATTCAAAATTAGCGCCAAAAAATTAATTTCAGTTTAAAAAAGGCGCGTTAATTAGTTGCGGTTTAACAACCACTACAAAAATTCAAATTTTTTTATAAAAAATACGATCATTTGTTTCTGTTTTTTTAATATTAAATTAAATATTTTATTTTTTATTAGTTTATCTTATTTAATTAGCTTATTATTCATTAGTTTAAATTATTTATAAATTAAAAGGAATAATTTAATTTAATAGGATTAGTATAAAAATTGTATTGATAATATTATTAAGGATACGTAGGTAATAAGGAACTATTATGTTGTTTACTACAATGTAATTATGTATGAAAAATAGATGAAAATGAAATAAAGTTGTAAAATATCTAGAAAAAAATGATGAGAATAAATTTTATACAAAGGAAAGAAGTATTGAAAAAAAATTAAAAAAATTGTTACCATATTTGATCATATTGTTCAGCTCCTCAACTCATACAAAAGAAGTTATAAATGAGAGAAAATGAAAGAAAGGTAAGGTGGAAAGAAATGGGGGAGTGTTTGAAATGAGTTATGGTAAGGGTATTTATAGGGATCCACGTACCATTTGTAGCGGTTAATGTATCCATTTTGTAGCGGTTTCTATTTAGTAGCGGTTTTTTTTATGTTTGTAGCGGTTATTTTTTTATTTTTGTAGCGGCTATTAAACCGCTACAAATATTAATTTATTTTTTTAAAATTTTTTTCCAATTTTTTTTAAAGACAAAAGCTTAATTTGAATTTGATCACTCATCGACGCCATCCCTACAAAAATTATGTAGAAAAATTATTGTTAGGGATGTATTATTAAATTTAAAAAATTTAATTTAAATGATGTGGACTTAAAAAAACTCACTGTAGTAGAGGTAAATTGTCATCGCTTTCTGCGAAGTAGTTTTCAAAATCAGCTGGTTGAAATGGCTCACTCTCGTAGGCGATGTTATCGCCTTTACCCATGTCGTAAAGGTCTCGTGGCTTTAAATGAACGATCTTGTGCCAATCCCTGTGCCTCTTGTCCTCGACATAATAAACCTAATGTGCCTCTGAAGCAAGAATATACGGCTCATCATCTTGAGAAATACCAGTATGAATCGGCCGTGAGAAATTGACTGATGTGATTCCTAAGTCGTCAGTTGTCAGTCCTCGAGAAGTAGTGGTATTTGCCCAAAAACACTTGAACAGCGTCACAGTGAAACGACCTTCATAATTAAGTTCGACCAGATCAAGAAGATTTCCATAGTAAGGGATGCTTCTGAACTGCATGTTGGCGTCACTGCTGCTCGCATAACTCTTTGTCCTAAATGTGCCATAAACACCCAAATTCTGAGTTTGCGATCCTTGATCCCGTGAAATCATGAAAAACTTAAAATCATTGACATTGTATGCTGTAAATCTTTTTGTAAGATCAAGAGGGCCGATTGCGAGAGCTCTGAAATCTGGTGAGTGTGGGTTGTGGTCATTTGTATTCTGCAAGCAAACCAGATCAGGAATTCTCTGTGGACCCTCCTATCAACTTCCGAGGATGTTTGTGTACGGATCATGAGTTGACGCTTAACATGACTTTTGAATTCCCTGCAATTAATAATGGAAAGGCAATAGTGAATGAAAGTGAGAAATGTTACGAAAGATATAGAATAACATGTGAGTGTACAATTCTTACTGTATGAAAGGTTCAACTTGAGTGCAATTAATCAAGACATGTCTATGTGCTTGCAATTTCTCAGTTGCCGTTAGTTTGAAGTTCTTAGTTGCTCCAACTGGTTTACCAACAAGAGGGATAAATGCTCCTGATGTCGGCGTAGGTTCGGGACAATTGTCAACACGAGGTGGGCGGTTGAAAGCCGTCTCAAGATCATCAAAGTACCTTGAACAAAAATACAGCACCTCATCCCCTATATAGCCTTCAGCTATAGAACCTTCTGGCCATGCCTTATTCCTTATGTAAGATTTTAATTTTCCAAGGAACCTATGAAGTAAAGAAGAGAAAATTGACACTAAATGCTAAAAAGGACGACTAGCCATTAAATATGGAGAATAAAGCACATATTTAAAATGAGTACCTCTCAATCAGATACATCCATCGATATTGTACTGGTCCAGGGAGCTTTGTTTCATGAACGAGGTGGACTTTAAGATGAACCATCATAGTAAAAAAGGACGGAGGAAATATCATCTCCAAATGAAAAAGCGTAAGAATGATTTTGGACTGCAGCTGATCAAGCTCCTCAACGATCAAAACCTTAGAACACAACTTCCGAAAGAAAAAACAAAGTTCCACCAAAACGATGGAAATATCGGGAGGAAGTGCATTCTTTATAGCCAGAAGGAGTAACTGCTGCATAAGAACATGGGAGTCATGACTCTTCAGGCCACCAACCTTTCGAGCTTGCAAGTCAACACATCGAGAAATGTTGCTTGAATACCCATCAGGAACTTTTAATTTCTTCAACGTCGCGAGGAAGACTTCCTTGTTCGGTTTTGTGAGAGTAAACTTTGCCGGTTGAAATTTGTCATGCTCATCTGGCCAAGCGTCTTTACGAACTCCCATATCTCGTAAATCTTTCCTCGCTTGAAGGTGATCTTTTGTCTTGCCGGGTTCGTTAAGCAACGTATATGGCACATTGTCACAAACATTCTTTTCAATGTGCATGGCATCAAGACTGTGGCAAAGTAAATTAGATCTCTAATATGGAAGAGTGAATAAAATACTTATCTTCTTCCACTGCTGTGGCATCGAAGTCCTGCGCGTCTTTTGGCGAGTTTGTGCTGAATCGTCGCTTTTTCCAAACTCAAAGTCAACATGCTCAAGCTGCTGTAAGATATTTGTACCGGACAAAGTCTGAGGTGGTCCTCTTTTTTTTGGTTTTCCATTGAAGCGATTCTGTTGCAATATGAACTTATGCGTTCCACTGAGAAACCTCTGATGCCCCATAAAGCACCACTTTGGCTGTGGGGAAGGCGCACCGCGTCAGAGTCAAAATTGCAAGCCGGACACGCCGACCCAGTATGCACATTCCAACCAGATAATGTGCCAAGGATAGGAAAGTCACTAATCATCCACATCAAAGCTGCACGTAAGTTGAACAAAGTCTTGCCATAAGCGTCAAACGTCTCCAAGCCGACATTCCACAGGTCAAGCAATTCCATAATAAGCGGTTGGAGATACATATCAATGTCATTGCCTGATGCCATTTTGCCTGGAATGATCATAGACATAATGAACGAGCTTTGTTTCATACACATCCAGGGGGTAAGTTGTAGGGAACTAAGACTACCAGCCAAATACTGTAACCTGTGCTAAGATTCCCGAAAGGATTGAAACCGTTAGTTGCCAACGCAAGCCGAACATTTCTGGGGTTAATTGTGAAATCTGGAAAGTCATTGTCAAATGTTTTCTAAGTGTCTGCATCCCAGGGATGTCTTAATTTACTGTCTTCATTCTTATCAACGACATGCCACCTCATGTGCTCCGCAGTTTTAGACGACATAAATAATCTTTGTATGCGAGGTTTCAAAGGGAAGTACCTGAGAATCTTTACAGGTTTCTTCTTCTGCTTTTACCCCTTCCGAATTGTCTAGTACCTCGATGTGTGACATCTCTTACAAGTCTCCCTGTTGGAATCGTCTCCCTAATACAGCATACAATCGTTGGGGGCATGCATCAATCTTTTGATAGTTCAACCCCAACCTATTGATAATCTTCTTGGCCTCGTAGAATGTTACGGGAATCTCAGCGTTGGGGAATACATCTTGTAATAATTCGAGCAACATCAACATTCCCTTATCTATGATTCCACACAAGCACTTGATATGATACAATTTGATCAAGAAAGATAATTTAGAATATTTTCGACAACCTTGATATAAAGGACGATCTGCTTCATCCATCAAGCTAAAAAAATCCCGAGCTGCTTCATTCCTTATAAACACTGGCTCAGAACCGTGTACTTCTTCATTGAAGTTGTCACCTTAAAATCCAAATGCATCATGCACAGCATCATTCACAGGATCATCTTCATCTAGTTGAATGCCTACTTGAGAACTTCGAGGAAGAGCATCATCATATCTAATGCCGGCCTTCTCACCATGAACTGCCCAGAACGCATAGTCCTCAAGGAAAGGCTTCAGAGGCAAATGTTCCTTCACAACATTTCGTGCATGCCACTTCTTGAACTTGCATCTCCGACACGGACAGATGATCTTGACATTACAGCTGGTGTGAGTGAATGTGAAATCCAAGAAATTGTTTAATCTGTAAAAATATTCTAGAGAATTGCGCGTCAACCTGATCCATGACTTATCCATAGCTACTAGTGAGAGAGAAGAAAGTATAGAGAAGAAAATGAATTAATAGAGAATGACGAATGCCTGAAACCTTATATTCTGAAATTCCAACATTTAAAATTTTGTAGTGGTTGCAAAACCGCTACACTAACCACTACAGTATTACAAATTTGTAGCGGTTATATATGTAAAACCGCTACTAATGTGCTAGCCGTTGGAATTTTGCACAAAGTAGTGGAAAATTCAAAATTTAAAAGTTGATTTTTTGTAGCGGTTATATGTATCAAACCGCTACTAATATTAAAGCCGTTGGAAATCAAATGGAAAAATTAATTTTAAATTTGTAGCGGTTATACATACATAACCACTACAAATTTGCACAGTTGAGTATTTGTAGCGGTTTTTACTGTTAAACTGCTACAAATATGGAACGTTATTTATAAATATAAAAAAAATAAATTATATGTATGTTTGTAGCGGGTTTGCCAAGAAAACCGCTACAAATATAAAATTTTTTTATTTATAGTAGTTATTTATTTTAGAACCGCTACAAATATATATAATTTTTTTTAAGGTTTAGAAATATAAATAATATTGTTGCAATTAATTCACAAATTCAACAACACGGTCTAAGAATATAAATATAATTATGGTAAACACAATAAGAATTTAAGTTCTGAAATACGAAATTATATATATTTATTTACAAATGTTTCAACAACAAATAAAAAAAGATGTCCTAAACTAAGTAGATGGGGGCTGATCATCTAGTGCTCCCTCAGGTGGGGCTCCATCAGGTACTGCTGGATTGGGCCGCTATGCAGAGTGTGTTAGATCAAGCGTTTCACCCAAGAGGGGGGGTGAATTGGGTGATACTAAAAATTTCTTCGGAAATATAAAACTTTAACAGTGGAATTAAAATAGTATTGAGTAAAGAGAAATATCACCGAAGTGTACACCGGGAGTTATACTGCTTCGGTCACAACCACTTTGACCTACGTCCAGTCCTCAGAGCTTCTCTGAGAGTTTCACTATAACTTCCAAGATTCAGTGGGTTCTTGGCACCTCAGTACAAGCAAGTTCCTTCACTTGGACACTCGCTCCCCCTTACAAGTTGTAATCCAATCCCAACTCAAGGTTCCACAACCTTAAGTTATCTCAATAACAACTATTGAGTTTGAATGAAATATCTCTCTTACAGAGTGAATAAGAATCACTAAAGTACAGAAATATAATTTCAACGTAAAACAGAGCAATGAACTTGATAATTCGTTTGTGTGTGTGCTTGTTGTTATTTCTCTGTTTGGATGTTCCCATATATATAGATATGTTGGTGATGACCGTTGGAACATTTTCTTTCGTCCGTTGAAGAGTGCGTAGCCACTATTGACTTTTCAAGTTTTTGAAAAATATCCGTTGGCGGTGGTTGGCATATGAATGTTTCATTTGACTTCCATCTCTTGAAGTGATTTCTTCATTGTTTATCTGTAAATAGACTAAGAATACTAATACAATGAAAGATTAATCATATAGGAAACAAATCAATAAACGTTTGAATGATTTCTAAATTTCTGGGTATGCTTACTCGAGTAGCTACCCGAGTATCCCTTGAAGTTTACTCGAGTACCTACTCGAGTATCATCGGGAAATCTTTGATTAACTGCAAGTTAATGAACAAGTATAAGATTACTCGGGTAGTGCATGGAGTAAACTAATTTTCAAACCTTTTAGATTAGTTATTTACTCGGGTACCTACTCGAGTAATGCACTCACAACTTTATGAGTTACTCGGGTACCAACTCGAGTAAACCTTCAAATAAACTTTTGGTTACTCAATGCTCTACTCCAGTAATGTTGGCAGGATTTAAATGTCAAGAGCTCTTACCTCATTACTCGGGTACTGACTCGAGTAATGCACTCATTTTTGCATAGATTACTCGGGTACCACCTCGAGTAACTGAGATTTTTGTACATGACTTACCCTGGTAATGACTTGAGGTTTACTTTGAGAATATTTCTGCATACTCGGGTATTACCTTCAAGTTTTCACTTACCTTAGGTCGTTACTCGAGTAGCTCCTCGAGTAACATTGGCAGTAGTACAAAATGCCAAGAGCTCCATATTTCAGAAACAGAGTTACTCGAGTAGCTCCTCGAGTATCATTGGCAACTTGAAAGCAACTGGAAATTTTCCACATGGTTACTCGAGTAGCGCCTCGAGTAACATTGGCAGGCCGAGAGCAACTCCAACTTTTTACCTAGTTACTCAGTAGCTCTTAAAGTAACATTAGCAGGCCGAGAGCACATTGAAAATTTTAACACTATTACTCAAGTAGCTCCTCGAGTAACATTGGCAGGTTACTGGAAGTTGTCTCTGGTTACTTCAAGTTTTGTCTCATTACTCGAGTAGCTCCTCGAGTAATGCCTTAGAAAATTTTCTTCTGATCAAGTTCCTCAGCATTTTCTCTTGGCCTTTCCTCATTACTCCAATGCTTACTTCAAGTGATGCTTGTTCCTGTCATTACTTAGTTCAAACTTGTTTATTAATTATTTCCTTTTCAAACCATACTTTTGTTATCATCAAAACATGAGATCTAACAGAGTGAACCGCACCATCATCATTAGTAGGGAGGAGGCTACACGACAAACCGAGGGACAGGCGGAACATGTGGATACTGCTCGTCCGGGAACAGGAGACTCCATCCACGCTCGAACATGCTGTTCGTGATATCACGCCACTGTATCTGCTGAGCATAGATCATATCAGCATGCTCCTGCATCTGCCGCAGATGCATCTGCTGCTACAGCTGAGCCACTGCTGCCTATGTCCGCTCTAAATCTGACTATAGCTGCGCAACAGACTCGTCCCTCGGACGTTTGACCCCTCTAGAGCTGCCAGCCTCAGAGGTGGCGCTTCTATCGTAGACCATGCTAGGTGCTCAGCCTGAGCTAGACCCGCCTTTAAAGGAGCTGTCGGGTCTACTGACCCCTATGACTCCTCGGCCTGGGTCTCTCCCAGCTCAGCCTGCAACTGTTGCATCCGGTCCTGCCATTTTATGAAACAATTACTAATTAACATTTTTCATTATTATGTTGGTTTTATAAAAATTATAATAATGAAATTACTTACAATGGCCGCCTCTGCCTGCTAAGAGGTGGGAGTCTCGTCACGGTTTCTGTGTGTGATCGCGTATAACTCCCTATAGTCCGTCTGACGGTTCTCCTGCTGTGCCTTCCTCTCCTAAAAAAATTACATAATTTAATTACTATTATGAAATAACCAGCTAAAAGTCAGTGATATTTTGAAAAGTTACCAGCTCGCTGTAGGTGATAGCAAAGATCTTCGATCCTGCTGTGTGGTGGATCGTCTACTGCCCACGGATCTTGGTGTTCCTTTGACAAAGTGCCTGAAAAAAAAATATTAAATGTATTAAAACAATATAAAACATTTAAATTTAATTACATTTAAATTATAATTTAATAATTAACAATTACAAAATTATATATAAATAATCTAATAAATACATTACCTACCCCTCAGCGCTCCTCTTGAAATGGACGAAACTCGCCCAGTTGTTCGGCGGCACGCCGTCCGGGATGCTCTCGATCAGCTGCTCCAGAGGCAACGTCCCTTCCTTATCCACCCTGTGGAAGAGATGGTTCCTCATGTTCCTCCAGCTGTCACCCATCTTTACAAGGGTGTACCTCTTCAGGTTGGCTCGGACAGCAAACCGCAACTGCAAAAAAATTATTTAAATATCAATAATTACAAAAATACTATTAAAAAATATTAATTAAATATAATTAATTACAAAAATTATTAATTAAATACTATTAATTACCTGAACCACCTCCTTCCAAGCTTGGTCCTTCGGCCCCTTCGGAATGTGCCTCCACGTCCTAAATGTTAGATTTCATGTTTTGATGATAACAAAAGATATTATGAAAAAGATTTGATAAGGTTGAACAAAGTAAAAATAGGAAAAAGTATCACTTGAAGTAAGCATTGGAGTAATGAAGAAAGGCCAAGAGAAAAAGCTCAGAAACTTGATCAGAAGCAATTTTTCTAAGGCATTACTCGAGTACGTACTCGAGTAATGAGACAAAACTTGAAGTAACCAGAGGTATCTTCCAGTAACCTGCCAACGTTACTCGAGTAAGTACTCGAGTAATAGTGTAAATGTTTTCAAGTTGCTCTCGGCCTGCCAATGTTACTCGAGTAGCCACTCGAGCAACCAGGTAAATACTTGGAGTTGCTCTCGGCCTGCCAACGTTACTCGAGTAGGTACTCGAGTAACCATGTAAAAGTTTTCAAGTTGTTCTCGGCCTACCAATGATACTCGAGTATGTACTCGAGTTTCTCTGTTTCAGAAAATGTGTTGCTCTCGGCATTTTGTACCGCTGCCAATGTTACTCGAGTAGCTACTCGAGTAACTCACTGAGGTAAGCAAAAATCTGAAGGTAGTACTCGAATAACCTGATCTAATTTTATTTCATTTTCCTCGAGTCATTACTCTAGTATGCAAGTATTTAATATTTTATTCTAAGTGGATTACTCAAGTATGTACTCGAGTATGCAGTGTTATGTTTGAAGGAAAACCTCAAGTCATTACCCGAGTAAGTTATGCACAAAAAGTAAGTTTACTCGAGTATGTACTTGAGTAACAAGGTAATTAAACTTGAAGTGCTCTCAGCCTTGAAATCCTGCCAACATTACTGGAGTAAAGCATCGAGTAACCAAAAGTGTATTTGAAGGTTTACTTGAGTTGGTTCCCGGGTAACCTATGAAGTCATAAATGCATTACTCGAGTAGGTACCCGAGTAAACAACTATTTCCAAAGGATTGAGATTTAGTTTATTCCATGCACTACCCGAGTAAACTTATATTTGTTTGCTGACTTGAAATTTATCAAAGTTTTCCCGATAATACTCGAGTAAGTACTCGAGTAAACTTCAAGGGATACTCGAGTAGTTACTCGAGTAAGCAAACCCAGAAATTCAGAAATCATTCCAAAGTTCATTATTTTGCTTCCTATATGATTAATCTTTCATTGTATTAGTATTCTTAGCTTATTTACAGATGAACAATGAAGAAATCATATCAAGTAAGGAAAGTCAAATGAGAAGTTCAAATGCCACCTACCGCCAACGGATATTTTTCAAAAACTAGAAAAGTCAATAGTGGCTGCGCACTCTCTAACGGACGAAAGGAAAATGTTCCAACGGTCTTCACCAACATATCTATATATATGGGAACATCCAAACAGAGAAGAATACAACAAGAACACGTACAAACGTATCATCAAGTTCATTACTCTGTTTTACGTTGTAATTGTATTTCTATGCTTCAGTGATTCTTATTCACTCTGTGAGTGAGATATTTCATTCAAACTCAATATTTGTTATTGAGATAACTTAAGGTTGTAGAACCTTGAGTTAGGATTGGATTACAACTTGTAAGGGGGAGTGAGTGTCCAGGTGAAGGAACTTGCTTGTACTGAGGTGCCAAGAACCCACTGAATCTTGGAAGCTATAGTGAAACTCTCAGAGTGGTTGTGACCGAACCAGTATAACTCCCGGTATACACTTCGGTGATATTTCTCCTTATTCCTTACTATTTTAATATCACTGTCAAATTTTATATTTACAACGAAATTTTTAGCATCACCCAATTCACCCCCTCTTGGGTGAAATGCTTGCTCTAACACTAAAGTGCAGGGGGAACCGCATCCAATTCACGCCCAGGTTGTTCAGGAAGTGGTTGAACAGGTGACCCCCATTATTGATGGGCTGGTCCGTGCCCTCATTCCACGATACTATAACTTGCAATGTCCAGTCCATGCTGTTCAAACTGGCCACGTCCAGCCTCCTCGTCGACACATTCCCCTGATCATCTGCACAATTTATCGCACGTTAGATAAATTGTAATTCAAATTTAATATTTCGAATTTAAATAAATAATTTATTAAATAAAAAAAATTATTTACCTTGGACCTGCACCTCAAACCCAGTGGACCACAAAGACGACCCTTGTGGGTTGTTATGCTCCCGAGCCTCCTCCTCATCGAGTAATTGCTCCATCTCCCTGAGCCCAATCGGGATCTCAAAGTCCTCCTTGCCGTAGTCCTCGACGCTGATATCTACCCCCCAAACTCAGGCACCTTTGGTGCGGTCGTCTCCTGTGGGATCATCTGCGGTGCCTATGGTAGGGCCGACTCCTGTGGTCGCCCTCCCTCCGCGCTGCCCCTCCCTTTGCCCCCTGCTCTGCTGCTGCCACCCCACAAAATCGGTCTGGGGACCTCAGGTGCCTTCCCCTATCCTCTCTTGAAGCCATATCAACTATGAAAATTCAAAAAAAAATATTTTAGTCACATTATTATGTAAAAATATAATAAAAATATAAATACAAATAAAATACATCTTATCTCCTTAACTCAAGTACAAATACCAAGAAATACTGTAGCAAAAACTCTTTCACAGACATTTGAATGCTCAAATCTAAAGAAAACACTCAGACAAACTCAGGAAATAAAATGAGCAAACGGAAAAATGAAGGAGGGAGGTGAGTTTATATAGGTGGAACGTTTGTAGCCGTTATTGAAATAACCGCTACATAAACCGCTACAAATAACTTAGGGCGGCTAAACTTTGTAGCGGTTCTAAGATAACCGCTACAAAGCACAAAAACCTTTGGAGTTCTGTAGCGGTTAAGGTATAGAACCGCTACAAATTTGGGACCTTTGAAATTCTGTAGCGGTTACAACCTAGAAATGGCTACAAAATATGCGACGTTTGGAGTTTTATAGCGGTTTGATTGGTCAAACCGCTATAAATAACCGCTACACTATTGTCGTGCAATGTGGTATGAAAACTGTTGCGGTTATTATTTATTAATCGCTACAATTACACCGCTACAAATTTTGGCGGGAAATTATGCCATATTTGTAGTGGTTTTTTCTAGGTAACCGCTACAAAAAACGCAGTCAATCTGTAGCGCCACTTAGCACAAAGCTTGCCGCTACAAATTTGTAGCAATTTAGGTTAAAACCGCTACAAATGTTAATATTTATAGCGAGTAATTATAACCGCTACAATTTCACCGCTATAAAATACCTTTTTTTTTGTGGTGAAATATCTGGAGTGAGGAGAGAAGAGAGCTCCATTGATGGCAACTGGAGTGAGGACGGAAGGAACTCCAATGTACCGTCTTTGTCCCTTGCTTCTTCTTCTTAGTCTTGGTCAGTTTCAGAGTAAGAGAGAGCGAAAGTAGTAACAAAAACAGAGTGACTTCATTTTCTTCCTTAGAGCATGAACTAGAGGGAAAGGCGAAAGAACGTTGTTGAAGGCGGGACCTGGGGAGGGGCCATTAGCTACTATTCATCATCATCTTCTTCTCTAGGTCCGAAGAGCTCGACGTGAACCAAAACGAGCAAGAACTAGAGAGAAGAAGAGGGAACTAGCAAGATAGAAGCCATCATCATCGGAGAGGGCTGAATCGGAAGGAACTTTGTTGCCTTTTCTGGTTCTGTTTTTCTTCTTCAGAAGCAATCTTCACCAGAGGGAAGTTGCCGAATTGTTCACTCCTAGTCTTTATTAAGGAAATAGAGAGAAGAGACCAGACACAAAACGCCGTTTAGAACCAGATCGAGAGAAGGAAAGGACATTGTTCTGAGCTTCAAAGATGTGATAGAACTGGTCTGTGGTTGTTGTTTTCATCAATTCTTTCATACCAAAGGACAAAAGTTTGGACAGAAAATGCAATGGCAGGGTAGCTACTGTTGACTGAACCAGAGGACCTGTTTCATTTTGTATTTCATGCGTTAGTTGTTCTTTCCTGTTTCTTTGATTTTCATATTGGTTTTGATATCTTGTGGCTGCTGAATTTGACTTTGATTTTGACGTGGGACTGATTTTTCCTAATACCTAGAGTAGCTATGAACTGAAATGAGGATTTAAGCATATATGAACCATTAATCATGCTTAATGTTATTTTATTTGCTTAATCTTGTTTTGTTTTATGTACTTAGTACTTGATCACCATTAAATATAAAATTGGGGAACTTAGATTAGCCTTGAGAGAGCAATCTTAATTGGACCATATGATTAAGTAATGTGGAATTAGAATGTATTCTAATTTTCCAATAGGATATGAATATACCTATTGGATCTATATAATCCTATTAGAGTGAATTTGGACATTTATTGCCTCTTAAGTAAATTAGTTAGAAATAACTTTTTTAACTTGAGACAGGGGTATAAGTGATCGGGAGATACTTATATTCATTAATACTCTAGATTAACAAATTAACATTAAGTGCATTTATTTTGGGTGACTACATGCTCTTAAGACTTGAAAAAGGGATTAGCCACTCTAGGTTGTTTCATCATTTGAAATCTTTTAAACACTAGATTTAGTATTTTTGGTTTCTATTTAAATTTATATTCAATCATCCCTATTGAATTTCTTCAACTTAAATGAAAATGGGAAATTTAATGCCTAATCACTAATTTGATTGAGTCTTTGTGGGACGATCTTGATTTGCTATTATACTATTTTCACAACCCTTACACTTGTATGCTTACTTAAATTTTGGCAGCATCAATATTTTGGCATCGTTGCTAGGGATTTCAAGGCAATTGGTGATTATAATTAGCAAATCAGAGGGAATTAGTAGCTTTAGCTTGAGTAATTTTATTTTATTTTTGTCAGTTTTTTGTGTTAGTGTGATACTTCTGAGATCTCTTTTATTTTTCAGGTACTTTGGTATATGCCCCACACTTGTGATGCTTACTTAAATTTTGGCAGCATCAAGTTTTTGGCGTCGTTGCTAGGGATTTCAAGGCAATTGGTGATTAGAATTAGCAAATCATAGGGAATTAGTAGCTTTAGCTTGAGTAATTTTATTTTATTTTTGTCAGTTTTTTGTGTTAGTGTGATACTTCTGAGATCTCTTTTATTTTTCAGGTACTTTGGTATATGCCCCACAAATCCAAAGCTATTAAGACACCATAGAAAATAAGGAGCGACCAAGAACTTTTGGAAGCTATAATACCTCAGGCTCGAGCAAGGAGAGCTGTCAAAACTGAGCATTAAGTAATGGCTGAGGATGAAAATGATCATCTGGGTGTCAATGAATTTCTGGGAAGACAATCTCATAGGTTTTAATTAGGAATCAGTGTGCCTAAATTTCAATCAAATAGCTTTGAGATCAAGTAGACTTTGCTGAAGATGTATAAACTACATGGTTAGTATACAGGAAATGATTTAGAAAATCTAAATTGATACTTGATTCAATTTCTTGATGTTTGTGACTCATTCAAGCAAAATGGAGTTCCTAATGATGTGATTCACCTTTAGCTTTTTCCTTATTCTCTATAAGAAAAAGCTAAAGAATGGCTCAACAATTTACAAGAGGGTAGTATAACTTCTTGAGCTGAGTTGGAAGAAAAGTTCAGATCAAGATTTTTTTCCATATAACAATATGGTAGATGCAAGAGCCACTCTTACTAATTTTAGCCAACAGTTTGAGGAACAACTATATAAAGTGTGGGAGAGATTCAAGTTGCTTGTTAGGCAGAGTCCTGGCCATAATTTTGAGGAATGGGTCTTACTTTAAATCTTCTGAACTCAGTTGGCTCCTGAATCTAGGTTAGAATTAAATGCTGTCATTAATAGGGGAATTACGAAGCAACCAGTGAACTATGTTTGGGGATGCTTAGATGATTTATTAGCTGACTTTATTCAAAACAATAATGAATGAAGGATACCAAAGTCAAGTGTGAAAGTTATTGAGGATACATCTTCACAGTTGGTAGCCATACTAAGTGTTATGAACAAGAGGTTTGATTATTTGGAAGCTCAAGTCAATTGATCCAATGGTGGATATATAAGAATGAATGCTATTTATGCTCTTTGTGATTGTTATGGAAATGCTTATGCAACTAGACAATGCCTAATATCTCAAAAAATAGAACTAGTGAACTATGTAGGAAATTACCATAGCAATAACCTAGGCAATCAATACTCAAATGCCTACAATTTTGGGTGGCAAGAGAATCCTAATCCTTCTTGGAATCATGGTGCAACTCTTAATCAAGCATCAACTTCTAATTCAAAGCAAGTGTCACCTCCTGGGCTCTATTAATTGGAAAAGGAAGCTATTCCTACTCATGATCCTAAACCTGATCTAGAGGCAATGATATCTCAACTCATAAGTTTTCAATTAAAGAGTACTCAAGATCAAGCTGCTATAAATAAAATATTAGCTCTTCCATTAAGAATCTTGAGGTGCAAATGGAATAGCTTGCAACTACTATGAATACATTACAATAAAGAGAATTGTCTAGTAATATTGTGCTTAATCCTCATAGAGATAGAAAAGCAAAGTGTAAAGCCATTACCCTTATAAGTGATAAAGAATTATCTGAGATACAACAGTCAAAAGAGAAGCTCTCAGGTTCTTATGGCGATAAAAATCTTAAAGTTATTAAAGAGAATGAGAAAGAGTCTACACAGAAGGCTAAGGGAGTAGATAAGGATAGTGATGCCAAAAAGAAAGAAGTGAAGAAAAAGGTAACAACTACCGAGAAACCTAAGTAGACACCGCCTCTACCATTTCCTTAAAGATTCCAAAAAAAGGCTTTTAATGAGCAATATAAGAAATTCTTGGATATTTTTAAGCAATTACACATTAACATCCCTTTGATAGAAGCTTTGGAGAAAATGCCCAAGTATGTTAAGTACCTGAAAGAGATGATAAGTAAGAAGAAGTAATTTATTGAGTTTGCAACTGTAGCATGGACTAAGGAGATCACTAGTGTCATTAAGCTTAATGTACCTTTAAAGTGGAAAGATCCTGGTTTTTTCACAATTCTATGTGTTATTGGTGACAAATTTGAAGGACGTATGCTGTGAATCTTATGCCTTTATTTCTTTTCAAGAAGCTTCAGTTAGGGGTGGCCAATCCTACAACTGTTACACTCAAGCTCGTTGATCAAAGTTTCTCTTATCCACATAGCATCATTGAGGATGTACTGGTCAAAGTTGGCTCTTTCATCTATCCTACTGACTTCATTGTTCTTGACATTGAGGTGGATAAAGAGATTCCACTAATTTGTTGGGAGATCATTTCTAGCTATTGTAAGAGCATTGGTGGATGTTGAAGAAGGAATGATAGTTCTATGAGTTGGTGATAAGCTAATCAAGTTCTAGAGGGATAAAGAATCAAAACAATGTGTAAGGGTGTTTGTGATAGATGATCTCCATCAAGCTGAATTGGATTTGTTTGCTATTAGAGATCCTTTTAGGACTATCTTTATTGAGAAAAATAGTGTGGAGAATGCTTATATGCATAGTGAGCAAGTTTTGAATACCTTTGCATCATTTCCTGTGATACATTGGCACTGCTTGTTTCAACCTCCCTGAGTTTCTAACATAGTCTGGCTGAAGACTATAAACCAAGTGCTGCTTAGGAGGCAACCCAAGGTTTTGGTAGTTTAGTTCCCCTTTGATTCTCTTTAGTTGAGTTGTTTTGATTTTGTTGATTTTGTAGGACTTTTGGTAACTCTTGATGATGTATTCCACTTTGGTAGCCACAATCATGAGCATTCAAGAGCATAAGACAAGGATTGAGAGGGGAGTTTTCTACTTTTCCTTGTTTTATTTTATCTAATTGTTGATAACATGTTTTGGTAATGAGTGCTGGTTATATTTTATATTTGTATGTGATAAATATTTGTTAGTGACTATTAATTTGAGTGGTGGCATTTGTTGGTTTTGCTCAATTGGTGAAAATTTGAGATCTTACAAGCTTTTGCTATCCCTACACTTGGATATGGTTATGTCTTCACTTCCATTACTTAATGTTATTTGTTCACATTGAGGACAATGTGACATTTAAGTATGGGGGTGAGAGGTACTATTGATTTTGTATGAGTTGTCCTCAATTTTGACAAATTTCTTTGGTTTTGCATATAAATAAAAAATTTTGATAAATTTTGAACAAAAATTTTGCTTTTCATAGAAGCTTGGATTTTACTTGTAAACATCGGCAAAGTTGGGATGATTTGAACTTAAAAGGATGAAGTTTAATTAGAATTCGGTTCTATCTTCATGGAACGTTAGTAGATAGGTAAAAGAATTTGGTTTGGATAATTGACTTAGAATGTCAAATACCGATGAGAGACTTGAGCCTAAATATTCATTTATTTCAATAGGGAGTACACTTATTGTGATTTCATCTTTAGAACTTGTCTTGAATCTCTTCTGAAGCTTAAAATTTTTTGCATGCACAAAGATGATTTAGACATTCGTTCCAAAGCTAGTTTGGCCAAATGTCTGTCCTTATCACATGAAAATCCTTTTCTTTATCCCATTTGAGCCTGATTTTTTTTAAAAATAAAATTGCATAGAGAAAATAGCCCTTTTGTTTGTGAAATGCAATTTTTATATCTTTTCCTTCCTATTCATTTGTTACTTTTATAAGTGCTAAGTGAAGCAATCAAAAAAGAAAAAAAGAGTGAAGGAGTTGGAAATTCAACACTATAGGAGTGTGTGTAGATAAAAAAATAGAAAAGAAAAGTGAAATAGAAGAAAAATAAATATGAAAAGAAAACATAGAAAAAAAAGAAAAGAAAAAAGTGTGAATGCGTCATATAAAAAAAAGAGAAAAAAATGATAGATAGAAAGAAAAAGATTGTTGAGGTTAAATGAATAAAGGTTGTTTATAGTGTAAGTGAGTTTGTTTTCTTTGAGTGGATATTCTTTTATTCTTCATGAATTTCATTAAATTTCTTAGCATTAATTAAAGTATTCCTTCATACCATTTGACCATGTTCATTTCGTTATCTTACCCTATTCATTACAACCTTTAGAAAAACCCTTTTGATTTGAGTATGCAATGGTATGATGTAGTGGAGATGGAGATGATAAACAAGTTTATGGTAGATGGGTTGTAATAAGTGGAATACAGTGAAACATAAGCCCTTTAATTATCTTGAGAGAAGAGTGCAAATTTAATGCCCCAATTTTTGATTAAGGGCTATTAAGGATTATTATGGATATTTATGAATTTAAAACCGAATTATTATGTGTTTTGTGGCAATTTTAATTAATATGCCAAAATCAGGAAAATTGTCAGGCATTTAGTTAGTGATTAAGAGAGAAATTAATTACTAACTAAGAGAAAAATGAGAAGTGTAATTCAATGGCCAATGGAGGGATTAAAGTGATTAATTGAATAATTACTTTTTGAGAACCAATGAAACAGTGACATGTGGCAAAAGGAGATGAAGCAAGAGAGTGAGAAAAGTCAAATAGCAATTTTTTTATGTTTTTCTCTCTCTTCCTTTCCTTGGTTTGCGCCGAAATGGTATGGGAGGGGAGTAGGATCATGATTTCTTCTTCTTCCTCACACGCTCTTATCTCTCCTTCTCTCACTCATTCTGGCACTATTGGAGACCAAAGAAGGAAGAAGAAAAGCTTGATTCAAGGTGAGTAGATGATCTCTGATGCTCAAACACCATTCATTAAAGTTGTTCCTTGAGTTAAGAGCTTCATTTCTATGGTTATAGTTTGCCCATTGGTGTTGATTTGAGCTCTCAAGGAATTTTGAAGTTTTAAGAATCAATAAATCTCTTTGGGAAAGTTGAAGAGGTAGGTGTAACAAACCATTCTATCTATGTTTTATGCCAAATGATTTACTTTGGAATTTCTGGAATATTTGGCCTTAAATTCGAAAATTTAGGGTCATTGGGTATTTGGCATGTTATTGGTATGGAATGGGTGTTTTGGATAGATAGATTGATTTGAGAATGAAATGGTATGTTTGGAGATTTTAGAATTTTGGTGTTTAGTATTGCCCAAAACCAAAGCATGATAATGGAATAGAAATTTGGTAGTTTTGATGGTTCCATTAGATTCCTTGGGTGTTTTTATGTGGGAGTAGCCTTAGTTGTGAGTTTGGGACCATTAGAATCACTTGGGTGAAAATCTGGAAGTGCTGTTAGTTTTTCTGTGTTTGCTGGTTTCTGATAAGTATCACTAGAGTGATTTGGGGTTTACTCAAGTGCGGGATGAACATCACTCGAGTGAGGATGGGTTCACTCGAGTGCGGTAGTGCATTTTCCCTTTCTGCCTTCAGATTCTATGTTGCACTTTCGGGCGAAAGGCAAGAGTGTTGCCTCACTTGCAAGTGTTGTGGATTCTCACTCGAGTGAGCCTCCTTTCAGTCGAGTGTGGGTGTATTTAACACCTCGTTCTCCTTTACTTTGAAAATTTCCATTGCTCTCGGGTTAACACTTCCTGTGCTTCACTTCCTAGAACTCGAGTGAACATTTGGCTATCACTCGAGTGTTAACCTTTATGCTCGAGTACAAAGTGCATCATCACTCAAGTGAGGCCATCTTCACTCGAGTGCAACAGTGAAAATTCTATTCTTGTGCTTCCAAAAAAGGGGATCTTTAGGATAGTTCTTCCACCCTTTAGGGCTTTTGTTAGAGGTTTTTGTAGCATCCTAAAGAGCATAAATGATAACCAAATTAAGTGATATGAGGTCATTTAAGTATTGGAAAAGTGTGTAACACTTCGTCCCTAATTGTGAATTATAGTATTCGAAATTTGCCCTACTTGGGAGAGATCGGTGCCAGAGTACGCCCAGAAGGACCAAAGTAGTGACTTTTCTCTCATGTTGTGTATGATGCTTGGTATGCATGACTTATCATTGTTTTGTGTGAAAATATTTAGCAAGAGGCCATTATGTTATCTCCCATAATGCATTACAACGTGAGCTATTCAGCGTGAGCAGTCGTAGGGGATGATGGTTATCATACCTATCCCTGCCATTGTACTTTCCAGGGCTATGTTGTGGAATCGTGGATTCTTATTTGAGTATCTGGCTAGTGTGGCTGTGTTTGTATGTGAAATATTTTATATGGATCCCAGCTGTGGTGATATATGTGATATGATCATGTGATTTTGCAATACAGCATGAGCACTTCAGCGTGGGCAAATGTAAGGGTGACATGAGTCAAACCTGCCCTTACCGTTGTAACTGCCGTTGTAGTTGCTATGTGTTGTGTGATGATTTGCTTTCATGCTTTGTTGTTGTGCATATTATGAGTGATTTGATACTACAGGGATTCCTTAGAACCTCACTCTCCCAAAAAAAAAAATTTAAACAGGGCTAAAGGATCTAAAGGAAAGCGAGTGATGAAGAGCGGATAGAGCTCTGGATTGGGAGTTTTATTTTGGTTATTGGTTATCATGTATAAACCGTTGGATATTTTGTTGGAAATTACATGTATACAATGATGATATTGGATAGTTTTGTGTAATCCCTTGGTAAAGGGAAGAGATTATGGGCATTATGCCTTATAGGACCCTTTATTGATTAATGTATCTCAAGTATGTCGGGAATTTTCCTTGTACTCTGATATTTATAAATGAAATCGTATTGTATAGGCCATTTGTGAAATTGATATATGGATATGAGACCGCGTTGAACAAGTTTTAGAAAGGTTTTTGTAAACCCTAATTTTGGGAAGTTTAATTTTGAATAAGTCCCAAATCATCATACATGGTCTCTAATTCAAATTTAATTACGTTTTTATGAACTGATCTCGGCCTTGATTGTGAAGGGGGTTACAGCAAACACTTCACTTGTGAGAAACAATCTATTGTTATTTATCTCTGCCAAGTTATTTGCATTCCTATTTGCATTTTGTAGAAGGTGTAAAAGAGTTTTAAGCAAGCTTAATTCTTGAAGGTTTGAATTGATTCCAAGTTTGTGATGTTTGCTTTAGAATCTTGCTTATATGATTTTCTTTGATTGTTTTACACTTTTAAACTCTTGAGGATAAGATTTGATGCAAGTATGGGGTTGTGATGACTCCCCATTTTTAATAAATTTAAGATATATTTTTTTATATTTAGGGAGTCATTAATGCAAAATTTAAAAGATTTTCTTGAGATTTTATAAGAGATCAATTTAGTTCATTATTGGGGGATTTCATGGTTAATATCATATTTTTATAACTAAAATACAAATATAAAAAAATATATAGTATAGTAAGATGAATAATTGAAGTTTCTAAGGATTATTAAAAAAAGAGGAGGTTTTGGTCTTTATTATTATTATTATTATTATTTGTTTCCTCTTACATTTAAGGAGATGATGTCGTTTTGTGTGGAAGGTAGGGATGGAAATAGGCTAAGCCCTTATTAGGGGCCTACAACCTAGCCTACATTAAATCTAACCTAGCCTATTTAATAAATATGTCAGGCCAAGGCTTGAGCCCTTTGTCAGGTCTATTTAGGTGAAAAGGTCAGGCCTATTTTCATAAAGCCTAGCCTACAAGCCTACAGGCCTGGTCTATTTAGTTTTTTTTTAATTTATACTATTATATATAATATGATCTAAATCAGTTTTATAAATTATTTATACAATTACTAACTTAGTTTTTACCTTAGGTTTCACATCTCATCATTCACCCCCTAAACTCAACATTTTTATTCACTAGTTGAACATACATACCTCTCTTCTTTTCAATTGCCTAAGACTGTAATGTTAGCTCACTCTATTTCTCTTGATTTGCATTATTTGTTGAAACATAATAATTGCTACAAGTTTAATTTAGTGATGCCCCAATAAAATATTATAATCTCAATAGGAGGAGTTTGTCTCAATTTCTATAAGAAAAATAGAAAAAAGGTAAAATCCGGTTTTACATGCCACTATTTGTTGTACTTGGTTAATTTTAGAAAAAATGTTTTCTTAGAATGGCTTTTTCTTATTCTAACTGTTATTCTCTGGAAATTCTTGTATTTCATCACATTTTTCTCATATATTTGTGGTTTTAAACTTAAATTGTGCATAAGTTTTATATATATATGAAGAAAAATGTGATATGTTGAAAATACTTGAAAAAGTGCAAATTTTGAGCTAAATGTACAGGGTTTTAGATTAAATTGAAGAATTGAAAAGCTCATAAAATCCTTCTCTTTGTAGGAGGATGATGACAAGAAATGAAAGCTTACATGGATCCTTGGAGGTGAAGAAAAGAAGAACAAAAGCCAAGAGGGAAGATCAAAGTAGCTTGAAGGTGTCCCCGTTTGCTTTTGCTACGCCACAGCGAAGCAAAAGCGAAATCACATCAAAAATAGGCCTTTCTGACCGCGTACGCTGTGGGTTCGCTATAGCGAAGCGAGGGCGAAGTCACATAAAAAATAGGCCTTTCTGACCGCGTACGCTGTGGGTTCGCTATAGCGAAGCGAGGGCGAAGTCACGATACTGCAACTGTGCGTTTTGAAAAACTGATGCATCAGCTGACTTTTTAACCTAATGGGGGCGCCGAATTGAAGATATTCTACACAAGGAAGAGCTCAAGGACTACAAGGAGGCTTCTTGGAGAGCTTGAGGGGGATTTTGGTGCTTCTTGGAGGAGATTCTTGGAGAAATTCAAGATTTTTTCTCTCTTTTTCTGGTTTTTCCCTTCTTCTCTTCTATTTTGCTGATATGGCCTTGAGTTGTATGTTGAGTTGTTGGTTTGTATTGATTATGAGTGGCTAAAACTCTCATTTAGGATTACTTCTACTCATTGTATGGATTAAAACTACTATATTTTCTTGCTTTTGCTAGTTGTTGAGAATATATGTTGATTTTTCTCTATGCTTAATTACTATCTTATGCTTGATCACCATATGATTAGTCTAGTTCAATTGAATGATGCTTGAGAGAGCTATTTTGGTTGTAGAACTTGAGAAAAATCATGTTAGACTTGAAGTTTAGGGATTAAATGGATGGTTTGTTGTTAGAATAGAGATATATCTAATAACCTAGCATAGTCTAATGAAGAATTGATTGGGAAAGATGATTTTCATCAACGATAGACAAGAGATTGAATGTTGTTAATGAAGATTAAAAATCAATCTTGACTTGAGAGAGCTTGATTGATGATGTTAGAATCTTTGACTAATATATGGACTCACACAACTAGCATAAGTGAATCAATTGCATAGTTTTATGAAATACAATGAGGAAGAAGTAATCCTAAGCCTTTAAACCTTGAAGTAGAATCAATTTTACAATCACCGTTGTTTTACCTTATTGTTTTCCGCGAATTCTCGTAATTAACATACTCAATTCCAAATGATTTCATTCAACCTAATTGAACATATGGCTACATTAGTTAACTCACTTTCGTCATAGTCCTCGTGGGAACGATCTTTACTTATCATTTTATTACTTGCGACCCGTGCGCTTGCGGAAGCTAAACGGCGAACAAGTTTTTGGCGCCGTTGCCGGGGACTATTGACTAAAGTTTTTCGAGTTAATTAGTGTAATTGTGTGCTTAGTTACGCTTGAATCATTTTCCTCTTATTGTTTTACTTTCTTAATTTGCTTTGTTTTTAAGTATAGTTATAACTATAGTTCTTTTTCTTGTTTTTCTTAGTGTAGTTCTATTAGTTGATAAGTTTGATACTCGTTTTGGGGTTCTTGACTTGTAGGTATTTGAGCTCCGTATGCAAACGGATTTGGAGATCGTTCTTGACGGTGCTCTTGAAGAATATTTTTCTGAAGACTTTGAAACTGAACCTCAAGTGCAACCTCTTCAAGGACCTGAACCTTTGCCCGTACAAGAGCAACCGAGACCACCACCTCTTCCTCATCCATTTTACAATATGGCTAATCCTAATGATGATAACTTGGAGCGCACTTTGGATGAATACATGGAACAAGGAAACTCCACCTACCAGTTTAGCATCCGATTTCCTGCTATTCAAGCTCGGAATTTTGAGTTGAAGCCAATCATGCTTCAAATGCTTCAAATGATTGGCTTGTTCTCCGGAACTCAGAATGAAGACCCTACTGACCATTTGACACGCTTTGTACAAGTGTGTGAGAACTTCAAGTTTCAAGGAGTAACTGCAGATGCACTCAGATTGCGCCTCTTTCCTCTATCACTTGACAAGAAGGCAAGAGCTTGGCTTACTGCTCTACCTCCTAACTCCATTACTACTTGGGATGAAATGGCATCTAAGTTCAAAGCAAGGTTCATTCCAAGGGGTAGACGGGCTGTTCAAAGAGCTGAACTCTTGGGTTTTCAACAACAGCCTGGAGAACTTTTTCATGAAGCATGGGAGAGATTCAAGGTCAATGGACAGCGGTTAAAGCACTATTGGGGTGGCACGGTAGAGAGGCAAACCATCACTCTACCGCTCACTGATTCCACTTGACAAAGAGAAGAGTCAAGCTGAAGACTATAAATCAAGCGCTTCTTGGGAGGCAACCCAAGTTCTCAACACTTTATCTTGTCATTTTTCTGTGCTTTTTGTGTGTTTTAGTGGATTTATGTTTGGTTTTACCTTTTTGTAGGTAAGAAAGGTTTTCCCATGGCTGGACGAATTGCATTGCATTGGAGCTACAAAGTGCATTTTGATACAAGGAGTTGGAACTACAAAGGGAAGTACACCTAAAATTTTGCATTTGAAACTACATGCTTGAATATCATTGCTGTTGCTTTAATGTTTGTCTAAATGGTGAATGTAACTTGAGATGGAATTTGTATGGGGTGAATGAGGCTTTAGGATTGACAAATATGTTTTCACCATGTTTGAGTACATTATGCTGCCCTTATGCCTTTTGATGTGGATCAATGGTTTGTGAAGTGAGTTGGGTGCTATTTATGGAATTTGGGGTGATTTGGGAATTATTTTATGCATTTTTATTGTTTTGTGATGTTATCATAATGTTTTGATGTGATTGAATGGTGTGTGATAAGATCAAGGTACCATTTGTGGAGATTGGGTGAATTAGGATGCTTTGAGAATCTCATTTTGCTGTCAGAATTTTTAATTGTTTGCTGTCATACTTTGCTGTCACTTTGCTGTGGCAGATCTGCAGCAAATGCTTGGTTTTTCTGTGATGTGCTGTATATTTTGTGCTTGCTGTTACTTTGCTATGGCATACTGAAGGCAAAAACAACCCATTTTTCAGTGCTTCTGTGCAATTTTCCTTGGGTTCGCTCTCGCTTTGCTATAGCAAGGTCAAGGCAAACACAGGCCATTTTTTGGCCCTTCTGTGCAATTTTCCTTGGGTTCGCTCTCGCTTTGCTATAGCAAGGTCAAGGCAAACACAGGCCATTTTTTGGCCCTTCTGTGCAATTTTCCTTGAGTTCGCCCTCGCTTTGCTATAGCGAGGTCGAGGCAAACATATGCCATTTTTTGGCTTTTCTGTGCACCCGACTACACCCTAAAAAAAAAAAAATAAAAAATAAAAAATAAAAAATAAAAAATAAAAAAAAAAAAAAAAAAGTTAAAAAAAAAAAAAAAAAAAAAAAAAAAAAAAAAAACCCTGATGCCTCACACACCGCTCCGTTCCTACACCCTAAAAAAAAAAAAAAAAAAAAAAGAAAAAAAAAAAAAAAAAAAAAAAAATTAAACATTAAAAAAAAAAATTTTTTTTTAAAAAAAAAAAAAAAAAAAAAAAAAAAAAAATTTTGTTTCCTTCTTTCCTTACTTCCCCTCCGTCTCACTCCCGCTCTCTCACTCCCACCGAGTCCACCTTCGACCACCGACTCTCCCTCTCGCCCTCTCCACAGACCCGCCCCTACTCCGATTCAGACCCCCACCGTCGACCCCACCTCACCGCCGCTCACCGTCCTTCCCCTCTCTCACTCCACTCCCCAGCTCCGTCGCCGATCTCCGTTCTCCACCGCTCTCTCTCTCTCTCTCTCGGCCTTCACCCACCTTTCCGCAGCTCACCACCGTCGCTTCACTCCACCGAGTCCACAATCCTCCTCCACCGTCGCTCCCTTCCGATCTTCACACTCCCTTCCACCGTGACGCCACCCCCAGCTCCGTCGCCCTCTCTCCAGCCCCACCGTGGCCCACCATCGAACACCCAGATCCGTTCCCCAGCTCCTCCACCACCAGCGCCCTCCATCTCCGGCTACCGTCTTCACATCTCACCACCCACCTCCCCTCACAACCAAAGACCCCTCCTTTCCTTCTCTCTCATCTCTTCCACTCACGCTCACGGTGGTTGAAGCCGAGCCCTCATTCACCTTCATCTCCTAATTTTCACATTTGTCCATTCCTGTGACAAGTTCGGTCTAGTTGCATTTGGGTGATATCAAGCTGTACTCTTCAAATTCCTCATTCCATGCTCTGCTTGTGTTAGTCTTTTTCAGCTTCAAGGTAACTTCTAGCTTTAGACTTTCTTTTGCTTCTGGGAAGTGTGTTTAGGATTAGCTATGAGGCGGTTAGGCTAGGATTTAAATTAAAGCATGTCTTGTAGGCTTGACCAGCTGAAACTCATCCTGGGCTTAGCAATGTTGTAAACTGACTGATGTCTTATGCTTGGGAAATCCTTGTATATGCCTAGTTGAGCTTGACTGATTTAAAACGTTACTCTTGGAGTTTCTAAGTAGCATGATGCATGTAAGCTTGAATTGAGGTGGTTAGTTTGGGTTGGACTATTATTAGGAAGTATGATTCGTGACGTTTAGGTTTGGACAGATGGATGGCATAGGACTTACAATATAATGAACTGCCTATTTTGGATTTTGAGACATTATTGTTGAGATTGACACTGTTGATGTTGATGAGAATTAGAACTTCAATGTCTTTGTTGGCTCGCCCTTGGTGAATTCATTTTGACACATTACTCTTGGATCCTGTTTTGCTGCTTTAAGTATTTGCACTAAATTTTGTTTTTATATCAGTCTGGATTTTGAGACATTAGTGCTGATGTCTTTTGTGCATACTGAAAAGTGGTTCGAGAGCCTCTTAAACACACTTTTTAATCAGTTTTGTGAGGTCTCCTTTTTACCACATTACTGCTTGGGATCCTTTTTGCTAAATTTGGATTCTGTTTTGATGTTGCAAAATAAAATGCTGATTTTTCATGGTCTTTCAAACAGTTGTGCGTATTGCCTTGGTTCTATTGTTTAGTAGTTGCAACTGAAAACGAACCAATATGAGGCAGACGTTTTGCACTAAAAATTTGACACAGGCTTTGCGCTTACCTTTGTATGTGAGAACCAAATTTCACATCCTCTTACTGCTTTCAAAATTTATGGTTTTGTGTTACATGATTCCAAGAGTTCCGTGCTTGAGATTGAATTTGCCAACTCGCAAGTCCCCTCCTTTTAATCTGAATGGCTGGAACTTCTGTTGAGGGTGACTTTCAGGCTTGAGGGACTGTTGAGAGCTGGAGCATTTGGAAGTGAGGATAGGTATAGGATTGGAATTATGAAGTGCCATGTTGAGGTTCTTAGAAAGCTGTCAGTTTGGGGGAACTTTGTCTTTTTAGGACTAGTGTTTCTCTTTTCCTTTTCTTGTGGTCGTTGTGGATTGTTCATTGTTTTTGTGTGTGTTTTCTTTGGTTTTGATTTTTGCAGATAATGACCAAGCGCCGAGCTGCTCCTAAAAAGCCAGCGCCTAAACGGAAAAAGGCCGCTGCTGCCCCTTCAAGTCCTGTGCCTCCCCCAACTCAACCACCTCCCTCCACTTCTGCCCCCGATTTGCTAGACGTTGTCAAAGAGCTCATGAACTCACGACCTTTGCGTCAAGAGCGAGAATTCCCGCCTAATACTCGGTTTAAGTTCTACAAGTTGGCCACCGAAAAACATGGTTTAGGGCATATGTTGGCATCGCGGGCTACTGGCAATGAAACTTTTGTTCGCCATTTCTATTACTATGCCAATTGTTACGGCATTTCGTCAATGCAGTTGAGAGATGTCCCACCTTGTGGCAAGAATTTCATCAGTCCGGAATTCATTCGCCAATTCTATGATCTGCCTTTCTATCCCCAATGCCAATATCATCTTCTGAAGAAAGAGGCTGAGAATTTTCCCTTCAAGGAAATTGCTGATACCTTGGTCAAACCAGGTGAAACTCAATGGTATCGACCTCGAGGCAAGCAAATATATCTCAAGCAAAGGAGCTTGAATGAAGAGGCCCGCATCTGGTTGAACTTTATTACTTTTAATGTCACCCCTGTAGGCAATAGCAGCACTGTGCCGAAGTTAACTGCGTTGCTTATATTCCTCTTCATGACGGGTCAGCGTGTGAAGTTAGAAAACATCCTTTATGACACCCTGTACAATTGCGCTCACGCTAAGAGGAAGGGCACTTATTTGGTTCTACCCCATCTGATTTCTGACCTCTTCACCAAGGCTCAAATTCCAGCCTCCTCTGATGATATTTACTTTCAGCCCGCCCCCCCTTACCGGTATGATCAAACTAAGTTAGATCACAAGGGCCCGGCTGATTTGGATGGCGACCAACCCCCACTTACCTTACGTAGTCTCCATGATGAGCTTTTGCTAGCAACAAGGGAACGTGCGAAGGAGCGCCTTCACCGCCAGCGCATGGAGACTATGCTGGAAGGACTCGCAAGCAAGATGGGTGTCGAGGTGCCACCGAGGGTTGAGAGTGATGAGGAGAAAGCCCCATCCCCACATCGCCGAGGGAAAGAACTTGTGGTTTTTGGGGATCCAGCTGAGGAAGCAATTGGTGAAGATTCTGAGTCTAGTGCCTCTGAGCGTGCCGATGATGATGAGGTGGTGTCTGTTGGGGGGGATGAGGATCTTGGTTCTAGTCGAACTGCTGATGCTGATACCTCTGAGTCAGAGTATGATCCTGCCGCTGATTCTGCTGATTGACGAGACCCCTCTGACTGTTGACATTTTTTATGCTTGTTCTTTTTGCTCCCCTGTGTTTTCTGACATCTTTTAATTGTACGAATTTCGAGTTAGCTCTTGTCCGTTCATGTGCATAGTCTGCTCTGCTGTGTTGTTCGCTACTGATGGCTAACAGTTGTTTTGTGTGCTCACTGTCATTATCACTGGCTGTTCCTATGATAGGCTCGCATGCGGGCGTTGATGCCCTTTGTTTGATTGGATGAGTAGTTGCCATTGAGCCTGTACTGTTTGATGCATCTGAGACTGTTGTGCATATTACTTGTGTATGTGTCCAGGTTTGTGAATGTTTGTAACAGTGGGGACACTGTTGGTTTCAAGTTTGGGGGAGGTATATTGTGAAAATTTTAAAATGTGAAAATTTTGCAAGTGAACAGCGAGTGTACAGGTATATACAAGCAGTTTTGATGTATGTTTTGATTGAAAAAAGGGGTGAAATATATGGAATTTCACAAACTTAAGCCTTTGCTTGGGAAAATTTTAGAGAACATATCTTTTGAATTGGTTAAATTGTTTGCTTAGGATTGCATAAATGGTCCGATGATTGGATTAGCTATTTAGCATTATGCTTGACAGGAAGTGTGATTAATATGCCTTGTTGAATGAGTTATAATGTTGGAGTGAGTTTCTAAGGAAATCTCTTGAGCATAATCTTGCACTATTGGAGTCAGGGATGTTTTGAAGGTTTTTGTTGAAGAAACTCTTGGTAAACTGGTTTATATACCTATTTTCAAAGCTACAATTTCCAAATCTACTTTAGAGTTTTTCGAAGCTTATTGTGCATCTCATATGGTTTTGAAAAATGATCTAGGCATTTCGTTAAAAAGCGTTTGAGCCTTTCAAGCTATCCTACATTGTGATTCTTCCATTTTGAACCCAATTTTGAGCCTTTATAGAAAAACCAATATAAATATTCTTTTTGAAAACCAATTCACTTCCTAACCCCTAACCTGAAAAACCATGATATACCTTGCTTTGAGATAAAAAAAAAAAAAAAAAAAAAAAAATCTTATATAGAAATGAGGGCTGAATAAAGTGTGCAGAAGCCAAGTTAGTTCAATTTGGTTGAAAAAAAAAAAAAAAAAAAAAAAAAGAAGAACAGAAAGAAAGAAAGAAAAAAAAAAGAAGAAGAAAAAAAAAAAAAAAAAAAAAGAGAAAAGAAAGAAAAAGAAGAAAGGAAGTCAGTTCATTTATCTCAAAGCTTTTGTATTTATTCCTTTTTTCCCTTCCATTCAAAAACCCTAAACCCATGGCCACGTTACAAGCCTAAAAGTCCTTTTGATTTTGATACCATATGAGGTAATTTGTAAGTAGAGAAGGATGAAAAAGAGGATAGTGAAGTGGTAGAGTTGAAAATTTGTATATGAGTTGGAGTATTATGTGTGACTGAGATAGAATCCGGAGGAATGGCCTTTGATTCCAAACACACACCCACACTCAAAGGACTCTTGAAAAACTTGCTTAGAGATTATAAGACATTCATTTTGGCATATTCTCTCAAGTTCCTGTTTTGTGTGATCTTTAGAGCAATGAATGAGGACATGAACATATCTGCAATTTAGATAAGCAATTTATGAAGTCATGTTACATGTGTGAATTTGCTTGAGGACAAGCAAAAGCTTAAGTTTGGGGGAGTGTTATTCTCTGGAAATTCTTGTATTTCATCACATTTTTCTCATATATTTGTGGTTTTAAACTTAAATTGTGCATAAGTTTTATATATATATGAAGAAAAATGTGATATGTTGAAAATACTTGAAAAAGTGCAAATTTTGAGCTAAATGTACAGGGTTTTAGATTAAATTGAAGAATTGAAAAGCTCATAAAATCCTTCTCTTTGTAGGAGGATGATGACAAGAAATGAAAGCTTACATGGATCCTTGGAGGTGAAGAAAAGAAGAACAAAAGCCAAGAGGGAAGATCAAAGTAGCTTGAAGGTGTCCCCGTTTGCTTTTGCTACGCCACAGCGAAGCAAAAGCGAAATCACATCAAAAATAGGCCTTTCTGACCGCGTACGCTGTGGGTTCGCTATAGCGAAGCGAGGGTGAAGTCACATAAAAAATAGGCCTTTCTGACCGCGTACGCTGTGGGTTCGCTATAGCGAAGCGAGGGCGAAGTCACGATACTGCAACTGTGCGTTTTGAAAAACTGATGCATCAGCTGACTTTTTAACCTAATGGGGGCGCCGAATTGAAGATATTCTACACAAGGAAGAGCTCAAGGACTACAAGGAGGCTTCTTGGAGAGCTTGAGGGGGATTTTGGTGCTTCTTGGAGGAGATTCTTGGAGAAATTCAAGATTTTTTCTCTCTTTTTCTGGTTTTTCCCTTCTTCTCTTCTATTTTGCTGATATGGCCTTGAGTTGTATGTTGAGTTGTTGGTTTGTATTGATTATGAGTGGCTAAAACTCTCATTTAGGATTACTTCTACTCATTGTATGGATTAAAACTACTATATTTTCTTGCTTTTGCTAGTTGTTGAGAATATATGTTGATTTTTCTCTATGCTTAATTACTATCTTATGCTTGATCACCATATGATTAGTCTAGTTCAATTGAATGATGCTTGAGAGAGCTATTTTGGTTGTAGAACTTGAGAAAAATCATGTTAGACTTGAAGTTTAGGGATTAAATGGATGGTTTGTTGTTAGAATAGAGATATATCTAATAACCTAGCATAGTCTAATGAAGAATTGATTGGGAAAGATGATTTTCATCAACGATAGACAAGAGATTGAATGTTGTTAATGAAGATTAAAAATCAATCTTGACTTGAGAGAGCTTGATTGATGATGTTAGAATCTTTGACTAATATATGGACTCACACAACTAGCATAAGTGAATCAATTGCATAGTTTTATGAAATACAATGAGGAAGAAGTAATCCTAAGCCTTTAAACCTTGAAGTAGAATCAATTTTACAATCACCGTTGTTTTACCTTATTGTTTTCCGCGAATTCTCGTAATTAACATACTCAATTCCAAATGATTTCATTCAACCTAATTGAACATATGGCTACATTAGTTAACTCACTTTCGTCATAGTCCTCGTGGGAACGATCTTTACTTATCATTTTATTACTTGCGACCCGTGCGCTTGCGGAAGCTAAACGGCGAACACTAACTTGCTTGGATAACTGTTGTCACTAGGTGTTCATTTTCTTACAAAACTATTATAGGTGAGAATAAATCCTAAACTTTTAAGATATAATGTAGGTTTTTAAATTTGTTTGAGAGGTTGTAAATGAACATAGAGGCATAGTCTTTAAGCCTATTTAAATGCTTACATTTCAAATAGGCCCTTAACCAGGCTTCAGGCCTTATCAGACCTTTTGAAGGATCAGGCCCGAGCCTAAAAAAAGCCTATATGTAGGCTTAGGCCTAGGCTCAAACTTTGGATCATTAATACAGGACTAGGCCTATTTAGCTAAAACCTAGATCAGCCTAGGCTATTTCTATCCCCAGTGGAAGGGAAGCAGTTTGAATTTTGACTTAAGAAGAAAACAAGGAAGGTGAGCTATAGAAGAAAAGGAGGAGGTAGCCGACAATTGAAAAAGAGAGAACCACGTTTACCACTGATCTTCTTCTATCAGAGAGTTCTTCTTTAGACCAACAAATATTAGGAGCGAGGTAAGAAGAAAGCTCCATTGATGGCGACCAGAGTGAGGATGGAAGGAACTCTGATGTGCCATCTTTGTCCCTTGCTTCTTCTTATTTTGGGTTAAGTTTCAAGGTGAGAGAGAGCGAAAGTAGCAACGAAAATAGAGCGACTTTGTTTTCTTCCTTGGAGTGTGAACTAGAGGGAAAGGCGAGAGAGTGTTATTGAAGGCAAGATCTGAGGAGGCACCATTAGCTATTGTTCATCATCTTCTTCTTTAGGCATGATGAGCTCGAATTGAACCAGAACTAGCAAGAACTAGTGAGACAGAAGCGATCATCTTCGGAGAGGGCTGAATCGAAAGGAACTTCATTGCTTTCTCTGGTTCTGTCATTCTTCTTCAGTAGCAATCTTCACGGGTGGGAGGTTGCCGAACTGGTCACTCCTAGTCTTCATTGAGGAAATGAAGAGAAGAGACGAGACACCTAACGCCATTTAGAACCAGATTGAGAGAAGGAAAGGACATTATTCTAAGCTTCAAAGATGTGATAAAACTGGTCTATGGTTGTCATTTTCATCAATTCTTTCAGATTAGAGGACACAAGTTTGGATAGAAAATGCAATGGAGGGAGTAGTTACTATTGACTAAACCAGAGGACCTTTTTCATTTTGCGTTTCGTCCTTTAGTTCTTCTTTCTTGTTCCTTTTATTTTCATGTTGGTTCTGAATTAGAATCTTGTGGCTGCTGAATTTGACTTTGATTTTGAGGTGTGTCTGATTTTTCCTAATACCTAGAGTAGCTATGAATTGATTTGAGGATTTGGGCATGTATGAACCATTAATTGTGCTTAATGTTATTTTATTTACTTAATCTAGTTCTATTTTGTGTACTTAGTACTTGATGACCACTAAGCATGAAATTGGGGAATTTAGATTAGCCTTGGAAGCGCAATCTTAATTGGAGCATATGATTAAGTAATATGGGATTAGAATTTATTCTAATTTTCCAATAGGATAGGTATATACCTATTGGACCCATATAATCCTATTAGAGTGAATTTAGACATTTATTACCTCTTGAGTAAATTAGTTAGGAATAACAATTTTAACTTGAAAGAGGGGTATGACTAATTGGGAGATATTTTTATATCCATTTAAACTCTAGATTAACAAATTAACATTAAGTGCATTTATTTGGGGTAATTACATGCTTTTAGACTTAAAAAACGAATTAGCCACTCTAAGTTGTTTCATCATTTGGAATCTTTTAAACACTAGATTTAGTATTTTTGGTTTCTATATAAATTTATCTTCAATCATCCCTATTTGATTTCCTCAACTTAAATGAAAATGAGAAATTTAATGCCTAATCACTAATTCGATTGAGTATCTGTGGGACGACCTTGATTTGCTATTTATACTATTTTCATGACCTGTACACTTGCGGTACTTGCTTAAATTTTGGTAGCATCAATATTTAAACAATCCCTCACCATTTTAAAATGATCACAAAGTCTTGTCATTTTGAAAATCTCATATTGTTTGTAAAGATATCTCAAGGATTTGAACTTTTATCTAAGTAAGACATAGTTTCACCCATCTGAAATAATATGGTAGACTAAGGTTTAAACCAATTATCCCATATGTATAGGTGTGCATGAATTACACATGGCTTGTTGGGCCATTGTATGCCACTTTCAATGACTTATTTGTTTATGACCTTGTGTTTGTATACTTTTAATGAGAGCTTTCTAAAGTCAAGCTATTGACTCTTAAAAATGGGCCCATTTTACTCGCATATAGGTAGACTTTGTGAAGTGCATCATCATGATAAATGCTCCAGTAGATATATACTTACAGGTCCATTTAAAGCCAAATTAGGGTTCAACCTATCCCACTTTAGTCTCATGGTTACCAAGTTCTTTTTCAACCCAAGATGTATTAAAAAGTCAAGTACTTGCAATCACTCTGATAGTGTATTTTCACCATTGAATTTAAGATTTGATATGAAGGTCAAGTGTGAATTGGGTTTTTACTATTGGTGATAAAATTTTATAGGGCTACAATCCCATCCCTTTTGATGTTTTCCAACACCATATCCCTTGTCAAACCTTTCGTCAACGGATCTTCATATCTTATATAACTAATGAAAATTGATATATGTGCAGATGATCAATTAAATAGTGCAAGTGTACACTGTCGTAATCAAGTAATATAGAAGTAAGTAGAGTATCGTTCTCACGAGGATTGTTCACTAAGTACCAAAATGAGCAATTTTAACTTTATTTAGTCGATCGATTAGTTGGTGATTGAGAGTATAAAATAAAAGAAAGGCAATTAAATATGAATGAAGATAATATGAAAGCAAATATGAGAAAAAGTCCTAGGGGTCATATTTCACTTAACAAATTTCGGATTGAATCACTTATCTATTCTAGCCCAATTTATTCCACATGATTAATAGTCGGGTTTCCCTAATTTAATTACTAGCCTCTTCCAAGGTCAAGCAATTCTATAATCAATTGCTAATCCAATATATTCCTATATAAATTTAAGCAATTAATTATGCATTAAGATTTATGGAACTCAGTAAGACTACACAACTCATATGAATATATTCCTATTTCATATGCAAGTCATGGTTTTAATTATAGGGTCTACACGCATGTATCTCCTTCCGGTCTCAACATGAATATTGAACTCATTCAAAAGATGGCCAGTCAATTAAAAGCATTAAAAATAATAATTAAAACTCAATCATGAAGGAGAAATTCAAACTAGATTTAATAAGTTAAGATTCAATCCGTCATTAGTAAGCTACGTCATCACCCTAGGAAAATGAAAATTTAACTCATGATAAAATTAAAAATAAAACCAAAATAAATTGACATTATATAAAGCTAGAATGAAATCCTCAAAAATACTGCATAAACTTGAATATTAAATTCTCAAACATAAATATACAACTAAAAGATGCATGAAAAATGAAGAAATCTAGCCGTCCATTTAGGAGGTAAAACCTTCCATGTAGGCGACATGCAAAATGTAATACAATCCTAAGCCTTCCAAGATGGAGGCATGCAATAAGTAATACAATCCTAAGGCTTCCAAGATGGAGGCATGCAATGCATGAAATTAAATAAAAAAAACAACACAAAGAACTCAGAAATGTTAGAGAAAGATCTCTCCCGGTCAGAGAAGGACCTCTCCCTGTCAAAGAAGGAAACCTCTGCTTCTCTTCCTCTCCTCCCCAATTGAGCTTGGTATTGATCTATATTTATAGGGGAAAAAACATGTGCTATAATACTGCTATAGTGTCTGGATACTGCTACAGTGATTTGGCTGCTGCTGCAGTGACTGTCGGCAAACAGCTACAGTGTCCGGCGGCTCTACAGTGCTTTCGTCGCTACAGTGACTTCCATCCGCTACAGTGTAACTTCCATCCGCTACAGTGATCCTGTTACTACAGTACTTTCATTTTTTTTTAAATGTTATTTATTCCAAAAACATTATTTATTTATCAATCACACCTAAATTTATTATATTAAACGCAAATATCGTCCATAAAATCATCATATAAGGGAAAATAAATATGCAAATATTTTACTTATCAAATTCCCCCACACTTAACTCTTGGACGTCCTCGGACAAGAAGTAACTAATAAGTGCTTCCAACAAAATCAGAAGTGTCAGATCATAAGTAAGAACACAATTAAAAAATAAAGAGATCATAGTATTAATAAATCAACAAAAATATAAACTGGTAACTTTAATTGAAAATGAATAAACCGAATTCGTACTTGTAGCTCATTCTCTCAATCTCTCAAGTGTTCAAAGGTAAGTGTTTCACTCAAATTCAACCGAAAAAATTGCACTACTATAGGCTTGCTAAAAATCTCAATCTCCATTACCTAATTCACAGGCATAATTCAAATCAAAAGGACTTATTAAGGGTTGTAATGGGGTTAAGGTAAAAGAATGTAAAACATGATATGAAAGGCTAAAGAAATAGAGCAATTGAAAAATGAGCTACTTGTAAATTTATCTCATCACAACAACCCACAATTCTTAACATTTTTTTCATAATTTTTTCCTTCTTTTTTTCTCTTTTTCTATTTTCTCTTTTATTTTTTTCCCTTTTTTTAATTGCAACTGTAAAGTTGATGATAGATACACCCCCACACTTTGTCAAAAGGCCATTTTACAAAAATTTCAAATGCTCCACTAATCTTCTGAATAAGGTAAAAGCACTTGATATATCATTAAAGCACATGTTAATGGATTGAAAATAAAGAAACAGTCAATTAGGCTCAAAGGGGCTTATCAACGGTATAATTGCAAGGTTGCCTATTTTGTTCTGGCTAAAGAAAATGAATGCCTTTATCATTTTTGAATGTGCATGTGAGATGTAATTTCAATCAGATTTAAAGCAAGTTCTAGAGTGACAACTTAATAGGTGAATATCACACACAAGAGAAATAATCATTATAGGCTTAGAAGCTCACAGCTAGGGATTTTTAAACTCAGTTCATTCAATCTCAAAATTCATCACCAATTGCAACAATCATTTGTTCATTCATGCTATAAAATCACTAAATTCAATTGATCTATACTTAAAACTTATATACTTCTTAAGATCATTAAAAAGCACTTGAACAAGATAAATTTTTTTTTTTACTTTTTTTTTGAAAAAGATAAAAAGAATGCAACTAATAAAATGCGTCTCAGGAGTTAAGAATAACTCCTTACTCTGCCATTTTTTTCCACACCCCATGCATCTAATGGTTTTACTAACTAACAAAAGAAAAACAAAAAAAAATTTTCTCCTCCCCCAACCTAAATCAGACATTGTCCCCAATGTCTTCTAGAGCTCAAAGGAGGTGTTTTATTTTTAAAATAAACACACAATAAAGTAAAACCAAGAGATTAAGGAAAGTTACAACCTAAGAGTGGTATATGGGTTCTGCTTCTGACTGCTATCTGAAGATGGCCCACCTATTTGCTTGACGAGTAGATCTGGTTTAGGTTCATAGGTTTGCAGTTGATCGAGCTATTGATTAGCAGTTGGTGTAGCAATTATAGAGTGGCGAGTCGCTTGGTGTATGAATCATATTTCCACAGCATGATCAAGAAAAGACAACAGATGATCATAGAAACCATTAACATTTAACAATACTAATAGCTTTTTGTGATAGTTTAACTTAGCCCAATATGCAATGCTAGAAATGCCATCCAACGTCTCCAAACCACCGGGTAGAGCAATGAAAGCTTGAGTATAGTAGAACATTAGTCCCATTTGTTCAGGCGAGCTTGAAACCTATAACTCTTGTCCTAAGGAAAGCTTGAAACCTATAACTCTTGTCCTAAGGAAAAAGTGTGATATTATAACTCCTTCACCTTTACACTTAAACCCTTGCTTCCATTCATGGATGTAGAAATGGCCACACTTCCCTTTAGGCCCTAGATGCCTCCCCCGTACACAAAGTTGATTTTTCTTGTAGCTAATGCAATTCCAAGTTCCTTTGCTGCTGCTATAAACTCTCCTTTCTTGCCCAAATCAGTTTCACAAAAAATACAAATAGATGTAAATCTACATTTTTGTGTGATACCCTTTTTCTCTTTGTTTCTCTCGGACCATGTATGCTTACAAGAGGAAGAATTCATATTTACAAATGGAAGTGTGCATATTTACAAATGAAAGAGTACATATATATAACGCTAAAGCAGTGACAACAAAATCATACAAAGCACACATTTTTCAAAAAATTTTGAAAAACTTCTGACACGAATGACTGGCGTAATTTGCGTGAAGAAAAAGAGGAAAGATAGTCAAACATTACTAAAAAGAAAAGACATTAAATAAAAGCTACTGAAAAGATAAGATAGATTAGACAAAAGTGATAGAAAGGATAAGGAAGATTCAAACAAAAGCATGATTATGTACAGTAGTTGTGATTTTGGCTCACATCTTCCTCTGGTTTTACGTCCAGTAACGGTTTAAACGCTTTTTATGAATCGAGGATTTGCTTCCCATCCAGTTTTCTTATAAACTGGCAAACATGGTCTTTTAACATTAGATTCCCAAGACAATAGCGCTCTTTTTCTCCGTTGAATATGTCTGCTAAATCAAGAAGAATACGATGAACATCACCACTCGGATGCATCTCAAGAGTTTGAATGATATTATCCAATGACTCCTTACTCAGTCTATCCTTTATAAATTTGATTCTATCTTCTCGATTTATAGAAACCATACCTTTACTCCTACATCGCTGATCATAATTCCACCTTGCACATTTATGGCATACCTTAATTCTTTTGGCTCTTCTCTTTTTAGAGTAAGAACTTCTTCCCATTCCTGGCAAAGGTTTAATAAATGAATTATGAATCTCACCTGCTAAACGTACCTTAGCTTCAATGATTCAACGTACATCCATAGGAAGGCCCAAACAATTGAATATCATTATCCTTTTAAGTCAACTGTTATAGATCTTCCTGAGCACATCTTTGGGAAGAGTGGGGAACCTGTTCTTAAGCTTTATAAGAGATTCCTCCATGGTAACTTAAAATAAAAATGATGAAAACTAAAATGCTCAATGCAGTGTAGTGTGTTTCGGTGAGTAGGAAAGAAAAATGAGAGAGTAATAAAGAAAACTAAGAGAGTAGGAAAGAAGTTTTGAAAGAGTAGGAAAGAAGTTTTGGATTGCCTCCCAAATAGCCGCTCTTCTTTAACGTCTTTAGCTAGACAATGACCAAACCAAAATTTTTTTTCTTTTTTTGTTTTTTTAAAAGTATTAAAGTAGAATACATCATCAGGAGCTACCAGAAGTCCTGGAAAATCACAACAAAATATCAAACCAAACATTGGGTTGCCTCCCAAGCAGCGCTAAATTTATAGTCTTCAGCCAGACTTCTCAAGCACAAACTACTAATCAAAAGTATCAAACACCAGGATCACCTTGTTTTTATTTCTTTTCAAGCAACAATGGGTCATGCACAAGAAATGATCATTCAAAGTAATTAATTGTACTTCTTCAATCATAGACAATTTTAGAGTACAATTATTTACTGAATTCAAATAAAGCACAACATGCATGTACTTGCAAACAAATTTTGGAGTTTCCAAAAATTTAGAGCTTCCCATAAAATCCACTTGACTCTCATCAGTAAGTGTCAATACTTCAATAGGAGAGATATAAACAACATCTTTTGGAACATCCTCATTAGTTTCAACATCAAAATGACAGGAATCAGGTTCCAAAACTGGAATCTCATCTAGACTACACCCACTAATCTCTCCAAAAGTGATTTCAAGTTCCTTATCACATTCCACAAGAGCTAAGGTTTCATTCAATTCCATATCCTCAACTTCCTCACAATAATCATCATCAACACAAGGAGTAGGAATCATGCTCAAAGAATTATCTTGCCTCATAGTTTCAAGTGACGCAATAATTTGACTCACATTTATTCCAATATTTTGGACACTTGACTTGACTCTAGTGTCACTTTCCTTTTGCTTTCTACAAAATCTCTCTTTTGATTCCGCAAACTCCTCAATTAATATTTCTAAATCAGATTTTTCTTTATACTCAAGCGTGTGTTCTTCAATATATGGATAAGAGTATAAAGGAGGATTAGGAGAATACCTGACATATGGATCCAAAGACTCTTGTTGCTCCAAAATTCCACCAGGATAAAAGGAATGATCAAAACAAGTTTGGTTCATATTGAAATCATCTCTCACATAATAATTGGTATTGCTATATGGACAATGCTCATAAGAATGACACTCTCTACAATAAGCACAAGAAAAACAATTATAAGGAGAAAAATTTTCAATCCAATCAGCATTTATATTTTCATGTCTCATTCCATCCACATGCATTCCAGAAAAAGAACCAAGATATGACAAGTTATCACTGATTAAACCAAATGAATGCTGTGAATAATCCATTTTTTTAAAATTTTTTTAAACTTTTTTTTTTGAAATTTTTACATAAAGACTAATTAGTATTAAAATTACTTGGTCTTGATATTAATGACAACAATCCCCGGCAACGGCGCCAAAAACTTGATACATGTGCAGATGATCAATTAAATAGTGCAAGTGTACACTATCGTAATCAAGTAATATAGAAGTAAGTAGAGTATCGTTCCCACGAGGATTGTTCACTAAGTACCAAAATGAGCAATTTTAACTTTATTTAGTCGATCGATTAGTTGGTGATTGAGAGTACAAAATAAAAGAAAGACAATTAAATATGAATGTAGATGATATGAAAGCAAATATGAGAAAAAGCCCTAGGGGTCAGATTTCACTTAACAAATATGGATTGAATCACTTATCTATTCTAGCCCAATTTATTCCACATGATTGATAGTCGGGTTTCCCTAATTTAATTACTAGCCTCTTCCAAGGTCAAGCAATTCTATAATCAATTGTTAATCCAATATATTCCTATATGAATTTAAGTAATTAATTATGTGTTAAGATTTATGGAACTCAGTAAGACTACACAACTCATATGAATATATTCCTATTTCATATGCAAGTCATGGTTTTAATTATAGGGTCTACACGCATGTATCTCCTTCCGGTCTCAACATGCATATTGAAATCATTCAAAAGATGGCCATTCAATCAAAATCATTAAAAATAATAATTAAAACTCAATCATGAAGGAGAAATTCAAACTAGATTTAATAAGTTAAGATTCAATCCGTCATTAGTAAGCTACGTCATCACCCTAGGAAAATGAAAATTTAACTCATGATAAAATTAAAAATAAAACCAAAATAAATTGACATTATATAAAGCTAGAATGAAATCCTCAGTAATACTGCATAAACTTGAATATTAAATTCTCAAACATAAATATACAACCAAAAGATGCATGAAAAATGAAGAAATCTAGCCGTCCATTTAGGAGGTAAAACCTTCCATGTAGGCGGCATGCAAAATGTAATACAATCTAAGCCTTTCAAGATGAAGGCATGCAATAAGTAATACAATCCTAAGCCTTCCAAGATGGAGGCATGCAATGCATGAAATTAAATAAAAAAAACAACACAAAGAAATCAGAAATGTTAGAGAAAGATCTCTCCCTGTCAGAGAAGGACCTCTCCCTGTCAAAGAAGGAAACCTTTGCTTTTCTTCCTCTCCTCCCCATTTGAGCTTGGCATTGATCTCTATTTATAGGGGAAAAAACGTGTGCTACAGTACTGCTACAGTGTCCGGATACTGCTACAGTGATCTGGAGGCTGCTACAGTGGCTGTCGTCAAACAGCTACAGTGTCTGGCGGCTCTACAGTGCTTCCGTCGCTACAGTGACTTCTATCCACTACAGTGTAACTTCCGTCTGTTATAGTCTAACCATCTGCTATAGTGATCCTGTTGCTACAGTACTTTCATTTTTTTATTATTTATTTTTTAAAATGTTATTTATTCCAAAAATATTATTTATTTATCAATCACACCCAAATTTATTATATTAAATGAAAATATCGGCCATAAAAACATCATATAAGGGAAAATAAATATGCAAATATTTTACTTATCAGAAATTACTGTATTAAAAATAAAATCTTTCACAACATAGCTATGGCTTAGGCCAATATGTGGCGACTTTCCATTATAAACTTGGCTATAAGCCCTTGCAAGAGTAGACTAACTATCATAATGGATAGATATTAGTGCCAATTTCATACTAGGGTCAAAGAATGAAGAACCATAACAACAATCAAAATTATAAGCATATCAACAATAACTCATGACTCATTTTCAATTATTATGATTACAGTAGCCAAACATGTAAATAAAATTTATAATTCTATCCTTCCATCTTTTTTCTGAGGTCTTATGAAACTGTCCTTCCTTCACCACATGTACCTTCTTATGATACTTGTGAGTATGGTGCCTTTTGTATCATGGATCTTTTGTCACATTACTCTTTTAAGAGAAGACAATTCCCCAATTACTTAAGAGAGATTTACTTTTTTTTTAATGTTTAATTAAGACTCCTTTTCAAGTCTTTCCATGAGCCAATAAACTATATAATTTAAAAAAAATAATTGCATCATGCTAGATCATGAATAATGTAACCCCCTCACCGTAATTACATCCAAAATATGAAATTAAAGTGAAATAGAGACCAATAATTACCGATTATCATTTAGAATCACCTATCTTGGAGATAGGGTGTTCACAAAAACAGTTTGACACAGGTAATCTGGTCTCTCAGTCACATTCGAATATAATTACCTGAGCAGTTCAATCACATTTATACGTATCAGGGTGCAAAAATTAAAATCCCAATAACTCCCGGGTTACATATATATATATAGGGTGTAACATTTCACAAAAATAGGGATTACAAAATCAAAACAATATTTACAACCCCAAATATATACAGTAATCTTGTTCCAAAAATAGATAACCAACAGTCTTGATCAAATATGTCTAAGAAGCCCTACCCACTCTTGGTTATCCGCTTCTCCCTGGAACCACTTGCCCTGTCTGAAAGGTTAGTCATAGGAAAGAGTGAGATTCAAAAGAATCCAAGTAGTAACAAATCATTCATACCACACATAAACACATAGCATGTAAGCAATCATCATACATCAGCAACGTAGATCACACTCCACCCTCATCCCCTTTCTCCAACGGGAAGGCACACTGCCCTACCCAAACCGTTGTTAGCTACTCAGGGACTGTTGGCGTGGCAGTGCATACACATAGCCTTATAGCTCACATAGCTACCCGGCTTTCACAATTGGCCCGTTGGCCTTCACAATTAGGCTTTCACCTAATCATAAAGTCACACCTCATCCTCATCCCCTTTCTTCGCCGGGAAGGCACACAACCCTTACCCGATCCGTTGTTAGCTACTTAGAGACTATTGGTATGACGATGCTTACGCATATCCATAAATGTTGTAGCATACGAATTTTATCACAAATCAATTATATAACACATATACAATGCATCATATATGCTATAAAGAAAAAGTCACTACCTTGTACTTTCCTGACATCCACTGGCACAGTCGGCTCACGGATACGGCCAATATCAAAGCCTAAAACCAAGAGTAAGGACATTGGATTAATTCCTTTCCAAGTTCTTAATTTCATCTCACTTGATGTTGGTTATCATTTAAACTCTTTAAGTGCTTATTAGAAATCTAAACATATGCCTAAAGGGTTGGGTGACACTACCCTAAAGTTCCCCCTTTAAAAGAAAAAATGTTGAATCTTGGTCGCTTCACTCGAGTGAAGATGGCCTCACTCGAGTGATGGGGCACTCATGCTCGAGTGAGAAGCATCCTTACTCGTGAGTGTTTGGCCGAGAGCAACATCTTTGGCTAAGAAGTGTACGTTGCACTTGAGCACCAGGAAGTGCAACACCAAGAGTGTTTGCCCGAGAGCATAGACCACTTCCAAGGAAAACCTCACTCGAGCATACCCATGCTCACCCGAGTGGGATCATATCTCACTCGCAAGTTAGGAAGTGCACTCTTGCATTTCTACTCGACAACACCACTGAGAAAACCAAAGAAAATAGAAACCTACTGCTGCACTCGAGTGAGCTCATCCCCCACTCGAGTGATGCGCATCAGAAGCCAGAATCACAGCAACTGATAAGGTTTTCCAAAGTGACCAAAATTGATCCCAATAGGTCCTAAACTTGCACCAAAGCTCATTCTCACCTAAAATTCCATAAGGAACCTATTAGTAACCTTAAAATACCTAAAATCACACCCCAAATATAATTTGCCCTTAGATCTCCACATTCCACTCAACAACTCAATCATTAACACTTTCATTCCCCACTTCTAAATCAATCCCAACCAACTCAAAATACCATAAGCTACCAATTCAACAGTGAACAACATTAATGAAGAACACTTGAGCATATGAAAGTTCTAACTTTCATATTTGAGCAACCACCCATTCACCACCTTTCAAAGTTCTACAACTATAGAAAGAAAGCTCCCAACTTCATGAACAACATTAATGAAGAACATTGAGCATATGAAAGCAATCACTTACTTAAAATTAAGCTTTTCTCTTTCTCTTTCTTGATTCAGCTGCACCGAATGGAGAGAATGGAGAGAGAAGATAAAAACTCAGATTTTCTCTTGCCCGCACACTCTTAACTGACTTAGAGGAGAGAGGGAAGAGAAAATGAGTTTGAAATGTTGACTTTAATCTAAAGGTCCTCATAATAACACTTGGCATAATCTTGTTCCTTCCCCTTGATTTCACATGATTTCATTTACATAGGATTCCATCCCATGGTTAAATCCTAGCCATTGATTCCTTTGATTTTTAATCTTAACCGTTGATCTTCAAGTTACCAATGAGTTTCCTCTTCGGTAATCGACCAATCGGTAAGTGAATTTCCAATTTCGCCCCTGATTATCATAACCTTTGCCAAATCATCATTAGACTCCAATATAAACTTAAACATTGCTTACAACATATTTACAACAATATTAACAATAATTACATCATTAAAATCATAATTAGCCCATAATCACAAGTTGGGGCATTACAAATAAACCTCATGAGTCTATAAACCATATTCAATAAAGAAAGGCAAATAGATAATTATCTTTCTCCTTTGCCATCGACCAAATGAATAAGATGACTCATTTGCAAAGTTTCTAGATCAACCCATCCATTTCTTCTACCAAGCAAAATCGGTGCCATCACTTGGTGACATTCATTAAATTTTTGTAACTTCACAAATTTTGTAGCCAACTCCTTCAAAGATGCCATTTGTATTCATGAAATTAAGCCTAAAGATTGTTGGAGGGCCTAGATCTTTGAGGAGTACATGAGAAAGAGATGAAGAAGGAAATGCACGATGTCTTCAAGGAGTGGGTATCTAGCCTGTGGGGCTGCGTGTTGTAAAATTTTTTATATAGATCCTAGCTATGGCGATATATGTGATATGTTCATGTGGATGTGCAATACAGCATGCAGTTCAGCGTAAGCCGTCGAAGGGGAGTGATGCCCATGATACCTACCTCAGCCGTTGCAACTGTTGTTGTGATTATTGTGTGTTGTGTAAATGATTTACTTTCATGCTTTGATGTTGTGCATATTATGAGTGATTTGTTACTATAGGAATTCTTTAGAATCTCACTCTCCTAAAAACAATGTTTAGACAGGGCTGAAGGATCCAAAGGAAAGCAGGCGACAAAGAATGGATAGAGCTCCTGGCTAGGAGTTTATTTTGGAAAATTGGTTATCAGTTGGATAGTATTTGTGTAATCCCCTTATTATAGGAAACACTATAGGTAATTATACCTTTTAGACCCTTATTTAGTGAAAGGAACCCGAGTGTGTCGGGAAATTACTTTGTACTTTGATATGTGTGAATGAAATCAACTGGTACAGGCCATTGGTGTATTGAAATGTGAATATGAGCCATTATTAAACATGTTTTAGAAAAGTTTTTGTAAACCATGAGTTGGGCAAAAAGTGTATTTTCTAAGTCCCAATTTATATCAAGGTCTCTAATTTCACTTAATCTTGATTATGAACTTAATCTCGACTTTGACTGTGAAGGGGGTTGCACATTGGATGGCATTTCTAACATTGCATATTAATCTAAGTTAAACTTTCACCAAAAGCCATTATGATTGTTAAATGTTAATGATTTTTATGATGATCTGTTGTCTTTTTTTTATCATGCTGTGCAACAAGATTCATACCTCAAGTGACTCGCCACTATATAATGTTTGTACCAACTACTAAGCAGCTGCTTAATCAACTGTAAACCTATAAACCTAAACCAGATCTATTAGTCAAGCAAATAGGTGGGCAATCTTCAGATAACAGTCAGAGGCAGAATCCAGATACCACTCTTTGGTTGTAAATCTCCTTAATCTCTTGCTTTTACTCCTAGCACTTTAGTTTAATTTATTGTGTGTTAATGTTTATGTTTGCGGGGAACACAACATTTTTTAAACTCTAGAAGACATTGAGGACAATATCTGATTTAGGTTGGGGGAAGAGAAAAAAATTTATATATTTAGTTAATTAATAAAACCATTAAATTCATGGGATATGGAAAAAATGGTAAAGTAAGGAATTATTCTTAACTCCTGAGACGCATTTTATTGTTGGATTTTTTTGTCCCATCATAAAAAAATGAGTAAAAGTTTAAAAAAAAAATTCTGTTCAAGTGCTTTGTACTGATTTTAAGTATGGATCAATTAAATTTAGATATTTCTTAGCATAAATGAACAACTGATTGTTGTAATCGGTGATGAATTTTAAGATTGAATGAGCTGAGTTTGAAAGCCCCTAACCGTGAGTTTTTGAGCCTATAATGATTATTTTTCTTGTGTGTGATATTCACCTATTAAGTTGTCACTCTAGAACTTGCTTTAAATCTGGTTGAAATTACATCTCACATGTAGATTCAAAAATGATAATGGCATTCATTTTCTTTTGCCAGAGCCAAATAGCCAACCTTACAATTATACCGTTGATAAGCCCCTTTGAGCCTAATTGACTGTTTCTTCATTCTCAACCCATTAACATGTGCTTTAATGATATATCAAGTGTTTTTACCTAATTCAAAAGATTAGAAGAGCATTTGAAATTTTTGTGAAATGGGCTTTTGACAAGTGTGAGGTGTATATATCATCAACTTTAGAATTGCAGGAAAAAAAATTCTCTATGCCCTAGAAGACATTGGGGACAATGTTTGATTTAAGTTGGGGGAGGAGTAAAAGAAAAATAAAAAAATAAGTATTATGGGTTGTTGTGATAAGATAAATTTATTCATCAGTAGCCCATTTTTCAATTGCTTTATTTCTTAAATGTAGCCCTTCAAATCATGTTTTACATTCCTTTTACCTTAACCTCATTACAACCTTTAATAAGTCCTTTTGATTTGAATTATGCATGTGAATTAGGTAACAAATATTGAGATTTTTAGAAAGCCTATGGTAGTGCAATTTTTTCGGTTGAATTTGAGCGAAACACTTGAGAGATTGAGAGAATTAGCTACATTTATGAACTCGGTTTATTCATTTTCAAATAAAGTTACCAGTTTATATTTTCGTTAATTTATGAATACTATGATCTCTTTATTTTTCAATTGTGTTCTTGCTTATGACTTGACACTTCTAATTTTGTTGGCACTTATTGGTTACTCCTTGTCCGAGGACGTCCAAAAGCTTAGTGTGGGGGAATTTGATAAGTAAAATATTTACATATTTATTTTCCCTTATATGATGATTTTGTAGAGGATATTTGAGCTCAATTTAATAAATTCAGATGTAATTAATAAATAAATAATGATTTTGGTATAAAATAGAATTTCTTGAAAAACACTAAATCAAACCCTATTTCAGTTTTCAGGCTAGTCTAGAGCCCTAGATATCAGATTGGGATATTCTTTATATGGATAAAAAAGCTAAGAAAGAGCTCTATAGCTTTTACGTTGAGACCAAAACCCAATTCTATCTCCAAGAGTTGCGAATTTTGCTTGAAAGTTGAGAACGTGAATTTATTCAAGTCTGACCTTAGCCTACTAATTTGACCATAACTGGAGCTACAAATATTGAAATGAGGAATTTCCACTTGACTCTTCAAGCTAAGATCTAGAGCTACAACTTTCATACATATCAAAATTTGAAATTCCACCAACTATTCCATCTACCACTTCATCCTCCATTTCACCTGCCACTCCATCTTTAATTTCACCTACTACTCCGTCTACCATTTCACCAACTCCATTCCATCTACCATTTCACCTACTCCATTCTTCCTTATATATAGCCACCCCCTCCCTCACATTTGCCACACAAAATTTCATAGCCATTACTTTTCTCTCTTCTCCACATACACCATCTTAGAGTTAATCTTATGCATTGTATTTGCTTCTTGCATGCCTCCTATATTCCTCCGGCTTAGGTAGTCCTTCTTTATAGATGTTATAGGTTACTACCTACTTAGAAGTTTTACCTCCTACAAGGAAAGCTAAATTTCTTCATTTTTCATGTATCTTTTAGTTGTTTATTTATGTTTTAGAATTTAATATTTAAGTTTTATGTGGTATTTATGAGGTTTTCATTCAGGGTTTATGCAATATTTATGAAGTTTTCAATTTATTTTGGTTTTTTTTTTAATTTCATCGTGAGCTGAATTTAATTATTATATATAATATATAATTAATATTTTATATATTTTATAATTCATATTAATATTTATTAATAATAATTTATTATATTAATATTTTATATAATCTAATCTAAATCTAATAATCTAAATAATCTAATATTTTAATAATCTAATATTCAATTTAATGTTCTAATTGAACCAACAAAACAAAATACAACAAAACAATCCTAATCCAAAAAAAAAAAGAATATTCATTGAAGGGAAGTATAAATTGATCAAAGAAAGAGTCTTTTTAGGAAAAATAGGAAAGAGATCTTTTAGATGGATCTCTTTCCTATTTTTTTTACAATTCCCTGGTAATCTTTTTTACTTTTAGACAAGACCGTATACTTATTTAGACCTTATTTGCATCTCTTTTATTTTATTTGGAATAACCTTTTTTATAAATTTCTTTCTATATTTTTGTTCCTTTCGCTTAAGTAAATTATTTGGAACCGCATATACATTGCGGCGGGCTAAGCTAAAAAAAAGACTATTTTGAAAACTAGTCAATGATGGCCTTCTATGGATTCACCTATATAAGTCGTAGCTAAAGTTGCAAAAATAAGAGCTTGAATACTGCTTGTAAATAATCCAAGGAACATGACAGGTATAGGAACCACTAAAGGTACTAAAGAAACAAGAACAACAACTACTAATTCATCAACTAATATATTTCCAAAAAGTCGAAAACTAAGTGATAAGGGTTTTGTGAAATCTTCTAAGATGTTAATCGATAAAAGGATTGGGGTTGGTTGGATGTATTTACCAAAATAACCTAATCCTTTTTTTTGAAAGACCTGCATAAAAATATGTTACCGACGTAAGTAAAGCTAATGCAACAGTAGTTTTTATATCATTTGTGGGTGCAGCTAACTCCCCATGAGGTAAATGTATGATTTTCCAAGGCAAAAGAGCCCCTGACCAACTAGAAACAAAAATAAATAGAAACATAGTTCCAATAAAGGGAACCCACGAACCATATTCTTCTCCAATCTGAGTTTTGCTCACGTCTCGAATGAATTCAAGGACATACTCAAAGAAATTCTGACCATCAGTAGGAATAGTTTGTGGATTTCGAACAGCTATAATGGCTGAAACTAATAAAATAGCAATTACAACCCAAGAAGTAATAAGTACTTGGGCATGGACTTGAAATCCCCCTATTTGCCAATAGAAATGTTGGCGTACTTCCACAGCCGATATATCGTATAATCTTTTTAATGTGTTGATGGAACATAATAGAACATTCATATTGCCCTCTGAAAGAAATACAACTTTAAAAGGAATTATTTTGATTCAACCATCTCTTTTTCGGCTTGTCTACTTGATTTTTTGATTTTGAATACCAACTAATTACATAATATCTACAATTATTCTTTTTTGCGCGATTCAGTAATAGTATAGTAACTGATTCCATAAATCTATGGAGTTCCCCAAACCAAATAATTTATTTATCTTATTATTAATCAAAAATCTCGTATATAGCTAGAATGACCCTCACAAATTGCAAATACTAATTTGGTAAGAATTAATCGGATTGAAGCTATAGCATCATCATTAGCTGGAATCGAAATATCCGCGAGATCCGGTTCACAATTTGTATCGATTAAACAAATCGTTGGAATTCCCAAAGTGATACATTCTCTAAGAGCCGTATATTCTTCTTGGTAATCAATAATTATTACAATATCAGGTAACCCCGTCATATATTTAATGCCGCCCAGATATGTTTCCAAGCGAGATAATTGTCTCTTCACCATAGCGGCATCTCTTTTCGAAAGATAGTTGAGTCTCCCCGTCTTTTGTTTCGTTCTCAAGTCCCTGAACTTATGAAGTCTCCTTTCTGTAGTATACCAATTCGTTAACATACCACCAAGCCATTTTTTATTAACATAATGACACCGAGCTCTTATTGCAGCCCGCGATACTGAATCGGCTACATTATTTTTGGTACCAACAATTAAGAATTGTTTTCCACTACTTGTTGCATCAAAAACTAAATCACAAACTTCTGATAAAAAACGAGCAGTTCTAGTAACATTTCTAATATGAATACCCTTACGCTTTGCGGATATATAAGGTGTCATTCTAGGATTCCATTTCCTAGTACCATGGCCAAAATGAACTCCTGCTTCCATCATCTCTTCCAAAGTTATGTTCCAATATCTTTTTGTCATTTATCCCCACACTTTCTCGCTCTCTTTTTTTTTTCAAATTCCTTTTTTTTATTTGAAAAAAAAAGAGGTCAGGTATCCTGAAATAGAAATAAATAATTGTTCTGATGGAACATTCTCTTCTACTGAAGATTGGCTGTTGATACACGATCAGATCAGGCCATTCATTTTTTTCTATTCGTTATTATCTTTATTACTATTACAAAATAAAATGACCGCGTTGAAAGGAAAGGGATGAATCCGCTCTTAGGGTGGTGGAATAAAATATCTCTCATTTCTCCCTCGAAAATTTCTTTTTTTCAAAGTAATCTTGTTATGTTGCCTTGGCCTTGAATGGTGCATTAATCTTTTGAATCCGGTACCAACAGGTATCGTCCCTCCTAAAAAACGTTCTCTTTCAAACCTTTCAACCAATCGATACGACCCCGGAGAGTGGCCTTTGCTAAAACTCGAGCAGTTTCTTGAAAACTCGCTTCGGATATAAAACTTTGAGTATTCAGAGATGTTTTCGTTATTCCCAATAATAGGGCTCGGTAAAAGATCACTTCTTCCAAAGCATGTCCCGTTCGTTCAGCTCGTAACAATCCAATTAGTTCACCGGGTGAAAAAACATTAGACATTCCATCTTCTGAAACCAATACTTTTGATGTTATTTGACGCACAATAATTTCTATATGTCTATTATGGATCTGCACCGCCTGGGATCGATAAACCTTTTGGATCTTATTAACCAAAGAAATACGACTTTGTGCAATAATTAGCTTAGTACCAATCAAGAATCCCCAGGGAATGCCAAGAATTCTTGTTATATGCTCGTTCCGACCCTCAACTCTCTTTTCTAGATTCATCGATATTGAATCAATCGAACGCACTTCTAATACCTGTTCCACTTTTGGAAGACCATGTGCTATATCACCATATATCGATTTTTCATATATAAATGTAAGTAATATATCTCCTTCATAAAGCATTTCTCCATAATGGCCATGAACACGGTACTGTCTTTTTTATTTTTACCTGATATTATACTTATATAAATTATTTATTTGGGTAATGAATAACTTGCTCATTATTGCATACCATTAGCTATCAATCATTTATGGGTTTTAAATTGTTTTTAGATTTCTAAATGGATTGAAAGTGAAATTGTACATAATCTCTCTATGTATTTGAGTTTTGAAATGCATATTTCAAAAATGTACCTAGATTCTAAATTCATCTTGTTTATAAAAATTCATACATATTATTTGAAAATTATTCATAACTTGTTTGCATTTAAATTGGTTTCAAAATTGGAAGTTAATATTTATGTATACTGAAAATCAGAAATGCTTCAAATTCTTCCACCAGAGTATTTCCCCATCATTGACATATTGATCATTGATTTTAAATGTGTTATCCAATGCTTGAACTCCTCAACCATTATTGTGGAATAACTTACCAGGATAATATTCTAGAACTCTAGTCATTTGGAACAATGAGTATGTGTTTCATCATCCATAAATTCTTATACTCATCTTGTTGCTCAAATGCATTACCATTTGTCTTCATCCATTCTTCAAGTAACTAGATCCTTCTATTCAAATTCTTAAGTTGAATATCCCTATTCTTCAAGACACATCTCTAAAAGTCAAGTTTATCTCTTGGTCAATAGCAAAGTCATTGTGTTTATATACATCCTTGAAATTAAACCTTTTTGGCTAATTCATTTTCAATATGACTTTTGCTCTTGGGAAAATTCTCAAACATGTTAAACTTCAATGTCTAACATGTTATCTTAGTTGTTCTCTAAAAGGAAGCTTTCTGGTATATGTATATTTAAATTGTTGACTTTCACCATTTTCAACATAAACATTAATTATAAACATATTTCAAAGATGAGTTTTGCATATATTCAAAATCTCAATTTTACAATGCATTGCCATGATTTGAAATTAAATATGAGATTTGAATCAATTTGCATATTTCATTATCATTCTTGAAAAATTTAATGAAAACTTTTATGGATATATCTACTACTTTCTTTTGATCTCACTTACATGCCTTGCATGAAAATCTTATCAATGACATATCTTTCAAAGTGTATTTACAAATTGTCATTGATCTTTGAAATCATCATTCTTGGTATTATTTTTTTTCGTTACCCTTTATGATTCAATTGCTTGAATTTATTATGATTCAATTTATTTAATTGGGTAAAATTATATTTTGGTCTTTGTTGATTATTATACTCTTTGCTCAAATATCATATGATTCAGTTGTATAAGAGCATAAGAGTTATAATATTTGATACTGTATGGACCCAAGAGAAAGTTAGGTACCAAAGAGTATATACTTTTGCAGGAATTAATCAAAATGCTCCACTTTTGGATACAAAGATCAGAGGCTAATAGAGGAGGCGTGACTGACAATGTTGCAATGTGAGCAGAAGCAAAATATGTGGTCTCACTCAAGTGACACCACATCACTAGCAAGTAACTAGCTAGTGATGCAGCCAGAGAAAGAGAAAGATGAGGAAAATCTCTTAAGTGAACCTAGATGAGATTCATCTCAAAGCAACTCAAGGCCAAGAACAAGTATAGCCAATATGAATCTTTGTTGCCTACCCACCTTTCTTATCATTCCAAGGTGATCAAAAGATGTTTAGAGGAAGATGCTGAGATGCACAGAATCATCAAGCTTGGTGAGCCTATGAGGATTCTCAACTACAATCCTAGCTCTATGTTTTCACAAAATTATATGATATATCTATACTAGAGCTATGGTGAGCAAGGCCAATTCAATCACTTCATGAAAGGATTATCACACAATGGCCTATATTATTAGTGAGAAAGAGAGGAACGTCGGAGAGATCATGTCTTTCAAAGAACAAGAGGTATATATATACTTTTACAGGACTTACTCCATGTAATCAGAAGTTACTTCAAGTAATCTGTAATTACTTCAAGTAGACCTTCAAGTAATCGGCAATTACTTTAAGTAGACCTTCAAGTAATTCACAATTACTCCAAGTAAGTTTGAATCTCACTCACAAGAAGAATAGAGGATGAGAGCTGGGACTTCAAGAATAGATGAGATACAACATTTTGCTAGAGCTGGTCTCTTGGTCCTTCATTCTTTAGTCCATCTGTCTAGGGCTATTTGAGGGAAGAGCTTCAACAATCTCACAGAGCTTGCTATGAATGATACTGAGTTCATTACCTCTGTGAATGGCGAGATTAGACAACTCTATGACTTGATCAACCAGAATCTCAAGGCCTTATTCTGAGCTCATCTTGGTATCCTAAAGTGCTCACAGAAGACTACACTTCAGAATCTCTCAATACCAGTCACATTATCCAATATTGACTAGGATATGATGCATCAATGGACTACAAAGGATTATAACTCGAGTGATTACGATATTACTCGAGTGAGGTATTGTATTCTTTAATTCAAATTCTCTGAGTTGCATCACTCAAAGTAAACACTTGAGTAATGACTCAAGTAATACAGGGTTACAGCCTTAAAACCCTGACTAGCATCATCATTTTCAAAACTTGATTTATCTTTAATCTTCATATTTTCATAATCATCTCTCTACAAAATTTCCAATGATTTTACAAATTCAAGAGAGTTATTAATTGTATTGCTCATGACGATTTTTTTAAGCCATGCATTCATTAAGGGGGAGCTTCACATTCACATGTGTTTTATATCTTAAAAGCTCATCTCGTTTATTGAAATAAAATCCTTTTAACATACTCATCTGAATTCACTATCTTTTAATTAGTTTTGATGATGAGTTACTCTTATAGTTTCCTTTCATTATCTTAATTTTTAACATATCATATGGAAAGGATGACTTTGGTTTATGCAATAAATTTAATACTTGATTGCACTAACCATTCTCCTTGCAAGAATGTTTTTATTTATAACAGGAGAATTTGCTCTATGCAAAATCATTCCTCAACACACTAAAAGGAGAATATATCAACTTTGAGGAAAGATGATTTAATATTGGCTGCAACACTCAGAGCAACAAAAGGCACAAATCAGGATGATTTTGGTAACATTCTAAGGAAGACTATTCCTGAGCTTCCTATTGAGCACACTTCAGAGCCTACCACTAAGCCAGCTATAGTTCACTCCTATGAACTTGATTCATCAAAGTTGCGCATCAAAAGTATGGTGAACACAACATCATAGATCTACACAACAAGAAAAGAAGACAATAGACTTCATGGATCAATAATCAACTTGCTAAATCCAAATGAGAATTTCTAAACCTTCTCTTTATCTTTCAAGAATATTTTTTTATATCTTTGATTTTAATTTGCCTTGATTATGAATATTTTCTTGAAAACCTCTCCAAATTGTTTCAAATTTGTTTTCATGAAAATTATTTTTCATTTGCATCATACTATAAATGAAATTACCTTCAAATCGAGGGAAAGAAAATTTTCATATCTATGCAAACATTTCTTCCTTTCCTATCTATGCTTCAAACTTTTTGCTGATGTCAAATAGAGGGAGAGAAAGGCAAGAAAAATATATTGTTCTTACTTAGTTTTTATAACTCATACATATTTTTCTTGAAGGATTTGTCATCATCAAAAAGGGGGAGAATGTTAGATATAGATAGTTTTGATGATGTCAAATATAGATGTTAAATATGAGCAAAAAGTTTGTATGATATAATTATCTTCTACATTGACTAACTACTATATTTAATGTTGTATATTTTGTAGATTAGTCATAAACCCGACTGTGGGTTGATGTTATAATGCCTCATATGTGGAGAATGATCATCAAGAAGAAAATCAAGAGACAATGGATTGAAGAAAGAAGGCATTGCAAGAACTAATAGGAATATCAAGCAAAGATTGAAGAAGATTGAAGATATTCAAGAAGATATCTAGTTGGTTTATGAAGAACGATCATCAATTCAAGAAGATATCTAGTTGGGTTATGAAGAATGATCATCAAGTGGCAAAACAAGAAGAAAGAGATTGAAGAAAGAAGAAGAAAGAGATTAAAGAAAGAAGAACTTGCAAGATTACATGAGAATATCAAGATCCGAGCTATTAAAAGTAATATCGGAGGTTTCTATGATCAAACGGAAGTTGGAATGGGTCAATACGAAGCTAAAATGATGTATACGGAAGTTATGGTGCCTCCGGGGATGATTACTCAAGTAATCACTCGAGTAATAGGGCACTACCTCATTTTACTCACAAAATCTTCCCTCTTTGCCCTCAATTACATCTGAAAACGACTTGTAAACCTTATTATGACCGTCCCTCATTGGTTGTCCGCGGATTCCATTATCAAGAAGTGTATCCACGGCTTCTTGTACCAATTTCTCCTTACACATTACTAATTCCCCTAGCATTGACCTACTTGTTGTTAATAGATCAATAAGAGTATTGTTCCGATAGATAACTCTTCGATAGAGTTCATGAATATCAAAGCTCATTAGTTTTCTTCCTTGGACCTCATTATAATTCTCCCTAAAAAATATAGGAACCATTATTTAATTAAAATAATGCCTCCGATTTATTTGGTTCCACTCAGTAACCCAATACTAACTTTTTTTGAATCATACTTTGCTCATGATTAAAAGACGAAAGTTGAATCCCAGAAACGCAGAAATTAACTTATATGTTTATTCTTTTGGCAAAAAAAAAAAAAAAAAAAACTTATATGTTTTTCCAATGAAAGCGCGTAGAGAAAGAGGAGGAGGATGCTTTTGTTCGTACCAATCGAAAATAGCTCAGTTGATGAGGAACGATGCTGCGTTCTAGGTTTTCTTTTGCGACGGACAACTTACTAGTGAGGCTAACTAACTGGTGAGGGCCAGTGAGGGCGAGACTGTGACTATGAAGTGATTCAAGTAAACACCTCAATCCAAACGACGGCGTCTAAGCATCTAATTAGTTTTTTTTTTTTATTAATACAACTTTTGGTATCTCAAGTTTTTCTACATTTTTGTTGTGGTCCCTTATGTTTTAAATCATATATTGTGATCCCTCAAGTTTTATTCCGTTTAAAACATTGATGATTAGTCCATATAAATTAACAAAAATCTGGGCTATTTTGCTTTTGAGGAACCAAAACCTATGTTTTAGATCTTAAGGGATCAAAACCAAAATAAAAATAAACTTAAGGAATCAAGTTTTTTTCTTAATACACTCTAAGCATGTAAGTATATAAAAAATACATTTCTTTTATAAAAAATACATTTATTTTGTCTTCTAACCAAGAAATACGGAGGAAAGTTGATTACAACTGTTTGACCTTCTTTTTTAAAAAAATAATAGACATGCCTATTTGTTTTAATTTTTTAGAAGTGTTTTTACAATTTACGAGGTAAGTATGTGAGAAAAATTTTATCTTAATTTATGGAAAATTGCTTCTAAAACCATGATTTAGATATTTATCGAGCAGGCACTTTAAAGGAAAAAGTTAATCACTTTCATCATTATATATCTATAGAAAACTGGACTCTAATTTTACATAGAAGAAAGGAAAGAAAATCTTCTACATACCATGTACCATATCCTTACATGTAGGTTTGGTTCCCTTTTAAGGCATTTTTGTTGGGAAAGAAGATCTCATAGTGCACCATGACTTCTTGGTACAGGCATCTTTTGCACTAACAGTATAAACATAACAATTCAAAACATTGCTCGTGCCAACACAATGTTACCTGCAATGATGTTAATGTTATGCTTAGATTTTTTTTTTTTTGCTAATTTATTTTCTTTATTAGCTCTCCAAAGTATGTTGAAAATTTAACAATAATTAACTCAACCATTTTTGGGTAATAATTAACTCACCCTTTTGATATTGAAGTCTCATTCTCGCAATTGACAATCCCCTTGGGCTTGCTATGTAATAATGGACCTGGGCCTTGTATGCTAAACACCTACAACTGGGAGACTCTGGAAAATTTGTTATGCATATACACCTTCGGTCTTTAATATAAAATATATTTAAAGAGTTGATTTTAATTTTAAATATAAAACAAAATTTTAATATTTATCATTTTTTTTATAATTTACCCATGTTAATACTCTCTCAACAATAATCAAAGAGAAGAGGGAATAAGGAAATTAAGGAAGGTGACTATGATGTTTTAAGAAATACATATCTTATCAACTAACTTAACCAACTTTTTTAATCCAATCAAATTAGATAAATATGTCTTATATTAAGGATTGGAGGAGTGTGTGTGTGTGTATTGCACGTGCATGCTTTGGAATTGGAAGTAAGTTAGATCAACCTTCCTTTGGCAGTGTATAATTGTAATAATATATACCCTTTTGAGAAAACAACAAACGCTTATTATTTAAGAAAACGTCACTTCCACTAGTAATACTTTAATTGTGATTGAGGGATCTTGTATTTATATTATGATCATTAAAAAATCACTTTAATATAAATAATGAATAAATAACAATTAAATAGTGACAAAATAATTTTATTTCTACACACTATACCTATAATTAAAGAATTCACGTTTTTCTCACATCAAATATTTAAGATAATTTTATACGATGATAATAATTATTATAGTATAATGTAATGTGTGTGTTCTTTTACCCTTAAAACCATGGTTTCAGAAGCACTTTTCTATAAATTGAGACAAAACTCCTCTCACATACTTACCTCGTAAACAGTAAAAGCTATTCTCTAAAAGCTAATCAGAACACACACGTACCCTTCATATATGAGTTGGAGTAATTAATGTAAAAAAATTAAGAAGAGTAATTGATTTAATTATTTGTAAAAAAATGTGTAATCAATATGAATAGTTCAATAAAAAAAATTAGTAGCATAAATTTAAGAGACAAAGAAAAATTAAATTTTTATATTTAAAATAAAGAAAAAAAGATAGAAAAATACTGTCAAAATTGATAAAACACAAATAAGAGCGTTAAATTTCAATAGTTTCAAATGGATTGATTTGAAACTTTGAAATGTTGCCAAATGTGGGAAATTACCTAACTACCCTTAGTTTGTTCTTAAAAAAAATCCTTAAACCCCCTTGCTGGTTGTCAACCGCGGCAATGCCGGCGCTTCGCCTGCCATTGACCGATCACCAGAGCTCTGGCGGTCTAATATATTTTTTTTGAATTTCTCATGAATTGTTAATATGGATACTAAAGTAGTATACATGGTACTTGTTGAATATTTCCTAATAGGGTTAAGAAGTAAATTTGCCCTGAAAGTTTTCACTGAAGAGCAATGTTACCTCAGAAGTTTTTTTAAGTTCACTGTTGTTCCAAAAGTGTTAAAATAGAACAATATTGCCCATTTCCATTAAAAATTTAATGCTCATCATCATTTTTTTAACAGTCAATGTTAGCTTTTTAAACGGAATAAAGGCAACATTACTACGTTTTGAAACTTCTAGGGCAACATTGAACCTGAAAAAACTTTCAGGGCAACATTGCTCTCAAACAAAAACTTCTTAGACAAATTTGCCCTTTAACCATTTCCTAATAACTAATTTTGTTTGGCTATTAACGACTCAAGTATACATATTGTCTACTTTAGTTTCGATATTAACTACTTTAGTTTCTTTAACTAAAGTAGCTAGTCAAAGCAATCAATATCGAAACAAAAGTAGTGAATATGAATACCTGAGTTGATAATAGCAAAATTAAAGTAGTAAACAGGGTAATTGTTGAACAGTTCCTAATAACTATTTTTGTTAAGCTATTAACTACTCAAGTATACATATTAACTACTTTAATTTCAAAGTTGACTACTTTGGCTGGCTACTTTAGTTAAAGAAACAAAAGTTGTCAATATCTAAACTAAAGTAGTCAATATAGAAACTTGATTCGTTAATAGGGAAACAAAAGTAGTTATTAAAAAATATTCAATAACTATCCTTTTTTTTGCCATAGAAAATTATATGCTTTCGTTACTTAAAAAAATCAAACATACAGATCTGAACATCCATAAATTAAAATAACAAGCAAAACTTTGAAAGCAAGTAATCAGAAAACAGATTCTTCAACCATGATCCGCATTTGATAGAGAGATATACTTCATCAAAAAGATTCCACAACTATAATGGCCTAAAAATGGGATTAAGGGCTAATGACTTCAAAAGTGGATGTAATTATTGTTAATAAACACTTTTAAAGACTATGATGTGAATTAAGATCTGAATGTGTCCTGATTAGTGCCTAAACCCTACATTTAAGCTTAATTATGTGATAAAGCTTAAAATGAACCCTAGTGGTAGGGGAGGGCGCATGAATGGTGATATGAATGACATAAATGTGCTTAATGGTGATTCAAGTGGAATTGCCATAATCAGGGGTAAAATGGGAAAAATGTAAAGTTACTGACCGATTGGTCAATAACCGAAGAAGGAACTCCTTGGTAATTTAAAGACCAATGGTTAAGATTTATGGTCAAAAGAGTATAATCAAGTGTGTGTGAACTCATGTGTGCCATAGAAGGAGAAACAAGATCTTGCCAAGTGTCAAGGTGTAAGCCATGGATATGGTTAAATTTTCAAACTCCATTCCCTCTCTCCTTTCTCCCTCCAAGTTGGTTATCATGCATGGGGAGGGCTAAAAAAAATCTGACTTTCATCATCTTCATTATCATCTCATCTTCTCTCTCTCAAGACTCCATTTTCACCAAGCTTGGAAAGGAAAGAGAAAGTGAAAGGTGAGTATTTGGCTATGTTAAGGGTCTTGTATGCTCAACTCATCTTCTTTAAATTTGTTCATAGTGATGAGAGCTACATCTTCATGGTTTTAGATTTTTGAAAGAAGGTGTTTGAGAGCTTGAAGGAACTTGGAAGTTGAGAAATCAAGAAACCAACTTAGGGAAGAGGAAGAGGTAAGTATAAGTTGTATTTTGGCATGTTCATAGTAATTGTTGGTTAAGTTTTGGAGATTTGTGATTTTTGCCTTGATTTTGGTATAATTTGAAATGCATGAATTGGCTAGTATATCATGTGGGATTTGGTGTCTTATTATGTTTTTGTATCATTGGAATTGATTTAGAACCTTGGAAGGAAAATTGTTGTTATTGGTTAATGTGTGGGAATGTGATGACCAAAAGCAAAATTTGTTGTTAAAATGAGAATTTGGTTGTTTTGGGGTTTCCATTGAGTTCCTTGGGCAAAATTATGTGGGAATAGTATTGGATAAGCATTTTGGGACCCTTCAAAGCATATTGGTTGAGTTTGGAAAATTCTGTCAGTTGCTACGTTTTGGCTTTTGATAAGCCTCACTCGAGTGCATAGGGGTGTCACTCGAGTGCAACATCCTGTTTTCCCTTTTTTTCTTCAATTTTCGGTTGCACTTCCATGCCATATTGCAAGAGTGCATGTTCTCACTTGCGAGTGATATGGGCCATCACTCGAGTGAATCTTGTCTCACTCGAGTGTAAGAGTATTTTGCACTGAGGCCACGTCTCAAGTTGCCACTTGCAGGCCATTTTTCAAGAGTGTGTCTTAACACTTGCAAGTGTTGTGCTATCACTCGGCTGCCGAAGCCAGTGCTCGAGTGCACTTCTCATTCTAGGGTTTCTGTTGCTCTCAGGTAGTCACTTCTTGTGCCTCACTCTGTATGACTCAAGTGAGTATGAGGCTATCACTCGAGTATTAGGGTCATGGCTCGAGTGCAGTGATCACTTTTTGTCTCTCTGTAGTTGCTCTCGAGCAACCCTCGCACAAGTAAGCTTCCATGCTCAAGTGCAAATCTCGCTATCACTCGAGTGAGACCTTCTTCACTCGAATAAATGAGTCAAAAACAAGTGTTACACTTCTGAAAAATGGATCTTTGGGATAGTTCTTCCAACCCTTTAGGTAGGTGTCTAGGCTTCTAGTAGCCATCTAAAGAGTTTAAATGATAACCAACTTTAAGTGTTATGGAATCAAAAACTTGGAATAGAGATTAATCCATCGTCCTTGATTTTGGTTTATAGGCTTTGATATTTGCCCTGCTAGTGAACAGACTGTGCTGGAGCACACCAGGAAAGAACATGGTAGTGACACTTTCCCTTATACTATATGTAAATGCATTGTATGTATGTGTTATCATTGTTTTATGATAATTGTGAATGCTGCAAGCCAGTGAGGCTATGTGAATGCCAGAAAGGCTATGTGAAAGCCAGTAAGGCTATGTGAATGCCAATAAATCAATGTGTTATGTGTATGCCAGTGAGGCAACACGTATATGTGACAGATGATGTGTTGTGTTTTGTGTGCTGCTGTGCTGTTTGATGATTTACTTGCATGCTATGTGTTTATGTATGGAATAAGTGATTTGTTACTACTGGGATTATTTTGAATCTCATTCTTTCCTTTGACTAACCTTTAGACATGGTAAGTGGCTCCAAAGGGAAGGAGATGACCAAGGGCGACTAAGACTCCTATAGGAATATAATTTGGGTTGTTGGTTATCGGATTTTGGTTTGGGATTACTATATATTGTTGGGATGTAAATATTATTTTGGATACGGTTGTGTAATCCCCTAAATGGGAATATATGAACCCTTAGTTTATATACGAAACCCAAGGGTTATTGGGATTTTTGTTGTATACTCTGATACATATAATTGTGATTTAACTGCACAGGTAATTACATTCGAAATATTGAATTTGAGACCAGGGTAAGGCAAAAATTTTGAAAGAATTTGTGAAAACCCTACCAAAAGGAAGGGATTGGAAATGAATTTTGATTATCTGCCGGTCTCTAATTTATTCTAATTACACATTTTTGAATCATAATTATGATTTTCAAGGCAGGGGGTTACAACAACAGCATAGGAGGTCAACTAACCCAATCAAACAAGTAAAACCCTTCCAATGAGGCTTTAACAACCTAATCAACTACTAAGTTGGCTACTCACAATCCATTTGCATGAATGGTTCTTGACTTATTTTCCAAGAGCATGGATTTCTTCCACTAACGCATCACATCTCCACTCTGGAGTCATTACTAGTCTGTTAAGACAGGTTATCAAGGACTTGTTATCTGATTTGAAAACATCATTCAATTCATATTCCTTTGCATACTTGAAAGTCTGTAGCATCACCCAACATTCAACTATTGAAGCTTACTGAGCTTGCATTGTGTAGGCAATACCATCCAACAACCATCCATATATATCTCTGATGACAACTAAGATAGCAGCCTTTCCATCTTCCTCTCTGAAAGTACAATCACTATTAATTTTTAATACATCACAAATGGGAACTTCCAACCTCTAATTTTTTAAAACATTATGCCCTTTAGCCTATTGGTGAGAGTCTTGCTCAATTATCCACACATTTGCCCCCCAGAATTTCTAAACCATGTTTACTATTAAAGAGAAAGAGAGAATATGGCTAAGCTCACCTTTTTAATAAAGAAAAGCATTTCTTCCTTTCCAGATTTGCCAAAGAATTCATGCTAGAAATTCTTTTTTACATGCTGTTAAACCAATCTCAAGAAAACAACATTCCATCCAAGTAGATAAATTAAAAGCAAAAGGACTTCTATGTTAGATCCCATGTTTCGATGATAAAAAAGTTTATAAAGATGTTACAAAAGATTTTAGAGATAAATAAAAGGTTTTGAACAAGCAAGAGAATTTTCTGAGACAATCAATTATATCACTCGAGTGATATGGTTTTATTACTTGAAGTGATCAAAGCATAAAATCTCTTTTATACTATTATGGTGAAATTTCTACCAAGTATTTTTACTAAAGAAATACTATTATTAACATACATATCACCATAATTGAAAAAATGTGTTCAAAATAATGGAAATATCTTATAAAGGGAAATCACTCGAGTGACCACTCAAATGATGTTCCAAGATCACTAGAGTGACCACATGAGTGATAGTTTAAAATTTATCACTAGCATACCACTCAAGTGATCTATTCCAATTATACTACTCTAAAAGCTTTGGAAAAACATCACTCAAGTGATGACTTTGAATCACTTGAGTGACCCCTTGAATGATGTGTCAAAGAGCATCACTAGCACAGCATTGTAGTGATACTGAAAGTAATCTCACTATGGAAATTTTTCTAAGTATAAAATCATTTGAGTGACCACTCAAGTAATCCTATTTTAAGATCACTAGCAGAGTACTTGAGTGATACATCAAGTGATCTATTTTAAATCACTCAAGTGATGTCATTTTGGATCACTAGCACAACACTCAAGCAACCCATCCAGTGATATGTGATGTTGTGAATCTTCTGAGAGAAGATCACTCGAGTGATGGATTCCATAAAAATAGAGCATCATCTTATAATTTTCAAAATCATTGATTGATTGTATAATTTAATACTTTTACTTCTCTTCACTGCATTAGTGTATACAGTATTTTCTAGGTGAACAATGAAGGAAATATACGAAAAGAGGAAAAAGTAACTTTGTGTCAGAAGCATTAAATGCAAGCAGAATTTCAACCGACACATTCTCTTTACTTTAAAAACTATTTTTCTTAACACAAAATGATTAAAGGAAGCAATGACACTCTAATAGAAAAATGAAATGCACACAATGGTCATTTATTACATTCCAACTATAAATACAGAAGCATTCAAAGCGGAGTAACTACCGAACTATGAAACATTCAATTTTGCTTTTAGTACTCTGTCTTCATTCATTATTATTATATTTGTACCTTGTACTTCATTGATCATATATTCACTCTTTGAGAGAGCTATATCAAAACTCAATACACTTTATTAAGAAAGCTTAAGGTTGTGGAATCTTAAGTTGGGTATTGATTTACAATATGTAAGGGGGAGCGAGTTTCTGATGAAGGAACTTGCAGCATACTGAGGTGCCAAGAACCCATTGAATCTTGGAAGTTATAGTGAAAATCTCATAGGCGCTTTAAGGACTGGACGTAGGTTAAAGAAGTTATAACCCAACCAATATAATTTCTGATGTACACTTCGGAGATATCTTCCTAATTCTCAACTCTACTTTAAATTCTAGTAATTGTTAATTTTAAAATTTTATTTTCGCCTAATTCACCCCCTCTTGGGTGAAACACTTACACTAACATTTCAAACCTGGTCCGTTGGATCCATGGGCAAAAGCAAAAAAGATGTTCAGATGTTTAAGTCCTTCCCTTACAAATCAAGCATATATCCATCACACAACATTTCCTTCTAAGGAGATTGTAAAAAGTTTGTAAGGTATTGTTCATGATTCTCCAAAGGAAATTTTTTATTTCTTTGTGGCACCTTTAATTGCCACACTTGCTTCCAGAAACCTTTCTTACTATTATATGATGCATTAAGACGGGACTCACGTTGATTCATTAACATTTCCCTTGCTATCTTGTACCCTTTCCTTACTTCATACTTGTTTCACCTTTGTCCTGTCCATAACCATTTATCCTCCCAATTAGGATGTCCCAGTGTTGTATTTAGGATAGCTTGTTTTTCACTTTCAGTTATCCATCCCTTGAAGGGAAAAAGATTCCACCCATTACCCAGTCTAACATCTACTACCCTTAAAAGCTTAAGTGTATGTTTGGTAAAGCTGTAGGAAAAATGACTTATTTTGATTCTAACTTATTAAAAATGACTTTCTAGAAAAGTCAGGTTGCGTAATATAATTTATGTTTGGATGAGCGATTGAATAAGTACTTTTATATAAGTCAAAACTTGTTTGGATTAGCGATTACATAAGTGCTTTCGTATTAATTATAAGAAAACAAGATATTTAATATTATAAACTAGTGGAAAAAATGAAGTTAGAAAATATCATGTCAAAAATTGAAGTTAGAAAATGTGATGCCAAAATAGAAGATCGTTTGCACATTTGGGTTCCATTTGACAATTAAGTTCCCACTGAGGTATTTGTTTACAATTCTCCCTTTATATTTTGAATAGGAAGGGAAGAGTATTTATAATTAAATAAATTTGGTATCTTCTTCGCTCTGTCTTTCTCGTTCTTTTTCTCTTTCATTCTTCCTTCTCTCCATCATCACCACCTCCTCCGATCCTTCATTCTTTTCTTGGTTTCTCCGACGGCCTCGGTCTCGTCACCACCATTACTTTTGTCATTGAGAAGAAGCCACACGATTCCGTTATCACAGTACAAGAAGAAGAACAAGTAGTAGAAGAGGAAGAAGTAGAAGAAGATGACAATACAAGCGTGTTGTAGATCAATCCTTTTGTGTTTCGCTTGGCGTTCAGTGTAGAGATTTCACTGCCATTTTTGCCTCAGCTGTAAAGGGCATCAAGTGCATTTATCTCGAAGAGGAGAAGAGAAAAGAAGAGAAGAGAAGAGAGAGAAATATAAAAATCTCCTTAATCAAAAGTTAAAAGTTGAAGCTAGGAGCTTTTGGAAGAAGCTCTTTATTGAAATCATGATCCAATTGATCAAATGCTCACCCAAACATATAATAATTTGAGTTGTATTTTGTACCGGGCTTATATCGTAAAATCGAGCTTATTAGGCTCAAATAAGCCAAACCCAACACTCTCTAAAAGAATCATGAAGGCAAGAAGAGAATAATTTTTTACCTAGCAAATCTACAATCCATGGGCCCTTCCATACATTTGTTGATAATCCATTTCCAATAATGGAAATAACATTACCTTCCAACACTTTACATCCTTCCAAGATACTTGCCCATAGCCATGATGCTCTTCTCCCTTTCTTTGCCTCTAGAGAGCCACACTTTGGAAAATATCTTGCTTTCAAACTTTGACTCATAACTACTCAGGTTCCTATAAAATATGCCATGCCAATTTTGCAAGTAAGGCTAACTTAAAAACTTCAAAATCCTTTAGCCCTAGGCCACCTTCTAATTTATTCATTTTCAACTTCTCATTGGAAATTCAATGGATTTTCCTTTTAATTGTAGTACTTTGCACCAAAAACTAGTAACCATACTATCAGTACGTCTAAGAACACTTTTAGGGAACATGAAGCAAGACATAGGATAAACAGGAATGGAATTTGCAATCAATTTAAACAATACCTCCCAGCCTGCTTCAGACACCAATTTTGCTGCCAACCCTACAATCTTTTCTTCAATTTATCTACCACAAAGTTCAGCGTCTGTACCTTAGCTTTTCCCTACAAGATTGGCAATCCTAAATAAACCTAGGATATCTGTTGCATGCACCTAAAATATGTGACCGATTTCCTCTTTTAACAAATTAGGAGTATTCTGAGAAAAATAAAGGCAAAATTTATGCATATTGATTTTTTGCCCAAATACCTCATAGTACAAATCCAGAATCAACTTTACATTTCTGCAAGTATTCAAATCAGCATGAAAAAATAGCACAAAATCATCCACAAAAAGACTATGAGTACTTGGCGAACATCCACATGCAACTTTAATTCCCTGGATCAGTCTACTCTATTCATATTTTTCAATTAATCTAGATAGTCATTACTGACCAATATGAATAAATAAGAAGATAGGGGATCTCCTTATCTAAGACCACACTGAGGTCTAATGAGTGCAAATTTTTTTTCTGATAGCATGATAGAGAAATTGACTGAATTAACACACCATAAAATCCTATCAATCCATTCTTTGCAACAACCCAGCTTACCAAGGACAGCACATAAAAAATCCCATTCTATTCTATCATAAGCTTTATTCATGTCCAACTTAAAGGCAACCTCACCATCCCAAGTCCTCTTCCTCTTCATCTTCATCTTCATATGATGAAAAGCCTCATGGACAATGATAATGTTATCCTGTATAAGCCTTCCAGGAACAAAAGCTCTCTGATTCTCTGTTATAATTTTCCCCAACAAAGGTTTTAATCTATGACTCATTACTTTGGAGAAAATTTTATAGGAAAAATTACACAAACTTATAGGTCTGTAATCATTAACGGTTTTTGGGCACTCAACTTTTGGAATTAGCACTAGATCATACTATTCACTGCATCAAGTTGGAAATCAGAACTGATAATTTTTTTGATAAGAGAGCAAACCTGATCATTAACTATACTCATGCTATCTGATAAAAAGTACCAATGAACCATCCGATCCTGGTGCTTTGATGCCCCAGGTCAAAAACTGCTCTTTTCGCATCCTTATTAGACACTTCTGTCATCAGTCCTTGATTATCCTCAGCTGAAATAATTTCATCAATACACTCCAGAATACTTATAAAATCATGCCCTTCTCCCCTGGTAAACAAATTTGAATAAAAACACTCAAAACATCCTCCAATTTGCTCCTCATCCCTTATCCATTCATTATCAACAGTTTTCAGTCTCATTATTTTATTCTAGTTGCTCTTTTGGATGGTTGTCATTTGGAAAAATTTGGAGTTTTTATCGCCACATTTCAACTATTAGATACAAGATTTATGTGCTCATAATACTTCCTTTTACACCCAAAGCTCATTAACTTTCTTTTTCAGATCTACAATCTTTCGTGCAACCTCCTCATGCCACTCTTTTGATAGACATTCTTGCACCTTATCTATAATTTCCTTTATCACTTTGTTATTGTTCTTAAATTCTATTTTGCTCCATGCTTCAAGTGTTCTGCTTAGTTCTTTTAAATTGTCAACAAACCTTTCCAGATCTATTGCATTCTCACTACCCTACCACTTGTCTTTTATAATATTCATAAGCTCAGGATGACTCAGCCATCTAAGATTAAATCAGAATAAAGGAGGTGTTCTTTGATTTTTAAGACCAAAATAAGACAATGATCAAAGCCAGCTATTTCAAGTACACAACATAACCCACTTGTGAAATTATCTCGCCTTTCACAACTAATGACTGCTCTATCAAGATTTTCTCGTATTAAACCTTCCCCTTCCCTGTTATTTGCCCATGTAAACTTACAACCCTTAGCTTCCATCTCCAACATATTACAATTGATCATGAATTTTTGAAATTGGCCCATCTCTCTCTAGGTTTTCTCACAACCTCCTTCCTTCTCAAAACTATACAATAAATCATTGAAATCTCCAAGCACTAACCATGGTTTGCTCTGTTAAGGACACAAGCCTTCCAATTCATGCCACCATCTCAATTTGCTATTATAATCATTTGGTCCAAGCACCCATGTGCAGCCCAATATTATTACCATAAAAAATTATTTCTTCTAAATGACATAAAAATGGTCCCATAAAACCTACTGTAATTTGGACTCTCTCCACCACCAAATTGCCATTCCACCAAACCTACCTACAGGATCCACAAAATGACCATCCTTAAAACCCACCTTCCTTCGAATTTTATCTAATTTTGTGCTTTCATTTTAGTTTCTGACAATAAAACCACATTGACCTTATATCTCTTATATTGGAACCTTAGGTTGCGAACTATCAAGGTGGTTCTCATGCCTTGACAATTCCAACCTAAGCAAATCATAACTGCTAAGTGACTGGAAAAGGCCAGTCACCACCCCTTTTAGAAGCTGAATTCGAACTACTTCATGGAAATAAAACTCTTGGATTTATCTCTATCAGTTTTCCTTGCACCAGATTTATGCAACCTTATTCACCCATGTGAGACCGCACTCTCACTAGGATTAGATTGACTCACCTCTAGTATAGCGTCACTTGAAACCTCCTCAATGAACTCTATTTTCCTTCCTTCCAAATTACTTTCTCTCTCTAAAACTTTTTTAAGATAATGCCTTGCTCTTTGTCTCTCCTTTGCAAAGCTCAGCAAGTCTTAGTTGTGAGATTTCTTTCTCTTCAAAATCGGAGACGTCCAATTCTCCTCCACTCCCCTCTTCTGATTGACTCTTGCCACTTGCTTAGCTAGAGCACCTACCTCCCCTTCATACCTTGCCACAACTAAGGCCTTTGCTTCTTCTTGATGATTTTCATCTTCTATAACCATTTCAACTCTAACATTATATTGTTGAAGTTATTTTCCAACCTAACCTCATTTAGGCCTGGCTGACCCATCACCTCTAGGGAATTAGTTTCAGGAAACGCTATTTTGGGCCATTTAAGTTGGGCCCAAATGTTCTTGCTCTTATCTACATCTCTACATACCTTAATCTTAATTTTGCTTCTCACATTTATTTCTTCTATATTTAAGTGTACCACATGGGTTCCAGTACTGCTACCTACCTCATCAGTGCTTTCTTTTGATGAAATTTTAATTTGGCATCTGAATGTTCCTTGCTAATTCCATTTGAATATTCCCCATGCACACAATTTGGCTCAATACTTTTCATTTCCTCATGCATGTATTCAATGTTACCTCATTCTTCGTGAACCACCTTACTCTCCACAATCTAATTGCTATTCTTTTTCTCCGACGACCACTTCATTGTTCTCCACGACAGAGAGCACACATTATCATCAAACTTCTTGCTTCCATTCGAATCACCAACACCAATCTCTTTGTTCTCACAATCCTTCCCTTTATGACCCAGTCATCTACAAGTGAAGCAAAACCTCAAAAGCTTCTCATACTTAAATTGCACCGAAACTAGTGGGAGTTTTTTTGGTCAATCTTTGTATATAGAAACTAGGGATAAGGGGTTTATCAATGTTAATCTCCACCCTCACATGTATAAAGCTTTTCATCTTTAGCTTCTTGGGTCCAGGATCTTCAATCTCTATTATCCTCCCAATCTGCTCCATAACAAGCATTTGTTTATTTGCACCTCTGAGTCACTAAAGAACACTTCTTTTTTGAAGACACAGGATATTCTGTTGAACCACCCAAGGACTGTCCTCAAGCACCCTCCTTGCATCCTCCTCCCTTTTAAATTCAAAAGAGAAAATGTTTATTCCTTCATTTTCGATGATGCCATCACATGCTCTCGTATTGTTCCTATTCCAATCTTTCCATTGAATATCAAAACTTGGTGAATGAGCAAATCTAAGAAGACTCATGTTTCTCAAACAATTTGAAAGAACTTTTAAATAGGTCTTAGGTAGTAAAGAAATGAAAGAGACGAGTAAAAGAAGAAGAAGAAACAACGCTGAGCCAATGTTTCAGCAAGCAGATGAAGACAGGGAGAAGACCCTAGAGAACTCTCAGTAGGAGAGTAGTCTAATAGGCATGCCAAACAAAGAACTAGTGACTAGTGAGGATGGTTGGCCCAAAAAAAAAGACTAGTGAGGATGCCTAAATATCCTATTTATTATTTTAGTTTTACTATTAACAACTCAAGTATACATATTAATGATTTTTGCTTAAGAAATTCAAAAAAATATATATCAAAGCGCTTGGGCATTGGTGATTGGTCATTGGTGCTAGTGTAATGCCCCAAATTTCAATTAAGAGCTAATGATAATTATTGAGGATAAGTATCGAATTAAAGTGGAACAATTATGGGTTTTGTGGCAATATTAATTAATATGTCATGATTAGTGGAAATTGAAAGAACGGAATTATTGGGTAAATAGTTAACGATTAATAGAGAAATTAATTACTAGCTAAGAGAAAAATAAGAAGTGTGATAAAATGGCTAATGGAGGGATTAAGGTAGCTAATTGGTGACTTATTTTGGGTGAACCGATAGCAAAGTGACATGTGGCAAGTTGGTAAAGTGAGAGAGCATGGGAAAAGTTAACATCTTATATTTTAATATTTTCCCTCTCTCTTCCCTCATATTTTCGCTGACAAGAAAGGCATAGGGGGAGTAGAGTGATCATTTCTTCATCCCTTCAAGCTATCATCTCTCTCTCTTCTTTCTCATGCGTGCAGCCATTGGGGCTTGGGAAGGAAGAGGAAAAACTTGATTTTGAGGTAAGTTAAAGACCTATAATGCCAAAGTTTACTTTATTAATGTTGTTCCTTGGAGTAAGAGCTTCAATTTGATGGTTGTAGTTCTCCATTGGTGGTGATTTAAGGAATCACAAAAATATGAAGTCTGGAGAATCAAGAAGTGTCTTTGGAACAGTTAAAGAGGTAAGTGGGACTAATCTTTCTATCTATGTTTCATGCCATTGTATGAAGTTTGGAATTTTTGGTATTTATAGCCTTGAATTCAAAAATGATGATCATTGGGTAGTTTGGCATGATATAGTTATGGAATGGTGTTTTGGTATAAGTTTGGGATAGATAGATTGATTTGGGAATTGAATGATTGAGTTTAGTGATTTTTGGATAATTGGTGATTTGTGTTGCCCAAAACCAAAGCATGATAATGGAATAGGATTTTGGTAATTCTGATGATTCCATTGAATTCCTTAGGTGTTTTTGTGTGGGAGTAGCTTTGGTAGAAGTTTTGTGTCCATTGGGATCAATTGGGCAAAGGTTAGGATGAATGGTCAGTTTTGCTGCGTTTTCTGGTTTTGATAAGTTCACTCGAGTGATTTAGGGTTTACTCGAGTGTGTGATGAATATCACTCGGGTGAAGTTGAGCATCACTCAAGTCCTGTGGGTATATTCGTTGTTCCTTTCAGTTTTTCTGTTGTGCTTTCTGAAAAATCTAAAGAGTGTATAGTCTCACTTACGAGTGTTGATCTATCACTCGAGTGCAATGTCCTGTGCTCGGGTGCTCCTCTTCATTGAAAACTATGGTGCTCTCGGGTTCTCACTTTCTGGACTTCACTCTCTAGTGCTCGAGTGAGGCATTTGGCTATCACTCGAATGAGGTCCAGTGTGCTCGAGTGTTGTAGTATTTGAAAAGTCCTTGTGCTCTCGAGTGTTCACTCGTTATCCTTCACTCTCTAATACCCGAGTGCAGGCCGTACCTTCACCCGAGTGAGGCCTTCTTCACTCGAGTGTCCATACAATCTCACTCGAGTGTCGCAGTAGAAAATATCAGTTTGAGTTTTAAAAAGGGGATCTTTGGGGATAGTCTTCCAACCCCTTAGAGCTATTGATAGAGGTGTTCATGGGTATTTAAAGAGTAATAATGATAACCAAATTAAGTATTGAGAAGTCATTGAGAATTGGAACAGAGAATTGATACTTTGTCACTTATTATGAATTATAGGATACGATATTTGCCCTACTTGGGAGGGACCAATGCCAGAGCGTGCACGGAAGGAACGAGCAGGTAGTGACTTTTCTCTCGTGTTGTGTATGATGTCTGGTATGCATGATTGATCATTGTGTTTGTGAAATGTGAATGAAAATGTACCATGGTACATTGCAGCGCGAGCACTTCAGCGGGAGTCGTCGTAGGGGGTTGATGCTTATCACACCTACACCAGCCATTGAACTGTCGTTGTAATAGACATGGATCTTTGAGAAACTGATTTATGAATCTGGCTAATATGGCTGTGTATTGTAAAATGTTTTATATGAATTCCATCTATGGTGAAATATATTGTTGTGAACTGTGTTGTGGTGCAATACAGCATGTGCACTTCAGCGTGAGCAAACGTAAGGGTGACACGAGTCATACCTGCCTTTGCCGCTGTAACTGCCGTTGTAGTTGCTATGTGCGGGTTATGATTGCTTTCATGCCTTACTATTATGCATACTATGAGTGATTTGTTACTACGGGGATTCTTTAGAATCTCACTCTCCCAAAATAATTTTAGACAGGGCTGAAGGATCGAAAGGAAAGCGGAAGACGAAGAGCAATTGAGCTCCAGTTTAGGAGTTTATTTTGGTTATTGGTTATCATGTAAAATCACTTGGATATCTCTTTTGGACCAATTGTATATATATTGAGATATGTTGTATAGTTTTCTGTAATCCCCAAGATAAGGGAGAAGTATGTGGGCTTTGCGCCTTTGTATAAACTCTTTTATGAATTAATGGAACCCGAGTGTGTCGGGAATTTATGCAGTACTCTGATATTTGTAAATGGAATCAACCTGTACATGCCAATTTGTATTTGTAATGTGAATATGAGACCTTTGTGAATAGGTTTTAGAAAAGTTTTCATAGACTTTGGTTTTGGGAAGTTTGATTTTGTTTAAGTCCCAAATCATCTAAGTTCTCTAATTTCACTTAATTACTTGATTATAAACGTAATCTCAACCTATGGTTGGAAGGGGGTTACAGCCAGAGCTCTAGCGACCGATCGCCGGCAAGGTCACCGAAGCTCCAATGGCTGACAAGGGGGTTTGAAGAATTTTAAAAAAGTATAAAACTAAAAAAATAAAAAAAAAACTAAGGGGAGCTAGGTAATATCCCACAATTGGCAACATTTCAAAATTCTAAATCAATTCATTTGGAATTATTGAAATTCAACACTCTTATTTATCTTTTATCAATATTGACAATATTTTTCTATCTTTCTCCCTAAAATTAAAGTAAATGTACTAATTATTTCATACATTCAATTAGGATTTGAAAGTAGTATGTTAGGCCAATATACTTTTGGCTGTGGGTTTAATCCCTTTATAACTTCATACTGTTAGTACCAGCCCTTTTAATTCAAGAAAAAAGGGAGTATATTAGAAAGGCGAAAAAGAAAAATATGATTCAAATTTCAAGCGACCCAATTATGTCCGCCTTTTTCTGTTTTTCCCTTTGATCTTAATTGTGTCAACTTGAGAAATTAATTATTTTCTCTTGCAGAACATAGTCTATCATTTTCCGCGGGTAAGATTTTTTTGGTTTTAAAATCTGCAAGATAGGAACGTCATTAATTTCTGATGAAGTTCTTAAAGACAGTGGATCGGTTGGATTAGCTGGGCCCCACGTAAAACAAATAAGGCTGGTCTTATCCCGACCATGTGAAGTTGTTATTTATTATTTATTTATTTGCTTGGGCCCGACCTTGTGATGTTGTTAAAGATTTTTTTTTTTTTGGCCCACTGTAACGTTGTTAGCTAGATTCCCCATATACACACAATATATCTGTGTGTGTATATAGATATAAGTATATATAGTATAAAAAAAAAACAGATAAATGTATATATGATATACTCATACTATCTATCTCCTTTAGTTCTAAATATATGACCTAATTAATTTTTTTTTAAGAAATTAATGAATCTAAAAAAGTCACTCAATTATATCATATATTATGTTTGATAAAATTATATATATTAATTTATAAGTTAGATAAACTAATTTGGATTAAAAATTATAAATATAAATACTTTAAAATAATTTAATTAGTTTCTTTATTCTCCCAAAAAAAATTAACTAGGTCATATATTTAGAATTGGAGGTAGTATTATTATAAGAATTATCAATCAAAATTGAAAAATACTCAAACTGAAATAACAGAATTGGAAAAAAAAAATACCAACAACTGTACGTGTCAGTTTTAGAAGACAGGGTTTTCGGGGCTTAAATATGAAGTCTCAAATTTGATCTCGTGTGAAGGCAGAAAATATTTTTGAGAGGGCTATTTTAATTGGGTTCGTCAATTCTCAAATCTAACATAGTTTGATAACTATGTTTAAAAAAAAAAAAAAAACAGAATTGAAAACCACATTTGCATAAAATACAAGAAATTACTAAAAAAAATTGTTACAAAATTTATTATTCAAAGATATATTAAATTAGTTTTAAGGACTAACTGTAACTGTTTTTCAACTTTGTGCAGTATGTATTTAACTATTATGTAAAATGACATACATTTGAACGTTGCTAAAGATACCTTCCACATACAGTTAAAAGAGATTTGCACGTGGCTAAAGTGCTTTTGGTAGTACTCCCTCCTGTCTTAATTATAAGATAAAGTTGATTTTTTTTGGAGAAATTAAGAAAGCCAATTAAATTACTTTAGAATGTTTATATTTTTAGTATCCTTAGATTATATATTAGTTTATTAGTTAAATTAATTAGTTTGGAGAAAAAATATAAATATAAATACTCTAAAGTAATTTAATTGGCTTCCTTAATTTCTTCAAAAAAGTCAATTTTATCTTATAATTAAGACCGGAGGGAGTAATATATTTTGAAATCCATGATTTTTCAGCAATTTTGGTCTACAACATTACTCATTATTATAAGGGAATGTTATGTCTCCTTTGATTTTTTTTTTCTTCCTTTTCATTGTTTTCTCTTTTCTTGTTAGTTTCTAATTTAACTATTTTTTTGGGTTCATGAGCGACAAGCTATTTTTTTAGGGACAATTGCACCTAATCAAAGATCCCTTGAAAATTTTAATTTGGTGCGAAGTCCCATAGTGTTAGTGCAAGCGTTTCACCCAAAATGGGGATGAATTGGGTGATACTAGAAATTTCTTTGCGTATAAGAAAATTGATAGAATATTTAAAGCAATTGAGAGCAAAGAGAAATATCACCGAAGTGTACACCAAGAGTTATACTGGTTCGGCCACAACTATTTTGACCTACGTCTAGTCCTCAGAGCGTCTCTGAGAATTTCACTATATTCTCCAAGATTCAGTGGGTTCTTGACACCTCAGTATACAGCAAGTTCCTTCACCTGAACACTTGCTCCGCCTTATACATTGCAATCAAATCCCTAACTCAAGGTTCTACAACCTTACGTTGTCTCAATAACAAATATTGAGTTTGTAATGAAAAAACTCTCTCACAGAGCAAATATATAATCACTGAAGTACAATGAATGAGTATAAGAAAACAAAGCACAAAGAGTATGTTGATCGATGTGTGATTGCTTGTTCTCAGTTGTTGTTTTTTGCTCTTTGAATGCTCCATATATATAGATGATTTGTAGTGTCAGTTGAAAGCAATTCAAACATGTCCGTTAGAGTCGCGCAGCAACGGTTGACCATTCTTCAAATTTGAAAACTATCCATTTGCGGTAGGTAGCGGTAGGTGAACGTTCGGACTTTTATTTGACTTTTCACTTCTGGCATGATCTCTTCATTGTTTCTCTGCAAATGTGCTTAGAATACTAGTGCAATGAAGAGTTAATCATATAGATAATAAATCAATAATTATTCAATTAAAAAATGATTTCTAGACTTCATTACTCGAGTGGCTACTCGAGTGATCATGTTTGTTACTCGAGTAGTTCCTCGAGTAAACCTATCAAAAATATAGCAGTGAGTAATTCAACATTTTACATAAGATATTACTCGGGTAAGACATGGAGTGAGATACATCACAAACCTTGGAAATACCTGATTACTCGAGTGGTTACTTGAGTGGCCATGTCTTCTCTTCACACATTACTCGGATGCTACCTCCAGTAAGCCTATTACTCGAGTGACTACTTGAGTGGCCATGTCTTTTCTTCACATCTTACTCAAGTGACCCCTCGAGTGAATTCCAAATAACTTTACAAATTACTCGATTACTCACTCGAGTAATTGCATCAAATTCTTGGCCGAGAGTACTTGTTCTTTGTTTACATGATTACTTGAGTGATCCCTCGAGTAATGGATCAAATAAGTCCGCAGATTACTGGAGTTCTCCCTTGAATAATGCATTTTCCTCACATGGTTACTCAAGTAGTTACTCGAATAAAGTGTTGCATTTCTTGGCCGAGAGCTATTGGAAGATTTTTGACCTGGTTACTCAAGTAATGCCTTTTCTCATATGTTACTCGAGTGGTTACTCGAGTAATGGTCTATATAACTTTGCAGATTACTCAAGTAACTTCTTCCAAATTTTGGCAGTGCCTCCGAAAACATTTTCTTTCAACATTACTCGAGTGCCCACTCGAGTAATAGTGTTCCTTACTGAGTGGTCACTCGAGTAAATATAGACTACTGCCGTGATGGTCTTCCTTTGCTCTTCCTCTCAGATCTTCTTCATTACTCCAATGCTTATTTCAAGTAATGCTTTGTTTGCCATTTATTTACTTTGTTCAAATTCATTTGTTATCATATCCTCTTATATCAATGGTTCAATCTTTGTTATCATCAAAACATATGGGATCTAACACATAAGACATTTGAGTAATATATTCTAACTGTGAAAAGACTCTAATACCTGTAGTGAATTTGAGAAAAAGTCAAAGAAATTCAAACCATCACTTGTTCTTTCTCTCTCCCTGATATTCAATCTCGTCAGGTAACCGAAGATGATATCGTCACAGGTGTTGCTCGTGGTTCATCGCGGGTCACTGGCTGTTGCTTGAGTAAGCATCCCCGATATCCTTGTTCTTCTCATTCAAGCGCCTAGATTCATCAACGTCGCTATCGTATGATTGTGTGCGTCGTTGATGAAAGACCATGGTTGTCGCCTAACTGTCGGCATCTCCCTGTCCCCCAACAACCAAGGGCATTGATTCTTGCTGCCATTTACTATGTTTTTGGTATACTATACTCTATTTATGCATTAAATGTGGGAATTGATCAACATGATGTGCAAGTTTTGTGATTGTAACTCATGGAGTACGGAGTCAAAATGTGTTGTTAATAAGGTAGCAATAGTTGTTAATATAGGTGGAAACTTGTTAATGACAACTGTTTATAAAGTCAGAATGTGTTCTTAATAGGGTCAATGATAACTATTAACAAGGGTGGTAAAGTTTGTTAATGACAACTATATTATGTAGGTTAATAGTGGTGATGGCTAGTATGTTTAGAAAAAATATCCTATGTTTCCTTCATAGAACTTGAGCAAAGATCATTTAAAGAACCTTGGGTTCGCAAAAGCAAAAGTAAAAGGCCTTGAAGATGTAGTCATGATTTTTTTTTTTTGGATGTTAAAGTCATGAAATATTTTTTGTAACTTAATTTATGACCAACGTATGGACTCATTATACTAACTTGATATTAGTGATTAAGTAAGATTATGCAGAATTTGTGTACATGACTGGTTATTACTATCAAAGCATTTGTTTACTGAGTGTTATCATTGCTATATGTCCAAATTATAAATAAGTATAGGGGATTTCAATGACAATACTATGGGCGTCCATTGACAAGTTCATGGGCATCAATTAATAAGTCAGGGGTGTTCATTAACAAGTCCAAATAATATGTCTACCTAATTAATATTAAATTATAATAACAAAGTTAGTTTATAAATATGTCCACACATAATATGAATTTTGAAGTTGTTTATAACCTAATTGCACTTTGACCATATTATGCAAACATGCTAGATATAAATCAACAAGTGTAGGGGATTGCACTGACAACTCCATGGATATTCGTTGAGAAGTTTATGGGCTTGTTTTGACAAGTTCATATCTATTCATTGACAACTAAATTTACATTATAATACAAATTTTCATAAATAAAAGTTGGATATAATAAATCTTCAAATGCATCTACAAGGTACTTACTGAACATTCACATACCATCCAAAAAAATTATATGATATACATTTCTTTCTAGTTACGTCCTAAATTTATGTGTGTCTAATGACATTTACAGTTATCCTCTATCAGGATGTAGGAAATCATGCGTCGAAACAAGCCTCATGAGAGTTGCATATATTTGGCTCAATACCATTTTTCCAATTTCTCATTACTGTTTTGCACGCAACCATCTTCTTTGCCAATTTTTCTCAATGCTCATCTAGTAGGTCCACAGATGTAGTTGTATCAAAGGTCAGGGTGAATTTCATAACAAATATGTTACTCTCTTTTCCCACTATTAACGATATCATTGTTTTGAACTCTTCATAACATGTGCCTTCTTTAAAGGTATTTGATTTGACCATATCCCCAAAATATGTTACATTATCGGCTCCACCAATTACAAATCGTCCCCCTATATAAAGGAAACTAGCCATTACCACTGTCAATTTGCATAATACAATTGTCATTAACAAGTCTACCACCCGTATTAACAACTATCTATGTCCCAATTAATAACACATTTGGACCTCATAAACAATTGTCATTAACAAGTTTACCACTTATACTAACAACTATCGTTGCCTCTATTAACAACACATTTTGACTTTGTACATAAAAAATATAGTATAGTATACCAAAAACACAGTAAATGGCTTACGGAATCAATATCCTTCGTCAGTGGGGGAGAGGAAGATGTTGACGGTTAGGCAACAACTGTAACACCCCAAATTTCAATTAAGGGCTAATGATTGTTATTGAGGATAAGCATGGAGTTAAAGTGGATTAATTATATGTTGTATGGCAATTTTAATTAATATGCCATAATTGTTGGGAAAATTAAAAGAATGGCTCTAAATTAGTGATTAATGGAAGAGATTAATTACTAATTAAGAGGGTATAAGATGGGAAATTAATTGGCTAATTGAGGGATTAAATTGGCTAATTGGTGATTTATTGTGTGTGAGCCAATGACCTTGTGACATGTGGCAAGAAGAGATGAAGCATGAGAGTGAGAAAAGTCTAATATAATATTTTAATAGTTTCTCTCTCTCTCTCTCTCTCTTTGTTCGGCTGAAATGGAGGGAGTATTGTCATCACTTTCTTCCTCCTCTCTCCACTCTCTCTCGTTCTCTCTCTTCTCTCTCTTGTGCAGCCATTGTTGGCCAAGAAAGAGAAAGTGAAAGCTTGCATTTAAGGTGAGTAAATGACCTCTAATGCCAAAACTTCCTTCTATAAAGTTGTTCCTTGGAGTGAGAGCTTTAATTTGATGGTTGTAGTTTCTCCATGGGTGGTGATTTGAGGAATCACGAAAATGTATAAGTTGGAGAATCATGAAGTGCCTTTGGGAAAGTTGTTGAAGTAAGTGAAAGCTTCAATTTCATATAAGTTTTATGGCTATTGGTTAGGTCTTGAATTTCTGGAATTTTAGCCCTAATTTTCGTGATTTAGGGTCATGGGGAGTATGGTATGTTGTTGCAATGGAAATGGTGCCTTGTTTGGTATTTTGAATTGATAGAATTGCATTGAAGTTTTAATGTGAAGTTTGGCACCTTTTGTGTTGGTTTTGTGCTTTGGTCAAAATAGGGCATGTTGATAGGTGGTGATTTTGAGGTTACCATTGTGTTCCTTGTGAAAATTTATGTGGAAATAGGCTTGATTGTTAATTTTGGAGCCATTGTACACTTTGGTAGAAAATTGGAAAATCTGTCCCTTGGAACTCTGTTCTGGGTAGTTTATTTGTGTGGACGTTTTGAATGACCAAATGATTTCAGAAAATTGTGAAACTTTCTAGTTTAAATTTCACATCCCAAGCTTCAAAATGGACATATAAAATGTGTCATTTCGTTTTGTGAAATGAGATTTATGATCGTCCAAAGTTTGGGATGGAAATAGAACTCTGTTTTGGAGTAGTGTTGAGTTTTGGGTGATTCTGTATTTGTGTGATGATTTGAAATAATGAGCCATATTTTTCCTTGAAAGAGGACTTAAATACCTTTCATTTGGCTTAGGAATCACCTCATTTCAATTTTTCTACAATTAATTATGAATTTTCTAAATTGCCTTGGCTGCAGCGCAAAAGTTTCTGTGCACGTTTTGGCCGCAGTCAGAAATTCTTGGCTGCAGCCAACCCCCATTTTCAGTATTTTAGGATTTTTAAAGGTGATTTCCAACCTAGTACTTCCCAATCCTTTAGGCTTTCATTGACCTTATTATAGCCACCTAAAGGGTGTGAATGGTAACCAACCTTAAGTGATATGAAAGTAAGGATTTGGAATTGAGATTGACCCTATGTCCTTGATTCGGTTATAGGGTTGGATATTTTCTCGGATTGCGAGTAGCCGATGCTGGAGCATAAGTGGAAAGAATAAGAGTAGGGAACTTATCTCTCCTGCATGTATTGATATTTGTGTTTGTGTATTGATGCATGTTATTGCTTTACTTGATTATGTGAAATATATATGAATGATTGAAGCTCTATTTCTATTTATGCTATGGCCATGAGTATGTTGTTGAAACATTGAGCATGTGGATATATCATTATGTGAATACAAGTTATTGTGATGTAAGCATGTCATGCATTAAACACTTATCTTGCATGCATATTGGTATTTGTTTCCTACTGGGATTCTTTAGAATCTCACCCTCCCCTACCAACATTTTAGACAGGACAAGTTGCTCGAGGAAGGAGCAAGCGACTAGGGGCGGTGAGAATCCCTTATGGGCATTTGGATTTGGTAGTTGGTTATCATTGTTATTTGGGATAATGGTAGTTGATATTGGATGTATATGTGCTTGGATGTCTATTGGGTTATTTGGTTATGTATTGGAGATGGATTTGTGTAATCCCCGTTGAGGAATTGTAAAGGGCGTATGTGCCCTATAAATCTTTAATGAAGGTATGAATCTGGGTTTGCCGGTATTATTATTGTGCACTCTGATATTTATATAAATGTGATTTATCTTCACGAAGTAATTGTATTCGAAATATGAATATGAGACCAGGTTAAAGTGTTTGTGAAATGTATTTGTGAAAATCCTATCTTAAGAATGGGAATGTAAATGAATTTTGATTATCATTGGTCTCTATTTCATTTTAATCGTGTATTTTGGATATAATTATGGAGGGGGTTACAACAACCACTATCATTAGACGACATCGCACACAGTCACGCGACAGTGACGTCAACGTCGATGAGTTTAGGCATTTGAATGAGAAGAACAAGGATATTAGGGATGTTTACTTAGGTGAAGGCTAGTGACACGTGACGAACCGCGAGCAACACTGATGACAATATCAGCATTGGTTGGCCGATGAAGTCAAATATCAGGGAGAGAGAAAGAACAATTAAGGGTTTGAATTTCTTTGCCTTTTCTCAAATTCACTTAGGGGATTAGGATTTCTTCACAATCGGAATATATTACCCAAAAGTTTCACGGTACTTTATTGCAAATTAGAGATTTCAAGATACCTTTGAGTTGTATTTTGTGTTACTTGAGACTCAGGTACAATTTTTCCTTCTTTTAAAAAGACTAGTGGGATTGAACTCATCACAATTTATTACCACTATCATTAAAAGTGAAATCATATGCTCCTAGACCTAGACCAAGAGGCCATTAACATCTAGGCATATGTTTGAGTAAGTTTCAAATCGTGGTTTCAAAAGCCCTTTTTCGTAAATCAAGACAAAACCCTTCTAACATATTTACTTAGTAAATCGTACAAGCTATTCTCTAAAAACTAATCCAAACATACACTAAGGCCTTGTTTGGTTGGAGGGGAGGGGATGGGAGGGGAGGAAAAATGAGCCCCTCCCCTCATTTGGTTTGAAATTTTGGAGGGAAGTGGAGTAAAAATTTGCTTCTCTCTCCCCTCCCCTCCCTTTATTTTGATTCCCTCCAAATTGGGGGGTTTTGGAGGGGAGCCAAATATTAGGACTAATTTACGCTCATAATCTTTGTCATATCCCATCAATGCCCATGGTTGCAACTCATGCCCTCTCCGCTGCTGTTGCTCCTAGTCTCTTGCCCTCAATTCCCTTCCTCTACTTTTTGCCAAAAACGTAAATTTGGACTTTATTTTTATGTTCTCATTTTTTGCATAGTAACATATATGAAATCCTGATGGTTGATAGTTTCATCTTCACAAATCCTGATGTACATTTGGCTCAATAAATTTTGTCAGCAATTGAATTTTGAGAACCACGTTTTCAAAAATTATATAATTTATATTAAGGTGTAAATTAATTTAAATAATTTATATAAGTAAAAATATATAAACTAATATATAAGGGTAAAATGGTAAATTACATATTATCTCCCCTCCCATCCCCTCTTGAACCAAACAAAAGATCATTAAAAAACCTTCCCCTTCCTTCCCCTTCAACCAAACCAAACAAGGTAACCTCCTATCCTTCCATCCCCTCCCCTCCCCTCCATTCCCTCCCATTCCATCCCCTCCCATTGAACCAAACAGGCCCTAAGACAATTTTCTAATATGTTTGTAGCATAACATTTTCTTATCATTATAAAAAAACTATTTCCCACTATTTTTGAATATTTATTTTTATTATTACATTTTTATAATTATTTTTTTTACTTATGAGATAACTTATGTCATTATATACATTTTTATCTTTATTAGAAAAAATCATATACAATATGAATATTAGAATATTTTAAAATTAATTTTTTCATATAAATTTCTTAGACAGAATTTTATCAATATATTTTATTAATAATTCTTTTATGGGAGATATGCTTAGAAATGTAGGGCCCGTTTGGTTCATGGAATTGGAATTGAAGGTAATGTAATAAAATGTAATGTAATGTAATGTAATGGTAATTACATGAATTTGTTTGCTTTGCCATTAAGGAAATGTGATACATATACATACAAATGTTTGGTTGTATTACATCAAAAATATGAATATATATAAGAATAATATAGTAAGAAATAAAATTACCCCTATCTACACATATATGTATAATGTACATGTTGGGTTCAAAGTAATTTTTTTTTTTTTCAATTTGTGCAGTGTATACGTTGGGTTGATAATAATTTTTTTAATATTTAATGGTGAAAATATTATGAAGGGGTTCATGTTAATTTTTTAATTAATGGTGGGAATATTATTTAATAAGATATATATTTTTTAATGATGGAATATAATTTTTAAATCTTTTTAGTGGGGAATATATTTTTTTAATATTTTTATATAATTAATTAATTTTTTAAAATATTTAATGGTGGTAATTATTTAATATTTAACAGTATTTATGGGTGGGCACTTTGGTCAAAATAAAAAATTATAATGGCAATAATAACTTTTTCATTTGATTACATGATACCTGCATCCTCATTCATCAGTTATAGTAGCGTAATATTAATTATATCAAATGATGAAATCATGATTAAAAAATATAACAATCTTTACATTACATAAGAGTAACTAAATATTATAATTAATATATTATATCAGGATTACATGTAATTCTTTCCCATGGAAACAAACCAAGCTTGTAGTTTTTTAGTAAATTTTTTGTCAAAAAAATTTCTATTATATTTCTCACCGATACGCTCACTGAGCAATTGTTGCGTCGGCAGGGAAAACGACGTCGTCATAGTTCAGCGATCCGCGCCGTGATCAATTAATAATAATAAACATGAGAGTAAAATTATCTTAAATAATTGCCCCGCGTTGTCTGATTGATGGAGAGAACTGCGTGAGAAATAGAAAAAGGAAGAAAGTGATGGAAACCGAAGGAAAATAAAAGACAATTATCCCAATCAAAGAAACAACCTTGCCTCTCCATTCTTCTCTCACACTCACTCTCTCTCTCTCTCTCTTCTTTCTTTCTGCGCTTTGTCACTTTGAGGAGTAAACCAAGTTACTCGCTGATTTGCGACCTTTTTTTTCTCTCGATCACTTGCATTGTGTATGAATTGCAGTTCTTGGCTCTCTCTGTCTTTCGCTGTTGATGGATTTTGACTAGCATTATAGCATAGTCGCTTCCAAGCTATAGTTTAATCAGATCTTTCTGCAATTAGACCTGTATGTCTCTCACTTTCTCTTTTAACTTCTATTCTTTCTTGAACTCTTCCAATGTTGCTTTCTCACTCTGGGTTTGTCTTGCTTTATTTTTTTGATTTTATTAAGGTCTTGATCCATAATGACGCCAAGGAGAAGGGTATTGGATAGCAGAAATAGAAGCAAGGGATCTCATTTCCCTCTTCTGGTTTTCATTTTTCTCTGTCTTGTGCCCTTGATTTTCTTTGCCAGAGTGCTTTTAACTTCGGGTTAGTTCTCGATTCTGTGATTTTGTGAGTATTTTTTCTCCCCTACTCTAGGATTTAATACAAGCCAAACGTTGATTCGCAGATTTCAGCAGGTTAATGGTGATTGTGTGATGTTAAATTAAGTGGATGTAATTAATTTTAGGTTGATATTTACTTATTCTTTTTTGTGTGAGTAGGGCGTCTTTTGTAGCTCTACGATAGTTCTCGCTTTGACTGGTTAGGAAACGAATTCCAGGTTGAGTCTTTGATATTGCTGTCTTATCTGTGTGCATATTTAGATTTAGATAGTTGTTATTTCCTATCAGCTGCCGTCGGGGCAGTAAGATAAGGAAAGGGTTCTTTGTATGATAATTGCGGTGGCAAGATTGATGTTCAATGGAGCGCACTTCACAGGGAGCAGAAAGATTATCTAGTGCTGTTGTAAATTGTTGATAGAATGGTGTCGCAATTTTTGTGGGTGCTTGTTATTGATGTCATGTATGGTTGATATATGCATTATTCTGTTGAGAAGCTCGGAAAATTTCAATCACATTTGTATAAAGTTCACGTTAGGAAAGTGGCCCAAAAATAATAGGGGAAAAAAGAGCATTTTAGAACAGAACATCAAGGCTGCTGGGTCTGATGGTCCTGAGAGAAAGTGCCTCAAAGAGGGCGAGGCAAAGTGTTGGCAGGGGTATACATTTATTATATAACTGATAGCATTTTGTAGATATTTAAAGCGTGCAGTAAATATGATATGGAAATTTATGAAGAATGTTACTTGTTTGCACTTTCCTCAAATAAGACACTGGGCTCAGTGAAATTAGCAAACGGAGAAATTGCAGTGTGGTTAAAGTGCAAAGGAGATATATTGGACATTATAATGCTGAAAACTCAATAAAGAAGGGGGCAATGTCCTCAAGTTCGACAGCACAAAATCTTGTTATGAGATGATGGGTAAGACATTTGAGGAATGGGAAGTAATCAAGGTCATTTAAATGTTGTTATAATCTCTCTTGAGGATGATGGTAATATTCTAAATTTCTTGATAATTTGTGTCAATCTAATCTTTGATTTCTTCTTTTATTAGGTGTTTTGAATGTTACTCAATCATTTGAATATTCTTTGTCTAAGATGTATCTCTAGCGTTGCCTATGCTTGTTACTTGCACATATTTTGGTGAGGGAGTTTTTCTTAGCATTTTTGCTACCATTGCATTACTCACTGAGGCGCCCATCTTTCGTTAATGAAATTAAAGCTCAGCAGGTTATGCACTCTAGAAAAGCGATATTCTTTTAGAATCAATCAATTATTCTTTTGGAAAAGTTAGATGGTCCACAGATGTTTTAGACTATGAAGCATGGGTGAAATTTCAAGCTGTACTTGGAAGGCTTACAAATTAGTTGTGAGTATGCCTTGGATTTGGTGAAACATATACTATGTATCTATCTAACCTTAGAGGCAGCGTTCTTTGAGATCCTGGTCTCTGAATCTTGTTAACGTTGCAAATCCTTTCAGAATACTGGTTCCATTTCATAACCTTAGCAAACTGAGTTACTCAGTGGTGAGGGAGGGCAGTGATCCTCGGAATGAGTAAAGTTGAAAGGGGAATATGCCATTGTTGTGGTTTTTAAATGTCAGGTGGAGTTCAAATTTTAAGGCTGATTTTGTGTGTGGATGAGAGGAGGATGGACTAAGAGAAGCATAAAGAAGAAAATTCAAGAAAATGGCATCAACTCAAATGAGGAAAAAGAAAAGAAAGGAAGTGATGGGGACGGAAAGGATATCAAAAAGTGAAAAAAGAGGGGAGAGAATAAGATGAGTTAACAGGTATAAGTGACTCTGTTATATGATATTTGAAAGTAGGATTGAAAATGTTTACAAGCAACAGTTGTGGCGGTATCGTGTCAAAGTTGGTGGAAAGTGGATAATACAAAGATAGTAGAATAGGTTAATTTAGTGGGATAAATGATTTTTTCTTAAAGAAGTTCATAGAAATCTTCATTGCTGAAGATAGTGACAATCAAGTTATGTTTATTTCCTGTACTATTATTTTATTGGTTTTCACATGCTACAGAATATATATAATTTGTTTCGTATATTTAGCTGCACTTACATACATTTATAACATATTATTGGCACAATAGTTCTATCTGTATCTGTACAGTTTGGTAGAGGCGGATTTGCTCCATTTATCGGAAAATAAACGGAGTTAGATCAGTTTTTACCAAGATTGAAGCCTTTACTTTGGTTTCAAATTTTTTCTTTTTAAAAATAACAAGCTTGAACATATAAGGGATTGACTCAGCTTGGTTGAATTGCAACCCTACGTGCAACAAAGGGTTTTGATAAATATTGAAATCTAAAAGGAGAGGAAGGAAAGGGCTGTTGTCATGTCAGTGAGTTGAACAAATTTATAAAAATTGTTGATTAATTAGAAAATTTAGCACTGTTATTGTGGTTCAATCTTCATCTTACAGAAGAGCTTGTGCTATGTTGATAATTGATGTGTCAGGGAACGGGGCTTGAACTATCAACCAAAGCACCATATCAAAGTCCATGATGCTTGAGACCCATAGAGAGTACTAGCTTGCATTAACCTTGAGCCAAAATTAAAAATATCAAGCTACATGTTATCATTGTTAAAATTTGGCGTTATAGATTGAGAATGTGACCTCTTTGTCAGCTTGATTTTGTGTGAAAGAACTGCTTGATATACAAGAACAGAGTGTAACCACTGAGGTATTTGCTCTCCAAGGACAACCAATTGATGGAATCCAAGGTTATATGGGATGCCTAGTCTTATATCAAATAGTATGGAAAGCCTAAGTGGGTCGGCTCTAATTTACTTGAGTTGTTCTCAGTTGAAGTATCTAGGCTCTGTCTTGAGACAGATTTTGCTAGGAGTTCATACTTTATTTTTTTAAAAAATTGGGTAATTAGTGTCATGAAAGAAATACCAAGAACACACTTTAAGATAGTCACTGATAATTTGAAGATTTTTATGTGTAGGTTTGTAACCTGATGAATTGCAAGCACCTTAGTGTACTAAGTAAGTGCATATTGATGTGGTGAAGGATTGTAATCTTGATAGAACTATCTTATTCGTAAAATGTAAAATTAAGGTCACACACAGAAACAGACATTTATTGGCTTCTTAGAATCTCCCGTTCTGCCATAGTTCCTCAGTACTTGGCTGCACAATTCTACTATCCTAGAGGCTATTATATTTTAGGATTAAGTAGCATTCAGTACCTTGGAGTATTTTTCAAATAGCACTCAGTATTCTAAACTAATTCTTGGTGCATCTAGCATTTTAAAGTATTTTTCTAGTAGTACTTAGTATCCTAAAGTAATTTTTGGTGTATCTAGCACCTTAAAGAATTTTTCCAATAGCACTTAGGATCCTAAGTTTAGTATGCTTATTGCTACTGAAAAAATAGTTTAAGGGAAAAATTGCACCAACAATTATTTTAGGATACTGAATGTGAGAGAGAAAAATACTTTAGGGTGTTGGATGCATAAAAAATTAGTTTAGGATATTGAATGCAGCTTGAAAAATACTTTAGAATGCTGGATGCTACTTGACCTCCTATTTTAAGGCCTATTTTGTTGGTTTTTTTAAGGGTTAATATAACTTTTGGTCCTTGAAGTTTTATCCGTTTTTTGTTTTGGTCCTTTAAATTTGAAATCGGTGGTTTTGGTGACTGAAGTTTCACCTGATTTGGGGTTTGGTCGCTCAAGTTTGAAAAGGACTTGGTGATCCGGTTATGAAACCCGAACCGAACCTGAAAAAAACCAAGTCTTTTTCAAACTTGAGGGACTGAAACTAAAATCAGGTCAAACTTTAGGGACCAAAACCACCGATTTCAAATTTGAGGGACCGAAACCAAAATCGGGTCAAACTTCAGGGACTAAAAGTTATATTAACCCTTTTTTTAACTCCAAATTTGTTTGATCTGTTTGTTTTTAGTTGGTGGTCTTTCATATTGTTCTTTCGGGCATGATTGTGTTATGCTTATCTGTAGATATGCTTCCTAATGTCATTTGGCTTAGTAAGTTCTTATTCTCTGTTGTCACTTCCCACTGACTGTTAATATGTGAGAACGAGAATGGAGTTGAAAGTCCCTGACTGAGATTATATTTTTCTTGAATTACCTTAATGTTTCATCTTCCCAAGTTTGAACCACCTGAAGGACATATGGAAAATCCTTATGAACTCTAGCTTGCTTTTCTTTCTATAAGCATATAAGTTCAAGACCTTTTAAGTTCCCCCCCTGATAATATCAAATGCTTTGTGCAGGTCAAAGTGGCGTTTCAACTGTTCGAAGCAAACAGGTATCCTGGTTTATTATATATCTAACAGACTCTTGATGCAGCTTCTATCTGTTATACATCTTAGAGAGTTGTTGACTGCTGTAGGCTTCTAAATGGAGAGAATGGCAAGCATTATTGGCAAAAAAAAAAGAATGGCAAGTATTGCATGACCTTAGATCACTTTTTTCAAAAGAGGTACTTACAAGCTGATGTATATTTACTTTTGAACCATATCTCTTCATTTTTTAGGTGGTTGTTGTTTACATCATACCTTCTGGCATTTTAACTAATATTTCCTCTTAGGTTCTTGACGTAATTGATGCAAGCACAAACGATATGGGGCCTTTAAATCTTGATAACTTTAGAAAAAATAATTTTTCTGCTTCTTGGAGAGTTGTTGAGTTGGAGAATTCAAATACGACATTTCAGGTTAGAGGACTGATGTTCTTATATCAGACATTTGTTCTTAATGTTATACTTTCATTTCGGCAGAAATAAACTTTTGTTATGTTGTTGTTAATCCCTTTTCATATTTTTGTGTTTTTTGATTAAAATCTAAACCAGCCAACAATGCATAGTAGAGAAGGAAACCTGACGGTTGAGCGGGGAACTGATAGTCATGCACAGAAAGCACGAAGGGTGAGAGTGTCTATTTGATTAATTTTTTGGGTCAATTCTTTGGGGAGTTAGGACCAGTTCTTGTAACTTAAAAATTGATGTAAATAATGGTTTTCTTTAATACTCTTCTCTAATCTTATTTACAGCAATTGATTGATAAAAGGCGTGAAAAGCTTGCTGCTGAGTTGGTTAAAGAGGATAATGAGGTACTCGTAAAACTTGAAAATGCAGCTATTGAACGCTCCAAATCAGTTGACTCAGCAGTTCTGGGTAAATATAGCATTTGGAGGAAAGAAATGGATAATGAAAATTCTGACTCTACGGTACGGTTGATTCGGGACCAAATGATTATGGCTAAGGTGTATTTAAGCATTGCAAGGTTGAAAAACAATCAGGAACTGTATCGAGAATTGCAGTCTCAACTTAAAGATAGTCAACGTGCTTTAGGCGAGGCAACATCTGATGCTGACCTACATCGAAGGTAGTGCGCTATCTGGCTGAGTAATTTATATCTTGTATCAGCATTTCCACATATTCTTTCTCTGATATTTCTTTCTAGTTTTCACTAATTAACATTTTTAAAAAATTTCGAAGTGTGCATGAGAAAATCAGGGCTATGGGCCGACTACTGTCAAGAGCAAAAGAGCATTTGTATGACTGCAAGTTGATCACCGGAAAATTGAGGGCAATGCTAGTAACTTCTGATGAGCAAGTTAGGAGCTTGAAGAAACAAAGCACTTTCCTTAGTCAGTTGGCTGCCAAGACCATCCCAAATGGAATTCATTGCTTATCCTTGCAGCTTTCTATAGATTACCACCTCCTTCCTCCAGAAAAGAGAAATTTTCCTAAAAGTGAGAATTTGGAAAATCCAAATCTCTATCATTATGCTCTTTTCTCCGACAATGTGTTGGCTGCATCTGTTGTTGTTAACTCAACCATTAAGAATGCCAAGGTGACGCAGGCTGCCTTTTCCTTTATTGGCATGTGTGTGCATGTTTGTATTCTTTTTTTGTTTTTTTTTTCTGGATTCCCATTTTTATGACTAGGAAGCAGACCAAAAAATAATATTATAACCCTGGCCTCATTTTCTTTTGTTTGATATTGTAGGATCCTTCAAAGCACGTTTTCCACCTGGTTACTGATAAATTAAACTATGCAGCCATGAACATGTGGTTTCTGTTAAACCCTCCAGGCAAAGCTACAATACATGTTGAAAATGTCGATGAATTTAAGTGGCTAAATTCATCCTACTGCCCTGTATTGCGGCAACTTGAATCTTCTAGCATGAAAGAGTATTATTTCAAGGCAGGCCATCCAAACACACTTTCTTCTGGCGCTTCTAATCTGAAGTACAGGAACCCAAAATATCTCTCCATGCTCAACCATCTAAGATTCTATCTCCCTCAAGTATATCCAAAATTGGATAAGATCCTCTTTCTCGATGATGACATTGTAGTTCAGAAGGATTTGACTGGTTTGTGGGATGTGGATCTTAATGGGAAAGTGAATGGTGCAGTTGAAACATGTGGCGAGAGCTTTCACCGGTTTGACAAGTATCTCAACTTTACTAATCCGCATATTGCTAGAAATTTTAATCCAAATGCTTGCGGTTGGGCATATGGGATGAATATGTTTGATCTGAAGGAGTGGACAAGAAAGGACATCACTGGCATTTATCACAAGTGGCAGAATATGGTGAGCAGTTCAGCATCACATGTTTTAATACTTACAACATTGCATCTTTTCGGACACAGTTAAGTTGAATAGTGACATAAGTGATCTTTCTCTGACCATTGTTTTTCTTCTGTTTCAATCCAGAACGAAGATAGGTTGCTTTGGAAGCTGGGGACTTTACCTCCTGGCCTAATAACATTTTATGGGCTGACACATCCTCTACATAAATCATGGCATGTACTAGGATTGGGCTACAATCCAAGTGTAGATCGATCAGATATTGAGAATGCTGCAGTTGTTCACTACAATGGCAATATGAAGCCGTGGTTAGAGATCGCCATGGCTAAGTATCGCTCTTACTGGACCAAATACGTCAAGTACGATCATCCTTATCTTCGAGCCTGCAAGGTGAGTTAATGATCCTTCTTTCTAAGAAGTCCCCAGAAAGGAATCTACTCTTTTAACAACTGAAAGGAAGGCCCTGCCAGAATTATCAAGTGTCTTAGAAGGGATAACGATCTATATCACATCTTCTGTATTTACACCAAATCATATCTTTTCCACATCATTGATTTTTGTTTCCTATTCATTTGATTTGTTAAAGCCCGCCCACACCCCATTTGAACTAGGTAGATAATTAGTCTACATTGTTGACTATAAAATCCTTGTCTTTGTACAATACCCTGAAGCTAAAGACAGGAGTAGAAATTGAGTATAATTCTCTGCATTCTTTGAAAATAGCTTTTGTTCACTGGAAGACTTGAACCTATTGCTATGGTTCTAATTTTCTACACTTCTTTTCGGGTTAGTTTCACTGCTATAAGATCAGTAATGTTATATGGTAGTGAGTGTTGGGCTTTAAAAGGACAACATGAACATAAAATGGAGGTAGCCGAGTTGAGCTGTTGAGATGGATGTATTGTCACACAAGAAAAAACACGATTCGTAATATTCATATATGTGAATGAGTTGGAGTGGCCTTTATTGAAGGAAAAATGGTAGAAAGTCGTTTGAGGTGGTTTGAACATGTTTAAGGAAGGTCATTGCTTCAGTGAGAAGGGTTGTTCCAACAGTATAGAGTCTTGTAAAACGAGGTTAAGGAAAGTCGAAGTGAACGTTCAATAAGGTCATAGAGAGAAATCTTTTGATTAATAAGATATTTAAAGATTTGTTTTTTTGATAGTACAATGACGCCGTATGATATATATAGCCGATTCCACTTAGTAAGATAAAGACTTTGTTTTTTTGTGACTTTTTTTATTATGGAAATTTGAAGCGGGTGAAATTGGCGTGGAGGGTTAAATCCACACTTTCTGATAGGATCCTTAAAATTGTGTTTCGTTGAACTAAGCTTTAATAAGATTTTAGTTATCAAGTCCAAAATGTGACAGGTCAATATCGCATTTATTGTAGTCGAAATCTGCAATTTCTAGTAGGGTGACTAAAAATATTCTCATGCATCTAACCTTATAGAATATTAGTTATCAAGTGTGTCCAAAAGTTGAGAGGTCCCACTTAAAATGCGCGACAGAAATGCTTGAGGTGTCCATTACTAAATATGATGGGTCCAATTAGCTGCCGTCCTATAACCCTTGTTTATTTTTTTATTAGGACCTGGATAAGTTATTAAACTTATCACAAAGTAACCGTTTGGTTCAAAGAATAGTAGAGAATGTAATGATAGAAATTGTAACGTTGGACGAATGATTACAATTTACCAAACATTTATTTGGTATACTATCTACCAAATATAGAATACAATTTATGTTATTTAGAACAAATAAAAAATGAAATAATGTTTTAACTCTATCGATGTCAAAAATGAATACTATAAATGTCTAAATATTGATTCAAGGAGTATCTATGTTTATATGTTGATTTGTGCAAGTTATAACCTGGATTACAAGCCGTTAAAGTTATGTGATGGGATTACAAAATTACCTTATTTGTTGTAATTAGGATTATATAAATTATTTTATTGTGCCAATTAAATAATCTGAATCAAACGAATATATTACTATTACAAGTAATAATGATGCATGATATTGAATCAAACATGATTAATTATCTTCCGTTATTAAGATAATTATTCTAATTTGAAGCTGACGACTTCATACAGTCTACCCTCCCGTCCATGTTATAAAATGGGTTTTTAATAAATGGAGTGAAAAGAACCAATTTTGAGTTTTGAAATGGGCCAATTTTTCACTGTCCATAAAATAATATTGGTCTTTTTGTAGTTCTGGATTTGTGGGGGTATTTGTTGAATTGTCAAGATTGATGTAAAACATTTTTGAGAATTGCACTACAGAGTTAAAATTCAATAGCATAAAGGTTTGAGATAAAAAAGAGTCAAGGAAGAATGACAATTGAAGACTAATGAAGCTAATGTAAAATGATGATATGCTTAGCACTTGAACATCTAAATTTACCATTCAAACTTGCATATTTATCATTTAAATGATCCGATTTTACATGGCATTTTTATCTAAATACTTTAAACAGTAAAAGAATTTACCAGGATGTTACAAGTTAAGAAATATTTATCAAGATACTACATTAAAACTCATTGTGAACGACTTCTTCATTGTTTCAAAATCGTTATGGTTGTGAACGAGTTTTAATGTAGTATCTTAATAAATATTTCTTAACTTGTAGCATCTTGGTTTACTGTTTAACTATTTATATAAAAACGCCCATTTTACATTAATTTTTTATATGGTTTTTCATTATCATTCGCCCAAAACCCATTCAAATATTGTTCTAAATTCAAAATAAAATTTATTTTAAAAAAAAACCGATAGGGTGATTCTAAGCTATATATCATATGGATCCCTTCTCAAGATTGGAAGTTTAAATTTAATTTTCCAGTCATATAAAATTCCCTTTACCACCATATTACAAGATATTGCATATGATTAATTTTTCTATCGTATCAAGTTCCAGCAAGTAGATCAAGCCGGATGAAATTCTTTGAAATGGGTAAATGAAGATCAAATAGAACATTCAATGAAATTAACAATTTATTTAAAGATATGATTATTGAAAGAGCTCAATAGTGTCATGCAATTTATGTAGTTGACCTCACTTAGTGAGATAAGGGTTATTATCATCCTCAAATGTCAACATGTCAATTGGTTGTGAAATGAATTATAGAATATTTTTAGCAGTAATTAAAATTACTTTATTACTACAAAAAAACATTAAATTACAGACAGAATTACCCACGGAATTACCGATGAAATTTTAGTTTTCCGATGGAATTACCGACAGAAACATAATTACCGACGGAATACGTTTTGTCTCTAAAAAGTACGTGGCAAATTGATTTGCCGACGGAATGCCAACAGAATTTTACCGACGAATTACCCACGGAAAAATTCCGTCGGAACTTACTGATGGATTTCCTACCGAACTTTTCCGTCGGAAATTACTGACAGAATTTTTCCATGGGTAATCCATCGGTAATTTAATATTAATTTTTTTAAAAAAATCCACATGGACATCACTGGAGGTCCCCCACCACCTGTCCAACATCAGGCCCCCGGGGCGGGGGCCACGTGTCCCCCACGTGCCTTTGTGAGATAATTGTTGCCTTTTGTGACAAAGGTTGGATTCGAACCTTGGACCTCTGGTGTGTGTTCTGATACCTCTGTCAGTTGAGCTGCTTTGACCTTGCATTATTTTTCACATAATAATATATATAATGTAATAATTAACAAAAAAATATAATATTAAGATAAATATATATAATATTAAATATATAATATACAATTATATATTTCGTTTTTTATAATATAAAATTTAAAAAATTTTAATTTCTTATTTCATTTAAATATTTAATATTAATATAAATATATATGATATTACATTTATATTTATATATAATTACATATTTCGTTTTTTATAATATAAAATTAAAATTTTTTTAATTTCTTATTTCATTTAAATATTTAATATTAATATAAATATATATGATATTACATATATATATATATATATATAAAATTATATATTTCATTTTTTATAATATAAAATTTAAAATTTTTTAATTTCTTATTTTATTTAAAATTATTATTAATAATAATATATATTTAATATATTATATTAAATATTAGTTTTATGATATTTGAATATTTTTATTTTTTATAGATTCTTTTTATTTTTATTATTTTATTATATAAATTATTAAAATATAATAAAAAAAGTATTAATTTTACCTATGTATTATCCATGGAATTTCGTCGGTAATTGTAGTTTTAAATTTACACACGGAATTCCGTGGGTAATCCGTTGGTAATTACCGACAGAAAAAATTCCGTAGGTAATCTATCGGCACTTACCTATAGAATTTTTTCCCTTTTTAATCTATCAATAATTACAGACATCATTGTTTTCCGTCGGTAATCCTATTGGAAAATTTAGTTTTTGACGGAATTTTCCAATGAAATTTTTCTGTCAAAAATTCATCAGTAATCGGTTAGAAATTACCAACAGAAATAATTTTGTGGGTAATTCCGTTAGTAATAGCATGTTTTTTTATAGTGTATGATTTAATTTTTTAAATAAAACTTGGACAACATTTTAATTTAATTTTAAAAATATTAAATGCAACTCTCTTTATCAAATTAAATACATACTTTTTTCTTAAACATAACTCTATTTGTTTGTGTAATTCTAAACCTCAAACTCTAAACCCTACATTTATAGATAACTATTTTCTCTTGTCAAAAAATGTAGCTCTTTAATTTTATTTGTGTCCATATAAATATTTTATTATTTGTGAATGTAGAGTTCTCCTACCCCTATTTGTATATTTTGATTACCAAAGTGTTTCAATGAATAACTTTATTTGATTTTAAATGAAAAGTAATAATGTAATTAATGTAATTTTAACCAAGATAAAAATGTTAACAATCTAATCCAAAGAGAAAGTTTCAGATAGTTGAAATAATCCTTTTCACTTCATGCACCAGCGGTACCTGCCAATCAATACTGCCATCTTCTCTTGTATATCTGGCAAACTATTTAAGATTTCTGAAGTAAAATGACATATAAGTTTTTTTTTTTTTTTTATGAACGACATATAAATTTATTATATCGTTCAAATTGGGGATCCCGGGAGACTTACAGACAATACTACATCTAATTATTTTGGATTGAAAATACTGGGCTGAGAAAAAAGATAAAAAAAAAAATGAGTTGCTTAAAATTATCATTGCAGGTGAATTGTTTTCATTCTATGTAAATATTTTCTGCCAGGTGAATTAAGGCCCTGTTTGGTGCACGGTATTGGGGGTAGGGATTGAGATTGGTTCAGGGATTAAGCCAAATTATATTGTTTGTTATGAGGGACTGAAGATAACTCAGGATTAAGAGTACCACGAAAGTGGGATTGCTGCAAAACCACCTCCCCCTAGTTTTACGTTTTCAATCCCGAAATTGCAAATGTTAAAGACAAAAATATCCCCGTTTATAATATTTTTCCGATAAAAATGCCCACTAGCAATTTTAATAATAAGGATATTTTAGTCTTTTCATAATTTATGAAATATTATAAAATAAAATCAATTTAAGTATTCCATCTAAATATTACCGCATACCAAACGTAATTTTAAACCTTTTACCCCAGTCCCAATCCTAATCCATCAAAATCAATGCCTCGTACCAAACATTGCCTTTAAAGGAATACAAATTTTTTTTACTATATCCTCAAAATTCAAGGATTAAGAAGTTTAAGAAATTTATAGGACCATAATTAGAATTTTAAATAAAACAAACACTAGTGAAAATTAGCCTTTCATTGCAATTAAAAATTAATTTTTACACTGGTTGTTGTTAACCAGGGTAGAAAATGTTAAAAAAAATCTTCACCTTTTACATCGATTGTCATCAGAGCCGGTAAAACAGGTTGGGTCCGCTAGCCCGTCAAAATTGGTGGCTTTAGCTAGCCCGCCCTGCTAGCGGACTGGCTTGCTTATGTTTTTTTTAATTTTTTTTGTTTTTCTTATAAAATAAATCTAAATATCTTGATCGCCTTTTCTTTGATGCTGTGTTTAACTATTTCCTCATACTTTTTATTTGACACTTTTATTTTCATATTATATTTATTTATTCTATTATTATTAAATTTAAAAGAGATGTGTATGTTTATATGTTTTTGTGATGTCAGTCGATGAAAAAAAAAGGAAAGTAAGAATGAAATTGACTTCATAACAAAAATGTATAAAAAGAAGTGTGGTGTGAGTGGGTGAAAGAGAAAAGAAGTGAGAATTAAGAGAAAAAAGAAGAGGTGAAATAATTTTTTAAGGAAACAAAAAAGGCGGGCTCAGGCCCACACAGGCCCGCAACCCACGGGCCAGCCCAAATTCCCAGCTGTAATTGTCATGCAACTAGTGTAGAAAGCACACACTAGTTAATGTTATAATTGATACTTGTATATAGAATAATGTCACAACTGATATTGTCATTGATATCTGGTTCAGGATTTGTGATTGCCCCGTCTAAAACAAATGTTTGCTCTGGGTTTGTTAGATCCCTCTGGGTCTTGAGTTTGAGCCCCAGAGGAGACATTTATGTTAAGAGGGCAACCACGAACTCTAAGTCGGATACCAGATGATAATATCAAAAACAAAATGACACAATTGGTATAAATATTTTTTATTTTTTAACAACTTGTTTCTTTCCTAATCCCTTGTTTATATTTAAAGATTAAGGTGCTAAAATAATCTTCAACTTTTATTAAAAGTGCAAAGTAACCATAAACTATTGTTTAGAGCAAAAGTAACTATAAATTTTCAAAATTGGAGTAAAACTATTAAACCCAACTAACTTCCGTCTATTATAATAGAAAAAATAAATTTTTTGGCCTTTAAAGTTTTGATTCATTTATAACTCACTTCCTAAACTTTTGACTTGTTTGTAATTCAGTCTCTGATGTTTCTGAGTCACATTATAAGGAAAAAATATGTTAAAACACTGTTAAAAATTGTTTATGTGTAGATTTTACATAAATTAAAAAAATAATAATAAAAAAACAACGTTCTTGTTTCCACCATGAATTATAGCACACATATTAACATTATTGGGTGTTTAGTTGTGGGTTTGGCGTGTGGAGTATGGGGTGGTGATTATGGCCCTAAAACTTGTGGGTTTCTTGCAATTTACAATTTTAGGGACACTACTACAAAATATACTTATAAAGACCTTAAAAGACGTCCCTTTTTGAAAAAGGGGCACCCAAAATATTGGGCGGTGGTATATGTGTAATTATAGATCAAAATTGAAAAGGTTGGCTCGTCAAATAAAATTGAATCTCGCGCCTAAATGTGTTTTAGATGTCCCCATGTTCATTGGGGACGTGTAAAGACTGTTTTAGACGTCCCCATCTTCATTGGGGATGTCTAAAGACTGTTTTAGACGTCCCCAATGAACATGGGGACGTCTAAAGACCCCCAGAAAAGCGTATAAAGAAAAAAAAAGAACACACATAAGACGTCCCCAGATGGCCTGGGGACGTCTAAAGCTTCACATTAGACGTCCCCAGACCAGCTAGGGACGTCTAAAGCTTACATTAGACGTCCCCAGCTGGGCTGGGGACGTCTAAAGGGTCCCTTTAGACGTCCCCAGCCCAGCTGGGGACGTCTTAAGCAAGCTCACATGCACTGGTCGACATGACCTGTGCATGTTCAGTGTCAAAATTCTTACTTGCTTTATTACTTTACTCTTTCACTCTCCCTTCTTCATCACTTCCGTCTCCTCTCCCTTGGGCTGCGCTTCTTCTTGTTTTTTCTTGTTTCTCCAAATCAAATACGGCTATTTCTCCTCTCCCCTGTTTTTTCTTGGTCCTTCTTAGCCTCTATTTCATCTAGAGCGTTGTTAGCTGCCGTCTTTGCTCTGCTAGGTCTGCACTGTTCTCTCTCATTCTCTCCATAGTTGGCCTCTTCTTACCACCGTGGGTCATCTGCCTCTAAAGTTGTAGCAACAGGTTAGCTAAAACTAAACTTGTGAATGAACTTGTGAATGATTAGCAAAATGCATTTGATTCTCTGCTGGAATTTAAGTGTGGTTTGTGCTTGAGCTTTATCTTTGCTATTTTGCTGAATTTAAGACGTACCACATCAAGTTTTAATCTTTTGCTTTTTTGCATTGTTTTGAGAAAAATGAAATTCTCATTAACTCAAAAATATCAGTCCACAACTTGAAGCTGTGCAAGTGCCTAATATTTATACAACTATGAGGGGCGTATTGAGCAATATAATACGACAATACTAAACATTGAACACAGAAACACAAAACGACAACAAATAACACTAATATCAATATCCTAATTACAATACATAATAATTGTGTATGTACTTGTCTTCACAACAAGGTGATGATTGCAATTTAAATTGCAATTTAAATTTTTTTGGTTTATTTGAAGATTGAAGAATCATTATCTAATTGTTTTAAATAATTAATTTGATTTGAAACAAATTTGCATTTGCAATCTTAATTTTTTTTTAAATTTGATTTGATTTGAATAATATACTAATATCTTGTACTTATTGAATTATTTGAATGTTTTATTTGAAGTACAATTTTCAAGATGATGTTTTGTTTCAAATTTGCTGATGATTTTGTTTGCTTTTTATTAAAAGAAGTCCTCATCTCTCAGTTGATTTCAAGTTAATGGTAATGATTTTGTTTGCTTTTTATTAAAAGAAGTCAGTTGCAAAGAAAATTACAAGTTCTCTTTATAAAGAAAATTACTGTGAAAACATGACTAATTTGACACTTCAGTCACTAATCAATAAAATTATATAAGAATTCATAATCTTCTGGTATATTAAGTTGTAAGTTGTAATGCAACATTGTATTTAACTAGTAAGCAGCGCATTCATCAAGGAAGTTCTCAACTATACTTGCCAATAATGTTTGTGGACTTTTCAAGCATGTAAATAATAGGAGTAGACAAAAAGTTATGGTTAATGCAATGTAATCTTACCAATTAATGACTATTATACTATGAGCCCTCAATTCCTCAGCCCTAAATGCCCTTTATAAATTCCCAAAAATTCCCACATGTGTCTCTTGTAAATACACATAGTTGATTTGTAAATTCCCACATATCTCACTTATGGTACATATCTGATTTAATATTTTGATTTCTAAAATATAAGTGTATTCTGTTTGTGCTTGGTGCCAGAAGCTAAAGTTTAGTTTCGTTTAGATTAAGCTGAGATGGTTTGTTATTTTGATTTTGGGATGTCTCACTTTTAAGGGGAAATGCTACCAAAATTTTGAAAAACATGCGTGTAAAAGGCAATTCCCCGTGTTGACAATTATTCTAAACTTGAGTGTAAATGGAAATGGCATAGGTGGTAATAAAATAGATCATAGTTGGATGAATGCTTTGAGAACAAGTGAAAAATATGAGAATAGGGTTGAAGACTTTATTGAATTTGCTAGGAGGAACGTTCTAGCCAAAAATGGGATGTATTTTTGTCCTTGTGTCAATTGTTTAAATGAAAGAAAACGGGATGTTGAAGTTATAAGGGATCACCTACTTTGTGATGGAATAAATCTTCGATACACAAGGTGGATATGACATGGTGAGGAAGTAACTGATTGTCCGTCGCACAAGAAGGAAGCTGTGGATGTCATAGATGAAGATAGAATGGAGAGAATGATTCACGATCACTACTACAGAATATAGATACTGCTACCCTAAAAGACGTCCCTTTTTAAAATAGGGACGTCTAAAACATAGGCGGTGGCATTTTTGTAATTATGTGTGGGAACTTGGTAGCTTTAGACGTCCCAAATTCAATTTGGGACGTCTAAAGTTAAAAAAAAATTTAATATTTTTTTTTTACTTTAGACATCACTTTAGATGTCCCAAATTCAATTTGGGACGTCTAAAGTAAAAAAAATTTTATTTTTTTTATTTTTTTACACTTTAGATGTCCCAAATTCCATTAGGGATGTCTAAAGTAGTACTTTAGACATCCCAAATTCAATTTGGAATATCTAAAGTGATGTCTAAAATAAAATTAAAAAAAATTTACACTTTAGATGTCCCAAATTCCATTTGGGACATCTAAAGTGTAAAAAAAAAAATTTAATTTTTTTAAACTTTAGACGTCCTAAATTCAATTTGGGACGTCTAAAGTAAAAAAAAAAAAATTACACTTTAGATGTCCCAAATTCCATTTGGGACAACAAATGGAATTTGGGACATCTAAAGTGTAAAAAAAAAAAAATTAAATATTTTTTTTTTTATAGTTTAGACGTCCCAAATGGAATTTGGGACATCTAAAGTAATTCAAAAATTTTCCCGCGACCTGTATTGAATATAAGGGACGCTCGTACCTTATATTAAATAAAGGGAAGCTTTCCTTCCTTTCTCTCTCTCTCTCGCTCCCACAGTAGTTTTCAATTTCTTTGATAAGAGTTGCAGAGAAAGACCCACATGCTATAGATTCAAATAGCCTTTTCCTTCGGTGTTTTCGCCATCGTCCCCCCTCTCATCATGCCCTTCTGTGCATAGCTTTTTCCTTCGGTGTTTTCACCATCGTCCCCCCTCTCATCATGCCCTTCGATGCCTCTATTTGCGACGGTAACTCTCTCTTTATCACTTCTCAAATCTTACATGCTTGTATATTTATTATTATTATTATATAAGTTCCTCTCTTTTTCACAATCAGATCTGGTACAGTGCATCTGGGTAAAAAATGGATTTTTTGAATTTTAAAGTTTGACTAAAAGAAGTTTGAACAAAGCTAGCAAAGTGGTGGAAGTGTGGTGATGCTAAAAAAGGAAATTCCGGAGCCAAAAAGAGAATGGAGAAAGCTAGCATTTATGTTCAATAAAACTATTACAGAGGATTCTCGTCTGGAACTTGTGTTTGCTTTCGTAATTGATGACCTCAACATCTACAGAAAATTTGAAATTCAAATGACTTTAGACGTCCCAAATTGAGATTTGGGAGGTCTAAAGTCCTACACAGGGGGACTTTAGACGTCCCAATTTTAGATTTGGGACGTCTAAAGTGGAGGACTTTAGACGTCCCAAATTGAGATTTGGGACGTCTAAAGTCCTCCCTTTAGACGTCCCATTTTTTTCGGACGTATTTTCTTAAAATATATTACGCCCCCCACATAGACGTCCCCCCAATTTTTGGACGTTAAAAGTGCCAAAATAGGGACGTTAAAACCCCTTTTTGTAGTAGTGGATGTTGAGGTAGAATCCTTTGCGCAGTCGCATGAATATGACAGCCTGCGGAGTGATGCAGAGACACCGTTATACCCTGGGAATAAGTACACACGACTCACAGGAACATTATATTTGATTAACTTAAAAGCAACTTGTGGGTGGACCGATAATAGTTTCACATTGCTGCTTGAACTGTTGTGTGATATGTTTCCACCATGAATTAACCATAAACTTCCTTGTTTAGAGCAAAAGAAACTATAAACTATTGTTTAGAGCAAAAGTAGCTATAAACTTTCAAAATAAAGGTAAAACTATTAAACCCAACTAACTTCCGTCTATTATAATAGAAAAAATAAATTTTTTGACCTTTAAAGTTTTAACTCATTTATAACTCATTTCCTAAACTTTTGACTTATTTGTAATTCAGTCCCTGATGTTTCTGAGTCACATTATAAGGAAAAAATATGTTAAAACACTGTTAAAAATTGTTTATGTGTAGATTTTACATAAATTAAAAAAATAATAAAAAAAGACAACGTTCTTGTTTCCACCATGAATTATAGCACACATATTAACATTATTGGGTGTTTAGTTGTGGGTTTGGCGTGTGGAGTATGGGGTGGTGATTATGGCCCTAAAACTTGTGGGTTTCTTGCAATTTACAATTTTAGGGAGTCAAATTTAGGTGACAAATCCCTATTTTGTTATATATTTTTAACCTTTATTTAGGGACTTTGCTCAGTGAGGTTTCTAAAAAATATAGGGGGAAGGGGATGTGAGTTGGTAGGGACGGGATGCTGTTTTTTATTTTTTAATTTATGTAAAATCTATCTAAATAATTTTTAACAGTATTTTAACATTTTTTGCCATATAGAATGACTCATAAGCATTAGTGACTGAGTTGCAAGCCAGTCAAAAGTTTAGGGACCGAATTATAAGTGAATCAAAACTTTAAGGACCAAAAGATTAATTTTCCCTATTGTAATAGATAGAAGTTAGTTGGGTTTAATGGTTTTACCCCAATTTTAAGAGTTTATGGTTACTTTTACTCCAAACAATAATTTATGATTATTTTTACACTTTTGATAAAAATTGAAGGTTATTTTAGCACTTTCACCCTATATTTTAAACAAATACTATGAACAATGTACAGTCTAGTAGATGCATCAACCAGTAATTAAACCACAAGTTCTAAATGTACAATTCAATCAAACCACAAGTCCTAATTCGCCATAGGTGGCAAAGTACTTTTAACTCTCATTTATTAAAATACTTGGTTCAATACACGATTTCAAGCCGTTACATCATCATCAATACAACTAGAACCTTATTTCATTTATAGCAGCAGTACTAAAGCCAACCTACAAATTGAAACTTTATTTGGTGGTAGCTAGCAGCTAATTGATTAGTTTAAACGCTGCTCTTAATCTTGGAACTATACTGAGTCTTCTGATCATTGTACCTATCATACAACATAACTCCTCCATACTTAGAAAATCCCATAACAAAAGGTAACACTTTGTTTATAAGTTGCTGTGTGGGCACATAGCCATTACCAGCTGGTTCACTTGAAGCAGGAAGCCCCCATAAAACTTGGCATTAAAAGCTGAAGTCCATTTCTTCTATGAATTCTTAAAGCTTCTAGGGTTTTCAGATTTAAACTCACTCAGGATTATTATAAAACTGAACCCACACGTAATCAAATAGCCCAGTGGAAACTGCACCATTTAGGTTTTTATCAGGAAATTGACATTGTGGTGCAGCAGAAAGATAAACTTTTTTGTTACCTTCTTGATTATGTTCTGATAGTCTCTTAGCTAGGTCGTCGTCGTAAGTACCGCCATTTTCGTTGTCAAAATCTATATGCCAACAAAATCTCTTACCTAGAGGCCTTGAACTTGATTGTCCTCCGAGGAAGTTGTTCCATATGTAGTCGGAGACGGTTCTGGCATCGTTGGTGGAGGAGAACGAGTGGCTCCCAGCTGCTCCCCCGATGGAGAGCATGACTTTGATGCCTTTGCTCTGGCAGGCTTGGATGTCGGTGCTCACTTTCTGGCAGCCGTTATTTGATGGGTCACAGTGGCCGGCGAGGTTTATTTTAGGGTTTTGGCCATTGCCATATTGTGAGAGGAAGGCTATGTTCACAATTTGGTAGAGTCCAGTTTCACATGTTGATGTCAAAGTTCCTTCCTTTTCATTTTAGCCCCAATAGACCACAATTCCTCCAGCTCCAATGGCGATGGAAGCCATGGAAAGGGAAATTAGAAGGACAAGAATGAGAGGGAGAGAGTTGAGTTTAGTGGCCATGAGATGATGAGACAATTTGTTTTTGAGAAGTTCTAAGACGTGGGTGCTGTCACTCGTTTTAGAATTAAGACCTATTTATAAGATTATTTTGATTCAATATTGGGTTAGTTTGCTCAAAGGATAATAATATACTTGACTAAAGCATACTTTGGTTCTCTAAGTTTATACACTACAAAAAAAAAGAAGAAGGTATTTTGTAGCGGTGAAATTGTAGTGGTTTTAAATAACTGCTACATATTTTAATATTTGTAACGGCAAGCTACGTGCCAAGTGGCGTGAATGATTGGCAGCGTTTATTGTAGCGGTTAGGTAGAAAAAATCACTACCAATAAGGTGCGAATTTCCCGCCAAAACTTGTAGCGGTTCATCCGTAGCGGTTAATAAATAAAAACTGCTAGAATATTCCCGCCACATGACGTGACCGAGACGCGCTAACAGTGTAGCAGTTATTTGTAGTGGTTTGTTATAAGGTTCAAACCGCTACAAAATTTCAAAGGCCTCCAATTTTGTAGCAGTTATGTACCATAACCACTACAGAACTTCAAAGGTCTCCAAATTTGTAGCAGTTTTGTACCATAACCGCTACAGAACTTCAAAGGTTTTTGTAATTTGTAGCGGTTACTGTAAAACCGCTACAAATTTTAGCCGCCCTAGGTGCTTTGTAGCTGTCAATGTAGCGGTTATTACAATAACCGCTACAAATTTGTGGCCTTTATATACCCCCGCATTCTCCATTCTTACGTTTGCTCATTTTGTTTCCTGAAGTTTCTCTGAGTGTTTTCTTTTAGATTGAGCGTTCAGACGTCCGTGAAAGAGTTTTTGCTGCAGTATTTCTTAGTATTGTACTTGAGGTGCAGAAATAAGACGTATTTTTATTTATATTTTTATTTTTATTATATTTTTGCATAATAATGTGACTAAAATATTTTTTTTTTTGAATTTTTACAGTTGATATGGCTTCAAGAGAGGATAGGGGGAAGGCGCTTGAGATCCCCAGATCAATTTTGCGGGGTGGCAGCGCAGAGGGAGGATGACCGCGCCATTGCAACCCATCCCCCCACAGGAGTCGCCCCTACCACAAGCACCACAGACGATCCTATAGGAGACGATCGCACCAAAGGTGCCTGATTTAGGGGAGGCAGATATCAGCGTCGAGGACTATGAGGCGGAGGACTTCGACATCCCGATTGGGCTCAGGGAGATGGAGCAGTTCCTCGATGAGGAGGAGGCTCGGGAGCAGAACAACCCACGAGGGTTGTCTTCACGGTCCACTGGGTTTGAGGTGTAGGTCCAAGGTAAATAAATTTTTTTATTTAATAAATTATTTATTTAAATTCAAAATGTTAAATTTGAATTACAATTTGTCTAACGTGCGGTAAATTGTGCAGATGAGCAGGGGAACGTGTCGACGAGGAGACTGGACGTGGCCGGTCTGAACAGCATGGACCGGACACTGTGAGTTATAATGCCGTAGAATGAGGGCACAGACCGGCCCATTGACAATGGGGGTCACCTGTTCAACCGCTTCCTGAATGAGTTGGGCTCAAATTGGATGCGGTTCCCCCTTTACTTCAGGACGTGGAGGCACGTTCCGAAGGGGCCGAAGGACCTAGCTTGGGAGGAGGTGGTACAGGTAATTAATAGTATTTAATTAATTATATTTAATTAATATTTTTAATAGGATTTTTGTAATTATTGATATTTAAATAATTTTTTTGCAGCTGCGGTTTGCCGTCCAGGCCAACCGGAAGAGGTACACCCTGATGAAGATGGGTGACGGCTGGAGGAACAGGAGGAACCGTCTCTTCTACAGTGTGAATAAGGACGGGACGATGCCTCTGGAGCAACTAATTGAGAGGGTCCCAGACAGCGTCCCACCAAACGACTGGGCGAGTTTCGTCCAGTTCAGGAGGCACCCTAAGGGGCAGGTAATGTATTTATTAGATTTTTTATATATAATTTTGTAACTATTAATTATTAAATTATAATTTAAATTTAATTAATTTTAATTTGAACTTTATTAATTTTAAATGTTTTATATTTTTTTTAATACATTTAATATTGTTTTTTTCCAGGTGCTTTCTTAGAGGAACACCAGGTGCCGTGGGCAGCAGACGATCCACCACACAGTAGGATCGAAGACCTTTGCTGTCACGTACAGCGAGCTGGTAATTGAATTTTTAAATGGTTATTTCATAATACTAATTGAATTTTGTAATTGTTTTAGGAGAGGAAGGCACAGCAGGAGAACCATCAGACGGACTATGGGGAGTTGTACGCGATCACACACAGACACCGTGACAGGACTCTGACCTCTCAGCAGGCAGAGGCGGTCATTGTAAGTAATTTCATTATTATAATTTTTATAAAACCAACTTAATAATTAAAAATTCTAATAAGTAATTGTTTCATAAAATGGCAGGAGTGGATGCAGCAGTCGCAGGCTGAGCTGTGAGAGACCCAAGCTGAGGAGTCACAAGGGTCAGTGACCCAACATCTCCTTTGAAGGCGGGTCTGGGTCAGGCTGAGCACCCCGGACGGGTGCGAGGGATGGGGATAAGTGCAAGACCGAGCATGGTCTATGGCAGGAGCACCGCCTCTGAGGCTGGCTGCTCTAGAGGGGTCAGACGTTCGAGGGACGATTTTGTTGAGCCGCTGTGGTTAGATTTGGAGTGGATACAGGTTGCCATGGCTCACAGCAGCAGCAGCTGCATCTGCATCTGCAGCAGATGTAACAGATGCTGATTTGATCTACACTCAATAGACATAGTGGCGTGATATCATGAACAACATGCTCGAGTGTGGATGGAGTCACCTATTCCCGGACGAGCAGTATCCGCAGGTTCCGCTTGTCCCTCAGTTTGTCGTCCAGATTACTCCTCCTCCTCCTCCTGCTAATGATGATGGTGCGGTTAACTCGGCCCAGCGGCCCGATCCAGCAACACCTGACGAAGGCCCACCTGAGGGAGTACCAGATGATCAGCCGCCGGCTACTTAGTTTAGGACACCTTTTATTTTTATTTGTTGTTGAAACATTTGTAAATATATATATCTAATTTTTTATTTCAGAACTTAAATTCTTATTGCGTTTACCATAGTTATATTTATATTCTTAGACCGTATTGTTAAATATTATTTATATATTTCTAAACCTTAAAAAAATGAATTTTATATATATATATATATATATATATTTGTAGCGGTTTTACAAACAAACCGCTATAAATATGATTATTTGTAGCGGTTTTGTTTTATAACCGCTACAAAAATGAACCGTTGAGTACTTGTAGCGGTTATATGTATAAGGGTGTGTTCTTATTAGCTTTTGGAGAATAGATTCTGGAGAGAATAGCTTTTGGAGAATAGATTATAGGAAAATAGATTATGGGAAAAAGTGATTTTGATAAAATGAGAGTGTTTGGATGATTTTATCAGAATAGCTTTTTTCATGGTCAAATGACTAAAAAGGACATTAAGTTTTATGATAATTACATATAAAGGATAGGATTATATTTTAAGTATTATTTGACATTAAATTGCATAATAATTACAATAAATAAAATAAATTTGTCCAAAAATTTTTAAATTATAACATTTTTCAATTATGTAATATAAAAAAATAGATGCAAAAATTATAAAATTATGTAGTAAATTATAAAATTAGATCAAACGTACATATTGAATAAAATTAACTTTTGTGATAATTACATATAAAGAATAAGATTATATTTTATGTATTATTTAAGAGTTAAGGTATAAATTTAACAACCAAGTTTTTTCCGAGGGATGTCTAGTGCAAATAAATTTTGAAAGATGGAAAATAATAATGAAAAATTAAAAAATATGTAAATTTAACAAAATAGTTAAATTTTACCTATTGACATTAAATTATAAAAGAAGAAAACCCCTAACAATATTAAAAATGATGCATCTTAATCCATTATTTAACATAAAATTTTATAATTAATATCAAAAATGAAATAAATTTGTCTTTATGTAATGTTAATTAATTTAATTATTTTTTATAATATAATTAAATTAGATAAATAAATATTATATTAAATATAAGTGAGAGTATTAAAATTTTAAAATCTTTAAAAAAAAAAAAGTGACCAACGAGAATGAGAAAAACCGTGAAAAGGAAAAAAAGAAGAAGAGAGAGAGTGTTTGTGGGACCCACATGAAAAAGAGCCAATAACAAAGAGGCAGTGGGGCCCACATAAGCAAGAAAAGAAAAAAAAAGTAGACAGTGTCTGTGCGCGTGGGACCCACAGAGAAAAAGAGCGAATAAGAAAGAAGCAGTAGTGGGGCCCACATAGGAAAAAAATCAGATTGAAATAGCTTATGGACAAAACTATGGTTTCAAACTGAAACCATGGTTTGAAGGAAAAAACGGGATTGTGCGGAAAATATCAGTGTTCGGCAATTTTTTCACAAAACCAAGGTTTTAGCAAATAATCGATTTTTTCCTGTGATCCGAACACACACTAAAACCGCTACTAATATTAAAGCAGTTGGAAATATAATTGAAGAATTGGTTTTAAACTTGTAGCGGTTATAGATAAATAACTGCTACAAATATAAAACATTTGATTTTCAATTGCTCGCCTTTGTGCAAATTTGTAGCGATTAATTAGGTATAATTGCTACAAGTTTAAAACCAATTCTTCAATTTGATTTCCAACGACTTTAATATTAGTAGCGGTTTTATACTTATAACCGCTACAAATACTCAATGGTTTTAAAATTAGTAGCGATTTTATATATATAACTGCTACAAATGTCTAGTATTATAGTGGTTAGTGTAGTGGTTTTTGAACCGCTACAAAATATTAATCGTTGGAATTTCAGAATATAAGTTTCTAAGCATTCGTCATTCTCTATTCACTCATATTCATTATTCTTTCTTCTCTCTCACTAGTAGCTATGGATAAGTCATGGATCAGGTTGCCACGCAATTCTCCGGAATATTTGTACGGATTAAACATTTTCTTAGATTTCGCATTCACTAATGCCAGCTATAATGGCAAGATCGTCTGTCCCTGTTAGAGATGCAAGTTCAAGAAGGAACATTTGCTTTTGAAGCCCTTCCCTGAGGACTATACGTTCTGGGTAGTTCATGGTGAGAAGGCCGGCATTAGATATGATGATGCTCTTCCTCGAAGTTCTCAAGTAGGTGTTCAACTAGATGAAGATGATCCTGTGAATGATGCTGTGCGTTATACATTTGGATTTCAAGGCGACAACTTCAACGAAGAAGTGCACGGTTCTGAGCCGGTGTTCATGAGGAATGAAGCATCTCAGGATTTTTTCAGCTTAATGGATGAAGTAGATCGTCCTTTATATCAAGGTTGTCGAAAATATTATAAATTATCTTTTTTGATCAAATTATATCATATCAAGTGCTTGTGTCGAATCACAGATAAGGGAATGTCGATGTTGCTCGAATTATTACAAGATGCATTCCCCGATGCTGAGAATCCCATAACGTTCTACGAGGCCAAGAAGATTATCAACAGGTTGGGGGTTGAACTATCAAAAGATTTATGCATGCCCCAACGATTGTATGCTGTATAAGGGAGACGATTCCAGCAGGGAGACTTGTAAGAGATGCCACACATCGAGGTACAAGACAATTCGAAAGGAGAAAAAGCAGAAGAAGAAACCTGCAAAGATTCTCAGGTACTTCCCTTTGAAACCTCACCTACAAAGATTATTTATGTCGTCTAAAACTACGGAGCACATGAGGTGGCATGCTGTTGATAAGAATGAAGATGGTAAATTAAGACATCCTCGGGATGCAGACGCTTGGAAAACGTTTGACAACGACTTTCTAGATTTCATGACTGACCCCAAAAATGTTTGGCTTGCGTTGGCGACCGACGGTTTCAATTCTTTTTGGGAATCTTAGCACAAGTTACAGTATTTGGCCGATAGTGTTAGTTCCCTACAACTTACGCCTTGGATGTGTGTGAAACAAAGCTCTTTCATTATGTCTATCATTTTTCCAGGCAAAAAGGCACCGGGCAATGACATCGATGTGTATCTCCAACCACTTATTGCTGAATTTCTTGACCTATGGAATATCGGTATGGAGATGTACGACGCTTATGGGAAGACATTGTTCAACTTGCGTGCAGCCTTGATGTGGACGATTTGTGACTTTCTTAGCCTTGGCACATTATTTGGTTGGAATGTGCATACTGGGTCGGCGTGTCCAGCTTGCAATTTTGACTCTGATGCAGTGCGCATTCCCCACAGTCGAAAGTGGTGCTTTATAGGGTATCGGAGGTTTCTCGATGGAAGGCATAAGTTCAGATTGCAACGGAATCACTTCAATGGGAAACCAGAAAAAAGAGGACCACCTCAGACTTTGTCTGGTACAGATATCTTACAGCAGCTTGAGCATGTTGACTTTTGGAAAAAGTGACGATTCAGCACAAACTCGCCAAAAGACGCGCAGGACTTCGGTGCCTGAGCAGTGGAAGAAGATAAGTATTTTATTCACTTTCCATATTAGAGATCTAATTTACTTCGCCACAGTCTTGATGTCATGCACATTGAAAAGAATGTTTGCGATAATGTGCTATATACGCTGCTTAACGAACCCGGCTAGACAAAAGATCACCTTCAAGCGAGGAAAGATTTATGCGACATGGGAGTTCGTGAAGACGCTTGGCCAGATAGCATGACAGATTTCAGTCAGCAAAGTTTACCCTCATAAAACTGAACAAGGAAGTCTTCCTCGCGACTTTGAAGAAATTAAAAGTTCCTGATTGGTATTCAAGCAATATTTCTCGATTTGTTGACTTGTAGGCTCGAAAGGTTGCTGGCCTGAAGAGTCATGACTCACATGTTCTTATGCAGCAGTTACTCCCTCTGGCTATAAAGAATGCACTTCCTCCTGATGTTTCCATCGTTTTGGTGGAACTTTGTTCTTTCTTTCAGAAGTTGTGTTCTAAGGTTTTGATCGTTGAGGAGCTTGATCAACTGCAGTCCAAAATCATTCTTATGCTTTGGCATTTGGAGATGATCTTTCTTCCGTCCTTTTTTACTGTGATGGTTCACCTTACAGTCCACCTCATTCATGAAACAAAGCTCGCTGGACCAATACAATATTGATGGATGTATCTGATTGAGAGGTACTCATTTTAAATATGTGCTTTATTCTCTGTATTTAATGTTTGCTAGTCGTCCTTTTCTGCATTTAGTATTTAATGTTTCTCTTCTTTACTTCGTAGGTTCCTTGGGAAATTAAAATCTTACGTAAGGAATAAAGCGTGGCTAGAAGGTTCTATAGCTGAAGGCTATATAGGGGATGAGGTGCTGTATTTTTGTTCAAGGTACTTTGATGACCTTGAGACGGCTTTCAACCGCCCACCTCGTGTTGACGATTGTCCTGAACCTGTGCCAACATCAGGAGAATTTATCCCTCTTGTTGGTAAACCAGTTGGAGGAACTGAATACTTCAAACTAACGGCAACTGAGAAGTTGCAAGCACATAGACATGTCTTGATTAATTACACTCAAGTTGAACCTTTCATACAGTAAGAATTGTACACTCACATGTTATTCTATATCAACTCAGGATCCGTACACAAACATCCTCGGAAGTTGACAAAAGGGTCTACAAAGAATTCCTGAGTTGGTTTCCTCGTAGAATACTAAATGACCACAACCCACACTCACCAGATTTCAGAGCTCTCGGAATTGGCCCTCTTGATCATGCAAAAAGGTTTACAGCATATAATGTTAATGGTTTGAAGTTTTGCACGGTTTCACGGGATCAAGGATTGCAAACTTAGAATTCGGGTGTTTATGGCACATTTGGGATGAGGAATTATGCGAGCAGCAGTGACGCCAATATGCAGTTCAGAGGCGTCCCTTACTATGGTAAGCTTCTTGATGTGGTCGAACTTAATTATCAAGGCCGTTTCACCGTGACGCTGTTCAAGTGTATGTGGGAAATACCATTACTTCTCGGGGACTGACAACTAACGACTTAGGGATCACATCAGTCAATTTCTCACGGCCGATTTATACTAGTATTTCTCAAGATGATGAGTCGTATATTCTTTCTTCAGAGGCATATCAGGTTTATTATGTCGAGGACGAGAGGCATAAGGATTGGAACATGATCGTTCATTTAAAGCCACGAGACCTTTACAACATGGGTGAAGGCGATAACATCGCCTATGAGAGTGAGCCATTTCAGCCAACCAATTTTGAAAACTACTTCCCTGAAGGCGATGATAATTTACCTCTACTATGGTGAGTTTTTTTTTAAATTCACATAATTTAAATTAAATTTTTAAAATTTAATAATACATCCCTAACAATAATTTTTCTACATAATTTTTGTAGGAATGGCGAGGATGAGTGATCAAATTCAAATTATGTTTTTGTCTTTAAAAAAAACTGGAAAAAAATTTTAAAAAAAATAATATTTGTAGCGGTTATTAAACCGCTACAAAAATGAAAATAACCGCTACTAATTAAAACCGCTACAAATATAAATATAATTACTACTAATTAAAAACTGCTACAAAATGGATACATTAATCGCTACAAAATGGTACGTGGATCCCTATAAATACCCTTACTACAACTCATTTCAAACACTCTCCCATTTCTTTTCACCTTACCCTTCTTTCATTTTCTCTCATTTACAAATTTTTTTTGTTTGGTTGAGGAGCTGAACAATACGATCAAATATGGTAACAAATTTTTTAATTTTTTTTTTCAATACTTCTTTCCTTCGCATATAATTTATTCTCACCATTTTTTCTTTCCATATATTTCAGAGCTTTATCTCATTTTCATACACAAATGTTTTTTTTTGCCAACTCCATATACAATTATATTGTAGTAAACAACATAATAGTTCCTTGTTACCTACGTATCCTTAATAATATTATCAATACAATTTTTATCCTTATCCAACTAAATTAAATTATTCCTTTTAATTTAAAAATGAGTTAAACTATTGAATAATAAGCTAATTAAATTAGATAAACTACTAAAAAAATAAACTATTAAATTTAATATTAAAAAAATAGAAACAAAAGATCGTATTTTATTTTTAATTTTCTTATTTTTTGTAGCATTATTAAACCGCTACTAATTAAAGCACATTTTTTAACTGAAATTAATTTTTTGGTCCCATTTTTGAATTTTCGTGAAATTAGTAGCGGTTATATAACCGCTACTAATTTCATAAAAATTTCAAATTAGTAGTGGTTTATTAACCGCTACAAAATAGGAAAAAAATTTCAATTTTCTTTTCCCGCCTTGAAAATTTCAATTTTTTATATTTGTAGCGGTTATATAACCGCTACAAATATCTCTGAAAAAATCAACGGCTTATGTGGATGCTGTAGCGGTTGGGTTCAATTGCTACAAACTAAGTAGCGGTTACTTTCTTTGAGTAGCGGTTGTATATAACCGCTACAAAACAGCTTACAACATACGATTTAGTAGCCGTTTTATTAACCGCTACTAATGTTGTTTGTAGCGGTTAAAACCGCTACGAATACCCATTTTTAACCGCTACTAAATCACGTTTTTTTTATAGTGATATCAGGTTTCAGCTTATTCTTTTAAGTTTATAAAATGTATTTTCAATCGCTTAATATTAATATGGTCAATCTCATTAACAAAAAATGTAGATTCATCGAATTTAAATGATGTTTATGCAATTTAAAACTGACTAAATATACTTAAAATTAATCATTTTGAATATAATATTTTTATATTTTTAAAAGATGAGTTGTTGATGTTGAAAGTTTAGATTTTACACTTTTAAAAGATGATTTGTTAATGTTGAAAATTCAGATCAAACAATAATTCATTAGATTCTAGCTTAGATTCCAGCTAATGCATAGACTAAGATTATTAATATCCTATGAAAAATATAAGCATTTTATAACTTTTATTGTAAAATATATAGTCCCTTCGGGGGCATCCGATAAAAAAATTATAAAATATATAGATATACTTGATATATCGATATCAATATATTAATATAATTATTATAATTTACAATAAGTGTCATTTTTCAACAATTTTATAGTACATTGAAACTCATATTTTATTTCAAATTAATTTCATGCAATGCATCATCCACTTATTTGATGAGAGAAAGGTGAAATAACATTTGAAAACCTTGTAAGAGAATTAATTATAGTTAAGGATTGAAAATTTAAAGGCTAAAGTATACTTATGATTCTTATATTTGTATGAGGTTTCATTTTAATCCTTTAAGTTTATAAAGTGCACTTTTAATTTTTAAAATTAACACTATTAATAATACTAATGAAAAATGCCGACTAAGCAAAGTTAAATGGTGGTAGTGCAATGCTGACGAAGCAAGCTGGACTTGCAACACAACACCTCTTTTAATTTTAATCTTACATTGCATTTATTTAATTTATATTATTTTATTTTAAAATAAAAATATAATTTAAATAAATTATTTTAATAAATTTATCCATCTTTTTTCCATGGTGGAACTCTAACCTTATGCCGCAACGCCCTTCTTCATCTTTTTATTCAATTGATCAATTCCTCATTAATCTTGTTTTTTTTTTTTGGGCTTGCGCAATTCCTCATTAATCATCCAATGAGATTTTCTTGTTCTATCGTTTTCTTCAGATGCAAGACTCAACATTTGCAACTCTATTGGTTCTCGAAGCCCCAATGTTACTTATACAATTTAACATTGGAAGACCCATCACAAATTAGGCTATTCATGAGAGCACTCGACATTTAGTTTAGGTAGATAAAAATTTTAAATTTTCGCCATTAAATTCGACTGACACTAAGAGGATATGCCTACGTAGAGAGATTTATCTACGAAAGTGGTCAATCTCATTCACAGATATAAAACCATCCGGTCATCATTCACACTACAAATGTCTAGGCTTTAAATCAAATGTGAAGAAAAAGATAGAACAAGAAAATCTCATCGGATGATAGATGAAGAATTGGAAGAAAATTGGAGAAGGGTATTGCAGCATACGGCCAGGTGTTCCACAATGAAGAAAGGAGAGAGAAATTGATTAAAATAATTTATTTGAATTAGATTTTTATTTTGAAAAATAAACTAAATTAAGTAAATGCCATGTGGGATTAAAATTAAATAAGGTGTTGTGTTACAAGTCCAGCTTACTTCATCAACTTAACTTTGCTTGGTCAACATTTTCTATTAATATCATTAACAGTGTTAAATTTTAAAGACTAAAAATGCACTTTATAACTTAAATGACTAAAATAAAACCTCATGTAAATATAAAAGACCAAAACTGTAATATTCCAAATTTTGGGATTGGAGGATTGGAAATAAGCCTGAATTAAGTGGATTCCTAAGCCCTGGTTTAGCAGGTGGCCCAAATTTATTCCCTAATATTTCTTATATCTTTGGGGTATTAAATAAAGTAAAATGGTGAATTTTGGAGAATATGATTATGTTTCCAGTGAATATTTTGTGAGGTAGTGAGCTTGTCATCTGATTTTGTATGACCAAATGATGATTAAAAAGTATGAAATTTTACAGGGTGAAAGTAGATATCGTGAGCTTTAATTTGATAGGTAATATGAATCATTTGAAGCTATATGCAAAAAAATATAAATTTTTGAAGTTAGCCCCAGAAAGTTTCTGAAACAACATTCAAAGATTTAAATTTTGGGATTTTTGTACTTCCAGTTGGCTAAATTCTATATTTTTCTTTGAAACTAGACTCAATAAGAGTTTTATAGCCTTTAGAAAGACTCCAATTTGAGTTTTCTAGAATTAGTTATGATTTTTCAAAATTTGGGCAGAAATCTGCCAAAATTTTGTAAAAATCCGAAATTGGAAAAATTAATTAACTAAATTGGGATAGATTATTAAAATCATCATCCTCCTTCTTCAGCCCATATCTAAAGTGAAGTTCAGCTGGAGGAGAGAGGAAGTACACCAATTTTCTATAGAGAGAAATGAAGAGAAACTTGTATGGTTTTGAAGCTCAAATTTTAGTCTTGGGAGCTTAGAGTTTTCAGCCCAGTCAAGAAAAGCTAGTGGAAGTTTGAGGACCAAGTTGAGAGCCTGAGGGTTTGGCACACAAATTGAGTAGCCTCTTTAAGGATCAAACAAGGGCGATTAAGGTAGGGAACTTACCTCTCTTGCGTATATTTGTTATTTGTGCTAGTGTATTGATGCATGTTATTACTTTGCTTGATTATGTGAAACATATATGAATGATTGAAGCTTTGTTTCTATTTATACTATGACCATAAGTATGTTGTTTGAAACATTGAACACGCAGATATGTCATTGTGTGAGCATGAGTATATGTAATGCAAGCATGTCATGCATTAAGTACTTATCTTATATGCATATTGGTACTGTTTTTCTACTGAGATTCTCTCGAATCTCACCCTCCCCTACCAACAATTTAGCCAAAAGAAGACAATAGATATGTTGAGAACAACGAAGAGAATTGTATGAGGGGATTGCAGTGGTGGAATGAAGACGAGAAGGTGTCTCTGTTTCACTGGGATGAGTTTAGACACCCAAGTAGCCCTGTATAGCTCAATTGATGGTAATTATTATGTACGAACCCTTATGGGGAATTTCTGTAATCTTGCACTTATTATCAGTATATTTATACTATTACTATATTGCCCAATGAACTGCGTATCGTTTTCGGCAAATACTCTAAAAAAGGTGAAAATAAGATAAGGGTTTGACAAAAACTATACTTTAGTCAAATTTAAAAAAATTGAAGACGGATTAAGGTTTATATTTAGAAAAATGAAGATTTCTTCTGAAGATAATGCTACGCAAAGTTTAATGAAATAGTATCATAACGAATTTTTTTAAGGTAAAAATGAACTACAGTATATTTTTTATATATAATTTAATTTTTACTTGTTTCCTAAATATTATTTTTTAATGGGCAAGAACATCATAAAATGTATAATATCAATGTCTATATTAATTTGATTTGTTTGTTTTTCTAACACTTTAGTATATATTTTATGAATGTTACTACCTGTTAAATTGTTTTATCTTTAATATACAACTTTAACTTTCTTTCTCTTCCACCCTCATTTAATATTTTTTTCTTGTAGTACTCTCATTTTTTCACGCCCTCTTTGTCTCCCACATTTAAAAATAATACCTTTATTACTAACAATTCGTTGGTTGAGGTGGCAAGTGGCCTTACTCTATAAGGAAAATAATACAAATTTGAATTCTTTAGGAGAGGTAATTAAAAACCCTTTGTAATATAAGTTGTCACACCTTTATTTTAATTTCACTTTTACTAGAGTATTCGCGGAAAACGATATGCGGTTCGGTGGGCAACACAGAAATAGCATAATTATACTGATAATATGTGCATGATTACAGAAAATTCTCATAAGGGTTCGTACATGATACTTATACTTACAATTAATGTAGCCGCACAGGGCTATTAGGGTGTCCAAACTCATTCCAGTGAAATGAAGACTTCTTCCCGTCTTCGCTTCACCACTGCAATCCTCTCTCGTGCAGTTCTCTTCTTTGATTTCCGCATACCTTTTGTATTTACCTGTCTAAATTGTTGGTAAGGGGGTGAGATTTAGGAGAATCTCAGTAGGAAAATAGTACCAATATGAATGCAAAATAAGTGCTTAATGCATGACATGCTTGCATTACATAACTCATGCTCACACAATGATATATCTGTATGCTCAATGTTTCAAACAACATATTTATGGCCATAGCATAAATAGAAATAGAGCTTCAATCATTTATATATGTTTCACATAATCAAGTAAAGCAATAACATGCATCAATACACCAGCACAAATATCAAATACATGCAAGAGAGGTAAGTTCCCTACTTTAGACCTTTTCCACCTTGAACCGTGTGCTTCGATTTGTATGCCAATCCCTCAGGCTTTCAAATTGGTCCTAAAATGTCAAATGTATCAGTTTAGACACTTCCATAGTGTTTCTGGTGGTTATATGAGTCTATCATAAAAATTTACCAAAATGCCCCCGGGGACCCGACCCGACCATACCCGGTCCGACTGTACTTTTCCTAAAATTTTGACATGGACTATTCTTACATATTTTCACCCAAGCAATCCATTTCCGAACTCAGAATTATCAATGAATACCCTTACAGTCCTTATTTACGGGTTTCAGGGGTGTTTTTGTAATTATGCTTTTTCGGGCTTTTCCAAAAAAGTGACCAAATGTAACCCCACCTAATTTTCCCTCCTGAACTCAATGAAACCATTAAATAATTAAAAATCCAACTTTAAGCCCATTTTCTACTACTAGCCAAAATCTAAGAAACTCTAGGGAAAATTAGGGTTTTTCAAATCTAATTTCACAGACGTGTTCCTTTCTACTCATAACCACTTTATTAACTATTTAATTAGGTTACAACTACCATTTAGACCCAATTTTGGTAGCACAACTCCTAGGCCATATCATTTCCAAAAATTCAAACCAAAGACAATCCGACAAAATTTCACTGATTAAATTGTCCACAGCAACCAGAATAGTCAATATACGAAAGTTTGGAAGTTACCTAAAGCTCCCTCTGGCTTTTCTCAAAATGGTTGAAAAATGAAAACCCTAGCCTTAGAACACCCAAATTTGTGCTTCAACACCTTACAATACATGAAAGAAAAGCTTAGGAGCAAGGTTATACAAATTAGGTACGAATTAACTGAAGAAATCGACTTACCTCGCCAGATTTCTTCTCTTTCTTTCTCTAAAAACTCTTAACTCTTTCTCTCTCTTGTTGCAGCACTAGGCACGGTTTTAGGGCTGATAGAGGAGGTGGATGATGATTTAATATGATATAATATTATTTTCTAATTATTTACTAAATTTCCAACAATTTCAGATTTTTACAAAACTTTGGCAGATTTCTGTCTAAACTTTGAAAAATCATAACTAATTCTAGAAAAATCAAAATGAGGTGATCCCAAAGCCAATAGAAAGCTACTTAAGTCCTCTTTACTAGAAAAATATGGATCAATGCAGTTCATAACTACAAAAATACAGAATTGCACAAAAGTCCATATTGCTCCAAAACATATAATCCCAAACTTTGGAAAATCATAACTCTTAGATCACAAATTAAAATGACACAAATTATTTGTCCATTTTGAAGCTTGGCATGTAAACTTTAAAACTGGAAAGTTTCAGAATTTTTAGACACTCTCTACTTATTCAAAACTTCCATACAATTCGACTGCCTTGTACAGAGTTTCAATGGATAGAATTTCCAACTTTTGCACAATTGTTCCCAATGGTTCCAATTTCACAACAAACACTCTCCCCACATAAATTTTCACAAGGAAGCCATTGTAATCACTAAAACAATCAAATTCTCATCACATCCACTTTTGAAGTCATTAACGCTTAATCAAAATTTGGGATATTATATTTCTCCCCCTGTATAATAAATTTTGTCCTTGAAATTTGTTACGCCATGTGGGACTTTAAGGTTGCAATATTGCTCCACCGTTACCTCATAACGGCAACAATGCCATAACTTAACACACATATCAACACAACACAATTGCCAATCAAATGCAATCATCACAACATATGATTGCCGCAAAACACCATTATCGCACAACACAATTGCTACCAGCAATAATCCTCAATATGCACAATTGCGACAAAACACCATCATTGCACCTATACCCTCGTTGTAGTAGTATAATCGTTGCATGCATTTGGAAGGCACATGCTACCACTTTGCTCAATCTAATCACTCCTTCCGGGAGTAACTCAAAGTACCATAGGTTCACTAACCATAAACGATAGTACTCATGGCTGTATACACAATACGACAGTTTCCGCTATAATCACAATAACGAAAGCTTGTGCTGTATAACGACATCTTTCGCTGTAATAACGACAACTTGCACTGTATAATGATAGCTTTCGTTGTAATCATATATATCTCAGCTTTCGTTGTTTACAAAAATACCTCAGCTTTCACTGTTTGCAAAAATACCTCAGCTTTCACTGTTTGCAAAAATACCTCAGCTTTCACTGTTTTCAAAAATACGTTAGCTTTTGTTGTTTGTAAAAATACCTTAGCTTTCATTGTTTTCACAAATACATCAGCTTTCACTGTTTGCAACAATACCTTAGCTTTCATTGTTTTCACAAATACGTCAACTTTCGCTGTTTGCAAAAATACCTCATCTTTCATTGTTTTCACAAATACGTCAGCTTTCGCTGTTTGCAAAAATACCTCAACTTTCTGCTGTTTACACTTTTACAACATTACCCTCACCTGTATACCCACCAGTGACTTCGCTAGTGGTAACCTGGACTTTTGGGCATTAACAACAACATCGGGCCCACTCCGGAACTCAATCTCTTTTGTCTGAAGCACCCTACGGTAACGGTCCACTGAGAGTCTCAATCTCTTCTATCCAGGTGACCGATCAGAAGTTTCAATCTCCCAACACCACCCTCATCCTCTTTCACCGCTGGGGATGCACTCTGCAATCACCCGAACTGTTGTAGCTACCGAAGGACTATTAGAATGGTGATGCAACTCAAATGAATATTCACATAACACCACAGCAAACACAAGTTTTACATACTGCCTTTTAGCCTTGGGTCAATGCCGGTGCAATCAGCCTGGTTGCTAGCCATGCCGAGGTAAATGCTCTCATAAGTGAGAACCCCTCGATCATGTAGTCAAATATGCCATCAGCTGAATTAGCTCTTCTCTACTACACAAGTCATACCTCAATCTCAGTTTTCACATCACAATATATGCTATCAGTCAAGCTAGGTAGGGCATACCCAAACCCTTGCTTGTTCACAACATATCACAACACAACTTAACAATGGATCCTCTCACTATACTGGGATCCTCCAAGACCCCTTCCCACACGATAACATGGCCTCGAAGTTCCACTTCCAGAAGCTATAACCAACACAACGTTAAGCCAATATTCCCATAGCTCTGTTCTACCATTCAAATATAGTTCATGATAATTATTTTAGCTAACTAACCTTCAAAGTAGTTTTATAAAGGGACATCCTCCTATATCCCTTCATGATGATCATTTCTTGTGCCATGTTCATTTTTTACTTCATCTTCTTCATTCAATTCTGGTAGACCCCTAGAAAAGGAAGGAGTCTTAAGAAAATCATTCATTGAATGACTTTTCTGATTAATATCAACGACCCTTTTTCCTTAGAGAGCTACATACCACATTATATTTGCCTGATCAGTAATATAGAACACTTGTTTCGCTTGATATGCCATAATAAAAGGGTCATCTCCAATACTTCTACTAATTAGATCAACCAATGTAAATCCCAACTGATCAATCATCACACCATTATTGACATCAACCCACTTGCTTTTGATAATGGGAAATTTAATTTTAACATAATCAACCACCCAAATCTCTTCAATAATCCAATAATAAGGTATTGCTGCTAATCTAGGGTTCTTATCTTTCGAACTAGAGAAGTGTATAGATTCGGTTACTAACATAACCCCACTGTTCTGGACGGTGCTCCTATCATCAAGGGACTTCGTGTAAAATGTATAACCATTGATCACAAATGAAGTCCAACTTATGACATCAACCTCAGGACCACGTGCTAACCATTTAATTATATTAGAAACACATTCTTATCTATCAACCTTTTGTTTGAACCAATGTGTAAAAGTTTTGTTATGCTCCCTAATTAACCTTTGTTCAGTCATTCGACTATTACCTTTTCGTACAATTTCTTTATGAGCATTAATGTAATCTTGAACTTCATCAACATTATTCAAGATGTACAAATGGACTTGTTGCAATTCATCAGGATCCACAGTCTTTACTGAAGCCCGCATCTACCGCCTTCTTCATCATAATGTTCAGGAAGTCTAATGTGTCTTACATTTGACAAGTGATCTTGACAAAACTCCATGGCTTCTTCAGAAACATATTTATGAACAATAGATGCTTCAGGCTGGTTAGGGTTCTTCACATACCCTTTTAGGATTTTTATAGTTCTTTCAATTAGGTACATCTATCGTAAATAGATAGGGCCATATAACTTGATCTCCCTGACTAGATGAACAATTAGATATACCATGATGTCAAAAAAATAAGGAAGAAAAAGCTTCTCAAGCTGGCATAAGATCAAATATCCTTCATTTTGCAATTCATCCAATATTTCTGTCTCAATAACTTTACTACAAATAGCATTGAAGAAGAAACAAAGTCTAGTCAAAATATGTTGAAGATCATATTCGTCAATGCCTCGAATAGCTACTGGGAGTAGTTGTTACATTAAGATATGACAATCATGAGACTTTAGCCCTACTAACTTCAAGTCTTTCATCGAAACAAGCTTCCTAAAATTTGAAGAATACCCTGAAGGAACTTTGATGCCATGTAAACACTCACAAAATCTTCTTTTCTCATCCTTAGATAAAGTATGAGCAGCTGGAGGATAAAGAGTTCTCTTACTATATGGCTTTGGATGCAAGTCTTCTCGTATCCCCATTTTTTACAAATCTAATATTGCCTTCACTCCATCATTAGAACTACCTTGTATGTTAAGCAGTGTCCCAACAATTCTATCACATACGTTTTTCTCTATATGCATGAAATCAATATAGTGTCTCACATCAAGATTGGGCTAATATGGAAGATTGAAGAAGATCGACATATTTTTCCATTTATTTTTTTCATAACTATTCTTTGTAGTTTTACCAAAGAAACATTCATATTTTTCACCTTTTCATAAACTTGCTCCCTAGTCAATGCCTTCGGAGCATCTTCAAACTCTTGTCCACCAAAAAAAGCTTTCTTTAATCTACGATACGGGTGGCCTCGTCTAAGAAATCTTCTATGGCCAAGATAAACTGTCTTTCTTCCATGTTGAAGTTGATGGTAGCATGTTCCTTCTTCACAAATCGAACATGCTTTATGGCCTTTAACACTATATCCTGACAAGTTTCCATATGCAGGGATGTCATTTATAGTACAAAAGATTATGACTCACATTTTAAAAACCTCATTCTTGTTTGTGTCAAAAACATCAACACCTTCATCTCACAACTTTTTCAAGTCTTCGATCAAGGATTCTCGGTAAACATTTATGTCATTTTCGAGTTGTTTTGGTCCTAAAATCAACATAGACAACATGATGTACTTTTATTCATGCATAATAGAGGAGATAAGTGTTAAATTACCAACAAAATAGGCCATGAACTATGTATACTACTTAGACTACCAAAAGGATTCACGCCATCCGTGCTAAGCCCAAGCCTAAGGTTCCTAGGTTCTTCACAGAATGCAGGAAATAATTGATTGATTTTCTTCCATTGAGAAGAATCAGCCGAATGTCGAAGCTTTCTATCATATATCCTCTCATCCACATGCCATCTCAAATTTTTTACATCGTTTTCATTAGCAAACAAGCGCTCAAACCTTTGTATGATTGAAAGATACCATAACACTTTTACAGGGGCATTATTTGATTTGTACTTCAAGGTTTCATATATCGGACACTGTTGTTCCTCTTCATGCTCTTTTCTATACAATATACAATCATTAGGGCATGCATGGATCTTTTTATACTTCATCCCTAGTCGACACAATATTTTCTTAGCATCATAGTATCGAGAAGGCAACACATTATCATTTGGAAGGATGTCCTTAAAAGTCTCAAGCATTTCTGAAAAACTCTTGTAGCTTTATCCATGTCATGCTTTCAAGCTTGCCAATTTCAATACTGCTTTCAACAATTGGTATTTTTTACACCCCGGGTACAGCGGTGTCTCAGCATCACTGCATATATTACCATATGCATGTGACTTTTCAAAAGCCTCTTCTCCTACATCACAAATAATATCCTTTATCCGATCATCTGTATCCGTGTCATTATCATCAAAGGTCACTCTCCCCTGTTGAGATGAACTTGGCATTTCTAATTCTTCACCATGCCATACCCATATTGTATAACTCTTATAAAATCATTCACAAATTAAATGTGTATATATATTTGCAGCACTTAGTCTCTTCTCATTCAAACATACTACACAAGGGCAATAAAACTTCCCACTACCATCATCAGCATTTCTTCTAGTGAAGTGTAAAAAACCCCTCACCCCATTATCATATTCAACACTCGTTCGTTTAGCGTTTATCCAACTATGATCCATATATATCTCAACACTTATAGCACCCTATATCCAACAGCAAAAGGATAGACAAAAAACAACAACCATAGAGTTTTAGAGATTTCAACGAATTTTAACATGCACCATTTAAAACTAGTAATGTTTCAACAAACCAATAACACTGACAATCCAACAATCACACTAAATTAAAACAGAACTTAGAATGGTATTACTCCGAGTCAAATATCACAAGTTAGAGCATCTTATTTACTTTTGGTCTAAAATAAGAAAAACGTATATGTAGTAATAAAGTCATCACACAGTTTTCCCTTTCACCTTAATTACTTTTTTCTGCAATTATTTCGTGTCTAACTATATTATCAGAGTTAATATTATTGAGAATAAGCAAATACAAGCTAAAAGTTGAGGGCTTTAATTAACAAAACACTAACCCGATTGAAGAACAAGGAGTGAGCTTCTACTCAAAGTCATGATGGCGTCAACTGAGGTTAAAATGAAGTCCTCAAATTCACGGCACTGACAAAGGAAAGTCACTGCAGAGGAGAATGATCACTACAGAGAATAGAGGTGGTGTCGGAGGAGAGTGATGATGATCAAAGAACAGCGACGATGAACACAGCAACGACATCGGGTAATGACAGAGGAGAGTTGAGCAAATGAGGAACGGGGCGCAATGGATGAGTTCAGAACAAGCAGGGACAGAGCTCATAGAGAAATGGTGAAAAGAGAAGAAAGGGTTCATAGAGCGTGGGATTTGGGTGCGGGAGTAAAAATACGGGCAAAAAAGCTCACCTTTTAGACCGGTAAAAGGTGAAAAAAATATTTTTTTTTTTTTAATTTTTCACATTTAAAACGGGTCTCAAATGTTGGTTTTAATAAAAACCAGTCTTAAAAGGTTCAAATTTTAATTTTTAAATTATTTTGATATTTTTAAATTGGTTTTATTTATAATTGGTCTAAATAATTTTTTTAAGACCGGTTTTTTGGAGAACTGGTCTTAGAAGTTCTATATATAATTACGAAACTGCCACCGGTCAAATTTTTTAGACCTTATTCGCCATAACCGGTCTAAATGTGGCGGTCTAAAAAGGGAATTTTGTACTAGTGTATATATATATATATATATTTAAAAAGTAAAAATGAGTAATGTTAATTGTTAAGAGATATAATCATATAACAAAATTATAAGTAGTAAAAATAAATTAGGGACAATTACAATGAAGTCTCACACGAAAAAAAATGAAAAAAATGAAAAAATGGTCCCTGAAGTTGTTAATAACAAGTTGAGGAGCGTCCATTAACAAGTCGAAGAGCTTACACTGACAACTTCAGGGACCATTTCTTCATTTTTTCTCTTGTATGGGATTTCATTATAATTGTCCTAATAAATTATCTTCCCTTCATTCGTTGCAAGCAAATAAGTATAATGGAATAATTGATTATGTAAATAGCAATCTTCCTTTTCCTGGACGTAATGTTTGTAATTGGCTGATTAGCCTTCATTATATTTATATGGTCCCATTTTAAATATATAAGTCAAAAGCTTTACCTAAGTCATTACTCAGGCAGTTGCATTATCGTGGGTCCTACGTATTAATGCATTTGACCGATAATTAAATCAATCGAGTCAGTTGTTTAAGAGTCAATAGTCTAGTTGCGGTTGAAACCAGATCAATACATCAATCATAACTAAAATAATATAATTTAATTAAAATATAAAAAAAAATATTAATACATACAAAGGAAAGAGTGATAATTGAATAAAAAGTGCATTAATCCCTAAGTAAATGAAACATATCCATGCATAAATACCACTTAATCCAACAAAATAGAGTCACTAATGCATTAATATAATACTCCCTCAATTCCTTTTTATAAGAAATAAACATGTGCTTCCCGTGCAATTACATATTGATTTGTTTTTTCCCTTTATTTCATGTTTTGTTAATAATACTATTTTCTTTATGCACTATTATTTGAACCATAGATAATTACAACTATATCGTAATTACTAATAAGAAATGACAAATTCTTCCTCATAAAATTTGGTAATTAGTACAACTCAATAAGATATGCATCAATATTTTTAAATAACTCTTTGTATTATAAATAATATTTGTGTACTTCCCCGCTGGGAGATTATAAATTTGGAGTCAATTTCATTTTAGTTTAAAAAAAAAACAACTCACACCTATCCTACTGAACGAATATATTAAAATCAAAGATATTTCAAGAAACAACTACACGATTCCAACAATATTTTATTGGTACTAGAACTTATAATTAAGTTCTTCCCTAAGACATAAAGTCTTAAAATTAATAATGTTTTATTGATGATGATGATCATAATTCACTCCTTAATACTGAATGGATATTTGATAAAAAATACAAATTGAAATACTTGAGATTATATATGGATAATTGATATTTAGTTTTATTTTTAGAACTCATTTTGTTTTGTGAGGTTAAACTAAATCTATTTATTCCCCCAAAATGTATTGATATTTAAAAATATTACCCAATCTTTGAAAATGTATCATGATATTTTAAAGAATGCAAAACAAAAAACTACAACAATACTCTTGTGATTTATTTTTTTTACATCATACAATATCTTTACCAGCAAAATTATGGACCTTGAAGGCAAGCAATCAGTGTGAATCTACTACAACACGACAACAATAATCCTTACACGTTTTCTCTTACTTGATACATAAACTTTCATGGTATATAAACTGAATTCAAAACATGGAAATTAAACAGTTACCCCAAAACCTACATACATACATACATGCATGCATGCATGCATCCATCCATCCATCCATCCATGTGTGTGTACACATATGTATACCTATCTCTTTATATATGTGTACACACACACACACACACACACACACACACACACACATATGCATGAAATTGTTGCGCCAACATAATAACATGATCCAATGCTTTGTCAAGTATGTTAAATTTTGGTTTGGCTAAATCATCATAAATGAAGTTCTTTTTCTTTTTTGAATATATATACTGATATCCATTGAAACGGACGCAACTGAAATTGTTTTAACAAAAATAATGATAAGTAGTTAAAATAAACTTATACAAAAAACAAAAAATGACCAAATAATTCAAGCTACCAACAAAATACGAAAGTGGCTAAATAGCTTCACAACAATGCTAGCAAATTTGATACCTTAGTAGGCTTTAAATCGCACCATGCTAAAGTTGACTCAGTTACAAAGGACAAACTTGTGGATATTTAGTCTACTTTGGAAGGAAATAATATGAGGGCATAAATAAGTCATTTATATAGTATTTATTCATCACAGTAGCATACATATATAACCACACACTAAATGAGCAGTTCATGCTGCATGAACATGATCTAAACTTTTGATGCTATGTTCTTGTATAATTTCTTGTCCACATATGTGTCACTTTTTCTAAATATGGAAATGGTGTAGTGCTATTTTTCCTTTTGTGTAGTGCTATTTTTCCTTTTTGACCAACTAAGCTCATGATCTTGTCTCTCTCTCAAGTATCCATGCTACACTCACACCACCAACTTTACAACCTCCAAGTCTCCAACACCTTTGGCATATACCTAGGTTGAGTAAGCTCCTATCATTTTAATTGACTCACTGTATTTCTACAAGATGACACAATAAAAGCTGAAACCTGTTCACAAAATAAGTAATGAAACCACCATGTATAGGTTCAAACATGTCAGCTTTCTTACATGCGGATAAATAAACTTACCTTAACAATGAAACTTGTAGGGATGCCAAGTAAAACGTGAACTTTTAACATGTGGATGTGTTTCAAGCAAATATTATAGGGCATTAGTGTGATGGATGCTTATGCATTGGTTAAAGCACAAATAAGCAAAGCACGTTTCATGAATGATTCGTTGAAGAATTTGTCTTACATCTAGTGGACAACAGCCATCATAACACTCTCCAATGGAATAATGTATTAGGAATTTTTTTTAATTGCCTTTATATGTAATAAATTTTCTGTCATTTTATTCCATCCTCATCCTAAATAATGAGCCAATGACCCCTTAACCATTACATCATCCATACCTTCTAAAACAACAAATGAAAGTTATAAAATATAGAACATTCATACCTTCTATGAGATCTGTCATTGCTAGAGCTAATTGAAATTCACAATGTGTATCTTATCTTCTAACATAATTTCCACAATTAAACAAATTTTAATGGTAGAAAACTTGTCTTTAAGATATCTTATAATCATATATAAATTTTCTTCATATGCCTTTTAACATTTCCTACCTATTTTTATAACTACTTTAATTTAAAAAAGGTTAAAAGGTATGGCATAATTTAAGATGTGTGATTTGTAAAATGGCCAATAGCTACTCTTATTATAAGATGCATGACTTAATTTTTTGAGCATACCTTCTAATGCTAATGCTCTGTTATACAGTGGGAAGGGTAAAAGAAAGCACTACTGTAGCCAACATTTGCTAGAGTTTTATAAGAAAAGAAGGAAGAATTTCATATTTATACCCAAATCAATACTATTTAACATAGATCAAGAATTTTCTACCAGGTTGCTACTGATATATATGGTTTGTTAAGTAAATATACATAAGTTGAATCAGAAATACCAGAAACAAACTACCCAGTTACGACCGATGGCATTAGGCAACCATGAATTAAGAGTAATGGAAAAAGATACCTCATGCTAACACCTAATACCCCTAAGACTGAAACTTCTAAAAATGAATCTCTAGTCAATCCAAAACATGATTGCATATTCACATTCATGTTCTAGAGTCAAAGTACACTTGATAGATAAAAAGTAATCATCATTTAAACTAAAACATGGAATAAATTGATATTTTAACAGTAATATGCTAAATGCAAATAGTATTAGATAATTAATCTGAAGACAACCATATATTCATCATACTAATATTTATTAATGTGCTATCCAGTGTAATTCCTAGAACCTTCATTCAAGAGGCATAATCAATTTTCAAGCTCACACCATCACAATAGCATGGTTAAGAAAAGACCAAAAAAAAAAAATCAAATGCATTCATTTTTGAATTACAATATGTTAATGGAGGAAATGAGTTCTAATATCACAATAACATTATGGAACACTTGCAAACAAAATTTCAAGAACAAGCAATAAGTTAAGAAGGATTCAATCTCTGACACAGGAAATCCAATATAAACTTATATAGAAAGTCTACAGTTTTGGACTTGCTAATTACATTAATAGAAAAGAAGGACAAAAGTATAGGAGCTTGTTAAAGAAGCAAAATTTTCTTCTAAGGAAAGAAAGGTAAACAAAAGCATCAAAGATATATACAACACAATCACATCTAACAATATAAACTAGTTAAAAAAAACAAACCCTTCATAACTTAAATCTAGAGCCAAAGGAAAAAATAAATCTAGAACCAACTATCAAAGGAAAAGGGGAAATTAGAGTAAATACATGTAAGATAAGCAAAAAGGGGGAAAAGCCAGAAAAGGAACACTAATCACATAATATAAAAATGGAATAGTACCAAAAAACTTACCACCATTTTCCAACAATGAAAAAGGAAGGTAGAAGTTGTGTAGAGCCAATTTGAGAGAAGATGTAAAAACCTAGGAAAATATAAAACAAAATGATTATTTTTTTGGTATCCACCTCAAAAAGGAAAACATAAAATCAACTTTAACTATACAACTTCGCAAATTTACCGTGAAAGGAGTCAAAATAGCAATATGTTGAAAGACAACAAAAGCTACTGAGCCGAGAATGAAATTTCATAGGATAAGAAATTTCCTTAGCAATGCAACAAATGACAAAAATATACTTCTTTTAATATATACCTCCTTTGCTTATTAAATTGTTTCCATCCTACAAACGTGCTGTTATGATCATAGCAGCCTAATAAAAACTACCATGCTACCCCTTTAGTTGAAGAATGTATATTGATCAAAAAGAAAAAAAAATGTATGCCTTGCATAATTTATAAAAATAAAAATTAACATAAGTAATAAAGCATGGAAGAAAGTAAATTGTAATTTTTTCAACATGGAAGAGCACCGGTGATACAGTTGGCAAAATAAAGAGAGAAGTTCTTGGATCGATTGACTGAATACAACTATTAAATGCTATCATTACCCAAGGAATGAGCCAAGCAGTCAAAGATCTCTCCTTACCTATTCAACCACAAAAATGGATTTCAATTTCAATTAAGAGAAGAAAATGGAGAGAAGCCAGAGGAAGAAAGCTAATTGTGTACCACAAAAATGGTGAAGGAATTTTTGTGAGAGAGCCTTGGTGAAAGATGAGTTCACTATGAAGAAAGGCCCTAGCTTTTTGCTGTTGCTTCTTTACTACCACCGTTCCTGTCATCTCTCCAAGAGGTACGAAATTAGCATCTCATACCAAAGAGAAGAGGAAACATAATATAGATGAATAAAAATTGAACTAAAGAAAGAACAAGAAAAGAGCTCAAATCATGAAATCCCTAATAGATCACTCTCCCTTACTCTTGTGTTAGCAATGATAGAGGGCATTGTGAAGGAGTGTAGATGACTGAGAGAGAGGATAGGTAAGAAGAAATTTGATGCGGGTCGAAATGAGTTATTCAAATTTTGAAACCTTGGCTCCAGAGATGAGATGCTATGAGAGTTGAGGGGAACCAACGAAGAAGAGAAGAGGGCCTTGAGGAAAGGTAAAGAAGGAGAGGGGGAGAGAGGAAGTTTTTTTAATCTTTTTTTTATATAGGAGAAGGCTGAAAAGCCAAAATTACATCAACAAAATTAAGTAATTGGGAACTTAATCCCAAGTACTCTTGATCCACCTAAGACCTTGGACAAACACAAATAGGACATACATCCAATATGGCAGTGTTGGTAATGCCCATCTTAGCTAGAATGTAACGTCTGAAACTCTATTAACCTCCTGTGAAATATGACATAAGCTAACCTGCCAATCCTTTCCAAGTATCTCTTTAATCTGACTAACATCAGGCTACCAATACTTAAGTTCTTGTATGAAATCATGTTAATAAGCTCACTGGCATCATATTCTAAAATTATCTTCTTGAAACCCAAGTCCCAAGCCATTTTCAGCCCCTCAAACATAGCCCACACTTCTACCATAATTACACTACATAAGCCAATTTCTTGTGTGAAATCCAGCTATCCACCCTCCTCTGCTATCCCTCAACACTCCTCTACAACCTGTCTTAGATGTTTGTGTAGCAACCATCCCATCAACATTTATCTTGATCCAGCCATTAGGAGGTCTTTGCCATGACAATTCCACCGTAGAGAACTGAAAATTCCCCAAATAACTTGCCTCAGACCTAATATTTGGAGACATTGCAAAATTTTTCCAAATATGTGAAATGATATCTGCAGGATTGATAGGCTTCACAAAATTGCTTTAAAAAATAGAGAGGTTCCTCTACCCACACAACTTCCAAATAGCTATACCGAAAATAAGATTCCAGTCCATTCTCACTTCTCTTCCTAGTTTACCTTTTAAGTTCATAGCCATCCAATCCCTAAGTCTTGTTGCAAAGAAAGAAGAAGAATACCTTGGATGAAGTAGCTTAGTCCACATTTTCTTAGCCATAAATTAGTTGGTAACTTATTTAGAAATACCATCCATATAAAAACTTTGATTCTTTCAGCCCCCTTCTATTTCCAGATCCCCTTATACAATTGATGGCGTAACTCCTATGGATTCTCTTTGATGAGAAAGTAGACACTTCTAATAGAGAAAGTACCATCAATTGCTGCTCCCTATACCATAATATCATGACCTGCATTAGGACTGGGTGTCAGGTATGAGGAAAGCCATTGTAATACTTCTAGTTCAACGATACTTGATAATCTATCAAAGTTCCATGATCTACCTAGAACCCAATCCGCAACCAAGGATTGTTCTTTTTCCACAGATAATTGTCGTATACATATTTCTTTTAACTTTTTCCCTGTGATCAGCAAGTTATCATTAAAGAAGCTCACCATTTGGCCATTCTGTACTTGCCACTTTGTTCCCAAATCAATCATATCTTTTTGGGAACTAATAAATCACCCAACTTTGAGTGACCTGGGCAATATGTTAAAAGAGATTCCTCCTCTCTCATCACTTATCTCTGTTGGAGGACCTCAGCCTATAAGCCTTTAGCACCAGCAATCAGTTTCTAAGTAAGTTGTGCACTACAAGCCTGATTAATTGAAGAAATTCTTTTGAAACCTAGCCTATCGTACTCCTTTGGTAATGTGACTTATTCTAATCCAAGCGGATGGAAACGGTGTGAAGTTTCATTATGACCCCATATAAATTTCCTCTGTAGTCGCTCTACCTCCTAACAAACACTTCTTGGGAGTCTTGCCACCTGCATCGGGTATCAAGGGATGGTACTTAAGACCAACTTGGCTAAAGTAATTCTCCCAGTTCTAGAGAGATAGTTAAACTTCCATGCTACTAATTTTGTTCTAGAGAGATAGTTAAACTTCCATGCCACTAATTTTGAGCGAACCCGATAAAAAACATACTAAAGGGTCTCTTTCATCTTCTTGTTTCTCATGAGATGGAAGTCGAGATATTTTCCTATTTCACTAGATACCTGCATTTGATGTCATATATGTGATTCTTTGCCTAGTATTTGTCGGTACCTTTGGAGAGTAGAATATTGAAGATTTCATCCGATTAACCTTCCCACCTGTCGCCTTTGTAAAATTATCCAAACATCTCATCATACACTCAGCTTGTGTCTCATAAGCTACACCAAACAAGATTAAGTCATCTGCAAACATTAAGTATGATACATCCAAGCCTGTTCTAGTAACATAAATAGGTTTCCACCTCCCCTTCTCCACAGCATCACAAATTAGATGTGAAAGCCTGTCCATACATAGTACAAATAGCAATGGTGAAATCGGATCCCCTTGATGGAGACTCCTACAAGGAAAGAAATACTCAGTTTGAGTTCTATTCTAAATGACATTATATGATACCGAGGAAACACAGGAAATAATGAGATTAAAAAAGCCATTCTCAAACCCAATATTGATAAGAACCTATTTTAGGAAATCCCAATGGATTCTGTCATACGCATTTTCAAGAACTATCTTTATCGCCATAAGGCCCTTCTTACTTCTGTTCTTGCTCATAATATGAACTAGTTCCTAGCCAACTATGATGTTATCTTGTATATGTCTCCCTTTGATGAAGCTTGCATGAAATGGGGATACTAGTTCATTCATTACCCCTTTGGGCGGAGCGTACGTAATTAACTTAGTGACACATTTGTAATAAACAGTGTACAAGGATATAGGCCTAAAATGGGCTACTGTTTCTAGGTTCTCCCTCATTGGGATAAGAGAGATAAGGGTCTTATTCGAATCTGCCACTAAAATAACTCCTTGAAATACTTTTTTTAACAAATGAGCAAAGGGAAGGTCCTACAGTGCTCCAATTGGTTTTGTAAAAGATGGGAGGGAATCCATCAACTTTAGGTGCCTTATAACATCCCATAGAAAACAACAAATTCCTAATTTCATCCTCAACAGGTAAGCTAGACATTGCTGCCAATTTCAACTAATTAATTGTCAAGAAATTGGATTTAATCTTCAACACTACTGATTCTTGGCTTTTGGTACAGTAGAGAGATTTAAAGAAATCACCCACCAGCTTTTTAATCCTCCTTGTTCTCGATCCATCTACCATTATCATCTTTTAGAGATACAACTCTATTTCTCTTTCTTCTCATTTTCGTTTTCAAGTGATAATACCTAGTGTTGCGATCTCCCTTTATGATTCAGTCTGATATGGATTTCTGAAACCACTTAATTTCCTTTAATCTCATTAGCCTTTCCAGTTCTTCTTGAAGCTAAATCTCTAACTTGCATAAAAACTTAGAGTGAGGATATGCACTTAATCATTGATTGCCCCCTCATCTTGTAAGAATCTTTTGCTTCCGCTTTTCCACCAAACCAAAAACCTTCCTGTTCCAAGTAACAATGGAGTCTTGAAACGTATTTAGGGCCTTATTGATATCCTCATCATTGACCCATGTATTTTCTACAAAATCATTATACTTCTCATGGGTAATCCACATTGATTCAAAACACAAGGGATGATTCCTAAAACAACCATCATTACTATCACTGAATCGCAAAGTAATGGGATTGTGATCCAAAAACTGTGTCTGGGGTAGGACTTGAACATTGCAGTTTGAGAAATTCATTAGGAATGGTGTATTAGACAAGGCACGGTCTAACCTCTCATCCAGTCTTGCATTACTCATTATGCGAGGCCCTCAACAAGTAAATTTAGGGCCGCTAAATCCTAGGTCTGTAAACTAGCAGTCTTGGACCCGATCATGAAACTGCTTTATCCTGGCATCATTAAATCCCATGCCCCCAATCCACTCAGATGATGAAAGAATATCATTAAAATCATCAATTATAACCCAAGGATCCGAAATAGCCTATGCTAAACACTTTAACTCTTGCCAAAGTACCTATTTTAGAATCAAACGTCGCGTGGCATAAATCGTTATTAACAAGAAAGGCAATTTCCCATTGAGAGTGCAATGAAAATGAAGAAATTGCCAGTCCTTTCTGAGAATTGATATGTTAGTTTGATCTTTGACAAATCCATAATTTTATTATATATTTTCATATTTTATTTTGGGATTTTATCATAATAACTGAGCTTAAAATGCCTCCTTTGTACTTAATTGAAATTAAGAGTAAATATATTAAATTAGGACTAAAAAGGACAAAATTGTCATAAAAAATTGTAATTACTCTTTCTTTTTGTCAAAAAAAATTGTAATTACTCTTAATCATTTATTTTTGAGAAGATTTGATGTTGGGTAAATTATTTTTACTTGTAAGAATTTGGAAACTGGGATTAAAACTGAAAATGGCAGTTTGAGATTTGAATTTAAAAAGTGCCAGATTGATCCCATGAATTTGAGAAATTCCAGTTTAGTCATCTACCAAAAACTGCTGCGTTTTGAAAGCCTTTATGTCATATTTTTGAATCAGTTCTTAGCATTTATTTTGAGAGCAGAGAGCTTTAAGGATTTGAAAGACACAGTCGCAGCACAGCACAAAAACGAACAGAGCATTTGACCTTCACCTCTTCTTCCTAATCCCCTTCACCTTCTTCTTCCTCTCTCACCGGCAGCATTCCACCACTACAGGCCATCGGCGAGCGTCATCCACAGCAGCGACAGAACAGAGCTGAGAGGAGTTGCAGTAGGAGAAGCTTTGTATAGAGATGAAGTGGATCGAAGGGAGCTAAGAGCGGCGCCATTAAAGGGAGGAGAGCTTACCGCCGCCGCCACATATCCTCCACCAAGCCACTGTGAGAGTTGCAGTGGTGAGAGCATAGACTATAAGCATCTGAAATAGAGGAGGTCGTGACATTGAGATGAGAACCAGAAAGCTGGAACTACCAACCTCCACCATTCACCAGCCACCAACACCAACTTCATTTCATCATTTTCTTCCAGCATCTCCATTTCCTCCCATATTGCTGGCGAGCTCCATTATCTCAGAGCAAGACTCTATTCAGACTGTGGTTCCCTTGAATGTTGCTATGTTCTCTTTCAGCTTACTAAGGAGTTTTGATTAAACTGCTTATTGATTCTGTCTCTTTGATTATTTCTTCATGGCTGAAGTGTTTGTGATAGTGAATGATGTTTTAATGGTTGTGTAAATGTTAGTTTGTGGCTAGAAGCTTCAACTCTTGAGAATGGTGAAGATGGCATGAGTTTCTAAGCTTTTAAGGGGATTTTTATGTTTTAATCCATTTGTTTAGTTTTGTAATTATGATTTTCAGTTTTGGAGATTGCATTTATATTGCTAGATCTTTGTTACTTGGTTAAGTACTTAGTTTGGATTAATTTGTGATTTAGATTAGCTCATATTGAACTTTGCGCTCATCAATATATGTGGTTACATATATGTTTAAATCTAATTCCATTGATTCTCTATTATATTGCTTGGTATTGTTTAGATATTGAGTTGATTTTGGAGTTACATTGAACCAATTACATTAATTAATTTAAATCACATACTAAGACTGCTTACTAGCATCTCTACAGTAGACATTCCTCTCTTTTGGTGGTAGACTCATCGGTTGATAGAGTTTGGTATTTTAGAAACCTTAGTGATTTCATAAATTGCATGAAAAGTGGTTTTTAATAGTGTTTTAAGAAGTGATTATTTTCTAGGTTTAGACATAATCAGTGATTAATGTACTAGACTTAACGGTGTTTAAGGTTTGGTATTTTGAGAGACTTTATTTGCAATTGCTATTGTTTTGTATTGAGTTTCGGTTAGAGGGGTTAAACCTTGCCCGGTGTGGAAGTGTTTAATCAATCTAACTCATGCTAGCTTAAAGGGTTTTTTGGGCATTTTTGACTAAGCTAGTAAATTGAACTCCCATTATCATTATATAAACTATGATTTCCTTTGCAAGCCATTTTCAAGAGATTCACTTCATCCATTTCATTTCACCTATCATTTTATATCCAAAAATACCAAAAACATTATAATTTAGGATTTTTATTATTCTCATATACGTGTAGTTTCAAAAGATTATATTCCCTTTTTAATCATTTTATGTCAATCATTACACTTAGTTTCTAGGTAATTAATAAAAGGTTCCTCGAGAGACAATCCGGGATTATACCATATATTGCAATCCTTGGTTTAATTTTGAAGAGGTTACCGAGACACAAAGCCGACAACACCTATTTCTTCAAGTGTGGTCTTTTTTTCATGCAGCAACTAGCCCTCTACCCATACTTGGAACAAACGTTAAGCCGTCATATCCCAAGCTGTTCAAGCATCTAAATCGATCCTCTTTGTTATAATTAGTTTCAAAAAGAATTATTAAAATGGGTTGAGGCCCCCTACACACAGTTTTGAGATTTTGGACAAGGCTTCTACCATAAGCCCCCCTAGAGTTCCATTACAAAAGCAATCCATTTATGGGCTTGAAATAATATTGGGCTCAATTAAATTTCACTTCTAAGACTTGGTGTTAGGCACCACAGCTCTATTGTGTAGTTCACATGAATTTTTCTTAACCATATCACAATTTGGATCCATACTACTTGACCCAGCCCAAAATTTCCCTGTCAGCTCAGTAGAACTCTCACCATTACCTGGATCATAAGGTGATGATAGAAAATTGTCCATAACTAGCCATTTTTCCTCCAGTGGGTCCCCCTTTAGCGTATCCTCATCTTCATGCATCAACGTCTCCTCATTCTTTCTCTCACCCTTATTTGATTCCTCATATGTTATCATCAAAATTTCGTTACTTTTTGCTTCCTATTGCACCGTTTCCCTCGTATGTTTCTCTTTCAGGCCTGCCACTTCTTTACACCCTCCTTGCTCATTAATGTCCGTGGGACTACCTTCATATTGTCCTCCTTAGGCATATTCTTATTTTTGCTTTGTGTTTTTTTGCTTCCCCCCTTTTCTCTCCCTAGTACTTAGTACAAAATTTGTGCTCCTCAATTCCCCCATTGTGTCTACACCATCTTGTACAACTAGTATGGCCACGTCCCCTAACTATGTATCGCCCACGTCTTCCCCTTCCTCCTTTGCTAAGACTCCATATCTCGAACCTCTATTTTGCTGCCAGAATATTCCCGTTTGCTTCTCCTTTTCCCCTTTCTTTTGTCGGCAGGGTTTTTGCACTACCTCCATATTTCCTGGTCATTCAGTCGAGCTTTCTCAGTAGCCATTCCTCCATCATTCTCTTTGAAGATATTTGTCTATGATCTTGCCCTTTTTTTAGCGAATCCAGCCCTTAATTTACAATCTTTCGCTTTGTGTCCATACACCCCACAATTTGTGCACAGCGAATGCAAACTTTCATACTACAAATAATAATCCATACCGTCCAAAGAGAAGCCAGACATCATTTGCTTCCCTAAGTCCACAAGCACACAAATCCTTGCATAACGTCCTCCAGGTTGTCAAGAGGTGTTAATATCAATCTTGATAATTCCCCCTATTCTATGTCCAATCCAAGTTAAAGCTTCCTTATCATAATACTCTAGGAAAACATTCGGCATCCTAACCCATGCCGTCACTTTATCTATAAAGGCCTTCCATGGTTGAAACTGTGGTTCCCAAAGGCGTACCGTTAGGTAGTGATAAAAGAGTATCCAAGGTCCACCGGTTAAGGCATTGAAGTAATTAATCTTCCCTATTTGATAACTTAACCACAAAATACCCATTGCCAATATTGATCAAACTAATGACACCTCGTTTCGTTCATCAAGATTGTAAAATTGACAGAAGCATCTTATAGCCAATGTTTCTACCTAGCAGTTTCACAATCACTGCCATCTTCCACGCTTTGTATAATCTTTTCTTCATTTTCCCAGAGAAGGAAAATGTTAGAAATTTGCGATTAGGATCCTCCCTGATTTGACAGTGGCTCATCTTCTTTGTCTGACTTATTTTGGGCTTTCTCTGACATCGTATCATCAGACATATCATTCTCTTTATATGAATCATCACTATTATCCTCTCCATCTCTGTCTATGCCTTGTAGCTCTCAGCAAATGTTGGTCCATCTACCTACTGCCTCTATCCCTCACCTCTCAGCTTCAACCATTCCTCATCCTTAAGACTACTTATTCCATTATTAGCACCATTCTTGATCTTCTTAAAACTCCGATGGAGTAAGTCATCCTCCTCCCTTGAAGAGGGAACCAGAGCAGAAACTTTCTTAAAGAGTACTTGTAACACCCTTATCTTATTTTCATGTTTTTTAGAGTATTAATGAGCAGTACGATGGGTACACAGGAATAGTACTAAAATACTGATATTATTGATACAATGCACTTGATTATATTGCAATAATTTCCCCATAGGGTGTACATAATGTTTACATACCCTAAAATGATTAAGGCTTTTAGATAACCAACATCTCCTCATGTACTAGTTTGGAACCTTCTGTTAGATCAAGCGTTTCACCCAAGAGGGGGGTGAATTGGGTGATACTAAAATTTCTTTCGAAAATATAAAACTTTGACAAAAGAATTAAAACAGTAATGAGTAAGGAGAAATATCACCGAAGTGTACACCGGGAGTTATACTGGTTCGGTCACAACCACTTTGACCTACGTCCAGTCCTCAGAGCTTCTCTGAGAGTTTCACTATAGCTTCCAAGATTCAGTGGGTTCTTGGCACCACAGTACAAGCAAGTTCCTTCACCTGGACACTCGTTCCCCCTTACAGGTTGTAATCCAATCCCAACTCAAGGTTCCACAACCTTAAGTTATCTCAATAACAAATATTGAGTTTGAATGAAATATCTCTCTTACAGAGTAAATGATAATCACTGAAGCATAGAAATACAATTTTAACGTGAAAACAGAGCAATGAACTTGATGATACTTTCGTATGTATGCTTGGTTGTTCTTTCTCTATTTGAAGGTTCCCATATATATAGGTATGTTGATGATGACCGTTGGAACACTTCATTTCGTCCGTTGGTGAGTGCGCAGCCACTATTGACTTTTCAAGTTTTTGAAAAATATCCGTTGGCGATGGTTGGCATTTGAACGTTTCTTTTGACTTCCATCTCTTGATATAATTTCTTCATTGTTTATCTGTAAATAGACTAAGAATACTAATACAATGAAAGGTTAATCATATAGGAAACAATATAATGAAGGTTTGAATGATTTCTAAAATTCTGGGTATGCTTACTCGAGTAGCTCCTTGAGTAACCCTTGAAGTTTACTCGAGTATCTCCTCGAGTAACATCGAGAAATCATTTGTTTAGTTGAAAGTCAATGAAGAGAAACAAGATTACTCGGGTAGTGTATGGAGTAAATTAAATTTCAGACCTTTGGGAATAGTTATTTACTCGGGTAGCTACTCCAGTAATGCTTTTGCAACTTCATAGATTACTGGGGTAACACCTCGAGTAATCCTTTAAAAAACTTTTGATTACTCGATGCTCTACTCCAGTAATGTTGGCAGGATTTCAAGGCCGAGAGCAATTACCTTGTTACTCGAGTAGGGACTCGAGTAATGCATTCATTTTTGCATAGGTTACTCGGGTACCACCTCGAGTAACTAAGACTTTTGAGCATGACTTACCCTGGTAATGACTTGAAGTTCACTTTGAAAATATTTTTGCATACTGGGGTACTTACTCGAGGAATTCACTTAAGATAAAGCATGAAAAACTTGTATACTAGAGTAAGTACTTGAGGAAGATGAAACAAAGAGAGATCAGGTTAATCGGGTACCAACCTCAAGTTTTCACTTACTTTAGTATGTTACTCGGGTAGCTCCTCGAGTAACATTGGCAGTGGTACTAAGTGCCGAGAGTTACATATTTTCAGAAACAAAGTTACTCGAGTAGCTCCTTGAGTATCATGGGGAAAACTTGAAGGCAACTGGAAGTTTTCACAGGGTTACTCGAGTAGCTCCTCGAGTAACATTAGCAGTGGTACAAAATGCCGAGAGTTACACATTTTAGGAAACACAAGTACTCGAGTAGCTCCTCGAGTATCATTGGGAAAACTTGAAGGCAACAGGAAGTTTTTACCTGGTTACTCGAGTACCTCCTCGAGTAACATTAGCAGGCCGAGAGCAACTCCAAGTTTTTACCTGGTTACTCGAGTAGCGCCTCGAGTAATGCCTTAGAAACTGTACTTCTGATCAAGTTCCTCAGCATTTTCTCTTGTCCAATCTTCAATACTTCCATGCTTACTTCAAGTAAAGCTTGTTCCTATCATTACTTAGTTCAAGCTTGATTATTAATCATTTCCTTTTCAAACCATTCTTTTGTTATCATCAAAACATGAGATCTGACATTCTCCCCCTTTTTGATGATGACAAAACTTGGTGATTTTGAACAAGGTTTTTCAAATTGGATTCTTAATTAATTATTTCTTATTAAGTTTGAATATACCTTGCATACATAACAATTTCTTTAGATCAAACATGTATCATAATTCAAAAACTGTAATGAACTTAAAAATGAAATCATAACACATTTGCATTAATCTTAAAACTTTTAAATTACAAAATAAAGTTCAAACAGAAATCAAAAAGCTCCCTAAAATCCCATGTACACCCAAATACCCATGATAAGCTAGGACAAATCCACAAAATCACTCTCAAGCTCTTCTCCCCCTTTTTGGCTTCATCAATCAAGTGGAGGGCTAGGAGGCTTGGCCATGGAAATGGGTGTTACAGGAAAGACCATAGAATCATTTGAGTCTAAAGAATCAAATGAGCTAGAGGGTATTGGATCAGGCAGATGAAGTGGAGGGATATGAATGTCATCTCCGGGAGGAGAAGGTTGGAAGACAACCATAGTGGAGGTGTCTCCTTCTGGAGGTGTGTCTATCACTGGAGTGAGATGCTCAGAGGAGGAAGAGGGTGAAATTTCCTCTGTTTGGGTAGGAGAGGGAATAGGTTTAGGAGCAGTGTCTGGCTGTGGCTTGGGAGGTGAATCATCGATGATAATATGTGTAGACTCATGGGTTTCAAGATCATCTACTGTGAATAAGATATCTTTCCCTTGGGGCTCAAGTGGATCAGAAACCAGAGGGGTAGATGGTTCAGCCTCAGGAATAGGAATGTCTGAAAGAGGGTCTACTGGAGGTGGTGGTGGTGCAGATGAGGAGGGACCGGCAGAAGGTCCAGGACCCAAGGAATCCAATCGTGCCAGGATCAATCTCAAGGTCTCTCCCTGGGCACGTTGCTCTGCTAGCAATTCCTCATGTCTCCTATCCATTCTCTCAACCAACTTCTCATGCCTTTTGTCAATTCTTTCAACCAGCTCTCCCATCTTGAAGTTGGTATTGGTAATTAGCTCAACGTTCGTGTTGGCTATATCCACATGGAAACCTTTGAGCATATTCTCCATAAAGTGTTGGTGAGTGGCATTGAGGAAGGATGGCGATGATGTGGTAGCGGCTGGAGCCGATGACTGAGTGTCATCCAACCTACTGGTCTCTGCCTCAGTGGTCTTCCTCTTCTTCTTGGACCCAGACTCCAGAGGGCCTTTGAGAGGGATGTCAATGTTCAGTTTCCCAATTTGGTTCCTTCCGACTGGGGACAACCTCTCAATTGGCTCTTTGCTATCCAAATACCATATTTTGTTCTCTTTCAGGATTAGAGACACAATTTGAGGATATGGCATTGGAGTAGTACCCTTTCCATCCACCTTGTACCTTTTCATCTATGAAAATATATACTCTCCCAGATCCTTTTGCTCCTTTAGGAGAAGTGAAGCAAACCATCTATAGTCCCTATCGGAGAAATGGGTATAGTTGTTGGCTTTGTTCACTAGGGACCTAGAGTAGATGTACCATAAGACCCTGTGATGATCACACATATCACTCGGTTTAAAATTGAGGGGGCCAACTAACTCACCGGGCTTAAGGATAGTGAAAATTTGGTTTGGCTCAAGCTCAGAATATATATCATCTGGGGGATTCTCTATTCCTAACCACAGGTTAATTCTGGATGGTGAAATTAAAATCTTTTGACCTCTCACAGTTGTGGTCATCTCTTCCTCTACTGAGGTTCGGTTAGGTTCATCTATGATCTCTAGGTTGCAATAGAAATGAGTGATTACCTTTGTGCAAAAAGGCAATCTAATGGATAACCAGGGCATAAAAGAATCTAGATAAGGACTAAGATCGTGCTTCAATACCTCCTGAAGTAGCCTGAGATCCACATAGTGTGTCTTACACACTTTTCTTCTGGAGAATTGAGTTAAGTACTTGGGAGACTCCACCAGTTTGCCCACATTGAATCCCTTTGGTGGGGTAGTGATTTCTGCTTCCGGAATCTTGGACTTTTTGGAAGATTGACCCTTCTCCATCTGGTCAATGATCCCAGCCATTGCCTTAGCCACATTCTTGTCATATTTTGGCTTCTTGATAGGCTTTGGAGTAAAAGAGGGTGTAGAGGAATCAGAGTGAGGAGGTGAGGGAGATTTGGCACTCTTGCCTCTTCCAGTAGATGAACTCTTTTTGGATTGAGCCCTAGTCACAATGGGCTCTTTAATCACAACTCCTTTGGCTTTCGGTTGTGATTGAGGTTGAAGAGGAATTTTGGCTTTTGGTCTTGGTGTCAACTTTCTTCTCTTTGTTGGAGGAGGAGAAAGGAGATCAGGGTTTTGTTGTGAATCAGAGGAATCTATGGGAGTAAGATTCTTGGTTCTCATCTTTCTAAAAGATTGAAAACTGAGATTTTCTGAAAAACAGAGGCACTTAGCGCGAATTAGGGCAAAGAGATTCTGAGCAAAATGGCAAGTTTCTAGGACTTAAATTACTTGGGTTTTGACGGAAATGAGGCAAGGAAGCGATTGAGAAAAGTTTTTGAAAGGGTGTATAGTGATTTACTCGAGGAGATTTTATGGAAATGACTGAGTTTGCGCAAGATAAAGACCTAACACCCGACATTACTCGAGGCCTTACTCGAGTAACCTTCAAGCTTACTCGAGGCCTTCCTCGAGTGATCATACAGAAAAATTCAAAAATAATTCATTTAAATTGCGTACCTGGCATGAATAATATAGTAATTATCCATGGATGTTCCCTTGATCATTCATAGTCCATTTAGGTCAGATTTGAGTCATTATTCAACACTTTGATAATCTGAACTCCGACATTACTCGAGGTGTTCCTCGAGTAAGCTTCAAGTTTACCCGAGGCTTGCCTCGGGTAAACAACTTCTCAACTTCTGACTCTTCATTTCTTTGAAAACTGAACCGTTATGTTTGAAAATCAAGTAACTTGATCCGTTACTTCCAGTTTTGGGGGCCATTACTCGAGTACATACTCGAGTAACATGCTACTTTACCTCAAGTTGCTCCTCGGATAATGCTTCTCTGTTATCTATAACTTCAAGTTGATACTCCAGTAAAGTTGTCCTCTGATTATCTCTGTTTTTGTTTCTCAAAACAGAGTTTCTTTCTTCTTGCAAAACAAGTTTCTATATACTCCGATGCTTAGGTTAGTGATCATCAAAACATTATTAAGTGACTTCATCTAATATTATGAAATGTTGAAATTTCTTATAACTCATTGGGATTTACCATTCCCAATTCTCTTCTAATGAATAGAAATTGATCTTTTACAAGGGGTTTTGTGAAGATATCTGCTAGTTGAAGATGAGTAGGAATGAATATCACTTTCACATCTTTTTTTTGAACATGATCTCTGATGAAGTGATGTCTGACATCGATATTCTTGGTTCTAGAGTGTTGAACTGGATTCTTTGCCAAGCTTATCGTACTTGTATTGTCACAATAGATTGGTATTTCCTTGAGATAAATACCAAGGTCTTGTAGTTGTTGTTTTAACCATATCACTTGTGCACAACAACTTGAGACTGCAACATATTCGGCTTCCGTTGATGAAAGAGACACTGTATTTTGTTTCTTGCTGAACTATGATACAAGAGATCCTCCAAGGAATTGTCCTTGTCCACTGGTGCTCTTTCTGTCTGTCTTGTATCCTCCATGATCAGAATCTGAATATGCAACTAAATATTCACTTCTTCCTTTGGGATACCACAAACCTAATTCTGGTGTGTCAGCAAGGTATTTAAAGATTCGTTTGACCGTTTCAGCATGTGATTCCTTTAGCGCCGATTGATATCTTGCACATATGCCAACACTAAATTGGATGTCTGGTCTGCTTGCCGTGAGATAGAGTAATGATCCAATCATTCCTCTATATTTTGTGATATTGTAGTCTTTCCCTTTGACATCAGCATCAAGCAACGTTGTTGAGCTCATAGGCGTGTCTGAGCCATTTGCTTCATCCATTCCATACTTTTTCAATAGCTCTTTTAAATACTTTGTTTGAGATATGAAGATTCCATTCTTTCTTTGTTTGATTTGCAAACCAAGAAAGAAATTCAATTCTCCCATCATTGACATCTCAAACTCTCCCTGCATTATCTCAGAAAATTCTTTACACAGAGATTCATTAGTAGCACCGAAAACAATATCATCAACATATATTTGAACAATTAAAATATCATCACGTTTTCGATTTATAAATAATGTTGTATCAACTTTTCCCCGTACAAAACCTTGATCGATGAGAAACTTACTAAGCCTTTCATACCAGGCTCTAGGAGCTTGTTTTAAACCATACAAAGCCTTTTTAAGTTTGAAAACATGGTCCGGTTTAGTGACATCCTCAAAACCAGGAGGTTGTTCTACATACACTTCTTCCATGATGTAACCATTTAGAAAAGCACTCTTAACATCCATTTGATAGAGTTTGAATCCTTTGATGCATGCAAAGGCTAAGAGTACACGTATAGCTTCCAATCTAGCCACTGGAGCATACGTTTCCTCATAATCAATTCCTTCTTCCTGATTATAGCCTTTGGCCACCAATCTTGCCTTGTTTCTGACAATAATTGCAGATTCATCTAGTTTGTTTTTGAATACCCATTTAGTACCAATGATCGTATGATCTTTGGGTCGGGGCACCAAATCCCAAACTTGATTTCTCTCAAATTGATTAAGTTCTTCTTGCATTGCTATGACCCAATCATTGTCTGATAGGGCTTCATCAATGTTAGAAGGTTCAATCTCAGAAATGAATGCAGAAAAACTTACTTCATTGACAATTCTATTTCTAGTTTTGATTCCTTCATTTACATCTCCTATGACTTGATCTAAGGGATGACTTTTATTGTATTTCCAAGCTCTAGGTTGACCTAGGGATTGCTCTTCATCCTTAGTTTCATAAACCTCTGGAATAAGAGACTTAGAGATAGATTGACCATTTTCTTGTTTTAAAACAGCTTCCTGTTCTTCATCAATCGTTTTGTCAGAGGATTCAAATTCATCAAATACAACATGAATTGATTCTTCAACAACACAAGTTCTTTTATTGAAAATTCTATATGCTTTACTTCGGTTAAAATATCCTAGGAAAATTCCTTCATCAGTTTTAGAATCAAATTTTCCTAAGTTATCTTTACCATTATTATGAATGAAACACTTACAACCAAAGATGTGTAGATGAGCAATGTTTGGCTTTCTTCCTTTGTATAGTTCATATGGTGTCTTTCCAAGTTTTGTTCTGATATATGCTCTGTTTGAAACATAGCATGCTGTACTCATAGCATCAGCCCAGAAAACTTGAGACATGTTCTTTTCATTTAACATTATTCTAGGCATTTCAGTAAGCACTCTATTCTTGCGTTCCACAACTCCATTTTGTTGGGGCGTCCTTGGAGCAGAGAAATGGTGATCAATGCCATTAGTATCACAATATTCTTCAAAGGCTTGATTTTCAAATTCTCCACCATGATCAGTCCTAATACCTGCAATAGACATACCTTTCTCATTTTGCACTTTCTTGGCAAAAATAATAAATTCTTCAAAGGTTTCATCTTTTGATGAAAGAAAAATAACCCATGTAAATCTAGAGAAGTCATCAACAATGACCAAAGAATATAAGTTGCTACCAAGACTCTTTACTCTTGCTGGTCCAACTAAATCTATATGTAGTAATTGTAATGGTCTATTTGATGAAATCTCATTTTTTAATTTGAAAGATGATTTAGTTTGTTTACCCTTTTGACATGAATCACAAATCAAGTCATTTTTGAAATTAACTTTGGGTAATCCAAGCACTAAATCCTTTTTAAGTAATTTCCCTAGTTGATGCATATTGACATGAGCCAATCTTTTATGCCATAGCCAACTTTCATCGGTATTACTCAGAAAACAGTTTTCAGATTCATTTCTACTAATATCTAAGGTATAGCAATTACCTTCCCTTTTTGCTCTGAGCTTAGCCTTGATATTCTTCTTATCAAGCTGTAAGTCACTCTTGTTGATAATTAGACATTCCTCTGAATCAAATATTATCCAGTTGTCTTTATCTGCACTTTGACTTACGCTCAGCAAATTATGACACAAGCCTTCAACGTAATATACATCTTTGATTTGTATGCCTTTGTCATTTTTTATTTCACCAATTCCTGCTATCTTTCCGGATTGATTTCCTCCAAATTTTACCTTTCCTCCTTCCTTAGGTTGCAATGTGGTAAAACTTTCGAAATCACCGGTCATATGTCTAGAGCATCCACTGTCTATGAACCACTTGTTATTTTTGGATGCTTTAAGACATACCTGCAATCAAATGACTAAGTCTTAGGTACCCACTTCTTTTTGGGTCCTTTTGGGTTAGTATAAATGATTTTCTGAACATATGTGCCTTTAGGTACCCATTTGTAGGTTCCTATTGTTCTTTTCTTTTTATGAATGCATGAAGAGGTATAATGACCTTTTCTGTTACAGTAATTACAAAATGCAAAAGGATTTGATATATGCACAGAATGCTGGAAATAATTTAAATATGGCTTTCCTCCTACTTTCTTTTTACCTTTCCTTTTATCTGTTTTTGGATCATATCCAATACCAGATCGGTCATTTACAAATCGTTGTTCTTTTAAAATCACACTTAGCATCTCACTTCCTTTAGTAAATTTTTCAAGAGTTTTTGTGAGATCAATGTTTTTCTTTTTCAACGAAGAACAATTTTCACAATTCTTTTCTGAACTTTCTTTAAGTTCAATTTCAAGAGCTTTGTTTTTCTTTTTGAAAACAATTAATTCTTTAACTACTTTGATGAATTCAGAATGTAAAGCATTATATTCAGAGAGTAATTCATCATAGGTAGGTTCAGAATCATTTACCTCTTCTTCTGTCTCTTCTTGAGCAACAAGACATATATTGGCTACCTCTTCCTCATCACTTTCTTCGTCTGAGGAACTATCTCCCCATATAGCAGATACAAAGGCCTTCTTTTTGTTAAAGAATTTGCCTTTTCTCTTTTCTTTGCTCTTTTGATTGAGCTTTGGACATTCTGATTTGATATGTCCTGGTTTTCCACATTCATAGCAAATGATATGGTCTTTGCTGCTAGTTCCTCCTTTTTGAAAGTGTTTGAAGCCTTGACCTTTCTTGTAGAACTTTCTGAATCGTTTTATGATTAAGCCCATTTTATCATCATCAAACTCCTCATCTTCATCTTGATTTTCTTCTTTCGCTTTTAGTACTAGACCTTTCTTTCTTTTGTCACTGATGTCATCTAGTTCCTGTTTGAACTTTAATTTGCTTTCATATTCAGAAAGACTTCCAAATAGAGAAGCAACTGATCTCATTGATTCTCCTTTTGCCTCTTCTATCGCAGTGACTTTGGCCTCCCACTCTTTAGAAAGAATATTCAAGATCTTTCGTACTTGGATATTTTGATCATAGACTTTACCAAGTGCTGCAAGTTGATTAACAAGATGAGTATATCTAAGTTCGAATTCAGAAATTGACTCACCTGATTTCATTCAAAGTAGATCAAATTCTGTGATCAAGGTGTTGATTCGATTCTCCTTTATTCCCGAAGTTCCTTCATGAGCTATTTCCAGAGCTTCCCACATTTCCTTTGCTGTTGGAAGTGTGCAAATTCTGAAGTATTCATTTTGACTCAAAGAGCTTTGTAACATCAGAATTGCCTTGCTATTGAGAGTGATAAGTTTCTTGTCATTCTCATCATATTCCGCTGGCATCTTTGGAATTTTCTGAGAATCTACAGTCTTTGTAGGTTGATAATTTCCACTCTCGATTACATCCCATAGCCCATATTCAGTAGCCATCACAAACACTCTGAATTTTGCTTTCCAGAAAGAAAAGTGTTCTCCATTGAAATAGGAAGGTCTAGTGATGGATGCTCAGTCGGGAAGAATTCCTTCACCCATGCTTGCCATTGGACCCTTCTTAGGTTGTTATACCTTAACAAGAAGACCTACGCTCTGATACCAAATGTTAGATCAAGCGTTTCACCCAAGAGGGGGAGTGAATTGGGTGATACTAAAATTTCTTTCGAAAATATAAAACTTTGACAAAAGAATTAAAACAGTAATGAGTAAGGAGAAATATCACCGAAGTGTACACCGAGAGTTATACTGGTTCGGTCACAACCACTTTCACCTACGTCCAGTCCTCAGAGCTTCTCTGAGAGTTTCACTATAGCTTCCAAGATTCAGTGGGTTCTTGGCACCACAGTACAAGCAAGTTCCTTCACCTGGACACTCGCTCCCCCTTACAGGTTGTAATCCAATCCCAACTCAAGATTCCATAACCTTAAGTTATCTCAATAACAAATATTGAGTTTGAATGAAATATCTCTCTTACAGAGTAAATGATAATCACTGAAGCATAGAAATACAATTTTAACGTGAAAACAGAGCAATGAACTTGATGATATTTTCGTATGTGTGCTTGGTTGTTCTTTCTCTGTTTGAAGGTTCCCATATATATAGGTATGTTGATGATGACCGTTGGAACACTTCATTTCGTCCGTTGGTGAGTGCGCAGCCACTATTGACTTTTCAAGTTTTTGAAAAATATCCGTTGGCGGTGGTTGGCATTTGAACGTTTCTTTTGACTTCCATCTCTTGATATAATTTCTTCATTGTTTATCTGTAAATAGACTAAGAATACTAATACAATGAAAGGTTAATCATATAGGAAACAATATAATGAAGGTTTGAATGATTTCTAAAATTCTGGGTATGCTTACTCGAGTAGCTCCTTGAGTAACCCTTGAAGTTTACTCGAGTATCTCCTCGAGTAACCTCGAGAAATCATTTGTTTAGTTGAAAGTCAATGAAGAGAAACAAGATTACTCGGGTAGTGCATGGAGTAAATTAAATTTCAGACCTTTGGGAATAGTTATTTACTCGGGTAGCTACTCCAGTAATGCTTTTGCAACTTCATAGATTACTGGGGTAACACCTCGAGTAATCCTTTAAAAAACTTTTGATTACTCGATGCTCTACTCCAGTAATGTTGGCAGGATTTCAAGGCCGAGAGCAATTACCTTGTTACTCGAGTAGGGACTCGAGTAATGCATTCATTTTTGCATAGGTTACTCGGGTACCACCTCGAGTAACTAAGACTTTTGAGCATGACTTACCCTGGTAATGACTTGAAGTTCACTTTGAAAATATTTTTGCATACTGGGGTACTTACTCGAGGAATTCACTTAAGATAAAGCATGAAAAACTTGTATACTAGAGTAAGTACTTGAGGAAGATGAAACAAAGAGAGATCAGGTTAATCGGGTACCAACCTCAAGTTTTCACTTACTTTAGTATGTTACTCGGGTAGCTCCTCGAGTAACATTGGCAGTGGTACTAAGTGCCGAGAGTTACATATTTTCAGAAACAAAGTTACTCGAGTAGCTCCTCGAGTATCATGGGAAAAACTTGAAGGCAACTGGAAGTTTTCACAGGGTTACTCGAGTAGCTCCTCGAGTAACATTAGCAGTGGTACAAAATGCCGAGAGTTACACATTTTAGGAAACACAAGTACTCGAGTAGCTCCTCGAGTATCATTGGGAAAACTTGAAGGCAACTGGAAGTTTTTACCTGGTTACTCGAGTACCTCCTCGAGTAACATTAGCAGGCCAAGAGCAACTCCAAGTTTTTACCTGGTTACTCGAGTAGCGCCTCGAGTAATGGTGGTGGGTTACTGCAAGTTGTCTCTTGGTTACTTCAAGTTTTGTCTCATTACTCGAGTAGCGCCTAGAGTAATGTCTTAGAAACTGTACTTCTGATCAAGTTCCTCAGCATTTTCTCTTGTCCAATCTTTAATACTTCCATGCTTACTTCAAGTAAAGCTTGTTCCTGTCATTACTTAGTTCAAGCTTGATTATTAATCATTTCCTTTTCAAACCATTCTTTTGTTATCATCAAAACATGAGATCTAACACCTTCTATTGCCGGCAATTACAATTCTGCCCTCTGAGCTGCTTGCTTAAGCTAAAAACTTTGAATGTTTATGGAAAGGGTGAGATTCAAAGAATCTCAATAGTAACATACAATCATTCATAAAAAGTGTGAGAAATAAATATGCCAAGTCATAAAAAGTGTGAGAAATAAATATGCTAAGTACCAGATAATACATTATTATAGTAACACATAATTCAGTTCAGTCGGAAATGTATTCAGGGCCAATCACTGTTGCAACCCCAACGTATTCCATACCTCAGTCCTCTGACAGGGCATATCAATATACCTGTAGGCACAATATATCAGTGTACTTGTAGGCACTGTGTATCAGTGTACCCTAGGGCACCATGTATCAATGTATATTATAGAAGGTGGTATACCCAAAATGAATGAAAGATATAGAGTTACTACTTGACTCTTTTTTTGACTCCTCAGTCAGTTTTAAACTTTGGTTCCGTCTCGGCCTATTTCCAGTTCCTATAAAAATTAGAGTTACAAGTAACGGGTTATTACTTGAACTATTACTACCTTTAATCATAGTTTGTTGGTTATCTATCACAGTTTCAACAATTTCTGCACAGTACAACTTTGACAGTGCAGTTTCATAGTTTTCCAAAAAACTACAGATTTTCAATCAAATTTGGAAAATCGTAATTAATTCTAGGTATGGGTTAACTCGTTTGGTCTTGCTATTGGCTGCCTGTCCAAGGGTGGCTGTTGAAAGCTCCTCCTTTCTATACTATACGAAAAATTCCATCCAACCATTCCATTCCATTGAGCCTAGTCCTATTCCATCAGCAGACTGAACTCCATTCTTGAACGAAAGAGACAACCTGAACACCGCTCTCCCATGGTTTTTCGTTGAGAAGCACTTCTTTTTCATCTTCAATTGGGATCCCGTCGGGAAGGATTACCAACACGTATTACTTCTTTGTATCAGTTTAGACCCTATTGTATCAGAACAACTCCTTAAAGTCCATTAAGAGGCAAAAGGTTCAATTCAATAGCATAGGCAGTAAGCATATATAGTTATAGGCTGTAGTAGTTGGAATGGAAAAGGGGGCAGAATCGAAAGGTTGTGGCACATAATAGAAGAACTATCGGCAGGGAAGGTAGTCTATCGCCTAATTGCTTAATCTTCCCCAAGAGGTTGGGTCGTTTGAAAGTGCGAGTAGAGAATGTATTATGGTAACCGGTGATTCAGCTAAAAGGTTTTAAGAAAAGCTAGCTAGCGCATACGATAACTAGAATATTGTTCTGAATGAACAGGAACTGATATGATAATAATGTACATAAAATACAAAGAGAGGGGCCAACCGGTTACCCAACAGTGTTTATGGAACGAGAGGGGCCAATTTGACTGATTGCAAAGCCTGTGAAGCTCTTTAAGTGTATTTTCATGAAAAAATACCTAAAGCTAGTAACTATTATCACATTTTTCGCAAAAATTTGCCAAACTTCTCCTATTCTAGATTGCATTCTAGAAATAGAGCACAAATTTGAAAAATCATATCTTTTAATCTTCTAGTCCAAAAATTATATTCTACCAATCAAATTAAAGCCCTGCCTCTCTACTTTAATCATGGAAGTTTCATAATATTTGGACTAGATTTGCCTAACAAAATTCATTGCACGATAGCACTGCCTCCAGTGAAACAATCAAATAGCATTTATTTTGAACTTCAATAAATTCCAGATTTGCATACAAATTTCCAAAAAGCATGAACACCTATATTCTTACATAATTTTCCCTTCTAAATCCAATAGAACTATCAGAATTTCAAAACTTCAGCTCCACCCTTGGTGAACAGTAGCTGGACAAATTTCACAATAAAAAGGGAAAATTAGAGTTTCTTGATTTTAATGCCTAAACCACATTCTTTACACCTCTAAATCACATGTTTAACCCATTAAACACCAATTGCACATGATTAGGGGAAATTTTGGCATCATTTCCCTTAGGGTTTCATCTTCCCAAATTTACAAAATCAACCAAATCAAAGCCAAACACAACAATAACATACTACTTAAGAAGATCAAGTTTTGGAGATTACCTCTTGATTGCTCGGCTTTCTCACTCTAGGATGCCACTGCCCTCTCTTTCTTCTCCCTTGATTTTGCTTACTAAACATGGTTTCTAAGATGAAGAAGATATTAGAAGAGGTTCTAAGTGATTTAAAAGGCAAGAACACTTGAAATCGAGTCTTACCTTGGATTTTTGGCTTGAACCCTAACCTTTGCTTGTTCTTGAGCTCTCAACTTCCAAATATAGCTCTCTCTCTCTCTCTCTCTCTCTCTCTCTCTCTCTCTCACACACACACACACACACACACTTCAGTTGATCAAAATATGGAAGGAAAGAAGAGGAAAATGTGTCTTAATATATCCTTCTTCATCCCTTTTGTTTATTATGCTTTTATGGCTTTTCATCACATGCCAATTAACTCAATGTTACCATCTTTTTCCTTCTTTAATATACTTGGCCGAAAAGCACTCTCCAAATGGCCCAACAATATGCTCTTCAATTAACTCAATTCCTCCTCCACACATATTTATTTTTGAGTTGCAGACTTTGACTTATGTCATCATCATTTTTTTATTTGACCATATGCCAAAAATTGTGCCAAGGGATATTTATCTACCAATTAATTATTTTTCCCTCCTCATATCCCTATTTGGACGATAATGAGTAAATAATCAAGGGAAAATAATTGCCTCTTACTTAATATGACAAATTACCATTTTGCACTTACATTTTGTGATTTTCGCAAAAGCTGACAGAATTTTCGTCAAAGTTTGAAAATTCATATATTTATGTATATATGTCCAATTGATGTAGTTCCCAAGGTTATTTGATTCTTATTAAGTCTAGTTTATAGGAAAAATATATCCTTTAGTTAACTAGAAGCTCATAATTCCCAAATTTCCATCTTTGAAAGCTGTCACATAAACTAGCCAGTTCCACTGGACTAACTTCAAAAATATATAACTCTTAGTGTACAGGTCCAAATAATTCACATAACCTATAAAATTAAAGTTTGGAATGTCTATTTTCATTCTAGTAAATTTCATATTTTTTGGACATCATTTGGTCATCTAAAACCCCATGACAAACTCACTGTCTCGCAGGAAATTTCACTAGTAGCATTTTCCAATTCACCAAAATTCACCATTTATTCTATTTATTGAAATAAATATATAATGGATCTTTGGGGTATGAATTTTGGGATATTACAGTACTATTCTCATTAGGTTATTTGGTTCCCCGCTCTTTCTGATTCCTTACAAGACCTGCCCCAAGTTTTTTTAATCTTTTTAATTAGCCTGGAGGCCTAGGAAGAAGAGAAAAGAGGAGGAAAGGGCCTGTAAAGAAAAAGAAGAAGGAGACGATTTTTTTTTTAATCAGTCTGAATCTTGGAGTTTTATTCATCCTGCAGCCCAAAGAGGCTTTGATCTAGCTATAGCTTTAACGTAGCCTGAGGCATTCAAGAGCTAGCTAATGAATAGTAACATGAGTCAGGAGCCATTATTAAGCCATGACTTTAGATTGGCTTGCTGGAATAGTACTGAATGATATATTGATGACAACCACATGTACCCTGTTCCTATTTATAAGAAATATTGAGAGAATGTCTTAATTTTTATCTATTACTTTCCTATTTTGCCCCTACTTATTACTCATATTTCTCATACTTTTCTCCACTACACATTCTTTCTCTTATATAATAATCTTTATTACTCCTACCATATTAATTTTCTTATTCTCTCTCTTCTACAATCCTTTTTATTATAATAATTCTTCAGTTTCCCTCTTATTCCCTACATCTTCATAAATAAGGGTATTTTTGTCAAAAAGGTTACAACTTTTACATAGTTATTTTCCTTAACCGCCGTTTTGATCTATGTTATTGAATCAAGTGTTCCTTATATAAAAGGAATAGAGGGAGTAAATAATTAAGACATTGACAAGAGCTCATTTTTGTCACAAAATTTAACATTTTAAAGGTTGAGGTGAATAACAACTTTATCGGTATTCACAACAATGATAGAGATTCAGGCATTAACAAGTTGTCACTTTTGTTAAAAAATTTAATATTTCCAAAATTGTTGTGAATATGGAAAGAGTTGTTCACTGGCGCTAGAGCTCCAATCACTGGTGGTGGGTGGCTATTGGCGCCATTGAAGGTGCTAGAGCTCTAGTGGCTGATGGGGGTGATTATTGATGGATGATTTTTTTAAAGATAGAAAGGGACAATATGATAAAAATACAATTATAATAAATCCCAAGAATGTTACTTTTGGATTGAGTTGGGATTTGCTTAATTTGAGGAATTTGTCCTTCCCCATTCTAGGGTCATTTATTAGAGCTATATCTAATTGAGAATGAACCACTCGTATTCTTTAGAAATTCCAGAAATCACCAACAATTAAAAACGTTTTCTCAAACATTACAAGTTATAACACTTATTGTTGGAATGAGATTTTCTAATAACTTTATAAATGCATAATTCATTATAACTCTAAAAATAATGGTTTAAAGTTCAAATCTAAGCTCCTTCAATGCCTTTTATGATAAAATAAAGAACCAGGCTCAACAGGGTCCCATTGGATCCAGAATTTTCTTGAAACTCGTACTGTTTATAGAAATTTTCATATAAAATTTCAGATTTCTAAATCTACTTAGAAAATTAATATCATTTTATATACAAATTTAAAACTTACAAATTAATACTTTTTTTAAAGCTTAGGATCTATTAACCTTCAAAATATTAGGAAATAAATTAAACATTTACCTGTATAATGTTAGACGCCATGAAGACGTTCCAGCTGTATATGCAACTTAATTTAACTATATAGCCTCTACCATATTTGGAGTCTTGGCTACTATTCTCCTTATGGAGATTTATATCTATAGTGTGTGTTTGGGTGCAGCTTTTGGACACCCTTAAGCTCAATTGGGACTACAAAAGCCCAATTATTAGTTGTGATTTTTTTTGGAGTGTTTGTTTGATTAGATTAGATATTGGGCTTTTGATAAAAAAACCACGTTTGGAACAAGCTCAACAATGGAGCTTTAATCAAAAGCTCGATCATTCAACACTGGAGCTTTATATGGGTCTCGCTTCGGGCGTCGTGATGCTGATGCAAAAGGTAATCAAGCTGCACTGTAAAAATAGTACATGGATGAATAATTAAAAAAGGTGCTAAAAATAGTACTACCTTCAGCTGCACTGCAAACTAGATAATACATGGATGAATAATTTTTACAAATAAATAACAGGCTCTTTCGGAGGTAAAAATGCCAAATCAGCATTAATAACATCTATATTCATTTATTTATTTTTCATTACTAACAAATTTGTTTTCATTAGAATCATCATTATAGGATCATAACAAATTAGATTGTGTATTTTTTAATTGTCTAATTTCCCAACTTAAACTATTATAAATTTTTTATAATTTTTAATTACATTTCTCTTTTATCATTATCACAAAAGCCCAATTGACAATCGCTGTTCCAAACACACCAATTTTTTTATTTTTGCAAAAGCCCAATTGACAATCATCAATCCAAACACAAATCACATTACATAATTTAGCTTTTATCAAAAGTAATATCACAATAAGCCCAATTGAAACAAGCCCAACTGACAATCGCTGTTCCAAACACACCCATAGACAACCCAAAACAACAAACAGGATATGCAATACCAGCTTAAACTAAGTGCAAAGCATATATGCAAAATACTCCATCATGTTCACTTAACTAAGCATCCACCAGCTTCTCCTTTTCATGAGATGTACTTTCTCCTATGGTGAATACATTGAGGGAGGGGGGTGAGATTGGGAAATCTCAATAGCAATAATCATATTTCAATATATGAATGTATTGCAAATAACTGAGCATGCAAGACAAGCCCCAGAGAATAATACCTTACAAGTAACAGATTAACTGAAAATTGAATAACTTTAAACTAGCCATCACACATGGCCATGGTCAAAGTAAGGAATTTACATGTTCTTATGTCTAACTGCAGCAATAATGGCAAAAATAAACATGCAACCAATGCAAATTATATATGAAATGAATGATTAAAGCTACATTTATCTTGCTCCCTTTCTTTTGCTCCTTCTTGATTTCTCCTTGGTGGGTTGGGGTGCAAATCAAAATCTATAAGTTATTTATGTATAAGAGCATTTTAATATACATATTTATACTTTAATTGCATAATCTGGGAGTCCTCTAAATATTACAGTTAACTCTTTTATTTTTCTGTGTTTGTTAAACAGGAAAGAAGAATAAATTCACACTTAAGTTTTGTCATTCCAAATGTCCATCATATCACCTATGTACTCATCCATTGCCAATTAAGGACTACCTTAGCCCCATAACATCTAAGTCAGCATCAAAAGTTCAGTTCCAAAATTTCCAGCTTTGAAATTAATGATAACACCAAAATTTTGGAGCTTCTAGACACATCCTAATGATTTAGGACATTGACTCAACAATCCAAATCAGCAACAAGAGAGATCATGATTCCATTAACAAATTGCTGCTCCAAAATTGATTCATAACAGTGGCAATACAATAATTAGGCTTCACATATCTAGTTTAAAGAGCAGCAGCAGCAAACACTCCCAAGACTTATTTCAGACTATTTGAACATTCTTATGGCATTAAGAAACTGAACCAATCTCATAAATTTTAGCCTCGAAAATTGAACAATGACGGCCACAAAACCCATATGAATACATATATATATAGTGTACAAATCTTAACTTATAGTTACTTAAGTTTATTATACCCAAAGAATCTCCAACATGTACAGTAGTATATCACAGCAAGGACAATCATTCTTTTTGTCTTCGTTGAATTTATCACTTCACATATAAGCACACACACTTATGCTGGAAAATGTTTCAGTTTTCTTGAAAATCCTTAAAATTGGATAGCACTTATTCTTAACAAGAAAAATACAGCAACACACACACACACACACACCCCATCTTAATCATCACTTTGGAACTCTTGATTATAGTTTGATGTTTTAAGGCGCTTGTTTAACATTTAGAAACCTCAAAAATAGCAACTCATAATTAAATTTCAAGCGCCAACAAACAACCCTGTTATAATTATCAATTCAACCACACTCCTCTATTATAACATATTTTCAATATTTCTACTATCTTTGGCCTTTTACTTTGGGACCTGATAACATACATGACAGAATAGGGGTCACAGATTCAATATCACTACAATCAATAAATGCTAACACATAACCATTGATTATTTTATCATTTAAGCATTTTCTTTAATTCTCTATTTAGAGCCCGACATTACATCAGAACAGAGGCTGGGGTTCGAGACTCACACCCCAATTCCAACAACGTATTTAGTTACATGCAATCATTTAAAGAAATAATTTCCTTCCTTTTATCGGCTCCCTCACAAAATCCCAAAATCAAAATTTAATCTTCCCCAATTCCCAGACAGCAGCAATCGAAGATATTAAAGATGAAAAGGGATTTGGACAGCTCACCTTGATCAGAATATATGGTTGCATGTAGGATCCGACTTCCTCTTTCATCTCCAATGGCATTGCTCCTTCTTCAGATTCTTGTGCGAACACCTTCTCTTATCTCTTCCTCTACAGCCTCTCACTTTATTTATAATACTTCATTGCTTCCTTAGCAAGGTGCGTGTTAGAGAAGTTGGAGGATATTGTGCTACACAAGCCTCCCCAGAGACTTGTCCAAAAAGATGGAGAGTAGAGGTAGCAAGGCTAAAAATGGAGAAGAGGCGCGGTGGCTGAGTACGTGTCACATAAGAGATGTTTTAAGATTAAGGGAGAAGGGACAGAGAACATGTATTTTAGAAAATCAAAATAGGTATATAATATTGTTTTTTTTTTTGCTTTCTCAATAATCCTCATGAGCCAGTTCTTCCTAATTAAAATTTGGCCCAAGAAATAAGTCTTGATCCTAGGAATAAACTTTTAAAAATTATCTTTAACTTTTTCTTAATTATTCTGGGCCTTTATATATTTAATAATGATTCCTTTCCTCATTTTTTTTAGATTCTTCTATTCGCAAATAAGCTTATCCCAATAAATTTATTTTCTCGTAGTCTTATTTTTAATCCCTTCTAGCCTCCTTAATATTCTATAAATCATTAATTCAAAGCTTAAAAATTTGGGATACAGAATTTACTAGTACAAAAATGACGTTTTAAACCTACACATTTAGACCGGTTATAGATGATAAGATCTAAAGGGTATGACTTATTGCAATTTTGTAATTATGGAAAACTTTTTTAGACCGATTCCTAAAATATAAGATCTAAAATATATTATTTAGACCAGTTGTAGAGAGAACCGGTCTAAAAACATATATTTTCTACACTAGTTCTCTCTATAACCGGTCTAAATAAAATTTCAGCATTAAAATTAATTTTTTAAAAAAGTTGTCAACCTTTTAGACCAGTTGTACATTATCACTGGTCCAAAAGATTAAACTTTTTAGACTGATTATTCATGGAAACCATCTAAAATGTTTTTTTAAGACCGGTTGGTTTGTATAACCGGTCTTGAATATGTTTCGGCGCCCTAATTTCCAAATCCCCTTTCTACGCGCCTAATTCTTACTCTTTGAATCTGAAACACTCTTGCTCGCTTGATTTCTCTGTGAATTTCGGTTTTCTTCCCTTTCTACGCGCCTAATTCTTGCTCTTTGAATCTGAAACACTCTTGCTCGCTTGATTTCTCTGTGAATTTCGGTTTTCTTCTAAACTCCAATATCCTCTTCCTCCATCATTGCCAACGTCGCGCCTCCATCATTACCTACGTCGCTCCTCCGTCGTTACCAACGTTGCTCCTCGCTTTCTCTGTCGCATGTCGCTCATCTGTTATCATTACAGAGGAAGAATGTAAAGGATTCCTACAAGCTGCAGATTCTATTCTAGGTGAGTGTTCCAAATCCCTTTCATATTTCAATTGTTCCGGGTGCTCTGCTCCGTTTTTCAGTTGATTCTGATATGGGAGATGTGTTTTTGGAATGTTTAAGTGAAAAATCCTAGGACAAATTTTGCACCTTGACCTAGCCCAGTTTGTTACATTACTGAAAAATGCTCCGGTCTATGTTTTATTCTTTTGCACCACCTAAATTTGACTATGGTATAATGCTCTGGTTCGTCTTTAATCTGAGATGGTATAAGAACTTTTTTTCCATCAATTCATTTGGTTGTGAATCAGTTCTAGGATTAATTTCTACACTTGCATGCTGCAATTAACAGGATTTTGTATCATCATTGCTGGCATAATTGTTGAAATATTTGATTCTATGTCTTCAGTATGGTTTTGAATTGTGATTTCAACAGTATATTGTTAATTGCTACCTTTCACTGGATTTACACTCTGTTGTAATTGAATTTGGTTTAGAAAAACTTTGGTTGGAGTTAATTCTTGCTACCACTTTAAGCACTACACTATTAGAGCTAAATGATTTATTGCTGTGAATTTGGACAGTGAATGCAAGTAGACTTTTACTTTGAGACTGCTTGCTGGAAAATAGCAAAAAAAAAAATGACATGAATTTCCTCTGATCTGTGTATATCACAAGTGTGACTCGTATGCCAAGTTTATGCTACAGTTGGGTGTTGAAAGTACACTCACATTCCTACAAATATATTCTGGAGTCATAAACTGAATTCTTTGAGTTGAACTACTATGAAATCGAATTTCTAAAGTGCTTTTGTGTTGTGTCTGTCAAAACCTGACTAGTTTTGGACCTAAGTAATTGATTTTTGGAATTCCACTGAGGGAACTTGCATTTACTAAAAATTTGTGAACTGAATCTGAATTGTGTATATGCTAGTGCATCCATTGTAATCTGGCTGTTATTTGTTTAGCATTTGTTCTATGACATTTTTTAATGCTGTTATGACTGGAGCTTGATGTCATTGATGTGCACCTGCTTGTAAACTAAATTCTTGGTGAAATTGGACCTTGATCAATGCTTCTAAAATATGAAATTGTTGTGTGTTGGTTGTTGTTTTGCTATTACTAGTTATAACTAGGTGGCAAAAAATTGCACTTCTAAACTTTGCCAAATAAAATGTTTTGTTTTGTTTTGAATAGTTTTTAGTGAAACTTGTGTGCTTAAGTTTGTTTGTGTATATTCAAATTCTATGGATTTGTTAAGTGATCACTTGGATTAGATAAGTTTGTTGTCTCTTGGAATAGCTTTTCTCAGCTCCTAAACATTGCTGCTTGCTTTCGCAAGTCTAACAAGTGTCTTGTTGAGTCCTTATTAGTTTATGCTGATATGGTGACTGTAAGAAAGAATCTAATTGCCTACAACTGATGATTAGATGCATTGGTGGCACAGTTGTTGAAAGCATTTGAGATCTTTTACGTTAAAGGCTGGGTTTTCATTTTACTCTTTACTTCTGGGGTGGCTGCTTCAACCATCACTTTCATGGGTTCCTATTCTTACTATTGATCCTTTAGAAGCTATATACTTTTAAGGCTGATACTGCTGCTCCATTTTGTAGAAAGAGTGTTGGTTAGTCTTTTTACTTTGTTTACATCGTTCATTCTTTATATTTCGTGGACTTTCTATTTGTTGCTTGTTTTATGATTTATAGAAGTATCTCCAAAATTAGTATTGGAGGCAGCATTTTTCAAGTAGTCACAAATATGAGTTTGTGAACTATAGAATTAGAGTAAAATGTTAAGAGTGAGTGCCTTATATATATAGGATTATTCTTTGCTAGTTTACAAACATCTTAGGATTATATTGCTTGTTAATTAATTATAGGCTATATGCATGTACTTCTATATGTACTGAGTTTTTTTTTTCTTTTTTCTACGATTCATATATTACCAACCACATTGTCTGGATGAAGTTGAACCATACATTCCGAGAGCAAAAGAAGAGAGTTCTGTGACTTCCAAGCTGAGCTCGTGACCTAAGGTAGGAATAGAGTGAAGTAGTGAAGGTTTATGCTAAGAAACACTACTACAGAATTAGGATATAACCACCCCCAAGGACATCCCAAATTTAAAATTGGGTGGTTAAAAAGGGAGGCGGTGACAATTTCGTAATTATATATATGCAAGGAACCCTTTAGGCGTCCCAAATTTGAATTTGGGACGTCTAAAGTTCTTCCAGGCGCGAAATATAAATTTTGTAAATTTTTTTTAGCGTCAGGAGCTAGGTTTAGGCGTCCCAAAATCATTTCGGACGCCTAAGCGAAGACTTTAGGCGTCCCAAATCCATTTGGGGCGTCTAAAGTCACCTTTAAGCGTCCCAAATGGCATTTGGGACGCCTAAAGGCGTCCTTGTGCGCATGTCACACACTTGTCTGACATGCGTCTTCTCCATCTTCACTCCCATTCCCTCCTTTTTTGACCAAAATTGCTTTACTCTTCTTCCTCCCCCTCCTTGCTTGTCCGTCGGCTACTAGCTCTTTCTTTCTTCAACTCCTCCCTTCTTCAACTACTCTTTCTTTCTTCAACTCCTCCCTCCTCTACCTGAAATCCATTGAAGGACGCATGCATCAGGCCACCCTTTTGCAACTTCACCTCCTCTATAGTGTAGGTTTTTGCTTTCCTCCACCTCCTTCCTTCCATTATTGTCCACACCTCCACACCACCGTGGTTCTTTGCTTTCTCCACCCTCCAGTGTACCTCCCCACCGTGCATACACCTCTGATCTCCAACGTCTTCTCACTACCTCTCCAGTATACATAGCAGTCGGCGCCCCCTTGATCAGGTTAGTTTATTTTCTTCTTTTTTTTTTGTAACAGAATGGTATATTTTTTTTTTGAAATATAAATTTACTTGAATAAATTTAAATAAAACTTGCAATGTGAAAAGCCTAGGCAATAGGAAATATCACATTAATTGTGCTTATATATTGCTTATATTGAGATGGTTGATGGGAACATTACATTTGGTTAACTTAAAGGTAACTTGTGGGTGGACCGATAGTAGTTTCATATTGCTGCTTGAACTATTGTGTGATATGTTTTCAGAGGATAATGTACTTTCAAATAATATGTATGAGGCCAAGAAAATCCTGTCTACGATGGGTATGGAATATAAAAAGATACATGCTTGCCCTAATGACTACGTACTATACAGAAATGAATACGGAGGTCTTAGTGAGTGTTCTAAGTGTAAAACTGCATGATACAAAGTGAAAAAAGATGCTGGTTGTGGCGATGTGACAAGTAAAAGGAAACCTTTAAAGGTTATGTGGTATTTTCCAATAATACCACGTTTTAAATGTTTGTTTACGACTGCAACAAAAGCGAAGAAGTTGAGATGACACTCTGATGAGAGAATATCTGATGGAAAATATCTTCGGCACCTAGTTGACTCTCCATAATGGCAAAAAATAGATGAAATGTTCCCTCAATTTGGCAGCGAGCCGAGAAACCTTCGGTTTAGGCTTTGTATAAACGGCATCAATTCGTATGGATAGTGTGTGGTCGGTTCTCCTTGTGATATATAACTTGCCTCCTTGGCTATTTATTAAACGTAAGTATATGATACTATCTATGATGATTTTTGGACCAAAACAGTCAGGGAACGATATTAATGTCTATTTGGCGCTTTTGATTGAGGACTTGAAGAAGTTGTGGGAGGAAGGCGTAAATGTGTTTGATGCTTATAAGAAGGAGTCTTTCAAGCTATGTGCAATGATTTTCACAACGATAAATGACTTCCCTGCGTACGGAAACTTGTCAAGGTACAGCGTGAAGGGTCATAAAGCATGCCCAATATGTGAAGCAGGCACACACTTCTAACAACTAAAGCATGGAAGAAAACTGTCTACCTTGGCCATAGGAGGTTTCTTCATTGGTTCCACCCGTATCGTAGGCTAAGAAAGCGTTTTAACGGCTTACCAGAACATGGAATGGCTCCAAAGTCATTAACCAGAGAGGAAGTTTACAGTCGAGTGGAACGTATTAATGTCATTTTTGGTAAGAATCAGAGGATTGCGGGTGAGAAGAACATATGGAAGAAGAGATCCATTTTCTTTGATCTTCCATATTGGCGTTCGCTTGACGTGAGACATAGTATTGATGTGATGCATGTGAAGAAGAATGTTTGTGATAGCCTTATCAGTATGCTTTTACACATACCAGGGAAGATTAAGGATGAGATTAGTGCGAGATTAGACCTTATTGATATGGGAATAAGAACGGTTACATCCACAATTAAGAGATAATGGTATGAGGGCATACATAGAGCCAGCAGCGCATACACTATTAAAAGCAGAGAAAAGAAGTTTGTGTGGGTGTTTGCATGAAATTAAGGTGCCACAAGGGTATTCCTCGAATGTGGTCTCAATGGACGATTTGAAGTTAGTGGGAATGAAGTCCCATGACTATCATGTGTTGATGCAACAACTATTACCGATAGCTATTAGAGGCTTAATGAAAGATGAAGTACGAACCACTGTAACAAGATTGTGCGTTTTCTTCAATGCTATCTGTAACAGTCATTGACACTGAAAAGTTGGATGAACTAAAAAATGAGAGTTACATTATTTTGTCACAACTAGAGATACATTTTCCTCCTTCATTTTTTGATATAATGGTACATTTAGTAGTTCATTTGGTAAGGGAGGTAAGGCTCTGCGGTCCAGTTTTCCTGAGGTGGATGTACCCTTTCGAGCGATATATGAAGATCTTAAAAGAGTATTCTAAAAATCCTTATCGACCAGAAGCCTAAATAGTAGAAAGATATGTAGTTGAGGAGGCTATGGAGTTTTGCAAAGATTATATGTCAGGGAAGAAGGAACAATCTCGGCATGAAGAGAGGAGAAGTAAGGGAACACGAGGACTGAAAGTGAAGAATGTTCCTCGTGAAGAGATGTTGCAAGCTCACTTGTATATCTTGAATAATATGGAAGAAGTTCAACCTTACATAGATGAACACAGAAAGACTTTGAAAAACAAGAATCCAAGGAAGAATGACATGCAGATTGCTATTGAGCAAAACAAGACATTCATGCAGTGGTTCGAGGAAAAGGTTTTGCACGAGACTAGTGTGTCTGAGACAATCGAGTGGCTAGCTTGGGGGCCTTCGTTTCAGGTCATTACTTAAACCGGTTATGATATAAATGGCTATTCTTTCTAGATGAAAGAGCAATATTATAGAAGTGCCATACAAAATAGTAGGGTCATGGTATAAGCTAAAGCTATGCACTTTTCCAGTTCGAGAGACAAAAACCCTATATTAGCGTTTATGGCCTATTATGGAGTTATAGAAGAAATATGGGAGATGGCATACAACAAGTTAAAAGTTGCTTTATTTAAATGTAAGTGAGTTAGCAATAATGTTGTGGTAATAGATAAACAATTTGGATTTGTCTCAGTCGATCTTCGAAGAGTTGGCTATAGAGATGAGCCCTTCATTTTAGCAAGTCAGGCGAAACAAGTGTTTTATGTCACCGATCCTGCGAGCAAAAACATGTCCATTGTCCTTAAAAGTAAAAAACAGAAGTATAGTAATCCGACCTTCAACCTTGATGACACACCACCTTTCACAACAACTTCACCTTGAACAAATGAAGTAGAATTGGTAGATGATGACGAATATGCTGTAAGAAATGACCATGGTAAAGGATTATGGGAAACAATATAGAGTATGACCTTAATTTATAAATGAGAACTGTGTATTTTTTCTGTTTTACTTCCCGCTTAGTTTATTTCGTTTTTATTGCAATTTATTTATGTTTCTGACGATGCTTTTTGTGTTAACAGGAATATGGACAACACTAGTGATGACGAAAGACGTAGAGATGACGAAAGCCCTAGCAATGACGAAATGCCTAGAGATGAACCCGTTGCAAGAAAGAGGGTTAGAGGCTGTACAAAGATGGGAGCATTGGTTGCACGTCATAAATATCAACAGGAGAGGCTGTATATAGACTTCGATGACAATCTGAATCCAGTTGGTCTTGAGGAAGACCACTTCATTAGCTACGTAGGGTTTTTGGGTCGAAGCAAAGTGCGCATTACCTACGATAATTGGAGATTGGTTCCCCAAAAAACGAAAGACATGATTTGGCAGCAACTTTTGGTATATAAGTTTTGATATATATATGGTAATTGTAGCTTTATTCTTTTTGTTTCAAATATAATAATCTTATGTTTTACTTTGCAGCAAACATACGATGCCCCAGACACCAAGGAGATGTATAGGCACTGGATGGATGAGGTTCGTGTACAATGGAAAGGTTTCAAGAACAAGCTAACAGTACAGTACATTCGAGGGGCCCTTAGGGGTCAGGATCCATGTACACATTATTCGTATGTCTCCAGAGGACTGGAAGTTGTTTGCATCATCATGGGAAGATCTTGAGTTTTTAGTAAGATTTCTGTCATCATGATATAGAGCTTTTAATTTTCATATATTTGATATTGTTGATTTATTTTTTGTTGTTTTTCATTCATTGAAATTAAGTGCAATAAATGCACAAAGGCAATCAGAAAATAAATATCAATATTACATGTCTCGTGGTGGATATCGGAAGCTTGAGCGGCAAATGATGCAAAAAGAGTTAGAGAAAATGAAGGAAGCAGCGGAATTTAATCTTAGCGTTGTTATCCAGGCACCGTCACCTCCTCCACGTTACAAAAAATGGAAAGCAGGGAGGATTAAGGCTGGGAAGTACATAAATCCAGCTGTTGTTGAGGTTGCTGTGAGGATTGTAAGTAGTTATACCATAAATACCTAATTTTTTACATATCGCGAGTGGTTTCGATACATTTACGATAAACTGTATGTTACAGGATGAACTGGATGGACATCTTGTCAAGGTAGCCAAGGTTCATTCAATCCAAGTAGACGGATGGACATCTTGTCAACAGCTATTGGGAAGGTAGATGACCTTGGTCGTGTTCGAGGAGAGACACGGGGAGTTAGTACCGCGAGGTATTTTGGACGAGACTCATGTTATTCGTCACAAGCTGGACCTAGTAAGGACCTTATGGCCAAGATTCGAGAGGACCTCGAACGAGAGATCGAGGCCAACCTTCGCGACAAGCTCCGACAAGAGCTGTTGCCAGAGCTTCAACTTGAAATGGTAAAGATGTTCGTAGCGCAAAGGGCAAGGGACGAGCATAGAACTCAGAAATCCCCGGCCTTCAATAGCACCAGAGGAAGTTACAACCCTCTGGAGGAACCACTTGGCGACCCTTCTCCCACTCCAGTGTCGGGAGACCCTTTCACCCTCTATTTGGATGATCCACTGTTGCGTGTTGTTGCTGATTCTCTCGTTCACACACGTGCTAGCACCCACCATCATCAGCAAATTTCGCAGGATTTTCGTAGGGTGAATGTGACTAGTGTTAGAAAGGGGGAAGAAGTACAACCATCCCTGTTACTGATCCAGAGGTTCGCATGTTAGGTCAAGCGATAGCATCTTTCATCCTTTAGCCTCATAATCTTATTGGTTCAGACGTAATACCTCCAATGGTAGGAATTAACTTTCTAATAACAATTTGTTTTTTGATGTTCTAAAAAGATAACGAAGATGCGAGGAAATGGCCTTACTTAGTACGGTTGCAACAGATCTACAAGGGCATTAAACAGATTGACCTTAAGATGCCTTCAGGGATTGTGGGCATTACATTGGAGTATCCCTACACGATTGACAATACAGATCTCAAGCAGTTTATCAGGTTGGAGGAGATAGATGCAAGCTGGGTGAAATTTGCAGTCCGGTAAGTTTTTTTTCAATTTTCCCATAGAATTCATTTAGTGGTTTTTTGATTTCATACATTTAATAATTCATTTCTTATTTTAATTCTATTATAGCACCTTCCACGGTCTCTGCACAAACATGGAAAGACATGATTGGTATGGATAGGGGTGTTCAAATCCCGGGATTTCCCGGGACTGGGATCTCATTCCCGGTCCCGGGAAATTCCCGGGACAACCGGGACCGGGATCGGGAATTCCCGGTCTTAATAATATAATTATATTAGTTAAATTTTTTTATAATCTAGTGTTTAAAGTAATTATTTAACACCTAATAAGGTCATAAAAATCACATAAATTGAGTTAGAATTGAAAAATAACATTATTATCACATTCATCATTTTTGTTATTATCTTTATACATTATATAGTTAGGATTTGTATCACGATATATACAATTTAACTCTAACTAAATATGTGATATACATTTTATCAAATGATAACTTAATTTATGGGGTAAAAAATACAAAAATAAAATAATAACCTATTTTTAAGGAAAAAAGAAAAAAAAAACGGGACCGGGAATTCCCGTTTAATAACCAATTAGACATACCTTTATTGATTTTAATAACCAATTGCATCCCTTTGATTTAAAGTGCCCTCGGCAACCTGGCAACACTGAATGCGGATATTATGTTATACTTTATATGTATAACATCACTCAAAGTGGAATTACTAGCGATTTTGAAAAGGTAATCGCTTCTTCATTCTTAAATGATAATATTTTTGGTGTTTTAATCAAAATGCTAATTAATTCATTTGCTTGAGATTCATTTCATCAAAGCTTACTTTCTAATTTTCAGATTTTTGATAATGAAGATGCCTACCTACGTGAAGACCTTGATTTGATCAAAGATCTTTTGGTTGGACATCTTTTTCAACATAAAGCAGTAAACTTTTTATTTATATCAGTTTGTAGTTGTGTGATGACAGCGTTTTGACACTTTCTGGTTATTATTGTTGATGTAAATAGTAGTAGGTTGTATGAGTTGTTTTTGCATGTACATATAGTAAAGATTGTAGTGCTGGATGTCCTTACAATTTTGTAATGGACAGTGTGGTTTATGAATCCATCTTCTACTGCAGTTTGAATTCGCTGGATAATACAGAATGTAAATTATGGTATAAAAAAACTAACCTTTAGGCGTCCCAAATTAAGAATTGGAACGTCTAAAGTCTCAAATGACATTTGGGACGTCTAAAGTCTCACTTTAGACGTCCCTTTTTTTTGGGACGTCTTTTCTTATAACATACTACGCCCCCAATATATACATCCCCCCGTTTTTGGACGTTAAAGGTGCCAAATTTGGGACGTTATAACCCCTTTTTATAGTAGTGAAAGTAGCAAGGTAAGCAAGTGAAAGTTAAGAAAGAATAAGCAATGCCATTAAAAGAAAAGAGTGAATTGGATTTATTGTTTCTGAGAGTTTTTAGAACGCACACCCCCACCTGGCTCTTTAAGAGAAACCCCTATTGTTTAGTTTTAGGGAAATTTAGCTTTTATAAGCCAATGGAAATTTATCTATACACAAGTATTGGCACCACCCCATTTTATTGGTCTTGTTCCTGCACCAGTAAGTAGCCCTTCTTTCGCCACTTGGGGAAGCGGTTGAAACCCTTAGGATGTCTTGAAAAAATGAAAAATGTCAATATGGCATGAAGAAAATGAGTTTATTCTTGTATTTCCCCACTTTCCTTCCTTTCTTTCACCTTTCTTTTTCATTCCATTCCCCTCTAACGGAACGGCTAGAACAGAAGGTCAAGTCCAGCTCTTTCGCTAATAAATGCAATGAGATGCCTTTTCTTTGGCTTTCCACTTCAAAAGGCCTTCCAAGGCTAGTCATTCATCTAATGACAATACAACTAGTTGCCAACCTTCTTTGCTTCTTGAGAGATACGGCATTACCGCTGTTGTCTCTATGACTTTTTGCCTATCTTACTCTTTCTTGAAGGACAAATACCGATTATCTTACAATGCTATCATTAAAATCTGAAAAGACAGGTCTACTCAAGGTGTTGCTCTATTGGGTGTAGCTTTCTTGATCTAGCTTTCTGACTAACTAAATAGGCTCTTTTCCATTCTTTCTTCTGTTATGATATTTTGAGTTACGGATTACATGACTTCGAAAAGCATCCTTAATTGGTACGCATTGAGGAAGCAATATGAAATTGATAGTTAATAGGAAAATGTCCCTCCTTTATGTAGCCTTCTTCTTCTATGCGATACCCCCAGACTTGTGTTCCTGCCTTTTTCAACACCAAAGAAATCCAATATTGGTAAACTCATATCTCAAGGGACAGAGGTTCCTTCGATTAGAAGCCCATACCATAAGTACTGGGACTTAGCTTAGGACTACAAGAAATCGGATAGTCATTAGGCCAGCTACTAAATACACACGCATTAAACAATATATGGTGAAAGCATCTTTTCTAGGAGAAAGAAAAAGAAATCTATATTTATAGGGCCCACCCCTACTCTTATGCTTGACTAGAAATTCTGCTTGCTTAACTTTCAAGTATAATTTAAACTTTTAGGCGAATTCATTCCTCTTTCACCCTCTTCTCCACTCGCCTGTTTAGCAATCCAACTATTGAGTATACTATGAGGGCCAAAGCTGAGCTTTAGTCCACCATCTACCTTTCCTATTTTGATAATGAAATAGAAATTTCCCTTTTTACATAATGGTTGCATGCTCTAATCATACTCATGTATTTTCTAGGGAAAAAAATAGGTAAGAGAAAAAAGGTGTTGAAATATATGGATCATAGTTGGATCAAAGCTAAATAGACGAGTGTTGAATATGATAATGGGATAAGGGAATTTTTAAACTTTGCTAAAAGAAATGTCGATAATGATAGTGGGATGTTTTATTGCCTTTTGTAGAATTTTTAAATGAGAAGAGACTAAATACTCCAAATATATATACACATTTAATTTGTGAAGCATTTTATAAGAGTTATATGGTATGAGTATGGCATGGTGAAAAATTAAAAATTCCAAGTGTATCTCAACAGGGGGAGTAGCCTTTGTTGATAATGACACAGAGCTAGATGATGGGATTGGGGATATTATTTGTGATGTAGGAGAAGAGGCTTTTGAGCAATCACATGCATATGGTAATATGTACAATGATGCTGAGAAGCCATTGTACCTGGGGTGTAAAAAATACTAATTGTTGAAAGTAGTATTGAAATTAGTAAGCTTGAAAGCACAACATGGATGAATCGACAAGAGTGTTTCAGAAATGCTTGAGGTTTTTAAAGACATGCTTCTAGATGATAATGTGTTTCCTTGTTGATACTATGAAGCTAATAAAATACAGTGTCCATTAGGGATGAAGTATAAAAAGATCCATGCATACCCTAATGATTGCATATTGTGTAGAAAAGAGCATGAAGACAAGCAGTAGTGTCAGATATGTGAAGCCTCGAGGTATAAATCAAATAAGGCCCCTACAAAAGTGTTGTGGTATCTTCTAATTGTACCAAGGTTCAAGTGCTTGTTTGCTAATGAGAATGATGCAAAACATTTGAGATGGCATGCGGATAAGAGGATTTCTGATGGAAAGCTTCGACATCTGGCTAATTCTTCTCAATGGAAGAAAATCGATCAATTATTTTCTAGCTTCGGTGAAGAACCTAAGAATCTTAGGCTTGGGCTTAACACGGATGGCATGAATCCTTATAGTAGCTTAAGAAGTATATATAGTTCATGGCTTGTTCTATTGGTTATTTACAACTAATCTCCCCTGCTATGCATGATATAGAAGTATATCATGTTGTCTATTTTTATTTCAGGACTAAAACAACCCGAAAACGACATAGATGCTTACTTAAAACCCTTGATCAAAGACTTGAAAGAGTTGTAGGACAAAGGTGGTGATTTTTTTTATAGGAACAAGAATAAGATTTTTAAAATGCGAGCCATGATCTTTTATATTATAAATGACTTCCCTGTATATGGAAACTTGTCAGGATATAATGTTAAAGGCCATAAAGCTTGTCCAATTTGTGAAGAAGGCACATGCTACCGTCAACTTCAACATGGAAGAAATATGGTTTATCTAGGCTATAAGAGATTTCTTAGACGGGGCCACTCATACCATAGATTAAAGAAAGCTTTTTTTGGTGACCAAGAGTTTGAAGATGCTCCAGAGGTATTGACTAGTGAGCAAGTTTATCAAAAGGTGAAAAATTTCAATCTTATATTTGGTAAGACTACAAAGACTAAAAATGAAAACAATATATGGAAAAAGCAGTCTATCTTCTCCGATCTTCCATATTGGCATAATCTTGATGTGAGACACTGTATTGATTTCTTGCATGTAGAGAAAAACGTATGTGATAGTATTATTGGGACACTACTCAACATATAAGGTAGTTCTAAAGATGGTATGAAGGCAAGATTAGATTTGCAAGAAATGGGAATACGAGAAGACTTACATCCAACGTCATATGGTAAGAGAACTTTTTGTCCTCCAGCTTCTCATACTTTGTCTAAAGATGAGAAAAGAAGTTTTTGTGAGTATTTATATGGCATCAAAGTTCCCTCAGGGTATTCTTCAAAATTGAAGAAGCTTGTATCAATGAAAGACTTGAAATTAGTAGGGCTAAAGTCTTATGATTCTTATGTTTTAATGCAACAACTTCTCCCAATAGCTATTCAAGGCATTGTTGAATATGATCTTCATCACATTTTGACTAGACTTTTTTTCTTCTTCCATGCTATTTGTAGTAAAGTTATTGAGATGGAAAGATTAGATGAAGTGAAAAAAGAAGGATATATGATATTGTGCCATCTTGAGAAACTTTTTCTTCCTATTTTTTTTGACATCATGGTATATCTAATTATTTATCTAGTAAGGGAGATCAAGTTGTGCGGCCCTATCTATTTACGATGGATGTACCCAATTGAAAGAACTATAAAAATCCTAAAAGGGTATGTGAAGAACCCTAACCGACCTGAAGCATCTATTGTTTAGAAATATGTTTTTGAAGAAGACATGGAACTTTGTCAACATTATTTGTCAAATGTAAGACATATTAGGCTTCCTAAACGTTATGATGAAGAAGGGGGTAGACGTGGGGCTATAATAAAGAGTGTGGATCATGATGAATTGCAACAAGCTCACTTATACATCTTGAATAATGTTGATGAAGTTCAAGCTTACATTAATGCTCATAAAGAAATTGTACGGAAAGAAAATATCGAATGACTAAACAAAGGTTAATTATGGAACATAACAGAACTTTTGCACATTGGTTCAAACAAAAGGTTGACAAAAAAGAATGTGTTTCTGATACAATTAAATGGTTAGCACGTGGTCCTGAGGTTATGTCATAAGTTGGACTTCATTTTTGATAAATGGTTATACCTTTTACACAAAGTCCCTAGATGATAGGAGCACCGTCCAGAACAGTAGTGTTATGTTAGTGGCTGAATCTTTGCACTTCTTTAGAGTCAAAAGATAAGAACCTTAAATTGGAAGCCATACCTTATTATTGGGTTATTGAAGAGATTTGTGTTGTTGACTATATTAAAATTAAATTTCTCATTTTCAAATGCAAGTAGGTTGATGTCAATAATAGTGTGAAGATAGATCAGTTAGGATTTATATTAGTAGATCTGAATAGTAGAATTTTTGGTGATAAACCTTTTATTATGGCTGATAAGGCGAAACAAGTGTTCTATATTACCGATTAGGAAAATGAAATACTGTCTGTAGCTCTCCAAGGAAAAAGGGTCATTGATATTAATAAGGACAGTCGTTTAACGAATGACCTTCTTGAAACTCCTTCTTTTTCTAGGGGTCTACCAGAATTAAATGAAGAAGATTAAGCAAATAATGAACATAGCACAACAAACGATTATCATGAACAGAAATGGGAGGATATCCCTTTATAAAAATACTTTGAAAGTTAGCTAGCTAAAGTAATTATTATTATGAATTATATTTGAATTATGTACATAGTTAGTTTATATATAAAACTATAATTTTTTGTTGACGTCATAGGAAAATGAAGGATCTTAGGCGTCCTAGTGTAGATGCTCTAAAGCCATATAGTGTTCAGCAAAGCGATCTAGCTAGTATTGATCAGAGCGAGCCTAACAATGCTTCGAGCTAGTCGAGACGAAGGGGTAGAAGAGGCACACGTGTGAGAGACATTTCCCTCAATTGGATTACTGGGGTAAAGATTCTGATTGAGTATGATAGATATTGGAAACTGATCGGACCTAATCAAGCCAGTATAAGAGTTTTGTCGGCCTCCTAGTACGTAACAAGCCTAGCATCTTGATAGAGGAGTGGAGAAAAGTCAATGAATGTGTGAAGAAACATATTTGGGACATTATCCAGGTATAAAAATGTCATTTGTATGGTTGAATTATCAAAGTTGTCACTAACAACTTCAATGCATGCATTACAACTTAAGATGTTCCTTAGAGTGACATTTTGTATAACAAGACAATGACATATTGTGATGAACGCTGGAGGAAGTTTAAAACAAATTTTGCCAATAATTGCATGCATATCAAGGTGAAAGATGGTAAGCCTCGTCCTAATCCGTGCGACAAGTATTCTTCTATTGACAAACACACTTGGCAAGAATTTAGATGGCTTCAGACTACTTCAGAAACTTTGGTGAGTTGACTTATTTTTCATTTGATTTACTTATGAATTGTCTTTATTTATTTTAACCCTTTTTTTGATTTCTTATTTGTAGGCAAAAAGGCAAAAAACACAAGATAGTGTAGAAAGAATGATTGCCCTCATACAATGTCTCGTAGGGGTTATGCAAAGGCCAAAAAAGACTTGTTGGCGGCCAAACAGAAGAGATTGGAAGAAGCAGCTCAATCCGATCCTTCTATTCTTCTTTCTTCACCATCTCCAATATGTCATGAACAAAAGAGGTTGTTCGCTGACAAAAAAAAAAAGGAATAGGTCTTATACGAGTGAACAATCTCGTGTAGTTGGTGAAAAATTGTAAGTATCGTTATTGTTATTAATTACTTAGTAAACATGTTTTATTACTTATATTTGTCATCTATGTCTTATAGGAGTAACTTCAAAAAAAACAAGCCGAGAGATCGTTTAGGTTGGATGGGAGGAATGATATCCTGACTATTGCTACAGGAAAACACGAGCATCCCAGCCATGTCAGGGGAGTTGGAAGAGGGGTAGGCATAAGAGATTACTTTGAAGCACCCCCACGCCATTCCTTAAGTGTGGTGACTAGGGAGGAAATGGAGTAGATGTTGGCTACTGTGAGGGCAGAAGCAAGGGCTGAGGTGGAAGCATTATTTGATGCACTATTAGAAGCCCGGTTAAGCAAGATAAGGGAGGAGATAATGATCATAGTGAGAACAGGACAAGATACCAGTGCTCCCCAACCGACTGCGCTTGCACCTAAACAGAGTACTAAAGGGATTTGTTGCAATATTGGTTAGTCATCAGAGGGTCTTGGAAAAGAAATTACTGAGCCTTGTGACCTTTTTGTAGAAGATCCTTTGAGACAGTTAGTTGCATGGGGGAGCATGCACAACTTGGGATCAATTGTCCACCACCAACAAATAAAAGAAGATCAAGTCAGAGTGGCAGTTGAAGAGGTGATCGTTGCAGATGCACCTTTCCCTATCCCCATTGATGACTTCAAGATTATAAGTAATATCCTAATTCTTTCATCTTATGGCCAAAGAACCTCGTTTCTGATAGAGCTAAGGAAACTTTGATCATAGGCCTAACTGCACCTCCCTCTACTCAAAAAGTTTCATAGCCTCAATTGAATTTCATACAACAAGTGATTCTAATGACATATGATACATCTTTTAAAACAAGAAATTAGCCTATTGATTCAGCTATTGGCAAGTTAGGGGTGCAATGCTATCTTGAGAGGGATGATTTAATGTCCCTGGTAGCTCCTGGACAACCGCTTATGATCTCGATTGTCTAGCTATTTTTAATGTAAGTATCTTCTTCAGTTGGAAGTAAATATTTTACAAATTACACTGTTGAACTTTGATTTGTGTGCTTGCTTTATTGTAGGTACATGAATCTTTGGTTGGTTTCCTCTAGCAAAAGTGATAAATTTGGATTCATATGCCTAGTTTAAATCCATAACAAAAGGACCACTGCTGCTATCAGACATACATACTTATTAGAGAGGCTTAGTGAAAATGCAACTGAGTGTTTCTTGGCTCCATGTGTATGGGTAAGAAACAAATATATATTTCATAATATATATAGTGCTTTATATTTGCTTAATATTCATTCTTTTTTAGGGATTATTGGCAATTAGTTCTTCTATGCAAGCAAAGTTATACGGTCATCCTCTTGTGCTCCCTCCACTACAAACCAAGGAATGAATTGAAGAAGAGCATGAACTCATAAGTTTTTTTACATTATTACCTTTTGTGTTCAAAATTTATGGAATTTGTGAAAAATAAGTAACCTTTAATTTATGATTTTGATGATAGGGCTATGCGGACATTCCTACACACTGCTTATAGTAAGCATGTTCATGAGTTAAAAGACCTTACATGGATCATCCTAAAGGTTAGTACATATTGGTTTCTTTTAAGATTGTATTCAATAAGATATACTTTTATACTTGTTTTAATGATGTCATGTTGTTTTTCATAGCCGTAGGCAACCATCGAGGTCTAACTTATGTGGTTTGGATGTTTTAAGACACATTTACAATATTATCACCCTTGGCATGACTGATTTTACTAAAGAGGTAAATGTATATTTAAAAAATTTTATATTATTTTTATTGTTTTTAAGTTAACAATTTAATGTTTTTTCTGGCTTTGGTGTTACAGATGTTGTTAGATCTCATGTTTTGATTATAACAAAGAATGGCATGAAAAAGATTTGATAAACAAATTAGATTGAACAAAGTAATAACAGGAAAAATCATCTCTTGAAGCAAGCATTGGAGTAATGAAGAAAGGCCAAGAGAAAAAGATGAGAAACTTGATCAGTGGCAAGTTTTCTAAAGGGTTACTCGAGTACGTACTCGAGTAATGGACTTAAACTTGAAGTAACCAGAGTCGACCTTCAAGTAACCTGCCAACGATACTCGAGTAAGTACTCGAGTAATAAGGTAAAAGTTTTCAAGTTGCTCTCGGCCTGCCAACGTTACTCGAGTAGCTACTCGAGTTACCAGGTAAATCACTTGGAGTTGCTCTTGGCCTGCCAATGTTACTCGAGTAGCTACTCGAGTAACCAGGTAACTCACTGGCAGTTACTCTCAGCATTTTCAATCCTGCCAATGATACTCGAGTCTGTACTCGAGTTACTCTGTTTCAGGAAATATGTTGCTCTCGGCATTTTCAACCCTGCCAATGTTACTCAAGGAGCTACTCGAGTAACGCACTGTGGTAAGCAAAACCTGAAGGTATTACTCGAATAACATGAAATGTTTTTCTCACCCTTCACTTCAAGTTACTACTCGAGTATGCAGAATTACTTAGAAGAAAAACTTCAAGTTACTACTCGAGTATGCAGAGTTAGTAGGAAGAAAACTTCAAGTCATTACCCGAGTAAGCTATGCAGAAAATATATGTATACTCGAGTAAGCACTTGAGTACCAAGGTAATTAAACTTGAAGTGCTCTCGGCATTGAAATCCTACTAACATTACTGGAGTGAAGCATCGAGTAAACTAAAGTTTATTTGAAGGTTTACTCGAGTTGCTACTCGAGTAACCTATAAAGTAAAAGGTGCAATACTCGAGTAAGTACCCGAGTAAACAGGTATTTCCAAAGGTTTGAAATTTTGTTTACTCTATGCACTACCCGAGTAATGTAATGTTTGCTTATTGACTTGAAATTTATGAAAGTTTTCCCGATGATATTTGAGTATGTACTCGAGTAAACTTAAATGAATACTCGAGTAATTACTCGAGTATGCAAGTCCAGAAATTTAGAAATCATTCCAACGTTCATTGATTTGTTTCCTCTATAATTAACCTTTCATTGTATTAATATTGTTAGCATATTTACGGATAATCAATGAAGAGATCTTACCAAATAAGGAAAGTTAAAAGCAACGTTCAAATGTCACCTACCACTACCTACCGCAAACGGATATTTTTCAAATACAGGAAAAGTCAACAGTGGATGCGCACTCTCTAATGGATGAGAAGAAAATGTTCCAATGGTCATTACCAACATACCTATATATATGGGAACATCCAAACAGAGAAAGAACAAGAACACACACACGAACGTATCATCAAGTTCATTACTCTGTTTTACAATATATTTGTAATTCTATGCTTCAGTGATTCTTATTCACTCTGTGAGAGAGATATTTCATTCAAACTCAATATTTGTTATTGAGATAACTTAAGGTTGTGGAACCTTGAGTTGGGATTGGATTACAACTTGTAAGGGGGAGCGAGTGTCCAGGCGAAGGAACTTGCTTGTACTAAGGTGCCAAGAACCCACTGAATCTTGGAAGTTATAGTGAAACTCTCAGAGAAGCTCTGAGGACTGGACGTAGGTCAAAGTGGTTGTGGCCGAACCAGTATAACTCTCGGTGTACACTTCAGTGATATTTCTCCTTACTCTTTATTGCTTTATATTCACCATCAAGTTTTTATATTTGCAACGAAAGTTTAGTATCACCCAATTCACCCCCCCTCTTGGGTGAAACGCTTGCTCTAACAGATGTTTGATCTTGCTGATCCCTTTCCTGAAGAAGATATTGATTTCATCAGCAAATGTTGTGCTGAATTCATCTATGAGCTTTTACAAAAATATTAAGTTTTTGAATCAAATGTTATGTTGTTCTCATATATATTGCTTATGCTGTATGAATTATAAAGTGTTGCTATAATTGCAATTACATGATGTCTGCTGGATTACTATGTTGCTGTGTGCAATTCCATTTGAATGCAATTACATGATGTGTGCAATAATAAAGTATTGCGGTTTTCATATGTAACTGTGTTTATGTCTCTGTGTAGGGCAATTTCTAGGATATGGGTGATATAGGTCTGGTGTTGATACTGTCATACCCTTATCTTATTTTTACCATTTTCAAAGTGCTTGCACGTAGTTCGATGAGCAACAAAGGAACAGCATAAAGCACTGATATGTTGATACATTAGGCTTGATTATATTGCAGGAATTTCCAATAAGGTATGAAAATACATACACAATTTTCCAAAAGATCGAAAATATTCAAATAGAATAGGTACATATAACCACAGTCTTCGTCTCGAGATCCATGCCCTTCAGTTCCCCAGGTCTACCAACTTACCTTTGGATCCGCTAGTTCCTGCTGGCACATTTTTGTTTATGAAAAAGAATGAGATTCTAAGGAATCCCAGTAGCAACATACAATCAACCATATAAAATGCGAGAATTAAATATGCAATGCACCTGTGATGTAAAATGAAAATTCATAACATAACGTGTGTGTACACAAAGCTCAAGGCCAAATCGCTGTTTCGATCCCCTATATGTAAATTAGCTAGGCCCCTAACCACAATTAGGTAATGTACCCCAGGCATACCTCAACTAGGTACTTAACCACAGCTAGGTAACATGCCTCAGGCACCGTGTTCATATCACAAAATACAGCAACATACAACATATCAACAATCACATAGTGTATGAGAGATTATAGTTACTACTTTAGACCTTTTTCACCTGGATAGGCGTTCCTCAATATGCGTGCCAACCACTTAGGCTTCAACTTGGTCCTAAAATTACAAATGCACAAGAATTAGGTTCAAACCCATTCATGTACTATTCTAGGAACTTCCATAGTGTTTTTAGTTGTTATATGAGTCTATTGTGAAAATTTACGAAAATGCCCCTGAGGACCCGGCTCGGCCGGCCTCGACTTACTCAATCCGACTGTACTTTTCCTAAAATTTTGACATATGCTATTCTGACATATTTTTACCAAAAAGAATCCATTTTCAGCATAAGAATTACCAAATTCACTGCCAAAAGACATAAATGCCCTTGACAGCCCTTATTTCAGGGTTTCAGAGGTATTTAGGTATTATGTCTTTTAAGGCTTTTGTGGAAATGTGATCGACTATAACTCCATCTAATTTTCCATCCTGAACTCAATGGAATCATCATATCATTAAAAATCCAACTCTAATCCCTTAAACTAGAGTTGGCCAAAACCTAGGATTCTATGGGAAAATTTGGGGTTTTTGAATTCTGACCTCAAATCCTTGCTTCTTTCTACTCCCAATCACTTTATTAACTATTTAATTACGTTATAACTACCATTTAGACCCAATTTTGGCAGCATAACACCTAGGGTTCAACGTTTCTCAACTTTTACAATCACAGCGAAACAACCAGAAATTCACTGATTAAATCAACCACAACAACCAGAATGGCCAAAGATTGAAGCTTATAAAGTTACCTCAGCTTTCCTCTGGTTGTTCCCTTCTTGGCTGAAAACCCTAGCCTCTCAAACTTCAAAGCTTCAAACACCTTGAATCATGTAGAAGAGAAGCTTAGAGGAAGGATTACGCAAGTTAGGATCTAATTCACTAAAAAAATCAAGCTTGCCTGGCGAATTTTCTCCTCCTTCTCTCTAAAAATCTCAAACTCACTCTCTCTCTTATTCTTGAGCTAGTCGATGGTTTGTAGGAGAGAAGGGGATGAGAATTGTTTTTATAATATTTTCCTTTACCCCTTATTTAATTAATTAATTTCCCATTTTCGGATTTTTACAAATTATAGTAGATTTTCTACCCAAACTTTGAAAAATCATAACTAAATTTGTAGACATCATATTGGACTGATTCTAAAGGCTATAGAACCCTTATTTAAGTCTAATTTCATGTAAAAATATAGCCCTTTACCAATTAGAAGCACAAAATTCCTAGAATTAAATTCTTTTAATGTTGTTCCAAAAAATCAATAGTTTTTCTGGGCTAACTTCAAAAATCCAAAACTTTTTGTATATAGCTCAAAAAATTACCCATTACTTATTAAATTAAATCTTAGGATGTCTACTTTCACCGTATAAAATTTCATAATTTTTAGTCATCATTTGGTCATCCAAAAACATATGTCAAACTCACTGCCTCATCAGAAATTACATTTCCAGCATTATTCATACTCCAATTTTATGAATATTTACCATTCTATTGAATATTTCAAATAATTACAACACATTTCATGAATAAAAGTTAGGGTGTTACAGATATAGGCATGGGATTTGAAGGAGTAGCCTCTGTACATTTTCTTCCCTTTGTTTTTCTATAAAACTAAGGAATTTTCTATACATACTAAGGAATTTGTATTCCCTCTACTTTTATTTAAAAGTTTTGGAATTGAAAGTGCACAAAGTTGAGATTTTGCTACTGTCATTGTTAAATTGTAGGTTATTGTTATCTCGGTAGATTCAAATTGCATTTTAAAATGCTTGATGATAATGTGTTGATATTGTTGCTGAGGATGTGGGTAGGAAGAATGATGATAATTGTTAACAAATGAAAGTGTTGCTTCTGATTGTGTGTGACAATATGTTGATTTTCAATTATTTGTATTGTTGTTGATTTAGTGAAATGTGAGGTGCAGTAACTTGCTTCTTATTGTGTGTGATAATGTTTTGTTACTTCTGTGGACTGTGGGATAACGTTGAAATGGCTTGCTGGGTAAAGTTAATATGTAAGAGGAATATTTTTTAAAAAATGGAACTTTTTAGACCGATTGTAGCTACAACCGTTCTAAAAAGTATTTTTTAGACCGGATGTTACAACCGGTCTAAAAAATAACAAAGTTTTTAGACTGGCTGTATCAATACCTAATCCAGAACAGGTCTAAAAAGTCATTTTTAAGTGGTCTAAAAAGTCTTTTTTTCACTGGTGATTGATTTAAGTTTTATGAATTATGGAGGTATTTATATGCCTTTCTCTCATAAATAAAAGGTAAAATTGTACATTATAAAAAATTAATGATATAATTTAGACAATGAATACACGACTAAACATAACTAGCATCCTCAATATTTAATGATGCAATATTCTCAACATTTTAAAAATTCAAATAGGTCCAATTATGTTTATGGTTATATTTATGTTTATGTGACATGCTTACATGATGACAGTTAGATTTATATGCAAAGGAAAAATTGGGAAGATCTCACAAAAAACTATTGTTAATATAAATGTGTCTAGGTATGTCAAAGAAATAAGTCCCATATTGCTTGGAAGAAATAAGCCTATATAACATGTTATCTTGGACTTATACATGGGTCTAGAGGAGTGGTGGGCTCGCGCGCACCAAAATAGGAGTCCAGAAGGCAGACATAGTGGAAATATGCGATTTCCTCCATGTGCGCAAGTTAATACATGGAATTGGCACATTCAGCGAAAATATTTTTGCATGCAATTTTTTTTTATTTTGGTATATCAAGATAATATATTATTAAGGCTTATTGGAAGTTCTCTATATTTTGGGTTTTAAAATTCATAACCCTTTGCAATAAAAAATTACCAACAGTCAAGTGCTTCCCTAAAATGCTCTATTCGTTATTCGCGCGTAGACCCTGTCTTTGTCGTGGATACCTATTCTGTCATGAAGGGGTGCTTTCTTGCATGTCTGGTGCCTCTTCGCTCTACAATCTGTCACGCTAATAGGGTGATGAACGGAGTACTCGAATTACTGAATAATCATTCTCTCATCCTCTACCATATTTCTTATTGTTGTGCCTACAATTACATTTTGCCAATGCTGCCACCTTGAGTTATCTCAAGAATGGTTCGTTTAATCCTAAGGAGTGTTGTTTTCTCTTTCCCAGTAGCGCAAAATCATTCTTAAGTACAATGTCTTCGAATGCGACTTAAATCATTGCTTGCTTATGTTTTCCTACTATCTTAAGGGTTATTCACAAACATGGAGAACAACACTAGTAACAACATTCTTGTTGTTGAGGGCCACAATTCCGCCACTTCTATTTAATGATAGTGCCCATGTTGATAGAGGACGTAATTACTATATTGTTTTTACTCTTCTTCTGCCAACGATGCATCTTTGCTGGTCATTCCTTGACATGTCAAGGATCAAAATGTTTGATGGAAAGAACTTCTGTCACTAGCAGGAAAAAGTTTATCCATTCTTAATATGCATGAAGTAGATGTTGCTCTCGATCAACCTCAACCTTCATTAGATGTTGATCAAGCTAAGAAGGAAGCTTGGGAAAATGTCAATAAGGCTTGTAGACACACCCTTATTAGCACTTCATCTAATGATTTTCTCGATGTCTACTGTGTGTACAAGGAAGCACATAAGATATGAGAATCATTTATCCTCAAATATTCTGCTGAGGACGCCAGTAAACAAAAGTTTGTCATGGGGAATTTTTTTAGATAGAAAATGTTCAATGACAAATCAAATTGCATATCAAAGAATATCACAAATTATTAGAGGAACTCCAGGCTAAAAAGATGAACTTGCCATGAGTTTGTGGTAGGTATTCTGATTGAAAAGTTACTAGAGTCATAAAATGATTACAAGTAGCAATTGAAGCACAAATAGATGCAACTTTACTGTCAGACCTGATAACACATATATCGTTGGAGCCACCAATAGAAAGGAAATTCAAGCGGCAAAAGGGAAATAGATGACTATAAAAGCCAACTTGGTGGAAGTAAAGCCACAAGACAAGAGGTAAAATCTCAAAAACAAAAACAAGAATAACAGATTAGATTACAAGTCTAGGAATTCTAACCCCAAATTCAAAAAGAAAAGTGGTTTCTTTGCTTGTGGAAAGGCAAGCCATTATGTTGCTAAGTCTAAGAAAATGGCTAGAAGTGGAAAACATCAAAGAAGTGAAAACCCTCTAAGGCCAAGTGTAAATTTGGTTGTAAGAGATGAAAGCAATGATGATGAAGTCATTGTTATAGTGGTTTCTCAAGCCCTTGCCTCTAATGTGAAGAAATGAGTAGTAGCCTTTGTGTAATACCCCGAATTTTGAGATTTGAGGCTAGAGAATAAGCCTGAAATGAGTGGATTGCTAAGCCCCAGTTTAGCCGAATTCCAAATTTCGGTTAAGGGTAAATGACTCCAAAAGTTGATATGATTAGTGATAAATGAACACTTCTGGAGAAGATGATGAGAATTGTGAATTTTTCCCTGATTTTGTGTAATTTTGAAATGGTGGAATTGGATGGTGTAATGTGGTGCAATTGATGTCATGTTGTGTTATTTGGTCATTAGAATTGGTTTGGATTGGTTTGGAACATTAAATGGAAAGTTGGGAAATTCTGTCCATTGAAACTTCTTGCTAGGCAGTCTGTTTGTGTTGATGTTTTGAATGGGCAAATGATGTCTAAAAATTCTGAAAATTTTCAGTCTTATATTTCACATTCCAAAATTCAAAATGGACATATAAATTATGTCATTTTGTTTTATGAGTTGGGAATTCTGGTTGTCCAAAGTTTGATGTCGAAACTGGACTCTATTTTGGGGCAGTAGTGAGTTTTGTGTAATTCTGGATTTTTGTGGTGATTTCTAGTAATGGTCCATATTTTTCAGTGAAGTGGACTTAAATAAATTTCATTTGGCTTTGGAATCACCTCATTTCGATTTTCCTAGAATTAGTTATGATTTTTCAAATTTTGGGCAGAAATCTGCCAGAATTTTGTAAAAATCCGAAATTGTTGGAAATTTAGTAGATAATTAGAAAATAATATTATATTATATTAAATCATCATCCTCCTCCTCCTCCATCAGCCCATAACTGTGCCATTCAGTATCAACAAGAGAGAGAAGGTGTGAGAAATTCTAGGGAGAGAAGGAGAAGAGAACTTGTGTGGTAAGTCTATTTCTTCGGTAAATCCTTACCTAACGCGTATAATTCCGCTCCTAAGCTTTTCTTCTATGTTCTTCAAGGTTTATGGAGCACAAATTTGGGTGTTCTAAGGCTAGGGTTTTCAGCCACCTTGAGAAAAAGCTAGTAGGAGCTTGAGGTAACTTCCAAACTTTCATATATTACTTATTCTTGCTGCTGTAGGCAATTTAATAGGTGAAATTTTGCCGGATTGCCATTGGTTTTAAAGTTTGGAAATGATATGGCCTAGGGGTTATCCTGCCCAAATTGGGTCTTAATGTTAGTTGTAACCTAATGTAATGGTTAATAAAGTAATTAGGAGTAGAAAGAAACACGTCTGCGGAGTCGAAACCGAAAAACACCAATTTTTCCTGGGGAATTGAGAATTTTGGCCAAGGCTAGTTTGGAGGGGTTAGAGATGGATTTTTAATGATTTGATGATTTCATTGAGTTCATGAGAAAAAATTAGGTGGGGTTACAGTTGGTCACTTTTTCGAAAAAGGCCGAAAAAGCATAATTACGAAAACACCCCTAAAACCCTTAAAGTGGGGCTGCCAAGGGTAAATTTGTAATTTGACATTGAATTTGATAATTCCGAGTCTGGAAATGTATTCCTTGAGCGGAAATATGTTAGGATAGCTCAGGTCCCCAGGGGCATTTTTGTAAATTTTCATTATAGACTCATAAACCCAAGAAACACTATGGAAGTGTCTAAATGGTGCATTTAGAATTGTAGGATTTGACATTTGCCCTGATCGTGAACACCCTGTGCCAGAGCACGTTCGGAAAGGACCAGGTAGTGACTCTTTCTCTTATACTATGCGTAATGCACTGTATGTATGTTGTATCACTATTTTGTGATGATTTTTGATGCTGTTGCGGTTACAGCTGGTGATAGCTGTCGTTATACAGCAGAAGCTGTCGTTATATAGCGCAAGCTATCGTTATTGTGAATACAGCGTAAGCTATCGTGATTGTGACTACATCGAGAGCTGTCGCATTGTGTATATAGCCGTAATTGCTGTTGTTTTTAGTCAAAGCCATGTATCTATGTGCTGTTGCTGCTGTTGTTGTTTGTGATTTACTTACATGCTGTGTGCTTATATATCGTATGAGTGACTTGTTACTACTGAGATTCTTTTGAATCTTATTCTTTCCATGAACTGACCTACAGACAGGGCAAGTAACTCCAAAGGGAAGCGGACAACCAAGAGCGGCTAGGACTCCTTAGAGATCTTTGATGTTAGTTGTTGGTTATCCATTTTGATTTGGGATTACTGTATATATGTGGAATGATTTTGTGTAATCCCCTATATGAGAAACTGTAAACCCTGAGTGAATGAATGAAACCCGGGGGTTGCCGGGATTTTTGTTGTACACTCTGATATGTATGAATGCGATTCAACTACACATGGTAATTATATTCAAAACTTGAATTTGAGACCAGGATAGGAATGGAATTTTGAAAAAGTTTGTGAAAACCCTACCGTAAGGAGGGGAGTTTGAAATGAGTTTAATTATCTGTTGGTTTCTAATTCATTTTCATTACGCCTTTTTGAATCATAATTACAGTTTTTGAGGTAGGGGTTACACATTGGAGCTACCAAGCATATATGTGCAAATAAGAAGATGTATGCCTCCTTCAAGATGGATAATACCATATTATCTCGCTAATTCCCAAATTGCGAAAGTTTAAGGGAAAGGAAAGGTGGTGTTGAAACTCACATCAGGAAAGACCTTACCACTAAATGATGTTCCTTATGTTCCTGAAGTTAGAGCAAATTAAATTTTTGTGGTTTTATTTGGAAATTTAAGGTTTAGGTGTCATTCAAATTTGACAAGATCTTTATGATAAAGAATAATGTTCTTATAGGAAAAGGTTATTGTAATCAAGGACTATATGTATTAAGTGTTGCTAAGAATAATGATAATGTATCATTAGGACATTGTTAATAAATTATACTTGCAGAGATTACAAATTCTAGGTCTAATTTTTGGAATTAAAGAAGATATGATAGATAGTGAGTTATTATCCTTAATTCACACTAATTTAGGAGACTTAAAACAAACTGAGACTAGAAGAGGTAAAAGATATTATATTACTTTTGATTGATGATTTCTCTAGACTTACTAGAGTATATTTGCTAACAAGTAGATATGAAGCCTTTAAAACATTTTCTATGAATAAGGTAGAAGTAGAAAATCAATTAAATAGAAAAATTAAACGAACTAGATCCAATAGAGAAGGAGAATACTTGTTATTAAATGACTTTTGTGAAAAAGAATGAATAATTCATAAAGTAACTCCTCCATATTCATTCGAGTCTAAGGTGTTGCAGATAAGAAAAATAGGACTTTAAAATAAATGATGAATGCTTTACTTGTAAGTTTTGGTGCCGTTGATAACCTGTGGGGGTGAAGCCTTACTGTCTACTTGTTTTTTTGCAAATTATAGAATAGATTATAAGAAAATTGAAAAGATACCTTATGAGTTATGGAAATGTTATACACCTAACTTGAAATATTTGAAAGTGTGAGGGTGTCTTGCAAAAGTTTTATTACTTGATCCTAAAAAAGATTGGTTCAAAACTGTTGATTACGTGTTTATTAGTTATGCTCAACAAATTGTTGCTTATCAATTTTTTGGTTTTGAATATATTTTTCTTTTGAAAGTTGAGCGTACTTCTAAAAATGTTTCTTCCTGTTTTGAACAAAATTCAAATGAAATTTTGGTTGAAAATGTACGAAGAAGTAAAAGACAAAGAAAAGGAACTTTTAGAAATGAATTTTATACTTATTTAGTATAATATAAACCTAAAAATTTTTATAAAGTTGTTTCCTCTCCAAATGCACAATTTTGAAACTCATCAAGGCTGAAATAGATTTCTTGTACTAAAATAAAATTTGGGTTTTAGTACAATTGCTCCGAGAGTAGAGCTTGCTGGCTATAAATGGGTGTTGAGGCAAAAATATTTTCCCAATAGATCTATAGATAAATATAAAGCTATACTAGTAGCCAAATATTTTACCCAAAAAGAAAATATTGATTACTTAAAAACCTTTTCTCATGTGACAAGGATTTCTTCTGTTAGAGTCCTTATTATGTTAACATCAATTCATAATCGTTTTATTAACCAAATGGATGTCAAAAATACCATTTAAAAGTGGAGATTTATATGATTCAACTTGAAGGGTGCATTGTTCCTAGACAAGAAAATAAAGTTTGTAAATTAGTTAAATCCCTATATGGTTTGGAACAAGCACCTTAACATTGGCATAAGAAATTGGATCAAGTTTTGATAAGTGGTGGCTTTTCTATGGCTAAAGTAGAAAGATGAGTTTGTACAAAACTTGTGAATAATGATTGTGTCATTATTTACTTATATGTGGATGATATACTTCTTTTTTATACTAGTTTAAATATTGCACTTGAAACATTAAGTTTACTTGCTTCAAATTTTGATATGAAAGGTCTTTGAGAAGCAAAGGTTATTTTGGGTGATAAAATCATAAGAAATGAAAATGGTATTCAACTTTCCCATGAACATCACGTTAAGAAAATTATTATGAGAAAGTTTGGACAATTTGATGAAACTCCTTTTACTTTTTCTTATAATGGGAGTGCACATTTGGCAAAACACAAAAAAAGATCCAATAGTTCAATCTAAATATGCATAGATGATTAGGAGTCTGTTGCATTTGATGAATTATATTAAGCCAAACATAACATATGTTGTGTGTAGATTGAGCATACATACTCACTGCCTAGGCAATAAACATTGCAAGGCTCTAATAAGAGTATTATGATACTTCAGAGATACCATGAATTATAGTGTATAATATAATGGATTTTTCACTGTATTAGATGGATACATTAATGCTAATTGGATATCAGATTCAGAGGAGACAAAATCCACTAGTGGCTATGTATTCATTCTTGGTGGTAGTGTAATCACACGGAAGTTAGCCAAGCAAAATATTACAACAAAGTCCTCAAGGGATTATGAGGTTATTGTTATGGAATTGGCTAGCACTGAGGCTAAATGGTTGAAAAACTTCTTATCGAATATCCCATTAGGTGACAAACCAGCATCATCAGTGTCATTGCATTGTGATAGTAAATTTGCGATAACCATGCTTAAGAATGAAAACTTTAATGGTAAAAGTATACATATTTAATTGAGACATAATATTATAAGGCAAGTGCTAAAGGATAGTGTTATCTTAATCAATTATGTATGGTTAGAAATGAACCTAGTGGATCCATTGTCAAAACCCCTTAGGAGGAAAATTATTATCGAAACATCGAGGGGAATAGACTGAAGCCAAATCATAATTGATAGTGATGGCAACCCAAACTTTGTAATTAGTGATCCCATGAAGAAAGTTCAATAGGTAAGAACAAGTTTTTTATCAGTTTTAACTAGCACTAAGTACACTACTGGTCCCTTCCTATAGCAACAAGAATGTGCTAGAATGAATTTTGATAAGGGTAAGCAAACTCCTAATGATTTCATAATCCTACTAGATGATTTGCCCATTGCAAGTACATTTACATGAAATCACATCTAAGAATGTGGAGTGGGCTTACTTCTATGAGATCATGGAAAAATTTCTAGAGCATTTGTTATGTACTAAGCACACACAAGGCCTTCTTAAAGTGCAAAACCACTATTAAAAATAGAAATGTGAAAGTACAATTCGACCCTTACTGTGTCTGGTATATGCCAAGAAATGTTGGTTCATAGTCTATTGGACCTCTGGCATCTATGTGCCAAGTTTCATTAATCTAGATTTGGTTCATAATCCAAAAAACCGCTAGATACAATAGTTATAGTCGTGTATGTAACAAATTAGATTTTGTTTTGACATATGTTGGGTATTCTCGTGAATATATATGTATGTGGGTGTGTCAAAGAAATAAGTCCCACATTGCTTGGGAATATGAGACTACAAGTTTACATATAACAACATGTTATCTTAGACTTGTAAATGGGCTAAGAGGGTTGGTGGGCTCACATGCGCAAGAATGAGCCACCAAAAGGCAAAAACAATGGAAATCCAGCAATTTTCACATTACGTGTAAGTTAATACTTGGTACTGGTGCCTTTTGCGAAATAATATTTTATTAAGGCTTACAAGAATGTCTCTATACGTTGGGTTTTGAAACTCATGACCCTTCATGATAAAAAATTACTAATGGTCAAGTGCTTCCTTTAAACGCTCTATCCGTTGTCATTGTGCAAACCTATCCTAAAAAAGGATACCTGTTCAGCCTTGAGGGGCGTGCTTTCTAGCATGTCTAGTGCCTCTTTACTATACAACCCACAACTATAAAAGGCTAACAAATGAAGTGCTCGAAGTACCGAATGATCATTTTTTCCACCTCTGCCATATTTTGTATTGATGTGTTTACTATTACCTTCCGTTAGTTCTGCGACCTTGAGTTATCTCAAGAAAGGTCTATATAATCCTGGGAAGTGCTACTTGCCCCCTGTCAATTTTATTAAAGAACTCTTAAAAACAATTTCCACTACACAAAAGTTATTAATTAGTAGTAGTTCATAAAAACCGCTAGAAAGTTAGTGATTTGTAGCGGTTTTAAGTCAAACTATTACATATTTGCCATAGTATGACTTGCACCAAGGGGTGCATTAGTTAGCCATGAATATTTGTAGTGGTTTGTGAGAATTAACCGCTACAAATGTGGCACTAGCTTAGGGGTTCATGTTGACACCACATTTGCAGCAGTTAGTTTGTATTTTCCTTTTGGTGCCTAAACATGAAAGAAGGACATTTGGACAAGGGTTGATGGGAAAGAAAGTTATCGCTATCTCAAACCAACACTGGGAGCAAGCACACTTATATGTACTTCACAACTCTGAAGACATTGACAAGTATATAGGTATTCATATGGATAAGCTTAAGAGGGAAAACCCCACCAACAAAGCACAGAGTAGGTATGCCAAGGAATATAATAAATAATTCATAGCATGGTTGAAGCAACATGTGGATGACAAGTACAATGTTGATTATAATTCAATTTCAAAGAAAGTAATGTTCTTGGTACGTGGTCTAAACAAACATGCACTTTCTTTCTCAAGCTACGCCATCAATGGATACACCTTCTATACTAAAAAGCAGGATGCCCAAAGCAAAATGTGAAATAGTAGGGTAACTATTATTGCTAACACCATGCGCATGTATAAAGTGCAAAAGATAAGAATCATATCTATGCCAATATGTCATACTTTGGCGTGATTGAGCACATTTGGGAGTTGGATTATAGATTTCATGTTTTGGTTTTTAGGTACAAGTGAGTTGACAATAATAATGCTTTGAAAGTGGATGAGTTAGTGTTGATACAATTGAATTTGAAGAAGCAAGGGTATAAAGAAGAGCCTTCCATTTTGGCTTCTCAAGCTAAATAAGTGTTCTATGTTCATGATCCTGCTAATAAAGAATTGTCTATTGTTTTGTTATCAAACAAAATAAATAAAGATGTATGAGATGAATTCAGTGAGGATGATCCTTTTTAAGGGTCATCACTTGAAACACAATTCAGTGAGGATGATGTTTTGTATGTTAGACATGACCACAATGAAGGAATTCGGATATCAAAGAGGAGGAGTGGCTTCACAAATTAAAGAAAGAAATTGTAACTAAAAGGAGCATTAAAATTACTAAGATTAGGAAAAGAAAAAGGGACACTTGATCATATGTATACTCTCTTACCTTAGCTTTGATGTATTCATAATTATTGTTTAGATAGAACTTGATAATTTGTTATATTGTATATATATATATATATATATTGGACACTACTACAAAAAACACAATATGTGACGCTTATTTTTAAAAATACTATGACACTTGGGAAGCGTCATAGGTTTCAATGTCATAAAAGAAAGCTATGGTGCTTCTTGAATCTAAGCAAGCTATTGTTTTTTTTTAAAAAAAAAAACCTTCATATGGCGCTTCCCCAAAGAATCGTCATAGGAAGTATTTTTTTTTAAATAATTCTGCATAATTGTTTCCTTTTGCTGGTGAAACCCTTTATATTTATAGTTCAAATCCATCACAATTTGCAATATAATCCATAGCAAAATGAAATTACTTGAAGCAAATAACTAATTCATAAAATCACTACTAAATGTATTTAATTACAACAATTGCAATGTACAAGCACCTCCTATGGCATTTCCCTAAAGAACCGTCATAGGAAGTCTTTTTTTTAAAATAATTCTACATAATTGTTTCCTTTTGCTAGTGAAATCCTTTGTATTTATAGTTCAAATCCATAACAATTTACAATATAATCCACAGCAAAATGAAATTACTTGAAACAAATAACTAATTCATAAAATCATTACTAAATGTATTTAATTACAACAATTGTAATGTACAACTAATTTTAAGTGAATAAACAATACAAATATAGGAAAGAAACAACCTATGTACATAAATATTAGCTAATTCTCTGACCATATATTCACACCATTCCTCAATGATTTCATCCACTTGTTGGTCAGTCAACTCGGTAAAACATCGATCTGCGTAATACTACATAAATAATCATGCACACAAAGAATTAAAATCAATAAAAATTAATTAGCTTAGATACTTGTCAATTAAATTAAAAACACAACATGAATTGTAAGTAAAGGAACTTACTTTCATAGTAACAAAATATTGAATTCTCGTCTTCAATCTATTAAGAATAAACGAACTCCAGCATTTAAGTTGCTTAAACTTGAGCCATACATGTTACTGGTATATGTAGTTCTACAGAGGATTAAATATTATTATATTTATAAGCTCAAAAATTAAAAAACTTATAATGCATAGGAAGTTTAAGAAGACAGAGTTGAAACTTCAACTAAATATCTAGAAAAAGTTTTAAGTGCACATAGAAGATTCATGACATATTTTAGCTAAAAAAAATGCAGAAAACGTATGGTCTTAAGCTTATGTATAAAGCAAAAGAACTTTCAAGCTAGGGAGCTTCTGTAGGAGGCCAAGACAAGAAGGCAAAAAACATGTGGGCGACCAAGCTTTGTACTACAACGGAAGTAGCAACCAAATGTTAAAGAAATGTGCACTAGGAGGAGACAAGAAAAAACAAAAGGTGGGGGGGACCAAGGAAGTTTCTACTTACCACCGTCAAAGAAAGGAGGGAGTGGGGACAATGGTGCCATTGCAACGTCAAAATAGAAAGAAGGAGTGGGGACAAAGAATTATATAGGAAGAGAGGAGTGGGAAGAATGGATAAGGAAAGATGGTGGATCAATAGAGTAGGGACCGAAGGGATAAGACAAAATGGTGGAGCAATGGAATTCTGGGAAATGGGGAGCTAGAGGGCATACGAAGAAGATGATAATGGCGGGCTTGTGAAAAGTTAAATAGAACCTTATATGGCTCTTGATGTGCAAGTGCCATACAAGGCCTAAAGAAGCTTTGGCGCTTGCCTGGCAAGCGCTATTGCTTCACCAGTCTTTTTTTTACAAAAAAATTTAAGAAACAAACATTTCAGACACTTTTTAAAAAAAAACAATTAATAGAACCTTGTATATATGGCACTTGATGTGCAAGCGGCCATAAAAGGCCTTCACTAGTTTTTAGAAAAATAATTTAAAAAAATAGTATAGACAATTTAAAAAAATGCTACTCAATGCTTTTCCTGATTTAAAAAAAATATGGTAGACAATTGTTTTAAAAAAAATGTCACCAATGGCCAAACATTTTTCCATTAGGCGCCAATGGCCTTGGCACCTGCCAAGACCAAAAAAAAAAAACACCAAGGAAAAAAAATGTCATTCATGGCCTGGCAAGCACCCTCCAAGGCCAATTACTACACATATCCTCACTTTCTAGTGTGGTCTTGTGTGGCGCTGTTCGAGGCAAGCACCATACAAGTCCTAACATTACCCTTATTTTTTTCTAAAAAAATAAGGCCAGCTATGGTGCTTACTTAAGCAAATGCCATAGCTGGCCCTTTATTTTTTTTAAAAAAAATAAAGCCTTGTGTAGCGTTTGTTTAGGAAAGTGTCATACAAGTTTAACACTAGCTATGACATTTATAATAATAGGTGCCACAGCTTCTAAATATTTTTTAAAAAAAAACAATTATCTATGGCACTTCTTTAAACAATTGCCACAAGAGGGGCGCCACTAAATCTCTCTTTTGTAAAAGTGGGATACATCCATATCCAGCTAGAACTAGATCTGTTTAGATGTTTGGTATATATATATTGTTTCTGTAGGTTATTTTACAGGGGTTGATCAAAAGTAAGCCCCTGTCACACATACTTAACGGTTATTCACCAATAACCATCATATATTCTAAATATATATTGGCTTTTACATATAACTATCAAATAAACCCCTTCATATGATGACAAATGCTTTACCGTTCATCAATTAACCGTTAAATATTGTAAAAATATATCACGGTTGTTACTAAAAAAACCGTTAAATATAGATTGCTATATTTAACAGTCGTTGTCTTACAACCATTAAATATAGTCCCTTATATATAACAGTTGTGTTTGAAAAACCGTAAAATATATTGCCCAATATTTAATGGTTAAAACCGTTATATATAAATATTTGACACTCTGATAAACCGTTAAATATCTATTAAAAAAACTTGATATATAGACAAATCTATAGTATTGAAGGAGGAGAGAGATGACTTTCGCTGTTGATGGAAGCTTTTTTTTTTTTTTATCTAATGAGAAAACATATGTTTGCCCCACTATTATTTGAAGTGAGATTGATCTATTTTTAATATATTAGGGGCAAAATTATACCACAAAATAATTTAGGGTGTTGAATGTACTTTAAAAAACATTTTTGGATGTTAGATGCAACTTAACGAAAATCTAAATAGACATAAATCTCATGCCAATAATGTTATCCACCTACCATGAAAATATTTAAGGATTAAAGGACTACTTCAATTCACATCCTATATATAGAATTATCCTCCGTTGGAAAACAAAATTACCCTCCCGCCTAGTAATGTGTGTTTCGTGAATGTCACATGTACATAAAAGAAAATCAAGGATTATCAATGGCAGGCTTCAGTGAGAGGGAAGAGGCTCTTGTCAAAAAGAACATGAGAGAATTCGACTAAAAATTCTCCCAAATACGGTTTTTCCTTCTTCATCCTGTAATTCTTTATTGCCATATTCAAATCCCTTTAATTATTTATCTCTAATTCTAATCTCTTTTATTTACTCATTCTATATTTATATATATGTTCCTTTTATGATCATTTTTGTTTTGGTTGAACATAGGTTGGTGCATATTGCATCTTCTGTGAGAGACTTGTTCCCTTTTCTGAAAGACTCAAGTGAAATTGCCAAAATTAATCCTCAGCTAGAGTACCAAGCCTTGAAGATTTTTAATTTGGCAAGCTCATACATAAAAATGCTATAAGTGCTGCTGCAGCTTTTGTTGTATGGTACTTCTAGTCAATTTGTTATATGCAGCAAGATCTCCACAAAAATGAAGAGAACGGACCCACCCTTATCCTTCTTTTTAGAAGATAGAAATTGAAGAAGTAGGGTTACAAAATTTTAGTAAAAATAAAAAGTAAGATGAAAAAAATAAGAAACATTAATGAAAAACTTTTAACTCCACCACTTCTCTAATTTTTTTTTAAATTAAACTTTAAAAAAATTTTCCCTTCACTCACTTTTCCTCCCTCCCCTCATACCAAACAAGCTCTCAAGCAGCTGAGTTCTATACATCTTCATGAAGGAGTAGTTGAGTCCCATTTTGAGGTAACACAAACCAATTTAGTATTGTTTTGATACAAAATATAGTTGAAAGTTTAGTCTTTTTTTTGGAAATTAATCTTTTAGTCCCTATAATTTTGACTCGATTATAACTCAGTCACTAAATTTTGACTTGGTGCAACTCCGTCCATAAAATTTTAACTCGGTTGTAACTTAGTCTCTTAATTTTGACTTACTACAATTCGATCCCTATAGTTGTAACTATTTTATAATTTAGTCATTGACATTTACTTTATATATGATTTTATTTTGTTAACATAGGGACTAAATTATAAAATAGTTGAACTACAGAGACTGAGTTGCAACAAGTCAAAACGATAGGGATTGAATTGCGTTAAGTCAAAGTGTAGGGATAGAGTTACAATTGAGTAAAAACTATAGGAACCAAAACATTAATTTGCCCTTTTGTTTTACGGGCTCAATGACTGAAATGAAGGCTATTTGAATATAAGTCGGTGATGAAAGAGGCACTGATAAAAACTAGGAAGGAAGTAGCGGGAGAAAAAAGAACTAAGGATCTGAATAATGCATGGGCTAAAGCATATGATGGGATGGCAGCTTTAATCAAGAAGGGAATGAAAGAAACATAGTGTGTTTTAAAATATATTTCATGCAATAAGCTTTCAACCTCATGAGTATCTATTTTCATCAACTTTATATAAGTTCTTTATGGGGTTTTTATTTCATTTGAGAATAATACACTTTTCATAAGGAAATTATGTGAGAAAGAAATACATGTGATATTTATGTATGTGTTGTTTGAAATTATGCCCAAAGGGCCAATCATTGTACTTTAAACATTATTAATTTAATAAAATTTCTCTATTTTGTTATCATATTATTTGCATATTAACTGTGATAATTGTATCCATGGATAAATCATAAAGTTTGACCTAAAATGTCTCTGGTCGATCATCTATGCGGGAGCAGAGATGAAACAAGACCAGTATGACTTTGATAAGATATGGAGATATGAATCAAAGTTTTAGGCACTTGTAAGAGTACAAGGTGTTGGACCGACCCACTATGAGAAAGCTACATGGATCAAGTCATAAGCTTTTTTTCACGTATACCATGTCATAATGTCCTTTGACCTGAGGTCATCATGGATACCTACATGAGAGTTGCTAAGATTTGAACTAGTCAAAAGTCACTTTTGACAAGGTTATGATAAAAGCTACGATTGGGCTTGGTAGTTTTTCATGCTGAGGGATATGAATGATCAAGATAGAATTTGTCCCTCACATTAGTAGAGAGATATTACTCGGCCCCTTGATGAGTAAGTCTAAGAAATGTATGGTCATACTACGATGGAAAAGAGTTTTCATTTCTATTGTCAGCCTACTCAGGAATCGAGAAAGTAATGGTCAAGAATAAGAGGATGACATTATCCATGCCTCATCCTTGACCGATATATTGTGTGACAAAAGGGACGTGACATGGTTGTATGACAGGTTGCATCGTGTTAACGATCCTCATATGAATTGGGTAGTCGTAATGTTTTGTTAGAGGCCGCTTACAACTTGTGGGTTAGTACAATTATTGGCCTACTATCAACTTCGTATGGGCCTACAAGGTCGCACACAAGAATGACTTAACACGAGATAATATTTAATCTAGGGTGGATGAATTTTATATTTATATATATATATATAATATATAATTCGTTAATAATATTATATATATATGTATTTTCGAAATACATATTATATATATATATATATATGTGTATATATATTATGTGATATTATTATATTGTTCTAGTTTTAAATTTAATTTATTAAGATAAATTAAATTTAATAACTAACATGATAGAGATGTAGTATCTCAGATTTAATTTATGAAGATAAATTAAATCTAACGGCTCTTTATTTGGATTAAATGAATAGGTTAAATTAAAACTGTTGGACAGATTTAATTAAACTGAATTTATTTAATTAGCTCATCAAGATAATTAATTGTTAATTAATTTTGAAATTAATAAAGATTAATTTTGAAATTTGAATATAGCCCTCATAGGTTATAAAACTTGATAGAGCATATATACTTATAGATGTATGAGAATTCAGAGCCGCAAGGGAAACCATAGGAGACATTGGAGGTGCTAGCACGCAGTTTCTATTGGAGAGCATTCGTGTGGATACCGGTAAAGGGAGCGGACCTAATATGTTGGCTCATAGATATCGAAAACCCTGAATTCGAAAAAGTACAAATCTTTATAACTTAGTTTAAATGCTGTTGATAGATCCTCGATTAGGATCGGCGATAATTTTTAAAATTCTTCCACTGTGCCTCCTGATCCTAACATGTGTGATGCTTTGCAAAAGGCTTCAGGTCTCCTGGCAACTTCCAATCTAATGCTTCCCGGCCAATTTTTTTTTCATAGTTTCTAACTAACTAAATAACCTCTTGAAACAATCTCTTTTAATTAATCAATCTTTTTATAACTAATAGTAAAATTTTTAAGGACTAAATTAATTTTAGTCATATTTTCAAAATTATGCAAGATTGTAAATTGGTATAGGTAATAATAATTACTGAAGAGAATATTTTGATTGCCAAGAATCATGATTAAAACTAAACACTTCAAATTTTATTTTATTTAATCCTTGTTCCTTGTCCTGATTGATCATCCATGGCTTCTTCTACATTCTTGGTGAATTTGTGTGGCTCTATTTTGGTTTATTGCTGTCAACACCCGTTTCTATTTCGATATTTATAGAGTAATAGAGGCCAATTTCCACAGACATACAGAAAAGTATATATATACTAATAAAAGTATTCGTTTACAATCCAGAGTTGTCCATACAAAATGCATCAATATTTACAACTATTACATAATATCTAAAAGTATTTTAGACATAAGCTAACTATAACCATCAACTTTGACTTGGCCTCGAGACACGTGCCAATCACTTCCTGTGTCTACACCTTTGCCTTTTGATCCACTGGGACCCGCTAAGATGTTTGTTTAGAAAAAGGGGTGAGATTCCAAGGAATCCCAGTAGAAACATGTTATTGTTCATATAAAATATGAAAAGTAAATATGATATGCGCCATGTATGCACCAATTAATGAACAATATAAACACATCATCATCATCATATCATCATCACATTATTGTCATGTATACATGAGTAAGGCCGAGCCCCAGTAATATACATCGATTGGATTCTTACCAACTCCCAGTGTAAGTGCACATTTGGCACTAACTGCCCATCTCTAGGAAAACCATGTTGATTAATAAAACACATTTACAAATAATGGCATCCACATAATCATATAACTCTGGCATGATGTATGAAGGATAATATTCCTACCTCAAAGCTGTAATGCCCCAAATTTTGATTAAGGGCTAATGATGATTATTGTGGATAATTTATGAATTTAAATTGGAATTATTATGTGTTTTGTGGCAATTTTAATTAATGTACCAAATCAAGAAATTTTTCTGGTAATTAGTCAGTGATTAATGAGGAAATTAATTACTAACTAATAAGAAATGAGATGTGTAACTAAATGCCTATTGGAGGGACTAAAGTGACTAAATAGTTACTTATTCTATGAGAGCCAAGGAAGTTTAGACATGTGGCAAGTTGGTGAAGAGAGTGGAGTTTAAGGAAAAGTCAAATACCCTAATATTTTATTGTTTCTCTCCCTTTCTCTTCTCTCTAATTCGGCTGAGCATGGTATGGGGGGAGGAAGAGTTATCATTTTCCTTCTTTTTCAACACTCTTCATCTCTCATCTTTCTCTCTCATGCGTGCAGCCATTGTTGGCCAAGGAAGAAGAAGAAAAGCTGGAATTTAAGGTAAGTTAATGACCTCTAATGGAAAAACTCTCTTCTCTAAAGTTGTTCCTTGAGTTGAGGTCTTTATTTTGATGTTTATAGTTGGCTTATTAGTGTTGGTTTGAGCTCTCAAGGAAATTTAGAATTTGGAGAATCAAGAAACCTCTTTGGAGAAGTTAAAGAGGTAGGTGAACCAAATCTTTCTATCTATGTTTTATGCCAAATGGTTAAATTTGGAATTTCTGGAATTTTGGCCTAAATTTTGAAAATAAGGGTCATTGGGTATTTGGCATGTTGTTGGTATGGAAATGAGTGTTTTGGTATGTGTTTTGGATAGATAGAATGGATTTAGGATTGAAATGTCTTGTTTGGATGATTTAGGAATTTGGATGTTTATGTTGCCTAAAACCAAAGCATGATAATGGAATAGGATTTTGGTAATTCTGATAGTTCCATAGAATTCCTTAGGTGTTTTTGTGTGGGAGTAACCTTGAGTAAGAGGTTGGAACCATTAGAATCAATTGGACAATTGTTGGGATGTGTAGTCTGTTTTCTGTGTTTTCTTGTTTTTGATAAAATCACTCGAGTAATTTGGGGTTCACTCGAGTGTGGGATGAATATCACTCGAGATGTGATGGGTTCCACTCGAGTGCGGTAGTGCAATTTTCCTTTCTGCTCTTTGTTTCTGTTACACTTCTGTGGTTAAAGACATGAGTGCACCTTAACACTTGTGAGTGTCAAGCTGTTACTCGAGTGCTTTATGTTTCACTCAAGTGCTCCTGGTCTTTGAAAACTCTTGTGCTCTCGGGTCCTCACTTTCTGTATCTCACTTTCTGGTACTCGAGTGAGCGTTTGGCTATCACTCAAGTGTGGCTTTCTGGACTAGAGTGTTGTAGTATTATGAAAGTTCTTGTTCTCTCGGGTATACACTCGCTGTCCTTCACTCTCTAGTACCTGAGTATAGACAGCACCATCACTCGAGTGAGGTCTTCTTCACTCGAGTATCCGTACAATATCACCCGAGTGAGGCCATCCTCACTCGAATGTCTCAGTGAAAAATATCAGTTTTATGATTTCAAAAAGGGGATCTTTGGGGATAGTCTTCCAACTTTTTAGAGCTATTGATAGAGTAATTCATGGGTACTACAAGAGCAATAATGATAACTAAATTAACTATTGAGAAGTCGTTGAGAATTGGAATAGAGAATTGACTCTTCGTCACTCATTGTGAAATATCGGATATGATATTTGCCCTACTCGGTAGAGACCTGCGACAGAGCGTGCATGGAAGGACCAAGGTAGTGACTTTTCTCTCATGTTGTATATGATGCTTGGTATGCATGACTTATCATTGTTTTATGTGAAAATCTTTGGCATGAGGCCATTGTGTTATCTCCCATAGTGTGTTATAGCATGAGCAGTCATAGGGGGTGATGGTTATCACACCTACCCCTGCCGTTGTTTCTATCGTTGTAATTGCCAGGGGTGTGTTATGGAATCATGGATTCCTGTTTGAGTATCTGGCCAGTGTGGCTGTGTGTATATGTGAAATATTTTATATGGATCCCAGCTGTGGTGATATATGTGATATGATCATGTGATTGTGCAATATAGCGTCAGCACTTCAGCGTGAGCAAACGTAAAGGTGACATGAGTCATACCTGCCTTTGCTGCTATAACTGCCGTTGTAGTTGCTGTGTTTTGTGTGATGATTTGATTTCATGCTTTGTTGTTGTGCATATTATGAGTGACTTGACACTACGAGGATTCCTTAGAATCTCACTCCTAAAAACAATGTTTAGATAGGGCTAAAGGATCAAAAGGGAAGCGGGTGACGAAGAGCGGGTAGAGCTCCAGATTGGGAGTTTTATTTTGGTTATTTGGTTATCATGTATAAATCATTTGGATAGTTTTGTGTAATCCCCGAGTAAAGGGAAAGATTATGGGCATTATGCCTTGTAGAACCCTTTATTGATTAATGGAACCCGAGTGTGTCGAGAATTTATGCTGTACTATGATATGTATGAATGAAATCAACCTGTACAGGCCATTTATGATTGAAATGTGAGTATGAGACCGTTGTTGAACATGTTTTAGAAAACTTTTTGTAAACCTTGATTTTGGGATGTTTAATTTTGAATAAGTCTCAAATCATACATGGTCTCTAATTCAAACTTAATTACATTTTTACGAACTAATCTCAGCCTTGATCGTGAAGGGGGTTACAAAAGCTCTATCAACCCCTTTCACATGCCTTATAAAACGTGTTGACTTTCAACTCCCGACTCGGTTCTAAAATATTAAATGTACAAGAAATAGGTCATAACCTATCCAAGTATCATTTTGGACACTTCTATAGTGTTTCTTGTGCACTAATGGAAAAATCCCTTTTTAGACCACCATATTCATACCGGTTTTGGTAGATAAGGTCTTAAAAATTTACGTGGTGGCAGTTCTGTAATTATATTAAACTTTTAAGACTGGTTCTAAAAAAACTGGTCTTAAAAAATTTATTTAGACCAGTTATAAATAAAACCGGTCTTAAAAGGTTAAAATTTTTAAGAATTTAAAATGTTTCAACATTTAAGACCGGTTTACAGAAAAACCGGTCTTAAATGTAAAATATTTAAGACCTGTTTCATATTAAAACCGGTCTTAAATATTTAACATTTAAGACAGGTTTTTATGTAAACCAGTCTTAAATGTTAAAACATTTTTAATCTTAAAATTTTAATGTTTTAAGACCGGTTTTTGTACAAACTAGTCTTAAATTTGAAATTTCACTCTTTTAAGACCGGTTTTTATTGAAAACCGATCTAAAAGGTAAGATTTTTTTCCCGTATTTTAACTCTGCGCCTAGATCGCGCGCTCTATAAACCCTTTCTTCTCTTTTCGCCATTTCTCTGTGAGCTCTATCCGTGCTTGTTTTGAACTTGTCTATGGTGTCCTGTCCATCATTTGCTCAACTCTCCTCCATCATTACCGCTGCCGTTGTTGTGTTCGTCGTCGTTGTTTTTTGATTATCGTCAGTCTTCTCTGCCGCCACCTCTATTCTCTGCAGTGACCATTCTCCTCTGCCTTGACTTCTTTTTGTTAGTGCTGTGAATTTGAGGACTTCATTTTAACCTCAATTGACGCCACTGTGACTTTGGGTTGAAGCTCACTCCTTGGTCTTCAATCAAGTTAGTGTTCGATCTGTTATTTAGTTGTACGTTGTTCAATAATTAATAATATTCTATGAAAAAATAGTTCTTGTTGTTGGTTTAAGCACTTAACCGTAATCTGGAAAAAACTAAATCTGCACATTCTTGTTAGATATATGCTCTGACTTTTAATTACATCCCTGTGATATTTTGCTTAGAGTAATACTACTCTATGTTCTGTTTTAATTTAGTGCGATTGTTTGATTATTGTCAGTGTTATTGGTTTGTTAAAACAATACTAGTTTCAAATAGTGCCTATTAATTTCATTGAAATCTCTAAAACTCTATTATTGTTGCTTTTTTGTCTATCCTTTTGTTGTTGGATATAGGGTGCTAGAAGTGTTGAGATATATGGATCATGGTTGGACAAACGCTAAACGAACGAGTATTGAATATGATAATGGGGTAAGGGGTTTTTTAGACTTCGCTAGTAGAAATGCTGATGATGGTAGTGGGAAGTTTTATTGCCCTTATGTAGTATGTTTGAATGAGAAGCGACTAAGTACTACAGATATATATACACATTTAATTTGTGAAGAATTTTGTAAGAGTTATACAGTGTAGGTATGGCATGGTGAAGAATTAGAAATGCCAAGTTTATCTCAACAGGGGGGAGTGAACTTTTTTGATAATAACACGGATACGGATTATCGGATAGAGGATATTATTCATGATGTAGGAGAAGAGACTTTTGAGCAATCACATGCATATGGTAATATGTGTAGTGATGTTGAGACGTCGTTGTACCCGGGGTGTAAAAAATACCAATTGTTGAAAGCAGTATTGAAATTGGTAAGCTTGAAAGCACGACATAGATGGAGTGACAAGAGTTTTTCATATATGTTTGAGGCTTTTAAGGACATGCTTCCAGATGATAATGTGTTGCCTTCTCAATACTATGATGCTAAGAAAATATTGTGTCCACTAGGGATGAAGTATAAAAAGATCTATACATTCCCTAATGATTGTATATTGTATAGAAAAGAGCATGAAGAGGAACAATAGTGTCCGATATGTGAAACCCCGAGGTACAAATCAAATAACTCTCCTATAAAAGTATTATGGTACCTTCCAATCATACCAAGGTTCAAGTGCATGTTTGCTAATGAAAACAATGCAAGAAATTTGAAATGGCATGTGGATGAAAGGATATCGATGGAAAGCTTCGACATCCGGCTAATTCTTCTCAATGGAAGAAAATCGATCAATTATTTCCTGCCTTCGTTGAAGAGCCTAGGAATCTTAGGCTTGGGCTTAGAACGGATGGCATAAATCCTTTTGGTAGCCTGAGCAGTATACATAGTTCATGGCCTGTTCTGTTGGTAATTTACAACTTATCTCCTCTATTATGCATGAAACGAAAGTACATAATGTTATCTATGTTGATTTTGGGACCAAAACAACCTGTGAAATGACATAGATGTTTACCTAGAACCCTTGTTCAAAGACTTGAAAGAGTTATGGGACGAAGGTGTTGATGTTTTTTATGTGAACAAGGAGGTTTTTAAAATGCGAGCCATAATCTTTTGTACTATAAATGACTTCCCTGCATATGGAAACTTATCACAATATAGTGTTAAAGGCCATAAAGCATGTCTGATTTGTGAAGAAGGAACACGTTACCATCAACTTCAACATGGAAGAAAGACAGTTTATCTTGGCCATAGGAGATTTCTTAGAAGAGGCCACCCGTATTGCAGATTATAGAAAGCTTTTTTTAGTGGACAAGAGTTTGAAGATGCTCCGAAGGCATTGACTAAGAGCAAGTTTATGAAAAGGTGAAAAATATGAGAAAAGTAAATGGAAAAAGAGATTTGTCTTCTTCAATCTTCCGTATTGGCCGAAGCTTGATGTGAGACACTATATTGATTTCATGCATGTGGAGAAAAATGTTTGTGATAGTATTGTTGGGACACTGCTTAACATACAGGTAGTTCTAAGGATGGCGTGAAGGCAAGATTAGATTTGCAAGAAATGGGGATACGAGAAGACTTACATCCAAAGCCATATGGTAAGAGAACTTTTTGTCCTCCGGCTGCTCATACTTTGTCTAAGAATGAGAAAAGAAGCTTTTGTGAGTGTTTTCATGGCATCAAAGTTCCTTCAGGGTATTCTTTAAATGTTAGGAAGCATGTGTCGATGAAAGACTTGAAGTTAGTAGGGCTAAAGTCTCATGATTGTCATGTCTTAATGCAACAACTACTCCCAGTAGCTATTCGAGGCATTGCCAAATATGATCTTCAACATATTTTGACTAAACTTTGTTTCTTCTTCAATGCTATTTGTAGTAAAGTCATTGAGATAGAAAATTTGGATGAACTGGAAAATGAAGGATACTGATCTTGTGCCAGCTTGAGAAGCTTTTTCTTCCTTCTTATTTTGACATCATGGTTTATCTAATTGTTCATCTAGTCAGGGAGATCAAGTTGTGTGGCCCCATCTATTTACGATGGATGTACTAAATTGAAAGAACTATGAAAATCCTAAAAGGGTATGTGAAGAACCCTAACTAGTCTGAACCATCTATTGTTCAGAAATATGTTTCTGAAGAAACTATAGAGTTTTGTCAAGATTACTTGTCAAATATAAGACACATTGGACTTCCTGAATGTCATGACGAAGAAGGTGGTAAACGCGAGGCTTCAGTAAAGAGTATGGATCCTGATAAATTGCAACAAGTTCACTTGTACATCTTGAATAATGTTGATGAAGTTCAAGATTACATTAATGCTCATAAAGAAATTGTACAGAAAGGAAATAGTCAAATGACTGAACAAAGGTTAATTAGGAAGCATAACAAAACTTTTGCACATTGGTTCAAACAAAAGGTTGATGGCAAAGAGAGTGTTTCTGATACAATTAAATGGTTAGCACGTGGTCCTGAGGCTGATGTCATAAGTTGGACTTCATTTGTGATCAATGGTTATACATTTTACATGAAGTCCCTTGATGATAGGAGCACCATCCAGAACAGTAGGGTTATGTTAGTGGCTGAATCTATGCACTTCTCTAGTTCAAAAGATAAGAATCCTAGATTGGCAACAATACCTTATTATGGGGTGATCGAAGAGATTTGGATGGTTGATTATATTAAAGTTAAACGATGATAGGAGCACCATCCAGAACAGTGGGGTTATGTTAGTGGCTGAATCTATGCACTTCTCTAGTTCAAAAGATAAGAATCCTAGATTGGCAACAATACCTTATTATGGGGTGATTGAAGAGATTTGGGTGGTTGATTATGTTAAAGTTAAACTTCCCATTTTCAAATGCAAGTGGGTTGATGTCAACAATGGTGTAATGATTGATCAGTTGGGATTTACATTAGTTGATTTGAAGAGTAGAAGTTTTAGAGATGAACCTTTTATTATGGTATATTAAGCGAAACAAGTGTGCTATGTTACTGATTAGGCAAATAAAATGTGGTCTGTAGCTCTCCAAGGAAAAAGGGTCATTGATATTAATCAAGAAAGCCATTCAATGAATGATCTTCTTGAGACTCCTTCTTTTTCTAGGGATTTACCAGAATTGAACAAAGAAGATGAAGTAGACAATGAACACGGCATAAGAAATGATCATCATGAAGGGATATGGGAGGATATCCCTTTATAAAACTACATTGAATGTTAGTTAGCTAAAATAATTATCATGAACTATATTTGAATTATGTATATTGTTATTAGTGTATATATAAAACTACTTTTTTTGTTGCGTCACAGGAAAATGAAAGATATGAGGTGTACGTCTTAGTGTAAATTCTCCGAAGCCAGGCCAACTAGTGATCATTAGCATGAGAAGAGTGTGTATAAAGTATTTAAGCCTTAATGAATAACAGCTTTGTCATTAATGCAATTTAATCTTTTATGTATGTAAGTAAGTGAAAAGATAAGGAACTTGGTCAAAATAGCATTGTCATGGTTGTATGATTTCCTTGCATTATGATTATATCTATGATTGTGAGTTTATTATTCATGGTTGTTTTCCTTGCTTCTGTTTCGGCTAGCACTATTTAAGCACAAGGGAGTTGAGTTTTAATATGTTCCAATGAGTTTTGAGTCTCTCACATGTCATTAAAATGTTAATTATAATCTGTAAGAGAAGAAGATTTATTTGAATGTCGTTGAACTGGCTGCTGCTTGCTGAGGAAATGTTTTAACAGGTGAAATGGCTTGCTGGTTAAATGTTTTAAATGAAATTTTTTTTAAAAAAAACTACTTTTAAGACCAGTTCTCTCCAAAATCAGTCTGAAAAGTACATTTAAGACCGGTTTTGTAGAGAACCGGTCTTAAGAAAAAGTTTTAAGACTGGTTTACTTCAAAACCGATCTTAAAAGTATTACTTTAAGACCGGTTTTGTAGAAAACCAATCTTAAAATTTCAACTTTTTAGACCGGTTTTTCAGAAAATCGGTCTAAAATTTGAACCTTTTAGACCAGTTTCTCTAATAATCGATCTAAAATTATTTATTTTTAGACAGATTTTATGATAACCGATCTTAAAACTTTTTTTTAAGACCGGTTCCATAACCGATCAAAAAAGTAGCAGACTTTTAAGACTGGCTGTATCAAGACCAGATCCAGAACCGGTCTAAAATATCATTTTTAACCAGTCTTAAAAGTGATTTTTCCACTAGTTATGGTTATATTAGCCTACGGTGAAAATTTATCAAAATGTGTCTGGGACCCTGGCCCGGCCTAACTGTACTTTTCCGAAAATTTTGACTAGGGCTATTCTGACATAATTGTTAGAATCGGCAGACACCCAAAAGAGGGGATGAATTGGGTGTAAGATAAAAACTTAAGAACTTTAAAAATCTTTTCGCATCTTAGTGGAAGCAATAAATATGAAAATAATGAATCATAAATCAACAGTTAATATATGCTAAAAATATAAGAGTTTAAGGAAGAGAGTATGCAAACTGTGATTTATCCTAGTTCGGTCCAATCTGTGATGGCCTACGTCCAGTCCCCAGACTCCTCCTGAGTTTTTCAAATCCACTATCTTCTTGTTTAATTCGGGCACAAGAACAGCCTTTACAACTCACAAGTTTAGCCAGGAACTTGTGAAGTCTTTTACAAATCTCTCACAGAGTTACTCTCCCTTACACACTGTAAGGTTACAACCGAGTTACTCCCCCTTACACACCCCATAAGGATACAACTTTGATGATGAAAGATTATAATCAATCTTCTCTCTCAGAAGTACATAAGATGAATACTGAAGCATAATACAATCAATCACTCTCTCAAATACACATAATATAGAAAACATATAAGAACAGAGAGTGTTTGGGTCGAGACGGATAGCTTATGATATGAGTATGTTTATGTTGTTGTGTTCTCATTGATGTTGCTCTTCATTGAATGTTCCCATGTTTATAGATGAGTTGTGATAGCCATTAGAAGCATTTCAACCTGTCCGTTAGAGTGGCGTAGCTTCGTTTGACTGTTCTTTGATTTTGAAAACTAGCCGTTGTGGTTGGTGAATGCTCCGCTTCCGTAAAGTCATTTTTTATCTCTTTACATCATCTATTCATTGTATTCCTGGAGAAATGCATTAAACACTAATACAATGAAGTGTAAGAGTGATTGGAAGCAAGAAGAGTGAGTTTCATAATTAATCCCATAGTTTTCGAAAGTTTCAGTACATTGTTTTGTTCTCTTGGGAAGCATTACTCGAGTAAGCCTAAGCCATTACTCGAGTGATCCCTCAAGTAATCATGTTCAAAATCTGGCCAAGAGCATTTCCAACTTCATTACTTGAGTGATCCCTTGAGTAATGCTTTCTTTTCATTTTATGTTACTGAGTGCTCCCTCGAGTAATGTCACTCAAATCTTGGCCGAGAGCTACTGGACGATTTCTTCTCTAATCACTCGAGTGACCCCTCGAGTAAAGTCTTAAATAACTCTGCAGATTACTCAAGTGATCCCTTCAAGTAATCCTACTCAATTCTTGACAGAGAGCTTAGTGGAACAAATTCTCACACATTACTCGAGCGGTCCCTCGAGTAAATTTTAAATAACTTTGCATATTTCTTGAGTAGCCCCTTCAAGTGATCTCTTCATTTTGATCCAAAACTTGGAAAATTATATATCATCAGAAAGCTCTCATCATCTACATTCCAATGCAACAAGAATCAGCTCCAAACTCGTTGTATACAGAAAGTTATAATTCAAAGAGTATCTACTATTCTTAGACAATGTCTGAAATCAGGAGCAGAAATTTCCAGAAGGCATGGCTCTTAGGATATAAATTCAAATATGACAAATTACCTATCTGTGGAAAGCTCTTTGAGTTTACTTTGATATGGCACTAGTTTCGTCAAAATCCGATGTGTAATTTGAGAATTATGTCCAAAATACCGAAGCTGTCCTGGAATATGATGGTGATTCATGTGTCAACTTCAACAGATCCTAGCTCTCTCATATGAACTCCTTTTAATGTGATCTTGGTGTCCATAGTTCATGTTGGGCGTGTAGTTTCATGTGCCACCAATTTCAGCTCAATCCGATGTTTGGTTAGAGAGATATGCTTAAAATACCAAACCTATGTCCTATCGCACGAAAACAGAGTGCAATAAAAATGCAGACACTATTACAAAAAGGGTAAAAGGTGGCGCACATTTTGTGGCCCTTCTTTAAACAAGTGCCACAGCTTCCCTTTTTTTATTTTTTACCTGTATAATTTTTTTTTATTTTGGGTACTAGCTGTGGTGCCTAATAGATTAGGGGCCACAATTGGGGAGGCCTAGTGTGGCGCCTGCCTACACAGGCGCCACACTTGGCGCCACGCAAGCAGCTGTAGCGCCTGACCCACCAAGCGCCACAGCTGCACCAAAGATCATGTGCGGCGCCTAAATAGTTAGGCGCCACACATGATATATAATATATCAGCTGTGGCGCCTAATACCTAGGCGCCATAGCTGATGAGGAAATGTGTGGTGCCTAAATAGTTAGGGGCCACACTTGCCCATTTCTTAAAAAAAATTCAAATGGATAGTGTATATCTCTTAATTATTTCATTTCCCGTGTAGTGGTCCCGTGTCCATCCCCATTCCTTCTCTTTTTGACTACTACTCCACTTTAATTATTCAACTACTCTCTCCTCCATTAAACTACTTTCCCTTTCTCATCTTCTTAGTGGATCCGTCAGCCCCCTCCCTCCATTTCCTATCATCTTCACACTAAAAAACACACCCACATGCTTACTCGTCACTCAAGCTAGCGTCACCAACGTGGTTTCCCACTCCCTGTGTTGGTCAATTAATAGATTTGTAAGAAGAAGACTATTTCATTCTAGCTTGCTTTGTTTAAATTTTTTTTTAGTCAAGATAAACCGTAATATAACGTTTGCCTTTTTGTTCCTAATTTAATAGGAAAGAGTGAAAACCTAGCTTGTTTCGTTTTCCTTTTTGCTTTGTTTAAATTTTTTTGCCGACAAGCTTGCGTTTTTTAGTAATCTTTTAATTTACTTGTTGATGTACTGTGTTCACATATCAAGTTCTTGTATTGTGATATTTTTTATGTTAGCTTTGGAGAGTATTAATGTAAGAACATTATTATTGGGGAACTTGAATTTTAAATGTGAAAATTATATATATATATATATATAATAGGTTGAAATATAAAATAGAAAGATTGACAATTTGTGGAGATGATAAACACGAAAGCCACTCATTTTATATAAAGCTTCACAATCAGGAAGCATAAAAAAGGGCCACAGGAAAAAGAAGAAGAAGAAGAAGAAGAAAAAAAAAAGAAAAAAAAGGACCCTCCTGTGGCGCTTGTTTGAGGAAGTGCCACAAGAGGGGGGTCTCCTATGGCGCTTGCTGACGTAAGCGCCACAGTAAGACCCCCTCATGTGGCACTTCCTCAAACAAACGCCACAGGAGGGTTTTTTTTTTAAAAAAAAATTTAAAATGTTGTGGCGCTTCCAAGCACTACAGTTTTTTTTAGTGGCGTCCAGATATGTGGCACTTCTCTAGCACCACAGTTAATGCAATTATAAGCGCCACAGCTATACTTTTTTGTAGTAGTGAGAGCACTAAAGTGGTCACTCGAGTGATCAAGTCCACCACTCAAGTGATGCCTTCCAAAACATGGCAAAGAGCCAAAACTCAAAGGAACACCTTGGGGAAGTTCCATAACTTCCATATAAGTTATCTTGGTTTCGAATTGACCTATTCTAACCTCCATATCATCAAAGAAACCTTCGGTATCACTTCTAGTAGCTTGGATCTTGATATTCTCATATGATCTTGCAAGTTCTTCCTTCTTCAATCTCTTTCTTGTTTTTCCTCTTGATGATCATTCTTCATAACCCAACTAGATATCTTCTTGAATATCTTCAATCTTCTTCTTTCTTTGCTTGACTAATCTTGAATCTTGGTATTCCCATTAGATCTTACAATTTCTTCTTTTTTCAATCCCTTGCCTCTTGATTTTCTTCTTGATGATCATTCTCTATTTATAACATCAACCCACCATCGGGTATATGATTAATCTACAAGATATACAATATTAAATATAGTAGTTAGTCAATAAAGAAGATAAGTATATTATACAAACTTTTTGCTCTTAATATTTGACATCTACATTTGACATCATCAAAAATATTCATATCTAACAATATTTTCACCCAAGGAATCCATTTTTGAGCTTGGAATTACCAAATTAAGTGTCAAATTACGAGATTGCCCTTGACAGCCCCGCTTTAGGGTTTTAGGGGCGTTTTCATAATTATGCTTTTTCGGGCTTTTCTGAAAAAGTGACTAATTATAACCCCACCTAATTTTCCCTCATTAACTTGATGGAATCATCAAATCATTGAAATTCCAACTCCTTCTCCCTAGAGCAATGCTGACCGAAATATGGCTCAAGAAAAGGGAAAATTGCACTTTTGTGTTTTAACCTCTAAAGCTTATGCCTTTCCACTTCTGATTCATTATTAAGTCATTTAAACACATTCTAACCATGATTTAAAGAAATTTGGGTAGCATAACCCCTTAAGGTTAGGACATTCCAAATTTACAAACTCAATAAAAATTTACCAAATCCAACCATAAACATCAACAACAACATACTAATATGAATTGAGATTTATGAAGTTATCTCTTGAGTTCTTAAACTTTCTCTCTCTAGGCGTCCTTCTCTCTCTCTCTCCTTAAGCTTAGAATGACCTTTCTAAACCATGGATTCCATAGAGAAGAAGAGTTTAGAAAAGATCTTATGCAAGATTGGGAGAAACACCCTTAAGAAAGCATTACTTGCCTTAATCTTTCTCTTCTTCGTTCTCTCTAAGCTTAAAGTTTCATAAGCTCTCTCTCTCTCTCTCTCTCTCTCTCTCTCTCTCTCTCTCTCTCTCTCTCTCTCTCTCTCTCTCTCTCTCTCTCTCTCTCTCTCTCTCTCTCTCTCTCTCCTCTCTCTCTCTCTCTCTCTCTCTCTCTCTCTCTCTCTCTCTCTCTCTCTCTCTCTCTCTCTCTCTCTCTCTCTCTCTCTCGGTGCTTTGGACGGAATGAGCAAGAGAAAGATGAAGGAAAAGGCTTCATAAAAATCCTACACCTTTTCTCTTCATTTAATAAATGGTGATGATTTCTTTATGACATCACTTTGTACTTAGGTCATCTTCATCCAACTTATGGCATAATGTCCAATTGGGTTTGAACTAGTTTTCTTCTCTTTTCCCTCTTGCCCAAACGTTCTCTAGGTCTTTAAGAAACCAAATAGGCATATCTTAATCTCAATAATTATTTTTCCTTCCCATTCCTTAAGCTAGGTGAAATTTATAAGGAAAAAGGAAATAAAAATTGTTCCAACATTTTCCATAATTCCATTAATTGATTTATGCACAATTTCCTTCCAATAAAATTTTGATTTTTTTAACCAAGAATATTCCAAATATACATTCTCCTTTATTTTTCTTAATTAATTGAAATTTACTTCAATTAATTGGAAAATAATTAATCTTGATCTAAATTGGTAAAATTACGTTTTTATCATTACCTTTGTAATCTAATTTCCTTTCTTGAATTAATTTGTCCATTTTCTCATGAATATGAACATTTCTAAAATTCATAAGTTCCAAATGCATGAATATTCACCATTTTGTTGAATTTCCCAAATAATTACAATATATTTGGTGAATATAAAATTTGGGGTGTTACAATTGCTATGCTATAATCCTTCATTTCTGCATGGGCCGCACAGTGTTTTCCTTTTCTTTGTTTTTAGTGTGCATTGTTTTTCTTTCTTGCTTGTTTAGTTTTAGTTTTCACTCTTTTGTTGTTACGGGCTACTTGGACTTAATCTTTCTCATGATGTAGTGCGGCTTTTTTGTTGTAATCGTTTTACTATGTTTTAACGATATTTGGCCTTTTCATAAAACAAAGTTCTTAAATTTTAATATTTAAATTGTTTTAATATGAATGGAATGCAAAATAATAGCAATTATAACATCAATTGATATTGTTTAAAATAGGGTCTAACAACCTGAATATTTTTTTAGGTGTATCTAGGGCCTAAAGTAGTTTGTAATGCACTTAACACTTTAAAGTATTTTTTTTTGGTACATCCATCACCTTGAAGTACTTTTTTGGGCAATTTTGTGCTTAAAAATTAGATAATTTAGGGTATTGGATAGATATGGGAGAATACTTTAGGGTGTAGGATACAACAAAAAAAATAGTTTATGATACTGGACAGTGCTTGGTGCATCAGAAAAAGTACTTTAGGATGTGAGTTGCACCATAAATACTTTAAAGTATTGAATGTACCTTAATTCTTTAAAATATTATATTAACTCACGGAAAAAAAAAAGATAAAAAGAAAAAGAAATTGTTTTCAAGATTTGAACCTTTGACCTTTCGAACATCTGCAACTACGTCTGTTCAATCTATTCCTTTTACACACCTTAAAGAGTCTATAACCTATTACCTTTAAAAAAAAGAAAAAAAGAGTCCATAACCTATCAATTTTTCAAAATATCTTGATTTAGTAAATTAGAGAAAGACTGTCTTTCTCAAAAATAAAAAATCGAAGCTTCCTATTTAATAAATAAACTAAGTTGTGGGTTCCATAAAATTCTTTTTATATCTGTTAGCAAAAAAAAATATTTTATATCTAAAAAATTTCCTAAATTTTAAATATCTGTATTATTCTGGTTGAATTAAATATCTAGATTATTAAACAAATGTTCGCATGCTGCTTTCTCATACAAGTAATATAGGTTCGAATTAGCTTATATATAGCACTTTAGCCCCACGTACGTACGATAAAAAAATTATACTAAAAAATTTCTTTACGATGCAGATTATTTTTTAAAAAACTTTCATCAATTTTTCCTATTAAAATTATTCTGCCGAATTTTGAATTTTGAATTTTTTTTTATTTTTTATTCTTGTTATTTAAATTTGTGAGAATTAAGAATTTTCATAAGAAATTAGTTTTTACTACTAAAATATTTTTCTAACAAGATATATTTCACAATTCAAAAAACAACTACTAGATACTAACATATTAGCCGCAAAATTTGAACCTAGCTATATTTTAATAAATTTTCTTTTTTATGTTGTAGTGAATAATTTGAGGACTTTTGTGTGTGCTGCCGACACTAGGGTAATAAATTTCTTTCTTTCTTCTTTTTTTATTTTTTATTTGTTTTTTCCCTTCAGGGTAACATATTGATGATTGTGACTTGCTGACATCGCCATTATAAATTATGGGACTTTTTATTTTATTTTAATCTCAATATATGTACCGATTAATATATGACGTCCTGGTCCTACCAAACCAATTGAGATAAGAACACGTTTAAGTAACATAATTTTTTTACTGATCTTGAAATGCATGTTTTGTTTCTTTAAATTTTTTTATTTTTGATATGTCATAGACACGAAGGATAAGTACCAATATGTTTAATAATTTAAATATATAAACACACCGTTTGCTTCTAGCTTTTATTATGAACTTGGAACCAAAGTTTAGCTAGTCAGATATATCATGTGCAATAATCTCACAAGTGCTGTAATGCTAACGGGTGGATGAGCATTTTAGGTGGGCGCACGCGTGTTTTTTTTTCAATATAAACGTAAACTTTTAATTTTTCATCACAACTTGCTCTATAGACACATACAAACACACTTTTTAGAGAGCCATGGTAAATTAAAAATACTCCTTTTACCTTTAGATTTATATCTTTTTATTCAAATATACTTTTTAATGTTATATATGAATATCTTTATATATTTTAATTAAATTATATTATTTTATCATGATTTGGTTGATCCTCGTTCAACCACATACGGTTAGATCACTAACTCTTGACGTAGTGTCTCATTATGAGTAGGTGGAACTTAACAATTAGATCACCGTGGGATTATAACTTATGAGAAGGTGACTTTTCTTACGATATGGTGTGGGTGCGTGTGTGTTTGTATGTATATATGTTTTATGTGTGTGTATGATCTTTTATATCTGTCTGCGTGTGCGACTATTTCTGTTCATTCTTTTTCTTTACACTCCCTTTTTTGTAGTAAAATGAAGAAACAAAATCAAACTAAATCACAAGCACAAGCCTATCCATATCCTGCCGAACAAGATTCAAGATTCGTCCAGATTTTTCAAGAAGATTTTTCAAGATATCTTTATTTAACTAATTAGCTACGGTGAGGCTGCCTTTTTCAAAAATAAAAAATAAAAAAATGACAACTTCATATTTAATAAAGAGAAAATCCCTGAAAAATAAGTGTTAGGGAAAAGACAAATTAGGGTCCAATATCAAAAATCTCAATTCAGACTTGATGGAGGAATCTAGGATTTGTAAATTTTTTCAAATGACCAATCTAACCCTGAGTAAAATTTGAAAAAACAAAGTGAAGCGGCCATAACTTCACATTCCCCTTCCCTATTGCAAAAAACGTGAGAGACGAAACAGGGAGAAGCGGTGGTGTTTCTTGGGTCAGTGAAGAGTGCCTTTCGCTCCATGAGAGACAATCGTGGGTGGTTATCAACCTCCCATAGTTGCAATAATGTTGAGGCATCAAGTCACTTGGGTCTGTGGAGTTCAAACTGTAGGACAAAACTTATGAATACACAAATAAATAATAAATTATAGCACATGAATTTACCTACATCAATAGCGGAAGACTTATAAGAATTACCTCTCACCATTGCTAAGCTTTGATCAGATAGAGAACTCATGAATCCTAATGAAAGAGAGCTAGAAAAGGAAATGAAGACAGAAGATAATTGTCAGGTCTCTTTCTGTGAGGCACAGCGATGACAATTGGGTTAAGAGCCGTAGTCAGTCAGGGAACCTCAGATGAGCAGACTAGGTTTTTCTTATGCTTGTCTCATTTGGCCGTAAACTCAATTGTGTATTTTCCACCATCAGAAAAATAGCAAGTAACCCTAATCTTGAATTGGGCCTAAATCTAACTTACAAACCACAATCAAGATATTTTATTTAATTACCTAATTAATAATAACCAATAATAATTATAATATATTAAACTATCTTACATTCTCCCACTTGGCCCATAACTATATGTCAGTTGCCCTATCTAGATTAATTAAGGCTATGTTGTAATATCCCGAATTTTGGGATTGGAAGTTTGGGAATAAACCTAAATTAAGTGGACTGCTAAGCCCCGGTTTAGCAGGTGTCCCAAATATATTCTGTAATGTTTCTTATATCTTTGGGGCATTAAAGAAAATAAAATGATGAGTTTTGAAGAAAGTGATTATGCTTCTAGTGAAATTTCTTGCGAGCCAATGAGCTTGTCATAAGGTTTTGGAAGACTAATTGATGAGAAAAAATTATAAAATTTTACAGGGTAAAAATATAGCATTTTGCTAGCTGGAAGCACAAGGCTTTGGAATCACTCCAAAATGATGTCTACAAATTTAGTTGTAGTATAATTTTTCAAAGTTGGGGCAGAAAATCTGCCAAGAAGGCCAACTATTCCGAAAATTGGAAAATAAAATGTGTTGGAAATTGTGGACTAAGGAAATAAGAAGGGAAAATAATTATTTGGCTCATAAACATGCCAAGTGGCATCATCTTAAGCCAAGAGAAATATATAATAATTGTTGAAGTTGGAGTACATGTGTTATTATCATAAAATAATAATTATTGGAGCATGTAGTAAGGCTAATGGATTAAAGCCCAAATTTGGTTTGTTAGGGCTTATGCATGGCGCCATTTTGGGCTAACCAAATGGAGGAGAGTTTGTTCAATTGCAATTGGAGGCTTATGACATAAGTTGGAAGAGGATAAACTCAAGTACATGTAGGTGTCATAAATTGGATTTCTGAAATAAAATTAATTAAGGGAAAAGATGAGATATTATTAAGCTTTGGCTCATCTCTTTCCTCTTCATATTTTCATCCTAAGCTTCACACAGAGAGAGAGAGAGAGAGAGAGAGAGAGAGAGTGTGTGTGTGTGTGTGTGAAGAGCTAGGGAGAAGGAAGAGCTTAAGGAGCCAAGAATTCAAGGTAAGGTTTGTTGTTTTTGTGTTCAAGTTTCCTTTCTTGCATAATAGCTTCTCTAATCTCTTCTTCTCCATCAATCACCATGTTTAGCAAGCTAATCTTCAAAGATTGAGGGGAAGCGTGTTTCGGCCAAGAGGAAGAGAAATCAAAAGGTAACTTCAAAAGTCTCAAATCCTTGATAGTATCTTGTTGTTGTGAATGTTTGTGGTTGGATTTGGTAATTGTTGGTTAAGTTTGTAAATTTGGAAAGTGATAACCCCAAGGGGTTATGCTGCCCAAATTTCTTCAAATCTTGTTTAGTATATGTTTAAATGCTTTAAGAAGTGGTTAGGAGTGAAAAAGAGCAAGCTTTAGGGTTTGAAATTCAAAAATCACATTTTCCCTTTTTAAGACGCAAGTTTTTGGCCAGACCTATTCTAAAGGGAAGGAGTTAGATTTTCAATGATTTGATTATTCCATTGAGTTTAGGAGGGAAAATTAGATGGGGTTACAGTGAGTCACTTTTTCAGAAACAGTCCGAAAATGCATAATTACGAAAATACCCCTGAAACCCTAAAAGAAGGGCTGCCAAGGGCAATTTCATCTTTTGGAAGTAAATTTGGTAATTTCAATTCTGGAAATGGATTCCTTGGGTTTAGGCACTGCTCATAATGCATACGAATCACAGTTCACATCATAATCTCCAAAAGGGTCTGTTTATTACTAATCACATCCACTTTTGGAATCATTTACCCTTAATCGAAATTTAAGATCCTGCTAAACCGAGGCTTAGTAGACCACTTATTTCAGGCTTATTCTCTAGCCTCAAATCTCAAAATTCAGGGTATTACACTATATGATGAGTGCTGATCATACCATATGTTGATCCTGAAAGATCCGATTTGATGATACTGAAGGTTGGGAATAGGATTGAATTAGATCTAAGATGAAATAGTGCTTAGGTCGAAATACGAATTGGTGCACTATAGTTCTGATGTATGACAGAAGCTCAAACTATGTGAACCTGATGGATAGTGTTAAATCTTCAGTAATGTTGTGAGGTTATTACCTAAATACCGTGAAGATTAGAGTAGGCACTATTGATCTTAATTCTTAGCGAAACCTATTAGGTATAACTAAGGAAAATGATTTCCAATTTGTGTGATATTAACGTTCTAGATTTAATGATGAACCTAAAAGTTGGGTTAGAGACCCTAGGCTGTAAAATCCTACATGCTAGATACGTTAAACCAAACTGAAAGTAAAACCAAACTGAAACTTAAACTGATAAATATTGGCCTAATGGTAGCAGGTCTCACATAAGGTTTCTACTTACCCCCAGGTAGTGCCTTTGAGTCCTGCAAAGGTGAAAGGAATGCACAAGGAAGGCGTAGATATCCTGTCTTAGGCCTAAAGGGCTTAACAACAAGGTCGAAACCATGTCTCTTAAGCCTGGATTGGGCCTATCGATAGGGGGTAGACTTACCAAAACTAATTAATAGTGCCTACGGGTACACTATATGACCGAACATAGTGCCTACGGGTACATTGCATGATCAAATATAGTGCCTACGGGTACACCGAACATAGTACATACCGGTACATTGAACCGATAGGGCCAGAACTATGTCCCTTGGGCTTGGATTGGGCTTGCCGATAGGGGGTGGACTTACAGAAACTGATGAACATAGTGCCTACAGGTACACCGAACATAATGCCTACAGCGACATTGCATAACTAAACATAGTGCCTATGGGTACATTGAGCATGACCAAACATGGTGCCTATGGGTACATTGAACTGAATTACAGAATAAGTAGGAGTTGCAATAGTAGTTGGCCTTGAACTTTTCCAACCAAACCAAATTACGGAACAAGTAGGGGTTGCAAAAGTGGTTGGCCCTGAACATTTCCAACCAAACTGAATTATGGAACAAGCAGGGGTTGCAATAGTGGTTGGCCCTAAATGTTTCCAACCGAACTAAATTACGAAACAAGTAGGGGTTACTACGGAGGTCCAGTGGGATCCAACTAAGGAAGTAAGATAAGTGTGGGTAGACAGTATAGTCCCACTTAAATGTATTAGATAGTGTGAAATATCAGAATGGTGCAATGGAAGCTTGATAACTGTATGTGCTTGGGCCTAAGACCTAGTGGACTAGTGTGTCTATAAGCTAGCAGAGGAATTAGAAATGTGATGGGTAGTGACTATAGGAATGGGGGTAGTGACCCTCAGCTATATGATCATTATGTTGCACGGCTTGTGAGCTTGTACATGAAAAAGGGATGGATTGAGTGATAAGAAGTGATATACAAGTTGTAGACGTTCAAATTTTGAGGACGAATTTTATTAAACAGGGGAGAAATGTAATATCCCGATTTTTTGCATTTGAGGCTTGGGAATAAGCCTAAATTAAGTGGACTGCTAAGCTCTAGTTTAGCAGGTGTCCCAAATCTATTCTCTAATATTTCTTATATCTTTGGGGCATTAAAGTTAATAAAATGGTGAATTTTGAAGAAAGCGATTATGCTTCCAGTGAAATTTCCTGCGAGGTAGTGAGCTTTTTATGATGTTTTGAAGAATAAATGATGAGAAAAAATTATGAAATTTTTACAAGGTGAAAGTAGACACCTAAGCTTTAATTGATAGGTCATATAACTCAATTAGAGCTACATACAAAAAGTTATAAATTTTTGAAGTTTGTCTAGTGAAATTGATTATTTTCTGGAAAACTATCCAAAGATTGAAAATTTGGGAATTTTGTGCTTCCATCTAGCAAAAGGTTATATTTTTTCTTGAAACTAGACTCAATAAGGGTTCTATATGTTTTGGAATTACTTTGAAATAATGTCTACAAATTTAGTTATAATTTTTTAAATTTAGGGCAGAAAATCTGCCAAGAAGGCCAACTATACCGAAAATTGGAAAATAAAATGTGTTGGCAATTGTGTAAATTGTGAAATAGGGAAATAAGAAGGGAAAATAATTATTTGGCTTATAAACATGCCAAGTGACATCATCTTAAGCCAAAAGAAATATATAATAATTGTTATCATAAAATAATAATTATTGGAGTATGTAGTAAGGCTAATGGATTAAAGCCCAAATTTGGTTTGTGAGGGCTTATGCATGGTGCCATTTTGGGATAACCAAATGGAGGAGAGTTGGTTCAATTGCAATTGGAGGCTTAGACACAAGTTGGAAGAGGATAAACTCAAGTACATGTAGGTGTCATAAATTGGATTTTTAAAATAAAATTAATTAAGGGAAAAGATGAGATATTATTAAGCTTTGGCTCATCTCTTTCCTCTTCATATTTTCGTCCTAAGCCTCAGAGAGAGAGAGAGAGAGAGAGAGAGTGAGTGAGTTTGAAGAGCTAAGGAGAAGGGGGAGCTTAAGGGCTAAGAATTTAAGGTAGGGCTTGTTGTTGTGTTCAAGCTTTCTTTCTTGCATAATAGCTTCTCTAATCTCTTCTTCTCCATGAATCACCATGTTTAGCAAGCTAATCTTCAAGGATTGAGCGGAAGTGTGTTTCAGCCAAGAGGAAGAGAAATCAAAAGGTAACTTCAAAAGTCTCAAATCCTTAATAGTATGTTGTTGATGATGTTTGTAGTTGGTTTTGGTGATTGTTGGTTAAGTTTGTAAATTTGGAAAGTGATAACCCCAAGGGGTTATGCTGCCCAAATGTCTTCAAATCTTGTTTAGTATATGTTTAAATGGTTTAAGAAGTGGTTAGGAGAGAAAAGGAGCAAGCTTTAGGGGTTGAAATTCAAAAATCACATTTTTCCTTTTTAAGACGCAAGGTTTTGGCCAGACCTGTTCTAAGGGGAAGGAGTTAGATTTTCAATGATTTGATTATTCCATTGAGTTCAAGAGGGAAAATTAGATGGGGTTACAGTGGGTCACTTTTTCAGAAACAGTCCGAAAATGCATAATTATGAAAATGCCCCTGAAACCCTAAAAGAGGAGCTGCCAAGGGCAATTTTGTCTTTTGGAAGTGAATTTGGTAATTCCAAGTCTGGATATGGATTCCTTGGGCAAAAATATGTAAGGATAGCCATAGTCCAAATTTCAGGAAAAGTACATTCGGACTGGGTACGACGAGGCCAGGCCGAGCCAGGCCAACGTCTTGGGGGCATTTTAGTAAATTTTAACAATAGGCTCATATAGCCACCAAAAACACTATGAAAGTTTCTAAATGGTACATTTGAAATTGTAGTACCGAGTGGAGAGCCGGGCTGCGGCATGCTTTACGAGGCACACGTTTCGAGGCAAAAAATGTTTAAGGTCGGGAACTTACCTCTCCTGCATGTATTTGATATTTGTGCTGGTGTATTGGTGCATGTTATTGCTTTGCTTGATTATGTGAAACATATATGAATGATTGAAGCTCTATTTCTGTTTATGTTGTGGCTATAGTTTTGTTGCATGAAACATTGAGCACGTAGATATGTCATTGTGTGAGCATGAGTTATGTAATGCAAGCATGTCATGTATTAAGCACTTATCTTAAATGTATATTGGTACTGTTTTCTTGCTAAGATTCTCTCGAATCTCATCCTCCCCTACCATTAATTTAGACAGGTGAAGACAGAAGCTATGCTGAGAATAAAGAAGAGAATCCTACGAGGGGATTGTAGTGGTAGAACGAAGACGGGAAGATATCTCCGTTTCACTATGACGGGTTTACACACCCAAGTAGCCTTGCATGGCTACATTAATGGTAATTATCAAGTACAAATCCATGAGGGGAATTTCTATAATCATACACATATTATCAATATATTTATGTTATTCTTATGTTGCACACCGAACTACATATCATTTTCCACAAATACTCTGAAAATAGATGAAGATAAGATAAGGGTGTGACATATGCTACAAGAATCATGGTAATAAGTCCTCTTAAGTCAAGTATTATCTTCCAGGTATTATGTGGCAGCACCCTTAGTTAATCCGTTAAAATTTAATGAATAAATTATAAATGTTTTTTCAGTTCCTACTTAAATTATACTTGAATGTTTTTCAATCATAATGTAACTATTTTAAAGTTAGCATATCATACTAAACTAAACAAATCTAATCATTCTCCTATATGTAGAGCATGAGACTTAATGTACATTTTGTAATATACTTCATGACCTGTAGCTTTTCAATTATTATTCAAGCAAAATTTTGCTAGATAATCCTTGTAAAGTTCCATTGCAATGGCATTGCCTTTTTGTGTGCACATTCAAGCAAGCCTGCACCTAGAAAATTAAATTAGATGGAATACAGTGATAAATATATTAGAGACACATGGACAATCTAATTGTAGTTTCATAACAATTACCATCTATACATAAATGTTTAGATATTTGTGATAGTAGGTTATTTATGACATTCCCAAGTATTTTGATAATAGTCTCCTTATGTATACTAAAAAAATACTATACTTAACCTAATCATATCACAAATTTAAACAATGGTGATTTTGTTATGTGTAACACATTATGTCAACATTCACAAGCAATGAGTGAATCATCATTTTGTTTAATATAGATGATTCAACTCCCACTAATCTAGTGATACAAACAGTACTATGATGCTTTCAACATTATCATGCATGTGATTGCATCAACACCTTTTTCACCACTAATGTGAACAATGCTTGTGAGGATGGTTTTCTCAATTTTGCTAACTAAATTCTCCTCATAGTTTATGTGACCTTTTTTCAACTCACACACATCTCTCCTTGTTACTGTAATGGAAAGATGCCAATGGAATTTAGGGTCACTCTTATTATTTATGTTTACTTGAAGTACATGATGTAGTTGGTAGCAATTGTCAAATTTAAATTTTTATTGGTCAAAACCCAATCTGTTGATAAATTAAAGTTGCATACTAAGAGCACCATCTATCAATTTGAAATATCCCTTGTTTGCTTCGGGATATCTTTCCTAATAATTGATAGAGTCCTTAATATTGATACTTCTTATTTCAAGCTTGACTAATTGAGAATTTCATAACTTCATTATGTTTCACATTTGCCTCAACGAGAAGAGTTTCATGTAAAACCAATGTTCCATCATGATTAATGGTTACAATCCATTATGTATGATTATCCTAAATGAGTTTGATCACTCCTACTAATCATGCCATTTCTTAATAATTTGGCATTTCAAAATTACTACACAACTTCTAAAATGAAATGGACAATTTAATAGAATTTCCAAGATCTCTTTGCATCTTCACCAAAATGTGCAGTCTTAGTCCTTGGGATGTTTTTCTTCCATACTCTTCCATTTATAAGACAATTCTATATAAATTGAGCTTCCAACTTTCAGATTTAGAAGGGTTTAAATATCATTTTGATGGAAACTCATCTGAGATATATATAATTGTCTTGAGTGCATTCCTTAAGAGGGAAACATATAATTGTCCTTAGTCATATACCTATCATGTCATCCATCTCTTCTAATTGACTTCACTATATTAATCGATTTACCATATTAAATTACCCTCTTCTACTTTATATATTCTAAAAGTGTCAAATGATACTACTTAATTATAAAGCAAAAGATGTTCAGGTATTTGAAGAGTCAACTAAAAGCAGGTTGAGCTATTTAACTTGTTAGAACATAACTAATGGTAAGTGTATATTCATTATTTCCTCCAATCAAGCCTCTAATTATAGACACGTTAAACTTTATATGTCTATTATGTTATGGCCTTTAGGTTGGTAGCTTGATAGTCCCCATTTAAAATCTCATGCTTTTTCAAAAGAAGAAAAACTTATATATGCACATTTACAATGAATACTTAATATCCATGCATGTATTCATGAAAGAGAGTAATAATTCATGAGATAATAAAAAGAAGATCTATTCCATCAAGATTAAATGAGACATCATTATCCTTTTACAGAGAATCACTTTATAGTCAACAAAACAATGCAATAACATTATGAGAATTTCTAAATATGTCATTCAGCCTATCAACAACCATTGACTTTGTTCCATTCTTTATATACTTATAATAACTAGCTTTTAACTGATATTACTTTATTGAGACAATAATTTTATCTCATTTCTCATGCTAGTATTATAAATACTAGAACTTTTCTTAATATCAAATTTGTCCTAATGGTAGAAGTTCTCATTATAGGCTTAATTGACTCTAATAAATTATATCAAACTAAATAGTTGAACAGATAACAATCATGCTACAAAGTCAAAATTAAAACATACTTTCAAAATTTCTGTAAGAGGCAAGTAACCATCACATATAATAGTATGTTTACCAATGTAAATTATACAATTATAAATTCGTATCACTAAAGTCTACCTGTGGGAAAAGACATTAGCATAGCATGAATTTATCTCAAATTGGTGAAACTAGAATGCAGTTATATCCCTAAATACCTGTGGTCTACTTAGAAAATATAATGCTATTCCATTCCACCCTAATTAAAACTATAATTATAATTATCTACCTATGGGCAAAGATTAATTATAATCACACATTTAATTACAACTGAAATCTTAAAATATTTGAGTGATGTATTTTGTTTAGTAGAACAAAATAAAGTGTATGTGCTTAGTGAGGATGTTGTGGCTACTCCTCGATTTTACATACTCATCACAAAGACATAATACCATTGTGCATATTAATTGTACATATTATCATAATTTTGATATGATAAAACCTTATGTGATTAAATATGCATACAACATGTGCATAAGGATGTTGTAGCTATTCCTTAAACAAAATATGTATGCTAATAACTAATATCAAATATATACAATTTAAATATCATATATATACACAATGTCAATAGGAATCCAAATTAATTAATTTAATCAACTTCTGAATATTGATATTTTAAAATCCATATGTGATTATTTATGCATGTTGTAAGACGACGCTGTAGCTACCACTCTAGCACGCAAGTTAATCATAAATATCAACCATGCGCTCTTAAATTTTGTATATGCACAGCTTCAAGGAGGACTTAACAAATTAATTTAATTAACATAAGTGACTAAATAGAATCCTCCCACTTTGATTAAATTAATATTACCCATTTAATAGAGTTCATATGTTAAAACACATAAGTGATTATCTACACACGCAATAGAGGATATTGTGGCTACTCCCCAAGATGTATGCTAATCATAAATATCAACTTTGTACATTTTAAAGTCCAAATATGCACAAATCTTTAATAAGAATTTGATTGATTGATTTAATCAACAAAATGTGACTAAATAATCATCTTAGACAAATTCTCCCAGTATTTTCTGCATTCAAAATAAATCTAATATATACACATCTTGATGGAGGGATAAATCAATTAATTTGATCAACGTCCCTAAATAATTAATTAGAAACCCTCCCACTTTTTTATATATCCAAAAATTGTTTAAATAATTAATTTGGGCACTTTTCAACTCAAATTAGAATTTACAAAATTTAAAGAGTTGGATAATTGTCTAAAATTGGTTTTCCATATTTTTAAGAAATTAAATAACTCATAAAAACTATTTTTTGCAAATTTTCTAGAATATGAAAAATGCCAAAATTAAATTTTCTTAATTTAAACAATGTAATGGGTTGTAATCAAAATTATACATAAAATAGAAGCTAATTTAATAAACAGTGAGCAAAAGGTTTACTTCACCCAAAATTCATTTCTGGAAATTGAAAATATCATGGCTCAAGCAATTAATAAACATAACATAGCCCCAAATTGGAATTTTCCAGAACCCAAATAGTGGCCCAAAACACAGGCTATATTAGGTTAGGAAATACTCTTTAATTCCCAAGTCCATGTAAATGTTTCGGGTCAGATGCTCAAGTAATTTAAATAAATAGGCACAAGCCCAAATTTTCTGAAGCCTAAAATGTGTTAAAATAAATAAGGCTGGGAAAAAATAAATAAAATTCATAAGCCCAAAATGACTGTATTGGTCCATGACGAATAAAATGTAACTAAAATTACAATCTTCAAAGGCCCAGAGCAAATTAAAATAATTCATAAGCCCAAAACGCGTCAGCTCATCTGCCTTAATAAGTGAAACGTAGCGTTTCACTAGGGACCAAACGACGTCATCTCACTCATGGAGAAGGGAGGCCATCCACATGATGTGAAATGATAGCATTTTGACTAAGTCAAAACGCGCGTTTCATTTAAGTCAAAACGCGTGTTTCATCCTTCTCCCTCACTGAGCTGAATCCCTAGGACCCAAATCGTGATCCAGATGGACCCAACTCAGTCCGCCACTGCTAGCAATTCTAGGTAACGACTCCAGGTGGCTTTCGGTGATCTAAGCTTGTAAACCAGCAATTTCAACAATGTTTTTCATAGAAAATCACGGGGAACAATATATGCACCGTAATTTTATCAAGGCTTGCACAAGATAAGAATCAAAGACAAAATCAAGAATTTAAACTAGAATAGCTATTTTCTTGTCCCTTAGCCGAAATCAACCACAAATTCAAAAATAGAAATTTTGAAACCCAGATCGAAAGTCAAACAGGCATGGAGTGAGATCGAAAGTGATTAAACAATTGAAAGCGTCGCTGCATTTTTGGTTCCATTGATTTCTGATGATGACGCAATGGAGATCCTTGAAGACCAGTCAGGTTTTTCTATTCGTTTTGTTAATTTGAAGCTTAGGCTTACAAATTCTCAAATTAGATGAACCAATCAACATATGTATTGATTCAAGAAAATGAAAACAAGAGAAATTTCTGAAACCTAGAGTTGAAAAGGCCATTGGATCCTGTTTTTCAGAAATAAACCTTTTATTGAAAATGGATTAATTATAAGCATCAAATTTTCAAAGAGATGATCGATGAAACTCAAAATTAATCAACCATATCATCAGTGAAAGAAACATGCATGAGTAGTTGCAGAAGCACAAAGCAAATTGGATCCCCAAAAAAGACTGAGGATGTTGATGATTCCTCTGAGAAGAAAAACAAAACCTCTCATCCCATTAATCTGAATGCAATTAAAGGCAATTTAATATAACAACTAATAAATTGCAATCAGTGAAAAGAAATTTGAGGGTCTAAAATATGGAACCCATATGAAATTACTACGGTACACTTAATTTTAATTTCATATTTAGATCATCCCCGATCAAAGAGTAGGAGGTAAAGGATCAGAAAGTGTGGCTCTAATACCACATGTAGGACCAAACTCATGAATACACAAATAAATCACAAATTAGAGCACATGAATTTACCTATATCAATAGTGGAAGACTTGTAAGAATTACCTCTCACTATAGCTAAGCTTTGATTAGATAGAGAACTCACAAATCCTAATGAAAGAAAGCTGCAAAGGAAAATGAAGACAGAAGATAATTGTCAAGTCTCTTTCTAACTGGCTGTAAGGCACAGCGATGACAACTAGGTTAAGAGCTGTCGCCAGTCAGGGAACCTCATATGAGCATACTAGGTTTTTTTACACTCGTCTCATTTGGTCGTAAACTCAATTGTGTATTTTCCATCATTAGAAAAAACACATTAATAACTAATAACTCTAATCTTGAATTAAGCCTAAATCTGACTTACGGGCCACACTTAGGATATTTTAATTAATTACCTAATTAATAATAATTATAATATATTAAAATATCTTACACAAACAAGGAAGAGGGTTTGCCCAATTGCCCTAGCGTAATTGTCAACTGAGGAATTGGGTATCGACCGAGTTTTGGTAAGTTTCTTTCTTTTTCCTTTTTTTACTCTGATTTTGAACTTATTGGGTTGATTGATTGAAAGAAAAATTATATACAATGATATTTAGGAAACATTTGTTGTTGATCAGAAGATGAGAGATTGGAGTTGGCTATTTTTGTTAGGGACGAGCCTATGTTCTCAAGATTCTATAGTGTGAGAATGATTGTGGATGCTAATTTGGTTACATACAGAGGTCCCATGATGCTCACTAACACACTTCATGTTGTAGCTATTTTGCTCCTGGAAGGTGAAGACTGGGATTGGTTTATTAATTCAAGCACTTCTGATTATCCATTGGTCACTCAGGATGATAAGAATTGTTCTCTGTGAGATTTTTCTTTCATCAATTGTTTCTCTACTTTAAATGAGTTATCATTCCTTTCTTTTTTTGTTTGTTGGTGTTTGAGCATTTTAGGAAATTGATTTAATGATTCAATTTCAATGGACTTCTTGTTCTTAATTGATCAAGACAAAAATCGGCTATGCTATTTATTGAATCTTGTGTTGCTTAATTTAATGCTGTTTTGTTTTGGCTTGAATTAGCAAGAATCCTGAACTCAGTGCTCTTTTTTTATTTTGTAATGGAAGTTGGATTTTGTGTTGCTTGTATATTGTGTGTTAATTAAAGTGATGTTGTTGTAGCAATGTTGGACTATAGATTAATAAAGACTAGAATTAAATAGGGAATGACTATAATGGAATAGGTAACGACAACATTTTTTTTACAATGAAGGAAGCGGCTTCCATTTGTATAAGAGATTGTGGTATCCACAGTTTACTATGGTTGTTACAATAGGGTCCAAGTGCGACACTTGATTACACAAATGTACCAAATTTAGCTTGAGATTTATGTCAACATTTGTTTTTGAGTTGTTGTAAATTGGACTGCATAATTGATGTTTGCCATGGATGTAGGATGTAGGAACAAGTCAAACAATACAGGCAGGATATTTTGTGGTGGCTAGTAAATCATCCTAGAAATTCAGCTAAAAATGATGCTTTGAGTCCTCTCTCAAACCCACCAAAGCCACAATGACCAAACGACAATGAGTGCTGCAATCATTTATATGGTTTTTATCCTCATGTTGTGGCACCATGTCGTAAACATGTTATTGTAATATATTATATACCTTCTTTTGTATGGAACATATTTTGTCAATATAAGCTTACACAAATGGTTAGTTCTGCCTACTTTATGTATAAAGGTTGACAACGTAAGAATCGTAATTGACTACTTCAGTCTCCTTAATATCAACAACCTAAAAGATTATATTTTGAAGCCATACACCATGAGAAAGCGTCATTAACAACTTAGGTATAAATAATAACAACTCCACAATCTCTAATAACAACTTCAATATACATCTTGACTACTTGACCTGCCCAAAATCCCAACAACCTTAAAGGTAATATTTTGAAGCCAAACATGTCAAACATCATTAACAACTTAGGTATAGGTAATACCAACTTCAGAATCTTAAACAACAGCTTTGGTGTACATATTGTGTTCTCTTAATGCTAACCCAATTATTGTGTTCTCTCATTTTCTTCATCAAACAGCTTGTCAACACCCGTTTCCATTTCGATATTCAAAGAATAATAAAGACTAGATTCCATGGGTATACAGAAAAGTACATATATACTGATAAAAGTATTTTTTTACATTCTAAAGTCATCCATCAACAAAATACAGAATACTACAGTATTTCCAATATTTACAGGATTTCCCAAAATATCTTAATCATAAACTAACTATAACCACGAACTTTGACCTTGCCTCAAGATGTAATACCCCGAATTTTGAGACTTGAGCTTAGAGAATAAGCCTGAGATTAGTGGATTGCTAAGCCCCGGTTTAGCAAGATCCCAAATTGTGATTAGGGTTTAATGACTACAAAAGTGGACGTGGTTAGTGATTAATGAACCCCTTTTAAAGAATATAAAGTGGATTGTAGTCGCTTGTGTTATGAGCAACACCAAAACCCTGTATTTGAGTTCAATTGTGGATTAACATCCAAATTGACTTAGAATAGAGGGAGGAATTGAATGGGATATTGTGATGGAAATGGTGTCATGTTGTGGTATTTAATCATTGGAATTGATTTAAATTGGATTGGACACATTGGTTGCAAAAAATTGGAAATGCTGTCCAGTGTGAATTCTGTCTGGGCAGTCTTCTCGTGTGGACGTTTTTACTAGGCAAATGATGTTCGAAAATTATGAAACTTTCCATTCTTAAAGATCACATCCCAAGCTTCAACATGGACATATAATTTGTGCCATTTCGTTTTGGGAACTGGGAGATATGACTGTCCAAAGTTTGAGGTCGAAAATGGACTCTGTTTTGGGGCAGTGATGAAATTTGTGTAATTCTGGAATCGTGTGGTGATTTCTAGTAATGGATCATATTTTTCCAATGAAGAGGACTTAAACACCTTTCATTTGGCTTTGGTATCACCTCATTTCGATTTTTCTAGAATTAGTTATGATTTTTCAAAGATTGGGCAGAAAATCTGCCAGAAAATCCGAAAATGCCAATTTTGGGAATTATGACATCAGCATAATAAAACATGACATCATCCTAATATTAAAGCACCTTTTCTTCATCTTCCTTCCTCCAAACCGACGCCATTCTGCAACAGAAATAAAGAAAAAGGGTTAAGAGGGTTTTGGGAGAAAAGGAGAAGAGAACTCGCAAGGTAAGCCGATTTCTCCGACGATCTAGCTCCTAACGCGTATAACTCCGATCCTAAGCTACTCCTTTATGTTCTTTAAGGTTTGGAAGCTCCTCTTTTGGTGTTTTGAAGTTAGGGTTTTCAGCCAAGTCAAGGAAAATCAAGTGGGAGCTTGAGGTAACTTCCAAACTCTTGTATATTGACTATTCTAGCTGCTGTGGGCAATTTAATCGGTGAAATTCCGCCGGATTGCCGTTGGTTTTAATTTATGGAAATGGGTTGTAGGGGCTGTTATGCTGCCCAAATTGATACTAAATGGTAGTTGTAACCTAATGGAATAGTCAATAAAGTGGTTAGGAGTAGAAAGGAACGCGTTTACGGAGCCGAAACTGAAAAACCCCAATTTTTCTCGGGGAATTGAGAATTTCGGCCAAGCCTGGTTTGGAGGGGTTAGAGATGGATTTTCAATGATTTGATGATTCCATTGAGTTCAGGAACGAAAATTAGGTGGGGTTACAGTTGGGCACTTTTTCGGAAAAGGCCGAGAAAGCATAATTACGGAAACGCCCCTAAAACCCTAAAAGTAGGGCTGCCAAGGGCAATTTCGTAATTTGACATTGAATTTGATAATTCCGAGTCCGGAAATGGATTCCTTGGGCGAAAATATGTCAGAATAGCCCATGTCAAAATTTCAAGAAAAGTACAGCCGGACCGGGTACGGCGGGGCCGGGCTGGGTCCCCGGGGGTATTTTAGTAAATTTTCAATATAGCCTCATATAACCCCCAGAAACACTATGGAAGTGTCTAAATGGTACATTTGACATTGTAGGATCGAATGTGAAGCCCCGAGTTGCTGGCACGCAAATCGAGGATAAAAGAATGGAGGTAGAGGACTTGCCTTACTTGCATGTATTTGATATCTTTGCTTGTGTAGTGATGTATGTGATTGCTTTACTTGATTGTGTAGAGCATATTTGAATAAATGAAGCTCTGTTTCTGTTTTCGCTGTGGCCATAGTCTTGTTGTATGAAATATTGAGCATGCAGAAATATCATTATGGGGTATGCATCTAGATAAAGCTAACATGTCATACACCTAGCATCTATCATACATGCATTATGGTATCTGTTTCCTATTGAGATTCTCTCGAATCTCACTCTCCCCTACCAACAATTTAGACAGGGCAAGTGGCTCGTGGAGGGAGCGGCTAGGACTCCTTCGAGATGAGATTGTGTAATCCCCATTTGAAGAATTGTAATGGGCAATTGGGCCCTGTGTATCTTTAGCGAAGGTATGTACCCGGGATTGCCGGGATGATTATGTTGTGCACTCTGATATTTATATGAATGTGATTTATCTTCGCGTAGTAATTGTATTCGAAATATGAATATGAGACCAAGTTTATAAATGATTTCAAAAAATATTTGTGAAAACCCCGTCATGTGATGGGTTAGTAAATGTTATTTGATTATTATTGGTCTCTATTTCATTTTAAACGCGTATTTCGGATATAATTACGGAGGGGGTTACACAAGACACGTGTCAATCATTTAATGGCGTCTACGCCTTTACCTTTCGACCCACTGGCACCCTTCAAGATTTTTGTTTTAAAAAAAAGGGTGAGATTCCAAGAAATCCCAATAGAAACATGCTATCATTCATATATGATGCGAAGAGTAAATATGATATACGTCATGTATGCACTAATTAATGAACAATATAAGCACATCATCATCATGTATACATAAGTAGGGGCTAGCCCCACTAGTCACACACCGGTTGCATTCTCACCAACTCCCAGTGTAAGTGCACCTCTGATACTAACTGCCTCTTTCTAGGCAAACCATGTTGATTAATAAAGCACATTTATAAACAATGGCATCCACACAATTATATAACTATGTCATGATGCATGAAGGATAATATTCCTACCTCAAAGCTCTATCGATCCCCTTTTTTATGTGCCTCGTAAAACGTATTTTCAGTAACTAGGGCTATCCTGACGTATTTTCACCCAAGGAATCCATTTCCAAGCTCAAAATTACCAAATTCAGTGTCAAATTATGAAATTGCCCTTGACAGCCTTGCTTAAGGGTTTTAGGGGTGTTTTCGTAATTGAAGTTATTTTCCAATTAATTGAGGTTAATTTCAATTAATTAAAGAAAATAAAGGAGAATATATATATTGAATATTCTTGGTGGAATAAATCAAGAGTTGTGAAATTGGAAGGACATGTGCATAATTCCTTTAATTGAATTATGAAAATGTTGAAACAATTTCTATTTCTCTTTCTTATAAATCTAGCATAAGAAAATGGGAGGGAAAAATTATTATTGAAATTAAACATGCCAAGTGTCACTATCCTATGGTAAAGGTATTAGTTTATAATTGTTCAAGATAAGCACATGTCTAATTGTGTTAAAATAATGTTTCTTTTGCATGGTAATTATGATTATGGTACAACACTTGAGTATATAGTTGGATTAGTTGGAAGAAGCCCATTTGATTTGTAAGGGCTTAAGGGTGGACGGTTTTAGGCTAACCAAAACAAGAGGAAAATTAGTTCAAGCCTAATGGAGCATTATGACACCAATTTGGAAGAGATAAGAGTAGGTACAAGTGCAATCAAAAGAGGGATTTTTGGAGAATAAAGTAATTAAAGGAAATGGAAGATTTTTATAAAACTCTTCCTTCCTCCTTCCCTTCCTCATTTTCGGCCAAGCTAGAGAAAAGAAGAGAGAGAGAGAGAGTTCAAGAGATCTCAAGATCTAGAGAGAAGGAAGAAGAGAAAGCTTAAGGTAAGTGGTGATTTCTTAAGAGTTTCTTGTAGCATTCCATGAAATCTTCTCTAAACTCTTCTTCTCTATGGAATCAATGGTTTAGAAAGCACATCTTGAGCTCAAGGAGAGAGAAAGCTTAAGAACTCCAGAGGTAACTTCACAAAACTCAAATCCATACTAGTATGTTCTCCCCCACTTAATTAAATTTTGTCCCCGAAATTTGCTATACTTATACATTCATAAATTATGGGTAACATTTCTTCATAGTTTCTTTTATTTCCTACGTAGCCTCTCTGGGCGATAACCCTTTCCAGACAATCATGACAAACAAAATGCTCATGTTTCTAAGTGGCTTTTCCTGCCGATCGATGATCCAGTCAAGCATGACTTCGTAAGTCAAATCTTTGCGCATTTCCACATCTTTATACTCTATTATGTGTTCTGGATTAGGTTGATACTTTTTCATCAGGGAAATATGGAAAACATCATGTAGCCTACTCATATTTGGTGGCAAAGCGATGCGGTACGCTATAGGCCCAATCTTCTCTAAGATCTCGAACGGACCAATACACTTTGGTTGCAGCTTCTTTACTTTCAACTCTCTGCCAATACCCATAACAGGTGACACTTTCATGAACACGTGGTCACCGACTTCAAATTCCAGAGGTTTTCGCCTCTTACCTGCATAACTTTTCTGTCAGCCTGAGCAGCTAGAAACCTCTACTTAATCAATTTTATCTGCCTCGTTGTCAGGTCAACTGTCAACACCCATTTCCATTTCGATAATCGAAGAGTAATAAAGACGGAATTCAATGGGCATACAGAAAAGTATAATTATACTGATAAAAATATTCGTTTACAATTTCATTATCATTCGTTGACTGAAAACAGAAAATACAGCAGAAACTTAATATTTACAAATTTCACCAAAATATCACAAAATAGATTAATTATGACCACGTTCTAGTCCTTGCCTTGAAACACGTGCCATTCACTTTCCGGCATCTATGTCTTTTTCCTTTGCCCCACTGGTACCCGTTGAGGTGTTTATTTAAAAATAGGGTGAGATTCTGGAGAACCCCAGTAGAAACATGCTATCGTTCATAGAAAATGCGAAAAGTAAATATGATATATGCCATATATGCACCAATTAATGAACATTATAATCATATCATCTGCATGTATACATGAGTAGGGCCTAGCCCCACTATTCTGCACCGGTTGGATTTTCACCAACTCCAATGTAAGTGCCTCTGACACTTCTGGCCCCTCTCTGGGCAAATCGTGTTGATTAATAAAGTGTATTTACAAACATTGGCATCCACACAATCACATAACTTATGGCATAGTGTATGAAGGATAATGTCCCTACCTTAATGCTTTAGAATCCTCTATTTAATGGTGTCTCGTAAAGCGTGCTATCCCAGTATCCGACTCGGTCCTAAAATATTAAATATACCAGAAATAGGTCATAACCTATCCAAATATCACTTTAGACTCTTCCATAGTGTTTATTGTGGTTATATTAGTCAATAGTGAAAATTTACAAAAATGCCTTCGGGAACCCAGCCCGGCCCCATCGTACCCCGCCTGATGGCACGTTTTTCCAAAATTTTGACCAAAGCTATTTTGACTTATTTTCGCCCAAGGAATCCATTTCCGGGCTCGAAATCACCAAATTCAATGTCAAATTACAAAAATGTCCTTGACAGCCCCTATTTAGGGATTTCAGTGGCGTTTTCGTAATTATGCTTTTTCAGCCTCTACCGAAAAAGTACCCAACTGTAACCCCACCTATTTTTGCCCACTGAGTCCAATGGAATCATTTATTTCATGAAAATCCAACTCCTAGTACCGGTTCTGGTCCTGGCCTAAATATTAGGGAAAATGGGAAAAATGAGGTTTTGTGTTTTAGCTTCCAAAACTTGTACTTTTCCACTTATAATCTTTGATTAATTTACCTAAACACTTCTTAACCATGATTTAAAGGATTTTGGGCAGCATAACCCCTTAGGGTCATGGCTTTTCTAATTTTACAACTCAACCCAAAAATCATAAAAACCAAACAACAATTATCAACAACAACTCAAAGAAGGCAAGTTCATGAAGTTACCCTCTTTAGCTACTTGGTTTCCTCTTACTCTAGGCTCCTCCTCCTTCTCTTCTTGATCTCAAAGTGTGTCTTCACCACCATGGATTCATGAGAAACAAGAGTTTAGAGAAGAATCTAAGGAAATGCCATAAGAAAAACCAAAGAAACCACCTTACCTTGACCTCTTCTTCTTCCTTCTCTCCTATTCTCTATTTCTCAAGCTCTCTCTTCTCTCCTTTTTTCTAAGTCTTGGACAAAATGTGTGTGTGAAGGGGAAGGGAAGATGTTTTATTGACTTATTCATCTTTCTTCCCAGCCTTAGATTTAATCAAGGGCCCAAGTTGTGACATATGGCACCATCTTCTCTCCCCTTTTACTCCAACTAATCCACCTTCCTCCAACTAAGTAAAAATGTGCACTCTACCATGCCATCATGTTTCTTATTTCTTCACTCAAGCTTCCATCATCATGCACTACACCATCATTCCATTTTTGTGTACACTCAATCTTGGTCATGCTTTCCTTCTACTTGTGACATGTGATCATGTATCAATTAATTTTTCTCCTCTTTCTTTCATGTTGGACGAAAATTAGAGAGGAAGAGGAGAGAAAATTGTTTTGCACAATTCCATAATTCACACAATTGATTTTATGTATAATCCACCCGTAATTTCTCAATTCTTGATTTATTCTACCAAGAGTAATCCCATTATGTATTTTCCTTTATTTTTCTTGATTAATTGAGATTAACTCCAATTAATTGGAAAATAATTAATCTTGGGCTAAATTAGTAAAATTATGATTTTGCTATCCCCTTTGTAATTTAATTCATTTCTTGAATTTATTTGCCCATTTCCTTGTGAATATGAATATTTCAAAATTCACAAGATCTAAATTCATGAATATTCACTATTTTAGGGAATCTCTCAATTAATTATAATATATTTTTTGTGAATATAAAATTTGGGGTGTTACATCAATAAGATCTGGCCCCAACAATTCCCTCTCAGACAACTCAGTCCAGCATAAGGGCAATTGACACTTCCTCCTATAGTGCCTCATATGGAGCCATCTGGATGCTCGAATGATAACTATTGTTGAAGACAAACTCTGCCAACAGAAAGAATTTGTCCTAACTACCTTTATAATCAAGTACACACACCCTTAACATATCCTCAAGGGTTTGAATTGTTCGTTCTATCTGCCCATCAGTTAGAGGATGATATGCTATACTGAATCAAAGCTTGGTACCCAAAGCTTCATGTACCGCCTTCCAAAACTTGGAAGTGAACTGTGGATGTCAATCGGAGATAATGTTCTTTGGAGTATCATGTAATCTCATGATCTCCTTAATGTAGATTTCCGCCAGTTTGTCAGGAGAATAGTGAATACTAATCGGTAGGAAGTGAGCTGTCTTTGTGAATCTGTCAACTATCACCCATATAGCGTCATGGTTTCTGACCTTAGGTAACCCTATCACAAAATCCATAGTAACGCTTTCCCACTTTTACTTAGGAATCTCAGGGTTTATCAAAAGCCCCGATGGTCACTGATGTTCGAATTTCACTTTTTGACATGTCAAGCAATGAATGATGAACTTAGTCACCTCTTTTTTCATCCTTAGCCAATAGTATTGAACCTTCATGTCATGGTACATCTTTGTAACCCCTGGATGTAGAGTATACTTACTTCTATGTGCTTTCTCAAGGATTTTTTGTTTCAGTTCCAGTTGTTGTGGAATGTAAATCTGCCTCTTGTACCTGACTAGTCCACTAGGTGACAAGTCGTACAGAGTTTTGCCCCTATCAATCATACCTCTGATAGATAGTACTTCATCATCATACAGTTGGGCTTCTTCAATTGCCGCCCTCATATCATTGCATATTTGGCTAACCTCACTGCCTAACAGAATCTGACTAGACATATTTAAATCTCTAAAATCCTTGATCAGTTTCTGCTCATAGATCATCATGGTTGCCACCTACACTGATTTCCGGCTTAACGCATCAGCAACAACATTAGCCTTACCAGGATGGTATTCAATTTCTAGATTGTAATTTTTCAGTAACTCCATCCATTTGTACTGTCTCATGTTAAGCTCTTTCTAATCATACAAGTACTTCAAGCTCTTATGGTCGCAGTACAACTCTACAATCTCACCATAGAGATAATGTCTTCAAATTTTCAAAGCAAACGCAATTGCCGCTAACTCAAGATCGTGGGTGGGATAGTTCAGTTCATGAGGTTTCAGCTAATGAGATGCATATGCCACCACTTGGCCATGCTACATCAATACACATCCCAATCCATGCCCACTAGCATCTATATAAACAACATACGAAAATTGCAGATCTGGGATCGTTAACACTAGTGCTGTAGTTAACCTATATTTCAACTCCAGAAAGCTCTTCTCATAAAAAACTTTGATAATAACCATATAAACCCCAAAAAATTGCACACTTTGAATACAGAATCTGGTTTCTTCCAGTTCAGTACTGCTTCTACCTTACTAGGATCAATAGAGACCCCTTGTTGTGAGACAACTTGGCCTATAAATTTTACCTCTGAAAGCCAAAATTCATACTTGCTCAGGTTGGCATAGAGTTGCTTATCCCATAATACATTCAACATAGTTCTCAGATGATGTTCGTGTTTATCTTTACTCCAAGAATACACTAGTATATCATCGATAAAGACTACTACAAACTAGTCCAAGTATGGATGAAAGATTTGATTCATGTAGTCAATGAGTACAGTAAGTACATTGGTCAGCCCAAATAGCATCACTAGAAACTTGCAATGCCCATATCTGGTCCTGAAAGCAGTCTTCGATACATCTTCTGCTTTTACTTTTAATTGATGGTATCCCAATCGCAAATCGATCTTTGAGAATACACAGGAACTAAACAACTGATCGATCAAATCGTCAATTTTAGGGAGCGAATACTTGTTCTTGATGGTCACCTTGTTTAGCTCTCGGTAATCGATATAAAGGTCACTTTGTTCAGCTCTCGATAATCGATATAGAGGCGAAAGCTTCCGTCTTTCTTCTTTACGAAGAGCACTGGAGCATCCCAGGGTAATACATTGGGTCGTATGAGCCCTTACTCAAGTAATTCCTCGATCTACTTCTTTAGCTCTACAATTTCACTTGGAGCCATACGATATGGGGTTTTGGAAATTGGACCCACTCCAAGCCTTATATCAATCAAGAACTCTACTTCCCTATCTGAATGTAATCCACCGACATCCTCCAGAAAAACATCAAAGAACTCATTCACTATGAAGATACTTGTCAAATTTCAATCAAAAAGTTAAGATAAATACGGGAGGGAAAGAGGAGAGGAACATAAATGTAAGAGCCCAAGATGTTAGCCAATCCAATTTTTTTAATATGTAAAGTAGCTAACCAGCGGTTATTTCAAAAATTGGAGGAAGCAGCTTATAAAGCACTCACAGACCTATGAAACTATAAGTAGGGGGGAAAGCCAATTGTACGATAAAAAGATATTCTCAAATCGATACAGGCTGACATTTTTAATTTTTTAATTTTCTTCAATTTGTTAATGAAAATTTTTGCGGAAATTTAAAAATTTTGAATTTCTTAATTCTTGTGAATCATGTTTATGAGAATTAAGAATTTTCCTGAAACATAATTTTTTATTAATAAGATTTTAAGATTTTTTTCCCACAAGGTAGGTTTTATATTTACCATTCAAAAAGCGTTAACAGAGAAACTAACATTAGAAACAAGATTTTTTTACCCATATTTTAATAAGTTTGCGATTTCAATTGTAGTGTATAATTTAAGGAATCTCACACACACACACACATATGTAGTGTCGAAACTATTCTGGCCAGAAAACAAAATTGCCTAAACTAGGGTAGTAGATTTTTTTTTTTACCTTCAGGGAAATAGACTAACTATTGATGCATGATTGTGACTTGATGACTCCAATCGTATAAATTATGTGACTTTTTTTTTTCCCCATTATCTCGTCCTAATCCTACCAAACCAATTGAGATAAGAACACGTTTAATTAACATGATTTCTTTTCACTTATCTTAATTGGAATGTTTGCTTTTGTTATTTGAATTTTATTTTATATGTCGGTGACACAGGATAATTGAGCACCGATAGTTTAATTATTTAAATTATAAACACACAATTTGCTTCTAGCTTGGGAATCCAGATTTATCATGTGCAGTAATTTCTCCGCACCCCACTTCTCTCAAGTGCTGTAATTCTAGCACAATATATATAGATATAGATATATATATATATATATATATAATAAATCTCATATATAAAATATCTTCTCCTTTTAAGTGGAAAAAAAGAAAAAAATAGCAGTCCTAATTCATATTTGATCTTTAGTAATTTTGTTTTGTAATATTTATTTTGTAAGATTATGCACGTATGATTTATATATGAATATTCTATTTTCTTGTAGATTAATGTCTTTTATTTAAATATTATACATTCTTAATATTTTGTATATTTTAATTAAATTATATTATTTTATAATGATTTGATTGAGTCCAATTCAATCATGGATGCACCATTTACTTCGTGAATCACTGTCTCATTATGAATAGGTGGGACCTACTAGACTGGGAATTCTTTTTTTTTTTTTCTTTGATTGCGGGATCGAACCTGTATAGTGGGGGAGGGGGGAGTGGCTTAGGTCCACGTAGGTGACCGTCCACTACGCCTTATGGTGTTCTTTATCCACTATAGGTGTGTTTGGGAAGTCAAATACACCTGTAAGGTGTGTTTGAATTAGTTTTTTTTAATAGTTTTTACGACTTACGAAGTAAGTTTGTGAGAGGAGTTTTATCTCGGGTTGCGTAAACCATGATTTGAAATCATGGTTTGAAAAGCTCCCAAACACACAATTGAAATTAGACGTGAGAAGAGTTTTAATCTATTAGACGTGGGATTTCCTTCTCCAATATAACTTAGATTAGGTGGCTTTACTATTAATATGGTTATTGTTGCCTAGTTAATTTTGGTCTATTTTTCTATTTAAAGATTTATATTTGCTTTTGTATGAACAACCTCGTGCAATTGAAGTGAATTCATATGGCTTAATTCCGTCACCATTGTCCTTTAAAGTATAACACTCTTAAATAGAAAAAATTACACAATTTTAGAGCATTAAATATTTTAAAAATCATATAAAACTGAAAAAAAAAAACATCATATTTTATCGATAAGATATCAAAATGTTACTCATTTTCTCGAGAACCTATTGATTAAAAGAAACAAAAAAAATTATTTAAGAAGGGGGAATTTTTTGAGGGGCAGCACCCGCCATCTGCCTGCATTAATTTAGAAGCAAGACAATAAAAAAAAGAAAGAAAGAAACCAAAAAAAAAAAAATTTCAAAAGAACTAAACTTAAACAGCTCAATCTGTTGATATGTATCTTTTTTTTTTACCCCTACGTGTATAATAAATATTTACTATATATATGCTCAAATTTTCGAATATGTCTGGACAAGTTTTGATGAACGTAAGTCAAAATTCACATATCTTCAATTCGTATTATGGCAGTGTTTGGCCATTTTATTATTTTGTTTTCCCCAAGAGCGTTGCTTAGAGAATACAATACAATACATGCTTCTAAGCAAAAGAATTTATTATGGCGTAAAAGAATTTACTTTGGTCCTAAACATAAAATCTTAATATAATTTGTATCTCAAATTTATAATTTTTTTCAAAATATCTTTATATAATGATTACACATATTAAGAGATATCTATAAGGGGGTAGTTTAATGAACATGATTAGATGACATTTTAGATAAATCAACATATATTTGTTATAAATGACCAATTTAAACAAATTTTCTTAGGACTTCCTCCTATGTTCTTATTGTTATCTTTTTCTTCACAAACTCATCTTAACCTTTAGATTGAAATCTGAATGGTTCAAATTTAATGTCTTAAAAAAATATTCATTTTGAGTAATTTTTATTGTATGTTTAAATTATTATAACTAAATTTTATTATTTTTTGAATTTATTTATTTTATAATAATTTTATAAAATATTAAATTTGAACTTGTTGAATTTCAATCAAAAAGTTAAGATAAATAGTGGAGGGAAAGAGGAGAGGAAGATAAATGTAAGTAGTGCTGGGAAAACGAGCCGGCCCGTGACGGGCTTGGGTCTAAACGGACCGGCCCGTTTAGACCCGAGTTCAAATCCGTATCCTTTTAGGGTGGCCAGGCCCGTTTAAGTTAGGCCCGCGGGCTTTTGGCTCGTTTACATTTTTTTTTGTCATTCCTTTTTTGTTTCTTATTCTCATAAAGACTAAAATACCTAATTTAAAACATAAATATCATCAACACTAATTTAAAACATAAATATTATCCAAGTTTAATAGAACACAAACATTAAAACTTAAGTCCAAACCATAATTAATGTTCATAACCAATTAAATAAGTTCACAGCCACAATCAAACAAGCCTACAAGCTTCAAATGTCAGTAATTATATAACACCTAATTTGGATTTTGGCGTATACATGCAAAAAAAGAAAAAAGAAAAACAAATAAGAGAAGCTTCAAATGATGTCTGAATCAATGTGAGAGCATTTTTGATATGAGGGTTAAGTTAGGTTAACTCTACCTCTGACCAATGCTTACTGCCCATTGTCTTGTGCTCATTTTTTTTTTTTTAAAAAAAAAGTTAAACGGGCCTAAAAGGGCCGGCCCTTTTAGGTCCGCTTTCATTTTCAGCCTCCAAATCATAGGGCCAGCCCTTAACGGGCTCAGGTCTAAACTGGCTGGCCTGATAGGCTCGGCCCAAATTCCTGACTTTAAATGTAAGAGCCCAAGATGTTAGCCAATCCCATTTTTTTAATATGTAAAGTAGCTATCCAGCGGTTATTTCAAAAATTCGAGGAAAGCAGCTTATAAAGCACTCATAGACCTATGGAACTATAAGTAGGGTAAAAAACCAATTGTACAATCAAATCGATACAGGCTGACAGTTTTAACTTTTTAATTTTCTTCAATTTGTTAATGAAAATTTTTGCGGAAATTTAAAAATTTTGAATTTCTTAATTCTTGTGAATCATATTTATGAGAATTAAGAATTTTCCTGAAACATAATTTTTTATTAATAAGATTTTAAGATTTTTTTCCCACAAGGTAGGTTTTATATTTACCATTCAAAAAAAAGCGTTAACAGGGAAACTAACATTAGAAACAAGATTTTTTTACCCATATTTTAATAAGTTTGCGATTTCAATTGTAGTGTATAATTTGAGGAATCTCACACACACACACACATGTATTGTTGAAACTATTCTGGCCGGAAAACAAAATTGCCGAAACTAGGGTAATAGATTTTTTTTTACCTTCAGGGAAATAGACTAACTATTGATGCATGATTGTGACTTGATGATTCCAATCGTATAAATTATGTGACTTTTTTCTTCTAATTATCTCGTCCTGGTCCTACCAAACCAATTGACATAAGAACACGTTTAATTAACATGATTTCTTTTCTTTTCACGTTTCCAAAACGTTTAATATGTTGGTGACACAGGATAATTGAGCACCGATAGTTTAATTATTTAAATTATAGACACACAATTTGCTTCTAGCTTGGGAATCCAAATTTATCATGTGCAGTAATTTCTCCGCACCCCACTTCTCTCAAGTGCTGTAATTCTATCACAATATATATATATATATATATATATTATAAATCTCTGTTGGCAAAAAATATATATATATATATATATATTATAAATCTCATATATAAAATATCTCTCCCCCTCCGTCTCTCCAATAATGCTTCCATGGTTTTAAGTGGAAAAAAAGAAAAAAATAGCAGTCCATCATATTTGATCTTTAGTAACTCTGTTTTGTAATATTTGTTTTGTAAGATTATGCGAGTATGATTTATATATGAATATTCCATTTTTTTTGTAGATTAATGTCTTTTATTTAAATATTATACACTCTTAATATTTTGTATATTTTAATTAAATTATATTATTTTATAACGATTTGGTTGATTCCAATTCAATCATGGTTCCACCATTCACCCCGTGAATCACTGTCTCATTATGAATAGGTGGGACCTATTAGACGTGGGATTTCTTTCTCCAATATAATTTAGATTAGGTGACTTTACTAATAATATGGTTATTGTTGCCTAGTTAATTTTGGTCTATTTTTTCTATTTAAATGTTTATATTTGCTTTTGTGTGAACAACCTCGTGCAATTGAAGTGAATTCATAAGGCTTAATTCCGTCACCAATGTCCTTTAAAGTATAACACTCTTAAATAGAAAAAACTACATAATTTAAAAGTATTAAATAATTTAAAAATCATAAAAAAACTGATAAAACATCATTTTCTATCGATAAGATATCAAAATGTTACTCTTTTTGTCTAAAATATATGATTAAAAGAAACAAAAAATTATTTAAAAAGGGGGATTTTTTTGAGGGGCAGCACGCACCCGCCATATGCCTGCATTAAATATGTCAAATGTTTCAGAATCAAGATAAAAAAAAACCAAAAAAAATTTGAAAATAACTAAACTTAAACAGCTCAATCTGTTGATATGTATATTTTTTTTTTTTACCCCTACACGTATAACAAATATTTACTATATATATACTCAAATTTTGGAATATGCTTGGACAAGTTTTGATGAACGAATGTCACAATTCACAGATGTTCAATTCGTATTATGGCAGTGTTTGGCCATTTTATTATTTTGTTTTCCCTAATAGCGTTGCTTAGAGAATACAATACAATACATACTTCTAAGAAAAAGAATTTATTATTGTGTAAAAGAATTTACTTTTGTCCTAAACATAAAATCCCAATCTACTTTATATCTCAAATTTATAATTTTTAACAAAATATCCTTATAAATTGATTACACACATTAAGATATATCTATCAAGGGGTAGTTCAATGAATATGATTAGATGGCATTTTAGAGAAATCAACACATATTTATTACAAATGACTAATTTAAACTAATTTTTTTAGGACTTCCTCCTCCATTCTTATTGTCATCTTTTCCTTCACAAACTCATCTTACCCTTTAGATTGAAATCTGAATGGTTCAGATTTAATGTCTCAAAAAAAATATTAATTTTGAATAATTTTTATTATATGTTTAAATTATTATAACTAAAATTTACTAGTTTTGGAATTTATTTATTTTATAATAATTTTATAAAACATTAAATTTGAGCTTGTCAAATTTCAATTGAAAAGTTAAGATAAATAATGGAGGGAAAGAGGAGAGGAACATAAATGTAAGAGCCCAAGATGTTAGCCAATCCAATTTTTTTAATATGTAAAGTAGCTAACCAGCGGTTATTTCAAAAATTGGAGGAAGCAGCTTATAAAGCACTCACAGACCTATGGAACTATAAGTATGGGGAAAAACCAATTGTACGATAAAAAGATATTCTCAAATCGATACAGGCTGACATTTTTAATTTTTAAATTTTCTTCAATTTATTAATGAAAATTTCTGCGGAAATTTAAAAATTTTGAATTTCTTAATTCTTGTGAATCATATTTATGAGAATTAAGAATTTTCCTGAAACATAATTTTTTCTTAATAAGATTTTAAGATTTTTTTCTCACAAGGTAGGTTTTATGTTTACCATTCAAAAAGCGTTAACAGAGAAACTAACATTAGAAACAAGATTTTTTTACCCATATTTTAATAAGTTTGCGATTTCAATTGTAGTGTATAATTTGAGGAATCTCACACACACACACATATGTAGTGTCGAAACTATTCAGGCCGGACAAAAAAAATTGCCGAAACTAGGGTAATAGATTTTTTTTGACCTACACGGAAATAGACTAACTATTGATGCATGATTGTGACTTGATGACTCCAATCGTATAAATTATGTGACATTTTTTCTTCCGATTATCTCGTCCTGGTCCTACCAAACCAATTGAGATAAGAACACGTTTAATTAACATGATTTCTTTTCACTTATCTTAATTGGAATGTTTGCTTTCGTTATTTGAATTTTATTTTAAATGTCGGTGACACAGGATAATTGAGCACGGATAGTTTAATTATTTAAATTATAAACACACAATTTGCATCTAGCTTGGGAATCCAGATTTATCATGAGCAGTGATTTCTCCGCACCCCACTTCTCTCAAGTGCTGTAATTCTATCACTATATATATACATATATATATATTATAAATCTCATATATAAAATATCTCTCCCCCTCCGTCTCTCCAATAACCATTCCATGGTTTTTAGTGGATAAAAAGAAAAAAAAATTGCAGTCCATCATATTTGATCTTTAGTAACTTTGTTTTGTAATATTTGTTTTGTAAGATTATGCACGTATGATTTATATATGAATATTCCATTTTCTTGTAGATTAATGTTTTTTATTTAAATATTATACACTCTTATTATTTTATATATTTTAATTAAATTATATTATTTTATAATGATTTGGTTGATTCCAATTCAATCATGGTTGCACCATCAACCTCGTGAATCACTATCTCATTATGAATAGGTGGGACCTATTAGACGTGGGATTTCTTTCTCCAATATAACTTAGATTAGGTGGCTTTACTAATAATATGGTTATTGTTGCGTAGTTAATTTTGGTATATTTTTGTATTTAAAGATTTCTATTTGCTTTTTTATGAACAACCTCGTGAATTGAAGTGATTCATATGGCTTAATTCTATCACCAATTGTGCTTTAAAGTATAACACTCTTAATGAGAAAAACACTACACACTTTTAAAGTATTAAATCTTTAAAAAATCATAAAAAATTAAAAACAATATCATTTTTGTTTATAAGATATCAAAATATCTTTTATTTTGTATAGAATCTAATAATAAAAGGGAAAAAAAAACATATTTGAGAGGGGCGATTTTTTGAGGGGCAGCATCCATCTCCTGTCTGCATTAAATATATATACCAATTGTTTCAGAAGCAATGGAAGAAAACAAAATGCCAAAAGAACTAATCGTAAACAGCTCAATCTGTTATATGTATCGTTTTTTTTACCCCTACGTGTATAACAAATATTTACAATATATATATATATATATATGCTCAAATTTTGGAATATGCTTGGACAAGTTTTGATGTATGTATGTGAAAATTCACACATGATCAATTCGTATTATGGAAGTGTTTGGCCATCTTATTATTATGTTGTTTGCCCCAATAGCGTTGCTTAGAGAGTATAATACAATACAATACATGTTTCTAAGCAAAAGAACTTATTATTGCATTAAATTAAACTCACACAACAGGGTGGAAAAGTACTGACATAATACGATTAGTAATTTGAGGAGCTTGGATAGAATGGCCATCTCCATGTTCATACATGCAATGAGACACCCTTGCAAGATTCCTAGCAACTTCAATGAAACTCTTTGGGTAAGGGCAATTGCTAGCTTCTTTGTTCATCTTCTTCCATGTTTCCCAGATCATGCAATCTATATGCCTACGAGCATCAGCTTCGGAAGCCCCAGTTTCATTCATGTGGCACTCAATTGCTTTGGCTACATCACCCGTCTCCTTTTCACGCTAAAGGGAAAAAATGGTTAACACGTCAAAATCAAATCTTTCATGCAATTTTTGAATGGGTATATGTGAAAAAATACCTATAAACTTTAATCCTAAGTGCGTCCAACACTATATACTTTTTGGAGGTACAAAAATAATGGTAAGCATTCAAAACGAGAGTAAAAATGACTTAGTTGTTAAATTAACAACTATTTCTTTTTGTGGCAGAGCTCACACTATTGTTATGAAAGTACCAAAATACTCCCTTTGGTCCTTAAAATAGGATATATTTGAGGAGTTAATATTAATCCTAAATATAAAACATATTTCTCATATTTGTCAATGTTTTCCTAATTTAGCTATATTAATACTCCCTCAACAATAATCAAGGAGTAAAGAGAATGAGAGAATTAAGGAAGATGACTAGGGTGCTTTAAAAATACACGTCATATTAACTAACTTCCTTAATTTAATCAAATTATGTAAATATGTCTTATATTAAGAATTAGAGGGAGTATATTTTACCTAAAATGATAAAGGTGTAAAAATACATATAAGCTTTTACTTAGGTACAAAAGTGTCATGAACATTCAAAATAAGAGAAAAAATGACGACCATTAAAATAAGCTAATTGTAGTTACTTTTTGTGGTGAGCCCACACTATTGTAATTGTTATGAAAATACCAAAATAGCCCCATCTCATAATATATACATGAACGCATAAAGATCCCATTGGTTGTGATTTTTTTGTTGGAAGCGACCAATTACCTTCAACTTGAGGAATGCGAGACTTCTTTTGACACACATAAAACTATAACAGATGCATACCTGAGAAGATCCCAAGTCGTCGGTAAGGCGCAAAATAATTGACGAAAAGCGAATGATATCAGAGTATCCTTGAAAGCAAAACAAGTCCTCCTTTGTTGTTGTACTTCGAAGTAACAAATAGGAATGAACAAGTATGACTGGTCCACTGCTTGAAATCCAAGCATTCTCTAAGTAATCATGCAGGCTTGGTTTATAATTACTATAAAACCATTTAGCCTCAACCATATATGCTTTACAAAGATCAGCCCACTGCAAAGAAAATGGGGCATATATGTTAATCATTATATGAAATCAGAGAATCGTGTATATATATATGGACTCTAAATTAGTTGTATGTATTAAATTGATGCATACCATTTTCTTAAGGAGTGGAATGACGTCATGACCATTCTCTTTAAGAAATTCAAAAGCCTCTTCATGAACAAAGTTATAAAGTGCAAGAAAACATATTTTCATGTAATCTGGAAGTATATCCATGGCATTTACATCCCACCTATATGATAAGCAAAAATGAGACAATTATAGGTAGAGAAATTGAATATATAGTAGTCCCTCCTGTTCTAATCGTAAAAATTAGATAATTAAATTTCAGAGATTAAGAAATTTAATTAAGTTAGTCATTTATATTATAAAAGGCATGCAGGTTTCTCTAAAATACTATATTTAATCATTCCTATTAAGAGTATCCTTGACAAAAACCCCTTAATATAGATTATATAGTCTACAATCAATAGAGATATTTTGGAAAAAAATTATAAATTTTGGAGACAATGATGATTGAAGTTTTATATTTAGGATAAAAATAAACTTCTTATGACTTGCTCATATATTTAGGATAGGAGGAAGTACCAAGTAATTTCAAACACAAGAAGCTAACCTGTCAACAACGTCTGTGAAATGTTCTAATTCTTCCAATTTTCCATGCACATCGTAAACATCATCAATTGCGGTTATTAGTGCATTCACTTTGGTCAACACTCTTCTATAACGCCCAACTTGTGGTTCATAATTGTAACCCACTGTCCAAAAGAAATTCTCCACCAACCTGTCTCTTGTAAAGCTCATCTTTTTTAAAAGTCCAATTCTTTCCCACCATCTTGTCATTGAAAAAAAATTGAATTAGTATATTTATATATGCACTAATCTTCTATTTGTCTTCTATGTAAGATCAACATATAGTAAATTTCAAGTAGAAAAATATGATTATTCTCAAGACCCCTCTGGATCTTAAGTTCAAGTCCCATAAAAGACACATGTGCTGGAAATAGAGCAGCTACATACTTCAAATCATATTAGTCTATTGCTTGAATACCTATTAATAGGATCTATAAAAAATGCTAGATACTAGAGAATAGTATTTTAAAAAAAATATGATTATGCTCACCTTGATGTATATTTCAAATCTTCTAGGTGACTGACTTGTACCATGTTGAAATCCAACTTAGCAAGCTTAAGCAAAGTAGGGCTCATATTCTCTCTCCTTTCATACAAATCAATGAACCATCGAGCTTCTAATCTTGATAACCTCCAATGTAGGGGAAGCTCTAGGGCATGTTGAACTAAAATACATGTCTCATCGTCTTCGTTATTAATGTTTTTGTCCACAAATTGTCTGAGACATGTCGAACTAAAATCTCTTGCTTCGTCTAATATTGTTTCACATGCCATTGATAGAAATGAGGCTTCATATAAAGATAACAAACCCTTAATATCAATGCAAAGGAGAGCATCAAAATGATCCTCGTGATCCAGAAATTTCTTAAATACTTCTGCAAAAAGGAACCATGCATATTACAATTGTTGGTATCAATATTAATAAAGTTAAAAAAGAAATGAGTAAATTTCAGAGAAATATCCACACATATATGTGTGTTTTCACATTATTTCTTTCTGTGAATTTTCTCTACGAGAGAATCACCGTTTTCTTTTAAACGACAAAAAATATTTTTAAAAGCAATACTTTAATCCAAATGTATGGGTTAGATAATTAATTTACACAGATTAAGAAAATTAGTTAAGTTGGTTATTTATAAAAAATAGATACTGGTTTCTCAAAATTTCCTATTAATAATTTGTATTGGAAACTATCTCGGCGCGGTAAATCTCTGATAAACACGCTTTATAGAAATAATTTGAAGAATAAGTTATAACTTTCGGAGACTGTTGATTTAATCTTACCTTTATAACCATAAACCCCTCCGAGGAGTATCTTAGTTAAGTAAGCATAACAATTCAAAGAGGAACAAATACCTGATGACACGTCATAGCCATGTTGCCTTAGGATTCTAAATTCAAGAGCCGTGGCATGTAAATTGCGCTTCTTCTTTGAAGTGTCCTTGTTGTTGTAAATATTTTCTATCAGATTTCTTATTTCATGCCTAAAATGAGCTTCTATCCCTAGCCTTTGCAAAAGATCAATGAACTCAAGTTGATCCACAGGATTTTCCAATTTTGGGAGCATCACCCTTACTTGTTCCTGAAGCCCATCACTTTCCATAGCATATGATTCTTCCTGCAATTAGAATAGATAGGTTAAGAAGGCTATTAAATAAGAAAATAAAATATAACCATATGAATCTAAATGAGTGAGTGAAATTAAGTAACATACCACAAAGTCACTTCTCAATGATTGAATATAATCGTGAGGCCAAATTGAAGGCTGAAAGAAATTCACATTTCGACGAGAAGTGTTGGTTTGATCAGAAACTATAGTTGTTGGAGCCGTACATTGAATGGTACGAGGAACACTGCGAGAGGTCATGATTGATGGAAGCATTTTGTTTCTGAAGGATAAAGTAGCATATGGAAGTAAGGCAATTTGGTAAAGAGCCATTGTGAAAGGAAGAAGCTTATTTCACTGATCAAGTTCTTGTTCTTAATCTGCAAAGTTCCGTGTGGTAATTGGAACTGAATTCAAGCCCTTATATAGGTCTTAATTTGGATTTAATCAAGACATTAGGTGAGTGGGATAGCCATTACCATTTTTATTTTGCCAAAAAGTAGGATAATCAACTAGTATTAATTATATCCATTGTCTGTTTAATAGCCATCATGTAATTTGAGTTTGAAACAGATATAAAGCATGCTCCTTGGTTTTATTTATATTAATGTACACTTATTATTATGTTGATTTTTTTTATGAGATATATTATATATTATATAAAGATATAGTTAGAAAGTCATTAAATTTTAAAGAAAAAATAAATAGGGTTTAAGATTTTCTTGCCTGTTTGAAATATATTAGAACTAACTTATTTAATTAGTTTCATCGTTTTACACGATGTCTCCGTCTCTCAGATTTAGTGTGTGTTTGTATTACCTTCTAAAAATAATTTTTATGATTTATAAGATAAATGTGTGAGAAGAATTTTATCTTGATTTACAAAATCCTAAGTTTGAGAAATTTCTAAACACTCAGCTAATTCGTGCAGCAATCACTCTCTTCGCTCTATCTCTCTCACTCTCCGACAATGACAATGAGACTGACTCAGACACTGACACACACAATAATTAAAAATTTTTGTTTAGCAAATTGTGCAAATCCAAGACTGCTCTTGACTATGACGTATGCTAATTGGTTGGCTAGGGAATTTTTGCCTTTATTTTTATTAGAATATTTGTTCAACAACTCTTGAAATTTTTGCGCATTAGAATATTTGTTCAACAACTCTTGAAATTTTTGCGCGCATATTTGCACAGACGCTTGCATGCAGAACACAGATGTCGCAGCTCCATACGATGCTCATTGCGGAGACACGTTTGTTCTCCCTCCCATCCTTATGATAAGCACTTTCTCTAGGCAGCAAAAATTAGGAGACGGTTGATATTTTCCCAAGTACGTTTAATATTTTAAAGTGTTTTGTACTTCATCCAGCATCTTATGTAAGCTCTAAATTATGTAGTAGTGCAATTTCACATTTAAAGTATTAATTGTTTAAGGAAAATTTTTGCTGATAAAGTATTTCTTTAGGAGTAATTTTAACCTCACCATGAAATCCCAAAAAGTTCTTTAAGTGAAGGTACATCTAATACCCTAAAGCATTTTTTCAATAACAACATTAGGGTGTTGGACAAGCTTGAAAAAAATACTTTAGTGATAGATGAACCACAAAACAAACTTTTGAAGGATGAGTGAAAGGAAAGATATGGATTGATTGTCAAACTAAAATGAAACTTCCAATTATATAAATACACAGGAACTAAATTAAAACAAATAATTATGGAAAATTAAACTGAAGGACGTAGCTCTTTCTAAATACATTTTTTGTTCCATTCAAAAGGATTTATTTGGTTCTTATCTTGTAAGGAACTATGCTGATCAAATGTGTTATTCTCACATTTGGTTTGTGTCACAGATTCTTTATTGGGAGAGTTATTTTGAAAAAGAAGCCTTACAAAATCTTGGGTCTCCAACTCCAACCGTTAGCTTATGAGGTCTGGTTCTTTCAAGGCCTTGTACCCATTATATCACAATGGTTCTTTCATTGAGAGTCACCAAACTAGAGAGGGCAGAGGGGCAGATGCATTGTCATGAGTCGAATACCATGAGGGTTACCTTGAAAGAGGTGTCTTATAAGACTTTGAGTTCCTCATGCACGACAAGAAAGGGGAATAGGGAGAGGAGAGAAGAAGAGAGAAGAGGTAAAAGGAGATCAGAGACAAGAGATAGAAAGAGAGCAGAAAGGACAACAAAAAAGGATGAAGAGTAGAGATACTCATAGAGAAAACTCAATATCTATTTATTTATTAATTTATAAAACGTACAAAGCAAACTAGTTGAGGTAATGTTGAGGTAATATTTAGAGACCTCAACATAAACCTAGGAATTAATGATGGAATATTCTATAGTGCAATTACAACAAATGGGAATTGATGATAGAACATTCTAGAATTCTAAATTAAATGCAAATAACAATTAATACTAAAAGATGACAACCAAGTCAACATAAAAACCAAATATTCCCTAATAATGGTAAATAACTTATATATAAAAAATCCTAATAAATTATTATTTCATATCCCATCAGCTCCGAAGGCTTTGTGCCTGTTGCATTTTGGTAAGATCAATGACGTAATAGTCAGTTCATATATATATATATATATATATATATATATTACAAAACACACATCATTTATAAATTATAAGAGCACTCACTAGTAAAAAACCTATGTGACCAACAAGCTGTTGGTTGAGGTGATAAGGAACTTCACTTATATAAGGAGGAGAACAGAAGTTCGAATTTTGGAAAGCACACTTATTTGAAGAATTGATAACCCTTTGTCTTCTAATCCTTAAAGGAAAAACCTTTGACGTAATAAAGAAAACCTGTGTGCTAAGATTTCATTGGAAAATTAAATTCAGTTGATGGATATAAATAAATAGGCATAAGTTTTCTGATAAAAATAATACTGCACGTGATTAATATGAGTAATAGTGACACCCCGAAACAACTAATTTGCAGTTTGTGTGAAACTTAATTTACAATAAAGCTATAAAAAAAAGGATATAAATCGATAGGCGTTACCTACTTAATTTATTTCACAATTTAAGTGGTTCAATTTTGTTGAAAAAATTAATCAGTGTATACTCATCATTTCATTTGATTTTTAATCAGGTTTCTATAAGTTTTTCTTGTTAATTATGAGCTCCTTATGATTTTAGTTAATTTTAATTAGGTCTTTGCAGTTTTCTATCCATCACTTGAAACTCTAAGACATGATAAAAAGAAAAAAAATTATGGAGATCCGGTTAAATTGTGTGGAATGATAAGGAGTTAATAAAAAGAAAAAAAAAACAAAGTACAGGGACTTTATTAAAAATTAGATAAAATTATAACTTGGCCCCCTCTTCTAACTAATGCCCTAAAGTATTTTCTCATGTACGTCTAGTATTTGAAAGTATCTTGTTATTCATCATTTATTTTTTAAAACATAGGGATTGAATTGTACTGAGTCAAAGTGTAGAGATTGAATTACAACTGATTAAAAACTATGGGGACTTAAACATTAAGTTCCGCTTTTGTTTTACGAGCACACACTACAACAAAAAACGCTTTTAATGTCTCTTTTTTGGGCCTTTTAACGTTTGAAAATAAGGGAACGTCTATTTAAGCGACGTAGAAAAGAACTGTCAATAACATCCCTAAAATAGGGGATGCCTTTAGGCCAAACTTCAGACATCCCCAGTTTGGACTGGGGACATCTAAAGTGGTTCAGAAACACTTTAAACGTCCCCAGTTACGACTGGGGACGTCTAAAGTTTTTTTTATGACCATTTATATACATCACTGTCCGGCAAATTTAAACAGTAGAAATTGGATAGAAGAAATATTGCATAAACCAAAATGGAAACAACAGCAGTTCAACACTATCTAATAAAAATGTTATCCAATAATCTAATAGTATGTACAACAACAACTCTAATTCACACCTTGGAATATATATAGAAACGTTTGAGTCCCCTTTAACAACTAACCAATCAAATAAAAAAAGAGATAGGCAGACAACATATGTACAATAGCAGTTTAACTACCACAAAGTGTGTCCTTCACAAACCACTAATTAATTAACTAATATAAATAAAAACTTCACTTTGGTATATGTTGAAGAAGATGCCTAGCCAAAAAGTCTCTGATCAAATTAATGTCTTCATATAAGTAGGCAGCTTGATTGTCAAAAATCTACAAATAAAAAAATAAGCTTAGATGAAATAATGAATCAAGTGAGTGAATTAATTTGCAATTTAATTACAACACCAAAAATATTATCCTTTGAGAATAAAGAAGTGATTACTTGTTCAAAATTTGTGGTAATACCACTCTTAATGATGTTAAACATATAAAGTAAGACATAGTATCCACATTCCCAGCCGCCAGGTTGTTGAGGGCACTATAAATCAAAAGCAAATGGTTAAAATCAATAAAGGCTTATCTAAAATGACCGTTAATCAAAAGAACTTGATTTGAAACTATGTACCTTTAGATACAACCATTTCGGGTCTTTACCACCTTTACGATCACAGGGCCCACCAAGGAGTCGATATGTCTGGGTTGCCCTATCATTAAAATGAAAATCAACAGAAATTAAAACAATTTATTTAAGTCAAGAATCAAGAATCAATGAAATACAAACAAAATAACTTACATGTTGAAGATGTCTTTTGTTTCTTCGTCTGGCCTTTTACCCAAGGAATCAAACCAGTAAACTACGTTGAACCGAGGACAGAGAACACACAAACTCTAGTGGTAACTATAACAACATATATACAGATTAAAATGAAACTAGATGGCAAGGAAATTATTTATTAAAAATCTTAAATAGACAAAATTAAAATGCATACCCTTGAACAATCGGTGCTAGATAACAACGATAGTTGTTCTCTCCCATTGTGAAGCCCGCATAGTGAGTTCCTTTTTGCACTGTGTTCTTATCCCTTGTCGTATTTGTAGGGCACAATAATCCATATAAATAAACTCTTTGCATGTCAATGCATATACCTACACGCATTGAGGAAGTGCTTGAGTCTTCACCAGTTGCTACAGAGGAAGTAGAAATTACTTCTCTGGTTCCTTACCCTTCATCTCCAGTGAATCTTCTAGATGATCTTCAGACACGGCCAGTGAACCTTCCTGACCTTGAACCATCATCTTCAGATCCTTTAAGTTTAGATGGTTCATATGAGTCATTGGCATTTCCTATCTCAGCAGCCAAGTCACCTACTCCTCCTCATGATTGATTCCACCTTTGTGATGAAGACAAAAAGGGGGAGAAGAGCCTGAGTGATTTTGTGATGAATAGCTGAGTTGACTGGGATTTAGTTGTATGGGGCTTTAGGGTGTTTTTAAGTTTTATTCTAAGTATGATTATGTATTGAATTCTTCATTATGCAATTTGTTTCTTTATGACATTTCTTTGAAATTATATTACATTTTGGGATTAATGTGTTTTTGATTGTGTATGCAAGGTAAACAAGTAAATATAAGAACAAAAACTTTGAAAAGATCTTTAATAAGCTATTTCAAAAAGAGTTTACAAGTTTAAATTGAACAAAATATTTCATATGAAAAGTATTTGAAAAGCATATGTTTGAAAACTCAATTTCAAAAGCTTTGTTTAAAATCACCAAATTTTGTCATAATAAAAAAGGGGGAGAATGTTAGATCCCATATGTTTTGATGATAACAAAGATTGGATCAATAATATGAAAGGATTTGATGACAAACAAATGAATTTGAACAAAGTGGCAAAGCATTATTTGAAAAAAGCACTGGAGTAATAAACAAATTTTGTGAAGGCTTACTCGAGCAGCCACTCGAGTAAGGAAAGCTATTACTTGAGTAGCTACTTAAGTAATCACTGAGAATTTTATCTAGAGAAGCACTGCCAAAATTTGGAAGGCATTACTCGAGGGACCACTCGAGTAATCTGCAGAGTTATATGAGATATTACTCGAGTAGCCACTCGAGTAACACATTAGAAAAGGCTTTACTCGAGTAGCTACTCGAGTAACCAAGGCAAAAATCTTCCAGTAGCTCTCGGCCAAGAAATGCAACAATTTACTCGAGTAGCCAGTCAAGTAACCATGTGAGAAAAAGGCATTACTCAAGGGAGCACTCTAGTAATCTGTAGAGTTATTTGAGCCATTACTCAAGGGATCACTTGAGTAACCAGGTAAGCAAACTCTCGCCCAAGTTTTGAATGACATTACTCAAGGGAGTAATCGAGTAATCTACAAAGTTATTTGGCATCTACTCGAGGGAGTACTCGGGTAACTTCTGAAGAAAACACATGGCCACTCGAGTAGCTACTCGAGTAACTAGATTACCAGAGTCAGCACCCGAGTAACCTGTGAAGGAAAGACATGGCCACTCAAGTAGCCATTCGAGTAATCAGGTATTTCCAAGGTTTGTGATTTATCTCACTCCATGTCTTACCCGAGTATTAGCGTATGAAATTGTTTAATAAGCCACTGCCATATTTTTGATAAGATTACTCGAGGGACTACACGAGTAATGATCTTGATCACTCGAGGAGCTACTCGAGTAATAAAGTCTAGAAATTATGTTTTTCATTGAATGTTTATTAAATTATTTTCTATATGATTAACTCTTCATTGCACTAGTATCCTAAGTACATTTGCAGAGAAACAATGAAGAGACCATATCAGAAGTGAAAAGTCAAATAAAAGTCCGAACGTTCACCTACCCCTATCTACCGCAAATGGACATGTTTGAAATTTGAAGAATAGTCAAATATTACTATACGACTCCAACGGACATGTTTGAATTGATTCCAACCGATATGTTTGAATTGCTTCCAATGGATACTACAAATCATCTATATATATAGAGCATTCAAAGAGCAGAAAACAACAACTAAGAACAAGCAATTATATATTGATCAACATACTCTTAGTGCTTTATTTTCATATACTCATTCATTGTACTTCAGTGATTATATATTTGCTCTGTGAGAGATTTTTTCATTACAAACTCAATATTTGTTATTGAGATAACTTAAGGTTGTGGAATCTTGAGTTTTGGATTTGATTACAACGTGTAAGGGGGAGCGAGTGTCCAGGTGAAGGAACTTGTTGTGTATTGAGGTGACAAGAACCCACTGAATCTTGGAGAATATAGTGAAACTCTCAAAGATGCTCTGAGGACTAGACGTAGGTCAAAGTGGTTGTGGCTGAACCAGTATAACTCCCGGTGTACACTTCGGTGATATTTCTCTTTACATACATATGTTTTTAATATTCTGTCAATTTTATTATACGCAACAAAATTTCTGGTATCACTCAATTCACCCCTCTTTTGGGTGAAACGCTTGTACTAACGCTATGTGAAAGAGGCAAGCTTCACTTGCACTAACACTATGTGAAAGAGGCAAGCTTCACCTAAGAGGGGGTGAATTGGGTGACGTTATAAATTTTTTGCTTGATGTGGTGATATGAAAAATATAGTAGATAGAGTAGAGATGAGAAGATTAGAACACAGAGAGTTATACTGGTTTAGCCTAACAACCAGGCCTACGTCCAGTCCTCAGAGATCAAAGATCTACTGAGATTTTCACTATTCTTCCAAGATTCAATGGGCTCTCAGAACGCCACAAAACAACAATTGTCCTTGAAAGGACTACGAGCGGAAATATTCTCTCACTAAGAAATTTCTCTCCCCCTTACGACAAGTCTTACGTGCAGAAAAACAACCTATGACCTTTCCCACTTGCTTATGTAGACAAGACTTATAAGCAGCAACGTTCTCTCCTGATTACACCACTGTAAGTCTTACGAGCAGCAACGTTCTCTTTTGCTTGTATCTTATAAGTCTTATGAGTGGAAGGTTTAATAAGGAATTCTCTCAACTGCTTCTCTCGTAAGGAAATCTACCCTCTCAAGGTCCCAATACCTTGAGATCAAATGAAAATAGAATTTGAATTGTATGAAGACTTTCTTACAGAGCAAATAAATGAACACTGAAGATCAACGTGTATATAGAGAAAATTATGAATAGCAGAGACTCGTGTATATGCTTGTGAATTCTTGTGCTTCGTTCTTGTTGATGATCTCTGAATCTCTGTATTTATAGATGTTCAGTTTTTTCCCGTTTGAGTAATGATCGTTGAGGAGCGGGGCTTGCAACTGTGGAATGACATGCGCAGATTTGAATATTCTGAATGCGGTAGGTACATGCGTGCTTGTAATGATGTTGTCTGCCGTTGTTTGACTTTCTTCGTGTCAGTTTATTTCAAACGTTTATCCTCCTGTATCACACTTATAATACATTCAAAATGATGTTAAATAATGATAATAAGTAATGATAAGATAAATAAATAACATTAAACCATATTCGGATTGAACGTTGTGAGACTTGGTGTATTTGGTGATCTGGCAGAGTATCACTCGAGCATGGATGGGCTCACTCGAGTGATATCGCAATTTTACTCCTTGATCTTCAGTTTTAAGTCTGTGCTCGCATAGGATTTCAGAGAGACAAAATTCTCACTCGCGAATGATGTGGGGCCTCACTCGAGCACAACTCCTTCTGCTCGAGTGGCCTTGCATTTTGCACTGGGAGTTTCTTCTTTGGACAACACTCGCATATCATTTTAGCAAGAGTGAGATTTTGCACTCGCAGGTGATGTGGGCCCTCACTCGAGCACACATACTCCTGCTCGAGTGAGAAGAATATTCTCAAGTAATATACCCTTAATACCAACACTCGCATCAGAATTTGAGAGGGATAGATTTTTCACTCGCAAGTGCTGATGTGTTACTCGAGCATATGAAGCTATGCTCGAGCATACTTGTGCTTCTCTGATCTTCATGACTCTCGGCCAAGCACTCGTATACCTTTACTCGCTAGTGCTCGAGTACAGGACACTCATGCTCGAGCATTGATTTCTTTGCTCGAGTGCACCAATGAAGAATGACAAAACTTGCTCTCGGCCAAGCACTCACAGACTCTCACTCGCATGTGCTCTAGTGAGAAAGGCTCCTCTGCTCGAGTGCTATCTCTAGTGCTCGAGTGAATCAGTAAAAATGATAGTAGCATGCTTCTCGGGCAAACACTTTCTGGCTATAACTCGCACCTGCTCGAGCACAGAAGGATGGGTTCTATGCTCGAGTGCTAGACTCATGCTCGAGCACACCAGTTCATTTTGATAGCAGATACCATAGAACATTGTTATATGCATTTGGTAACTTTGTAAACATTTCTTAAACTTATAAAAACATGATTTGTACACAATTGACTTTTGTTATCATCAAAACTTGGGATCTAACATTCTCCCCCTTTTTGATGATGACAAAACCTTTGTGATGGAAGTTAAGAAAAAATTGATTAAGATGGAAAATTTTTTGAAGTACAATATCAATGTTTCCAAATGCATATCAAGTTTTAGGTTCAAGTTCATGTTTCCCTGCAATACTTCCTCTGGACACTTAACAACCAAGATAAGTATAGTATAAATCAAATTCTTAAACAAAAAAACTTAAATCATAGAAATAGTTCATTAACAATAAACTTGATTAATAAACTTGATAAACTTGATAACATAATAACAGAAAAATTATGAACTACCCATAAACCCCGAATACAACCAAGATAACATCAAAACCTACACCCATACAGAAAATCTACCCAAACACCCAATACATCCCATGATAGCTCAGCTCAGACAACCATCACACATCCTTCTCCCCCGTTTTGTCAACATCAGAAGGGGGCTGAGGAAAAGTGATATCAGATGGGACAAAGGGTACCATGGCAGTGGAAGGGTCAATAGGCACAATAGGTGGAGATGATGGCTGTGGTACAGAGGTTGAGGGAGGTAGTGAAGGCGACCGATCATAGGTGATATCAACATTAGAGTCTGGATCGGTGAAGAGAACATGTGTCTATGGATGAGGAGGTGAGGAAGGAGTGGTCTCAGGAGGCACTTCTGAAGATGCAGATGGGAAGTGAGAACGTAAGAAGGTCTCCATATTAGTTATCCTCTGTGACATCTCATCCTGAGTCTTGAACATCAATTCAAAGTTGGTATTGGCCTTGTCTACCAACTTGATGACCTGTGACTTCATCTTTTCCACAAGTTTCTCATACTCAGTCACTAATTCCTTCTTCAGACTGGATACTGCTTGATTGATTGCCTCAGTCAAATGGTTCTAAAGAGAAGCATTAAGGAAAGAAGAAGGAGGAATAGGACCTTGAGCAGATGATTGGGCCTCATCACCTCTTGATGGAGTGGCTTCCCTCTGAGATGTGGCTTTGGTTCGACTCACCGGAAGATTGATACCCATATGAGTTAGCTGAGTCTTACCAAACCTCGAAATAAGCACCCTCTCAGTTCCTTCCAAATACCATACCTTGTTTTTCATTAGGATGAAGGATACAAGCTGAGGATATGGTATGGTTGCGGATTTTGATGAAGAAAATTGAAATCTTCTCATCTCATTGAAGATAATCTCCCCCACATTCCTTTGTTGCCTGGCTAGGAAAGAAGCCAACATATAATAGTCCCTTTGAGCAAAATGGGTAAAGTTTTTAGACTTATTGACTATGCTCCGGGAATATATATAGTGAAGGATTCTGTGAGAGTCAGGCATATCAATAGGTTTAAAATTGAGAGGACCTATTGGGTCTTTTGGTCTCAAAATCTGGAAGACTTCATTGGCAAAGAAAGAAGGTGGATCAGGGGGAGGTGCAACATATCCAAGTAGGTCATTTATGATCTTAGCAGATATCATAATGAATTTGCCTCTAACAATAGTAGACACTGCTTCCTCAATCAATTCACCAGACCTAGACATAATGTTATGGGTTTTCATGTTGCAATAAAAGGTTTTCACGATAGAATATGGCATATGGATATTTAGCCAGGGAGCATAGTATTGAAGATAAGGATATAAATCCAAATGGCAATTCTTCTTCAAATAATCTAAATCCACATACACAACTTTACAGAAATGCCTTTGAATAAACTCATCATCAAATACCTTCTGAGATAATGCCTTTAGTTCCTCAACAATGAATCCCTCAAGAGGACTGGTAATGTGATCATCCACTGGTGCTTGTGAGGCAGAAGGTGCTCCTGAAGCAGTGGCACTGGATTGCCCAACATGGTGTGAACTTGAAACACCGGCTTGAGAAGTAATCTTTCCAACTATCTTATCAAGTTTGGATTTCTCCATTGCTTCCCGAAGTTGTCTGTTGAATGAATCATCAGAGGAAGAAGATGATTGTTGTGGTTGCTCCTTTTTCTTCCCTCTTCCTTGAACCTCTTTGGATTGAGACCGGGTAACTATAGGTTCCTTGAATACCACACCCTTTGGTTTCTTTTAAGGAGGTTTAATCTTCTTTGCTATTTGAGGCTTAGGGTGAGGTTTGTTAGCCGGAGTCCTCTTTTTGGTCTTGGGTTTAGGAGGAGGTGAAGGTGAGGAAGTCATTTTAGGAGATGGAGGAGTTGGTTCTGGAGTTGCAGAGGCACTAGCAGCGGAATGAGTAGGAGAGGGAGAGTGAGATCTTTGAGAAACGGAGGGCATTTTAGTTCTTGCCATTATGAAACAAGATAGAAAGAGACAAGACTCACAGAATTTTTGAGAATAAAGAAAAGCAACATAGATTAGGGCATCGAATGAGAAATGCAGAGGATAAAAATCACCTTTTATAGAAAATTGGAGAGTTGTAACGGTGATTTGAGGTAAATGGATGCAATTGATTGAAGAAAAACAGTTGAAGGTGAAGAGTTGTGACCTTCGAGTGACGAGACACCTCGAGTGAGAGCAGGAAGTGCGACGGTCTGAGCTATCGCGTATCTGATATAAGTGGCAGTGCTCGAGCATAAACCCTAGTGCTCGAGTGATGTTCATACTGTGCTTGAGTGTGTTCTTGTTGTGCTCGAGTGATAAACTGTAAATTTTAATAAAACATGTAAAAGCGTACCTGAATTATGGATTTCTTGCCATATATTGCATCTTTGCACTCAAATCCTCCAAAATCATTTGAGTAACCAAGATTTGGAAAGCTTCTGGAAAGAAACTCTTTCTTTCTACTCGAGCATAAACTCTTCACTTCAAGCATGTTCATATTATGCTCGAGTGAGAGTCCTTCATGCTCGAGTGAGCTCAATTTTCACTGTTGCTTTTGAGATAATCTCTTGGTATTCCTATCTCCTCTATTAACCTTTGTTTTACATATCAAGAAACAGAGTATTTTTAATAGTGCTGTGCTCGAGCAGAGCTAACGTTCTCGAGTGATGTAGCTTGTCACTCGAGTGACACCCTCTGTGCTCGAGTGATAGACCTGCAAAATGATTTTTAATGCTCCGATGCCAAAGTCAGTATGGTTATCATCAAAAACACATTTAATTAAGATATTTAACAAGAAAACTTACAACTCATTGGGATTAACCATTCCCAATTCTCTTCGAATATATAGGAATTGATCTTTTGCTATTGGCTTTGTGAAAATATCCGCAAGTTGAAGATGAATTGGTATGAATTCCACTTTGACATCCTTCTTTTGAACATGATCTCAAATGAAGTGATGTCGAATGTCTATGTGTTTGGTCCTTGAATGTTGTACAGGATTCTAGGCCAAGCTTATAGTGCTAGTGTTGTCACAATAAATTGGAATCTCATTTAAATATATCCCCAAATCTTGAAGTTGTTGTTTCAACCATAATACTTGAGAACAGCAACTTGCTACAGCTATATATTCAGCTTCAGTTGAGGATAATGAAACTGTGTTCTGCTTCTTGCTGAACCATGATACCAGAGAGCCTCCAAGAAATTGACATTGACCACTGGTACTCTTTCTGTCAGTTTTATATCCTCCGTGATCTGAATCTGAATATGCCATTAAATTCTCATTCCCTCTTCTCGGATACCAAAGACCAAGTTCTGAAGTGTCTCCTAGATATTTGAAGATTCTTTTTACTGTCTCTGCATGTGATACCTTAGGAGCGGATTGATACCTTTCATACATTCCCACGCTGAACTGAATATCTGGCCTGCTTGCTGTAAGATAGAGTAATGAACCAATCATTCCTCTATACTTAGTGATGTTGAAGCTAGGACCTTTTACATCAGCATCCAACAATGTTGTAGAACTCATTGGAGTATCAGCTTCATTAGCATTATCTAAACCATATTTCTTCAACAACTCTTTCAAATACTTTGTGTGATATACAAATATACCATTCTTCTTTTGTTTGATTTGAAGTCCAAGAAAGAAGTTCAATTCTCCCATCATGGACATTTCAAATTCTCCCTGCATAATCTTAGAGAATTCTTGACACATAGATTCGTTAGTAGCATCGAAAATAATATCATCAACATAAATTTGAACAATCAGAATATCATTTTTGTTATGTTTGATGAAAAGAGTTGTATCTACTTTACCTCTGACAAAACTTTGATCAAGAAGAAATTTGCTTAGTCTTTCATATCAAGCTCTAGGTGCTTGTTTCAAACCATATAATGCTTTCTTAAGTTTGAAAACATGATTAGGCTTTGTTTCATCTTCAAAACCAGGAGGCTGTTCTACATATACTTTTTCCATAATATAACCATTTAGAAAAGCACTTTTCACATCCATTTGAAAAAGTTTAAAACCTTTAATGCAAGCAAAGGCTAGGAGTACTCGTATTGCCTCCAATCTTGCTACTGGAGCATATGTTTCCTCATAATCAAAACCTTCTTCTTGATTATAGCCTTTGGCTACTAATCTTGCTTTGTTTCTCACAATGATTGCTGATTCATCAAGTTTGTTTTTGAAAACCCATTTGGTCCCTATAACTGTATGATCTTTAGGTCGAGGAACTAAATCCCAAACTTGATTTCTTTGAAATTGATTCAGTTCTTCTTGCATAGCAATCACCCAATCATTGTCAGATAAAGCTTCTTCTATATTAGAAGGTTCAATTTCAGAAATAAAAGCAGAGAAAGTTACCTCATTGAGGATTTTATTTCTGGTTTTGACACCTTCATGAATATCTCCTATAACTTGATCAATTGGATGATCTTTCATATGTCTCCATACTTTTGGTTGAGCATGATCATCGACATCTTCTAAATTTTGAAAATCATTTGTTTCAAGGTCATCTTGTTTTGAAATAGATTTGTTTTTCTTGATTAAATCCATTTCTTCTTCATCAATATGTTTTGTCTAAGATTCAAGTTCATCAAACACAACATGAATAGATTCTTCAACTATACATGTTCTTTTATTGAAAACTCTATAAGCTTTACTTCTATTAGAATATCCTAGAAATAAACCTTCATCAGACTTTGAATCAAATTTACCTAAGTTTTCTTTACCGTTATTGTGAATGAAACACTTACACTCGAAGATATGTAGATGTGCAATATTTGGCTTTCTTCCCTTGTAAAGTTCATATGGTGTCTTTCCAAGTGATTTGTGAATATATGCTCGATTTGAGATGTAGCATGCAGTACTCATTACATTTGCCCAGAATACTTGTGACATGTCTTTTTCATTAAGTATTGCTCTCGCCATTTCTGTAAGGACTCTATTCTTTCTTTCCACTACTCCATTTTGTTGAGGTGTTCTAGGAGCGGAGAAGTTATGATCTATTCCTTCGTTGTTGCAGTAGTCTTCAAATAGTTGATTATCAAATTCTCCTCCATGGTCTGTCCTAATAGAAACAATAGAAATACCTTTCTCATTTTGAACCTTTTTAGCAAACATAATAAATTCAGCAAAAGTTTCATCTTTTGAAGCAATAAATATAGTCCATGCAAATCTTGTAAAATCCTCGACAATTACTAAAGTATATAAATTTCCTCCAAAACGTTTTACTCTTGCTGGTCCTACCAAATCCATATGAAGTAATTGTAAAGGTTTAGAAGTAGAAATCTCATACTTTGTTTTAAAAGAGGATTTAGTTTGTTTGCCTTTTTGACATGCTTCACAAATCATATTATCTTTGAATTTGAGTTTGGGAAGACCAACAACTAAATCTTTTCTAATCAGTTTGTCAAGTTGATTCATATTGACATGAGCCAAACGCTTATGCCATAACCAACTGTCCTCTGATCGACTAAGAAAATAATTTTCAGAAGAATTTGAATTTAAATCAATAGTATAACAATTACCGTCCCTTTGAGTTCGAATCTGTGCCTTGATAGATTCTTTGTTTAGTGGTAGATCTTTCTTGTTCACTATCAAGCATTCTTTTGAGTCAAAAATTACCCAGTTATCTTTGTCAATGCTTTGACTTATAGATTCTTTGTTTAGTGGCAGATCTTTCTTGTTCACTATCAAGCATTCTTTTGAGTCAAAAATTACCCAGTTATCTTTGTCAGTGCTTTGACTTATGCTCAGGAGGTTGTGGCATAATCCCTCAACATAATATACTTCGTTGATTTGAACACCATCAGTTTTTCCCACTTCACCAATTCCAGCAATACGTCTAGATTGATTACCTCCAAAAGTTACCTTTCCTCCTTCTCTGGTTTCCAGCATGGTGAACTTATTTTTGTCACCAGTCATGTGTCTCGAACATCCACTATCAATATACCATTTGTTTGCTCGAGATGCTTTGAGACATTCCTAGAATAAGGTGATCAAGTTTTAGGTACCCACACTTTCTTGGGTCCTTTGTGGTTAGTATGTGTTGTATGTGTTCCTTTCGGAACCCATTTATATGTTCCAATAACTTGTCCCTTTTTGAAATAACATGATGAAGTATAATATCCTTTCCTGTTACAATAACTACATGATGCAAAGGGATTTGATGTATGCACAGAATTCCTGAAATATTTAAGATACGTTCTACTACTATTCTTCTTATATCCTTTATTCTTATAATGAGCAAATTTATATCCAATTCCAGATTTATCAAATGAAACTTTCTGAGAATTTAAAATAACCTTAAGAGTTTCACTTCCCTTAGTAAATTTTTCAACAATTTTTGTTAAATCACTTATTTTCTTATCTTTCTCTTTACACGTTTCACATGATAATATGACAATACTTTCTAATTCTTTTACTTTCTTCTCATAGCTAACCATTTCTTTAGCTACTTTGATGAATTCTGTATGCAATGCATTATATTAAGATAACAATTCATCATAAGTAGGTTCAGAATCACTTACCTCAGAATCTGATTCTTCTTCCTTGGCTACCAAGCACAGATTTGCTACTTTGTCATTGTCACTTTCTTCGTCTGACGAACTATCACCCCATATAGATGATATATATGCTTTCTTTTTCTGCTTCTTTTTGTCTTTGTTTCTGCAGCATTCGGATTTGATGTGTCCAGGTTTCCCACATTCATAGCATACTATCTGTTGTTCTTTATTTTCTTTCTTGCTTGGTCCACCTTGGTAATTTTTGAAGTTCTTTTGACCTCTTCTGTAGAATCTCTTGAATTTTCTCACGATCATTCCCATTTCATCATCATTAGGGACATCTTCATTCTCGGAAGATTCTTCTTCTTCTTTGATAGCTTTAAGTGCAACTCCCTTTTTCTTTTTATCATTGAACTCTTCAAGTTCCTTTCTGAACCTCAACTTTCCTTCATACTCGGAAAGACTCCCAAAGAGAGCAGCTACAAATCTCATAGATTCTCCTTTAGCTTCTTCGATAGCTGTCACCTTTGCTTCCCATTCTTTCGTAAGAATATTAAGAATCTTTCTTACCTGGGAATTTTGATCAAACGATTTTCCAAGTGCAGATAATTGATTAACATGATGAGTATACCTGAGTTCGAATTCTGATATACCTTCTCCAGGTTTCATACGAAATAGATCATATTCTGTAATTAGAGTATTGACTCTATTTTCTTTGATTCCGGATGTACCTTCATGAGCAATTTCAAGAGCATCCCACATATCTTTGGCAGTTGGTAGAGTACATATTCGAAAATATTCTTTTTGACTAAGAGCACTATGTATCATTAAAATAGCTTTACTATTTAATGTTACTAACCTTTTATCATTCTCGTCAAACTCATCTGGGCTCTTCTTAACGGCTCTATCTTCGATTTTCTTCATTGGAATATAGTTACCATCTTGTATTACATTCCACAAGCCGTACTCGTTAGCCATCACGAACACTCTGAATTTAGCTTTCCAGAACAAAAAATGTTCTCCAGCAAATCCAGGAGGTCTAGTGATTGAAGCTCCGTCTGGAAGAATGTTTTCACCCATTGTTGCCATTTATCGGATCCTTCTCAAGCTGGTTAGGCTCTTCGGAGAAGTCCTTGCTCTGATACTAAATGAAAGAGGCAAGCTTCACCCAAGAGGGGGGTGAATTGGGTGACGTTATAAATTTTTCGCTTGATGTGGTGATATGAAAAATATAGTAGATAGAGTAGAGACGAGAAGATTAGAACATAGAGAGTTATACTGGTTTAGCCTAAAAACCAGGCCTACGTCCAGTCCTCAGAGATCAAGATCTACTGAGATTTTCACTATTCTTCCAAGATTCAATGGGCTCTCAGAACGCCACAAAACAACAATTGTCCTTGAAAGGACTACGAGCAGAAATATTCTCTCACTAAGAAATTTCTCTCCCCCTTACGACAAGTCTTACGTGCAGAAAAAGAACCTATGACCTTTCCCACTTGCATATGTATACAAGAATTATAAGCAGTAACGTTCTCTTCTGATTACACCACTGTAAGTCTTACGAGCAGCAACGTTCCCTTCTGCTTGTATCTTATAAGTCTTTTATGAGTGGAAGGTTTAACAAGGAATTCTCTCAACTGCTTCTCTCGTAAGGAAATCTACCCTCTCAAGGTCCCAATACCTTGAGATCAAATAAAAATAGAATTTGAATTGTATGAAGACTCTCTTACAGAGAAAATAAATGAACACTGAAGATCAACGTGTATACAGAGAAAATTATGAATAGCAGAGACTCATGTATATGCTTGTGAATTCTTGTGCTTCGTTCTTGTTGACGATTTCTGAATCTCTGTATTTATAGATGTTCAGTTTTTGCCCGTTTGAGTAATGATCGTTGAGGAGCGGGGCTTGCAACTGTGGAATGACATGCACAGATTTGAATATTCTGAATACAGTAGGTACGTGCGTGCTTGTAATGATATTGTCTGCCGTTGTTTGACTTTCTTCGTGTCAGTTTATTTCAAACGTTCATCCTCCTGTATCACACTTATAATACATTCAAAATGATGTTAAATAATGATAATAAATAATGATAAGATAAATAAATAACATTAAACCATATTCGGATTGAACGTTGTGAGACTTGGTATATTTGGTGATCTGGCAGAGTATCACTCGAGCATGGATGGGCTCACTCGAGTGATATCGCAATTTTACTCCTTGATCTTCAGTTTTAAGTCTGTGCTCGCATAGGATTTTAGAGAGACAAAATTCTCACTCGCGAGTGATGTGGGGCCTCACTCAAGCACAACTCCTTCTGCTCGAGTAGCCTTGCATTTTGCAGTGGAAGTTTCTTCTCTGGACAGCACTCGCATATCATTTTAGCAAGAGTGAGATTTTGCACTCGCAAGTGATGTGGGCCCTCATTCGAGCACACATACTTCTGCTCGAGTGAGAAGAATATTCTCAAGTAATATACCCTTAATACCAACACTCGCATCAAAATTTGAGAGGGATAGATTTTTCACTCGCAAGTGTTAATGTGTCACTCGAGCATATGAAGCTATGCTCGAGTACTTGTGCTTCTCTGATCTTCATGACTCTCGACCAAGCATTCACATACCTTTACTCGCTAGTGCTCGAGTACAGGACACTCATACTCGAGCATTGATTTCTCTGCTCAAGTGCACCAATGAAGAATGACAAAACTTGCTCTCGGCCAATCACTCGTACACTCTCACTCGCATGTGCTCGAGTGAGAAAGGCTCCTCTGCTCGAGTGCTATCTCTAGTGCTTGAGTGAATCAGTAAAAATGACAGTAGCATGCTTCTTGGGCAAACACTTTCTGGCTATCACTCGTACCTGCTCGAGCACAGAAGGGTTCCATGCTCGAGTGTTAGACTCATGCTCGAGCACACCAGTTCATTTTGACAGCAGATACCATAGAACATTGTTATATGCATTTGGTAACTTTGTAAACATTTCTTAAACTTATAAAAACATGATTTGTACACAATTGACTTTTGTTATCATCAAAACTTGGGATCTAATACTATGATCTTCTAGTTTATCGTACATCATAAAAGTTATCGTAAATGAAAATTAAGCACTCCCAATATGAAAGAAACTTTGTACTTATGCTTTAACTACTCCCAATATGTAGGTGGTGGGGCCTGGATCACCACGCTAGGATCTGATGTAGGCGCTTCCTTCATTCTCTCCAGCTCTTTTGCCATCATTTTTCGCTCAAGATTTTGATAACCGCCATGAGACATGCAATGCTGATACTTATTAGTTGCTTGCCTCTCTGTATTTGCTGCACTTAATGCATGTGAAAGGAAAACAATGAAAACCTAATCAATAATGTCAACTATGTTCAAATAAAATACTATGATGAAAGAAATTTTATCAAAAAGTTAGGATCTTCTCGTGATGCCATAAATAACCTCCAGTCCTCTGGAGACAAATATTCATATTGCAGGCAGGGATCCTGACCCCTTAGGTCCCGTGAATGTACTTTGCTATAAGCTTGTTCTTGAAACATTTCCATCGTAGACGAACCTCCCTCACCCATTCCTTGTACATCATCGCGGTGTGAAGGACATTATAGGTTTGCTACAAGGTAAAAACAAAAGATAATTATATTTGAAGCAATAGGAATAAAGCTATAAATGCAGATGTATCGAAAATTATATACCAAAAGTTGTTGCCAAATCATGTCTTTCAATTTTTGCTGAACCAACTTCCATTTATCATAGATAATGTGAACTTTGCTTCGACCCAAATAACCTAAATAGCTAATGAAATGGTCTTCCTCCTGACCAGTTGGTTGTATATTGTCATCAAAGTCAATATGCAGCCTCTCCTGTTGATGTTGATGACGTGTAACCAATGCTTCCATTTTTGTGCTGCCTCTAGTCCTTCTTCTCGCAATAGGTTCAGGTCTATCCATTTTATTGTCCCTATCACTTTCTGAGTCAATAGAATTATCCATATTCCTGTAAGCACAAAAATAAAAATCATTATCAGATAGGAAAATAAATTGCAATAAAAATAACCTACTCTTAGCAGGAGTAAAATAAAAAACATAGTTATATTTTCTAAGTTAAGCTCTTACTCTATATTGTTTCCCATATTCCTTCACCATGATAATTTCTTACAGCATATTCTTCATCATCTACCAATTCTACTTCACTTGTTGTAGGTGGATTAATTGTGAAAGGTGGTGTGTCGTCAAGGTTGAAGGTCGGATCACCATACTTCTATTTTTCACTTTGAAGTACAAAGGAATTTTTTTTATTTGAAGGATCTGTGACATAAAACACTTGTTTCGCCTGGCTTGCTAGAATGAAGGGCTCATCCCTATAACCTACTCTTTCAAGATCAACAGAGATAAATCCAAATTGTTGATATATTACCACAACATTATTGCTAACCAACTTAAATTTGAATAAAGCAACTTTGAAGATGTTGTAAGTCATTTCCCATATTTCTTCTATCACTCCATAATAGGCCATGGATGCTAATAATGGGTTTTTGTCTTTCGAACTGGAAAAGTGCATGGCTTCAGCTTCTACCATCAACCCACTATTTTGCATGGTACTCATGTCATCTTGGTCTTTTGTGCAGAAAGAATACCTGTTTATATCATAACCGGTCTAAGTAATGATCTGGAACGAAGGCCCCCAGGCTAGCCACTCTATTATCTTAGACACACCGGTCTCATGCAAAACCTTTTCCTGAAACCACTCTATAAATGTCTTGTTTTGCTTAATAGCAATCTGCATGTTATTCTTCCTTGGATTCATGTTCTTCAATCTCTTTCTTTGTTCATCTATGTACGGTTCAACTTCAGCCATGTTATTCAGGATATACAAGTGTGCTTACAACACCTCTTCATGAGGCATAGTCTTGACTTTTAGTCCTTGTGTTCCCTTGCTTTTCCCTTCTTCATGTCGACATTGTTCCTTCTTCCCTGATAGATAATCGCTATAGAAGTCCATAGCCTCTTCAACTACATATCTTTCAACTATTGAGGCTTTTGGTCGATAGGGATTTGTAGAGTACCCTTTTAAGATCTTCATGTATCGCATGAAAGGGTACATCCACCTCAGGTAAACTAGACCGCAAAGACTTACCTCCCTTACCAAATGAACTATCAAATGCACTATTATATCAAAAAATAAAGGAGGAAAGTACATCTCTAATTGGGACAATATAATATAACCCTCAGCTTCCAGTTCATCCAACTTTTCAGTGTCAATGACTTTTTTACATATAGCATTAAAGAAAACACACAATCTTGTTACAGTGGTTTGAACTTCATCTTTCATAATGCCTCTAATAACTATTAGTAATAGTTATTGCATCAACACATGATAATCATGGGAATTTATTCCCACTAACTTCAAATCGTCCATTGACACGTACCTTCTCGCATTCGAAGAATACCCTTGTGGCACCTTAATTTCATGCAAACACCGACACAAACTTCTTTTCTTCGCTTTTGATAGTGTATATGCTGCTGGCTCTATGTATGCCCTCCTACCATCATCTTTTAGCTATGGATGTAATCGTTCTCTGATTCCCATATCATAAAGGTCTAGTCTCGCATTAATCCCATCCTTAGTTTTCCCTGGTATGTGCAAAAGCGTACTGATAAGGCTATCACAAACATTTTTCTCCACATGCATCACATCAATACTGTGTCTCACGTTAAGACTATGCCAATATGGAAGGTCAAAGAAAATTGATCTCTTCTTCCATATGTTCTTCTCACCCCACAGTCTTCTTATTCTTACCGAATAAGACATTGATACGTTCAACCCAAATATAAACTTCCTCTCTGGTTAATGCCTTTGGAGCCATTCCATGCTCAAGCAAGCCATTAAAAAGCTTTCTTAACCTACGATATGGGTGGAACCTAGGAAGGAACCTCTTGTGACCAAGGTAGACCATTTTTCTTCCATGTTTATATTGGTAAAAGTGAGTGTCTGCTTCATAAATTGGACATTCTTTATGCCCCTTCACACTGTACCCTGACAGGTTTCTGTACGCAGGGAAGTTATTTATCGTGGTGAAAATCATTACACGTAGTTTGAAGGACCCAATCTTATATGCATTAAAATCATCTACACCTTCCTCCTACAACTTCTTAAAGTACTCAATCAAAGGTGCCAGGTAGACATCGATATCATTTCCTGGCTTTTTTGGTCCAGAAATCATCATAGAAAGCATCAAATATTTGCATTTCATACAAAGCCAAGGAGGTAAGTTGTATATTACAAGGAGTACCGGCCACGCACTGTGTGTGCTATTAAGAGTTCCATATGGATTGATGCCATCTGTACAAAGCCCAAGCTGAAGGTTTCTCGGCTCGCTACCAAATTCAGCTGGGTGCCTCAGAAATTTTTGTCAGATATTCTATCATCTGAATGCCATCTCAACTTCTTTGCTTTTTTTACAGTCCTAAACAAACGCTTAAAACATGGTATTATTGGAAGATACCACAAAAATTTTAAAGGTTGCCTTTTAGTTGCCCCATCACCACAACCGCCTTCTTTCTTCACTTTGTATCGTGCAATTTGACACTTAGGGCACTCACTCAGACCTTCATACTCCTTTCTATACAATATGCAGTCATTTGGGCAAGTGTGTATCTTTTTATACTCCATACCCATCGTAGATAGGATTTTCTTGGCCTCATATATACGATTTGGAAGTACATTATTGTCTATAAACATATCACACAACAGTTCAAGTAGCAATGTGAAACTACTATCGATCCACCCACAAGTTGCTTTTAAGTTAACGAAATGTAATATTCCTATCAGCCGTGTGTAGTTACTCCTAGGGAACAACGGTGTCTCTGCATCACTCTGTAGGCTGTCATATTCATGCGACTATGTAAAGGATTCTACCTCAACATTGTGAATCATTCTCTCCATTCTATCTTCATCTATGACATCTTTAACTTCCTTCTTGTGGAAAGGACAATCAGTTACTTCCTCACCATGCCATATCTACCTTGTGTATCGAAGATTTATTCCATCACAAAGTAGGTGATCCCTTATAACTTCAACATCCCGTTTTCTCTCATTTAAACAATTGACACAAGGACAAAAATACATCCCATTTTTGGCTGGAGCGTTCCTTCTAGCAAATTCAATAAACTCTTTAACCCCATTCTCATATTCTTCACTTGTTCTTAAAGCATTCATCAAACTATGATCCATTTAATTACCACCTATGCCATTCCCATTTACACTCAAGTTTAGAATAGTTGTCAACACTGGGAATTGCCTTTTACTATTCTGTTTTTCAAAATTTTGGCAGCATTTTCCCTTAAAAGTGAAACATCCCAAAATCAAAACAACAAAACATCTCAGCTTAATTTAAACAAAAATAAACTTTAGCTTCTAGCACCAAGCATAAATAGAATACACTTAGATTTTAGCAACCAAATTATTAAATCAGATATGTACATGAGTGAGATATATGGGAATTTACAAATCAACTTTATGTATTTACAAGACACATGTGGGAATTTATAAGACCGTCTCGACCATATATAAGACAAGGGCCTAAATGCCTTTTCAACAAAAAAAAAAATTTCTGTTTAGACCTAAGGGTACGATAAAGTTTCAGAAAGTTTTAGAAACTGTTTGAGAATAATTTGCTAGAGAGGGTGAAGTGATATTTTCCCTATAGAAATTGAATAATCATGTCAAAGAGAATGACTTGTAGTTATGATTGCTGAAATGATATATAACATACTCCATCGCATTTGTAACTTGGGATATATATATATATGGTTGATGTAGTTGTAGTTGTAAGTAGAGGGGCACATGATCATTAGAATGATTGCATGCCTTGAAATATCTCTGTAAATATACTCCCTATTATCTTCTTCCTATAACTCCCCTTGTGCTTCTAAGCATGCACGCATAATTTTATATATATATATATATATATATATTCATCATTAATATCTAATACTACTAACTCATCTAGCTAGATTCAAACATTGTTGAGATGCCAATACAGAAATAGTTATTCTCCCAATGTTACACATGCATATCATTCATAAAAATTAAATTAGAAATCCTTATTCATGATATATATCATATATATATATATATAAATATATCTAGTCCCTTATACTTGATCTAACTATTACTATTACTGGTATGTGTGTATATATAAATATTCCAGATTCTTTAGCCATTCTACACCTTGCAAGCCATTCACAGTCACACTTTAATTTATTCTTTTAATTACCAATTAAACTCAATAGCAAGCAAGGTGTATTGGCCCAGCACAAATCAAACTTTAAATTCACATCTCACGTTGACAACAATTGTCTCAGCAAGTCTACCAATAAAACAGCAAAGATAAAGCTCAAGCACAAATCACACTTAAATTCCAGCTGAGAATCAAATGCATTTTGCTAAGCATTCACAAGTTTAGTTAGCTAACCTATAGCTGAAACTTTAGAGGGAGATGGCCCACGGTAGTAAGAAGGAGGACGACGGTGGCGATAATGAGAGAAAACGGTGCAAACCCAGAGCAAAGACAGTGATGAGTAGGCACTCTATGGATGAAATAGAGGGTAAGATGGAGGACCAAGAAGAAACAAGGGATAGCCATATAGAAAGATTTGGAGAAAGAAGAAAAACAAGGAGGCCAGGGGAGAGGAGAGCACGAAGATGGGGATGACGGAAGTGAAGAAAATGGGAGGAGTGGGGAAGAGTAAAGCAGAGGAGCTTTAGGCATCCCCAGTCAATATTGGGGACGCCTAAGGCAATTTTCTAACACTTCACATGCACCGGTCATGTCGACCAGTGCATGTGTTCCAGCTTTAGACGTCCCCAGCCCAGCTAAGGACATCTAAAAGTTAACATTAGACATCCCTAGACCATCTGGGGATATCTAAAGCTTAACATTAGACGTCCTCAGAATAGTTGGGGACACCTAAAGTTAGAACTTTAGACGTCCCCAACTGTTCTGGGGACATCTAAAGTTTTTCTATTTTTTTCTGTATATAATATCCTGGTCAGATTTGGGGGTCTTTAGACGTCCCCATTTTGATTAGGGACGTCTAAAACACTTCCTGGCATCTTTTAGTGCGAGATTCAATTATTTTAGATGCGCAAACCTTTCCAATTTTCACCTATAATTACACATATGCCACCTGCCAATATTTTGGGTGTCCCCTTTTTAAAAAGGGATGTCCTTTAGGGTAGTTGTAAGTATATTCTATAGTAGTACCAATCACTGAAATGAATGCTAATTGAATATAAATCGGTGGTGACAGAGGCACTGCTAAATACTGTGAAGGAAGCAGTGGAAGAAAAATGGAGTGAGGATCTGAATAAAGCATGGGCTAAAGCATATGACGGGATGGCAGCTTTAGTCAAGAAGGGAGTGAAAGAAACATAGTATGTTTTAAAATATATTCATGCAATAAGCTTTCAACCTCATGAGTATCTCTAGTGCTATATGGGGTTTTTTATTTGATTTGAGAATAATACGCTTTTCATAAGGAAATTATGTGAGAAAGAAATACATGTGATCTTTATGTATGTGTGATACTTTGCAAAAGGCTTCAGGTCTCTTGGCAACTTCTAATCTAATGCTTCCTAATTTTTTTTTCATATTTTCTAACTAACTAAATAACCTCTTGACTAACTAAACAATCTTTTTTAATTAATCAATTTTGTTATAACAAATATTAAAATTTTTAAGGACTAAATTAATTTATTTCATTTTTAAAATTATGCAAAGTTATAAATTGGTCCGGGTAATAATAATTACTGAAGAGAATATTTTGATTGCCAAGAATCATGATTAAAACTAAACACTTAAAATTTTATTTTATTTAATCCTTGTTCCTGATCCTGATTGATCATACATGGCTCTATATGCATTCTTGGCAAATTTTGGTGGGTCTTTTTTGGCGGATTGCTTTAATTTGCTACGATCGTTCATTTCTGTATGGGCCGTGCGATGTTTTTAAAACTTTTTTTTTAGTGTGTGTTCTTTTTCTTCCTTACTTGTTTGGCTTTAGTAGTTTTCACTCTTTTATTGTTATGGGCTGCTTGATCTTAATCTTCCTCATGATGTAGTGGCTTTGTTTGTTGTAATCGTTTTACTATGTTTTCATGATATTTGGCCTTTTATCAGAAAAAAATTTGTTCCTAAATTTTAATATTTAAATTGTTTTAATATGAATGGAATGCAAAATAATAGCAATTATAACATCAATTGATATTGTTTGAAATAGGATTAAGATGCAACCAGCACTCTGAAATATTTTTTTTGGTACATCCAATGGCCTAAAGCAATTTGTCCGTGTCTGCGATTACTTCTATTCATTCTAGTCCTTTTACACACCTTAAGAGTGTGTTTGGTTTGAGAGGAGGGGAGGGGATAAATTACCTTTTTAGGTTGAAGGTATTTAAATTTTGGGTGGGAACTTAAAATTTAAAAGGAATGAGAGGGTAAATTTTGGGTAGGAACCCAAGATTTAAAATAATGAGAGGGTAAATTTTGGGTTTCTCTCATCCAAAATTGTAATATGCCCCCCACACTCCCCTCAAACCAAACACACCCTAAAAGAGTCTATAACCTATTGCCTATTAAGAAAAAGAGAGTCTATTTCCTAACAATTTTTCGAGATATCTTAATTCTTTTTTTTTTGTAGTATGGAGGCCCAAGCCCACTTACAAACCCGAACCTACATTAAATGATTCCTTTGTAACCCCAGCCCAAAAAGCTTCTCAGTTACCCTAAATTCTATATCAAGATGGACAACCAACCACTTTTGATAGCCTTCAACACATCCAAGGCCACGTTTCGCCAACTTATCAGTGCATGAGTTTACCGATATTGGAAAGGCACGAATCTTCATCTCCCAATACTCATCCAATAGCTTACATATCCTTCTTTATAGACCCGATAGATATCGACCTTCCTCCTCCTTCCTTTTCAACCACTTTGGTAACATCTCAGAATCAGTTTCCAATTCTATCTTCCTCATTCCAAGCTTCCATGCCAGATCTAGACCTAACTTCATTCCCCATTATTCTGCTTCTATGTAGCCCCACAAACTCCTATTTTTTCAAAAAACCACCCATCTATCTCCCTTTCCAGACAAATTAGAACTCCACAACTTGCAGTGCTAGATCTAGAAGATGCCCCGTCTGTGTTGAGCTTAACCCAGTCCTTCCTTGGCCTTTGCCATACCTCCTTTCTCACCTTCCTGCTTTAAATATGCAATGGTACCAACCCCTTTGCCTCTTCACAATCTCTAGCAAGCTTCCAACTTCTCTCCATTAATCTTATGTGATCTCTTCGTTGTCCATTAAAAACACTATCATTTCTTTGTTTCCTGAGATTCCAATAAACAATCCCAAACAAAGACGCCCAAGGCATACCCCCTCTTCCTCTTAGTGAGGTTACTAATGAGCCATCTCTAGAGTGATTCTATATATGTAAAATGGACTCTGAGCAATGCTGGTAAACCTTTCCCATACCACCCTTGCACACACACAATCTCGTAAAACATGCAATGTGCTCTCCATCATCCCACACTCAACACATGCACCATATGCCCCTGCCTCTTGTTTCTTAATGGATTAGTATGTAACCTATCCTGTATAGAAAGCCAGAGAAAGTCCCTCACTCTTTTTGGTCCCTTCCACTTCCACACTATGTTTCCAAACTCCTCCTTTTACCCCTCGTCTACCCTTCTCATCGTTAGATACCCTGATTTGACCGAATACTGCCCATCCTTATCTCCTTTCCATAGCACCCTATCCCTTCCTTTGTCGAAGGGTGGCACCACTATACTAATCATTGCTCTTGCCTCTTCAGACACCATTCCTTCTAGTCTACTCCATCTCCATTTTCCTTCCTCATCCACCAAGTCTCTAACAGACCACTTTAAGCTCTTCTCTTCCAACTCCTGCAAACAAAACTCTTTCAATATTACCACTGCCTTATTCCACTGATCCTCCCGAAAAGATGTTGACCTTCCATCCACCATCCTTTTCCAACTCATTCTTGCTAAACGATACCAAACCTCTACCAAGTCTCTCTAAATAGGTAAGGCATCCTTTAGCTCCCTTAGGATTGAAGTGAGCTCCTCCCCTTTATTGTACCAATGCTTTGAAACCTTCCCTTACATTCCTGCTTCTCCATAACATAGCTTACACCCCAACTTCAAACCATAACCCTCATTTATTTCTTTTAAACTCAATATCCCCAAACCTCCATTTTCTTTCAGGCGTTTGATCTGTTATCACTTTACCAAATGCATCTTCCTCTGCTCAATGTCATGCCCCCAGATAAATAATCTCTGCCTTCTCTCCACCTCATCCAATAAACCCTTCAGAAGAAGTGAAATTTTCATAGGGTAAATTGGAATTGCACTGGCCACTGACCTTGCTAATGTTGTCCTCCCTACCATACTCAAGCAGTTCATTTCCATCCTGTAAGCCGTTTCTTTACTTTTTTAAAAACATACCCAAAGTTGCATCCCTTACCTTTCCCATACGCTAACGGTATATTAAGGTAAGTACCCAAGTCTTCTGTTATAGCAAAGCGGCCTCTCTTAGCTTACTTCTAACGTCTATTCCCACATTCTTGGAAAAGAAATCGCAAACTTCCCTTTATTAACTTTCTGGCTTGATAAATTACAAAATTCCTCCAGTACCTCTAATTTATTCCTCATCTGCTCCATAGCCTCTCTGAACACCAATAAATCATCCGCAAACATCAAGTATGTTACTTCTAGCCCATTCCTCCCTACTCTTATAGTCTTCCACTGCCATACTCTTTACTTCTTGAATAAGGGAAGTGAGCTTTTCTATAGCCAACACAAGCAAGTATGGTGATAATGGGTCACCCTGCTTAAGCCCCCTAGATGGGTTAAAACTCTTAGTTTTTCCCCCATTCCAAAGAACCTGTGTTGAGACTGTAGTAACCCATTTGCCAATTAGATCTTGTATTTCTCCCCATATTCTAACGTCTAAAAGCACATTTATCAAAAAACTCCATCTGGCTTTATCATAGGCCTTCTCAAGGTCTATTTTAATGGGGGAAAAAACCCTTCTTCCCTTTCATTTGTCTCATTGAGTAGATTACTTCTTGAGCCACCAAAACATTGTCCTAGATCTGTCTACTAGGAAAAAACTTGCTTGCTTAGGTGCCATTACCTCTTTGATAACTCCCCTTAGCCGACTAACCAAAATCTTAGGAATGCATTTATATAGCATATTATATAGTGCTATTGGTCTCATTTACTTCAAACTCTAAGGCCTCTTCACCTTTGGCACTAAGACAATAAGAGTTTTATCAATATCACTCATAACTTCATGACCCTTCCATACATCTTGAACATACTGACATACCTCCTCTCTTACCACTTCCCATTGTTTCTGAAAGAATATTGAATGGAATCCATCTTCACTCGGAGCTTTGAAAGCTCCTATAGAGAACATAGCATCTCTTATTTCCTCCTTTAACACTAGATGACATACCTCCCTCATTCTACTCTCCCCCACAATTAGGAAAGAAACTCTTGTCTCCCTCAATCTTCCTGGTTGCTCCTCTTCAAAGAAGATATCAACATAAAACTGCCTTGTCATTCGCTTCAAAGTATTTTGATTCTTCCAAACCTCTTTATGCTCCTTCACTGCTTCTCAAATTTTGTCTTAACATGTTTCCAAAGTCTTCATGTAATAGCCAAGCTGCCTTAAATCGGTCTCTACCCCCGTGTACTATTAAGTTCCTGTATACTTAGAGCATAGGGCAATAATTTAAGCAGTGTAGTCGAACCAGGTTCTCCACAATTGCCTCCCGAAATCTACCTCTCCATTTTAGATTACAAAGAGCTCTATCTAGCCTCTAAAAAATTCTTTCATACCTAGAATTAAAGGTCCTTTCCATGTGTATCTATTTCCATATGACCCCACTTCCAGAAGCTGGCACCTATCAATTTGATTAGAGAACACATCACACTTCCTTTGGCTTATCAGGGCTCCATCTTTCTTAGCTTCTCCCCTTATATCATTTAAATCACCTATAATCGCTCCTGGCTCCCTTGTCTCTTCTCTTATTCTTCCATATGATCCCAGAAAATTTGTTTCTCCCTATCTCTTGGTGTTACATAGGCCACGGTCAATTTCCAAGCCTCTTCCCCTTCATCTTCTACCCTCAAATACACAAATTGTTCATTAAGGTTAATAACCCTAAGATTCACCCTCTCTCTTCGCCATGCAATCCAAATGCCCCATGAGAATCCCATTCCTGGGACAGTTACACAACTTCATAACCCATACTCTTAAACAATTTTCCTGCTTGTCCCTATTGAACTTGTCCCCAATAGCACTACAATATCCAGCTTCTTTTCGTTACATAATAACTTAAAACTTCTTCTGAATTCTCCACTCCCTATACCCTAGTAATTCCAAATCAGAATTTTCTAATCCATAAAACTTGAAATAATAATATAAAAAGCTTCAGTCCAGGCTCATCGAGCCTTTTACATTGCTCTATTCAATCTCTGCTTCTACATATACATCCCTTATTTCCTTGTTTGGGGTCTTCCTTCATGCCTCCCTTGTTGTAGTATTAGGTTTCTTGCTACTTTCGGAGTCTTATGCACTATGTTATGATCTAGGTCCCTCAAATAGCCCATATCAATATTCATCCTTCCCCATCTTCCCTTATCCACTGTACTAGTTTCCATACCTTTTCCTGCAACTCCCACTTTACCATCCAAACGAACCTTCCCGGTACTTCTAGCAGACACAACAATAGCTCCTGAACTGCTCTCACTTCTATTAAAATTTATAGGCTCCTCATTCCTTCTTATCTCCTTACTCTTTATTCCCTGTTCTTTCCTTTTTTTATACCATACTTTGCTCGAAAATGGATCAACCGACGACCACCCCTATACACTCCTCATCATTTACTCCTCTTCCTATACTTCTAGATTTGCAAACTAAGACCCAGTCCCTTTTAGCTCTATTTATTCCTTACGTGACCCTAAAAAACTCTCCTTTTTCGCCTTGGTTTTTGAGCTATAGTCCAATCACCATACATCCTCCTTTCTTCAGTCGCCTCCCTCATCTCCTCCTTTCTATCTTTCATCCCTTCCTCTACCCTCTCCTAACATTCCTTTTCTAACTGCCCATACCTTCCACAATTGAAACACATTAGGTTAAATCCCTCACATATCACCAGTCTCTCAACCCCATTTATTATATATACCTGCAATAGAGGATTCTTTAAGTTCACCTGAACTCCCACCCTAGCATAACCTCCTATATACATTAAAGAGGTCGACATATCCACCTTCATTGTCTACCCTATCTCATTCCCTATAGCCTCGAGTATGTCTTCCTTATAATATTCTAGTAGTAAATCTAGGAACCGAACCCACACCGGTACATCCTCTATAACTTCAGTTTTTAGATCAAAGTCAGGTCTCCATTGTCTCACAGTGAGGTAAAAATCAGAGATCATCCAAAGGCCACCCAACACAACATTCTCATAATCCTCAATAGCAATAAATTGCACCTTATAGAAGGCATTCAAAAGATAAACTATTGTTATAATACCTCTTTTTGCCCACATCTTCTGTATATATTGCTCAATCGTTCAATTTCTCATCCTTGTTCCTAATAGCTTCACAATCGATCAAGCTCATCTTAAATAGCCTCCTAATCTAGGTCAGTGCTCTATTTGACAGCAAAAACTCTGGAATCTCAAATGAGCCTCTCTTATGTTTCACTATTGTAATCTCAGCCCTCAAGGAGTCTAGATCTGGCTCCTCCTCTAATACCTCACTACCTCACGCACCTCTCAGCATCTCACTATAAGAACATCCCTCCCTCACTCCACCATCTTCTATTTCACTTCCTTTAATATTTTTCTTACTTTTTTGCAAGAGATTTGATTCTTTTGCCGTCTTCCTTCTAATCTCACTCAAGCTAGAAAAATGCTCCTCTGAGAGACTCATCGTACCCTCTAGCTACACCTCACTTATTCCTCTTTGCAACGCACGAATTGGAATCGCTCTTTCTCTCAGTCTTAGTGGGTGATGGAGCTGACAACCCCTCCATCACAAGACACGACTTTGTCCCTATGCAAAAACCCTAGCAAAGCGGGTTTAGAGAACTGACACATGCTTGGTTTTGTTGTCTATAAGATATCTTAATTTAGTTAATTAGAGATAGGCTATCTTTATCAAACAATTTCCTAAATTTTAAATATCTATATTATTTTGGTTAAATTAAATATCTATATTATCAAAAAAATGTTCGCATGCTGCTTTCTCATACAAATAATATATGTTCGAATTAGCTTATATAGCACTTTAGCCCTACGTACGTACGATAACAAATTATCCTAAAAACTTTCTTTGTGTATGCTGCCGACACTAGGGTAATAATTTTTTTTTGTTTTTTACCTTCAGGGTAACATATTGATCATTGTCACTTGATGACTTCGCCATTATAAATTATTGGACTTTTGTTTTATTTTAATCCAATATATGTACCAATTGTTACATCCTGATCCTACCAAACCAATTGAGGAAAGAACACGTTTAATTAACATAATTTTTTTGACTTTTCTTTTTTTTTATATGCCATAGACACGGAGGATAAGTGCCAATATGTTTAAATATTTAAATTTATAAGCTAGCATACCATTTGCTTCTTGCTTGTATTATTAACTTGGAACCAAAGATTAGCTAGTAAGATATATCATGTGCAATAATCTCACAAGTGATGTAATGCTAATGGGTGTATAAGCTTTTTAGGTAGGCACGTATACTTTGATTTCAATATAAACGTAAACTTTCACTATAAAAAAACACTAAATTTCTGATGGATTTTGCCATGGAATTCAGAGTTCCAACGGAATGGATTATGTCACTAATAATAGCGTGACAACCAATTTCTAACGGAAATTTCCTCGCAAACTTATTTTTTATTTTTTATTTTTTAAATTTTAAAAAACCATGTGGCAATTTCTGGGGCTGCTACCTCATCGCCAGCGGCCTTCACCTTGTCGCCGGCGCCCAGATCCGCCATGTGGTACATCCTAGCTCAACCACGTGTTGCAACCTCTTTTTTCTTGAAAATGCAACTCAACTTGCCCTCCTTTAGTTCGAACCCATGACCTCATCCGTACTCATGCAATACCTTACCGGATGGGCTCGACTACTTTGGCATTTTATTATTACACAATTATATATATAATCTTATTATATATAATCAATATTTATAAATATATTTTTTTTTCTTATATATAAATGTAATAATAGTATAAAATAATTTTATATATTCTTATAATTTTTAATATAAATTAACTTCAAATTAACAAATTTTACATCTTAAATAAATTTCATATGACTATATTTTTGTCTAATTTCTAAAATTAATTTTTTTACTAACATTAATTAATAACTAATAAATAATCACTAACTAATATTTTTTTATTAATATTAATTAATACCTAATAATTTTTTTTATAAATAAATTTTTATATGACCATTTTGCCCTATAAGGAGCAAAACCTATGGTTGGAAACTTGAGGAGTCAAAACCAAAATAAGAAAAAACTTGAGGGATAAACGATGCTATTAACCCTAATTTTTAAATATTTATATGGATAGGAATATCATAATTTTAATTTTTATATAGATATTTTTTTAAAATTAAATTTAATTAGAAATAATAATTAATTAAAAATAATAATTTTTTAATTTTTCCGATGGAATTAGCCACAGAATTATTCTTTAGCAAATTGCCACGGAAAACTCCATCAGAAATTCTGTGGCAAATTATTTGCCATGGAACTTCTGATGGAATTTGCAACGGAATATTTTCTATGGCTAATCGGAAAATATTCCGTCGGAAACTTTTCCGACAAAATTTTCGACAGATTTCCGTTAGAATTTACCACAGAAATTGTTTCCATGGAAAATTCTGACCGAAATCTGTTGGAAATCCTGTCTCCGTGGTAAATTCCATTGGAAATTTAATTTTTTTTTTGTAGTGTTTTAAGTTTTCATCACAACTTGCTCTATAGACACACACAAACACACTTTTTAGAGAGCCCCGGTAAAAATATTCCTTTTACCTTTAGATTTATATATTTTCATCCAAATATACTTTTTAATGTTATATATGAATATATTTATATATTTTAGTTAAATTATGTTATTTTATCATGATTTGGTTGAGGAAATACGGTTAAATCACTAACTCTTGAAGTAGTGTCTCATTATGAGTAGGTGGGACTTAATTCTTAGATCAACGTGGGATTATAACTTATGAGAAGGTGGCTTTTCTTACAATATGGGTGTGTGTGTGTGTGTGTTTTATATGTGTGTATATTCTTTTATATCTATTTGCGTGTGCGACTATTTTTGTTCATTGTTTTTCTTTACACACCCTTTTTTATAGTAAAATGAAGAAACAAAATCACAAGCACAAGCCTATCCATATCCCGCAGAAGAAGATTCAAGATTCGTTCAGATTTTTCAAGATATCTTTATTTAACTAATTAGCTACAGTGAGGCTGTCTTTTTCAAAAATAAAAAGTAAAAACTGACAACTTCATATTTAGGGCAAATCCCAGAAGAATAAGTTTAAAATAGGGAAAGGACAAATTAGGGGTCCAATATCAGAAATCTTAATTTAGAATTGATGGAGGAATCTAGGATTTGAAAATCTTTCTAGATAACCAATATGCCCCTGAGTAAAATGTGAAAAAATAGAGTGAAGCGCCTGATAACTTCACATTCCCTTTCCTTATTGCAAAAGATGCGAGAGTCAAAATAGGGAGAAGTGACGGTGTTTCTTTAGTCAGTGAAGAGTGCCTTTGGCCCCATGAGACAATTGTGGGTGGTTATCAAATGTCCATAGTGTTAACTCATAGAAATTGATAACATTCTTGCACATTTTTTCCTCTTTACACTTACTTTTGGGTACAAATTGTGCATATATAGAAGAAAATGTGATAGAATAAAAGAAAAGTTCAAATCATAAGTTAAATACATATAAGTAGGATTATCTATTAAAGTTAAAAAAACTCATGAAGCCCTCCTCCTTGTAGGTAGAAGATGACAAGTCATAAAAGCTCTCAAAGATCAAAGAAAGCTCATGGGCCAGGAGGAAGTTGTTGTGTTGTTGTCTTTAGCCAACAATACATGTGCTGAAGCCAATGGAGATATGGACTCATTGTGGCATATGCTTCAGCCAATGACATGAGTACCGAAGCAGACAGGGAGCAAAACTTACTGTGTTATATGCTTCAGGCCTAAGCACATAACAAACAGTGCAACCATGCGTTTTACTTGTTGAAATGCATGTGGACAATTTTTAAGGAAGGGATAGGCCAAAAATAGGTCATTCTGGAGTTTTCAAGTATTCTTTGGAGCTTTGGGTGCTAGGGTTTAGGCTTCTTAAAGAATATTGAGCTTGGGTTGAAGTCTAGAAGAGATTTTGGGCTCCAATCTTTAGTTGTTCTCATTCTTCTTCCCTTTTGTTTAATAAGTTTTTGGTATGGCTGTAATTATTATGCATAGTTGTAGCTCTTTTATGACTATGTGTAGCTAGACTCCTTATTTTAGGGTTGTTTTGAACCCTTGTATGGATTAAGTACTCATTTTCCCTTTATATTTGTGATTAATGATGAGATTATGCTAATTTTACTCTTTACTTATTACTTCTTATTGATTGGCCACCAATAAGAATGTTTGTTCACTTGATTAATGGTTGAGAAGGCTAGATTGAGTGCAAAACTTGAGTTAAATCGTGTGAGAGATTGAAATTTACTAATTGAATGGATAGTTTTGTTAATGAGGTAGAGATACACTCATTGACCTCACATAACCAAATAGGATTTGCAATGAAAATCAGGTTTAATTAGTTGATTAAGAGATTAATAAATTAATTAAACTATACACCTATTTGAAGACTTGAGAGAAAACTTATATGTAATTTAGTATCCTTGACTAGTATAATCTTTCATTAAGTAGCATATATTCGGGGATTTGAGTGAGTGCTTTTGAAATACAAGGGGGATAAACAATCCTAAGTTTCATTTAATACTTGAATTTAAAGAATCATTTGCTTTTATAAATTTTTAGTCTAAAAGTAGTTTTCAATTTCTCTTTCACCGCAACAACATGTTTGGGCTAAACTTAATTAAATTCACTAAGCTTTTTGCTTGACCAATTTGTTAATCAAATCCTTGTGGGAACAGTCTTTACTTATTGCTTTATTACTTGAAGTGATCCGTGCACTTGAGGTAGCGAACAAGTTTTTAGCATCGTTGCTGGGCATTGGTTTAACAAATCCTTTGATCAGCCTTAGGCTTGTGTTAGTAAATTTTACTTGAGCCTTTAGTTAGGTTTACAATTTTTCTTTCCTTCTTTTCTTTGTTGATTTTTTGTTTTAGTTTGATACTTGCTTGCTTATTACTCTTGTAGGTACCATTTCGATGTATGCAATACTTGCATCTGAACGGATTAGTAGTGGTACTTGACAGAGTCCTCTCATTGAAGAAGAGACTGAGTCTGAATCTGGAACCATAGTGGACGATGAATATGATAGAGTTACCATCAATGACTTTGCTAGCTGGAATATGTGGGGCACTCAATCTTGCATTCGAATGCCAAAAATACAATTACATACTTTTGAGATTAAGCCGGTCATGATGACAATGCTATAAATGCATGGGATGTTTCATGGTCTATACAATGAAGATACAACAAGCAATTGATGTACTTCTTGGAAGTGTGTGATTCCTTCAAGAAAAATGGAGTCCCCCTAGATGTTTTGAGGATACAACTATTCCCTCTCTCTCTACAAGGGAAGGCTAGAGATTAGTTCAACAATCTCCCAGAAGGATCTATCAATTCCTAGGATGATCTTGAGTCTAAGTTTAGAGCTCGATTTTTCTCTGATGATAAATCTGTTGAAGCAAGGGATGAGTTTTTGAGATTTAGACAACATCCAGATGAGCATCTTTATGATGCTTCGGAGAGATACATTTGTTGATGAAGCAATGCTCTAATCATGGGGTGGACAAATAGGTAGTAGTCCAAATCTTCTATACTCGCTTTAATCATCAATCTAAGGTAATGGTTGATTCTATGACCAATGGAGGGTACCAGAATGTTCCTGTTAATGAGATAATTTGGCTTTAAATCAACTATCTACAAATAACACTTAAGGTAATGATAGGAGGACTACCCAAGCCATACCTACTACAAAAGAAGACTCTTCATAAAAAATGGCAACTATCTTATCCGCTTTGAATAAGTGTTTCGATGTGCTAAAATCTCAAATGCAAAAGAGCACTTCTCAGACTTACAATCGTGCTAAGAGATCTTATCCTAATTTCTCTTGGAGCCAAGGTAACACTTTGAATCCACCATATAAGTCTACTTCTGGTATAAAGCTTGTTCCTCCACCGGGGTTTCAAATGCAATCAAGGCAAATTCCTATTAAAGAAGAGAAGTCTAAAACAGACAAGATGCTAGCTCAAATTTTGACAAATATAGAATCTTCATGGGCTAAAAATAAGGCTACTTTTTCTCTTCATGAAATTGCTATTAAGAACCTTGAAGTGCAAATAAGGCAACTAGCATCACAAGTGAATGCTATGTCAAGACGTATTCTTCCTAGTGACACCATTCCTAATCTAAAATGGGATGGAAAAGAGGAATGCCATGCCATTTACTTGAGAAGTAGCAAAGTATTACAAAATGTGCCTAGCTCAAGTAAACTACGCCCTAAGAAGAAAGACCATATGGTTGTTGACACTGATGAAGAAGAAGACGATGAAGAGTTTGTAGTAGAAGATGATGATAACAAGAGGCAAAAACAAGTTAAAGTGAATTTAAATGTAGTCAATGATAAGAAGGTAGATCAAGAGATGTGGCTCTATCTATTTACGATGGATGCACCTAATTGAAAGAACTATGAAAATCTTAAAAGGGTATGTGAAGAACCCTAATCGGCCTAAAGCATCTATTGTTCAGAAATATGTTTCTGAAGAAGCCATAGAATTTTGTCAACATTATTTGTCAAATGTAAGACATATTTTTGGCATCTTAAACATCATGATAAAGAAGGGGGTAGGCACGGGGCTATAGTAAAGAGTGTGGATCATGATGAATTACAACAAGTCCACTTGTACATCTTGAATAATGTTGATAAAGTTCAAGCTTACATTAATTCTCATAAAGAAATTGTATAGAAAGAAAATATCGAATGACTGAACAAAGGTTAATTAAGGAGCATAACAGAACTTTTGCTCATTGGTTCAAATAAAAGGTTTATGAAGAAGGTATTTCTGATACAATTAAATGATTAGTACATGGTCCTGAGGTTGATGTCATAAGTTGGACTTCATTTATGATTAATGGTTATACATTTTACATGAAGTCCCTAGATGATAGGAGCACCATCCAGAACAATGGTGTTATGTTTGTGACTGAATCTCTGCACTTTTCTAGTTTGAAAGATAATAACCCTAAATTAGCAGCCATACCTTATTATAGGGTTTTTAAAGAGATTTGTGTGGTTGACTATGTTAAAATTAAACTTCCCATTTTCAAATGCAAGAAGGTTGATGTCAATAATGGTTCGAAGATTGATCAGTTAGGATTTACATTAGTAGATATAAATAGTAGAATTTTTGGAGCAACACCTTTTATTATAGCTGATTAGGCGAAACAAGTGTTCTATATTACCAATCAGGAAAATAAAATGTTGTCTGTAGCTCTCCAAGGAAAAAGGGTAGTTGATATTAATGAGGACAGTCATTCAATGAATGATCTTCTCGAGACTCCTTCTTTTTCTAGGGGTCTAACAGAATTGAAAGAAGAAGATGAAAAAGATAATGAATACGGCACAAGAAACGATCATCATGAAGGGATATGAGAAGATATCCATTTATAAAACTACTTTGAAAGTTAGCTAGCTAAAGTAATTATTATTATGAATTATATTTGAATTATGTTATAGTTAGTTTATATATAAAACTACAATTTTTTGTATAACAAGACAATAACATGTTGTGATGAATACTAGAGGAAGTTTAAGACAAATCTTGTCAACAATTATGTGCATATCGAGGTGAAAGATAATGAGCCTTATCTTAATCCATGAGACAAGTATTCTTCTATTGACGAACACACTTGGCAAGAATTTTGACGGTTTCAGACTACTCTAGAAATTTTTGTGAGTTGACTTATTTTTCATTTTATTTACTTATGAATTGTCTTTATTTATTGTAAGCCTTTTTTTATTTCTTATTTGTAGATAAAAAGGCAAAAAGCACAAGAGAGTGGTAGAAAGAATGGTTGCCCACATATAATGTCTCGTGGGGGTTATGAAAAGGCCAAAAAAGACTTATTGGCAGCCAACCGGAAGAGATTGGAAGAAGCAGCTCAATCTCATCCTTATGTTCTTCTTTCTCCACCATCTCCAATACGTCATAAATAAAAATGGGTTTTCGCTCACCAAAAGAGGAGTGGATCTTATACGAGTGAACAATCTCGTATGGTTGGTGAAAAAATTATAAGTATTGCTGTTGTTATTAATTACTTAGTAAACAAATTTCATTACTTATGTTTGTTATCAGTGTCTTATAGGGGGAACTTCAAAAAAACCAAGCTGAGAGATCATTTAGGTTGGATGGGAGGAATGATATCCTGACCATTGCTACAGGAAAACATGAGCATCCTAACTATGTTAGGGAAGATTGAGGAGGGGTAGGCATAAAGGATTACTTTGAAGCACCCCAACGCCATTCCTTAAGTATGGTGACTAAGGAGGAGATAGAGCAGATGTTGGTCACTGTGAGGGTGGAAGTAAGGGTTAAGGCAGAAGCATCATTTGATTCACAATTAGAAGCCTGGTTGAGCAAGATGAGGGAGGAGATGATGATCATAGTGAGCACAAGACAAGATACCGTGCTCCCCAGCCAACTTCGCTTGCACCTAAACAGAGCACTAAAGAGAGTTATATTGGTCAGTCATCAGAGGGTTCTGAAAACAAAATTATTGAACCTTATGATCTTTTTGTGGAGGATCCACGGTTAGTTGCATAAGGGAGCCTGCATAACTTGGAATCAATTGTCTACCACCAACAAATAAAAGATGATCAAGTCAGAGTGGCAGTTGAAGAGGTGATCATTGTAAATGCACCTCTCTCAATCCCCGTCGATGACTTCAAGATTGTGAGTGATGTCCTTAATTCTTTCATCTTGTGGCCAAAGAACCTTGTTACTGATCGAGCTGAGGAAACCCCGATTATAGCCCCAACTGCACCTCCCATTACTTAAAAATTTTTATAGCCTCAATTGAATGTCATGCAATAAGTGATTTTGATGGCATATGATACATCCTTTAAAATAAGAGATTGGCCTACTGATTCAGCTGTTGGCAAGTTAGGGGTGTAATGCTATCTTGAAAGGGATGATTTACTGTCTCTGGTAGCTCCTGGACAACAACTTACGATCTTGATTGTCTAGCTATTTTTAATGTAAGTATCTTCTTAAATTAGAAGTAAATATTTTGTAAATTACATCGTTAAACTTTGATCTATGTGCTTGCATTATTATAGGTACATGAATCGTTGGTTGGTTTCCTCCAGCAAAAGTGATAAATTTGGATTCGTTTGCCTAGTTCAAATCCATAACAAATAGACTATCGAAGAGGCTTAGTGAAACTGCAATTGAGTGTGTCTTGGCTCCATATGTGCATGGGTAAGAAACAAATATATATTTCATAATATATATATAATGCTTTATATTTTCTTAATATTCATTCTTTTTTTAGGGATTATTGGCAATCGGTTCTTCTATGCAAGCAGATTTATACGGTCATCCTCTTGTGCCCCCTTTACTACAAACTGAGGAATGAATTGAAGAAGACCATGAACTCGTAATTTTTCTGCATTATTACCTTTTGTGTGCAAATTTTATGGAATTTGTATAAAATAAGTAATTGTTAATTTGTGATTTTGATGATAGGGCTATGCGGACATTCCTACACGCTATTTGTAGTAAGCATATTCGTGACTTAAAAGACCTTACATGGATCATCCCAAAGGTTAGTACATATTGGTTTATTTTAAGAATGTATTCAATAAGCCATACTTTTATAATTGTTTTAATGATGTCATGTTCTTTTTCAGAGCCGTAGGCAACCATTGGGATCCAACTTATGTGATTTGAATGTTTTAAGACACATTTACAATATTATCACCCTAGGCACGATTGATTTTACTAAAGAGGTAAATGTATATTTCAAAAATTTTGTATTATTTTTATTGTTTTTAAGTTAGCAAGTTAATGTTTTGTCTGGCTTTGGTGTTACATATTTTTGATCTCGCTGATTCCTTTCCTAAAGAAGATATTGATTTCATAAGCAAATGTTGTGCTGAATTCATCTATGAGCTTTTACAAAAATAGCGGATTTTTGAATCTAGTGTTACATTGTTCTCATATGTATTGCTTCTGCTGCATGAATTATAAAGTGTTGCTGTAATTACAATTACACGATGTCTGCTAGATTATTGTGTCGCTATGTGTAATTCCATTTCAATGCAATTACACGCTATGTGCAATTATAAAGTGTTCTGGATTTCATATCTAACTAGGTTTATGTCTTTGTGTAGGACAATTTTTGGGATATGGGTGATACAAGTCTGGTGTTGATATTGTCATACGCTTATCATATTTTTACGATTTTCAAAGTACTTGTGCGTAGTTTGGTGACCAACTCAGGAATAACATAAATATACTGATATGTTGATACATTAGGCTTGATTATATTACAACAATTTATAATAAGGTGTGAAAATACTTACACTATTTTCCAAAAGATCGAAAATATTCAAACAAAATAGGCTACATATAACCATAATCTTCATCTCAAGATTTGTGCCTGTCAATTCCCTGGGTCTACCAACTTGCCTTTGATCCGCTAGCCCCACTAGCATAGTTTTGTTTATGCAAAATGATGAGATTCCAAGGAATCCCAGTAGTAACATACAATAAAACATATTAAATATGAGAATTAAATTTGCAATGCAACATAAAATGAAAATTCATAATGTAATGTGTGAGTACACAAAGCTCAAGGCCAAATCGTTGTTTGGATCCATTACGTGTACCTCAGCTGAGCCCCTAACCACAGCTAGGTAATGTGATCCAGGTGTACCTCAGCTGGGTACCTAGCCACAGCTAGGTAACATACCTCAAGCACCGTGATCATATCATAAAATATAGCAATATACAGCATATCAACAATCACATAGTGTATGAGAGATTATAGTTACTACCTTGGACCTTTTTCACCTCGATAGGCGTTCTTCGATATGCGTGCCAACGACTCAGGCTCCCAACTCAGTCCTAAAGTTGCAAATGTATAAGAATTAGGTTCAAACTCATTCATATACTATTCTAGGCACTTCCATAGTGGTTTTAGTGGTTATATGAGTCTATTGTAAAGATTTACCAAAATTACCCCAGGGACCAAGCCCGACCCTGACTTACCCGGTTCGACCGTACTTTTTCTGAAATTTTGACCTAGGCTATTCTGACATATTTTTCCCCCAAGGAATCCATTTTCGGCCTCAAAATTACCAAATTGCCCTTAGTAGCTCCTATTTTAGGGTTTCAGGGGTGTTTTGGTAATTATGCCTTTTAAGGCTTTTCTGGAAAAGTGATCAATTATAACCCTACCTAATTTTCCCCTCCTGAACTCAATGGAATAATCAAATCATCGAAACTCCAACTCTAACCCCCTAAACTAGAGCTAGCCAAAACCCAGGATTCTCCTTAGAAAATTGGGATTTTTGAATTCTGACATCAAATCCTTGCTCTTTTCTTCTCCTAATCACTTTATTAACTATTTAATTATGTTATAACTACCATTTAGATCCAATTTTGGTACTATAACGTCTAGGGTTCAACATTTCCTAACCTTTACAATCACAGCGAAACAACCAAAATTTCATCTATTAAATCAACCATAGCAGCCAAAATAACCAAAGATTAAAGCTTATAAAGTTACCTGAGCTTTCCTTTGGTTGTTCCCTTCTTGATCGAAAACCCTAGCCTCTCAAACTTCAAAATTTGTGCTTCAAACACCTTGAATCATGTAGAACAGAATCTTAGAGGAATGATTACGCAAGTTAGGAGCTAAATCACTAAAGAAATCAAGCTTACCTAGCAAATTTTCTCCTCCTTCTCTCTCAAAATCTCAAACTCTCTCTCTCTCTCTCTCTCTCTCTCTTGTTCTTAAGCTAGCTAACGGTTTGGAGGAGAGAAGGGCATGAGAATTGTTTTTATGATATTTTCCTTCATCCACTTTATTTAATTAATTACTTTCCCATTTTCATATTTTTTACAAATTCTGGCAGATTTTTTGCCCAAACTTTGAATAATCATAACTAAATTGGTAGATATCGTATCGAAGTGATTCCAAAGGATATAGAACCCTTATTGAGTCTAATTTCAAGGAAAAATATATCCCTTTACCAATTGGAAGTACAACATTCCCAAAATTAAATTCTTTAAATGTTGTTCCAAAAAATCAACTGTTTTTCTGGGTTAACTTGAAAAATTCATAACTTTTTGTATACAGCTCTAAAAATTACCCATTACCTATCAAATTATAGCTTAGGATGTTTACTTTTACTCTATAAAATTTTGTATCATTTGGTCATCCAAAACTACATGACAAACTCACTGCCTCATCAGAAATTACATTTCTGGCACTATTCACACTCCAATTTCATGCAGATTTACCATTCTAGTGAATATTTCAAATATTATGACACATCTCGGTGAATGAAAGTTGGGGTGTTACAGTTCTCCCCTTCTTAAATAAATTTCATCCCTAAAATTTGCTACACACACCTAGCCATATTCTTCGGGTAACGCTTCTGGATATCTTCTTATGTTTCCCAAGTATATGTGTGAAATGCTTATTAGCCTCCACATATTTAACATGTCACTATTCACATATGCTGCTTGTTTGTTATACATAAGCCATGCAATCCATTACTACATAAAATGTTTGTCTAGTCTTTCTGCCTAGGACATTGCCCCATGCAAACATACATATCAGGTCTTACTGCCTTTTTTCTCTATTTTGTACTCATGGGCCACCCAACCCATTAATGTACTAATTGGCCATCAGGACACTCAGTTCATTATTCTAGGTCTCATTGCCTTGTCGGGACACTATGTAATATCCCAAAAAGTGATTAAGGGCTAATGACTTTAAAAGTGGATATAATTATTGTTGAATAAACACTTTTGGAGAATGTGTGATGGGAATTTGGATATTTTAATGATTCCAATGGCTTCCTTGTGAAAATTCATGTGGGGAGAGTGTTTATTGTGAAATTGGAACCATTGGGAACAATCGTGCAAAAGTTGAAAACTCTGTCCATTGAAACTCTGTACAGGGCAGCCAATTTGTATGGACGTTTTAAATAGGCAAATGGTGTCTAAAAATTCTGAAATTTTCCAGTATTAAATTTCACATGTCAAGCTTCAAAATGAACATATAATTTGTATCATTTTGATTTGTGACCTAAGAGTTTTGGATTTCTTAAGTTTACCCAGCGAAATTAATTATTTTCTGGAACAGTAAGCAAAGATGGAAATTCTGGGAATTTTGTGGTGATTTTCAGTAATGGGCAATATTTTTCCTATGAAGAGGACTTAAATACCTTTTATTTGGCTTTGGGATCACCTCATTTCGATTTTTCTAGAATTAGTTATGATTTTTCAAAGTTAGGACAGAAAATCTGCCAGAATTTCTGAGAAATCCGAAAATGGGAAATTAAAAACTATGACATCATCATATTGTATGATGACATCAACATGGACTTAAAACCAATTACACCATCTTCATCAGCCATTCCCGACCATATTCAGAAAGCAAAAGGACGTGAGAGAGGGCTTGGAGAAAAGAGAGAAAAGAGGAAGAAATCTCGCAAGGTAAGCCGATTTCTCCGACGATCTAGCTCCTAACGCGTACAATCCTTCTCCTAAGCTATTCCTCTATGTGAATTAAGGTTTTGAAGCAAAGAATTTGGTGTTTCAAAGAGGCTAGGGTTCAGCCAAGTTTGGGAAAAACTAGAAGGAGCTTGAGGTAACTTCCAAACTTTCGTATATTGCTTATTCTGGCTGCTGTGGGCAATTTAATCGGTGAAATTTTGCCGGATTGCCATTGGTTTTAAAGTTTGGAAATGATATGGCCTAGGGGTTATGCTGCCCAAATTGGGTCTTAATGTTAGTTGTAACCTAATGTAAGGGTTAATAAAGTGGTTAGGAGTAGAAAGGAACGCGTTTACGGAGCCGAAATCGTAAAACCCCGATTTTCCCTGGAGAACTCATAAATTTCGGCCAGCCCTAGAAATGGGTCTTAGAGTTGGATTTTCAATGATTTGATGGTTCCATTGAGTTCAGGGGCGAAAATTAGGTGGGGTTACAGTTGGGCACTTTTTCAAAAAAGGCCGAGAAAGCATAATTACGGAAACACCCCTAAAACCCTAAAAGTAGGGCTGCCAAGGGCAATTTCGTAATTTTACATTGAATTTGATAATTCCGAGTCCGGAAATGGATTCCTTGGGCTGAAATATGTTAGGAAAGCCCATATTAGAATTTCGGGAAAAGTGCAACCGGACCGGGTACGGCGGGCCCGGGCCGGGTCCCCGGGGGTATTTTTGTAAATTTTCATTATAGACTCATATAACCCCAAGTAACACTATGGAAGTATCTAAATAGTGCATTTGGAATTGTAGGATTCGATATTTGCCGCCCTCGTGAGCCAACTACGCCAGCGAACGTCAGAAAGGAACGAGGTAGTGACTTTTCTTTTGTACCATATATGATGCATTGTATGTGTGTTATATCGTTGATTTGTAATGAATTCGTATGCTGTGACATCTGTGGATTTGTGTTAGCACTGTCATTCCAATAGTCCCTGAGTAGCTAACAACGGTTCGGGTTAGGGCGGTGTGCCTTCCCGGCGGAGAAAGAGGATGAGGATGAGGTGTGATATATGTGATTATGTGAGCCGAAAGGCTTTTTGTGGAGGCCGACGGGCCATTTGTGAAAGCCGAATAGCTGTATGGGCTATAAGGCTATATGTATGCACTGCCACGCCAATAGTCCCTGAGTAGCTAACAACGGTTCGGGTTAGGCGCTGTGCCTTCCCGGTGGAGAAAGGGGATGAGGGTGGAGTGTGATTTGTGGTGCTGCTGCTGTATGATGATTTGCTTACATGCTGTGTGCTTATGTGTGGTATAAATGTTTTGTTACTACTGGGATTCTCTTGAATCTCATTCTTTCCTTTAACTAACCTTTCAGACAGGGCGAGTGGCTCTAAGGAGAAGCGTACGACCCGGAGCGGTTAGAATCCTGTAGGGACATTTATTTTGGTTATGTTGGTTAAACTTGTTGGACAGGGTGTCTGTATATTATGTTGGTTGTAAAGAATAGTTGAACGTAGTTGTGTAGTCCCCTATATGGAGGTTGTAAACCCTTTTTGTGTATGAATGGAACCCCGGGGTTGCCGGGATTGCTATTAGATATTCTGATATGAATGAATGTGAATTAACTGCACAGGTGATTATATTCGATAATTGAACTTGAGACCGGAATAGGAAAGAAGTTTTGAAAATTTTATAAAGTCCCTACTTCACAGGGAGTTCTAAATGAGTTTTGAACTATTCGACGGTCTCTAAACCAATTTAATTACGTAATATCGAATTATAATTACGCTATTTAAGGCAGGGGGTTACATTTTGGTATCAGAGCTGTAGTTCCTGGCAAGGGTAGAGGTTGCTAGGATAGCTCCCTTAGTTGGTTTTAGGGATAGAAGATTATCTGTGAACGATTGTTGTGTATGCACATGTATGTTTATTGATGTGGACATATATGGGTTTTATGACTATTGTGCATACTATTTCTGCTGAATTAATGGGGCAAGTTGTTTGTAGAATGAAGAAAACTAGAGGACGCCCCAATATTCCGCGTGTAGACCCTGAAGTGGAGGTTGTTAATGAAAACCCACCGGATGCAATGCAAGAGCTTATGGGTCTAATTCGGGATCAGAGAGATATGATCACTGAACTGAGGGAAGAGCTCAGAGCTGAGAAGGCGAAGAACCAGGAAGGTCCGGTTCAATCCACTCCGGAGGAGATTCAAGAAGAGACTCGACATGAGGACACTGCAGAAGGATCAGCACGACCTCTGGAATCCCCACCTCGTGCCACCTTGAATCAGGAATCATATGGGATGCCACCCAGGGAGGAAAAAGACCTTCAGTATTGGGTCACCCGATTCTGCAAGCATATGCCTCCGGCGTTCAGAGGAAGGTTTGACCCTCAGGCAGCCGAAGATTGGTTGTACAGACTGGAGAAGATATTTGAGGTTCTGTGTTGCCCAGAGGAGGTGAAGCCACGGTTGGCAGTGTATAAACTCGAGGGGGACGCGGATCGTTGGTGGCGGAATATCGCCCTGACATTAAAGAGCAATGAAACACCATTGACTTGGGAACTGTTTCAACAAGAGTTCAACGAGAAATACTTTCCCAAATCAGTGCGGCTCGAGAAGGAGACAGAATTTCTCAACATCAAACAAGGGGATACAGAAAGCTTTGACGACTATTTGTCCCGTTTTGTCCGGTTGGCTCGGTACTCCTCTTACCTCCGGTTTAAAGATGATGAAGAATGGAGTTCTGATATGCTCATCCGCGGTCTGAGGCGAGAGTTGAGAAAGCGATTGGTTACGAACCAATTCACTAAGTTTAACAAGGCTGTGGAGCAATGTCGAATTACGGAGAATAATCTGAGGGAGTTGAATCCTACCAGAGCTACTGGCCACCACAGTGAACCCAGTAAGGGTAATGCTTCCCAGAAGCGGAAAGGCCAAGGATCCTCTTCATACAAGGGCGGTGATAAGAAGCCCTATTAGCCCAAAGACCGTGAGCCTCAGAGGGCTGTGACTGAGTGGAAATGCCCTCGCTGCAACAAAACGCATTATGGCCAAAATTGCCGGGGAGAATTGGTCTGTTTTAACTGTAAGCAGCCAGGACATTTTTCCCGAGATTGTCAACGACCACGAGTCGAGCAGAAACCGAGGACACAGGGCCGAGTGTTCACTATGACCCACGAGGAAGCTCGTAAATCTCCTGAGTTGATACAAGGTAAAATCTTTATTAATGGCCATCTGTTGCAAGCATTGTTCGACTCAGGTGCAAGTCACTCCTTCATTGCTTATGATTGCGTGAAGCGCCTGGGATTGCATGTACATAAATTACCATTTGATTTAGTAGTGTCAACTCCAATGGGTGTTAAGGCTTTAACCACAGAAGCTTACTTGAATTGTGTCGTAACTGTGGAAGGGCACCAATCTGTTGTAGATTTGATATGTTTGCCGCTTTACCAATTGGAAGTCATTTTGGGTTTTGATTGGTTAACGGCAAATAATGTTTTGCTTGATTGTGGAAACAAGAGGATAGTATATCCTGTTTCTCAGAGGGTTGAAGCTGTGAATGCCGGTATGAATTTTCTTTCTACGGCTAAAGCTGAAAAGTATCTTAAAAAGGGTTGCCAGGGGTATGTAGTGTTTTTCTCAGTGCAAAGGGAAACTGGTGAAACTTTGAGTGATATACCCGTGGTAAATGAATTCCCTGAGGTATTTCCGGATGATCTAAATGGATTGCCTCCTGAGAGGGAAGTTCAATTTCCAATTGACATTATTCCTGGAGCTGGTTCTATATCTAAGGCCCCATACCGTATGGCCCCAAACGAAATGGCGGAGTTAAAGAAACAAATAGAAGATTTGCTTGAGAAAGGGTTCATTAGACCCAGTGTGTCGCCTTGGGGAGCTCCAGTGTTGTTCGTAAAGAAGAAAGATGGGAGTCTTCGATTGTGTATTGATTACAGAGAATTGAATAAGGTTACTATTAAAAACAAGTACCCTCTTCCCCGAATCGATGACCTTTTAGATCAACTATCCGGTTCGTCTATATTTTCAAAGATTGATCTGAGGTCAGGGTATCATCAGTTGCGAGTGAAAGCAGAGGATGTTCCAAAGACTGCTTTCAGGACCCGATATGGTCATTATGAGTTTCTGGTGATGCCATTTGGGCTAACCAATGCGCCTGCGGTTTTCATGGATTACATGAACCGTATCTTTCGGCAGTATTTGGATAAGTTTATTGTTGTGTTTATCGATGACATTCTGATATACTCCAAGAGTAGGGAGGAGCATGAGCATCATTTGAGAATCGTATTGAATATATTGTATGAGAAGCAATTATATGCTAAATTGAGCAAGTGCGAGTTCTGGCTATCAGAAGTGAAATTCTTAGGCCATGTAATCTCGCAAGAAGGGGTCTCTGTAGATCCCAGTAAAGTGGAAGCGGTACTGGACTGGAAGAGGCCAGAAACTGTTGCTGAGATACGCAGTTTTCTGGGTCTTGCTGGTTACTATCGGAGATTTATCCAGAATTTCTCCCGTATTGCGTTGCCAATGACCAAGCTCACGAGAAAGGATCAGTCGTTTGTGTTGGATGAGAAATGTGAAAACTGTTTTGTGGAGCTGAAGGAGAGGTTGACTACGGCACCTGTGTTGATTTTGCCCGATCCCAGTTTGACATATGTTGTGTATTCTGATGCCAGTGGGCAGGGATTAGGGTGTGTCCTTATGCAGCAGGGACGTGTGGTGGCCTACGCCTCTCGACAGCTCAGACCTCATGAATTGAACTATCCCACTCATGATCTGGAGCTTGCGGCCATTGTGTTTGCTTTGAAGATTTGGTGTCATTACCTGTATGGTGTGACTGTGGAACTGTACTGCGACCACAAGAGTCTTAAATATCTGTATGATCAAAAAGAACTGAATATGAGACAGCGCCGTTGGATGGAATTGCTTAAGGACTACGACCTGGAAATAAAATATCATCCGGGTAAGGCAAATGTAGTCGCTGATGCTCTGAGTCGAAAGACCGTTCTCGTTGCCGCTATGATGATACAAGAGAAGAAACTGATTGAAGACTTTCGTGATTTGAATTTGACAAACCAGATCATTTGTGCCAATTACACTGTTTCTCAAGAGGAAAGTGATCTGAGAACTGAGATTGAAGAAGCTCAGAGGCAAGATGACTGGATACAGCGCAATATGACTCGAATTGAGCGGGGAGAAGTTCCAGGGTATGACCTATCGCCTCATGGATTAGTTTGCTATCAGAAGAGAATCTGTGTTCCACTTCAGGCGGAGTTGAGGCAGAAGATTCTAGATGAGGCACACAAGAGTCGATATACTCTTCATCCTGGTATGACCAAAATGTACCATAACCTGAAATCTGTATATTGGTGGCCGGGTTTGAAGAGTGATGTGACGAAGTATGTAGCAAGGTGTCTCACTTGTCAGAAAGTGAAAATCGAGCACCAGAGACCGCCTGGTTTACTTCAGAGTCCTGAGATTCCGGAATGGAAATGGGAAAGTGTGACCATGGATCTGGTTGTGGGATTGCCTAGGATCAGGAATTTTGATGCGATCTGGGTAATTGTGGACCGATTAACAAAGTCAGCCCACTTCATACCAATCGATGCTGGTTACTCTCCGGATAGGCTAGCAGAGATTTATATTCGAGAAATTGTGAAACTCCATGGTGTACCGAAGAATATCATTTCCGATCGAGATCCCCGATTCACTTCGAGATTCTGGAAAGCATTGCATGAAGCTTTAGGTACTCAACTGAGGTTCAGTACGGCTTATCATCCTCAAACGGATGGACAATCTGAGAGAACAATTCAGACGCTGGAAGATATGTTGCGAGCTTGTGTGCTCGACTTTAAAGGAAGTTGGGATCGTTTCCTTCCACTAGCTGAGTTCGCCTATAACAATAGCTATCAGGCGAGTATTCAAATGGCTCCGTATGAAGCGTTGTATGGAAGACGGTGTCAATCACCATTATGTTGGAATGAACTATCCGAAAGGAAGCTTTATGGACCAGATTTGGTTGATCAAACCTCAGCACAGATTCAGATCATTCGTAAGAGGCTCCTTGCAGCGCAGAGTCGACAGAAAAGTTACGCTGACAAGAGGAGAAGGCCTCTAGAATTTGAGGTTGGTGATCACATATTCCTGAGAGTATCACCAATTACGGGTATTGGGCGAGCCATCAAGAGGAAGAAGCTGAGCCCGAGATATATAGGTCCTTTTGAAATCCTTGAGAGGATTGGGCCTGTTGCTTATCGAGTAGCCCTACCCCCAAACTTGAGCAGACTCCACGATGTGTTTCATGTTTCCCAACTGAAGAAGTATCAACCGGATCCATCTCACATTGTTGAATACGAAGAAGTCGAGTTGCAAGACAACTTCACATATGCGATAGAGCCAGAACAGATCATTGATAGAGAAGAACGACGGCTCAGACACCGAAGCATTCCCTTTGTGAAGGTGATCTGGAAGGGAATGACTCAGAGGGAAGCAACTTGGGAAGCGGAGGCGGATATGCGAAGACGTTATCCAGAGTTTCTGGCTCAAGTTGTGTGACAAATTTCGAGGACGAAATTTATTTTACGGGGGGAGAAATGTAATATCCCAAAAAGTGATTAAGGGCTAATGACTTTAAAAGTGGATATAATTATTGTTGAATAAACACTTTTGGAGAATGTGTGATGGGAATTTGGATATTTTAATGATTCCAATGGCTTCCTTGTGAAAATTCATGTGGGGAGAGTGTTTATTGTGAAATTGGAACCATTGGGAACAATCGTGCAAAAGTTGAAAACTCTGTCCATTGAAACTCTGTACAGGGCAGCCAATTTGTATGGACGTTTTAAATAGGCAAATGGTGTCTAAAAATTCTGAAATTTTCCAGTATTAAAGTTCACATGTCAAGCTTCAAAATGAACATATAATTTGTATCATTTTGATTTGTGACCTAAGAGTTTTGGATTTCTTAAGTTTACCCAGCGAAATTAATTATTTTCTGGAACAGTAAGCAAAGATGGAAATTCTGGGAATTTTGTGGTGATTTTCAGTAATGGCCAATATTTTTCCTATGAAGAGGACTTAAATACCTTTTATTTGGCTTTGGGATCACCTCATTTCAATTTTTCTAGAATTAGTTATGATTTTTCAAAGTTAGGACAGAAAATCTGCCAGAATTTCTGAGAAATCCGAAAATGGGAAATTAAAAACTATGACATCATCATATTGTATGATGACATCAACATGGACTTAAAACCAATTACACCATCTTCATCAGCCATTCCCGACCATATTCAGAAAGCAAAAGGACGTGAGAGAGGGCTTGGAGAAAAGAGAGAAAAGAGGAAGAAATCTCGCAAGGTAAGCCGATTTCTCCGACGATCTAGCTCCTAACGCGTACAATCCTTCTCCTAAGCTATTCCTCTATGTGAATTAAGGTTTTGAAGCAAAGAATTTGGTGTTTCAAAGAGGCTAGGGTTCAGCCAAGTTTGGGAAAAACTAGAAGGAGCTTGAGGTAACTTCCAAACTTTCGTATATTGCTTATTCTGGCTGCTGTGGGCAATTTAATCGGTGAAATTTTGCCGGATTGCCATTGGTTTTAAAGTTTGGAAATGATATGGCCTAGGGGTTATGCTGCCCAAATTGGGTCTTAATATTAGTTGTAACCTAATGTAAGGGTTAATAAAGTGGTTAGGAGTAGAAAGGAACGCGTTTACGGAGCCGAAATCGTAAAACCCCGATTTTCCCTGGAGAACTCATAAATTTCGGCCAGCCCTAGAAATGGGTCTTAGAGTTGGATTTTCAATGATTTGATGGTTCCATTGAGTTCAGGGGCGAAAATTAGGTGGGGTTACAGTTGGGCACTTTTTCAAAAAAGGCCGAGAAAGCATAATTACGGAAACACCCCTAAAACCCTAAAAGTAGGGCTGCCAAGGGCAATTTCGTAATTTTACATTGAATTTTGGGCTGAAATATGTTAGGAAAGCCCATATTAGAATTTCGGGAAAAGTGCAACCGGACCGGGTACGGCGGGCCCGGGCCGGGTCCCCGGGGGTATTTTTGTAAATTTTCATTATAGACTCATATAACCCCAAGTAACACTATGGAAGTATCTAAATAGTGCATTTGGAATTGTAGGATTCGATATTTGCCGCCCTCGTGAGCCAACTACGCCAGCGAACGTCAGAAAGGAACGAGGTAGTGACTTTTCTTTTGTACCATATATGATGCATTGTATGTGTGTTATATCGTTGATTTGTAATGAATTCGTATGCTGCGACATCTGTGGATTTGTGTTAGCACTGTCATTCCAATAGTCCCTGAGTAGCTAACAACGGTTCGGGTTAGGGCGGTGTGCCTTCCCGGCGGAGAAAGGGGATGAGGATGAGGTGTGATATATGTGATTATGTGAGCCGAAAGGCTTTTTGTGGAGGCCGACGGGCCATTTGTGAAAGCCGAATAGCTGTATGGGCTATAAGGCTATATGTATGCACTGCCACGCCAATAGTCCCTGAGTAGCTAACAACGGTTCGGGTTAGGCGCTGTGCCTTCCCGGCGGAGAAAGGGGATGAGGGTGGAGTGTGATTTGTGGTGCTGCTGCTGTATGATGATTTGCTTACATGCTGTGTGCTTATGTGTGGTATAAATGTTTTGTTACTACTGGGATTCTCTTGAATCTCATTCTTTCCTTTAACTAACCTTTCAGACAGGGCGAGTGGCTCTAAGGAAAAGCGTACGACCCGGAGCGGTTAGAATCCTGTAGGGACATTTATTTTGGTTATGTTGGTTAAACTTGTTGGACAGGGTGTCTGTATATTATGTTGGTTGTAAAGAATAGTTGAACGTAGTTGTGTAGTCCCCTATATGGAGGTTGTAAACCCTTTTTGTGTATGAATGGAACCCAGGGGTTGCCGGGATTGCTATTAGATATTCTGATATGAATGAATGTGAATTAACTGCACAGGTGATTATATTCGATAATTGAACTTGAGACCGGAATAGGAAAGAAGTTTTGAAAATTTTATAAAGTCCCTACTTCACAGGGAGTTCTAAATGAGTTTTGAACTATTCGACGGTCTCTAAACCAATTTAATTACGTAATATCGAATTATAATTACGCTATTTAAGGCAGGGGGTTACACACTACCCAGTGTATTTAGCCTTACGACTTATGTCATTCTACTCCACAATACTAAATATCCCAGTCTTACCGCCCTATACAAACATGTACACTAGGACGTACTGCTAATATTCATGTCTGTACATATGACTGTCTGTATTTATTGCTGCCTATTTAGTATTTAGGATCAAATGACTATTTAACCCTTAGTAGTCATACTGTGTATGTAATATCCCAAATTGTAATTAAGGGTTAATAACTTCAAAGTGATGGAATTAATGATAATTAAGCACTTTTGAAGTAAATAATATATTTTGATGTAAAATGTGTTTGATAGATGATGATAGATGTGTCTGGCAATCAGGGGTAAAATGGTAAATTTACCGATCGATTGGTTAGCTACGGGAGAGAAAACTCCCTAGTAACCAAGATCAGTGGCTAGGATTGAAAGAACAAGAGGTGGAATCAAGTGTGTAAGAGAGTATATGAATTCATAGAAGGGAGGATGAGATTGTGCCATGTGTTCAAATATTAGCCATTTGATTTGAAGTCAAAAAGTCAAATTATTTTCCCTCTCTCTTCCCTTGTTAAGTCGGCTGTGTGTGTGTGTATGTGTAAAGGAAAATATGCCATCATCATTCTCATCTTATTTCCTCTCTCCTCCTCCATTTTCGCTGAACTAGCCAAGAAAGAGAAAAGGCAAAGGTGAGTTTTGACTTTGGAAATGATCTCTTTGGCCCAAATGTTATTCTATAAATTTGTTCATAATAGTAAGGGCTTCTTGGCTATGATTTCAGAATTTTCATTGGTGGTGAATTGGTATTTGTTCAAATTTGAAAGTGGGGAAAATAGACATTTGTCCTTACTAGGTTGAAGAGGTAATCATTTAGTGCATTTTGGTATGATTATTTTAGCCATTGGTTTGGTTTTGAGATTTTGTTATTTTACCCTGATTTTGGATCAATATTGAAATGCATGGATTGAGTAGTGTAATGTGGTGGAATAGATGTCAAATAGGGTATGAGTGTAAATGGTTTTGGTTTGGATTTGAAAAGAAGAAGTTTGGCAAATTATGGTTTTGGTGATCTTGTGGTCTAGAGATGGGAATGTGTTGCTTGAGTAGGAATTTGGTTGTTTTAAAGTTACCAATAGGTTCCTTGTGTTAAAATAAGTGAGAATGAGTTGTGGTACAAGCTCTAGAACCATTGGTAGTAAAGTGGTCAATTTTGGAAAACTATATCAGTTGCTGTGACCTGGTTTCTGATAAGCTTCACTCGAGTGAGGAAGGGTTCACTTGAGTGCAGTATGAATTCTGGGTAATTTGCTTAAGTCTTCAGGCAAAAATAGCGAGCACACTTCCTGACTTGTGAGTGAGATATGATCCTGCTCGAGTGAGCATGGGCATGCTCGAGTGAGGTCTTGCCTGGAAGTAGTCTGTGCTCTCGGGCAAATACTTTTGGTGTTGCACTTCTTGGTGCTCGAGTGCACTTGAGGTCATTACTCGGGTGCAGCTTCTTGTGCTCGAGTGAGTGTGAGAGATATTTTGAGGATTTGATCTCGAGTAAACACTTTCTGTGTTTCACTTGCTGGGACTTGAGCACAACTGAGGGCATCACTCGAGTGAAGTGGTTGTCACTCGAGTGAGGTAGCCCAAAATTGGTGTTTTGCATCTGAAAAAGGTATTTTCAGGGTAGTTTCTTCCAACCCTTTAGGGATATGTTTAGGCGTATAATAGTCACCTAAAGAGTCTAAATGATAACCAACATAAAGTATTATGAAATTTGGAAACTTGGAAAAGAGATTGACCTATTGTCCCTATTTTGGTTTATAGGATTTGATATCTGCCGTCCTTATGAGCCCGCTGAGCCAACACACGTCAGGAAGGAACAAGGTAGTGACTTTTCCTTTGTACCATATGTGATGCATTGTATATGTGCTATATCATTGATTTGTGATGAATTGTATACTGCGATATTTGTGTATATGCATAAACACCATCATACCAATAGTCCTTGAGTAGCTAACAACAGATCGGGTAAGGGTTGTGTGCCTTCCCGGCAGAGAAAGGGGATAAGGATGAGGTGTGATTTATGTGATTATGTGGGCTGAAAGGCTATTTGTGAAAGCCAACGGGCCATTTGAGGAAGCTGGATAGCTATATGAGCTAAAAGGCTATGTGTATGCATTGTCACGCCATAGTCCCTGAGTAGCTAACAACGGTTTGGGTTAGGATGGTGTGCCTTCCATGTGGAGAAAGAGGATGAGGGTGGAGTGTGATTTGTACTGCTGTTGCTGTATGATGGTTTGCTTACATGCTGTGTTTTATGTGTGGTAGAAATGTTTTGTTACTATTAGGATTCTCTTGAATCTCATTCTTTCCTTTAATTAACCTTTCAGACAGGGTGAGTGGCTCCAAGGAGAAGCGTACGACCCGGAGTAGTTAGAACCGTATAGGGACATTTTCTTTTGGATATGTTGGTTAATCATGTTGAACAGAGATCTTGTAAATTATTTTTGGGTGGTAGTTAGTAGTTGAATATAGTTGTGTAATCCCATATATGGGAATTGTAAACCTTGGAATGAATGAATGGAATTGGGGGTTGCCGGGATTGCTATTAGATATTCTGATATGAATGAATGTAAATTAACTGCACAGGTGATTATATTCGATAATTGAACTTGAGACCGGAATAGGAAAGAAGTTTTGAAAATTTTGTAAAGTCCCTACTACTTAGTAGGTGTTTTAATGGGTTTTGAACTATCCGACGGTCTCTAACCCTTTTTACTATGCGTTATCGAATCTTAATTACGCTAATCAAGGCAGGGGGTTACAGCGTGCACTATTTACTAGCTATTTGATGTGCACTATTCACTTGTCATATTGTATACACTAGTTACTATGTCCACCATTCATTGTATGCACTATATCACGAGTGGGTAATCATTCTATGAGGCTACATTGTTGAGAGTATTCGCCACCATTATACACTACTACACTAGGGCTCATTTCAATCTCTACTTACATGTGTCACCATAAACCACATAGGTTGTGTGAGTGTTGACCACACATATCATGTCACTATAAAGCACATAGGTTTACATAGGTATAACACTGTACACCACACAAGTGCATATCACTGTGACCACACAAGTCATAACACTATGACCATATAGGTTATATCACTGTGTAGCACACCGCTCAGCAGAATATTTTGCACACCGCGTCTTAGCCTTAAGGCTACCCATGATTTCTACCAATGCAACTAGGACTCTTTCCTAGCCATGTCAGGGTTGCATACTGATCATGGGGTTGATTAACATGCTCTGATAGGTTGCTACACCACTATACATTACATAGGGTAAATCACTATATGCCATATAGGTTATGTCACTGTAGACCACAAGGGTCTAGTTATGATCTAAGATGATCAATACTGGTGCGAATATTAACCTCTCTAGTTGTACACAAATGTTACACATAAATTTACTATCCCACTCAGTTGTGTTACTTCTTCATATTGGCTTCCGCTGCGCCACTTTGATGTGTATTTTACTCATATGAGTTTTTAATAATGTCAGAATGATTTAGTAGGAGTCCCATAATAACCTCTTATAACACCTGACTGCACTAGAAATATACGTTTCTTTGTGCCAGGAAAATACTTGCACCATTTTCCAAAAGATAAAAAATATTCAAATAGAATAGGCTACATATAACCATAGTCTTCGTCTCGGATCCGTGCTCATCAGTTCCCTGGGTCTACGAACTTGCCTTTGATCTGCTACTCCCACTGGAACATTTTTGTTTATGCAAAAGAATGAGATTCCAAGGAATCCTAATAGCAACATACAATCAAACATATAAAATGTGAGAATTAAATATGCAATGCACCATATGATGTAAAATAAAAATTCATAACATAACGTGTGTGTACACAAAGATCAGGGCCAAATCGCTGTTTGGATCCCTTACATGTACCTCAGCTGGGCCCCTAACCACAGTTAGGTAATGTACCCTAAGCGTACCTCAGCTGGGTACCTAATCACAACTACGTAATATACCTCAGACACTGTTAAAATCACAAAATACAGCAACATACAACATATCAACAATCATATAGTGCATGAGAGATTATAATTAGTACCTTAGACCTTTTTCACCTTGATAGGCGTTCCTCGATATGCGTGCCAACAACTCAGGCTCCCAACTCGGTCCTAAAGTTGCAAATGTACCAGAATTAGGTTTAAACCCATTCATGTACTATTCTAGGCACTTCCATAGTGTTTTTAGTGGTTATATAAGCCTATTGTGAATATTTACCAAAGTGGACTTGGGGACTGGGCCAGCCTTGACTTACCTGGTCTGACTGTTCTTTTCCTGAAATTTTGAACTGGGCTATTTTGGCATATTTTTGCCCAAGGAATCCATTTTCAGCCTCAAAATTACTAAATTCACTACTAAAAGACAAAAATACCCTTGACAGCTCCTATTTCAGGCTTTTTTGGAAAAGTGATATACTGTGACCCTATAATTTTGATAATTTTTCCTTTTAAGGCTTTTCTAGAAAAGTAATCAACTGTGACCCCAAAAGTTTCCCTCCTGAACTCAATAGAATCATTAGATCATCAAAAGTTCAACTCTAACTCCCATGAACTAAATTTTCCCGAAACCCATGATTTTCCAAAGAAAATTGGGGTGTTTGAATTTTGAATCTTAAATCCTTACTCTTTTATGCTCCCAACCACTTTATTAACTATTTAATTATGTTATAACTACCACTTAGACCCAATTTTGGCAATATAACGCCTAGGGTTCAACATTTCCCGACCTTTACAATCACAGAGAAACAACCAGAATTTCACCGATTAAATCAACCACAGCAGCCAAAATAACCAAAGATTGAAGCTTATAAAGTTACCATATCTTTCCTTTGGTTGTTCCCTTTTTGGCTAAAAACCCTAGCCTTTCAAAATTCAAAATTTGTGCTTCAAACACCTTGATTCATGTAGAAGAGGAGCTTAAAGGAAGGATTACGAAATTTAGTTGCTAATTCACCGAAGAAATCAAGCTTACCTGGCGAATTTTCTCCTCTTTCTCTCTAAAAATCTCTAACTCTCTCTCTGTTCTGTAACCCCATCCGTAATTATATCCGAAATACGTGATTAAAATGAAATAGAGACTAATAATAATCAAATAACATTTACTAACCCATCACATGACGGGGTTTTCACAAATACTTTTTGAAATCATTTATAAACTTGGTCTCATATTCACATTTCGAATACAATTACTACGCGAAGATAAATCACATTCATATAAATATCAGAGTGCACAACTTAATCATCCCGGCAATCCCGGGTACATACCTTCGCTAAAGATACACAGGGTACAATTACCCATTACAATTCTTCAAATGGGGATTACACAATCTCATCTCGGAGGAGTCTTAGCCGCTCCCTCCATGAGCCACTTGCCCTGTCTAAATTGTTGGTAGGGGAGAGTGAGATTCGAGAGAATCTCAGTAGGAAACAGATACCATAATGCATGCATGATAGATGCTATGTGTATGACATGTTAGCTTTATCTAGATGCATGCCCCATAATGATATTTCTGCATGCTCAATATTTCATGTAACAAAACTATGGCCATAGTAAAACAGAAATAGAGCTTCATTTATTCAAATATGCTCTAGACAATCAAGTAAAGCAATCAGATACATCACTACACAAGTAAAGATATCAATACATGCAAGTAAGGTAGGTCCCCTACCTCCAGTCTTTTCTCCTCGATTTGCGTGCCAGCAACTCGGGGCTTCACATTCGATCCTACAATGTCAAATGTACTATTTAGACACTTCCATAATGTTTCTGGGGTTATATGAGGTTATATTGAAAATTTACTAAAATACCCCCGGGGACCCAGCCCGGCCCCGCCGTACCCGGTCCGGCTGTAATTTTCTTGAAATTTTGACATGGGATATTATGACATATTTTCGCCCAAGGAATCCATGTCCAGACTCAGAATTATCAAATTCAATGTCAATTTACAAATTTACCCTTGGCAGCCCCACTTTAAGGGTTCCGAGGGCGTTTTCGTAATTATGCTTTTTCGGCCTTTTCCAAAAAAGTGACCAACTGTAACCTCACCTAATTTTTGATCCTGAACTCAATGGAATCATCAAATCATTGAAAATCCATCTCTAACCCCTCCAAACTAGGCTTGGCCGAAATTCTCAATTCCCCAGGAAAAATTGGGGTTTTTCGGTTTCGGCTCCGTAAACGCGTTCCTTTCTACTCCTAACCACTTTATTGACCATTACATTGGATTAGAACTACCATTTAGTATCAATTTGGGCAGCATAACACCTAGGCCAACCCATTTTCCAAATTTACAAACAAAGACAATCCGGTGAAATTTCACCGATTAAATCAACCACAGCAGCCAGAACAATCAAAGATTGAAGTTTTGGAAGTTACCTCAAGCTCCCTCTGGCTTTTACTCAATATGGCTGAACCCTAGCCCCTTTTAAACCATGAAAATTGAGCTTCCAACACCTTAAAGAACATGAAAGAGAAGCTTAGAAGCAAGGTTATACGCGTTAGGAGTTAGATCGTCGGAGAAATCGGCTTACCTTGCGAGATTTCTCATCTTTCTCTCTCTAAGAGCTCTCAACTTTCTCTCACTAGTTTCAGCTGGTTCAGCACGAAATGAGAGCTGAAGAAGATGAGAAAATATTTAATTACATGCTGATGTCATCTTTTATTGAGATGATGTCATAATTCCCATTTTCGGATTTTCTGGCAGATTTTCTACCCAAACTTTGAAAACTCATAACTAATTCTAGAAAAATTGAAATGAGGTGATTCCAAAGTCAAATGAAAGGTATTTAAGTCCTCTTCATTGGAAAAATATGATCCATTACCAGAAATCACCACAAAAGTCCAGAATTACACAAATTGCATCACTGCCCCAAAACAGAGTCCATTTTCGACCTCAAACGTTGGACAGTCATATCTCCCAGTTCCCAAAACGAAATGGCACCAATTATATGTCTAGTTTGAAGCTTGGGATGTGCACTTTAAGACTGAAAAGTTTCATAATTTTCTGACATCATTTGCCTAGTCAAAATATCCACACGAGAAGACTGCCCAGAATAGAGTTTCACTGGACAGAATTTCAGATTTTGCATCTTTGCTTCCAATGGTTCCATTTTCATACCAAACATCATTCCCACATAAATTTTCACAAGGAATCCATTGGAAACACCAAATCAATCAAATTCACATCTCATTGACATGTTTTCACAACAATCTCAACATGTCAACACAGTTCACATTTCAAAACCTAACATTGCACCATTTCCATTCCAAAGTTCCAAACCAATTTCAATGGCATCAAAACACACTATGACACCATTTCCAACACAATACCCCATTCATTCTTCCCTCTATTCTAAGTCAATTTTGATGTTAATCCACAATTGAACTCAAATATAGGGTTTCGGCACTGCTCACAACACACATGAATCATATTCGAGTGCCAAATCACATCATATTCTCCAAAAGGGTTATTTATCACTAACCACATCCACTTTTGGAGTCATTAACCCTTAATTACAATTTGGGATCTTGCTAAACCGGGGCTTAGCAATCCACTAATCTCAGGCTTATTCTCTAGCCTCGAATCTCAAAATTCGAGGTATTACATGTTGTTCTTGAGCTGGCTGACGATTTAGAGGAAGGAAGGGGATGAAAATTGATTTTATAATATTTTCCTTGATCCTCTTTATTTAATTAATTAATTTCCAATTTTTGGAATGTTTACAAATTATGGCAGATTTTCTGCCCAAACTTTGAAAAATCATAATTAAATTGATAGACATCTTATTGGAGTGATTCTAAAGGCTATAGAACCCTTATTGAGTTTAGTTTCAAGGAAAAATATATCCCTTTACCAATTGGAATCACAAAAGTCCCAAAATTAAATTCTTTGAATACTGTTCCAGAAAATTAATAGTTTTTCTAGGCTAAATTCTAAAATCTGTAACTTTTTGTATACAGCTCCAAAAAATTACCCATTACCTATCAAATTAAAGCTTAGGATGTCTACTTTCTCCCTGTGAAATCCCATAATTTTTAGTCATTATTTGGTCATGCAAAACCACATGACAAACTGACTACCTCATCAGAAATTACATTTCCAGCACTATTCACACTCCAATTTCATGAGTATTTATCATTATATTGAATATTTGAAATAATTATGACATATTTTGGTGAATAAAAAATGGGGTGTTATAGATATAGGCATGGGATTTGAAGGAGTGACCTATGTACATTTTATTCCCTTTGTTTTTCTGTAAAACTGAGGAATTTTCTATACATATTGAGGAATTTGTATTCCCTCTGCGTTTCTTTAAAAGTTTTGGAATTGAAAGTGCATAAAGTTGAGATTTTGCTGCCGTCATTGTTAAATTGTGGGTCATTGTTATCTCGGTAGATTCAAATTGTGTTTTAAAATGCTTGATGATAATGGTGATGATAATTGTCGACAAATGAAAGTGTTGCTTTTAATTGTGTGTGACAATATGTTGATTTTCAATGATTTTTATTGTTGTTGCTTCAGTGAAATATGGGGTGTGGTAACACTGTTGTCATTGCTTCTTATTGTGTGTGATAATGTGCTGTTGCTTCTATGGAATATGGGATGTCTTTGAAATGGCTTGCTGGGTAAAGTTAATATATAAAAGGAATATTTTTTTTAAAAATGGAACTTTTTAGACCGTTGTATATGTAGCAACAACCGGTCTAAAAAGTAACAAAGTTTTTAGACTAGCTGTATCAAGACCTAATCCAAAACCAGTTTAAAAAGTCATTTTTAATCATTCTAAACGGTTTTTTTTCCACTGGTGAGTGATTTAAGTTTTGTGAATTATGGAGGTATTTATATGCCTTTCTCTCATAAATAAAGGGAAAACTGTACATTATAAAAAATTAATGATATAACTTAGAAAATGAATACACAAGTAAACATAGCTAGCATCCTCAATATTTAATGATGCAATATTCTCAAATTTTTAAAAATCCAAATTGGTCTAATTATGTTTATGGTTATATTTATGTTTATGTATGCTATATGATGGCATCACTTATTTTAAAAAAATAGATTTATATGCAAAGGAAAAATTGGGAAGATCTCATAAAAAACTGTTGTTAATATATATATGCATCTGGGTATGTCAAAGAAATAAGTCCCACATTGCTTTGAAGTATGATAGTAAAAGTCTATATAACATGTTATCTTGGACTTGTAAATGGGTCTTGAGGAGTGGTGGGCTCGTGTGCACAAGAATGGGACTCCAGAAAGCAAATGCAGTAGAAATCTACGATTTCCTCCATGTGCGCAAGTTAATAGGTAGAATTGGCACATTCTGCAAAAATATTTTAGCATGAAATTTTTTTTATTTGGGTATATCAAGATAATATATTATTAAGGCTTATTGGAAGTTCTCTATATTCTAGGTTTTAAAATTCATAACCCTTTGTGATAAAAAATTACCAACAGTTAAGTGCTTCCCTAAAATGCTCTTTTCGTTATTAGTGTGTAAACCCTGTCTTTGTTGTGGATACCTATTCCGTCATGAGGGGGTGCTTTCTTGCATGTTTGGTGGCTCTTCGCTCTACAATCTGTAACTCTAAAAGGGTGATGAACAAAGTGCTTGAAGTACTGAATAATCAATCTATCATCCTCTGCCATATTTCTTCTTATTGTGCCTTCAATTACATTTTGCCAATTCTACCACCTTGAGTTATCTCAAGAATGGTCCATTTAATCCTAAGGAGTGTTGCTTCCTCTTTGCCAGTCGTTGCAAAATCACCCTTAAGTACAATGTCTTCAAATGCGACTCAAATCATTGCTTGCTCATGTTTTCCTACAATCTTAAGGGTTATTCACAAACATGGAGAACAACCTTGATAACATTATTCTTGTTAATGAGGGCCATAATTCTGCCACTTCCATTTGATGACAGTGCCCATATTGATGGAGGACGTAATTATGATATTGTTTTTTCTCTTCTTTAGTCAACATTGCATCTTCGCTGGTCATTCCTTGACATGTCCACGATCAAAATGTTTGATGGAAAGAACTTTAGGCACTGGTAAGAAAAAGTTTATCCATTCTTGATATGCATGAAGTGGACGTTGCTCTCGAGCAACCTCAACCTTCATTAGATGTTGATCAAGCTAAGAAGGAAGCTTGGGAAAATGCCAATAAGGCTTGCAGACACACCCTTATTAGCACTTCATCTAATTATTTTCTTGATGTCTACTTTGTGTACAAATCAAACTACATATCAAAGAATATCACAAATTATTAGAGGAACTTCAAGCTAAAAAGATGAACTTGCCAGATGAGTTTGTGATAGGTGTTCTGATTGAAAATTTGCCAGAATTATAAAATGATTACAAGTAGCAATTGAAGCACAAATAGAGGCAACTATTACTATTTGACATGATAACACATATATCATCAAAGGCACCAATAGAAAGGAAATTCAAGCGGCAAAAGGGAAATAGATTGCTACAAAAGCCAACTTAGTGGAAGTAAAGCCGCAAGACAAGAGGTAAAATCTGAAAAAACAAAAACAAGAATAACAGGATAGATTACAAGTCTAGGAATTCTAAACCCAAATTCAAAAAGAAAAGTTGTTTCTTTGCTTATGGAAAGCCAAGCTATTATGTTGCTAAGTGTAACAAAATGGCTAGAGGTGGAAAACCTCAAAGAAGTGAAAACCCTCTAAGGCCAAGTGTAAATTTGGTTGTAAGAGATGAAAGCAATGATGATAAATTCATTGTTGCAGTGGTTTCTCAAGCCCTTTTTGTCTCTAATGTGAAGAAATAAGTAGTAGACTTTGGAGCTACCAAGCATATATGTGCAAATAAGAAGATGTGTGCCTCCTTCAATAAGACCATATTATCTCACTAATTCCCAAATTGCAAAAGTTTAAGGGAATGGAAAGGTGGTGTTGAAACTCATATCAGGAAAGACCAAAGCACTAAATGGCGTTCCTTATGTTGCTGAAGTTAGAGCAAATTTAATTTTTATGGCTTTATTTGGGAAATTTAGGGTTCATGTGTCATTCAAATTTGACAAGATCTTTATGATAAAGAACAAAGTTCTTATAGGAAAAGGTTACTGTAATCAAGGACTAATTGTATTAAGTGTTGCTGAGAATAATGATAATGTATCTTCTTTACTTACTTGATTGATTTCTTTGATGTATGGCTTGCTAGATTAGGACATGTTAATAAATTATACTTGCAGATATTACAAATTCTAGGTCTAATTTTTGGAATTAAAGAAGATATGATAGATAGTGAGTTATTATCCTTAATTCGCACTAATTTAGGAGACTTAAAACAAACTAAGACTAGAGGAGGTAAAAGATATTATATTACTTTTCATTGATGATTTCTCTAGACTTACTAGAGTATATTTGCGAATGAGTAGATATGAAGCCTTTAAAAAATTTTCTATGCATAAGGTAGAAGCAGAAAATCAATTAAATAGAAAAATCAAATAAACTAGATCCAATAGAGAAGGAGAATACTTGTTATTAAATGATTTTTGTTGAAAAAAAGAATAATTCATAAAGTAACTCCTCTATATATTCACTCAAGTCTAACGTGTTGTAGATAGGAAAAATAGGACTTCAAAAGAAATGATGAATACTTTACTTGTAAGTTCTGGTGCTCCTGATAACCTGTAGGGTGAAGCCTTATTGTCTACATGTTTTTTGCAAATTACAGAATACATCATAAGAAAACTGAAAAGATACCTTATGAGTTATGGAAATGTTATACACCTAACATGAAATATTTGAAAGTGTGAGGCTGTCTTGCAAAAGTTTTATTACTTGATCCTAAAAAAGATTGGTTCAAAACTATTGATTGCATGTTTAGTTATGCTCAACAAATTGTTGCTTATCATTTTTTGGTTTTGAATATATTTTTCTTTTGAAAGTTGAGCATACTTCTAAAATTGTTTCTTCCTCTTTTGAACAAAATTCAAGTGAAACTTTGGTTGAAAATGTACGAAGAAGTAAAAGACAAAGAAAAGAAACTTTTAGAAATGAGTTTTATACTTATTTAGTATAATAAAAACCTAAAATTTTTTATAAAGTTGTTCCCTCTCTAGACGCACAATTTTGGAAACTCATCAAGGCTGAAATAGATTTTTTGCACTAAAATAAAATTTGGGTTTTAGTATACTTGCTCCAAGAGTAAAGCCTGTTGGCTATAAATGGGTGTTAAGGCAAAACTATTTTCCCAATGAATCTATAGATAAATATAAAGCTATACTAGTAGCCAAATATTTTACCCAAGAAGAAAATATTGATTACTTTGAAATATTTTCTCATGTGACAAGGATTTCTTCTGTTAGAGTCCTTATTACTTTAACATCAATTCATAATTGTTTTATGCACCAAATGGATGTCAAAACACCATTTAAAAGTGGAGATTTATATGATTCAACTTGAAGGGAGCATTGTTTCTGGACAAGAAAACAAAGTTTGTAAATTAGTTAAATCCCTGTATGGTTTGGAACAAGCACCTTAACATTGGCATAAGAAATTGGAGCAAGTTTTGATGAGTGGTGGCTTTTCTATGGCTAAAGTAGAAAGATGAGTTTTTACAAAACTTGTGAATAATGATTGTGTCATTATTTACTTATATGTGGATGATACTCTTATTTTTTATACTAGTTTAAATGTTGCACTTGAAACATTAAGTTTACTTGCTTCAAATTTTGATATGACAGGTCTTTGGGGAGCAAAGGTTATTTTGGGTGATAAAATCATAAGAAATGAAAATGATATTCAACTTTCCCATGAACATCATGTTGAGAAAATTATTATGAGAAAGTTTGGACAATTTGATGAAACTCCTTCTAGTATTTCTTATGAAGGGAGTGCACATTTGGCAAAACACAAAAAAAGATCCTACAGCTTAATCTAAATGTGCATAGATCACTACAAAAAAACACCGAATTTCCGATGGAATTTGCCATGGAATCAGCTTTTCCGACCGCATTTCCAATGGAATATGTTCCATCACCAATAGGTGCGTTTCAAAAAATTCCGTCAGGAATTTCCGACGGAATTCATTTCCATCGCGATTTTTTTAGCCTGCTTAATCTGTTCCCACAAGATGAGATGCATTTTCCTCCCTTCCTATCCTTGATTCCAAAGGAAATTATGACTCACCTTTTCTAATTCCTTTAAAATGCCTTTGGGCAGAAGCATGAGTTGCATATGATAAATAGGCAAGGCCGACAAAACAGATTTAATCAGCACCATCCTGCCTGCCATGGTAAGTAATCTATCTTTCTAGTTGGATAACCTCTTTTTTGTGTTCTGAACTATAGGGAAAAAGGTAGCCCTGGTAGTACGACGGTGGAGAAGCAGAATCCCAAGATATTTACCAAGATCACTCGTAATCTGAATCCCTAGATATTGACTCAACTCAATGACATGATTAAAGTGCACATTTCTGGAGAAGAAAACTTTGGACTTAACCAAGTTAATTTGTTGTCCTGAGACCTCATAGAATGTCTTCATTGTTTCTCTCATTACATCGATCTGATCTTTAGTAGCTTCAAGAAACAAGAGAAGGTTATCCGCAAAGAAAAGATAGGAAATGATTGGAGTATGTTTGTTAAAATGAAGTCCCTTCCAATTACCATCTCATGCTTCCTTGTTAATCAAATGCCCCAAACATTCCATACAGAGGACAAATAAATAGGGACTAAGAGGGTCACCTTAGCGAACTCCTTGGGTCGGTTGGATAGCAAGTGATTCAACTCCATTCTAGAGGATTTTCATTGACACCAATGATATGCACGCCATAATAAGTTTCACCATTTCATCTTTAAGCCCAACACTGAAAAGAATGGATTGAAGAAACTTCCAATCCAGACGATCATAGGCTTTTTCCATATCAACTTTAATGGCCACCAGTCCTTTTTTCCTCCTCCGGCTCCGCATAATATGGATAGCTTCTTGAGCAATGATAATGTTGTCACTACTTTGTCAGCCAGCAATAAAACCATATTGCTGAGGCTGAACCAAATATTGCATCGCCCTTTTCATCTTGCTGTAATGATTTTAGTGATAATCTTGAAAATAACATTGCAGAGAGAAATAGGATGGAAATCACGAAAGGTCATAGGATTATCAATTTTTGGTACAAGAACAATATGAGTATGATTGATATCTCTGACGTTTTCTGGATTATGCCAAACTTCTCGAATACCTTATCCCTAATATGGTTCCAATGAGTTTGGAAAAAATGTGCTTGAAGACCATCTAGGCCAGAAACCTTTAACCCACCTATCATATAAGCAGCATTCTTAATTTCAATGATATCCACATCTTTATGAATCAACTCATCGTCCCTTGTTTGTAATGGTGGGAAGTGTGCTGTCCATTCCCAGGAATCAAGAACCTGGTCATCTCTGGTATAAAGACCTTTGAAGAAATCCGAAGCCATCTGCCTCAATTTATCCTGATCAGACACCCAGTTCCCCTCTTTATCTTAGATAGCCTCAATACGTTGTTTCTTTCGCTTAGTCAGTGCCGATGTATGAAAAAATCTAGTATTTTGATCGCCCCAAGCACGCCACTTACACCTAGATTTCTGGTACCAAAGAAGTTCCTCCTGTACACTTAATTTACCATATTCCTACTAATAGTTTTTTGTCAAGCTTGAAATGGCCAGTGGAAGTATTAATTTGTCTAGCTCTATCAATACCTTATAATCTTTTGAGAAGATTTAAATTTTTCTTAGGAAGACTACCCAGAACGATAAAATTCCATTTGGTAGCATCAGTTTCAATTTGTTAGTCTTCCCTGATCCCAAGTTCTATTTTCCCAGGAACTAGCAACTACTTCAGAGAAACTTTCTTCCAATGCCCACGCAGGGTGATAACAGAAATGACGGTTGGTATTGAGAGATAAAGAGGATGTACCATCTGAGACAAACCCGATGATCAGATTTATATATGAGTTTGTGAAAAACCTTACTGTCCAGATGATTTAAATCCCACACAAGATTGCCAAACACCCAACCTAGTCGTTCTTTTACTCCTTGCTTCTCCCAAGTGAATCGCTCGCCAACAATAGGTATTTCCAACAAATTCGAGTTATTAACACAATTAGAAAATTGGTTCATAGCTCGAATAGAAGGTTCAACACCCCCTACCTTATCTGTTGGATTCAAGAAAGCATTAAAGTCCCCAATAACCATCCAAGCATCCTCAGTAACTTGTGCAATGTCCTGTAAAGAACACCACAAATTCTCTCTTCTACGAATCTCAGTCTCACCATAAACAAAAGTCACAAAAAAAGAGTCTCTTATACGCTTATCCAACAATGTACAATGAACAAGTTGAGTGGTAGGGAAGAGATAGGCCACATGTATATTAGTATCATCCCAAAGGATCCAGATGCCCCCAGCAAAACCAGTGGCTTTTAATCTAATCCAATTAGTAAAGCCCAATTTCCTATTCACAATTTCAACCCTATTGCCACTTATACGAGTTTCAACAAGACACAAAACATCAATATTATGATTTTTCACTAAAGTTCACACAGTGCTAGGAAAAGCTCTATTCCCAGCAAAGATGATGCTATTGAAGACATATGAGATGCTCCATGTGCAACACCAAGACTATGCTAATGTTTTTCCTTAGTAAAGGCGTCATGTGGGTTTTGGGTATTTTCCTTGGGCCCTTCTAACATTAGAATAGATTTATGAATTTGCCCATCATCATTTTATTGTGCAAGGATGATAGTAGTGCCCACTTGGTTAAGAGATCCACCCACTACAAGGTGTTCCCGTCGGTCCACATGTGTCTTAGAAGGCCCAGCAGCTTTCTTACTTACTTCCTGGCCTAACACCTTTGGTTTATAAATAATTTTCGAACCATGGGCTTTACTCCATTCTCTTGGCCCAAACCCCTTAGTTGATCCTTGCCTTTGCCTTTATTGATATTAAACCCTTTCCTCTATTGCGTTTAACCACCGCCTCTATTCATTTGAGGTTGTCTAAGCCGTACACTCATGGATCCTTCTCCTATTTCAGCTTCTTGAAACCCGAGCTGCCCCTTATCTCCCTTGCTTGCTGAGTTTGGTTCCATGATGATCTGACTCTGTCCTATAGCCATACTGCTCTCCTCCTCTAGGTCTGCAAGAGCTTGGAATCTCAAGGTACGCCGTCTGACGCCATAGCCACTCGCTGAATGTAATCGGCTCCCCTATTCCGTTGAACTCGCTCCTTGCTGCTATTTCTATGAATATCGACTTCTCCTTGTGCTTCCCACAATCATCCAGTCACCAAAATGTTCCTTGGTACTAAGTTTAGGCACCATCGACACCGATTTAGAAGCCATCGGAACCGTCACTGGTGATTGAACCGAATTGGTCTGAGCCATATGATTATATGTCCATTGGCAGTGATCCTTATGATGCCCGTAGTGACCATAGAAAACAAATCATCCTAAGACCTTCATATTCCACTTGATATGATACACAACATGTGCTGCAATTACCCATGAAACAAGCTTTTTCTGAAGATCAAGTTCAACACAAATCCAAGCGTATTTCCCTCATTCAATTTTATCAGAATCAGATGGTGTGGCCAATGGTGTAAGAAAATCTACTTTCATTGTTTTTCCTATATAATTCCCCAATCTGGTAATAAATTCTTTGTTATAGCACTGCATTAGATATTGGGTATCCTCACCCAAGTGACTATCCTTCCAAGAGGATTGTTGAATGGATCAAAATTGGGAGACCATTTTTGAACCAAAATGGTATGTTACTGCACAACCTAAGGACCCTCATATAAAACTCTTTGATATAATTGTTCCTAACCTTCTCTCGGCAAAAAACATACCAGGAAATAATTGTTGAGCATATCCACAATATCAAAAATGGGGAGTATTCCAGATCGAAATGAGATGAGCCTTTATTGTGTAAACATTATATTTTTTCCTAATACAGTGAGAATGAGTGCTGCATTCCATGGTCTATACCATTCATTATATTCCTCTGGTGTTACTGGAACCACTGGATGAATCTTCATCAGAGCCAGAACTTCCTCAGAGGGTTATGACATATCCCAATCCATATTGATGATATCTGAAAGCAGGGCCTTATCTTCCATAAAATCTCCACCATTGGCAACTTCATTGAAGCCCATCAATGAATCCTTGTAAGTTGCATTGGTCGCATGAGTGACGTTAGTGTCCGTGGGAATACCATCCCATCTAGAATCATCATGATCCATGGGAATACCATCCTTTGGAGATGCTCCTTCAGACATATGTGTGTCCATAGATACTTGCGAAGAAGATTCATTCTTCATTTTTTTCTTATTACCACTAAATAGGATGTCAGAAGGCCGGTCCGGTGGAATCTTCCGGTGGTTCTGGTCACCCATATTGGAAGAAAGGATGAAAGCATGATATTCGAGAGAGAGAGAAAATCCAACTTACACAAAGCTTGGAATAGTAGTACTTTTTTCACATCACGTGATTAAACTAATACAATAAAAAATAAATATAAAATGAAGACAATATAAGACAGAGAAAAACATGTCTTCTTTCTCTCTAAATTGGTAGAACATAGGCTACGGAAGTCTAGGAACATTGAAATTGAAGAAATGGTTATCATGTTCTTATATATGCATTCTAATTTAAATATAAATTTATCCAATTTTAATTAAGCACTTTAGTGTATTTTTCTTTTTTTTTCAATAATAATTGAAAATTTTTTATTTTATCAAATTTTATTTAGATTTTTCACTTCCATTATCACAATATATGCAAATAATATATATATATATATATATATATAGTATTCAATAAGATTCATGCTCTTTTCAGTCATTTTCCATCTAAACGAGCTTTTCAAACACTAATCAAACATGTTTAAGGTTAGAAAAAACCCACTTTTGCCACCTCTAATTCAAACACAAATCACATATACAATCTAACTTTTATCCTATCTGACTTTTGCAAAAGTTAGATTATAAAAAAAAAACTACTTCTCCACCACTAATCTAAACAGACACTCAATATATTAGTTAAATCAAAGTTATATCCGATTATCTTATGTTAGTCAGATTAATCATTTGTATGCCATGTACAATTAAAAGATTAGATCTAAAGAATCTTTGTTGAGAGGAAAGAAATCTAAGAAATAAGTGAGAAGGAGAGATTTTTTTCACGTGATAAATCTGACTAAAACAAGATAATCTTGTAACACTTTGAAACGGATGTGGCTATCATTCCTTATTCTTATCGTGTACTCTTCTCATCTCAACTTTTAGATTGATATTTGAGTGGTTTAGATTTAATATTTTATAAAAATATTTTTTTATTGCAGCTTTAAATTATCATAACTAAAATATATCAATTTTTTATGCAGAATATTTTCATACAATATGCAATAAAATAAAATTTTAGTCTTCCCCAAAAGGAAAAGTAATCATGAGAAAAAATTTTAGGTAACTTTGCTTGTACTATATATAAGTTAATTAATTCAACTTCTTTATTATTATTTGTATAAAAAAGGATGACGGAAAATTCCAAAACAAGAGTGGGTGAACAAAATATCATAATAAAACATTCACTATCGCAATGTAGATACGCATGAATGAATGTGTACGATCTCTTTAAAATAATACAACTTACTTGCATAGGACATCAAATTTACTACTCCATCATGTTCTTAATATGAGATATATTTAAAGAGTTGATCTTATTTTTAAATATAAGACATAGTTTTTATATTTGTTAATATTTTTCTTATTTGCCCCTATTGATGTTATCTTAATAATAGCCAAGGAGGGGAGGGATTAAGGAAATTAAGGAAGATAATAATAAGGGTACTAACTAATTTAACTAACTTTCTTAATCTAATTATACTGTATTTAAGGATATTGGGAGAAGGAAACAAAGGTTGGCAAGTTCCACCAATTAGCATACGTCAAAAAGAACTCGTGAATCATCACAGTTGCCTTTGTTTATTATTACATGTGTTAAATCTGAGTAACAGTAACACGACGAAACTATTTGGCAATTTGCTTGGAACTTAATTTACAGTACAGCTAGCTATGAACAAAAGGATAAACATCGACCGACAGTTATAATTATCCCACGTGCCTACGCTTAACTTCTCAATTAAACCGAACTTGAGAGCTATATAAAAGCTTGAATTTGGTTCTAATTACTACACAGAACTTTGCAGATTAAGAACAAGAGAACTTGATCAGTAAAGAAGGTTCTTCCTTTCACTTCAATGGCTCTTTACCAATTTTCCTTATTTCCAAATGCTACTTTATCCTTCAGAAACAAAATGGTTCCATCCATTATGAGCTCTCATGTTTCTCGTACAATCCAATGTATGGCTTCAACAAGTTTAGGTTCTGATCAAACCAATGCTTCTTCTCGTCGATCTGTGAATTTCTTTCAACCCTCAGTTTGGCATTACGATTATATCCAATCATTAAGAAGTGACTCTGTGGTATATTACTTAATTTCACTCACTCATCTAACTAGCTTCATATGATTATAGTTTAATTTCACATAATTTAAGATATCTATTTTTATTGCAGGAAGAATCATATGCTGTGGAAAGTGATGAGCTTAAGGAAAAAGTAAGAGTGATGTTTTCAAAATTGGAAAATCCTGTGGATCAACTTGAGTTCATTGATCTCTTGCAAAGACTAGGGGTAGAAGCTCATTTTCGCCATGAACTAAGAAATCTGATGGAAAATATTTACAAAAACATGGACACTTCAAAAAAGAAGAGCAATTTACATGCCACGGCTCTTGAATTTAGAATTTTAAGGCAACATGGCTATGATGTTTCATCAGGTATTTATTCATCGTCTTTGAATTGTTAAGTTTACTTAATTAAGATCTTGGTTTTGAAAAAAATACATGTCATCTGCAGGAATGTTTTATATATTGTTCCTTTAATAATATTGATACTAACAATTGTAATATATGCATGTTTCGTTTGCAGAAGCATTTAAGAAATTTCTGGATCACGAGGATCATTTTGATTCTCGCCTTTGTGTTGATATTGAGGGTTTGTTATCTTTGTATGAAGCCTCATTTTTAGCAATGGAAGGTGAAACAATATTTGACGAAGCGAGAGATTTTAGTTCGACATGGCTCAGAGAATTTTTGGACAAAAACATTAATGAAGACGATGACACATGTCTTTTAGTTAAGCATGCCCTAGAGCTTCCACTACATTGGAGGATTTCCAGATTAGAAGCTCGATGGTTCATCGATTTTTATGAAAAGAGAGAGAATATGAGCCCAACGTTGCTTAAGCTTGCTAAGTTGGATTTCAACATAGTACAAAGCAATCACCAAGAAGATTTGAAACATACATCAAGGTGAGAATAATCAGACTTTCCTATGCTTGCTAACCTTTAGTAATTTTTTATCTTACAAATTGAAGACGATCTTAGGACATATTAATATCCTAATAATTCGATTTTTCGTTTTATTTTTGCAATGCCAAGATGGTGGAAAAGAGTAGGACTTGGAGAAAAGCTGACCTTTTCAAGAGATAGGTTGGTGGAGAACTTCTTTTGGACAGTGGGTTTGACTTATGAACCGCAACTTGGGAATTTTAGAAGAGTGATGACCAAAGTCAACGCTCTCATAACAACAATTGATGATGTTTATGATGTGTATGGAAAATTGGAAGAGTTGGAACTGTTCACCGACGTTGTTTACAGGTCAGCATCGTTGCATATGCATGTTTGAAATTATTTAGTAATATAAATATAAATATAAATGTAAATGTAAATGTAAATGTAAATGTAAGTATATATATATATATATAATAATCTATTTCAATTTATCCATACCTATAATTGTCCTAATTAACATATATTGCAATTTTTTAAATTGTTGACAGGTCAGCATCTTTGTATATACATGGTTGAAATTATTTAGTAATATATATATATATATATATAATAATCTATTTCAATTTATTCATACCTATAATTGTCCTAATTAACATATAATGCAATTTTTTTAATTGTATAGGTGGGATGTTAACGCTATTGATATACTTCCAGACTACATGAAAATATGTTTCCTTGCACTTTATAACTTTGTCAATGAAGAGGCTTATGAATTTCTCAAAGAGAATGGGCATGACGTCATTCCACTCCTTAAGAAAGCGGTATGCATCATTTTAACACATATATTTAGTGAAGATGTATGATTCTCTGATTTCATATAATCACGAACAATATAGTTTTGATTTTCTTTGCAGTGGGCTGATCTTTGTAAATCATATCTTGTTGAGGCCAAATGGTATTATAGTAATTATCAACCAAGTCTACAAGAATACTTAGAGAATGCTTGGATTTCAATAAGCGCACCGGTCATACTTGTTCATGCTTATTTGTTACTTAACACGTCAATAAAAAAGGAGGACTTGGATTGCATACAACAATACTCTGATATCATTCAATCGTCGGCAACTATTTTGCGCCTTGCCGATGACCTGGGAACCTCTGAGGTATGTATTTGTTGTTGTTTTGTGGTGTGTTAAAGGAATTCCCATATTGCTCAAGTTAAATCTTTATTTGTTTTCATGTGCTTCCTTTGGTATTATTTATAAGCAATATTATCTTACATATGGTTGGTCCGATATATAAGTAACAAACTAGTTTTGTCTAAAAGTTTAATACACTTTTTCCATTTTTATCCCCTATTCATTATATGTTTCTCTTATCTCTTTTTCCCACTCATTTTCTCTCAAACTCTTCATCTTCGTAACTAGAGGTTTATTTGAAAAAAACTATATCTCTTACCTATTTATTGCTTTTAAATAATTTTAACCAACGGTTTGTTCTGTCTAGTTTAGGAAGTTGTTGATTATAAAAAAGATTAAAGGGAGAATATATTATGGTATAAATTTTCAAGAATTGCATGAAATATGGTTAATTTTTTAACTATTTTTTATTTTATTCTTTTTTTAGCGTGAAAAGGAGACCGGTGATGTATCCAAATCAGTTGAGTGTTACATGAATAAAACTGGGGCTTCTGAAGCTGATGCTCGAAGGCATATAAATTGCCTGATTTGGGAAACATGGAAGAAGGTGAACAAAGAAACCAAGAATTGTCCTTACCCAAAGAGTTTCATTCAAGTTGCTATGAACCTTGCAAGGATGTCTCTGTGCATGTATCAAAATGGAGATGGCCATTCCCTTCAGGATCCTGAAATTAAGAATCGTATCATGTCATTACTTTTCTATCCTGTTGCATGATTTTAAGTCGATGCAATGATAAGTTCTTGGGAAAATCACAGTGAGGTCCCAAGGACCATCAAAAATTACAAAAAAGTCCCATAGCAAATTCCCCTAACAAAAAGGTCAATAGGGACTACATTGTGATTAATTCTGAATATGAAATTACTGTGTTGCCGCCATTGAATAAAGTGCCTATTTTCACAAGCCTCTATGCCAATTTTGATAACTTCGTCTACCTATTTTAACAAGTGCATGTGCCTACTTTAACAGGTTCATTTTTTTTCACTTTGACAAGTTATAAAATGACAAGTTAACGTGCCTATTTTCACAAGCCTTTGTGGCAATTTTGACAACTTCGTCTACCTATTGTCACAAGTGGATCTGCCTACTTTGACAAGTTCATTTTCCCCCTTTGACAAATTATAAAATGGCAAGTTAATGTGCTTACTTTCACAAGGCTCTGTGCTAATTTTGACAACTTCGTCTGCCTATTTTGACAAGTGCATTTGTCTACTTTGACAAGTTCATTTTTCTACTTGGACAAGTTATAAAATGGCAAGTTAATGTGTTTATTTTCACAAGCATCTATGCCAATTTTGACAACTTCGTCTACCTATTTTAACAACTACATCTGCCTACTTTGACAAGTTTATTTTCCTACTTTGACAAGTTATGAAATGCCAAGTTAATCGGGGCAACAAAGTAATTTCACATTTAGAATTAATCACAATGCAATCCCTAAGAACCTTTTTATTAGGGAAATTTGCTATGGGACATTTTGTTAATTTTTTATAGTCCTTGGGACCTCACTATGATTTTCCCTAAGTTCTTTTGCTTACAAAAATGTATTATATTCTCCATGCAATATAATTCATGGGCAAAACAAAATTTGATGGAGAAAAACAGTTGCCTGAAAGGTGTTTGTCAAAATGTTTGAAATACAATTTGTAACTAAATAAATAGGTAAAACTAATGTTACTTCTTTTTTCTTATGCTTGTTTTATTTACCATATTGTATTGAAACGTTGGGGGAACTGACACTACAAAAAAACTGAGTTTTAGAGACCACTTTCAGTGGCGACTCTAAAAGTCACCGCTTAAAATATGATTTTGGCGGCGACTTATGATAGTTGCTGCTAAAAATGACACTTTTGGTAGCGACTGAATTGTCGCCATTGAAAGTATGGTTTCGGCGGTGACATTTGATAGTCACTGCCGAAAATGGCACTTTCAGCGGTGACTATCAAAAGTCGTCGCCGAAACTATACTTTCAACGGCGACAATTCAGTCACCGCCGAAAGTGCCACTTTTAGCGGTGACTATAAGAGTTGCCGCCAAAACATACTTTTAGCGGCAACTCCAATTGTCACCGTTGAAAGTCAATTTCAGCTTATTTTTTTATGGATTTTTTAATCACCAACAAATGTTGTTTTTTTTTTATATTTTTTGATTAAATTTGATATTTAATATTTGAGGACACTAAATATATTATTTATTATAAAGAAAAATAAGATAATTATACATTTGTTTGTATATGGGATCTCTTTACACAAGTTTCCTTCTCTTGCAAACTTGCATATTAAGATGAATAGATGAAAAGCAATTAGATTCAAATTTTTTTGCTGTGACCGAATTTTTCAGTCAGAAATTCTGTGCCAAAAAATAAAATTTATTAATTTTATTTTTAAAATAATATTTATGATATTAAAATACTAATTAAAAAATAATTATATTTAATCTTAATTATTATAATTATATTATTATTTATTAATATTATATTTAAATTTTTTTACTAAAATAATATTTATGATATTATTATAATAGTTATTAGTTTATTTTATTTAAAAATAATTATATGTTAGTAATATTATATTTATCATTTTATATTAAAAATGATATTTATAATATTAAATTATTATTTATTAATTAACTTTAATTCAAAAATTGGTTAATTAAACATAAAAATACTTTTTTACATTTTTATTTAATTTACCATTATTTTTAATAACATTATATATAATTAATAATTAATTAACATATATATATATATATATATATATATTTGATTAATTAATTAATTATGTGTGTGTGTGTGTGTGATGATATTATATATATAACAATATGTAATAATTTAACACAGGTTCATTTCAGCTCAACTGGCAAACGAACGCGCATGAAGGCGTCCTCACTATAAGGTCATAGGTTCGAGCTAGAGGAGAAGTACTTTTAGGAATTATGTAATGTCGACACGTGGCAGTGTGTGGAGATGACATGTGGCAATGAGTGGAGGAGAGAGACATATGGAATTTATAATTTTTTTTTAAAAAAACATTGTGATGGAATTTGTAATTTTTTTTAAAAAAAGTACACTTTCAGCGGCGACAAAAGTCGCCCCTGAAAGCTACTTTCTGCGGCGACAAAAATTGTCACCACTAAAAATTTCAGCGACAGTCACATAGGCGGTGACTTTTTTGTTGCTGCTGAAAACCTTCAACGGTGACTTTTTGCCTTTCAGCGGCGACCGAAAGTCTTTTCTTTTTTTTTTTTGTAGTGTGATCATGGTTGCTAAAACTATTTTAGTTGTTCATAAGCATGATTGCTTGTATCAATGTTGGTTGGGAAGGATTTATAAGGTTGGACTTGTTCTAAAAGATTATCGGTGGATGCATAAGGATTTGTTAAAAATGCTTGAGGGAAATGCTTGTTAAGTAAATCAATAAAAAATCATGACAATTGATACAACAATGGCAAGATATGTGGAATGGTATGTGTGTTTATTTACGTGAGTTATGTTGGTGGTTGAGTGGATGATAACCTTGGTGCAGTGCATGATTAAGTCAAAGTTGAATGATTCACTTTGCTTTGTTCCTACTACCATTAATGATTATTATGTTAAGAGAAATTTTTGATTAAGGTACATTTGAAAAGGATGGTAATAGAATAAAGGAATTTTAAATAGAAATGATTGAAAGAAAATTTTGAATTAAAGTTAATAGAACTTTTTTCTTTTGGGTAATGTGGCAGCTGTATGGAAAGTTTTGTTGGAGTCTACTTAAAAATGGAAAATTGAATTATTTAGGAGTCAACAAAGAGGTAAGTGAATATCTTCCCATTATAATTTTTTATAAATAACACTCTTAATTCTTGTTATATTTTCAATTTCCTTACCACACACAAATTTATCAAAATTATTTCATTGATATTGAAATAATTAAGACAGATGGCTTATATAGAGAACAATTATTGGAGCTATTTGTGATCTGAAAGTACCTAACAAGATAAAAGAGAAGTTTTATCAAACTGCTATAAGATCAGTAATGCTATATGATAGTGAGTGTTGGGCTTTAAAGGGACAACATGGACATACAATGGTGGTAGCCGAGATGAGGAAGTTGAGATGAATGTGTGGTCATACAAGAAAAGACAAGATTCGTAATACTCATATACGCGAATGAGTTGGACTGGCCTTTATTGAAGGAAAAATAGTATAAAGTTGTTTGAGGTGGTTTGGACATGTTCAACAAAGGCCATTAAGTGCTCCAGTAAGGAGGGTTGATCAAGCAATAAAGAGTCCTATAAAACGAGGTCAAGGAAGGCCGAATCGAACGCTCAATGAGGTCATAAAGATGGATCTTTTGATTAATAATATATCTAAAGATATGGTTTTCGACAGAGTATAATGGCGCGTCGTTCGATCCATGTAGTTGACCCCACCTAGTGAGATAAAGGTTTTGTTATTGTTGTATTGAAATAAGTGAAAAACAAGGATTTTAGTCAAAGGTATTTGTGTCTTATGTTGCTCGGTTATAATGAATACTCATCCATGGAATTGTTAGAAATTTTTGAAGATACCATTTAAGAACCATGCATGCTTGAAAATGTTTTTGATAGGACTAAATATAGAATGTTGGTTACTAACAACAATACTGAGTTAGTCCTTAACACGCAATGGTTTACCTCGAGCTTGCTTGACATTCATGGATAAAGTACTCATGCTCAATATTTGTAGAATTTATTCTTACGCATGTTATTTGTTGGTCTTGGACCTATGCTTGTTTTGTGGCCTCATGTTGTGCTTGCATGGTCACTTACCCTTGTGGAAGTTGTATCCATGCTTGTGCTTGTGGCTTTGAGCTGCGCTTGGTTAGTTACATTTATGGACTGTGTGTTCACACTTGTCATAATCATATGAAGTCCTACAAAAAAAGGATTAGACATGAGAATTGTCATTTTAAATTGATTCTATCAAACAAGTTGTTTTACTACATACTTGGAATTATTCAATTAATAAGCTTTTTCACAATTTTAGTTATATTTATGATTGTATGCTATAGAAATTGAAATTTGTTTTGTAATATCCCAAATTTCAAAGTTTTGAGTTAATAATTTATAGAGTATTAAGGAGGCTTGAAGAATTAATTAAGGCCTCAAGAAAATAAATTTAGTTAGAAAAAGCTTATTTTCGGGTAAGAGAATTCAAAAAAAAAATCAGGAAAGAATGATTATTAGATGCATAATGGCCCAAAATAAATAAGGAAAAGTAGAAGAATGTTTTTAAAGCTGATTTCCAAAATCAAGGCTTACATATTGGGCCATATTTTAATAAAGAAATAATAGCTCATAAGGCTTATTGAACAAGCTTGGAAATTTAAAAAAGAAACGAAAAGAAAAGCCATAATTTTTGAAGGGTGAGTGATTATCTATATTAGACGTGTCTCCTTACAGGGCAAGTTTGTTCTGCCTCTTACTCATATAAATAGATAAGAGGAAGTCGACTAAGAGAAATATTGAGGGAGAAAGAGAAAGGGCAAGGGAGTTGAGACAGAAGAACAACTTAATAATTCACGGTTATTAATTAAGAACTGTAAAGTATTCTTCCTAACTTATTTAATGGTTCTAACCTAATAAATGTTAATTAAAGCTTTCAAATCGTTTCCTCTCCTCTGTGCTGACTATGGGTGCCTCCTTGTTATCATCTTATGATCATCATCATGAGAATGAACTAGAAAACTCTCAGAGTCCTCCTCCACCTCCTACTTCTCCTCCCTAACATCCGCCACGGCCTCTGGCATTGTCATCCCTGCCTTCTCCAGCCTCACCTCCTCCTCCACATTCTATGATTCCTCAACTAGAGGAAATGTTGCAGTATGCATAACAGACTAACCATGCCATGAGGAGACTTTCTGGATACCTCTCTAGTACCAACCAAAAGGCCAATCTCATACTTGATGAGTATGGGGTTGGCCATGACCCTAACAAAGATCATGGCCAATCCTCTGGTAATAAGTAGCTTGAAGATATCATCAGTTTATCAGGCTACTTGCCATTGTTCTTTTTTCTTCATTTTACTATTTTGTCTTTTTAAATATTTTGTAAGAAAAAAAATAATATATCCAACGCTTCTTAGAAAACTATAGTCAAGAAATAAAAAAAATAACGGTTCTTATACTATGCATTCTTAATAACCATCATAAAAGAACAACTCTACAAAACACTTATAAATGACCAGTCTTAGACAAATCAATAATGGTTTTTAACAAAGAACCGTGATAAATGTAAACAAATAAATAACAGTTCTTTTCGGTGACCTATGATGTAAGGTCTTAGGCACGTAACCCAAAAAACTCCACCATTCCTCTTCTATTTCAACATCTAAAATAAAATACACTAGACACTTAGTCTGCTCGAATCAAATCCCACCATAAAAAGCCTTTATCTGACTTCTCAGTAACGACACGTGCTAGTGAATGCACTTAACCCTTGTCTTAGCGACTGCTACTCGAGTTGTTTTTGTTCATGAGCCCTAACCAATTAGGCTAACTTTGTGAAGTCATGCTACGATAAAGCATCCAAGGTGACGTTAAATTGTTTTTGTGAAGTTATGTTTTTGGAGACCCTAGTATTACTCTAATCAAATGTTCCTTTCTTGTTACAGGACGTTCACTACAAAAAACTAACATTTTCATAGAGGTGCTTTTGTAGTGGTTAGTTTTAATCACAACAAATATCATTATAGCAGTTTTAACTTGAACTGCTACAAATTTGTAGCAGTAAGCTTCACGCCAATTGGCATGCTGGTAAGTCAACAATATTTATAGCTGTTGAAAAAAACAAACCGCTACAAATTTGGTGCTAATTTCCTGCCATAAGTTTTAATGGCTAATTTGTAGCGATTATATCAAGTAAACTGCTACAAATGTCACACCAAGATGGCGTGAAGTAAGTGCGACAATTATGACAGTTATTTTGTAGCGGTTACGTGGACATGAACCGCTACAGAATGTAAATGGTCACCTGCTTATAGCGGTTTCACAGAACCGCTACAAATGTAAATGACATTTGTAGCATTTTTTTAAACCATTATAGAACTTCAATAGTCTTGATATTTGTAGCAGTTAATGGTAACCGCTATAAAGTATTTCGTTGCCTGAGACAAGTTTGTAGTGCTTTATGTAGTAGTTTTATCAATAACCGCTATAAAACTCAGCACTATAATTACCTAGTGACCCTTCATTTGTCTCATTTTGCCATTTTTTTTCTAACAGTTCTATGAGAGTTTCCTTTAAATCTGAGCTTTCTGACATTTCTTTGAGAGTTTTGCTGCATCATTTGACATTTTTCACACTTGAGGTACAAAAGTTACTTATTTTCTTTCCACTTATTATTATTATTATTATTATTATTATTTATATATAAATGTGACTAATGTTTTTTTTTATTTTTATATTTTACAGTTGATATGGCTTCAATGAGAGATAAGGGGATGGGGAAGGAGGCTGAGCTTCCCCTTAGACTACTTCTATGGGGTGGAAGCAGCAGAGGAAAGGGTAGTGGGAGGGAGGGCGGCCATGCCGCAGTAGATGGCCCTATAACAACTACAGGAGTCAACCCCACCATAGCTACAGCAGACGGCCCTACAAGAGGCGACCGCACCACAGGTGCCTGAGGCTATTCTGGAAGAGGGAGGTGATCTCATTTGAGTCTCAACGACTACGATGAGAATGAGGAGTTTGAGATCCTGATTCCCCTCTGTGATATGGAGTAGTTCCTAGATGAGGAGGAGGCGTGGGACCAGAATAACACATGATGGTCGTCTTCCTGGTCGACTGGGTTTGAGATGCAGGTCCAAGGTAAATATAATTTTTTACTTAATAAATTAAATATTTAAATTCAACATGATAGATGTGAATTTAAATTTATCTAACATATTTGGTAAATAGTACAGAAGAGTAGGGGAACATTTCCAAGAGGAGGCTAGAAGTGGCCGGTCTAAATAGCTTAGACTAGACACTATGAGTTGTAGTTCCACGGAATGAGGCCATGGACTAGCCTATTGATAATAAGGGTCACTTGTTCAAATACTTCCTGAATGAGCTGGGCTTGAATTGGATGTAGTTCCCCCATCCCTTCAGGACATAGAAGAAGGTTCCGAAGGGGCCGAAGGATCTAGCGTGGGATGAGACAATGAAGGTAATTAATAGTATTTAATTATATTATATATTTCATAATTAATTGCATTTAATTAATATTTATTAATTTTATCATTTGTAATTAGTTGCATTTAATTATTTTTTATTCTATTATGTTACAGCTTGGTTTGCCATCCAAGACAACCGGAAGAGGTACATGTTGATGAAGATGGACGACAGCTGGAGGAAAAAAAGGAATCATTTCTTCCATAGTATGAATAAAGATGGGACGATTCCTCTACACCAGCTGATCGAGAACGCCTCGGACAGCATCCCACCAAAAAATTGGGCAAGTTTTGTCCAGTTGAGGAGGAGTACAGAAGGGCAGGTAATTTATTTATAATTATAATTTTAATATAAATTTCATAAATTTTATGTTTTTAATAATTATAATTGTTTTATATTGTTTTAATACTTTTAATATTATTTTTTTGGCAGGTGCTTTCTCAAAGGAATACAAGGTGCCAAGGGCAGCAGAAGATCTACCACACGGCAAGATCGAAGACCTTTACTGTCACTTACAGTGAGCTGGTAATTGTTTACAATGTTAATTACTTTTACTGGTTATTTTATATTATAAATTTAGTGTTTTATTGTTCATAATACTAATTTAATTTTTTAATTATTTTAGGAGAGGAAGTTACAGTAGTAGAACCGCTGGACGAACTATAGGGAGTTGTTCATTATCACCCATAGACACCGTGATGAGATTCTAACCTCTTAGCAGGCAGATGAGGCCATTGTAAGTTAATTTATTATTTTATAATAATAATTTATTGTTATATTGTTTATAAAACAACTTTATTGTGAATAATAACAATAATAATTAATTGTTTCATAAAATGGCAGGAGTGGATGCAGTAGTGGCAGGCTGAGCTATAAGAGACCTATATCCAAGAGTCACAGGGGTCTGTGGACCCCATTGTACCTTTAAAAGCAGGTCTGGGTCTAGTTGAGCACCCTGGACATGTTAGGGGGATAGGGATAAGCGACAGACCTAGCATGGTCTACGGCAGAAGCGGTGCCTCTGAGGCTGGCAGCTCTTGAGCACAGACGTATGGGGTCAAATGTTTGAGGGATGACTCTATTGAAGAGCTCTGATCAGAGGTTGCCACGACCCATGCTGTGGTGGCACATCAGATGCAGTAGTAGGCTGATTTCTACTACGCTCAGCATACGAAGTGGTCTGATATCACGAACTACATGCTGGAGCAATTGTGGAGTCGCCTGTTCCCTGACAAGGAGCATCTACAGGTTCTCCTTATCCCTTAATTTGTTGCTCAACTACCTCCTCCTATCGATAATGATAGTGTTGTTAACTCTGCTCAGCGCCCTGATACAGTTGCACCTAAGGGAACCCCCTGAGGGAGGACCTGATGATTAGCGCAATAATCGTTCCCCTCCTAAGGGAGGACCTAATCATCATCCTCTAGATAGTTAGTTTATATTTTTAATTAGTTATCTTTAAGACAGTTATATTTTTTTAAACATTTGTTAAAAAAACTTGGATATTTATATTTTCAAAGCCTTGTTAAATTCTTCTTTCATTTATGATAGTTATATTTTTATTTTTAGTACTAACCAAAAAAATTAACAAAAATAAAAAATAAAAATTTTATTTATATCAGTTCTATTATAAGAACTGCTACAAACTATGGAAAGAATGAGGTTTGTATCGGTTAAGCATATTAAACCGCTACAAATGTTATAGCTTTATAACAGTTTCAGTTAATAACCACTACAAATTGAAATGAATCTTTATAGTAGTTTTATCAATTATAACCGCTACAAATTGCAAAAAAGAAATTGACACACAAACAACGGTCATGACACTTTGTACCAGTTGTAACAATAAAAACCGCTATGAAAATTCATTTTGAAATTTGAAATTTTTAAATCCCGCCGATGGACATTTCTGGCAATTTTTCAGTTAAACCGTTGCAAACTTTCTAGCTCATTTGTAGCTGTTTATGTACAACAACTGCTACAAAGTGAAAATAAAATTTGTTTTAATGGTCAATGATCATGAAATTTTGTAGCGATTTTCCTGTCATAACTGCTGCAAAGTGTCAAATATTTGAAACTTGAATTTCATATCCTGCCAATGGTTGTGAAAGTTTGTAGCGGTTTCCTCTAAAATAATTGCTACAAAATGATACTTAGTAGTAGTTATGGTAGGGGTTTCATATCCGCTACAAAATATTAAACATTAGAGAAGTTGAATATAAGCTTCTAGGCACCTGTCATTCTCTATTCACTTATCTTCTTTACTAAATTTTCTTACTAGCTATGGATAAGTCATGGATCAGGTTGCCACACAATTTCCAACTATAATGGCAAGATCGTCTGTTCATGTCAAAGATGCAAGTTCAAGAAGTGGCATGTACGACAAGTTGTTAAGGAATATTTTCTTGTCAAGCCTTTCCCAGAAGACTATCCATTTTGGGGATTTCATGGTGAGAAAGTCATTATGAGATATGATGATGCTCTTCCTCGAAGTTCACAAGTAGGAGTTCAAGTAGATGAAGATGATCCTATTAATGATGCTGTGTGTGATGCATTTGGTTTTCAAGACGACTGATAAGTAAAATATTTGCATATTTATTTTTCCTTATATGATGATTTTATGGATGATATTTGTGTTTAATATAATAAATTTGGGTGTGATTGATAAATAAATATTGTTTTTGGAATAAACAGCATTTAAAAAAAATAATAATAAAAAAATTTTAAAAAAATAAAAGTACTGTAGCAGTCAACGGGCACTGTAGCAAGCCGCCAGCACTGTAGCAAGTCAACTGAACTGTAGCAAGCCGCCAGAACTGTAGCATGTCAACGGCACTGTAGCAGCCGCCAGAGGGCACTGTAGCAGGTTAACGGCACTGTAGCAGTACTGTAGCACACGTTTTTTTCCCCTATAAATAGAGATCAATGCCAAGCTCAAAGGAGGAGGAGAGGAAGAGAAGCAGAGGTTTCCTTCTCTGACTGGGAAAGATCTTTCTCTAACATTTCTGAGTTCTTTGTGTTGTTTTTGAGATTTAATTTCATGTATTGTATGCCTCCATCTTGGAAGGCTTAGGATTTTATTACTTTTTGCATGCCTCCATCTTGGAAGGCTTAGAATTTTATTACATTTTGCATACCGCCTACATTGAAGGTTTTACCTCCTAAATGGACGGATAGATTTCTTCATGCCTCTATCTTGGAAGGCTTAGGATTTTATTTTGCATACCGCCTACATGGAAGGTTTTACCTCCTAAATGGACGGCTAGATTTCTTCATTTTTCATTCATCTTTTGGTTGTATATTTATGTTTGAGAATTTAATATTCAAGTTTATGCAGTATTTCTGAGGATTTCATTCTAGTTTTATCTAATGTCAATTTATTTTGATTTTGTTTTTAATTTCATCATGTGCTAAACTTTCATTTTCCTAGGGTGATGACGTAGCTTACTCATGACGGATTGAATCTTAACTTATTAAATCTAGTTTAAATTTCTCCTTCATGATTGAGTTTTAATTATTATTCTTAATGCTTTTGATTGACTGGCCATCTTTTGAATGATTTCAATATGCATGTTGAGACCGGAAGGAGATACATGTGTGTAGACCCTATAATTAAAACCACGACTTGCATATGAAATAGGAATATATTCATATGAGTTGTGTAGTCTTACTGAGTTCCATAAATCTTAATGCATGATTAATTGCTTAAATTCATATAGGAATATATTGGATTAGCAATTGATTATAGAATTGCTTGACCTTAGAAGAGGCTAGTAATTAAATTACTGAAACTCGACTATCAATCATGTGAAATAAATTGGGTTAGAATATATAAGTGATTCAATCTGGAATTTGTGAAGTGAAATCTAATTCCTAGGGCTTTTCCTCATATTTGCTTTCTTCTCATCTTCACTCATATTTAATTGTTTTTCTTTTATTTTGTACTCTCAATCTAATCGATCGACTAAATAGAATTAAAATTACCTATTTTGGTACTTAGTGCTCAATCCTCGTGGGAACGATACTCTACTCACTTCTATATTACTTGATTACGACAGTGTATACTTGCACTATTTAATTGATCATCTGAACTCGTATCAAGTTTTTGGCGCCGTTGCCGGGGATTGTTGTCATTAATATCAATACCAAGTAATTTTAATACTAATTTAATCTGCATGTAAAATTTGAAAAAAAAATTCAAAAAAATGAATTATTCACAGCATTCATTTGGTAATAACTTGTCATATCTTGGTTCTTTTTTTGGAATGCATGTGAATGGAATGAGACATGAAAATATAAATGCTGGTTGGATTGAAAATTCTTCTCCTTATAATTGTTTTTCTTGTGCTTATTGTGGAGAGTGTCATTCTTATGAGCATTGTCCATATAGCAATACCGGTCATTATGTGAGAGATGATTTCAATATGAACCAAACTTGTTTTGATCATTCCTTTTATCCTGGTGGAATTTTGGAGCAACAAGAGTCTTTAGATCCATATGTCAGGTATTCTCCTAATCCTCCTTTCTACTCTTATCCATACATTGAAGAACAAACTCTTGAGTATAAGGAAAAATCTGATTTAGAAAGATTAATTGAGGAGTTTGCGGAATCAACAGAGAGATTTTGTAGAGAGCAAAAGGAAAGTGACACTAGAGTTGAGTCAAGTGTCCAAAATATTGGAATATATGCTAGTCAAATTATTGCATCACTTGAAACTATGAGGCAAGATAATTCTTTGAGCATGATTCCCACTCCTTGTGTTGATGATGATTATTGGGAGGAAGTTGAGGATGTGGAATTGAATGAAACTTTGCCTCTTGTGGCATGTGATAAGGAACTCGAAATCACTTTTGGAGAGAATAATGGATGTCCAATTGAGGTTCCGCCTGTGGAGCCTAATCTTTGTGATTGTGATATTGAAACTAATGTGGCTATTCCAAAAGATGTTGTTCATGTATCTCCTGTTGAAGTGTTGACTCTTACTGATGAGAGTCAAGTGGATTTTACGGGATGCTCTAAAATTTTGGAAATTCCTAAATCTGTTTGCAAATACATGATGTTGTGCTTTCTTTGAATTCAGTAAATAATTGTACTCTAAAATTGTCTATGATTGAAGAAGTACAATTAATTACTTTGAATGATCACTGTTGGTTTCTGAAATATTGTTGCTTGAAAAGAAATGAAGACAAGGTGATCCTGGTGTTTGATACTTTTGATTAGTAGTTTTTGTTTGAGAAGTCTGGCTGAAGACTATAAATTTAGCGCTGCTTGGGAGGCAACCCAAGGTTTGGTTTGATGTTTTGTTGTGATTTTACAGGACTTCTGGTAGCTCCTGATAATGTATTCTACTTTGATAGTTTAAAAAAAAAAAGAAAAAAAATTTAAAAAAATTTATAAAAAAATTTTGGTTTGGTCTTAGTCTAGCTAAAGACGTTAAAGAAGGGCGGCTATTTGGGAGCAAACCCAAAACTTCTTTCCTACTCTCTCAATTTTCTTACCCACTCTCTCAATTTTCTTTCCTACTCACTTATTTCTTTCCTACTCTCTCAATTTTCTTTCCCACTCTTTCAATTTGCTTTCCTGCTCACTCATTTCTTTCCTACTCTCATTTTTCTTTCCTACTCACCAAAACATACTACACTGCATTGAGCATTTTAGTTTTCATCATTTTCATTTTAAGTTACCATGGAGGAATCTCTTGTAAAGCTTAAGAATAGGTTCCCCACTCTTCCCAAAGATGTGCTCAGGAAGATCTATAGCTGTCGACTTGAAAGGATGAAAGTATTCAATCGTTTGGGCCTTCCTGTGGACATACGTTGGATCATTGAAGCTAAGGTACGTTTAGCAGGTGAGATTCATAATTCATTTGTTAAACCTTTGCCAGGAATGGGAAAAAGTTCTTACTCCAAAAAGAGAAGAGCTAAAAGAATAAAGGTCTGCCATAAATGTGCAAGGTGGAATTGTGATCAGCGCTGTAGGAGTAAAGGTATGGTTTCTGTAAATCGAGAAGATAAAATCAAATTTATAAAGGATGGACTGAGTAGGGAGTCACTGGATGATATCATTCAAACTCTTGAGACGCATCCAAGTGGTGATGTTCATCGTATTCTTCTCGATTTAGCAGCCATATTCAACAGAGAAAAAGAGCGTTATTGTCTTGGGAATCTGACGTTAAAAGACCCTGTTTGCCAGTTTATAAGAAAACTGGATGGGAAGCAAATCCTCGATTCATAGAAAGCGTTTAAGCCGTTTCTGGACGTAAAACCAGAGGAAGATGTGAGCCAAAATCACAACTACTGTATATAATCATGCGTGTGTTTAATTTGTTTTGTCTTTTTCGTAGCTTTTGTCTAATTTTTCTTATCCTTTTGGCAGTTTTTTTCCTACTCTACTGTATCTTTTGACTTTCTTTCATCTTTTTGTTTAATTTCTTCACGCAGTGGCCCACCGGTCATTTGTGTCGAAAATTTTTTTTTCAAATTTCTTTGAAAAATGTGTGATTTGTGTGATTTTGTTGTCGTTGTTTTAGTATTATATATATGTACTCTTTCATTTGTAAATATGCACACTTCCATTTGTAAAAATGAATACTTTCTCTTGTAAGCGTACATGGTCCGAGAGAAACAAAGGGAAAGAGGTTATTTCACAAAAATGTAGATTTACATCTATTTGCATTTTTGGTGAAACTGATTTGGGCAAGAAAGGAGAGTTTATAACAGCAGCAAATGAACTTGGAGTTGCATTAGCTGCCAGAAAAATCAACTTTGTGTATGGGGGAGGCATCCAGGGCCTAAAGGGAAGTGTGGCCGTTTCTGCATCCATGAATGGAAGTAAGGGTTTAAGTGTAAGAGTGAAAGGGATGCAAGATCATGCTTTTTCCTTAGGACAAGAGTTACAGGTTTCAAGCTTGCCTGAATAGATGGGAGTAATGTTCCACTATGCTCAAGCTTTTATTGCTCTACCCGGTGGTTTGGAGACATTGGATGGCATTTCTAGTGTTGCTTATTGGGCTAAGTTAAACTATCATAAAAAACCATTAGGATTGTTAAATGTTAATGGTTTTTATGATAATCTGTTGTCTTTTCTTGATCATGCTGTGGAAACAGGATTCATACCCCAAGCGACTCGCCACTCCATAATTGCTGCACCAACTGCTGATCAGCTGCTCGATCAAATGCAAACCTATGAACCTAAACCAGATCTACTCGTCAAGCAAATAGATGGGCCATCTTCAGATAGCAGTCAGAAGCAGAACCCAGATACCACTCTTAAGTTGTAACTTTCCTTAATCTCTTGGTTTTACTTTATTGTGTGTTTATGTTAAAAAAAAAACACCTTCTCTAAGTTCTAGAAGACATTGGGGACAATGTCTGATTTAGGTTGGGGGAGGAGAAAAAAAATTTTTTGTTTTTCTTTTGTTAGTTAGTAAAACCATTAGATGTATGGGGTGTGGAAAAAGATGGCAGAGTAAGGAGTTATTTTTAACTCCTGAGACGCATTTCATTAGTTGCATTTTAGTTGCATGATTTTTTTTTATCTTTTTCAAAAAAAAAAAAAAAAATTTTCAAGTGCTTTGTAATGATCTTAAGAAGTATATAAGTTTTAAGTATGGATCAATTGAATTTAGAGATTTTATAGCATGAATGAACAACTGATTGTTGCAATTGGTGATGAATTTTGAGATTGAATGAACTGAGTTTAAAAATTCCTAGCCGTGAGCTTCTGAGCCTATAATGATTATTTCTCTTGTGTGAGATATTCACCTATTAAGTTGTCACTCTAGAACTTGCTTTAAATCTGGTTGAAATTACATCTCACAAGCTCATTCAAAAATGATAAAGGCATTCATTTTCTTTAGCCAGAGCCAAATAGCCAACCTTGCAATTATACCGTTGATAAGCCCCTTTGAGCCTAATTGATTATTTCTTTGTTTTCAACCCAGTAACATATGCTTTAATGATATATCAAGTGCTTTTACCTTATTCGAAAGATTAGTGGAGCATTTGAAATTTTTGTGAAATGGGCTTCTGACAAAGTGTGGGGGTGTATCTATCATCAACTTTATAGTTGCAATTCAAAAAAAAATGAAAAAAAAATGAGAAGAAAAAAAAATTTATAAAAAAAAAAGAAGAAGAAAAAAAGAAGAGAAAAAAAAATGTTAAGTGTTTAAATTGTGGGTTGCTGTGATAAGATAAATTTATAAGTAGCCCATTTTTCAATTGCTCTATTTCTTTAGCCTTTCATATCATACTTTACATTCCGTTACCTTAACCCCATTACAACCCTTAATAAGTCCTTTTGATTCGAATTATGTATGTGAATTAGGTAGTAGAGATTGAGATTTTTAGCAAGCCTATGGTAGTGCAATTTTTTCGGTTGAATTTAAGCAAAACACTTACCCTTGAACACTTGAGAGATTGAGAGAATGAGCTACAAGTACGAACTCAATTTATTCATTTTCAATTAAAGTTACCAGTTTATATTTTCATTGATTCATTAATACTATTATCTCTTTATTTTTCAATTGTGTTCTTACTTATGACCTGACACTTCTGATTTTGTTGGAAGCACTTATTATTTACTTCTTGTCCAAGGACGTCCAAGAATTAAGTGTGGGGGAATTTGATAAGTAAAATATTTGCATATTTATTTTCCCTTATATGATGATTTTTTGGACGATATTTGCGTTTAATATAATAAATTTGGGTGTGATTGATAAATAAATATTGTTTTTGGAATAAACAGCATTTTTAAAAAAATAATAATAAAAAAATTTAAAAAAAATAAAAGTACTGTAGCCGCCAGAGGGCACTGTAGCAGGTCAACGGCACTGTAGCAGCCGCCAGAGGGCACTGTAGCAGGTTAACGGCACTGTAGCAGTACTGTAGCAGTACTGTAGCACACGTTTTTTTCCCCTATAAATAGAGATCAATGCCAAGCTCAAAGGAGGAGGAGAGGAAGAGAAGCAGAGGTTTCCTTCTCTGACTGGGAAAGATCTTTCTCTAACATTTCTGAGTTCTTTGTGTTGTTTTTGAGATTTAATTTCATGTATTGTATGCCTCCATCTTGGAAGGCTTAGGATTTTATTACTTTTTGCATGCCTCCATCTTGGAAGGCTTAGAATTTTATTACATTTTGCATACCGCCTACATTGAAGGTTTTACCTCCTAAATGGACGGATAGATTTCTTCATGCCTCTATCTTGGAAGGCTTAGGATTTTATTTTGCATACCGCCTACATGGAAGGTTTTACTTCCTAAATGGACGGCTAGATTTCTTCATTTTTCATTCATCTTTTGGTTGTATATTTATGTTTGAGAATTTAATATTCAAGTTTATGCAGTATTTCTGAGGATTTCATTCTAGTTTTATCTAATGTCAATTTATTTTGATTTTGTTTTTAATTTCATCATGTGCTAAACTTTCATTTTCCTAGGGTGATGACGTAGCTTACTCATGACGGATTGAATCTTAACTTATTAAATCTAGTTTAAATTTCTCCTTCATGATTGAGTTTTAATTATTATTCTTAATGCTTTTGATTGACTGGCCATCTTTTGAATGATTTCAATATGCATGTTGAGACCGGAAGGAGATACATGTGTGTAGACCCTATAATTAAAACCACGACTTGCATATGAAATAGGAATATATTCATATGAGTTGTGTAGTCTTACTGAGTTCCATAAATCTTAATGCATGATTAATTGCTTAAATTCATATAGGAATATATTGGATTAGCAATTGATTATAGAATTGCTTGACCTTGGAAGAGGCTAGTAATTAAATTAGGGAAACTCGACTATCAATCATGTGAAATAAATTGGGTTAGAATATATAAGTGATTCAATCCGGAATTTGTGAAGTGAAATCTAATCCCTAGGGCTTTTTCTCATATTTGCTTTCTTCTCATCTTCACTCATATTTAATTGTTTTTCTTTTATTTTGTACTCTCAATCTAATCGATCGACTAAATAGAATTAAAATTACCTATTTTGGTACTTAGTGCTCAATCCTCGTGGGAACGATACTCTACTCACTTCTATATTACTTGATTACGACAGTGTATACTTGCCCTATTTAATTGATCATCTGAACTCGTATCAACGACAACTTCAACGAAGAAGTACAGGGTTTACAGTTGGTGTTCTTGAGGAATGAAGTAGTTCGGGGATTTTTCAGCTTAATAGATGAAGCAGATCATCCCTTATGTCAAGGTTGTCAAAAATACTCTAAATTATCTTTCTTGATCAAGTTGTATCATATCAAGTGCTTGTGTGGAATCATAGGTAAGGGAATGGCGATGTTGCTAGAATTATTACAAGATGTATTCCCCAACACAGAGATTACCACAATGTTCTACGAGGCTAAGAAGAGTATTAACATATTGGGTTTGAACTACCAAAAAACTGATGCATGCCCTAGAGAGACGATGACAACAAGGAGACTTGTAAGCGATGTCACACAATCGAGGTACAAGACAATTCAGAATGGGAAAAAATAGAAGAAGAAACTTGCAAAGATTCTCAAGTACTTTTCTTTGAAGATACAATTATAAAGATTTTTTATGTCTTCTAAATTAGTTGAACACATGAGGTCGCATGAGGTTGATAAGAATGAATATGGTATATTAAGACATCCTCAGGATGCAGACACCTGTGAAACATTTGACAAAGACTTTCCATCTTTCACGGCTGACCCCAAAAATGTTCGACTTGCTTTAGCGATTGACAGTTTCAATCCATTTAGGAATCTTAGTGCAAGTTATAATATTTGGCTGGTAATCTTAATTCCCTATAACTTAACCCCTAGATGTATATGAAACAAAGCTCCTTCATGTTGTTTATGATTATTCTAAGCAAAAAGGCACCGGGTAATGACATCGATGTGTATCTCCAACCACTTATTATGAAATTACTTGACTTGTAGAATGTCAGCATCAAGACATATGACGCATATGGGAAGACATTGTTCACCTTGTGTGCAGCCTTGATGCCGATGATTAGTGACTTTCCTGGCCTGGGAATATTATCTGGGTGGAATATGCATACTAGGTGGGCGTGTCCAGCTTATAATTTTGACTCTGAAGCAATGTGCCTTACCCATAGCTGAAAGTAGTACTTCATGGGGTATTAGAGGTTTCTAGATATAAAGCACAAATTTAGATTGTAATGGAGTCACTTCAATGGGAAGCCAAAAGAAAGAGGACCACCTCCGACATTATCCAGTGCAGATATTTTACAGCAGCTTGAGGATGTTGATTCGAGTTCAGAAAAAGTGACGATGCAGCAAAAACAAGGTAAAAGATGGGAAGGACTTCTATGCCTCAGCAATGGAAGAAGATAAGCATTTTTTTCACTTTTCTATATTAGAAATCTAATTTACTTCGTCACAGTCTTGATGTCATGCATATTGAAAAAAATGTATACTCAATATGCTATATACAAATCTTAATGAACCCAACAAGTCAAAAGATCATCCTCAAGTGAGGGAAGATTTATAGGCCATGGAAGTTCATGAAGACACATGGCAGATGAGTATGAAAATTTTCAATCGGCAAAGTTCACCCTCACAAAACCAAATAAGGAAGTCTTCCTCACGACATTGAAGAAAATAAAAGTTCCTAATCGGTATTCAAGTAACATTTCATAATGTATTGACATATAGGCTTGAAAGGTTGTTGGCCTGAAGAGTCATGACTCATGTTCTTATGCAATAGTTACTTCTGCTGGCTATAAAGAATACACTTCCTACTGATGTGTCCATCATTTTGGTGGAGCTTTGTTCTTTCTTTCAGAAGTTGTGTTCTAAGATTTTGATCATTGAGGAGCTTAATCACCTGCAGTCCAAAATCATTCTTACACTTTGTCATTTAGAGATGGTCTTTCCTCCATCCTTTTTTACTGTGATAGTTCACCTTACAGTCCACCTTGATCATAAAACAAAGCTCACTGGCCCAGTTCAATATTGATGGATATATCCTATTAAGAAGTACTCATTATTGACTCCTATGTTTGCTAGTCACCCTTTTTATCATTTAGTATCATTTTTCCTTCTTTACTTTGTAGGTTTCTTGGGAAATTGAAATCTTACATAAGGAATAAGGAATGGCCAGAAGGTTCTGTAGCTGAAGGTTATATAGGGTATAAGGTCCTTTATTTCTGTTCAAGGTACTTTGATGACATTAAGATGACCGTCTCGTGTAAATGATTGTCCTGAACCTATGCCAGCATTAGGAGACTTGTTAATCCCTTATATTGGTAAGCCAGTTGGAGGAACTGAGAACTTCAAACTAACGACAACTAAGAAGTTGCAAGCACATAGACATGTCTTGATTAATTACACTCAAGTTAAACCCTTCCTTTAGTAAGAATTGTACGCTCATATGTTATTCTATATCTTTCATAACATTTTATACTTACATATTGTGCTTGTCTTCCCATGATTAATTACAAGGAATTCAGAAGTCATGTGAAGCGTCAACTCAAGATACGTACACACACCAACTCTAAAGTTGACAAAAAGGTATACAGAGAATTCCCAAGTTGGTTTGCATACAGAATACTAACTAACCATAACCTACACTCACCAGATTTTAAGTTTTGCATTATTTCATGAGATCAAGGATTGCAAACTCAAAATTCGGGTGTTTATGGAACCTTTGGGACAAGGAGTTATGCAAGCAGCAATGACACCAACATGCAGTTCGAAGGCGTCCCTTACTATAGAAAGCTTCTTGATATCGTTGAACTAAATTACTAAAGTTGTTTTATCGTGACGCTATTCGAGTATTTGCAGGCAAATACTACTACTTCTCGGGGGCTCACAACTAATAACTTAAGCATCATATCGGTAAATTTCTCCCGGCTAATTCACACTGGTCATTCTATGAGCCATATATTCTTGCCTTAGAGGCACAAGGATTGGTACATGGTGATTTATTTAAAGTCTCGAGACCTTTACGACATGGGTGATGGTGATAACATCGCCTACAAGAATGAGCCATTATAGCTTGCCAATTTTGAAAAATTCTTCCTTAAAGGCGATGACAATTTACTTACAGTTCGATACATTTTTTTAAATTCACATCAATTGAATTTAATGTTCTTACAAAATAATACCACACTAACAATTTCTTCACACAACTTTTTGTAGGAATGGCAATGAATAATGATTACACAAATTATGTTTTTGTTCTTGTAAACCTTAATAAATATTTTTTTAAAAAAATTCAAAAAAATATTTTTAGCGGTTACATAATCATCAAACAAATTTTTTTCAACTAGTTGATATTGGATTTTGTCATCCTAACAAATTTTAAGAGTAGTTTTTTGGACATAAGAGACCAATTGACCATATGTCAGTTCTCATAAGGGATGTTGCAATCATTTTGGTTTCTAAATTTTTCTCTAACTTTATTACCCAAGGATGTAGGTAATCTAGCTAAGAATTTTTCTTTCCAAAATGGTTAATTGGCATCATCTCTAGTGAGTACTCTAGTAAGAAATGTGTCTTTGTACCATCTGAAATTAGATAAAGTCCTACACTTAAGATTTGAGAGGAGTTCTGATGATCTATCTTTCCATATAGAAGGATTTCTAACAAAATGTTTGATAATTCTAAATATAAGGGTTTTTAGAAGAAAGATAATTGTCCCACATCCTTTAAGTTGTCCAGTAAAAAAGGAAAAAAGGTTAGTGATCATTTCATCTGAAAAATCATTTTGGGTTTGGTAGGCTGTAGTTACCATGGACATTTGTTAAAGAGTTTGGAGGATGTTTGATTCGCTTGGACCATCTATGTTCCATTCATAGATATTGTCAGCATTAAAAGATTTGATGTTTGGGTTTACTCTCTCTTTAACCAGAATATCTAGAGCGCTGGCTCTATGGTAATAGAGTTTCGAAGGCCTTTTCCAGTGTTGTTGGTTGAGTTAAGGTTGAGAGTCATTTGACTTAGAATGATTGGAGTCAGTTTTCTTGGTTTAGGAAACTTATTCAAAATTCAAAACATCTTTAGATTTGGATGATGAAGATTGAGGTGTTTCAGGGATAGTTGTAGTTTGAAGTTGACTAATTTGTTGTTCAACCTTTTTTAGTAATTCAAATCAAGTTGTGGTTTGAAAATTTGTCCTAATTTTAGGGTTTATTTGAAATGGTTAAAAAAGAGATGCTTCAATCCTGGGCTCAAGTTTGTTTGAAGGAATTGGTGTTTGAACAAAATAATCACCCAATACTTAAAGATATTGGTTAGTATAATTGTTTTGTTAACCAATATTTTTAATATCCATTGAGTCAATAGGATTTTCTATGTTTTTAAATTTAAATGGTGCATCCAGAATAAGTTGACATTTGTCATCTACCTTTTGTGGTATCTGTATAGGTTTTAGTGGAAAAACTTAGAAGAAATAATTTCATGTTCAGAATTTTTCCATTATTTTTTTGTCATATTAATAGTTTGAAGGAATGGGTACTCCAAATTTTGATCTTGAGCATATGCTTCAAACCAATCAAAGAAAGGAATATTCATTTATATTGTTTCAAGGAATCTATAGAATTTTCTTGAAGCTCTTTTCTAATAGATCCCTTAAAGTTCTGTAAAAGCTAGTTTCTCTTAAGGGTATATTTTTAGACTAAAATTCCTTTTGCAAAGTTTGTTTATCAATTTGTAAAATATTTTCTAGAATGTTTATAACATAGGGTTCCCCTAATGATGAATAAGTTGGAGACTCAATTGATCTTAAGTCTTCATCCTTTTCATAACTTGCTTGAGAAATATTTGAAAAATTGGCAGTTCTTTGAATTGAAACATTAGTAGTTGGTTGTTGAGACTAATGGTTCAATAAGTGTTGGTATGTGAATGACAGACGGTGGTTGTGATAATGAAGAACAAAAGTGTCTTGACGACTCTGTTCTAACAGATTTGTAGTCTTTATATATTGAAGGCTCAGTTCTAATGGTTTGAGTGTAAGATTTTATAGGTCTATATCAAATGATAATTTGACAGTCCCATCAGATGCCTATATGATTTTACTTATGAGATATGGGTTTAGGGATAGCCTTTGTGGCTTTTTCCATTATCCAGACATTATGTAAGTTGACATCTTTCCACATAATTGTTTTAGGAATGGTCAAGTTTGCATTGGCATGATCAGTTAAAAAGACTATTGTTTGGCCATTATCAGGAAGAATTTGTACCATTAAGGTGGATGAGTTTAGGACCTTGTATTGTATCCTATATATTAGGGTAACATGTATAGATCCTAGTTTCATGTTCAAACCATGTAGTTTGATTTTGAGTTTAAGAGTTTCTAAAACATGTTCATCCTTTAAATCTACCATCCTATTTGGATATCAGTTAAAGTAAACAGGTCCGTTGATAAGACCAACTTTTGTAGGTGCAAGCAGAGAGTTAGCAAAGTTATAATGTCTAGTATCCATAAGGCATACCAGGCTAGATACGTTTAATCCCTGACGAATAAGAGGTTTAAGGGCAACTTGAACACATCCGATGTGTAAAAGTTATAAACTTTTTTATGTTTTTCAATTGATTTATGTAAGAGAAGGAAAAAATCTTCCTTTGCTGGTTAGACAGAAATTGGTTCTTCAACTGTTCTGAATACATAATCAAATTTAGAGAACCATTATTTGTCCTAAGTTTGATAAAGAGCGTTTTGTGCGACTGGTGGCAAAGTCCAATCATCAATTTTTTTGGTTTATATTTTGAAAAGAAATTTCTTCTTTGAAAATTTGTTTGGTTGATAAATTTGATTTCTCATCGTTTAGCATAGAGCTTGATGGAGTATAAGCAGAACTACTATTACGGCGTTTAAAGGAAAAGGAGCAAAAAAGACAAGACATAATTTAAATTGCAAAATTTTAATTGACGGAAATTTAAGTAGCGAAATGGAAAGTAGTTGAATGAAAAGTGTAGAATAAAAAAACTAAAGAAAATTAGAATTTAATTATCCCTTTTCTTAGTATCATTACCTTTTGGATCCATAATGGTATAATAATTAAAAATGTATTAGTTTTTATAGATTAAAACATCTTGTAAAGAAATTATTAAGATTTCTCATATATAACTCTAGCGAACGCATACACAGTATATAAAATCTTTATTTATCATACACTACTGCGTAGGGCACAATGCCTACCTCAACACATAGGACTTATGGCTACCTCAATCCATGGATGGACTTATGTATGATAAACAAGAACTATATACAAAGTGACTTAGTCACTGCGTGCTATCAAGTATAGATCTTTAAATCATACTAATCCGTTAAAAAAAGTTTTAATGCCATAAAAACATATCCATATCTAATTACTGCATCCCTACTTCACCTTTTAGCTCTAATACCAAGCTGGGGGAGGGGCCCCGAAGGAGGAGGAGACAGAAAGGAGGGAGAAGGAAGTGAAGTAAAGAAGAAGATGGACTTCTTAACAAATGATTTAAATAAATATGTAAGGGGGATGCTCTAAAATGAACTCAAAGGCGGTGGCAGAACCTGCCAATATTCAGTTTATTGGAGAAAGGAAAAGGATATGATACAGGATATGACGCAAATAAATAGAATTTGAAGAATTTATTGAAAAATAAAGAACTTACAGGAGGAAGGGATAGAAGAAGGAAGAATGTTCCTTTGTCTCTCTATCTAAGCTTCTCTTTCTAAAGCTAGGTCCAAAAAGACCTGCCTCATTTGTGAGAGTAACTTGGTTTATATAGACAGATGGTGTTACTATTTGAACAGTGTTTTAACTACCAACCTATTAGTGACTGGCACTATTTGAACAGTTCTGATCATGACACTATTTGCACAGTACTGCCAATGCTACAGTGACACCTTTTGACACTATTTGTATCATGAAGCTACAATACCAATTACAACAAAAAATTAAACCAGATTTTATAGTTGATAATACTACAGTCTTCATTTTGTTTAATCTTCATTTAAGTCAACTATGAATTCTTCTTCATCATCTTCTTGATTGTCTGAAGCTGATGAAGAAACCGGTTGACTAGTTGAAGGCATTTGACCCTCCTGTTGAAGGATTTGCACCATTGAACTAAGTTGGTTGATAAAGCTAGTTTTGTCTGTAGTTGTTGCTATGATGGACTAGACCCTCGATTTCTGATTCAGGAATTTGCTTTGTTCTGTCATGTAGAGATGTTGAGGATTTGCCTTAAACCATCGTTCTACTACTTTTGTGTCGATTTGAATAATATTGAATTTTGCCTACTATCTTACAGATGAGATTCTCTGTAATACTGGCAAGAGTGTTGATCCTTCATTTATTGGAGAAAATATGTATTGCCAAGAGAAAATCCAGGATACATAAAGTTTTAAAAAGCAGTGAAGATTTATTGGAAAAGGATCCTCACAAATATTAAATTTTTGTTTAAATAACTAAAAGGCTTGTAAAACCTTTGGCGAAAGGATTTCTAGTACTGGACCAAAAAATCCCCACCAGTGAAGAAACCATTAAGGAAAATTGTACTTGGTTTCATTTTTGAAATAAATAAACTAAGTACGTTTGAAAAGTTCGTTTTGATCCTAAATGACATTGGACCATGTATCAACATAATCCTAATAATTATATCTTTCAGGATCATATTCTATCACAAAAAATTTTGGTTTATGCAAATCATGTCCCCACTGGGAAGGGGTGAGAACTTTCAGAATTTGGAGAGTAGAATGAGTGATTAAAGATTTATTCTATTTGCCCTTTTTTTCAATCTATCTCAATGGACTTAGAATGAACCAAAATTAACTCATTATTCTTGAGTTTTCTTTAAATATGTAGGCCTAAAATAAAATCTAGAGGGGAAAAAATTTAAGGCAACTTGATTTAGAGATGGGTAGAAAAATTCTAGTTCCACTTGGACAATATGGCTTATGTCAAAGCCCTTTACATTTCAATATTAACAGAGTATCAAGCACATAGTTCTATAAGGCATACAAAAATAGCGGAAATATACTGACATTCGGTACTTGTTTATAATACAAGAATTTCCCTGTAGGGTTTGAAAAATATATACAAAGTGCACAGAGTGTCCAAAAAGAAACAAAAGTATAGTGCCAAAGATCTAATAGCAGCTCTTGCTTGTACCAAAACCTGTTCACCTGTAGTCGGTCCCTTTCCCCTCAAGCTGCTAGCCTGAACTATAAGGTTTTCCAATTTGAAAAAAGATGAGTTTTGAGAGAATCTCAGTAGCACCAAGCAATCAAACATATAGAATGTAATAATAAATATGCAATGCACTATGTCATGTAAGATACTAACTCATGTTGTGTGCACATTGTCCAAGGCCATACGACATGTTTGCAACCCTAGGTTAACTCATGTCCATGGTCCAACATGTTTAGACCCTAGTTTAACTCATGTCTAAGATCAAACGGCTGTTTGAATCCTGTGGCTTATCCACGTGCACCATCACTAGATTTCCCAATCACAGCTAGGTTGTGTGCCCTAGGCACTATTATGTGACAGAAGATGACATACAAGTTGCATACATATTAGTACATAGTATATGAAGGAAAGTGTTACTACCTAGGGCCATTTCCAGTTCCTATTTCCATCCTAAACTTTTGTTCTAGCTCAAGCTATTGCAAATTCCTATAAATTAAAGTTACAAGTAACCAGTTATTACTTGAACTATTAATTCCTTTAAATCAAATTCTACTGATTACCTAATGCAGTTATAACAGTTTCTGCATAATACAATTTTGCATAGTACAGTTTCACTAGTTTCATAAACTAACATATTTTTAGTCAACTTTGGAAATTTATAATTAATTCTAGGAAAATCCATTTGGATAGATTCCAAAACCTAAATAAAGCTCCTTAAATTTAACTTCATGGAAAAGTACCAAGTTCAAACCACTGTAACCATATTGTTCCCAAAAATTCGCCAAACTTGCACTTTTCCAAATTTCCTTCCAGAAACAGGGCATAAATTTGAAAATTCATATATTTTAATGTACTTGTCCAAAAATTTCAAACTACCTATCAAATTAAATCTTTATATGTCTACTTTAATCTTGTCAAGCTTCATAAATTTTGGACCAGGTTTGTCCCACGAAATCCATTGCACAACAACATTGCCTCACTGGAGTCAATTCAAATAGCATGCACTTGCAAATTCAATAAATTTCATATTTGTATACAAATTTCCAAAATTCATGAACGCCTATATCCCCACACAATTTTCCCTTCTAAATCCAATAGAACTATCAAAATTGCAAAATTCCAACTCCTTATCCTAGTTCTATGCTTGGATGAAATTAGGGTTCTTAAGAGGAAAAATTTGTTTTTTATATTTCTCTTGTTTAATAACATCCTTTCCACTTCTAGTCACATGATTAACTAATTAAACACTAAATGAACATGATTACAAGAAATTTTGGCATCATTTCCCCTCGGGTTTTTATCAGCCCAAATTTACAACACAACCAAAACCAAGCCAAAACCAAAAACAACAACCACAACAATAACTTATAGCACAAGAGGATTAAATTTATGAGATTATATGTTGATTTCACCACTTTCTCTCTCTAAAACCACCTTTGCCCTCTCTATCTACACTCTTGATTTGCTCTTGCTACATGAATATTTCAAGAAGACATAGAGATTAGAGAGAGTTGTCATGAATTTCAAGGCAAGAACAAGTGGAAAACCACCTTGAACCTACCTTGTTGCTTCTTGAACTTCTTGAGACTACTACAAAAAGGGGCTTTAGTGGCGTAGCTCCTGTGGCATTTCTTTAAAGAAGCGCCAAAAATAATTATTTATTAATTTAAAATCAAAATTATTTGAAAGCTTTGGCACTTACAATTATAAACGTCATAATTGACGTTAACCTTGCATGACGTTTCTCTGAACAAGCGCCAAACAAGGCCTTTAGTTTTTTTTTTAAAAAAAAACAATAGGAAGCTTTGGCGTTTTATCTGGAAGCGCCAAAGCTTCCTATATTCCTAAACAGGGTCACATGCGTTCACTGAGTCAGCACAAACAGAGTCTAACTTACATATTAAACGCCAAAGCTTCCACATATATATTTAAAAAATGAAGGATATGAATCACACGATCATTGCAGACTTTTTTTGGATCAAGATGGGAAGCTTTGTTTTGAACAAAAAAAAAAGATGGGAAGCTTTGGCGTTTCATAATAAAACGCCACAGCTTCCACTTGATTTTGGAGGGGAAGCTTTGGCATTTTGGAATAAAACGCCAAAGCTTCCACAATTACAAAAAAAAAACGAAGGGAAGCTTTGGCGTTTTAGAATAAAACGCCAAAGCTTCCACAATTAATTAAAAAAAACGAATTTGGAGGGGAAGCTTTGGCGTTTTGTAATAAAACGCCAAAGCTTCCACAATTATTAAAACAAAAAACAAAAGGATCATCTTTACCGAAGAGAGAAGAATCACGTGAAAGCTTTGGCATTCATTGAAAAGTCAAGTCAAAAAAGAATCAACACATAAAATATAGTTAAACTAACCAATTACATAAACATAGTGCCAAAACTTCATATTGAAAAAATAAAAAAATAAAAAACAGAATAGAAGCTTTGCGCTTCCTAAAGAAGCGCCAAAGCTTCCATTTTTTTTTTTAAATTTTATTTTGAAAATGGGAAGCAATGACATTCTTTTATGAAACGCCAAAGCTTCCCCTGTTTACAAAATTTAAAAACCCCGCCATTGACATCCCGCCATTATCACTCTCCCGCTTGTCACTTCCCATAACTTCGATCCATTACTCTCTCACTTTATTGGTCTATTAGCTTTTCTTATTCGTTATCCCCACTCCTTCCTCTCTTTGATGGCAGCAAGAGTAGAAGTAGGAGATCCCTAGCTTGTAAGCGTTGTTTTTTAAACATTTGATCCATGTTTTCTTTTTTTTTTCTTTTTGGTATAAATTTGCAATGACTCTTATATGTTTGCTCATATTTTTTATTTTTTAAGTATTGATTTGAAGTTTCAACTTTATCAACTTAAACTTCCTATATATTGTTATTTTTTTAATTTTTAAACTTACAAATTAATAATATTGTAGTAATACAAATCATTGTAGTTAATGTTTTGTATTTTTTACCATTGTATTGTGATTTGTTTGTTTTATCAAGAAAATAAAATAATTAAAAAAATGATCATCATCGTTTTATATTGTAATTTACCTACTAGATGAAATGTATAGTCATTTACTTACTAAAAATTATATATGATTATCAGGTATTTATTTTTACATAACACCTTAAAAAAAAGAAATATTTAAAAAAATTATTTAAAAAAAAATTCGAAAGGAGGCATTGCCTCCTTTGGCGTTTTTGTTATAAACGCCAAAGGAGGCAATTGCCTCCTTTGGCGTTTATAACAAAAACGCCAAAGGAGGCAATGCCTCCTTTGGCATTTTTAACATAAACGCCAAAGGAGGTGTCAACCCTCCTTTGGCGTTTTTTTAGATTGAAAAGCGCTATAGGTATTTTTAATGGCGTCAAAAGCTTTGGCGTTTCTTAAACGCCAAAATATGTTTTAAAATAAGCGCCATTATACCGTTTTTTTGTAGTAGTCTCTTCCTTGTGCTCTCTATTTCATCAAGCTCTCTCTCTCTCTCAATCTGGCAGAATATAGAGGCTTGAAAGCGGTTAAAAGCCTTATAAAATATCTCTTGGCACCTCCTCAATTTATAATATTTAATTGCCTTTAAGCACATGCCAATTTTACAAGCTTCATCCCTTTATTGCTTTATCATAAATGACTTCTCTTTCCTCTTGCAAAAGTGATGTAGAAGAGCCTCCAAAATAACTAAATAAGCTTCTTCAATTACTTCATTCATTACCTTATAATTAATTGCAAGATAGCCATTTGGTACAAGATTATCTTTTGACTTTTCAAAGTTTCACCTTTTTGCTTGGTTTCAGTCCTTCAACTATGGCATTTAGATTTGATTCATTAATTTCTTTTTCCTCTTGCACAAGAATGACGACTTAAAACTCCCCAAAATAACTAAGCAAGCTTCTTCATTTATCTCTTAAAAAGTCACACTTATTAGCTATTTATTACAATTGTTACTTTTGACTTTCCAACTCTAATTTACTTGGCCAAAATTCCTCCTTATTTAGATATTGCATGAACCAAATTTCCAATCATCTTCTTGCTTCTCTTTGGATGTCCAAAATGGTAGGGGGAATGAGAACAAAAATTAGTTTCTTGTTTTGTTAGCAAAATTACCATTTTGCCATTACATTTTTTGTAATTAAATTATGCCTTCTTCTTTTTCATCTTCTCAGGCAAAAATCACAATTAATTGGGCCCAAGAGCTGCCAACCTTGGAGGCACCGCTCCTGCCATAGACCATGCTAGGTCTAACGCCTATCCCCATCCCCCTCAAGCATCCAAGGTGCTCAACTAGACCCAGACCCACTTTCAAAGGTGTAATGGAGTCTACAGGCCCCTGTGACTCCTGGGTATAGGTCTCTCATAGCTCAGTCTGCCACTACTGCATCCACTCCTGACATTTTATGAAACAATTAATTATTATTATTCACAATAAAGTAGTTTTATAGACAATATAACAATAAATTATTATTATTATAAATAATAAATTAAATTACAATGGCCTCATCTGCCTGCTAGCGAACAAATTAAAAAACAACTCCCTATAGTCCGTCTAGCGGTCTTCTACTGTAACTTCCTCTCCTAAAACAATTAAAAAAATTAAATTAGCATTATGAACAATAAAACACTAAATTTATAATATGAAATAACTAGCTAAAAGTAATTAACATTGTAAAAAATTACCAGCTCACTGTAAGTGACAGTAAAGGTCTTCGATCTTGCCGTGTAGTAGATCCTCTACTGCCCTTGGCACCTTATATTACTCTGAGAAAGCACCTACTAAAAAACAATATTAAAAGTATTAAAATAATATAAAAAATTATAATTATTAAAAACATAAAATTTATGAAATTTATATTAAAATTATAATTATAAATAAATTACCTACCCCTCTATACTCTTCCTGAACTAGACAAAACTCGCCCAATTGTTCGATGGGTGCTCTGGGATGTTATCGATCAACTGCTGTAGAGAAATCGTCCCATTTTTATTCATACTATGGAAGAGACGATTTCTCTTGTTCCTCAAGTCGTTGCCCATCTTCATCAGCATGTAACTCTTCTGGTTATCCTGGATGGCAAACCTAAGCTGTAACACAATTGAATAAAAAATAATTAAATATAACTAATTACAAATGATACAATTAATAAATATTAATTAAATACAATTAATTATAAAATATATAATATAATTAGACTATTAATTACCTTCACTGTCTCATCTCATGCCAAATCCTTCAGACCTTCGAAACCTTCTTCCACATCCTGAAGTGATGGGTGAACCGCATCCAATTCAAGCCCAGCTCGTTCAAGAAGCTGTTGAACAGGTGACCCCTATTATCAATGGGCTGGTACGTGCCCTCATTCCACAGAACTACAACTCATAGTGTCTAGTCCAGGCTGTTTAGACCGGCCATATCTAGCCTCCTCTTGGAAATGTTCCCCTGCTCTTCTGCACTATTTACCATATACGTTAGATAAATTTAAATTCACATTTAACAGGTTGAATTTAAATATTTAATTTATTAAATAAAAAATTATATTTACCTTGGACTTGCACCTCAAACCAAGTCAACCGAAAAGACGACCATTATGGGTTGTTCTGGTCCCACTCCTCCTCCTCATCTAGGAACCACTCTATGTCACTAAGGGGAATCAGGATCTCAAATTCCTCATTCTCATCGTAGTTGTTGAGACTCAGATGAGATCACCTCCCTCTTCCAGAACAGCCTCAGGCACTTGTGGTGCAGTTGCCTCCTGTGGGGCCATCTGTTGTGGCTATCGTATTGCTGACTCCTGTGGTTGCTATAGGGCTATCTGCTGTGGTATAGTCACCCTCCCTCCTTGCTACCCCCTCCTTTGCTGTTGCCACCCCATAGAAGCAGTCTAGGAGGAAACTCAGCCTCCTTCCCCACCCCCTTGTCTCTCCCTGAAGCCATATCAACTGTAAAATATAAAAAAACATTAGTCACATTTATATGTAATAATAATAATAATAATAAAAAGTGGAAAGAAAATAATTAACTTTCATACCTCAAGTGTGAAAAATGTCAAATCCTACAGCAAAACTCTCAGAGAGACGTCAAAAAGCTCAGATCTAAAGGAAAACTCTCAAAGAACCATTAGAAAACAAAATGGCCAAATGAGAGAAATGAAGGGCTACTATGTATTTATAGTGCTAAATTTTATAGCGGTTATTGATAAAACTGCTACATAAACCACTACAAACTCGTCTCAGGCAATGAAATACTTTGTAGTGGTTACCACTAATCGCTACAAATATCAAGACCATTGAAGTTCTGTAGTGGTTTCAAAAAAACTGCTACAAATGTCATTTACATTTGTAGTGGTTCTATGAAACCGCTACAAGAAGGTGACTATTTGCATTCTGTAGTGGTTCATGTCCACATAATCGCTACAACATAACCGCCATAATTGTCGCACCTGCTTCACACCAGCTTGGCACCACATTTGCAGCAGTTTACATGATATAATCACTACAAATTAGCCGTTACAATTATGGCAAGAAATTGGCACCAAATTTGCAGCGGTTTGTTTTTTTAACCACTACAAATAATGTTCGCTTACCAGTGTGCCACTTAGCGTGAAGCTTACTGCTGCAAATTTCTAGTGATTCAAGTTAAAATCACTACAAATAATGATATTTGTAGTGGTGAAAACTAACCACTACAAAAGCACTGCTATTAAATGTCATTTTTTTGTAGTGAACGTCCTATAACAAGAAAGGAATATTTGATCAGAGTAATACTAGGGTCTCTAAAAACATAATTTTACAAAAGCAATTTAACGTCACCTTAGATGCTTTATCGTAGCATGACTTCACAAAAGTAGCCTAATCGACTAGGGCTCATGAACAAAAACAACTCACGTAGCAGTCGCTGAGACAAGGGTCAAGTGCATTCACTAGCATTATTGTTACTAAGAAGTCAAACAAAGGCTTTTTATGGTGGGATTCAACTGAAAATGACTCCCGACGGTTAGAAAAGACAACTGGAGTTGTAGGTGGGTTTCGTTCGAGCAGACTAAGTGTCTAGTGTATTTTGTTTCAGATGTTAAAATAGAAGAGAAATGGTAGGGTTTTTTGGGTTATGTGCCAAAGACCTTACATCACGGTTCACTGGAAAGAACTATTATTCATTTGTTTACATTTATCACAGTTCTTTGTTAAAAACCATTATTAATTTGTCTAAGACTGATCATTTATAAGTGTTTTTTAGAGTTGTTATTTTATGATGGTTATTAAGAATGAACAGTATAAGAACCGTTATTTATTTATTTCTTGACGGTATTTTCCTAAGAAGCATTGGATATATTATTTTTTTTTACAAAATATTTAAAAAGACAAAATGGTAAAATGGAAAAAAAAAAGAACAGTGGCAAGTAGCCTGATGAACTGATGATATCTCTAAGCTACTTATTACCAAAGGATTGGTCTAGATCTTTGTTAGGGTCATGGCCAATCCCATACTCATCAAGTATGAGATTGGCCTTTTGGTCCGTACTAGAGAGGTATCCAGAAAGTTGATCTCCTCATGGCATGATTAGTTTGTTATGCATACCGCAACATTTCCTCTAGTTGAGGAATCATAGGATGTGGAGGTGGAGGAAGAGGTGAGGGTGGAGGAGGTGGGGGCAACAGTGCCAGAGGCCGTGGCGGATGTTAGGGAGGAGAAGTAGGAGGTGGAGGTTGAGGAGGAAGAGAAGAAGGAGGTGGAGGATGACTTCGAGAGTTTTCTAGTATGTCTTCCGTACGGTGTTTCATCTTGGAAATTCAGCTAGAGAACAAAGAGGAAGATGATGAAGAAAATGTAGGAAAATGAGATAAAAAAGTGGAGTTTAAATAATACACATCTAGAAGGGATGTGAGAAACCATTATTCCACGTGTTGGAAGTTGAACAGGCAGGGCATAATGAAAGGTTACCTAGTTCATTCCCATCATGATGATTATTAGATGATAACGAGGAGGCACCCATAGTCAGCACGGGGAAGAGGAAACGATTTGAAAGCTTTAATTAACTTTTATTAAGTTAGAAATATTAAGTATGTTAGCAAGAATACTTTATGGATCTTAATTAATAACTGTGAATTATCAAGTTGTTCTTTTGTCTCGACTCCCTTGCCCTCTCTCTTTCTCCCTCAATATTTCTCTCGGTCACCTTCCTCTTATCTATTTATATGAGTAAGAGCCAAAACAAACTTGCCCTGTAAGGAGACACGTCTAATATAGTTAATCACTCACCCTTCAAAAATTATGGCTTTTCTTTTCTTTTCTTATCTTTTTTTTTTTTTAATTTCCAAGCTTGTTCAATAAGCCTTATGAGCTAATATTTCTTTATTAAAATATGGCCCAATATATAAGCCTTGATTTTGGAAATCAGCTTCCAAAGCTATCTTCTACTTTTCCTTATTTATTTTGGGCCTTTATGCATCTAATAATCATTCTTTCCTGATTTTTTTGAATTCTCTTACCCGAAAATAAGCTTTTTCTATCTAAATTTATTTTCTTGAGGCCTTAATTCTTCAAGCCTCCTTAATACTCTATAAATCATTAACTCAACTTTTACATTTGGGATATGACAAAACAAATTTCAATTTCTATAGCATACAATCATAAATATAACTGAAATTGTGAAAAAGCTTATTAATTGAATAATTCCAAGTACGTAGTAAAACAATTTGTTTGATAGAATCAATTTAAAATGATAATTCTCATATCTCATCTTTGTTTGTAGGACTTCAATGTGATGATGACAAGTGTGGACACATAGTCCACAAAGGTAACTAACCAAGCACAGCTCAACGCCACAAACACAAGCATAGATACAACTTCTACAAGGGTAAGTAACCATGCAAGCACAACACGAGGCCACAAAACAAGCATAGGTCCAAGACCAACAAATAACAAGCGTAAGAATAAATTCCACGAATATTGAGCATGAGTACTGTATCCATGAATGTCAAGTGAGCTCGAGGTAAACCATTGTGTGTTAAGGACTAGCTCAGTATTGTTGTTAGTAACCAACATTCTATATTTAGTCGTCTCAAAAACATTTTCAAGCGTGCATGGTTCTTAAATGATATCTTCGCAAATTTCTAACAATTCCATGCATGAGTATTCATTATAACCAAGCAACATAAGAGCACAAAGAACTTTGAATAAAATCCTTGTTTTTCACTTATTTCAATACAACAATAACAAAACCTTTATCTCACTAAGTGGGGTCCACTACATGGATCGAACAACGTCATTGTACTCTGTTGAAAACCATATCTTTAGATATATTATTAACTAAAATATCCCTCTCTATGACCTTATTGTGCATTCGATTAGACCTTCCTCAACTCATTTTATAGGACTCCTTACTGCTTGATCAACCCTCCCCACTGGAGCACTTAATGGCTTTTTTTGGACATGTCAAAACCACCTCAAACGACTTTCTACCATTTTTCCTTCAATAAAGGCCACTCCAACTCATTCACATATATGAATATTACAAATCTTGTCTTTTCTTGTATGACCACACATCCATCTCAACTTCCTCATCTCGGCTACTGCCATTTTATGTTCATGTTGTCCCTTTAAAGCTCAACACTCACTATCATATAGCATTGCTGGTCTTATAGCAGTTTGATAAAACTTCTCTTTTACCTTGTTAGGTACTTTCAGATCACAAATAACTCCAATAATTGTTCTCTATATATGCCATCTGTCTTAATTATTTCAATATCAATGAAAAAATGAAATAATTTTGATAAATTTGTGTGTGGTAAGGAAATTTGAAATATAACAAGAATTAAGAGTGTTATTTATAGAAAATTATAATGGGAAGATATTCATCACTTACCTCTTTGTTGACTCCTAAATAATTCAATTTTCCATTTTTAACTAGACTCCAACAAAACTTTCCATACAGCTACCACATTACCCAAAAGAAAAAAGTTCTATTAACTTTAATTTAAAATATTCTTTCAACCATTTCTATTTAAAATTTCTTTATTCTATTACCGTCCTTTTCAAATGTACCTTAATCAGAAATTTCTCTTAACATAATAATCATTAATGGTAAGAACAAAGCAAAGCGAATCATTCAACTTTGACTTAATCATGCACTGCACCAAGGTTATCATCCACTTAACCGCCAACATAACTCACGTAAATAAACACACATACCATTCCACATATCTTGCCATTGCTGTATCAATTGTCATCATTTTTTATTGATTTACTTAACAAGCATTTCCCTCTAGCATTTTTAACAAATCCTTATGCATCCACCAATAATCTTTTAGAACAAGTCCCACCTTATAAATCCTTCCCAACCAACATTGATACAAGCAATCATGCTTATGAACCACTAAAATAGTTTTAGCAACCATGATCAGTTCCCAAACGTTTCAGCACAGTACGGTAAATAAAACAAGCATAAGAAAAAAGAAGTAACATTAGTTTTAGCTATTTATTTAGTTACAAATCTTATTTCAAACCTTTTGACAAACACCTTTCAGGCAACTGTTTTTCTCCATCAAATTTTTTTTTTCTCCCATGAATTGCATGGAGAATATAATACATTTTTGTAAGCAAAAGAACTTAGGGAAAATCACAGTGAGGTCCCAAGGACCATAAAAAATTACCAAAAAGTCCCATAGCAAATTTCCCTAATAAAAAGGTTCCTAGAGATTGCATTGTGATTAATTCTGAATGTGAAATTACTTTGTTGCCCTGATTAACTTGCCATTTCATAACTTGTCAAAGTAGGAAAATAAACTTGTCAAAGTAGGCAGATGCACTTGTCAAAATAGGTAAACGAAGTTGTCAAAATTGGCATAGAGGCTTGTGAAAATAGACACATTAACTTGTCATTTTATAACTTATCCAAGTAGGAAAATGTACTTGTCAAAGTAGGCAGATGCCCTTGTCAAAATAGGCAGACGAAGTTGTCAAAATTGGCACAGAGTTGTGATAATAAGCACATTAACTTGCCATTTTATAACTTATTCAAGGGGGAAAATGAACTTGTCAATGTAGACAGATATACTTGTCAAAATAAGCAAACGAAGTTATCAAAATTGGCACAAAGGCTTGCAAAAATAGGCACATTAATTTGTCATTTTATAACTTGTCGAAGTGGGAAAATGAACTTGTTAAAGTAAGTACATGCACTTGTTAAAATAGGTAGAAAAAGTTATCAAAATTGGCACAGAGGCTTGTGAAAATAGGCACTTTATTCAATGGGGGCAACCTAATAATTTCACATTCAGAATTAATCACAATGTAATCCCTATGAACCTTTTTGTTAGGGGAATTTGCTATGGGACTTTCTTGTAATTTTTTATGGTCCTTGGGACCTCACTGTGATTTTCCCAAGAACTTATCATTGCATCGAATTAAAATCATGCAACAGGATAGAAAAGTAATGACATGATACGATTCTTAAATTCAGGATCCTGAAGGGAATGGCCATCTCCATGTTGATACATGCACAGAGACATCCTTGCAAGGTTCATAGCAACTTGAATGAAACTCTTTGGGTAAGGACAATTCTTGGTTTCTTTGTTCATCTTCTTCCATGTTTCCCAAATCAGGCAATTTATATGCCTACGAGCATCAGCTTCAGAAGCCCCAGTTTCATTCATATAACACTCAACTGATTCGGATACATCACCGGTCTCCTTTTATGCAATTCATGAAAATTTATAACATAATATATGCTCCCTTTAATCTTTTTATAATCAACAACTTCCTAAACTAGACAGAACAAACCGTTGGTTAAAATTATTTAAAAGCAACAAATAGGTAAGAGATATAGTTTTTTTCAAATAAACCTTTACTTATGAAGATGAAGAGTTTGAAAGTAAATAAGTGGGAAAAAGAGATAAGAGAAACGTATAATGAATAGGGAATAAAAATGGAAAAAGTGTATTAAACTTTTAGACAAAACTAGTTTGTTACTTATATATCGGACCAACCATATGTAAGATAATATTGCTTATAAATAATATCAAAATAAGTACATGAAAACACAAAGATTTAACTTAAGCAATATGGGAATTCCTTTAACACACCACAAAACAACAACAAATACATACCTCAGAGGTTCCTGGCCAGGTCATCGGCAAGGCGCAAAATAGTTGCCGAAGATTGAATGATATCAGAGTATTGTTGTATGCAAACCAAGTCATCCTTTTTTATTAAAGTGTTAAGTAACAAATAAGCATGAACAAGTATGACTGGTGCACTTATTGAAACCCAAGCATTCTCTAAGTATTCTTGTAGACTTGGATGATAATTACTATAATACCATTTGGCCTCGACAAGATATGACTTGCAAAGATCAGCCCACTGCAATGAAAATCAAAACCATAATGTTCGTGATTATATGAAATCAGAGAATCATTTACCTTCACTAAATAAATGTGTTAAAATGATGCATACCGCTTTCTTATGGAGTGGAATGACGTCATGCCCATTCTCTTTAAGAAATTCATAAGCCAGTTCATTGACAGTTATAAAGTGCAAGGAAACATACTTTCATGTAGTCTGGAAGTATATCAATAGCCTTAACATCCCACCTATACAATCTACAAAATTGCAATATATGTTAATTAGGACAATTATAGGTATGGATAAATTGAAATAGATTATTATATATATATACTTACATTTACATTTACATTTACATGTATATTTATATTCATATTTATATTTATATTACTAAATAATTTCAAACATGCATATGCAACGATGCTGACCTGTAAACAACGTCGGTGAACAGTTCCAACTCTTCCAGTTTTCCATACACATCATAAACATCATCAATTGTGGTTATTAGTGCGGTGACTTTGGTCATCACTCTTCTAAAATTCCCAAGTTGCGGTTCATAAGTCAAACCCACAGTCCAAAAGAAGTTCCCAACCAACCTATCTCTTGAAAAGCTCAGCTTTTCTCCAAGTCCTATTCTTTTCCACCATCTTAACATTGCAAAAATAAAACGAAAAATCGAATTATTAGGATATTAATATGTATGATAAGATCGTCGTCAATTTGTAAGATAAAAAATTACTCAAGGTTAGCAAGCATAGGAAAATATGATTATATCTCACCTTGATGTATGTTTCAAATCTTCTTGGTGATTGATTTGTACTATGTTGAAATCCAACTTAGCTAGCTTAAGCAAAGTGGGGCTCATATTCTCTCTCTTTTCATAAAAATCAATGAACCGTCGACCTTCTAATCTTGAAATCCTCCAATGTAGTGGAAGCTCTAGGGCATGCTTAACTAAAAGACATGTGTCATCCTCTTCATTAATGTTTTTGTCCACAAATTCTCTGAGCCATGTCAAACTAAAATCTCTCGCTTCGTCAAATATTGTTTCACCTTCCATTGCTAAAAATGAGGCTTCATACAAAGATAACAAACCCTCAATATCAACACAAAGGCGAGAATCAAAATGATCCTCGTGATCCAGAAATTTCTTAAATGCTTCTGCAAACGAAACATGCATATATTACAATTGTTAGTATCAATATTATTAAAGTAACAATATATAAAACATTCCCGCAGATGACATGTAGTTTTTCAAAACCAAGATCTTAATTAAGTAAACTTAACAATTCAAAGATGATGAATAAATACCTGATGACACATCATAGCCATGTTGCCTTAACATTCCAAATTCAAGAGCCGTCGGATGTAAATTGCTCTTCTTCTTTGAAGTGTCCATGTTTTTGTAGATATTTTCCATCAGATTTCTTATTTCATGACCAAAATGAGCTTCTACCCCTAGTCTTTGCAAGAGATCAATGAACTCAATTTGATCCACAGGATTTTTCAATTTCGAGAACATCACTCTTACTTGTTCCTTAAGCTCATCACTGTCCACAGCATATGATTTTTCCTGCAATTAAAATATATATCTTAAATTATAAGAAAATAAAATATAATCATATGAAGCCAGTTAAATGAGTAAGTGAAATGAAGTAACATACCACAAAGTCACTTCCAAATAATTGGATATAATCGTAATGCCAAACTGAAGGTTGAAAGAAATTCACAGATCGACGAGAAGAAGCATTGGCCGTTTGATCAGAACCTAAACTTGTTGAAGCCATACATTGGATTGTACGGGAAACACGAGAGCTCGTAATGGATGGAGGCATTTTGTTTCTGTAGGATAAAGTAGCATTTGGAAATAAGGAAAATTGGTAAAGAGCCATTGAAGTGAAAGGAAGAAGATTCTTTACTGATCAAGTTCTCTTGTTCTTAATCTGCAAAGTTCTGTGTAGTAATTAGAACAAAATTCAAGCTTTTATATAGCTCTCAAGTGCGGTTTAATTAAGAATTTAAGCGTAGGCACGTGGGATAATTATAACTGCCAATCGATGTTTATCCTTTTGTTCATAGCTAGCTGTACTGTAAATTAAGTTCCAAACAAATTGCCAAGTAGTTTCGTCGTGTTACTGTTACTCAGATTTAACACATGTAATAATAAACCAAGGCAAATGTGATGATTCACGAGTTCTTTTTGACGAATGCTAATTGGTGGAACTTGCAAACCTTTGTTTCCTACTCTCTTCTCCCTCCTTAAATATAAGACATAATTAGATGAAAAAAATTAGTTGAGTTAGTTAATATGACATATATTTTTTAAATATGTTCCTTAATTTTCTTAATCACTTTCTTCCTTAATTATTGTTAAGAGAGCATCAACAAATAAACAGGGGTAAATGAAAAAATATTGACAAATATAAAACCTATATCTTATATTTAGGTTTAAGATCAACTCTCCTAATATATCTTTTAACAAGAACAGGTAGTAATAAATTTGATGTCCTACGGAAGTTGTATTATTTTAAAGAGATCATACACATCCATTCATGCGTATCTACTTTGCGATAGTGAATCTTTTATTATAATATTTTGTTCAACAACTCTTGTTGGAATTTTCCGTCATCCTTTTTCACACAAATAATAATAAAGAAATCGAATTAATAATTAGCTTATATATAGTACAAGCAAAGCTACCTAAAATTTTTTTTCTCATGATTAGTTTTCCTTTTGGGAAGACTATTTTTTTATTTTATTACATATTTTATGAAAATATTCTGCATAAAAAATTGCCAAATTTTAGTTATGATAATTTAAAGCTACAATAAAAAAAATGTATAAAACATTAAATTTAAACTACTCAAATTTTAATCTAAAGGTTAGGATGAAAGGAGGACAAGATGATCGGCAAAAACAAAAGGAAAAGAAAAGAGGACAGGATGAGGATGGTAAGAGCATAGGATGATAGCTAAGTCCATTTTAAAGTGTTACAAGATTGTCTTATTTTAGGCAGATTTATCATGTGAAAAAAAAAAAAATCTCTCCTTCTCACTGATTTCTTAGATTTCTTTCCTGTCGAGAAAGGTTCTTTAGATCTAATCTTTAAACTGTACATGGCCTACAAATGATAAATGTGACTAACACAAGATAATCGGATAGAACTTTGAAACAACTTCGATTCCATGTTAAGTAATATATTAAGTTCAATGTTCACTAATGTGTTGGTATTTTGAATATTTATCCACGGATCCTACGCTTTCTTAATTAGATGGAACGCGCCACTTAAATTTTTTTGGGAAAAAAAACAGAGAAAAAGAAACAAAACTGACTTTTGAAGGATCAGAGAAAAAACGATATGAATCGATTGTCAAACTAAAATAAAAATTTCACTTATATCAAATGCACGGGAACTAAACTAAGATAATTATGGAAAATTAAGCAGGAGGGCATTATATTATAGCTCTTTTTAAATTCAACTTTTTGCTAAATCCAAAAGAAATTATTTGGTCTTATCTTCTAAGAAATCGAACTATTTAGTTTGTATATTGCACAAGCAAAGCTAACTAAAAAATTTTTTCTCGTAATTAGTTTTCATTTAGCGAAAACTAAAAAAATTATATTTTATTTTATTAAGTATTTCACAAAAATATTCTTAACAAAAATTTAAAAAGTAATTTTTTTTTTATTTGATCTTATGAATACTACCTCTAACTTGTAATATAAGAACTAGTTGGGGGTTGAATTTGGTTCAAAATATAAGATATCAATCTATTTTATCTCTTATATTTATCATTGCCCCCAAAGCTAATTAATTTACCTAAGTTATTCAATGATATATAATATAATGTTAACAAAGATGTTTTAGGATGATGAGGTCACATTTTTTCAAATTAACCAATTTATTTCATTTTCTTAATCTACAGAAATTAATTAAGTAGCTCTTAGATTATGGATTAGAAGAGTATATTTGCAACAATTTTTATGGATATTTCATTTTGTCAGTTTTTTTTTTTTTTTTTGCAAAACAAAATTCTTAAAAATTCGCTTTCTTTGTTTTTTCGCCAACTTAAAAATTTTCTTTCTGTTTTTATTATTATTATTATTGTTGTTGTTGTTGTTGTTGTTGTTGTTGTTGTTGTTCCTAGAACTAATCAGGGCATAAAGATTTTATGATTGAAAAAGCACTATACAAACATGCATTAACAGATTATTCTCCGGTAAGGCCTTTACTTGGCAATAGGATTTTTTCCTTGCATCCTAACTAGGAATCAAAGTTGTTTCAAAGTGTTACACGATCATCTTATATTGGTCAGATTTACCACGTGTAAATAATGTCTCATTATCTCACAAGTACTGTGTTCCGTGTTCGATCGTGTGCTATTAGGTGGATGAGCTTTAAATGGGGACATGTAAATATTTTTTTCATTTTGTTACAAAGTTTAGACAATTCTCATAGTAACACATACTCACCCCAATCATAGCACAAAGAGCCTCCTGGATTGTTTCTATATAACGAAGAATAGTATCTAAAAATTGATAAAAAGAATTGTATGCAGCTAAAACATACACTACAAAACAAATGCGATTTGATTTAGTAGTTGTTAAAAATGTATATTTATAATGGTATTAGTAGCGGTTGATAAAACTGCTACAAAATCCACTGTAACAAACGTTTTTGTAATGGTTATAAATAACTGCTACTCAAGCAACAAATATAGTAGCAGTTTATTACAACCGTTACAAGATTCGCATGTCGAAAACACATCCTTCGTCAACATTATAGAGGTTTTATAACCGCTACAAATATTAGCGTCACAATTTTGCATGGCGGGAATGAAAAATAGAAATTTGGCTCTATTTTTATAGCGGTTATAAAACCACTATTAAATTGAAATAGCAAGTTTTAAAAAATTCATGCCAAAAGTTAGTAGCCGTTTGTGAACCGCTACTAATATCATGTGAAATTTTAAAAGTAGTGCCAGAAATCTAAACCCTTTTTTTTAAAATTTGTAGCGGGCATAGTTCTTAAAATGGCTACAAAATGTTGTGAAATTTTTCTTAAAAAATTATACAATTATCTGTCTCCATTTTTATAATATTGGATTGAATCGTTTATTATTTAAATAGTTTAACTGATAGTAGTTATTATTTAAAAAGAATGATTAAATTAAGTTGGATAAGTATAAATATATTCGTAATATTATTGAGGATAAGTAGGTAATAAGAAACTATTATGTTGTCTACTACAATGTAGTTATAATTATGTAAGGAAAATAAGAAATGGTGAGAAAATGTACTTCAATATTTGCAAAAAAGAAAAATAGTTAGACTAAATATTATGCGAGGGAAAAAATATTGAAATGAAATAATTAAAAAACTTTTTATCATATTTGATCACCTTGTTCAGCCCCTCGGCTCTTAAAAAAATTGTAAATGATAGAAAACAAAAGAGAGAAAGGGTTGAAAGAAATGGGGGAGTGTGTGAAATGAGGTGTACTGGAGATATTTATAGGGATCTATGTAGCGCTTGTAGCGGTTAATGTGACAGGTATTGTAGTGGTTTATATTTGTAGTAATTATTGTGACGTTCGTTAGAGTGGTTGTTGCATTTGTAGCTATTTTTGTTGATTTTGTAGCTGTTATATTGTTCTAAATTTTTTTAAAACAAAATATACATTAAGGTTTACAAAAGCAAAAGCATAATTCGTTTAATCATTATTTATCGTCATCCCTACAAAAATTGTGTGAAGAAATTGTTAGTGTGGTATTATTTTGTATAAAAATTAAATTTAAATAATACGAACTTAAAAAAACACACCAAACTATAGATAAATTGTCATCGCCTTTAAGGAATAAGTTTTCAAAATTGGTAGGCTAAAATGGCTCACTCTCGTAGGTGATGTTATTACCATCACCCATGTCGTAAAGGTTTCGAGGCTTTAAATGAACCACCACGTGCTAATCCATGTGCCACTCGTCCTCTCAACATAATAAACCTCTGAGATAAGAATATACGGCTCATCATCTTCAGAATGACTAGTGTGAATTGGCCGTGGGAAATTTACTGATGTGATACCTAACTCGACAGTTGTGAGTCTCCGGGAAGTAGTGGTATTTGCCCAAACACACTAGAACAATGTCACAGTGAAACGGCCTTGATAATTTAGTTCAACCATATCAAGAAGCTTTCCATAGTAAGGGACACCTCCAAACTACATGTTGGCGTCACTACTGCTTGCATGACTCCTTGTCCCTAAGGTGCCATAAACACCCAAAGTTTGACTTTGCAATCTTTGATCTCGTGAAACAGTGCAAAACTTAAAACCATTGACATTGTATGCTATAAACCTTTTTTCATGGTCAAGAGGGCTGATTGGGAGAGCCCTGAAATATTGTGAGTGTGGATTGTAGTCATTCAGTATCCTGCGCCAAACCAGCTTGGGAATTCTTTGTGGACCTTTTTGTCAATTTCAAAGGATGTTTGTGTACAGATCCTAAGTTGACGCTTCACATGACTTCTCAATTCCCTACAATTAATCATGGGAAGGTGACCACGAAATGCAAGTACAAAATATTATGAAAGATAAAGAATAACATATGAGTGTACAATTCTTACTGAAGGAATGGTTTAACTTAAGTGCAATTAATTAAGATATGTCTATGTGCTTGCAACTTCTCAAGTTGCCGTTAGTTTGAAGTTCTCAGTTCCTCCAACTGGTTTACCAACACGAGGGATTAACAACTCTCTTGATATTGGTGCAGGTTCACTACAATTGTCTACATGAGGTGGTCGGTTGAAAACTGTCTCAATGTCATCAAAGTACCTTGAATAGAAATATAGGACCTCATCCCCTATATAACCTTTAGTTATAGAACATTCTGGCCACGCCTTATTCCTTACGTAAGATTTCAATTTCTCAAGAAACCTACAAAGTAAAGAAGGAAAAATGATACTAAATGTTGAAAAGGGTAACTAGCAAACATAGGAGTACCTCTCAATAGGATACATCCATCGATATTAAACTAGGTCAGCAAGCTTTGTTTCATGAACAAGGGGGATTGTAAGGTGAACCATCACAGTGAAAAAGGACAAAGTAAAGATCATCTCTAAATAACAAAGCGTAAGAATGATTTTGAATTGCAATTGATTGAGCTCCTCAACGATCAAAACTTTGGAACACAACTTCTAAACAAAAGAACAAAGCTCCACCAAAATAATGGACACATCGGGAGGAAGTGCATTCTTTATAGCAAACAAAAGTAACTATTGCATAAGAATATATGAGTCAAGACTCTTCAAGCTAGCAACCTTTCAAGCCTGCATATCAATACATCGTGAAATATTGTTTGAATACCTATCAAAAACTTTTATTTTCTTCAACATCGCGAGGAAGACTTCCTTATTAGGTTTTGTGAGGGTGAACTTTATCGGTTAAAATTTGTCATGCTCATCTGACCACGCATCTTCACGAACTTTCATGGCACGTAAATCTTTCCTCGCTTGAAGGTGATCTTTTGACTTGATAGGTTAGTTAAGCAACGTATATAGCACATTGTCCCGTACATTTTTTTCAATATACATGACATCAAGACTGTGGCGAAATAAATTAGGTTTCCAATATGGAAAAGTGAAAAAAAATGCTTACTTCCTTCATTATTGAGGAACAGAAGCAGAATTCCTACCCGTCTTTCACCTTGCTTTTACTGCATCATCGCTTTTTTTGAACTCAAATTCAACATCCACAAGCTGCTGTAAGATATCTACAACGGATAAAGTCTTAGGTGGTCCTCTTTTTCCTGGTTTTCCATTGAAATAATTATGTTACTATCTAAACTTGTGCTTTCCATCAAGAAACCTCTGATGCCCAATGAAGCACCACTTTTGGCTTTAGGGAAGGCGCATTGCGTCAGAGTCAAAATTGCAAGCTAGACACACTGACCCAATATTCACATTCTACTCTGATAATACTCCTAGGCTAGGAAAGTCACTAATTGTCCATATCAAGGCTGTATCCAAGTTGAACAATGTCTTCTCGTACGTGTCATATGTCTCGATGCCAACATTCCATAGGTCAAGCAATTCCGCAATAAGAGGTTGAAGATACACATCAATATCATTGACGATGCCTTTTTGCATAGAATGATCATAGACAAAATGAAAGAGCTTTGTTTCATACATAACCAGGAGGTAAGTTGTAGGGAACTAAGACTACTGGCCAAATACTGTAATTTATGTTAAGATTCCCAAATGGATTGAAACCGTCGATCGCCAAAGCAAGTCAAACATTTCTGGGGTCAACCGTGAAAGATAGAAAGTCTTTGTCAAATATTTTCCAAGCATCTGCACCCAGGGATGTCTTAATTTACCATCTTCATTCTTATCAAATTCATGCCACCTCATGTGCTTTATGTTTTGAACGACATAATCAATCTTTCTAAGCGCAACTTCAAAGGGAAGTATCTGAGAATCTTTACAGGTTTCTTCTTCTGCTTTTTCCCCTTCTGAATTTTCTTGTACCTTAATGTGTGACATCGCTTACAAGTCTCCCAGCTAGTATCATCTCCCTAATACAGCGTACAATCATTAGGGCATGCATCAATTTTTTGGTAGTTTAAGCACAATCTGTCAATGATCTTCTTGGCCTTATAGAATGATGTGGGAATCTCTATATCGGGGAATAGATCTTGTAATAATTTCAGCAATATCTATGACTCCACACAAGCACTTGATATGATATAATTTGATCAATAAAGATCATTAGGAGTATTTTTCGACAACCTTGATATAAAGGACGATCTGCTTCATCCATTAAGCTGAAAATAATCCCAAGCTGCTTCATTCCTTATAAACACTGGCTCTGAACCCTATACTTCTTTGTTGAAGTTGTCATCTTGAAAACCAAATGCATCACGCATAACATCATTACTAGAATCATCTTCATCTACTTGAACTCCTACTTGTGAACTTCAAAGAATAGTATCATCATATCTCATACCGGGTTTCTCACCATGAACTCCCCTAAACTTATAGTCTTTCGGGAAAGACTTCACTAGAAAATATTCCTTAACAACTTGTTGTGCATGCCATTTCTTGAACTTGCATCTTCGACACGGATAGACAATCTTACCATTACAGTTGGCGTGAGACTAGGCAAGATCCAAGAAATTGTTTAATCCATACAAATATTCTGGAGAATTGTACGGCAATCTGATTTATGACTTATCCATATCTAATGAAAAAATTTAGCAAAAAAGATGTGTAAATACATAATGACAGGTGCCTGAAAGCTTATATTCAAATCCTCCAACATTAAACAATTGTAGTGGTTACATAACCACTACCAAAGATAAGTATATAGCGGTTATAGCTAAATAAACTGTTACAAAAATGAACACCATTGGCGGGATATGAAATTTAAATTTCAAATGTTTGACGTTTTGTAGCGGTTACACCAACCAAAACCACTACAAAAGGTTTATGCCTATTGGTGGGAATTAAACCTTTGAAATTTCAAATTTCCAATTTGTAGTGGTTCCCAATTAGTAACCACTACTAATGTGCAAGTCACTTTGAAGTGGTTATGTTGTATAACCGCTACAAATGTAAAAGGGTGGGAATTTAAATATTCAAATTTCAATTGATAGTTTGTAGCGGTTTTAGTAGTGGAAACCGCTACAAATTGTTTGGACCGTTGTTTATATTTTAATTTTTTTTATTTTAAAGTTTGTATTGGTTACTATTGGTACAATTGTAACAAATATTCACTACATGTTATAGTGGTTATAACCTGGAACCACTACAAAGTAATGTGTATTTCCTATTTGTAGCGGTTTAATATACTTAACCGCTACATATATTCATACTTTGCATAGTTTGTAGTAGTTTTTTTGTTACAACTACTACAAATAATATTTTTATTTATTTATTTTTCAATTTTTTTTGTGTGTTCTAAATGAAAAACGAATCTAACATTAATGAAAATATAAATATCCAAATTTTTGTACAAAAGTTAAAAAGAAAAATATAATTCTCCTAAAGCTACCTAAAAGAGTAAACTACCTATCCATAAGGCAGAATCATGGTGCTGATCATCAAGTCCTCCCTCGGGTCTGGGGGGATCACGGCATCGATCAATAGATCTTCCCTCAGGGGCAGTGTCATGCACTGCCCCTGAGGGAAGATCTATTGATCGATCTTCCCTCAGGGGCAGTGCATGACACTAAACAGAGTGAACTGCACCAACATCATCGGCAATAGGAGGTGGTTGGATGATGAACCTAGGGACAGGGAGGACCTGTGGATGCTCCTCGTCAGGTAACAAGCGACTCCATAACCGCTCTAGCATGTAGTTCGTGATATCCCGCCACTGCGTATGCTAAGCATAGTAGAAATTAGCTTGTTGTATCTGTAGCATCTAATGGGGCACCCCAGCATGTGTCCTAGCAACCTCTAAGCGAAGCTCATCAATTGAGTCATCCCTCAATGTCTGACCCTGGACGTTCGTGCTCGAGACCTAGTAGCCTCAGAGGCACCGCTTCTACTATAGGCCATACTAGGTCTGGTCTTATCCCCATACCCCTCACACGTCCAGGGTGCTCAACTGGACCCAGACCCACTTTTAATGGCTTGATAGGGTCCACAGACCCTCGTGACTCTTGGGTCTAGGTCTTGTGCAGCTCAGCCTGTGACTGCTGCATCCACTCCTGCCATTTTATAAAACAATAAGGTATTATTATTCACAATAAAGTAGTTTTATATAAAAATATAATAATAAATTATTATTATTATTATTATTATAAAATAATAAATTAACTGACAATGGCCTCCTTTGCCTGCTGAGAGGTTGAAGTCCCGTCACAGTGTCTATAGAGGATAGTGAATAACTCCCCGTAGTTTGTCTGATAGTTCTCCTGCTGAGCCTTCCTCTCCTAAAACAATCCAAGCAATAAATTAGTATTATAAACAATTATAATTATTAAAAACATAAAAATTATGAAAATTATATTAAAGTTATAATTATAAATAAATTACCAACTCATTGAAAGTGATAGCAAATGTCTTTGATCCTATCCTGTAGCGGATTCTCTACTGCCCTCACACCTAGTGTTCCTCTAAGAAAGAGCCTGCATAAAGTAAACAATATTAAAAGTATTTAAAAAATATATAACAATTGCAATTATTAAAAACATAAATAGTATGAAAATTATATTAAATTATAATTATAAATAAATTACATGCCCCCTCTGTGCTCCTCCTGTACTAGACAAAACTCACCTAGTTGTTCAGTAAGATGCCGTTCGGGATGTTCTCAATGAGCTACTGCAGTGGTATCATCCTATCCTTATTCATACTATGGAAGAGAGGATTCCTCCTGTTCCTCTAGCCGTCTCCCATCTTCATTAGTGTGTACCTCTTCCAGTTGTCCTGGACGGCAAACTTAAGTTGTAACACAATTGAATAAAAAATAATTAAATACATTTACTCATAAATGATACAATTAATAAATATTAATTAAATACAATTAATTACAAAAATATATAATATAATTAAATATTATTAATTACCTTCATGGCCTCATCCCACGCCAGATTCTTCAGCCTCTTGGGAATGTTCTTCCACATCTTGAAATGGATGGGGAACCACATTCAATTCAAGCCTAGCTTGTTTAGGAAGTGGTTGAACAGGTGACCATCATTCTCGATCGGCTGGTCCATGACTTCATTCCACAAAACTACCATGTATAGGCTTCAGTCCATGCTATTGAGACAGGCCACGTCCAGCCTCCTCATCCAAATGTTCCCCTGCTCATTTGCACAATTTGCCACATACATTAATTAAATTTTAAAAAGCATTTAACCTATGGAATTTATTTATTAAATTTATTAAAATAATAATTAAATTTACCTTGAAGCTGCACCTCAAACCCCGTCGACTGAGCAGATCACTGTTGTGAGTTGTTTTGGTCCCTTTTATCCTCCTCATCCAGTAACTGCTTCATCTCAATAATAGGAATCAGGATGTTAAATTCCTTGTTCTTGTCTAGATTATTGAAACTGATCTCCCCCCTTAGGTTGAACATGTAGGTTGGAGTGGTCACCTCTTGTGGACCCGTCTCCTGGAGGGATGGCTGTAGTTAGGCCATCTCCTGTGGTTGCTGCGATGCGGTCTACCCTTGTGACGGAATAGAGAGTGGCTACCCCCGCGCTACCCTCTACTGTCGCCTCTCCCACTACCCCCTCTGCTGTTGTTCCCCCTCAAAATAGGTCTAGGGTGAAGTTCAGCCTCCTTCCCCTTCCTCTTGTCAGGCTCAGAAGTCATAATATATATACCCGTAAAAAAATCAGCATAATTTATATCAAAACTATAAAAAAATAGCAAAAAAAAAAAAAGAAATAAAGCACTTAACATTACTATCCTCATGTAACAAACTCTGTCGAAAGCTTCAACAAAACCTCAGATCTAAAGGAAAATCTCAAAGGGCGTGTGAGAAATCAAAATGGAAAAATGAGGACTTGGAGGAGGCGCGGGGCTTTTATAGCGCCTGGATTTGTAGCGATTTTACAAATCCACAAACCCTACCTCAGCTAACATGAACATTTGTAGCGGTTACATATAACCACTACAAATTTGCATCCCACTTTGTAGTGGTTAAGGTTAACTGTTATAAATATGCGGCTCTTTGCATTCTATAGCGGTTACTTCGATTATAACCGCTATAAAATAATTGTCATAATTGTCGCTCCAGCTTCACACCATTTGGCACCAAGCTGGCACCAAATTTGTAGTGGTTACTATATACCAACCGCTACAAATGAACCGCAGCAAATTTGACGCCAAACTTTGTAGCGGCTTTTCATTGTAAAATGCTACAAAATCCATTCCCTAACTCACATTTGTAGCAGTTTTTTTCTACCGTTACAAATGCACCACTACGAATTGTCATTTTTTTGTAGTGATAGTAGTAGGAGTAAACGATAAGAATGCCAATAACTATATAGCCTAATGATACTCCCCATTTTTAATGTATTTAAGAATGTTTTGCGGAGCAAATTATAGGCTCAACTCATCAATGAGCTTAGAAGCTCATCTCTTAAAACAACATCATTTTAGGGCAAAAAGATGTCGTAAAACGATGTCGTTTTAAGGGATGAGTTTCTAAGCTCATAGATAGATTCGCTTAGCACCAAATTTGGACATAATGTTTTGAGTATATGTGGGAACTTATAGATGAAAAATTGGAAGTATTTTCATGAGTTTGTTATGAGAAATTAACCAAAGGCGTCAAATGGGTATATTGTTAATATCTTTAAGAAAATGATGTAAATTTATTAAAATTTAAGTAATTGACCTGTCCACTCATAACTATTCATTTTTCATATTTAGGCATCAATATTCTAGGCAAGAAAGAGAGGAGCTTATGAATGTGAAATTAAGTTTTTGAAGGTCAACAAACCTAAAATGACCTAAGGAATTCAACTTTTTGAGCATTATAGACGCTTTCTTAGCTTCTATCTTGGAATGGAAAGACCGACTTGAAACAAGTCTAGGGGGACAAGCGGTACTAGGACTTGGGATTTTGAAGGTCTTAGAGTATGGGATTGAAGTATTGAAGATATTCGAGCTTCTATATTTCTTTGGCTTTTCTGAATTTCTATCCCTTTCTTCTCTTATTTCCTAATATGAACATGGATATTGTATATATTTCGTGTTCTTTTTTTATTATGAGTAGCTAAACCTCTTATTTTTGGATTATTTCAAACATTTGTATAGACTAAGACTTGATTCTTCCTCTCTTTTACTATTTAATGATATGTATGAGTTGAATTTATCTTGTGCGTTAATACTTATAAGTGTTTGGCTGGACTATTTTGTTTATCTAAAATTGAATTGAGAAAGTTAATTTAGATATAAAACTTGGATAAATTCATACTTGACTTGAAATTTTATTTTTGTATGGATAGTTCAGCAGTAAAATAGATATATGTTTACTAACATTGCATTGTCAAATTAAGGTTTATGCTTAAATTTAATTGTCATTATTTGCAGCAATAGATTGTGTATTTTAATGATAATAGAAATGTGGTTTAAATTTGTGAAAGCTTAATCAAATGCCTTAGAATCTTATACAAATACATATTATCACTTAAATGCTATTTGGGATGGATTTAATTTAGTTTCATGAAATGTAAAGGGGAGACATCATCCTTGGTCCCTACTTTCTTAAAGTTTTTTTTTTAATTTCAATTCCAAATTTCGATACGCAAATATTTTCTTTTGAATTTAAGCCATTAAAATGATTTTGCCCAACCTAAATGAAATTCATAATTATAATGATTGACATTATTTTGCCTTAGTCCTTATAGGAATGACAATTTTCTTAAATCTACACTACTTCTTAGGGTTTACATTAAAAGGCGAACACCAGATGTCATAAAATTTTCTTATTGGTGGGAGGCTGTAGATTTCCGCTCTTAGCTATCAAGTTATTAGTATCTACACCTCAAGTCCAATGCTCCATGACTCAAACATAATACTCCCTCCGGTCCTAACTATAGTTACACTACAAACTATGTCCTATATTTAGGACTGGAGGTAGTAATACTCACACAATTATTAAACTACTAAAGCCTAAATAAAATTCGCATAGCAGATCACCACAATAAGAAAGATTGTATGAGAGAAGAGAGATTGCCAGATAATTCAATGGTAGGAGTGAGTCTCAACTAAAGGAGGCACATCTTATTTATAGAGGCCTAGGGAGATCACTAATTAGGAAGTTATGTGCACTCCAAGTTGCCTTCCAAGTAATAATCAAGAAATTAATTCTTGATTAATTTTCTAATATACAATTACTTGTTTCTCAATTAACAAATTTATAATTAATCTTGATTTGTTTCTTATTTGATAAGGCTACTTATTTCCAAATCAAATAGTTCGGTCCATCAAGGGTGAATCTAAATCCAAAGTCCAACATTTCCCACCCACACTTGATAGGCCTCTCATGGTGCATCTGTTACCCTTTCTTGTTTTATACTTGGCGTTTACCATGAGCGCATTGGCAAAACATCTTCAAAATTTGGTGCTTGTGATATTAAAAATCTCTCATATCTAATAAGCATCCAAGGACAACCTTTATATATCTATGAGCCATCTGTTCATTACCTTATATGCCCTAGATTCTCCAATACAAATAACTTATGGCATATCTAATCCCTCTTAAGTTAATATATTGATTAACTCATATTGCCTTCTATGTGCAGAGTATCTGCACTTACAAGCTACATAGAGAACTAGTAAGGGGTCAACCATAGACACTAGCACAACTCATGTATCTAAGAGCAAATCTTCCTTTTTGACTAACTTTTAGTTCATCTTGACTTGGTTGCTTTCGTAGTTTTCACTTGTTTGGCCGAATTGTGTATGATCATAGAGCTTCAACTAAAGTAGCTGTCATCAAACTAAGCTTTCGTAATGCCGCTTAAGTTTTAATGGCATCATGGTATGATTTTTCCTTCTTGGAACTCACACTGTAGCAAACCAGGGATCTTTCACCTACATCCCATATTGCAATCTAACTCTCAAGCACATGCAAAATGAATTGCATGCTACAGTGATTGATTTGTGGTGCACGTTGATTTTTTTTTCTTTCATCGTACAGACATAAGTTCTAAAATATATTATTTGTTTAATTAAAATCTATCCAAATATAAATTACATTATACCAATGGACTTTTACTCCAACTATAAATTTGCATAAGCCAATTTTGCCCTTGTTAATTCAAACTTCAGTTTCCAAAAATTAGTTTAAACCCGAATTATTTTTTTTTTTTTTAAAAAAAAGAGGGATTCCAAGAAGATATATATAGAGGTATAAAAGAAATAAATATCATACATAACCAAATCCTTGCAATGTAACAAAATTTTAAACATGTAATTTATTTGCTTTAAATAAAGGGTTAAAGGTCATTTTTGCCCCGAAAGTATTCACTCGGGGCCAATTTTGCTCTGGAAGTTTTTCTATGTGCAATTTTACCCCGGAAGTGTCAAATTTGGAGCAATTTTGCCCTTGGTGATTGTTGACCATTAGTCGAGACAAATTTGCATCTTAACAAAAAGTGACATAGATGACAAAATGCCCTAAAAGTTTTAACTTAGGAGTAAATTTACCCCGACTAACGGTCAATAAACGCCAAGGGCAAAATTGCTCCAAATTTGACACTTCCTGAGCAAAATTGAGCTTCAAAAAACTTCCGGGGCGAAATTGGCCCTAAGTGAATACTTCCAGGGCAAAAATGACCTTTAACCCTTAAATAAATACAAATTTTTAAAAAGAAAACTTAATTTGCAAGTCTTTATAATTTCAACCAATTTTTAAATGGGTTCCTATATTTTTTTTTTATTGGGTCCTCCTATTTTTATTTTTTTTTAAGCAGGTCCCTGTAATTTTTTTATCAAGTTCTTATAGTTTCTCAAATATTTAATTATGTCCCTCTAGTTTTTTATTTGTCAATTTAATTTATAATTAAATATCAAATAATATAAATTTAAATTAATAATAATAAAATCAAGTAAAAAAATTAATAATTATAAAAAATTTTAATTTCATAAATTTTTATATAAATAATTACTATAATTAGAATGCTTAGTTATGATTATATTCTGTTTTTAGAAAATTCTATTATTAAATTTTATAATTATACAAATAAATAAATATTATAATTTTAAAGAAATAATATAAATATATTTTAACACTAAACTTAGGTCAAGTTGATAGATGCAGGTAACCAATCAACCTCGGCCACATATTTTAATTGTCCACCTCAGCAACTAACCCCGTTAAACTCCGTTAGCCCACTGAGATTCCTGAAAAAATAGAGGAACTGCAAAAAGGGGTGCTGGGACCAACAAGGAAGACGATCCCGTGGTCGCTTAAATCTGAGCTCATGGCAAGGGTTGGCACTCCCTCCTCAAAGCCGCCGGCCTCCTTTGCTGCGGAAAGAGCTGCTGCCTTTGCTAATACGGATGTTGATGGATGGATAGATGGATGAAGCAAGTGAGGGCGTCCTCAACGATCTAATATTGCAAGTGATGGCGTCATGAGTCCAACTCAATCGGATGGTTAGAATTTTATTTTGAAATTATGTTTAATTTTCCTTCGTTATTTAATAATTGATGGAAAGTGGAAGCATTAGAATCGGCAGCCTCAAGTGCAGGTAATCATGGGAATGGCGAGATTGGTTTGCATCCTTGTGGCTACGTTTTCTGAAGGAAATTTTCAATCCTCGCCGTCGTGGGTTTCACTTTCTGCACGAATTTCAACGGGCCAACGGAGTTTAACTGAGGGTTAATTGCTGAGATGGACAGTTAAAACATGTGGCAGAGGTTCATTGGCTACATGGACCTACTTGACCTAATTTTAGTCCTATATTTTAATTAAAAAATTTTGAAAGAAAATTAAAATAAAATTATTAATTAAAATAACTTATTATTTATAGAATATTATTAGTATACTATAATATTAAAAAATATTATACCTAATAATATTATTATATTTTATATTTATAAAAGAATATTATTAGACTCAAAAGAAAAGAAGAATATTATTAAAATTTATAGGATAAAGTAATGAAGAATAAAAAAATTATAGGGAGCTAATTAAAAATTATGTGCAAATATAAGGAGTTTATTAAAAGAAAAAAAAAACTATAAGGATTTGATTAAAAACAGATGAAAGTATAAGGATTTGACAAAAAGAAAAAAAAAATACAAGGACCTGATCAAAAATTTGTTGAAACTATAAGGACTTGGAAATTAATTATCCCTCTTTAAAATAAAAAATATAAAAATTATTTTTTATGATTAAAATATAAAAATTATAGTGATATAAATTTTAAGGAAAATGCAAGAAAAAACTATTTAAACTTCAAAGTTGCAAATCAGTGGTTTCCAACTAAAATAAGTTGGATTTGATGAGATTTTAAAGTTTAAGTAGTATTTTCTTGTCTTCTTTCCTAAATTATATTGCAAATCATACCATCTTACATTTATGGATGAAAATATCTTTTGTTTTGTCGGTACAAAAGTTCCCATATAATTTTAAATAATGATAAAGCCAAAACTTATAGGAGTAATGATTAGTGGTTGGACCGTATACATCAATTTCCTTATATTCATTACATCATGTTCTCCAATTATACATGACCATGTGTCTTATTTTTTTTCATGAGTTTATAGTTAAATGATAATAATTCAAAAATAGAACAAGTGGTCATATATGATTGAAAAACTTGACAAAATGGATGTAAATAACTTAGGGTTAAGGTGCTTAAATAACCATGAACTATTTTCAAAAGTGCTAAAATAACCATAAACTATTTTTTGGAGCAAAAGTAACTAAGAACTATGTAAAATGGAGCAAAACCATTAAAACCCTTAAAATAAGAAATGTTGACCATTAATTATGAAATTTAAGTGTGTGTTGACTATTAACGGTTTTGTTCCATTTTATATATTTCATAGTTACTTTTTCTCCAAAAAATAGTTCATGGTTATTTAAGCGCCTTAACCCAATAACTTAACATAAGTATTTTCCTTGGTAGGGCCGTGTCCATTAATTATTGGCTATGAGAAAGGTGGACAGTCATTTCATTTAACACAAAACCCTGGCGTCAATTAAAATAATAAATGAAATAATTTAAATAATTAGTAATAAAAAATATCAATAGATGAAAGGAATCTTAGAAAAACCTTTATGCCCCATTTGGTATCATGGAAGAGTTATTTTATGAATGTAGAAGTGGAATTGCAGGTGAGAATGGAGGTGGAACTAAATTTTAAAATGTGTTTGGTAGGATAGTAGAAGTGGCATATAATTCTTAATTAAAACATATATTTACAATGTGAAATACCAAAATGCCCATGTTGGCAAAACAAAAACTCCCCCTTCCTAGAAAAACTATAGCCACTGTTGGACATTGAGAAAATTAAAGGATTCCTACAAAGGTCCTAAAGCTACTGAGAGAATCATAAACATAATCATAGAAACCATAAGCAAGAACCATTAGAACAAGGCAAGAAGGAGCAAATTAACAAAGCAAGAACGGAAAAGGCAAAGAAGATTTGATGTCAAAGGGTGATCCTCCATTGCAAATCTAAATAGGTAGAAGGAAAAGACCAGAGGTTCTCCATCCTCCACCATAAATCTACAATTGAAGCGTCGTCCTCCATCACCTTTGCCATCACCCTCCTTTATTAGCATCATATTTGAGTTCGATTTTAGTAAAAGAGGACAAAGAGGTTCTCATCGTCAGAAAAAGAAGAGGAGAAAAGGAGGAAGATGAACACAAGATTGAAGGGAAGTGGATGTTGGAGGGGGAGGCGGTGAACACTAGAGGTGGATGCTAGTGGGGATGATTTGTCAGAGACGGAGGTTAGAGGGAGAAGAGGACGAATATGGATATAAATTCTTATGGGCAGATTGTCAATTTAAAAAATAATTGAGGGTACAATAGTCATCAAATATCAATTTCAAGAGACCCATCTTAGCTCCACATGGGGCACCCAAGGAACTCACTTTCATAATTTTCGATGGGAGTGACTTCCATGTGGAAATGGGCTCCCACACACCAAACAACCCAACTTATGAAATCCACTTCCATTTCTACTTCTTCATCCTTATTTCCAGTGTACTTACGGAAGGAAGAAGCCGAAAGACCTCACCGAATATGGGAGATCTGGTGTTGCAAAGAACAATGTGAATGGATGAAGGGTGACGGTTGTCGGTGGTGAGAAATTGGTGGGGAGAGAAGAGGTCTTGGGGTCAAGGAAATGGAATTTGTGAGAGTCAAGTGATTGGATGAGTAGGAAGCTAGTTGGAGGACCAAGAACAGGAACTTGTGGCCGATCATCATCATCCATTGACGACGGTAGAAGAAGAGAAGGAACAAGAAGATAGGAAAGTGAGAAATAAAGGGATATAAGGAGAAGAAATTGTTCTTCTCGTGTGCTTGTTGATATGTCATCCCTAAGATTAGAAGAGTATCATTCTAATTCTAGATGTAGTGTTAGTTTAGGATATTACTTCCTTTATTATAAAAGTATCTTTTTTATCAATTTCTAATTGTTGGAAAATAGCCTAGTCCACCCTTGGTGGATTGGGCCCAAGCCCAATAAGATTAAAGTCAAAGTATAAATAACATAAATGCTTGGGTAGATATATGTAATATTTTCCAAAATGTTATGAGTTATGTTATTTATATGATGCAATATGACTCTACATGAGGTATTATTTCACCAAAACAATATTCTCTCAATCAAAAGGATATCTTGTCTCTCTAATGGAAGGGCATGTTAGTAGAAGAGGAAGGGGTGCATAGAACCCTATAAATAGACTTAGGGGATTCAGTTATAAGACACTGGAAATAACATACAGAAACTCTGTCAAACTGACTCCTTATTCCCTCTACTATATTACTCTCTTCTTCTTCTTGTTGGTGGTGTATTTGCTGTGCGTCATAATCGCTTCTGCAATTGTGATCCGATTAGCGTGGGTACAAGAGATAAACGGTCGCACTCCAGGTACGCCCAATAATTCTTACATGGTATCAGAGCCAAGTTAGCCTGTATGAGATTATGACCTCCATATTATGATAATATGATGTGCATATTATTATTTTCAAAGATCTATATATATTATCATATTACTTCCTCTGTGTGTGTTTATTTTTCTTTCGTGAGTTTGAAAGAAAATATATTGGTGTTTGTGTGAGTATATATGGTTCTTTATTTTTCTTGATCTCTGTGATTGTGGTGGTCAGCATTTTTTCTTTCTCTAGATATATTCATGTGCGTGTAAAGAAAAAAAAGAGGGAAACAGAGACCCAATCGCATGTTATAGTGATATGTATATATTTGGTTCATGCTTATACATATATAGTTTTCTCCCATTCCTTGTAATATACTTATATGTTTTAAATGTAAACTCCAGAAGCCTAGAACCATAAAATAAAAGAACTTAGAGAGAAAAAGCATAAAAAACAAAATTGTTTTTGGTATTGGGTCATTTTAAAATCAGATAATTAGGATTTGAAATTAGTCCTATTGCGTAGATCTCAAAAAAACGATCGAAAACGACACCAAGAAAGCCCAAAACAGACGTCGGACGGAGGAGAGAAGGTTCCAGGTCGACGGACCCGACCCACGTCTGTAATCGGGCCCAGGTCGACCCGACTGGAGGTTAAAGACAACCTCCAGCCTCCAAAACAACGACATTTCAGTGATTATAAAAAAAATGGTTCTTTTTGTTTTAAAAGGCGTCTGGCCCGAAGAATTTTTAAAAAAATTTGGTTAATTTCAAGCCCAACCTTTAGGCCCAAACAGTGAGGCCTAAAACAAAAAAAAAACTTCACAAAAAAGTCACGCGGCACGTGAGGCCACATGGTATATTCGTTTGACACGTGGTGGACATATTCCGACAGTTCTCGGTGCGTGGAGGCTGATGGTCCGGCACGTGTCACCGGATTACTTCGGGAAGGTGGCGCGTGGTGTACATGCACCACAATGTGCGTGTGTATTTTCTATTTTTTTTATTTTTTTCCTTCTTTAGGCACGTGGGGGGACGTGAAGGGTCCGAATGAGACCCGGTTTAATATGATATGCTATTTGAGTTGTTTAGACGCTAATTAACATATGTTTATGATATTTTAAGTGCGTTTATGAATGTTTTAAATCATTTTAAAACTTCTAAAATTTGTTTGTTGATTTCAATATTTTTCTGTTATATTTAAATGTGTTATAAACATGTTTTCATATATTATAGAGAGAATATTGTTTTATTTATATTATGATGAAGCATGATTTAGTTGATAATTCATTACATTATTATATGTTTTTGTCAAGTGGTAGCTTTTAGAAGTTGTTAGTCCTAAAAGTTAGAGTTGTTAAAGTACATATATATAATTCTTGACAGAATTTTAGTGATGTTGCTAATATTTATGTGATGGGAGATACAAACATATACTCCTGATCATGAATTTAGTAGTATTACTATTTTTTTGGTTAAGAATAATATAAGTACGTGACATTGTATACTGTGTTGTGCTATATATCGTCGATGATATGTTCAATAGTTTAATTTCTTAGAGAGACATATTGAATGTAGAATAGATTTATCACAGAATTGAAAGACAGGTTTAGTGGTACATCCACCTCTAAGCTTAGACGATTAACTATTAAGTTTGATATGTATAAGTTTAGGCCAAATACTTCCATGAAACAACATCTAAGAGAGAAGGCAAATATGATTAGAGAATTGAAGGAAGCTGGGCATACTGTGTCTGATGAACAACAAGTTCAGGCAATGATAAGATCATTGCCATCTAGTTGGGAGCACATGAAGGTTAATCTAACCCATAATGAAGGCATTAAAAATTTTAATGATGTGGCTAAACACTTGGAACTTGAGGATGAGCGCTTGGAGGCATACAAGTCCTCTGGCCATACCTTTTACACAGAGGGTACAGGTACTTCTAATGCAAAACCCGATTCCAAGAAGGGAAATAAATTCCAAAAGAATGGAAAGAAGGACAAGAATAAATTTGTAAAAGGCAAAAAGGAATTCAAGAAGAAAGGAAAAAAGGGCGGGAAGAAGAAGAAAAATGACTTAAAGAAGGTCAAATGTTTTGCCTGCCAAAAGATGGGTCATTTAGTACGGGATTGCACTGAGCGAGATGAGAGTGAAAAGGTACTAGTGGATTATGTAAATTCACATGTTTCCTATGTTTCTAGCATTGTTTTCCTAACAGAGAATATAAGTTCTTCTTGGATTTTGGACTCAAGTTCAACAGACCATGTGACGAGGGATCGAGGATCCTTTGTAGAATACTGTCGGTTGCCTGACAAATGTAAGTGGCTTTATGTAGGCAATAATGCAAAGATTGAACTTAAAGGCATTAGAACTTGCAAATTAACTTTGCGTAGTGGAAAGCCTTTGATCCTTCATGATGTGCTTCATCCTCCTGACATCCGACGGAATTTAGTTTCTGTAAAATGTCTTGTAAACTATGGGTTTAATGTAAACTTTCATGATAAAGTTGCAGACATATTTTATAATTTTGTATTTTATGGTCTAGCTTTCCTTTCAAAGAAGTTATTCGAAATAGATACTATTGATGATTATAATATTCATGATTGCTTTGCTACTTCTTCTGATTCAACTGTTGATATGGTTATTTGGCATGCTAGACTAGGGCATATTAATCAAAATAAAATGATTAAATTAGCAAAAGAAGGTTTGCTAGGATCCATATCCAATATAGAAATGTCCTTGTGTGAAAGTTGTATAGCAGGTAAGGCAACTAGAAAACTTTTGGTAAGAGAACCAGATCAAAACAACCATTACAAATAATTCATTATGATATTTGCGGTCCTATGAGTGTGAGGGCAAGGCATGGAGCTTGGTATTTTATCACTTTTATTGATGACTATTCACGATACGGTCATGTCTATTTGATCACACATAAGTCTGAGGCTCTTGAGTGCTTCAAATGATATGTAAATGAAGTTGAAAATCAAGTGGACAATAAAGTTAAAGTGTTACGTACTGATCAAGGATGTGAATATTTGTCCGATCAATTTAAAGAGCTCTATGAATAAAAAAGGGATAATCAGGTAGCTAACTATCCCTGGCACTCCACAACAGAACGGAGTGGCTGAAAGAAGAAATAGAACGCTTCTAGACATGGTTAGGTCAATGATGGCACAAGCAAATCTTCCAATTTCATATTGGGGTGATGCTTTAATGACTGCTACCTTCATACTTAATCGTGTGCCCTCAAAATCAGTTAATTCATGAGTTATGGACAAAACGCAAGCCGGATCTTAGTATCCTTAGACCATGGGGGTCAACTGTATACATTCATGATAATTCTCATAAGTATGGCAAGTTAGGTCCTAGAGGAAAGAAATGTATCTTTATAAGGTACTCTGAACAATCTAAAGGATACGTCTTCATAGGTGAAAATGAAGATGGAACAGTGACTGAAATTGAATCTAGAGGTGCTACATTTCTAGAAAATGAATTCCCTAATAGGGGAGACATTGACCATATTGTATCTCTTTATGAGACACAGGAACAAACAAGTATAGAATATGTTGGTATGCCTGAATCATCCCAAAATGTTGATCTAAGTGGGAGATTAGAAAGGTCAACACAAAGACCTAGACAAAAGAAAAGACAAAGGCAAGAAGCTCCTACAAAAAAGAGTAACAGGGAAAGTATACCTAAAAGACGCTTTCAAATAGAAAGTGAAGCACTTATTGTTACTCCTAATAAGGATGAGGAACCACGTTCTGTACAAGAAGCCTTATCGAGTCCTGCTAAAGATGAATGTAAAAAGGAAATGGATGAAGAAATGAACTCAATAAGAAAGAGTAAAGTTTGGTAATTGGTTGACCTACCAAAAGGGCGAAAAGCCATTGGAAATAAATGGGTTCTCAAAATTAAAAGAAAGGTAGATGGGTCAATTGATAAGTATAAGGCACGATTAGTTGTAAAGGGGTATACACAGTAAGAAGGTATATATTATGAAGATACCTTCTCACCTGTAGTACGATTTAATTCTATAAGAATTATTCTAATAGTAAACAGTTTAGACTTGGAATTACATCAAATGGATGTAAAACTGCATTTTTAAACAGTGATTTGGATGAGGAAATCTATATGGAACAACCATTAGGTTTCATTGAAAAAGGAAAAGAGAACAAAGTTAGTAAACTTAAAAGGTCTATTTATAGACTAAAGCAATCATCCAGACAGTGGTATTTGAGGTTTCATAAAGTAATAACCTCTTATGATTTTCAAATGATTGAAGAGGACCATTGTGTCTACATTAAACGGTTTGAGGGTAAGTTTGTTATATTATCCTTATATGTAGATGATATACTATTAGTTGGAAATAATCTAAATTCGGTTATAGCTATTAAAGAATGGATTTCATCAAATTTTGAAATAAAAGACATGGGTGAAGCGGAGTATATACTTGGAGTTAAGATCCAAAGAGATCGTTCAAAAAGAATTTTATATCTTTCACAAGAAAATTACATTAAAAATATTCTCGAAGGATTCAACATGAGCAACTGCAATTTCTTAGATACCCTAGTGGCTTCTGGTGTAACCTTAAGCCATGAGATGTATCCCAAAACTGAGTCAGATCAAAAGAAAATGATGAAAGTTCCCTATGCTAGTGATATTGGTAGTTTAATGTACGTAATGATGTGTACAAGGCAAGATATCTGCTTTGTGGTAGAATTGGTAAGTAGGTTCCAGTCCAACCCAGGTGAGCGTCACTGGAAAGCAGTAAAAAGGATCATAAGATACTTAAAAGGCACATCTGATTATGCACTATGCTACAAAGGAAGTGATCTACGCCTGGTTGGATACTCTGATGCTGATTTAGGCAGAGATGAGGAAGAGTAAAGATCGACTTCAGGTTATACTTTCTTATTGAATAATGGCACCATATGTTGGAGTAGTAAGAATCAGACATGTATTGCTTTACATTCTATGGATGCCAAGTTCGTAGCATGCACTGCAGCTGCACAAGAGGCATTATAGTTGAAGAGGTTCATTGAACATCTTGGATTTGGCAATGAGAGTACCAATCCAGTATTAATGCATTGTGATAACACTGCAGCAATAGCCTATACTAAAGATCCCAAGTATCATAGTAAGACCAAACATGTAGACATTAAGTATAATTTTGTAAGAGATTATATAGCACAGAAAATTATTGTTATACAACATATTTTGACCAAGAGTATGGTCGCTGATCCCCTGACCAAACCAATTGCCAAGGAAACATTTGAAAAACATGTAAGGGCACTTGGTGTACGTAAAATGTAAAATTTCAGACTTTATTACATTTATGATTAATTGAAGTACTTATCATTATTAGTATAAATGTCTATGTGAAAGTATACAATGTCTAGTATTTCGTACAGGCTTGTGAGGTTGTCTCTCTCACATAAGCAACCACCTTTGATACTCAGGAGGGGTGTGCAAAGATGAGACAATTGTGTTCACCGGTAAAGCAGCTAGAATGCTGATATGGTAGAGAAGAAACACAAACTAGGTCACCTTGACAACATTGTAGCGTGTCAAGATGAGATCCATAAATATAAATAAGTATAGACCGAATTATGGACATCCACTTCCATGATGCCTGTAGCCAGATAACAAATTCTTCAGTATTGACATCTAAGTAGAAAGGAAGAATTTGGGTTTAGATGTTTGGAGTGTCTAGACTTAATTCTGTATAGTGTTAACAATAGAATGCAAAATGACGTACGCTCTTATAGTGTAAGAGTAACACTGTAGCATGCGATTCATACCGCATGTACTAAAGAACCGTAAACGGGAAGCAAGTAAGAAGATCCCTGCTTAATTGTTGTGTGAGTCCCAGGAAGTTTCTAATTCTTCCATTGATATCCTTTGACTTTGACAATATCATAGAGCTGTGCTTCAGCATTTGCTACTTTAGCATATGTCCTACGATCATGATAGATGCGATCTATGATATTATGTTAGGAAAGCGGTTGATGTATATTAAAGTGATATCGGGGCAAAAGGAAGATTACTTGAAATATACACATATGCTAGTGTCTGAGACATGTCCTTTATGGTATTATTTTTGATAATTTCATAAATGTGGATACTATACATACTAGAAAGGCAGTCTGAGTTTTATACTGACTCAAAAGGGATTAGATTAGCCATGTGAAAGTGTATATAAATGAATCTAGGATATTTTAAGGTACAAAATTAAAATCAAGCTACACAATGAAGGTTGTCTTGTGTTGGTCTCTGTAAAAGAGATTTCTAGTACATACACTTATATACAGATTTCATGCCTACGCGGTCACAGCAATGCACCTAGTATGAAAGAAGGAAGAAAAAGAGACATATCTAATCCACCAAGTGTAAGTGGGAGATGTTGGAAAATAGTCTATTCCACCCTTAGTGGATTGGCCCAAAATGTTATGAGTCATGTTATTTATCCGATGCAATATGACTCTACATGAGGTATTATTTCACCGAAACAATATGCTCTCAATCAAAAGGATATCTTGTCTCTCTTATGGAAGGACATGTTAGTAGAAGAGGCAGGGTTGCAAAAACCCTATAAATAGACATAGGGGATTCAGTTATAAGACACTAGAAATAACATACAGAAACTCTATCAAACTGACTCCTCATTCCCTCTACTATATTACTCTCTTCTTCTTCTTGTCAATGGTGTATTTGCTATGCATCATAATCGCTTCTGCAACTATGATCCGATTAGCGTGGCTACAAGAGATAAACGGTCACACTCCAGGTACGCCCAATAATTCTTACACTATAAATAAATCGAGGGAGTTCATCCCATTCGAATATTATAACATTTTTTTTGGAAATATATATATATATAAGGTACTTCATGGAGTTCTAAGAATAATAAAAAAAATTAGTGAAACTAATCCTCTAATTCTTTCACTTACAATCAATTTTTAATTACTTTACCTTCTGTTCTTTTAACAAGCTCGGTCTTCCGTGGCTTGGAATAAATAATTCTGCACACAATGAGTGTATGGAATAGTTGAAGTCTGTTTATAGTGTTTCGTGTTTACTTGATTGAAGAGGAATGCTGCAATGAGGAAGAACCACTTTTAGTGCCCATCATATTAAAGGGTGTCAAACCCCTCAACATTTTGATAATTAACAACGTGACATCGCGCAGTTCAATAGGCATATAGAAATAGCATATGTAAATTGATACATAGTACTTGATTACATTTACAAGAATTGCCATAGGATTTGAACAAAATAGATATACATAAGCCAAAAGACAAAAATAAAGCTACAAATAACCAATAACAGATTGATATGCACCAGAACCCTCAGTTGTCGATATCCACAGCTTTGCCCCTGGAACTGCTTCCACTAGTTGAGTAAATTTAAATTTATGGAAAAGAATGAGATTCAAACGAATCTTAGTAGTAATACATAATCGATCATATAAAATGTGATAATAAACATACAATGCACCATTTAAGTAACATAATTATAACACGATAATTCTGACTATTGCTCGGCGTTTGGGTACATATGACTGTTTGTACCCCTACTGGCCTTGCTGTGTGCACTGTTCAGGATCTTATGACTGTACGACCCTTACTTGTTGTCTTGTTCCACCGTAGATGACTGTCTACCCGGACATGTCTCACTGCCCTAGTTGGGTCCTACTTGACCTGATGGTACTTGTGCTTTTCCCACACCACAACTAGGTATGTGTGTTTACAACTCGTGTCACAGAAAATCATATAAATAATCACATAGTGTATGAAAGATAGAGTTATTACCTGAAATTCTTTCCAGTGCTTAGTTAGTCAGTCCACTAAATCTTAATTTGGCTCGGGCAATTGTCATAAACTCATACAGTTGGTTATCTTTACCCATAGAGTTCAAGGTACTTACATTTTGCCATTACCTTTTTAATTTAGTAAATTTACTAAAAACTGCCAGAATTTTCATTAAATTTTGAAAATTCATGTTTTAGTACAGATGTTCAATTATAGTGATTCTAAATGCTATGTGACTCTTGTTAAATATATTTTTAAGAAAAAATGTTGTCCTTAGACCAATTGACACACAGCATTCCAGAATTTCAATTTATTAGACACTGTCACAGAAACTTGCCAGTTTTACTTGGTTAACTTCAAAAATATATAACTCTTAGTGTACATGTCTAAATGACTTATATGACCTATATAATTAAAGCTTGATATGTCTAATTTTATTCTAGAAAATTTCATAGGCATTGGAGATCATTTGCCTATTCAGAAACATCACAGCGAGACTGCCACACGGGAAATCACACTAGTAGTACAGTTTACATTCCAAATTTCAGTGTTTAAGTTTAGTGATCCAGAATTTATAGCTAGAGGCTATTCCTATACAGTTTTTCATATAGAACATAATAGAAATATCAAATCTATGAAATTCTAACCCAAACATACCCTAAATAGGTTTGGACGATACCAGTGATAGGTGAGACTTTCATGAATACATTATCTCCTACATCGAACTCTAGAGGTTTCCGCTTCTTGTTAGCATAGCTCTTCTGCCTGCTCTGAGCAACTAACAGTCTCTATTTTATCAACTTGATCTGCTCTATTGTCTGGTCAACTATATACGGCCCATATAACTGCCTCTCAAATAGTTCTGTCCAGTATAAGGGCGATTGAAACTTCCTTCCATACAACATTTCATATGGAGCCATTTGAATGTTCGAATGATAATTGTTGTTGTATGCAAACTTTGCAGGTGGAAGGAATCGATCCCAACTTCCTTTAAAATCTAGTATGCATACCCTCAACACATCCTCTAGCGTCTGTATCATTCTTTCTGTTTGTCTATCTATCTGAGGATGATAGGACGTACTAAATCTGAGCTTGGTACCCAAAACCTCGTGTACTGCCTTCCAAAACTTAGAAATGAATCAAGGATCTCTGTCAGAAATTATGTTCTTCCGTGTACCATGTAATCACATAATCTCCTTAATATAGATCTCTTCTAGCTTATCAGGAGAATAATAAATATTAATCGGTAGGAAATGAGTTGTTTTCGTGAATTGGTCAATAATTATCCATATTGCATCATGATTTCTGATTTTGGGTAATCTTGTCACAAAATCCATGGTAATGCTCTCTCATTTCCAATCAGGAATTTCAGTGTTTAGTAAGAGCCCTGATGGTCATTGATGCTCGACTTTTACCTTCTAACATATGAGACAATTGTAAGAGGCAAGCTTCATCCAAGAGGGGGGTGAATTGGGTGATGTTATAAATTTTTCGTTTGAGATGGTGATATTTAAATAAGGTGAATAGAGTAGAGTAGAGAAGATTTGAACACAGAGAGTTATACTGGTTCGGCCTAACAACAATGCCTACGTCCAGTCCTCAGAGATCAAGACCTACTGAGCTTTTCACAATATCTCCAAGATTCAATGGGCTCTCAGAACGCCACAAGACAACAATTGTCCTTGAATGGACTACGAGCAGAAATATTCTCTCAACAAGAAACTTCTCTCCCCCTTACGACAAGTCTTATGTGCAGAGAAACAACCTATGACTCTTCTCACTTGCTTATGTATACAAGACTTATGAGCAGTAACGTTTTCTTCCGCTTACACCACTGTAAGTCTTATGAACAACAACGTTCTCTCCTGCTTGTATCTTATAAGGCTTATGAGTGAAAGACACTACAAGGATTTCTCTCAACTGCTTCTCTCGTAAGGAATAGCTACCCTCTCAAGATCCCAATATCTTGAGATCACACAAATATAGTATTTTGAGTTTGTATGAAAACTCTCTTACAGAGTAAATGGATAAACACTGAAGATCAAAAGTGTATACAGAGAAATTAGATGAAGAACAGAGAATTGATATGAGCTTGTGAATTCTTGTGCTACGTCGTTCTCTGCGTATGTGTGTATCTTTTTTTGTTCTCCTTGAATTTCTCTATATATAGAGCCTCCTCAGTTTTTGCCCGTTTGAACACTCAATATTGGAGGAGCGGGTCTTTTGAAAATATTGGCAGGCACGTGCATGTTGAAATGGAATAAACTGAGTGCGGTAGGTGCCAGCGTGTTTATAATCATCTTGTCTGCCGTTGTATCACTTTTCTCATGTGGCTCAATTTAAACGTTCATATTCCTGTATCATCCTCTTAAAACATTCAAAACAATGTTAAACAAAGATAAAAAGTAATGATGATATGAATTAATAACAATAAACTATATTCGTAATGAACGTTGTGATACTTAGCATTTTCTGTGGTTAAACAGGGCATCACTCGAGCATGAAAGTCTCACCTCGAGTGATCTCCTATTTTCCTTCATAAGCCTCTGTTATCGGGTTGTGCTTGCATGGAAAAACTGAGAGAAAATATCTTCACTCGCGGGTGAAGAGAGGTCTCACTCGAGCACAAAATCTCTGCTCGAGTGATCTTTGCACTTTACACAGGGAATGTCTTCTCGGGACATCACTCGCATACCATTTTGACAAGAGTGAGAATTTGCACTCGCGAGTGATATGGACCCTCACTCGAGCACACTTACCTCTGCTCGAGTGAGAAGCATATTCTCAAGGAATATACTCTCTAAACCATCACTCGCACCAGAATTCCAGAGGGATAGAATTTTCACTCGCGAGTGATTTTGGCCCTCACTCGAGCACACTTACCTCTGCTCGAGTGAGAAGCATATTCTCAAGGAATATGCTCTCTTGAACAAGCACTCGCATCTGAATTGGAGAGGGATGAAAATATTACTCGCAAGCATGGACGAGTCACTCCAAGCATGGATGAGTGTGCTCGAGCACACTTGTACTTTTCTGAACTTCAAGACTCTCGGCCAAGTACTCGCAGTGCCTTTCTCGAGTGAATGATGGAAGCATACCTTAACTTGCTCTCGGCCAAGCACTCGCATGCCTTGCTCGAGTGAGGAGAGGAAGCATGCCATTACTTGCTCTCGGCCAAGCACTCGCATGCCCTCACTCGCATACGTGCTCGAGTGAGAATGACTTCACTGCTCGAGTGCATCCCTTGTGCTTCAAGTGATCCATTGAATATAAAGGGAGAATCCCTCTCGGGTACTCACTTCCTGGCTTTCTCGCACACCTGCTCGAGTACAGAAGTGATTTGTGCTCGAGTGCAGATTTCATGCTCGAGCACTCAAGTGCAATTTCACAGCAGATATCAGCAAACTTCAAATATGCATTTGGTGACTTGGAATCTTTTCTTAACCTTCTAAAAACATGTTTTACACATACTTGAATTATTGTTATCATCAAAACTTGGGATCTAACATTCTCCCCCTTTTTGATGATGACAAAACTCTTTGTGATGAAGGTTTAAAAGAAATTGTATGAAATTGAAAAGTTTTGAAATTTCTTCAAAGTTTCCAAAATGCATATCAAATTTTCCTGCAATGTTTCCTTTAGACACTTAATAGCCAAGATAAGTATAGTATGAGGTAAATAACTTAACAAGAATTTAAAACTTGAAACATTGAAATTTTGATAATTAAAAAAAAACTTGAACCATGTCATTAATTGCAACAAACTTGAACAACAAGATAATTTCAGAATATAACTTCAAAATAGTAAAATGACCTACATATCAAATCCTACCCAATACAGAGAACTACCCAAACACCCATATACACCCTGCAGCCTACAGAAAGCTCAGAATACATCACACATCCTTCTCCCCCGTTTTGTCAACATCAGAAGGGGGATCTGGAGGTGGAACAAAAGATATCATGGCAGAGAGAGGGTCAATGGGCTGGTCAGGATTAAATGTGACATCAACATTGGATTCAGGATCAGTGAATAGGACATGAGTCTCTGGATGAGGGGGTGAAGTATGAGTGGTCTCAGGAGGCACCCCGGAAGATGAGGAGGGAAAATGTGAATGCAGGAAAGTCTCCATATTAGTGATCCTCTGTGACATCTCATCTTGTGTTTTGAACATCAGTTCAAAGTTAAGATTGGCCTGATCTACCAATTTAACGACTTGTGTTTCCATCTTCTCCACAAGCTTCTCATACTCAGTCACTAGCTCCTTCTTCAAACTTGACACAGCATGATTAATTACCTCAGTCAGATGATTGAACAGAGAGGCATTGAGAAATGAAGGAGGAGGAATAGGGCCTTGTGCAGATGATTGTGCCTCATCTCCTCTGGATTGAGTGGCTTCCCTTTTTGATGTGGCTTTGGTCCGACTCACCGGAAGATTGATACCCATGTGAGTTAATTGAGTCTTTCTAAACCTTGAGATGAGAACCCTTTCTTTTCCTTCCAAGTACCAGATTTTGTTTTTCATCAAGATGAAGGAAACAAGTTGAGGGTATGGTATGGTTGTGGATCTTGTTGAAGAAAATCGAAACCTTCTCATCTCATTAAAAATGATCTCCCCTACATTCCTTTGTTGCCCAGCCACCAATGAAGCCAATAGATAGTAATCCTTTTGTGCAAAGTGGGTAAAGTTTTTGGATTTATTGATTATGCTCCTAGAGTAAATGTAATGAAGGATTCTGTGATTATCAGGCATATCAATAGGCTTGAATGTGAGGGGCCAATTGGGTCTTTTGGTCTCAAAATGTTAAAAGTTTCATTGGCAGAGAATGTGGGTGGATCAGTAGGAGGTGCAACATAACCAAGCAAATCATTAATGATTTTAGCAGAAATCATAATGAATTTCCCTCTAATGGTTGTAGATACAGCTTCTTCAATTAGATCACCAGATCTAGACATAATATTATGAACTTTCATATTGCTGTAAAATGTTTTCACAACAGTGGGGGAATATGGCATATGAATATTTAGCCAGGGAGCATAGTACTGAAGGTAAGGATACAAGTCCAAATGACAATTCTTTTTCAGATAATCCAAATCAACATATACTACTGGGCAGAAATGTCTATGTTTGAATTCATCATCATATACCTTCTGTGGTAAAGCCTTAAGCTCTGTCACATTGAATCCTTCAGGAGGGCTAGTGATTTGGTCATCCACTGGTGCTTGGGAGGCAGAAGGTGCTCCTGAAGCAGAAGCATTTGTGTGCTTAACTTGATGTGAACTTGAAACACCGGCCTGAGATGTGATCTTCCCAACTATCTTGTCCAATTTGGATTTTTCTATTGCTTCCCTGAGTTGTTTACTGAAGGTATCTCCAGAAGAAGAGGATGATTGGGGTTGCTCTGAATCCTTCTTCTTTCCCTTCCCTTGTACCTCTTTGGATTGAGACCGGGTGATTATAGGTTCCTTGATTAAGGGTTCCTTGAAGACCACACCCTTTGGTTTCTTTTGAGGAGGTTGGTCTTTCTTTGGAACTTTAGGCTTTGGGTGTGTTTTCGGAGTCCTCTTCTTGGTTTTGGGCTTAGGAGGAGGTGAAGGTGAGGGTGAGTTTTTGGGAGATGGAGGAGTAAGTTCAGGGGTTCCAGATTCACTGGCAGCAGAGTGAGTGGAAGAAGGGGAATGAGACTTTTGAGGAATAACGGGTAACTTTGTTCTTGCCATTGGAAAAGTGGAAGAGAAACAAGAACTCTTGTTTTTGAGAGAAAAAAAAAATAAGTAGGGATTAGGGCACAAGTGAAAAATGCAGAAGACAATAATCACCTCTTATAGAAGATTGAGAGGTTGTAACGGCGATTTGAAGCAGGAGGACGTGATTGAATGATGAGAAAACGATTGAAGATGAAGAGTTGTGTCTTTCGAGTGAGAGAGCACTTCGAGTGAGAGGAGGAAGTGCGACGTTCTGAGCTCCCCAGTAACTGATATAAGTGACAGTGCTCGAGCATGAACCCTAGTGCTCGAGTGATGTTCATACTGTGCTCGCGAGTGTTCTATCTGTGCTCGAGTGATGTTCTGGAAAAATAAAGAAACAAGTAGAACGTACCTGGATTGTTGATTCCCTGACATATTTTGCATCTTTGTACTCAAATCCTCCAAGATCATTTGAGTAACCATGATTTGGATAGCTTTTGCACAGAAATTTTTCCTTTCTCACTCGAGCAGGCATTCCTCACCTCAAGCATGTTCATACCATGCTCGAGTGAGAATTCCTCACTCGCGAGTGAGCTCAATTTTCACAGTAGTTTATGATATATTCCTTGGTGTTCTCAACTCCTCTGTTAACCTCTGTTCTAACTATAAGAGAACAAAGCATCATGAATAGTGCTGTGCTCGAGCAGAGCTTCTTGTGCTCGAGTGACACAGCTCCTCACTCGAGCAGTGCCTCCAGTGCTTCGAGTGAGACTCCTGCAAAAACACATTTTGGCCACTCCGATGCCAAAGTCAGTATGGTTATCATCAAAACAAACACTTAATTAGACATTTTAACAAGAAAACTTACAGCTCATTGGGATTAACCATTCCCAATTCTCTTCGAATATAGAGAAATTGTTCTTTTGCAATTGGTTTTGTGAAAATATCCGCAAGTTGAAGATGAGTTGGTATGAATTCTACTTTGACATCTTTCTTTTGAACATGATCTCGAATGAAATGATGTCGAATGTCTATATGCTTGGTTCTTGAATGTTGTACAGGATTCTTTGCCAAGCTTATTGTGCTAGTATTATCACAATAGATTGGGATTTCTTTTAAATAAATTCCCAAATCTTGAAGTTGTTGTTTTAACCATAGCACTTGAGAACAGCAACTTGCCACAGCTATATATTCAGCTTCAGTTGAAGATAATGAAACTGTGTTCTGCTTCTTGCTGAACCATGATACTAGAGAACCTCCGAGGAATTGACATTGTCCACTGGTACTCTTTCTGTCAGTTTTATATCCACCATGATCTGAATCTAAATATGCTATTAAATACTCGTTCCCTCTCTTTGGAAACCAAAGTCCAAGCTCTGAAGTATCTCCTAGATATTTGAAAATTCTTTTTACTGTCTCTGCATGAGATACTTTAGGATTGGATTGATACCTTGCACACATTCCTACACTGAACTGAATATCTGGCCTGCTTGCTGTAAGATAGAGTAATGAACCAATCATTCCTCTATACTTTGTAATGTTGAAGCTAGGTCCCTTTACATCAGCATCTAACAGTGTTGTAGAACTCATTGGAGTATCAGCTCCGTTAGCATTATCTAGACCATATTTCTTCAGCAATTCTTTCAAATACTTTATCTGAGATATAAATATGCCATTCTTCTTTTGTTTGATCTGAAGTCCAAGAAAGAAGTTCAATTCTCCCATCATGGACATTTCAAATTCTCCCTGCATAATCTTAGAGAAAGCTTGACACATAGATTCGTTAGTAGCACCAAAGATAATATCATCAACATAAATTTGAACTATTAGAATATCATTTTTGTTATGTTTGATGAATAAAGTTGTATCAACTTTACCTCTGACAAAACCTTGATCAAGAAGAAATTTGCTTAGTCTTTCATACCAAGCTCTGGGAGCTTGTTTCAAACCATATAATGCTTTCTTAAGTTTGAAGACATAATCGGATTTCGTTTCATCTTCAAAACCAGGAGGCTGTTCGACGTATACTTCCTCCATAATATAACCATTTAGAAAAGCACTTTTTACATCCATTTGATAAAGTTTAAAACTTTTGATGCAAGCAAAGGCTAAGAGTACTCGTATTGCTTCCAATCTTGCCACTGGAGCATATGTTTCCTCATAATCAATACCTTCTTCTTGATTATAGCCTTTGGCAACCAATCTTGCTTTATTTCTCACAATGATTGCTGATTCATCAAGTTTGTTTTTGAAAACCCATTTGGTCCCTATAACCGTATGATCTTTAGGTCGAGGAACCAAATCCCAAACTTGATTTCTTTGAAATTGATTTAATTCTTCTTGCATAGCAATCACCCAATCATTATCAGATAAAGATTCTTCTATATTAGAAGGTTCAATCTCAGAAATAAAAGCAGAGAATGTTACCTCATTGAGGATTCTATTTCTGGTTTTGACACCTTCATGAATATCTCCTATAACTTGATCAATGGGATGATCCTTCACATGTCTCCATGCTTTAGGTTGATCAAGATCATTAACATCTTCCAAATTTTGAAGATCATTTGTTTCAAAAACATCCTGTTTTGAAATAGATTTATTTTTCTTGATTGAATCCATTTCTTCTTCATCATTGATTTTTGTCTGAGATTCAATTTCATCAAACACAACATGAATAGATTCTTCAATAGTACATGTTCTTTTATTGTAAACTCTATAAGCTTTACTTCTATTTGAATATCCTAGAAAAATACCTTCATCAGACTTAGAATCAAATTTACCTAGATTTTCCTTACCATTGTTGTGAATGAAACACTTACACCCGAAGATATGAAGATGAGCAATATTTGGCTTTCTTCCTTTGTAGAGTTCATATGGTGTCTTTCCAAGAGATTTACGAATATATGCTCTGTTTGAAATATAGCATGCAGTACTCATTGCATCTGCCCAGAACACTTGTGACATTTCTTTTTCATTAAGTAAAGCTCTTGCCATTTCTGTAAGCACTCTGTTCTTCCTTTCCACTACTCCATTTTGTTGAGGTGTTCTAGGAGCAGAGAAGTTGTGATCTATCCCTTCGTTGTTGCAGTAATCTTCAAATAATTGATTATCAAATTCTCCTCCATGATCTGTTCTAATAGAGACAATAGAAATACCTTTCTCATTTTGAACCTTTTTGGCAAACATAATAAATTCAGCAAAAGTTTCATCTTTTGAGGCAATGAATATAGTCCAAGCAAATCTAGTAAAATCATCTACAATTACTAACGTATATAAATTTCCTCCAAAACTTTTTACTCTTACAGGTCCTACCAAATCCATATGAAGTAATTGTAAAGGTTTTGAAGTAGAAATTTCATATTTTGTTTTAAAAGAAGATTTAGTTTGTTTGCCTTTTTGACATGCTTCACAAATCATGTTATCTTTGAATTTTAGCTTAGGAAGGCCAACAACTAAATCTTTTCTGATTAATTTGTCAAGTTGATTCATATTGACATGAGCCAAACGCTTATGCCATAACCAACTTTCCTCTGATCGACTCAGAAAACAATTTTCAGAAGAATTTGAATTAAAGTCAATTGTATAACAATTACCGTCCCTTTGAGCTCGGATTTTTGCCTTGATAGTTTCTTTGTTTAGAGGTAGATCTTTCTTACTGACTATCAAGCATTCTTTCGAGTCGAAAATCACCCAGTTATCTTTGTCAGTGCTTTGGCTCACGCTTAAGAGATTGTGGCATAAACCTTCAACATAATATACTCCGTTGATTTGAAAGCCATCTGTTTTTCCCACTTCACCAATTCCAGCAATACGTCCGGATTGATTTCCTCCAAAAGTCACCTTTCCTCCTTCTCTAGGTTCAAACATGGTGAACTTATTTTTGTCACCAGTCATGTGTCTCGAACATCCACTATCAATATACCATTTGTTCGCTCGAGATGCTTTGAGACATACCTAAAATAAGATTATCAAGTTTTAGGTACCCACACTTTCTTGGGTCCTTTGTGGTTAGTATTTGGAATATGTGTTCCTTTCGGAACCCATTTATATGTTCCAACAACCTTTCCCTTTTTGAAATAACACGATGAAGTATAATGTCCTTTCCTATTACAAAAATTGCAAGACACAAATGGATTTGATGTATGCACAGAATTCCTAAAATATTTAAGATAGTCTCTACTACTCTTCTTATTTTTATTATGCACAGCATCATATCCAATTCCAGATTTATCAAAGGAAACTTTCTGAGAGCTTAAGATAACCTTGAGAGTTTCACTTCCTTTAGTAAATTTTTCAACAATCTTTGTTAAGTCTTCTATTTTCTTATCTTTCTCTTTACATATTTCATGTGATGATATGACATTACTTTCTAATTCTTTTACTTTCTTCTTATAACTAACCATTTCCTTAGCAACTTTAATAAACTCTGTATGCAATGCATTATATTCAGATAACAATTCATTATAAGAGGGTTCAGAGTCACTTACCTCAGAGTCTGATTCTTCTTCCTTAGCTACCAAACATAGATTAGCTACTTCATCGTTGTCATTTTCTTCGTCTGACGAACTATCACCCCAAATAGATGATATATATGCTTTCTTTTTCTGCTTCTTTTTGTCTTTGTTTCTGAAGCATTCAGATTTGATGTGTCCTGGTTTTCCACATTCATAGCATACTATTTGGTGTTCTTTGTTTTCTTTCTTGCTTGGTCCGCCTTGATAATTCTTGAAATTCCTTTGTCCTCTTCGGTAGAATTTCTTGAACTTTCTCACGATCATTCCCATTTCATCATCACTAGGAATATCTTCATTCTCGGAAGTTTCTTCTTTTTCTTTACTAGCTTTAAATGCAACTCCCTTTTTCTTTCTATCATCGACTTCTTCAAGTTCCTTTTTGAATCTCAACTTACCTTCATATTCGGAAAGACTACCAAAGAGAGCAGCTACGGATCTCATAGACTCTCCTTTGGCTTCTTCGATGGCTGTCACTTTTGCTTCCCATTCTTTCGTAAGAATATTAAGAATTTTTCTTACCTGGGAATTTTGATCAAACGACTTTCCAAGAGCAGATAATTGATTAACAAGATGAGTATACCTTAGTTCAAATTCTGATATACTTTCTCCAGATTTCATATGAAATAAATCATACTCTGTAATTAAAGTATTGATCCTATTTTCTTTGATTCCAGATGTACCTTCGTGAGCAATTTCAAGGGCATCCCACATATCTTTGGCAGTAGGTAGAGTACATATACGAAAATATTCTTTTTGACTAAGAGCACTCTGTATCATTAAAATGGCTTTGCTATTTAATGTTACTAACCTCTTGTCATTTTCGTCAAACTCATCTGGACTCTTTTTAACTGCTCTATCTTCGATTTTCTTCACTGGAACATAGTCACCATCTTGTATAACATTCCATAATCCGTATTCGTTGGCCATCACAAACACTCTGAATTTGGCTTTCCAGAACGAAAAATGTTCTCCAGCAAAACCAGGAGGTCTAGTGATTGAAGCACCGTCTGGAAGGATATTTTCACCCATTGTTGCCATTTGTCGGATCCTTCTCAAGCTGTTAGGCTCTTCGGAGAAGACGTGGCTCTGATACCAAATGTAAGAGGCAAGCTTCACCCAAGAGGGGGGTGAATTGGGTGATGTTATAAATTTTTCGTTTGAGATGGTGATATTTAAATAAGGTGAATAGAGTATAGTAGAGAAGATTTGAACACAGAGAGTTATACTGGTTCGGCCTAACAACAATGCCTACGTCCAGTCCTCAGAGATCAAGACCTACTGAGCTTTTCACAATATCTCCAAGATTCAATGGGCTCTCAGAACGCCACAAGACAACAATTGTCCTTGAATGGACTACGAGCAGAAATATTCTCTCAACAAGAAACTTCTCTCCCCCTTACGACAAGTCTTATGTGCAGAGAAACAACCTATGACTCTTCTCACTTGCTTATGTATACAAGACTTATGAGCAGTAACGTTTTCTTCCGCTTACACCACTGTAAGTCTTATGAACAACAACGTTCTCTCCTGCTTGTATCTTATAAGGCTTATGAGTGAAAGACACTACAAGGATTTCTCTCAACTGCTTCTCTCGTAAGGAATAGCTACCCTCTCAAGATCCCAATATCTTGAGATCACACAAATATAGTATTTTGAGTTTGTATGAAAACTCTCTTACAGAGTAAATGGATAAACACTGAAGATCAAAAGTGTATACAGAGAAATTAGATGAAGAACAGAGAATTGATATGAGCTTGTGAATTCTTGTGCTACGTCGTTCTCTGCGTATGTGTGTATCTTTTTTTGTTCTCCTTGAATTTCTCTATATATAGAGCCTCCTCAGTTTTTGCCCGTTTGAACACTCAATATTGGAGGAGCGGGTCTTTTGAAAATATTGGCAGGCACGTGCATGTTGAAATGGAATAAACTGAGTGCGGTAGGTGCCAGCGTGTTTATAATCATCTTGTCTGCCGTTGTATCACTTTTCTCATGTGGCTCAATTCAAACGTTCATATTCCTGTATCATCCTCTTAAAACATTCAAAACAATGTTAAACAAAGACAAAAAGTAATGATGATATGAATTAATAACAATAAACTATATTCGTAATGAACGTTGTGATACTTAGCATTTTCTGTGGTTAAACAGGGCATCACTCGAGCATGAAAGTCTCACCTCGAGTGATCTCCTATTTTCCTTCATAAGCCTATGTTATCGGGTTGTGCTTGTATGGAAAAACTGAGAGAAAATATCTTCACTCGCGGGTGAAGAGAGGTCTCACTCGAGCACAAAATCTCTGCTCGAGTGATCTTTGCACTTTACACAGGGAATGTCTTCTCGGGACATCACTCACATACCATTTTGACAAGAGTGAGAATTTGCACTCGCGAGTGATATGGACCCTCACTCGAGCACACTTACCTCTGCTCGAGTGAGAAGCATATTCTCAAGGAATATACTCTCTAAACCATCACTCGCACCAGAATTCCAGAGGGATAGAATTTTCACTCGCGAGTGATTTTGGCCCTCACTCGAGCACACTTACCTCTGCTCGAGTGAGAAGCATATTCTCAAGGAATATGCTCTCTTGAACAAGCACTCGCATCTGAATTGGAGAGGGATGAAAATATTACTCGCAAGCATGGACGAGTCACTCCAAGCATGGATGAGTGTGCTCGAGCACACTTGTACTTTTCTGAACTTCAAGACTCTCGGCCAAGTACTCGCAGTGCCTTTCTCGAGTGAATGATGGAAGCATACCTTAACTTGCTCTCGGCCAAGCACTCGCATGCCTTGCTCGAGTGAGGAGAGGAAGCATGCCATTACTTGCTCTCGGCCAAGCACTCGCATGCCCTCACTCGCATACGTGCTCGAGTGAGAATGACTTCACTGCTCGAGTGCATCCCTTGTGCTTCAAGTGATCCATTGAATATAAAGGGAGAATCCCTCTCGGGTACTCACTTCCTGGCTTTCTCGCACACCTGCTCGAGTACAGAAGTGATTTGTGCTCGAGTGCAGATTTCATGCTCGAGCACTCAAGTGCAATTTCACAGCAGATATCAGCAAACTTCAAATATGCATTTGGTGACTTGGAATCTTTTCTTAACCTTCTAAAAACATGTTTTACACATACTTGAATTATTGTTATCATCAAAACTTGGGATCTAACAACAACAAGCAACAAACTTTGTCACATCTCTTTCCATCCTTGGCCACTAATACATGGATTTCAAGTCATGATATATTTTAGTTGCTGTTAGGTGTAAAGTATATTTACTTTTGTTCACTTCATTCAAGATTTTTCATTTCAATTTTATTTGTTGTAAAACATATACTCGCTTTCTATGTCTGACTATTCCACTCGATGACAAGTCATATTCCTGAGTTTCTCCCCTTTCAATCATGTTCCGGATAGACTGTGCTCTTCTATCCTACATATGAACCTCTTCTATTGCTACTCTCAAAGCATTATCTGCCTGACTGACATTGCTGCCACTAATCATAATCTAATTAAACAAACTGAGATCCCTGAAATCTTCACTCAGTCTTTGCCCACCTACATTATCTTGCAGCTCAATAGGTCTACAACGACATTAACCTTTCCTGGATGGTATTTGATCTCTAGGTTGTAATCTTTAAGCAACTCCATCCATCTGCGCTGCCTCATGTTCAACTATTTTTTATCATACAAGTATTTCAAACTCTTATGGTCACAGTACAACTCTACGATTGCCCTATAGAGATAGTGTCTCTAAATTTTCAGTGCAAACACAATTGCTGCTAACTCAAGATTATGAGTAGGATAGTTCATTTTATGAGGCTTCAGATGACAAGATGCATATGCTACTACTCAGCCCTGTTGTATCAGAACACATCCCAATGCGTGTTTGTTCGTATCATTATAGACCAAAAAAGTCAACTGTGGAACTAGGATTGTTAACACTAGTGTTGTTGTTAATCTCTCCTTTAGCTCTCTGAAGCTCCTCCCATAATTATCATCCCACACAAATGGTTGAGCTTGCCATGTCAACTTTGCAAATGACAAAGCTATTCTAGAGAAATTCTGTATAAATCCCTGTAATAATCGATAAGACCTAGAAAAATGCATATTTCATTAACAGTCTCTGGCCTCTTCCAGTTCAGTACTGCTTCCACTTTTCTAGGATCCATCGAGACCCCTTATTGTGAGACTACATGGCCAAGAAATTTAACTTCAAAAGCCAAAGCTCACACTTGCTCAGCTTGGCATAGAGTTGCTTATCTTTTAATGTGTTCAATACTATTCCCAAATGATGTTCATGCTCTATTCTGCTCCATGAATAAACTAAAATATCATCAATAAAGACTACTATGAATTGGTCCAGATACGGATGAAAAATTCGATTCATGTAGTCCATAAATACTGCAGGGGCATTGGTCAGCCCAAATGGCATTACTAGAAACTCGTAATGGCCATATCTGGTCCTAAAAGTAGCTTTTGGTACATCTTCTACTTTTACCCTGAGCTGATGATACCCTAACCTCAAATCAATTTTTGAGAATACACAGGAACTAGATAACTGATTGAGCAAATCATCAATTCTTGGAAGTGGGTACTTGTTTTTTACGGTCAATACAGAGTTGTAGGCTTCCATCTTGACAGAAAGCATTAGAGCTCCCCATAGCAAAACACTAGATCGAATGAACCCTTTCTCTAATAGCTCCTCAAGCTGCTTTTTCAATTCTGCCATCCCATTTTGAGCCATCCTATAGGGCTTTGGATATTGGTCCAGCTCCAAGCTTAGTTTCAATTGCAAACTCTACTTCCCTATCTGGAGGTAGTTCTCCGATATCCTCTGGAAACACATCATGAAACTCGTTTACCATAGGGATATCCTCAAGTGTTGTTCCAACCTCTGTCCACATTGAGAAGAACACTATATACCCCTAATAACCTTTTGCAAACATCTCTCGACCTCAGCTGTTAAGAGAAAATTAAGGTTGATTTCTGAGTTGGCATTAGATTGCAATTTAGAATAAATAACCCTTTTACTTCTACAATCTAGAAAAACATTATTTATTGTCAACCATTCAATAGCAATGATTACTTCTAGGCCATGCAATAGTAGACAAATCAAATCCACTATTGATTCATTTTCATCGACATTTATTATGCAACTCAAGTAAACATCAGCTATGACAATTTTGACACCCATGGGTGTAGACACAACCAAATCATATGGAAATCGTATACACTCAGGCCTAACCGTCTTACACATTCATATACAATAAATGAATGACTAGCACCAGAATCATATAATACTAGCATTGAACTATCATTAAGAGAAATCGTAGCTTAAATCAGTTCAGGAAATTTTTAGGCCTCTTCCTGAGTTAGTGTGAACACTCTACCCTGAACTCTTAGTATAGGCTCCACTGTCTGTTGCTGTTATGGACAATCCTTAATGAAATGTCCAAGTTTCTAGCATATAAAACAAATTATCTGCTTAACTAAAGCCTACCTTGCTGGAACACCACTACTGTCTTGCTAAGATGAAATGGTTTGTCACAATGCCAACATGTTCTACCCCCTGAAGATCTTTGATTATCAGGGTTTCTAGCCTGATATGGCTTTTTGTTATTCCCTCTGGGTGGTCCACTCTGATCCTTATGTTTTTAGGAAGAGCTCCTACTGCCAGGCACACCCTTGTTGTTACTATTTCTGTCAGAGTATAAACTCAACAAATTATTCTCTGTGATTCGACACTCCTCCACTATCTTTTGAATTCTATAAAATGTTTAGAAACCAGTTTCTCTTTTAGCTCTGGTTTTAGTGCCTATACCATCATGTCTGAGCTTTGCTCACTACCACAGAAAATACATACTACTACCCTAAAGGACATCCCTTGTTTAGAAAGGGACGCCTAAAACATCTAAAACTTTAAATTTCCCTCTAAAACACACCAAAGCGAACATTTTGGGTGCCTAAAGGCATATTTAGACGTCCTTAATCCAATTAGGGATGCCTAAAGACAAGTTTAGACATCCCCAGTTGGACTGGGGATGTCTAAAGCCATGTTTAGATGTCCCCAGTCCAACTGGGGACGTGTAAAGGCATAAATTTTTTTTTTAATTTAAAGGCTGTCTAAACTTGCACATGCACTGGTCTGACAAGACAGTATATGTGCGTTTGTCAGGCATTTAGGCGTCCCCAGCCATTTTGGGGGACATCTAAATGCCTTTTAGGCGTCCTCAATTTGACTGGGGATGCCTAAAGTGATACTTTAGGCGTCTATCACTTTAGGCATCCCCAGTCAAATTGGGGATGCATATACAAGGTTTAAGCGTCCCCATTTTAAGTAGGGACGGCTAAAGGTCTCCAAAACAGATCTGTAGTGAGCTCAGAATGACCCAGCATTAGTTCAGAACCCACCCAGCTGTTCAGAACCCAGCATCGAGGGAGTCTTAGGAGCGTGAGTGAGTCTTGTGAGCAGCAAGCTAAGAGTTTTATGAGTGAGTCTTATGAGCTAGTCTTGTGAAGACAACAAAGCGCATTCTCTGTTCTTGGTCCTCAACTTTCATCTCCTCCGCGTGTTCTCTATTCTTGGTCCTCCATTCTTCTCTCTAGCCTGTCTCGACTCATCACCGTCGGTTTGCTGACTTGTGGCCACCGTCTTCCTCCTCTCTCCATCGTGGGTTGTCTCCTCGTAAAGCATCCTCTACAGGTTTGCTTCCAAGTTCCAACCACACATTTGTTTAAATTTTTTGAATATTAAATTTCTATAGATGCAGTGCTTAAATTGTTTGAGCAAATAATTTTTCTTTGCCATGTACTCTTTGTAAATAAATGGGATTTGTTGCTGACTTGTATTGCTGCAATTCTGACTCAAACTTTGGTTGGGAAATTATATACACTTTCTTTTCTTGCCTATTTGTTTGTTAGGATGTTTCCATAAGTATTTTTGCAAGCTAATTTTACTGTTTGGATATATAAATTACATACACAAATTTTAGCAAAAAAAAAGAGTAGAATATAGAGACAAGAGTGTCCCTGTATTTATACTTTTATACCTTTTTTACCTTGGAATAATTTTAGTTATGGTGCATGTGAACTAGGATTTATATATGCAAAGTTCCTTCGGAATCAAGTGAAAATAGAAGGTTATCAAGCTTAGAAAATCCAAAGGTAGCAACTCTTTCCATCCATGTTATTTGAATTTCGTTGGTTCAATATAGTTAGACATTGAGTTTTCCATGAGCATGCACTGAATTTGCTTACATATTTTGCTGGAATCAATGCTTGACAATGTGCTATGGCCATCTATACAATTTCTTGATTGAACGTATGCTTATGGAGTATGAACTTTCATGGCATTACTTGTGAATTTGCATGATTTGAATGCATGAATAAGTGGTGTTGCAACTAAAATTGTTGGATTTGACGTGCCGACATTGTCCTGAATATGAATTGCCTTAATTAGTTAGTTGTGTTTAAATTAAGCTAAGATGGTTTGTTATTTTGATTTTGGGATGTCTCACTTTTAAGGGGAAATGCTGCAAAAATTTTGAAAAACAAAATAGTAAAAGGCAATTCCCAGTGTTGAAAATTATTCTAAACTTGAGTGTAAATGGGAATGGCGCAGGTGGTAATAAAATGGATCATAGTTGGATGAATGCTTTGAGAACAAGTGAAGAATATGAGAATAGGGTTGAAGAGTTTATTGCATTTGCTAGAAGGAATGCTCCAGCCAAAAATGGGATGTATTTTTGTCCTTCTGTCAATTGTTTAAATGAGAGAAAATGGGATGTTGAAGTTATAAGGGATCACCTTCTTTGTGATGGAATAAATCTTCGATATACAAGGTGGATATGGCATGGTAAGGAAGTAACTGATTATCCGTCGCACAAGAAGGAAGGTATGGATGTCATAGATGAAGATAGAATGGATAGAATGATTCACGATGTTGAGGTAGAATCCTTTACATAGTCGTATGAATATAACAGCCTGCGGAGTGATGCAGAGACACCTTTGTTCCCTGGGAGTAAGTACACACGGCTGACAGGAAAATTACATTTGGTTAACTTAAAAGCAACTTGTGGGTGGACTGATAGTAGTTTCACATTGCTGCTTGAACTGTTGTGTGATATGTTTCCAGACGATAATATACTTCCAAATCATATGTATAAGGCCAAGAAAATCCTATCTACTATAGGTATGAAGTATAAAAAGATACACGCTTGCCCTAATGACTGTGTACTGTATAGAAAGGAGTATAAAGATCTGAGTGAGTACCCTAAGTGTCAAACTGTACCATATAAAGTGAAGAAAGATGGCGATTGTGGAGATGGGGCAACTAAAAGGCAACCTTTAAAGGTTTTATGGTATCTTCCAATAATACCGTATTTTAAGCGTTTTTTTGGGACTGCAAAAAAAGCAAAGAAGTTGAGATGGCATTCGGATGATAGAATATCCGATGAAAAATATCTTAGGCACCCAGCTAACTTTCCACAACTTGGGCTTTGTACAGATGGCATCAATCCGTATGGAACTCTTAATAGCACACAGTGGGTGGCCGGTACTCATTGTAATATACAACTTGCCTCCCCGGCTTTGTATGAAACATAAGTATGTAAAGATTTCTATGATAATTTATAGACCAAAACGGCCGGGGAACGATATTGATGTCTACTTGGCGCCTTTGATCGAGGACTTGAAGAAGTTGTGGGAGGAAGACGTAGATGTGTTTGATGCATATATGAAGGATTCCTTCAAGCTATGTGCAATAATTTTCACAACGATAAATGACTTCCCTGCGTATGGAAACCTGTCAGGGTATAGTGTGAAGTGGCATAAAGCATGTCCAATCTGTGCAGCAGACACTCCCTTCCACCAACTTAAACATGGAAGAAAAATGGTCTACATTGGTCACAGGAGGTTCCTTCCTAGGTTCCACCTATATTGTAGGTTAAGAAAGCGTTTTAACAGCTTGCCGCAGCATGGAATGGCTCCAAAGGCATTAACCAGAGAGGACATTTCCAGTCAGATTGAATGTATCAATGTCTTATTTGGTAAGAATCAAAAGATTACAGATGAGAAGAACATATGGAAGAAGAGATCAATTTTCTTTGATCTTCTGTGTTGGCGTAGTCTTGACGTGAGGCACAGTATTGATGTGATGCATGTGGAAAAAACGTTTGTGATAACCTTGTCAGTACGCTTTAGCACATACCAGGGAAGACTAAGGATGAATTAGTGCGAGACTAGACCTTGTTGATATGGGTATAAGAGAACGATTGCATCCATAACTAAGAGACGATGGTAGGAGGGCATACATGGAGCCAGCAGCGCATACACTATCAAAAGCAGAGAAAAGAAATTTGTGTGGGTGTTTGCATGAAATTAAAGTACCACAAGGGTATTCTTCGAATGTGAGAAGGTGTGTGGAAATGGACGATTTGAAGTTAGTGGTAATGAAGTCCCATAATTATCATGTGTTGATGCAACAACTATTACCAGTAGCTATTAGAGGCATTATGAAAGAAGAAGTTTGAACCACTGTAACAAGATTGTGTGTTTTCTTTAATGCTATCTATAACAAAGTCATTGATACTGAAAACCTGGATAAACTGGAAGCTGAGGGTTATATTATATTGTCCCAATTAGAGATGCACTTTCCTCCTTCATTTTTTGATATAATGGTGCATTTGATAGTTTATTTGGTAAGGGAGGTAAGGCTCTGCAGTCTAGTTTACCTGAGGTGGATGTACCCTTTTGATCGATACATGAAGATCTTAAAAGGGTATTCTAAAAGTCCCTATCGACCAGAAGCCTCAATAGTTGAAATATATGTAGTTAAAGAGGCTTTGGACTTCTACAGCGATTATCTATCAGAGAAGAAGGAACAATCTCAGCATGAAGAGGGGAGAAGCAAGGGAACATGAGGACTGAAAGTGAAGACTATACCTCGTGAAAAGGTGTTGCAAGCACACCTTTATATCCTGAATAACATGGCAGAAGTTCAACCGTGCATAGATGAACACAGAAAGAGATTGAAGAACATGAATACAAGGAAGAATGACATGTAGATTGCTAAAAAGCAAAACAAGACATTCATAAAGTGGTTTCAGGAAAAGGTTTTGTATGAGACTGGTGTGTCTAAGACAATAGAGTGGCTAGCCTGCAAGCCTTCGTTTTAGATCATTACTTGGAGCGGTTATGATATAAACAGGCATTCTTTCTACACAAAAGACCAAGATGACAAAAGTACCATGCAAAATAGTGGGGTGATGGTAGAAGCTGAAGCCATGCACTTTTCCAATTCGAAAGAAGAAAACCCTATATTAGCATCTATGGCCTATTATGGAGTGGTAGAAAAAATATGGGAAATTACTTACAATAAGTTCAAAGTTACTTTATTCAAATGTAAGTGGGTTAGCAATAATGCTGTGGTAATATATCAACAATTTAGATTTGTCTCAGTTGATCTTGAAAGAGTAGGTTATAAGGATGAGCCCTTCATTCTAGCAAGCCAGGTGAAACAAGTGTTTTATGTCATAGATCCTGCAAATAAAAAAATTTCCATTGTAATTCAAAGTAAAAATCAAAAGCATGGTGATCCGACCTTCAACCTTGAGGACACACCACCTTTCATAATTAATCCACCTACAACAAGTGAAGCAGAATTAGTATATGATGAAGAATATGCTATAAGAAATTATCATGGCGAAGGAATATGGGAAATAATATAGGGTAAGAGCTTAACTTAGAAAATAGTAATGTGTGTTGTTTGTTTTATAACTAGTTAGTTTATTCATTTACTTACAATTTATTAACCTATCTGACAATAATTTTTGTGCTTATAGGAATATGGACAATCCTAGTGACTCACAAAGTGATAAGGACAATGAAATGAATAGGCCTGAACCTGTTGCAAGAAGAAGGGTTAGATGAAGTACAAAATGCCTGCATTGGTAGCACGTCATCACCATCAACAGGAGAGGTTGCATATTGACTTTGATAACAATTTGAAACCAATTGGTCCGGAGGAAGACCATTTTACTAGCTACTTAGGTTATTTGGGTCAGAGCAAAGTTCGCATTATCTATGATAATTGGAAGTTGGTTCTACCAAAAACTAAAGACTTGATTTGGCAACAACTTTTGGTATATAAGTTTCAATACATCTGCATATATATCTTTATTCCTATTGCTTAAAATATAATTAACTTATGTTTTTACCTTACAGCAAACATATGATGTCCCTGACACTATGGTGATGTACAAGGAGTGGATAAGGGAGGTTTGTCTACGATGGAAAGACTTCAAGAACAGGCTTACATGAGATTACATTCGAGGGGACCTGAGGTGTAAGGATCCATGTCAGGAGTATACCTATTTGTCTCCAGAGGACTGGAGGTTGTTTATGGCATCACGAGAAGATCTAAACTTTTTGGTAAGATTTCTGTCATCATAGTGTTTTATTTGAATTTAGTTGACATTATTGATTCGGTGTTCATTGTTTTCTTTTCACAGGCAGTAAGCACAGCAAATGTAGAGAGGCAAGTAGCTAATAACTATCAACATTGCATGTCTCGTGCTGGTTATCAGAAGCTTGAGTGAAAGATGATGGCAGAAGAGTTGGAGAAATTGAAGGAAGCATCCACATCAGATCCTACCATTGTGGTCTAAGCCCCGCTACCTCCTCCACGTCACAAAAAATGGAAAGTAGGGAGGATTAAGGGTGGGAAATACGTAAATCTGATTGTTGCTGAGCTTGCTGCGAGGATTGTAAGTAGTTGAAGCATAAGTACAAAGTTTTTTTCATATTGGGAGTGCTTAATTTTCATTTATGATAACTTTTATGCTGTAGGATGAACTGAAAAATCATAGTAGCCAAGGTTCATTCACTCCAAGTAGACAGATGGACATCTTGTCAACGGCGATTGGAAAGGCAGATCACCCCGATCATGTTCGAGGGGAGGCAGGGGGAGTTCATATTGTGAAGTATTTTAGCCGAGCCCCACATTCTTATTCGTCACAAGTTGAACCCAGTAGGGAGCTTGTGGCCAAGATTCGCCAGAAAGTCTTACAAGAGCTCAAGGCCAACCTTCGTGACAAGCTCTGACAAAAGCTGTTGCCAGAGCTACGTCTTGAGCTGATGCCTGAGCTACGAGCTAAAATGATGAAGATGTTTGAATCGCAGATGGCAACTACCGAGCGTAGAACCCATTCATCCTCGACCTTCCACAGCACCAAAGGAAGTTACAACCCGGTGGATCAACCACTTGGTGACCCTTTTCCCACTTCAGTGCTAGGAGAACCTGCCATCCTCTCTTTGGATGCCCCACTGCTGTGTGTAGTTGTAGATGCTCTCGTTCACACACAAGCTAACACCCACCATCATCTACAAATTCCACAACATTTACGTAGGGTGACTGTGACGTGTGTTCGAGAGGGGGAAGAAGGTATAGCCATTCCTATTCCTGATGACGAGGTTGCCACGATAGCTCAGGCGAGAGGATCTTTCATCATTTGGCCTATATATCTTATTGGCTCAGCAGCAGCAACACCTCCAATGGTATGGAACAACCTCACTTTTACTTGAGATCTGTTGGCATTCTACTAACAATATGTTTTTTTTATGTTCTTAAAGAATGAGCAGGAAGCAGGAAAATGGTCCTTCTTAGCGCGACTGCAACATATCTATAAAGGCGTTCGGCAGATCAATTTGCATATGCCTCCAGGGATTGTGGGCCAGAAATTAGAGTATCCCTTCACAATTGATAAAGATGACCTTAAACAGTTTATTAAGTTGGAGGAGATAGATGCAGGATGGGTCAAATTTGCAATCTTGTAAGTTTTTAATTTCCCATTTTTTACTTCATTTAGTGAAATGGTTTTTTGGTTTTATATATTCACTGGCTAATACATTCATCAATTTAATTCTATTATAGCTCCTTCCGTCGTATATGCATTGACTTGCAAAGAGTTGATTTATATGGATTCTTGCGTCCTGTAAATACGACAAGGGATACGAATACTGTGCAAAAAAGGACTCACTATGCGGGCTTTACAATGGGAGAGAATGACTATCGTTGTTATCTAGCACCGATTGTTCAAGGGTACGCATTTTAATTTTGTCTACTTGAGATATTTAATAAATAATTGCCTTGCGATCTAACTTCATTTTAATCTGTATATGTTGTTATAGTTACCACTGGAGTTTGTGTGTTCTCTGTCCTCGGTGCCACGTAGTTTACTGGTTTGATTCCTTGCGTAAAAGGCCAGATAAAGAAACAAAAAACGTCTTCAACACGTATGTTATTTTTTTGTATTTCATTGCTTCTTGATTCATGACTTAAATGACTTATTCTAATTTCTGTTGATTTTCATTTTAATGATAGAGCATGCCAGACATATCGAGTGCTTGGTGAGCCATGCGATCACAAAGTTGGCAAAGAGCCGAAATGGTTGTTTCTAAAGGTACGTAGTTTAAAATCAAGTTCTTTTGATTGACGGTCATTTTAATTAGATATGCCTTTATTGATTTTAACCATTTGCTTTTGATTTATAATGCCCTCAAAAATCTGGTGGCTGTGAATGTGGATACTATGTCTTACTTTATGTGTTTAACATCATTAAGAGTGGCATTACGACAAATTTTGAACAAGTAATCGTTTCTTCACTCTCAAAGGATAATATTTTTGGTGTTGTAATTCAATGGCAAATTAATTCATTCACTTGATTCATTATTTCATCTAAGCTTACTTTCTAATTTGCAGATTTTTGACAATGAAAATGCCTACTTATATGAAGACATAAATATGATCAGAGACTTTTTGGCTGGACATCTTCTTCAATGTATACCAGAGTAAAGTTTTTAGTAGTTTGTGTAGGACATACTTTTGTGGTGGTTCTATATATTGTACATATAATTAGTGTTGTTGTTGGATATAGATTGTTGTGTAGTTTGTGTAGTTTGTTAGTTAATTAGTTTGCTACTCTTTAAAGTTATTGCATGTCAAGCCTTAGGGTTGATCACTGTGTTTCAAGGTATTACTCCTCCAGTCTGAGCTTTTGTGCTACTCTTGCTATCTGCTAGTAGCTGTGTAACTAGCTACTAAATCCCTGGTCATTGTTTCCATTAGCATAACAGAGGCAAGAGTGTGTCATGGCAGAGCGTCTTCTGTTGTTTCCATTCTGCTAAACTACTATTGTTTCATTCTATTGTTTCCATCCTATTTCTGCAATTTAAATTTTCCAGACGATTATGTATATTTAAAAATGCCATTAAAAAAATTAAAACTTTTAACGTCCTTAAACTAAAAACAGATGTTGAAAGAAGTTATTCGTTACTTTAGACATCCCCAGTATGATCTAGGGACATCTAAAGTTACTTTAGACGTCCCCAGTTTGGTATGGGGACGTCTAAAGGTGACCTTTAGACGTCCCCAGTCAAAACTAAGGACGTCTAAAATTACTTTAGACGTCCCTAGATTTGACTGGGGACTTTAGACGTCCCTATTCTAAAGTGGGGACATCTAAAGTCATCACCATACACATCCCCTGTTTTACAGACGTTATTAACATTTTTTTTCTACATTCCTCAGATAGACATCCCCCTGTTTTTAGATGTTAAAAGGCCCAAAAAAAGGGATGTTAAAAGCATTTTTTTCTAGTAGTGACTCCTCATCATCCTGATACCTCAGATACGAAGAATATCGAGACAGCTGGATAAACCGAGCCAAGTACTCATCAAAGTTCTCCTTCTCATCCTGATGTATTTAGAGGAACTCTTTCTCCTTCTCGAGTTTGACTAAACGAGGAAAGTATTTTTCATTGAATTTTTCTTAGAATAATTCCCATGTTATCAGAATATTTCGTGCTTGCAGAATCAACTCAGTGATCTTCCACCATCTGTCAACATCCCCTTCTAATTTATAAATTACTAACTAGACTTTGATGTCAACAAGGCACATCAGAATTTTGAAAATTTTCTCTAATCATGATAACCAGTCTACTACTCGCTGAGGATCAAACCTTCCTCGAAAAGCAGGAGGTTGCTATTAACTGAATCGTACTAACCATGTCTGTGAAATATCAACCTCAAGAACAGGTATAAGTGGAGGCTCTAAATAAGGTGCCTTAGGCGGATTAAGCTTATCTTCCCATCTCTCAGGATTTTCTAATCTTTCCTGTCTTTGCTGCACCTCTCGCAGATCATCTATAATGTTATTCATTATTGTTTGTTGGTGTGTTAACATGCTCAGTATTTGTTGCATTGGATCAGGCGTAGCTTTGTGACCCAGCCTAGCACCTCCACCTCTTGGTCTACCTCTTGTTCTCACCATCTTTATGTTTCACTATATTAAAATGAGGAAGAGGTAAATTACACATAATCACAAAGGCATATTTTTCATTTCATAAAATTTTGCGTATACAAATACTTTAGATATCACATACAACAGACATTTACAATAGTCAGGGAAAGCTATTAACACTATACAGCCTATAAACTACAATACAACATGTCTTTGTCCTTTTACATATCATAACATAACATATACTTGTAGCTTCCCAGGGGGTCACCTATCCCGAGATTTCCCTAGTTTAGCACGCTTAACCTTAGTGCACCCATGCAAAAAATGCTGAGATCGGCTCTAACCGCTTTCATGCACTGGCACCCCGTGACTGTCCGTGATCCAAAAAGTCGTGCCATTTGACTTCAAGCAACTAAATCCTGAGTACAGACTGTCAATCCATACCGGTACTTGTACTTTAACACATAACTTGTGATATGCTCCATGAACTCAATAGAGTTGTCATTCGGACCCACTCTATAATCCCATTCTTCTTCCGAGCCCAAAGTGCAAAATCTGGAAAGAAGTACATCATTGTATGAATCATGACATCATCAAAAAAATGTAGGTAGCAAAGACCCTGTTCCCAATAGACTAAGTCCACATCCAGATATGCTACATACTGGGCCATCGAAGTGTTGTTCTCACGGAAAGCCAGTAGATATGTACTCTTGACAAAAATAAAGCTACAGATAACTAACAGCAACTTCATCTATACCGAAAGCCTCAGTTGTCTGTATCCACAGCTTTGCCCCTGGAGCCACTTCCACTAGCTAAGTAAATTTAAATTTATGGAAAGGGGTAAGATTCAAACAAATCTCAGTAATAACATACAATCAATTATATAAAATATGATAATAAACATGAAATGCACTATTTAAGTAATAGAGTTATGACACCGTAAATCTGATTGTTGCTCGACGTTCGGGTACAAAATGACTGTTTGTGCCCCTACTGGCCTTGCTATGTGCAGTAATTAGAATCATATAACTATATGACCCCTACTTGTTGTTTTATTCCTAGGCAGATGACTATTTACCTGGACATGTCTCACTACCTAGTTGGGTCTCACTAGATCTAATAGTACTTGTGCTTTTCCCACCGAGTGGTACTTCTGCTTTTCCCACACCACAACCGGGTATGTGTGTTTACAACTCGTGTCACAGAACATGGCAATATAAAGCATATAAACAGTCACATAGTATATGAAAGATAAAGTTACTTACCACCTAAAATCCTTTCCAGTGCCTAGTTAGTTAGTCCACTAATTCTTGATCGGGCTCGGGCAATTGTCATGTCCTAAAATTCCAAATTTATAATAAATGAGTTATTTTTCATTCATATTCCCATTCTAAACTCATATAGTTAGTTATCTTTACCCTTAGAGTTCAAGATAATTACATTTTGCCATTACCTTTTTAATTTTGTACATTTACTAAAAATTGCCAGAATTTTCATTAAAATTTGAAAATTCATATCTTTTCATACATATGTTCAATTGTAGTAATTCCAAAGGCTATGTGACCTTTGTTAAGTCTACTTTTAAGAAAAAATATTGTCCTTAGAAAATGGACACACAACATTCCAGAATTTCCATTTATACGACACTGTCACAGAAACTTACTAATTTTACTTGGCTAACTTCAAAAATACATAGTTCTTAGTATACATGTCCAAATGACTTATATGACATATCTAATTAAAGTTGTCTAAATAGGCATTAGACATTATTTGCCTATTCAAAAACATTACATAGCTAGACTGCCATGTAGGAAATCACACTGGCAGTACAGCTTACATTTCAAATTTCAGTGTTTAATTCCAGTGATCTAGAATTTATAGCCAAATGCTATTCCTACACATTTTTTCGTGTAGAACACAATGGAATCATCAAATCTATAAAATTCCATCCCAAACACACTCAAAACAGGTCTAGGAGAAAATTCCAAAATTAAAGGGAAAATGTGTTTTCATTATTTCATTCAATTAAATACTTCCTTTCACTTGTAATCCGATGATTAACCACTTAAACACTTGTTGCACATGATTAGTGTGAAATTAGCAGCATCTCCCCTTAGGTTTTGAGCATCCAAATCACAAATACAACCAATAAAAAGCCACAAATCAACCACAATAACAATGACCACCAACAACAAGCATGAATCACCAAGAGATCACAAGTTCTCAAGCTTACCTTGCTTCTCCTTGATTTTCTCTCTCTAGCCAGGGCTTCACTCTCCCTTTTCTCTTGATTTTCTTCTTGCTCTACATTTTTTCAAGATGGATATAGAGATTAGAAAGAGTTTCGAAGAGTTTAAAGGGAAGAATAAGTGATTCCAACTACAACTTACCTTGATTTGCCTCTTGAGTTAGCTAGCTCTTTCTCTTTGCTCTTTGTTTTTCTCCAACCTCTCTCTCTCTCTCTCTCTCTCTTCTCTTTGTTGCTGGCCAAAAATATGGCCTTGAAAGGGGATAATCATCTCTTAAAATATCCCTATTCCACCTCCTTAAGTAATATTATTTTAATGCTATAATTAGCATGTGAAAATTGACTTTTTGCTTCTTGCTTTTTACTTGGCCTAAAATACATACACATGGCACATATTTTCTCCAATAATTATTTTTCCCTCTTTTATTTCCCTCTTGGCCAAAATTTATCCCAATTAAAGTAAAAAATAAATGGCTTCTTGCTTTATTGGCAAATGACCATTTCGCCCTTATATTTTTTTATTAAATTGGGCCTTCTTCCCTTTTTTTTCTATTTTGGCCGAAAATTCACATATTATTGGGCTCAAAAATTGTGCTCTTCCATTTTTCATTTTGGGCTATAAGAATAGGTTTTTATGAAGACAAAAATTAGACTTTTTATATCTTATATTGGCCAAAATTCGTGTGGCCTCTTCTTATATTATTTTGGCATTACAAGTTCACCATTTTCATTCCATTTAGTGTCACAAATATACAAGGAGTATTAGTGAATAAAAAGTGAGATATTACAAAGGGCACTATAAACTCATCAGATTTGAACTCTCCAATTTATTTCGATGGTTTATATTTAAGTTTTTATTTTTAAAAAATACTATATATCTCATATATAGCTATCATTTTTCTCAAACAAATGATTTTTATTTAAAAATCATAAATTAAAAAATAATTAAATTTAGACGAGTTCAGATCTAATGAGCTTAAGGTGTCCTCAAGTAGCTAATAAGAAGCTTTCATTTTTTTCCATCAGCCATCATCAGTTTCATGTTCGAAGCTGTAATGATCCCTGTTCAGCACATTTAGCTTCGAACTTTCACGCATAAAACTGCATCACAAAGCTTAATAAATTCAGTCTAAAGATGCCTTCATGTCCAAGGGAAATAAAATGGAGTGAAGAAACTCTGTTCTCCATGGCTGCCTTCTATATTTTAACGGATAATCTATATGGAAGTTTAAAAACGCAAATCGATATTAATATAATATATATTTACTTAATTTGATTAGATTGAAAAAATTAATTAAGTTAGTTAATATGACTTTTTTTTAAAACACCGTAATCATCTTTTTTTTAATTCATTCCATGTCTCCCTTACTTGATTATAGTTGAAAGAGCATTAACAAAGATAAATTAGAAAAAGATTAATAAATACAAGAAACAGTCTTCTATTTAGCTTCAAAATCAATTCCACTTCTATATTAACGACGGAGGGAGAAAATCATTGGGGCAAAAGAAAAATAGAGGAGCTTTTGAGACTTCACTGAACATCTTGTCAGAGAAATAGCCTTGGATCTAGAAGCTTCTAGACATAATTTCATCTAGGTTATGGGCAAAGTAAGAAGGTCAACAAAGAAGAAGAAGGACAAGATCAAGATCAAGGGTGGCTTACTGAAGAGTTTGAGAAGATAATAGAAGGTAAGGGGTTGATCATCAGAGGGTGGGGCCCATAAATGTTGATTCTGTACATGCAGAACAATTTTACAATGAGAAGTTAATTACCAAGTGCTGAGAACTGGGGTTGAAGTAGGTGTTAAGAAATGGGTTCCTTTGGTTAGGGATTATGTAAAGAGAGAGGAGACTGTGAAGGCAGTGAAAGAGATAACGGAAGGAGGAGGAGAAGCAGAGGAAATGAGGAACAGTGCAAAGGAACTCCATATTCTGACTTCAGTTCTTTGATTGAAGAGCTTGTGTATTAGAATATATGTAAAAAGTGAGCTGTCACCAGCTAGTTAGAACTGATTGAACTAATCCTGATCTAACCGTCTCTCACTTGTACACATGTCACTCAGCATCACAAGGTCACAACTCTATATAATGTACACAGTACCACTACTGAAATAATAATTACAGATTGTATTGCTCGCAATTCTTTGCATCTCTGTTTATTTCTCATGCTTTCTGATATGGTATCATGCTTTCTGTTACACAAGGCCTGATCTGACTTTTGCTGTCAATCGTTTAAGTCAGTATTTGCATACTCCTCGTGTGCCTCACTGGCTCTGTGTTAAATGGCTCCTTCGCTACCTTATTGGTACAGCACATTTTGGCTTGTTACTTAAGCCAGCTACCCAACTGAAAGTTCAAGCATTCGCTGATGTCGATTGGGGAACTAACAAAGAGGATCACAAATCCATAAGTGGTTTTTGTACCTTCCTTGGTCCAAACCCAATCACTTGGGTCTCTCAAAAACAACAGGTTGTTGCTCGTTATACAACTGAAGCAGAATATAGAAGTGTTGCTGATGCAGTAACCGAGGTTATGTGGGTCATGTCCTTACTGCAAGAAATGTATATCAGTCCTGAGGGTCCACCGCTTGTATGGTGTCATAACTCAGGTGCCGTAGCCCTTGCTTCCAATCCTGTCCTCCATTCAAAAACAAAATATGTGGAGTTAGATCTTCACTTTATCAGAGAAAAGATAGCAGCTGGATTCGTTCAAGTTGGTTATGTCCCTGCCACTGAGCAAGTTGCCGACATCTTCACTAAACCTCTAGCACTAGGATTATTTGACTTCTTTCGGTCTCGTCTGAATGTCACCAGTAGAGATGATATGATCAACTATGTATGGTACTGTGATGACGACAATTATGATGATGAGTATTATGACACTGAGTATTGATTGTCATTCTTGGTTATTTTTTTTTCTTTTCGGTCCTGCAGAAGGGATATTAGAATATATGTAAAAAGTGAGCTGTCACCAGCTGGTTAGAACTGATTGAACTAATCCTGATCTAACCATCTCTCACTTGTACACATGTCACTCAGCATCACAAGGTCACAACTCTATATAATGTACACAGTACCACTACTGAAATAATAATTACAGATTGCATTGCTCGCAATTCTTTGCATCTCTGTTTATTTCTCATGCTTTCTGATATTATGGGGCTTCCAAAATAAACGACCCTGCGTTTTGTCTTTCATCCGCATCTAAATAATAAAAGGTGAAGTGTAAATCTAACAATGAACTATTTTCCAGTACACCCAACACACTTAATTTTTGTTAGGTCCAAAAGTAAACATAATCAATTTTTAAGATGACTGATATAGCAATGCCTTAACCCTAGTTAACTTCTGTTATTTTTTACAATGTTGATCCCACCAATTTTCTAACTCTATTATTTTTAATTTTAATGGAAATATATTACTTACACTCCCTTGAAGCAATTTTATTTCAGTCAACTTCTAAAAGATTCTGAAATTTCACTACATCCTCTGAGTCAAAATTAAATGAAATTAAGTTTTGTCAGTAAAAAGATAATAATACCCTTTTTTTTTCATAATCACATTTATAAAATAAATAAAGTTATTCACAAGATAAATAATGATAGTCAAAAGAATCCACGGAATTAAAAATATTTTTTGCAAAAAAAATATGTGAATGACTAAAATATCTCTCTCCACCCCACTTCTCCCAAGTGGTGTACCACTCTAGTACTTAAATTAATTTGACCAAATCTCACACACCAAAATATAGAAATTATGATATTTAATATGTCTTAAATTAATTGACTTTTCCAAATTTACCTTTATTTAATAGAGTATTGAAAAAAAGGATGCTATACATATTCTCTTACACATATATATTTTTAATAGGGATAAAATTAGAAAACAATTATTAAAGACTCTTAGGGTGGACTCATATTCAAAACCAAAAAAAAAAAATTGACAAATTGAACTTATAATAAGCACCAAAGTATGATTCTCTATTTCAAATAATTGTCTTCTTTTTCATCAATTTATGAATCTTATCCTCTGCACTTTTTCCCCTCTTGAATTAGAGGGGCCGAGCGTGCATTAATAGCATGATGGTTACAAGTAGAGCCCAGCCTCTGTGATATAATTCAAGAGGGAAAAAAGTGCACAAGATAAGATTATAAATTGATGAACATGAAAGACAATTATTTGAAACAAAGAATCATATACCACTCTGATTCTGAATATAAGTTCACCCCAAGAGTCATTAATCATTGTTTTTCAATTTTTTCCCTATTAAAAATGTAAGAGATATGTATAACATGTTTTTTTTAAAACTCTATTAAGTAAGGAAAATTCGAAAACGTCAATTAATTCAAGACAGATTAAATGTGTTTAACTTCTATTTCTTTATATGTGAGATTTGGTTAAACTAGACTCATAAATTAATAAGTACTCCTCCTCCATCCCAAAATCTAAACTTCAAATTTGTGAACAAGTGTGTCTCAAAATATAAGCTACATTTTAGGTTTGTTAAAACATTTATTGTCTTTTTTCAACTTCATCTCTTGACTGTATTTATTTTGTCTCTCACTTATTTTCTTTATAAATAAGGACATGGTTGGAAAAAATATATATTTATTATTTTTAATTAATTTTAACTATTTTCTTAATAAACCCTAATTAATTATTTGAAGCTTATAATAAGAGATGGAGAGAGTATTATAACGGTACACCCATTAGGATTACAGCACTTGGGAGACGTGGGGTGGGGAGAGAGGTTATTGCACATGGTATATCTGAATAATAAAGCAACCTTTGTTCCAAGTTAATGATACAAAATGATGTGTTTATTTATTTAAATATATAAATATTTCATTGGGCCGAAGGCGAGGTTGAGGAAACGTGAGTTGAGTGAGGAATTTGTAGGTTTCTAGCCTAATTGCCTTTCTTTTACGTCCCAATGCCACACGATTCGCTTTCTGTAGTGAGCTCACAATCATGTTCCTATCAATGGTGGCCCAACTTCTTAAGCGTTTTCCCTTCACATCCTAAGTAGCTCGCAATCATGTTACTCTTTGTCGCCACCGTCCTCGGATGACGCCTCCAACACTCAAAGTGCCGCCACCACCGGTCCAAGTTTCGTTGACAAGCGATGGAATTGTAGGAGAGCGATCACGAAAATAATCCATGGTCAACACTGAGGTATTCGAGAATCTCGCGAAGACTTGTGAAGACTTTTGATCAAAGCTTGTTTGGGGTTAAAAAAATATTGACCCTTCAATTGAAATAATGAGATTGTGACCGTCCCGCGGGATTAACCTGAAAGTATTGAGGCAAAGGGAAGAGGGTGATTTGGTCAATAGAAATAGAGGATTGATTGGTTAATTAGAAGATAAACATCTTCAATCGCCACCGTCCCTGCTTCAACCTACAAAGAATATGAACAGTGCCCACATTATCGTAAGAGATAACGGAGTTGACGCTTTTAGATCAAGGGAGAGATTGCTCTATTTTTATTATTTTAGAGGAAACATAGCATCTCTAAATATTTTAGGGTAGCAGATGCCCCTTCAAGAAAATTTTAAGGTGATGGGTACACCTTTGCCCAAAAATAAAATTTACCATATATACTTTTTTTCACTTCAAAATTTACCATACGTACAAGATTCAAATATTTGGCCATCCCAATGTTTTGGCTGGTTCCATTACTGTTCATTAACAAAGCAAGTTTCACGATTCAAAGAATATAGAAATACTAGTAAACTACCAACTTGTTAGATATGTATCATAAACTAGATTTGAACCTGCATCCTTTAATATTTGCTATTTTGTTGGTACTATACGTATAGTCGAGGGATGATATATATATATATATATATATAATATGCTTGCTGATTGCCGAAACAAGGGTGAGTAGTTTAACCGGTGGTAAGAGTTTAATTGTAACCCAGGGTGACTCGGCCCCAAGTTGGTTTTTTGTACACTTTTTCATATGCCAAATGACGTCATTTTTGGCGTTTTTTTAAAAAAATTATTTTCTTGAAATTTCTGGCTCCCCTCCCATTCCTTGCTACTTTCAGACGCTCTCTGTTTTTTCATTCCTGCTCTTCACTTGATCTCTGTCTCCCTTCTCTGTTAAAAATGAAACCCAGAAATCGCCCTTCCCTTTACCCTTCCTTCTTGCCCTAGAAAACAGAAAGGTGTTGCCTTTTCTGTTGATTCACTCCGTTCGTCATGAGTATTGTTCGCGGGAGAGTTTTTGGCGGTGATCACTCTCTATTTTCTGTTCACGGCAGAGACAAGTTCGGCGTGATGCTCTGAGTTTTCCGTGACTTCGTAATCACCTTCACCATCAGAGTTTTGCGTAGGATCACCTTCACCGTCATTGATTTTAGGTTTGCTCTTTTACTTGAAAGGCTGCATCTTTGATCGGCTTCTCAAGCTATACTGTAATGTAATGTGTGTTCTTTCTAGACTTCCCTGTAATGGTTATTAAATTCTCAGAACAGTAAACACGTATTCAATAGAAAACTCTGTTTATATACATGGATATTTCAATCATCAAATCCAATATAAAATTCTGTTATGGAAGGGAAACAGAATTACAGAGCATTTGTCAGAAAAAGCAACAGAAAAGAGAGAGAATAGAAATCCAATAGAGAGAATATTTTCCACGAAAAAAATGACCACCCCTTTCCTGTATACTTGAGGTTATTTATATCTCTCTTGAGTCATCTAGCTCTCGAACCTTCCAGGTCTTCTTCTTAATTCTAGTGCTTCGTCTTATTGGATCTTTTGGTCTTGGGTTAATCTCCACAGGCCTTTCCCTTGTTGAGCCCATGGTAATGTCCGTCCTTGCCTCTTGTAATGATGGGCTCGTAACATTCCCCTCCTCTTCTTCGCATTTGCTTTGGATCGTGGGTTTTGGTCTTCTGAAGTTTTGTTCAGTTTTTCACCAAAGGCATTGACTTTTTAGAGTTCATCGGTTAGCATTTTTTTTTTTCTATTCGTTTTGTAGTTTTCATTTGCTTCTAAGTTCATATTGTTGGGTTTCATTGGAGGTTATCTTTGGTTCTTCACATTTCATTTTCGGAATCATTTGCTTCTACCTTCTGGTTAATTTTTCTGAGTAATGACTTTTGCTTCTAGTTAATTATCTTCTAGTTAATCATTTTTTCATTTGCTTCTGGTTAATTATGTTCGGTTCTTCATACATCTTCACATTTCATTTTTTTCATCATTTGCTTCTACCTTCATTTTTTTTCGCTGAGTTTAGTGACTCTACTTTGTTGTTAATTTGTTATGATACTTTGTAGCTCCTGTTGGAATATTGTATTTGCGCTTTGTTTTGAGAATTTTGCTCATGGATAATACAAATGCTGAGATTCCGACCCTCACTCCTAATGAGAATGCAACCACTAATGCTACTATTGCTACAACTATTGAATATGAGTTTCACTCATCAGTTCATGGACCTGGGAAAAAAATGACCCAGAATGGGCATAGTTTGCCCTTAAAAAAGAGGGGAAAGTAAACATCTATACATGTCTTTATTGTGCACCAAGTTACAGAGGAGGCGAAGTAAATAAGATGAAGCAGCATCCTGCCGGTGTTATTGGCCAAGTAGCTTCTTGCAAAAAGGTTTCTTATGATGTAAGTAATAGGATGCAGGAATCTTTAAAAGAAGATGCAAAGAAAAAGACTTATAATGTTTAGGAGGACATTGAAGATATAGAAAGTAACAATGAACCAATTACTTCAATTCCAATTACAACAGTTCCTAAGAGTAGTGCCAACAAGAGAAGGGTTCCTGGGAATGTTGAGAATTATTTTGCTCTTAAGACAATTCCTGATTCACGACCAAGCATCAAAAGTGTATTGTCAAATAAAGAAGCTCAATACAAAGTCAAGATGGCTATTGCTAATTGTGTTCCATTTAATATATTTGATTGGTCTTTATTTCAAAGAGCTCTTGATGTTGTTGCTTCTATTGGGCCTGAATTTAAAGGCCTTAATGCTTATGATTTTAGAGTTAACTTAATGAGAGATTGGAAAAAAAGAATGCCAACTACTCATTGAGAGTTATTGAACTAAATAGAGTGAAAGGGGTTGTACACTTATGGCAGATAGTTGGACTGATGTTAGCAACTAAACTTTGATAAATTTCTTAGTCTATCCAACACATGGCATGGTGTTTGTGAAATCAATTGATGCATTAGATTTAGTCAAAAATGCAAAAATACTATTCTCATTGTTTTGTGATGTGATTGAGTGGGTTGGTTCTAAGAATATTATTCACGTGATGATTGACAATGCATCCAACTATATAGCATGTGGTAAGTTGATCAAGCAAAGATATAAAACAATTTATTGGTCACCATGTGCTACCCACTATTTAAATCTTATGTTGAAAGATATTGCAAGCATGCCTCCACTACTACAAAAGAGGGATTTAGTAGCGCCCCTCTTGTAGTCCTTCTTTAAAGAAACGTCACATATAGTTATTTTTTTAAAAAAAATATTTTGAAGCTATGGCGCTTACTATTATAAGTGTCATACTTAGTGTTAAGATTCTGTGACACTTGCCTAAATAAGTGCCACACAAGGCCATTATTTTTTTAAAAAAAAAGTGCCAGCTATGGTGCTTGCCTAGCAAGCATTATTTTAAAAAAAAAAAAAGTAAGTAACTTGTATGGTGCTTCTCAGGCAAGGGCCATCCAAGGCATTGTCTTATAGCATTGCTTCCCTATTTGAAAACAAAATAAGTCATCGGTTTCCTTTTGTTTAAAAAAATATAATAAAATAAGTCAAATTAAGGAAAGCTATTACAAGCACCTTTACTTCCTCTACATTTGAAAAAATAAAATCTCCAACACTTTTCAATAAAAAAAAATAAAAAAGGGCTTTAGAAGGCGCTTTATTGCAAAGCACCTTCTAAGGCCATTGTGGCCTTAATGTGTCTACCAAGGCCACATGGCAGATTTTAAAAAAAAAAAATCACTTTGTTTGACAAATTTTTTATTGTTTTTTTTTTTAAAAAAAAATCACCTTGTAGGGTGCTTGTTATATAAACGCCATACAACTTGGCACTCCACTTTTTTGTTTTTTTGTTTTTTGTTTTTTTAGGGAAGCAATGGCGCTCATGTAGCAAGCACCAAAGCTTCCCCTCACCCTATATGGCGCTTGTTATATAAGCGCCATACAAGGTGTTATAAATTTTAAACACTTACCATTATTATCTTTTCATGTGTCCTCCAACTTCCCATTTTCCAGAACTCCGATCCATTGGTCCCCACTCTATTTATCCACCACTTTTCCTTATCCATTGTTCTCACTTCCTCCTCTTTTTAATGATGGCAAGTAGAAGCTTCCTTGGCCCCCCCCCCTCACTTTTTGTTTTTTCTTGTCTCCTCCTCATGCACATTTCTTCAACTTTTGGTCACCACTTCCATTGCAATACAAAGCTTACTCTCTCACGTGTTTTTTTTTTCCTTCTTGTCTCGGCTTCCTAGAAGCTCCCTAGCTTGTAAGTGTTTTTTTTCAACATTTGGTCCTTTTTTTTAGTTAAAATCTGTCATGAATCTTTAATGTTTGCTTATAATTTTTTTTTAGATATTTTTTTGAAGTTTCAACCCTGTCTTCTTAAACTTCCAATCCATTGTAAGTTTTTTAATTTTTTAGCTTACAAATACAATAATACTAGTGTAATCCTCCATAGAAGTAATGTGCATAGCTCAAGTTTAAGCAATTTAAATGCTAGATTTCTTTTATGCTTGATAGATGAAGACGTAATATTGCAAAGGATACCTGCAAGTTTGGTGATGGATCTTTCTACAAATATAATATTATTTTAATCCTCCATAGAAAGATGAAAGATGTAGTTACTCATCATCACAATTTTGGTCCTCTGAAAGTAACTCCCTTTACTTGCAATTCATGTCGTGTTTTAAATTTTATTGACAAGTGTCTAAACTAATTAATTTTTAGTGATTTTAATTCTTTGTGCGCATGATTAATTATGTAGTATTATTAAGATCAACGTTTTGCCAAATTGTCTGACCATCAAGTGGATGAAATCATTGAACAATGGAGTGAATATATGGCCAAAACATTAGCTAATATATAGGTATGTAGGTTCTCTCTTGCCTATTCTTATTTTTTTATTCACTTTAAAATTAGTTGTACATTATAATTTTTGTATTTGAATACATTTTGTAGTAATTTTATGAATTAGTTATTTGTTTCAAGTTATTTCATTTTGCTATCTAATTGCAAATTATTATTGATTTATATTGTAAATACATAGGACTTCATTAGGAAAAGGAAATAATTACCAAAAAATAATTTTTAAAAAAAGGGACTTCCTATGGCTCTTCCAAGGGAAGCACCATAGGAGGTCTAAGGAGGCACAAACCTCCTATGGCGCTTCCAAGGGAAGTGCTATCTTGGTAGCACCATAGGAGGTTTGTTACTCCTTAGACCTCTTGAAAGCGTCATAGAAAGCTATTTTAAAAATATAATACAGAAAACAAGTTATGGTGCTTCTATAGATTCAAGAAGCATCGTAGCTATTTTTAATGATGCTAGAAGCTATGGTGCTTCTCAAGCGCTATAGTATTCTTTAAAATAAGCACCACATATTGTGTTCTTGTAGTAGTGCTTATGTGTCAGATCTTGCAACAAAGGCATATAAGATAACCATATTTACTTATAATCATATGGTTTTCTTCTTATGGCTAAGAAAAAGAGAGGGTTGGAAAGAAATTGTGCGTCCAAGAGTAACAAGGTTTGCTACTACTTTAATTACTTTGCATAGCATTTATATGCATAAGCATGACTTGCAGGCTTTAGTTGTTGACAAACATTTTGTGGAGCACAAATTAGGAAGAAGTGAAGCTAGGAAATTGTTTAATGCTATCATATTGGATAGTCAGTTTTGGAATGATTGCTTTACAGTTGTGAAGATTTTGTCTCCTCTCATAAAACTATTGAGAATTGTTGATTCTAATGAAAAGCCTTCATTGCCTTATATTTATGAAGGCATGCAAAGGGCCAAAAATGCAATCAAGGAGATTTTTAATAAGAGTAAGGAACAATATAAGCGTACACAGATATTATTCAAGCTCGATGGAATAAGCATTTAAAGGGTCACCTTCATGCATCCGCATATTTATTGAACCCTACATTCTTGTATAGTTCTGCCTTTGTAAACTAGCATAGAGTAGTGCAAGGTAGCCCATAAAACTAGACCCAGGTAAGGTAGTTCCTACTTTGGTTTAAGTCCTGACTATCTTATGATGATGCAACAAGTAGTTGTTTATTGTGATTGTAAAGATTCATTTACTAAAATTTCATATAAAAAAGTAGCCCATAAAACTAGACCCATGTAAGTAACAAAATATTAAATTTTAATTTTAATTGCACTTTTAAATAGTATAACATGTAATTAACACTCATAACTAAATATTGCAAGTGAGTGGTGGACATTCTATGGGTGTTCAATTCCAAAATTGCAAAAGATTGTTGTGCTCATCCTTAGCCAAATTGCTTCATCTTCTAGGTGTGAGAGAAATTAGAGTTTATTTGAGCGTAACCACACCAAAAGAAGAAACATATTGCAACATGAAAGACTAAATGATTTGGTTTATACGAACAATAATCTACTATTAAAGAATAGGTAAGTTTTGAGTTATAGATGTTTAAATTGAATATGAATTTGATTAAGTTTAGGCTTTTTGCAAATTATATTTATTACTTTAATATTCTTTGTTATTGCAAGAGTATATTCAAGAAGAAGACTGATTATGATCTAGTTGACTATAAATCAATTGACAAAGGATGGTTGAAGAAGATACACCTCCCAACTTTGATGATGCAGATGTAGCAAATCTTGAAAGTGTTGTTGTTGTTGCTAATAATGAAGAAATTGAACAAACATCAATTTTCAGTGGGGGTTCTAAAGGTTTGTATCTCCTATTATGATTTATGATTATATTCTTGTATAAGTAAATACTTACTTCTCCATTACCAATTTTATTAATTCTTGTCATATAGGTGATAAAGACATGGATATTCCTGAAACTCCATCTTTAAATGATGATCATGTTGCTACTATTTTGGTTTTCCTTGTGCAGCTTCACCTCCCAATCCTATATATTTGAATGCAGTCCAACACAATTTTGAGGGCATTGATTAATAGTTTTAGTGCCTATGGATTTGAATGACTATGTTACTAGTCTTTGTTTTTATTTGTATTTTGCAAATAGGATTGTGGGATGCTCTTTGTTTTGATTTTTGATTTGCAAGGATCTTTGAAAGAATTGTGAAATACTTTTGCCATTTTGCATTGGTTGGAAAAAAAATCCTAATATACTTAATGATATTTTTGTGGGTATTAGGTTTAGAAGGTTATATTGGACTATTGGTTGGGGGGAAAACTCATTTAGTTTTTTGAATGGTATGCATGAATATTTAAATTATATCTTTGTTTTTTAAGTGACCCCAGTTTGAATCACCGACCATTCACCTAGTGCGTGTTCAGTGTCCAATTCAGTTTTCAATATGTGAATTTTATAATTTTAATTATTGCATCCTGTCAGCTACCAAAACTAATTGAGATAAGAACATGCACCTTTAGTTATTATGGTTCAATAGAATAAGGACAAAAATAGTTCTTTTTTTAATGAAACCCGAAAATTGAATTCAGAAAAAGATACAATGTCATTTAGCTTAATTATTTGCAATAATCATACTTCCTGGCTTGCCTTTGTAATTACCAATCGGCGTTGTTTCTCTTAATACACGAATTATTTAAGTATAAAGAATATTGGTTGAGACTACAAAAACCTAAGAATCTTCTTGCACTTGCCTTTAGAGTACAAAAAAATTCAGAAATCTTTTGCACAGGCCTTTAGAATTAGAAAAAATAAAAATCCAAGAAATTTTTGTCCACTTGCCTTTAGAATATAAAATGTACGACTTTGAACACAATGGTCTCTTTAATTGTATAACTGACTGGGTAAACCAGTTCGCTTCATCATGTGGTGCACCTTTGAACCATTGTGGCTGAAGTTTTGTACACTGTTTTGCAGCCACAGTTTTGAACATGAGAAACTATAAGTGATTTAATGTGTTCAATAATTTTTTTTACTTTTTTGTTATATAACCTAATATTAATATATATACACAAATACACGTGAATTTAGTCAAGTATGTACCCTCATCTCAAATTGATAATTATAATTACATTCTTTTTCATTTTGAAAATTCATGTAAATTTTATGTAGCACCCTTTAATTTAGACCATGTGTCTTTGAGGTGTTAGGTTTGGGTGCATGCTAGTTGAGGTAAGCACGTTGACATCTTGTTTATAAAATCAGATCCAGACGTGATTTTCAAAAGAGAAGCCATGTAGAAGTGAAGGAACTCTGCTAGGGCACACCAGTGGCCATTATGGCCTGTACATAGACATAGTTTTAAAATGCATCAAGAGGAAAAAGTATCTAGATCCTTATAAGGCGTCTTTCATTCCCCTCCCAGCTGATGTGCATAACATTCCACCCATCTTTAGGCCCAGCATCCTCGCTAGCACATTGGTTCACATTGACCTGAGCCTAGCTTGAAATGAAAAATACCTTATAAGAGTCTAGATACCTTTCTCTTGACGTGTTTTAAAAGAGTGAGGGATTATAAGAGCCCCAAAGCGGACAATAACAAGAAAGAGTCATTGGCATGTTACAAATCTCTAGGAGTCTGATTAAAGACAGTAAGTGCAAGGAGGGGTTGTATTTCTTGATACTAGTACGGCAAGGGGGAGCTACGTTGGCAATACAAAGCAATGAAGCACGTGATTTGTGGCATTCTACATTAGGACATGTGTTCGTGCTAAACTAGCACGTTTGTCATTTAGCAATGGTTCAATAATGACTAGATTTTGTATTGATTTACTTCATTGTGATATTTGAGGAGGTTATAAAACTGCCTTACTCACAGGTGCACACTATTTTTTAACAATCATTGATGATTGTAGTAGGGGCATATGGATATACAATTGGGAAGAGAAAGTCGGATGTGAGCCACTATATGCAATAACTCATTAACATAGTTGCAACTCAAATTGATGAGAAAGTCAAAACGGTGTGTGTTGATAAAGAACCGGAATTTCAAACGGATGATTTACAGGCCTTTTATGAAAAATGAGGGATCATGCTTCAAACCACGCGTGTGTAACCCCAAGAAAAATGATGTTGTTGAGTAAAAACATAGGCATATCATGAGTACAGAACGAGTTACATTTACAAGCCCACCTATCTATTGATTTATCGGGCTAATGTGTTTTGGTCGCAATATATGTCATTAATCGTTTGCTATCAGTGTACTTGGTGGGAAGACTCCATACGAAGTACTCCCTCCGGTCCTAACTATAGGACAACAATTGAAAGTTGATCTTGGTCCTAATTATAGGACAAAGTTCTAAATTTTATCAATTTCTTCCCAAAATACCCCCTATTGATACTTTCTCAATAATAATTAAATACAATAATAATTTAAGAATACACCTATATATTCTATAAAGTGAGTAATGCTTGCAACCCATTAATGCCACATACGCCTCAATTCTACTTTTGTTTTTAAAAAAATTTTAAATTTTAAATAAGAGCATGTTAGGAAAATAAATATGACTAACTAATTTAACCACTATCCTTAATTTCTCCAAAATTAGGTAAATATGTCCTATAATTAGGACCGAGGGAGTACTATCAGATGTAAAGTCGGCGTATGCACATATGAGGGTGTTTAGGTGTATCGCATACACATGTCACACAATTCATAATGACTAGATGAAGGAACGAGGATGAGCATGCCTATTCCTCAGCTCCCGACAATGACTAGATGTAATAGAATAACATTGTTAGTTGCTAAATGATGAAGATGAACCTAATGAAGATGCAGGACGATATAGAAGGTTAGTTGGTAAACTCCAATGCTTGATTGTGACGCACCTTAACATCATTTACGCAGTCAATACATTGAGCCAGTTCAAGTTCTAAGCCGGACAATTACATATGGTGGCAGTGGAAAGATTTCTATGTAACTTAAAATGCACTTGCGAACAAGGCATCCTAACTAAAGCAGGAGGGGCTTTGGAACTTAAAACACACTGTATGAAGATTGGGTAGGGTGTCCCTTAACTTGCCGGTCCTACAGTGGATAACTCATGTCACTGGGAGGTTTCCCGCTTAATTGAGATTGAAGAAGAAGAGTGTTTTAGCAAGATCATTGGCCAAGTCTAGAGTACAAAGTAATGGCTTCTGCAGTAAGTTCAGTTGTGTGGTTGTATTGCTTGCTTAAGGAGCTACATGTGGCACAAAGCAAGGCCATATCATTGTATTGCGACAATTAAGCAGCATTGCACATAGCTATGAGACCAGTGTTCCATGAGTGAACCAAAGATGTGGAGATGGATTGCTACTTAATTAGAGAAAGATATTAGTCAAGAGAGATAAAGTGATAGGAACTAGCGCCCTTTATTAGTATTATAATTTATGATTTATGTCTAGGTATTAGTGTCTTATGTTAATCATTTGAAGTTAATGTTGGTTTTACAAGTGTCCTATGTTCGTTTTTTTAAGATAATGTTAGTTAATGTCAATTTTATGTGTTTAGGAAAGAGTGGTTATTTACGGTTAATGTATTAGTTTATAAATACCAAACATGTATTTTATCAAAGATATAGATAAATGAAATTATTATTGAGATGATTATCTCTTCTCTTATCCTAGAACTTAGATTCTACTTCTAGTCTCTCCCCTCTCATCTTCGATTAGTGTTTCAAATTTTGGCTCCAGCCTTTTCTCCTCTTATCCCTTTCTTCTCTTCTCTCTTCCCTTTTCTTTTCCCTTATAACTCCCTATTTATCTAGAATTACATATTCTAGTTCTAGATTTCCTCTTCTCTCTCTCTTTCCCTTTTCCCTATTTCTACTTTTAATTGTTAAGGTTTAACATTTTGGTATCAAAACATTTCATCTTGGGCAGTGCGTTATCAGTGCTGAACACACATCAATCCTCTCACAGCAATGATCTTGTATTTCTTTACCCTTATCCTAACCCAACCAAGTACTCCCTCCACCCAATGAAACTAATGACCCATTACTAAAAGGCCTCTTATCACTGCAACTATGTGCAATTTTATCCAAGTTAAAATTTTTGGATTTAGACCTAATCAAATAGAAGAAATAGAAAATAAAGAGCATTCATCCTCCATTACTACAGAATTAGGATATAACCACCCCAAAAGACGTCCCAAATTTAAAATTGGGTGGTTAAAAAGGCAGGCGGTGGTAATTTTGTAATTATATGTATGTAGGGAAACCTTTAGACATCCCAAATTTGAATTTGGGACACCTAAAGTTCTTCCCAACTCGAAATATAAATTTTGCAAATTTTTTTTAGCGCCAGGAGCTGGGTTTAGACGTCCCAAAAACCCGTCCCAAAATTATTTTGGGACGTCTAAACCCAAACTTTAGGAGTCCCAAATGCCTAAAGATAAGTGTCTGACATGCGTCTTCTCCATTCTTCACTCCCCTTCCCTCCTTTTTTGACCAAACTACATTACTCTTCCTCCTTCCTTCTACAAGGCCGTCGGCTACTCCTCCTTCTTCAACTCCTCCCTTCTACAACTTTACTTCTTCCACATGAAATCCATTAAAGTCGACACACGGACCAGGCCACCCCTTCTGTAATATCCCAAATTGTAATTAAGGGCTAATGGCTTCAAAGTGATGTAATTAATGATAATTAAACACTTTTGAAGGATATGTTGTGCAATGTGATATAAAGGCGATTATTAATGGTTTAATGAGTATGGTGCTAATCAGGGGTAAAACGGTAAATTTACCGATCGACTGGTAAGTTACTGGAGAGGAAACTCCTTGGTAATTATGATCAATGGCTAGGATTAAATGTTAAGAGGTGGAATCAAGTGTGTTGGAGAGTTTGTGAAATCATAGGAGGAAAGATGAGATGTTGCCATGTGTCCAAATGAGAGCCATTGGATGAGTCAAAATTTTCAAACTCTTCCTCTCTCCCTCTCAAGTCGGCTGTGTGTGTGTGTATAGGATATTGATCCAATATTTCTCATCTCTCTCCATTCTCTCCATTTTCGCTGAAGTTAAGCAAGAAAGAGAAAGAAAGGGTTTGAATTCTAGGTGAGTATTTAACTCTAAATGCTCACTTCACCTTCATTGATTTTGTTCAAATGGTTGAGAGCTCCCTTGCTATGTTTTCAGATTTGTGAAAAGTGGTGTTTGATTGTTGGAAAAATCTGAAAGTTGGTGGAATCAAGGTGTTGATTTCAGCAAGTTTAAGAGGTAGGTTTATGATGAATTTTGGTATATATGTTATGATGTTTGCTTAATCAATGAGAATTCTGGAAATTTAACCTAATTATGATGTTAAGTGAAGGGTAGGTTTTGATTAGAGTGTCACTGTTCATTTGGTCAGTTGTGACACTTGGGAGTGATTAGAATTTGATTTGAAGTTGAATAAGGGAAATTTGTTAGAATGAAGTTTTGAGTGGTTTTATGATCTAGAGTGAGAATGTGTTGATTGGAGATGTTAAGGTGACATGTGGTGATTGTGGTAGAACATGCTCATGGATAATGAATATGGTCATTTTGATGGCTCCAATGTGTTCCTTGAGCTAAATTGTGTGAAAATAGTATGTGATTTGAAATTAGGGACCATTGGAAACCAATTGGCAAAATCTGGAAAATCTGTCCAATGTAAGTCTGTTCTGGACAGTCAGATGGTGTGGACGTTTTGACTGGGCAAATGATGTTGAAAAATTATGAAACTTTCCAGTCTTAAAGTTCACATCTCAAGCTTCAAAATGGACATATATTTTGTGTCATTTCGCTTTTTGAGCTGGGAGTTTGAACTGTCCAAAGTTTGGCATCAAAGCCGGATCCTGTTTTGGTGCAATGTTAGGTTTTTGGTAAATCTGGACTTTTGTGGTGATTTCTAGTTATGGCCAATATTTTTCCTTGAAAGAGGACTTAAATAGCTTTCATTTGGCTTTGGAATCATCTTATTTTGATATTTCCTGAATTAGTTATGATTTTTAGAAGTTCAGCCAGAAACTGGATTTTCTTGGGCCGCGGCCCGTGGATTCTGGGCCGCAGCCCAAATGTTTCTGAGCGTCTCTAGACAGTTTTGGGCCGCGGCCCATGGATTTTGGGCCGCGGCCCAACCCCAAAAATCTGTGTTTTGCACTTTTCAAAGGTGGTTTTCGGTATAGTCTTTCCCAACCCTTTGGGTATATGTTTAGGCCTCTAATAGCCACCTAAAGAGTCTAAATGATAACCAACTTAAGTACTATGGAATTAAGAACTTGGAAAAGAGATTGATTTATTGTCCCTAATTTGGTTTATAGGATTCGACATTTGCCGTCCTCGTGAGCCCACTGAGCCAGCAAACGTTAGGAAGGAACAAGATAGTAACTTTTCTTTCGTACCATATGTGATGCATTGTATGTGTGTATTATCATTGATTTGATATAAATTCGTATGCTGCGACATTGTGAATATGTGTAAACACCGTCATACCAATAGTCCCTGAGTAGCTAACAACAGATCGGGCAAAGGTTGTGTGCCTTCCCGGCGGAGAAAGGGGATGAGGATGAGGTGTGATATATGTGATTATGTGAGCCGAAAGGCTATTTGTGAAGGCCGACGGGCCATTTGTGAAAGCCAGATAGCTATATGAGCTATAAGGCTATGTGTATGCACTGCCACGCCAATAGTCCCTGAGTAGCTAACAACGGTTCGAGTTAGGACAGTGTGCCTTCCCGGCGGAGAAAGGGGATGAGGGTGGAGTGTGATTTGTGCTGCTGCTGTATGATGATTTGCTTACATGCTGTGTGCTTATGTGTGGTATAAATGTTTTGTTACTACTGGGATTCTCTTGAATCTTATTCTTTCCTTTAACCAACCTTTCAGACAGGGCGAGTGGCTCTAAGGAGAAGCGTACGACCCGGAGCGGTTAGAACCCTATAGGGACATTTACTTTTGGATGTGTTGGTTAAACCTGTTGGACAGGAATTTTGTAAATTATGTTTGGGTTGTAAATGGTAGTTGACTACAGTTGTGTAATCCCCTATATGGGAATTTTAAACCTTCTAGTGAATGAATGGAACCCGGGGGTTGTCGGGATTGCTATTAGATATTCTGATATGAATGAATGTAAATTAACTGCACAGGTGATTATATTCGATAATTGAATTTGAGACCGGAGTAGGAAAGAAGTTTTGAAAATTTTGTAAAGTCCCTACCATAAAAGGGAGTTTTAAACAAGTTTTGAACTATTCGATGGTCTCTAAACCAACTTAATTAAGTGATATCGAATTATAATTACACTAATTAAGGCAGGGGGTTACACCTTCCTCCACAATGTAGGTTTTTGCTCTCCTCCGCCTCCTTCCTTCCATTGTCGTCCACACCTCCTCCACACATCGTGGTTCTTTGCTTTCTCCACCCTCCGGTGTACCTCCCCACCGTGCATACACCTCTGATCTCCAACGTCTTCTCACTACCTCTCCAGCATACATAGCCGTCGGCACCCCCTTCATCAAGTTAGTTTATTTTCTTCTTCTTTTTTTGTAACAGAATGGTTTATTTTCTTTTTGAAATATAAATTTACTTGAATAAATTAAAGGAAAACTTGCAATGTGAAAAGCCTAGGCAATAGGAAATATCACGTTAATTGTGCTTATATATTGCTTATATTGAGATGGTTGAGATTGGTGTGTTTGGTGTGCTTATATATTGCTTAAATTGTACTGGGGAACTCTATCACTGCAATACTTTTTACTTTTTTTAATGATGCTTCTACTAATTTAAATTTTCAAGTCTTTATCATTCACAAAAGTTAACATGGTATTTTTCTTGGTGTACTGTAAACGGAACATTTTTAGATGAATCAATAGTGTGGCTTTTTATAAACTTTATAATAGTGTGATATATTAATGATTATTGTCTCATGACTTAACATGACCTAAATAGAATGAGTAGGGGTTATTTTAATTTTAATCAAATCACCCTTTTTTTTAGGATTTTATAACAAAACTGCAACTACATATATGTATATGTTCTATCTTCATGTCTTCGTTTGTCATCTTTGGAAAAAAAATTATTCTGTTTTATATAGAAAATTATTATATGGACTCATGTTTTGCATAGAACTTAAAATAAGCTACTATTCATGGTTTTATTTATTTTTTTTCATACACAGCCATTCCATGTAATTTAAAGGCAATGTATATATATTATTATAAATAAATGGAGCTTTTGAATGATTTTGATGAAATTAACAACAATTCAACAGATTAGTAAGATTATTAATGTAGTTTCCTCAATATAATAATATAGTAAGTAGTATGATTATTATTCATGTAGTGGAGAGATAGGGTTGCTTGAAATTTTGGGTTGTCTTACTTTTAAGGGGAAATGTTGTCGAAATTTTTGTTGAAAAAAGTGAAGAAAGGCAATCCCATCATATGTCGTTGACAATTGTACTAAATGTGTGAATGTTATTGGGAATGGCTTAGGTGGTAACAAAATGGATCATAGTTGGATGAATGCTTTGAGAACTAGTGAAGAATATGAGAAAGGGGTAGAAGAATTTATTGAATTCGCTAAAAAGAATGCTCCTGCAAAAAATGGGAAGTATTTTTGTCCTTGTGTCAATTGTTTGAATGAGAGTCAACGGGATGTTGATGTCATAAAGGATCACCTACTTTGTGATGGAATAAATATGCGATACACAAGGTGGATATTGCATGGTGAGGAAGTAACGGATTGTCCGTCACACAAGAAGGAAGATGTGGATGTCATAGATGAGATAGAATGGAGAAAATGATTCACGATGTTGAGGTAGAATCCTTTGCGCCACCTACTTTGTGATGGAATAAATATGCGATACACAAGGTGGATATGGCATGGTGAGGAAGTAACGGATTGTCCGTCGCACAAGAAGGAAGATGTGGATGTCATAGATGAGATAGAATGGAGAAAATGATTCACGATGTTGAGGTAGAATCCTTTGCGCAGTCGCACGAATATGACAGCCTGTGGAGTGATGCAGAGATACCATTGTACCGTGGGAGTAAGTACACGCGGCTGACGAGGACATTACATTTGGTTAACTTAAAGGCAACTTGTGGGTAGACCGATAGTAGTTTCACATTGCTGCATAAACTATTGTGTGATATGTTTCCAGAGGATAATGTACTTCCAAATCGTATGTATGAGGCCAAGAAAATCCTGTCTACAATGGGTATGGAGTATAAAAAGATACATGCTTGCCATAATGACTGCGTACTGTACAGAAATGAGTATGGAGGTCTTAGTGAGTGTCCTAAGTGTAAAACTGCACGATACAAAGTGAAAAAAGATGGTGGTTGTGGTGATGTGACAAGTAAAAGGCAACCTTTAAAGGTTATGTGGTATCTTCCAATAATATCATGTTTTAAACATTTGTTTTCGACTGCAACAAAAGCGAAAAGTTGAGATGGCACTCTGATGAGAGAATATCTGATGGGAAATATCTTTGGCACCTAGCTGACTCTCCACAATAGCAAAAAATAGATGAAATGTTCCCTCAATTTGGCAGCTAGCTGAGAAACCTTCGGCTTGGGCTTTGTACAGACGGCATCAATCCGTATGGAACTCTTACTAGCACACATAGTGTGTGGCCGGTTCTCCTTGTAATATACAACTTGCCTCCCTAGCTATGTATGAAACGTAAGTATATGATGCTATCTATGATTATTTCTGGACCAAACTAGCCAGGGAATGATATTGATGTCTATTTGGCGCATTTGATTGAGGACTTGAAGAAGTTGTGGGAGGAAGGCGTAGATGTGTTTGATGCTTATAAGAAGGAGTCTTTCAAGCTACGTGCAATGATTTTCACAACGATAAACGACTTCCCTGCTTACAGAAACTTGTCAGGGTACAGCGTGAAGGGTCATAAAGCATGCCCAATATGTGAAGCAGACACACACTTCCATTAACTAAAGTATGGAAGAAAAACTGTCTACCTTGGCCACAGGAGGCTTCTTCATCGTTTCCACCCATACCGTAGGCTAAGAAAGCATTTTAACGGCTTACCGGAGCATGGAATGGCTCCAAAGTCATTAACCGGAGAGGAAGTTTACAGTTGAGTGGAATGTATCAATGTCACTTTTGGTAAGAATCAGAGGATTGCGGGTGAGAAGAACATATGGAAAAAGATATCCATTTTCTTTGATCTTCCATATTGGCATTCGCTTGACATGAGACACAGTATTGATGTGATGCATGTGGAGAAGAATGTTTCTGATAGCCTTATCAGTATGTTTTTACACATACCAGGGAAGACTAAGGATGGGATTAGTGCGAGATTAGACCTTGTTGATATGAGAATAAGAGAACGGTTACATCCACAACTAAGAGATGATGGTAGGAAGGTATACATGGAGCCAGCAGCGCATACACTATCAAAAGCAGAGAAAAGAAGTTTGTGTAGGTGTTTGCATGAAATTAAGGTGCCACAAGGGTATTCCTCGAATGTGAGAAGATGTGTCTCAATGGATGATTTGAAGTTAGTGGGAATGAAGTCCCATGATTATCATGTGTTGATGCAACAACTATTACCAGTAGCTATTAGAGGCATAATGAAAGATGAAGTACGAACCACTGTAACAAGATTGTGCATTTTCTTCAATGCTATCTGTAACAAAGTCATTGACACTGAAAAGTTGGATGAATTGGAAAATGAGGGTTACATTATTTTGTCACAACTAGAGATGCATTTTCCTCCTTCATTTTTTGATATAATGGTGCATTTGGTAGCTCATTTGGTAAGGGAGGTAAGGCTCTACGGTCCAGTTTACATGAGGTGGATGTACCCTTTCAAGCGATACATGAAGATCTTAAAAGGGTATTCTAAAAATTCTTATCGACCAGAAGCTTCAATAGTAGAAAGATATGTAGTTGAGGAGGCTATAGAGTTTTACAAAGATTATATGTCAGGGAAGAAGGAATAATCTCGGCATGAAGAGGGGAGAAGTAAGGGAACATGAGGACTGAAAGTGAAGAATGTTCCTCGTGAAGAGGTGTTGCAAGCCCACTTGTATATCCTGAATAATATGGAAGAAGTTCAACCTTACATAGATGAACACAGAAAAACTTTGAAGAACAAGAATCCAAGGAAGAATGACATGCAGATTACTATTGAGCAAAACAAGACATTCATGCAGTGGTTCGAGGAAAAGGTTTTGCACGAGACTGGTGTGTCTGAGACAATTGAGTGGCTAGCTTGGGAGCCTTCGTTTCAGGTCATTACTTGGACCGGTTATGATATAAATGGCTATTCTTTCTATACGAAAGAGCAAGATGACAGAAGTACCATGCAAAATAGTGGGGTCATAGTAGAAGCTGAAGCTATGCACTTTTCCAGTTCGAGAGACAAAAACCCCATATTAGTGTCTATGGCCTATTATGGAGTTATAGAAGAAATATGGGAGATGACATACAACAAGTTCAAAGTTGCTTTATTCAAATGTAAGTGGGTTAGCAATAATGCTGTGGTAATAGATAAACAATTTGGATTTGTCTCAGTCGATCTTTGAAGAGATGGCTATAGAGATGAGCCCTTCATTTTAGCAAGCCAGGTGAAATAAGTGTTTTATATCACCGATCCTGTGAGTAAAAACATGTCCATTGTCCTTAAAAGTAAAAAACAGAAGTATGGTGATCCGACCTTCAACCTTGATGACACACCACCTTTCACAACAACTCCACCTCGAACAAATGAAGTAGAATTGGTAGATAATGACGAATATGTTGTAATAAATGACCATGGTGAAGGACTATGGGAAACAATATAGAGTAAGACCTTAATTTATAAACGAGAACTGTGTGTTTTTTCTGTTTTACTTCCTGCTTAGTTTATTTCATTTTTATTGCAATTTATTTATGTTTATGACGATGCTTTTTGTGTTAACAGGAATATGGACAACTCTAGTGATGACGAAAGGCGTAGAGATGAGGAAAGCCCTAGCAATGACGAAAGGCCTAGAGATGAACCCGTTGCAAGAAGGAGGGTTAGAGGCTGTACAAAGATAGGAGCATTGGTTGCACGTCATGAACATTAATAAGAGAGGCTGCATATAGACTTCGATGACAATCTGAATACAGTTGGTCCTGAGGAAGACCACTTCATTAGCTACATAGGGTTTTTGCGTCGAAGTAAAGTGCGCATTACCTATGATAATTGGAGATTGGTTCCCCCAAAAATGAAAGACATGATTTGGCAGCAACTTTTGGTATATAAGTTTTGATGCATCTATGGTAATTGTAGCTTTATTCTTATTGTTTCAAATATAATAATCTTATGTTTTACCTTGCAGCAAACATACGATGTCCCAGACACCAGGGAGATGTATAGGCACTGGATGGATGAGGTTCGTGTACGATGAAAAGATTTCAAGAACAAGCTAACAGCACGATACATTCGAGGGGCCCTTAGGGGTTAGGATCCATGTACACATTATTCGTATTTGTCTCCAAAGGACTGGAGGTTGTTTGCGGCATCATGGGCAGATCCTGAGTTTTTGGTAAGATTTCTGTCATCATGATATAGAGCTTTTAATTTTCATATACTTGATATCGTTGATTTATTTTTTGTTGTTTTTCATTCATAGAAATTAAGTGCAGCAAATGCACAGAGGCAATCAGAAAATAAATATCAAAATTACATGTCTCGTGGTGGATATCGGAAGCTTGTGCGGCAAATGATGCAAGAAGAGTTAGAGAAAATGAAGGAAGCAGCGGAATCTGATCCTAGCGTTGTTATCCAGCCACCGGAACCTCCTCCACATCACAAAAAATGGAAAGCAGGGAGGATTAAGGCTGGGAAGTACATAAATCTAGCTGTTGCTGAGGTTGCTGCAAGGATTGTAAGTAGTTATACCATAAGTACCTAATTTTTGCATATCGCAAGTGGTTTCGATATATTTATGATAAACTGTATGCTACAGGATGAACTGGAAGATCAGAGTAGCCAAGGTTCATTCAATCCAAGTAGACAGATAGACATCTTGTCAACGGCTATTGGGAAGGCAGATGACCTTAGTCATGTTCGAGGAAAGACACGAGGAGTTAGTGCCGCAAGGTATTTTGGACAAGACTCACGTTATTCGTCACAAGCTGGACCTAGTAGGACCTTGTGGCCAAGATTCAAGAGGACCTCGAACGAGAGCTCGAGGCCAACCTTTGCCACAAGCTCCGACAAGAGCTGTTGCCAGAGCTTCAACTTGAAATGGCAAAGATGTTCGAAGCGTAAAGGGCAAGGGACGAGCATAGAACTCAAGAATCCCCGGCCTTCAATACACCAAAGGAAGTTACAACCCTCTGGAGGAACCACTTGGCGACCCTTCTCCCACTCCAATGTCGGGAGACCCTTCCACCCTCTATTTAGATAATCCACTGTTCGTGTTGTTGCCGATGCTCTCGTTCACACACGTGCTACCGCCCACTATCATCAGCAAATTCCGCAGGATTTTTGTAGGGTGAATGTGACGAGTATTAGAAAGGGGGAAGAAGGTACAGTCATCCCTGTTCCTGATCCAGAGGTTAGCACGTTAGGTCAGGCGATAGGATCTTTCATCCTTTGGCCTCACAATCTTATTGGTTCAGACGCAACACCTCTAATGGTAGGAATTACCTTACTATTAGTGAAAATCTGTTGGCATCCTAATAACAATTTGTTTTTTGTTGTTCTAAAAGGATGACGAAGATGCGAGGAAATGGCCCTACTTAGCACAGCTGCAACAGATCTACAAGGGCATTAAATAGATTGACCTGAAGATGACTCAAGGGATTGTGGGCCTTACATTGGAGTATCCCTACACGATTGACAATACAGATCTCAAGCAGTTTATCAGGTTGGAGGAGATAGATGCAGGCTAGGTGAAATTTACAGTCCGGTAAGTTTTTTTTTTCAATTTTCCCATAGAATTCATTTAGTGGTTTTTTGATTTCATACATTCAATAATTCATTCCTTATTTTAATTCTATTATAGCACCTTCCACGGTCTCTGCACAAAAATGGAAAGACGTGATTGGTATGGATTCTTATGTCCTGCGAATATGACAGGGGATACCAATACTGTGGCGCATAGGACTCACTATGTCGGCTACGCAATAGGAGAGACCAAACTTCGTTGTTATCTAGCACCCATTGTTCAACGGTTCGTATTTTCATTTTGTCAATTTAAAAAGTTTAATAAATAATTGTCTTGTCATCTAACTTCATTTTAATGTGTACATGTTGTTATAGTTACCACTGGAGTTTGTATGTTATATGTCCTCGCCGCAACGTAGTCTATTGGTTTGATCCCTTGAGTAAAAAGCCAGACAAAGATACAAAATCCGTCTTCGACACGTAAGTTATTCTGTTTGTATTTCATTGACTCTTAAAAAATGAATAGTTCTAATTTCTGTTCATTTTGATTTTCATGATAGTGCTTGTCAAACATATAGAGTCCTAGGCGGGTCACGCGAGGGTACAGTTGTTAAAAAGCCAAAGTGGTTTTATCCGATAGTAAGTAGTTTCGATTCTAATTGTTTCATTGATGGTTCTTTTAGACATACCTTTATTGATTTTAACAACCAATTGCATGCCTTTGATTTAAAGTGCCCTCGGTAACCTGGCAACACTGAATGCGGATATTATGTTATACTTTATATGTATAACATCACTCAAAGTGGAATTACTAGCGATTTTGAAAAGGTAATCACTTCTTAATTCTCAAATGATAATATTTTTGGTGTTCTAATCGAAATGCTAATTAATTCATTTGCTTGATTCATTTCATCAAAGCTTATTTTCTAATTTTCAGATTTTTTATAATGAAGATGCCTACCTACGTGAAGACCTTGATTTGATCAGGGATCTTTTGGCTGGACATCTTCTTCAACATATAGAGTAGTAAACTTTTTATTTATATCAGTTTGTAGTTATGTGATGATAGCGTTTTGACACTTTCTGGTTGTTTTTGTTGATATATATAGTAGTAGGTTGTATGAGTTGTTATTGTATGTATATATAGTAAAGATTGTAGTGCTGGATGTCCTTACCATTTTGTAACGGACATTGTGGTTTATGAATCCATCTTCTATTCTGTTTCTGCAGTTTGAACACACTAGGTAATACAGAATGTAAATGATGGTATAAAAAAAATCTAACATTTTAACGTCCCAAATTAAGAATTGGGACGTCTAAAGTCTCACTTTAGACGTCCCATTTTTTTGGGACGTCTTTTCTTAAAACGTACTACGCCCCCAACATATACGTCCCCCCGTTTTTTGACGTTAAAAGTGCCAAATTTGGGACGTTAAAACCCCTTTTTGTAGTAGTGCTCCTTTGGTCATCCCGAGCCAAATAAAAATGGCAATCTTCAGGGCGTTTTTTCCTAGAAAATGTGGGGTCATGTGTTTCTGTTAGCAGTTACAATTCCAGGGAAAAGAAAAAGGCAATTTTCAAATGCAGTTTTTACTGTCAGTTATTAGTCAAATTTGGGCAGTTACCACCATTGTTCTCAGGCTCGGATCGGACTGGCCGGTCCGACCACAAAACCGTCGGACCGGTGGTCCGACCGGTCCGATCTGGCTACTGAACCCAGTTTGACCGGTTTTTACGTGGTTTGACCGGTTTTCTCACGGTTTGACCATTTTTTTTATTTTTTTAATATTTTATTCAAAATTTCATATAAATAATTCTAAAATCTTCCCTTCCTCACCAGTTTAACTCCAGTTTGACTCCGATCTGACCCACTGACCCTTGATCCAGTACCCCAACCGGTTCAGTGACTGGTCTAGGTTTCAGAACCTTGGTTACCACTACACAAATTTCTGAAACTAACAAGTGGCAGTTACACAGAGACAAAGAGTTATGTTTCAGATGTGATGATAAATTTGTTCATGGTCATAAATGCAAAACTACCTCCTTTTTTCCTTCCTATCACCTTAAGGACAAGGTTGTTCTCCTAGGGGAGGGTATTGATAGAAACTAGTGCCCTTTATTAGTATTATAACTTATGTTTTATGTTTATTAGTATCTTAGATAAGTTATTTTAAGTTAATGCCCGTTTTACAAGTGCCCTATGTCAGTTATTTTTAGATAATTTTAGTTAATGTCAGTTTTATATGTCAAAGAAAGAGTGGTTATTTGCAATTAGTATATTAGTCTATAAATACCAAACATTTACTCTATGAAAGACGTAGATGAATGAAATTATTATTGAGGTAATTATCTCTTCTCTTTCCTTAGAACTAAGATTCTACTTTTAGTCTCCCCTCTCCTCTTTGACTAGACTTTCAGATTTTGGCTCTAGCCTTTTCTCCTCCTATCCCTCTGTTCCCTTCTCTCTTCCCTCTTCTTTTCCCTTCTGATTCCCTATTCATCTAGAATTACAGATTCTCTGGTTTTTAGATTTCCTCTTTAACTCTATTCTTCCTCTTCTCTCTCTTTCCCTTTTCCCTATTTCTACTTTTATTTTTCAGGGTCTAACATAATGCCACATAAGATTTGGACAAGAGATTAATTGACAGACATGTTTATGAAGGCGCTTGGGATAGATAAGCTCAAGGCCCTTGTGGAGAAGTTGGACATTGCAAACTTACATGCGCCAACTTAAGTGAGAGTTGGAGGTCACCAAAGATACTGGGGTTAACGGCATAAATGGATGTGAGCGATTTTGCACTATAATGATATAGTAAAATATATATATATATATATATATACACATACACACACACACACACACACGATGTTATTGAGAGATATAGGTAAACGGAAAGTAATGATACATGGGTTGTTAGGATATAGAGAAGCTACACGCGTTAACTTAAATGCGTGTATTTTTATACACACACACATGTATGATGATTCAATAATATAATCGCTTCCAAAATTATTAAAGGACACAGATCATTTCTCCTAAGGCGATGTAACTAATTAGAAAGGTTATTTCTCTTTTGAATTATGAATATGTGGTAATTAAAACGATAGATCAATATATATAGCACAATCCACTATCACCAATAATCCAGAAAAGGCCGGGAAATGTGAAGCTATAAGTTCACAATAATTCAGCAATAATCTGTTGTTGCTTTCCACAATAAATTATATAAGTTGTATTAAAAAAAACTCACTATAATGTGACTGGAGTGATTAGAGGCTTATTTGAGAAAAAGGCCTCCAAATTGGCATCCATTAGTTCAGAAGTTGCCATCATAGATTCATTAGTGAACACAGCAGCATGAGGAGACAAAACCACATTGTCTAATTCAAAAAGCTCTTTAGGAACATGAGGCTCATTCTCAAACACATCCAAACCAGCTCCTCCAATCTCTCTTTCCACCAAACACTTAACCAATTCCTTCTCATCTATGAGACTTCCTCTTGCAACGTTCACAATTATTCCTTCTTTTCCCATCGCCATTATCACTTCCCTATTCACCATATGCCTTGTTTCCTTGTTTCCTTGTTTACTACAAAAAAAAAGGTATTTTGTAGCGGTGCAATTGTAGCGGTTGTATTAAACCGCTACAAATTATGGTATTTGTAGCGGTTATCACTTAAACCGCTACAAATTTGTAGCGGCCAGTTTTTTTGTAGCGGTTTCCTAAAAATAACCGCTACAAATTTGGCGCGAAATTCCCGCCAAAACTTGTAGCGGTTCTTTTGTAGCGGTTAATGCACACTAACCGCTACAAAATACCAAAGGTCAGAAGTTTGTAGCGGTTATGCCCCTATAACCGCTACAGAATTTAAAGAGTCCTGACATTTGTAGCGGTTCTAAGCAATAACCGCTACAGAATTTCAAATATTGTGAACATTTGTAGTGGTTATTGTAGAACCGCTACAAATTTAATTATTTGTAGCGGTTATAGTAGCGGTTATTTTAATAACCGCTACTAATATCTGGACTATTTAAGCCACCTCCTCCTTCATTTCTCCTTTTGCCCATTTTGTTTCCTGAGGTTTTTCTGAGTGATTTCTTCGAGATTTGAGCGTTCAGACGTCTCTATAGGAGTTTTTGCTCGGTATTTCTCAGTATTTGCACTTGAGGTACGTATATAACACGTATTTTATTTATATTTGTATTTTTATTATATTTTTACATAATAATGTGACTAATTTTTTTTTTAATTTGTACAGTTGATATGGCTTCAGGACAGGATAAGGGGAAGGGGAAGGCCCCTGAGGTCCCCAGACCGACTTTACGGGGTGGCAGCAGCCGGGCAGGGGGCAGAGGGAGGGGGCAGCGCGCAGGCAGGGCTACCGCGGCATCTCAACCCAGCCCCCCACAGGCACCGCCGACGATCCCACAGGCGACGACTGTACCAGAGGTGCCTGAGGTGGAGGGGACAGATATTAGCGTTGAGGACTTCCTCAACGAGGAGGAGTTCGAGATCTCGATTAGTGGGTTCAGGGAGATGGAGCAGTTCCTCGATGAGGAGGACGCTCGGGAGCAGAACAACCCACGAGGGTCGTCTTCGCGGTCCACTGGGTTTGAGGTGCAGGTCGAAGGTAAATTACTTTTTTAATTTAGTAATTTATTTATTTAAATTTGAAATGTTAACTTTGAATTATAATTTATCTAACGTGCGGTCAACTGTGCAGATGAGCAGGGGAACGTGTCGACGAGGAGGCTGGATGTGGCCGGTCTGAACAGCATGAACCGGTCCCTGCGAGTTATAGTGCCGTGGAACGAGGGCACTGACCAGCCGATCCACAATGGGGGTCACCTGCTCAACCGCTTCCTGAGCGACCTGGGATCGAATTGGATGCGGTTCCCCCTTCACTTCCCGACGTGGAGGCACATTCCGAAGGGGCCGAAGGACCAGGCTTGGGAGGAGGTGGTTCAGGTAATTAAAACTATTTAATTAATATTTTTTTAATTAATTCTATTTAATTATTTTTTTTAAATTATGGTTTTTATAATTATTGATATTTAAATGTATTTTTTCAGCTGCGGTTTGCCGTCCGGGCCAACCGGAAGAGGTACGCCCTCGTGAAGATGGGCGACACCTGGAGGAACAGGAGGAACCGTCTCTTCCACAGGGTGGATGGGGACGGGACGATGCCTCTGGAGCAGCTGCAGGAGAGCGTCCCGGACGGCGTGCCGCCGAACGACTGGGCGCGTTTTGTCCAGTTCAGGAGGAGCCCTGAGGCGCAGGTAATGTATTTATTAGATTTTTTATATATAATTTTGTAATTGTTAAATATTAAATTATAATATCAATTTATTTTGTATTTAATTTTAAATTATAATACATTTATTTTTTTTTTCCAGGAGCTTGCTCGGAGGAACGCCGAGATCCGGGCGCAGCAGACGATCCACCACACAGCAGGATCGAAGACCTTTGCTGTGACCTACAGCGAGCTGGTAACTTTTCAAGTGCTTCACTTACTTTTAGCTGATTATTTCATAATACTAATTGTTTTGTAATTGTTTCAGGAGACGAGGGCTCAGCAGGAGAACCGTTAGATGAACTATGCGGAGCTGTACGCCATCACACACAGACACTGTGACGGGACTGCCACCTCTCAGCAGGCAGAGGCGGCCATTGTAAGTAATTTTATTATTATATTTTTTATAAAACCAAGTTAATAATGAAAAATGCTAATTATTAATTGTTTCATAAAATGGCAGGAGCGGATGCATCTGTCGCAGGCTGAGCTGCGACAGACCCAGCCTGAGGAGTCACTGGGGTCAGTGGACCCGACGGCTCCTTTGAAGGCGGGTCTGGCTCAGGCTGAGCACCCCGGACGCGTTCGGGGTATGGGGATAGGCGCCAGACCCAGCATGGTCTACGGCAGGAGCGCCGCCTCTGAGGCTGGCAGCTTTAGAGGGGTCAGACGTCGGAGGGACGAGTCTATTGACCAGCTGCGGTCAGATTTGGAGCAGACACAGCAGCAGATGCAGGCGCAGCAGCAGCAGCTGCTGCAGATCCACACAGATATGATGTACGCGCAGCAGACGCAGTGGCGTGAGATCGCGAACACCATGCTCGAGGGAGCATGGAGTCGCCTGTTCCCGGACGAGCAGCATCCAGCGGTTCCCCCTGTCCCTCGCTACATCGTCCCGAGTGCTCCTCCTCCTGCTACTGCTCCTCCTCCTGCTGATGACGATGGTGTGGTTCAGTCTGCGCAGCGGCCCGATCCAGCGGCACCTGAGAGAGGCCCACCTGAGGGAGCACCAAAGGATCAGCCCCCAGCTCCTTAGTTTAGGACATTTTCTTTTATTTAAACATTTGTAAATATTTATATGAGTTTTTATTTCAGAATTTTTTTATTATGTTTTATATAATTATATTTATATTATTAGATCGCGTTGAAATAATTTATGAATGATTTGTATCTAAATTTAAAAAAAAAATAAAGTATATATATTTGTAGCGGTTTGTAGTGTATAACCGCTACAAAAATATATATTTGTAGCGGTTATTAGTTTATAACCGCTACAAATGTATATATATATTTGTAGCGGTTTACCTTCAGAAACCGCTACAAATATATGTATATTTTTGTAGCGGTTATACACTAAAAACCGCTACAAAGACTCAAATCATTTGAATTTTGAAATTTGCTGCCTTTGTGCACATTTGTAGCGGTTATGTTATGTATAACCGCTACAAATTAGAAAATTATTTTTATATTTAATGTCCAACGGCTTTAATATTAGTAGCGGTTTAATATATATAACCGCTACTAATCCCTTGAACATTAGTAGCGGTTTTATATATATAACCGCTACTAATACTCAACAAGTACATTTTGAATTTCCCACCAATTAACGGCTTGAATATTAGTAGCGGTTTTATATGTATAACCGCTATAAAATTATAAACGTTGGAATTTATGTAGCGGTTGGTGTAGCGGTTTAATAACCGCTACAAAATTATAAACGTTGGATTTTCAGAATATAAGGTTCCAGGCATTCGTCATTATCTTCTCACTCATCTTCTTCTCTATACTTTCTTCTCTCTCACTTGTAGCTATGGATAACTCATGGATAAGGTTGCGGCGCAATTCTCCTGAATATTTGTACGGATTAAACAGTTTCTTGGATTTCGCATTCACTCACGCCAGCTGTAACGGCAAGATCGTCTGTCCGTGTCGGAAATGCAAGTTCAAGAAGTGGCATGCACGATATGTTGTGAAGGAACATTTGCTTGTGAAGCCTTTCCCTGAGGACTATACGTTCTGGGCAGTTCATGGTGAGAAGGCCGGCATTAGATATGACGATGCTCTTCCTCGAAGTTCTCAAGTAGGCGTTCAAGTATATGAAGATGATCCAGTGAATGATGCTGTGCGTGATGCGTTTGGATTTCAAGGCGACAACTTCAACGAAGAAGTGCACGGCTCTGAGCCGGCTTTTATGGGGAATGAAGCAGCTCGGGATTTTTTCAGCTTGATGGATGAGGCAGATCGTCCTTTATATCAAGGTTGTCGCAAATATTCTAAATTATCTTTCTTGATCAAATTGTATTATATCAAGTGCTTGTGCGGGATCACGGATAAGGGAATGTCGATGTTGCTCGACTTATTACAAGATGCATTCCCCGACGCCGAGATTCCCACAACCTTCTACGAGGCCAAGAAGATTATCAACAGGTTGGGGTTGAATTATCAAAAGATTGATGTGTGCCCAAATGATTGTATGCTGTATTGGGGAGACGATTCCAGCAGGGAGACGTGTAAGAGATGTCACACATCGAGGTACAAGACAATTCGGAAGGGGAAAAAGCAGAAGAAGAAACCTGTAAAGATTCTCAGGTACTTCCCTTTGAAACCTCGTCTACAAAGATTATTTATGTCGTCTAAAACTGCTGAGCACATGAGGTGGCATGCCGTTGATAAAAACGAAGACGGTAAATTAAGACATCCGCGGGATGCAGCTGCTTGGAAAACGTTTGACAACGACTTTCCAGATTTTGCGACTGACCCCAGAAATGTTCGGCTTGCGTTGGCGACGGACGGTTTCAATCCTTTCGGGAATCTTAGCACAAGTTACAGCATTTGGCCGGTAGTCTTAGTTCCCTACAACTTACCCCCTGGATGTGTATGAAACAAAGCTCTTTCATTATGTCTATGATCATTCCAGGCAAAAAGGCACCGGGCAATGACATCGATGTGTATCTCCAACCGCTTATTGCAGAATTGCTTGACCTGTGGAATGTCGGCTTGGAGACGTATGACGCTCACAGCAAGACTTTGTTCAACATGCGTGCAGCCTTGATGTGGACGATCAGTGACTTTCCTGGCCTTGGCACATTATCTGGTTGGAATGTGCATACTGGGTCGGCGTGTCCAGCTTGCAATTTTGACTCTGACGCATTGCGCCTTCCCCACAGCCGAAAGTGGTGCTTTATGGGGCATCGGAGGTTTCTCGATGGAACGCATAAGTTCAGATTGCAATGGAATCGCTTCAATGGAAAACCAGAGAAAAGAGGACCACCTCAGACTTTGTCCGGTACATATATCTTACAGCAGCTTAAGCATGTTGACTTCGAGTTTGGAAAAAACGACGATTCAGCACAAACTCGCCAAAAGACGCGCAGGACTTCGGCGCCTCAGTAGTGGAAGAAGATAAGTATTTTCTTCACTCTTCCGTATTGGAGATCTAATTTACTTCGCCACAGTCTTGATGTAATGCACATTGAAAAGAATGTTTGCGACAATGTGCTGTATACGCTGCTTAACGAACCCGGCAAGACAAAAGATCACCTTCAAGCTAGGAAAGATTTACACGACATGGGAGTTCGTGAAGACGCTTGGCCAGATGAGCTTGACAGATTTACACCGGCGAAGTTTACCCTCACAAAACCGAACAAGGATGTGTTCCTCGCGACGTTGAAGAAATTAAAAGTTCCTGATGGGTATTCAAGCAACATTTCTCGATGTGTCGACTTGCAGGCTCGAAAGGTTGCTGGCCTGAAGAGTCACGACTCACTTGTTCTTATGCAGCAGTTACTCCCTCTGGCTATAAAGAATACACTTCCTCCCGATGTTTCCATCGTTTTGGTGGAACTTTGTTCTTTCTTTCGGAAGTTGTGTTCTAAGGTTTTGATCGTTGAGGAGCTCGATCAGCTGCAGTCGAAAATCATTCTTACGCTTTGTCACTTGGAGATGATCTTTCCTCCGTCCTTTTTTACTGTGATGGTTCACCTCACAGTCCACCTCGTTCATGAAACAAAGCTCGCTGGACCAGTACAATATCGTTGGATGTATCCGATTGAGAGGTACTCATTTTAAATATGTGCTTTCATTTATTGTCCGTATTTAATGTTTGCTAGTCATCCTTTTCATCATTTTACATCAATTTTCTCTTATGTACTTCGTAGGTTCCTTGGGAAATTAAAATCTTACGTGAGGAATAAGGCGTGGCCAGAAGGTTGTATAGCTGAAGGCTATATAGGGGATGAGGTGTTATATTTTTACTCAAGGTATTTTGATGATCTTGAGACGGCTTTCAACCGCCCGCCTCGTGTTGACGATTGTCCTGAACCTGCGCCGACATCAGGAGAATTTATCCCTCGTGTTGGTAAACCAGTTGGAGCAACTGAGAACTTCAAACTAACGGCAACTGAGAAGTTCCAAGCACATAGACATGTCTTGATTAATTGCACTCAAGTTGAGCCTTTCATACGGTAAGAATTGTACACTCACATGTATGTTATTCGATCTATATCTTTCGTAACATTTCTCACTTTCATTTTCACTAACGCCTTTCCATTATTAATTGCAGGGAATTCAGAAGTCATGTAAAGCGTCAGCTCAGGATCCATACACAGACATCCTTGGAAGTTGATAGGAGGGTCCACAGAGAATTCCCGAGCTGGTTTGCACGCAAAATACTAAATGACCACAACCCACACTCACCAGATTTCAGAGCTCTCGCAATCGGCCCTCTTGATCATGCAAAACGGTTTACAGCGTACAATGTCAATGGTTTTAAGTTTTGCACGGTTTCACGGGATCAGGGATTGCAAACACAGAATTCGGGTGTTTATGGCACATTTGGGACAAGGAGTTATGCGAGCAGCAGTGACGCCAACATGCAGTTCGGAGGCGTCCCTTACTATGGCAAGCTTCTTGATGTGGTCGAGCTTAATTATTAAGGCCGTTTCACCGTGACGCTGTTCAAGTGTTTGTGGGCAAATACCACTACTTCTCGGGGACTGACAACTAACGACCTAGGGATCACATCAGTCAATTTCTCACGGCCGATTCATACTGGTATTTCTCAAGATGATGAGCCGTATATTCTGGCTTCAGAGGCACATCAGGTTTATTATGTCGAGGACGAGAGGCATAGGGATTGGCACATGGTCGTTCATTAAAGCCAAAAGACCTTTACGACATGGGTGAAGGAGATAACATCGCCTACGAGAGTGAGCCATTTCAGCCAGCCGATTTTGAAAACTACTTCCCTGAAGGCGATGACAATTTACCTCTACTGCGGTGAGTTTTTTTAAGTCCACGTCATTTCAATTAAATTTTTTAAATTTAATAATACATCAATAACAATAATTTTTCTACAAAATTTCTGTAGGGATGGCGACGATGAGTGATCAAATTCAAGTGTAAAAAATTTGTCTTTACAAAAAATGCAAAAAATTTGTGTTAAAATAAAATGTAAAAAAAAAATTAAAAAAAAATTAAAATAATATTTGTAGCGGTTACTAAACCGCTACAAAAATATAAATAACCGCTACTAAGAAATAACCGCTACATTAACCGCTACATTAACCGCTACAAATAGCACGATGAAAATTAAACCGCTACAAAAATATAAATAACCGCTACTAAATAATAACCGCTACATTAACCGCTACATTAACCGCTACAAATAATACGTGCATCTCTATAAATACCCTTATCACAACTCATTTCAAACACTCCCCACTTTCTTTTCACCTTACCTTTCTTTAATTTTCTCTCATTTACAACTTCTTTCGTATGAGTAGAGGAGCTGAATAATACGATCAAATATGGTAACAAGATTTTCAATTTTTTTTAGAATACTTCTTTCCTTTCTACAAAATTTATTCTAACCATTTTTTTTTTTCTAGATATATCATAACTCTATCTTATTTTCATCTATTTTTCATACACAATTATATTATATTATAAAACATAATAATTCCTTATTACCTAACTATCCTTAATAATATTATTAATATAAATTTTATACTAATCATATTCAATTACATTTTTTTTTATTTATTAATAAGTTAAACTATTGAATAATAAACTAATTGAAATAGATAAAATAATAACAATTTAAACTATTTAATATAATATTGAAAAAACAAAAAAAATTCAACGTATATTTTTAAAAAACTTTTTAAATATTTGTAGCGGTTATTAAACCGCTACTAAATAACGCGCCTTTTTGGAGCTAAATTTAAATTTTTTGGCGCCAATTTTGAATTTCATGAAATTAGTAGCGGTTTTAGAAACCGCTACTAATTTCATGAAATTCAAAATTGGTAGCGGTTTCTTAACCGCTACAAATAAAAAATGTCATTTTTAACAAATTTTCAATTTTTTATATTTGTAGCGGTTATGAAACCGCTACAAAAAAAAAATCTTTTTTAAAAAAGCTCTCAATAAAATTTTTAATATTTGTAGCGGTTATATAACCGCTACAAATATCTCTAGGTGTTGTAGCGGTTTCTGTTAACCGCTACAAAGTTTGTAGCGGTGATTTTTTATTGAGTAGCGGTTTTATAAAACCGTTACAAAACAGCTTGCAACGCACGATTTAGTAGCGGTTTCTCTAACCGCTACTAACCTATTTTGTAGCGGTTAGAACCGCTACGAATACCCATTTTTAACCGCTACTAAATCACGTTTTTTTTGTAGTATATAGAGAAGCTACACGCGTTAACTTAAATGCGTGTATTTTTATACACACACACATGTATGATGATTCAATAATATAATCGCTTCCAAAATTATTAAAGGACACGGATCATTTCTCCTAAGGCGATGTAACTAATTAGAAAGGTTATTTCTCTTTTGAATTATGAATATGTGGTAATTAAAACGATAGATCAATATATATAGCACAATCCACTATCACCAATAATCCAGAAAAGGCCGGGAAATGTGAAGCTATAAGTTCACAATAATTCAGCAATAATCTGTTGTTGCTTTCCACAATAAATTATATAAGTTGTATTAAAAAAAACTCACTATAATGTGACTGGAGTGATTAGAGGCTTATTTGAGAAAAAGGCCTCCAAATTGGCATCCATTAGTTCAGAAGTTGCCATCATAGATTCATTAGTGAACACAGCAGCATGAGGAGACAAAACCACATTGTCTAATTCAAAAAGCTCTTTAGGAACATGAGGCTCATTCTCAAACACATCCAAACCAGCTCCTCCAATCTCTCTTTCCACCAAACACTTAACCAATTCCTTCTCATCTATGAGACTTCCTCTTGCAACGTTCACAATTATTCCTTCTTTTCCCATCGCCATTATCACTTCCCTATTCACCATATGCCTTGTTTCCTTGTTTAGTGCACAACATAGAATAAGTGCTTCACTAACAGATGCAAGCTCCAAAATACTTTCATAGAAAGGATATGAGACTAATGGCTTCTTGTTCTTTGACGTGTATGATATGATGCATCCAAAAGCTTCAAGCCGTTTTGCTGTTTCTTTGCCCATGCTCCCAAGGCCTACAATCCCAACTCGCTTGCCTCTTAGCTGAAAAAATAATAACTTTCTTGGTTTACTGGAAGCGTCAAATAGGAAATGAAAAGTAAATGTCATATGGATTCACAAGTTTTGTTGGATTTTGTTCTTGGTAATATCAACCCCTAATTGTTAGAACTAACTTGACTAGACCAGTAGGTTCAACCGAAAGAAGGTGAAAGGGAAGGAAATGAGCGTGGTTCTCATCTGTCAACCGTTCAAATCTAATTCATTTTTTGAAAAATTAAATTTGTAAAGAATGTGAAATAAAAATAATCTTTTTTTTTTCAAAACATGATTTTCTTATTTAAAAATCATCTGTTGTAAGTATTTAATTTGCACAGTCAAACAATATTTGAATGGCGCAAATCTCTATGAGCCTCTAGTTGCGGTCTGAAGGGTAAAGAGAGAGAAAGAGGAAGGAGAGGGCCAGAGAGACATAAAAAATGTGCAAGTATTTATTCAATCAATCAAGGTCGGCTTACAATGAGAAATTCTGGAATTCTTTATAAAAAGATAAACTTGTTCACTTAGATCAATGAAAGACAACAAAGATAATTTATATATATTCATCAATATCTTATTTTATTTTATCTTTGATCAAGTTATCCTAATTTATTGAAATAATGCAAAACATCAAGTGATAATTCAATTTAAATAAATTTACTAAATCAAAGAAATATGATAACAATTAGGGTTATTATTATAACCATTTTATGATTTATCCCAAATCAACCAAGTTTTCGAGTTCAAAGACAAGTCTACTCCGGCTCAAAACGGCTTGACATCAAAAACAGTTTTTAGGAGTGGCTTAAACCTCTGATCCGATAGGCGGTCCAAAAACAGTGAGTTAGTTCTATAATACCAATCAAATTTCATCAGCCGTATTGAACCCTAAGGGCCTGTTTGGTTAGAAGGAAGAGGATGGAGGGAGTGAATAGAAGGAAAGAATAGAATATTACCTTATTTAGTTTGATTAGCAGGGAGAAGAGGTGAGGGGTTTTTAACAGAGTTCTTAGAACTGGACCGGACCGGCCGGTCCGGCCCGGAAACCGCCGAGCCGGGCACTAGACCGGTCCTTCCGGTTTGAGTTTTTTATTTTTAAAAAAAAAAAATCAATTTTTTTAATTTTTTTCTTTAGAATTTTATATTAATAATCCTAAAATCTTCCATTTATCACTGGTTCAGTCCTGGTTTAGTACCGGTTTGACTCTGGTTTGACCCATTGACCCTTAACCCAGTATCCCGACCGGTTCAATGACTGATCCGGGTTTGATTACCTTGATTTTTAATAATTCTTTGTTTGGTTTATGAGGGAAGAGGTGGAGAAGAATAATAACAGTTTACCATTCTACCCTAACATATTTTGTTATATTTTTATTTATATGTTATATAAATTAATAATTTATATCTTATCTAATTAATATAATAATATTTTTATTTATAATTAATATAATAATATATTTTTTGTTTTAAATTAATTTTACAATAATATATTTTTTAAACTATAATAGTATTTTTTTTCCTGATACCATGACTGGATAGGTTGGTTATATGAACATATAATTGGGTCATATAACTATAAGGGTAGTAATCTAAGGGTTGACCGCTAATGATTCCGGTTATGGAAGGATTTCTGTCATCTTTCATACAGAGATATTATTATAGAGTCTTCCTATTTGGAGCTCATACCTTTCTCCTTCAAATCATTACAGCACAGCCTTCCTTCTACTGGAGGCGTAACTAGATTATTTCCTTATAAACATATATCCTAACTATATGAACATATAACCAATAATACCCTAACTCTTTGGATTCAGATAAAACTACCTCCTTCATTCCTATAGATAATAATATATTATGATACTATTTTTAAGTAAAATTCTATTATCATATTTTATAATTAATATTATTTTATTTTTAAAACTATATTTTTTATTTTAAATTCATTTTATAATAATATTTTTTATTTATAAAAATATAATATTTTCAAATTTTATTTCATTATAATATTTTTTGATGATAAAAATATATTTTTATTTAAGATAATTTAATAATAAGGGTGAAGGTGCAAAAATACCCATAAATTTTTACTAAAACTGTATCTAGCACCACATACATTTTGGAGGTGCAAAAATGCCAAAACCGTTAAATTTAACTTGACATCGTTACTTTTTATAGCGGAACCCACATTCATTTTGCACCTATATATATAACGGTGTTATGTCAAATTTAACGGTGCTGGCTTTTTCGCTCTCATTTTAAATGTTCATGGGTATTTTTACAACTCTAAAATGTATATGGCATTGGACACACTTTTGGTAAAAGTTTATGGCATTTTTGCATCTTAACCCTAACAATAATATATATTTTAGTTATAATAATATTTTTATTTAAAATTATAATATCATATGTTATAATTATAATAACTTTTATTAATAAAAATTTAATTTTATATTTAATTATTTTTAATAATATATTTTTTATTATAATATATTTTTTGTATAATAATATATTTTAATAATATTTTTATTTTTATTTTTATTTTTATTTATCATAATACTTTTCACTATGGCCATTATTGGAATATTACATAAATTATAAGAGTAAAGTTGTCCAAAATTTTGGCTCATCTCCAAAACCCTTTAATTTGGAAGGGAGCCAAAATAGGGATGTTGGAAGAGAGGAGATGGAAACTTTGGGATTTCCTCCTTTCCAAAAATTTAAACCAAATGAGGGGAGAATAACATCTATTGCCCCCTTTCATCCCCTCCCTCATTTGGTTTGAGATTTTGAAGCGAAGGAAATCCCAAAGTTTCCATCATCTCCCCTTCAACACCCCTATTTTAGCTCCCCTCCAAATGAAGAGGTTTTAGAGGGGAGCTAAAATTTGTTGTCACTTTACTCTTATAACTTATGTGATATTCTAATAATGCACATGATGAAAACTATTATGGTAAAAAAAAATAAATAATAATAATAATAATAATAATATATTATTATTATTATTATTATTAAAATATTTTATTATAAAATAAAAAGATATTATTATAAATAATTATTATAATTAAAAATATATTATTAAAAATAATTTAATATAAAAGTATATATTTATGAATAAAAAATTATTATAAGTATAACATATGCTCAAAAAAATATATTTTTATCATTAAAAAATATTATTATGAAATAAATTTTAAAAAAAAAATTTTTACAAATAAAAATATTATTGTAAAATTGATTTCAAATAAAAAAATAAATTTTCACAAATAATACCTAATCTGACTCAGTAATGGTATCAGAGTTTAAGGAAAGAATAGTCTATTCCTTAGTTCCTTATTATAATTCTTCCTTCTTGTAGTTTTTGTTTACCTTTGTCTTCAGCTTTTCTTTTTTTTTCCCTTTAAATATAGTCCATAGGTTTTTATTTATTACTTCTTGTCCTTTGTGTATTTCTTCAGCCATTATTCTTGCTTGTTTTATATCTTCATCCATAGGTTGGTGTCTTATTTGTTCTTTAGTTATTTGTAATCTTTCAAATTCTTCTAAAGCCTCATCATACTTATTTGTACCTTATTTGGATGGGTTCTATTTTCTGTTCAATTCCGAATGCCTTCATTATTTGCTTAATGTTTCCTTTAATATTTGCTAACTCATTTGTATTATTCCTTATCTCGGTTTTTATCTCATATAATTTTTGCTCTATCGGTTTTGATATCTCTGATAATCGATCTATTCTATATTTAGGCTGTTCTTTTAATACTTTATATTTTACTTCTTCAGGCACTCTTTCTAAGGTTTCCTCTACTGTATATACCTTTAATAGATCATCTATATTTATATTAATATAAGATCCTAAGTGTTTCATTAAATACATGTTTGTCCAATTATTATGATTCCAGGGGTTATCTCCTTCTCCTCCTATTATAAACATACAAGTTTCTTCATTTTCTACAGGGATATAAGAACTTTCTGGTAATTTATTGGTTTCTATTTCATATATTATAGGTTCTAATACTTTTATTATATTCATTTCTGTTATAAAGATGAGATTAAATTTCTATATTATGAGACTTAGTAAATAGGAAAATGAATAATACAACTAAAGAAATCACAGAAAACTATAAGAAGGGCTGGAAAGATGAACTCTTATGAAAATTAATAGGAACTAAGGATTAGACTATTTAGAGTAAATTTTAACTTTTGATAAATCATGTTGCCTGTTAATGCTCCTAATATACTATCTTATACACTACAATACAAATTATTCTTCCGTCTATTATCAACAACTCTATAGATGAATCTATATCTTCTGTAAAGTATGCTTTTACTAGTATTTCTATATCTGCAATATACATTCAATTACTTCATCTTTAAATGGTAATTTAGATATTTCATTTTTTACTAATCCTTTACTTATTAGGGGTATTCTCAATACTCCTTCAAATAATATTGATTCTATAGGATATTTCTTTTCTAATATTACACAACGATTCCTTTTGTTCTTCTTTGATTTTACTATTTTACTTACCTTTTGCATAAAATTTTCATTTCTTAATTCTTCTGGTTTTAAATCTAACTTTATATCCTTTATTTTATCATATTGCTTTTGGTTAAATGCCATTCTTGTTTCTATTACTCCTTCAGAAACATTCCAATATTCTTCATATTCATTATTACTGCAAATTCCTTCTTCATTATTCATTACATTCATCATACATAATTGATATCCTTCTTTAGATGTTATTTCTGATTCTTCTTCTGAGAGTTCTTATGATAAATCACTATAATATTTTAATTTATATATTTCAATATCAGGGTTTTCTATATCACTATATACTTCTGTATCAAATTCTATTGGTTCAAGTTCGAATTTAAAGGCTTGTTCTATTAGCAAATTCGATTGCAAATCAGTATTCTTTCAAATAAAATTAAAAGAAGATAGCAAAAAGTATACTGCATTTAGTACTTCAAAAGGACTATATGAGTGGAATGTTCTTCCATGGGATTCCATAATAGTCCAAGTATATTTCAAGAATATGTATCAAGTTGTTAAACTTCTTCTGTTTTCAGGTCTTATACTATCTGCACTTATGAGGATTTATATTGGAACTAATCTTATATTTATATTTATAAATATAAATCCTCATAAGTACATATAGTATAAGACCTGAAACCAGAAGAGGTTTTTTCAAGGAACCTGAGTTTAAATAATATAGATAATTTGAGTCAAAGATATTTGTTAGCAGAAATACCTGTAAGCTCTAACCTAGTAGAAATAAGACCAACAACTAGGAATTTAGACTTAAATAAACAAAAAAGGAATATAATATTATTAGAAGTAAAGAAGGAAGCAATATAGGTAGAAGTAAAAGCATTAATAGATAAAGAGAAAGAAATTAGTTTAACAGAATTGGAATATACAGATAATATAGAAATACAAGAAGAAGAAGGAGTAATCACAAATACAATATTCAGATTCAATAAGAGAGATATACTAGAAACTAGTTCACTAGAACAGAAAAGGTTTTTTAGACCGAAACATTTAGACCGGTTACATCGGATAAGGTCTTGAAAATATGGCCGGTGGCATTTTTGTAATTATGATGAAATATTAAGACCGGTTATTTTTAATAACCGGTCTTAAAACCAGTTATAGTAAAAACCGGTCTTAAAAATAATTTTAAGACCGGTTACAAAACAACCGGTCTTAAAATATACACAATAAAAAAAAATAATATGTAATATATTTTCTAGACCGGTTTTAAAAATAACTGGTCTAGAAAATATTATCTGAATTAAAGATAATCATAAAAATAAAATGTTTATTATTTTTAAGACCGGTTTTAAAAATTCAAAATTTTAGACCGGTTATTAATTAATAACCGGTCTTAAAAAGTTTCAATTTTTAAGACCGGTTATTAATTAATAACGGGTCTTAATTATATATTTTAAGACCGGTTTTAACAAAAAACCGGTCTTAAATGTTATTTTTAAGATCGGTTTTAATTGACAACCGGTCTTAAAACTGACCTGGATTTCAAAACCCGCCTAAATTTAGCTCTGAAATTTCATTTCAAGACTCAAGCACATCAGCAAAACCCCTGCATCTGTTCGCGACAGCTCCTCCTTTCCCCTTCTCTTCTTCGTCCTTAACTTCGCCACCGTCAACGGAGATTTACTGTTGAATTCATTGTCGGAAGGCTATCGTCGTTTGTTCCCTCCGATTGGTTTCATTCTCAACCTTATTTTTATTGTCAGGTTTGTGTTTCCATTTCGTTTTTGGGTTTTTCATTGAAATTGTGAGATTACTTATCCTCCATTTTCTTTGTTCGATTCCTGCAGCAAGTGGCCAAGGACTGTTCAAATCCAGAGGAATAAGAGGATCCTCAAGCAAAGATTTAAGGTACGGTTGAATTATTCTGAAATTATAGACGTGGGTTTATTTTGGTGGTTTTCCATTTGCATTACAGACTATAGTTTAAGCTTGTTACTTCTAGTGGACCTGGGTTAATTATTCCATTTGAAAGTGATGATTTTGAGAGTCGTAGTGATGATTTTGATCCTAGTATGTTGAAGACTATAGTTTAAGCTTGTTGCTTCTAGTGGTGTAGCTTCTGTTATATTGTTTTATTTGGTTTAAGCTTGTTGCTTCTGTTATATTGATTTTATAGTTTCTGGTTTCCTTCTTTTGATTCGCCCCTGCGATTTGAATTTAAAATATTTACCTTGTGCATTGCAATTATTTGTTCATGTTTGCATAACTTGGAAATTGCTTTTGAACGATTCCTTTGTAGATAGTGCCGTGTTATAATAATAAGCACCGTGTAGCAAAATTGCCTTAAACAGTGTTCTTAAAGTGCTTTTAGACAATGAGTCGTCCTAGTGACGGTACTCCCAATCCAACTAATCCAAATCAAAGCGAGCCAGCAATGCTCTGAGTCAGGAACACAATGAGCCACGTAACCGGCCTAGACGAAGGGATAGGAGAGCCACCCGATTGACAGACATTCCTCTCAATCGGAATACCGGGAGAAAGATTCCGATTGAGTTTGATAGATATTGGAAACCAATTAGGCCTAATGCCCACGGTATAGGAGTTTTGTCGGCCTCCTAGCACACAACAAGCCTAGCATCTTGATAGAGCAGTGGAGAAATGTCGATAGAGGTGTGAAGCGACATATTTGGGAAACTATCCAGCTCACTTACGACATTCCTGAGAGTAAAGTCTTGTATGACAAGACAATGACGTATTGTGATGAACACTGGAGGAAGTTTAAGACAAATCTAGCCAACAATTATGTGCATATCGAGGTGGAAGAAGGTCAGCCTCTTCCTAATCCGTGTGATCAGTATTCTTTTATTGACGAACAAACTTGGCAAGAATTTAGACGGCTTCGGACTACTCCAGAAGCATTGGTGAGTTGTTGACTTATTTTGCAATTGATTTGCTTATGAATTATGAATTGTCTTTATTGATTTACAATGACTTGATTTTGATTTCTTATTCGCAGGAAAAAGGCCCAAGAGAGTGGTAGAAAGAATGATTGCCCCCATACAATGTCTCGTGGGGAGTATGCGAAGGCCAAAAAAGACTTGTTGGCGGCCAAACGAAAGAGATTGGAAGAAGCAGCTCAATCTGATCCTTCTGTTCTTCTTTCTCCACCATCTCCGATACGTCGAGAAGAGAAGTGGTTGTTCGCTCGCCAAAAGAGGAGCGGGTCTTATACGAGTGAATAATCTCATGTAGTCAGTGAGAAAATTGTAAGTATTGTTGTTGACTTGTTGTTATTAATTATTTAGTAAACAAATTTCATTACTAACATTTGTCATCTGTCTTATAGGAGGAGCTTCAAAAAAAACAAGCCGAGGGATCGTTTAGGTCGAATGGGAGGAATGACATCCTGACCATAGCTACAGGAAAACCTGAGCATCCCGGCCATGTCAGGGGGATTGGAGGAGGGGTAGGCATAAGGGATTATTTTGGAGCACCCTCACGCCATTCCTCAAGTGGTATGATGACTAGGGAGGAGATGGAGTGTATATTGGCCACTGTGAGGGCGGAAGCTAGAGCCGAGGCAGAAGCATCATTTAATGCACGATTTGAAGAAAGGTTCAGCAAGATAAAGGAGGAATGGATGATCATGACGAGCACAAGACAAGCAAATACCAGTGCTCCCCAGGCTCATTCCCTAAACCCTAAACAGAGCACTAAAGGGAGTTGCATTGGTCAGTCATCAGAGGGTCCTGGCAGCCAAATTGGTGAGCCTTGTGACTTGTTTGTGGAGGATCCTCTGAGACGATTGGTTGCACGGGGGAGCGTGCACAACTTGGGATCAACTGTCCACCACCAAGAAATAAAGGATGATCAAGTCAGAGCGGTAGTTGAAGAGGTGATCGTTGCAGATGCACCTCTCCCTATCCCTGTTGATGACTTCAAGGTTGTTGGCGATGTCATCAACTCTTTCATCTTGTGGCCAAAGAACCTTATTTCTGATCGAGCTGAGGAATCCCCGCCGCCTACGCCTTCGCCTCCACCTCCACCTCCCTCCACTTAAGATGTTTCATGGCCTCCATTGAATGTCATGCAGCAAGTGATTCTGATGGCACATGATACGTCCTTTGCAACAAGAAATTGGGCTACTGAGTCAGCTGTTGGCAAGTCAGGGACGCACTGCTATCTTGAGAAGGATGATTTAATGTCCCTGGTAGCTCCTCTACAACAGCTTACGATTTCGATTGTCCAGCTCTTTTTGATGTAAGTATCTTCTCAAATTGGAAAGTTAATATTTTACAAATTATGCCGTTAAACTTTGATTTAATGTCCTTGCTTGAATTATTGTAGGTTGATGCATCACAGGTTGGTTGACTCTGGAAAAACCAATGAATTTGGACTCCTATGCCTAGTTCAACTCTACGACAAAGGGACCACTTCTTCTATCAGACACACATACTTATCGCACAGGCTTAGTAAAACCGTAATTGAGTATTTCTTGGCTCCATATTTACATGGGTAAGACAAATTTATATTTCATACTATACATAATATTTTATATTTGCTTAAAAGTTTTCCCTTTTTTCAGTGATCATTGGCAATTGGCTATTTTATGCAAGAGGAGTTATTCTGTCATCCTCTTATGCTCCCTCCACCTCAGCAAGCCAACTAGTGAATTGAAGAAAAGATTGAACTCGTAAGTTTTCTTGCATTATTAATTACCTTTCGTGTGCAAAATTTATGGAATTTGTGTAAAATAAGTAACCTTTGTGATTTTGATGATATAGGGCTATGCGGACATTCCAAGACACTGCTTGTGGTAGGCCTATGCGTGAGGTAAAAGACCCAACATGGATCTTGCCAAAGGTTAGTTACATATTGGTTTGATTTAAGAATGTATTCAATAATAAGTCATGCTTTAATTTTATATTTGTTTTAACGATATCATATTATTTTTCAGACCCGTAGGCAACCACCGGGGTCCAACTTGTGTGGGATATATATTCGGAGGCACATGTATAATATTATTACCCTAGGCACGACAGAACTTACTGAAGAGGTAAATGTGTATATATATATATATTTCAAAAATTTTGTACTATTATTTTTTTAAGTGAATTTAATGTTTTACCTGGCTTTGGTGTTTCAGATGTTTGAACTTACTGACCCTTTTCTAGAAGAAGAAATTGAGCACATTCGCAAATGTTGTGCTGAATTCATTTATGAACTTTTACAACAGTGAGTTCTTGTAAAACTGAGGAATTGTTTTCTGTATATTGATGAATTGACATGGTGGTTAATTGGGTGCAAATATTGTTGGTTGCATGATTTGACATGTTTGTTGGTTTTAATATTATTTTTGTATATTTAGATGAATTCACTAGCTTGTTAGTTGCATGATATATATGACATGGTTGAATTCATTTATGCCTACTGAACATTGTAAGTGGAACTGGTAAGTGGAAGGATAAAGCAAAAGGAAATGGTAAGTGGAAAGTTAAAGCAAAAGGACATTGTAAGTGGAAGCAAACTGAACACCATATGGCACTTAACAAGTATGACATTACAGATAGTAATTCAAGGATACGTTCTGGTAAAAACCTAATCACACACATTTAAAAAAAAAACAAGATATAACACTTTTAAAACCGGTTATTTTATAACCGGTCTTAAAAGTAATTTTAAGACCGGTTGTTAAAAATAACCGGTCTTAAAATTAAAATTTTTAAGACCGGTTAGTTTTAGAACCGGTCTTAAAATTACTTTTAAGACCGGTTATTTTTAACAACCGGTCTTAAAAATTACTCTAAAACCCCTTCCCCCAGAGGTCTTTTAAGACCGGTGCTCATGACAACCGGTCTTAAAATTGTTACTTTTAGACCGGTTATTAATACAACCGGTCTTAAAAGTTAGACTTTTAAGACCGGTTTCAAAACCGGTCTGAAAAATGACATACTTTTAAGACCGGTTGTATCAAGACCGGATCCAAAACCGGTCTAAAAAGTCGATTTTAACCGGTCTAAAAACCCTTTTCTGTACTAGTGGTTTAAGGGTAGATGAATATAATAAAAGGGAATATAAAATAATATTAGCTAAACATTTTTTGAGAAAAGTAAAACCTTACAGGATTCAAAAAGACAGGATAATAATAAACATAAATCATCAAACAATTGCAATTCCAAATATCATAAATGAATGAAAGACCTAGGATAATTACAATGAACTATTATAGAGTGAAAGATCAAGAGTAATAATACCATATGCAAATAAGAGTTTTATAAGATAAATAATCAGAAAAATAGAAAAACAAAATAAAAAAGATCTAAATAGATTAAAAAAAGCCAGAAATAACAATGCGATAAGAAATGATGCAGAAAGATCATTTAGATTATATTATGAAATAATGATGGCAGTAAGAACAAGAGAAGGATATAAAAAATATCTCAAAGAAAATTAGAATTATTATCTAGAGTCTAAAATGAGAGCATTATACTATATCCTAGTAAAGTTCATTACAAAAAATATATATCAAGGAAATATCATGTTTTAGTAGATATAGGAGCAAATTTAACTGTAGCCAAATATAATATATTGCCACCCAAATTATGGAAAAAGAAAGACAAGATATTAAGAATGGAAAATGCAGGAAAGGAAATTCATATAATAGAATTGGAAGTAAAAAATATAAATATTCAAATAGGATAATATGAGTTATTAATAAAATAATTAAATAAATATAATGAACCATCTTATGATATATATTAGGACTAGATTTTATAGAACAACATTACCCTATGCATATGATAAAAAGAGCATTTATATTAACGACACCCTATAAACTTGAAGCATGGAGAATAAGGATAGAAAAAACCCTATAGAAGGAAAGATGAAAAATCTCAAAGAAAAACAAATGAAAATGAAGTGCAATTTTTGCAAAACAATAATCTAGTAGAAATTAAGCATATGATGGCGACCTTAGCTATGACTGAAATTAAAACAAGAGAAAAAAGACTTTTAGATAATTATAGTGAAAACCCTTTAGTACACTAGGAAAAATATAAACCTTTAGCAAAAATAGAATTAAAAGATTATTATATAATTAATTCAAATATATATATATATATATATTATAAATAAAAATATTATTATATTAAATTGATAAGGTGTAAATTAATTTATATAACATATAAATAAAAAATATAACCAAATATGTTAGAATATAATGGTAAATTGCTATTATTCCTCCCCTCTCATCCTATCTTAAACTAAATAAAGGATTATTAAAAACCCTTCACCTCCTTCTCACTAATCAAACCAAATAAGATAATATTCTACCCCTTCCTTCCATCTCCTCCTTCCATTCCCTTCCCTTCCATTTCCTCCTTTTGAACTAAACATGGCCATAAGTGTGCAGTTATTAGCCAAACCAAATGTTGGCTCATTCCAACACTAGTAGAAAATAGCCCTTTTAGACCGCAACATTTAGACCGGTTATTGTGGATAAGGTCTAAAAAATATGACCAGTGACAGTTTTGTAATTATAAAGAACTTTTGAGACCGATTCCTAAAATATGCGGTCTAAAAGATATTATTTAGACCGGTTATCCAAACAACCGGTCTAAAAAGATAAAAAAAAATTAAAATTAAAAAATTTTGAAACTTTTTAGACCGGTTGTTATTAACAACCGGTCTAAAAGATAAAACATTTTAGACCGGTTATTTCTTATAACCAGTCTAAAAGACATAGAATTAAAAAATAATAATATTTTTTCCCTTTTTAAGACCTGATATTTGAAACAACCGGTCTAAAAGATATATCTTTTAGACCTGATGCACAAGGTAACCGCTCTAAAAATATCCCTTATTTCACTGTCGCACGATTTACTCTGAGCTTCTTCTCATCTCCTTCGTCGCACCTCATTCCTCAGTCTCGGTCCCATGTCGCTCCTCGATAGCCCTCGCATGTCTACATTGGCTCGCTCCGATTACACAATTGATGTAAAATTTTTTATACTCAGAACTCATGTTCAAAACACCCATTCTATTAAAACTCTAATCCCTACCCAGTCATCAGAGAACTCCAATCCCTAAAAATTCAATCGATTTCTTCTGCTGTGATCTAGCTCTCTGATATTCACATCTTCGTTACTGCAGCGACCTTTCTTGTTCTGATCTTCATTGTCGTGCCCTGAGCTAGCTGGGAACATACTCTGACTTTGAATCACCACATGCTCTGACCTGCTCAGCAAAATTCCTTCTATGTAATTGTTATGAGTTGCTTTTTTATTTTTTATATTTGTTTTTGTCTTCGGTTTCATTTCTTTGTTTCCTAGGGGCTGACTCTTGCTCGTTTCTTTCCTTTACCTAATTTACATTTTTCTCTATTTTTGTTCCTGAGTAATTCTTCCTTCTTTTGTTGATAACAGTCAATCAACCAGAAGTTAGTTTCTTTGGTTTCTAATATTTGACGATTTCTTTGCTTCCGAAGCCAGTTACTCTCTAATATGTAAAAATGGTGAACTTTTTCTTTGATCTATTCTTTTGCAGGCTCTTCTGCATTCTGAATTTCTAAACACCCTACATCTGGAGCGAATTTTCTTTGATTTGATATTTTCTGATCTTCTTGTTAATTATTGCCTAGTTTATTTGCTTTTTTTTGGTTATTCCAATGCGAACTTACAGTGAAATCTATATTAACTTGTGTTTGGGTTCTGACGGTGGATGTATTACTTCAAATCACGATATGACACTGTACTAAATGTTTTGCCTTTAATGAGTTTCATGATTTGCATTTACTTACAAGATGAATTCACTTTCCTTTGATGAATGGAATGGTTCTTCTAACATGTACTAATGTTTATAACAATCGATGTGTGCCATATGAATTTACCAATTGGCATTTGAAAGATTTCAGTTTTCTGTTTTTAAGTTGCTCCTTTATATATGTTGAAGTCAGTCACTAGCCTGTCTTCCATAATTGGACATATATCAGTTTCCATGGGGATTTCTTGTGAAACTTGCACTCAAAAGAAATGCCTTTACTGCTATTTCAGACCATGGCAAAGTCATTTGAGGCCACTGAGTTACCAGGTACATATTTTCTCATATTGATTTTTGACATATTCTTATAAAATGGTCCAAAGAAAAATACCCTTTCTCATATTGATTTTTGCCATTCATTTTCTGATTTTTCTGCTTTTAATAGGAAATATTTTCATTGATAAAGTCTATGAAACAGGTATGGGACTACTAGACTAAAATTTGTGTCCAGAGTCTATAAGGTTGCCCGCACAATGTATCTGCTGTATGATTTCATTCTGATCTTCCCATAATTGTTACTGGATCAAAGGATGGTACAGTGGGTGTATGGCATTCAACAACTTATAGGTAGTATTTGATTTGATATGCACATTCATCACATTTATATTAGAGGTGTGCAAACTTCCACTTTTTCTGGATTTAGTATATTACTATATTGTGCAATTTGTACTACATGTGTTTGCTGTTTTAGCCTGATATGTATCTCTCATGTGAAAGATCTGCAATAGTTATGTTTATAAATTATTTTTATACACTAGTAAGTATTTTAATTTAAACCAATTTCCAGGCTTATGTCCATGTCATTATGACCTTGTAAATTTTGTTTTACAAGTTTAGTCTAAAATATCACTTTTAGACCGGTTCTAACTGCAACCGGTCTAAAAAGATGAACCGGTCTAAAAAGTCATGCTTTTTAGACCTCACCTTTGTAAACCGGTCTAAAAAATCATACTTTTTAGACCGGTTGTACAGTATAAGACTTTTTAGATCGGTTGTATCTAGACCTGTTCTATAACCGGTCTAAAAAGTGATTTTTACCCAGTCTAAAAAATGATTTTTGCACTAGTGCAAGCTATTAGAGCCAAACCAAGCTGATTCAATCGAAAAATCAATGACCTAACGTTTGGTTTGATGAACTAATTGAGGAACCCAGGAAAAGTGTGCAATAATTGAAGCGCCTATCCGACAAATAATGGAATAGTTTACGTCGTACTATAATAATTATTCATAGGAATCTTAATAATAGACAAAGGAAAATAATAGGCAAAGGAAATTATAACCTCACACAGAGAGAGAGAGATCCCTTTTTTATGGTTCATCTTTTTTGAAAGCTTCATGATACTCTGGTCAGAAAAAAAAAACCTTTGGAATATGATTCTGTTTATAAGCCTATTTTAATAAAAATTTTTAGTTTTCATTATAAGTTTAGTTTCATAATAATAAATGCTTTTTTTTTTTACTGTTTTGGCCCTACTAATTACAATAAACAATAAAAATTCATTCATATTGAATTTTGGAACTAATCTTAGATAAAAATAAAATTGAAAATTCAACCCATAATTAATGAGTTAACTAACTTTCCTTGATATATGAAAATTAGTTAATTAAGACTTATAAATAAGATTAGAATGATACATCTTATTAACATATGAGTCAATACACATTTTCTAATTAAAAAACACACATGTTTTGTTTTCTAAAAGATATGATTTATTAACCTAAAAATATATAAATTTTTAAATATAAAATTTTAAAAATTATAATGATATAAATTGTATTACAAATAGTACTATCTATTCCTAAGTTATGAAAATATCATTTATTTTGTTCGGTATATATATATATATATATTTAAAAACTATGATACCTCATCATGTATAATTGGAAAACTTAACATAATAGGTAGAATAAAATTAACCTAAATATTTTCATATATATATATATATATAGAGATAAAATAAGTAAAATAAATGAATATGGGATAATTTTAAATACCATATAAATGATAAATATTATTTTAATAAAATTATTCAAACAAAATTCTATTACAACAATGCCTCTTTCTTTATAAAAAATAGTTGAAAATTATAAAAAAGTTAAAAATCTACTGTTTATTCTTTTCAACAATTTTTTTTTTATATTATTATCCAGTATTCAGTCCAGAGTTCGTAACTTCCCTTTCCAACACAAGTAACTCCTGGGTTTAGTGACCAATGGTTAAAAAAGAAAATCTATGATTTCACTCCTATTTTTTTCGGTTAAAAGTAAACATCTAGCTAAAAAAAGTAAACATCTAGCTTTAAGTCTGCACCCCATCACTTTACTCCTCCTGATGTAGACTTTTCGTCCTTTTTTTATCTTACCCATAATGAAATTTTCAAAGGAGAGTGCCTGAGCATGTATCTCTTTTTTTATTTAATTTATTATTAATTTTTAATAATATTATATATACACATAGGGATGGAAATAGGCCAGACCCCTAACAGTGGCCTACGGCCTAGCCTACATAAAGCCTATCCTAGCCTATTTAGTAAATAGGTCAGGCTCAGGCATATTGCTAGGCCTATTTAGATAAACAAGCCAGGCCTACAAGCCTACAGGCCTGACCTATTTAATTTTTTATTTTAAAAAATATATTATTATATAAGTATATATAATATCATCTAAATAATTTTATAAATTTACCAACTTAATCTAAATTCTAAATTCTAAGTTTCATAATTCATCGTCATTATACTTATCCCTTGTTTTTGTATAAATCATTCACCTCTACATCTCTTCTTTTCGATCGCTCGAGATGGTAATACTAACTCACTCTCTCCCCTAATTTGTGCTCTCCACTAAAGCATAAAAAATGTTATGAGTTTATTTTAGTGTCAAATGAAATATTTTAATCTTAACAAGAGGAGTTTGTCCCAATTTACGTGGAAAGAATAAAATATGTAAAAATCTAGTTTTACATGTTATTTGTTATGCTTGGTCGATTTTAAAAAATATATCTCATTAGTCAACAGTCGATTAGTTTTTCTTATTCCTATTTGCTCGAATAAGTGTTGTCACTAGACATTATCTTTTTTTCCTTACTAAGCCTTAATATTACTACAATAATAGATGTTAGGCTTTTAAGACATAATATAGGATTGTATATAAGCATGAAGGGTTATATATGAATTTGGCAGCATAGGCTTTAAAGGCTATTTAAAGTCCTACATTTTAAGTAGGCTTTTAAACAGGCTTCAGGCCTTATCAGGCCTTCTGAAGGCCCAGGCTCAGGCATCAAAAAAAGCCTACATACAGGCTCTGGCCCAGACTCTGGCTTTAAATCTTTATTACAAGCCCATGCCTATTTAGGCAAAGCCTAGCCTAACCTAGCCTATTTCCACCCCTATACACACACACACATATATATATAAGTATATAAAAAATACATATTTATATATAATTGATTATGTTTAATGAAATTATATATATAATTTTATAATAAAATAACACAGATGCAACAAGCTCGCACACACACGCGGTAAATAAATTAGTGACTGCAAATTGAATTTGCCCTTATTCAAGTAGCGAGGGAATGGATTCTGTTGGAAATCCACTTTCATCACAAATCCGTCAAGAATTCAATGGTTTTTCTAGTTTTTTTTTAAAATATAAAACTTAGAATCATAATGATATAAATTATATTAAAAATCACACTATCTATTCCTAAGTTAAGAAAATATGATTTATTTTAAGACAAAAAAATCATTGATTTTAAGGGACAAAAAAATCATTGATTTTGTTCAGTATAAGAAGAATATTTAATTCATAATAATTGCATGAAAAAGCATATTTGGGAGTAGAGGTGGAAACAGGCCAAGCCATTTGACAGGGGCCTGCGGCCTAGCCTGTTAGAGGCCTGGCTTGTCAAGCTAAAAGGTCAGGCCAAGACTGTTCTAAAAGCTTGTTTATCTTAATAGGTCAGGCCAAGGCTTGTTGACAGGCCTATTAGGGCTGTCAGGCCAGCCTAAGCCTGTTAAGGTTTTATAAAAATAAAACTAGAAGTAATGCATAATTACAATTTTGCCACTGCCCACTCCCCTCATCCTAATTCCCTAACCCTAATCCTCAATTCCTCATTTTCACAGTTTCGAAATTGCATCCAGCAACCAGCATCCGTCAACTCTCGACTCCCATTATCCCATAGCTCTACTGTGAGTGATCACACAGCAAGTCATATCCCTTGTCGGCCATCAGTTCGACCGTCGTCCTATAGCTCCTCTCTCCGTCTTCTCCCAGTCTGCCCATCGAAGATCTGTCCTTCCGGTCGAAGATCGGTCTTCTCTCCGTCGTCTCTTACTCTCAGTCCACCGTCGAAGATCGGTCCTCTCTCTGTCGTCTCTCACTCTCAGTCCACCGTCAAAGACTCTCTCCGTCGTCTCTCACTCTCAGTCCATCGTCGAATATATGTATGTCCTGTAATTTAGATTGTTCTTGACGTTTTTGAAATTTAGATTGTTCCTATAATTTTTTATTACGAATTTCTATTTTTGGCCTTTTTGGTTTTTCTTTTGGAATTTAGATTGTGAATATCCTCACCATATGCTCTGGAATTATGAATATACGTATGCATAGTTAATATGTTGCTTAACTGAACTTAATTCCATCTGACTTTACTTTGTATGGCTGCAGCTCATCACGAATGGTGTTGTTAAAGGGTGTGGACAAGGATGGTTTTGTGTGGTCAGTGATAATCTTCTGTTTATACTTTATATGACCTTAACATTGTTGTTTGGAAATTGATTATTACCTTCCTCCTACTGTAATTGGTTTGTTCTGGGATGATCTAAACCGGCAGGTAAATCTTATTTTTATTCTAGATTTTACTGCTTATTGATCTAGTCCTACATGGGTTTGATGCATGTTTGTTTATTATGCAAAGCAGTATCATGCCAGGAGGTAGTTTCCTTAGAAAAATGGGGAAAATGCACTATTTGGTATATAGAATGAAATATAACGCATAGGTGATTAAATTCCTATAGATTAGCATCTCCTGTATTGAACTATTGTCTAGATCTCATGAAGGTTGTCAAAGCAAGTGTTTTGAGATATGTCCAGAGAAGGAAGAGAATTAGAATGCACAAACCAGGAACCTAACTACAAAAGCCCAATTTTTTCTTTCTTCTCAATTTCTTTCATTGGCTTGTACTTAAAACCTGCACAAAGGCTTACCTCTGGCTGTTGAAATCTTGACAATCTTCACTATCTACGCAGAGCAGCTTTGTTTGCCAAATAACTTTATATTGTAAGTTAAAAAAGCTGAGGCTGTGATGGTTGGTAACAGGCCTCCAGTTAAAACGACCGATGTGCTTACAACTGTTTTATGGGGGCATACATCATAATTGATTTATCGCCTTCCCCTTTTTTTTTTTTTTTTTTGCCAATATATTGATTACTGATGACCTTCCTTGGTAAGGATCATTTCTATTAAAATATAGTTAGTTTTTTTTTGTTCCTTAGTTAAGATTCTGTTTGTAATTGAACTAGGTTTTAATATGTAAGACCAAGCCCAAGCCCAAGCCTAGTTTATGCAGATGACATATGTCTTTGAATTAGGTCTTGAACTCAGTTATATTGGCTATTGCTATATATGTGCCAAGGATTGTACTTGAAAAGTTGGATAAGAAAAGATTCAGAACTATCGTGGTTTTACTATTATGCTCTAATACTATTTATTTTATTAATTGTTTTCAAGATCTTTAAAGGAGGAGAAGAAATTATTTTAAAGATTTAATGTAAAGGTGAGAAGAATCATTAGCTTCACATTTAAAAATTGGTGAATTTGTAATTAAAATTAAGTTGTTGTATTTTATTTCATATTTTATGATGTATGTATGTTGGTCGTTGGATGAAATGGTTGCTGTAACTCCGTAAGGATTGCACTATAAACTTTGTCCTATATTTAGGACCGGAGGTAGTAGTTTTGATTGTATGGCGTCTTTTTTTTTAAAAAAAAAATTGTAATTGGGTCTATTTTTGACTTATTTGTGTCGGCCTGTTTAGTCTGTTTAGGATGTTGACCTGTTAGCCTGTTTAGAATCTTTTATAAATCAAGGCCTCTTTAATAGGCTACAGGCCAGACTAAGCCTATATACAGGCCAGACTTAGACTTAATAAAAAAACCTCTAACAGATCACAAATCAAGCTCAGACCGTCTTATATTTTAACAGATCTGACCTATTAAGACACAAGTCTAATCTAACCTGTTTCCAACTCTATTTAACAGTTGGGGCCAGGTCTATTATTTGTCCTCAAAAAACGTGGCGCCCGTCATTTTGTTTGACACGTGCTAAGATAGCAACAATTAAAATAATTAAAAAAATATCAATAGACGAAAGTAATCCTGGAAATACCTTGAACCTTTAGGAAACTGGACCGCCCCAGACCTGAACCGGGACCGTACGAGCCGATTGACCGCCGAAATTTTTGCACCAAGGTCGATCAGCAAACCTACGGCCATATCGGCGACATCCTCCGCGTACAAATTCCCGACGGCGGCGACCTGGATTCCACGACGGTGGCACTCGGAAAAGTCTATGTGGTCCAAGCCGACGCTGCAGGTGAGGACGAGGGCGACGGAAGGAAGAAGCTGAAGGACCTCACCGGAGATGGGAGATCTGGTGCAGCAGAGAACGGCGCGAATGGATGAAGGGTCACGGATGTCGGCGGTAAGGAATTGGTGGAGAGGAAGAGAAGAGGTTTTGGGGTTAAGAAAATGGAACTTGTGAGAGTAAAGTGATTGGATGAGTGGGAAGCTAGTTGGAGGACCAAGAACAAGAACTTGTGGCCGTTCATCATCATCCGCCATTGACGATGGCGGAAGAAGAGAGTAAGGGTCAAAAAGATAGGAAAGTGAGAATCCGCCTCCTCGTACCTTACCTCTCCAATATCCATTGCCCAAAACACTGCCGTTTTGGGGGAGAAAAAAAAAAAGAGGGTTGGGTCATTTGTTTTCTAAAAAAGGAAAAGATACGTAACACCTTTAAATATTTTTTTAATATCAGATCACTCAATACCATAAAATAATATTTACTGTATTTAGTATGATAGAATATTTTTTTAATTGTAACGAACAGTTTAAATTTAAGATACAGAGTGGTGATAAAAAATACTTTAAGAAATTAGATGCAAAAAATATATTTTAGTATACTAGGTATTGTTGAAAAATTTATTTAAGGTGCTAAATGAGTTAAAAATTAATTTATAATACTGGATGTTATTAAAATAATATTTTAGAATATAGTTTGTTAGATAGTAGGTATTACTAAAAAATTATTTAAGATATTGAGTGAATTAAAATTTAATTTATGATATTAAATATTACTGAAAATGTTATTTTAGAAAGCAATGGAGAGAAGTCAGATTTGGAAAGTGAAGGATAAAGGTATACACGGAGAAGGAACTGCTCTTCCCGTGTGCTTGTTGATATGGCATCTCTAGGATTAGAATAGTACCATTGTAATTCTAGACTAGATATAGTGTTTGTATAGCATATTACTTCTTTTATTATAAAAGTATCTTTTTTTAAATCAGTTTTTAATAAATAAATTATAGAGAGGGTGCATGGAGTTCATGGAGTTCACTGAAGGGAAAATCCATAAAAAGACTATTAAAATGGATAAAAGATAAATAAATGTGGCAAATTTATAAAATCTCATGTCAGATTTGATGGAGGAATATGAGGTTTCCAAATTTCTCTAAATCTTTTGAATTGACCAATATGCCATTGATTACAATTTGAAACAATATATGGAATAAATGAAGTTGTGAAACAAAATATTAAAGTTGTTACACTAGTACAAAATTATTTTTTTAGACCACTATATTTAGACCGGTTATAGTGGATAAGATTTAAAAAAGTTAACCAGTGGCATTTTTGTAATTATATAGAACTTCTAAGACCAATTCTAAAAAAACGGTCTTAAAAAAATTATTTAGATCGGTTATAAATAAAACTGGTATAAAAATATCAAAATATTTAAAAAATTTAAAACTTTCAAGACCTGTTATAATGAATAACCGGTCTAAAAGATGAAAAATTTTAAAAATAATTTTTTTCCACCCTTTTAAGACCGGTTTTTATCTTAAACCGGTCTGAAAGGTGAGCGTTTTAGCTCATATTTTTACTCCCGCGTTCTATGGATCCTTTCTTCTCTTGTCGTCATTTCTCTATGAGCTCTATCCCTGCTTGTTCTGAACTCCTCCATCGCGCCTCATTCCTAATGTGCTCAACTCTCCTTTGTCATTACCATTGTCGTTGTTGTGTTCCCTCATCGCTGTTCTTTGATCATCGTCACACTCCTCCACTGCCACCTCTATGCTCCGTCGTGACCATTCTCCTCTACCGTGACTTCCCTTTGTCAGTGCCGTGAATTCGAAGACTTAATTTTAACCTCAGTCAACACCACCATGACTTTGGGTAGAAGCTCACTCATTAGTCTTCAATCAAGTTAGTGTTTTGTTATTTAGTTGTTGTTCAATAATTAATATATCCTATGAAAATGGCTCTTGATTTTGTTTTGAGCACGTAATTCCCATAAATTGCTGTTATAGGTTGTTGGAAATCCAACTATTTTGTGATAACGTAATCTGAAAAAAAAAATCTGCACAGCTGTGATATTTGGCTTGCAGTAATACCATTCTAAGTTCTGTTTTAATTTAGTATGATTGTCAATGTTATTGGTTTGTTGAAACAATACTAGTTTCAAATGGTGCATGTTAAAACTTTTTCGTATCTATATACCTTTATTATGAAATGTTGTTTGGTTCATATCATGTCATAATTTATTAGTATATTGCTACAAGAATAGTTTTTGTCTCCTAGTATGCATGCTTCTTAATTTTGTTAAAATTTCTAAAACTCTATAGTTGTTGTTTTTTTGTATATCCTTTTGCTGTTGGATATAGGGTGCTACAAGTGTTGAAATATATGGATCATAGTTGCATAAAAGCTAAACGAACGAGTGTTGAATATGATAATGAGATTAGGGTTTTTTGGACTTCACTAGAAGAAATGCCGATGATGATAGTGAGAAGTTTTTATTACCCTTGTGTAGTATGTTTGAATGAGAAGCGACTAAGTGCTGTAGATATATATACGCATTTAATTTGTGAAGGATTTTGTAAGAGATATACAGTATGGGCATGGCATGGTGAAAAATTAGAAATGTCAAGTTCATCTCAACAAGGGAAAGTGGCCTTTGATGATAATGACACGGCTACGAATGATCAGAGAGAGGATATTATTCGTGATGTAGGAGAAGAGGCTTTTGAGCAATCACATGCATATGGTAATATGTGCAGTAATGCTGAGACGCTGTTGTACCCAGGGTGTAAAAAATACCAATTGTTAAAAGCAGTATTGAAATTAGTAAGCTTGAAAGCATGGTATGGATGGAGCAATAAGAGTTTTTCATAAACACTTAGGGCTTTTAAGGATATACTTCTAGATGATAATGTGTTTCCTTCTCGATACTATGATGCTAAGAAAATACTGTGTCCATTAGGGATGAAGTATAAAAAGATCCTTGCATGCCCTAATAATTGTATATTGTATAGAAAATAGTATGAAGAGAAACAACAGTGTCCGATATGTGAAACCTTGAGGTACAATCAAATAACGCTCCTATAAAAGTGTTGTGGTATCTTCCAATAATACCAAGATTCAAGTGCTTGTTTGCTAATGAAAACGATGCAAAAAATTTGAGATGACATATGGATGATAGAATATCCGATGAAAAGCTTCGACATGTGGCTGATTCTTCTTAATGGAAGAAAATCAATCAATTATTCCATACCTTTGATGAAAAACCTAGGAATCTTAGGCTTTGACTTAGCATGAATGACATGAATCCTTTTGGCAGCTTGAGCAGTATACATAGTTCATAGCTTGTTCTGTTGGTAATTTACAACTTATCTCCTCTGTTATACATGAAATGAAAGTATATCATGTTGTCTATGTTGATATAGTGTTAAACGCCATAAAGCATGTCTGATTTACACGAAATCCCTAGATGATAGGAGCACCATCCAGAACAGTGGTGTTATATTAGTGGCTGAATCTATGCACTTCTCTAGTTTGAAAGATAAGAACCTTATATTGGCAGTAATACCTTATTATGGGGTTATTGAAGAGATTTGGGTGATTGATTATGTTAAAATTAAATTTCCCATTTTCAAATGCAAGTGGGTTGACGTCAACACTAGTGTGATGATCAATCAGTTTGAATTTACATTGGTTGATCTGAATAGAAGTTTTGGAGATGAACCTTTTATTATGGCATATCAAGAAAACAAGTGTTCTATATTATTGATCAGGCAAATAAAATGTGGTATGTAGCTTTCCAAGGAAAAAGGGTTGTTGACATTAATCAGGAAAGTCGTTCAATGAATGATCATCTTGAGACTCCTTCTTTTTCTAGGGATGTACCAGAATTAAACGAAGAAGATGAAGTAGACAATGAACACGGCACAAGAAATGATTATCATGAAAGGATATAGGAGGATTTCCTTTTATAAAATTACTTTAAAGGTTAGCTAGCTAAAATAATTATCATGAACTATATTTGAATTATGTATATTATTATTGGTATATATAAAACTTTTTGTTTTGTCGTCACAGGAAAATAAAGGATATGAGGTATCTTAGTGTAGATGCTCCGAAGTCAACTAGTGATCATCAATGATGGATTACTGTCTACTATGTTCTTTCTCGATAGATTCCTCTATCATTAATTAAAGTGTTTTGATTATATTCTTAGCTAAAAGTTTTGATTTCTTTTGTCAAACTGTAATATTAAAATAGGGGAATAAAAATGTGTAGCAACATACCTTAATTTTCATATTGTGTGTGATAATGTGTTGATTTTCAATGATTTATTATTATTGCTTCTAGGAAATATGGGGTGTAGGAAGAATGATGTAAGTTATACGATTTGAAATTATGATTTAAAATGCTTGACGAAATGAGAATGTGTAAGAGAATAATTTATTTGGGGTATAGGAAGAATGATTTATTGTTGTTGCTTTTGTGGAATGTGGGGTATAGGAAGAATGATATAAGTATTACATCATCCAATTGAAATGCTTGTTGAAAATGCTTCTGTATAAGGTGTTTATTATAATATGTAAGAGAAGAATTTATTTGGATGTCGTTGAAATGACTGCTTGCTAGATGAAATGTTTTAACAGGGAAAATAGCTTGCTAGGTAAATGTTTTATCAAGAACACTTTTTTTTTAAAAAATGCAACTTTTTAGACCGATTTTTTCCACAACCGGTCTAAAAAGTGAGATTTTAGACCGATTATAGAAAAAAATGATCTAAAAACTTATTACTTTTAGATCAATTAGTAAGATTATTATGGGTGCTCTTTTTGTGGGGGCACGTGCCACCCCTGCCTTACAGGACACATAGACTAAATTAGCCTTGGTGCGCATGGGTTTAAGGATTAAGTTCCTCGCCTTAGCTACTAGTTTAAGCTTTTAGCTTAGTAGTAGAGCACTTGGTCCTAAAGCTTATGGTATCAGAGCCAAAGGTCCCGTGTTCGATCCCAGGGATGGGTGAAAAACAAAGGGGTGGGAGAGTATTATGGGTGCTCTCTCGTGGGGGCACGTGCCAACCCTACCTTACAGGACATGTGGACTAAACTAGCCTTGGTGCGCATGGCTTTAAGGATTAAGTTCCTTGCCTTGGCTACTAACTTAAGCTTTTAGCTTAGTGGTAGAGCGTTTGGTCCTGACGCTTATAAAAAATTTTTAATCAGAGTTGATTGTAAAGCTGCAAAAGATGTTTTGCAAAAAGATGTTAAAAATTTAGCATCAAAACAGATTTTTGCACGTTGGCAAGCAATTTTAAGTGTCTTTGATTTTGAAATTGATTTTATCAAAGGTACTTCAAATTCTCTCCTAGACTTTCTAACTAGAGAGTTCTTGCAGGGGAAATAAGGTGACAAAAAATGAGTGACAAAAGAGTGAAAGAAGAAAGGAAGGGGCAAAGCCCTACTAAAAAAAGATCCAGAAAGGATCGCAAAAGAAGAAGCAGAGCAGCTCAAGGTTGCAATTAAATTATCAAAAGAATCATTGACCTAATGATCATCAATCCACTAAAAAGGATTCCCTTTGAGATCCAAAATTTCAGAACAACCAGTTCAAAAAACTTCTGGAATTATAATGGATCCTTCCCATTATAAGTTCCCAATTGAAACACTCTTAGTCTTACAAGCTAACCAAAACTTGGCCAAATTGCCAACCAAAAAATGGGTTGATATTGCAAAAATGGAAGATTCCAAAGCCCTTACCCCATTTACCTTGGACCTTGAGGCTCTTGCCTTAGCCATAAAAAAATCTGAACTTCGAGACTTGTAATTAATTACAAGCCCCTCAATCAAGCTCTCCAATGGATTAGGTACCTAATATCTAATAAAAAAGATCTTTTAGACTTTTTACAGGCAGGAAAATTAAATTGTTCACAGAAAGTTCCTAAATCTTTCCGATTTAAAGCTTTCTCTTTAGCAATTTGATGTTGAAGTTTATCTTCTTAACAAATTTTTAAAGCAGTTTTTTGAACAATTGCAATTAACTGTCAATATGTTAAATTTTCATAATGAATTTGGCCATCACCAATTTGGTTTCTTAATTTTTCTCTGATCTTATCTCCTAGAGATCTAGGAAGACCAGCAAGGGAGTAGTTTTTTCAGTAACTGGTCTAAAAGTAATTATTTTTAGACCGGTTGTATAAATAACCGGTCTTAAAACTTTCTTTTAAGGCCGGTTCCTTAACCGGTCTAAAAAGTAGCAGACTTTTTAGATTAGTTATACCAAGACCTCATCTAGAACTGGTCTAAAATGTCATTTTTAACCGGTCTTAAAAGAGATTTTTCCACTAGTGTTAATTTATGTTCTCATGTTGTTAATCTATATAGTGATATTGTTATTGACCCCCTAAAACTTGTACAAAAAAATTATACCTATAAGGTTTTTGGTTTTTGGGATATGAAGTTGTGAAAAAATGATGATAAAGTTATTAATTTAAATTCTCATGTTGTTAATCTATATGCTGATATTGTTATTGAACCCTGAAACTTGTGACTTGAAAATTATATTGGGGTATGAAGTTGTGAAAAATGATGATGAAGTTGTTAATTTAAAATCTCATGTTGTTAACACTACTATAAAAAGGTCGAAAGGTGACGTATATTTTGTGGCCCTTCTTTAAAGAAGTGTCACAACTGCTTTTTTTTTTCCTTTTCTATTTTATTTTTTTTAATTTTGGGTACCAGCAGTAGTGCTTGGTGGACCAGGGCCACAGCTGATTGGCTCAAGTGTGGCACCTGTCTTGGGAGCTATTATAAAAAAAAATTACACTAGCTGTGGCGCCTGGTTTCCTAGGCACCACAGCTAGTTATAATATAAAAAAAAAATTAACTAGCTGTGGCTACTGGGAAACCAGGCGCCACAGCTAGTTATATATTAAAAAAAAAAATTCACTAGCTGGCCACCACGTGACCAGCTGATTTAGATATATATATATATATATATAATTAACACCAGCTGTGGCGCCTGATCAACCAGGTACCACAACTGGTTCTTGTATTAAAATTTTTTTTTTAACCTCTTAAGTGGATAGCGTAATCCACTCCCCACCAGTCACAATTGCCCCATCCCACCCTTATCTTTTTTTCCCTTTCCCGCATGTGGCCCCTCCTTCTCTTTTATTTTGACTCCCATTCTAATTATTCCCCTCCTCTCTCACTTTCCCTTTCTCATCTTCTTGCTGTGAACGTCGCCCCCTCCCTCCATTTCCTTTCATCTTCCCACTTAAAAACACACCCATACGCATATACTTCTTCATCATCAAATCTACTTCTTTGTTTTGTTCCAACTGTCACCAACAGGCAATGTGGTCCCCCACTCCACTGCACTAATCAATTAAGCTGTAAGTTCAACGTGCTTCTTTTTTTTTAATTGGCATATAATTTCTATAATTTTTTATTTCAAATTAATTGTAAATATTATGCAGACGTGTGTGCGTGTTTTATATATATCCTATTTCTAATATTCCTATATGATAAGGTATGAAATTAAATTGCCTGACATTGTCTCAAGGATGATCTTTAGTAGGAGGATATTTATACTTAGCAAAAGAAAAGTATTATTATGAAATGCATAATTTATTGTTGGCATATAATAATACATAATATGTGAACTGAAATTTAATTTATGGGTATATAAGAGGTATAAGGTTTGTTAGAGGATTTAATTTTGTTTTCAAAAAAATACCCTCCTGTGGCGCTTGTTGGAGGAAGTGCCACAGGAGACCCCCTCCTGTGGCACTTCCTCCAACAAGCACCGCAAGAGGGTTTTTTTTAAAAGAAAATTAAATGATGTGATGCTTCCAAACGCCACAGCTTTGCTTTTTTATAGCAGTGTAATGTATATACATACAGATGTTGTTAATGAACCTAAAACTTGTACCCTAAAAATTATATATGGATAAGAAGTTGTGAAAAAGGATGATGAAGTCATTAATTTAAATTCTCATGTTGTTAATCTATATACTGATGTTGTTATTGACTCCTAAAACTTGTGCAGTAAAAATTATACCTACAGGGTTGTTGGTTTTTGGGGATATGAAATTGTGAAAAAGGATGGAGTTGTTAATTTAAAATCTCATGTTGTTAATCTATATACAGATATTGTTATTGACTCCTGAAACTTGTGCCTCTAAAAATTATACGTGGATAAGAAGTTGTGAAAAAGGATGATGAAGTCGTTAAACCCACATTTGGTCATAAAAGTATTAGATAATACAGTTTCAATGAACAACCACCATGAATAAGAACAACAAATCCACAGTCCATAGAAATCAAATAACACTAAAATAGATTGATTTGCTGTTTATGTCTAACCAGATATGGAAAATACACAACTCCTATGAAAAATTGTCAAAGTTCCATTTCAATTTAGAAATCAAACTCAACGAACTCAAATTCCTAAAAAAAAACTCAAATCATACTCAAAATGCACAACTCCGACCAAAATCACAACCCAAAAGATCTGAGGTGGACCATTACTATTTCTCACCGAAGCCTATCATGACCACAACTCGCACGACAACATATGGAGCATGCAGTTGCCATAAAAAATCTGGCAACACAATGTTTTTGTCGTTCCTCAATTTCACTGTTACTCCACTGCCACCAAAGAACCGAATTAAAAAGAATCACCATCGAATAAAGGGAGAAAGCCTCATTCTCATTAATTTGAGGAAGGAAAAAGGAGTAGGAGACGATAGCTTCGATGATGATGCACAGTCCATGGTGGCACTTCATTCTCAGTGAGGTCAATGGTGGCAACGAAAGCTGAGGAATGAGTGGAGAAGATGGATGCAGGAGAAGGTTTTGACAGGGGCTTAACGAATGAGGAAAATAGTAGAGAGACAAAAGGAAGAAGGACATACAAGCAAATTTACAATATTTTATTATCCCATATTCCTCCTTTTGATTTGATATGAAATTTTGCAAATTGGCCACACTTATTTGTCTTTTAACCTATTTTAGTAGTATTTTTTTAGGATTTTCCCTTCTAAAAATAACTTAAAATTTTTAGGGAAAACTAATCCTCTCATTCTTACGCTTATGATCAATTTTGAATTAGTTCCTTGTACTTTATTTTCTTTTAACAAGCTCAATATATAGCTCTTATGCGGCTTGGAATAAATAATTCTGCATGCAATAGGGTAGATGGGATAGTTGAAGTCTGAATATAGAGATACCACTTTCCTTGAGTGTAGAGGAATACTGGATTGAGGAGGAGCCGTCCATCATTTTAAAGGGGATCCGGCTTGTTTCTTTTTCTTTTTTCGTCCGCTATTATCCTTTTTCTATTTTATGATCATTGGATCAAAATCTGATGATCCATATTTAATGTTTTCTTCTCATCCTTTTTGTCATTTCTTTCTCATCATTCTCTCCATTGTAATAATATTTTTGTAAAATATTAAATGTGGATCATCATATTTTGATCTAATAGTCATGAAGAGGAAAAGGATGGCAACGAACGGGAAAAGAAAATGAGAAAAGTCAGGTCTTTTTCAAAGCCTCATAAGCACATATTTAAATTGTCTAATTCATCTAGACGGTTCAGATTTGAGTTTGTTTTATTTTATTTTTTCTCAAAAAATTATTTTAATGAATATATAATTTAAAACAAATATAATCTCTTAATTATCTTTTTCTCCTTAGAAAATGATGAATTTTATTTAAAAATTATTAATTAAAAAAATTAAATTTCGACGGTGTAGATTTGACGAGCTTATTTGTCCACATGGTGTCCATCACACAGCTCAGAAGAAGCTTTCACTTTTTTTCATCATCCATCAGTTTCATTTTCGAAGCTTTAATGATCTCTGTTTGACACATTTAGCTCCGAACTTTCTGGGGAAAAACTGCATCACTATAGCTTAATAAATTCAATCTAAAGATATGCCTTAATGTCCAAGGGAAATAAAATGGAGTGAAGCCTCTGGGTGCATGGTCAATTATGCAAGAAACTCTGTTCTCTATAGCTGCCTTCTATATTTTAACGCATAGTCTACAAAGAAGTTTAAAAACATAGCTAATCGATATTGATAATCCCAAAAAAAAACATCAAAAGAAAAAAAAAACAAAAAATTTATTCGGAAAGCAAGTCAATCATTGAGGCAAAAGAAAAACAGAGGAGCTTTTGAGACTTCAACGAACGTCAGCTCAGAGAAATAGCCATGGGACTACAAGCTTCTGGACGGAATTTCATCTGGGTTGTGAGGCAAAGCAAGAAGGACAGCGAAGAAGAAGAAGAAGAGGAAGATCAAGACTCCCAGAAGGATCATCAGAGGGTGGGCCCCGCAAGTGTTGATTCTGTATCTGCAGAACAATTTTACAATGAGAAGTTCATCACACAAGTGCTGAGAATTGGGGTTGCAGTGGGAGTTAAGAAATGGGTTCCTTTGGTATGGGATTATATATAGAGAAAGATCGCGATTGTGAAGGCAGTGAAAGAGATAATGGAAGGAGAAGAAGCAGGAGAAATGAGAAACAGAGCAAAGGGACGTGCGAGCATGAGGAAGGAGGCTGTGGATGAAGGAGGATCTTCTAATTCCCACTTGAATTCACCTAAATGAAGAGCTTATGGGACTTTCACTGCTCCGTATTTAGACATATATAATGCTTAATAAATAAGTATTATAGGGAATAAACGTCGTATATATCTACCATTGCGTAAGATATAAAATATAACAGTTAAATATAAATATCGTTATATATTGAGAAATAGAATTAGTGAAAATATAAAAATAATTGTTGTAATTAATAAATATTATTTATTTAATGATAAATACGACTGTTCTTACGAAATAAATGTCATGTAATACTTACAAACGATTCGTCTTCTAACATTATATCAGTAAAAAAAATATATAATGGTTATAATAATCAACCGTAAAGTATGATTATAAATAGGAAAAATTGTGAAAAAAATACCTCATTGGAAACTTATTTATCAAATGGGACCTTCACGTGCAGAATATCTTTTAGATGTGTAGAATATCTTCCCCTGTGTGCAGAATATCTTCCCTACGTGTGCAAAAATCTTCCCTCCATGTCCAAATATTTTTTTAGGTCTCATTTGGTAATTAAGTTGCCAATGAGGTCTTTTTTAATAATTCTCCTTTATAAATATGAGATATTATTAATATCTAATAATATCTTAGATTTATATTTTTAAGATAAAAATAATATGTTAAGATATTAGTTTAATATATAATATCTATTAAAATCTTAAGGAGACGAGAAAGGCGGTATCTAGAAAATATTTCATTTGACAATACTTGACAATTTTTCATAAAGAACCATTATATATTCGTTAAGAATGTTTAACAATTATCAATGAAAATTATCATATATAAGAAGGTGAGATACTAAAAAAATTATTTCATAATATTGACAGTTTTTTACAAAGAATCATTATATATTATTTAAGATTACTTAACGGTTAAAAATGACAACCGTCATATACAAGAAGGCGGGATTCTATGAAAAAGTTATTTAACAATACATTATGGTGTTTCATAAAAATTTATTTGACAATAAATTATGATTATTCATAAAAAAAAAAAGTTAAGTAATCTAACAACATATTAATACATTCTTTATTGATATATTAATTAATATTTTGGATAATAAATTATGATTTTTGGTAAAGAATGTTAAATATTCTTTCATCTAAAAAACGTGGGATTATGAAAAATATCAAATATTAGGAGGTGGGACTATGAAAAAAATTTTATCTAACCCAACTCTTTCTTAAACATTCTTTAATTTCCTTAGTGGGACTCATACTCTTCTTTTCATGGGTTTTGCTCTGATGCTGCGAATTCTATCATCAACCATTAACATGGATCTTCACTTTGTAACTCCTTCCTTTCATGATTCTTCCACAGGTAAACTTTCTTTCTTTCTTTTTTTTCTGAATTAACGTTTTTATTTTCATTTTATTTTTATATAATAAGAACTCACTAGTTGAAGCTCAAGGTCACCGAATTATCTAAGAAGAAGAATCACAGACAAAAAGCGATATCTAATTACTGATGATGGCCATTGGTTTGAAGATAAAGATAAAGAAAAAACACAGGAGAAAAGTACGAAAAAAATGATAAAATAAAATGCCGAATTTTTTTGTTATTGTTTTAATTGTAATGACAATAATACTGATTATACAAGATTATATAGACTAAAATCAATATAATTTTTTCTTTTAATTTTTAACAGCTTGTTGAATCACCACCTACTTGAATGTTCACCCTCACATGCTTCTAAACTTTAGCATGTATGTTGAAATTAAATTTGTTCAATTTGATCCAAGATTTACTCAAGTTTTAATATTTCCCAATTTTTACTAGATATATATATATATATATATATTTTGATTTTCATATTTATATTATCCTTTTACAGTTATTAAAACTCTGGAGTACTCATATGTGATTGACAATCTACAACAAAAGCATTAGATAATATTGTAGAAATTTTTCATAGTTTTCTTTCAGAATTCAAAAAATTATAAGACAATGTTCTAGAATGTTTAAGTGATTAATTTCTTTTAAATTGAATGATATTTATCTATAATGTATTGAATTTTTTTTGATAATGTATTAAATTTTGAATAGGTTATTTGTATATTATAAAACCAACCAGAGAGAGTATTCCTACTGCCTTCCTAAAAAAGCCTAAATACTATATATTCCTCTTGATTATATTATCAATTGCAATATTATTAGATGCAAAATGGATCCAATTGAAGTTGGATGCTAAAGAAAGAAAAAAATGTGACGCAGTTTTGCAGGAAAAAGAGAAAAGTCCATCTCAGGAATGTAATACATGAAGCAAATAAAACGAATCCGGATTCTCTCCGTGGCCACATCCATCCATTGCCTCTCCTATATTCAACGGTGATGTTTTGGGTGTAAGTGGGCTCCCCTTTTTTTAAGTGACATTGAAACCTCTTAAATATTTTTTTCAGTTGTACCCAAATTTCTAAAATATTTTTTGTCCAATATATATTATAAAATAATTTTTCAGGAAAACCCAGGATCTAATAAGATGCAACCTGAACTATTTTTTCACTGACATTCTGTATCTTAAAGTGATTTTTATCGCATTCAATACCCTATATTATTTTTCTAGTTGCAATGAGAAGCCTCTAAAATGTTTTTCTAATGGCAATAAACACCATAAATTTGGCATACTAAGTATTGAATTGACTAAAATTTAGTTTAAAATATGGAATGTTATTGGAAAAATACTTCTAAGTGTAGCTTGCTACATACTGGGTGCTCCTAAAAAATTATTTTAAGCTACATAATGGATAAAAAAATAGTTTAGAATATTGGGTACCACTGAAAAAAAATACCTGAGGGACTTCAATGTTATTTAAAAAAAAGAAAGGGAGGGGGACACCCTCCCATTTACATCCAAAATGTCACCATTTTGACTATGGGAGAGGCAATGGACGAAAGTGGTAAAGGAGAGAATCCAGATTCAAATAAAACGAATAGTCTACTAGTCTCATCTCAGCCGGTGTATAAAATCTTTTTCTAATTACCAAATCTAAAACCATCTACATCAGCTTTATCTACACTAGTTAAAAAATCAATGTTAAAAAAGGATAAATGTGCAAATTTACTGTTGGAAATTTTCACTATGAATACCCAGCACAATTATGTTTTGTTAAGTGTAAAAATATACATAATTATTTTTAGAGATGCAAGAGTAGATATAATCATTTTATGATGTAACGAATTGAGCACTCCCATTAATTAGAGCTAACGTCTATCTCTTTTTTATGTTGTGGGTCCCATCGTTCTTCCAACTGGCATGTGATGTGTATTTATTTTGTTCTAAAGATTTGCACCCACCTTTTTCTCTTCCTGCCAGGGTTGTGGAACCTGGATCGGACCGGTCGGTCCGGCCCGAAAACTGGCGAACCAGTAGGTAGATCGGTCCGGTCCGGGTTCCAATTTAAATTTTTTAAAAAAATTTTCCTTTAGAATTTTATACCATAAACCTAAAATCTTCAATTTCTCATCGGTTTAGCCCCTAGTCTTATCCACTTACCCTAATCTAATATCCCGACCGATTCAATACCCAATCCAGATTTTAATACCTTACATCCTAACCTCCCATTCCATCTCCTCCAACAACCTTGTTCACCTTTTTCTTTCAAACTTTCCCTCATTTACTTTTTCAAGATGAATGTGGCAGAGGGTTGTACAAGATATCCAGTAGATGACTCAAAAGTAGGGCCATCATTGGTGATTGAAACACTCGTAAGACTCAAGGGTAGGTGCTAGTGGGGAGTTAGCTTGTGCTGCAATTAGAAATTTCTAAGGCGATTTGATTAAAGTTCCTTTTTCTCTTTTTAACTTCGCTGGAAAAATAATACTAGGGTCTTAATATCTATTTGATTCTACAAAAAAGATTTGTGGAAGAAGACTACAACAAAAGGCTAGATGAGGGAGAAGCTAGGTTTTTGTTGGGTATTTGGATTTTTTTTGCCGGGGTGTTGTGACAGTAAGTTTGTGATGGAGAAGAACAATATTAAAATCACTTCTCCGAAATCATTGAGGGGCGTGTATGAGTGCGTCGGAGGAGATGGAGGACAAAAAAGGTGAAGAGGGAGGTTGGAAGAGAGGGATGACGAGATGGAGGAGAGAAAAAAAGGTGGGTATAAATATTTTGAACAAAATAATGTTTAAATAAATCAAGAGTTAAGGTGCACGTTTATTTTGGAACTTTTCATTGAGAATCAATGTTGTCCTAAAAATTTTTTCAGGTTTAAGTCACTCTAGAAGTTTTAATAGCAATGTTGCCTCATATAGTTAAAAAAATAATATTGATCGCTAAAAAATTGATGTTGATCATTAACTTTTTAAATAAAAAGGGTCATTTTAACACTTCTGGGGCAATATTAAATCTAAAAAAATTTTCAGGGTAACATCGCTCTTCAACGAAAATTTTCTGGACAAATTTGCATTTTAACTCTAAAAACAATAAAAATCAAATAAATTTAAAGCTGACAGATTAGCTTACATATCATATCAAATTCATTGACATGGCATGCATTTATTAGTTATAGCATACATGATATGGTCAACAGGAAGAATTGTGGACCCACAATGCAAAAAGGGGACGAACGCTAGCTCTGGTTAACGGCAATGCCAAATTTACCTCCTCTTAAGAAAAAAGGGATAGATATTAGCTTTGGTAAATGACAAAGCCAAATTTACTATCTCTTAAAATGATTATGTTTGCTTTTGCACTTCTTAAAATGATTATGTTTGCTTTTACACCCAACAAAACATAATTGTGCTAGGTACTCATAACAAAAAACTTCATTACTAAATTTGCACATTTACCATCAAAAAAATACACATATTACTATTTAGTATAAAAGAAAATAAACTACAAGACTGGAGTAATTAAAGGTTTATCTGAGAAGAAGGCTTCAAGGTTTTGACCCACAACCTCAACAACACCCCTCATAGACTCTGAAGTAGTTGCACTTGAATGTGGAGACAATACCACATTATCCAAATCAAACAGCTCTTTAGGAACATTAGGTTCATCCTCAAACACATCCAAACCAGCCCCACCAATCTCACCTTTCACCAAACACTTAACCAATTCCTTTTCATCTATAACAGCTCCTCTTCCAACGTTCACTATTACCCCTTCTTTTCCAAGTGCCAACATCACTTCTCTACTTATTATGTGCCTTGTTTGATCGTTTAAAGGACAAGAAATTATAAGTGCATCACAAGAAGTTGCGAGATCAATAACGTTGGGATAATAAGTGTATGGAACTGTTGGCTTCTTTGTCCTTGAGTTGTATGATATTATGCACCCAAAAGCTTCGATTCTCTTGGAAATTTCTGTCCCTATGCTTCCCAATCCAACGATTCCAACTCGCTTGCCTCTCACCTGATGAAGCAAATAGATTGTAATGTATTTGCTGCAACGTATAATCAAAATCAAGGAAAATAACTATTGTAAAATTATAAATTATAATTTGTTGCCACATGTACTTAAAGGCATGGTTCAAAAAACCGGACCGGACCGGCCGGTTGAACCGGGAACCGGTCTCTGGTCCGGTCCGGTTTGAGCAAAAACCGGTCAGACCGGTCGAACCGGTCAGAACCGGTCGGACCGGTCAGAACCGGTCAAAACCGGTAAAACCGGTGGTCCGACCGGTTGACAAGGTTTCTTCCTTTTTTTTTTTTTTTTAATTTTTCAAATTTTTATTTTGTGTTTTGTGAGGGTAAAATGGAAAGTTGAAGACTAAAATGAAGAGAAAAATAGATAAAGAAAGAACAAATCTAAAAAAATGAAGAAAATAATGAAAAAAATTAATTAAAAAGATATAATAATTATAGGAAATGAGATATCTTTGTATAAGTATAGGTATTATAACTAATACTAATAGATTTTAAACATTTTTTTTCTAAAAATCTTTATTTTTATCTATAGAAGTTTAAAAATATATTAATATATATTATCACTAATAAATTATTGTATTTTAATATGACCGGTTATGACCGGTTCAACTACCGGTTAGACCCCGGTTGACCCATTAACCCTTGAACCTGTGCTGTGACCGGTTCATTGCTCGGTCCGGTTTTTCGTTCCTTGCTTAAAGGACAATTGTTGAGTAGTTTCCCATTATAAAAATTATTGTCTACAAATAAATTAAATTTGTTTAATGGGTACAACTCTTCTTTATCTGCATGTAATATATCTTCAGCTCTGTGTAAGGATTTTATAATTAAGATATATTGCACACAGCTAAAAAAAATTTTCACCACTTAAAGACCTAGGTCCTTAGGTAATACTCCCTTCGGTCCTATTTATAAGTAACTTTTCCCTTGATTGCATAAAACAAATTGATAGTTAAAAGCAATAATTGTGTCAAAAATGCCATGTTTTTTCTATATATGCCCCTATTTATGAAAAGAGTATAGGAGAGAGAATAGATAAAAAGTATGAGAGATAATGAGTATAAGATATGAGAGAGAATGAATATTTAATAAGGATAAAATAGAAATAAGAAGCTTACATTTTCAGACAAAAAGTGAAAGTTGCTTATAAAAGAAACCAACCATATGAGATAAAAAGTTGCTTATAAATAGGACAAGAGGGAGTACCCTTGAGCAATAAAACTTGTAATCGGGTATTTCTCAGCAATTTTTCCATAATCAAAATCTAGGAAAAACGTCTAAAACATATCTTTGTTTTTTTAAAAAAAAACTTTACTTTCAGTCGGTATTGGGTAAAGTTAAATTTTACGTCAAACGTGTAGATAATGAATACGTACACGAATGCAAATAAATCGTATGAAAAGGTCAAATTTTGGTTAGTATACACAAGGGGACAATTCAAAGATATAGAGAGAACCAGTCCCAGTACAGAATTTAGCGACATAAAATTTTTTTGGAGCTAAGTTTTATGGGTATTTTTAATAAGAAGAAACTTAGATATTACTCTATTTAAGAAGATATTTTCATAATATTAATGTTCAAAAAATACTTTTCCCCCCTTATCCAGAGCTCGTTAAATAAATAAACTTTGACCTCTACTAGGTAAGAAGATTGTATACTCAGTTTTCTTAAAATGTTGCTCTCTCTCTCTCTCTCTCTCTCTCTCACACACACACACACACACACACACACACACACACACACACACACACACACGGACATATATAGACACACACAAAGCTAGCATTTCCATAAACAATATATTGTTTTGGTCTTTTGGATGGCTTATAAACAGTTTATATGGGATTTCTGTCCTTTTTTCCTTTCACCAAATCAAAATTTTAATGATTTATTTTTATTAATATTTTATAAAATTATTATTATATTTTTACATAAATAAATACATAGTAAGTTCGAACTATTAAAATTTGGTTATCAACTTAAATTTATTTATTTATTTATTTTAATAATATAATAATTAAAAATTTATAAAGTATTTAATTGAGAGAATTGCTGATAAATACCTTTTTGGTAAATTAATTGCTGAATGCTACCATTACACATAACGGAAGATATTTTGCACGTTTATATGGAAGATTTTTGCACACACGAAAAATGATTTGCACAAAATGGAAGATCGTTTGCACACACGAAAGATCACTTGCACACTTGGTAGCAATCAGCAATTAATTTGCCTCCAAAGTATTTTTAAGCAATTCTCCCTATTTAATTTAGATTGTTAAGATTTTAATCTACTAATGATAGAAGGAAAAAGAATTAGACAGGAAGGTGGAGAAAAGAACAGATTCCTATGTTAGAATGACCAAGTTTTATTATCTATTAGGATTGATGTTTCTTAAGTCATTAAATTATATTTGTTGGTGATTTATATATGTATATGTAAGTGTTTTTTAAAACCGAAGATATGTTGTGACATTGGTGAGGCTCCGTGACTCAACTCAACCAAACTTTTGGAAATAAAAAAAAATGATACTCCCTCTGATCCTAATTATAAGATAAAATTGACTTTTTTGGAGAAATTACGGAAGCCAATTAAATTACTTTAGAGTATTTATATTTTTAGTATCCTTAGATTATATATCAGTTTATTAGTCAAATTAATTAGTTTAGAGAAAAAAAAATATAAATACTTTAAAGTAATTTAATCGGCTTCCTTAATTTCTCCAAAAAAGTCAACTTTATCCTATAATTAAGACCGGAGGGAGTATTGTTTATCATTTATGTTAGCTATTTTATTAGTACGTAGGCTTTCCTTATTAAAATAAATTCATATTCAATGTGTTCACTATCATATATTGAAGGGGTAAAAGTAGTATCATGAGAAAATATCAGTTACGTACGGAGACAAAAAATATAAAAGTAATCATACAAGAAAATAAAAATTGATTCCATATTTATACCATCGGCAACAAAAAAAATCGGGAAAGATTCCATATTTATACATTACAAAAAATTTAATTCAATTAAAAATTTACAGGTTAAAAAAAAAGAAAGAAAACAAAAAAGTTTAGAGTACATTTTTTAGACCAATTAATAATTAATAATTTTTAAAACAAAGGGACAAGTATAATTTACTGACAAACACTTGAAAATATCATCATGGAAATCCCAATTCAAAATCTCGAAATGACTTAAAGTACTCTGAAACCATTAATGGATTTACTCCAAATCTTACCTTAAACAAACATATTTACTCTAAATCCAAAATTAAAAAATTCAGCAAGAAAAAAACAAATAAATAAATCACACCCTCAAAATGAATACTACTCACCTTGGAACCAAGAGGAAAATGGCATGGTGCCGCAAGCGAATTCCGGCGGCCCCTTATGAAGCGATCGCCGGCCGAAATTTTCCTCATCAGATCGATGAACATACCCACCGCAACATCAGCGACATCCTCCGAGAACACAGTTCCAACATTGGCCACCTTAATTCCCCGGCGGCGGCACTCCGGCAGGTCTATTTGGTTAGTTCCTGCGCTGGGGGTGACTAAGAGGCCAAGAGACGGCAGGTGGCGGAGGACATCGGCCGTAACGACTCGACTGCAGACTACGGCACATATAGAAGAAGAGTCGTAGTTGTGGGCATTGAAGAATTGGTCTAAAGTGGTATCGGAAGAAGGAAGTAATAATATGAAATGGAACTTGTGAGAGTAGAATTGTTGGAGATCGTCGAAGATAGTTTGTTCGTTAAATACAAGTACGCGAGGTAGATCTTGAGATTGTTGGATAAGGTGATCTTGATGTGGCGCCATTGATGATTTTGTTAGTAATTTCTCGAAGAAAGTAGGGAGAAGTAGTTAAGCTGTTAGGTTCAGTCTCGCGAGTGAGAAGTGATAGGTGAGAAGAAAACGTGAGGTGGATATTTACTGAAGAATATCTATATATGGACACCGGTTGGCGAGGTCGGAATCTAAAGCCGGGAAATCCGGTCAAGATTGTTGGGGCGGCCTGCTTAGGTTTGGGTCCGTATGGGTCAGGTTTATAATTTAGAGTCTTTATAAAAAGTCGGGCCTAAAAAGAAGGCCGGCCCTTTCAGGCCTGTTTAACTATTTTTTTAAAATGGGCATAGGGCAGTGGATAACAAGCATTGGTCAGGGGTAGTGTTAACTTAACCTAACCCTTAGATCAGAGATACACTCACACTGACTCATACCTCATTTGAAGCTTCTTTTCTTTGATTTTCTTTTTTTCTTTTTTGTATGTGTACGCCAAAATCTAAATTAGGTGTTCTATTATTACTGACATTTGAAATTTGTAGACTTGTTTGATTGTGACTGTGGACTTGTTTGATTGGTTGTGAATATTAATTATGGTTTAGACTTAAATCTTAGTGTTTGTGTTTTATTAAACTTAGATAATATTTATGTTTTAAATTAGTTTTGATGATATTTATGATTTAAATTTGTTATTTTAGTATTTAGGAGAATGAGAAACAAAAAAAGGTATGACAGAAATAAAAGTTAAACGGGCCTAAAGCCGGCGGGTCTTCCTTTAAACGGGCCAAGTATCGAGAAAACAGTACGTTTTTTGCTTGGGGCCTATATGGGCTGACCTGTTTTCCCAATGCCGTCGGAATCGGATGCTGGGAAGATGACTTTTTTTTTTTGGCTAATCAGGAAATGTCCTTTAATAATATTATAAAAACATTCATTACGATTAAAATTATGCATTCCTTGATTAAAAAAATTTAAAATTACGCATTTTAAAAAGCATAAAGTAGTATCCAACATCTTAATATTATTTTTTAATTGCATCAGCACTCTATCTTATTTATAATGCATCCAGTATCTTGATGTTATTTTTATATACTTTCATTATCATAATTTTATTTATAACACATCGAGCACTTTAAATTATAAATAAGAATAGAGTGCTGATTGTAACTAAAAAAATTAACATAATGAGGCATTAGATTTATCAGGAAAATAATATTAGAAATGTATTATAAATAAGATTAGGATATTAAAATTTTTTAAAAACCCTAGGGAGGTCTTGGTAATAATTGAATTTTGTTATTCTTATTTGTTTTATTCATAGCCATTTTAAAATGTTTTGAGCATTCACATTTAATTTTTTTTAGTTGTCATCTCTTTTATGATTGTTGCATCCTTATGCTTTCATGCATATACATGTGGGCGCACAGTGTGCAAGTAAATGGTATGAGATTCAAAGGCTCTAATTAAATGAGTGTATCTAATTTATTTGCCTTTGAAATCAATAAGAAACCACTGCAAAAACAAAAAAAAAAACTGTAGTTTAGTAGCGGTTAAAAAGATGTATTTGTAGTGGTTTTAACTGCTACAAAAGCAAGTAATAGCGGTTATAAAACCGCTACAAGATCCATTGTTGCAAGCAGTTTTGTAGCGGTTATATTTAACCGCTACTCAAGCACCAATACCGCTATTGTATTTCTAGCGGTTCAATCCAACCGCTACAACATTCTCAAGAGAAAAAATCGTTTTCTGGGAACTTTGTAGCGATTATATAACCACTACAAAGGTCAAAACAAAATTTGGAAGGCGGGAAATAAAAATATAAGCTTGCCTTGTTTTTTTGTAGCGGTTCACAAACCGCTACTAATATGAATATTAAAAATGGCACCAAGAATTAGTAGCGGTTCTGTAACTGCTACTAATTTCATTTAAATTCAAATCTTACGCCAAAAATTTAATGTATGTTATAAAATGGCGCCTTTATTAGTAGCAGTTATACAAAAGTTCATAAAATTGAAAAAAATATACACAATTATTTGTTTCTGTTTTTTCATTTTAAATTAAATATTTTATTATTTTAGTAGTTTAACTAATTTAATTAGCTCATTATTCAATAATTTAGCTCATTTATAATTTAAAAGGAATGATTTAATTGAGTTGGATAAGTATGAAGATTGTATTAATATTATTGACGATACATAGGTAACAAAGAGCTGTTATGTTTGTCAACTACAATATGATTATGATTATGTAAGGAAAATAGAAAAGAACAAGTAAATATTTTTAAATATCTGCAAAAAAAATAGTAAGAATAAATATTATGCGAAGTAAAAAAGTATTGAAATAAAATATTTAAAAATTTATTACCATATTTGATCACCTTGTTTAGCTCCTCAGCTCATAGAAAAAAAATTTGTAAATGAGAGAAAATGAAAGAGGGGTAAGGTGAAAAGAAATGGGGGAGTGTTTGAAATGAGATGTGGTGGGGGGTATTTATAGGGATCTATGTAGCTCTTGTAGCGGTTAGTGTAACGTATTTGTAGCGGATTTCTTAATAGCAGTTATTTTATGTTTTGTAGCGGTTTTATAACCGCTACTAATCCATGTTTTGTTTTGTAGCGGTTTTACAACCACTACTAATATTTTATTATTTTTTTTAAGAATATATTTTTTTAAGACAAAAATAATTTGTTTGATAATTCATCTTCGCCATCCCTATAGAAATTGTGTAGAAAAATTGTTACTGATGTATTATTTTGTTAAAAAAATTTAATTTAAATGATGTGAACTTTAAAAAGACGCATCGAAGTAGAGGTAAATTGTCATCGCCTTCAGGGAAGGAGTGTTCAAAATTGGTGGCCTGAAATGGTTCACTCTCATAGGCGATGTTAGCGCCATCACCCATATCATAAAGGTCTTGTAGCTTTAAACGAATGACCATGTGCCAATCCCTGTGCCTCTCGTCCTTGACATAATAAACTTGGTATGCCTTTAAGGCAAGAATATATGACTCATCATCATGAGAACTATCAGTATGAATTGGCTGTGAGAAATTGACTGATGTGATACTTAAGTCGTCAGTTATCAATCCTCGGGAAGTAGTGGTATTTGCCCACAAACACTTGAACAGCGTCACGATGAAACGACCTTGTTAATTAAGTTCGATGATATCAAGAAGCTTTCCATAGAAAGGGATGCCTTCAAACTACATGTTGGCGTCACTGCTGCTTGCATAACTCCTTATCCCAAAGGTGTCATAAACACCTAAATTTTGAGTTTGCAATCCTTGATCCCGTGAAACCATGCAAAACTTGAAACCATTGACATTGTACGCTGTAAACCTTTTTGCATGGTCAAGAGGGTCGATATCGAGAGCTCTCAAATCTGGTGAGTGTGAGTTGTGGTCATTTAGTATTTTGTGCACAAACCAACTTAGGAATTCTCTGTGGACCTTTTTGTCAACTTCGAAGGATGTTTGTATACGGATCCTGAGTTGATACTTTACATGACTTCTGAATTCCCTGTAATTAATCATGGGAAGGCGATCGTGAAATGAAAGTAAAAAATGTTACGAAAGATATAGAATAACATGTGAGTGTATAATTCTTACTGAAGGAAAGGCTCAACTTGAGTGTAATTAATCGAGACATGTCTATGTGCTTGCAACTTCTCAGTTGTTGTTAGTTTGAAGTTCTCTGTTCCTCCAACTGGTTTACCAACACGAGGGATAAATTCTCCTGATTTTGGAGTAGGTTCAGGACAATTGTCTACACGAGGTGGGTGGTTGAAAGCTGTCTCAAGGTCATCAAAGTACCTTGAACAGAAATACAACACCTTATCCCCTATATAGCTTTCACCTATAGAACCTTCCAGCCATGCCTATTTCTTGATGTAAGATTTCAATTTTCCAAGAAACCTACGAAGTAAAGAAGGGAAAAGTGATACTAAATGCTGAAAAGGGCGACTAACAATGATGTACATATATAAAATGAGTACCTCTCAATAGGATACATCTATCAATTTTGAATTGGGCTAGCAAGCTTTGTTTTATGAACGAGGTGGACTGTAAGATGAACCATCACTGTGAAAAAGGACGGAGGAAAGATCATCTCCAAATGACAAAGCATAAGAATGATTTTGGACTGCAATTGATCGAGCTCCTTAACGATCAAAACCTTGGAACACAACTTCCGAAAGAAAGAATAAAGTTCCACCAAAACGATGGACACATAAGGAGGAAGAGCATTCTTTATAGCCAGAGGGAGTAACCATTGCATAAGAACATGTGAGTCATGACTCTTCAGGCTAGCAACCTTTTGAGCCTGCAAGTCAATACATCGAGAAATGTTGCTTGAATACCTATCAGGAACTTTTAATTTCTTTAATGTCGCGAGGAAGACTTCCTTGTTTGGTTTTGTGAGGATAAACTTTATAGGTTGAAATTTGTCATGCTTATCTGGCCAAGCGTCTTCACGAACTCCCATGGCGCATAAATCTTTCCTCGCTTGAAGATGATCTTTTGTCTTGCTGGGTTCATTAAGCAGCATATATAGCACATTATCGCAAACATTTTTTTCAATGTGCATGACATCAAAATGTGGTTAAGTGAATTAGATTTCCAATATGGAAGAGTGAAGAAAATACTTATATTCTTCCATTGTTGAGGTGCCGAAGTCCTGCGTGTCTTGTGGTGAGCTTGTACCGAATCGTCACTTTTTCCAAACTCGAATTCAACATTCTCAAGCTGTAAGATATTTATACTGAACAAAGTCTAAGGTGGTCTTCTTTTTTCTGGTTTCCCATTGAAGCGATTCCATTGCAATATGAACTTATGCCTTTTATAGAGAAACCTCTGATGTCCCATGAAGCACCACTTTTGGCTGTGGGAAAGGCGCAACGCGTCAGAGTCAAAATTGCAAGTTGGACACGCTGACCCAGTATGCATTTTCTAACTAGATAATGTGCAAAGGCTAGGAAAGTCACTAATCATCCATATCAAGGCTACACGCAAGTTGAACAATGTATTCCCATAAGCGTCGTATGTCTCGATGCCAACATTCCATAGGTCAAGCAATTCTACAATAAGTGGTTGGAGATACACATTGATGTTATTACCCGTGCCTTTTTTCCTGGAATGATCATAGACATAATAAAGGAGCTTTGTTTCATACACATCTAAGGGGTAAGTTATAGGGAACTAAAACTACCGGCCAAATACTGTAACTTGTGCTAAGATTCCTAAATGGATTGAAACCATCGGTCTGCAAAGCAAGCAGAATATTTCAGGGGTCGGTCGTGAAAGATGGAAAGTTGTTGTCAAACATTTTCTAGGTGTTTGCATCCCGGAGATGTCTTAATTTATCATCTTCATTCTTATCAATGTCATGCTACCTCATGTGCTCCACCATTTTGGATGACATAAACAATCTTTGTAGGTGCAACTTCAAAGTGAAGTACTTGAGAATCCTTGCAGGTTTCTTCTTCTACTCTTTTCCCTTCCGAATTGTCTTGTACCTCGATATGTGATATCTCTTACAAGTCTCCCTACTGGAATCGTCTCCCCAATACAGCATACAATCATTAGGGCATGCATCAATTTTTTGATAGTTCAACCCCAACCTGTTGATAATCTTCTTGACCTCATTCAAATTTGTGGGAATCTCCACGTCGAGGAATGCATCTTGTAATAATTTGAGCAATATTGATATTCCCTTATCTGTGATTCCACACAAGCACTTGATATGATACAACTTGATTATGAAAGATAATTTAGATTAATTTTGACAACCTTGATATAAAGGACGATCTGCTTCATCCATCAAGCTGAAAAAATCCCAAGCTGCTTCATTCCTTATGAACACCGACTCTGTACTGTGTACTTCTTCATTGAAGTTGTGGCCTTGAAATCCAAATGCATAATGCACAACATCATTAATTGGATCATCTTCATCTACTTGAACTCCTACTTGTGAGCTTTGAGGAAGAGCATAATCATATCTTATTCCGGCCTTCTCACCATGAACTACCCAGAACGTATAGTCATTCGGGAAAGGCTTCACAAGCAAATTTTCCTTAACAACTTGTTGTGCATGCCACTTCTTGAACTTGTATCTCCGACACAGACAAATGATCTTTCCATTATAGCCGGTGTGAGTGAATGCAAAATCTAAGAAATTGTTTAATCCGTACAAATATTCTGGAGAATTGCATGGCAACCTGATCCATGATTTATCCATAGCTATTAACGAGAGAGAAGAAAGTATAGTGAAGAAGATGAGTGAATAGAGAATTACGAATAGCTGGAAGCTTATATTCAGATTTTCCAATGTTTAACATTTTGTAGCGGTTTTAAAACTGCTACCATAACCACTACTAAATTCCATATTTGTAACAGTTATATGAACAAAACCGCTACAAAGTTTTGAGGTAGAATATTCAAATTTCAAAGTTTTTTTCACTTTGTAGCGGTTGTAAGAAAAAAAAACGCTACAAATCTTCATGATCATTGGATAATTTTTATAAAATTTTGGTTTTCATTTTGTAGTAGTTATAAGGGTAAACCGCTACAAATGTAGAAGATAGTAAGAGGGAAATTCAAAATTCAAATGTTGTACTTTGTAGCGGTTATAATTGTAATAGCTACAAACATTCAAACTGACATTTGTAGCGGTTTTACACTCATAATCGCTACAAAGTGAAAACCAAAATTTTTTTAAATTGTCCAATAGTTATGAACATTTGTAGCGGTCTTTTTCTTATAACCGCTACAACATGAAAAAAATTTGATATTTGTAGCGGTTAAAATCTAAAAACCGCTACAAATATTTTAAAATTTTTTTAAAAAAATATTTGTAGCGGTTTTACAATAAAACCGCTACAAACAAATGTTAATTTTTTTTTATATTTGTGGTTAGTTTTAGAAATATAAATATAACTGTTGTAAACGCAACAAGAATTTAACAAGGCTCTGGAAATATAAATATAACTGTTGTAAACACAACAAGAATTTAAGTTCTGAAAATAAAATATCCAAGTTCATTTATAAATGTTTAAAAAATATATAATTGTCCTAAACTGACTACCTGGAGCCTGGTCATCTGGTCCTCCCTCAGGTGGGGCTCCCTCAGGTGCAGCTGTATCAAGCCGCTAGGTAGAGTTAACAGCACCATCATCATCAACATAAGGAGTAGGTTAGACGATGAACTGAGGGACAGGGGGAACCTGTGGATGCTCCTCATCGGGGAACAAACCACTCCATGACCTCTCGAGTATGAAGTTCGTGATATTGTGTCACTGCGCATGCTGAATGTAGTAGTAATCGGCCTGCTGCTACATCTACTGCTGGTGTTGAGCCACTGCAGCTTGTGTCCTGACCAAATCTAAGCGCAGCTCCTTAACAGAATCATCCCTCGGATGTCTGACCCCGAATGTCTATGCTCGAGAGCTGCTAGCCTTAGAGGCGCCGCTCCTACCGTAGATCATACTAGGTCTGGCGCTTATCCCCATCCCCCATACCTGTCCGGGGTGCTCAACCTGACCCAGACATGCTTTTAATGGCACAGTGGGGTCCATAGACCCTTGTGACTCCTAGGTCTGGCTTTCTCGTAGCTTAGCCTGTGACTGCTGCATTCACTCCTGCCATTTTATGAAACAAATTCTTATTATTATTTTTCATAATAAAGTTGATTTTATAAACAATATAATAATGAAATCTCTTACAATGGCCGCCTCTACCTGCTGAGAGGTCAGAGTCCTGTCATGGTGTCTATGAGTGATAGCGAACAACTCCCTGTATTCCGTCTAATGGTTCTCCTGTGTGCCTTCCTCGCCTAAAACAATTACAAAATTAAATTAGTGTTATGAAAAACAAAATACTAAATTTATAATATCAAATAACTAGCTAAAAGTAATTGATGTTGTGAAAAGTTACCAACTCGCTATAAGTGATAACAAAGGTCTTCGATCCTGTTGTGTTATGGATCGTCTGTTGCCCTCGGCACCTCGTGTTCCTCTGAGAAAGCGCATGAAAAAAAATTATTAAATGTATTAAAACAATATAAAACACTATAATTAATAAAAAAAATAAAATTTATTAAATTTAAATTTCAATTATTGTTAAAAATACATTACCTGTCCCTCAGCGCTCATCCTGAACTGGACGAAACTCGCCCAGTCGTTTGGAAGGATGCTGTCAGGGACGTTCTCGATCAGCTGCTGCAAAGGAATCGTCCCATCCTTATCCATACTATGAAAGAGATGATTCCTCCTGTTCCTCCAGCCGTTGCCTATCTTCATCAGCGGTATCTCTTCCAATTATCCCAGACAGCAATCCTAAGCTGTAACACAGTTGAATAAAAAATAATTAAATATAACTAATTACGAATAAGAAAATTAATAAATATTAATTAAATATAATTAATTATAGAAATTATAATATAATTAAATACTATTAATTACCTTCACTACCTCATCCTACGTTAGGTCTTTCGGGACCTTTGGAATGTTCCTCCACGTCCTAAAGTAAAAGGGGAACCACATCCAATTTGATCCCGTCTCGTTTAGGAAGCAGTTAAACAGGTGACCCCCTATTGTCGATGGGCTGGTCCTTGGCCTCATTCCATGGAACTACAACTCGTAGTGTCCGGTCTAGATTGTTCAAGCCGGTCACGTCCAGCCTCCTTGTAGACAAGCTCCCCAGCTCATCTGTAGAATTTTCCACACATTAGATAAATTGAAATTGAAATTGAAATATTTAATTTATTAAATAAAAAAAGAATTTTACTTTCGACCTGTACCTCAAACCTAATAGACCGCGAAGATGACCGTAATGGGTTATTCAGTTCCCGCGCGTCCTCCATATCCAAGAGCCGCTCCATCTCTGTGAATGGAAATGAGATTTCGAAATCCTCGCGCCTCATAGTCACTAAAACTGAGCTCTCCCTCTACCAAAGGAGGCACCTCTGGTGGGGTCACCTCTTATGGGACCGTCTGGGGTAGCTGTCATAGGGCCGCCTCCCATGGCTGCTATGGGGAGATGGGCTGAAATAGCGCGGTCGCCCTCCCTCTGTGCTGCCCCCTCCTTTGATGCTTCCATCCCGCAGAATCAGTCTAGGGACCTCGGGCTCCTTCCCTTTATCCATCCATGAAGCCATATCAACTGCAAATTTTTTTAAAAAAAACTCATTAGTCACATTTATAATGTAAAAATATAATAATAAAAAATATAAACAAAAAATATACATTTTTCATACCTCAAGTGAGATGAATGAGAAATGCTACCGCGAAAACTCTCAGACAGTCCTTAAACGCTCAGATCTAAAGGAAAAGTCTCAAAGAAACTTCAGAAAATGAAATGGCCAAACAGAAAAATGAGGGGAGCGGGGGTATTTTTACATCCAAACTTTGTAGCAGTTTTGGAAAAAACTGCTACATAAACCGCTAATACATCCCTACATTTAGTAGTGGTTATAAAATAACCGCTACAAATGTGAAAACCTTTAAAGTTATGTAGTAGTTACATAACTAAACTGCTGCAAATGTGATGACCGTTGAAGTTCTGTAGCAGTTATAAAACAAGAACCGCTACAAATAGGCGTCATTTGGAATTTAGTAGCGGTTTACTTTATAGTAACTGCTACAACCAAACCGACACTATTGTCATGGCTTGTTGGCACCACATTTTGTAGTGATTTTTTTGTTGTAACCACGAGAAATTATGGCGGGAAACTCGCACCATATTTGTAGCTATTTTATCCTTTTAACCGCTACAAAGCACGTTGCCAATCTCTCGTGCCATTTGGTGCATGGCTTACCGCTACAAGTTTGTAGCAATTTTGGTAATAACCGCTAGAAATGTTAATATTGGTAGCAGTTAAATATAACCGCTACAAATACACCGCTACAAAATGTCTTTTTTTTTTTTGTAGTGTACCCATTACTTGTATATATCTTTATATATGCACCCACAAGTGCCACTACTACAGAAAGCATTTTTAATGTCCGTTTTTAGGCCCTTTCTATATAACATCCTTATTCTTATTTTTAGTATATAATTATAATTAAGAAATAATTATTTATTAAAAAAATGAATTTAGTAGGTACTTTTTAGAATAAAAAAATAGGGGAATCTAGTAAAAATAAGTTTAAAAAAATTATATATATATTTATATATTAAAATAATAATAATAATAAAATAATATATAAACAGGGTCAAGAGGAAGAAGAATTAGAACAAATTAGGAAGGAATTTAAATATGCTACAAGATTAGAATGTCAAGAAGAAAATAAGCAATTAAATATAGGGATAGTAATACAAGAAGGAGGTAGTCAGAAACTAAAATGGAAACTAATATACCTGAGAAGATAAAAACTGAAGAAGATTATATTAGAACTATAATGCAAAGAGAAGCAGAATTAAGGGCAGAAGAATTAAAACATAAAGAAAATATGAAAGAAGAAACAATGGAATATGAAGTAAGATTTAATACACCAAAAAGTTCAGGATTTGTACCACCCCGATAGAACAATTTGAAACAAAAAGTATACCTAATTTTGGAATTTGGTTGATTTGGATTGTAATTTGAATAATGAAAAAATAATAGAAGAATGGTCTAAAGCACAATTAATAGTATAATGGGAAAAAACTTAGAAAACTCTGTAACAAGTCTATTAATAGAATCAAGTTTTTTAGGAAATGTATTAAATTGGTAGAAATGAAGATTGGAGAGAAGAAGTAAGAATAATAAATAAACATGATTATGTAAGTAGAAAAGAATTCTATGAATTATTAGTAAGAAGATATGAACAAGTTATAAGAAATGAATTTGTAGGACGAAGTTCAGGAGCTGATGAAGAAACACAAAGTAAAAGAGCGAGAGAGAAAATACATCATATAGAAATATGTTTTTTTGAACCAAAATATTTAAATCAATATATATGTGAATTTCAAAAATATTATTATGAAATAAGAATGAATCCAGATGAAAAGAAAAAAAATATATTTAGACTTATTCTATAGAAAATTACCTAGAATAATAGGAGAAACCATAATAGAAGATTATTTTAAAGGATATAAAGATAGAACAGATTTAATACACTAGTACAAAAAATGTGTTTTAGACCGGTACATTTAGATCGGTTGTAGTGGATGAGGTCTAAAAGAAATGCACGGTGGCACTTTCGTAATTATAAACAAGTTGGGAGACCGGTTATTATATTAACCGGTCTAAAAGATATTATTAAGACTGGTTCTACACTTACCGGTCTAAAAAAATTAAGCCTTTTATTTTTTAGACCGGTTAGTGACAAAACCAGTCTAAAAGATATTTATTTTAGACCAGTTAATACGATAATCGGTCTAAAAGAAAAGGATTTTAAGACCGGTTCTCCTAACAATCGGTCTTAAACAAGACCGATTGTTAGGAGAACCGGTCTTAAAATCCTTTTCTTTTAGACCGGTTATCGTATTAACCAGTCTAAAAAGTCTTCGCCAATATAATTTTCGTGCCGCGCCTCACAGCTCCCACTTCTTTCATTCTGAAATCCCTCCCAATCTTTTCTTTCCTCAGCCGTCGACTCCCCATCCGTCGTCGCTGTCGATCACTATCATTTATTCTGAATCGAGTCTGTCGTTGCTCTTCGATCGCTGTCATACTCTGCTTCAGCTGCTTGTGGTTGTCATCGTTGGTGCTGTCGTCCGTCATTCATTGCATTTCTGGGACGTCTTCGTCTTCATCCTCTTTTTTGAGGTATGCTGTATCGTCCTCTACAATTACTATATAGAAGCTGTTACCTTCAGATTTGGTCATCGGCCTAGGGTAGCAAGGGGCTCAACTAAACAGTAGCTTAATATAAATTTTCTGGTGTGTTTGGTGTTTAAAACCCTCTCACAAAAATCTTGATTAGTTCTGGCAATGATTGTATGAGCAGAAGTTTTGGTGAAAACTGAATAGTTGTTCAGGATACGTAGGATTTGGTTTAGTGTATTACAAACTACTGTGTAATTAGTGAATTTATTGAATGCCAATGCCAATGCCAATGCCTTACCTTAAATTTAACATGACTATTTTTTGGCCTTGAAGTGCGAGTGTGATAGAAAATGATTATAACAGACAAGTCAAATTATAATTATTATGAGGGAATTATATACCAACACTGCTGTCTCTTCGTGGTGGTCACTACACTATTAACAAGTGTTTAGTTTCTATAATTATATCCATAAACATTAAGGGTTAAGTCATAAGGCACGATTCTTCAATATGATTAGTTACATTAATCTAATTATTTGCTTGCAAGTGCTGGATCTAGCGGGACCATTTATAGTTGTTTTATTAAAGAACTTGTTTTATGTTTTTATGTACTACTTTTGGACCCATTATGATGAATAAAATATAGGAACATAAATAATTGGGAAGGATAGGAATATATCATATAGGTAATGATCCGAGTGCTATATTATTCATTATTGCTTTTTTATGAGCATATATAATGGAGGGATATGTACGAGGGCAATGTAACATGAGTTTGTGTTCCTTTAATATTAGTTTAGTGCATACATGCCTTCGATTAATCAAGTAGAATATTAATTATAAGAGCAATGTTTCCAGCTCTTGTCACCACAGATTCAATATGAATGAATGGGGTTGAGCTCTGGAAGCAAGTTGTATCTGTGCATGCCAGTGAACACTGAAACAAAAGAGCCCCTCTTTGTCAACTAAGCATGATAAGTGGGTTAGGACATACCCAACACCTCCAGGACCTCTCCTAAAAAGAATTAGGACCTCTCTCTATATTTGATTTCTTAATGGATCACAACTAGTGAACCTTTTCAATCAACATAAGAAATTAGACACACCAACCCTTCTCCATTGCCTACAAATTGCCTCTCTGATTTTATTTTCTTTGATTACTTTCAATAATAAGAGAAATCTCAACTCAACTTGCAAGCCCACATTATCATTATGTAGTAGTTAAAATATGTACTTGGGTGTAATGATTGCATGCTTTCATTATACTCCTTCCTTTTCCAGGGGAAAAAGTAGAAAACAAAAAAAGGTGTTGGAATATATGGATCGTAGTTGGATACAAGCCAAATGGATGAGTGTTGAATATGATGTTGGGGTGAGGGGTTTTTTAGACTTTGCAAAAAGATAAGAACCCTACATTGGTTGCCATACCTTATTATGGGGTGATTGAAGAGATTTGGGTGGTTGATTATGTTAAAATTAGATTTCCTATTTTCAAATGCAAGTAGGTTGATGTCAATAATGGTGTGAAGATTGATAGGTTAGGATTTATATTAGTAGATCTGAATAGTAGAAGTTTTGGAGATGAACCTTTCATTATGGCAGAACAAGCGCAACAAGTGTTCTATATCATTGATCAGGAAAATAAAATGTGGTTTGTAGCTCTCCAAGGAAAAAGGGTAATTGATGTTGACGAGAAAAGTCGCTCAAATTATGATCTTCTTGAGACTCCCTCTTTTTCTAGGGGTTTACCAGAATTGAACGAAGAAGATGAAGTAGATAATGCGCACGGCACAAGAAATGATCATCACGAGGGAATATGGGAGGATATCTCTTTATGATACTACTTTGAAGTTAACTAACTAAAGTAATTATGAGTATGATTTATATCCAAATAATATGTTTAGTTATTTTATCGATATAGTCTTCTCATGTCATAGCTTAGAATTTATCTTTCTTTGTTGTCATTACAGGCAAATGACGAATCCCCAGCATCCTAGTGCAGAGGATTAGCCACCTACTACACCTTTGAGTCAGCCACCTAGTGCTCAGGAGAGTCAGCCAGCTAGTGCTTAGCAGAGTCAGCCAGCTAGTGTTAATTAGGGCGAGCCTAGCAATGCTCGGAGCCAGGGTCATAGTGAGCCCAGTAGCCAGTCTGTATGGAGGGGTAGACGTGGCACACGGTTGACAGACGTTTCCCTCAGTTGGAGTGCAGGCCAAAAGATACCAATTGAGTTTAATAGTTATTGGATTCCAATCGGGCCTAATGCTAGCCGATATAGGAGTTTTGTCGGCCTCCTTGCAAGCAACAAGCCGAGCATCTTAATAGAGGAGTGGAGAAATGTCGATGAAAAGGTGAAGCAACATATTTGGGACACTATCTAGGTATACAATCCTCTTCTGTATGTAATTAATTATTGTCAAATATGTCACAAATTTGTCCTTTACTCTTTCATTGCATGCATTCCAGCTCACCTACGACGTTCCTCAGAGTGAGATCTTATACAACAAGACAATGACGTATTGTTATGAGCACTAGAGCAAGTTTAAGACAAATCTGACCAACAATTACATTCATATCGAGGTGAAAGATGGTCATCCTCGTCCTAATCCGTGCGACAAGTATACATTTCTTGATCAAGCAACTTGGCAATCATTTGTTAGGCTTCGGACTACTCCAAAATCTTTGGTTAGTTGACTTATTTTTCATTTTATTTACTTAGCAATTATCTTAATTAATTATAACACTTTCCTTTTGTATAATTTCTTATTCGTAGGCAAAAAGGCAAAAAGCACAAGAGAGTGGTAGAAAGAATGATTGCCTACATACAATGTCTTATGGGGGTTATGTAAAGGCTGAAAGAGATTTGTCGGCGACCAAACAGAAGAGATTGGAAGAAGCATCTCAATCCGATCCTTCTGTTCTTCTTTCTCCACTATCTCCGATTCGTTGTGACAAAAAATGGTTGTTTGCCTACCAAAAGAGGAGTGGGTCTTATACGAGTATACAATCTCGTATAGTAGGTGAAAGAATTGTAAGTATATATTGTTGCTGTTATTAATTACATAAGAAATATACTTCATTACTTATGTTTGTTATTTTGTATTATCTTACAGGAGGAACTTAAAAAAAAAGTTGAGGGATCTTTTAAGTTGGAGGGCACGAATGATATTCTAACTGTTGCTATTGGCAAACATGAGCATCAGGCCGTGTTAAGAGAGTTAGAGGAGGGGTGGGGATAAGGGATTACTTTGGAGCCCCCGTATGCCATTCCTCAAACATCATGACTAAGGAGGAATTGGAGACTATGTTGGCCATTGCAAGAGAAAAAGTAAAGGCTAAGGTTGAAACATCATTTGATGCACTATTAGAGACCCGGTTGAGCAAGATGAAAGAGGAAATGATAGTGTTTATGAGCTCAAGACAAGATGCCAATGCTCCCCAGCCACAATCGATTGATCCTAATAAGCAGAGTACTAAAGGGAGTTGTTGCAACATCGGGCAGTCATCAGAGGGTCCTGCAAGAGAACTTATTGAGCCTTGTGATATTTTTGTCGAGGATCCTCTGAGACGGTTAGTTGCACGGGGTAGTGTGCATAACCTGGGATCAACTGTCCACCACCAATAAATGGAAGTTGATTAAGTCTGAGTGTCAGTTGACGAGGTAATCATTACAGATGCACTTGTCCTTATCCCTTCTGATGAATTCAAGATTGTAAGCGATGTCCTGGGTACGTTCATCTTGTGGCCAGCGAACCTTGTTTCTGTTCGAGCTGAGGAAAGTCTGATCAAAACCTCATCAAGTCCAGCTCCTTTCACTCAGCAAGAAGTTTCACAGCCTCCATTGAATATCATGGAATAAGTGATTCTGATGGCATATGATACATCCTTTAAAACAAGAGATTGGCCTATGGATTCAGTTGTTGGACAGTCAGGGGTGACATGCTATCTTGAGAGGGATGATTTGATGTCCCTGGTAGCTCCTAGACAAAATCTTACGATTGTGATTGTCCAACTGTTCTTAATGTAAGTATCTTCTGCAATTCAAAGTAAATATTTTAAAAGTTTCACCATTTACCTTTGATTTATGTGCTTGTATTATTATAGGTACATGCATTGTAGGTTGGTCTCCTCTGGCAAAAGCAAAAAATTTGGATTCTTATGCCCCCATCACATCTAAGAGAAAGGGACTACTGCTGCTATCAGACATAGATACTTATCAGAGAGGCTTAGTGAAACTGGAACTGAGTGTTTCTTGGCTCTATATGTGCATGAGTAAGAAACAAACTGATATTTTATAATTTATATAATGTTTTATGTTTGCTTAATATTCTTCTCTTTTTTCAGTGATCATTTAGCAGTTGGTTCTTCTATGCAAGAGTAGTTACACTGTCATCCTCTTATGTTCCCTCCACTTGAAACCAGGGAATGATTCGAAAAAGACCATAAACTCGTTAGTTTTCTTGCATTATTACCTTTTGTGTGCAAAGTTTATGAAATTTGTGTAAAACCAATAACCTTTGTGATTGTGATGATCATAGGGCTATGCGGACATTCTTACACACTGCTTGTGATAAGCATATTCGTGACTTAAAAGGACCCTAAATGGATCATGCCAAAGGTTAGTACATATTGATTTGTTTAAAGAATGTAATAAGCCATGCCTTTATATTTGTTTTAATGATATCATGTTTTTTCTCAGAGCCATAGGCAACCACAAGGGTCTAACTTATGTGGTTTTTATGTTTTGAGACACATTTATAATATTATCACTCTAGCCACGACTGATTTTACTCAAGAGGTAAATTTATATTTCAGAAATTTTGTATTACTTAATTGTTTTTAAGTTACGAAGTTAATGTTTCGTCTGGTTTTGGTGTTACAGATGTTTGATCTTGCTGATCCCTTTCCTGAAGAAGATATTGATTTCATTCGCACATGTTGTGCTGAATTCATCTATGAGCTATTACAAAAATAGTGAGTTTTTGAATCCAATGTTACATTGTATATTGTTCTCATATGTATTGCTAATAAGGTTTATGTATCTGTATAGGACAATTTCTGTGATATGGGTGATACAGGAGGCAGGGATTTGAGGGACTGACCTTTGCAATTTTTCTTCCCTTTGTATTATGTAAAACTGAGGAATTTCTGCTGTTGCTTGTATCAATACTTGAATTTTATTACTGCCGTTGTCATTTCAAAGTTTTGCATCCATTTCTGAGCAAATTCGTCTGTTTGGACATTCCTGCATGTTTTTAGTTTTAGACAACTTCATGTTGCACATTGAAATGGTAAGAAATGGAGTGAATTTGGAGTTCCTAGATTCTGATTTTAACTTGTTGCTTAAATTGTGACATTTGATCTTGAACCTTGTTCTACACTAATTACCATTTGTTGGAAGTTTAATTAAAAGTCACCTAGCTTACACCTTTATTTGTGCTTGTTGTTGATCTTGCTGTTGTCATTGCTTTTGTGAAATCTGTTATGTTGCTTCTGTACAATTTGTTACTTACTTCATACTTAGGGAGTTGGATATAGATAGACAAATACAAGCACTCCATTTCATCCATTGCATTTTGCATTATTCTCTGTTGCTTCAAGATTTATTACTGTAGTCAATTGGTCCTCCTTACTGTCTAATTGCACTTTGGTGTTATGTAGTGCTAAACTAAGGTTGGTCATTACTTTTGCTAAATTCTTGACAAATTTACTTGCACTCTACTGTAACTGGAATTATTGTCAAAGTTGTGCATTAAGCTGTCATGCATAGTTTCCTAAAGTCTGGGATTGAAATAAATTTCTGCATCATTATGAAGCCTTTACTGAAATTGAGCAAATTTGTTTGGCATTTTTTTTGCATTTGATATTAATTTCTTATCAGCTTTTTGTTTCTGCAGGTTGGGTTAGGTCAAGGATTATCTTCATTTAAGTTTTGCTGTACATTCTGTTGCACTGGTCTGCTGTTAACATTGTTTGACCTCATTCCTAGTTTTTCCCTGTTTCTAGCCTTTGTTTGAAGTGGATGTTGTTTGAAACTTGGTGACAATGTGCATTTGCAGTTCATTTACCTTGTTGGAACAAAATTGAGTCTTTGGAAAGCTATCATAGTAAATTAAATCTGTGAAATACTTTACCAATCTGTTGAGTTAGGGACTGAAACTACAAGTGCATTTGCGCTGAAATTGAGCCAATGAAGTTTACATTACTTGCTGCCATATTTTCCATACTGTAATTAAAGAACAGCAAATGAATCATCAATGTGTGACTGTCTTGTATGAAAATTTGTTGCTGCTATAGATTGCTGCTTTTGAATATTGAAATTGAAATATGTGATTGTTCTGTACTACTGTTAAAATTGGAGCATCCACTGCGTGTATATATATAAAAGGAACTTTTTTTAAAAAAATAGAACCTTTAAGACCGGTTGTAGTCACAACCGGTCTAAAAAATAATAGATTTTTTAGACCTGCTGTAACAAGACCTAATTTACAACCGGTCTAAAATGTCTTTTTTAACCGGTCTTAAAAATGATATTTCCAGTAGTGATACCACTTGTAAATACCTTAGGAAGAAGAATAGACTTCTTAAGAGAATATTTATTAGACAAATGTAAACAAGCATGGAGAAATATGAAGTATTATAAAACAAATAAGATCATAATAAAATGTGGGGAATATGAAAAACCTCATAGATGGGATGTAATAAAGAAAGAAGAATAAAAAGGAAATCTAAAAAATATAATAAAAAAATCAATCAAAAGATATAATAAGTATAGATAAAAATTTAAGAAATATCCAAAATAAAAATTTTATAAAAAATATAAACCAAGAAAATATTTCAAGAAAGGAAGAAAAATAGATTATAGTAAAAAACCTAAAAAATGAAGATGTTATAATTGTGAAAATATAGGACATATCTATAGAATATAAAGAACCAAGAGATAAAAAGACAATGAAATTATTAGAACAAGCCAATGAATATGATTTAGAACCTTTAGAGTTTGATGAAGAAATATATAGTGATATAGAAAATCTAGAAATAGAGATTTACAAAATAAAATTAATAAGTGATTCAAAAGTAGAAACTGAAACAGAAGATGAATCAAATGATAATAATTTAGATATAGAATATTTAGAAAAAGGGATACAGTTATATATGATGAATAGTTACAAAAGAAGATGTAGATAATGAAGGTGAACAAAGTAATGAATATGAAGAGTATGAAGAATATAGAAATATAAATGAAGGATCTGTTGAAAGAATAATGACATTTAATAAAAAACGATATGATAAGATAAAAGATATAAAATTAAATATGAAACCAGAACAACTAACAAAAGAAAATTTTATGGGCAAAGTTAGTAAGATATTAAAAACTAAGAAAAATATAAAGAGTCATTGTGTTATACTAGAAAAGAAACATCTTATAGAATTATCATTGACAAAAGGAGTATCAAGAATACCATTGATCAGTAAAGGATTAATAGAACATGAAATTTCTAAATTACCATTTAAAGATGAAGTAATTGAAATATATATTGCAGGAATATAATTATTAGTAAAGGCATATTTTAGGGAAGGAATAGATTCACCTATAGAATTATTAGTAACAGATGGAAGAATAATAAGTAGTGTAGTCACTACTACAAAATATATTTTAGGCGTCCCTAAAGGAAGTCCCTTTTTAAGTTAGGGCCGCCCAAAGTTTCAAAAGCATATTATTTTAGGCGCGAGGAATTGGTGCAGGTTGAATTTGATCGCCATGTAGCAAAAAACCAATAAAAAAAATTGATCCAACTTTAGGTGTCCCCAATCACACTGGGGACGCCTAAAGTGGGTTTATGCATCCCCAATGTGGCTGGGGACGCCTAAAGCTCACACTTTAGGCATCCCCAGTTTGACTGGGGACACCTAAAGGTCACTTTAGGTGTCCCCATTTTGGCTGGGGACGCAGAAAATGCTGTCAGTCTGCAATCCCATTAGCAGCAGACCAGCAGCTTTACCTTCTCGTGAGTTGCATTCCCTGTCTTCCTTCTTTTCCCTTTCCTATGAGCTTCCTTCCCTGTCTTCCTCTTTCCCTTTTCCGTGCTTCCTTCCCCATCTTCCTTCCTCTTTCCTAGTTCATTGCTCCAACTTTAGTGTTTATGTTATATTTTCATTTTTCCCTCTCTGTTCTTTGACAAGAGTGTCGTCGTTTGTCTCTCCCTCTCACAACTGTCGTCTTCCCAGCTGGTGGCACTATGAGTCATCTCTATCTCCATCGTCCACAGGTTTGTCTCTCACTTCCACAACTTTGGACACAAATGATTGAACAAATGCTTTTAATCTTCTTGATATGGAAAAGGACTATTAATTTAAATATGATTATGAAACTAGAAAAACAGAGTAACTTGTATATGTATACTTCTAATATGCTTCTAATTTGCTTGATATGGAAAAAGGACTGTCATTATTGCATACTTGTTTTTTTAGTTAGCATACTTCAACACGGTGATGTGTGTGTGTGTGTGTGTATAGACATCAGTTAAAAAAAATCACAATGATACTTAAGAATGAATTTGGTTTGGCTTTGGTTACACTCCAATTAGCCAGGCCACACCATGCTTAATCATAAAATGATGACTTGTCCATTTAAGCTTTAGCATCTATTCCTCTGCTTTCTTATCTCTAGAGAATATTGTTAATAAAGCTTATAATAATTCATAAACCTCAAACAAATCTACCAATTGTAGTTTTTTTCTTAACAATGTAATTATTTTGTACTTGGGATGCCTACTAGTAACAATTATAGCAATTGTAGTTTTTTCTTAACAATGAAATATACAAAATATCTTAGTAAATTAAAGTGAAGAGTTATTAACTATACATGCATGGCCAATGTAATTTTTTCAATCACTTGTTAAATTGAAGTTGTTATTTGTTTAATTATTATTGTTTCATTGTTTCTTTTTAGTTTTAAATGAAAAGCATGTATTTAATTTAACTTCAAAGTTTCATTCCTTTAATTGAAGTATGTATTTAATGTGACATTGTCCTGAATATGAATTGCCTTAATTAGTTTAGTTTCGTTTAAATTAAACTTAGATGGTTTGTTATTTTGATGTTTGGATGTCTCACTTTTAAGGGAAAATATTGCTAAAATTTTGAAAAACAAAATTGTAAAAGGCAATCTCAGTATTGACAATTATTCTAAACTTGAGTGTTAATGGGAATGGTGTAGGTGGTAATAAAATGGATCATAGTTGGATGAATACTTTGAGAACAAGTGAAGAATATGAGAATGGAGTTGAAGAGTTTATTGAATTTGCTAGAAGGAATGCTCTAGTAAAAATGGGATGTATTTTTGTCCTTGTGTCAATTGTTTAAATGAGAGAAGACGGGATGTTGAAGTTATAAGTGATCACCTACTTTGTGATGGAATAAATCTTCGATACATAAGGTGGATATGGAATGGTGAGGAAGTAACTAATTGTCTATTGCTCAAGAAGGAAGCTGTGGATGTCATAGATGAAGATAGAATGGAGAGAATGATTCACGATGTTGTGGTAGAATTCTTTGCGTAGTTGCATGAATATGACAGCCTATGGAGTGATGCAGAGATGCCGTTGTACCCTAGGAGTAAGTACACACGGCTGACAGGAACATTACATTTAGTTAACTTAAAAGCAACTTGTGGGTGGATCAATAGTAGTTTCAGATTGCTGCTTGAATTGTTGTGTGATATGTTTCCAGAGGATAATGTACTTCCAAATCGTATGTATGAGGCCAAGAAAATCCTATCTACGATGGGTATGGAGTATAAAAAGATACACGCTTGCCCTAATGACTACGTAGTGTACAGAAAGAAGTATAAAGGTCTGAGTGAGTGCTCTAAGTGTCAAACTGCACGATACAAAGTGAAGAAAGATGGTGGTTATGACGATGTGACAACTAAAAGGCAACCTTTAAAGGTTTTGTAGTAACTTCCAAAAATACCATATTTTAAGCATTTGTTTGGGACTATAAAAAAAGCGAAGAAGTTGAGATGGCATTTGGATGAGAGAATATCTGACAGCAAATATCTTCGGCACCCAGCTGACTCTCCACAGTGGAAGAAAATAGATGAAATGTTCCCTGGATTTGGCAACAAGTCGAGAAACCTTCGGCTTAGGCTTTGTACAGATGGCATCAATCCGTATGGAACTCTTAATAGCACACACAGTGCGTGGTCAGTACTCCTTATAATATACAACTTGCCTCCCTGGCTTTGTATGAAACGCAAGTATGTGATGCTTTCTATGATGATTTAGTAACCAAAACAGCCAGGGAACGATATCGATGTCTACTTGGCACCTTTGATTGAGGACTTGAAGAAGTTGTGGGAGGAAGGCGTAGATGTGTTTGATGCATATAAGAATGAGTCCTTCAAGCTACATACAATGATTTTCACCATGATAAATGACTTCCCTAAGTACGGAAACTTGTCAGGATACAGTGTGAAGGGGCATAAAGCATATCTGATTTGTGAAGTAGACACTCACTTCCATCAACTTAAGCATGGAAGAAAAATGGTCTTCCTTGGTCACAGGAGGTTCCTTCATAGGTTCCACCCGTATCGTAGGTTAATAAAGCGTTTTAACGGCTTGCCGGAGCATGGAATGGGTCCAAAGGCATTAATCGAAGAGGAAGTTTACAGTCACGTGGAACGTATCAATGTCTTCTTTGGTAAGAATCAGAACCCTGTAGATGAGAAGAACATATGGAAGAAGAGATCGATTTTCTTTGATCTTCTATATTGGCGTAGTCATGATGTGAGACACGGTATTGATGTGATGCATATGGAGAAAAATGTTTGTGATAGCCTCGTCAGTATGCTTTTACACATACCAGGGAGGACTAAGGATGAGATTAGTGCGAGACTAGACCTTGTTGATATGGGAATAAGAGAACGGTTACATCCATAACTAAGAAATGATGGTAGGAGGCCATACATGGAGCCAATAGCGCATACACTATCAAAAGCGGAGAAAAGAAGTTTGTGTGGGTGTTTGCATGAAATTAAGGTGCCACAAGGGTATTCTTCGAATATGAGAAGGTGTGTGTCAATGGACAATTTGAAGTTAGTGGGAATAAAGTCTCATGATTATCATGTATTGATGCAACAACTATTATCGATAGCTATTAGAGGCATCATGAAAGATGAAGTGCAAACCACTGTAACAAGATTGTGCATTTTCTTCAATGCTATATGTAATAAAGTCATTGACACTGAAAAGTTGGATGAACTGGAAAATGAGGGTTATATTATTTTGTCCCAATTAGAGATGCACTTTCCTCCTTCATTTTTTGATATAATGGTGTATTTAATAGTTCATTTGGTAAGGGAGGTAAGGCTCTACGGTCCAGTTTATCTGACATGGATGTACCCTTTCGAGCGATACATAAAGATTTTAAAAGGGTATTCTAAAAATCCCTATCGACCAGAAGCCTCAATAGTTGAAAGATATGTAGTTGAAGAGGCTATGGACTTTTGTAGCGATTATCTATTAGGGAAGAAGGAACAATCTTGGCATGAATAGGGGATAAGTAAGGGAACACGAGGACTAAAAGTGAAGAATATGCCTCGTGAAGAGGTGTTCCAAGAACACTTATATATCCTGAATAACATGAAAGAAGTTCAACCGTACATAGATGGACATAGAAAGAGATTGAAGAACATGAATCTAAAGAAGAATGACATGCAGATTGCTATTGAGCAAAACAAGACATTCATAGAGCGGTTTGAGGAAAATGTTTTGATGAGACCGGTGTGTCTGAGACAATAGGGTCGCTAGCTTAGGGGCCTTCATTTCAGATCAATTCTTGGACCGGTTATGATATAAACGGGTATTCTTTCTACACAAAAGACTAAGATGACAGAAGTGCCATGCAAAATAGTAGGGTGATGGTAGAAGCTGAAGCCATGCACTTTTCCAGTTCAAAAGACAAAAACACATATTAACATCCATGGCTTATTATGGAGTGATAGAAGAAATATGGGAAATTAGTTACAACAAGTTAAAAGTTGCTTTATTCAAATGTAAGTGGGTTAGCAATAATGATGAGGTAATATATCAACAATTTGGATTTGTCTCAGTTGATCTTCAAAGAGTAGGTTACAAGGATAAGCCCTTCATTCTAGCAAGCCATGCGAAACAAGTGTTTTATGTCACAGATCCTGCAAGTAAAAAAATTTTCATTGTACTTCAAAGTAAAAAATAGAAGCATGGTGATATGACCTTCAACCTTGACAACACACTACGTTTCACAATTAATCCACCTACAACAAGTGAAGTAGAATTGGTAGATGATGAAGAATATGCTGTAAGAAATGATCATGGTGAAGGAATATGAGAAACAATATAGAGTAAGAGCTTAACTTAAAAAATAGTAATGTGTGTTGTTTGTTTTATAACTGGTTATTTTATTCATTTAATTAAAATTTATTTACCTATCTGACAATGATTTTTGTGCTTACAGGAATATAGACAATGCTAGTGACTCACAAAGTGATAGGGACAATGAAATCGATAGACCTGAACCCGTTGTGAGAAGAAGGGTTAGTGTAATATCCTGAATTGTAATTAAGGGCTAATGACTTCAAAAGTGATGTAATTATTAATGAATAAACACTTTCAAAGAATAAGATGTGCATTGTGATATAAATATGCTTGGTGATGGTCTAGTGAATGTTTTGACAATCGGGGACAAAATGGTAATGTTACCGACTAATTGGTTAGTTACCAAAGAGGAAACTCATAGGTAACTTAAGATCAATGGTTAGGATTAACTCTTAAATGATTGGAAGGGGCGGAATCTAGTGTGGAGGTGTTTATATGAACTTATGTAAGGAAGAATGGGATTATGACATATGGCAAGTGGTGAACCGTTGGATGAGGTTAAAGATTCAAAGTTCAATTTTCTCTTCCCTATCTCCCTTCAAGTTGGTGAGAGGCATGGAAAAAGGGGGAAAATTCATCATCATTATTCTCATCTCCTCTCTCTCCTCATCTCCATTTCCGGCGACCTCAAGGAAGAAAGAAAAAGAAGAAAACTTAAGGTAGCTGCTCCAAATAACTTTAAATGTTCAAACACTCTTCATTAATGTTGTTCAAGAGGTTGAGAGTTATGTTTCTATGGTTTTAGAATTTTAAAATTTGGAGTTTTAGGTCTTGAATAGATTTGAAAGTTGAGAAATCAAGAAGCTAATCTTTGGAAGTTGAAGAGGTGAGCATTTGTAGTATTTTGATATATTTGTTGTGATTTTTGGTTAAGTTTTGAAAATTCTAAAATTTTGCCTTGATTTTGGCTTAATTTTGAAATGAATGAATTAGCAAGTACCTTGTGGTAGAATGGATGCCAAATTATGTCTTGGTGTCAATGGTTTTGGATTGGATTTAAAAAGGAAAAGTTTGGTCATTAGGTGATTTTGGTTGCAATGGGATTAGAAGGGTGGAATGTGTCATTGTGGTAAGATTTTGGTTGTTTTGAGTTACCAATAGGTTCCTTATGGAATTTTGTGTGGGAATACACTTTGGTATAAGTTTTAGAACTATTGGAAGCAGTTTGGGCAAGTCTGGGAAAGTTAGTCTGGGAAAGTTATATCAGTTGCTGCGATTTGGCTTCTGATTCTCACTCGAGTGAGGTAGGGTCTCACTAGAGTGGAGTATGATATTTCCCTTTTCTCTTCAGCATCCTAGTTAAGTTCTCAAGCAGAAATCACGAGTGAACTTCCTCATCTATGAGTGACAGACATATCACTCGAGTGCGTGTGCATGTAGCACTATGGTTGTGTGTCTCGGGTTAACACTCGCAAGCACATTGTCAAGAGTGCGCATGGGCACTCGCGAGTATTAGGAAGTCACTCGAGTGCTAGGGTTAGTACTCGAGTGCTCTTGTCACTTTGGAGTTTTAGTTTCTCTCAGGTTGTAACTTCTTGCACCTCACTCGATGGGACTCGGGTGACTAGGTGTTATCTCTCAAGTGTCCAGAGAAGTGCTCAAGTGAATTGGCCACTCCAGGGTATGATGGTGCTCTTGGGTACACACTTTCTGTGTCTCACTTGCTGGGACTCGAGTGTGAGTAGGGGCATCACTCGAGTGATTCAGCCAAAAATCAGTGCTTTTACTTCCAAAAAGGGATCTTTGGGGTAGTTCTTCCAACCATTTTAGTATGTGTCTAGACTTCTAATAGCCACCCAAAGAGTTCAAATGATAACCAAATTTAAGTGTTATAAAAGAAAGAGCTTGGAATAAGAAATTCATCCGCCGTTCTTAACTTTGATTTATAGGATTTGAGATTTGATGTACTTGTGAGCCCACTATGCCAAAAGATGTCAAGAAGGAATAAGGTAATGAATCCTCTCTTATACTTTGTGTAAATATATTGTATGTATATTTGTCATGCAAATGTTGATGCTACTGTTTGTGATGCCTTGTGATACTGCTGCATAGTGTTTACTGTGAAAGCAGACATTGTGATACTTTGAGATGCTTTATGATACATTGTGATACATTTAGATTGCAGTGAAAGCTGACACATAGTATTTACAACCATGAGTGCTATCGTTTATAGCGTGAGCCATGAGTCATTGTGATGCTGTTAAACATGATCATATATGCTATGTGTTTATACATTGTATGAGTGATTTGTGACTACTGGGATTCTCTGGAATCTCATTCTTTCCAATGATTAACATTTCAGAAAGGGCAAGTGGCTCGAAAGAGAAAAGGACAACTAGGAGTAGCTAGAACCTGATAGAGATATTTAGTTTTGGATTGTTGGTTATCCACTTTGGATGTAGCGATTTGCATATTATTTTTGGGATGTAAATAATATTTTGATTATGGTATGTAATCCCCTAGTTGGGAATTATAAACCTGATAGTTAGTATTTACATGACCCGGGGGTTGTCGGGATTTCTGCTTCACACTCTGATATGTATAAATGTGATTTAACTGCACATGTAATTATATTCTGTGTTTGAAATTCAGACCTGGATAGGGATTGTAAGTGACTTTTAAAGATTATTGGTCTCTATTTTATTTAAAATTCGAATTTTGAATTATAATTACGTGTTTAAAGGCAGGGGGTTGCAGTTAGAGGCAGCATAAAAATAGGAGCATTGGTTATATGTCATCAACATCAACAGGAGAGGCTGCATATTAAGTTTGATGCCAATATGAATCCAATTGGTCCAGAGGAAGATCATTGCATTAGCTATTTAGGCTATTTGGGTCGAAGCAAAGTTAGAATTATCTATGATAATTGGAAGTTGGTTCCCCCAAAAATGAAAGACATGATTTGGCAACAACTTTTGGTATATAAGTTTTGATACATCTGTATTTATAGCTTTATTCCTATTGCTTCAAATATAATTATCTTATGCTTTTACTTGCAGCAAACCGACAATGTCCCTGACATCGCGGTGATGTACAAGGAGTGGATGAGGGAGGTTCGTCTATGATGGAAAGATTTCAAGAACAAGCTTACAACAAAGTACATTCAAGGGGACCTGAGGGGTCAGGATCCTTATCAACATTATTCGTATTTGTCTTAAGAGGACTAGAGGTTGTTTATGGCATAACTAGAAGATCCTAACTTTTTGGTAAAATTTCTTTCATCATAGTGTTTTATTTGACTATAATTAACATGATTGATTCGGTTTTCATTGTTTTCCTTTCACAGGAATTAAGTACAGCAAATACAGAGAGGCAAGTAGCTAATAGGTATTAGCATTACATGTCTCGTGGTGGTTATCAGAAGCTTGAGTGAAGGATGATGGCATAAGAGTAAGAGAAATGAAGGAAGTAGCCAAATCAGATCCTAGCATTGTGGTCCAGGTCCTGGCACCTCCTCCACACCACAAAAAATGGAAAGCAGGGAGGATTAAGGGTGGGAAGTTCATAAATCCGACTGTTCCTGAGGTTGTCGTGAGGATTGTAAGTAGTTAGAGCATAAGTACATAAATTTTTTCATATTAGGAGTGCTTAATTTTCATTTATAGTAAGTATATGCTGCATGATGAACTAGAAGATCATAGTAGCTAAGGTTCATTCACTCCAAGTAGATGGATAGACATCTTGGCAATAGCGATTGGGAAGGCAGATTACCCTGGTCATGTTCAAGGGGAGCCAGGGGGAGTTCGTGTCGTGAAGTATTTTGGATGAGTCTCACAATATTATTCGTCACAAGCTAAACCCAGTAGGGAGCTTGTGATCAAGATTTGCCACGAAGTCGAATAAGAGCTCGAGTCCAAACTTCGCGACAAGCTCTGACAAGAGCTGTTGCCGGAGCTATGAGCTGAATTGACAAAGATGTTTGAATCACAGATGGCAAGTTCCGAGTATAGAACTTAAGAATCCCCGGCCTTCCAAACCACTAAAGGAAGTTACAATCTATTGGTGGAACCACTTGGCGACCTTTCTCCTACTCCAGCGCTGGGAGAACCTTTTATCCTCTATTTGGATGCCCTACTGCTGCGTGTAGTTGCAGATGCTTTCCTTCACACATAAGCTACCACCCACCATCATCAGCAAATTCCACAACATTTACGTTGGGTGACTGTGACGTGTGTTCAAGAGGGGGAAGAAGGTATAACCATCCATATTCCTAATTTTGATGTTGCCACAATAAGTCAGGCTAGAGGATCTTTCATCCTTTGGCCTCTAAATCTTATTGGCTCAGCCGCAACACCTCCAATGGTAGGAACTACCTTACTTTTACTTGAGATATGTTAGCATCCTACTAACAATATGTTTTTTTATGTTCTAAAGGATGAGCAAGAAGCAGAAAAATGACCCTTCTTAGCATAACTGCAGCAAATCTATAAAGTCATTCACCAGATTGATTTGCATATACCTCTAGGGATTATGGGCCTAAAATTAGAGTATCCCTTCACAATTGATAGGAAAGACCTCAAAGAGTTCATTAAGTTGGAGGAGATAGATGTAGGATGGGTTAAATTTGCAATCCTGTAAGTTTTTTATTTCCCATTTTTTCCTTCATTTAGTGCAGTGGTTTTTTGGTTTCATACATTTACTAATACATTCATCATTTTAATTCTATTATAGCATCTTCCATCGTATATGCATTAACATGAAAAAGTATGATTTATATGGATTCTTGTGTCCTGCAAATACGACAAGGGATTCAAATACAATGGAAGCAAGGACTCATTATGTGGGCTACATAATGGGAGAGACCAAATATCGTTGTTATCTAGTACCGATTGTTCAAGGGTACGTATTTTAATTTTGACTATTTAAGATGTTTAATAAATAATTACCTTACCATCTAACTTCATTTTAATATGTATATGTGTTATAGTTACCATTGGAGTTTGTGTGTTCTCTGTCCTTGGCTCAACATAGTTTATTAGTTTGATTCCTTGCGTAAAAGGCCAGACAAAGAAATAAAAACCACATTCAACACGTAAGTTATTTTGTTTGTATTTCATTGGTTCTTGATTCTTGACTTAAATGAATTATTCTATTTTCTGTTGATTTTCATTTTAATGATAGCGCAACTCAGACATAGATAATCCTTGGTGGACTATACGATCATAAAGATTTTAAAGACCCGAAATGGTTTTATCCAAAGGTAAGTTGTTTCAAATCAAGTTCTTTTGATTGACGGTCGTTTTAGATATGTCTTTATTAATTTTAACCATTTGCTTTTGATTTATAGTGCCTTCGACAACCTGACGGCACTGAATGTGGATATTATGTCTTACTTTATATATATAACATCATTCAAAGTGGAATTACAAACGATTTTGAACAAGTAATCGCTTATTCATTGTCAAAAATTGGATAATATTTTGTGTGTTGTAATTGAATTGCATATTACGAAGGGCTACTGTAATTCATCCAACATAAATATATCGACGGCATATAAGGTATGAAGGGCTAACTCCTATTGGGGATCTAGGGGGAAGTTTTATCTAGAATTCATTGTAATGATCCTATAAAGGGATTTACTAGGCAAAATGCAAAAAAAAAAAAAAAAAAGAGTATGAAAGAAGAATAGAGGATACGCCTCCTGTAGAAAACAAAAAAAGGCTGTGCTAATATAACCTGAAGGAGAAAGGTCAGAGATCCAAATAGAGGATTCTTTATAAATGATTTTTTGTATGAAAGAGGACAAGACTCCTTTCATAACCCGGGTTATTTTTGGTCAAAAACCTCTAATCTTCTTTATCTATTTGTAGATATTAAAATTTTTACAAGTGTGTCTGTGTCTTTAATTTAAGTAATATATTTTATCCATTTCTAAAACTTACAAATTGCTTAGTCTGTCTATTTATGGTATCAGAGCTTTGTTTTTAAAAGATAAAATGAAATCCTAGATCCCTAATGTTCTCATACTGTTATTTTCTTAATCATAGATTTATACTTCATCAGAATTTACTTTGGTCATTAGCAACAATAGTTTAAGTTTAAATCAAATTTACATATTTAGTAATTGTAAAATGAATATATATTTAAGAATTTAGAACCTCGGATATATGAAACAGAGTGTAAGAACTTGCTTGAAAGTTCATATTTACCTATAATTAATGAAGAAACTTGTACGTTTTCACCTTTCATGGCGGGAGGTGAAGGTGATAATACATGTAATTTAATAAATTGGACTAACATGTATTTAATGAAACAATTAGGAACATATATAAATCCTAATATAATAGATTTATTAGAAATATATGGATTAGAAGATACTATAAGAATGGTTCCGAAAGATATAAAAGAAAAAGTAATAATGGAACAACCAAAATATAGGATAGGAAGATTAGAAAACTTATGTAAACCAATAGAGGAAAAAATATATGATATACAAAAACAATTATAATTAAACACAAGAGAATTAAAATATATAAGACAAAATATGAAAAATATTATGAAATCTTTAGGAATAGAAGAATATGAAGTTAGTAATAAGTTAGAATTAATAAATCAAGATAACAGACAACTAAATATGATGAAAGCTTTAGAAGAAATTGAAAAATTGGAAACATCTAGAGAACAAATAAGAAATCAACCTATGGATGAAAATGTAAAACAAACTAGAATAATGGTAGAAGAAATAATAAAAGGACAATAGGTGATAAATAGTAATTTATGAACTATAAATGATAATATAAATAAGAAAGAAAAATTAAAAGAGAAAGAAATAGTAAAAGTAAAAGAAGCAAAAATAAAAGAAGAAGATAAAGAATTAATAGAAGCACATAGGATAGCAGAAATAATATGTTATACAGCTTCAATAAATGAATTATTAGAAATATTAAATCCAACCTTAAAAATGATGAATATAGTAGAAGAAAGTGAATCTGATTATATATATATATATATAAACCACCTTTTAGTGGAAAAAGTGGCAGGACATAATCATTATGATTATGTCTTTAATATATATATAAAAAATGTTAGTGGCGCCTAATTGAATAAAAGTGGCTACTAATGGAATAAAGGTGGCACCTTTTCGGTGCAACTAACTCCATGATAAATAAATAAATAAATAATTGTGGCGCTAAGAAGAGAGAAGGGTATTATAAATACCCCTCAATAAACATTTTGTAATATTCTGAATTTTAGAATTTTAGGTTTGAAAATAAGTCTAAATTAAGTGGACTGCTAAGCCCTGGTTTAACAAGTGTCCCAGGATGTAAACTATACTGCTAGAATGTTTTTCTGCGAGACAGTGAGATTGTTAGGTGTTTTTGAATAACTAAATGATGTCCAATGAATGTAAAATTTTTCAAAATAAGAGTAGACATATTAAGCTTTATTTTTATAGGTCATATAAGTCATTTGGACTTGTACACTGAGAGTTATGTACTTTTAAAGTTAGCCAAGTAAAACTGGCAAAGTTTATGTGGCAGTGTCCAATAAATGGCAGTTCTGAAATACTGTAGGTATAGTTGGCTAAAGGTAATATTTTTCCTTAAAAATACACTCAATAAGGGTCACAGAGCCTTTAAAACCACAATAATTGGACATCTATAAATAAAGATATGAATTTTCAAAGTTTGATGAAAATTCTATAAGCTTTTAATCAATGTGCGAAATTAGAAAGGAATCATTGGTCAATTAGTCAATAATTTCCTCTTTTCTTGGAAGAAGAAATTGGTCATCAATTAAAAGAAGAAGATGGAGAATTAAATGGCTAACTAAACTAATTATAGTAACTAATTATTTACTTACCTTTTTGAGGAACCACAAGCTTTTGACAAGTGACACAATTAGGACTAAGTAAATTGTTGTTAGGTGAAAATAATAATTTAATACTCCTTTTCTCCTCTCATTTTCGTCCAACTACCCCAAATAAATCAGAAAAATTGCCAAAAAATATTGCAAAATTGTAAGAGGAGAGATAGAAGGTGAATAGTAACTTTTCAAAGCTTCAATCCACCGAAACACTACTGAATTGACGTTTTCTCTCAAAATACCATTCTATAACCTTCTTCTACTCATCCTAAGCTTCATTTCTATGATTTCAGAATTTCATTTGGAGGTGTTTGGTGCCGTCTCGTTTGCCAGAATACTACTAAATTTCTGAATCGGTTGCGGAAACGCGTAGAGGTAAGCGTAGGCTTCCTTTTGAACCGATTGGTTTGTTGTTTGGATGAGTTTTCATAAGGGTGGGGCACTGTTCAAATTTCATCCAGGGGGTATTTTTAAGGTTTAATCATGTGTTTATGGTTAAATGATGATTTATGATGGTATTAGACCAAGTTGCTAGATAAAATTCTGTTTTGGTGATTTTGGTTAATGAAGGGTTTGTTCGGTCAGAAGGGTTCAGCTAAAAGCTTTGTGATTTTGACGATTTTGACATTACCATTGTGTTTAGAATGCAAAATTGTGTGGGAACAGGCCCTGATTGTAAATTATCATTGGTAGGAATGAAAAATCAATATTTGAACTTGAAATTACTTGTGGTTAGTTGCTGCCAGTATTGGGTCAGATTACTTGTAGGATGAATTTGATTAGCCAAATGATTTCTAATGGCTATGGTATTTTCTACAACAATACTAGATGTTATAAGCTTTAATTTGATATATAATATGCTCAATTTAGGTTTGTAAATTGGGAGATACTAATTGTTAAAGTTTAAGGGCTGAAACTAGAATTAGTTCTGGAATAGTGTGATAATGCTTGGAATTCTATACTTTTGTGGTTGCAAGTGGCAGTGGTTAATATTTTTCCTATGTAGAGGACTTAGAAAACTTCAATGAGGACTTTGAACCTCTTTGTTTGAATATTTGTAGATTAAGTTATGATTTTTGGAAATTCAGCCAAGAAATAAGGAAAATCTGGAAGTTCAGATTCTTGGCTGCGGCCAAGCATTTTTTGCTACTGCCAAGTGCTAGGACTATTTCTTAGGCGCGGCCCAAAGTTTCTGACCTCTCTTGGCATGACCAAGACCCCCTTTTCAGCACTTCAAACTTTTTGAAAAATGTTGATTGTTCTAGCTTTTCCCAACCTCATGGGTATTTGTTTAGGCTTCCAATGGCTATCCAAGTGACTTAAATGATAACCAATAAGTTCAAAACAAAGGTAAACATGGGGAAAAGTCAATATTAACTTAGCTAACATTATGCCAAACATATTGGACTAACTAATGACATAGCGTCTGTAAATTCTAATTATGGGACCTAACAGCTGTCCGGAGCTTAAGACTTGCTCGAGCTTAGAGAAACAGTTGGATATTGCTCAAGGGAAATGACCAGGTAGTAACCTTGTCTTTCATATGTTATAAGATACACTACATGTTCTGTGAATTTATCATGAATTGTCTGACACATTCTAATTATGTTGGGTGGTTGCCCGAGGCCTATTGCATGGGTAGACACTCAGGCCAATATAATATTATGTGATACACGAGTGGATGCCCAAGGCCTATTGCACGGGTTACACTCGGGGCCATGTAATAGACCTAGCGCTATGGTGATATGTTAAACTGCATGTTGTGTACTGAATGTTGTTGTGATAATTCTGTTATATGATGACTATGTGGCATGCTCTGTGATTTGATATCTATATGATTGACTATCTGTTACCACTGAGATTCTTTTGAATTTCACTCTTTTTCTATAACAACTACAGTACAGGCTAGCAGCTCATGGGACAAGAAAGTAAACCCATACAACTAGCAGGCAAAGCTGGGAGATTTTATTTCCTATTGTTGTCTATTTAGGTTCTGTAAATGGATATACAGTCTATTTTGGATATGTACTCAATGTATATAACTCAGTAGACCTATCAATAGTATAGTAGTAACTTAGTGAAATAACGCTTCCAAATGATAAGGGAATATCAAGTGAAACATGGAACGTAAGTCTTGAGCAGAGAAACACTCGCATACTCTGATAAAGGAAACTAAGAGCCAATAAGACTTAGTGTAACAATGCACCTTTGTGAAAATGTTTTGAAAATTTTTAAATTTCTTCTGAAAAACCAACTTAAACCTAGGGCATGCCTTGTGTAGGAAGTGGGGATCTGCAAACATTTTTGGAAAGAGTAACTATTCTAGGACTAACTCTTGGTTTAACGGTTCAATGCATTGCGATTTTGCACTCATCCGAGCTTATAAAGTACAATGTATTACACACTTCAAGCTTGCAAGTAAAGTGGTTTCCGGAAGGAAGAGGACAAGACACTGGCAGGAGTATTTTCAGTTTTTCGAGGATAAATAAAGTACTCAAATTCACGAAACTTCCTTCATGAAAAATGTTCTAAATAATTTTCTTTTTTTATGATAGTAATTTCTTACTGATTAGAGAATATTTTTGGATTAGAATTTTGGACAAGTTTAAGTTTTATCGGTATATGATTATAGGAATGTAGATGATGATTAATTGTGAATTTTAATCCGTTTACTTTTGTTATTTAGTCGGTATAAGATTTTATAATGAATTTTCTATATAATCAATCTATAAATAATTTTATATTGGACTTTTTAACTGATTAAATTTGGGTTAAATGATTTATTTGGATTATTGAGGGTATTCTTGAGGTTTTAATCGGTTTATTTTTTTTTTTAAGATGAAGATTTATAATTTAGCTATTTTATGTCCTAAACTTAAAATTTGGGATTTTATGTAAGGGAATGAAATTGATAATAATCAATGACTTGAATAGGTTATTTAAGTTAAGAAAAATATTTAAATTAATGATTGGGATTTTAGTGTGAAATTGGAATTTTTGGGAGTAATTAATTCAAAACTTTAAAATTATAGAATTAAGTTAAGTAAATTCAATTTTTCTAATAACTCAAAGTTATTAATTTGTAATAAATTGATTGTTGTAGATTGATTTTTGGTGTGTATTTGAGCTCTTGGATTAGGAGCTTGTAGTTATAATTTTGCTTTGACGAGAGGTAACCACTTTCATCTTGTTGTGCATGCTTGTATGATATTTGTGAGTGATTTTTAACTATATAGAATTATAAATTTGGTTATTGATATGTGATGTGAACTTTGAAAATATGTTGTTAATGAAATTGTCTTGTGGGACTTATTTTCATTGATAAAATGACTAGTGATATTATATTTTATGAATTGGTATTTATTTATGAGATTGGAAAGATCCTTTTGATAATTGTGAATTAATAATGCCATGTTATAATCACACAATATTGTTATGAGAGGGGATGGTGGATATGGATTTGATGGGAGGTTACTCAAAGAGGAAATAAGGCGATAGACTTCCAGGTGTACACTAGTTAGTCCTTTGGCCCCTTTGTGTTTCGTATGGCTTTGACACCCCACTAATGTATTTAGATGGGGAACTTATGGTCCAGTCTTGTGCTATGTGGATTTTGGTCAATCCATATCACTTGATCGATGAGCATGTTGAGTTAAACTAATAGTTATATGGGTTAGTACTAGCATGTGGGTTCAGTCAGAGGAAATAAGGCAGAGAGGAAATAAGGGAGGACAAAGAATAAAGTCTTACGTATTAATTCTTGTACACTTATGTGATAAATATGAGAATGAGATTATGATATTGTGGATTAATGTGTGTGTGCGTAAACACGTGACATTTTCAATAATGCTATGATTTTATAACTGTCCCACTTGGCACCTCATGGGCACTTACTCATATGCCCGATGAGATGGATTGTTGGTTGCTAAGGCCTTTGTCTCACCCCATTGATTTAATATTTTTCTAGGTGTTAGTTATCGTGTGGGTCCATCAGGGAAAACTCTAGAAGCATAAACTACTTCTGCTAAGAGTAGTGCTTCTATCTTTTTAGTATATGTTAGATTATTGTATATTGCCACGTTAAGGCTCAATTTGCATACTCTTATTTATTTTGGAGATTTGATATTTTAACTATATGTTTTTAATTAGTCTTGATGATGTTAGATGGCCTACGGCCCTTATGACGTGTTTTGAATTGGTGGAACCATAATTTGGTCTAATATAGATATTTTAATATATGATGGGATATTATTAAAGAGTTTGGGCTTGATAGTGAAATTCTGTTATGGGCTTAGTAAAGTCCAGAGCTCAATTGTGGGCATGATAATGTTTTGGAAAATGGTTTTATCAAACCCATAGTTAATTATTATGTATGAGGAAAGGATTTTATAATTTGGTATCAGAGCCTAATGATTCTGCGAACTATGTTGCATGTATTATATATAGTGGCAATATATAATATTCACACATATCTTCCCTATTTAGTTGTTTGTGTGGTGTTTTGTTTGATGACTCACTTGTTATGGTGGGTTGCATCCTTAGGTGGGGAGAAGATGGTACAGACTCGTCGTACTAGTTCTGGGGGGTGGTAGGCCTCCATACCCACATGTTCAACCGCAGCAACAACAACAACTCCCATTCAATAAAGACGCTTTTATGCAACAATTGAAGGGAGTTGTGGTGGATGTTGTAGAGGAGTGATTTAAGAAGTTTGAGGAAGATAGTGGAAAGAGTGTAGGGGACAAGATCCCTATGGAAAATAGCTATGACCACTAAAGTGAGGAAAATTCTGAAAAATGCATAAAACTCCTAATAGAGCCATAGTGATTATGTCCCTTAACAGCCACATGTTCTAGCCCCTCACTCTGTTTCTAGTGTATACAAGATTTGGCTCGACATCACCCTTCCACATTTAATGGTAATCTAGATATTGTCAAAGTAGAGACATGGATCGAGGACATAGAGATGTTATTTCATGCTGTAAACTGCATTAGTGAGCAAATGGTACTGGCGGTCACCATTCTTCTTAAGGGATAGGCAAATGAGTGGTAGAAGAGTGTTAGACTAGCTAATGTTTCATATTTGAAGTAGATAGAATTCAAAGACATGTTTTATGTCCACTACTTCCCAGAGAAGCTGCAACATGAGAAGGAGTTGGAGTTTTACACTCTTCGTCAAGGCGATATGAATGAAGATAAGTATATCTCTACCTTCACCTGACTCACAAAATATGTTACATATTTGAAGGAACATAACAACTCTGATTAGAAGATTCGACAGTTAATAGATAAGGTTAGGCCGGAATTAAAGTCATATATGAGATTTTCTAATACCAAAAATTTTGAGGATGCCTGTACCAAGCTACACATTGCTACACATACAGTACGTGAGGTGGAAGATTCCAAGCGCCATGATGGTTCTAGCAGATTCTCTAGTTTTCCAAGGCCCAATAATAGTGTGATGAAGAAGTCAGGCTTTAGCTCGTAAAGCTACAGGAGCTCAGAAAAGACTGGAGGGTCTCATTAGAGAGGGTCTAAGGATAATAGGGCCCTACAGTAGAGATTCCAGACCTAGAGGAGCCATCATGGTGGGAGTCATGTTTCCCATCGAGATTCTACAATGTCTACACCGAGCGTGAGTAGACCATGTTAGAACTGTGGCATAATACATGCTAGAAAATGTTGGGAGTGATTTAAGTGCCACAAGTACAAGCACATTGCTTATTTTTTTCCTTGAATTTTATTAGGCCCTACAAAGTGATCGCCCCACTGTTCCTGGTCGAGTGTTTTCTTTGACCCAGGAGGAAGCCAGAACGTCTTCAAATGTGATCCAAGGTATTGCTTATCTTCAAGGATAGATGTACATGTGTTATTTGATTATGGTGCTTCACATTCTTTTATCTCCAATAACTATGTTCAAATATTGGAATTGCATGTTTGTGAATTGCCTTATGATTTGGAAGTGTCCACTCCTAATATAGCTTCTGTTATGACTATCTGTACTTGTTTAAACCTTACTCTTAAGTACGATATCTGTAATTCAAAGATAGATTTTATTTGTTTACTGCTTAAGGGTATCGATGTGATCATTGGCATAGATTAGTTGACTGCCAATAATGCTTACCTTGATTGTAAGGGAAAGAAAGTGAATTTTTCCTTATGCCTCGCATTTGTTAAGAAAGCTTTTGGCCCCTTGTTGTTGTCGACCACTAAAGTGGAAAAGTGCATTCAATGAGGTTGTGAAGCCTATATAGTCTTCTTTTCGATCAGTGTTGACAATGACGTTGGGATCAATCAGATCAATGTAGTGAAGGATTTTCTAGAGGTGTTTCCAAAAGAGATATCAGGGCTACCTCCAGAGTGGGAGGTTGAGTTCTCCATTGAGTTGATACCAGGTACAACCCCAATTTCTAAAGCCCCTTATCAGATGTCAGCATCAGAGTTGGCAGAGTTGAAGAAATAGCTAGAGGAGTTGCTCGAGAAAGGCTTTATTCGACCAAGTGTCTCTCCCTGGGGTTTGCCAGTATTGTTTGTCAAAAAGAAGGATAGAAGTATGTGGTTGTGCATCAACTACAGGCAGTTGAATAAGGTCACCTTAAGAATAAATATATATTGCCTAGGATTGATGATTTGCTAGATCAGCTTAAGGGAGCCGTAGTGTTCTCTAAAATCAACTTGAGATTGAGATACCATCAGCTTAGAATTAGGGTTGAGGACATCCTAAAGACTGCTTTTCAGACTCACTATAGGCATTATGAGTTTTTGGTTATGCCATTTGGGCTGACAAATGCTCTAACCATCTTTATGGATTATATTAACTGAATTTTTAGGCCGTGTTTAGATCAATTTATCGTTGTCTTCATTAATGACATTCTTATTTATTCTAAGAATGAGGAAGAGCACCGAGAGCATCTACACATTGCATTACGTATACTAAGGGATCACCAGTTGTATGCTAAGTTGAGTAAGTATGAGTTTTGGCCTAAGGAAGTGAATTTCCTTGGCCATGTAGTGTCTGCTGAGGGGGTAGTTGTTGATCCTAGTAAAGTAGATGCCATTTTGAAATGGGAATCTCTAAAGTCGGTGATTGAAGTAAGAAGCTTTGTGGGATTGGCTGGCTATTGCAGGAGATTCATTAAAGGGTTCTCTCAAATTACTATGCCTTTGATCAAGTTGACCAAGAAAGATCAACCGTTTATATGGACTGACAAGTGTGAAGCTGCTTTTCAAGAGTTAAAGGCAAAGTTGACTAAAGTGCTATGCCTTTGATTAAGTTGACGAAGAAAGATCAACCGTTTATATGGACTGACAAGTGTGAAGCTGCTTTTCAAGAGTTGAAGGCAAAGTTGACTAAAGAGCCTGCGCTACCCTTCCCGATCCCTGTCGTCCGTACACAGTGTATACAGATGCTTCCTTCAAGGGTTTGGGTTGTGTATTGATGCAAGAAGGCAAGGTTGTTGCATATGCTTCGAGATAGTTGAGGCAGTACGAGGAGAATTATCCTACTCATGACCTAGAGTTACCAGCTGTAGTATTTACCTTAAAGATTTGGAGGCACTACTTGTATGGGTCTCAGTTTGAAGTATTCAATGACCATAAGAGTTTGAAGTATTTGGTAGATTAGAAGGAGTTAAATAACAGACAACATTGGTGGATGGAATTCCTAAAGGATTATGACTTTGAGTTGAAGTATCATCTCGACAAGGCTAATGTGGTTGTAGACGCTTTGAGTTAGAAGTCGGCACACTTGTTTTGCATGAGCTTAGGATAGCAGAGTTGGCTAAATGGATTAAGAGATATCCATGTAGTCCCGATCAAAGAAGGGCTACTTTAAATGCTTCCTTGGTGAATATGGGTTTTATCAGGACCTGAAAGATGCCGAAATGAAAGATGATCATATAGGTAGAATTCAAGTAGAACTAGAACATGGTGAAGTTCCGGATTATGATATTAGGAATGTAGATATCTTGAGATACAAGAAGAGAATTTCTGTTCTCAACAACGTTGAGATCAAGAAAACCATTTTAGAAGAAGTTTATCAGATAAGGTACACCATGCACTCGGGAATCACCAAGATGTTTAATGATTTGAAGCGATAGTATTGGTGGCCGAAGATGAAGAGGGACATGATTGACTTTGTCTTGAAATGTTTGACATGCTAGAAGGTCAAGATAGAGCACCATAGACCACTAGGACTACTTCAGAATCTGGATATCCCTAAATGGAAATGGGATAGTATTTCTATGGACTTTATCATGGGTTTACCACCAATCTGGGCAATTTATGATGCTATTTGGGTGATCGTAGACCAATTAACCAAGTCAGCACACTTTTTGCTGATTAAAGCGGACTACTCTTCAGAGAAATTAGTAGAGTTTACATTAAAGATATTGTTCGTATGCATGGGGTGCCGGAGAGTATCATATCAGATCATGAACTAAGGTTCACTTCGAACTTTTAGAAATCCTTACAGGAGGCTTAGGTACAAAGGTAAAGTATAGTATCGCTTATCACCCTCAAACAGACGGTCAGACTTAGAGGACTATTCAGACACTTGAGGACATGTTGAGAGCCTACGCTATTGAGTTCCCAGGTAGCTTGGATAAATACTTACTATTGGCAGAATTTGCGTACAATAATAGCTACCATTCTAGTATTCAGATGGCACCTTTTGAGGCTTTATATGGCCAAAGGTGTAGATCACCATTATGTGGGACCGAATTGAGTGAAAGAACTATTATTGGACTAGATCTAGTAGACTTAACATCACAGAAGATTGAGTTGATATGGCAGAAATTGTTGACAGTTCATAGCTGACAAAAGAGTTATACGGATCGTTGGAGGAGACCATTGGAATTTAGTGAGGGAAATCATGTTTTCTTAAAGGTCTCACCCATTACGGGCATTAAGAGGTCTATTAAGGCAATGAAGTTGACTCCACGATTCATAGGGCTATTTGAGATTTTGGAATGGATTGGGCCTATTGCCTATCAGATCACCTTGCCTCCGTACTTGTCTAATGTGCATGATGTGTTCCATGTGTCATAATTAAAGAAGTATCATCCCGATCCGTCTCATGTTGAGCTTGAGGAAGTCAAGTTGAGAGAAAACTTGAATTATATAGCATAACCAGAGAGAATTTTGGATGCCAGCACAAGCAACTGTTGAAAAAGACCATTCGATTTGTGAAAGTCTTCTGGAAGGGTATGACACCCGGGGATGCAACTTGAGACACTGAGGAAAGAATGCATCATGACTTTCCTAACTTATTCACTTAAGTTTAAGTTTGTGGTTGTGCTTGTGCTTGTCTTGATTGAACTATTGTATTCTAATTGTGTTTTGTTCCTTACTTGAATCGAATTTTGAGGACAAAATTCTAATGGGGGGGAGAGTTGTAACATCCTTATTTTTATTTCTAGGATATAATTATAATTAAGAAATAATTATTTATTAAAAAATGAATTTAGTTGGTAATTTTTGGAATAAAAAGAATAGGGGAATCTAGTTAAAATACGTTTAAAAAATTATAAATATATATATATATATAAATATTAAAATAATAATAATAAAATAATATATATACATATATATATACACACACATATATAAACCACCTTTTGGTGGAAAAAGGGCAGGACATAATCATTATGATTATGTCTTTAATATATATATATATATATATAATGTTAGTGGCACCTAATTGAATAAAAGTGGCCACTAATGGAATAAAGGTGGCACCTTTTCGGTGCAACAAATTCCATTAATAAGAATAATAATAATAATAATAATAATAAATAAATAAATAATTGTGACGCCGAGAAGGGAGAAGAGGTATTATAAATACCCCCTCAATAAACACTTCATGTATGCAAGCGAAGTGGTTTCTGGAAGGAAGAGTACGAGATGTTGGTAGGAGTATTTTCAGTTCTTTAGGGATCAATAAGATACTCAAAATCATTTCTAATCATAACACTTCTTGCATTAAAAATATTCTAAATAATTTTCTCTTTCTTATAATAGTAATTTCTTACTGATTAGAGAATATTTTTGGATTAGAATGTTGGGCAAATTTAAGTTTTATTAGTATATGACTATAGGAATATAGAGGATGATTAATAGTGAATTTTAATCTGTTTACTTTTGTTATTCAGTCGGTATAAGATTTTATAACGAATTTTCTATATAATCAATCTATAAATAATTTTATATTGGACTTTTTAACTGATTAAATTTAGGTTAAATGATTTATTTGGATTATTGGGGGTACTCTTGAGGTTTTAATCAGTTTAGATTTTTTTTAAGATGAAGATCTATAATTTAGCTATTTTATGTCCTAAACTTAAAATTAGGGATTTTATGTAAGGGAATGAAATTGATAATAATCAATGACTTGAATAGGTTATTTAAGTTAAGAAAAATATTTAAATTAATGATTGGGATTTTAGTGTGAAATTGGAACTTTTTGGGAATTATTAATTCAAAATGTAGGATGCCTAAAGTCCACCTATTTCCCACCCAACGCAGGGTTAAAGTCCATCCTTTTGCCACCCAAAGGGTTTAGGCGTCCCAAAAATTATTTGGGGCGCCTAAAGCTAACCAAACTCCCCCCAAATTTATGAAAATGCCACCACCTTTTTTTCTACTTCCCTTTTTGAAAAACGGACGTCCTTGAGGGTAGTAGAATCTATATCTTTGTAATAGTGTGCTAGCGGTTTGGCTAACCACTATGAATTGATTTCTGTAATTGTTTTGTCTCATTTCAATGATAAATTTTCCCACCAGATTAGTTACGAATGAGAAACAAAAAAAAAAGGAGTTCATGTAAATTGCAGAACAAACTCACTAAATCATACAATCACTACTACAGAAAATTTCTTTATGATGGTTATTATCTACTATATATAACGGTTATATGGGTTCTATATATGCCCGACTCAGATGCATAACAGTTTCAAACCGTGATTTTTTTAGTGTATATTGTAATGGTTCTAATGTAAAACTTGTTCTGTACTGTGGTGTGGTGATGCCATACTATGTGTAATGTTGTAACGATAATAAAACCGGTTGACATAAACAACTGTTATATATACCATAATGCTGGCATAATAAAAAATGGTCTCAATTAAACAACTGTTATAAACTCTAAAACATATATAACGATAATTTCACAATAATTATTATGTAAATAAGCATACATAACGGGCATTATATTGCAACCGTTATTTATTTGCTATAAATCTTAATGGTTTTAATGAAACAATCATCATATATAATTTATACATAAATAACAGTTTTTATGTTAGAACCATTAATTTTTTAGGCAATGTTTTTTTAAAAAAGGGGATTCTCCTTTCAATATCCTCCTTGCATGCATGCAGAATGAAATTGTACATAAATTTGTATATATATTTGCAGTCATTTATTTGTGTGTGTGTGTGTGTGTACATATTAAAACCAAAAGTTTAAAACCTATATATAATATATGCATAAGATAAAGTTTCAACTTTGCTTGTTGGACTTGACCGTATAATAGAATAGAAGTTCACACATCGAGTATAGCCATGCAATTTGGGATGAATCGAGATATTTCTGGCTTTATGACTGGGCTCAATAGAACTCCCTACTATAAAGGGCTCAAGGGGTATGCAGGCCTTGAACAAGATTTGATAGAGAAGGAGGGATATGATGTGACTATAGAACGCCATATGCTATGTCTAGTGCCTTACCACTGCCTATAGCATATTGAGTTTTATAGTAACATTTGATCCCTCATTCTCCATAAAGTCTTGCTCGAGGCCGCATACCCCTTAAGCCCTTTATGGTTGGGAGTTCGATTGAACCTAGCCATAAGGCCACAAATGTCCTGATCCATCCTAAATTTCATGGCTATACTCGATGTGTAAGCTGCTGTTTTATTATTTAGTCAAGTTCAACAAGCAAAGGAAAAGTAGAAACTCTATCTCATGCCACTACAAAAAAAACCACTTTTTAGTAGTAGTCGAAAAAAACCTCTACAAATATAGGTTTTTGTAGTGGTGTAGTGCCATATTGGCGTCATATTTGTAGCAAGTAATTTGTAGCGGTTGTGGTAGATAAACTGCTACAATGTGTGGTGCCATCTTCACGCCACATTTGTAGCAGTTGGAGGTAACAGCTGCTATAGAAGATAAAAGGTCACGGGCTATTTCAGACAAAGTGTCACATAGATTGAGGTGGGGTTTCTGCATTTGTAGCAGTTTTGCATGCATATATGGTAAGACTCTATTTCTTTATCTAAAGGATCAACAAGTAGTACACAAAATGACTTTTTTACATAAAAGATTTTGCTCTTACCTCTAAAGAATTTAGTATATAATGGATGTGTAAATTCTTCTATTAAAGAGTAGAGTATAAGACTGAATCAACATAGTGAAATCTTTTTAAATCTTTAACAACTTCCTATAATATGAGAAGAACCTTCGATCATAGCAATTAATTTTTCAAAAAAAAACATGAGCACGATTGAGATTAAAACCTAACTACAAAATACGAAGTGAATAATAATGGAGAATGTATAATGGGGGAGGGAAATCATACCTCCATTGAGTAGAACAAATCATGCAAAGAAATGCGACCTAGCTAGGACTGAACAATAAAAATGTGAGTTAGGGCAAGCGAAGCAACTACAATACTACATATTTAGGCAATTATAGTGCCTAATAAATAACTGTTATATCTAATAAACGCCATATATGTCAAGATGGAGGTTGTGCAAGGATATATAACACTTAAAAGTAACAGTTTATTATGTTCACCGTCATGTATTGTGTGGCAGAATTCACGAAAACACAAAAATAATGGTTGTCTTTAATGACCATTATTTATTTACTGACAAAAGTGACAGTTCTTTTGAAACAATCATCATGTAATACTTACAAAAGATTCGTCTTCTAACCTTACATCACCGAAAGCACAAATATAACAGTTATGTCAGTTGACCGTAAAGTATGAACGACAAAACAATATTTCATAATAAACAACTGTCATGTAAAGTACAAATCTAAAAAGCACCTTTTCAAAACCTCATTCGGTTCTACACCCAGTATCAATTCTCCTAAAGTTAAATACTTTAAAACGAAGTATTCATTTTGTTCACAGTGCTTTTCTAAAAAGTATATTTTCATAACCTCATCCTTCTCTTCCTCATCATGGTCAGACGCCAAAGAGATTTTTCTATTTGCCCTCCTCCTCATCCCCATGCTCCCCTTCCTCCTCCTCATAATCATCATCCCTACCCTCCTCCTCCACAAGCCCTACCTCTTTCACCACTACATCTTCCTCCACTACCACCACTTCCACAAGCTTCTCCCCCTCTACCTCCACCACCACTACCACCTCCTTCTCATCTTCTACCTCTTCTACTGTAGATGTTGATTAGCCTTGACTGCTCTATAAGGCATCTTCCTAGACACACCACAATATGAACAGCAAGTTAGACCTCATCCTTCATCACAATCAGGTTGTATATGATCACTTCCAGTCAGACCCTTCATTTCCTTCGTCAGACATTGATGATGTGTCAGGGGAGTGGGAGGGGCAAGAGGAGGTAGAGGACGACAGTAGTGGTGATGACTGAAAACCACGGCTACTTTTTCATTTCTTGAATATTAAAAAAATTGTTAGGACAATGTAGCCCAAAAATATTACAAAAACAATTGTCTTTCACAATTATCAATAAACAACCATTACTAATTTATACATTCTTTGTTAGTTTATTCAAACTCTCGTTTTCTTTTTTTAATTTTTTGTTTTGTACTATAGGGTTGAATAATCAACTCTAAACGTTATTAAAAAAAGTCAAATAAGTAACAATTATTATGTAAAACCTGTAACTTTTCAGAATACTTTGTCAAATACCTACCAGTTATTAAGAAATCACCGTCACTGTTTGCAAAACCTAGATTATGGACTTTCATTCAAAGGTTCATTATAGTTGTAAATTAAGAACCGTAAGAAAAGGCCACTTTTCATAATGGTTCTAAACTTATGACCATGAGCAAGTTTCGTCAAGTCTTTTAAAAGATGTACCTGCTATTTCGCGCCTCTTTACTTTCCCAAGTTATTACACTTAACACACTTGTCTTTGGTAAAAAATGTTACTCACCATCCTCGGAACCCTAACACTCCGGTTGACTTTCTAGTTGTTGATAGTTGCATCTAAGTGAACCACATCCTCCACTGCTTTCTTTGAACTTCAGTCTGACAACGGCACGAGTCGCTTCAATTGCCCTAAGTCAATTTTTTTGTTTTGGATCCCTATCTAGGTTGCATTCCTTCGTATGCACTTTTCTTCTTATTTTAAGGTATGATTTCTCTTATACATTTCACATTCTTGTTATATTTCACTCCACTTTGCCGAGGTAGGTTTTGACCTTAGTCATGAATCATGTTTTTCTAGAAAACCCATTGCTCTATTCCTTGTGGCTGATTGAATGAGTTTTGTTTTTCAGTTAAAATGGCCAGTTCTACTTCACGCAACACTAATAATACCCCTAGTTCTAATAGTGCCACTACTTCCGATAATGTTCCCAATGGTACTGATGTTGTCCCTATGCCATCCATAAATGAGACCCCAATAGAGGTGTTAGAACAATTACGGGATATTGTAAAGACAGGTTGTTGCGTTCTGACTTTTGTGAACCAAGCAAAGTCTTTGGGGAGAAGATTTCATGTGACATGGAACAATGATGGTGATACGTGTGCAGATGATCAATTAAATAGTGCAAGTGTACACTGTCGTAATCAAGTAATATAGAAGTAAGTAGAGTAACGTTCCCACGAAGATTGATCACTAAGTACCAAAATGAGCAATTTTAAGTCTATTTAGTTGATCGATTAGTTGGTGATTGAGAGTACAAAATAAAAGAAAGATAATTAAATATGAATGCAGATGATATGAAAGCAAATATGAGAAAAAGCCCTAGGGGTCAGATTTCACTTAACAAATTCCGGATTGAATCACTTATCTATTTTAGCCCAATTTATTCCACATGATTGATAGTCGAGTTTCCCTAATTTAATTACTTGCCTCTTCCAAGGTCAAGGAATTCTATAATCAATTGCTAATCCAATATATTCCTATATGAATTTAAGCAATTAATTATGCATTAAGATTTATGGAACTCAGTAAGACTACACAACTCATATGAATATATTCCTATTTCATATGCAAGTCATGGTTTTAATTATAGGTCTACACACATGTATCTCCTTCCGGTCTCAACATGTATATTGAAATCATTCAAAAGATGGTCAATCAATCAAAAGCATTAAGAATAATAATTAAAACTCAATCATGAAGGAGAAATTCAAACTAGATTTAATAAGTTAGGATTCAATCCATCATTAGTAAGTTACGTCATCACCCTAGGAAAATGAAAATTTAGCTCATGATAAAATTAAAAACAAAACCAAAATAAATTGACATTATATAAAGCTAGAATAAAATCCTCAGAAATACTGTATAAACTTGAATATTAAATTCTCAAACATAAATATACAACAAAAAGATGCATGAAAAATGAAGAAATCAAGCCGTCCATTTAGGAGGTAAAACCTTCCATGCAGGCGGCATGCAAAATGTAATACAATCCTAAGCCTTCCAAGATGGAATAAAATCCTAAGCCTTCTAAGATAGAGGCATGCAAAAAGGAATAAAATCCTAAGCCTTCCAAGATAGAGGCATGAAAAAGGGAATAAAATCCTAAGCCTTCCAAGATAGAGGCATGCAAGAATTGATACAATGTATGAAATTAAATCTAGAAAGTAACACACTTTTTTCAGAACTGTCAAAGAAAGGATCTCTCCTTGTCAGAGAAGGGGCTCCAATTGTCAGAAAAGGACCTCTGATTCTCTTCCTCTCTTCCTCATTTGATTTTGGCATTGATCTCTATTTAAAGGGGAAAAAACGTGTGCTATAGTATTGCTACAGTGTTCTTGCGGGTGCTACAGTGCCCGTTTACTGCTACTATACTGCGTCTGCTACAGTGCCCCGTTGACTACTACAGTGCTCGGTGGCTGCTACAGTACTTTCATTTTTTTATTTTTACTTATTTATTTTTTAAAAATGCTGTTTATTCCAAAAACAATATTTATTTATCAATCACACCCAAATTTATTATATTAAATGCAAATATCGTCCATAAAATCATCATATAAGGGAAAATAAATATACAAATATTTTACTTATCAAATTCCCCCATACTTAACTCTTGGACATCCTCGGACAAGAAGTAAATAATAAGTGCTTTCAACAAAATCAGAAGTGTCAGGTCATAAGTAAGAACACAATTGAAAAATAAAGAGATCATAGTATTAATGAATCAATGAAAATATAAACGGGTAACTTTAATTGAAAATGAATAAACTGAGTTCATATTTGTAGCTCATTCTCTCAATCTCTCAAGTGTTCAAGGGTAAATGTTTCACTCAAATTCAACTGAAAAAATTGCACTACCATAGACTTGCTAAAAATCTCAATCTCTACTACCTAATTCAGATGCATAATTCAAATCAAAAGGACTTATTAAGGGTTGTAATGGGTTAAGGTAAAGAAATGTAAAACATGATATGAAAGGCTAAAGAAATAGAGCAATTAAAAAATGGGCTACTTGTAAATTTATCTTATCACAATAACCCACAATTCAAATACTTAACATTTTTTTTTCTTTTCTTTTTATAATTTTTTCCTTCTTCTTTTTTTTTCTTTTTATTTTTTCTATTTTTTTTTCTTATTGAATTGCAACTATAAAGTTGATGATAGATACACCCCCACACTTTGTCAAAAGCCCTTTTCACAAAAATTTCAAATACTCCATTAATCTTCCGAATAAGGTAAAAGTACTTGATATATCATTAAAACACATGTTAATGGATTGAAAACAAAGAAACAATCAATTAGGCTCAAAGGGGCTTATCAACGGTATAATTGCAAGGTTGGCTATTTGGTTCTGGCTAAAGAAAATGAATGCCTTTATCATTTTTGAATGTGCATGTGAGATGTAATTTCAACCAGATTTAAAGCAAGTTATAGAGTGACAACTTAATAGGTGAATATCACACACAAGAGAAATAATCATTATAGGCTCAGAAGCTCACGGCTAGGAATTTTTAAACTCAGTTCATTCAATCTCAAAATTCATCACCAATTGCAACAATCAGTTGTTCATTCATGCTATAAAATCTCTAAATTCAATTGATCCATACTTAAAACTTATATACTTCTTAAGATCATTACAAAGCACTTGAACAAGATGATTTTTTTTTACTTTTTTTTAAAGATAAAAAAATGCAACTAATGAAATGCGTCTCAGGAGTTAAGAATAACCCCTTACTTTACCATTTTTTCCACACCCCATGCATCTAATGGTTTTACTAACTAACAAAAGAAAAAAAAATTTTCTCCTCCCCCAACCTAAATCAGACATTGTTCCCAATGTCTTCTAAAGCTTAGAGGAGGTGTTTTTTTTTAACATAAACACACAATAAAGTAAAACCAAGAGATTAAGGAAAGTTACTGTTAGATATGATTAGTTTTGATGATGTCAAATATAGATATAAAATGATAAGAGCAAAAAGTTTATATAATGTATTTCTTTGACTAACTACTATATTTAATGTTACATATCTTGTAGATTAGTCAAGCAAAGAATGAATAAGATTGAATTAATAAAAATGAACAAGAGGGAGAAGAAGAAAGAAATTGAAGATAGTCAAGGAGATGCTTACTTGGGTTATGGAGAATTATTATCAAGAGAAAAATCAAGAAGAAAGATATGGAAGGAAAGAAGAAATTATAAGATCTAGTGAGAATATCAAGGTTCAAGTTGTTAGAAGTGATACTGGAGGTTTCTATGATGATACCAGAGGCTTCTATGATCAAATGATGGTTGGAATATGTTAATACGAAGCTAACATGACTTATATGTGAGTTATGACACTTCTAGAAGAGTTTTACTCGAGTGTGAGCTCAACACTCGAGTGCCAGAGGTGTTGCACTCGAGCACGAGATGAACACACTCGAGCACAGGATCAACACTCTGTTCTACTCTGTTTTACATTCATCCTGATAGAGGTCCGGTATTTTGGCCATATCTCTCAAGCCACACGTCGGATTGACCCAACACTGGTGGCATATGAAAGAAGACTCACAACACGTAAAATGTACACCAAGATCATATTTAAAAAAGCTCAGATGAAGGAGATATGATCCGTGGAAGTTGACAGTGAAATCACCATCACTTTTCAACACAGGTTTGACATTTTGAGCATAACTCAAAAACGACACATCAGATTGAGACGAGATTAGTGCCAAATGAAACTAGACTCAAAGAGCTTTCCATGGATATGTAATTTGCCTAATTTGAACGTATATTCTAGGAGCTATGCCTTCTGGAAGTTGACACTTGTGCAGTCTAGTGCGATAGACACTCTTTCGATCATAACTTGCAGAATACAAGGAGTTGGAAGCTGATTCTTTTTGCATTGGAATGCATATGGCAAGAGCTTTCTTTTGATACATCATTAGAATCAAATAAATAAATTTTGTCTAAAGTGGCCCCACATCACTCACGAGTGCAAAAACGCACTCTTGAAAAATGTTTTGCGAGTGATGTCCAGAAGCAGCTGAATCGTGAAGAAATTTACAACACTCGAGCACTAGGATCCACACTCGAGCATCAGACTATTTTACACTCGAGCACATGCAAGTTTTTACATGAAAGTGTTAACCCGAGAAGAAGCATGTACGTGAAAACAAGAAGCACACTCGAGCAAGACTGGTTGCACTCGAGTGATGTCCAAAATTGTACTCGAGCAGATGCGAGTGTTGGACAGAAAGTGTTTGCCCGAGAGGAAGCCAAAACGTGAAATTGTACATGCACTCGAGTGAGGCTTCTTTGCACTCGAGTGAAGTCCTGGCAGAAGCAACGTAGAAGTTCAGACTCTCATAGCTATCAATCCAAACGTGGTTAAATGTTATACATTCATTATGTTTTCACTTGTTATTGTTCCTAAACATTAACTAACATATATTTCAAGTGAGAAACAGGAGATTAAACATTTGGATTGCATCTTCAAGAATGGAGGTCACGTATGGCAAATATCATCACTCAACGAACAATCCGAATATGGTTACATGTTATTGAATCATTGTGTTCTCACTTGTTATTGTTTCTAAATGTTAGAAAACATATATTTCAAGTGTGAAACAGGATATTAAACATTTGGATTGAAGTTTCAAATAAGAAAGTCAATTACGGTGAACTTCATCATTACACACCGAATGGCGACTACCTACCACGACAAGCAACTGACACACCATGAAAGACTGTCGAATATTCAAACACCAACGCTCCACAATTTGACATACAGCTCATAATGAAACATTATGCTCTTCAACAAGACGCTCTGCTCTGTAACGAACATATCATAGTAGCTCATTTTTTCAAATATGCTCAACGGTTAAAATAACTCCAACGGATGAATGCTCACAACGGTTATCATCTTCATCAACTATAAATGAGAGAGCATTCAATGTCGATGGGTAACGGAGACAGCGAGCAACTACGAGAAAAATGATAGAAATATAAATCCTCTGCTTCTACCCAAACACTCTCTATTTTCCAGTTTCTATATTACTTATCGTTGAGAGAGTGATTATTTGTATTGTACTTCAGTGAGTAATATATCCACTCTGTGAGAGAGTTTGTAAACACTTTCAACTATATTTCTGAGTTGATCTCAAGGTAGAGGGACCTTGAGAGGGTTGATTTCCTTACGGAGGAAGCTGTGGAGAGAATTGCCAGTAAGACATTCTACCCGTAAGACTTATAAGGTGCAAGCAGTAGAGAACGTTGCTGCTTATAAGACTTACAGGGGTGTAAGCAGGAGAGAACGTTGCTGCTCGTAAGACTTGCATGAGTAAGCAGGAAAGGAAGATCTTCGGGATTGCTCTGCTCATAAGACTTACCGTAAGGGGGAGTATTTCAGTGAGAGATTTGTAAAAGGTTTCACAAGTACCCGGCTAAACTTTTGGGATTGTAAAGGCTTTTCTTGTGCCCGGATTAAATAAGAAGATAGTGGATTTGAAAATCTCAGGAGGAGCTTGGGGACTGGACGTAGGCCATCACAGATTGGACCGAACCAGGATAAATCACAGTTTGCATATTCTCTCTTCCCTAAGCTCTTATATTTCCAGCATATATTATTTAATCTAACTGTTGATTTATAAACCTTCATACTTATCACTTTCGTTAAAATGCAAAAAGATTTTCAAAGTTCTTAAGTTTTTATTATACACCCAATTCACCCCCTCTTGGGTGATAGCCGGTTCTAACAGTTACATCTTAAGAGTGGTATATGGGTTCTGCTTTTGACTGCTATATGAAGATTGCCCACCTATTTGCTTGACGAGTAGATCTAGTTTAGGTTCATAGGTTTGCATTTGATCAAGCAGCTGATTAGCAGTTGGTGCAGCAATTATAGAGTGGCGAGTCGCTTGGGGTATGAATCCTGTTTTCACAGCATGATCAATAAAAGACAACAGATTATCTTAAAATCCATTAACATTTAACAATCCTAATGGCTTTTTATGATAGTTTAACTTAGCCCAATATGCAACACTAGAAATGCCATCCAATGTCTCCAAACCACCGGGTAGAGCAATAAAAGCTTGAGCATGGTAGAACATTACTCCCATCCGTTCAGGCAAGCTCGAAACCTGTAACTCTTGTCCTAAGGAAAAAATGTGATCTTCCAACTCCTTCACCCTTACACTTAAACCCTTACTTCCATTCATGGATGCAGAAATGGCCACACTTCCCTTTAGGCCCTGGATGCCTCCCCCGTACACAAAGTTGATTTTTCTGGCAGCTAATGCAATTCCAAGTTCATTTGCTGCTGTTATAAACTCTCCTTTCTTGCCCAAATCAGTTTTACCAAAAATGCAAATAGATGTAAATCTACATTTTTGTGAAATATCATTTTTTTTTCTTTGTTTCTCTCGGACCATGTATGCTTACAAGAGGAAGAATTCATATTTACAAATGGAAGTGTGCATATTTACAAATGAAAGAGTACATATATATAACACTAAAGCAACGACAACAAAATCATACAAATCACGCATTTTTCAAAAAATTTTGAAAAACCTTCTGACATAAATGATTGGCGTAATTTGCGTGAAGAAAAAAAGGAAAGAAAGTCAAACGTTACTTAAAAAGAAAAGACATATTAAATAAAAGCTGCTGAAAAGATAAGACAGATTAGACAAAAGTGACAGAAAAGATAAGGAAGATTAAAACAAAAGCATGATTATGTACAGTAGTTATGATTTTGACTCCCATCCAGTTTTCTTATAAACTGGAAAACAGGGTCTTTTAACGTCAGATTCCCAAGACAATAGCGCTCCTTTTCTCTTTTGAATATGTCTACTAAATCAAGAAGAATACGATGAACATCACCACTTAGATGCGTCTCAAGAGTTTGAATGATGCCATCCAGTGACTCCTTACTTAGTCCATCCTTTATAAATTTAATTTTATCTTCTTGATTTATAGAAACCATACCTTTACTCCTACAACGTTGATCACAATTCCACCTTGCACATTTATGGCAGACCTTCATTCTTCTAGCTCTTCTCTTTTTGGAGTGAGAACTTCTTCCCATTCCTAGCAAAGGTTTAACAAATGAATTATGAATCTCACCTGCTTAACGTACCTTAGCTTTAATGATCCAACATACATCCACAGGAAGGCCCAAACGATTGAATATCATCATCCTTTCAAGTCGACTGTTATAGATCTTCCTGAGCATATCTTTGGGAAGAGTGGGGAACCTGTTCTTAAGCTTTGTAAGAGATTCCTCCATGGCAACTTAAAATGAAAATGATGAAAACTAAAATGCTCAATGCAGTGTAGTGTGTTTCAGTAAGTAGGAAAGAAAAATGAGAGTAGGAAAGAAATTTGAGAGAGTGGGAAAGAAAATTGAGAAAGTGGGTAAGAAAATTGAGAGAGCAGGAAAGAAGTTTTGGGTTTGCCTCCCAAATAGCCGCCCTTCTTTAACGTCTTTAGCTAAACAAAAATTAAACAAAAAAATTTCTTTTTTTTTCTTTTTTTTAATTTAAGAAAAACAAATTACTAGATTGAGGACTTACCTGTTGCTTCCTCAAACATGATGATAGATTTCAAAGTGTTGAGTGCACCTTTATTGTATTCTTTGAGCCTTTGCCCATTCACTTTGAATTTTCGATCACCATCTTGAATCTCCATGGTTCCATATGGCCATACTTGAATCACAGTAAAAGGACCTGACCACCTTGATCTCAGCTTTCCTGGAAAGAGCTTTAACCTTGAGTTATATAAAAGCACTTTTTGTCTTGGTGAAAACTCTCTCCTCAAAATTCTTCGTCATGTCACATTTTTGTCTTCTCCTTGTATAACTTTGCATTTTCATAAGCTTGTTGTCTGAATTCTTCAAGCTCATTGAGTTAGAGAAGCCTTTTCTCACCAGCTACCTTTAAGTCAAAATTTAATGCTTTTACTGCCCAATATGCTTTGTGCTCCATTTCTACTGGAAGATGGCATGCTTTTCCGTAGACCAATTGATACGGGGATGTACCAATTGGTGTCTTAAAGGTAGTTCTATAAGCCCAGAGTGCATCATCTAACTTTTGAGCCCAGTCCTTCCTGTTAGAATTCACTGTCTTCTCTAAGATCTACTTTAGTTCTCTATTTGAGATTTCCACCTGCCCGCTAGTTTGTGGATGATATGGAGTTGCAACCTTGTGAGTTACTCCATATTTAGCCAATACCGACTGAAGCTGCTGATTGCAAAAATGCTTTCCTCCATTACTGATAATAGCTCTAGGCACTCCAAATCTTGTAAAAATATTCTTCCTCAAGAACTTCACAACCACACGAGAATCATTTGTAGGAAAGGTAGCTGCTTCAACCCACTTGGAGACATAATCAACAGCTACTAAGATGAACTGATTGCTAAATGAGGATGGAAAAGGCCCCATAAAATCGATCCCCCATACATCAAAAAGCTCAACTTCTAAGATGTTAGTTAAAGGGGCTTCATGTCTCCTTGAGATATTTCCCGTCCTTTGACATCTGTCACAGGTTGCCACAATTCTGTGTGCGTCCTTGAAGAGTGTAGGCCAATAAAATCCTGATTGAAGGACTTTAGTAGCTGTTCTATTTGCTCCAAAATGACCACCATATGGGGATGAATGGCAGTGATTTAAGATACTGACCATTTCTTCTTTAGGAATACATCGCCTGATAATTCGATTTGGGCATTGTTTGTATAAGAACGGATCCTCCCAAAAGTAATGCCTTACATCAGCCAGAAACTTCTTCTTTTGCACTTTAGAAAGTTCATAAGGCATTACTCCGCTTGCCAAATAATTCACAAAATCAGCATACCACGGAGTAGGTTGTGACTGCATGATAAAAAGTTGCTCATCTGGAAAATTCTCCTGGATTGGTGATTCACTCTTTTGTTTAGGTGGTTCTAACCGAGAAAGATGATCTGCAATGAGATTCTCGGTCCCTTTTTTGTCTTTGATCTCCAAGTCAAATTCTTACAGTAGAAGCACCCATCTGATCAGTCTGGGCTTAGCATCTTTCTTCTCAATCAGGTATTTGATTGCTGAGTGGTCTGTCTAGACAATGACCTTTGACCCGATCAAGTATGCTCTGAATTTGTCAAATGCAAACACTACTGCTAGGAGCTCTTTTTCTGTTGTTGCATAATTCAGCTGTGCTTCTGAGAGTGTTTTGCTAGCATAATAGATAACATGAAAGATCTTATCTCTTCTTTGGCCTAAAACAGCTCCAACTGCATAATCACTTGCATCGCACATCATCTCGAATGGAAGATTCCAATCTGGAGCTATGATAACTGGTGCAGTGGTTAAGACACTTTTTAGAGTTTGGAAGGCTGATAAGCATTCCTTATTAAACACAAAGGGAGTGTTTTTCTCCAACAACATGCAAAGTGGTTTTGTGATTTTTGAGAAGTCCTTGATGAATCTTTTATAGCAACCAGCATGTCCCAAAAAACTCCGAATGCCCTTGATTGAGGATGGAGGTAGTATCTTTTGAATTGTTTCAATCTTAGCTCAGTCCACTTCAATGCCTCGATCAGATACCTTATGACCCAGCACAATTCCTTCTTTCACTATGAAATGACATTTCTCCCAATTTAGAACTAAGTTTGTCACCGCACAACGTTGCAAGACTTTTGCCAAATTTGAAAGACAATGATCAAATGATTCTCCAAAAACTGAAAAATCATCCATAAACACCTCAATGAACCTTTCCACCATGTCTGAGAAGATCGCCATCATACTCCTTTGAAATGTTACTGGTGCATTACATAGACCAAATGGCATCTTTCTGAAGGCAAAGGTACCATATGGACATGTAAAAGTTGTTTTCTCTTGATCCTCCGGTGCAATTGCAATTTTATTATATCCTGTGTACCCATCTAAGAAACAATAATAGGCTTTTCCAGCAAGTCTGTCAAGCATCTGATCTATAAATGGTAGAGGAAAGTGATCTTTTCTGGTGGCTTTATTGAGCTTCCTGTAGTCAATGCACACTCTCCATCCAGTCACCATTCGTTGTGGAATCAATTCATTTTTCTCGTTGGATACTACTGCCATTCCACCTTTCTTTGACACAACTTAAACTGGACTTACCCATTGACTGTCGGAGATTAGGTAGATTATGCCAGCATCCAGCCACTTTATTACCTCCTTTCTCACCACCTCCTTCATATTCGAATTGAGTCTTCTCTGGTGTTCAACTATTGGCTTGTAGTTGTCCTCTATCAAGATCTTATGCATATAAATTGAAGGACTAATCCCTCTAATATCAGCTATTGACCATCCAAATGCTACTTTATACTCCCTTAGAACTCTTAATAACTTTTCTTCTTCATCAAGAGTAAGAGCTGCTGAGACGATTATTGGTAATGTTGAATTTTCTCTCAGATAAGCATACTTCAAGTGGGATGGCAGTACTTTCAACTCCAGTACTGGTGGTTTCTCCGTTGATGGTACCAGCTTACTCGTCCTTTCCCCCAGATCTTCAAATGGTTTTTTGATAAAAATCGGGGAATTTGCTTCCAGGTACTTAATCTACTCTAAGACTTCAGGATTAATAGATTTTGATACATCTACCATTCCTATTACTAATGGTTGATCCATGCAGATTTCATTCACCACGTCTTTTGTGCAACTGGACAATGTATTGACTCTGTAGTACATGTCACCTTCATCTGGGAAGGAAAAAGCCTTGAAAATGTTGAAGGATACTTGATTATCTTGAACTCGCAAGGTTAACTTCCCCTGTTGCACATCTATTAACATTCTCCCAGTTGCTAGGAATGGCCTCCCAAGAATGATAGGAATTTCTTGGTCTTCTTCCATATCGAGTATTATGAAATCAGCTGGGAATATGAGTTTGTCCACTTTCACCAGAACATCTTCTAAGACACCCCTCGGATGCTTTATTGATCGATCCGCCAGAAGTAATGAAACTGTGGTTGGCTTCACCTCTCCAAGACCAAGTTTGTTGTAGACAGATAGAGGCATGAGGTTTACACTTGCTCCAAGATCACAAAGTGCTCTTTCAAAGTGACATTGACCTATGGTGCAAGGTATGCAAAAGCTTCCTAGATCTTTCAGCTTTGGAGGTAATTTCTTTTGGAGAATAGCGCTGCACTCCTCAGTAAGTGCAACTGTTTCAAATTCCTCAAGCTTACGCTTATTTGAAAGAATGTCCTTCATGAATTTTGCATAACTGTGCATTTGGGCAAGAGCGTCTGCAAAAGGAATGTTGATGTGTAACTTCTTGAAAACCTCTAGAAACTTTGCAAATTGCTTGTCTAGCTTTGCCTTCACAAGTCTCTGAGGGTATGGAACTGGTGATACATATGGAGGAGGATTGTCTGGAAAGCTGATTCTTCCTGGTATCACATCATCCTCTTTCTGTTGTTGTACTTCCTCCTTTTGTTCTTCTCCACCTTCTTTCTCTTCTCCATCATCATTCTTTTTAATTAAAGGATCTTTCAAATCTTTCTCACTTCTTAGTGGAACGGCCTTCACATGTTCTTTTGGGTTTCTTTCAGTGTCACTTGGTAGAGTTCCTGGTTGCCTAGAATTCAGCATATTTGCAATTTGGCCCATATGGATCTCCAAGTTCTTTATTGAGGCATCTTGGCTTTTGATTGTTGCATCAGTCCTAGCTATGAATTGAGATGTATTCATGGTTAGTTGAGCCAGTGCATCCTCCAAATTCACTTTCTGTTGTGGTGGATTTGGTTGTTGAAAAACTTGCTGCTGGTAGTTCCCTTGTGGCTTGAATGCATTTTGATTATTCCTCCAACTAAAGTTTGGATGATTTTGCCAACCTGGATTATAGGTGTTTGAAAATGGGTCATTCCTTTGATTTTCGATGAATTGAGCTTCCTCCGGCATGAATGAGTGTCCTTCTTGACATTGCGTACTTACATGAGGTCCTCTATATTGATCACAAGCTTCTGTAGGAGTGTTGATTACATTTACTTGAGTTGTCAATGATCCTACTTGCTTGGATATAGATGCAAGTTGAGAAGATAAAGTTGTAAGGACATCCAGCTCGTGCACTCCAAGTACTTTCTTTAAATTGCTACGTTCAGAAGGCCATGATATGCATTGGCTGCCATCTCCTCAAGTAGGTTGTAAGCATCATCTATATTTTTTCCCATTAAAGATCCTCCAGCTGCAGCATCTACAAGAATTCTGGAGATGTGCGTCATCCCACTATAGAAAGTTTGCAGTTGCCACCAATCTGGTAACCCATGATGAGGACATCTCCGTAGCAACTCCTTGTATCTTTCCCATGCTTGATAGAGGCTTTCTTGTTCATGCTGGGTAAATGAGGCAATTTCATTCCTCAATTTAGCAGTTTTTGCTGAAGGAAATTATTTCTCCAGAAATTTCTGCGCCATAATCTCCCACGTAGTTATGCTTCCTACTGGTAGTGATTGTAACCAACTCTTAGCCTTATCCCTGAGTGAGAAAGGGAAAAGTCTAAGTCTAATGGCATCATCAGTAACACCATTATGCTTGAATGTGTCACAAATTTCTAGGAAGTTGGCTATGTGTTCATTAGGATCTTCTATTGGTAAACCACCAAACTGATTTGCTTGCATCATCTGGATAATTGCCGGCTTGATTTCAAAGTTGTTAGCTGCTACTAGTGGTCTTGTGATTCCAGAATTTGTCCCTATGACTGTTGGTGTTGCATAATCATGGAGTGTTTTGGTATCTGTTGTTCTTCCCCCCGGATTTGCCATCGGATTGCTTAGGATTGAAGTAGATTGCTTCCGAACTCTTCGATTTCTTCGACAAGTTCTTTCGATCTCTAAATCAAAAGGCAATAGTTCAGTCTCCTTTGATTTGGTCATACACTAAGCAAAAACCTGTAAAGAAACACAAGACACCAAGAAGAAAAACAAATGTAATATAAAGACCAAATTAGTATGAAAATTACTTGGTATTGATATTAGTGACAACAATCCCCAGCAACGGCGCCAAAAACTTGATACGTGTGCATATGATCAATTAAATAGTGCAAGTGTACACTGTCGTAATCAAGTAATATAGAAGTAAGTAGAGTATCATTCCCACGAGGATTGATCACTAAGTACCAAAATGAGCAATTTTAAGTCTATTTAGTCGATCAATTAGTTGGTGATTGAGAATACAAAATAAAAGAAAGATAATTAAATATGAATGCAGATGATATGAAAGCAAATATGAGAAAAAGCCCTAGGGGTCAGATTTCACTTAACAAATTCCGGATTGAATCACTTATCCATTCTAGCCCAATTTATTCCACATGATTGATAGTCGAGTTTCCCTAATTTAATTACTCGCCTCTTCCAAGGTCAAGGAATTCTATAATCAATTGCTAATCCAATATATTCCTATATGAATTTAAGCAATTAATTATGCATTAAGATTTATGGAACTCGGTAAGACTACACAACTCATATGAATATATTCCTATTTCATATGCAAGTCATGGTTTTAATTATAGGTCTACACACATGTATCTCCTTCCGGTCTCAACATGTATATTGAAATCATTCAAAAGATGGCCAGTCAATCAAAAGTATTAAGAATAATAATTAAAACTCAATCATGAAGGAGAAATTCAAACTAGATTTAATAAGTTAGGATTCAATCCGTCATTAGTAAGTTATGTCATCACCCTAGGAAAATGAAAATTTAGCTCATGATAAAATTAAAAACAAAACCAAAATAAATTGACATTATATAAAGCTAGAATAAAATCCTCAGAAATACTATATAAACTTGAATATTAAATTCTCAAACATAAATATACAACCAAAAGATGCATGAAAAATGAAGAAATCAAGCCGTCCATTTATGAGGTAAAACCTTCCATGTAGGTGGCATGCAAAATGTAATACAATCCTAAGCCTTCCAAGATGGAGGCATGCAAAAAGGAATAAAATCCTAAGCCTTCCAAGATAGAGGCATGCAAAAAGGAATAAAATCCTAAGCCTTCGAAGATAGAGGCATGCAAAAAGGAATAAAATCCTAAGCCTTCTAAGATAGAGGCATGCAAGAATTGATACAATGTATGAAATTAAATCTAGAAAGTAACACACTTTTTTCAAAACTGTCACAGAAAGGATCTCTCCTTGTCAGAGAAGGGCCTCTAATTGTTAGAAAAGGACCTCTGATTCTCTTCCTCTCATCCTCATTTGAGCTTGGCATTGATCTCTATTTATAGGGGAAAAACGTGTGCTACAGTACTGCTACAGTGATCTGGCGGGTGCTTCAGTGCCCTGGCAGCTGCTACAGTGCCCCGTTGACTGCTACAGTGCTCGGTGGCTGCTACAGTGCTTTCATTTTTTTATTTTTCATTTTTATTTATTTATTTTTTTAAATGCTGTTTATTCCAAAAACAATATTTATTTATCAATCACAACCAAATTCATTATATTAAACACAAAAATCGTCCATAAAATCATCATATAAGAGAAAATAAATATGCAAATATTTTACTTATCAGATGGTCAATCTTTTGAGCAGTCACACTTCAACTTCTACATTGCCTAAATGGTAAGGACCAACATTCCTATCACGGTGGGTAACTAGCATAGGGTACAAAGAGATTACACGTGTTATTTAGGACAATATCAGGGTAAGGTATATATACCAGCTAATTATGTAATATCCTAAAATGAATTCAAGAGCTGAATGTACAGAATAGATGGTGGGATTAATGACAAAATTACTTCTGGAATTTTTGTTATGACTTTAGTTCTAATTAACTTAAGATAACTATTTAGTCTTTTCGCCTAAAGTCAAAAAAAAATAACTAAAGGACTAATTTGAACATGAGAAGAGAGGGAAAATGGCTTATAGAAGAGAAATATGAGGAGAATATTTATTTTTTCATAATATGAGACACATGGAAGCATTTTTGGCCAAGAAGGGAGCATGTTGGTCAACATCTCTTCTCCCTTTTTCTTGAGGTTTCCGTCCAAGACAAAGAGGCAAGAGAAATGAAGCTTTTGATCAATGTAATCACTTTCTTTGAGTCAAACATTTCAGCCAAAACAAAGGCATATCACAAGAAAGAAATAGAAAAGATGAAGCAAAGGATTATTGGTACATATCTCTTGCAATTAAAGTGCTCTCTCTCTCTCACACATGTGCTCAACCGACTTAAGCTCTACAAGAATTCTTGAATATTTAATTAAAAACATTCTCTCATCTTATTCATTCATTTCAAGTCGGCCAAGTGCAAAAGAAAAGGAAAGAGAAAGGGCAAGACCGAAAGTAAGAGCCAAGGGGAACAAGAAGGAAAGGTAAGCTATTTACACCTTCAAGATCCCATTTTTAGCTCTAAAGACCCCCATGAAACTTGTTCCTCTCTTCCCTAGCTTCATTTCTATGGTTTGTGTTTTTAAAGAAGAGGAGTTTTCAGCCACCTTGCAAGAACAAAAGTTGAGGAATCAAGAAAAGAACACAAGAAGAAGCAAGAGGTGAGTAAGAGCATTATGTTGATGTATATGATGCTTTAATTGGCTCAGTTGTGGTGGGCTATTGTGACAGCCCTAATTTCGTTTTTTAGGGTATATTAGGGATCATGAAGCTTTCATCCTATGTATGTGCTTATATGTTGGTTTGGAGGCAAATGAGCTAAGCTTAGTGATTAGATAGTGAAGTGGTTGTTTGTTGTGAAATACCCTAAAATTCTGCCAAAACAGGACATGGGTAATGAGTGGGAATTTGTTCATTTTGATGTTACCATTGTGTTCTACACGAAAAATTATGTGGGAATAGGTTTGGTTGTTGATTTTGAAGCCATTGGACACATTGGTTGAAAATTGGAAAAACTGTCAAGTGTAACTCTGTGCAGGGCAGTCAGTTTGTAGGGACATTTTAAATGGGCAATTGGTGTCTAAAAATTCTGAAACTTTCCAGTTTTAAATTTCATATTCCAAGCTTCAAAATGGACATATAATTTGTGTCATTTCATTTTTTGAGCTGGGATTTCTGGTTGCCCAAAGTTTGATGTCAAAACTGGACCTAATTCTAGATCAGTGTGGAATGTTGTGTAATTCTGGAATTGTGTGGTGATTTCTGGTAATGATTCATATTTTTCCCATGAAGAGGACTTCAAGAGCTTTCAATAGGCTTTGGGATCACCTCATTCTGATATTTCTAGAATTAGTTATGATTTTTCAAAGATGTTGAAAAATTCTGGCAGATTGGTCACCTATGCGAAAATTGAAGATTTTATGGCATAATGTAATATTGCGGAACTTTGAGGTTAGAAATTAGCCTTTTAAGTTAATTGACCACTTTAGCTCCTTAATTGACTTGATTAAATGACCATAGTGATAATCAACTTAAGTATTATGAGTTATTAAAGAATTGGAATAGGTAATAATTCGTCGTCCTTAATTTTGGTTTATAGGATTCGGTAATTTCCCTGCTCGTGATCCACCTGTGCCAAAGCATAATCGGAAAGAACAAGGTAGTGACTTTTTCTTTTATACCATATGTGATGCATTGTATGTGTGTTATATCATTGATTTGTGATGAATTCGTATGTTACGACATTTGTGGATATGTGTAAGCACCGCCATACCAATAGTCCCTGAGTCGCTAATAACGGTTTGGGTAAGGACTGCGAGCCTTCCCGACGGTAAAAGGGGATGATGATGGGGTGTGATATGTGTGATTATGTGAAAAGCTGAAAGGCTATTTGTGAAGGCCGATGGGCCTATTGTGAAAGCTAGATGGCTATATGAGCTATAAGGCTATGTGTATGCACTGCCACGCCAACAGTCCCTGAGTCGCTAACAACGATTCGGGTTAGGACGGTGTGCCTTCCCGGCGGTAAAAGGGGATGAGGGTGGAGTGTGGTTCGTGCTGCTACTGTATGATGATTTGCTTACATGCTATGTGTTTAGGTGTGGTATGAATAATTTGTTACTACTGAGATTCTTTTGAATCTCACTCTTTCCTATGACTAACCTTTCAGACAAGGCAAGTGGCTCCAGAGAAAAGCGGATAACCAAGAGCGGATAGGACTTCTTAGAGATATTTGACTTGGAACTATTGGTTATCTATTTTGAGAACAAGATTACTGTATATATTTGGGGTTGTTAATACTGCTTTGGTTATGTAATCCCCATTTTTGGGAAAAATGATACACCCAATATATATATATGTAACCCGGGGACTTGCCGGGATTTTAGTTGTGCGCTCTGATATTTATAAATGCGATAAACCTGTGCAGGTAATTATATTCGAAACTGAATATGGGACCAAATTACTAGTATTTTGAACTATTTTGTAAATACCCTATCTAGAAGATAGGAAATTGTAAATGTTGTTTTATAATTATTGGTCTTTATTTCACTTTAATTTCATAATCTGGATGTAATTACGGTAAGGGGGTTACAAATTACTTGATATATACTTGTAAAAAATATTAAGTTGAATTGAATGCTTTGCATTATGCATATCATGTAGATGGAGATTTCATTAGGGTATTTGTCATTCAGTGTGCACATTCCGCCATGCATTGATAAAGGTGTATTTGCATAATCCTAAAGAGTTTGATGAGACAGTCATTCATGTGGATCTTTTGTCCACTATCAAACTGGATAATTGAAGAAATTTTGTCATCTCACGTTGTGACCTGGAATTCCAGGTAATTGTTATTCATAATTCATAAGACTTGCATGTATTTGTTTAATATTAACTTGAGTGATGTGTGTTTTTGTAGGAATTAAGCCAAGTGAATAGGAGGAGGGTGAAGAACAATAAGTATCCTTATAAGGGAGGGCGAAAGGGGTATGTTTAGATTGCTGAAAAGTTCGCTACTGAGAGTGGGGATAGTAGTATACCTCCTCATCATGAACTTTGATCAGTGGCAAGGAAAAATAAAGATGGCTCTTATAACGATCCTTAGGTGAAGGAGGTTATCGATAAAATGGTAAGTATTAATATAAGTCCCCGATTCATAGAAGTAATGTCTTCAATTAACTATCAATCTGAGCATTATTGTTAAATGCACTAGTCATGTCCCATGTAGTTACAACACGGGGCTGCCTTTTTGATGATGAGGACGTATTGACAAAGACATTGGGCCTAACCATCTCGGTCTTCTTAAGGGTGCCGACTTTGGATTGACCAAGATAAAATATTATGGTCACTGACAATCTCAAAGAAATAATGGGATGAAAAGTATGAAAAGCTCCAGAAACAGTGTGATGAAATGTAGGAAAAATAAAGTTTCTCATACAAGAAGATGAAGAAGCATCCTATGAAGCTTCAAGCATAAATGGCAACCCAAGTACTAGAGGCAGTTGCACATTTCCCTCCCATAATCTAAATGAGGGAGAGGCAGATGTTGAGTGTTTTGTCGATAGCTCTGGATATCATGCAGTTGCAAAGGCCACATGTTCAACTGCCCAGAGGATAACACGCTTCATAACTAGCCTATCCTTCCTGAGCATGTGAAGGTACAAATCAACACTAAAACTGACCCTAGTTGCCCTCTCCCTATGCCTACCAAAGACACAAATATAGTGGAAAGGGCTGCAGGTAGCTTCGTTGCGTGGCCTTACCATCTAATTAGAGTATAAAAGCCCCCTACTCAAAAGAAGCTACCTACCAATAAGTCCAAGTCCCCCACCGATCTGTCCAAGCCCCCAATCAATCTAAGCCCCTCACTAATACTTCTAGGACCCTCAATCAATCCAAAAGGAGGAAGCATCCCTCCACCAATGATCAATCCGGGAAGAAGTCTTCCTCACAGAATAAGTCTGTTGGTCAATTTGCCTGGAAGTCCCTCCAAGAGTTCATTGGCAAGATCTTGGCTTCAAACCAGTTTACATATATCAAATTTGAGAAAGAGGTCTTCAATCAAGAAGATAAAGAGGATGTTGTAAGCTAAGAGCTTGTTTATGAGGTAATGAACAAGAATATGGCAAGTTCAAGTTGTCACTTCTTTATGAGGTATTTCTTCAATTGTGATTGAATAGTTGGCTACTTAGAACTTTGATTACATTTTGATATATTGGTTTCAACATTTCAGACACTTGTACCATAATTACCGCATCCCTCGCTGCCTTTAAGACAAGATCAAGAGTTCATGCACTATGACTAAATCAAATAACCAGGGCGATGAAATAAAGGAAGATCTCAAGCAACAGTATGCTAGGTTTCTAGGGGTTGAATTCATCAGGAGGATGCTAGACGGAAGGGACACTTACTTCTTTACACCTTTCATTCATGGGTAGGAACATCATTAACTCTGCTTAAATTAGTTTGTATTTATTTTTTAATTGTTCAGATAATTTGGGGAGCTTTGGATGCTTATAGTGGTGACTCCAATTCGCAAAACTATTTGGTTTATGACTTTATAGGTGGGGATCTAGAAAGGAGACCATACATGTAAGAGACATTCATCTAGTATGTTATTCATTCATCATCTCTTATAATTCAATTCAGCTTGCATGTTTCTATATATATAATTTTTTATTGTATCTTCTCAGAGAGGTGTATAGGTACCGCATGGAGAATGGTCTCAGCTGCAGTAATTTAAACCTCATCGATGGTCACTTCAGACACGCCTTCCAAAACAGTATCTGAAGTAGGGGTGTTTATGGGCTCTCGGTCCCGGTAGTCCCATCCCAATCCCAGTAACAGTGGGACTGAAAAGTCCTAGCCATACATGGACCAAGAATATACAGGATCAAGAGGCAAGATACCGGGACCAGGACCTTTATTGTTTTTTATGCATTTGTCTTAATACTATCTTAGACATTCCAATAGCCTTGCCCCTATATGCTAGACTTACTGTAATTTCATTTATTTATTTTATCTCACTTTTTAGATTCTGTCTTGTTTTTAGAAAACATTGTCTTTCAAATCTCTTTCTTTTTCTTTAGGCCATGACAATTTCCATCCTTAATGCTTACAGAGTAAATATCGTTCACAGGTATTATATTCGTCCTTAGTTGGAGTTTATAATTTTGGATTACTTTCCTACTACTTTTATGACAATTTCTTGGTAGCTACTACTTTTTATCATTGTAATAATGTTTCTTTACTTACTAACAGATGGTGAAAAGGTCTAGAAACATGGCTAATACATTCAGGTTTGTTTATGAAAATTTCCAATTTGAATTTATAGACTGAACCTTAAAGCATTTATATATTTAGGTTTGTTTTTGCATGTACAGTAAAATTTAAACTTGTCTATATATATTAAGGTTCATTAAGGCAACAAAAAAATTTGCAGGCTTTTAAACCGGGACCGGGAACATGCTCCCAGTCATGGCCTCATACCAGGACGAGACTCAGGACAAGGTGATCTTGGTCCCAGCCTGGTATTTGAACACCCCTAGTCTGAAGGTATATATATTATTCACCAATAACTATAATATTAAATTGACGCACACATATAGTTTATATATCTGACTGACAGACAAATTTTTCTTCTCATTTCTTTGTAGTGTCCAAAGCAACCGAACATGAGCAATAATTGTGGGTACTGTGTGATGCAGTACATGAATGATATAATCATGCACAGTTCTAAAAATATTGATACAAATAAGGTATATTATTTACTCAGTTTTTTCATATATACAATCGGTCAGCTATATATTACAATATCTAACTTCTATCTATTGTTTCCATTTCACAGTATTTTAATGCCTCCTACATGATGTTTAGCAACTCACAAATGGAAGAAATGGCTGAAGAGTTGGCGGCATCTATGTAACGTCAGTTGGAGCATAAATAATACATGGTATAACTATAAATTTATAGATACAGATTATTTATTTAATTTGTTTTAATGTTTTGATTTTAATAGTGTATACATGTACATGAATGACTATAAATATATTCTAATTTGTTGTATTGTTCTATATATGAATGAAAATGTAAATATATATTATGATTCATTCTATAAATGTATATAGTGGGATCTCAAAAGCAAGACCCCCCTCAATTTTTTTAAAAAATTAGTTTCTATTAATCACGGTTGTTAGCTAACAACCATTATTTATATCAACTATATATAGCGGTTGTTTGAAAAGAACTATTATATATGTTAGTAGATATATAACAGTTGTTAAATTGGAACCGTGATGTATTATTATGCAAGCATTATCATATATTATGATGGTTGTTTACGTGTGCTTGTTAGTTATTATCACAGCAATGGGTATATTATAGCCTCACCGAGCCTCAATATATAAGAAGTGTCATATTATAACTATTATAATAGGTCCAAAATAAAAAATGGTTCCGAACCGTAATGTATCTGCGTAAAGCTTTTATAGTACCCGCATATATGATGATTCAGAACCATTATGTATGCCAGTTAATAACCGTAATATATCACGGTTTTTGTAGTATTGCTTGCACAGATGTTGCTAACAAGTATGGCAAACACTTTGGATTGTGTGGCTTCACTGAAAATGACTGACAAATGCCAAAAAATTCAACCGCAGAAGTGGGGCTTTGAGGTTGATTGGTTACAATAAACCCTAAGACAAGTGTGGTAATAAACAAAAATGTGTGTTAAGGTGAGCTCACTCAAAACTTATGCAACTATCGACGATTGGAAAAGACAACCAGAGTAATGGGGTTTCAAGGATGGTGGGTTTACATTCAACCTAAGGTAAGTGTGCTAATGAATGAAATGGAGAAGTGAATAGACATTTAAATAGAGGTATGAAAGTTTAACTTTATAAAGGTTCAAATACAATAACCGTAATGCATTAAGGGGCTATTATAAGAAACTTGTTAGGTATTTTGGAACCATATGTTACGATTTCTAGCTAATAATTGTTAATTATTTGAAAAAAAAAATTTAAAATGGGGCGTTCTGCAATCGATTTCCCCTACTTTCATATACAACACATAAGCTTCAGGAAAATAGTCCAAATTAAACACAAAGCTGCAGCATCATTAAAACAATAATACAAAGTCAGAAACACATAAATTAAGTGTCTCTTTTTCTTTTCCAAGTCTTAGCTTTTTGTAAGTTACTCTTCTTAGCTTGAATTCTTCTCTTCTTGTCAAGTAATAATTTTCCCTTATTCAAAACCCAAATGCCTTCATTGTGATCATGCCTGACATACAAAGCATCTTCTTCATCCAAATTTAATGGTTCAAGTGACATCCCATTGAATGGATCATCCTTAACTCCGCCACCCATCTCCTTAAAAGTCACTTTATTTGTCAACAAAATAATAGACCATCCATGTTTAGAAGGATAACGGACGTAGAACACTTGTTTAGCCTGAAAAGCCAAAATGAAAACCTCATCTTTATACCCTTTTTTGTTCAAATTCAATTGTATCAAGCCTAATTCATCAATTCTCATGTCATGATTATTGTCAACCCACTTGCAACTGAATATGGGAACTTAGAGGCCAATATAATCCAACTCCTAGACGTGCTTAATCACACCAAACTATGACATCTTCACATAGATATGACTTCTATCTTTGGAACTTGAGACATGCATGGTGTTAGTTACAAGAGTTACACCACTATTTTGTATTTTTCTTCGATTGTCTTGCTCTTTGGTGCAAAAGGTGAACCCATTGATGATGTAGTTTGTGTAAGATGTCACTTGATTGCTCTATCCCAGTATTCTTTTGTTAGCTGATTGGAATGCATCCACTGATTATTCAAAAACCCCATATAGCATAAATCATTTAGAAACAATAACCCCAATCAAGACCCAATAATCATCTTCCAGGATAAATTCATGAAAATGGATAATAAAAGAAAAACCATGAACCTTATGTCAACCCAGAAGTTGAAGGAAGAAAACTCTGAGGTTGAATGGACGTCATTCACAGAGCTAAAAGAGCTAGAGCTTTTGATCGAGTGCGAAAGTTTTCACATGTCAAACTGATTGGATGTTTTACGAACAAACCCTAGTTAAGTAGTTTTTAAGGTTTTACATAACGGTTAGTTGGTAATAATCGCTAATTGTTTTAGCTTTATCACGGTTATGTTCAAATAACCATAAGGTATGTTATTAACAAATTAAGGTCTAATATAATGGTTGGTTGGTAAGAACCACTAATTATTGTTTTACTTTTATCATGATTATTTTTAGTTAACCGTGCGGTATGTTATTTATTTGTTTTATCACAGTTCTTTAATAACAACTGTGAGGTATGTTATTATTTTTCTATATATTGGAGCCACAATTAGATTAATATTTTTTATAAATAAAACTAAAAAGTGGAAATAAATAAAACCTACCCATCATCCTTGAAGGCGTGATCTGAATCATTTGAGAAGATGAGGACGAGATTGTAATGAACGAGGTAGTAGCGCCGGCCGCGGGCTGGAGGCGAAAGTGGATGATGGGGAGGAGGACCACAAGGAGGAGAAGGAGGTAGAGGTTGGGTAGGTGGAGGAAGGGAAGCAAGTGAGGGTGGAGGTTGGGGAGGATGAGGAAGAGAAGTAGGCAAAGGAACATGTTAAGAAGTGGTGGAGGAGGTGGTGAAGGAGGGGTGGTGGTGGCAGAGGAGCTCCTTAGGATCTTAACATGATAAAAGAGAGAATGAGTAGACTGATAAAGAAAAGTAATAAGAATCATAAAAAATATATGAGTTTAAATAGAGGTACAACGAATATTACGAACGATTATGACTTATAAAGGTCCGACAATGCTACAAAGGGTTATGACTTACCACTACTACAGAAAGCACTTTTAACGTCTGGTTTTAGGCCCTTTCTACTTCCTTTTATAGGGGGACATCTATATGAGCGACATAGTAAAATATGACAATAACGTCCGTTAAAAAAGGGATGGCTTAAATGACTTTAGGCGTTCCTTCTCAAAAAAGTGACGCCTAAAGTCACTTAAGACATTTTTTTTTAAGGATGTTGAAAGTTTTTTTAAAAAAATATTTATTTCTATTTTTCACTCCAACTCTTGTGAAAAATCTCATATTCATGGCCTGCCAAATGCTGCAAGGGTCCAAGAAATCAACACCAGAAACTGGGCGAATCTCAAAGTAATGAGCTAAGATTATATTTGATCAATTTACACATGCGCCATCGCAATTCGTACGGTGAAATACCAGTTTTATATCCAAAAGCAAAGAATTAGATCTTGTCGTCATTTATCTTCCTTTCCGAATGACACAGAAACTCAATGTCAGTTTCATTTTTACAATTTTTGTTCACATTAGCAAGAAGCACATAGATTACATGACTAATTACATGTCATTGCATGAAAGAAACTGTAGTTCAGGAAATTAATTGCGTGAAACTCCTTTGCCAAATGAGAAGGAAATGACATAAGACAAAATACAAGTAGACAAATCAGTAATCAGTAAATAAATAATACAGGAAAGAAAATGAGAATGTGATCATTGTGAGAAGCACTAGGGAGATTTCATAGGCTAAGGAGTCATGGTCGTGAGCGTCAGACGCAAAGCAGCGGCGATCGACACTGGCAGAAGCAGAGGAGAAGAGGCTGAAGTTGGAGTCAATCGTGAAGATGATGGAGTCAGGGCTACTATCGCGAGGCCTGAAACCAGGTCGACCAGACGGGTTTCGTTCCTGAAACCCTAACTCCTGCATTGTCTAGCTTTGAGAACGATGAAAGCATTTGCAATGGCGGGAATGGAAGAGAAGGGCCTGCCGTCTCTGTCAATAAATAGGAATTGAAAAACACAGAAAAAGACAAAATATAAATTGGTCCACCAGTTGCCTCCAATAATTCAAACTAGACAGGGATCACGGAGTACTTTCGGTTTCCAAAGTGTATAGGCAAACCAATAAAGTCCACCCATTTCCCATCCAACGTAGTGTTAAAGTCCGGACTTTTGCCGTCTAAAGGGTTTACGCGTTCCAGAAATTATTTGGGTATGTCTAAAGCAGGTTTCAAGCATCTCAATTTAAGTGTTATATATGCCTAAATCTATAGTAGTAATTTAAGACTGAAGATACTACATACTATTAATAGTAATATAAATATTAAGGGCTTATTTGATATGAGGGAAGGGGAGGGGAAAATTCTTCTAAGTTGGATGTTTTTTTAAAAAAGAGAAAAGTATGGTTAACAATTTTAATTAAATTTTTTTGTTATTTTATCTTACATATTTTTTTTTATTAAAATTATGTAACTCAATTTTTCCAATTTTTTGAAATTAAACTCATAAAGATCTCCCCCCTACCAAACAGATACTAAAAGATAAAAGCCCTTCTTGATCTGCATAGAAATTTCTAATCGTAATATAATCATATACCAAGTTCTGCAATTTGGCATTTGACCTATAACTTGTACAATTAAGAGAGATAGATGCAGAAATAGTTATACCCATCAAATTAATGAAAGCTCTCACAATTAATGTGTGTGTTTAGAACAATGATTGATAATTGGGTTTGTTTTAATTGGGTTTTTTGTGATATTACTTTTGGTAAAAGCTAAATTATGTAATGTGATTTATGTTTGGATTGACGATTGTCAATTGGGCTTTTACAAAAATAAAACTTGTTTGGATTGGCTTAAGCATAAGAGCTTTTGTGATAATGGTAAGAGAGAGTAGGGTGGAAAAATATTTAAAAAATCAAGTAAATATTTAAAAATTACTTTAAAATATTAGGTGCTACTGGAAAAATATTTTAGAGTGAGTGGAAATCAATAAATCAATATTCTAAGTTTTGGGTGCTCTTTGCTACTAAAAAAAAATATATTAAAGGTAAAATTATAGTCAGTCTCCTAAGACTGGGTATAACTGAAAAATTATTTTAAAGAGTTAAAAGCACAAAAAAATATTTTAAAGTAATTTTTGGAGCTGAAAAAGTACATTAAGGGTAAAATTATAATAAGTCTGATAATACACTAGGTACAACTGAAAAAATATTTTAAGGGTTTAAAAACACCAAAAAAAATATTTTAAAGTAATTTTTGGAGCTGAAAAAATACATTAAAGGTAAAATTGCAATCAGTCTGATAACACACTGGGTACAGTTGAAAAAATATTTTAAGACTTAAAAACACCAAAAAAATATTTTAAGTGGTTAAAAACACTCAAAAAATATTTTTTGAGTTGTTACAACTAGAAAGTGGGTAAAATTACAATCAGTCTGATAGCACAATAGGTAGTGGGTATAACTAGAAAAATATTTTAAGAGGTTAAAAACACTCAAAAAATATTTTTTGATACTACATACTATTTAAAAAATATTTTATGGGAAAAGCCAATATCATATAATTAATTTCTAGACAACCTAATCTAGCATAAAATGTCATTAGCTTTTAACAAAAACTCCATTTTCTAGCTTCTCCCAATTGAGCTTTCACCAATTGGGTTTTGACAAAAACTCAATTACTAATTAGCCTCTTCAAACACTCAAAATTTGAGTTCTCAATTAGCAATTGAGCTTATAGTGGTCAATTGGGCTTAAAGGCTCCCCAAACACACCCAATAATATCTACTCTAATTACGCATTAGAGGGTTTTGAGTTCCACACAAGCTAGTAGGACTGTATATTAAACAATAAATTCCTTAACAATGTTCAAAACCGCACTAGCTCGCTGAGGGTCCACCATATCAACATTGTGGAACCCCACTGGATCAAACCTCGCATCCACCTGGACCCCACACTTCACCAGCATTGTGACAAGCTCTTGTTGGCGATCAATCATAATGTCGCCACCAAAGCCAATCAGAAGGCATTTCGCAAGCCTCCCTATAGCCTCTTTGTGTGGACCTTCCAACAGAGGATTACAATATCTGTGGTCCCTGTCCGCCTGTTTTGGCAGCACTAGGTCCCACATCAAGTCCACCACAGGTAGTGGCAAGAGCTCGTCCGTAGCGAATTGCAGCTCCGACTTGGTCCTCTTCCCTCCTCCAAACATAGGTTGGTTCATTATTATTCCTTGAATTCTCAATGGCTCTAATTTTAATTCTGAAACTTTAATACCCAAATTGAACACAATGTTCCCACCACACCCACATCCATAAAGGTAACATCTTGAAGGATCTCCATATTCTCTTATCCATTCCTCACCTTTTGGATCAGTTATTTGTTGTTTAACCCACAATACGGTGTCGTTGGCATCGCAGTATTGCTCCGGCAAGCGACTCTCTGGCGCGAGGCGGTAGTTTACGGAGACAACAATGGAAGGGATGTCGCCGGCGAGTTGCGAGCAGTTTGTGTGGATGTTGACGTCCGCCGCACTCAAGAGAATCCAGCCGCCGTGGTGGAAGTAGACTATGATTGGAAGCCGAGCCACGGTGTTGTCGTTGGATGGCAATTTGGTCGGCCGATAAATACGAAGCCATGTTTTCTTTTCGACGTTGAGAGTGATGTCTTTGGAGACCGTGGAGTCACCGGGCAAGGGCTCGGGATTTGCATTGACCGTCGGAGCATTGTAGTTACGGGTGAGGGTTCCGTCAGAGTTAAGAATTATACTGAGATGGTTGTATGGATCAAATTTGGACATTTTCTTTTGGTTGTAGAAGAGACAATGGATATTAGGGTTTTTTTTTAGTTGTTAAATGGCATGCATGTAAAGATGAGCATGTGTGATGAAACTGAAAACTAATTTTCTTTTACAAATATTTGTGGCTAAGGAGGATTTTTCTCTATGAAAGTACCTAGTTAGAAGCTGATTTTAACATGTGTAATATTGTGAGCAAGTGATTGATTGATTTATTTATTTATTTTGTTTATTTTATCGGGTGCTATTGCTCAGGTAATTTGCGTTGGCTATTTGTTGAAGTATTCCGATAGGTTTGCTTGTCCGATGGCACTGGTGTAGGTGTACACAGTGTGAAATAGAAAATTTTGATATCCGTCATTTCATTCATGTTATTAACTAATTAAATAAATATTTTTTAGGAAGATTTCTCTATTATATATATTGTTACAAGGAGGCTTTATTATTTTTTTTTTATGCAAGACAAAATGATATTAAATACGAAATGTTTACATATTACATACAGTAAGTGTTCCTCTTCATGAATTAAAATAAGAGCGAAATCATTTATATTGTTACGAGGAGGCTTAATTAATAATTATTTAGTCACATGACACCGTAGGGGACAGAGATAGGGTGAGATATGAATAGAGTAATCATAGGTTAAAACGATCAAATGAAAAGTGCAAATAATTAAAAAAAGACTTAATTTTGTATTCAGATTAGATTTAGGGAATGGATTTTGACAATTAATAGTTTATATCTTTGTTTTTATGGCTATGGTTGTTCGGATTTTTTTTTTATGAGCAGCTAGTTAAAAATGTAAACCATGTCAAAGAAAAGGTAAAGATGCATTAATGGTGCTTTGTTTATATAGAATTACTCCTCTAGTCCTACTTATAAGTTACTTTCAGAGGTTAGTTGAGACACTCATCTCCCTAATTTTAATATACAACGTGCCACATAAAAACAAAGTCAATAAATAAAAAAATGAATTGTATAATTGTACATTGATATGAAAAATTTAATGATATAACTTATAAATAAGATCAAAATAAACATTTTATCGATCGCTCTCTGCCTTATACATAAGACCAAAAAAATATAATAAGACACCCTAATAAATATAAAATATATCAATCTGCATTGAATGACAATAATCACAAAAAAATAAAAGTGATGATCAACCTAAACAAATAAATAAGAAACTGCCGTGAGTAGTAAGAAATCACTAATTGATCATAAATCCATTAACACCATCCTCCCTCAAAGCTCAAGATTATCTTCAGGTGGCTCATGTCATGGTGTGAGATGCTTCATAGAAACTCTAATAATGTCCATTTGAGAGCACAGGCAAAGTCAAGATGATGCCAAGCGGGAAAAACCCTTCATAAAAGTGAGCGGGGAAGAATCTGAATCAATTGAGACTGGGAAAAAAAATAAAGAAAATATAGGGCTCGTTTGATGGTGTTTTGTAAAAAATGCTTTTTTTTTAAACAATAAAACTTCTTTAGAAAGTTGTTTTGAATAGGTTATTTTTAAAAACAAAAAAAAATGAAAGTTGTTTTTTGAAACTAAAAATTCAAAACAGTTTTTAGGTATTTACTTGTTTTTATTTTTTTATTTCTTATTTTTTGAGGCCGTTATCTATTTATTATAGACACCACACCATAGCACTGGCTACCATCCGTCACCGTAGGCAACATCCGCCATATCATCACTTCAAAATAGATTTTTTAAAAAACAACTATATATCCACACAGAATTTTTTTTTGTTTTTAAAATTGTTTTTAAAAATAACTTCATAAAACTGTATTGAAAAAAAAAACAGATAAAACTGAAAAAAAACAAACCCATAAACTCAAAAGTGATTATTTGTGAATTATAAAATAGAAAATTCGATATTTCTAAGATGAATGAATCACTAATGATGTGGAAAAACTGGAAGATATCGACCTGTGTATCATCATCAGTGAGAGATGATCGGACTTGTGTCATTGCTTCCAGTCTTGCCTCCTTTTAATCCTCCACGACAAGGTTAAAACATATTATCTATGATTTCTTCTAGAAGTTCTAATTCTCCGGCGAGCTTCCCAGTTCGCTTGGATTTTTTTTTTTTCTAAAACACCATAATCATCTTTGTTAATTTCTTTAATCTTTTATTTTACTTAATTATAGTTGAGGAAGCATCAATATAGATAAATTGAGAAAAGATGAGAAATAAATCTTATATTTAAGACCATGATCAACTCCACAATTCAGTCATATATTAAGGACCAGAGAGAGTAGTATAAATCTAGTGATTGTTGGAAACACTGCTAGGGTTGTGAATTACTCCCTCCGGTCCTAATTATAAGACAAAGTTGACTTTTTTGGAAAAATTAAGGAAGTCAATTAAATTACTTTAGAGTATTTATATTTTTAATTTTTTCTCTAAAATAATTAATTTGACTAATAAACTAATATATAATCTAAGGATACTAAAAATATAAACACGTACTCTAAAGTAATTTAATTGGCTTTCTTAATTTCTCCAAAAAAATCAACTTTGTCTTATAATTAGGACCGGAGGGAGTATTATTATTTATAGCTTAGGTGCTTCCCAAGGAAATTTGAATGCAAAAGCTGGTAGAAGGTTTTCATCAGAATTTCCTGCCAAGACGTGTTCCTAGTTTAACAAAGGTTTCTGCAAAACATGCAAGTAGCTGGTGATGCTATCATGGGCAAGTTGGTCCAGAGAGACTTCCTCAAGTGTTTGGAAATGATGCACGGTTAGAGTCAGAACTTGTTGAGCTTAAGCCAAGAAGAGGCAATCCTATAACAATTGCTTCCCTCCTAATGGCATACTTTGAGTAGTACTCCCTCCGATCTTTAATATAAAACATATTTAAAAAATTGATTTTAGCCTTAAATGTAAGATGTAGCTTCATATTGGGCAATATTTTTCTAATTTACTTCTATTGATGCTATATCAACAAAAATCAAGAAAGAGAGGAAATAAGGTAATTAAGATAGATGGTTAGAGTGTTTTAGAAAATACATGTCATATTAACTAATTTAACTAAATTTTTTAATCTAATCAAATCAGATAAATATGTCTTATATTAAATACCAAAAGAGTATTAAAAAAGAAAAGAAAAAAGTACTTCAGGCTAACAGTTATCTATATGAGAGCCAGAGATATGGAAAATCTAGCTATAGTTTGACTAATCTTAGAAGTACTAACACTACAAAACAAAAAGGGATTTCTTCGCGGTACATTAATTTGTAGCGGTAAGCTATGCGCCAAGTGGTGTGATTGATTGACAATGTTTTTTGTAGTGGTTAAAAGCCTGAAACCACTACAAATATGGCGCAAGTTTCCCACCAAAATTTGTTGCGGTTAACTTGTAGCGGTTACAACATATGAACCGCTACAAAGTTCACGCCACTTGGCGCCACCAAGCCACGCCAATAGTGTAGCAGTTAAAACGAACTGAACCGCAACAAAATGCCAAAGGTCGCCTATTTGTAGTGATTAGGTATTCATAACTGCTACAAATAAAACTTCAAAGGTCATCACATTTATAACAGTTAGGTTTTCATAACCGTTACAGAACTTCAAAGGTCCACACATTTATAGCGATTATTTTATAACCGCTACAAAGTTTTGTCGCCCTAGCTTTTTTGTAGCAGTTTATGTAGCAGTTTTTTCAAGAACCACTACAAATTCCAAAGCTATAAAAAGCCCGCCGCCTCTTTCTTTTTCACATTTGCCATTTTATTTTCTGACATTTCTCTGAGAGTTTTCCTTTAGATTTGAGCGTTCTAACGTCTGTCGGAGAGTTTTCGCTGCAGCATTTCTCATTATTCTCAGTTGAGTTACAGAAAATACATATTTTATTTTTATTTTCATTATAATTTTACATATAAATATGACTAATTGGTTTGTTTTCTTTTTTGAATTTTTATTGTAGATATGTGTAACCCCCTTCGATAATCAGGCCGGGATTAACGTTTAAGCACATTTAATTATCGATTGAGAAATCCGGAACAAATAAAAACTTTTTAAAACACCTGTACAAATGGATCTCCATTCATTTCATTCATTAAAACAAATGGCCTATTTGGTCCGTTACATATACAATATTAGAGTAAGCACAATTCCCGACGTTCACCCGGGATAATAACATTAATCCAAAGGTTTATACAGGGCATCATTGCCCATCTCAGTATCCATACCGGGGATTACACAAAACTATAGTACTATGATCTATACAATATATTTACAATGATCCAAAATGATAACCAATTCGATATAAAACCAAAATATTTAACTAAGACTACCGCTGGCAGTCCTAATCGTCCTTTGCCACTTGCTTGCCTTTCGATCCACTTGCCCTGTCTAAAAATGTTATTTGGAAAGAATGAGATTCTAGAGAATCCCAGTAGCAACAGTTTATTTATATGATGCATATATACAAAGCAAGTAAACATATATCACAATGCAGCAATCGATATTCGAGACCGGGCTTTCGCCACGTTCCCTTCACTATATACGAGGTCAGGCTTACGCCACGCCCCATCACTTTACCAATATTCAAGTCCGGGCTTTCGCCACGTCCCCTTCACTTTAACTGTAATCGAGTCCGGGCTTTCGCCACGTCCCCTTCACTTTCACTGTAATCGAGTCCGGGCTTTCGCCACGTCCTCTTCACTTTCACTGTATTCAATGACTAATGCAAACAAGCAATGCAATACACATGATATAGGATAAAGTGTTACTACCTTTGTCTTTCCTTCCTTGAGCAGGCACATGCCTTCTATGCTCCGGGCAGATATTAAGTCCTAAAGTCATAATTAAGGACGAAACATTATTCTCTATTCCAATACTCAATTAACTCTTCAACTCTTAGATTTGGTTATCAATAATGACCCTTAAGAAGCCACAAATGCCTCTAATAAAACCCCTAGAAGGTTGGGAAACAATAGGTTGAAGATCTCTTTTCAAAAACTTAAAGTGCTGGAACACAGGCGTGGGCCGCGGTCCGCCCCTCCTTGGGCTGCGGCCGAAATATGGTCAGAAGGCAGTGGGTTGCGGCCAGCCACTCATGGGCCGCGGCCCGAAACAGGCCAGAAAGGTTTGGGCCGCGGCCCAGAAATTTCCTGACTCTGGGCTGAACTTCCAAAATTCATAACTAATCCTAGAAAAATCGAAACGGAGTGATTCCAAAGCCAAATGAAAGGTATATGAGTCCTCTTTCAAGGAAAAATATAGCCCATCACTGGAAATCACTACACAAATACAGAATCACCAAAAACTACACACTACTCCAAAACAGAGTTCTGTTTCAATCCCAAACTTTGGACAACCATATCTCACAGAATACTCAATAAAATGACACAAAATATATGTCCATTTTGAAGCTTGGGATGTGAACTTTAAGACTGGAAAGTTTCAGAATTTTCCAATACCATTTGTTCATTCAAAACGCTCATACAAAATTACAGCGCAAAACAGAGCTCAAACCAAACAGATTTCCAACTTTCTACCAAAGTGTTCAATAACTCCAAAATTAATAACCAAGCTTATTCCCACACAAAATCACTCAAGGAACACAATGGTAACCTCAAAATGACCAAAATCACCCCCCAATCACATGCCCTGTTTTGCCCAATGCACCAAAGCTATCACAAAGATCCCAAACTTTACTTTTAATGATTCAAACCAATCCATTTGTCCAAAAGACATCACAATATACCATTTCCATGATCACAACATGCCAAACTCACTAAGACCCTAATTTTCAAAAATAGGGCAGAAATTTCCAGAAAAATCAATGCTCACCAACATCCACAATATATATATCAAAAGGGAGATAACACTCACCTCTTTCACTTTGCTAAAGAGATTTCTTGATTCTTCAACTTTCACAATCTCTTGAGGTCACAAAGTAACACCAATGAACACATTACAACCATCACAATGAAGCTTTTCATTCAAGGATCAACATTAAAGAAAGAAGTTTGAGCAAAAGAAGCCATTTTCCTTACCTTTTTGCAAGCTTTTCTTCTTCTATTTTCTGCAACAATGGCGCCACCCAAGGAGAGAAGAGAAAGAAGGAGAGATAGAGATGGAGGTGGAGTGAAGAAGTGAAAAAAATGATTATACTCCCTCCATTTCAGTTTTTGCTGCGCCAAGTGAGGGAAGAGTGGAGAGAGAAATGCTTTTTTTATCTCATTTGACTTTTCTTTACCTTCCCCCCCACATGTGAGCTTGCCATGTGTCCACTCCTCATTGGCTCTCACACAATAAGCACCCAATAATCTCTCTAATCCTTCCATTAGCCATTTTAATTACACTTCTCATTTTCTCTTAGTTAGTAATTAATTTCCCCATTAATTATCAACTTATGCCAATAATTCCATTCTTTCAATTATGACATATTAATTTCACTTTAATCCGATAATTATCCTCAATAATTATCATTAGGCCTTAATCAAAAATTGGGGCGTTACAATATGGCTTTAGGGATGGACAACAGAAAGGAACCTGAGGTCTTAAGACCGATTCTGCAGGGTGGCAGGAGTAGAGGAGGGGGCAGCACGGAGGGAGAGCGACTGCGCCATTTCAGCCCATCTCCCCACATCAGCCATAGGAGTCAGCCACCGCAGACGGTCCCACAGCCACCGCAGACGGTCCCACAGGAAACAACCTCACCAGAGGTGCTTGATCTGGGAGAGGGAGATATCAGTGTTAGTGACTATGATGCGAACGAGGATTTCAACATCTCGATTCCAATTAGAGACATGGAGCGGTTCATCGATGAGGAGGAGGTGTAGGACCAAACAACCAACGAGGGTTGTCTTCACAGTCTATTGGGTTTGAGGTGTAGGTCCAAGGTAAATGTATTTTTTTTATTTAATAAATTATATATTTAAATTTGAAATGTTAAATTTGAATTACAATTTATCTAACGTGTGGTAAATTGTGCAGATAAGCAGGTGAACGTGTCCATAAGGAGGCTGGACGTGGCTAGTCTGAACAACTTGGACCGGATACTACGAGTTGTAGTTCTGTAGAATGAGGCCACGGACCAGCCCATTGACAATGGGGGTCACATGTTCAACCGTTTCCTGAACGAGTTAGGCTCGAATTGGATGCGGTTCCCCCTTTACTTTAGAATGTTGAGGAACATTTCGAAGGGGCCGAAGGACCTGACGTAGGACGAGGTGGTACAGGTAATTAATAGTATTTAATTATATTATATTTTTTTGTAATTAATTCTGTTTAATTAATATTTCTAAATTGTCTTATTTGTAATTAGTCATATTTAAATATTTTTTTTCAATAGTGTTACAGCTTAGGTTTGTTGTCCAGGACAACCGGAAGAGGTACACGCTGATGAAGATGGGCGATGGCTGGAGGAACAGGAGGAATCGTCTCTTCTACATTATGGATAAGGATGGGACGATTCCTCTACAGCAGCTGATCAACAACATTTGAGACGGCGTCCCGCCGAACGACTGGGCAAGTTTCGTCCAGTTCAGGAGGAGCGTTGAGGGGCAGGTAATGTATTTATTAGATTATTTTGATTATTAGATTTAGATTAGATTGTATAAAAAATTAAATAGTTATATTTAATTTTTTATATAAATATTAATTATATAAAAATTAGATTTAGATTAGATTATATAATATTAATATGAATTATAAAATATTAATTAATTATATATAATTTTTTAATTTATAATTATTAAATTGTAATTTCAATTTCAATTTAATTAATTTTGTGATTTTATTAATTATAAATGTTTTATATTGTTTTAATACTTTTAATATTGTTTTTTTCCAGACGCTTTCTCAAAGGAACACGAGGTGCCGTGGGCAGCAGACGATCCACCACACAGCAGGATCGAAGACCTTTGCTGTCACTTATAGCGAGCTAGTAACTTTTCACAATATGAATTACTTTTAGCTGGTTATTTCATATTATAAATCTAGTATTTTGTTTTGATAATACTAATTTAATTTTGTAATTATTTTAGGAGAGGAGGGCACAGCAGGAGAATCGTCAGACGAACTATAGGGAGTTGTTCGCTATAACATATAGACACCGTGATGGGACTCTGACCTCTCAGCAGGCAGAGGCAACCATTGTAAGTGATTTCATTATTATATTGTTTATAAAACCAACTTTATTATGAAAAATAATAATAAGTAATTGTTTTATAAAATGGTAGGAGCAGGTTGCAGGCTGAGCTACGAGAGACCCAAACCGAGGAGTCACAAGGGTCTGTGGACCCCCACGGCTCCTTTGAAGGCGAGTATGGGTCAGGTTGAGCACCCTGGATGCATGCGGGGGATGGGGATAGGTGCCATACCTAGCATGGTCTAAGTTAGGAGCGCCCCCTCTAAGGCTGGTAGCTCTAGAGCACAGACATCCGAGGTCAGACGTCCGAGGGACGAGTCTGTTGAGGAGTTGCGCTCAAATTTAGCCAGGGCACAAGCTGTAGTGGCTCAGCAAATGCAGCAGCAACAGATGTAGAAGACACAGCAACAGGCCGATTTCTACTATGCTCAACATGCGCAGTGGCGAGATATCACGAACTATATGCTCAAGAAATCGTGGAGTCGCCTGTTCCCAGAAGAGCAGCATCCACAGGTTCCCCCTGTCCCTCGGTTTGTCGTCCAGCCTCCTCCTCCTGCTGATGATGATGGTGCTTTTAACTTTTCCTGACGCCCCGATCCAGCTACACCTAAGGGAACCCCACCTGAGGGAGGACCAGATGATCAGCCTCCTGCTAGTTAGTTTAGGACATTTATATTTTTTTCTTTTTGAAACATTTGTAAATAAACCTGGATATTTGATTTTTGGAACTTAAATTCTTGTTGTGTTTACAATAGTTATATTTATATTTTCAGAGCCTTGTTAAATTTTTGTTGCATATATGACAGCTTTATTTATATTTCTAAAACTAACCACAAAAAAAATAATCACATATATTTGTAGCGGTTTTATTGTAAAACCGCTACAAATATTAAAAAAAAAATTGTGTACCCTATTTGTAAAGGTTAGTGTCAAAAACTGCTACAAATTAGGTTTTCAATTTGTAGCGGTTGTGAGTATAAACCGCTACAAATGTAAAGCACTGAGGGAGGGAGTTTCAAAAATCAAATGTTTTTTTGTAGCGATTACAGTAATAATCGCTATAAATATTCAACATTTGAATTTTGAATTTCCCCCCACTGTGTTCTAAATTTGTAGTGGTTTATGCCAATAACCGCTATAAATTGAAAACCCAATTTTTTTAAAATTGTCCAATGGTCATGAATATTTGTAGCGGTCTTTTTCTTTTAACTGCTACAAATTTAAAATATTTGAAATTTGAAATTTTTCTTCCGCCAAAACTTTGTAACGGTTAAGAATTTATAACCGCTGCACATATATATTAGTAGTGGTTACGTTGTAGAACCACTACAGGGTTAAAATAAATTTTTCTAATTTATTCTAACAGGTAGAAAATTTGTAGCGGTTTTACTCATATAACTACTATAAATATGGAACATAGTAGCAATTTTTGAACCGCTACAAAATATTAAACGTTGGAAAATCAGAATATAAGCTTCCAGGCATTTGTAATTCTCTATTCACTCATCTTCTTCACTATACTTTCTTCTCTCTCACTAGTAGCTATGGATAAGTCATAGATCAGGTTGCCACGCAGTTCTCTGGAATATTTGTACGGATTAAACAATTTCTGGGATTTCACATTCACTCACGCCAGCTGCAACGGCAAGATCATCTGTCCGTATCAGATATGCAAGTTCAAGAAGTGGCATACATGACAAGTTGTTAAAGAACATTTGCTTTTGAAGCCTAACTAGAAGACTATACGTTTTGGGCAATTCATGGTGAGAAGGCCAGTATGAGATATGATGATGCTCTTCCTCGAAGTTCACAAGTAGGAGTTCAACTAGATGAACATGATCCTGTTAATGATGTTGTGCGTGATGCATTTGGTTTTTATGATGACAACTTCAACGAAGAAGTGCAGGGCTCAGAGCCCGTGTTCATAAGGAATGAAGCCGCTCGGGATTTTTTTAGCTTAATGAATGAAGCAGATCGTCCTTTATATCAAGGTTGTCGAAAATACTCTAAATTATCTTTCTTGATCAAGTTGTATCGTATCAAGTGCTTATGTGGAATCACAGATAAGGGAATATCGATGTTGCTGGAATTATTACAAGATGCATTCCCCGACAAGGAGATTCCCACAATGTTCTATGAAGCCAAGAAGATTATTGACAAATTGGGCTTGAACTACAAAAAAATTGATGTATGCCCCAACGTTTGTATACTGTATTGGGGAGACGATGATAACTAGGAGACTGTTAGATCTCATGTTTTGATGATAACAAAAGAATGGTTTGAAAAGGAAATGTTTAAAATCAAGCTTGAACTAAGCAATGACAGGAATAAGATGCACTTGAGGAAAGCATGGAAGTAGTGAAGATTGGCCAAGAGAAAATGCTAAGGAACTTGATCAGAAGTGCATTTTCTAAGACATTACTCGAGGCGCTACTCGAGTAATGAACCAAAATTTGAAGTATCCAAGCAAAACTTTCAGTTACCTGCCACCATTACTCGAGGCGCTACTCGAGTAACCAGGTAAAACTTCAAGGTTGCTCTCGGCCTGCCAACATTACTCGAGGAGCTACTCGAGTAACCATGTGAAAACTTCCAGTTGGCATCAGGTTTTCCCCATGATACTCGAGGAGCTACTCGAGTACCTTTGTATCCTAAAATGTGGACCTCTCGGCATTTTGTACCACTGCTAATGTTACTCGAGGAGCTACTCGAGTAAGCTGGTTAGAAACTTCCAGTCAGCCTTCAAGTTTTTCATGATACTCGAGGAGCTACTCGAGTAACCGTGTATTTGAAAATGTGAAGCTCTCGGCACTTTGTACTACTGCCAATGTTACTCGAGGAGCTACTCGAGTAATATACTAAGGTAAATGAAAACTTGAGGTTTGTACTTGATTAACTTGATTTCTATTTATCATCTTCCCCGAGTATGTACCCCAGTAAATGCAAATGTTTTAAAGATAAACTTCAAGGCATTACCAGAGTAAATCATATTGAAAAGTCTCAGTTACTCGAGGAGCTACCCGAGTAACTTATGCAAAAATGAATGTATTACTCGAGGAGCTACTCGAGTAACAAGGTATTTGCTCTCGGCCTTGAAATCCTGCCAACAATACTCGAGGTGTTACCCGAGTAATCTATGAAATTGACAAAGCTTTACTGGAGGCACTACCCGAGTAAGTAACTGTCCACAAAGGTTTGAAATTTAGTTTACTCCATGCACTACCCGAGTAATCTTGTTTGTATTCATTAAACTTCAAACAAACAGTGAATTCACGATATTACTCGAGGAGCTACTCGAGTAAACTTCATGTGTTACTCGAGGAGCTACTCGAGTAAACATACCCAGAAACTTAGAAATCATTCAAACGTTCATTGATTTGTTTCCTATATGATTAACCTTTCATTGTATTAGTATTCTTAGTCTATTTACAGACAAACAATGAAGGAATCACTTCAAGAGATGAAAGTCAAATCAAACGTTCAAATGCCAACCACCGCCAACGGATATTTTTCAAAAAACTTGAAAAGTCAACAGTGGCTGCGCACTCACTAACGGACGAAAGGAAAACGTTCCAACGGTCATCCCCATCATATCTATATATATGGGAACCTTCAAACAGAGAAGAACAACCAAGCATCCACACAAACGATTCATTAAGTTCATTACTCTGTTTTCACGTTGATTTTGTATTATATGCTTCAGTGATTATCATTTACTCTTTGTGAGAGATATTTCATTCAAACTCAATATTTGTTATTGAGATAACTTAAGGTTGTGGAACCTTGAGTTGGGATTGGATTACAACCTGTAAGGGGGAGCGAGTGTCCAGGAGTAAGGAACTTGCTTGTACTGAGGTGCCAAGAACCCACTGAATCTTGGAAGTTATAGTGAAACTCTCAGAGAAGCTCTGAGGACTGGACGTAGGTCAAAGTGATTGTGACCGAACCAGTATAACTCCCGGTGTTCACTTCGGTGATATTTCTCCTTCCTTATTACTGTTTTAATTCTTTTGTCAAAGTTTTATATTTTCGAAAGAAATCTCAATATCACCCAATTCACCCCCCTCTTGGGTGAAACACTTGATCTTACATTTGGTATCAGAGCGTAGGTCTTCTTGTTAAGGTTTAACAGCCTAAGAAGGATCCAATGGCAAGCATGGGTGAAGGAATTCTTCCCGACGGAGCATCCATTACTAGACCCCCTGGGTTCAATGGAGAACACTTCTCATTCTGGAAAGCTAAGTTCAGAGTGTTCGTGATGGCTACTGAATATGGGCTATGGGATGTAATTGAGAGTGGAAATTATCTACCTACAAAAGATGTAGATTCTCAGAAAATTCCAAAGACGCCAGCGGAATATGATGAGAATGACAAGAAACTTATCACTCTCAATAGCAAAGCAATTCTGATGTTGCAAAGTGCTTTGAGTCAAAGTGAATATTTCAGAATTTGCACACTCCCAACAGCAAAGCAAATGTGGGAAGCTTTAGAAATAGCTCATGAGGGAACTTCGGGAATAAAGGAGAATCGAATCAACACCTTGGTCACCGAATTCGACTTACTTCGAATGAAATCAGGTGAGTCAATTTCTGAATTCGAACTTAGATATACTCATCTTGTTAATCAACTTGCAGCTCTTGGGAAAGTCTATGATCAGCACACCCAAGTACGAAAGATTTTGAATATTCTTTCTAAAGAATGGGAAGCAAAAGTCACTGCAATAGAAGAAGCAAAAGGTGAATCAATGAGATCAGTTGCTTCTCTATTTGGAAGTCTTTCTGAATATGAAAGCAAGTTAAAATTCAAAAGAGAACTAGATGACATTGGCGATAAGAAAAAGAAAGGTCTAGTTCTAAAAGCGAAAGAAGAGAATCAGGATGAGGATGAAGAGTTCGACGATGACGAAATGGGTCTAATCATAAAACGTTTCAGAAAGTTCTACAAGAAAGGTCAAGGATTCAAACATTTTCAGAAAGGAGGATATAGTAGCAAAGATCATATCATTTGCTATGAATGTGGGAAGCCAGGACATATCAAGTCAGAATGTCCAGATTTGATTCAAAAGAGCAAAGAAAAGAGAAAAGGTAAATTCTTCAACAAAAAGAAAGCCTTTGTATCTGCTATATGGGGTGACAGCTCCTCAGACGAAGAAAGCGATGAGGAAGAGGTAGCTAATATATGTCTTGTTGCTCAAGAAGAAACAGAAGAAGAGGTAAATGATTCTGAACCTACCTATGATGAATTACTTTCCGAATATAATGCTTTACATTCTGAATTCATCAAAGTAGTTAAAGAATTGATTGTTGTTAAAAAGAAAAACAAAGTTCTTGAAACTGATCTTAAGAAAAAGGATTGTGAAAATTGTGTATCTTTGAAAAAGAAAAACATTGATCTCACAAAAACTCTTGAAAAATTTACACAAGGAAGTGAGATGTTAAATGTTATTTTGAAAGCTCAACGATTTGTAAATGATCGATCTGGAATTGGATATGATCCAAAATTGGATAAAAAGAAAGGTAGAAAGAAAGCAGGAGATAAATCTTACTTAAATTATTTTCAGCATTCTGTGCATACATCAAATCCTTTTGCATTTTGTAATTACTGTAATAGAAAAGGACATCATACATCTTCATGCATTCATAAGAAGAAAAGAACAATAGGAACCTACAAATGGGTACCTAAAGGCACATATGTTCAGAAAATCATTTATACTAACCCAAAAGGACCCAAAAAGAAGTGGGTACCTAAGACTTAGTCATTTGATTGCAGGTATGTCTTAAAGCATCCAAAAATAACAAGTGGTTCATAGACAGTGGATGCTCTAGACATATGACCGGAGATTTCGAAAGTTTTACCACATTGCAACCTAAGGAAGGAGGAAAGGTAAAATTTGGTGGAAATCAATCCGGAAAAATAGCAGGAATTGGTGAAATCAAAAATGACAAAGGCATACAAATCAAAGATGTATATTACGTTGAAGGCTTATGTCATAATTTGCTGAGTGTGAGTCAAAGTGCTGATAAAGACAACTGGATAATATTTGATTCAGAGGAATGTCTAATTATCAACAAGAAAGACTTACTACTTGATAAGAAGACTATCAAGGCTAAGCTCAGAGCAAAAAGAGAAGGTAACTGCTATACCTTAGATATTAGTAGAAATGAATCTGAAAACTGTTTTCTGAGTAATGTCGATGAAAGTTGGCTATGGCACAAGAGATTGGCTCATGTCAATATGCATCAACTAGGCAAATTACTCAAAAAGGATTTAGTACTTGGTTTACCCAAAGTAAATTTCAAAAATGATTTGATTTGTGATGCATGTCAAAAGGGTAAACAAACTAAATCATCTTTTAAATCGAAAAATGAAATTTCAACAAATAGACCATTACAATTATTGCATATGGATTTAGTTGGTCCAGCAAGAGTAAAGAGTCTTGGTGGCAACCTATATTCATTGGTCATTGTTGATGATTTCTCAAGATTTACATGGGTTATTTTTCTATCATCAAAAGATGAAACCTTTGAAGAATTTATTGTTTTTGCCAAGAAAGTGCAAAATGAGAAAGGTATGTCTATTGCAGGTATTAGGACTGATCATGGTGGAGAATTTGAAAATCAAGCCTTTGAAGAGTACTGTGATACTAATGGCATTGATCACAATTTCTCTGCTCCAAGGACACCTCAACAGAATGGAGTTGTGGAACGTAGGAATAGAGTGCTTACAGAGATGGCTAGATCATTGCTAAACGAAAAGAATGTGTCTCAAGTGTTTTGGGCTGATGCTATGAGTACAGCATGCTATGTTTCAAACAGAGCATATATCAGAACAAAACTTGGAAAGACACCATACGAACTATACAAAGGAAGAAAGCCAAACATTGCTCATCTACACATCTTTGGTTGTAAGTGTTTCATTCATAACAACGGTAAAGATAACTTAGGAAAATTTGATTCTAAAACTGATGAAGGAATTTTCCTAGGATATTCTAACCGAAGTAAAGCATATAGAATCTTCAATAAAAGAACTTGTGTTGTTGAAGAATCAATTCATGTTGTATTTGATGAATTTGAATCCTCTGATAAAACCATTGATGAAGAACAGGAAGTTGTTTTAAATCAAGAAAATGGTCAATCTATTTCTAAGTCTCTTATTCCAGAAGTTGATAAAACTAAGGAAGAAGAGCAATCTCTAGGTCAACCTAAGGCTTGGAAATACAATAAAAGTCATCCCTTAGATCAAGTCATAGGAGATGTGAATGAAGGGATCAAAACCAGAAATAGAGTTTTCAATGAAGTGAGTTTTTCTGCATTCATTTCTGAGATTGAACCTTCTAACATTGATGAAGCCCTATCAGACAATGATTGGGTCATAGCAATGCAAGAAGAACTAAATCAATTTGAAAGAAATCAAGTTTGGGATTTGGTGCCCCGACCCAAAGATCATACGATCATTGGTACTAAATGGGTATTCAAAAACAAACTTGATGAATCTGCAATTATTGTCAGAAACAAGGCAAGATTGGTGGCCAAAGGCTATAATCAGGAAGAAGGAATTGATTATGAGGAAACGTATGCTCCAGTGGCTAGATTGGAAGCTATACGTGTACTCTTAGCCTTTGCATGCATCAAAGGATTCAAACTCTATCAAATGGATGTTAAGAGTGCCTTTCTAAATGGTTACATCATGGAGGAAGTATATGTAGAACAACCTCCAGGTTTTGAAGATGTAACTAAACCAGACCATGTTTTCAAACTTAAAAAGGCCTTGTATGGTTTAAAACAAGCTCCTAGAGCCTGGTATGAAAGGCTTAGTAAGTTTCTCATCGATCAAGGTTTTGTACGGGGAAAAGTTGATACAACATTATTTATAAATCGAAAACATGATGATATTTTAATTGTTCAAATATATGTTGACGATATTGTTTTCGGTGCTACTAATGAATCTCTATGTAAGGAATTTTCTGAGATAATGCAGGGAGAATTTGAGATGTCAATGATGGGAGAATTGAATTTCTTTCTTGGTTTGCAAATCAAACAAAGAAAGAATGGGATCTTCATATCTCAAACAAAGTATTTAAAAGAGCTATTGAAGAAGTATGGAATGGATGAAGCAAATGGCTCAGATACTCCTATGAGCTCAACAACGTTGCTTGATGCTGATGTCAAAGGGAAAGACTACAATATCACAAAATATAGAGGAATGATTGGATCATTACTCTATCTCACAGCAAGTAGACCAGACATCCAATTTAGTGTTGGCATATGTGCAAGATATCAATCGGCACCAAAGGAATCACATGCTGAAACTGTCAAACGAATCTTTAGATACCTTGCTGACACACCAGAATTGGGTCTGTGGTATCCCAAAGGAAGAAGTGAGTATCTAATTGCATATTCGGACTCTGATCATGGAGGTTATAAGACAGACAGAAAGAGCACCAGTGGACAAGGACAATTCCTTGGAGGATCTCTTGTTTCGTGGTTCAGCAAGAAACAAAATACAGTGTCTCTTTCGTCAACGGAAGCCGAATATGTTGCAGTCTCAAGTTGTTGTGCACAAGTGATATGGTTAAAACAACAACTACAAGATCTTGGTATTTACCTCAAAGAAATACCAATCTATTGTGACAATACAAGTACGATAAGCTTGGCAAAGAATCCAGTTCAACACTCTAGAACCAAGCATATCGATGTCAGACATCATTTCATCAGAGATCATGTTCAAAAGAAGGATGTGAAAGTGATATTCATTCCTACTCATCTTCAACTAGCTGATATCTTCACAAAACCCCTTGCAAAAGATCAATTTTTATTCATTAGAAGAGAATTGGGAATGGTAAATCCCAATGAGTTATAAGTATTTTCAGCATTTCATAATATTAGATGAAGTCATTTGATAATGTTTTGATGATCACTAACTTAAGCTTCGGAGTATATAGAAATGTGTTTTGCAGGAAGGTTGAAATTCTGTTTTGAGGAATAAAAACAGAGGTAAACAGAGGACACATTTACTGGAGTACCGACTTGAAGTTATGGGTAAGACAGAAACAATACCCGAGGAGCAACTTGAGGTAAAGAAGCATGTTACTCGAGTATGTACTCGAGTAATGGTCCCCAAAACTGGAAGTAACGGATCAAGTTACTTGATTTTCAAACGTAACGGTTCAGAACTCAAAGAAATGAAGAGTCAGAAATTGAGAAGCTATTTACTCGAGGCAGGCCTCGAGTAAACTTGAAGCTTACTCGAGGAAGGCCTCGAGTAACTACGGAGCTCAGATTCTTAAAGTGATCAATAATGACTCAAATCTGAATCAAATGATCTATAAATGATCGAGGGAACATCCATGGATGATTACTATATTATTCATGCCAGGTACGCAATTTAAATGAATTATTTTTGAATTTCTTGTATGAACACCCGAGGAAGGCCTCGAGTAATGTTGAATGTTACTCGAGTAAGGCCTCGAGTAAAGTCGGGAGTTAGGTCTTTATCTTGCGTAAACTTGGTCATTTCCACAAAATCTCCTCGAGTAAATCACTATACACCCTTTCAAAAATTTTTCCCAATCGATTCCTTGCCCTATTTCCGTCAAAACCCAACTAGTTTCAAAATCAAAAACTTCCTATTTTGTTCAAAATCCCTCTGCCCTATTCTCGCGACAGTAACTCTTTTTCTGAGATTTCTGATTCTCTTTGATTCAAAATGGTTAGAACCAAGAATCTCAGCTTCACTGATTCTGATTCTGAGCAAAATCCTGATCTTCTTTCTCCTCCTCCAACAAAGAGAAGAAAGTTGATTCCTAGATCAAAAGCCAAAACCCCTCTTCAACCTAAATCTCCACCTAAAGCCAAAGGTGTGGTTATCAAAGAGCCCATTGTGACTAGGGCTCAATCTAAAAAGAGCACATCCACAGGAAGGAGTAAGGGTATCAAAACTCCCTCACCTTCTCACTCAGATTCATCCACACCATCTTTTACTCCAAAACCTCCCAAAAAGCCAAAGTATGACAAAAATGTGGCTAAAGCTATGGCTGGGATCATTGACCAACTGGAGAAGGGTCAATCATCAAAGAAATCCAAGGTTCCAGAGGCAGAGATCACTACCCCTCCCAAAGGATTCAATGTGGGGAAATTGGTGGAGTCCCCCAAGTATCTGACACAGTTCTCCAGAAGGAAAGTGTGTAAAACACACTACGTTGATCTGAAGCTTCTACAAGAGGTAGTGAAGTTTGACCTTAGTCCTTATCTTACTCCATTTATGCCTTGGTTATCTGTGAGATTGCCTTTTTGCACAAAGGTAATCACCCATTTTTATTGCAACCTTGAGATCATAGATGAGCCTGACCGAACCTCTGTTGAGGAAGAGATGACCACTACTGTGAGAGGTCAGAAAATCCTTATATCTCCCTCTAGGATCAACTTATGGTTAGGAATTGAGAATCCTCCGGATGACATCTATTCTGAGCTTGAGCCTAACCAGATATTCACTATCCTTAAGCCCGGTGAGTTAGTTGGCCCCTTAAACTTTAAACCGAGTGATATGTGTGATCATCACAGGGTCCTATGGTACATCTACTCTAGGTCCCTAGTGAACAAAGCCAACAACTATACCCACTTTTCAGATAGGGACTATAGGTGGTTTGCTTCACTGCTATTGAAAGAAGAAAAGGATCTGGGAGAATACATATTCTCAGAAATGAAGAGATACAAGGTGGATGGAAAGGGAACCACTCCAATGCCATATCCTCAAATTGTGTCTCTTATCCTAAAAGAGAACAAAATTTGGTATTTGGATAGTAAAGAGCCTATTGAAAGAGTGACCCCAGTGGGGAGGAACCAAATTGGCAAGCTAAACATAGACATTCCTCTCAAAGGCCCACTGGAGTCTGGGTCTAAGAAGAAGAGAAAAGCTACTGAGGCAGAAACCAGTAGAATGGATGACACTCAGTCATCGGCTCCAGCTGCAACCACATCCTCACCATCTTTCCTAAATGCCACTCTCCAGCACTTTATGGAGAATATGCTGAGAGGTTTTCATGTGGATATAGCCAACACCAATGCTGAACTCATTACCCACATGAACACCAAGATGGGTGAGTTGGTTGAAAGAATGGATCGAAGACATGAGGAGTTGCTAGCAGAGCAACGGGCTCAGGGAGAGACCCTAAGATTGATTTTGGCACGGTTGGATTCATTGGGTCCTGGGCCTTCTTCCGGTCCTTCTTCATCTGCACCACCACCACCTTCAGTAGACCCTCCTTCAGATATTCCTATTTCTACTCCTACTCCCGAGGCTGAACCATCTATCCCTTTGGTTTCTGATCCACATGAGCCCCAAGGAAAAGACATCTTATTCACAGTGGATGATCCTGAAACCCTTGAGTCTACACATATCACCATTGGTGATTCACCTCAAAAGCCACAATCTGAGACCACACCCAAACCTATCCCCTCTCCTACCCAAACAGAGGTAGTGTCATCTTCCTCTTCTGAGCATCTCATTCCAGCATTTGATTCAACTCCAGAAGCTCAGACCACTATGGTTGTCTTTCAACCTTCTCCTCTCCAGCCTAGAGATGACATTGTTATCCCACCTCTTAATCTTCCTGAACCTGAGTCATCCAGTTCCTTTGATTCATCTAGTTCAGATGGTGGTGGGTTGGTCCTTCCAGTAAAACCTATCTCTATGGTGAAGCCTTCTAACCCTCAACTTGATTGATGAAGCCAAAAAGGGGGAGAAGAGCTTGAGAGTGATTTTGTGGATTTGTCCTTGTCTTTCATGGGTATATGGGTGTACATGGGACTTTAGGGAGCTTTTTGAATTCAGTATGAACTTAACTTGTAATTTGAATTTATTAAAATTTAATGTCAGTGTGTTTAAATTATAACTTCATTTGATTTCATTTATGTTTTGGATTATGATACATGTTTGAACTAATGAAGTTGTTATGTATGCAAGGTTGATCAATTTAAATAAGAAATAATTAATTAAGAAATCAATTTGAAAAACCATGTTCAAAATCACACCAAGTTTTGTCATCATCAAAAAGGGGGAGAATGTTAGATCTCATGTTTTGATGATAACAAAAGAATGGTTTGAAAAGGAAATGTTTAAAATCAAGCTTGAACTAAGCAATGACAGGAATAAGATGCACTTGAGGAAAGCATGGAAGTAGTGAAGATTGGCCAAGAGAAAATGCTAAGGAACTTGATCAGAAGTGCATTTTCTAAGACATTACTCGAGGCGCTACTCGAGTAATGAACCAAAACTTGAAGTATCCAAGCAAAACTTCCAGTTACCTGCCACCATTACTCGAGGCGCTACTCGAGTAACCAGGTAAAACTTCAAGGTTGCTCTCGGCCTGCCAACATTACTCGAGGAGCTACTCGAGTAACCATGTGAAAACTTCCAGTTGGCATCAGGTTTTCCCCATGATACTCGAGGAGCTACTCGAGTACCTTTGTATCCTAAAATGTGGACCTCTCGGCATTTTGTACCACTGCTAATGTTACTCGAGGAGCTACTCGAGTAAGCTGGTTAGAAACTTCCAGTCAGCCTTCAAGTTTTTCATGATACTCGAGGAGCTACTCGAGTAACCGTGTATTTGAAAATGTGAAGCTCTCGGCACTTTGTACTACTGCCAATGTTACTCGAGGAGCTACTCGAGTAATATACTAAGGTAAATGAAAACTTGAGGTTTGTACTTGATTAACTTGATTTCTATTTATCATCTTCCCCGAGTATGTACCCCAGTAAATGCAAATGTTTTAAAGATAAACTTCAAGGCATTACCAGAGTAAATCATATTGAAAAGTCTCAGTTACTCGAGGAGCTACCCGAGTAACTTATGCAAAAATGAATGTATTACTCGAGGAGCTACTCGAGTAACAAGGTATTTGCTCTCGGCCTTGAAATCCTGCCAACAATACTCGAGGTGTTACCCGAGTAATCTATGAAATTGACAAAGCTTTACTGGAGGCACTACCCGAGTAAGTAACTGTCCACAAAGGTTTGAAATTTAGTTTACTCCATGCACTACCCGAGTAATCTTGTTTGTATTCATTAAACTTCAAACAAACAGTGAATTCACGATATTACTCGAGGAGCTACTCGAGTAAACTTCATGTGTTACTCGAGGAGCTACTCGAGTAAACATACCCAGAAACTTAGAAATCATTCAAACGTTCATTGATTTGTTTCCTATATGATTAACCTTTCATTGTATTAGTATTCTTAGTCTATTTACAGACAAACAATGAAGGAATCACTTCAAGAGATGAAAGTCAAATCAAACGTTCAAATGCCAACCACCGCCAACGGATATTTTTCAAAAAACTTGAAAAGTCAACAGTGGCTGCGCACTCACTAACGGACGAAAGGAAAACGTTCCAACGGTCATCCCCATCATATCTATATATATGGGAACCTTCAAACAGAGAAGAACAACCAAGCATCCACACAAACGATTCATTAAGTTCATTACTCTGTTTTCACGTTGATTTTGTATTATATGCTTCAGTGATTATCATTTACTCTTTGTGAGAGATATTTCATTCAAACTCAATATTTGTTATTGAGATAACTTAAGGTTGTGGAACCTTGAGTTGGGATTGGATTACAACCTGTAAGGGGGAGCGAGTGTCCAGGAGTAAGGAACTTGCTTGTACTGAGGTGCCAAGAACCCACTGAATCTTGGAAGTTATAGTGAAACTCTCAGAGAAGCTCTGAGGACTGGACGTAGGTCAAAGTGATTGTGACCGAACCAGTATAACTCCCGGTGTTCACTTCGGTGATATTTCTCCTTCCTTATTACTGTTTTAATTCTTTTGTCAAAGTTTTATATTTTCGAAAGAAATCTCAATATCACCCAATTCACCCCCCTCTTGGGTGAAACACTTGATCTTACAGAGACTTGTAAGTGATGTCACACATCGAGGTACAAGACAATTCAGAAGGGAAAAAAGCAAAAGAAGAAACCTGCAAAGATTCTTAGATACTTCCTTTGAAGCCACGCTTACAAAGATGGTTTGTCATCTAAAACAGCAGAGCACATGAGGTGGCATGAGGTTGATAAGAATGAAGATGGTAAATTACGACATCCTCAGGATGCAGACACCTAGAAAACATTAGACAAAGACTTTCCATCTTTCGCTGATGACCCCATAAATGTTAGACTTGCTTTGGCAACCGACGCTTTCAATCCATTTGGGAATCTTAGCACAAGTTATAGTATTTGGCTGGTAGTCTTAGTTCCCTACAATTTACCCCTTGGATATGTATGAAACAAAGTTATGATCATTCCAGGCAAAAAGGCACCGAGTAATGACATCGATGTGTATCTCCAACCACTTATTGCGGAATTGATTGACCTATGGAATGTCGGCATCAAGACATATGACGCCTACAGGAAGACATTGTTTAACTTGAGTGCAGCCTTGATGTGGACGATTAGTGACTTTCCTGGCCTTGGAACATTATCCGGGTGGAATGTGCATACTGGCTCAGTGTGTTCAGCTTGCAATTTTGACTCTGATGCAGTGCACCTTCCCCACAGTCGGAAGTGGAGCTTTATGAGTCATCAGAGGTTTTTCAATGGAAGGCACAAGTTTAGATTGCAACATAATCGCTTCAATGGAAAACCATAAATAAGAGGGCCACCTCAAACTTTATTGCGCACAGACATCTTACAACAGCTTGAGCATGTTGAATTCGAGTTCGGAAAAAGCGACGATGCAGCACAGGTAGGCCAAAAGAAGGGCAAGACTTCTGCGCCTCAGCAATAGAGGAAGATAAGCATTTTTTTCACTCTTCTATATTAGAATTCTAATTTACTTTGCAACAGTCTTGATGTCATGCACATTGAAAAAAAAAATATATGCGACAATGTACTATATACGCTGCTTAACAAACTGGGAAAGTCAAAAGATCATCTTCAAAAGAGGAAAGATTTACGTGCCAGGGAGTTCTTGAAGAGGTGTGGCCAGATGAGCATGACAAATTTCAGCCGACAAAGTTCACCCTCACAAAACCAAACAAGGAAGTCTTCCTTGCGACATTGAAGAAAATAAAAGTTCCAAATGGATATTTAAGCAACATTTCACGATGTATTGACATGCATACTCGAAAGGTTGCTGGCCTGAAGAGTCATGACTCACATGTGCTTATGCAACAGTTACTTCCGCTAGCTATAAAGAATGCATTTCCTCCCGATGTGTCAATCATTTTGGTGGAGCTTTATTCTTTCTTTTGGAAGTTGTGTTCCAAGGTTTTGATCGTTAAGGAGCTTGATCAGCTACAGTCCAAACTCATTCTTACGCTTTGTCATTTAGAGATGATATTTCCTCCGTCCTTTTTCACTGTGATGGTTCACCTTACAGTCCACCTTGTTCATGAAACAAAGCTTGCTGGCCCAGTTCAATATCGATGGATGTATCTTATTGAGAGGTACTCATTTTATATATGTGAGTCATTATTAGTTCTTATGTTTGTTAGTCACCCTTTTGAGCATTTTGTATCATTTTGCCCTTCTTCACTTTGCAGGTTTCTTGGGAAAATGAAATCTTACATAAGGAATAAGGCTTGGCCAGAAGGTTCTATAGCTGTAGGTTATATAGGGGATGAGGTCCTGTATTTCTGTTCAAGATACTTTAATGACATTGAGACTACCTTCAACCAACCGCCTCGTGTAGAAGATTGCCCTGAACCTGCGCCAATATCAGGAGAATTTATCCCTCGTGTTGGTAAACCAGTTGGAGGAACTAAGAACTTCAAACTAACGGCAACTGAGAAGTTGCAAGCACATAGACATATCTTGATTAACTGCATTTAAGTTGAACCCTTCCTTCAGTAAGAATTATACACGATTATGTTATTCTATATCTTTCGTAACATTTTATACTTACATTTTATGATCGGTGGCTTTCCATGATTAATTGTAGGGAATTCAGAAGTCATGTGAAATATCAACTCAGGATCCGTACACAAACATCATCCGAAGTTGACAAAAAGGTCCACAGAGAATTCCCAAGCTAATTTTCGCATAGAATACTAAATGACCACGATCCACACCCACCAAATTTCAGAGCTCTCGCAATCGGCCTTCTTGACCATGCAAAAAGGTTTACAGTTTACAATATCAATGATTTCAAGTTTTACACGGTTTCACGAGATCAAGGATTGTAAACTCAAAATTTGAGTGTTTATGACACCTTTGGGACAAGGAATTAAGCGAGCAGCAGTGACACCAACATGCAATTCGGAGGCGTCCCTTATTATGAAAAGCTTCTTGATGTCGTGGAACATAATTACCAAGGTTGTTTCACCGTTATACTATTCAAGTGTTTGTGGGCAAATACCACTACTTCTCAGGGACTCACAACTGACGACTTAGGCATCACATCGATAAATTTATCACAGCCAATTCATACTGTTCATTCTCAAGATGATAAGCCGTATATTCTTGCCTTAGAAGCACACCAGGTTTATTATGTTGAGGACGAGAGACATAAGGATTGGCATATGGTTATTCATTTAAAGCCTCAAGACCTTTATGTCATGGGTAATGGTAATAACATCGACTACGAGAGTGAGCCGTTTCAGCCCGCCAATTTTGAAAACTTCTTCCCTAAAGGAAATCACAATTTACCTATAGTTCGGTGTGTTTTTTAAATTTATATCATTTTAATTAAATTTTTTTAACAAAAAAATACAAAGCTAACAATTTTTCTATACAATTTCTATAGGGATGGCGAGGATGACTGATCAAATAAATTATGTTTTTGTTTTAAAACAAATTATGTTTTTTTTAAAACAAATTATGTTTGTTTTTTTAAAAAAATATTTTTTTAAAAAAATATTAATAAAATATTTGTAGCGGTTACAAAACCGCTACAAAACCATACAATAACCGCTACAAAACCATGACATTAACCGCTACAAGTTCTACGCAGATCTCTATAAATACCCCAACCATATCTCATTTCAAACACTCCCCCATTTCTTTCCACCTTACCTCTCTTTCATCTTCTCTCATTTTCACTTTTTTTTCTATGAGCCGAGGAGCTTGACAAGGTAATCAAATATGGTAATAAATTTTTAAATTTTTTATTTCAATACTTTTTTTTTTACATAATATTTATTGTCACTATTTTTTTTCAAATATTTAAGAATATTTTCTCATTGTTTCCTATTTTAATTACATAATCATAATCACATTATAACAGACAACATAATAGTTCCTTATTATCTACATATCCCCAATAATATTATCAATACAATCTTCAAACTTATGTAATTTAATTAAATCATTCCTTTTAAATTATAAATGACCAAAACTAATGAATAATAAGCTAATTAAATTAACTAAACTACTAGAATAATAAACTATTTAATTTAATATTAAAAAAATGGAAACAGATAATAGTATTTTTTTTTCAATTTTATTGACATTTGTAACAGTTTTATAACCGCTACTAATATACTTTTGACGCAAAATTTGAATTTCTATTAAAATTAGTAGCGGTTATATAACCACTACTAATATTTGCCACCCTTTTGAAATTCAATTTAGTAGTGGTTTTTTAACTGCTACAAAAATCAAGCCAAATTTTCATTTTCATTTTCCGCCATCCAAAATTCATGGTTTGCCATATAACCGCTACAAATTACCCAAAAAAGGATTGCCTCGATTGATAATGTTGTAACGGTGCTAATTAACCGCTACAAATATAGTAGTGGTTTTTTCGCTTGAGTAGCAGTTAAAAATAACCGCTGCAAATACACTTGCAATAGTGAATTTAGTAGCGGTTCAAAGAACCACTATTAATTATGTTTATAACGGTTTTACAAACTTTTAACCACTACTAAACCACATTTTTTTTGTAGTGTAAAGAGTTAATAACAACATTATTAAAATTAGACTAGACTCTCTAAAATCAGCAAACCGATCACACAATAGGTCCAGTCTAGCCACATAATCGGTTTAACAAGTTCAATAATTTTTATTTTAAAAAATAACTTAATACAATATTTTTCTTCAGAATTTTATATTAATAACATTGGAATCTTCACTTCCTCACCTGATTTAACTCCGATCTGACCCACTGACCCTTGACCCAATAACCTAACCAGTTCAACATCCGATCCAGGTTTAATAATAACCCTTGATTGATAGGTGGTTAATCATTGGGCTATATAAATAAGGGCCTTTGTATGCGATTTAGGAATATAAAGCGACATTGATCCCTTTCAGGTAAATAGGTGGTTACTATTGTTGTATGAGCTTGTTGCTCTTCCATGAGTAATACATATGATTCTTTATCTCTCTAATTACTATATAGTTAACTTGACAAAATTTGCTTCTGAAAGTTGATCTAACATTATTCTACAAAACTGTTTTAGAAACATAAAAACAGAAAATAAAATCACACAAGCCCTAAAGTTTTCTTGATATCAAGAATAGTAGTTAGTTTTTTCATGTTTGGAGATGGTGGGGGTATTTCCAGCAACAGAGACAAGGGGATTATAAATTGGCTTTGATACAAACATGCAATAGCTAAATAATGGCCATGGTAAAAAGAACATGCCATTTTCTATTTGCTTTCATACACCCATAGTCACGTATAATAATTGGCATAATACTATTGTTAATTCTTAATATAAGATCTTGTTCAGAGCGCCAATTAAACTACAAAAGAGATCTTATAATAAGAACCAGCAGGTGGTATAAATTACTATTGTACCTCTTTGGTTCCAATGTACCTGGAATTTGTACAATCATGGTTTATTACACATCCAGGATTGATAAGATCACAGATAAAGGAGGTACAGCTAAAACTAAACCAACTTTCAATCAATTTTGAGAAAACATCCTATAACAGAACAATCAACTAGTAAATCTATCACCAAGTTTACAAATTCAAGTTCTATCCAGCTTCTCACAGATGACAAGCGAAAATCACAGGGGCTTTGCACCGCCACCACTTTCCTGAGCATTATTGACCGGAGTAGTTGCGCCACTCCTCCTCGCACTGCTATGTCCTCCCGTGATAGTCCGGCCCATGAACTTACCTGCCCTGCTCAACCCGCTGCCAACAGCTCCAAGACCGCTACCTACAAGCCCCACCCCAGCACCAACGCCACTTCCGACAAAGCCAGCACCAGTAAGAACACCGGTACCAACCATTCCTACACCAGAACCAACAAGCGATGCTGCTCCATCTATAGCATCCATGGTGCTTCCTATAACTCCTTCCTCTTTCAGCTTCTTCCTTTCTTCTAGTATCTTCTTCTCTGCTTCAAGAGCCTCCAACTGCTCTTCTTTATTATATTGATGGTATAAGACCTGGAATTCCAAAAGAATTATATTTTAAAAATAAACTAAAAGTGTCTGTGAATGACATAACTAATAATAACCTGTATCATAATTTGGACAAGATAAAATATTAAAACAAAAGTAGAATAATCAAATAATTTTTTAAGAATTTGACCTACTGTCAAACTTGGTGAAACAAGATAATTTCCTCCTTTCCTCTATCATTTAAGGGTTTGTTTCTTCTCACATTGTTATATATTTATATATACTATGAATATGAATTTTACAAATGTTAGGATTATCCAAAGAACACATTTCAAATGCAAGCAATCTAAATTGCTGTAATTCAAAATCATTGCATTTGAAATTACAAGTCTAATTGCAAAATCCAAACACAAACAAAGAAACCTCACTCCATTCTCACTTCTCATCAATATCAATTATGAACTGTTCAAGGCCTCAAATTAATATATGCATATAATAATGTCACAATCAAAGTCAAATAAAACAGCATATTTGTCACTAAAATAAATAATTACCGACATATTCATACCTTAATTGTCAATGATCCTCGGTCCTTCTTATCTTTTACCTTAAGTGTGTCCAGCGAAGGCAACAGCCTCAACTCTATTTCCTTTTCAGTTTCTGACTCGATATCAATAAGGGGGAATTTTACTATTCCCAATCTCTTATCTTGCCCAATATCTTTATCAAAAACCTAATTGCAATGGCAAAAAAAAAAAATCAAGAACCTAATAGCAGAAACATGATATAAGAACAATAAGGTTCCTTGGCCCCAAAAAACAATAAGGTTAATACGGGATCAAAACTGACGTTGCAATGAGGGAAATGAGGATAGACCAACATATTAATAACTTCATGGATAGTGAAGAAGAGGAAAAAGAGAAGAGAATCTTGTTTCCAATGCCATAAAGAACAGAAAAACTAGAGTCCAGACTCCAGAGAGGAATCTAACACAATTTTGCACGAAACAACCGTGATGCACATAGAATGGCCAGAATTTCAAGTTTTCTGTTTTCAAATATAATTAACTTCATCTATATAGGCCCATGAACTAATCAGCAATCTCAAACTCTGTCATCTCTACATATAATAATCCAGTTTTAAATAAAAAGCTAGCATTTTGAAACATAAATCAATTAAACCCATCAGATTCTATTTCGGTGTTATCGATTTTGGGTAATATCCAGCCTGTCTATAATAGTCTCTTTAACATGTTAGATTTATACTAAAACATTAATTCAGAATGCCGCATAGGTACATGCAAAAGTGTCCTCAACTGAATGAAAAACTGATTAAATAGAACCCACTGAGAAAGAGGCACTTCATTACTAAAGCTAAAAAAACAAACAGAAGAATGGCTTAACAGATCAAAATTAAAATCTTCAGAACAACTTATCCATTAAATACAAAAGCAACTGTTGAGAATGACAAACATGTCCTAACACCTATCTATTTTGTTCCTTTATGTTTTTTTTGTTTAGTTCCTTTATCCTGCATCTAGCATTACCAGGTTTGAATTTAAGTAGTTATATTTACGGTTCTGATCCAATAGAATCCCCTGAATCTCAGATTCCCTAAGCCGTCAGACACAGATATGTGACTTAGCTACTGCTTTAACAATAACATGAACCAGAGAAGTAGTTGAACGCAGGGTTTTCTCCCTCTTAGATATTCTTCAGTAACCATGCCTGGGAACAAAACATGTAATATGCCTCTAATTACATCCTAATGACAGAACACTAGGCAAGTAATTAACTAAACTTCAATCTTAATACGAGGTACTAGACAAATCCATAAAAGTAAGCATTAATTAAGGTGGTGAATAAGATCAATCTTCTACTTTTATAAAAGGCTAAAATTGGAGAAAGCTAAACGTCAAAGCACGTCCATAAGAAAGGAGACAGAAGAGAGTAGTATTAGTGAATAAGGTGGAATAACTGGAGTGCAAAACCTCTAGAATGACTGACTGAGTCTCCTTGTCTTCAACAATTAAGTTGAACGTCTCATCCCAAACAGGATTCAGGTTGTTGTCAATAACCTTGGTTTTAACCTTAAATAAAGGTCGAATATGCACAACTACATATGGATCAGATTTCCCAATCATTTCCATATTCTTCAAATCAGTGGCTCTCAGAACATTCACTGTGAGATTTCCCTGAGGTTTAAGCTCCAGTTCACTGCAAATGACAACGGACTTATTATGTGCTTTGGTATGTATATATACTCAAGAAATAACATTGAACCAAACAACACAACTCTAATACAAGAGGCGGAAGGGTCCCATATGATTAATAATTACCTGGTATCAACAGGTACACCACCAAGTGGAACAACGATCCTATGAGGCCATTGAAGCATATCAGTAACGATTGAGTTCACAGTATCCTTTGAAATGTTGGGCAAAAAGCAGAATGAGTCATGAGTATTTATTCAAAATCAAATGCGGAGGGAATCAAGTCACAAGTGCAGATAACAGACAGAACTCACATCAATCATATCTGATAATCCAGGAATAGCTGTCAAACTTCCTCCAACGGCTTTAAGAGTGTAATCAATCCGAGGTTTTGGCTGATTATATATTTAATGAAAAAGTTAGTAATTCCAATAGTGGGCCAAACCAATCATATTTAGCAGTGACAACATTCATGCTGATAATATGAAGAGCCAAGACAAAAGAAAAGTAAATCTTTCAAAATGTACCATGAAAAATCTCCAGGACAGTGTAAGCAAAATAGACTAGTAAAGTATATTTACTTCATACAATGAAATGAGATTGTTACAAGGCATTTATACAAGACGTAGAGACCAAAGCAAAGTATTTGACGGAGAGACAGAGAAATAAGACAAGAGTTGTTGAAGAGAGAAGTCAATATTAGTATGCCACCGAATCTATATTCCTAACACTCCCCCTCAAGTTGGAGCGTATATATTTATTAAGCCCAACTTGTTACAAAGATAATCAACACGAATCCCATTTAAGGCCTTAGTTAGAAGATCTCCCAACTAGTCAGTAGATTGCACATGCCCTGTAGAAATAAAGTTCTCCTTAATCTTGTCGCGTACAAAGTGACAGTCGATCTCAATGTGTTTTGTACGTTCATGAAATACAGAATTAGACGCTATGTGTAAAGCAGCTTTATTATCACACCACAATTTTGCAGGCAATGACGTGGTAAAACCGACCTCCTTCATTAACTGGTGAATCTACACTATCTCCTGTACTGACTGAGCCATGGCTCTATACTCAGCCTCTGCACTTAACTTAGATACCACATCCTGCTTCTTGCTTCTCCAAGATACCAAGTTTCCACCCACAAACACACAGTATCCTGTGGCGGATCTCCTGGTAGACTTTGACCCAGCAAAATCCGCATCACAAAAACATTCAATTTCAGTATGGAAATGATTGGTATAGAGTATACCACGACCAGGTGAGCTCTTCAGGTAGTGTAATACATGCTCTAAGGCTTCCCACTGAGCAACGGTAGGTGCTATCATAAATTGGCTAAGCACACTCACTGGAAAGGTCACATCAGGACGAGTCACCGTGAGATAGTTCAGCTTCCCAATCAATCTTCGATATCTCTCAGGGTAGGCAAACGGCTTAATCTTCTCAGGATCAACCTTTTTTCTTACATCCTCAGGTAGTTCATCAAACGGTATGCTATCATCAATGTCCAAAAAAGGATTGTGAATCATAGGAAAACTACTTGGGCTTGCCCCAAGTTTTCCAGTCTCCTTTAGCAAATCCAAAACATATTTTCGCTGTGTCAAGAGAATGCCTTTCGTGCTTCTCATAACCTCGATCCCAAGAAAGTATTTTAACTGACCCAAATCCTTTGTTTGGAAGTGAGAATTCAAGAAAGTCTTTAGTGATGAGATTCCCGAAGTGTTGCTCCCCATAACAACAATATCGTCAACATATACCACTAAGAGGATTATGCCAGCTTCAGTTCGTTGATAAAACACAGAATGATCACACTTATTTTGATTTAGGCCAAACTTCTTAACCACAGAACTGAATCTATCAAACCAAGCACGAGGGCTCTGTTTCAACCATATAAAGATTTCTGAAGACGACATACCTTCCCACGCTCCCCCTGAGCAACAAAGCCAGGCGGTTGCTCCATGTATACTTCCTCAAGAAGATCACCATTCAAAAAAGCATTCTTAACATCCAGCTGATGAAGATTCCAACCATAGGTAGCTGCCATAGAGATGAAGAGACGAACAGAGGACTACTTGGCAACAGGAGAGAAGGTTTCAGAATAATCAACACCATATGTCTAAGCATAACCTTTGGCAACCAATCGAGCTTTCAACCGTTCCAAGGTGCCATCAGCTTTCGTCTTAACAGTGAACACCCATTTACACTCAATTGCCTTCTTTCCAAGAGGTAAATCAACGAGAGTCCAGGTACCAGCCTTATCAAGAGCCATCATTTCTTCGTTCATTGCAACACGCCAACCGGGATGGGTTAGGGCTTGATGGAGAGTAGTGGGAACAGTGATAGAATCTAAGGAAGCTATAAAGGAGCAAGATGGAGGAGACAGGTAATTATAGGAAACAAAAGAAGAAATAGGATAGGTACAAGTATGTTTACCTTTGCGTAAGGCAATAGGTAGGTCATCAGAAGTATCAGGAGTATCAGAATTGTCAGGAGTACTGTCAGGAGTATCAGGCACTAATTCTGGTTGAGGTAGGAGCGGGGTGAACTAATTCCTGATCAGACACCGAAATGGGTACTGGTGGACCATGAACATGATCAACTACATCACTTTCCTTGGGACGTTTTTTATAAACATGATGGATATGAGGTTTATCAGGTGCCGGAACAGACGCTTGCACTGGTGGTAACTGAAACTCATAGACCAATATATCAAGACCCTCGGAAGTGTCAGGAGATGTAGATGGAGTAGAGACAAGGAAGAATGGAGTCGACTCATGGAAGGTGACATCTGTAGACACAAGATAACGACGAAGAGTAGGAGAATAGCACCGATAACCCTTCTGAACTCTAGAATACCCAAGAAAAACACACTTGAGAGACTTGAGATCAAGTTTTGTAATAGTAGGACGGACATCTCTAACGAAACATACACAACCAAAGATTTTAGGATTAATAGAAAACAAAGGGTTGGAAGGAAACAAAGTTGTGTACGGAGTGTCACCATTGAGGACAGGAGATGTCATACGATTAATAAGAAAACAAGCAGTAGACACAGCATCAGCCCAAAAAGGCTTAGGAACATTCATTTGAAACATTAGAGCCCGAGCAACTTCTAATAAGTGTCGGTTCTTACGTTCTGCAACATCATTTTGAGCTGGTGTATCTACACAAGAGGACTGATGAAGCATACCATGTTGCATCACATAGTTTTGAAATTGGGCAAAGAAATATTCTTTAGCATTGTCACTTCTTAAGGTTTTCACAGATACACCAAACTGAGTTTGAATTTCAACACAAGTTGCAAAAATGAGAGAACAACTCAGAACGACTTTTCATTAAATAGAGCCAGGTTATACGAGAAAAATCATCAACAAAAGTAACAAAGTACTTAAAACCATGTTTTGACTCGACAGGACATGGACCCCAAACATCAGAATGGACCAAATCAAAGGGAGACGTAGCCCGTTTATTGACCCGAGGTGCCAAATAAACACGATGATGTTTAGCAAACTGACATGACTCACAGTCTAATGATGACAAATGATGGAACTGAGGATACATCCGCTTTAAAGAGGACAGAGACATGTGACCCAAACGACAATGAATGTCAAAAAGAGATGAACCACTAGAGCAAGCAACTGAACACGGTTCCTGATCATCAAGAAGGTAATGGCCACTAGATTCATAGCCCATACCAATAACTTGCTTCGTCGTGAGATCCTGAATCAGACAATGGTCAGGAAAGAGTATGATAAAACAGTTTAATTGTCGAGTAAGCTTGCTAGTAGACAAAAGATTAAAGGCAAGATCAGGAACATGAAGAACAGAGGATAAAGGAACAAACGGGGTAGGTCTGATAGTACCAGATCCAAGAACACAAGAGTAAGAACCATTTGCAATGGTTATACTAGAAGGATTGGCATAAGGCGTATACGAGGAGAACAAATGATGGTTACTTGTCATATGGTCAATGGCACCAGAATCGATGATCCACTTTGAGGAAGAAATGGCAAGACTAGAAGTAATGTTACCTGTAGCAAGGGCACCTGAAGGTCTAGTCTTAGATTCAGTCATCGAAGCTTGCCAAAAGCAAATTAAGCTCCACAACAAACAGTAGAAGAAGTTGTTTAAGAAATCAAACAAGATGTACCAAACAGTAAATAAGCAAGGATGCAACCACAACAAACTCTCAAGAAGGGTTCAGTGGTAAAATCATGAGCATAAAACTTGTTGAAGACAGCAAAGCTGATGTCCAAACAAAGCTCAAATAACCAGTAGAGTTGCTTAAAAAAAATGATCACGGCAACACCAATTTAGTTCTTCGAATTTCAAAGAAAGTAACAGAATGGTCCTCCAAATTTAAAAATGACAGGTTGATCCTCCAAATTTGGAAATGACAGAATGGTCCTTCAAATTTGAAAATGACAGAATGGTTCTCCAAATTTGCAAAATGACAAGTTGGTCTTCCTAATTTGAAAAATGACAGAATGGTTCTCCAAAATTTAAGAATGACAAATGAATCTTCAACTCAATTATAATTGAGCAACGCAAGTAGAGACACCGCACAGAAAATGAAGGTAGAAGCAAGTAGAAGCACCTCTTTTTTGATAAACTTGATCGAAGGAGCCCCAAAACAAATGGATAGGCCGGATTCCACCTACCGACACTGGGAAGAAGAAGCCGCCAGGAAAATTCCACCATACGAGCGGTCACGCGCCGGCCAGAATTGCTGCTCGCTAAGCGCGTGTAGTCCACGTGCCGTCACCGGAGTGTCGGATGGCCACCAAATTCACGACGAGCGCCGGTCTGAGAGTGGGTAGAGCGCTGGTGAGGCGCGTGTGCAAAAGAAACTTCTCACAACAGAAGTTTAACTCCCCCCCTCTCTCTCTCTCTGTTTTGAACTATAAAACGCTCTGCGGTGACCGAAAACGAGTTCTCAACCAAAACTGGTCGTCAACTTAAGTTAAGCTCTGATACCATGTAAGCAAAATAGACTAGTAAAGTATATTTACTTCATACAATGAAATGAGATTGTTACAAGGCATTTATACAAGACGTAGAGACCAAAGCAGAGTAATTGACGGAGAGACAGAGAAATAAGACAAGAGTTGTTTAAGAGAGAAGTCAATATTAGTATGCCACCGAATCTATACTCCTAACAGACAGAAAACAACATTTGACTTTCAAACTATAATTTTTATACTAAAACTATGGTCATTTGACCGCACAAACAAAGACGCTCATCCCTTTACTTTGAGCGTACAGTGTACTCCACGTAACTCCATTCTTCAACTGCAGGACTTCCTGAAATTCTTAATACCATATCCAAAATCTCTAAGAACAACAAAACTCAAACATATCAAGCAAACCAGTACACCATAAAAGCCTCGTTCACCAATAGGCTCATGTAAACATGTGGCCTTAACGGGTGGGGGGAAGAATGGAGTATACTGAAAGCATAATGCTTAAGAGTCATCGGACTAGGTTATTGGAGAAAAATTGCAGAACCAATATGATGCATAAGAAATATAGGGGGGGGGAGGAAAAGGGAGAGAATAGGGTGAACAGAGAGAAACAATGAGAGAGGGAGGGAGGGGGGAGAGAGAGAACTGGAGAAACTGGGAATTACTTTCCATTATCCAAAGTCTAATACCATCAGTCCCTAATCCATCCATTTAAGTATTTATAGGCTTTAGCCACTAATGGCCATCATTTTTAACTACCCTAACTAACCTTCTTTTAGTTATTACAATTACATATCACAATACCCTCAAGATTGAAATGATTGTAGTTTGTGAAGCAATGTAAACTAACAATCCTACAAACTCTTGCCTAGTAGGCCTACCAGTGAACTTGAGCCAAAAGAAAAGAAATGAAATAAAAAATAATTAAAACAGCCGATAAGGAAAAAAAAATAATTGTAGGTATTTTGTAGACAATATTAACTACTATAGAAAAACATTCACCCCACAAGTTTTTCAAAACCAGATAATGCTCAACATAAGGCATCAAACTAGATTTGCAGGAATAACCAAAAAACCGTAATAATTTACTCCAATCTTACACATTAATACCCTCAGAACCACAGGAAGCGAATACTATTGAGACTAAAAGGGAACAGTAGTTGAGGCAATGCTTATTTAATTCAAGGAAGAAGTGTTTGATACCCCTTTTCTTTGTCTTGCCGCATATAAGATAAATGCAAACCATCTTTATTTTCTACTTCAACAAAATAGCCAAAAGATTCAGAATGCTGGCGGAAAAATTAAGCACACCCCTTATTCTGTTTTCAATGAAAAAACGTTTGCTACCCACTTTTCGTTGACTTGCCTCATATAAGATAAATGCAAACTAAATAGAATCCTTTCATGTTTATCTTTATTTTTAACACTAATGAAATGGTCCATATATTCAGAATGCTGGCTGAAAAAATATAGAACAGCAATTATTCTCTTTTCCGCCCTTGGATTACCTCAGCAAGCAGGGCAACAACAACAGCAGAAATACAGGGTATCTCTTCAGCAAGTTGGAAGATTACACGGATAATCGTGAAAACTTGGAGATCTTTCAACTGATTCAAGAAAATAAAGATAATCACTATTTGAAATTTTGCAAGGGAACAAGACTTTATTACAAACAAGTTTAAGAGACAGGCGGAAAGACGACTCATTTGAGTCAAACCTGAATGGGGATTGAAGCAACAAGTGCCGCTTCAACAGCCAAAATAATGCTGGGATCACCACCCCATCGGAAATCAATGTCCATTATGATTTGGCCTTTCTTAAGACTCTGAACACGAATACCTACAAGAATTAGGAATTTATAATACAATTAGTTCATGAACTAAAGAAAAACTCAACAGAAAATAATGCCTATGGGAAGGTGCACAAGAAGGAGCAGGATATAAAACTGCATTTACATAATATTTGGTAAATTGCTCTCCCCCGATCTAAAAGATGCCCCAATTTGATAGCCCTTCCCTCTAAGAACTATAAACTTAATCTTTAAACCAAGATTTCCCAAATAAAAGTATTATGTTCAAACTACAATACTATTTATTTCCCTTCTATTTATTGAGGGTTACAAAATAGAAAGCTAATTTTATCCTAAAAAGCTTTACATTTACAGAAATACTTGTAGTTATTAATATATATTTAACATGAACATTTCCCTTGAAATTAAATTATTATCTATAATTATCGCTAAATCTATAAATAAGTTAAAAACAACACATATTTTGTAAATTTGTAATGTATTTCCCTTCAAAGCAAGCCTTACTGCTCCTTAAAACATTAGTTCAGCAAATGGTAAAGAAAAAGAAATTACAAATTGACATCAGAAATATGGAAGACTTGATGCTAAACATTTCAAAAACTCATTTTCACTTGTCCTCTGTTAAAAATGCCCTCTCCTGTTCAATCAATTATTTGCTTTAACAAAACAAAAAAAAATAGCAACCAAATTCTACAAAAAAATGGAAACCTCTTCACAATCAAACAGAAACTTGAGCAACTGTTAGCGAGTATTAACATCAAAATTTGAGACCAATTAGGTAAGCCAAAAGTTAAATCAAATTTCATTCACAAGTCTCAAACCAAGAAGCCAATCTAGACTCTCACCAATTGCTTTTCCTCGGCAGAATAATAACAATTTCTAGGAAGATATACACAATAACTTTTAAAGAAGAAATAACATTCTTTACTCTCATCTCTCATAATTCTGCAAGACAAAGAGGAATAAAAAGCAAGAAGAAAAATTGGAACAGGATTGGAAGAATCTTAATATTGTGGAAATAGATTCATTCCCCAGAAAGTTGTTGTCAGGCAATAAAGCAGCAACATTTTTTAGCTAAATCTTGAAAGCCAGCCTTATTGCTCCTAAAAACATTGGGCTCAGAAAATGGCAAAAAGGAGGAGAAATTAAAACCATAAACTGACATCCCAAAATGTGGAAGACTCGATGATAAACATTTCACAAAATCTTGCATTTGTCCTCTGTTATGAGTTCCCTCTACCGTTCAATCAAGTATCTGTCTTTTTTAAATATACTTCGTCTGTATTCAAATATAACCAAAAAAAAAATGCCTTGCACGGTTTAAGGAAGATAGTTTATCTCAATAATTATGTCTCAATTTTTTTTGGACTAAAATGCACTTCGGATTCCATTTAATAAATATAATACATTCATCCATGCATAAACTGTGGTTATGTTTTTCTGCTTATAACCGGAAAAAAAACAAGGAACCATATGGAAGTTTTGCTTATATAACAATGGAGGGGGCACTTATATTGAGAAAAGGTACCTTCAATCTTTGGAGCAACATTTCCGAGGGACAGCTTGCTGAATTTCAATGAAGTAATTCCCGGAGGTCTGTACTGTTCAAGTAGTGGTTCAACAGATTCTTTGATCACCATTGATCCAGCCTGAAAGAAAAGAAAATCCAACAATATTATGATTGCTCAGCTATTTCAGCAAAGCAGGCATACACGTGCCAGTAAGATTTCCCGGACAACTTGAAGCGAAAGGCAACTCTTAAAAATAAGATGAGAACCACAGCTTTTGTGAGACATAAAATTTAAAATTTGATGATTGAGGGCGCTTCCATTATCCAATTATCACATATAAACTTTGTCACAGTATAGAGAATGATATATAAATGACAATATAGGTAGTCATGTCCAAAATGCAATTCCAGGGCCTCTCGTTCATAAAAGAAGGAAACATGGCAACAAGGCTGAAAAAGACATTCAAGCGGCAGAAATGTGGCAATAAACAATAAGGCAGGCTAATGTGCCAGTAGGGCACTTGGACAGATTAGACATGCTATAACTGACTTGGGATTATCCTAAATAACTGTATGATTAATTTCATACTCAGTTATTGATAGTTATTGTTGTATTACCTGATGTATGTGTTAAGTGAAACTTATGCAAGGTTGCAAGGCTTATTTGGTTGGTTGAATGTCTTGGAGTCAGAGAACACTAGACAACTCTCTGTCACTGGTATTATTCATTAGATATCAACTACACTATTTATAGGACTCAAACAGAGCAATCATTGGTGAGTCCTAAATGAGGAGATTACAAAATAAAATCATTTCCTAAACTAGCTAGACAGTAATCAGGGGATATGATAAGGCTAATATCATGGGATTACAATCATGAGTTCATTTCCTACACTCCCCCCATCAAGCTAGAGAGTATATGTCAATCATTCCCAGCTTGTACTGAAATCTTTCAAATTTAACCCTGCCTAGTGGTTTTGTCATAACATCTGCAATCTGATTCGCAAATCGTATGTAGGATAGGTTCATGATGCCTGCTTCAACCTTCTCTTTAATAAAGTGCCTGTCTATCTCAACATGTTTCGTTCGATCATGATAAACAGGATTCTTCGTCATTTCAATGCTGGCCTTGTTGTCACACCAGAGTTGCATGGGTCCTTCATATGGAATTCCCAATTCTGTTAATAACCTAATAACCTAGAGTCCCTCACACACTCCTTCATTAACAACTCTTAGCTCTGCTTCTGCACAACCTCTTGAAACCATAGTTTGTTTCTTGCTTCTCCATGTAACTAGATTTCCCTACACATACGTGCAGTATCCTAAGGTTGACCTCCTGGTTTCCCTATCTCTTGCATGATCTGCATCAGTGTAGATTTCGATATTTCTGGTATTGCCTTTCTTAAAGAAGATTCCTCTTTCAGGATTAAGTTTCAAATAGCTCAAGATTCTGTACACAACTGTCATGTGCTCTTCCTATGGCTGGTGCATGAACTGACTTACTATTCCGACTGCATAGCTAATGTATGGGCGTGTGTGGGTTAAGTATATGAGTTTCCCGACAAGTCTTCTGTATCGTTCTAAGTTGACTGGGATACCATTTGGTCTTATCTCCAGGTGACAACCTTCTTACATCAGTGTTCCTTCAAGTTATGCCCCTACAATGTTTCATGTAGTAGATAGCGTATACTTTCGCTGGGACACGTTGATGCCATGTTTGGATCTTGCCACTTTCATGCCCAAGAAGTATCTCATTTGGTCGAAATCTTTCACTTGGAACTCACATGACAAGTCCTTCTTAAGTCGGACAATGGAATCTTCATCATCCCCTGTAACGACTATGTCATCTACAAAGACAATTAGGATAGTGATTTTTCCATTATCTCGTTTGATAAACAGTGTCATCGGCTTGTCCTTGTGTATACCCAAGTTTCTTTACTGCTTTGGCAAACCATCCGAACCATGCCCTCAGAGATTGTTTTAGCATATACAAAGACTTGTTGAGTTTGCATACACATCACTTGGAGCTAGAACTCCATCAAGGACCTCTATGTAAACCTCTTCCTCCAAGTCACCATTCAGAAATGCGTTCTTGACATTTAACTGGTGTAGTGACCAATCTAAGTTGGCTGCAATCGATAACACTTGGATTGTATTGAATATAGCTACCGGAGCAAATGTCTCCCGGTAATCAATCCCATAAGTTCGAGTATACCCTCTTGCAAGATGATTCCATCCAGATTGAACTTTGGGGTGAAGATCCATTTGCATCCTACCGGCTTCTTTCCTATGGGATGAGCTATGATTTCCCAAGTTTTACTTTCCCCAAGTGCCTTTAACTCTTCTTGTGCAGCTCGCTTCCAATTTGGATCAGCCATAGCTTGTTGGAAGATAGTTGGAATCTTTAGTTGAGCACTGTTTACAACAAAGCTCTGCATCTTTGTAGACAGATTACCATATAAGACAAACAGTTGAATTGAATGCTAAGTACAAGATCTAACCCTTTTTCAGTGCAATAGGCCATCTCGTCTATTCAGGATCTAATCCTGGGTCAGAGTCATGGTCATTTCTTTGAGTAGAAGGGATGTTTCTACCATTATCTTGTTTAGTCTCTCCTTCTGACCCATCTCCTCTATCCACCCCAGAATTGATTTCAACCTGTGTTTCCAGTTCATTAGATGTAGGTTCAGGTTGGTTAGTCTCATTAGGTGTAGGTTTATTAGGTGGGGATGAGGATAATGTATCAAGAACTGGTAAGATGTTAGGAGTAGGAGAAGTGAGTGATGGTTCATGTGAAATTAGCCATTCAATATCTAAGTACTCCCTCTGAATGGGTAATTTGGGATAATAGGCATCTTCCTCATAGAATACGGTATCTTGGGAGACAAACAATTTCTTTGAGGCAAGACAATAGCACATGTATCCTTTCTGGGTGGAGGAGTAGCCGAGGAAGATACACTTCTAGGCATAGGCATCAAATTTGCTTCCATCATGTGTATGGCCAAAGACAATGCATCCGAACAATCTTTGAGGTAATGGATTGATGCGAGGACAATTAGGAAAGGTAGCAAGGAGTGTTTGGATGGGAGTGGTATATTTGAGGACTTTGGAGGGCATTCGATTGATGAGATAGGTGGCAGTTAGGGCTGCAATGCCCCAAAACACCGTAGGCACATTTCATTCCATTAGTAACGTTCTGATTACCTCCAATAAGTGGCGGCTCTTTCTTTCAGCAACCCCATTCTATTGAGGTGTGTAAGGACAGGAAGTTTGATGATGGATTCCTTGTTAAGCAAGAAACTCTTTAAAGGTGCCACTTAGATTTTCTCTAACATTGTCACTTCGGAGGACTTTGATGGAAGTTTGAAATTGGCTTTTCACAAAGGTAAAGAAACATTGGAAAACTTGGGCTACTTCAGATTTGTCCTTCATTAAGTAAACCCATGTGATTCTAGTATGATCAACAATGAAGGTGACAAACCATTTTTCATTGGTTAGGGTTTTTGTTCATGCCGGACCCCAAATGTCGTTGTGTATGAGTTGGAAGGGAATAGAGGGTTTGTATGGCTGTCTTGAGTAGGAGGCTCGGGTTTTAGCGTATTGACATGTCACACATTGAAAAGGAACAGAATTTTTATTGAATAAACTTGGAAACACATTTCATATAAACAAAACTAGGATGGCCTGAGCAACAATACCATAAAAGTAAATCTTTTTCCTTATAATTTGAGCTAACTAGTGCCTTACGTGCATTCCACATATTTTTATTCTGCAACCTCGATCTTTCTAGGTAGAACAGTCCACCTCACTCTCTAGAAGTCCCAATCATCTTTCCCAAATTTAAATCCTGAAAGAGACAACAATCATCATCAAATATCACTCAGCATATATGACCTTTGGTTAATTTACTCACAGATATTAGATTGCAGGTAAGTGTGAACACAAATTGAACATTGTGAATACTCAGAGATTGAGATAGCATGACTATGCCAATTCCTTCAACTTTGGTGTACACGCCATTAGCAACTTTGACTCGAAGATTCTCAAGGCACAATTTGAGAGTTGTAAATAACGTGTGGTTACCCATCATGTGACCTGTTGCTCATGAATCCACAATCCATGTATTCTCACTAGCTTGTACAGCATTGAGAGCTATAATAGAATTATCTGATTGCACCAAGTTGACACTAGGTATAGAATGGGACTTGTTCTGTTTGTCTAGTATCTTGCGGAGCATCTGCAGCTCTTCCTGGCTTAGGGAATCAGCGTCTTCAGCTTTTTGCTTGGCTGTAGTGATGTTGACACTAGGAGTCGGGTGGTGTTGTTTGCCAGTCGATGGCTTGCCATGCAGCTTTCAGCATTCCTCTTTGATGTGACCCTTCTTCTTGCAATAATTGCACCATTTGTTATTTCTTCGTTTGTCTTATGGTCCTTTTACTGTAAAAGCTAAACTCTCAATTGGACTTGGGCTGCTTCGATTTAAGAGTTTCCTGCTTTCCTCAAACTGTACATGGTTGACAACATCAAACAGGTGTGGCAAAGGTTTTATCCCCATGATTCTGCCCCTTATCTCTTTAAAGGAATCACGGGGTCCCAGGAGAAAATCATATACTCTTCCTTCTTCCACTATCATCCTATAAAACTGAGCATCCTCCACATTCTTCCATGGATGTACTTCAAATAGGTCCTGTTGTTGCCAAAGTTTCAACAGGGCATCATAATAGTCAATCATAGTCATGGTTCCTTGTCTCAAATCTCGAAGTTGTCGTTTCAAGTGAATTAAGGCAGCGGTGTTCTCAAGAGACGAGTGGGTTCTTCTTGCTGCATTCCATATCTCTTTTGCAGTATTCGCTAGGAGGTAACATTCACTGATGTCAACAGTCATAGAATTACATTACCAAGTCATAACTTGATTATTCTCAACAAACCGTGTATTGAAAGTCGGGTCATTTGGGGCTGGCTGAGGTGCTGCCCCATTGATATATTTCTCCTTTTGCTTGCCATGAATATTCCTCAGCACGGTTTGGGACTACTGGAGGTAGTTTCTTCCATTAAACCTATGATTAATGGCCATAATCTGACTCTCTAAGAATTATAGTGCCATTATAGTACTGCTGGCGGAGGAGGAGCTAGACGAAGAAGATATGTTTTGGGTTGTAGGATTTGTACCGGACATGAGTGGTGTTGGAGTAGCCCCGGTTTTGGTTGGATTTTCAGGGATAGAGCCAAAAAGACGAGGGAATTATGAAGGATTCATGGTTCTGGAAAAACTCGTCGAAAAAGTTACTGTAGATAACGGCGCGTGGGGCTCACGCACCAGTGTTGTGGTGGCACTTGAGGGCCACGCACTACTCCAATCGCCGTCATGCTTATGGGTTCTGCCGATCGGCGGTGTGCGATCCTCCCTGTGCCGGTGGTGTAGTCCTACTCTCCGCCCTTCACCAATTTTCAGCAAGGTAATTAAACCCAAACCGATCAGTGAGCCGGTCGGGGTACTTGGTCAAGAGTCAATGGGTCAGACCGGAGTCAAATCGGAGCTAAACCGGGACCAAACAAGTGAGAAATGGAATATTTTAGGTTTATAGTATAAAATTCTAAAGGAAAAATAAAAAAAATAATAAAAAATATATATAAAAAAAAACTTGACCCGGACCAAGTCACTGGACCGGACCGGTTTAATGGCTGGGTCGCCGGTTTCCGGTTCGGGTTAGATAACCTAGGTTTTCAGTTACCAACCCTTCTCTCTCTCTCTCTCTTTTGTCTCTCTCTCCCCCTCACTATGGTGGCTGCTACTTCTGGCCGTGGATGAAAGGCCAGCTCTTGCCGTGCTTTGATGCTATATTGGAGTCAGAGAACACTGAATAACTCTCTGTCACTTGTATTATTCATTAGATATCTACTACGCTATTTATAGGACTCAACCAGAGCAATCATCGGTGAGTCCTAAATGAGGAGATTACACTAAACTAGCTAGACAGTAATCAGGGGATATGAAAAGGCTAATATCACAAGATTACCACCATGCTAGAATCATGGGATTACAATCATGAGTTGATTTCCTACAGAATGAAGTACTGTTCAGATAACCTTGAGATTTTCCCTACTCCTAGGCCTAGATGCTGATCCTACAGTTTCTTCTTCCTCTATTTCTCTCTCTTCCTAAGTCCACTTTTCATATAATTTCATCTAATTTCCTAGAATCTATCACCTGCATTGAACTTTTAGATAGAACGATACAACTACAAGATATAACATGAATTATGTCAATTACCTTGTGACAACAGTTATCATATTATGTTACTAATAGCTACTAGGTCATTAAAACACAAGAAAGCTTTCCAGTCATAACAAACAAATGAGATGTTACAAGCAATATTCTAAGACACCAATAATCAACAAAAAAAATCCACTGATCATTAGATGCCATATATAATGTGCAAAATGCCATGTCCAACATCAGAATATGAGGAAATCAAATTCTAACCAGTGCACTAAGTCTTGGCAGAAACCAACAATTGATATTATTCAAACATATAATGAGGCACAGTTATACTCACTTCTGCCACAGATGGCCACAGTTTGCTCAGCTGCTTGTTTAGCCATTTCACCTAAAAAGCCCCATGAAAAAGGTCATACACAAATAGAGTTCCATATTCAAGCAGAGAAACAAATAACAGGGTTTCTAGCATTCAACTTTACAACCGCATCTAAGTAGTGCTACAACTTGTGAGTCATTATTAAGGTATAGCATTATAAACATCAAGTTAGAAACCTGTTTGGAAGGACAGGTTGTGGGTGAGGTGGGTATAATATCACAATTGCAGGAATTTTATATAGGAGCAGAGAAGGCTATGATGAGTTGCTAACTTGTTGTAAACCACCATGCATCACAATTGATAATCCTTCAAAATTTGAAGGTTTGAGATGGTTGAGTTCACTTTCATTTCATACTTGCATGTTTACTCCATGAATGAAACTGTAACTTCAAAACAATGGGAAGTAAGTCAACATCCCCTTTTGCATTTAATTCTCAGAAGATAGAGCAGGAATTCTCTCCACCCCACAGAACTCTCTTCAAAACTCTCAAGAAAGCTCAGTGCTCAACAAAGTTAATTGATGCTAACCAAATGTCAATAAATATTTGAAAGTATACCCATTTCTCATCTTCATTCGTAAAGTACTGGAACTATAGGGACATTATATTAAATCACCTCATTAGAAAGCTAAAATATTAGGAGGAAATTCCGCACCTGTTCATATACAGGAAAAGATATCCACTCAGGAGAATTATCACCACAGATTTTTCTTATATCATCTCTGTCAAGGGATCCAAGGAGTTTGATATCAACTGCCTGTACAAAAGAATTGATATCAGCTGTCAAAACAAGGAAATTATGTTTCAACAGATTAAAAAAATCTAAAATGTAAACTAATTCAAGAAGCTCAAAAGACATCCTTGTCAGCGCCATAATAATATTCATCATAATACAAATCCTTCTAAATCATGTTGCCTCATTTGAGGCCTGTAACTAAATCAGTATGGAGTATGTTAGATACCGAAAGGAAAAGAAGAATTGTAGGAAATGAAAACGAAAATTAAAATACTCTGTGATAAAGGGATAGCAAGTATCTCACTAATCTCTCTAAAACAGCCCAGGAGGATCTCCACACTTAATTAACTCTCTGAAAAGAAGCCAATTTATAGGAGTACAGAGAGATAAAATCTAATTCAAAATTCAAACTATGAAATCCAAATAATATCTAAAATAAAATAATATATGAAATAATATCTAAAATCTAGAAACTAAATCCTACTTGTGGATATTCCAGTTATTTCTCAAATAATAAAAAGATAACAATAATAACTAAAATAATCAAATTCTAATAATTAATTGCTAATTCCTCCTGATACGTTTATTTTTCTTGGAGTAAATCAGCCCATAACGATTTGGGCTTCTATCAGAATATGGATCGGATCCCAGGATTCAGACTCAACTAAAGTCCAAGAGAAAACAGGTTACTCAAGGATAAAAGCCAATGGCTTATGATATGAATAAACACAATGTTCATTCGCTGTCAAGTCATCATACAGAGAAAAACCGCACTAGATGTTATTCCACCGGCAAAGATTTACATTTAAGATTTTCTCAGGCCTGTAATATTTAAGTAACAGACCACTGTACAGTTTTGAAAGGGTTACCATCACACACTTACAATCTATAAAACCATGAAAAATGGTCATTGCAAAACCAGAAACACTTTTTGGTTTATAAGGAAAGACCAACCAACAATGATGCTGATAATCCAAAAATTTTCTTCTGCTTACCTTAACGGAGGATAAAAATAGCTAAAGGACACATGAGGCAATGTGTGTGGACATCTTTGTATGAGAATACAGATTGAAGTACACATGCAAGCATTTGCATGATACTGTCAGATAAACAACATATTATATTTGAAGTTCATGAAAAATTGTACACAGTTTGCAAGCTAAACTTTCAACCATTTTTGCTTCTCCTTCATTAGTGCATGTAACATATTTATTAATTAACACTGCAAATAAGAACTGCAGAGCATTTCTTCCTCTTGCATGCCCTATCACTATCCCCTTCTTTAACCCAATAGAAAGCCTTCATTTCAACCATATCCAATTGTCCTCTATCACACAAAACAATAACCCAAGCAACCTAAAATGACTTAATTTTGTGACACCAGAATATTTCAGCAAGCACACTATATTCAGTGCCTGCTTTTAAGCATCCAAGAACTTGTTCTTACCTAGTCCATGATCCTAAGTGACTGAGACTTCCTCAATCAAGCTAAAGCAAAGCTAGGCATCAACATCATTAAGGTCTTTTGATCAATCCTACTTCATTTTGGCCGATTTTCAAATCATTTAGAACTAAGAAATTGACTCATGGAAGCCTAAATGTAAATGTCTGCAGCGTGCAGTTAAATGAAATTGAGGAGCATTAAATGCTTTGAAATACGAGTTTTGTCATCCTCCATAACCTCAATGTTACCTTCCCTAGAATCTTCATTAAAGACCACTCAAACTTTAAATGTGCTTATTCAAGGAAGAACAGATTTTGATTATACAGGTTGGGGGCAACTTTTCCTATCTCAAAATGAGGTAAATTGGTTTCAACAGGAAAAATTATTTATTTGACCAACAACTTTTCCATCAGTCTCATTTGAGCTTTTTGTAAGCAGCTATACAGAAAACCTCAGTGGAATTATTTATGGAATGAATCAGTGAATATTATCATCCAGTAAAGGGATTACAATTGAAACGACGATGCCCATGGATAAGCATACAATTACTTTTCCGTTACTAAAACCTTTCAGAGTTATTAACATAAATAGTGTGGGGGTGCTATAAAGAGTTTCCTAGAGGCTTGAACCGAGGACTCAATTTCCCACAACAGTTGCCTTCACTGAGAAGAAAACAGTTGGTAATCGTACTGCAGCTGTAAATAAGTTCGAAGGAACCAAGTCAGATTGATGTATTGCTTTGAAAAGGGCGCTTCTGCATTATACCGAGGAACAGTCAGTTTTCTTATTTGACACAGCATCGTCTCAAACTGTTTAGCAAAACCAAATTGTTTAGTGATTCTCCAATTTGATTTGCTAAATTAAACTCCCACGGTGAAGTTTCATAAATCGAATGATCTCCCCCATTTCGACAAACAAACGCTGATTATATATCAATTCATTCGCTCCTTCAACATTGGCCAGTATATTGCTCCCCAAAAAGTGTTTTAACAGAAAAGGAATAAAATTGTCTATGAAAAATTCATGTACGAAGGAAACAAGAACAACTCGGCATACCTTCGCAATCCGCTTGGCGCTTCGGTACTTCGTCATATATTGCCATCCATACATCAAAGCGATGCCGAGTGCTATCCCCAAAAAGAGCCCAGAAATCAAACCCATTTTCCCAGACTTCAAGCCCCGCGTCCCTTTCAAAACGAAGATTCAACAAAATTTCAAAGGGCAAACCAAGGAATCAACGAGAAAATTCAACGACGCAAGCAGAGAAAATAACGGATTCAGGACAGAAACTTCCAAAATCACAAAGGAATCAAGCCCAATCAGAAACTCACAGAAAAATCAGGAACTGTAGGAAAGTCAAATGAGAGACCCTGCAAAGACCAATGAGAGAAACTAAAAGAAACCCAAACTCCGAATCTCCGTAAATGGTGGGTTAGTGCTCGTTCTCAGAAGTGTAAAAACGTATAATCTTTCTTGATCATAACGTCACTTTCAGCCTCATGGGTTCTTCCTTTTCCTCTTCCTCCACAAGATTGGAAACAGAACATTAATGCCTTGTAGGGACTCCCTCATACCCCTCGTCTTAAATTTCTCTTTCCTTTCGAAGTTTGAATTTCTTGTTTTTTATTTTTCAGTTTTCCTTTAATCCTCTCTCTTTTTCTCCCAGAAAAATTTGTTTTTATTTTTTTAGATTTTACGCACATTCGTTGGTGGAAAAAAAAATATATATGTTTACGATCATTTAATACGATTTTCGTTTTGTTTCCGGCAGCGGCAGGGGCAGGCGATTGCAAGCAGGTTGTGTACGGATAACCTCCAAACCTCCAAACCGTGGTTGTAAAAGTTTTTTACTGTAAATTGAGATAAAACTTCTCTCACATACTTATCTTATAATTTGAGACAAAACTCCTCTCACATATTTATCTCATAAATCGTAAAAGCTATTCTTCAAAAATTAATCCAAATACACATTAAATTATATCAAAGTCCAAGATTTCCAAATCATAATTTAGAAAAAATCAGAAAATAATTTTATTTGTATTCACCATTTTAAAATATTTCTTCTAGTCTTTAATATAAGATTCAGTTAATTTTTTAGAAAGATTAATAAAGCTAAATCACTAATTAATCACAGTATATATTGTATATTATTATATAATATTTGTTTATAAGTTGACAAACTAGTTTAATATAAAAATGATAATATAAATACTTTAAAGTAATTTATTCAGTTTCTTTAATTTCTCTAAAAAAATCAACGAGATCTTATATAAATAATATTTTTTTAATAGAAAAATATCACTTGAACCCATGAAAAAAATTATTTTAGTCAACCCCAAAAGATTTTGAAATTTCACCGCACTCGCTTTGAGTCGAAATAAAATTAAGTTTTGTGGGTAAAAAAATAGTAATCCCTTAATTTATTTTTTTCATAAGAGCATTTACAAGACAAATAAAAATATTTACAAGAAAAATAAAAAGATTTAAATGAAATCAAGGAGGTAACAAGAATATTTTTGCAATTCACAAAAGAAATAAAAGAATTCACAAGACCAATAAACGCCATTGGTTAAAAGTGCCGTTGGTCAATCATGATTTCTGTTTGAATAATTTTTTTCACAAGTGACTTTAACAATCGTGATTATATTTAGATTTCATTTAGTAAAACTACTTATAAATGTAAAAATAACAAAAAGAGTATGAATTTAATAAAGCTGTTTATAGTTTCATAATTACATTTAATAATATACATTATGAAATATAATTTAATAAATAACCTGAATATACAAATATTATTTTCAAGTTATAATTATTATTATTATAGTAAATAATTTAAGAATTTATATGAAGTAGAAATACAAATATTCAAAAAAATAAAATAAAAGACACTTTATATTAAATAAGGAAAGAATGAAAATGAATATTATTATTGAAATTCATTAGAAATTTAACAACATAAGTATGGAAACAAAATGTTTGATCAAAGTTATAAATAATATTTAAATAGGAAAAAAAATTGATAAATAGGATAGCTAATTATTTAGCATGGATTGAATAATTTGATCTCGGATAGAGCTTCTATTGTGATCCATTTCTGGTGAAGAAGCTATGTTGACTCTTGGTGGTGGATCTAAAACAACTTGATCATCATAATTTCCCTCGAGGGTGCTTTCATCTTCATATCGAATGAATCTAATATTGGTCGCAGTATGCCTTCTAAAAAAATTATGGATAGCCATGGTTGCAGCGACACTTTGAACTTGCATATGAATTTTGTATGGAGGCATGTGGCGTAAAATTGCAAACATGTTCTTCCAGACACCTAAAGTTTTTTCAATAGTACACATCAAACTTGAGTGAATAAAGTTGAATCTCTCATTGTCATTTCTGAAACCAGCCAAGCACCTAAATTCTAGTAGGTGGTATCGTTCACATTTAAATGGACCAATGTATCCAACTGGTGTAAGGTAACCAGCATCGACCAAATAGTACTTATCGAATAAAAAATTATAATGTTAGTAACCCAATATGTAAGATAATTGTATCAAACATATCCATATTAAGATAAGAGGAGGAAACAAACCTTGAGGTGGATGTGGGAAATTCATACCAGGAGTTGCAAGAGCATTATAAAATACATGAGCGTCATGAGTTGTGCCTTCCCATCCAATTAACACAAAAGTAAAATGCATGTCCCAATCACATGCAACCATTATGTTTTGTGTAAAATTCTTTCTTTAAAACGATAAGTACTTAAAGGTTTGATCAAACCATTTATTAAAACATTATCAAACATACAATTAGGCTTTGGACTTCACAAGGCCCAAAATAACTATGCACTACCAAGCTCAAACTCCTTAACTGAATAATACTTCATCATGTATCCATATCAGATCAATTGTGGATCCACAAGTGCAAAATAAGTCATAAGGTCTCTAGGCCATCCAAAATTATCAAGAGTAATTAAAAGTATATAGTTAATGCCTCAAATCTCCAAAATAAATTAGAGTATGAAAGATGAGTCCTAACGTGGTAATATACAATAATTCAATATTTACCAAAAAGATGGAAGCACTACTGTTAGCAGAAGTAGCTTAAGTTTCCAAAGTCTTCCCTGATAGACCCATATGAGAACTATCACATGGAAAATTGTTAAATCAATGGGGTGAAACAAAAGCCTCAGCAACCAATAATTATCTCATTGGGCATACAAGTAAGTGCTTTTGAGGTGTCAAGTGGGACATTATAAAATCATAGCTTTATTAAAAATGTCACATGGCTACATGTGTGTGTGTATTAATTCACAATATCATAATCTCATTCTTATATTTATCACATAAGTTCACAAGGATCAATACTTAAGAACTTATTCTCTATCCTCCCTTATTTCCTCCCCGCCTTATTCCTCTGACTGAACCCATGGGCTAGTACTCACCCATATGACTGGTAGTTTAACTCAACAAGCTCACCGATCAAGTGATATGGACTGGCCAAAGTTGACAAAGCACAAGACCAGACCATGGGTTCCCCCTCTAACGTACTAGTGGGGTGTCAAGGCTCTATTAAACACAAATGGGCCAAAGGACTAACCAATGTGCACTTGAAAACCCACCACCATATTTCCTCCTTTTGTATAAGAATTCAACCCCTTATGTCCTCTTTGAATAACCTCCCATCAAATCCACATCCACAATGTAATATCCCAATTTGGAACTAAGGGTTAATGACTCTAATATTGATTGTAATTAGTGTAATTAAACACCTTTAGAGAAATATGATGTGAATTTGATATAGGTGCATTTGGTGATTAGATATCAATGGTTGAGATTTGTTGTATATGGGTCGGGATCTTGTACATTAAGCTTGTGTGAGCTCATTGTGGAAGTGACAAGATGGTGACATGTGGCATAGTATGAACCATTGGATGTGGCACAAGAGGACAAAATTCTACTTTTTCTCTCATTATCTCTCTCCTATTCGGTTGGGTATGGGCAAGGAGGGAAGAATTGCACTTCATCATCATTTGCTTCATCTCATCATCTTCTTTCTCTTCTTCCTTCCATTTCTGTCGACCAAGATAACAAAGAGAAAGGAAAGCTTTGATTTTGGGTAAGCAATGATCTTCTTAAGCTCAAATCCTTTTCTCTAATATTGTGTATCCTATTGAGAGCTCCATTGTGATGGTTTCAAAATCTTGAAAGGTGGTGGTTTATGTGTTGAAGAATTTTGAAAGTTTGAGATCAAGATTCTGGATTTAGCAAAGTGAAGAGGTAAGCATTTAGTGATTTTTGATATATTATTTGTGATTTTTGGATAAGTTTGGGAAAATCTGGAAATTAGCCTTGAGTTTGTGTAAATGTTGAATATAGGAATCTCATTGTGATTAATGTTGGAATTGGTTCATTGTGAAGATATTTAAGTATTGGATTTAGTTTAGAATGTTGGAAATGTGTTAAGAGGAATTGGAACATTATGTGTATCATAGAGACTTAAGTGTTTGATTGTGGTCAAAATGGTTTTTGGGGTGTTTTGGAAGTTGCCAATGTATTCCTTAGGCATGAGTAAGTATGTATGAGCTTTGTGAGAAGTTTAGAAACCATTGGGATGGGTTTTGATCATCTGGGAAATTTCTATCATGTGCTGCGTTTCTGGTCTCTGATGCGCAATACTCGAGTGAGGGAAGATCATGCTCGAGTGCTGCATGTGTTTCCCTTTTCTGCGTTGTGTTTTGCCTGGGTTTGTATGAAGTGAGCTTGAGTGCACTTCTTATCCGCGAGTGATGTTAGTGCTTGCTCGAGTGTTGGTGTGAGTCCAAAGTTAGGGCTGCTCTCGGGTTGTCACTCAATGGCCATTGTTCAAGAGTGTGCTCTGAGACTCGCAAGCACGACCGTCTCACCCGAGCACTGGAGGGTATGCTCGAGTGAGCTTGTCCTTTTGATGTTGCTTGTGCTCTCGGGTTCTCACTTCTTGTCTTGTACTTTTGGTGACTCGAGTGAGTTTGGAGTCATTATCCTAGTGCAAAGCTATGTGCTCGAGTGCAGTGAGCACTTTCTGGCCATGATGGTTGCTCACTGTCAAACACTCACGAGTGAGAGCCGTTCTCACTCAGGCACAAGTGTCTCATCACTCGAGTGAGGTCATCTTCACTCGAGTGAGCCAGTCTAAAATCACTGTTTTACCTTTCGAAAAAGGGGTCTTCAGGGTAGTTTCTCCTAACCTTTTAGGCATATGTTTAGGCCTCTATTAGTTACCTAAAGAGTCCTAAATGATAACCAACTTAGAGTATTATGGAATAAGTGTTTGGAAAAGAGATTAATCAATTGTCCCTAAATTGGTATAGGATTTGACATCTGTCAGACGCGTGAGCTCACTGTGCCAAATAACGTCAGGAAAGATTCAGGTAGTGACTTCTCTCTTATACTTTGTATAAATGTATTGTATGTTTGCCTATCATGCATTGTGTGCTGCTGCTGCTTTGAGATGAATTGAGATACATTATGGAGCATTGTGCCTTATGGAGCTTTGTGCATTGTGGAGCATTGTGCCTTGTAATACGTTGTGCATTGAGATACCTTGTGCTTTGTGATGCTGCTAGCATAGTGATTACCGCGTGAGTGGGCATAGTGATTGCAACGAAAGCTGTCATTATGATTACCGCAAAAGCGGGTATAGTGTTTGCAGCGAAAGCTGTCATTGTGATTACCACGAAAGCAGGCACAGTGCATTGTGATACAGCCGTGAGTGCTATTGTCTGTGGCGTGAGCCATGGATCATTGTGTTGTAGATGATGCTGGTGAACATGATACATTACATGCCTTGTGTTTATATATTGTATGAGTGATTTGTTATTACTGGGATTCTTTTGAATCTTACTCTTTCCAAATGACTAACATTTCAAACAGGGCATGTGACTTGAAAGGGAAGCGGCCAACCAGGAGTGGTTATGGATTTAAGGACATTTTGAATTTTGGATGTTGGTTATCTAGTTGTCTTTTGGGATTACTGTATGTATATAGTAAATTTTGGATATGTAATCCCCATCTTGGGAAACCTTTAAACCCATTCTATATATAAGTAACCTGGGGTTGCTGGGATTTTGATTACGCACTCTGATATTATTATGTGATTTATCGGCATAGGTAATTGTATTTGAAAGTGAATGTGAGACCAGATGAATTCTGTTTCGAACGTTTTGTTTGAACACCCTATCTCTTGGAGATGAGTGATCCTAAATGTGATTTTTGTATTATTGGTCTCTATTTCACTTAAATTTCTTAATCCGGATATAATTACTGTGAGGGGGGTTACACACTATCTCCTCCCATATCAATTCTTAAGGGATATAATCACACTGCATTATCACATGCCATTATCAATTCACAAATTATCAAAAGAATCTTTCCAATCTCATAAATAAATACCAATTCATATAATATAATATCATTAGTCATTTCTCAATGAAAATAAGCCCCACAAGACAATTTCATTAACAACATAGTTTCAAAATCCACATCACATACCAATAACAAAATTTACAATTCTAGATAGTTAAAAATCACTCACAAGCATCATACAAGCATGCACAATAAGAGAAAAGTGGTTACCTTTCGCCAAAGTAAATTATAACTACACTACTCCTAATCCAAGAGCTCGAACGCACCACCAAAATCAATCTACAACAATTAATTTACTACACATTAATAACTCTTTGGGTTATTAGAACAATTAACTTACTTAAATTAATTCTATAATTTTAAAGTTTTGAATTAATTACTCCAAAAATTCCAATTTCACACTAAAATTCCAATTATTTATTTTAACATTAATTCAAATATTTTTCTTAACTCAAATAACCCATTTAAGTCATTGATTATCATCAATTTTATCCAATTACATAAAATTCTCAATTTTAACTTTAGAGCATAAAATAGCTAAATTATAATCTTCACTTTAATAAAAAAAAATCTAAACCGATTAAAACTTTAATAATACCTCCAATAATCCAAATAAATCATTTAACCCAAATTTAATTGGTTAAAAAGTCAAATATAGAATTATTTATAGGCTGATTATATAGAAAATTCATTACAAAATCTTACACCGACTAAATAACAAAAATACATCGATTAAAATCAACTATTAATTATCCTCTATATTTCTATAGACATATAATGACAAAACTTAAAACTTGCCTAAAACCCTATCCCCAAAATATTCTATAACTAGCAAAAAATGACAATCAAAAGAAAGAGAAATTATTTCTAACCGTTTTCATGAAGGGAGTTTTGTAATAAAAAGTAATTTTAAGTAACTTATTGATCTCCAAAGTTTGAGCCCAGGCTGAGAAACTGAAAACGGCGACTACATGCTCTCTGCCTCTCTGAATTGCAATAAAAAAGAGGGATGGGTTTGGGGGTATTTATACTACCCCCTCCCATATATGGTGGCCCCTTTAGCTACCATATATATAATATTATTTTAATCTTTTTTTATTTTTATTTTTTATATATATATACACTTTTTTTCTTCCAAATTCTTCCCTTTTTTGCTTCCCATTATTTATTTATTTTTATAATATTAACAATAACAATAATAATAAAATATTATTATTTTTACATCTTCATTCCACTAATTTCTTTTACTATCATAAATCACAATTTAAATCAAAACCTTTATTTTGATCATTATATGATAAATGCATTTATCATGATTAATTATTTCTTAATTGTAATTAAATCCTAATATAAAAATTAGGATGTTACCACTCTCCTCACCTAAATAGAATTTTGTCTCCAAAATTCGATTCAAGTAAGGAACAAAATACAACCAGAACACAATAATCCAATCAAGGCAAACACAACTACCAACCTAAGCAAAAAAGTTAAGAAAATCATGACGCATCCTTTCCTTAGTCTCCCAAGTTGCATCTCCAGGTGTCATACCCTTCCAAAAGACTTTCACACGTCGAATGGTTCTTTGTTGCTTGTCCTGGACATCCAAAATTCTCTCTGGTTTTGCTACATAAGTCAAGTTTTCTCTCAACTCAACTTCCTTAGGCTTCATGATATGAGATGGGTCCGGATGATACTTCTTTAATTGTGACACGTGGAACACGTCGTGCATATTAGACAAGTGCGGAGACAAGGTGATTCGATAGGCAACAGTCCCAATCCGGTCCAAAATCTCATACGGCCCAATGAATCAAGGAGTCAACTTCTTTGCCTTAATGGACTTCCCAATGCTTGTAACAAGTGAAACCGTCAGAAAAATGTGATCTCCCGCACAAAACTCCATCAATCTCCTTCGGCGATCCGCATAACTTTTTTGTCAGCTCTAAGCGGTCAACAATATCTACCGTATCATTTTGATCTTCCTCGATGTTTGATCTACCAAATCTGGTCCAATTATGTTCCTTTCACTCAATTCAGTCCAATACAATAGCGATATACACTTCCAACCATATAAAGCCTCAAAAGGTGCCATCTGAATACTGGAATGGTAGCTATTATTGTACGTAAATTCTGCCAATGGCAAGTACTTATCCTAGCTACCTGGGAACTTGATGGCGCATGCCCTTAATATGTCCTCGAGTGTTTGAATATTCCTCTCAGTCTGATTGTCTATCTAAGGGTGATAGGCAATACTGTATTTCAACTTTCTACCCATAGCTTCTTGTAAAGATTTCAAAAAGTTTGAAGTGAACCTTGGATCATGATCCAATATCACACTCTCTGGCACCCCTGCATATGAACAATCTCTTTAATGTACAACTTGACTAATTTCTCTAAAGAGTAGTCTGCTTTAATTGCTAAAAAGTGTGCTAGCTTGGTCAATTTGTCCACGATCACCCAAACAGCATCATAAATGGCTTAGATTGACGGTAAACCCATGAAAAAATCTATAGAAATACTATCTCATTTCCATTTAGGGATATCCATATTCTGAAGTAGCCCTGGTGGTCTTTAGTGCTCAATCTTGACATTCTGGCATGCCAAACATTTAAAGACAAAGTTAGTCACATCTTTCTTCATCTTCGGCCACCAATACTGTCGATTCAAATCATTATACATCTTGGTGATTTCACATCTTTCTAATAAAAGTCGTATTAACCCAATACCGCATTCAAAGTAACTATCTTCTTTTGATATGGAGCAATATAGATATCCCTCAAGGCTTTCAGCCAATGATTTAGAAGTTGGACCGGACATCAAGCCAGAAAGGTCAGCGGGTCAAGGTTCAACCGGCTGGACTGGTTGAGCCGTTTAGCCGGAGCGGTGATGTAATAATTAAATTTAAAAATATTATATATATGACAATAATTAGTCATTAGCCTAATTTCATATGAAGTTAGTAAAGTCACAAAACATCATTTAAAAACCTCATCAATTGTCACTCATCAGGATAAGTGCCTAAAATATCCACCACTCAAGGGTTATAGTAGTGTTTTAAAAGCCAAACCAGATATTGAACAAGAGAGGCTAACGGGTCATGGCTGGAACGGTCAAATCAATTGGGCCGTTTGGTCGAACCGGTGATACAGTAATTAAATAAAATAATATTATTTACATGTATAGTGATATATGATAAAGAATTACAATATCAAAGTCAAAAGAAAATATCACAATATGTCAAATTATCAACATATTATTATTAAGTAATAAATTAATATTTTAAAATTTAGATAAAAAATAAAAAAAAACACCTAAGAAATTAATTTTAAATATTTTAAATTGTTGTGTAAGCTTTTATTAAGAAAAATTGATAAAACATTTAATATTTATTCCTTAATTTGTTTGGAAAAGAAACATATATACGTATATAATCAACACTAAATGATATTTACTAATATTAAATTCGCTTTTTAATCTGTAGCAAGAATATCACAATAAAAAATTGATTTTATGCCCAATTTGTTTGACCAGATAAAAGCGGGATATCTTTAATATCTTCCCAACCTAATTTTCATTTAATTTTAAAATTACATCCAAAGGGACATGTGGCAAGAGATAAGTGGGGCCCAAAAACCAAAAGTCACCCTATTTTCATCCTTCATCTTCACTCTTCCAGTCTTTCTGCAACCTTCGTGACTCTATGTTTTCTTTGCCGCTGTTTCACATTTCTACTAGCAAAAGACTTCAAGAATCGATTTTGGTCTATAACCGAAGTAGATCTAGGTTAGTTATTTTCCATGAAATAATATTGATTTTCTTATATATTTTTTCTAGATTTTTTTGACCTCCTATGACCTCTCTTTCTTCATCTTCTTCTTCTACCTCTTTCATTTTTTAGACCATCCGGCTTTGTTAGATCCGTTCCGGCTCCTGGCTTAACTCCGATTTCTGGCTTAAACGTCGGTTTTGAGTGGCTCAAAACGGCCTAACCTCGGGAACGGCCTAACCTTGCAGAATGAGCCATTGAGCTCAACGAGCGACGGCCGAACCGGTTGGACTGTCCAGTCCGACTTTCAAATCATTGCTTTCAGCCAATAGTGCTTATTCAAGCTCATACAGAAAACATGAATAGATTTCTGACTTAAAGCATCGGCCATAACATTGGCCTTTCTAGGTTGATACTTTATTTTGAAATCATAATCCTTCAGGAAATCCATTCATCTACATTGCGTATTATTCAGTTCTTTCTAGTCAACCAAATACTTCAAGCTCTTATAATTACTTAAAACTTCAAACTGAGCTCCATATAGATAATGCCTTCAAATTTTCAATGCAAACACTATAACGGCAAGATCCAAGTCATTAGTCGAATAATTCTCTTCATAAGGCCTCAACTATCTCAAAGCATATGCAAAAACATTGCCTTCTTACATAAACACACAACCCAAACCCTTGAGGGAAGCGTCTGTATACACTGTGTATGGACGACAAGGATCAGGAAGAGTAAGCACAAGTGTTGTAGTCAACTTTGCATTTAACTCTTGAAAAGCAGCTTCACACTTATTAGTCCATATGAATGGTTGATCTTTCTTGTCAACTTGGTCAAAGGCATAGCATTTTGAGAGAAACCTTTAATGAATATCCTACAGTAGCCAGCTGTTATAAGTGTAAATGGTCTATTAAATTGTGCAAGTTTACATTGTCGTAATCAAGTAATACAGAAGTGAGTAAAGTATCGTTCCCACGAGGATTGATCACTAAGTACCAAAATGGGTAATTTTAACTCTATTTAGTTGGTCGATTAGTTGAAGATTGAGAGTACGAAATAAAAGATGATTAAATATGAATGCAAATGAAATGAAACAACTATGAGAAAAAGTTCTATGGGTCAGATTTCACTTAACAAATTTTGAATTAAATCACCTATCTATTCTAACCCAATGTATTCCACATGATTGACAGTGAGTTTCCCTAATTTATTTACAAGCCTCTTCCAAGGTCAAGCAATTCTATAATTAATTGCTAATCCAATATATTCCTATATGAATTTAAGCAATTAATTATGCATTAAGATTTATGAAACTCAGTAAGACTACACAACTCATATGGTATATTTCTATTTCATGCAAGTCATGGTTTTAATTATAAGATATATACACATGCATCTCCCTCCGTTTTCAACATGCATATTGAAATCATTCAAAAGATGGCCAGTCAATCAAAAGCATTAAGAATAATAATTAAAACTCAATCATGAAGGAGAAATTCAAACTAGATTTAATAAGTTAATATTCAATCCGTCATTAATAAGCTATATCATCACCCTAGGAAAATGGAAATTTAGCTCATGATGAAATTAAAAACAACAATAAAATAAATTGAAAACTTCATAAACATTACAATAAACTTAATTATTCAATAAAAATATAACCACAAGATGCATGAAAATAGAAAAATCTAGCCTTCCATGTAGGAGGTAAAATCTTTCATGTAGGGGGCATGCAATAAACAAATACAATGCATGAAATTAATTCTAAGATAATGGTGTAAGTGGAGAAGAGAGGAAAGTAATGGATATGAACTGATGTCTCCAATGTGAAGGAGAGGGTGGCTATATATAGAGAAGAATGGAGTAGGGTATATGAAGTGGTAGATAGAATATGGTAGATGAAGTAGTAGGTGAAAAGGAAGATGAAGTGGTAGATGAAATGGTTGGTGGAATGACAGATGATTCACACTCTCAACTTCCAAGAAAAATTCGAAACCCTTGAGCTGGAAACGTCAATGAGTCATTGTTCAAAAGGTTGGAACAGTTGAACTGTTTAGCCGAACTGGTGACGTAATAATTAAATTTAAAAATATTATATATATATATATATTACAATTAGCCTTTAGTGTAATTTCATAGGAAATTAACAAGGTCACAAAATACCATTTAAGAAAGAACATTAAGTAAACTATCAACCTAATAAAATGCACTAACAATTATTTCATGATCTATCAAATATTGGTGGCTCTTGATTGATCCAAGCATGAGTTTCTTGAAAGGCATTTAGACCATAAAATGTCATCATCTTCTTGAGGAAATAACCCAAAATTAAGACCTCCAACTTGAATCCTAGAGCTTTCAATTCCATCTTTAGCTTGAGGATGAGGCTCATTGGCTTGCTCTTCAAAAGCATCTTTATAAAATAGTGTACAACAAACCAAATTATAAAAATTACTAACATATAATATAAATAAAATAAAATAACATGTCTAAATTTAAAAATATCTAACCTTCATCATTGATAGTAGTTTTTGGTATTGGAAGTATGGTATCATCATAAATGATATCTTCTTCTATCTCTTCAGCTGAAAGTGCTGAAAATGGAGGAGAATCAACTTCTTCCATTATCCAATATTTAATCTTATCAATACTTTTATAATCAATAGGATCAAAATCTTTTTTCTTGTTAAGAACCCTAAAAAACACATGAAAGCAAAATATTAGTATAATTACTAGAAGTCATTTGATTAATTTTTGTACCAATACAAAATTAAGTAAAGTGTTATTGTAAGGTGAAAAGCTTAGAAGAATATGCCTATTTCTCAAACGAATATTGTAATGAATAAAAATAAGATCATTTAGCCTTTTATGTTTTAATCTATTTCTTTTCTTGGAGTGTATCCTTTCAAATACACTCCAATTCCTTTTGCAACCAAAAGAAGCAGTTTGGCTCAACAATTGAATAGCCAACTTTTTAACTTTAGGACAACTACCTCCAAAATACCTCCACCATTCATCTATCATGTTAAAATGAACATCATCAAATAGAAAAAAAAATTAAAACCAAGTTCATATAGTATAATATAACTGTATAAGAATTAAAAAGTAAGGCATTTTACCAGGTCGTATTGATTTCGTAGATTTAAGAGCTATGGGACTATTAAAGGTGCCACTTTTATCTTGGTATAATATGCCTTCTTGCAAAAACTTGGTCCTATTAGATGTAATTTTCCTATTGATGACAGATAGATATCCTTGCATAACCTCTGGCTTTTGAGGGAAGTTAGTCTTATCATGAAGAAAAGCAGTATTTAAGATATAAGCTGCTGCATGAAGATCTTGGCGAAGCTGAGAATCCCACCTACTCTTTATAATACTCGTGAATGGGTTGTACAATTTTTTTTTGTGATTGAAAGTATGTTTGATAGCGTTCTGTGCCTTGTGCATCCTTTCATAAATATATCTAAGTGAAGGCCTATCATCAGAATCTACAATTCTCAAGAGTCTTATAAGAGGTTTAACAACTTCAATAATGGCTAGACAATCATTCCAAAATGCATTGTCCAATACAACTGCAATTACATCTCTTCCCTTATAGTCTCTTGAGTATCTAGAGTTAATAAATGTCTTGCTAGTTACCAAGGCTTGTAAATCATGCTTGTGCTCAAGAATACTCTTCAAGGCAATAAAAGTAGTAGTTGCTCTTGGCCAGATGATTTCTGTCCACCCTTCTCTTTTTCTTAACCAAGCTAACAAAAATCCATGGTTGTAAATGAATTTTGAAAGAGTGTAGGAAACATATCTCTTCTGCTTGTATTTGATATATGTGTTAATGTGTTGATGCATGTCTTAGCTTTGCATGGTTATGTGTTATTGAAGCTATGTTTCAATTTATGCCCAGAAACATTTGGGCCGCGGCCCAAAATCCGCTGGCCGCGGCCAAGAAAATCCAGTTTCTTAGCTGAACTTCCAAAAAATCATAACTAATTCCACAAAAATTTAAATGAGGTGATCCCAAAGCCAAATGAAAGCTATTCAAGTCCTCTACACAGGAAAAATATTGGCCAATACTGGAAATCACCACATAAATACAGAATTACCCAAATCTCAAGACTGTACCAAAACAGATTCCATTTTCGACCTCAAACTTTGGACAGCTATAACTCATAGAAGACAAAACGAAATGGCACAAATTATGTGTCCATTTTGAAGCTTGGGATGTGAACTTTAAGACTGGAAATTTTCATAATTTTCTGACATCCTTTGCCCAGTCAAAACGTTCACACAACCAGACTGCCCAAACAGAATTCCCACTGGACAGAATTTCCAGTTTTGCACACAATGTATCCAATCCAATTCAAATCAATTCCAATGATTAAATACCACAACATGACACCATTTTCAACATAAAACAACATCCAATTCATCCAATTACATACCACACGAAAATACCATAAAATCAGGGCAAAATATCACAATTCTCAAAACTCCACCAAAAACCACAATCAATAGATCAAAATGGAGCAAACACTCACCTCTTCCTCTTTCCCAAACAAATTCCTTGATTCTCCATCTTTCCAAATTTCCTCAAGCCATCAAACACCTCCAATCAAGAATCTAAAACCATAGAGATGAAGCTCTCATCACTATGAACAACATTAAAGAAGGGTATTTGAACATTAGAGGACATTATCTCACCTAAACATTAAACTCTTCCTTTCTCTTTCTTCCTTGCTTTGGGACGCCATGGAGAAACAAGAGAGAGATGAGATGATGAATAAATGAAGATGATGAAGAAGGGAGCAGATTTTTAGGGCCAAAAACCGTCCAAATAAGGGAGAGAGAAGAGAGGAAGGGTGTTGAATCTTTGACCCAAGATCAAGGGTCCAAATCTTGCCACTTGTCATGATCTTGATCCATCTTCATGAGCTCACATAGGCACTTGCACACATGATTCCACCCTTTGATCTCTACACAAATCAATCTCAACCATTGATCTTGAAGTTACCAATAAGTTCCCTATTCGGTAACTGACCAATTGGTCGGTAACTTTACCGTTTTGCCCCTGATTACGGTAATTCTCATTGAATCACCACCAACACTTCACATCTTTTCATTTAGCCACAATATGCGCCTTCCCTCTATTTTAAGTCAATTTAGATGTTATCCATAATTGAGCTTAAATACAGGGTTTTGGTGCTGGTCACAGCACATACGAATCACATCGGGTGCCAAATCACACCATAATCTCCAAAAGGGTTATTTATCACTAACCACATCCACTTTTGGAGTCATTATCTCTTAATCACAATTTAGGATCCTGCTAAACCAGGGCTTAGCAGTCCACTAATCTCAGGCTTATTCTCTAGCCTCAAGTCTCAGAATTCGGGGTATTACACAAAACACGTTTGGCGCTGCAACAGTATTGGAAGATCAGTTCCTGCCTCCTGCCATATTCCCTTAAACATGGGATCTTTAGATCCTTCCAAAAATGGTGAGATCTTAAGTTGTTCCCGGGAGAGTGAAATCATGGGACGAAAATGCCCCTGAAAGGCAGAGCATTTGTGAGCTGAAGGCTAGAAATTCGAGCTGAAGGTAATTTTTGGTTTGAATCTGATAGTGGTCTCAATTCATGAGTTTCGACAGTGATTCGAAGCTCCAAATCCGAGTTTCGAACTATAGACTTGATAGCTTAAAGAAGACGAGGATTGACCTCCGGTGGAGCAAAGTTTCTGATCTTCTCTATCAAAGGCATCGCCTTTGTCTGCCAACCCCTTCGCTCATAGCACAAAGATGAGTTCTTTTAATCTCAGAGCTTGACAAGGAAGACGATGAACAGTACCATGAGGAAGACAATGAATAATGAAGATGAGGTTGAGTTCGAACTGGGGTTGTTAAGTTTGATCTAGGCTGTTAAGTTCGAACTAGAATGTTAAGTTTGAATTTGAACTTCTGGTGAAGTCAGGGGTATTTTAGGTTTTTCACACAATCTTCCAATTTAAACCACTCCTTTTTCTTCCAACCAAACATCTCATCTTCCCTCAACCTAGGTTCCTTCCCATGTCTACCAAATAGACCAATTTTTAAAGTTCCCTCCCAATCTTCCCTTCTATTCACTTTCCTTCCTTTCCTTTCCCTCATATAATGTTCCTTGTACCAAATAGGCCCTAAGGCTTTCCCTTGCAGGTTTGAGCATCATTAGCTGTCAACATTTTGCATGCAAGGCAGGATTATTAGCAAGAGCTTCAATAGTAAGTAGCTCAGCCATCACTTCACTAATAGAAGAACCCGGAACAACATCAACACATGTGCAACATGATTATGTAATAGAGGTTGTGGCATTAGCTTTTCTTGCTAAGGTAAGGCCTTTTGCTTTCTTTTTGTTTGTTCCACCCGCACTATCCTTATTTCTCTTCTCCCCACTCACTTTACTTGAGGATGTTTGGGATGACTTTAAATTAATGGTCGGCATATGTACAGTGGCTTACACACTCACATTCTCACTATTTAACATCCTTATTTTAGCACTTTGAGTTAATTGTAGTTTGAGTTGTATTTAGTCAAAATGTTAGAATAAATTAATACTTTAAAAAGAAGTAAAAGCTAAAAAAAATCTATGAAATAAAATAAAAAAATGAAATACCTCCTTAAAATAATTATTTTAAATATATAGCTATGTGTGTATGTGTAAACTTATCCTATTATTAGAAAGTAACATTCAAAAAAAATGTGTTGTCTGAATTTTATACCCATTATTATTTTATTATTTTAAAAAATATTACTTTATTCAAAAACCAACCTAAACTTAAATTCTTTCTCTTATGAATACCCTATTTTCCCCCACTCGGTGCATAACTGTAGGTACCGAATCTACATGTTGATTTTCTTCTCTCCTTCCCTTTTCAAATTCCATACTTGCATAATTGCATAGCTTCCAAGTTCTGAACTATGTCTTTTCAACTATTTATTCCTTGTTTTTCTCTTTCCATTTCTTCAATATTTTATCTTCTCTTGTCTTGTCATGAATACCATTTCTTCTTTACCATAAGAGTATGTGGGTTTTTTTTTGTTTATTTTATTATTTATTTGTATCTTCATGACCCCACATTTCTTACTCCATTGTTGTGTATCTCCAATGCTTCACCACCCACGATGTTCTGTTTTTCCCTTAATCTTTTCCTGACAGTTGCATATTTTACTCTCTCTCATTATCTTTTCTTCCATCTTGTATGTGAACTTTATTTATAATTCTTAAACCAACTCTTTCTACTCTGTGTGTGTTGAGTATGAGATTTATATTTTTTCCTTTACTTCCTTTAACCCATATTCTCCATTCCGTTTCATGTGGGTACAAACACATGTATTTTATCTCTCTTTCATAAGCCCACAAACTCCTAACCAAATCACTGTGCGTGTGTACAATATTTCTTTTATTCGAATTGTGTGTGTACTACTCACACTTACATATATACATATCTATATTGTTAATCGCTTCACATTCATACCATGCTTTTTAAAGCCGAACCGGACCAAACGGTCTAGTCGGCTGGACCGTCACCCAGAGTCAGCAACAGCTCGTTTATATCATAAGGGCCATTTTCCATGTTCGGCTATTTTAGACCGGAGATAAGTCGTTTTTTAGCTGAAACCCGCTTTTCAACCGAAACAACTACGCAATAACCGGACGGCTAAGTTTGTGGTAAGAAATGGGTTTGAAAAACAAAAATGATGTATGAATGAGTGTCTCGCAGTGCAAGGAGAGAGAAAAATCAAGAAGAAGAGAGATCAAATCCTTGAGAAGATGAAGAAAGGAGACACAAAGAGAAAGAGAGAGCTTAACAACATATTGTGTTTTCTCCGTCTTTATCAAGAGCAAAAACACGAGTTGCAGAGAAGGGAGGAGATGTTTTTGAAAAGCAAAGAGAAAAGAAACACATAGGGAGCGAGAAATCGAAAAAGTGATGCAAGGTGAAAAGCTATTGTCCTATAGTACAAAGGGTGAGCACAAATACATACAAGTGAGACACTATTATCCTCTAGTTTGAAGGGTGAAAAGCTATTAAAATAAATAAAAAATTACTAAAAAACTTAAAGATGAAAGATTCTAGTTGCTAGATCAGTAGATTGCATTGATTTGTTTCAAGCTTTCAACTTTATCGTGTCTTGTGTCTTGTGACTTTGTGTGTACTACTTAAATTGGACATAAAAAGAATTATTATTTCTTGCCAATTCATCTTCCTTTTACCTCTTAGAAATAAAAACACCACCATATTTATATACTTAAAATTAATTTCTTCCATATTTAATTTAATGATTTTTTATCTTAAATTTTATAATATTAATTTTAAAAAATGTATAAAAATTATGATATTGCTAATGCTATATAGTGTTATTTTTTTAGAACTCTTACATATGAAGGTGTTATTATGTTAATAATTAGACTTATTATGAATTTATTTTTTACTTTTACTTATATCCACCTCATATTACAGATATACTATTATTTTAATTTAATTATTACATCACCGGTTCGACCAAACGGTTCGACCATTTCAACCATTTGAACAATGACCCGCTAATATTTTCAGTTCAACATCCGATCCGGCTTTTAAAACATCGATTCAGACTTATGTAATTTTAAAAAAAAAATGAAAATCGTGTTTCTCGCTCATTAAATGCCATCCCCCTCTTTCTTTTATTCATTTCACTATCAGTTTATTTAATGCCAAATCTATTCCTTTGTTTTAAGTTTTGACTTGTTATTAGAGTAATTAAAATGTTCCCTAATATTTTCTAGTCAAACTAATTTTTGTCTCTTTTGCGTGTGTGGCTTCTCTTAATTTCAATAGTTCAGAATAATATACACATTTTATGTTGTTTTCACACTTTTAGATTTTATGCATCTATATAATGATATATATATATATATATATAAGAGTGAATCTTTCGTAACTTATGAGTATATATTTATAGAATATAATTTTTTTTGAAGGGTAGATTTAGGCTTTAGAATAGTATGAGAGTAACTCTAGAGTGCTTAAAATATATATATTAATAGATATTTATGTTTGTGACTTTATACACTCTCATTGAGAGCTTTGGAATAGCTCTTTGTGTGATTACCTGTGAGTTAGGAAGTAGCAAGTAACTCTGAATATTCTTACATATACTTGTGAATTATGTATGATTGTGAATGATTATCTTTTATAAAAAAAATTGACTGAATTATATGTATGTGTATGTATTGTAAATTTCAGATAAGTAATATTACAAGTAAATTTCATTATAACTCACTTTATTCACATAGTTAATAATTTAATTATACTTAATGTATTGTTAGATTATTATTTCCTTTTAGGCATGTTTGAATATGTGATAATACTTTATACAAATAGAAGCATGATTTATTGTACTTTATCTTTTAATAATAATTATATTTATTGGTGATTGAATACAAGTGTCTGGAGATTGCATTTGTGATGGGTTGGAGTAAGGAGGAATTGTATGATGAGATCTCTTACCATGTGGTATGCCATCACTTAGTGCACAATGGATGGCACTTTTCGGGGCCCCTTCTTCCATATTTTCCTTTGGTCGGGATTGCATTGGAGCTGTGGGACATGTGACATCTCCTTAGTTGTGTTCTTTTATGAAGGGGAGCCATAGTCCAAACTTGAACTCTACACCTTTGGCCGGGTGCATCTTAAGCACTAATGAGTTTGGGACAATCCAGTTAAATGGATATGTTTCTATTAGACTATGTGTTAATCTATGGCTCTAGTCAGCAGTATAAGGAGGGACGGTGATATAAGGGTAGTTGCATATTACATATTGCATAATTATATATTACATGTTATAAATAAGAATAAAGGTTATTTAATTATGATTAACTTGAAATCGTTTTATATGAGGATTGTGATATATGCAAATATACATCGCTACTACAAAAGATGGATTTAGTGGTGCCCCTTTGATGGCACTTTTGTAAAGAAGCGCCATAGATACTTGTTAAAAAATGTTTAGATGCTATCACGCTTCCTATTATAAGTGTCATAATTAGTGTTAATCTTGTGCGGTACTTTCCTACACAAGCGCCACAGAAGACATTTAATTCCGTCGGGAGAAAAATGATAGTGACAGTTATGGCGCTTTTTAGGTAAACACCATAGCTGGACTTTTTTTTAAGAAAAACTATGACTTAGAAGGCCCTTGCTAGGAAAGTGCCTTCCAAGGGTTTAATTTTTTTTTAATTAAAACCAATGTAATGGAACCCGGACCGGACCGGCTGGTCCGGCCCTGGAACCGGCGAACCGGCCGGGAAACCGGTCCGGTCCGGGTTCACTTATAAAAAAAAAAAATTTTACTTTTTCCTTTAGAATTTCATACTATAAGTCTAAAATTTTCATTTTTTCACCGGTTTGGTCCCGGTTTAGGTCCGGTTTGGTCCCGGTTTGACCCACTGACCCTTAACCCAGTACCCCGACCGGTTCAATGCCCGGTCCGGGTTTTAATACCTTGATTAAAACCACTTTGGAAGGCGCTTGCTTCCAATGTTTAATTTTTTTAAACAAAGCACCTTGGAAGGCAATTGCTTGTCAAGCGCCTTCCACGGCTGTATTGTTTTTTTTTTAAAAAAAAGTTGTTGCCTTGTAACCTATTATGTCTATGTCAGAGCATTGCAAGTTAGCACCTATGCTATGTAGCTTAGTCTAGTGATTTTCTTATTTGAGGAGATATGTAAATTCAAGAAAGAAAATAGAACCTATATGTATATGTCAGAGCATTGCAAGTTTTGGAGAATAAAGGGAGCAGTTTTGATGGGCATGACATGATGAATGTACAAGTTCTTTCTATTCATTTTATCCAATCTAAATGAATTAATAAAACCCACACTATGGAATTCGTTTGTGCTATGAATATTCTTCACAAATGTAGGATATATGCTTCACTAAGTTTTTTTTCTTAAAATTAAAACACCTTGGAAGGCGCTTGCTTGTAAAGTGCCTTCCAAGGCTTTTCTTTTTAAATTGTTTTGCCTTGGAGGCTGCATATTTTTTCTAAAAAAATAATGTGCGAGGCGATAGTGGCATTGCATGGCCGCATATTGGCCTTGTATGCTCAGCTCCTACATATATACCTCGCTGGATTCACATATATATACTTGGGTTTTTTTCCCTATCCGAAATAGAGCGAAGCTATGGTTGAACCTCATTGGAAGCAAGCTGCACAAGAAGAGTTAAAGGCACTAGTAAAACTTGGGAAATCATAGCTCGCCCCATAGGAAAGAAACCAATAGGGGGCAGGTGGATCTTCACCCCAAAGTTCAATCCAAATGGAAGTATCAACAAATACAAAGCAAGATTAGTAGCAAAAGGGTATTCTTAAACTTATAGGGTCGATTACCAGGAAACATTTGCTCCGGTGGCTAAATTCAATGCAATCCAAGTATTGTTGTCGATTGCAGTAAACTTAGATTGGTCACTACACCAGTTAGATGTCAAGAACACATTCCTAAACAGTGACCTAGAGGAAGAAGTATACATGGTGGTTACCAATAGAGTTCTAGCTCCAAGTAACTCTGTTTGCAAACTTAACAAGTCTTTATATGGGCTAAAACAATCTCCAAGGGTATGGTTCAGACAATTCTCTAAGGCAGTAAGGAAACTGGGATATACACAGGGGCAAGTAGATGACACACTGTTTATCAAACGAGATAATGGAAAAATAACCATTTTGATTATCTATGTAGATGACATAGTCATTACAGGGAGTGATGAAAATTCCATTGTTCGGCTTAAAAGGGACATGTCTTATGAGTTCCAAGTGAAAGATCTCAGCCAAATGAGATATTTCTTGGCTATAGAAGTGGCAAGATCCAAAAATGGCATCAACATGTCCCAGTGAAAGTATACTTTTGGTCTGCTACATGAAACAAGTATGTTAGGAGCACAACCTAAAGGAACACCTATGGAAGAAGGTTGTCATCTGGAGATCAAACTGAATGGTGTTCTAATCAACTCAGAACAATATAAAAGATTGGTCTGGAAACTCATATACTTAACCCACACCCGTCCAAACATTAGCTATGCAGTCGGAATAGTAAGTCAATTCTTGCACCAACCTCAGGAAGAGCATATGGTAGCTGTGTACAGAATCCTAAGCTATTTGAAACTTAATCCTAGAAGAAGAATCTTCTGAAAGAAGAACACTGCCAGTAACTTAGAAATCTACACCAATGCAGACCATGCAAGAGACTAGGAAACTAAAAGGTCAATTGCAAGGTACTGCACATATGTGTGGGAAAATTTGGTGACATGGAAAGGCAAAAAGCAAATTGTAGTTTCAAGGAGCAGTGCAAAAGCAGAACTGAGGGCTATGAACGACGAAAAATGTGAAGGACTTTGGGTTATCAGGCTACTAAAAGAATTGGTTATTCCATATAAAGGCCCCATGCAAGTCTAGTATGACAACAAAGCCAACATTGAGATAACAAGGAACCCTGTTTATCATGATCGAACAAAGCATGTTGAGATAGACAGACACTTTATTTAAGAGAAGGTTGAAGCAGGCATTATAAACCTATCCTACATACGATCTGCAGATTAGATTGCATATGTAATTACCAAACCATTGGGCAGGGCTAAATTTGAAGGATTTCGGCACAAGCTGGGCATGATTGACATATACTCTTCAGCTTAAGGGGGAGTGTTAGAAATCAACAAATCAAATCCCATGATTTTAGCCCTAGTAATCTTATGATCTCAGCCATATCGTATCCCTGAATCTAGCCATAAGTTACATAGGAAAGATTATGATTGTATTTTAATTCTCTCATTATGGCTAGCCGATAATTGCTCTGTATTCAGCCTATAAATATTGTATGCATCACTAATATCAATAACAGAGTATGTATTGTTTCCTTTGATTTAAGACTAACCTATCCTCACCATCTTCAATGTAAGGTGAAGGAATTGCTTTGATTAATTGCACGATATTGTCCGGAAGCTTCCCCTCCAACTAGGACCAATCCCAATTCCCATCCCACACCACAACTTGCTGCACCAATAGATTCTCATCAATAGCATATTAGAATCCACACAATGCTCTGCTAGTCTCCTACTACTTCCTAACCACCTATCCGTCCATAATCTAACACTACCTCCATTTCGCACCTCCCAACTCACCTCTTTCGTAATGTCTTGCCAAATCTCTACAACATTTTTTCAAAGCATTGAATCATGTTTCTTCACTCTACACTTTACAAACAAATCAGCCCCTTTACCATATTTTGCTTTCAGAACTCTAGCACATAACCCCTCCGGCTTGGCTAACATGTTCCAACCTATTTTGCTCAACAAAGCCACATTCATCCCTCTCATTCTTCTTATTCACACTCCTCCTTCCTCCTTGGGACAACAAATCACCTCCCAACTAATTGCATACAACTTTTTTTCCTCATTTGAGCCCCAAATAAAGTTCCTTTGTAACATTTCTATCTTATTACACACCCCAGTTGGAATATGGTCATGTTGCATTTGATAATTCGCAACTTGGGAGTAACTAATGGGACTAAATTGAGCCTCCTTACTAGTGACAAAGTTTGTGACTTCCATCTACTAAGCTTCCTCTGAACCTTATCAATCAAATACTGAAATTTGGCCCTTGAATTTCGACGATGAGTAATTTGCACCCCCCAAATACCTCCATAAATCTTCCTTCCGTTGAAATCCACTCATACTCCAGATTAAATTCTGCTTGTCTCTAGCAACATTCATAGATAAGAAGATAGTGGTCTTCCCTAGATTCACCTTCTTCCCTGAGATCGCACCAAACAACTCCAGGCAATCAAGATCATTAGCCATTTGCTCCATACTTGCTTCACAAAACAATAACAAATCATATGCAAAGAGTAAATGAGAAACACAAACCTTATTCCTTCCAACCCTCATAGGTTTCCATTGTTTGCTTTCCACTGAATTCGCAATTATATGAGAGTTTTTTTATAGCCAGCACAAACAAGTACAAAGAAAGGGGCCCCTTGTCTAATCCCCTAGTAGGCTTGAACTCCTCTTTCCTGCTCCCATTCCACAACAACCTCATCTTCACTGATAATAGACAATTTTTAAAGATATTCACCACACATTCTGGTATTTCCAATTCCTCTAACACTTCAATTAAAAACCCCAAGCTTAACCTATCATAGGCTTTTTCCAAGTCAATCTTGACTATCATATACCCTTTCTTCCCACTCATTCTATGCATCATGTAGGTCACTTCTTTTGCAATTATAATATTTTCTTGGATATTCCGTCCTGGAACAAAACTAGCTTGAAAGGAAGAAACCACCTTAAGATTAACCCTTTTAGTCGACTCACCAAGATCTTCATAAGTCCCTTATAAGGCACATTACATAAGGCTATTGGTCTAAATTGTGTAACTAATTCTGGATTATCCAATTTAGAAATTAAGACCAACAATGTAGAATTAAATTCCTCCACCCCTTCCGGTCTCTCCCATAAACTCTTAATCAACTTAACAACCTCCTTATCGACCACATCCCAATTTTTCTGGTAGAAAATTGTCGGAAAGCCATCCTCTTTAGGAGCTTTGAAACCCCCTATGCTAAAGAAAGCCCTCCTTATTTCCTCATCTTCTAACCTACTCCCTAACCTTCTCAACTCCTGTCCACTAACTTTCCCCCACCGCTGCCTAGTCACATGCCATATTCCATTATCATTCTCCTTTGAAAACAGGTTGACATAGAAGTCTTGAAACATTGTACAAATAGCTTCCTCATCTTCCACCCATACCCCTTCATTATTTTTGAGGCTCCTTACTTTATTCCTCCTCCTCCTAACCAAGTGTTGTTAGGATAATATCTTGTATTTCTATCACCTTGACCAATCCATGAACCCCTAGACTTCTGGTACCACAATAGCTCTTCTTGCTTCAAAACCCTTACCAACTCTTCTTCAACCTCCCTCTCCAGATTTATTAAGAAAGGGTTATCAAAATGGTCCACACTTTTAAATACCTTCAAATCTCTTACCCAACCCCCATATTCTAAAGCATATATGCCCAAAGACCTCCTTACTCCACAACTTCAAATCACTTCCAATTCCTTTATATTTTTGCAAACATGTCTTCCTTTAACCCACTTATCCAAGTAAAATTCCCTAAATTCCCTATGATTAAGCCAAGCCGCTTCAAATTTGAACGGTTTATCTCTTACTGAAACCTCCTCACAACAAGTTCCCATAATCAAAGGGTGATGATCCAAGCTAACCCCTTTACCGACTCTAACCATATCTTTAGGAAATTGTTCTTGCCACAACATATTACATAAACATCTATCCAATAGTTTAAACACACGAACATATCCTTGCCATTTGGGTTCCTCCACGTGAAGAATGGTCCACAAGATCCTAAGTCAATGATCCCTTATCTTCAATCTAATCTCAGAACCTTCTACAACAACCTTCATTCACTCTTCCTCCCCCTTTTTGCTCCAAACAATTACTGATTTCATTCTAGTCTCCTGCAAGTAACTAAGGCTCAGTCATATACATAGCAACCTTTCCCAACTTTTCCCATAACTCCCCTCTCTAAATTTCATATAGATTAGCATATACTGCAGTGAAACACCAAGAGGAGTGGTCTCCTAAAGTCAAACTACAATGAAGAAACTACATATGCCTAACAAGAACATTCATAACCAACATTGGGTCATTCCACATAACCCAAATCCCTCTCGCAAAGTCCACTGGATCTATCACCCTTGAGAAAGAAAAACCAAAGGATTGAATAAGTCTATTGGCCTTAGGCCTGCTAACCCAAGTCTCCAGAAGCATTACTATGTCCCCCATATGCAAATATAAAAGGTTTTTCAAAGAAGCAGCAAAACTTTTACTCGCTACCCCTCTTCAGTTCCATACTAAGATTTTAACCATTTAAACCAATAGGATTGGTCCCATCCTCCTCTTCATACACTTCCATAGACCCTTCGCTTACGGCACATCAACATTGCAATTTATCTTATCCCTCTCCTTCATTTCTTCCCCATAAAATTTCCCTACATCTTCTATAGACATTTTTGGGCCTCGTAGAATCGAATTGGTCCCATCCTTAAAGCCCAATGATGATGGTTCCCCTACCCCTCCTACTCTCCCTTCCTTCCCAATCTGAGCACCACCATCAAATTCCATGCATTCCCTCCTATCCTTTTTCTCTCTTTACACCACTAGACTGCCTAGATACCCTTATTTGAACATTGGTTACATCAGCCAAGGGTTTCGTAGTACTTTCCACTTCCTGCACTACCTTCGGCCCCATATCTTGTCTTTTAATAAAACGCCTAACTGGAACTTCCTCTACCCCTACTTCCTTATTATAGCCCAAATTCCTCTTTTTTAGTCCCTCTGATTCCCTTAGCACATCAAACCTAGTAGCTACTCTAACATCCTCTTTCCATACTCTTCCTCTTTGTTGCCTTTGAACTCGTTAAACCACTCTCCAGGTACTATTAGGCGCTACCTTCACCTCCAGAGCCACATTACCTTCCAGTCCACTAACATCCCCTTACTCACTTCCATGCTCATCTTAAACTCCTTTTGACCGCGCCCACACTTCTCCTTAAAATGCCCAAACAAACCGCAATTTAGACATAAGGCATGCAAGCTCTTATATTCAACATGTTTCAGCACACCATCAACCATATAATGCGGTACAAGAGGTTTTGTTAGATCTAATTCAATGCAAACTCGAGCAAACTTATTCCTACCCCTACTTGCCGTATGGATATCTAACTTAAGGACTTTACCAACAGAATTTGCCAAATTATACAACACCTTCTTATCAAATAACTCAACCTTAATCTCAGTGAATCTCACCCAGGTCGTTATTCTATCAATCTTTTCAGTTCTGGGGTTAAACCCCGGCCTCTAACGCATAATGCTCAAATAATTATCCATAATCACCCAAAGACCACCTACTAAAGCTCTTTCATAATCCTCCCAACCCTGAAATGATATCACAAAAAATTCATTCTCAAGATCCCCCAGCTTAATATCACCCTTCTTGGCCCACATTTGCCTTAATTTCGACTCTAGCAAATACAGTCTCGTTGAACCTCCAAGCAATTTCACAACAAGAGACTAGGCAAAAGGCTTATAGAGACGCTCTCTCTCATGCTCATCAATAAAAAATTTAGGACACATTGGATTAAATAAGTCTACTAAAATACCTAAATACATGTTTAAGACGTCCTCGAATCCTACTCCTTAGTCAATTCCAGCATCCACTCCTTCCATTGATTCATTGCTATCTTTATTGCCAACAATAAACCAGCGCTCCCTCTATTTTACCTTAGCCATCAGTGAGTCCCTATATGACATTGGCACTCTCTTCTTTAACAAATTTCATTCTGGCTCATGTATCTAGTCCTCAAAGTAAGGAGGATTCGAAATCAGACTAGTGAACTCAAGGGTAGTACCTTCAATCTTCCTCTTCCCTCGTTGCATCATCTCCGATATCCCCCCAGTCGAAGCTTCCCTCTCTGATTCTATAGTAGTTATCATTCTATCACAGACTTCACAGAGCCTCACAACTCCTTGATTGCAAGGAACAACGAAATAGACACTATATAACTCCGCAACAGTGGGCGACGGAATGCATAGAAACAACTTTGGCCACCAATTGGTGGTAGAGCCCCGCAAAATGACAATTAGCCTTAGCAGAGCTAAAGAGATTGCACGCATGACATATACGTACTCGTTTGCTAGGTTGAATCTTTCTTCCAACCCAATGACACCGTTTATATGTCCTGTGCACATCTGCACCGACATTTTGATTATACTGCCTACGCATACTAGGCATGTTGGCCGGTAAGGCGGAATCACATAGTCTCCAAGAATCTTTCTATCTCTCGTCATTCTTGAGACCCTTCCCAAAATGCGCTTAGTAGTCTACTTGATATAGGCATATCCTCAAGTCTCTAGGACCAAAACTTAAGATATTACTGGAAACAGTGACATAAAACAATTTAATTGTCGAGTAAGCTTGCTAGGAGACAAGAGATTAAACGCAAGATCAGGAAAGTCAAGGATAGAAGATAAGTGGATAAAGGAAGTAAGTTTAATAGTTCCAAATCCAAGGACATGAGAATAAGAACCATTGGTAATAGTTAAAGTAGAGGAATTGGCATATGGAGCAATTGTAGAGAAAAGATTATGGTTACTTGTCATATGATCAATGGCACAGGAATTGATGATCCACTTCGAGGAAGAAGTAGCAAGACTAGAAGCAATGTTACATATAGCACGGGCACTTGAAAAATAAGTAGTAGACTCACTATGCTAAGAACCAGACCCAAGAGCATTATCATCAGTAGACAGGGCCATATTAGTAGAACCAATTCGTTGTAGCTTGTTCTGCAACTTGTGACAATAGCGCTTCATATGACCAGGTTCCTTGCAGTAAAAGCATACAACGCCACCAGAATTCTAAGGAACACTTCCTTGTCATAAGAAGCTCTAGTTCCTGTTATCAAAGAGCCATAACCAACTAAAGCACTAGTATTTGGATTTGTAAACGGTTAGGAGAGAATGTAAGTGCACAGCACACGAGAATACACATCCTGAAGCATAGTAAGTGTAACACATCAAATCAAAACAACTAAATACTTAACCAAACTATTTCAAATATTGCTAATAAGGATGTTCAACATCCAAACCATCAAAATGCAAATCGGTTCAAATAAAGCTCACGTCACAGTGTTAAATCAAATCCTCAAAATATTTCAACAAAACAAAATAAAATGTGGAAGTCTTAGGGTCGTGGCAATCAAAATAACATAATACGAGCTCTAGGAGTACAAAAGAGCCTCAAGGCTTACTCCATAAGTGCCTTCCCTTGCGCCTTACTAAAACAATCACCTAAAAAATGTTAATAAATGGGGATGAGATGCCACGTCTCAGTAACTACTGAAAATTTCTACTGTACAGAAGCAAATCACATATGATAAAAAGAAGGAACTGATTACATATATATTTGTATATACCATAATCCTCATACAAGACAAAAACAAGTTTAATCATCATTATGTAAATCTGTATTTTCATCACAACATGTAATATACAATTATGCAATATACAATATATAAGATGCAACCTCCCTTATATCACCGTCCATCCTTATTCCGCTAACTGGAGACATACGCTAACACATAGTCCAATAGAAACCCATCCATTTGACTGGATTGTACCAAGCTCACCAGTTCTTAAGAGACACCCAGCCAAAGGTGTAGAGCTTAAGTCTGGACTATGGCTCCTCTCTTTAAAAGAACACAATTAAGGAGGTGTCACATGTCCCACAGCTCCAATGCAATCCCAGCCATAGGAAAACATGGAAGAAGGGGCCCTGACAAGTGCCATCCACTGTGCACCGAGTGATGGCATATCACGTAGTAAAAGATCTCAACATACAAATTCTTCCTTACTCCAACCCATCACAAATGCAACCGCCATGACAGTTATATCCAATCATCAATAAATACAATATCATTAAAAGACAAAGGACAATAAATCATATTTCCATTCGTATTAAATATCATCACAAATTCAAACACACATAAAAGGAAACAATAATCCAATAATACATTAATTATAAGTAATTTATTAACTATGTGAATAAAGTGAGTTATAAAGAATTCTACTTGTAACATTACTTAAGAATTTACAATACATACACATATAAATATAATTCAGTCTATTTTTTTTAATAAAAGATAGTCATTCACAAGTATATAGAAGAATATTCAGAGTTATCTGTGACTCTAGCTAAGCTCATAGATAATTATAAATGGCTTACTCCAAATCTCTAAACGAGAGTCTACACAAATTTTTCATATAAAAATTTATCAATAATTAACTCAAAAATTATCTTAGAGTTACTCTAAAGATATTCTAAGCCCACTCTATAGCCCTAAAGCTACCCTCTAGCATTAAATTCTTAGACAATATAAATTTATGATATAATACGCGCATATATTTATACATAGACACGAGTGTGTGTAAGGAGTGAGAGCAATTTAAAGGAATTATGGAACTGACAAGAGGGACACGAGCTCTTCAATATATATCCATATATAATATATATAACAACAACAAAGCCTTTATCCCACTAGGTGGGGTTGGCTACATGGATCGCATGACGCCATTATGCTCTGTCGAAACCCATATCTTTAGACATATTATTAATCAAAATGTCTCTCTCTATGACCTCATTAAGCGTTCGCTTCGGCCTTCCGCAACCTCATTTTATAGGACTCCAAACTACTTGATCAACCCTCCTCACCGGTGCATTCAACGGCCTTCGTTGAACATGTCCAAACCACCTTAAACGACTTTCTACCGTTTTTCCTTTAATAGAGGCCACTCCAACTTTTTCACGTATATGATCATTACGAATCTTATCTTTTATTGTATGACCACACATCCATCTCAACATCCTCATCTCGGCCACCCCCATTTTATGCTCATATAGTCCCTTTAAAGCCCAACACTCACTACCATATAGCATTGTTGGTCTTATAGCAGTGCAGTAGAACTTCCCTTTCACTTTATTAGGTACTTTCCAATAAAAAATAACTCCAGCAGCTTTTCTCCATTTATACCATCCAGCTTGAATTCTGTGATTGACATCTCCATCAATTTCACCATATTGTTATATAATTGATCCCAAATACCGAAATTTTGTCACTTGCGGAATAACTTGCCCCCCCAATTTAACTTCCACTTCATTTCGACCTTGTCTCTTATCATTCTTACAATGCATATATTTAGTTTTGCTCCTACTCAGACGAAAACCCTTCACTTCCAAAGTCCGTCTCCATATCTCAAGTTTAGAATTAATTTCCTCCCTGAACACAGCCAACAGAACTATATCATTCGTAAAAAGCATGCATTTAGGGATCTCCTCTCTTATAGGCTCAGTTAGAACATCTACCACTAGGTCAAACAAATAAGGGCTTATAGCTGATCCCTGATGTAGGCCAATCCTTATAGGAAAGTCCTTTGTTACACTTCCAGGCGTTCTAACATTGGTTGTAACCCCCTCATACATGTCCTGAATGGCTTTGATATATGCAAACCGCACCCCCTTCTTTTCCAAGGCTTTCCAGAGTATATCTCTTGGCACATAGTCATATGCTTTTTCCAAATCAATGAAAACCATATGCAAATCTCTTCCTTTGCTCCTATAATTTTCCATAAACCCCCTTAATAAATAAATCGCTTCTATTGTAGACCTTCCTGGCATAAATCTGAATTGGTTTTCAGCAATTTCAGTCTCCAATCTCAACCTACGTTCCATAATCTTTTCCCATAATTTCATTGTATGACTCATAAGCTTAATTCCTCTATAATTTGCACAATTTTGAATATCCCCTTTATTCTTATAAATAGGAATCAAAGTACTTTTCCTCCACTCATCCGGCATTTTCTTGAATCGTAAAATCTCATTAACTAATTTTGTGAGCCACAACATACCTTCTTCACCCAAACATTTCCAAACTTCAATAGGAATCCCATCAAGCCCAACAGATTTACCATTTTCCATTTTCTTAAGAGCTTCCCTAACCTCACCAACTCGAATCCTGCGGTAAAATGACAAATTAAGATCACTTTCTAGAGTTGTCAAATCTTCGCAATCACAAGGCTCCCCCCTCCATCATTGAACAACTTATAAAAGTAGGCTTCCCACCTATTCTTAATTCTTAATATCTCCATCAGTAACCAAAACTTTTCCTTCTTCATCCTTTATACACCTCACTTGATCCAAGTCTCTCGATTTTCTCTCCTTGTTCTTTGCAATCTTGTAAATCTTACACTCCCCCGCCTTTGTTCCTAACTCCTTGTAAACTCCTCATATGCTTTATTACGAGCTTCACTCACTGTCTTCTTAGCCTCCTTTTTAGTCAAACGATAGCTTTCCTATTTGTCAACATTATTACTCAAGTGTATTGCTTTAAAACAGTCTTTCTTATGCTTAACTTTCTCTTAAATAGTCTCATCCCACCACCAAGTCTCCTTATCCTACCGACCAAAACCTTTTGATTCTCCCAAAATTACTTTAACAACCTTCTGGACCTTTTTAGACATTTTTTCCCACAAGATATTAGCACTTCCTTGTAACTCCTATTCCCCCTCCTCCAAAAGAGTTCTCTTAAAAATCTCCCGTTTCTCCCCCTTTAACTACCACCACCTGACCCTTGGATTTAAAACTTGCTGGTGCTTTTATTTTACATACTTAATATTCACATCAAGGACCAAAACCCTATATTGTGTAGTCACACCATCCCCAGGAATCACTTTGTAGTTAGTACAAAGTTTTCTATCAGATTTCCTTACCAAAAAGAAGTTAATATGTGTCTTGGCATCTCCACTCTTATATGTTATTAAATGCTCTTCTCTCTTCTTAAAACAAGTATTAACAATCCTGAGGTTATATGCGAGGGAGAAATCAATAATAGATTAACCTTTATTATTGAGCACCCCAAATCTAAAATCCCCATGAGCCCTTGCATGAGGTCCTGCCTCCTTACCTACATGTCCATTAAGATCTCCTCCAATAAAAATCTTTTCGGTTAGTGGGATACTCTGAATAGGCCCCTCTAAATCTTCCCATAACTTTTCCTTAAGATGTGCTTTTGCCCCTACTTGGGGTGCATACGCACTGATAATGTTTATAGTATCTTTCCCAACAATCATTTTTAAAGAAATGATTCTGTCCTCAACCCTCTTAACTTCCACCACGTTCTTTCTCCATTCATTATCAGTGATGATACCAACACCATTCCTTCCATTAACCTTTCCTGTATACCAAAGCTTAAAACCATTAATTTCTCGAGACCTTTCTCCCACCCATTTAGTTTCTTGAAGGCACAAGATATTAATCTTTCGATCATTCATTACGTCCACCACCTCCATAGATTTGGCATTCAAAGTCCCAACGTTCCAAGTGCCAAATCTGATCTTGCTCTCATGAACTAGCTTCTTTAGCCGTCTCTGTTCAGAAGAGAGCGATAGCCCTTGCTCATTTAACACTACATCCGGGCAACGATGCAGCGGCCCTCGCTCACTTATCACTGTACTCGAGACATACAACGCATTACTTACAGGCAATGACCTAGCATTAGCATAATTTCTTTGTTGATCCATGTTCATAAGAGATTCGACAGGGTTTTACATTGGCTGTCGAGGCCTAACACAACCCTCCTCCTTTACCCGGGCTTAGGACCGGCTATAAACATAGGTGGAGTTAATATTATGACATAAGAATAAGAGAAAAAATGCACTTCTTACAAGTTAATATTATGCATGGGGAAAAATTCTAAAATGGCCTCGGCAAAATTTTTAAAGAAGTTGTACATAAAGGAAACCATATATATATATATATTAAAGTAGATAGGGTCTCACAAGGGATGCGAGGTGTGGGAAGCGGAAGAGTTACACTTATGCCTCGTTGGTATGTTGGAAGAATTTTTTATGGAATTAGAAGTGGAATTAGAATTGGAAGTGAGTTTTAAAGTGTGTTTGGTATGAGCATGGAAGTGGGATATAAATTTTAATTAAAATTTATATTGATAATAGGAAAATACCAAAATACCCTTGATCCAAAAAAAATCTCTGAACCAAAAAAAATCAATACCATCGGCCAAAAAGGCATCCACGACGGTATCTCACCGAAAATTGACCACCAGTTGCCAAAGAACTCATACACAAACTCAATCATAAATCAATCTTAACTATAGAGTATAAATCAAATCCAAAAAAATATTGAAAATCAACTCAAACAAAAATAGAGATCGAGAAGCGAGGATCTGAGCTTGAAGCTAATAGAGATCTGAATTCGACAGCGTTCTTTCTAAAGAGAGGGATAGGAATTTGATTTAAGCTTCCAAATCAACACCAGGAAGACGCTGTGGTTGTCGAAGATGTCAGGCTGAAGAGGGAAGGGGAAGAACCAAAAACCCAGATAAAAAATCGTGGAGCATGGTCGACGGAGGTAGCCGAAGATGACAGGTTGAAGAGGGAAAAGGAGACGGAGCTTGCAGAAGAAGATGGAGGACCGCCATCGCCATTGTGGTGGAAGATCATGGTTGCCGATGGAGGGAAGAAGAAAGGGTAGAAGGATAGTGGGGGAAAGAGCCACTTCGACGTTGCTGTATCGCCGCTGTTGTGGCTCTCCATCGCTCTACTCGCCGTCGCCGTAAGAGAGGGAGGGGGCGCATCATCGCTGTAAGAGGGGGAGGGGGAGGCTATCAAATCTGGAAGTGAAGAAAGATGAAGAAAGGTCGTGTGGGCAACATGGTCAATTGATAAAATATATGGGGGTATAATAGTCAATAATTTTCACTCCATGGAACCAACCCCATTTCTATAGGTCTATCCAGGGAAGTGACTTCCATCATGGAGGTGAATTCCAATCTACCAAACAAACCACTTTTAAAATTTCACTTCCACTTCCACTTCTCATATTCCAATTTCAATGTACCAAACGGGGCATTACAGTGTTAGAAACGAAGTAGCTTGGGAAATGAAATATTCATATAATATGCGCATTGTGTCACACTGTTATTGTTGCGATGGAAGGTGGGGCGAGTGAGGAAATAATAAGAATACACACACACATTTTCCAACACCAACAGTAACAAAAAAAACAAGAAGAATAAATTAAATTGTGTATATATTAACACACATAAGCACCATCAGTAAAAAAAAATAAAGGAGTGTTGGTGTGAGCATTGAAAATGAATTACACACATAAACAACAAAATAATGGAGAAAGGGTGGATGATTTGACAAGAAAAAAAATAAAATAGAACACTAAAGAGGAAAGAATAAAGACAAATAGAATGATTGATAAGACATTCTTTGACTGGAGTGGAGGTAGAAAGCACAAAAACGAGAAATGAAGAGAAAAGAAATGCACCTTTCAAGTTATGGCTGAGAGTGGAGCGGCTGGAAGAGAACGATGAGTGTGGAGAGAAGAGAACTTATAAAAGAGGGTTAGGGTTTTCTTAACATTTGGGTCTTTAACAATTGGGCTATTAAAAGATCTCCATATTATTTATATATTTTAACTCCAAACTAAAATTTAAATACACTTATTTAAAGGCTATACACATATTAAAACTAAGTCAAATATAAATAGTTTGACTCAATCCATATTAAAACCTTACATTTTTATTATTATTTTTTGTTAAAATAAAACTAGCTGACTACTTAATATATGTTTACTTATACATATAAACATTTTTTATAGAGATTTTTTTTTTTTGCCAGAATTATAGAGAAGAGTTTTATATAATACTTGTTCTCAATTATTTATTATGATTTTTAGAATAAATACTTCATTTAAATGTGAATTAATTCTAAAGGTAATCTTGATTCTCTAAGTTTAAAAAGAAGGATGTTACAATTCTCCCCTCCTAACAAAGAATTTTGTCCCCAAAATTCAACATATTAATCAACATCTAATAAGTTTCAACATAAAATACACCTCCACTCCTAACACTAAAACATTATTAATTGTTTACTTTGTTTTGGCCAACTAAAAAGTTTTAGTTTCATTTTTTCTAAGAGAACTCAGTAATAACATCCAAGGTATTAAAACTCGGACCGGGTATTGAACCGGTCGGGGTACTGGGTTAAGGGTCAATGGGTCAAACCGGGGCCAAACCGGAGCTAAACCGGGACCAAACCGGTGAGAAATTGAAAATTTTAGGCTTATTGGTATGAAATTCTAAAGAAAATATTAAAAAAATTTTTTTTTTTTTAAAAAATGGAAACCGGACCGGCCAACCGGCCGGTTCGCCGGTTACCGGGCCGGACCGGCCGGTCCGGTCCGATTTCCAGAACACTGATAACATCTACAAACCAATAGCGTTGAACTCAAATCAATAAAAGAGACCCACAACAACCATACGGAAAATTGGGAAAAAGGCAAACATGTGGATACAATAAAATAAATAAATAGGAAAACATAGAATCTTTAAACCATGGAAGTACTTTAGCATACCAATTTAAAACAAAATTTGATTAACACCATTTAACATATAATCAATTCATTATAAATTCTTTTTCTACACGCACCCTTCCTAATGTGCAAGAGACCTTCGCCCAAAATTTGATTGAGTATCTGCTACAAATTACCAATCTCAAACAAAATCCCAATGTCATAGACCTCAACCTTACCCTTAAGACTAATTACTCAGCCAGCATCTTGTTATTTAATCATTTCACTACTTACTAGTGAATGTAGTCATTTGTCGCTCATTTGACATTTTGAAGGGGGCAACAATCCTGTTTATGAATAAGAATTACGTATTTCAAAACCTTGCAAAAGAAAACTTTTTATATTCTCCAGGCTGAATTTGCTATGTCATATTTACATGTAGTAAACAAAAAGCATTTAGAGAACCACAGTTAAAAATATTTTCTCCACCAGTTCCACAAAATATTTAGTTCACAACAAATTTGATTTCATCATTTATTATTATTATTATTATTTTACAAATGATAATTTATTAAATGATTCTATTTAACTCACGTGAATGGGCTCCCAGAAAATATTAAGTTTCAACACTTCATGATCAATTCAAATACACAAAAAGATATATGCCCACAAAATATATGGTTGGTATAAAACATGACTCTTGAGAAATTTTCATTTATAACAAAAGCTTTGAAAATCACCACATATCCAAAACTTACATGTCACTTTTTTTTATAACTCACGAAGATTCAATATTTCTCAAAAATAAATTAAAAAAAATCACCTCTTTATATATATATATATATATACATATCATTAAAAGAGTACAAGTCTCAATATCTAACTATAATGCCAGTTAATCAATCATATATATAGTTATCATTATACTTTGCCTTGGCAATATAAATTTTTTTATCAAGATTCTCCCTCTAATCCTTTTTTTCTTTCTCTAATCTTCTTACTCTATCAGGTTTATTATTTGTCTATACAGACAAATTAGAATTCTTATTAAGATTTATTAAATCCTTAATTTCGTGAACATACAACCTATATACCATATAATTTCCTACCATTATTCTAGTCTAGCTAGCATCAACTTTTTTTTTTTTTTTTGCCATCAGCCAGCATCAACTTTATCGTACACTACTCTTGCACTTTGATGTTTTCCCTATCGTTGTTTTTTTTTTGATACAAAAGGAAAACATAAAACAAAACTAAAAATTAAACACAAAACTAAGATAGCTGCATAACGCTAGCCAACGTGTCAGGGCCCATAATGGTCAAACCAGGGTAGTCGTTCAAAGCTGACTTGGCAATTAAATCAGCTCTAGCATTCAAATTTCTCTCTATATATTCTATCATCACAACCCAGTCGCGTCGTAGCATTTCTTTCGCTTCCATGATGAGAGACCAATCTTCGTGAAGGTCAGAAATATCATTCAGAAGAAGATGTATCACTTCCTGAAATATCATTCAAATTTCCCTATTGTTGTTACTACAAATCATACTTTGCAACAACAAGCTCTCTTGAAGGGTTCCTACCAAACCCACTTTAAATAGTCAACAGTATATTCAGTTAATTCTTTCAAATTATATGTCCAAATGAATACAAAGCACACAATATTTTACAATCCACAACTCACAACACAACGGCATAAATCTTTAACCATATGTTTTATTCATAATATATATATATATATATATTACTTTCCAATAACGAATACTCCTTGTGATAATTCTGCAAGATCCAGATATTCAAGTTTGGGCATCTAAACTACCAACATAGTAATCAAGAAGCACTCGCCAGAACAAAAACATATGCAAAATAATAAAATATATTCATATATAACTTCTATTTAAACACGATAAATTATTATTCACAATCATATGCTAGTATTATAAAACTTCAAATCTTATCTGTAAAAGTATTCTTTATCTAATCACTAATTAATATTTTCAATTTTTTTTATGTGACCTAACCTTCCACACATTGAACAATACTTTCTATACCTTTCTCCATGTTTACTTAGCTCTTTCATAATAACTATGGTCTTAGTGAATGAATCAGCAAATCCCTTATGTGAGCTTCGATTTTTTTTTAAAAAAATATATATTGCACTTCCCAAGAAACTGGTTCATTTACTTCGCAAAATTTCAAGCTTAGACTACTCCTCTTATCAATCGCTCCTAAAGTATTTTGTATCTTAAATCACCAAACAACCCAAATATAGCATCAGTCATCACAGAATCCCACAAGGTGAATCCATGTCATGCTTCTAGCCTTCTAGAAAAATTGTAGTATTAATTCATCGAACAAGTATAAACTATAAAATCACTCACTTCAATATACAAGTAGATAAATTTTTTTTTTTACCATTCATTCCAAATTTTATATAATACAAGAAAAATTTTATGTCCAAGCAACAAAAACAACAACAAAACCCTATTCCAAAGTTGGTTATATAGATCACACATTATCTGAGCATCTATCTAAAATATAAAAATTATATTATTATCTTCTTCAACTTTTCACATAGATGTTCAAACACTAGATTAAGATGGTTTATTTATTTATATATTCATCCCAGATTTTGTATTTTTATAATATCTATTATATATTTTGATGTATATATCTCCATAATTGGCATACATACACATGCACATGTATGAATTTGTATACCAACAAACTGTGTTAGTGACCATTGACATTTTAAAATTATATTATGACCTTCATATGAGTCTAGGAACTAAATTTTTCCCCTTCTTTCTTCTAAACACTCATTAAATCTAATGACATTCTAACTCAAATGACATAATAAACCGAGCGAGGCAAATTAAACTCTAGATAATCAATTTTTTAAAAAAAATAGTGGAATAAATACAAGGTAAATAAATCATGTGAATAACGTGCAATTCTTTAAAGTTGCATGGCAAAACCAATGGAACTCTAAACCAAATACAATACAGATTTACACTTATATCCAGCAACCTCAAGCGAAAAGTCCACGCTATTCATCTTTAAAATTTAAACTAGTGTAACCACAAGCTATGGCAATTTCATCCAAGCATGCGCATCAATTAACATCAATTCAATAACACATTCCAACATTTGAAGATATCATGAAAATGGGCAATTATAGTACAAAAAGAAACTTGTACAATTCATCAAATTTTTACTGAATTTATTATACACATATATTAACAACTATGAAAATTTAAAAGTTAAATCACATCTTGACTAGAAGAAAATTCAGAGTTCTCTCTCGTTTTTTTTTTACACATACCCAAGTAATTTTACCACTCACATTTCCGTGCTCGATCCATTCTTTTTCTTTCTTAGTGTGGTTTTTTCCCCCACTCATTCTGACCTTTAAACCATTTTATTGAGATTTAAGACCATATATTTGCTTGCACCTAGGTTGCAAAATCATACTACAATTTCCCATTGTTAATTAGTTGAATCTTTTGGTTTAGGACCCTTCCTCCCCTCCCATGTAGAATATCACAAGCATACAAGAACTTAAATGTTAAGCTACAAATTTACTTTTTATCAAATAACTAAAACTAATAAGGGAAGGGCACAATTTATATTTCAATTGCCATGACCTCTAAGAAATGTAAAGAAATCACAAGTTTTGAAAAATATTTTTCAAAACAATAAAATAAATGGTCACAGAACGTTGTAGCTCTGATACAAAAAATGTAACACCTCAAATCAAAACAACTAAATACTTAACCAAAGTATTTCAAATATCGCCAATAAGGATGTTCAACATTCAAACCATCAAAATGCAAATCGGTTCAAATAAAGCTCACGTCACAGTATTAAATCAAATCCTCAAAATATTTCAACAAAACAAAATAAAATGTGGAAGTCTTAGGGTCGTGGCAATCAAAATGACATAATACGAGCTCTAGGAGTACAAAAGAGCCTTCAAGGCTTACTCCATAATTGTCTTCCCTTGCTCCTTACTAAAACAATCACCTGAAAAATGTAAATAAATGGGGATGAGATGCCACGTCTCAGTAACTACTGAAAGTTTCTACCGTACATAAGCAAATCACATATGATAAAAAGAAGGAACTGATTACATATATATTTGTATATATCATAATCCTCATACAAGACAAAAACAAGTTTAATCATCATTATGTAAATCTATATTTTCATCATAACATGTAATATACAATTATGCAATATGCAATATGTAAGATGCAACCTCCCTTATATCACCGTCCATCCTTATTCCGCTAACTGGAGACATACGCTAACACATAGTCCAATAGAAACTCATCAATTTGACTGGATTGTACCAAGCTCACCAGTTCTTAAGAGACACTCAGCCAAAGATGTAGAGCTTAAGTCTGGACTATGGCTCCCCTCTTTAAAAGAACACAATTAAGGAGGTGTCACATGTCCCACAGCTCCAATGCAATCCCAGCCAAAGGAAAATATGGGAGAAGGGGCCCTGACAAGTGCCATCCACTGTGCACCGAGTGATGGCATATCACGTAGTAAAAGATCTCAACATACAAATTCCTCCTTACTCCAACCTATCACAAATGCAACCGCCATGACAGTTATATCCAATCATCAATAAATACAATATCATTAAAAGACAAAGTACAATAAATCATATTTCTATTCGTATTATATACCATCACATATTCAAACACACATAAAAGGAAACAATAATTCAACAATACATTAATTATAAGTAATTTATTAACTATGTGAATAAAGTGAGTTATAAAGAATTCTACTTGTAACATTACTTACTTCAGAATTTACAATACATACACATATAAATATAATTCAGTCTATTTTTTTTAATAAAAGATAGTCATTCACAAGCATACATAATTCAGAAGTATATGGAAGAATATTCAGAGTTATCTGTGACTCTAGCTAAGCTCATAGATAATTATAAATGGCTTACTCCAAATCTCTAAACGAGAGTCTACACAAATTTTTCATATAAAAATTTATCAATAATTAACTCAAAAATTATCTTAGAGTTACTCTAAAGATATTCTAAGCCCCCTCTATAGCCCTAAAGCTACCCTCTAGCATTAAATTCTTAGACAAATATAAATTTATGATATAATACGCACATATATTTATACATAGACACGAGTGTGTGTAAGGAGTGAGAGCAATTTAAAGGAATTATGGAACTGACAAGAAGGACACGAGCTCTTCAATATATATCCATATATAATATATAAGAAGCGAAAACTCCCAGGCTCAATATGACATAAGAATAAGAGAAAAATGCACTGCTTACAAGGTAATATTATGCATGGGGAAAAAATTCTGAAATGGCCTCGGCAAAATTTTTAAAGTTGTACATAGAGGAAACCATATATATATATATATATATATATATTAAAGTAGACAGGGTCTCACAAGTGATGCAAGGTGTGGGAAGAGGAAGAGTTACACTTATACCATGTTTGGTAGGATGGAATTGGGATGAGAGAAGTGGAAGTGAAAGTGGAATTGAAAAATAAGGTTGTTTGGTACAACTGATCTCACTTCCCTAGAGAACCCAGTTCCACCAAAAACGGTGGAAGTGACTTCCTACCCAATACCCATGCAAGTCACTTCCAGCCCCACTTCCTCCTTGAAAAAATGGTTCCTTGACCATTTTACCCATTAACCCACTCCTCCCATCATTGGTTTCGTGGTCACCATTTTGGCACCCATCACTGTCACAATCACCAGCACCCAACCAGCAACTAGATCCTCCATCTGCGGCGAAAGTCCTCCACCAGCGACAACAGTGACAAACCTCCACCAACAACAACGGACACAGACCTCCCCCAACTACAGTAGTGACCGACCTCTACCAGCGACATTCCTCCGTCATCTTTAACCTTTGCTCCTACTTTAATCTACAACCTTCAACCAGTGACGACCCTCCACCAGTGAACACATTTCCATCGTCGTCTTTCTTTGGCAGCAAACGTGACTTTGCCGTTGCCTCCCACGGCAACAAACGCAACTTTGTCGACATCTTTCTTAGACAGCAAATGCGACTTTGACGACCCTCCACCATGTCGACTTTGTTCATCCAAGGTTTCAATTTTCTTCTAGCATCTGTTGATTTTGATTTCTATTTAGAAAAAAAAGTTGGTGTGATTTCCATTGCTAATCTGGTTCTTGATTTGAAAAGGAAGTGGAACTGTGATTTGATCTATGGTTGAGTTTGGATTTGATTTTTCAGGCAACAATGATGGACAATTCCTGCGAATGTTGGTTGTGGCTGTGGATGCATTTTTGTGATCGATGGCTGTTGGTTTGCTGGTTTTCGGCTGGGGATATTTTTTTGTGGATTGAGGGTATTTTGGTATTTTTCTATTATTAATACATATTTTAATTAAAATTTATATCTCACTTCCATCAACATACCAAACATACTTTAAAACACACTTCCACCTCTACTTTCACTTCTATTTCTATTTCCACTCTCAATTCCATTAAAAACTCTTCCATCATACCAAATGGGCCATTACAGTGTTAGAAAGGAAGTAGCTTGGGAAATGAAATATTCATATAATATACGCACTGTGTCACACTGTTATTACTGCGATGGAAGGTGGGGCAAGCGAGGAAATAATAAGAATATACGCACACATTTTCCAACACCAACAGTAACAAAAAAAACAAGAAGAATAAATTAAATTGTGTATATATTAACACACATAAGCACCATTAGTGGAAAAATAAAAGGAGTGTTGGTTTGAGCATTGAAAATGAATTACACACATGGACAACAAAATAATGGAGAAGATTTGACAAGAAAAAAAATAAAATAGAACACTAAAGAGGAAAGAATAAAGAGAAGTAGAATGATTGATAAGGCATTCTTTGACGGGAGTGGACGTAGAAATCACAAAAAAGTAAGGTATTAAGATCCGGACCGGGTACTGAACCGGTCGGGGTACTGGGTTAAGGGTTAGTGGGTCAGATCGAGGCAAAACCAGTGAGAAATTGAAGATTTTAGGCTTATTGGTATGAAATTCTAAAGGAAATATAAAAAAAAATTTACTTGGGAATCAGACCGGTCTACTGTCCAGTTCGCCAGTTTCCGGGCCGGATCGGCTGGTCCCGTCCGATTTCCATAACCTGCAAAAAAGAGAAATGAAGAGAAAAGAAATGCACCTGTCAAGCTATGGCTGAGAGTAGAGCGGCTGGAAGAGAACGATGAGTGTGGAGAGAAGAGAACTTATAAAAGAGGGTTGGGGTTTTCTCAACATTTGGGCCTTTAACAATTGGGCTATTAAAAGATCTGCATATTATTTCTATATTTTAACTCCAAACTAAAATTTAAATACACTTATTTAAAGGCTATACACATATTAAAACTAAGTCAAATATAAATAGTTTGACTCAATCCATATTAAAACCTTACATTTTTTTAATTATTTTTTTGTTAAAATAAAATTAGCTGACTACTTAATATATGTTTACTTATACATATTAACATTTTTTATAAAGATTTTTTTTTTAGCCAGAATTATAGAGAAGAGTTTTATATAATACTTGTTCTCAATTATTTATTATTATTTTTAGAATAAATACTTCATTTAAATGTGAATTAATTCTAAAGGTAGTCTTGATTCTCTAAGTTTAAAAAGAAGGATGTTACAGTAAGCTCAAAGCCAGACAAAATATGATACGAACCGTCTCAAAGGTTGGAGAAAGAGCAACAAGAAAGCCTATAATTGCCTGTTTCTCCAACTTATCCATTTGTGCTTAAAGATCAGTGGTATTGATAGGTGGCATTAACATCTTCATCTCCTTATACATATGCTTAAAATCCATAAAGAAACTTTTTAGAAGATTATCCTCCATTTCAACACGATAAGCCTTTACAAACCTTGTGAATACGAGTGATATTCCTTTTACCAGAATACATGAACTCTAGATAGTTCATAATCTCCTTAATTGTAATGCAATGATTGATAGAGGGAAGAATGTCGTTTTAAAAAAAAAAATTCTTAATTTGCAAGAATAACCAAGCATCGGCCCTAGCCCAAACTTTCTTAGGATCATCTTTAGGAAGGGTTTCAGTCAGATGGCCCTCCCTTTCAATACTAAGCAAGTACACACAAATTGTTTTGCTCTAATCTAGATAGTTTGTCTAATTCAACTTATAATCAATGATTTTATTAGAAATAGGAGCAACATTAGTAGTAACACTAGTCTTAGAATCTTCCGAAGAGAAGAGCAAAGCAAACAGACACTACAATAGACAAAAGTACCAAGAACAGAGCAAATTAGAAGCAAAAAATTACCCTCAGGCTCTCAGCCCCAAGAGAAAACAAAAAACCACCAGAAATACCGTCCTTGCAGCAAAAAGTGCACAAACTGACAGAACGCAATCACCGAATGCGAGTTCCAAAGCATGAAACTTTCACAAACGGGCCGTAAATGGAGAGACGAGACCAACCGACGTGTTTGCCACCAGAAACAAGCCAACGCGTGCCAACAAGAGTGGACTGGAATAGGAGCTTGTGAACACCACGCGTCGACAAAATGATCTCCAAACACCAAGGTTTGCCCGATCAGGGAATTGGGAATCTGGCTAGACAGCGCGTGTCACCAAAAGAGGCCGGCGTTTGAGACTTACGTCACTCTCTCTCTCTCTCTCTCTCTCTCTCTCTCTCCATGTTAAACAACACTGATGGCAGAAAACAATTGAGAAAACAGGGAAAAAAACAATCACAAGCCTTAGTGCTCTGAAACCATGTGAAGTTTGAGAGAAAATATACTCTGAATAACTTGTATATTCATGAACAAAAGATGTGTATATATACGAGGAGCTTCAGTATTAATGGTTCATAACGATAATAATTCCTAATCGTAATCCCTGATTGATAGCAATATTAATTGATTATATATTAATTAGATTAATATATTTCCTAACACTGCTCATTCACAAAGGGAGAGAAATCAGAGTGAGGGAGAGCGATGAGGACCAGAGGACACCGAAGAAGAAGGAGGAGAAGACCGCCGGAATCTTGGGTAGTCGCAGGCCAAGGTAAGCCACATAAGGTTCTCCCTATCTTCTATTTCTTCGGTTGGGGTGGATGTGCTTCTGAAATTTGGTATTAAATTGAGGCAGGATTTGCGATTTAGGTATAAATTGAGCAATAGGATTTTATTGAAGCTTAAATAGATCATACTTGGTGTTATATGTTTGTAAATGTTGTTGGATGTGGAAAATCGCTGTTATCCTTTGGTTGCTGAAAGAGGAGTAGTTGGCAGGGAGATTGGCGTCGAGTTCCTAAATATAACAGGTTAAATGAAGTATGAGTGCTTAAGAGTGTATGATTATGGATTGTGTAGATGAATATAGCATGATTGCTTGTTGATACCGAAGAGTGTGAAGCTGAAAACTGATTTGTACTTGCTGATTTATATTTCTAAGAGCTGAATCACTGTTAGCCTAAGGCTTATGAGTTTGAAATTGTAGCTGGAAAAATTGATTTCAAAATGCTGTTTAATGTTTGCCATACTTAATAATTATCTTAAGTGCTTAAATCTTGTGAGAGGTATTAAATGCTACTCCCTCTCCGGTCCTAATTATAAGATAAAGTTGACTTTTTTAGAGAAATTAAGGAAGCCAATTAAATTACTCTAGAGTATTTATATTTTTATTTTTTTCTCCAAACTATTTAATTTGACTAATAAACTAATATATAATCTAAGGATACTAAAAATATAAACACTCTAAAGTAATTTAATTGGCTTCCTTAACTTTTTCAAAAAAAGTCAACTTTGTCTTATAATTAGGACCAGGGAGTATTTTAAGCACTGCTCTTTAATCTGGAAAGTTTTCAGCTTCAAATGGGTTGCTGTTTAGGGATGTTGGCGTGCTGAGTCGAAATTTTAGAAGCTAAAACTGATACAGAGCTTATTGTTTGACACTTTTTAATGTGAAGCAATGGTTTTAAGTTAATAGACTTTTCATATAAAGTGTCTATGTGATGGTTGGCAATAAAAAGGATTGAATTTCATCCATGCTTCCTTTTTACCCTGTTTTGAACAGCCCCATTACCATAAGAAAGAATTGAAATTTAAGGAAAGGAACAAGTTAAGAGTTAAATAAAAAGTGAGGGTTTTGGGGCTTTGGGAAATACAAATTATGCAATTAAAGTGCATCAAATTGTGTGTATTAATCTTATATAAATAGGTATAAAAGTATATGTTTTGAGATATGCCCAAGTCCACCAAAGTGACACAGAAAGAAACCAAGAAAAAGGTGCTATTGGAGAAGAGAAAGCTAGAGGTAGCATGATCCCTATTTCTTATGTTTTGCATTGATTGCATGTTTATATATGTCATTTTTCTGTAGTTTAGCATAAGAACATTTAAATTCCTTGCCCAAGTTTTTGCCATGGCCATGTGCATTATTCAGATTAGTTGGTGCATTCAGTTGTGAGGTATTGTTCTTTGTGGTTTATTTTGCATGCTCAGTTCTAACAGTGTATTTATATATTGAACTGTCATTTTTATTACTGAGATTCGACCTCTTTCTTTCTTCCATATACAACCCATGGGATAAGTTCTTTAAAGGGACAGGGCAAGCTTGTGGAAGAATAGCTAAGGTTAAGACTGCACAAAGTCTCCAGTTAATCTAGTTTTCTTACTAAAATAATTTATGCAATGTTGCTGTTAAATTGTTTAGTTTTCAGTCATATTATTAGTTATGTTGTCCATGAAGTTAAGCATGTAATTTGAGAATTTTGGTATGTAAATATCACCCATAAGGAGGTAAGGAGAAGCTGATGCAGCTGAAGGCAAGTGCTCTGGTTAGAATAGCATGGATGCTTATATAGAGATGGATGATGAGCTGTATTATTATGTTTGTGCTTCCATTTTGTGAATGGCTGAAAGCAAGGCAAATCTATGAGTTAAGGTCTGAAATTTTACAGGTTAATACATCCTGAGCTTTAAATCTAGTCTTAGTTTATAATTTTTGGATGTTAGACTCAATGATACTACATCCGGTCTTTAATATAAGACATGGTTGGTTTTTTTTTTTTTTTGGAAAGATTAAGAAAGCTAAATAAGTTATTTAATCATATCATATGTTGTGTATTTTTATATTATATATTAGTTTATAAGTCAAGAAAATTAATTTAGTATAAACATGATAAATATAAATACTTTAAATTGATTTATTTAGACTCCTTAATATCTTCAAAAAAAAAAAGTTAACTAGGTCTTATATTAAGGATCGGAGGGAGTATGAATTTTAAAAGTAGTGTTAATTTCTGAAAAATTCAACTGAGGTGACACTAACTAGGCGGATGTTTGGATTAGCGGTGACAAAAATGACTTTTTTCTAATATGATTTTTGTAAACTTGAGATATAATAAAAATCATATTGTAAATGTGATTTATATTTGGATTAACGGTCGTAGAAGTAGCTTTTTTTCAAATTGAAACTTCTTAGGATGATTATTTAAAAAGCAAGTTTAAATGGAAAATTACTAAAAGTTGCATGAATCTTATTAAATAATACATACATATATAAATTATGTATATATTGTGATAATTTAACAGAAAAATTGAAATTTAAATTACATAAAACACAAATAGTTAATTTATTTTTAACTAAATAATATTATATTACTAAAATTAGAAATAAATTTTTACCAACATCTTTTGCTAGGAAATATATTTTTTTACTAGCCTAAAATTTAATATTATATGTTTCATGTAAAAAATATTATATGTCTCATGCTTTTTCTTTAAGTAAATATATGTCTCTTGCTTTTTAACACCAATCGAATTCATGACTCTAAATAAATAAGACGAAAGATGATGGAGACATGATGGGGTGATAGGATAACATAATGTGGGACCCATAACCATTTTTAACTTCACTATGATATATGTACCATAAAAGCCACAAATTTAAGTTTTAGAGTTAACGTGGCTTTTATGGAAAAAGCAAGATGTCACCGACACCTTCCCAAACATCATTCACAAGCCAAAAGTGGTTTTTTTTTTTGCTCCAGATGCGCGGTTTAGGCGGGGAAACGTGATTCCAAATAGGCCATAGTTTTGAGAAGCTTGGGTTTGGAACTAAGGGGGTGTTTGTGATAGCATTTTGAACAGTCAAAACGCACTTATTACGCAAGCCGAGAAAAAACTCCTCTCACATACTTACCTCGTATACCGTGAATCATGAATTATAAGCACGTTTTGGACAAAAATAAGCTCTTCCAAACGAACACTAAATGAGGCAAGGTTAGCCGGATCTTATTTTTCTTTTTTAAAACTTTTCAAGAGCCATAAATAGGGCTTTCAATCGCCAATTTTGAAACTAATTTGAATTAATTATGTTTTTTAAAAGTTTGTCTTTTTGCAATTCTAACAGTAGCATGTGATTCTTATTTCTTAAATGGCTAAACAATTTAGATTAGTGACCTTATAGTAAGGTGTCATGCAAACCACATCTTTTCATCATGAATTGACATCAATAAACTTATACAGTGCATGCAAAGAGAGATAAAAGAAAAAAAGACGACAAGATGTAGGCTTCAAAAATGCAGTTACATTTTTATTATCCCATCTCTTAACTTTTAGTTTTTCAAAAAGTAAAAAACAGAAAAAATAATTGGTTGAAAATTTTAAATCACGTTTTGTTGCCAAAAGAAAAGAATATTCGATTCTTCCATCAAATATAAGTCAAATCTCAAAGCCATATGGAAGTATGCGTTTGATGGGAGAGAGGGACTTGATCGATAAATGAAATAAATGCATATCGTGTATTTAAAATATATATATATATATATATATTTTAGGGGGGGGTGTACTGCTGGCAAAAAAAAAATGTGTACTCATACTCACATCCTAAGATATTAAAATATAAAAATATGTGTACTCATGTCTTAAAATTTTGAAAATTGTTGCGTTATTGTTTCATTTTTTTGACAGGATTGTATCCTTGTTTTTTAGATCATAAAATAGTTTATATATTTATTAAAATTATCAGCAACATGATTCAAAATTTGAATATTCACTTTCATACAAAATTATGTTTATCAATTAGCAACAAGCTATAATAGACATCGTTTATAAATTACCAACATCAATACAACAAATTTGCATTGTGAATCATGTGACTCCTTGAACTTTTTCTAATTTATATTGATCAAGAATGAACTTGTCTATTCCATTGTTAAACAAACTAAAATTATCAGAGGCTATATAAAAAATCATTTCCATATCAAATTATCAATATATATAGATATCTTTTTACCTGAACATATATATATTTCATAAATTAAAAGTCAGAGGCTATATAAAAGTCATATTTTTCATGAATTGTGATTTGTGAGTAATACAACTAATTTTGAGCTTTATGATAAAAAATATCATAGGCCCACTTTGTTGAATATTGGACCTTCATAAATATCAATGGGCCCAAAGACATGCCGACTTCAAGTAGCCAGGAACTCGCTAACCCATCAAATAAATAGTGCTTTTTCATTGTAAAATGTTTATTTAATTTTTATTTTTCCAAGTCACCCAGAACAACAAACCATAATACCGCTTTTGCCCCTATCATCTCGGTCAATGGAATCGGAAATATAGCAGTGAAGCGCAAAGACAATAAAGCACCTGGCGCACGTTAGCTCGGGCAGTGAACGCGTTGCTTGAAGGCTGCGCCACCGTAACCGGCGGCGAATCTGCCGTATCGGGACCCGGAGGTTCAATATACGGCGGCGGTGGCGGCTGGTTGAGACTCGGAGGCAAACCGAGGCCGTGCTTGACATTGATTTCGAAGGCCATTCCGTGTTGGCATTGGACGCCGTCGCCGGCGTCGGAGAAATAGTAGTTGGGACCCTCTAAAGTCAACGGTACAGCTATGGTCAAGGCCTCGCCAAAAGGAGGATTGCCGCTGTTGTACATGAAGGTGCCATTGTCGGACTCGTCGGCGGAGCAATTCTGGTACGTTGTCAAGTTGTAAGTCTGAATCACGGTCTGATTGGAATTTGTGTTGAAGACTGAGAGGATCAGAAAAGGAAAAAAAAAAAAGATAACGAGAAAGTTAGAAATGGAAAAGGAAAATGAAAGCTGAATTTGGTACTGTTCTGTTTGGTCTCAGAGAAATCGAAAGCTGAATTTAGTGTACATCTACCCACAAATATTTCATCTCGTTTGAAAATTTTTCAGTTAAGAACGAGTAAATCTGGTAACTATTTCGTGTTATGGTATCATTTACGTCCATTTTCAATACAACCAAACAGAGCATTTTACCGGATAAAACGACAAAGACTGAAAAATGTTCACACTGAAAAATGAAGGAATTGAGATTTTAGCCTACTGAGATAATCGCCGAGGTTGAAGGTTTGCTTGGCAGCCCAATCAGAGTAGTTAGCTGCGGAAGTGTTGGTGGTGGCGTTGAAGAACCAGCCATTGGTGGCGCCGACGGTATGGTTGGTGTAAACGGTTGCAGCTGCGGTGGCGGAGGTGAAGAGGGCAAAGACGGTGATGACGGCTGCGGTCGCCGGTGACGCCATGGACGGCGTGGATGAGGATAGGATGATTCTATAAGATGAGTTGTGGGGTTGAGTGAGAGAAATTGTAGTTCTGATATACGGATTGGAGGGGACTTGGTCATAGGCACTAGGAGGTAAGAACTAAGAAGACATTTTTAGGATTTTTTAAGTCTTAGTAAGGTTCATGGGTCACATGATGAACTCTGGCATCAAACATGTTCACATTTGTTTATCAAATTTGCTGTCATAAACTGTTAGGGTTCTTGCCTCGATTGTTTGCACTTTTGATTTGGTCAAAGTTTACACTAGACTTTTTTTAACAAGACAAAATGATGTTAGAAAACAAGATGTTTACAAAGAAATACTGCTAATACAGCTAAGTAAAGCATTTGGAGTAACAACATTGACATGAATAAGTGAAATTGCATGAATTAAAGAGAAGATTCCACGTCAAGCTAAAGATGAAGCAAGAAAATGAATGAAAGCCTTTTGGACACGGTGGAGATGGCTTTAGATCACCTTGTATTGGCTTAGATTGATATATCCAGTACAGTGAGGCTCTTAAACACTCGTATAGAAAAGAGAGATACGCCTTAACTTGATTCTTCCATAAAAATTACTTTTATGGGGAACCATTGTAGCAAGTGATACCATGTTAATAGTGGTGTCTCAGCCTCTTGTACTTGTAAAGGAGAATATCACATCCATTTGCATTGAGAGAAATTGATGAGGCAAAGAGTGAATTGGAGCAATGAATGTTACAGGCAGGTGATGGATCTTGCAATGAATGTTACAGGCAGGTGATGGATCTTGAAAAGCTATATCCATGTGAAGGTGGAGCAAAGTCTGCTTTAACCACTACTTGAAGTCCTGTAAATTCATCTATTGAATCCCGATGAGTAAGCAACCAAATCAAAAGGACTATGGGGACCAGAGATTAACAAATGTTTCAGAGATTCCTCAGCATTACAACCAAATAAATATTGCCAAGAGGTGTTTAGGTGATGGCTCCTCAGAATATCATAAGGTAAGGCATTGTTGAGAAGTGTCCAATACGAAGAGAAGCGGTCTAAATGGAAGATGAATTTTCCAAAGAAATCTCTAAAAATCATTAGAACCCAAGCCAACCTGATTAAAAGATTGGGTGAGTAGAAACACCCAATCCTTGACGTTATATAGTCCAGCAGCATCACCTTTTCATGTCAGGAGAGTTTAAAATGGATAGTGGGATCTCAAGATTCGAATTGGCAACGTTTAAATAATACAATGAACGTACTAGAGATGAGTTTCATTTAATAGCATTCCAGGAGTTTGGACAAAGTTTACACTTAACTCGGTTATAAAATTTTTTTGGGGCCAAATTTATAAATATTAAGTTAAATTAGTTATTTATAAGAAATGTGTGTTAATTTTCTTAAACTATGTTATTTAATCATTTGTATTGAATTTTTTTTAATTAATTTGAGAAATAAAGTAAATTAGAGTCTTACATTTAAAATCGTCATAAATCCTTCAACAGACTTTTGCGCAGCCATCACTCCCTCTAATTCCTATTATACAGTACTTTCAATGTGACCATCAGTTAATTCATATGAATCATGGGATAACAATTAACTTATTAAATTTTTCTTAAATTAATAAAAATTTTCAACTTTACCTTTTATTAATGAGATTTTGAATGAGAGATTAAAACATAAAGAGCCGGATTTAAGCATCAAGGAGTAGATATGTCATATGTCCCCCATATTTGTTATTTTTAAAAATTATCCTTGTTGATTGCACTTATTAAAGAAGTTTATATCAATGAGTAGTTTTTTTGCAAATAATTCGTCAGTGTAATGAAAAATGAAAAAACAAACAAGAGATTGAAGATGAGAGAGATGGAGAAGACAAAAGAAAATTGGAGGAGAAATGGGGATGATATCTTAAGACTTACAATCACTTGGTGCATGTACGGGCATGTTTGTTTGGGCGTTACGATTGCTTATAAGTTGCTTTTTACGTAAATCGAGACATAATTCCTCTCACATACTTACTTCGTATACCGTAAATCACTATTAAAAAGTTACTTATAAGCAATTGAATCGCTAAAACAAACATTATCTATAAGCCACAAGCCCTTAGGGTGTGTTTGGTTTAGAGAGGGGGTAAATTACCTTTTTGGGTTGAAGCTATTTAAATTTTGGGTGGGAAATTCAAAATTAAAAATAATGAGAAGGTAAATTTTAGGTTTCTCCTGTCCAAAATCGTAATTTACCACCCCTTCCCCTCCCTCCCCTCCTATCAAACCAAACACACCCTTAAATTACATGCCAAGAGTTACATAAAGAATGAATCTACATGATTGTGAAATATGTAACGTCCCAAATTTTATGTACCAATATGCCTTATAATTATTTGTAGCATTTAATGAAGTGGAAGGGTGAATATTAATGAGCTTGGAATTTAAGAAGCTAGTAAATTTTCATTTTCATGAGAATTGAGCTAGAACAAATTATGAAATAAACTTTTGGGTGTTCCAAAAAGTTCATTATCAAAGCCCAAAGTAGAAGAATACAAGGGTATAATATTTGGCCCATTATTAGTCATAATTTCGGCCAAACAAATAAGAAAAGGAATAAGCTCCAATTAAATCCAAGAATGTAATAGTAAAATCGTAATTTGCCAATAAAGCACAAGCTTAATTATTTTTTCAATTAATTGAAGTAATTTCAGTTAATTAAGGAAAATAAAGGGTAAATATATATTTGGAACATTCTTGGTCAAATAAAGCAAGGTTTAAAAAGTTAAAGTTGGACTTGTACATAAATTAATTTTGTTGGTTATATTAGTCTAAAATTATCAAAATACCCCTAGGGATCCGGTCTAAGTCCCTTTTTACCCAGTCCAACTGTACTTTTCCAAAAATTTTGGCCTAGGATATTCCTACACAGTTTTGAGTGTAGAATCCATGTTTGACCTCGGTTCTCTCAAAATCATTGTTAAATGACAGTTTTGCCTTTGACAGCCCCTACTTAAGTTTTAGGGGTATTTTCATCATTTCACTTTTTAGGGCTTTTCTCACTACATGACCAACATAAACCCTACACAATTTTCCCTCCTAAATACAATGGAACCATCAAATTAGTGAAATTCCAACTCCTTCCCCTATTTCTTGAGATGGCCGAAACTTACGTTTAAAAAAAGGGGAAATGTGATTTTTGTGATCTAACTTTTAAAGCTCCTTTCTTTTTACTCCTAATCCCTTATTGAACCTCTTAAACACCTATTTAACATGATTTGAGGAAATTTGGGCAGTATAACCCCTTAGGGTTTCAACATCCCAAGTTTACAAAATCATCAACCAAACCACAAATCGAGTCAAGAATCACAACAACAACACCATAACACCAAAATGATTGAGGTTCTTGAAGTTACTTTTGATTTCTCAAGCTTCCTCTCTCTAGGATGTCACTTTCTCTCTCTTCTCCCTTGAGATTTTGCTTGCTACACATGATATTCATGATGAGAAAAGAGCTTAGGAGAGGACCTACACAAGCTAGAAGGCATAAACTCTTAGAATCACAATACTTATCTTGGATTTTTGCCTTCCTTAAGCTCTCTTTTCTCTAAGTCTTCAAGCTCTCCTCTCTCTCTATTTTTGTGATTTAGGCGTGAAATGAGAAGAGAAAAGATGAAGACAAGGCTTAGAATATCTTCATCATCTTTCTTTAATAAATATTAGTTTATTTGGTTTATGACATAAGCTTGCACTTGGGCTTGTCTCTAACTAATTAAGTCATAAACCTTCTCATTAGCTTTGAACTACTTTTCCTTCCCTTCTCCTTAGCCCAATAAGACGTCATATACGGTCTAACATCCTTATTTTGTTAGCACTTAGAAGTTAGTTGTTTAGATTTTATTTAATCAAAGGGTTAAAATACTTAATAAAAAAATATCAAGGTCTAAACATGTATTAAATATATATATATATATATAAATGAAATACCTCCTTAAAATAAATATTTTAAGTTTATGGGCATGAGTGTGGGGTTATATATATTACCATTGGAATAAGTAATATAAAAAAATGCTTCCAGCATTTTGAATATTATTTTTATTGTTTTATTATTATTATTATTTAGAAATATTATTTTAATAAGAGGAGTTAAACCCTAGATCTACCCTTATATAAGATCTCCTTCTTCCCATCCCGACTCCTCACTTCCGGCACCGCATGACTCTCAACACAGACTCAAAGGTGCATTTTTTTTATCTTTCATTTGTCTATTGATCTACTCCGTCCTACTACTATTCCTTCAACATACTGAGAAAGTGTATTTTCAAGTTTTTCTTTTCTTGCTCTGCTTCATCAATCCCTTAATATTTTAGACTGTGATATGTCTTGTCCTATCAATCTTTTTTTTTTTACTATGCGTGGGTACATCTCCATTTTTATACCAACTCCTCCCTTCTCCCTATTTTTCCTATGTATATATATATCTATCTATCTTTATGGGTGTATATTTTCCTTGAGCCTTTCCTCTTTTTCCCCTTCTTCTCTTTCGTCTTTTGCTGAGTTGGTGTGTGAATTTGATTTTTCTAATTATTTCTTCACCACCCACCTTTTCAAACCAACAGTATGCGTGGGTGTATGAACATCTATATAACTTTATATTGTTCTAAATATATAGCACTATTTTATATAGTTTTATTTTATTTTCCACATAAACCCAACAATTCTCATATCGATATCAGCGTAAATGTCTGTGTACTGTGGTCTAGTCTAGTTACTTCTCTCCTTTTTCAGTTTTTCTTTTATTATTATTTTTATTGTTTGGGTTCCTGTTCAAGGAATAACAAATTCATGTTTTTTTAAACAAAACACACACACACACACTCATGTGGGATCCACACAACTAGCCAAGCCCTTCTTTACATCCTGTGTCACAGTATATCTTTAAATATATGTATATATATGTACCTTATATATGTAAAAGCTGTTTCCTTCTATAAAAAAAAAAAGATAAAATATTTTCAAATAATACTGTATTTAAATAAAATAGTGGAATATGTGGAGACTTAGGGGTGTGTATGATATTAGTCGCAGAGGCTTAGTCTTAAGTGTTTAGAGTATTTTAGTGCAATTCTACAGTAATTTTGAGAAACATATTAATTTTGAGAAAACATATTAATAGATATTATGTTTGTGATTTTGTAGACTCTCCTTGAGAGCTATGGAATACCTCTTGTGTGATTGCTTGTGAGCTAATTAGGAATAACTCTGAATATTCTTCCATATACTTGTGAATTGTGTATGATTGTGAATGACCATTTTTTTAAAAGAAAAGGGACTAAATTATATCTGTATGTGTATGTATTGTTAATTCTCAAATAAGTAGTGTTACCAGTAAATTTCTCTATAACTCATTTTACTCGAATAATTAATAATTTAATGATAATTGATGTATTATTGGATTATTATTTCATTTTTAGCATGTTTGAATATATGATGATATTTGATAAGAAAGGAAGCATGATTTATTATACATTGTCTTTTAATGATATTATATTTATTACTATGATGGCGATTGCATTTGTAATGGGCTGGAGTAAGGAGGAATTTGTATATTGAGATCTTTTACCACGTGGTATGCCATCACTCGGTGCACAGTGGATGACACTTGTCAGGGCCCCTTCTTCCATGTTTTCCTTTAGCCGGGATTGCATTGGAGCTGTGGGACATGTGACACCTCCTTAGTTGTGTTCTTTTAAGGAAGGGAGCCATAGTCCAGACTTAAGCTCTACACCTTTGGCCGGGTGTATCTTAAGAACTGGTGAGCTTAGGAAAATCCAGTCAAATGAATGGGTTTCTATTGGACTATGTATTAGCCTATAGCTCTAGTCAGCGGTATAAGGATTGACGGTGATATAAGGGAGGCTGCATCTTGCATATTGTATAATTGTATATTATATGTTGTGATAAAAATACATGTTGACATAATGATGATTAAATTTGTAATTGTCTTGTATGAGGATTATGGTATATACAAATATATATATATATATATAATCGATTCCTTTTTTTTATCATATGTGATTTGCTTATGTACGGTAGAAATTTTCAATAGTTATTGAGACGTTGAATCTCATCCTATTATATTAACATTTTTCAGGTGAATATTCTAGTAGGGAATAAGGGAAGGCACCTGTGGAGCGAGCCTTAAAGGCTCATTGTGCATCTTTATGCCACTTTATATTTAATTGCCATGACACTAAGATTATTTTATTATAAATCCTTTGATTAATAAATTTTTTTTATACTAAACATTGCAAATAATATTTGGAGCTATTTGGAAAGTATATTTTGGACTTGTATATTAAGTATATAGGTTTTAAGAATGAGGTGTTACATTTTTAGTATCAGAACCAAAATTCCTGACCATTTGTTTGCTTATTTTGAAAAGTAGTTTTCAAAATGTTTGATTTATTTTCACTTCTTAGAGGTCATGGCATTAAAATATAATGTTTATGCTTCCCTTTTTAGTTTAAATTATTATTTAATAGAAAGTAACCTATACAATAGCATGGAATTTTTGTTTGTTTGTGGTGTTCTACAATGAAGGGGAGGAAAAAAAAAGGGTAGAAAAAGATGGTATTTTATTGCTTTTTATTTGAATAAAATAATAAAATAAATTCATAATTATCTGATGTGTCTGTCAGATTGGGTGTTAAAATCACTATATGCTTTTTACTTTGCAGTGATCACACATGTGCAAGTGTTAATTTGGCAATAGTTGAGTTGTAATTTCTTTTGTTTTGTTTTGTTTTTGTTTTTGTTTTTGTTTTTTGAGTTTTGGACTTATGTTATTTGGTTTTTGACACACGAGTGGTATTGTACTTTTATGGTGATGCTCTTACTAATACAAATATTTCGGCTGAAAAAAAAAATCAACTAATTAGCCAAGATGTTGCACTCTAGAGTAAATAAATGAGATAGTAATACATTCAAAAAAAAAGTTTAAAGTTAAAAAAGTAAATTACTAAAATGAAAGGGTAACGAGTTAACAAAAGTTAAAAATTCATGAATTCCATATTTCACATCGTTCATAATAAAAGACGCCCTCACCACCAATCTCAACCATGTTTCTTCTGTTCACATGCGGTCACTTCAAAGTCTACACACATACTTTTTCAAGAATATCTTCCTTCTTTGACTTTGACCACTTCTTGTTGACTCTCCCCATTCAACATATCGGTACCTCTCATGTCTCGCAATTCACACTCCAGTAAATATCTAATACTTAATTTTAATGAAGGAAATGGAATAGAAATGGGTAAGAGAAGAAGAGAAGAATTTTTTTATACATTAGTTGCAAAATTTCTATATATTTTTTTTTTGGAGTGTTGCTTTTTAATATTCTTGTCTGTCCCATTTTCTTTACAAAATAACTACATACACGATATTAGCTTAAAATTGCCACATTTTCCCCGAAATTTCAAATTTAGGGAGGGATAGCTTTTCATCACTAATAATTTAAATATTATATAGAACTGTTTTTGTGACCTCAAAAAAAATCCAAAACATCTGAATGAAATAAATTAATTCTATTCTTAAATGAGCAACGTGAAGACTATATGGGAATAAATGATATAGATGTGTGTGCATGCATGATATTGTGTAGCTTGAAAAAAAAAAATGTAGTTACAAAGATGTGTGCTACGTGTCATGAAACTTTGTGATTTAGTGCCTAGTGTTTTGAGTTTGAGTAACCGTTCTTTTAGTTGTCATATGGATTGATGACCCTGCAAATTGTGAAGCAAGACATGTATATAATTCTTGGGATCTTGTGATTGGTGCTATAGTTTGGTTGTTTGGTGATGAAGCTACAAAATATTTTTAAAAGGGGGCTACAATTATGCTTGGGCTGCGTGTGTAAATAAGTTTAGGGCTTTCAAACGAGTAGTTTTTAGGACTTTTTATGCTTGAAAACTTCTATTGTTATATGTTATGGTTGTTTGGAGTTTGACATGTCCATATATCAAGCCTTGGTTTTACATAATAACTTTGTCCCTTGTTGTAAAAAATGCAAAGTTTTTTGTTTGGACTTTAAGAAATAAGAATTCTCCATAATACCTTGTTTAATTTTCTCATGAAAAATGTGTGTGTTAGTCAAACCCAGTTCAGATTGTGATGGATTTAATTATGGAAGGAGATAGGCAACCCAAGGGCTCTACTGATTTGATGACTGAAATTTTCATTTAGATGTTTGTAAATATTAATTAATGAGAAGATACAAAAGGCAAAGGTGTGATTAAATCGCTGAGGATAAGTCATGAGGTTTTAGAATTAGCATTTGATAATTTAAAAAAAAAAAGGTATTTAAATAAAAGCTTTATAAATGTATATTATTATTTTTCATATGTTCGTATGCTTGTGAGTGTCTTATGATAATGGTGGTGGTTATTTTAGCTCCTAGGCTTGAGTTTTAGGGCTGTATTGAATCAATACAAAGATATATGTTTAAATTTATCAAGTAACAAAATAATTGTGAACGTAGCTTGTTGTTGTATGGTGAGTTATTAGTTTGAGTGCTGTGAGTTATTGAATGCAAATTGTTGTGTACCATATTTTTCTTCGTGACATGTTACAAAAAAAAAAGTTGCTCATTAAAATAATTAACTATATATTTTGTTGCATAATTTCTTCCCAAAAAAAAATAGAGAGTTGTATTGTCATTGGTTGTTGGAAAATTAATTGATTTTTAGATTGTGATAGGAAAGGAACCCTTTGAGAAATATATCTTTAAAATATGATTCATTCGAGTAATGACGATGGAGATAAATACCAGAGTGAAGAGCAATGATAGAGGGGATAGCATAATTGATTAATGGTTAGAAATTGGTGTGTAGGTTGTGATCATGCAAGCATGTGAATACTTAACAAATTTTAGTATATATATATATAAAAAAAAGGGACTAAATAGACCGATGATAAAACCTAAGGGATAGAATAAGATGATTAGAGGTAGTAAAGGAAATATTTATTAATAGTGTTGGCATAAGAAAGAAAATCCCTAGATGGAGATTTATGTTGTGGATCAAGGTATGATGGCAGCTATAAGTAAGAGTTTGTGCGTGTATACCCGTGCATGAAAGATTGACCTTGTAATATAAGGATGCTTTAGGTATGAGGATGAGACAATAGTACTCTTCTAATGATTTTCTTTAGAAGTAGATAAAGTGGTGAATAGATGAAATGGTAAATATTTGGTCTTAATGAGCGGTTGGAGTGCAACTTCTAACTAAGTATTTGATATATTGTGATTTCAAAAGCTTTTTTTATAAATGGAAAATTGCTGTGAATTATATTTTAATCAATGATATATATATGCAATGAGCATATATCTTTCCTAATGTTTTGAAATTATTATGAAGTGTTGAAACTTCACATATATTGTTAGGAGTCGATTCACATATTGGGGTCAAACAGAAACTTGAATCAAAATATTTTTTGAAAAATTGTGCACTAAAAGTTTTATGGGGACTTGAGGAATTTTTTGTTTTTGTTTTTTTGAAATGTGGTTTACCAACAAACCAAAAAAAAAAACTTTTTTTTTCACACACACATATATGATCCAGCAAATTCATGTATTCCAGGTGCGCGACGCGGGTCGAATCAGGATGTAGTCGAAGCAAAGCTTTGGTGAACCGGGTGGGCAACCAAAAAAATAAAATTCATGTATTCCAAATGTATTTATTTAACTATATATTTCACATGAATTTGTCCATGAGTATTTTAGCGTGGGGATATTAAAGTTTCATTTAGAAAAGCGTTGAAGCATAAATAGAAATTCTGACGCATAACAAGGTTTCTTACAAAATATCAAGAGATTTGCAAAATTTTGTGCTTACTTAATAGGATATATAATGAAAAATATCTAATAATGTATACATTGAGTGAACATTGTTAAGGGTAAGGTAGAAGTAAACTTTTGGTTTTGTTTGAGGCTCTAGATTTGCGGTAGATACCAAATTAGGTTTAGGTTGATGTCTCCTTAAGATAAGGAAGAGTGAAATAAATGCTACTTTAATATTTTTGGATATACCTACAAACTTTATAATGACATGATTTGAGGGGATCATAAAGTAATAACCCCATTAAGGATTCTTCATGACCTTAGTTGTGCAATACTACTAGAAAAAAGAGTTTTAACGTCCCTTTTTTGGCCTTTTAACGTCTGAAAACAGAGGGACGTCTATGTGAGGGTAGTAGAAAAAAACGTCATTAACGTCTGTAATACAGGGGACGTGGAAGGCAGACTTTAGACGTCCCCAGTTCACTGGGGACGTCTAAAGTGGTACCTTAGACGTCCCTAGTGAACTCTGGGGACGTCTAACGTCCACTTTAGACGTCCCCAGAGGAGTTGGACCTTAGACGTCCCCAACTCCTCTGGGGACGTCTAAGGTCCCACTTTAGACGTCCCCAGTTGGAACTGGGGACGTCTAAAGTGTCGCCAGCAGACTTTCCACGTCCCTTTTTTATTAAGGACGTTGAAAGTTTTTTTTTAAAATGGACTTTTTATATATTGCACTGTCTGGAAAATGTAATAAACTGTAGAAATAGGATTCCAACAACAGAATAAAACAACAGCAGTTCAGCAGAATGGAAACAACAACAAACACAGTGATCAACCCAAGGCTACTACGTCTACATGCCACACAAACTGCACAACAATCTATATCCAAGTCTACTACATGCCACACAAACTACACAGCAATCTATATCCAAATCCCCAGTTTGTACAATAACCAAGACTAAAAATCCAATCTATATCCAACAACAATAACGCTAATTATATGCACTACCATAAAAGTATGTCCTACACAAACTACTAAAGACTTTACTCTTCTGGTATACGTTGAAGAAGATGTCCAACCAAAAAGTCTCTGATCATATTTAAGTCTTCATATGAGTAGGCATCTTCATTGTCAAAAATCTGTAAATTAGAAAATAAGCTTAGATGAAATAATGAATGAAGTGAATGAATTGCCATTGAATCACAACACCAAGAATATTATCCTCTGAGAATGAAGAAGCGATTACTTGTTCAAAATCTGTCGTAAAGCCACTCTGAATGATGTTAAACATATAAAGCAAGACATAATATCCACATTCCCAGCCACCAGGTTGTCGAGGACACTATAAATCAAAAGAAAATGGTTAAAATCAATAAAGGCATATCTAAAACGACCGTCAATCAAAAGAACTTAATTTGAAACTACGTACCTTTGGAAACAACCATCTCGGATCTTTACCACCTCTATGTTCGCGTGGCCCGCCAAGCGCTCGATACGTCGTGTATGCCCTATCATTAAAATGAAAATCAAAATAAATTAGAATAATTCATTAAGTCAAGAATCAAGTAGCAATGAAATACAAAAAAATAACTTACTGGTTGAAGACGCTTTTAGTTTCTTTGTCTGGTCTTCTATTTAAGGAATCAAACCAATAAACAACGTGCGACTGAGGACAGACAACACACAAACTCCAGTGATAACTATCACAACATATACAGATTAAAAAGAAGTTAGATGGGAAGGCAATTATTTATTAATAATCTCAAATACACAAAATTAAAATACGTACCCTTGAACAATTGGTGCTAGATAACAACGATACTCATCCTCTGCCAATGCGAAGCCCACATAGTTCGTCCTTCTTTTCAATGTATTCCCAACCCTTGTCGTATGTGCAAGAGACAAGAATCCATATAAATCAACTTTCTGAGAGTCAACGCATATACGACGGAAGGAGCTATAATAGAATTAAAATGATGAATGTATTAGCTAGTTAAAATCAACTTAACTAAATGAATCAAAAAATGGGAAATAAAAAACTTACAGGATTGCAAATTTGCCCCATCCAACATCTAGCTCCTCGAACTTCATGAACTGTTTAAGATCTTGTTTATCAATTGTGAAGTGATACTCTGTTTCCTGGACCACAATCCCTGTAGGCATATGTAAATCAATCTGGCGAATGCCTTTATAGATATGCTGCAGTTGTGCTAAGAAGGGCCATTTCTCTGCTTCCTGCTCGTTCTTTTAGAACATAAAAACACATACTGTTAGTAGGATGTCAACACATCTCAAGTAAAAGTGAGGTAGTTCCATACCATTGGAGGTGTTGGTGGTAACAAGCCAATAAGATATACAGGCCAAAGGATGAAAGATCCTCTCGCCTGAGCTATCGTGGCAACCTCGTCATCAGGAATAGGGATGGCTGTACCTTCTTCCCCCTCTCGAACACACGTCACAGTCACCCTATGCAAATGCTGTGGAATTTGCTAATGATGGTGGGTGGTAGCTTGTGTGTGAACGAGAGCATCTGCAACTACACGCAGCACTGGGGCATCCAAAGAGAGGATGGTAGGTTCTCCCTGCGCTGGAGTGGGAGAAGGGTCGCCAAGTAGTTCCTCCTCCGGGTTGTAACTTCCTTTGGTGCTGTGGAAGGCCGGGGATGAATGGGTTCTACGCTCGGTAGTTGCCATCTGCGAATCAAACATCTTCTGCATTTCAGCTCGTATCTCAGGCATCAGCTCAAGACGTAGCTCTGGCAACAGCTCTTGTCGGAGCTTGTCGCGAAGGTTGGCCTCTCTTGTGAGACTTCCTGACGAATCTTGGCCACAAGCTCCCTACTGGGTTCAGCTTGTGATGAATAAGGATGTGAGGCTCGGCCAAAATACTTCGTGACACGAACTCCCACTGCCTCCCCTCGAACATGACCAGGGTTATCTGCCTTCCCAATCGCCATTGACAAGATGTCCATCCGTCCACTTGGAGTGAACGAACCTTGGCTACTATGATCTTCCAGTTCATCCTGCAGCATAAAAGTTATCGTAAGCACTCCTAATATGAACAAATAAGTTTGTACTTATGCTCTAACTACTTACAATTCTTGCGGCAACCTCAGCAACAGTCGGATTTACATACTTCCCACCCTTAAGCCTCCCTGCTTTCCATTTTTTGTGACGTGGTGGAGGTGGCGGGGGCTGGACCACAACGGTAGGATCTGATGTGGCTGCTTCCTTCAATTTCTCCAACTCTTCTGCCATCATCTTTTGCTCAAGCTTCCGATAACCACTACGAGACATGCAATGTTGATAGTTATTAGCTACTTGCCTCTCTGCATTTGCTGCACTTAATGCCTTTGAAAGGAAAACAACGAACACCGAATCAATAATGTCAACTATATGCAAATAAAACACCATGATGACAGAAATCTTACCAAAAAGTTTGGATCTTCTCGTGATGCCATAAACAATCTCCAGTCCTCTGGAGACAAAAACAGATACTCATGACATGGATCCTGACCCCTCAAGTCCTCTCGAATGTAATCTCGTGTGAGCCTGTTCTTGAAATCTTTCCATCGTAGAAGAACCTCCGTCATCCACTCCTTGTACATCTCCGCGATGTCAGGGACATTATAGGTTTGCTGCAAGGTAAAAACATAAGTTAATTATATTTGAAGCGATAGGAATAAAGATATAATGCAGATGTATTGAAACTTATTTACCAAAAGTTGTTGTCAAATCAAGTCTTTGGTTTTTGGTGGAACCAACTTCCAATTATTATAGGTAATGTGAACTTTACTTCGAACCAAAAAACCTACGTAGCTAATGAAATGGTCTTCCTCCGGACCAATTGGTTTCATATTTTCATCAAAGTCAATATGCAACCTCTCCTGTTGATGGTGATGATGTGCTACCAATGCAGGCATTTTTGTACTGCCTCTAACCCTTCTTCTCTCAACCGCTTCATGTCTTGCATCAAGTTCAGGCCTATTCATTTCATTGTCCCTATCACTTTGTGAGTCACCAGAATTGTCCATATTCCTGTAAGCATAAAAATTATTGTCAGATAGGTGAATAAATTGTAAGTAAATGAATAAACTGAGACGTAATAAAACAAACAGCACACATTACTATTTTCTAAGTTAAGCTCTTACTCTAGATTGTTTTCCATATTCCTTCACCATGATCATTTCTCACAGCATATTCTTCATCATCTACCAATTCTACTTCACTTGTTGTAGGTGGATTAATTGTGAAAGGTGGTGTGTCGTCAAGGTTGAAGGTCGGATCACCATGCTTCTGTTTTTTACTCTGAAGTACAATGGACATTTTTTTATTTGCGGGATCTGTGACATAAAACACTTGTTTCGCCTGGCTTGCTAGAATGAAGGGCTCATCCCTATAACCTACTCTTTCAAGATCAACTGAGACAAATCCAAATTGTTGATCTATTACCACAGCATTATTGCTAACCCACTTACATTTGAATAAAGCAACTTTGAACTTGTTGTAAGTGATTTCCCATATTTCTTCTATCACTCCATAATAGGCCATGGATGCTAATATGGGGTTTTTGTCTTTCGAACTGGAAAAGTGCATGGCTTCAGCTTCTACCATCACCCCACTATTTTGCATGGTACTCCTGTCATCTTGGTCTTTTGTGTAGAAAGAATACCCGTTTATATCATAACCGCTCTAAGTAATGATCTGAAACGAAGGCCCCCAGGCTAGCCACTCTATTGTCGCAGACACACCGGTCTCATGCAAAACCTTTTCCTCAAACCACTGAATGAATATCCTGTTTTGCTCAATAGTAATCTGTATGTCATTCTTCCTCGGATTCATGTTCTTCAATCTCTTTCTGTGTTCGTCTATGTACGGTTGAACTTCTGCCATGTTATTCAGGATATAAAGGTGTGCTTGCAACACCTCTTCATGAGGCATAGTCTTCACTTTCAGTCCTCGTGTTCCCTTGCTCCTCCCCTCTTCATGTCGAGATTGCTCCTTCTTCCCTGATAGATAATCGCTGCAGAAGTCCATAGCCTCTTCAACAACATACCTTTCAACTATTGAGGCTTCTGGTCGATAGGGATTTTTAGAGTACCCTTTTAAGATCTTCATGTATCGTTCAAAAGGGTACATCCACCTCAGGTAAACTGGACCGCAGAGCCTTACCTCCCTTACCAAATGAACTATCAAATGCACCATTATATCAAAAAATGAAGGAGGGAAGTGCATCTCTAATTGGGACAATATGATATAACCCTCAGCTTCCAGTTCATCCAGCTTTTCAGTGTCAATGACTTTGTTACAGATAGCATTAAAGAAAACACACAATCTTGTCACAGTGCTTCAAACTTCATCTTTCATAATACCTCTAATAGCTACTGGTAACAGTTGTTGCATCAACACATGATAATCATAGGACTTCATTCCCACTAACTTCAAATCGTCCATTGAAACACACCTTCTCACATTCGAAGAATATCCTTGTGGTACCTTAATTTCATGCAAACACCCACACAAACTTCGTTTCTCCGCTTTTGATAGTGTATGCGCTGCTGGCTCCGTGTATGCCCTCCTACCATTATCTCTTAGCTGTGGATGTAACCGTTCTCTTATTCCCATATCAACAAGGTCTAGTCTCGCATTAATCCTATCCTTGGTCTTCCCTGGAATGTGCAAAAGAGTACTGACAAGGCTATCATAAACGTTTTTCTCCACGTGCATTACATCAATACTATGTCTCACGTCAAGACTACGCCAATATGGAAGATCAAAGAAAATTGATCTCTTCTTCCATATGTTCTTCTCACCCGAAGTCTTCTAATTCTTACCGAGTAAGACATTGATACGTTCAACCCGACTGTAAACTTCCTCTCCGGTTAGTGCCTTTGGAGCCATTCCATGCTCCGGTAAGCTGTTAAAACGCTTTCTTAACCTACGATACGGGTGGAACCTAGGAAGGAACCTCCTGTGACCAAGGTAGACCATTTTTCTTCCATGTTTAAGTTGGTGGAAGTGAGTGTCTGCTTCACAGATCGGACATGCTTTATGCCCCTTCACACTGTACCCTGAGAGGTTCCCGTACGCAGGGAAGTCATTTATCGTGGTGAAAATCATTGCACGTAGCTTGAAGGACTCATTCTTATATGCATCAAACACATCTACGCCTTCCACCCACAACTTCTTCAAGTCCTCAATCAAATGCGCCAGGTAGACATCAATATCATTTCCAGGCTGTTTTGGTCCAGAAATCATCATAGAAAGCATCATATACTTGCGTTTCATACAAAGCCAGGGAGGCAAGTTGTATATTACAAGGAGTACTGACCACACACTGTGTGTGCTATTAAGAGTTCCATACGGATTGATGCCATCTGTACAAAGCCCAAGCCGAAGGTTTCTCGGCTCGCTACCAAATTCAGGGAACATTTCATCTATTTTCTTCCACTGTGGAGAGTCAGCCGGGTGCCGAAGATATTTTCTGTCGGATATTCTATCATCCGAATGCCATCTCAACTTCTTCGCTTTTTTTGCAGTCCCAAACAAACGCCTAAAGCGCGGTATTATTGGAAGATACCACAGAACCTTTACTGGTTGCCTTTTAGTTATCGCATCACCACAACCACCATTTTTCCTCACTTTGTATCGTGCAGTTTGACACTTAGGGCACTTACTCAGACCTTCATACTCATTTCTGTACAGTACACAGTCATTAGGGCAAGCGTGAAGCTTTTTATACTCCATACCCATTGTAGATAGGATTTTTTTTGCCTCATACATACGATTTGGAAGCACATTATAGTCTGGAAACATATCACACAACAGTTTAAGCAGCAATGTGAAACTACTATCGGTCCACCCATAAGTTGCTTTTAAGTTCACCAAATGTAATGTTCCTATCAGCCGTGTGTATTTACTCCCTGGGTACAACGGTGTCTCTGAATCACTCCGCAGGCTGTCATATTCATGCGACTGCGCAAAGGATTCTACCTCAACATCATGAATCATTCTCTCCATTGTATCTTCATCTATGACATCCACAACTTCCTTCTCGTGCGACGGACAATCAGTAACTTCCTCACCATGCCATATCCACCTTGTATATCGAAGATTTATTCCATCACAAAGTAGGTGATCCCTTATAACTTCAACATCCCGTCTTCTCTCATTTAAACAATTGACACAAGGACAAAAATACATGCCATTTCTGGCTGGAGCATTCCTTCTAGCATATTCAATAAACTCTTCAACCCCATTCTCATATTCTTCACTTGTTCTCAAAGCATTCATCCAACTATGATCCATTTTATTACCACCTACGTCATTCCCATTTACACTCAAGTTAATAATAATTGTCAACACTAGGAATGCCATTTACTATTTTGTTTTTCAAAATTCTGACAGCATTTCCCCTTAAAATTGAGACATCCCAAAATCAAAATAACAAACCATCTCAGGTTAATTTAAATGAAACAAAACTTTAACTTCTAGCACCAAGCACAAACATAATACACTTATATTTTAGCAACCAAATTATTAAATCAAGTACGCGAATTTAATGAAAAATTGTAAAAAAAAAAATGCAAGTACGCGAATTTCTTATATTAATGTCTACGTACACTAAGTTACAATAAGATTGCCTAATTCTAGCACTAAATATATATATTAATGTGTGTGTCTTATGGCAAAAAAAAAAAATTGTGTGTCTACAAGATAATTTTTTTTGTATTTTTTTACTTTCTTTTTATTCTTTATTCTTTTCTCATTTCTTTTCCTTTCCCTACTAATTAAAAGCATTATCATGTGCCAAAACTAATAGTTACCATCATCAACCTAATCAAAACGCATAAACAGAGTAATAAAATAAACCTCTAACTAATACTAAAAATATACTATACTAAAAATATAAAAAATTAAACACTTATTCAATTCATACAAAACTAATAATAAAACGCCCTGCATTTCTTTTCCTTTCCCTACTAATTAAAAGCATTTATCATATGCCAAAACTAATAGTTACCATCATCAACCTAATCAAAACGCATAAACAGAGTAATAAAATAAACCTCTAACTAATACTAAAAATATACTATACTAAAAATATAAAAAAATTAAACACTTATTCAATTCATACAAAACTAATAATAAAAAGAATAATAAAACGCCCTGTCATCTTATTCAAAACAAAAATGCTAACCTGAAAAGTGGTGAAGCTTTGGAGGAGGCCGACGGTGGTGGAGAATCTACAAACCAAGAATCTCAAAAACTGCAGTAGGGGAGCAAAGAAGGTGGCCTGGTGACAGAAGTGAGGAAGCTTTGGAGAAAGAAATTAAAAAACCAAGAAAGGGAGAGGAGACCGATCAATGGGGATGGAGTGATGAATTTAGGAGGAGATGCAGCAGGGGAGTGGAATGGGAAAGGAGAAACAATGAAAAAACTGCAGCAGATGGGGACGGAGTCTCACGGAGATGGGAGTGAATGAGTGATTGAGTAAAGTTGGGAGGAGGAGAGATAGATGGCAGGGGAGTAGGAAGAGCTCTCTGACATCCTCACATGCACCGATCACGTCATATCCGGTGCATGTGAGGCTCTACAATGTCCCCAGCTGTGCTGGGGACGTCTAAACATACCTTTAGACGTCCCCAGCTAGGCTGGGGACATCTAAAGGTATCTTTAGACGTCCCCAGCCCATCTGGGGACGTCTAAAGGCTTTCTTCTTTTTTTTATGACGTTTAAAGGTAATCAGACGCGCCAATCTCTAAAATTTGAACTTGACCATATTTTGGACGTCCCTTTTGTAAAAAGGAACGTCCTTTAGGGTCTTTATAAGTATATTCTGTAGTAGTATTAGAATGAGAATGGGGTAGCCTATAGGCATTTGTGGATTCTTCAAAGTAATAGAGGAACACGGTGAAAGAAATAGGATAGGGCATGATATTTATGATAACCAAATAAAGATGAAGTAGGAGAAAATATTTGGATGTAGATTAAGGTGATAAATTTTGAGGATAAAATTTCTTTTAGAAGGGGAGAATTGTAACATCCTTATTTTGTTAGCACTTAGAAGTTAGTTGTTTAGATTTTATTTAATCAAAGGGTTAAAATAATTAATAAAAAAAATATCAAGGTCTAAACATGTATTAAAAATATATATATATATATATATATATAATGAAATACCTCCTTAAAATAAATATTTTAAATTTATGGGCATGTGTGTGGGGATATATATATTACCCTTGGAATAAGTAATATAAAAAAAATGCTTCCAGCATTTTGAATATTATTTTTATTGTTTTATTATTATTTTTATTTAGAAATATTATTTTAATAAGAGGAGTTAAACCCTAGATCTACCCTTATATAAGATCTCCTTCTTCCCACCCCCACTCCTCACTTCCGGCGCCGCATGACTCTCAACACAGACTCAAAGTTGCATTTTTTTTTATCTTTCATTTGTCTATTGATCTACTCCGTCCTACTACTGTTCCTTCAATATACTGAGAAAGTGTATTTTCAAGTTTTTCTTTTCTTGCTCTGCTTTATCAATCCCTTAATATTTTAGACTGTGATATGTCTTGTCCTATCAATCTTTTTTTTTTAACTGTGCATGGGTACATCTCCATTTTTATACCAACTATCCCCCCTTCTCCCTATTGTTCCTATATATATATATATCTATCTATCTTTATGGGTGTATATTTTCCTTGAGCCTTTCCTCTTTTTCTCCTTCTTCTCTTTCGTCTTTTGCTGAGTTGGTGTGTGAATTTGATTTTTCAAATTATTTCTTCACCACCCACCTTTTCAAACCAACAGAATGCGTGGGTGTATGAACATCTATATAGCTTTATATTGTTCTAAATATCTAGCACTATTTTATATAATTTTATTTTATTTTCCACATAAACCCAACAACTTTCGTATCGATATCAACGTAAATGTCTGTGTACTATGGTCTAGTCTAGTTACTTCTCTCCTTTTTCAGTTTTTCTTTTATTATTATTTTTATTGTTTGGGTTGCTGTTCAAGGAATGACAAATTCATGTTTTTTTAAACAAAATACACACACACACACACACGCATGTGGGATCCACACAACCAGACAAGCCCTTCTTTACATCCTGTGTCATAGTATATCTTTAAATATATGTTTATATATGTACCTTAATATGTAAAATCTGTTTCCTTTTATAAAAAAAATAAGATAAAATATTTTCAAATAATACTGTATTTAAATAAAATAGTGGAATATGTGGAGACTTAGGGGTGTGTATGATATTAGTCGCAGAGACTTAGTCTTAAGTGTTTAGAGTATTTTAGTGCAATTCTACAGTAATTTTGAGAAACATATTAATTTTGAGAAAACATATTAATAGATATTTATGTTTGTGATTTTGTAGACTCTCCTTGAGAGCTATGGAATACCTCTTGTGTGATTGCTTGTGAGCTAATTAGGAATACAGGTAACTCTGAATATTCTTCCATATACTTGTGAATTGTGTATGACTGTGAATGATTAATTTTTTAAAGAAAAGGGACTGAATTATATGTGTATGTGTATGTATTGTTAATTCTCAAATAAGTAGTGTTACAAGTAAATTTCTCTATAACTCATTTTACTCGAATAATTAATAACTTAATGATAATTGATGTATTATTGGATTATTATTTCCTTTTTAGCATGTTTGAATATATGATGATATTTGATAAGAAAGGAAGCATGATTTATTGTACATTGTTTTTTAATGATATTATATTTATTACTATCATGGCAGTTGCATTTGTGATGGGCTGGAGCAAGGAGGAATTTGAGTGTTAAGATCTTTTACCACGTGGTATACCATCACTCGGTGCACAATGGATGGCACTTGTCAAAGCCCCTTCTTCCATGTTTTCCTTTGGCCGAGATTGCATTGGAGCTGTGGGACATGTGACACCCCCTTAGTTGTGTTCTTTTTGTTAGATCTTTCATGTTTTGATGATAACAAAGAATGGTATGAAAAAGATTTGATAAACAAATAAGTTTGAACAAAGTAATAACAGGAAAAATCATCACTTGAAGTAAGCATTGGAGTAATGAAGAAAGGCCAAGAGAAAAAGCTGAGAAACTTCATTGTTGGCAAATTTTCTAAAGGGTTACTCAAGTAGGTACTCGAGTAAAGAGACAGAAACTTGAAGTAACCAGCTCGACCTTCAAGTAACCTGCCAATGATACTCGAGTACGTACTCGAGTAATAAGGTAAATGACTCCAAGTTGCTCTCGGCCTGCCAATGTTACTCGAGTAGCTACTCGAGTAACTAGGTAACTCACTGGCAGTTGCTCTCGCCCTGCCAACGTTACTCGAGTAAGTACTCGAGTAACCATGTCAAAGACTTTCAGTTACTCTCGGCATTTTCAACCCTGCCAATGATACTCGAGTTACTCTGTTTCAAGAAATGTGTTGCTCTCGGCATTCTCAACCCTGCCAATGTTACTCGAGGAGCTACTCAAGTAACTCACTGTGGTAAGCAAAACCTGAAGGTATTACTCGAATAACATAAAATGCTTTTCTCACACTTAACTTCAAGTCACTACTCGAGTATGCAGAGTTAGTTGGAAGAGAACTTCAAGTCATTACCCGAGTAAGCTATGCATAAAAATTTATGTTTACTCGAGTAAGGATTCGAGTAACAAGGTAATCAAATTTGAAGTGCTCTCGGCCTTGAAATCCTGCCAACATTACTGGAATGAAGCATCGAGTAACCTAAAGTTTATTTGAAGGTTTACTCGAGTTGGTACTCGAGTAACTAATGAAGAAAAGTTTGCCATACCCGAGTAAGTACCCGAGTAAACAAGTATTTCCAAAGGTTTGCAATTTTGTTTACTTCATGCACTACCCGAGTAATGTTATGTTTGCCTATTAACTTGCAGTTTATCAAAGTTTTCCCGATGATACTCGAGTATGTACTCGAGTAAACTTTAATGAATACTCGAGTATGCAAGTTCAGATTTTGAGAATTCATTCCAACGTTTATTGATTTGTTTCCTATATGATTAACCTTTCATTGTATTAGTATTCTTAGCATATCCAAAGATAAACAATGAAGAGACTTACCAAATAAGGAAAGTCAAATGCAACGTTCAAATGTCACCTACCACCACCTACCGAAAACGTATATTTTTCAAATACTGGAAAAGTCAACAGTGGCTGCGTACTCTCTAACGGACATGAAGAAAAATGTTCCAACAATCATTACCAACGCATCTATATATATGGGAACATCCAAACTGAGAATATACAACAAGAACACACACACGAACGTATCATCAAGTTCATTACTCTGTTTTACAATATATTTGTAATTCTATTCTTCAGTGATTCTTATTCACTCTGTGAGAGAGATAGTTCATTCAAACTCAATATTTGTTATTGAGATAACTTAAGGTTGTGGAACCTTGAGTTGGGATTGGATTACAACTTGTAAGGGGGAGCGAGTGTTTAGATGAAGGAACTTGCTTGTACTGAGGTGCCAAGAACCCACTGAATCTTGGAAGTTATAGTGAAACTCTCAGAGAAGCTCTGAGGACTGGACGTAGGTTAAAGTGGTTGTGGCCGAACCAGTATAACTCTCGGTGTACACTTCGGTGATATTTCTCCTTACTCTCTATTGCTTTATATTCACCATCAAGTTTTTATATTTGCAACGAAATTTTAGTTTCACCCAATTCACCCCCCTCTTGGGTGAAACGCTTGCTCTAACACTTTTAAGAAGGGGAGTCATAGTCCAGACTTAAACTCTACACCTTTGGCCGGGTGTATCTTAAGAATTGGTGAACTTGGGACAATCCAGTCAAATGAATGGGTTTCTGTTGGACTATGTGTTAGCCTATGGCTTCAGTCAGTGGTATAAGGATGGACGGTGATATAAGGGAGGTTGCATCTTGCATATTGTATAATTGTATATTATATGTTGTGATAAAAATACATGTTGAGATAATGATGATTAAATTTGTAATTGTCTTGTATGAGGATTATGGTACATACAAATATATACGTAATCGGTTCCTTCTTTTCATCATATGTGAGTTGCTTGTGTACAGTAAAAACTTTCAATAGTTACTGAGATGTTGAATCTCATCCTATTATATTAACATTTTTAAGGTGAATATTCTAGTAGGAAGCAAAGGAAGGCACCTGTGGAGCGAGCTTTGAAGGCTTTATTAGGCTCCTTGTGCATCTTTATACCACTTTATATTTAATTGTCATGATACTAAGATTATTTTATTATAAATCCTTTGACTAATAAATTTTTTTTTATACTAAACATTGCAAATAATATTTGGAGCTATTTGGAAAGTATCTTTTGGACTTGTATATTAAGTATATAGGTTTTAAGAATGAGGTGTTACATAGGGTCCTTTTTTCACCAAATTTGATTCCTCCAATTAGCCTAACCAAATGCACAAGTATAGATTATTTTATGCTAATTACACATATGCTAAATCCTTAATCAATTATTATTTAATCCCTTGGCTTGGATGAGGACACTTGGCATGTTCATGTACCTAAATATCTCTTGCGGTTTTTGCAATTAGTTATGTATTAGCACTCTTCCGGCGTACTTGCCTCATCAATATGATTATCTCAATTACATGCTCCTCTTTATCCAAAATATTTATATTTGGAACCAAATAGTTTCTCATGCTTGGGGCATGCCTTGCTTTCATTTATACTGATTGGAGTATTTTCAACTAGAATATGAGATTTAGTAATTCTCTCATTTATGTCAGTACTTGCCAAGGTATTAAAACCCGGACCGGGTATTGAACCGGTCGGGGTACTGGGTTAAGGGTCAATGGGTCAAACCGGGACCAAACCGGTGAGTAATTGAAAATTTTAGGCTTATAGTATGAAATTCTAAAGGAAAAAGTTAAATTTTTTTTTTTTAATTTGGGACCCGGACCGGACCGTGAACCGGACCGGTCTAGTGACCGGTTCGGCGGTTTCCGGTCCAGACCGGCCGGTCCGGTCTGGGTCCGGGAACCATGGTACTTGCATCTAGTAGATATTTTGAAATATTTCATGGATGCAAAGCCTGATGAACTTCTTATTCATTGTGCTATATTCGAGGATCTATACTTGGTGGTAATAATGAATTTCGTGTATTCTCTTTTCTAGCTATTCAATTTCTCCCCCTCATATTAGAAAAACTCTGTCAAATAATAATCGACTAATTATGCAATATAAGTCTTCTAAATCCATTTGTTTCATTCAGAGACAAACAAGAAGGAAGAGGTCCTTACCCAACAATTTATCATAACTTTCTTTAAATATCCATCTATGTGCTTTTGTGGTAAATTAATAGGAATAAGTATTGCATATTCAAACATTTAAGATGAAAAGTATACAGATTTTAACCAAAAGCCAATTTTATTAGGAGAGTTTTGTATAAGTGCTGCAAAAGATCAAATACGCCAACATTGAATTATAAATTCTGTTCTCCTAAGCATTGACCTAACTATTTATAGAGGCTTCAATAACTGATTGTTGGATCATATAATTTGGAAATTGTGTGCGCAACGTAATGATTTATTCAAACAATTTTGTAAACTTCTGATTGAAAACTAATAGTTATCTTTTGTGTAACCATATAACTTATAGATATATCTATGAAATTTATTGAATACTTGTATGATTTACATGCTATTTGAATGGGCCCATATTATGAGTTTGATATATTTCCGGAAATGTAGAGATCCATTCCAAATAATAACCAGTGATATTCTCATAGTTAATTTTGTTTGAGAACAAACAGAACATATCAATAATTAAATTATATGATATGTTAGCTATTCATGAAGAATCTCCTAATTTTTCAATAGATGTCAATATGTATTTTTTTAAGTAATTTGCTTTATCATTTTTGTGACTTAGATAATCAAATAAGTCATGCTAACAATAATTTTATTTGGATTAGTAAACTTCAGGTTTACTACAACATGTTTCTCAAAACCTTAATGTGACATCCATGTTTTTAGGACATCAATAGGCTTTGTGAGGAAGGACATGAGTAAAACTTTTCAATATTAACTCGCATTTGTATTCTAACAGTCTCTCCCTCAAATATAAGTCATATAAATATACTTCCCTTATTGTATTTCAAAGATGGCGACCGGTATATTATACGTCAATAGCTTATCTTGCACTTAGAAATTCATATGCTTCGTAGTTCACATACAACAATGGATTTCAATCCAATTAAGCTATCATTTTCAATCCCTTTAACGAATCGAAGTTCTGATGTAAATCTAGCTATGGGTTACAAATTTTTATGGTCCATTCTTTTTCCTCCCATAGAATAAAAAGAAAAAACTATGTTAGTTCTTCAAGAATTATATCAACTTTGTTTTATATAGTTATTCAACAACTACCATATAGTATTACATCACCATATAGTTTCATTACTCATTAATAATATATTTCAATTACTTCTTTTGATGTGTTTCTAATTAATGAAATGTTTAAAATTTTTCACTATATAACCTTATTTATCCACCACATATTCTCTCAATATCCTTTTATTTGAAAAACACTACTCCTTTGTAAATATATTTTGAAGCATCTTAAAACTTATTTATTGAATTTATAAAGAAATCCGATAGAAATTTGAAGGTATGCAAAAATATTAAAATCAAAGTACATTACGAACATAATGATATTTGATGTTAAAGGCTTAAAGTAGAATGAAGAAAATTAAATTAACTCATCTCAACAATTGCCTTTTTCTTCTATAAGGCATTTTTTATTCCTCCTCTTTTATAGTATTTCACTTATAAATTATTTGGAGTAAAATTAGATTCCGGTATTCCATTTATTATTGTCTTATTTATTAATCAGTTGTTATTAAATACAGTAGTTATGATGTATTATATCATTAAATTATGTCTAGAAATTTTGTTTCTAGTATTGTGATTTTTTAATATAATCGGTTACGCTCTATATATCTTACTTCCACAACAGTTTATAGTCTAGAGTCTGGACAACACTGCCTACACAACATCTATTACACTGTGAAAAAAAAAACGTGCAAGAAATTGAAGGTGAGAGAGATGGAGAAGACACAAGAAAATAAGAGGATAAACGGGATGATGTCTTAAGGCTTATAATCACTTGGTGCATGTACATTATTTATAAGGTACAAGTCCTTAAATTACATGTCAAGAGTTACATAAAGAATAAATGTACGTAATTGTGAAATATATTACATTGAGAGGCTATGTGTATTAATAATAAGAAACCTCCAAGAAGCCATTTGTTTGTAGGTTATATAGCTTTAATTTGGAGAACTCCAAAAGATAATCCTGAAAGACTATGAACATCCACATTAATATTGGAATATTTACCACAGTGAGGATATTTTTGAAAAACCAATCCACCTTTTTTACAAATAACTAATAACTAAATTTATCAATTTTCTTAATCTACCCCAAATTAATTAAGTATATTTTAAGCATCGAAATATCATTCTTTGTTTTACTACCTCCCGTCCCTAATATGATACTCCATCTGGTTCTTTTTATAAGTAACAACTACCATTTTCATGCAGATCAAAATTATAGTTAAATTCAATTAAAAGCAATGAGTATGTAATATATGTAACTTTTTTTTTTCAATTATATCTTTATTCATAAAGAGGGCATAGAAGAGATAATGAAAGGAAATTTAATGTGGAGAGATAATGAGCGAAAATAAGAGTAATTTAAAAAAAAAAGTGAATGAGTATAATTTGTTGTAAACAAATGCTAGATGAAGAAATTTCCTCGTTCTCATTTCATGTGGATAGTAATTATTATAAAGGCATGTATTCGAGGGTAAAAGTTGAAAGACAAATTTTTATTTTTAGATAAAAGGAATTTGTTACTTATAAAAATAAGGACTATACCTAAGAGAGAAAATGTTACTCCTCTTACTCAAAAAAAAAAATGTTACTGATAAAAACAATAAGAGGGGGTATTATGTAAGAGCTCTTATATTAACTAGTGGAGGTAGAAATTAATTAAAGGGTTAAAGGGGCAATTTTACCTCATAATGTCGAAAATAAAATAATTTTGCCTTGACCGTTATTTCAGTTAATTTTGACCATTAGTTAATGTAATATCCCAAATTTTATATTCACCAAATATATTGTAATTATTTGGGAAATTCAATAAAATGGTGAATATTCATGAATTTAGAATTTATGAATTTCATAAATGTTCAATTTCATGTGAAATTGGGCAAAACTAATTATGAAATTAATTTGGGTAATTTAAAAAGCCCAATATTAAGGTCCAAAAATGAAGAAATTTTATAGAAAATATTTGGTCCAAAAATATATGGAAATTGGCCAAAGAAAAATAAGAGAAGAAATTGGATTAGAAATGTAATGGCAAAATCGTAATTTTGCCAAATTATCGCAAAATTAATTATTTTCCAATTAATTGAAGTTAATTTCAATTAATCAAGTAAAATAAATGGAAAAAATATATTTGAAATATTTTGGTCAATTTAATATGAATTTATAGAAAATTTGAGCAAAAATATAATTTTGACCAAAATTGAAACTTTACGTGTATACGTAATCTGAACAAGTTGTTAAACCAATTGAGACCATAAGGAGGGACCCCTAAGTGTCTCCTACATGTGGCATAAATAAGGAAATATTGATTGGGCTTAATGAACATGGTTATATGTACATAAGGATTTATATACATAAGTTCATTTTTGAAATTTTGGAAAATAAAACAAATGAATAAAATAATGTAAAATATATGATAAATAAATATATCATCATCCTCTTCAGCCCATTTTCGTGTTGCAACAGACCTGAAATAAGTGAGAGAAATTTGAGAGAGTTTAGAGAGAGAAAGGGAAGACATCTCGCAAGGTAAACCGATTTCTCCAATGATTTAGCTCCTAATGCGTATAACTCCGACCCTAAGCTACTCCTCTTTGTTCTTTAAGGTTTGGAGGCTCAAAAATTTATTGCCCAAGGGTTAGGGTTTCAGCCATCTTTGGGGAAAAGCTTGTGGGAGCTCGAGGTAACTTCCAAACCTTCGTATATTAACTATTCTGGCTACTGTGGGCAATTTAATCGGTGAAATTTCGCTAGATAGCCATTGGTTTTAAATTTTGGAAAAGTGTGTGCCTAAGGGTTATGCTGCCCAATTTTAGTTCAAATAGTTGTTATAACTCAATTAGATGGTTAATAAAGTGGTTAGGAGTAAAAATGAACGTGTTTACGGAGCCGAAATCGTAAAACCCCGATTTTTCCCCGAGAACACCATAATTTCGGCCAGGGATGTTTGAGGGCCTTAAAATTGGATTTTCAATGATTTGATGGTTCCATTAGGTTCAGGAGGGAAAATTAGGTGGGGTTACAGTTGGGCACTTTTTCAGAAAGGGCCGAGAAAGCATAATTACGGAAACGCCCCTAAAACTCTAAAAGTAGGGCTGCCAAGGGTAATTTCGTAATTTGACATTGAATTTGGTAATTTTGAGTCCGCAAATGGATTCCTTGGACAAAAATACGTCAGGATAGCCTTAGTTAAAAATTTGGGAAAACATGCCATCGAGGCGGGTACGGCAGGGCCGGGCCGGGGTCCCGGGGTCATTTTGGTAAATTTTCACCATAGGCTAATATAACCACAATAAACACTATGGAAGTGTCCAAAATGATACATGGATAGGTCATAACCATTTCTTATACATTTGGTATTTTAGGACTGAGTTAGGAGCCTGGAGTTGGCACGTTCCACGAGGCGAGCATCTCGAGGTGAAAAAGGGTTGAGGTTGGGACTACTATCTCTCATATACTATGTGACTATTGTATGTTATGTGTGTATTGTATTTTGTGATATGAATGCGTGTTAGAGGCATAGTACCTTGTTGTGGTTCGGTGCCCAACCAAAGTATATCGAAAATCTTAGCTGTGGTCAGTGACTCAGCTGAGGTACATGTAGGGGTTCTAACTCGATGTTTGGCCCTGAAACATGTGTACACATATGAATCGAATCGAACTTTCATTTTGCTTAATATGGTGCATTTCATATTTAATTTTCACATTTTATATGTTGATAGTATGTTTCTACTGGGATCCTTCAGAATCTCACCCCTTTTTTTCTAAACCAAACATCTCAGCGGGTGCTAGTGGATTAAAAGGCAAGGACGTAGATAAAGGAAAGTGATTGGCACATTTCTCAAGGCGAAGTTAAAGCTCATGGTTATAGATAGCTTATGTTGTAAATATTGTCGCCTTTTGTATCTTGACTTGGAACTGTAAACAAATATTTTTATCAGTATATATGTACTTTTCTGTATGGCTGTGGAACTTGAACTTTATTACTCTATGTATATTGAAATAGAAACGGGCGTTGACAGTTAACTAAATATGATAAGCTGACAATCCATATGTTATCCACTTCATTTTCATTAAAGTATAAATTTACATCAAAAGTTCATGTGTCATCAATTTCATCTTTTCTTGAAGTTATATTTAGAATTTCTTGAGCAAATTTTCACCATTGATAAAAATAACGAGGATCATATATAGGCTCACACTGAACATATTTGATGTCACGGCAAGATTACTCCATTTTATAAACTTCTCGCCGCAAAATTACCTGTGTCCGTGAAAATTTCCGGCCGTCGGCCCTTGACCCTTAATTAAATAAGTATTTGTTCTCTGATCACACAGCGATCCCTGCAACTTTCAGTCACTTAACAAGTTGCGAGTGAGAGCAACTGAGCAAGAAGCAGCACACATGGAGAAGGGAAAGGGCGCGATGGGAGGGCCGGGACGAAGATGGGCCGTTGATTTCACCTACCATTCAACTTCTCATTCCTTTCGGGACAATCTTGATCCTCCTGGTTTCTCTCGCCCTTCCCACGATCAGGTTCTACACATCCTTTCCTCACTCTGCATTCCTTTTCCTCCTATGCTGTATTCAATTTGATTGTTCTTTCTTCCTTCCTTCCTTCCTTCTTCTCCTGCTTCTTAAGTTGTATCTTTTGTAGGAAGATTCGTCTGTGACTCGCCAAAAGAAGGATGCAGAATCTAACTGGAAAGCCCAGGTAAATTTATGTTGTGATTATTTTCACCTTCGTAGATATCGTCGCTTTCGTTTCATAATGAATTGAATCCCTCTTATTTTTTGTGCCAATTTTTCCCTAAATTCTATATCTTGGTTGGGATATTGTTCGGATACTATATACTTTTAAGGAATCACACACATGAATTAACTAGTAATAGCTTATTTGAGGGCCAGTAATTCACTGTGTTTCACTGCCATGGATTCCCCCCCCCCCCTTTTTCCCTTTGTGGCTAGACTGCCAAAGACATAGTTACTGTATATATTTTTGGGCAATATATGTGCCTTCTGTTTCTTTATTGAATTTTTTTTTTTTTTTTTTTTTTTTGAGGGTTGGACTACTAATATAGGAGAAAATTGATTCGTGTTTATTTTAGAAGGAAGGTTATTTTCCTTTCATTTTGGTGACATGTGAGAATAGTGCCAAGAAAGGAACTTACCAATGTTATAAAATTGAATATGGCTGCATCTGTGAAATATTGAATTGCCTTCAGCATCTGTCATCCAAGGTTTGGGTTTGCTAATGTTATAGATGGACAACTCTATGGTATTGCATATTCTATGGGTTTTACTCGCTACATCTTATGCCATGTACACAGTGTCACATACTACAGTGGTATCATAAGAATGATCTGTTCTGTTTAAGATTATAAAGGACTTGAACTGATGGAGGAAGTGGGTGATTGAAATAGGTGAGAGTGAATGATTTGTATGATTTGAGATGTTCATACTAATTTCCCTGTCGTTTTGTGCCAAAAGCATCATCATTTATATTCATCTGTTGTGTTTATATTTTCATTCCTATCTAATGGATCAACAGTCTCATAACATGCGAAGCTTCTATATGCCACAAACAGAAAGCTTGGGAAGCGGCACAGGCCCCTTTCAAAAACTTGCTGATGATGGGCTTCATGATGTGGATGGCTGGAAGTACTGTTCACTTGTTTAGCATCGGTATCACTTTTTCAGCACTTTGGCAACCGATAAGCGCATTACAAGGGGTCGGAAAAGGTAAGATGGTTATTATCATGTTGCCAATGTCATTATTGCTAAACTCCATAAAAGTTGAAGTCTCTACAGCTTGGGAGTCTAGTTATGGTTATAAATTCTTTATTTATTCAACTTTGAAACCATGCTAATTTTTATATGAAAGATTTTAGTGACCGATCCTCCTTTTCTGGCTTTTGATTATTATTAATTGTGCTGATATGGTAATGATGGCTTAGTACCTAAGTAACTTATGATCTTCTCCATTCTTACATGTTTCTGCATTTTTTTTCTTGCTACTTCTTGGACTATCAGTGGCAAGACAGGTGTTGTCACAGCAGTTGTTTCCACTGAGATAATTACTTTTCTATTTTTCTATGTTAGATTTTATCATCTGTTGCTTTGTAATTTATTTTGAATTTTGTTTAGTATGTGAGCTTCTTATAATTCTTGCTTTAATGTTGCATAATTTCTACTGGAGGACTATAGCATGTTCTCGCGATGATACTTTTTGCTCTGAAATAATGCAGTTTTTGAACCTTACAAAGACAAGAAGGTGGAGCTTCTTGGGCCTAAGCTGCTCTACATAGCCCTCAATTTGGGGGGCTTGGCATTAGGTATTTGGAAGGTAACGTGATTTTTTTTCTTTTGATGCTAGGTAACATGATGTTTGGTCGGTCATCTTGTTCATCACCAATTATTATCACTTTATGGTTTTTATGTCCTTACACAGAATCATAACGTCAAAGTGTGAATGTGCAATGACATCTTTGTAGTAGTTCATAAGTTGCATCTGAATATCCTCTCTTGCAGCTTAACACTTTGGGGCTTCTTCCCACACATGTGTCAGACTGGGTCTCATCCTTACCACCGGCTCAGGTAGGACCCGTTTTCAAGAAAGTTAACTACACATTACTTTTTGCCAAGGGTTTCACAATTTTTAGGAACGGTTTCTTTCTAGCTGAAAGGTGATATGATTATGACAAAAACTGGAAATGTCTGCTAGAAGCTCTAGATTTCCCCAAAACATTGTTATTGTTGTTGTTAGATGACTTCAATACTTATTTTTTAACTTTGAGATTTAGCTCTAGTTTCCCCCCCTCTGTATCCATTTGTTAAGTTGTAATGGTAAAAATCTCATTGCATTATTAACAAGATAATGAACTTCAGTAATACTGTATATCTTTTCAATAATACAGCGCATTTCCCTAGAATTTCCTCTGGTCAAACTTATTTTCAAGTAGCTCTTCAATTCATTGATCCATTTGTCTTGTCCAGAAATAATTTCTATTCTTAACATTTCTTCACTTTTACCTTGATTAAGCGAATTTGGAGTAGTCTCCATGATCTTGGTGACACACTATAATCTATATCCTTAATTTTCTACGGCATTATAATTTCTAGTTCTTAAATCTACCAAACTTTTGTTATGAGTCTCATCTATACTTAAATTTATAAGTTTTTTTTTTTTGGTGCCAGTACATGTTAATGTATTTTTTCTTTAGTAAGTTTAGCATCTCGGTTTTCCTGACACATTGAAATATACTGAGTAAATAAAGTTTTAACTGCTGGTACATGTTGGATAATTGTACATTTGGAGTTGCTTGGTTATCAGTAGTACAGATATAAAACAAAATCATTGGTCCTATATTGAAATAAAACTGCAACTGGTTTTTTAGCAAGATAATATGTTTATATAAGAGATTATGTGGTGTTAGTATATTAGTAATAGAAGGATTTTATAAGCTATATAGAGTACTGAAGAACTGTATAGTGGTTATCAATACGGAAGCAAGATTCTAGTTAGGACAGAGATAGCTATGTGCACGAAAGCGCTCCTTTGTCGCTAGTTATTTGAACTAGCGTTCTTGATTCAGACATAATAATTGATATTAGTGTCTAATCCTCTGGTTCTATTTGTATGTCTCTTCCAGTATGTTTTACACAAGGGTTAAGGAGCAAATTTACCAACGAAATTTTGTCCGATGAACGTCTGACACAAATATGTTTTAGAAGGGCCAAAAATACCCATGAACAATTAAAAAGGGGTATCCGGCACAAAAACCGTTAAATCCGTACTAACGGCGTTAAATTATAAGAGAAGAAAACCCCTAACGGCGTTAGTACGGGTTTAACGGTTTTTGTGCCAGATGCCAATTTTTTTAATTGTTCATTGGTATTTTTGCCCATTTTACAACATATTTGTATCAGACGCTCCTTGGACAAAACTTTTTTGGTAAATTTGCTCCTTAACCCTTTACACAATCTAATAAAAACCTTAAATTTCGTCAACTCCGCCCTAAATTAAAATTCAACAACTTTTTAATTTTACCCCTATTTAATATACATTACACCCCATAAGAACAAAGTCAATACAATAATAAATAAAAGATAAAATTGTTTTTCTCTCTCTCTCTCTCCCCTATAAATAGGGCTAGAGAGGAGTATTATTATTTGCTTTACACTAGTCTCTTTTCTTTTATGTGATTTTTCTCATCCTTCTTATTTTCAGGAGGTGGAGCATTCAGTTGGGGGTGTATATTTGGGTTGACATGTGACAAGTTATAAGCCAATATCATGTAAATTATGGGTACTATATATGTATACCACTAGAGACCTGAGTTGCATTTAATTTAGAAACAATATGATTAATTCTTAGAGTCTCATACTGCGCAAGTACTGTGTTAGGCTTGTGTTGTGGAATATTGAGAATTGTTTTCTTTATATTTATGTAGCATTAATATGTTATTAATAGTTTGGTTTTGTATATTAACCCATCATATGCAATCCAACCTATTCAGCTATTCTTTAGCGGATTCAACTGCAATACACATATGTACAACTAATAAGTTGTTGGTTGATGTGGTAAGCCTCCTTATTTTTTAAAGAGAAGAATATAAGTTCTAATATCAAGAAGCGTATTTATTGAGAAAAGTTAAACTCTTTGCGGTCTAAGTTTTAAAAAAAATTAGTCTTTGTGGCCTAAAAAAAAAAGGAAAGAGACTAGTCTAAAATCTAAAGCAACTTGGGAAATGCCCCTTAACCAAATAAAATACACACACATGTTCACATGCAGCTGTACGTGTTCATGATATTTCTCTCTTCTTCTTGGTACCAGCATTTGATATTAAAATGCTTAGTTTAACAATCAAGGGCTCATGAGGGGGCCACATTTGCTTGTACGTTTATGATAATTTTAGGTTGACTTTAGAAGGGGTTGTGAGGGCTTAGGCCTAAGTGGCTATAACACAATGTGAATAATATTGAAACTTCATTCAAGATAATTAAATTTATTTGGACAATTGTAACCCAAAAAAAAAATTATTTGGACAAGAAAGGAGTAGCTAAATAAATTGGAAAACTTTGTAGGTGGCAAAAAGTTCACATTCCTTTGACTTTATACAAGTTTTTAATAGTCTTTAAATTTTAGAAAGCATTTTTTTAGTCATAGAATCCTAATGCCGGATTGCCGGTAGTCTCAAATGATGTTTTTTCCCTTATAACAATTATTGTTATTTTAAAAATTAAATTCGATATGTTATCATTTGGTATTGTTCTGTCAACATTTAAAATTTTGATATTAGTTTTTTTGTTAACCATATTAGGGTTAAAGAATTGAAACACTAAGATTAAGGGGTCAAAATGAAATTTTATGTCAAGTTATATGATTAAATGTTAATTTTACTTGAGGAACTAATGTTCTTTTTTTTTCCCTTTGTGCCTTTTTTAAATTCTTTTGGGCCTCAAATTCACCCAAATTTTGTCCAAATTCACCATCTTCATCTTCAAAGGATTGAAAAAATAGACATGAGTTTATGTGATGATTGAAAGTGTTTACTCTTGAATGTTCAAAATAGGTTTGCATCAAAAAGTTGTTTATGGATTGATCGTGTTTTATGCATATAATAAAAAGTCATTTATGGTTGAAAAAGCCATATTATCATTTATAGAATTCTATTACGAATCAAGTTATGTGGGTTACTTCTGGGATGTGAATAATCTACAAGGTAGGATTGTAGGGTTGAGGATTTTTCAAGTTCGTAAATAAAAAAGTGAATATTACTTAAGTTTGGTATTACTTAATTTTAGATAATAAGTCCTTATTACGCAAGCCGAGATAAAACTCCTCTCACATACTTACCTCGTATACCGTGAATCACGATTTATGAGCACTTAATGCCCAAAAATAAGCTATTCCAAACGAACACAATTCGGTTGGGGTGTCCATTTCTAGTATGCTTATTGTCACTTTACCAACAAGTACAAGCTATTTGGTTGAAGTGATAAACAACTTTAACCTGTAAAGAGAATACGAATTTAAATCTGGGGAATGCATTTATTGGGATAGACAAAAATCTTGTGTCGAATGGATTGTACACTAGATCAAATAATAGTATCATGCATAAAAAGGTATCGTTTTATATAGATTTGCCATTAGAACAAATAATTTAAATTCAACCTATGAACAAATCGATTGTTGGAATATGATTTCACCTCAATTCTTTAAGTCAATCCCAAACCAGGATTACATGAATCTAAATACCTTAACAGCATTCCCAAATTACTTTCACGTGTTTTTTAATGCAAAGATCAAAATGCCATTAATAAAGAAGTTTTAAGATTACATAACAGTTTGTAATGATGAGCAAGAACTAAGAAAATAAAGTAGTCTTGTAGGTAGTTATCAAATGACCGCAAAAGATGAGCAAAATCTTGTTTGAAAATGTTGCTTGATTCAATCAGAGCTTTCTTGTAGTTCATTAATAGTTTTTTTGGACATCAAGGGCTTGTTTGGTCTGAGGGAAGGGGAGGGAAAATGGGCGGAAGGAAAATTTTTTTGAGTTGAATTTAAAAAAATTAGAGAAGTGAGGTTAAAAATTTTTAATTAATTTTTCTTACTCTTTTATCTTATATATTCTCTTTATTAAAATTTTATTACCACACTTCTTCAATCTTTTAAAATTCAATTCATAAAAATTTTTCTTCCCCTCCTTTTCCCTTCAAATCCCTCACACCAAACAGACCCCTAGAGATCAATGGTGGCTGATTCTGATGTGAACAATGGTGTTCGCATAGTCCACTGTAATCCAGCTATTAGGCCTTTGACAAAGAAAGAGGAATCACCATGATGCATTATTTTCCTAAAGAAACGTTGCTTAGGTAGTCTTGAAAACATATCCATAGAAGGTAGTAGGGAATTCACTCGTATTTTGTTTCTATGCTACTCTAATGAAAATTGCATTATTATTATTTTTTTGGTTTGATAAAAAAATTGCATTATTCATAAATAATGAATATTATGATTGATTTCTTAAACTGGATAGAGTACACAAAAATGTCCAGTAAAGGCACTTCATATAATCAATTCTTAATCGTTGAACGCATAAATAATACTACCTCAAGTCCTAAATATAGGACAAAGTTTATAGTGTGGACCGGATGGAGTATTATGTTGAAACTTGAAAGTGTACAAAACTTCAAAATCTCTTGGTAGCTCAACCATACATTCATTTCTTCAAATTTTAAATGGACACACTTATCTAGGTTGAAGTTCGTCATGATTTCCAAGGGGAAAATGACCTTTATCTAAATGAACCCAAGCCGAATCACCTCTTGATTTCAAAGAAGCTTTTGCAATTGTTTGATTCAACCTTATACTTCTTATTCTGCTTCACAATCTTCCCTCAAATCTGCTCATGCACTTATTTTTCAAGGGATATAACAAATTCAAAACCCATCCCACATATCTAACGTTTTTTCAAATAAGAGACTTCACAGCCATAAATTTTTACAATATCATGTTAAATAGTAAATACTACCAATCCTGCTAGACTATAGAACACTTTTTCGGTCCAAATCGAGCCGTTAAGAAGCCTGGGTGACATCTCAACTAGTTGGACCATCCAGTCTAGTCCGATTCTTAAATCATTTACTACAAATGATGACAAAATTCTAATGGAAAAACACCTCCACCCTACTCAACTAACCTCAAGAATCTTTTTAGGGTATGTTTGGTATGAGGGATTGGGAGGAGAAGGGACAGGAGAGAAAATTTTTATGAGTTGGATTTAAAAAAATTGAAGAAGTGAGGTTACAAAATTTTAATATAGATAACATGTAAGATTGGAGAGTAAGAATATTTAATTAAAAACTTCATACCCCATGTCTTTCATTTTTTCAAATCCATCTCAAAAAAATTTTCCTTCCACCCACTTTCCCTCCCCTCCCCTCCCCTCCCCTCATCTCATACCAAATAAGCCCTTAAGGAATGTGTGTTTGTTTCGGCTTATTCCATCAGCTTAACTTCAATAAGTCACATTTTGACTTAAAAAAAAAGTTTTTATGTTTGGTTCACCGATGTATGAATGGACATTTGGTTGCTTTTAAGCAACTTTCAAATAAGCTCTCTTTTATTGCTTTTTTTTGACTGTTGGGGTATTTGTGAGTGAAGAGTGTGCAAATAACTGTTATCTAGATGGATTAGTAGCACCAAACTTTTGAGTATGTGTCTTATGGTAACACTGTCGCCATTGAATGGTTGGATCAATTTATCACCAAGAATGTCACTTTAACAAATGCATCTTCACAGGTCCCATTTGGTAATTAAGTTGTCAATGAATTCATTTTCCATAGTTAGTCCTTCATTTTTTCTGTTTTCATATTTTTTCCAAATTTTTCTCTTAAATAAAACAAAAGCTACTTATGCAAAAGTCAAACCAAACATCTTTCACTTTTACATAAGTTATTTCAAGTTACTTATCCAATCGCTCAACCAAACACTCATCATTTTACTCAATCTGACTTTTTTTCAATTTTCAGATTCCATAAGTCTAAGCAAAAATAAGTCACTTATCCAATCGCTCAACCAAACATACCCAATGTTAATGTTAAGCACTTAGTGGGATTTACCTGTCGAAGAGATATTCGATTTATTAAACTTTTAATACAGAGACTAAATCCGTACTCCGCTGGTCAATCGAACCAAACAATTCATGTTGGCGTAAGACTATTTCAAACTATAATTTTTTTTTTTTTTTGAGTGGAGAAACTACAGATATTTGAGATCCATGGATGGTAGATCAAAGGCCCGACGACACCGTTTTGTGTCTTTTTCATATTCACCAACCTAGCGATCAAACACAGTTTCAACAAATATATACAGTATTTTGCTATATAGATTACTTATCAATGCCTTAAACACCCAACTATTTTAAGGTGATTTCTTACACGGGCAAAAGTTAGAAGATTGTACACATGCAATTCATTATAACTAGTTTCCAAGCAGCGAGGTCAAAAATGCCAAAACGGCAATGATAATGATGATATTTAGAAAATAGTTAGACTGTAGAGGCTTATCTGGGCTCCCACCAATTGCCTCGTACTCGGCCCGAATCTTCTGTTTCATAGTATCTGACAGCTCTCTCTGCAAAACAAAATAGGCAAACTATTGAATTTATTCCTTAATCCTTCATCAAGACTTCCAAATTTTACATTTGAGATCACTGTATTTGAAAATAGCTTCTTCCAATTGCTTCACCAAAAGAAATTAGTCTTGTTTTTACTCTCACAACAAATAAGGAAGAGTAAAACCATATACTTCTCTGGTTCTTAATGAAAGATCTAATTAAGAGTTGATCTTGGTCCTAAATTACCCCTATTTATGCTCTCTCAGCAATAATCAAGTGTGGGGGATTAAGGAAGATGAGTATAGTGTTTTAGAAAAAACACGTCATATTAACTAATTTAACTAACTTGTTTTATTTAATCAAATTAATTAAACAGGTTTTACATTAACGAGCAGAGGAGTAATATGTAAATACAAAATTTCCACTTTAAGAATCTTACATTAAGAAAAGTTCTAAATCTTCTACCTGCAACAGTAAGTCCTAGACCTTCTACAACTATCAATAAAATGAATATTCAAATTTGATGAGTTTTGCAAGATTACAACCTTTCCAGTCGAGTATTTGGCTGCTTCAAACTTCTCTGGCTGAGGTTTTGGAGAACCGTCATCTATGACAATACCCTATAAACACATGATGCTATCATTATGGCATCTAACTTGATCATTCGTGTCGTTATTTGGACTCAGATAGCAAGCAGAAAAAGGAACCAACAGTTAAGTGATATCTTGGCCTCAGCGAGGCTTGGGAAACAGTTGTAGGATACACAAGCCCATTCATCTAACGTTCAAGTAATACTCACTAAAAAATAACCTAAAATGAACAGACCTCTGGGGGATCAAATTTGGCTCCAAGATTGCTAAGTTTGGCGTGGGCTTCAGCATAATCTTTAAAAAAGGCTTCCTGATCTTCGGCATATTTCTCAGTGTAGACCTGCAAATTTTTCAGAGTTAAATACTGAATCATAACAGCCATGATAAAATAAAAAAGCAATCACTTCACCTTAAAAGATGGATCCTCGAAAAGAACAGCATCAGTTGGCAAGACCAGTAGTTCTTCATCCTTTCTTTCTTTGATGTCCTATATGAAGAAACAACAGTTAAAAAATGAAAATTGAGTATCCCAATTATCTTCCTCCCTTCCAACACTCTCACTCATTGAAACAAAACGGAATACAGGTCCCTGACCTTGAAGTAAGAATTATCAAACTTCAACCATTGCACTGTCCAGGATTGCCCCCCAGGTTCTCCTGGTCCATCTTTCTGTTAAGAAAATGAACAAGGACTTCAAAACTGTTGTCAGTTCTAATAAACATTAGAGACAGACTCCATTTATACAAGGGCAGAGAGAACAAAGTTGAAACATAAACTAAGATTCCTTATGCAACAAGAAAGTGAAGCAAGACTTCAAGCATGGGTGCATACAAAATAATGAAAAGACCCAGTTATCATCCTAGATCAAGATACTCAGTGAGAGATATTTTGTTGATGCAGCAAAGCTATAACAGTTCAAATCCAGACTAGAAAGTAAATTTTAATTTTGATTTTAACTTTAATTCCAATCACATTAATAAACAGAATAAATATATAAACCACCCCAAGTGAAGCAAAATGACAAACAAGAAAGATCTATATGTACAGCAAGCATAAGACTCCATGTCTTCATAGCAGACCATTTAAGAATTGAAATGCTTACTCTGCCCAGCATATATATATATAGTATATGATTATATGGGTTGTGTTCCATATACATACTACCTCCGGCTAGTTGACTTTTTTTTTGGAGAGATTAAAGAAGTTAAATAAGTTACATTAAAGTATTTATATTTATCGTTTTTCTCTTAACTAATATATTTGACTTATAAACTAATATATAATCTAATAATACACAACATATGATATGATTAAGTAACTTATTTAATTTTCTTAATCTCTCTAAAAAAAGTCAACTGGCTCATGTATTAAGGACCGAAGGTAGTATATGAAATTCATATATTCATATATGGAATCCATATAGATAGAGAACTCTCAACGAAACACATCTGAACGTTTAAAGAGGAGAAAAAGCCATTATAAGAACATCATGAATTTGATGGGAATATTCGTTCTGAACATGATAACCAATCATGTGTTTTGAAAATGATACACAGGCATAAAAGAACCATGAAATAATGGGTGATGTTCTGAATGAATAATAAGTATCAGAAGTTCCAAGGTAGGAGACAGTATCCCTGCCTCTCATTATCACCTACTGTTACCAATTTTTAGTGCCAACATCATTGACCTTTATTGTTTATTACACATCACACCATTAAATATTAGAATCTGAAAATGCTGCAACAAATTAGAAAGGAATTTACTACGATATAATTCCTAATTCTTGTGGAGTAAAAAGATTGATAATATACTGTATACTTGGTCTCTGGCTTGCCCCAGCCACTGCGTTCTGGTCGAGACCGCCCCAGTGTGTGAGCACCAGATAGTGCAACTATTTCCTGTAGATCCAGCAACTTGAAAATCAAGATCACAACCATATTGCTTGCATCCAAAAGTACCAGATAGAATTGAAGTTACCTTGTCATTCAAACCCATTCTGTAAAAAACTTGCCGTAAATGATCAGCAGGTGAAGGGGGGCCAGCATCTAGACACAGAATAATTCTTAAAGTAAAGGTGGTTTATCATGTTGGAAAAATAAGGAATAATTCCCCATAGGAAACAATCTGCGGACTATTTAGCCCCGAGGATCCTAGTGAAATAAGAGGCATGATCATAAAGGATACATTATTTGATAATCTCCATGCAAATGGATGTTACCAAACCAATTATATGTACAGAGAAATGTAAACCTTTGAAAAGCAGAAAAAAGAAGAAAGGACGGATGGTAGTATCTGCTCGAATATCCCCCCCACCCCCCCAAAAACAACCAAAAAAAAGAAAGAAAGAAAGAAAAAACCAGTCTGAAGAGCCCATGGAACTCAAACAAGATTAAACCTACACAAAAAAAAAAAAAGCCAATTTCATTTTGTTATTCGTTGCTTTGTGAATGAATGGCAATGTTTTCCATTATTTACTAGAGTTTTTGATTAAATTTCCAAAATCATATTCTAACTAGAACTTGTAGAAAAGCAAAGGAGAAAGTTCTCTTCCAGAAAACCACCCAATGGGTACATGGTCAACCTACCAGGAAGTCTTCCTTCTTCAGGACACTGATCTGGTCCTGAGACATCAAGTCTTCCATACTTCATAGGAATTTTCGGTCCACCAGCCTCCTGAAATTTCCAAGGAAGCGGTCAATGACATTATCTTTTGATAAATAATAGCCTATATAGTCAATCCTGAAACATTAAAACGACTGGAGGCAACCTCCACAGCAGCAGCAGCAGCTAGCTGAAATAAATCTGCATATGTCAAACCAGAGTACTTGTCTTTGATTGGCTGGAGAAGTTTCAATGCATTAACAAGCCCTGAAATAGTAGTTCATCAGGCAATATAACTATCAAACAAATGGATAAACAGTCACTGTTAAATGATCATACCAGCATTGGCTGCATGTTTCAGTTCAACTTCAAATCTTAAGCTCCCATTAGCTCCACCTCTTTGTGGCCACTCCTCAATACTTTTATTGTAAGTACCAGCATCATGCCATCCCAAGCGGATCTATCAGATAAAAACATACAGTAGTTATTGAAATGAATGAAAATCTTCAATCCATGCTCCAAAACTTATACATGACAAAGACCCAGTTACATGCAGCAAGGAAATATATATAGTCCATCCAAAATATCTTGTGGAAATGAGCGTGACATCTTGACCTACGAAATCAAGTTAATCTCTTTTGACGCTTATTCTCAATTGTAAGAGACTTAAGTGAGAAATGACAAGCAATTGATAGATTTTTTTTTGAAAACATCTCCTCAGATGCACCAGCTGTCTTATGGCCATCGTTATGCATAAATATCACACATCATCATATCATCATGACCAACAGCTAAATCCTTTGATATATTTTTTTTGTGTCTGTTTTTTAGAAGTTTCACAGTGAAGATATTGACGACTTGATCTCAAAAGTCTCCATCGAGAATAAAAGGAGTAGGAACTTCTAATTAAATGCTAAGGAAGCATTGAACTGTAACAAGAAGCATCAGAGTTACAGGTAAAAGGTCCATCTCCCCATGCTACAGGCTAGGCATCCATGACATTGAATCTTATAGATACTAAAAACGAAGGACAGTTTTAAACAAGTAGAACCTGTGTTGAAGTCATAACAGAGCATTACATCATAAATTAAACAAATAAGTTTCTAAGTTCTAGTAACTATGCAGCCAAACTTATTAGCTTACTCTGTCGAATTCTAAAGAATTTAGTGATAACACTTGAGGGGAAAATGTGATGATAAAAATCCAGAAACTAAATAAGCTATGAATGCCTATTTGAACGTTTTCTCCTTATCTTTTAGAATGTCTCCTTAAGGAGAAAATGTAAGTGGCAGTGCAGAGGCAAATTTGATTAAAACTTCCGTGACCGTAAAACTACTTTGCAAAATATCATCGAGATCAAAATATGAATTCAAATTTTAAAATGGAAATCGATTCGTGTATGGTCCCTACACGAATTGGACTGAACAGTACCAGAATTGGATGGCAGAACTTAGTCTTGAGCAGCTGTCTGATGTCTTCTCTTGCACTCTTCAATTGATCAGGAATAGACGCGAATGACTTGGGCGCGCGCACTGTGCTATATCCTCCATTTGATAAACGGACCTGTGTTCTTCGCTGAGCCTGAAAATCGCAAGAGAATCAACTGCAAATTCATACTTAGTTATAAAAAAAAAAAAACACACACACACGCACACACACACACAATGGGAACAGAGAATCAAAGAGATGGAAACCTGATTGAAAAATAGGTGAGAAATGGGAGAAGAGGAAGTTAAGCATTTGAGGGAAGAGAGAGGGGTAGAAGAGGAAGAAGCAAGTGAGAAGGAGGGAGTGGTGCGGGAGGGCAAAATGAAAGGAGAAGAAGCAAGAGCAGCCATTTTAGTTGGAGAAGCTAAGGAGGGTGAACGCGTGAGGGACACACGCTCAGCCATTTTTGGGTGGATCGCTGAAGCTTTTTAGTTTTTACTGGTTGCTCCTCATTTTTTTGGATGATGTCCTTCCTTCCTTCTTCTGCTGCTAAAGAGCGCGCCCTGCCAGCCTGCCACGTCTCTGCATATTTCGGTTTCGCGCTGCCCTCCTATCCCGAAGTGACGTGGCAATATCTGCTTCTTCTTGGGCTACAAAAAGTTTTTCTGTTTTTTAACGAAAACGAATTTGACATGCCTGGGCTTAAATTTATTTGTCTAATATGGTATAGGCCAAGGCCTGTATGTATGAGATACTCATTAAAGCCTGCACTGAATAGTGCTGGGAATGCAGCCGGCATGTGGGTTGGGATCTTTGACGGGGCAGGCTGGTGTAGCCAGTCCCCTTTGCAGGCTGGCTTCCCGTTTAGGCGAGCAGGCCCGCTAGCCCACAATTCTTCTTATTATTATTTTTTTAAATTTTGTTTTTTTTTAAAAAAAAATTTATTCTCTTTCTTTTTCACCCGCTCATATTACACTTCTTTTTTTTTTATACATTTGTGTTATAAAATCAATTTCATTCTTACTTTCCCTTTTTTCATCTACTCACATAACAAAAACATATAAACACATCTCTTTTAAATTTAATAATAGTAGAATAAATAAATATAATATGAAAATAAAATGTCAAATAAAAAATATGAGGAATTAATTAAACACAGCATCAAATGAAAGGTAATAAGGGTATTTGAATTTATTTTATTTAAAAAATCAAAAAATTAAAAAAAAAAGCGGGCTGTCTCGCATCAGCCCGAGGGCTAGCCCGAATTTAAATAGGCTGCCATTTAAGTTTATTTTGGGTAGGATGGGGGGCCACCACGCCAGCTCGGCCCAAATTACTGGCTCTACCCTCTGGCGTTGGTTTAAGGGGATGGGTGAAGGGGTGAAGAGCTGAAGGCAAAGGAACGTGATTTATAAATTTGATTATTTGGAGTTGTTTAACATAACTACATTCATATAAGTCTAGATAGAACTTATCTGTTTATCATAAATATATTTATATAAGTCAAGACAAAACTTATCTTACGTACTTACCAGTATACCATAAATTATATATGGAAAACTGATTTTGAAGGTTCTGATAGTTATTCCAAATAATCCTTCAGTATGTTAGTTCTTATAATGGCATCACTTCACGTCTTTATTTGCATAAGAGCGCCCATATATAAGCAGCTTTCATTTTCACTTAGGCTCTGATGATGGAGTAATGACTTTAACTCTTTGATTTACCCTCACTAATCCAGTTAGTGTCCAGAAAAATGCCAGCAATTTATGTGGTTCATTCCATACTCTAACCCTGCATTTGAAACTCTTTGAAAGTGCATTTTAATTTTGCAAAATGCTTATGCAGTAGTATTTGATGGTTACATGACCTTCATAACATGCTTTTTGGTAAAATGACTTGGGGCCTGCTTGACAAAGCGTTTGGTGGATGAAACCGCGCGGTGGAGGCTGAAAAGTGTAACCCCCTCCGTAATTATATCCGAAATACAACATTAGAGTGAAATAGAGACCAATAATAATCAAAATTCATTTACATTCCCCATCCTTAAGATAGGGTTTTCACAAATACAATTCAAAATCAAACACTTTAACCTGGTCTCACATTCACATTTCGAATACAATTACATTGCGAAGATAATTAACATTCATAATATATCAGAGTGCACAATAACAATCCTGGTAATTCTGGGTTCATATCTTCACTAAAGGTTCATGGGCACATACGCCCTTTACAATTCCTCAATGGGGATTACACAAATTCCATTCCAAATACACTTCCATAACATATACAATTCTAAATACATCAAAATCCACTACCATTATCCCAAATAGTATTGATAACCACTACCAAGTCTGAATGCCCATAAGGGATTCTCGCCGCTCCTAGTCGCTTGCTCCTTCCTCAAGCCACTTGTCCTGCCTAAAATGTTGGTAGGGGAGGGTGAGATTCTAGAGAATCCCAGTAGGAAACAGATACCAATATGCATGTAAGATAAGTGTTTAATGCATGACATGCTTGCATCACAATAACTCATGTTCACATAATGATATATCCGCATGCTCAATGTTTCAACAACATACTCATGGCCATAGCATAAATAGAAACAGAGCTTCAATCATTCATATATGTTTCACATAATCAAGCAAAGCAATAACATGCATTAATACACAAACACAAATATCAATACATGCAGGAGAGGTAAGTTCCCTACACTTATTCTTTCCACATATGCTCCAGCATCGGCTACTCGCGATCCGAGCGGATGTCAAACCATGATCAAGGCGAATATCAAACCCTATAACCAAATCAAGGACATAGGATCATTCTCTTTTCCAAATTCTCAATGACTCTTATCACTTAAATGGTTATCATTTAGGACTCTTAAGAGACCACAAATGCCTCTAATGAAAGCCCTAAAAGGTTGGGAAACAAAAGGTTGAAGGTCACTTTTCGAAAACACAAAGTGCTGGAACACAGGGGTGGGCCGCGGCCCGCCCTTCCTTACGCTGCGGCCCAAATATGGTCAGAAGGCCGTGGGCTGCGGCCCGCCACTCATGGGCCGCGGCCCAAAACAGGCCAGAAAGGTTTGGGCCGCGGCCCAGAAATTTCCTGACTCTGGGCTAAACTTCGAAAAACCATAACTAATTCTAGAACAATCAAAACGAAGTGATTCCAAAGCCAAATGAAAGGTATATGAGTCCTCTTTCAAGGAAAAATATAGCCCTTCACTGGAAATCACTACACAATTCCAGAATTATACAACACTCATCACTGCCCCCAAAACATAGTTCTGTTTCAATCCCAAACTTTGGACAACCATATCTCACAGAATACTCAACGAAATGACACAGAATATATGTCCATTTTGAAGCTTGGGATGTGAACTTTAAGACTGGAAAGTTTCATAATTTTTCAATACCATTTGGTCACTCAAAACGCTCATACCAAATTACTGTGCAAAACAGAGCTTAAACCAAACAGATTTCCAATTTTCTACCAAAGTGTTCAATAACTCCAAAATTAATAACCAAGCTTATTCCCACACAAAATCACTCAAGGAACACAATGGTAACCTCAAAATGACCAAAATCACAACCCATTTATATGCCTTGTTTTGACCAAAGCACAAAACCAACACAAAAAGTGCCAAACTTCACATTTAAGCTTCAATTCAATACCATTCATTCAAAACACTTAACAAGGCACTAATTCCATGACAACAATAATTCAAACACCACAAAACCCTAAATCACGAAATTAGGGCTAAAATTCCAGAAGTTTAAGGCCCAACCAATGGTCACAAAACTTATATGAAAATGAAGCTTTCACTTACCTCAACAACTTTCCCAAAGGCACTTCATGATTCTCCAACTTGTACATTTTCGTGATTCCTCAAATCACCACCAATGGAGAATCTAAAACCAAAGGATGAAAGCTCTTAGCTCAAGGAACAATATTAGTGAAGAGCATTTTGGCATTTGAGGCCATTTGCTTACCTCAAAATCCAAGTTTCACTTCCTTTTTCTTGGCCAACAATGGCGCCCAGCTGAGAGAGAAGAGAGAAAACGTGAGAAAGAGAAGGAAGAGAGGGAAATGAGTTGGAGAAGATGAATAAATGATACTCCCTCCCACACTCTTCAGCGAAAACAATGAGGAAAGAGAGAGAGAAATTATTAAAATATCTCATTTGGCTTTTCCTCACTCTCTTGCTTCACCTCCCTTTGCCACATGTCAACTTTTCATTGGCTTCAATAAAGCAAGTAACCCAACTAGTTACTCTAACCACTTCATTATCCATTTTAATTTCACATCTCATGCCCTCTTAATTAGTAATTAATCTATTCCATTAATCACTAATTTAGAGCCATTCTTTCAATTTTCCCAACAATTATAGCATATTAATTAATATAGCCACCAAACCCATAATTATTCCACTTTAATTCGATAATTATCCTCAATAATTACCATTAGCCTTTAATTGAAAATTGGGGTGTTACAAAAAGCGCAGTGGGCAGAGGCTCCCCTGTTTGGGTTGGCATCTGGGATGACTGAGCTTATGGCCGAAAAGTAGCTTCTGCACAGAAGCCCCAGTTTAGAGCTTCTAGCAGTGACAATCGCGACGGTGGATTTAGACCATTGGAGCGCTTGTTGAAGCTTCTCATCTCTTCTCACCTGAATTCTTCACGTGTCCTGCTTGTCCGTTGTTGTCGCTATGCTGGTTGATGTCATCGCCGTGGGTGGTTCACCGGTAGGAAGAGGTTGTTTTCCAAGCTCTAGCTTTTCCGAGCTCTAGATTGTGTTGGCTGATCTTTCGTTCACAACTTTAAGGCACATTCCTCTCTTTCTATACAATCTCTGTTCTTAGAAAATTTTCCTGTTTCTCTTTCTCTACAATGGCAAGCTCTAGAATTGTGTTAATACTTGTTGCTTTGTTGGTGAGCTCGACAATGGCTCAACAATCTCCAGCTTCTTCATCGCCAAAGTCACCAATGGTTGCTTCACCATGGAAGGCGATGGCTCCGAATCCCAGGGCAGCGATGCCTTCTTTAAACTCACTGATGGCTTATCCTCCTATTGAGAGCTGATCTGCTACTGCTCGTTCTCCGGCCACCGTCGACTCTCCTCCTTCTCCTCCCATGTCTTCTCCATCTAAGTCACCTGAATCTACTCCGGCCAACGCTCTTACTACGTCTATTGCCGCCACACCATCGGCATCTCAAGCACCTAGTCCAGTTGCAAGTGGTGCTGTTTTGAATAGATTCAACGTCGCCGAATCTGCCGCCATTGCCGCTTTGCTAGTATAAAGAGATTTTGGAGTCTTTGTTGAACCTGAGGTTTTTTTTTTCAATCTTACAATACAGAGAGTTCTGACGAGTATTCATTTAGTTATTGTGTATTCTAAATTATTAGGAGCATTATTATTAGCGTGAATAATATATATAAATATATACAACTAATATATATATATATATATATATATATATTATATAGTACTACATCCGATCCTAAATATAGAATAAATTTGACTTTTTTTAAGAGATTAAGGAAGCTAAATAAGTTACTTAATCATATCATATGTTATGTATCCTTAGATTATATATATTAATTTATTAGATAAACTAATTAATTTGAAGAAAAAACAAAAATATAAATACTCTAAAGTAATTTAATTAGCTTCCTTAATTCCTCCAAAAAAGTCAACTTTATCTTATAATTAGGACTGGAGAGAGTATTCAATAAGATTCATGCCATTTTCAGTCATTTTCCATCTAAACAGGTTTTTCAAACGCTAATCCTAACATGTTTAAGGTTAGAAAAAAAGTCACTTCTGCCACCGTCAATCCAAACACAAATCACATCTACAATCTGACTTTTTTTTATCTGACTTTTTCAAAAGCCTATCTGCAAAAAAAAGCTTCTTCTCCACCGCTAATCCAAACATGCACTTAATAATTTGCTAAACGTGAAAACTAAACAATTTTTTAGTAAGTCAGGTATTCTAAAAAATCGAGTGTTTGTGATTCAAATTTAAGCTTGACACTTGCAAAATTGGTGGTTGCTTTTGGTTCATATATATGAATTAAATATTAATTACTCCCTTTGATCATTAATATAAAACCTAATTAAGGAGTTCATCTCGGTTCTAAATATATACAAGACTCTTAACATATTTGTTAATTTTTTCCTAATTTACCCACTACAAAAAAAAATTCTGTTTTCAGCAGCAACATTAGGTGGCTGCCCTAGTGTTCGTCATTTAGTTTATCACAAATATATAAGTCACAAATAGTATAAAAAGTTGTCGTTCCTACGAGGGTTAAAGCAAATATAGGCTAACTAATACAATTATACTTTTTAATTAGGTTGGACAAAGTCATTTTGAATATTTCAGTTTGTGAAAACAATGTATGGTTCAAACAAGGTAAATTAAACTAAGCAAGGTAAAAGTTGATCCAGACTTCAAAGAATTGGGCTCTAGGATCACTTATCCCTTTTATACTTCATGAGACCAATTAATTTCCTCTTAACTAGCTTTAATGAAAAATTAAGTGTTTGTCTAAGATTGATAAATATTGGAAAAACTTTCTCAAATCAAAATCAACATCTATTTTCAAAAAACTCATTCAATCTCTTGCAACAAACCAATGAAAATGGTCATTAAACCCAATCTTCTAATGACAATACTTGATTAATAGGTAAATATCTTTCCTACTAACAAACTATCCATTCAAATAAGAATTTTAAGACTGGTATGACTTATTCAAGTTCTTTAAACAAGATAATCTCTCTCAAGCATTATCTCGTTCAACAAATCAATCCAAGTGGTGGCTAAACACTAAGAAGCATGAAGCTTAAAATAAAATCAACATATAATACTTCATTAAATGCTAGAAAAGAGAGAATATACAACGTAGTCTCAATCCATATAGAAGTTCAAAGTAACCTTAGAATGAAAAATTTAGCTACTCGTATCCAAATGTAAAGAAAATGCAAACAAAACAGCTGAATACATGATAAGTTAAGTAGAAAAGAGGAGAAAAGTGACAAAACTAAAGTAGAACTCCTAAAATCTCTTTTAGGATGATCACTCAAGCCTCAAACTCTTCAACACCCTCTTCTAAGGTGAGAAATTTCGTGCTCGAACTTCTCAAAGTGCAGAATGAGCTTTTTTGGCATATTTCCCTAGGTTTTATGACCTTCTGATGCGACAGTTTTCAAAACACACAACTATATCTTTTTTGCATTCGCCTTGGTGACCATGTTAGTCTCCAAAGCAACTAATATAGCAACTTTATTTTTTTTGCCTACTTGCCTTGGCAACCATGTTAGTTGGGAGGCATGTGCCACAGAAACTTTGATTTTCCTCAGTTGCCTCAGCAACCATGTTAAATTCCGAGGCAAATGCAACAAAAACTCTGACTTCCTTTAGGTCCCATGTTCACCTTGGCAATCATGTTAGTTGCTAAAGTAAGGGCCATAAAAACTTTGATTCTCGCTCACCTCGGCAACCATGTTAGTAGCCGAGGCATCCTGTACAGTTGTTCTCTTTGCAATTTAGTTGGTTCTTTGTCATCTCATTAACTGCAGTGGCCCTTTCCTAGCTCCAGTTCTATCTCTACATCCTCCTACAAGAAAAAGAGAATCTTAGGGATTTTTGAACATTAATTATAAAATAGGTGACTTTTTGAACATTAATCTATAAGTTGAATTGTGGTTAGGGATTTTATTATGGTTATCTAACCCGAACCAGACCGGAAACCAACCAACTAGTCAGTAGATTCGGGTCAAGTTTTTATTTTTTGTTTAAAAAAAAGCATTTTTTTTTTATTTTTTTCCTTTAGAATTTCATACTATAAGCCTAAATTTTTCCATTTCTCACCGGTTTTGTCCCGGTTTAGCTTCGGTCTGACCCGCTGACCCTTGACCCAGTGCCCCGGCCGGTTCACTGACAGGTCCAAGTTTAATTACCTTGGATTTTATCTTTTGGAGTTAGGTGATAATTTTCTTTCGTTTCGTCATTCTCGCTAAAATAAAAAAAGTCGACTTCTTGAATAATATTAATTCATAAGTTTTGTCATTTTAATCCCCAAATTGATAAAACACTTATATACAAAAGCAAGAAAAAAAATTATGAATTAATGTTCAAGAAGTTACTTTTGCATCCAAGAAAAAGCTTATGATTACTTTTGCGCTTTTAGTATTAGTTAATGGTTATTTTAGCATATTAGCATTTTGCTAAAAAGTTCATATTAACGGACGTTAATATCTGTTAACGTCATGGTTACTTTTACCTTCTTTTATAATGTTTATGGTTACTTTTGCTCTAAAAATTAGTTCATATTTACAGTCGCTCTTTTCACAAAAGTTTATAGTCATTTTAACACCTTTACCCTTAATATTATTATCTAACATCAACTTGCAATAACTTTTTTACGGGCTTTTTATTATTTCTCAAAGCACACTAGAAGGCAATGTGACCATAAAGCACTCACGGCGGGCATGACAAAATAATATTCTTAGCCAAAGAGAAGATCTAGAGAAAAGAACATAAAAATAATACAGTAAACACAGTTATCTGCAAAATTCACAATCCACCTGCTTCACTTGCTTTATCTTCACATTTTCTACACCCACACAATATGAGCCAGCAATTGTCACTTTTCTATACCACGCAATCTAAACTTTCATAGCCAATATCAAGATTGATCAAGACAAGTTCAGAAATCAGTAGTATCAAAGTGCTATGCCCAAAACACAACTCTTGATAATTCACTTTTTCTCTATTTTTAGTTGGTGGGAGGGAAACAACAAGAAACTTTATTAACAAGTGAATATATAGAGTTAATAGATAAAATTCATCAAGAATCAACTATAGATGTATTTCTTGCATTCTTGAAATTAGTGGCATGTTTGTTTTTGTTTTTAAAAACTTTTTTTTAAAGAAAACAAAAAAATAATAAAACTTGTTTGGTCAATAAATTGTTTTCTAAAAACAAAAGAGCAGAAAATTATTTTTAAATAACTAAAAATCAAAACAGTTTTTAGGTATTTTCTTTTTTATCTTTTTATTTCTTATTTTTTGAAGCTGCCATTTTTCCACCATCAACACTACACTATCAGCGCTAACCACCGATTGTTATGGAAATATAATAAGATTTTGAATGTTAGTTATTTCTGTTAGGCTGTTATTAGTCTGTTAGTTAATGGCTTATTAGCCGTTGGGGTTAGGTGAGTATGTTAGGATATAAATAGGATCTCTCTACTGTATCAATGGAGACTATGTTCATTATGAAATAGAACCCAGTTTCTCAGTTCCTTCTTTCTTTGTTTCTTCCCTCTTTCCCTCTTCTCTCTTATTTCTTATGTGAATACCATAACAGTGGTATCAGAGCTCACTTTCCTCGGCTCTTCCACTGCAGTGCATGGTACAGACTCGTTCAAGAGCTAGCAAGAATATGGAAGAAAGAATTGCGGCCATCGAGGGGCAATTACAGAAATTGAATATGGTAGATGAACTCCAAGACACAGTCTTGGGATTTTGAGACGAAGTCTTGGGCGTCCGGAATGAGTTGAGAACGTTGGTGATGGCTGCCCAACGAAACCACGGTGATCCTCATCATAGACATGGTGATCACGGTAATGGGGGCAGACACCACCGACCAACCCAATTCACAAAGATGGATTTCCCAAGATACCAAGGTCAGGATATAGATACCTGGATCTTGAAGTGTGAAAGATTCTTTGAGTTGGACAAAACTCCTACCAATTCGAAGGTTACCATGGCTTCGATGAATCTTGATGATCCCAGCTTCGCCTGGCATGTAGCGGCAGAGAAACGGTGGTGACGACCACCGACATGGGAAGAGTATGTCATCTTACTACGGGACACATTCGGTCTTCTGGTTGACAAACCCATGAGTGATTTGACTCAATTACGTCAAACGGGTTCGCTGGCAGAATTCAATATGAAGTTCGATGCACTTTCAGCGAAACTGGAACTCAACGAGGAATATCTTGTTGACATCTACGTGGGGGCCCTGCGCGAAGAAATAGCGGACTCGGTGTTGCTGTTCAACCCCATAACGCTGAGAGAGGCGCGACGATTGGCTCATGTTCAATAAATCGCTGTTAATAGGTGAGAGTCGAAGACGGTGGGTGATAAAGCTGGTCGACAGGGGACAGGTGTTAAAGAGGTGTCATCATCGGTTCTTTCTTTGGTGCCAACGCATACTAACACTAAGGCTTATTATAATAAGAATGGGCCCTACCAGAAAAAATCAACCTCTACCTGGTCGGCCAAGAACGTAAATTCTAGCGAAAAAATAGGGCCAAAATCATGGAAGACCATGAAAGTTCTCTCTATTGAAGATGAAGCAAAGCATCGTGCCAAAAATGTCTGTTCTACTGTCATGAGAAGTTTTCTAGAGACCATCGCTACCTCCAACGCCAAAAACTACAACTACACTACCTTGAATTGGTAGAAGGTTCTGAGAGTGCTGACTTTATGGAACAAGATAGTGAGTCTGACGATGACTATGCTCCATTAATATCCCTGCACACCATTAATGGACTCGACACTGCTGACTCAATGAGGATCCAGGGAAGCGTGGGAAAAAGGCCTATCCAGGTTCTCATTGACAATGGTAGCACGCATGATTTTCTTGATTATGATCTGGCTGTGAAGATGGGTTGGCGTGAAACAGAATCCCCTCCTTCATGGGTTCAAGTAGCAGGAGGTCGAAGGTTATAGGTATATGGAGTATGGCATGGGTTCAGGTGGAAGATGCAGGGCATGGAATTCCAGTGTAATTTTCGAATTATAAAATTGCATACTTTTGATATGGTGTTGGGGCTCACTTGGTTGAAATCTATTAAGAGTGCTTTTTGGGATTATGAGCATCTCTCAATGCAATTTTGGTATAAGGGTCAGTTGTGTAAGTTGCAAGCCAAGCCCACAACTTCTTGTAAGGAGGTCCCAGCCCTTAAAATGGGGTTTGTTAAGCCCTTTAGTCAACAGATTTTTCTGGTTCAGTTGCTGCAACTGTGCAACTAGCACCGCACTATTGCACCATTACTGAACCACCTGTAGGTGAGGGCTCAAGTGGTTTGGGAAATGGGATGCCAGCGGAAATTCAAAGTACTTTGTGCAAGTTTGCAGAAATATTTGAGGAACCTAAAGGACTTCCTCCGCTAAGGCCTGGACATAACCACCCTATAGTTCTCCATGAAGGTACAAATCCCATTAGTCTTAAGCCATATCGTTATTTAGCTGCCCAAAAAGATATTATTGAAAAGTAAGTTTCTGAGTTGCTGTAATCTGGGGTTATTCAAGAAAGCTCCTCTCCCTTTTCAGCACCTATTGTGTTGGTAAAAAAGAAGGATGGGACATGGCGTATGTGTATAGATTTTCAGGAGTTAAATAAGAAAATGGTTAAAAATCAGTACCCTATTCCATTGGTAGAAGATCTATTGGATGAGCTACATGATGCTAAATGGTTCACTAAGCTGGATCTAAGAGCTGGGTACCACCAAATCAGAATGGAACCTAAAGATTGTTATAAGATAGCCTTCAAAACGCATTCAGGCCATTTTGAGTGGTTGGTGATGCCTTTCGGTTTGACAAATGCACCAGCCACTTTTCAAGGGGCTATGAATGATATCTTTAGGTCATTGTTGAGGAAATTTGTGCTTATTTTCTTTGATGATATACTGATTTATAGCCCTTCTATTTCTGCGCATGCTAAGCATCTAGAGGAAGTGCTAGGAATTTTGTAGAAAAACCATTACTTTGTTAAAAGAAGTAAGTGCACCTTTGAGGCTAGAAAGGTTGAATATCTAGGTCATATTATTAGCGAAGGTAGAGTAGCTACAGATTCTCAGAAAATTTCAGCTGTTGCAAGCTGTCCAGAACCTAAAACAGCAAAACAGTTGAGGGCTTTCCTTGGATTGGCTGGATATTACAAGCGGTTTATTCAAGGATATGGATCCCTAGCTAAACCCTTTACTCTTTTATTGAGAAAGGATGCTTTTAAATGGTCAAGTGCTGCAAGTGAGGCTTTTTCTAACCTAAAGGAAGCATTGGTGTCTGCTCCTATGTTGGCATTACCAGATTTTACTAAAGAATTTGTGGTAGAGACATATGCTTGTGGTGTTAGAATTGGGGCTGTCTTGATGCAACAAGGTCAGCCACTAGCATACTTTAGTAAGGCCCTTGCTCCCAAACACTTAAATCTTTCCATTTATGAGAAAGAGTTGCTTGCTGTGGTACAAGCAATTGAGTATTGACATCAGTATTTGGAGCATAATAAATTTGTAATTAGGACTGATCAGCAGAGCCTTAAGTATTTGTTAGGGTAGAAATTGAAAACCCCATTTCAGATGTATTGGATAGCTAAGTTTATGGGGTATGATTACGAGATCCAATATAAGAAAGGAAATGATAACACAGTGGCTGATGCTTTATCAAGGTTACATGGTCCTCAATTGTTGCAAATCTCTTTAGACACTGCTTCTCCCGAGTTGATAAATGAAATAAAAAGAAGTTTGGCCTCAGATGGTGAGGTTGCTGCTGTCTTAGCAGAAGTTAGGGAGCAAGGTGGGGTTTATCATAAATATTCTTGGGATAGAACCTACTTGCGGAAGAATAATCGATTGGTGGTTGGGCATGATCCTGATTTGAAACAGAAATTGTTGGAATGGTTGCATGCCAGCCCACAAGGGGACCATTCAGGTATCTAAGGTACTTACTACAAAGTTAAAGGAATGTTTTGGTGGAAGCATCTTCATAAGGATGTTGAGGATTTTGTTAAAGGATGTGACACATGTGTGAGGTGTAAGAATGAAACAATCGCTTCACCTGGGCTTTTAAATCCTTTGCCAATCCCGAATAAGGTATGGGAAAGTATCTCAATAGACTTTATCGAAGGATTGCCTAAATCTGGGGGTAAGGAGGTTATTTGGGTCATTATGGATAGGATGACTAAATATGCTCATTTTATCCCTCTTGCACATCCGTATTCAACTGCTACTCTTGCCCAACTATTTTTAGATTAGATTTATAACTTGTATGGTGCTCCCATGGAAATTATAAGTGATAGGGACCCTTTATTTCTTAGTAATTTTTAGAAAGAGTTTCTTAAGGTTTTAAAGGTGCAGCAAAATCTGTCCTCCACTTACCATCCCCAAAGTGATGGCCAAATTGAAGTACTTAATAGATGTGTGGAATCTTACTTGCGCTGCATGTGTTGGGAAACACCTAAGGAGTGGTGTCAGTGGTTGCCTTTGGCTGAGTGGTGGTATAACACCAACTTTCACACTTCAACCAAAGCTACTCCTCATGAGTTGTTGTATGGGCAAAAGCCTTCAGTTTATATCCCTTATGTACCTCGGTCTGCTATAGTTGAGGTAGTGGACATGACTTTTCAGGCAAGGGAAAAAATGATTGCAGTGCTGAAATACCATCTGCACAAGTCAGCTAACACTATGAAACAAAGAGTTGATCTCAAGAGGACTGATAGAAACTTTGAAGTAGGACAATGGGTGTTCCTAAAGCTTCAGACTTATAGGCAAGTTTCTACAGCAACTAGAAGCAACCAGAGGTTGGCTCCTAGGTTCTATGGTGCCTATAAAGTCTTGGAGAAAATTGGTCCAGTTGCTTACAAACTTGAGTTGCCATCTGAGACCAGAATTCATGGCACCTTTCATGTGTCTATGTTGAAGTTGTGCCCAGATCCAAGTGTTAAACAGTGGCATCCTCCGGTTGATTGGCCTGCTGTTCCTCCTTCACTTTATCCAGAAAAGGTTTTGTCTCAAAGGGTTGGTAGGAAGAAAAAATGAATAATTATTGAGGTATTGGTGTAGGGGCAAGGATATCCCGAGGAAGAGGCCACTTGGATCTCTTTGTTTAATCTCAAGCATCAATTCCCTGATTTTCCATTGCCAAACCCTTGAGGACAAGGGTTGTTTTGAGGGGGGCAATGTTATGGAATATGTAAGAGTTGTTAATAGGGACTTGAGTGAATAGATTAGATTAGTGTAAGTAAGGACTTAGGTGCAAAAAGCCTTAATTAAATGGTGATTAGTGAATAAGTGCTTAAGTTAGTTCTAGCCGTTGGGAAGGTTGGTTGCCATGTTATAAATAGCATGAACAGGACCCATTGTATCAGTTTTACAAGTCTGAAATGTTATGGAATATGTAAGAGTTGTTAATAGGGACTTAAGTGAATAGATTAGATTAGTGTAAGTAAGGACTTAGGTGCAAAAAGCCATAATTAAATGGTGATTAGTGAATAAATGCCTAAGCTAGTTCTAGCCGTTGGGAAGGTCGGTTGCCATGTTATAAATAGTATGAACAGGACCCATTGTATCATTTTTGCAAGTCTGAATATTCTCTGAAGGAAATACATTCGAATCCTCTATTCTCTCTGTTCTTCTCTTTTCTCTCTATACTTTTTGTTCTTCTCTTTCTCTTTCTCTTTTCTGTCTTTTTTGTCTATTTTCTATCCAATTACATAACAGTAGTATCAGAGCGGTCCTTCCTTGACCGTCTCCCCCACCCTTTCCTCTTCAATCTCGATTAAAACTCAGAAGAAAAAAAACAATTCTATGGCTTCCCCTCCATCCTCAACTTCAGATGAAAACAAGATGTGGCTATGGCAAAAAGGCAGCGTGAAGGAATTTAATGCCTTCTTTGATGAGGCCACATGTAACATACAGCTGCCAGAACGTTATCTTGTCATGACATATATGGTGGGTCTAAAGAAAGAGATAGCAGATTCAGTCCAATTGTTTTACCATCTCACGATGCAACAGGCTCGTTCTATCGCCAGAGCGGAAGAAATATTTCTGTAAAGGCAATTGGAGAAGGCAAGAAAAGAATTGAAAGATCAAGAAAAAGGTTTGGCAACTCAAGAATCCAATGGGTTTTGTTCGTTTAACACCCAAGAGTGCATTGTTAATCAAGAGGCTTTTGTCAAAGCTGAACCTGAGAAGCAAAAAACTACCGTTGCTTAAGAAACAAATGACGACAATCACGAAGTTGAATGCATCACAGTGCAAGAACCACGGGAGTTGTTGAGTACGATAATTGGTGGAGTTGCCAAGAAGACCCAAGAAGCCACAAGTATTGAAGTGGTACATGGTGCAAGAACAGAGACCACAGGTTCTTCTGACTGTACCTTCATACGACCAAGTGCGACAAAAAGAACTAGAGAAGTGATGACGAGCCCGAGTGGTTTTGGAATTGGGTTCTCGTCGCACGAGTTTGTCCCTATGTGTTATAAACCAGGGACTTGGGAAAGCACAAAAATGGCAAATAACAGTAGTGGGTCCCAATCGCTGAGATCAAAAGGGTCGGATTTGTCAATATCCTTAGAAATATGGTCCACCCCCAGCACCGTCTTGAAGGCGAACAGAATAGAAGAACTGCGATTGTCTTTAACGTCACCAATCATCTTCTTGCCTCTGGGTTCTTTACCGGCAGTTCCTCTTCTTTTCCTACCGTCGAGTCCTCTGGCCTCATCTCTATTTGAGTTTGATGCCATCTCTATTTTAGGGTGCACGTGGCTGAGTGAAGTTGGGTTGAAAAAGTCAACCTTGTTAGAGCAAGCGTTTCACCCAAGAGGAGGGGTGAATTGGGTGACCTTAACAATTTCATTGCAAATATAAAATTTGATGTTGAAATTAAAACAGGAAAGAGTAAGGAGAAATATCACTGAAGTGTACACCAGGATTTATACTGGTTCGGCCACAACCACTTTGACCTACGTCCAGTCCTCAGAGCTTCTCTGAGAGTCTCACTATAACTTCCAAGATTCAGTAGGTTCTTAGCACCTCAGTACAAGCAAGTTCCTACACCTGGACACTCGCTCCCCCTTACAAGTTGTAATTCAATCCCAACTCAAGGTTCCACAACCTTAAGTTACCTCAATAACAAATAGTGAGTTTGAATGAAATATCTCTCTCACAAAGAAAATAAGAATCACTGAAGCATAGAATCACAAGTACAATGAAAAAAAGAGTAATGAACTTGATGATACGTTCGTGAGTGTGTTCTTGTGTATCTCTCTGTTCAGATGTTCTCATATATATAGATACGTTGGTAATGATTGGTGGAACATATTTCTTCATGTCCGTTGGAGCGTGCGCAGCCACTATTGACTTTTCCAGTTTTTGAAAAAACATACGTTGCGGTAGGTGACGGTCGGTGACTTTTGAGTGTTGCTTTTGACTTTCCTTATTTGGTAAGATCTCTTCATTGTTTATCTTTTGAAATGCTAAGAATACTAATATAATGAAAAGTTAATCAAATAGGAAACAAAACAATGACCGTTGGAATGTTTTCAAACTTTCTGAGTTTGCTTACTCGAGTAGCTACTCGAGTATAACATGAAGGTTACTCGAGTACTTACTCGAGTATCATCGGGAAATCTTAAATTAACTTCAAGTCAATGAACAAATACAAGAATACTCGGGTAGTGCATGGAATAAACTAAATCTAAGTTCTTGAAAATAGTTATTTACTCGGGTACCTACTCGAGTAATACATTCACAATTTCATAGGTTACTCGGGTACCAACTCGAGTAAATCTTCAAATATCTTTTGATTACTCGATGCTCTACTCCAGTAATGTTGGCAGGATTTCAAGGCCGAGAGCACTTACCTTATTACTCGAGTACCTACTCGAGTAAACTTACTTTTTGTGCACCACTTACTCGGGTAATGACTTGAGGTTTTCCTTAAAAATATCTCTGCATACTCGGGTACCTACTCGAGGAATCCACTTAAAATAGAACATTAAATACTTGTATACTAGAGGAATAACTCGAGGAAAATGAGATAAAATGATATCAAGTTAATCGGGTACCACCTTCAAGTTTTTACTGACTATAATGTGTTACTCGAGTAGCTACTCGAGTAACATTGGCAGTGGTACAAAGTGCCGAGAGCAACATACTTTCAGAAACAGGGTTACTCGAGTATCATTGGCAGGCCGAGAGCAACTGGAAGTTTTTCATATGGTTACTCGAGTAGCTCCTCGAGTAACATTGGCAGGCCGAGAGCAACTGGAAGTTTTTACCTGGTTACTTGAGTAGTTCCTCGAGTAACATTGGCAGGCCGAGAGCAACTTGAAAATACTTACACTATTACTCGAGTACTTACTCGAGTAACGTTGGCAGGTTACTGGAAGGTGCCTCTGGTTACTTCAAGTTTTGGCTCATTACTCGAGTACCTCCTCGAGTAATGCCTTAGAAAAACTGCTTCTGATCAAGTTTCTCAGCTTTTTCTCTTCGTCTTTCTTCATTACTCCAATGCTAATTTCAAGTGATGCTTATCCCTGTTATTCCTTTGTTCAAACTTGTTTATTAATCATTTCCTTTTCAAACCATTCTTTTGTTATCATCAAAACATGAGATCTAACGTTCTCCCCCTTTTTGATGATGACAAAACTTTGGTGATTTTGGACATGGTTTTTCAAATTGAATTTTCAAATTAAATATGTATTATTAAGTTTAGATTCATAGCACATACCTTGCATTCACAGTTTTCATTAGTCCAACAATGTATCATAATTCAAAACTTAAATGGACTTAAAATAAAAACATAACTTAAGCACACTTGTATTAAACTTAAATTGCATATTACAAGATAATATATTTAAAAGAACTAAAAAGAACTAACAAGTTCCAAAATGCTCCCTAGAACCCATATACACCCAAATACCCAAAATAAACTAGGACACATCCACAAAATCACTCTCAAGCTCTTCTCCCCCTTTTTGGCTTCATCAATCAAGTGGAGGGCTAGGAGGCTTGGCCATGGAAATGGGTGTCACTGGAAGGACCATAGAATCATCTGAGTCCAAAGAATCAAATGAGCTAGAGGGAACTGGGTCAGGCAGATGGACTGGAGGGATATGGATGTCATCGCCGGGAGGAGAAGGTTGGAAGACAACCATAGTAGAGGTTTCTCCTTCTGGAGTGGTCTGAATCTCAGGAGTAGTCTCAGCCTCAGGAGTATGATGTTTAGGGGAGGAGGAGGGAGATATTTCCTCAGTTTGGGTAGGTGATGGAATCGGTTTAGGAGCGGTTTCTGGCTGAGGTTTTGGAGGTGAATCATCAATGACAATATGAACGGTCTCATTGGTATCTGGGTTGTCCACAGTATATAGGATGTCTTTGGCTTGAGACTCAGGTGAACTAGATACCAGAGGGGTAGATGGTTCATCCTCAGTAAAAGGAGTGTCAGAAGGAGGGTCCACTGGAGGTGGTGGTGGTGCAGAGGAAGATGGACCGGCAGAAGGTCCGGGACCTAAGGAGTCCAGTCGTGCCAGAATCAATCTCAAAGTCTCACCCTAGGCACGTTGCTCTGCTAGCAATTCCTCATGCCTCTTGTCCATTTTCTCCACCAACTCTCCCATCTTGGTATTCATGTGGGTTATCAGTTCAGCATTCGTGTTGGCGATATCCACATAGAATCCTCTGAGCATGTTTTCCATGAAGTGCTGGAGAGTGGTATTGAGAAAGGATGGTGATGAAGTGGTGGCGGCTGGAGCCGATGACTGTGTGTCATCCATCTTACTGGTCTCTGCCTTAGTGGTCTTCCTCTTCTTTTTTGTCCCAGACTCCAGAGGGCCTTTGAGAGGGATGTCAATATTCAACTTCCCAATTTGGTTTCTCCCAACCGGAGTCATCCTCTCAACGGGCTCTTTGCTATCCAAATACCATATCTTGTTCTCTTTCAAGATCAGTGACACAATCTGAGGATATGGCATTGGTGTTGTAGCCTTCCCATCCACCTTATACCTCTTCATCTCTGAGAAAATATACTCCCCCAAATCCTTCTGCTCCTTCAGGAGAAGTGAAGCAAACCACCTAAAGTCCCTATCAGAGAAGTGGGTATAGTTGTTGGCCTTGTTAACTAGGGACCTAGAATAGATGTACCATAGGACCCTATAATGATCACACATATCACTTGGTTTGAAATTTAGAGGGCCAACTAACTCTCCGGGTTTAAGGATAGTAAAGATTTGGTTTGGCTCAAGCTGGGAGTAAATATCATCTGGGGGGTTCTCAATTCCTAACCACAAGTTAATCCTAGAGGGTGATATAAGTATCTTTTGGCCTCTAACTATGGTGGTCATCTCTTTCTCAGCTGAGGTTCTGTTTGGCTCATCTATAATTTCTAGATTATAATAAAAGTGGGTGATCACCTTTGTGCAAAAAGGTAGTCTAATGGATAACCAAGGCATAAAAGGATCTAGATATGGACTAAGGTCATGCTTCAATACCTCCTGAAGTAGCCTGAGATCCACATAGTGTGTCTTGTACACTTTCCTCCTGGAGAATTGGGATAGATACTTGGGAGACTCCACCAATTTGTTGACGTTGAACCCTTTTGGAGGGTTGGTGATCTCTTCTTCTGGCACTTTGGACTTCTTGGAAGATTGTCCCTTCTCCATTTGATCAATGATTCCAGCCATAGCCTTAGCCACATTCTTGTCATACTTTAGCTTTTTGATAGGCTTTGGTGTGAAAGAGGGGGTAAAGGAATCAGAGTGAGGACGTGAGGGAGATTTGGCACTCTTGCCTCTTCCGATAGATGTACTCTTTTTAGATTGAGCCCTTGTAACAATAGGCTTTTTAATCACAACTCCTTTGGGTTTCGGTTGAGATTGAGGTTGAAGAGGAATTTTAGCTTTTGGTCTTGGAGTGAGTTTTCTTCTCTTTTTGAGAGGTGAAGAAAGAGGATCAGAGTGTTGTTGGGATTCAAAGGAGTCTATGGGAGTAAGATTTTTAGTTCTCATCTTTCTGAATGATTGAAAACAAAAATTTTCAGAAAAAACAGAGACACAGACATGAATTAGGACACAGAGATTCTGAGCAAATTAGGAGGTTTCTAGGACAGAAAATTGTTGGGTTTTGACGGAAAAGAAGCAAGGAATCACTTATGAAAAATTTTTGTGAGAGAAAATAGTGATTTACTCGAGGAGATTTTGTGGAAATGACCGAGTTTGCGACAGATAAAGCCCTAGAACCCGACGTTACTCGAGGCCTTACTCGAGTAACCTTCAAGTTTACTCGAGGCCTTCCTCGAGTGTTCATACAGAAAAACCTTAAAATGATTTATTTAAATTGCGTACCTGGCATGAATAATATTGTAATTATCCATGGATGTTCCCTCGATCATTTATAACCCATTCTGAACAGATTTGAGTCATTATTCATCAATTTTGAAAATCTGGACTTGCAGTTACTCGAGGCCTTACTCGAGTAAGCTTCAAGTTTACTCGAGGCCTTCCTCGGGTAACCTGAGTTTTCAACTTGTGACTCTTCATTTCTTTGTAACTGAACCGTTATATTTGAAAATCAAGTAACTTGATCCGTTACTTCCAGTTTTGAAGTCCATTACTCGAGTACATACTCGAGTAAAGTGCTTCTTTACTTCAAGTTGTTCCTCGGGTAATGCTTCTCTGTTAGTGATAACTTCAAGTTGGTACTCCAGTTAATGTGTCCTCTGATCACCTCTGTTTTTGTTTCTCAAAAACAGAGTTTCAACCTTCCTGCAAAACAAATTTCTATATACTCCGATGCTTAAGTTAGTAATCATCAAAACTTTAACAAATGACTTCATCTAATATTATGAGAAACTGAAATAACTTACAACTCATTGGGATTTACCATTCCCAATTCTCTTCTAATGTATAGAAATTGATCTTTTGCAAGAGGTTTTTTGAAAATATCTGCTAGTTGAAGATAAGTGGGAATAAATATCACTTTCACATCTTTCTTTTGAACATGATCTCTGATGAAGTGATGTCTGACATCAATATGCTTGATTCTAGAGTGTTGAACTGGATTCTTTGCCAAACTTATCGTATTAGTATTGTCACAATAGATTGGTATTTCTTTGAGATAAATACCAAGATCTTGTAGTTGTTGTTTTAGCCATATTACTTGTGCACAACAACTTAAGACTGCAACATATTCGGCTTCCGTTGACGAAAGAGACACTGTATTTTGTTTCTTGCTGAACCATGATACAAGAGATCCTCCAAGAAATTGTCCTTGTCCACTGGTGCTCTTTCTGTCTGTTTTGTATCCTCCATGATCTGAATCTGAATATGCAACAAGATATTCACTTCTTCCTTTGGGATACCACAGACCCAATTCGGGTGTGTCAGCAAGGTATCTAAAGATTCATTTGACCGTTTCAGCATGTGATTCTTTTGGTGCTGATTGATATCTTGCACATATGCCAACACTAAATTGGATGTCCGGTCTACTTGCCGTGAGATAGAGTAATGATCCAATCATTCCTCTATACTTTGTTATGTTGTAGTCTTTCCCTTTGACATCAGCATCGAGCAACGTAGTTGAACTCATAGGCGTGTCCGTGCCATTTGCTTCATCCATTCCTTACTTCTTTAATAACTCTTTTAAATACTTTGTTTGAGATATGAAGATTTCATTCTTTCTTTGTTTGATTTGTAAACCAAGAAACAAATTCAATTCTCCCATCATTGACATCTCAAATTCTCCCTGCATTATCTCAGAAAATTCCTTACACAGAGATTCATTAGTAGCACCGAAAATAATGTCATCAACATATATTTGAACAATTAAAATATCATTGTGTTTTCGTTTTATAAAGAGTGTTGTATCAACTTTTCCTCGTACAAAACCTTGATCGATAAGAAACTTACTGAGCCTTTCATACTAGGCTTTAGGAGCTTGTTTTAAACCATATAAAGCCTTTTTTAGTTTGAAAACATGGTCAGGTTTAGTAACATCCTCAAAACCTGGAGGTTGTTCTATATACACTTCTTCCATGATGTAACCATTTAGAAAAGCACTCTTTACATCTATTTGATAGAGTTTGAATCCTTTGATGCATGCAAAAGCTAAGAGTACACGTATAGCTTCCAATCTAGCCACTGGAGCATACGTTTCCTCATAATCAATCCCTTCTTCCTGATTATAGCCTTTGGCCACCAATCTTGCTTTGTTTCTGACAATAATTGCAGATTCATCGAGTTTGTTTTTGAATACCCATTTAGTACCAATGATCGGATGATCTTTGGGTCGGGGCACCAAATCCCAAACTTGATTTTTCTCAAATTGATTTAGTTCTTCTTGCATTGCTATAACCCAATCATTGTCTGATAGGGCTTCATCAATATTAGAAGGTTCAATCTCAGAAATGAATGCAGAAAAACTTACTTCATTGAAAATTCTATTTCTAGTTTTGATCCCTTCATTCACATCTCCTATGACTTGATCTAAAGGATGACTTTTATTGTATTTCCAAGCTCTAGGTTGACCTAGGGATTGCTCTTCTTCCTTGGTTTCATCAACCTCTGGAATAAGAGATTTAGAAATAGATTGACCATTTTCTTGATTTAAACCAACTTCCTGTTCTTCATCAATGGTTTTGTCAGAGGATTCAAATTCATCAAATACAATATGAATTGATTCTTCAATAATACATGTTCTTTTATTGTAAACTCTATATGCTTTACTTCGGTTAGAATATCCTAGGAAAATTCCTTCATCTGTTTTAGAATCAAATTTTCCTAAGTTATCTTTACCATTATTATGAATGAAACACTTACAACCGAAGATGTGTAGATGAGCAATGTTTGGCTTTCTTCCTTTGTACAACTCGTATGGTGTTTTTCCAAGTTTTGTTCTGATATAGGCCCTATTTGAAATATAGCATGCTGTACTCATAGCATCAGCCCAGAACACTTGAGACACATTCTTTTCATTCAACATTGCTCTAGCCATTTCAGTGAGCACTCTATTCTTACATTCCACAACTCCGTTTTGTTGAGGTGTTCTTGGAGCAGAAAAATTGTGATCAATGCCATTAGTATCACAATATTCTTCAAAGGCTTGATTTTCAAATTCTCCACCATGATCAGTCCTAATACCTGCAATGGACATACCTTTCTCATTTTGCACTTTCTTGGCAAAAACAATAAATTCTTCAAAGGTCTCATCTTTTGATGATAGAAAAATAACCCATGTAAATCTAGAGAAATCATCAACAATAACCAATGAATATAAGTTTCCACCAAGACTCTTTATTCTCGCTGGGCCAACTAAATCCATATGCAATAATTGTAGTGGTCTATTTGTTGAAATCTCATTTTTCAATTTGAAAGATGATTTAGTTTGTTTACCCTTTTGACATGCGTCACAAATCAAGTCATTTTTGAAAGTTACTTTGGGTAATCCAAGAACTAAATCCTTTTTGAGTAGTTTGCCTAATTGATACATATTGACATGAGCCAATCTCTTATGCCATAACCAGCTTTCATCAGTATTACTCAGAAAACAGTTTTTAGACTCATTTCTACTAATATCTAGAGTATAGCAGTTACCTTCCCTTTTTGCTCTGAGCTTAGCCTTGATATTCTTCTTATCAAGTTGTAAATCATTCTTGTTGATAATTAACCATTCTTCTGAGTCAAATATTACCCAGTTGTCTTTATCTGCACTTTGACTTATGCTCAGCAAATTATGACACAAGCCTTCAACATAATATACATCTTTGACTTGTATTCCTTTGTCATTTTTTATTTCACCAATTCCTGCTATCTTTCCGGATTGATTTCCTCCAAATTTTACCTTTCCACCTTCCTTAGGTTGCAATGTGGTAAAACTTTCAAAATCTTCTGTCATATGTCTAGAGCATCCACTATCTATGTACCACTTGCTATTTTTGGATGCTTTGAGACATACCTACAATCAAATGACTAGGTCTTAAGTACCCACATCTTTTTGGGTCCTGTTGGGTTAGTACAAATAATTTTCTGAATATATGAACCTTTAGGTACCCATTTGTAGGTTCCTATTGTTCCTTTCTTCTTATGAATGCATGAAGATGTATAATGACCTTTTCTATTACAGTAATTACAAAATGCAAAAGGATTTGATGTATGCACAGAATGCTGGAAATAATTCAAATATGACTTACCTCCTGCTTTCTTTCTACCTTTCCTTTTATCTGACTTTGGATCATATCCAATTCCAGATCGGTCGTTTACAAATCGTTGAGCTTTTAAAATAACATTGAGCATCTCACTTCCTTGTGTAAATTTTTCAAGAGTTTTTTTGAGATCAATGTTTTTCTTTTTCAAAGATGAACAATTTTCACAATCCTTTTCTTTAAGTTTAGTTTCAAGAGCTTTGTTTTTCTTTTTGAAAACAATCAATTCTTTAACTACTTTGATGAATTCAGAATGTAAAGCATTATATTCGGAAAGTAATTTATCATAGGTAGGTTCAAAATCATTTACCTCCTCTTCTGTTTCTTCTTGAGCGACAAGACATATTTAGCTACTTCTTCCTCATCACTTTCTTCGTCAGAGGAGCTATCACCCCATTTAGCAGATACGAAGGCCTTCTTTTTGTTGAAGAATTTGCCTTTTCTCTTTTCTTTGCTCTTTTGGTTCAGCTCTGGACATTCCGACTTGATATGTCCTGGTTTCCCACATTCATAGCAAATGATATGATCTTTACTGCTATTTCCTCCTTTCTGAAAGTGTTTGAATCCTTGACCTTTCTTGTAGAACTTTCTGAATCGTTTAATGATTAGGCCCATTTCGTCATCGTCGAACTCTTCATTCTCATCTTGATTTTCTTCTTTTGCTTTTAGTGCTAGACCTTTCTTTTTCTTGTCACCAATGTCATCTAGTTCCCGTTTGAACTTTAGTTTGCTTTCATATTCAGAAAGACTTCCAAATAAAGAAGCAACTGATCTCTTTGATTCTCCTTTTGCTTCTTCTATCGCAGTGACTTTGGCCTCCCACTCTTTAGAAAGAATATTCAAAATCTTTCATACTTGGGTATGTTGATCATAAGATTTCCCAAGTGCTGCAAGTTGATTAACAAGATGAGTATATCTAAGTTCAAATTCAGAAATTGATTCACCTGATTTCATTTGAAGTAGATCAAATTTAGTGACCAAGGTGTTGATTCGATTCTCCTTTATTCCCGAAGTTCCTTCATGAGCTATTTCCAGAGCTTCCCACATTTCCTTTGCTGTTGGAAGTGTGCAAATTCTGAAGTATTCACTTTGACTTAAGGCACTTTGTAACATCAGAATTGCCGTGCTGTTGAGAGTGATAAGTTTCTTGTCATTCTCATCATATTCCACTGGCGTCTTTGGAATTTTCTGAGAATCTACAATCTTTGTAGGTTGATAGTTTCCACTCTCAATTACATCCCATAGCCCATATTCGGTAGCCATCACGAACACTCTGAATTTTGCTTTCCAAAAAGAAAAGTGTTCTCCACTGAAACCGGGAGGTCTAGTGATGGATGCTCCGTCGAGAAGAATTCCTTCACCCATGCTTGCCATTGAATCCTTCTTAGGTTGTTATACCTTAACAAGAAGACTTGGCTCTGATACCAAATGTTAGAGCAAGCGTTTCACCCAAGAGGGGGGTGAATTGGGTGACCTTAACAATTTCGTTGCAAATATAAAATTTGACGTTGAAATTAAAACAGGAAAGAGTAAGGAGAAATATCACCGAAGTGTACACCAGGATTTATACTGGTTCGGCCACAACCACTTTGACCTACGTCCAGTCCTCAGAGCTTCTCTGAGAATCTCACTATAACTTCCAAGATTCAGTGGGTTCTTGGCACCTCAGTACAAGTAAGTTCCTACACCTGGACACTCGCTCCCCCTTACAAGTTGTAATTCAATCCCAACTCAAGGTTCCACAACCTTAAGTTACCTCAATAACAAATAGTGAGTTTGAATGAAATATCTCTCTCACAGAGTAAATAAGAATCACTGAAGCATAGAATCACAAGTACAATGAAAAACAGAGTAATGAACTTGATGATACGTTCGTGAGTGTGTTCTTGTGTATCTCTCTGTTCAGATGTTCCCATATATATAGATACGTTGGTAATGATTGGTGGAACATATTTCTTCATGTCCGTTGGAACGTGCGCAGCCACTATTGACTTTTTCAGTTTTTGAAAAAACATACGTTGCGGTAGGTGACGATCGGTGACTTTTGAGCGTTGCTTTTGACTTTCCTTATTTGGTAAGATCTCTTCATTGTTTATCTTTTGAAATGCTAAGAATACTAATATAATGAAAAGTTAATCAAATAGGAAACAAAACAATGACCGTTGGAATGTTTTCAAACTTTCTGAGTTTGCTTACTCGAGTAGCTACTCGAGTATAACATGAAGGTTACTCGAGTACTTACTTGAGTATCATCAAGAAATCTTAAATTAACTTCAAGTCAATAAACAAATACAAGAATACTCGGGTAGTGCATGGAATAAACTAAATCTAAGTTCTTGAAAATAGTTATTTACTCGGGTACCTACTCGAGTAATACATTCACAATTTCATAGGTTACTCGGGTACCAACTCGAGTAAATCTTCAAATATCTTTTGATTACTCGATGCTCTACTCCAGTAATGTTGGCAGGATTTCAAGGCCGAGAGCACTTACCTTATTACTCGAGTACCTACTAGAGTAAACTTACTTTTTGTGCATCACTTACTCGGGTAATGACTTGAGGTTTTCCTTGAAAATATCTCTGCATACTCGGGTACCTACTCGAGGAATCCACTTAAAATAGAACATTAAATACTTGTATACTAGAGGAATAACTCGAAGAAAATGAGATAGAATGATATCAAGTTAATCGAGTACCACCTTCAAGTTTTTACTGACTATAATATGTTACTCGAGTAGCATTGGTAGTGGTACAAAGTGCCGAGAGCAACATACTTTCAAAAACAGGGTTACTCGAGTTTTTACCTGGTTACTCGAGTAGTTCCTCGAGTAACATTGGCAGGCCGAGAGCAACTTGAAAATACTTACACTATTACTCGAGTACTTACTCGAGTAACGTTGTCAGGTTACTGGAAGGTGCCTCTGGTTACTTCAAGTTTTGGCTCATTACTCGAGTACCTCCTCGAGTAATGCCTTAGAAAAACTGCTTCTGATCAAGTTTCTCAGCTTTTTCTCTTCGTCTTTCTTCATTACTCCAATGCTAATTTCAAGTGATGCTTATCCCTGTTATTCCTTTGTTCAAACTTGTTTATTAATCATTTCCTTTTCAAACCATTCTTTTGTTATCATCAAAACATGAGATCTAACAAACCTCCCAGCTGTCTTGCAATTTCTCTCTGTGGCAGAAGAATGTTGATGGGTTACAGTTGGATGGCACTCCCTTTCAGCAGCAAAAGATTCTTCACGGTACAATGGGTTTGGTGCTGTTAGTTGGTTATATGGGCTGGGTTCTTGAAAAAGAAGGCCTGAGGTTGTGGCTGTCATGGATTTTACCTAACAGGCCTACAAGATCATTTTCTAGTTCGGTTTATTTGGTTGTTTCTGCTGCAAGATGCTTGGTTATGAGTTGGTTCAGGGGAGAACTAATTTCAATGCTCTTCGGACGAATCTGCTCTGTGAGTAGGAAGAAAAGGATAGAAGTGAAGAGTACAGCAGCTCATGTTCCAAACTTGTATGCCAGAATTTTTCCAGAATTCTGCAGCTTATGAAGTCAGAATTTTTCCAATTTTTTGTTGTCAATCATCCTTGAGGGCAAGGATGTTTTCGGGCAGGGGGTATTGTTATGGAAATATAATAGGATTTTGAATGTTAGTTATTTCTGTTAGGCTGTTATTAGTCTGTTAGTTAATGGCTTATTAGCCGTTGAGGTTAGGTGAGTATGTTAGGATATAAATAGGATCTCTCTACTGTATCAATGGAGACTATGTTCATTATGAAATAGAAGCCAGTTTCTCAGTTCCTTCTTTCTCTGTTTCTTCCTACTTTCCCTCTTCTCTCGGTGACAACCACAAAAATGTTTTTTTTTTTAATTTTCAAAACTTGTTTTTAAAAACAATTTTATAAAACTGTTTTAAAAACAAAAAAAGAAAAACAGAAACAAACAGACCCTAAGATTCTAAGCCGGAACAAATTTAACAAACCCAAAAACTCAATCACTCTCGCACCAAATTTGAAGCAAGGAAATTAATTTACACCACATAGGTAATACTACCTCCGGTTCTAATTATAAGACAAAGTTGACTTTTTTTAGAGAAATTAAGGAAGCTAAATAAGTTACTTAATCATATCATATGTTATGTATCCTTAGATTATATATTAATTTATTAGTCAAACTAATTAGTTTAGAGAAAAAAATATAAATACTCTAAAGTAATTTAATTATGTTCCTTAATTCTCCAAAAAAGTCAACTTTATCTTAAAATTAGGATTAAAGGGAGGGAGTAGTCTTTTTAAACTGATAAACAACGCATTTTTTTAATAAGATAAGAAAAAATGCGTAGGTCCCTGAAAAAAGCTTATGGTCTTGGTCATAAGTCAACTACAACTGCGTACAGATTTTTTTCAATGAAAAACTAATTTTAATAGATGAAGCTATATTGTTCAATAATTTCAGAAAAATAACCATGAGCAACTAGGGAAATCAGTGACGAAAGCGAATACAGAATCAACTTTTTAGGCTAACTTGTTACTCTGTTCGTGCTTGTTCGCAAAAAAGTTTCATACCAACATATTAATTTATTAATTAAGAAGTCTAAGATGGCAAAATATAGTATAAGAGTCAAGAATCACAAAGCCACTGTATGATAATTGGAGGAGGGACAAGGCCATGCAAAGGGAAAGAACGGGGGATTGCAGAAATTTTCACTTTCTTACGCTACCTTGTAATTAAGGTGATGATACAGGAAATTCACGTGTCATCATACATTTCAGGGGTATCAAGCCTAATGAAGTCAATTCCTAACTGAAGATGTGAAATGCGAGGAAAAGATAATGTTGTCTACTACTATAAATTTAGGTAAATATAACGCTTAATAAATAACGATTAAAATAATAAACGTCAAGTATATTGAGTTAAATATCACGGAAGAATATATAATATTAAAATATAACGGCTAAAAATGCGTACCATCATGTATTGAGGAATGAAATTCGCAAAAACACAAAAATAATGGTTGTAGCAAGTAACTGTAATTTATTTAATGATAAATATGATAGTTCTTATGAAACAATTGTCATTTAGTACTTATAAATAATTCGTTTTCCAATATTGTATCATTAAAAACAAATACATAATAGTTATAATAACTAACCGTAAAATATAATTATAAATCTGATATATTATTAGATATAATATCTAATAATATCTCAAATTTATACTTCTAAGATAAATACCATATGTTAAGATAGATTTATACAATTATATATAATAATATCTCAGATTTATACTTTTAAGATAAATATAATATATGAAGATATTAGTCAAATATATAACATCTATTAATATCTTAAGGAAGTGGGAAATGTGGAATTCAGAAAAAATTTTATTTGACAATACTTGACTATTTTTTAAAGAACCAACATGTATTCTTTAAGAATACATAACAATTATTAATAAAAGCTGTCATATATAATAATATGGAATTTAAAAAAAAATATTTTATCATACTTGATAGTTCTTCATAGAGAGCCGTTATATATTATTTAAGATTACTTCACGATTAAAAAGATACCCTTCATATATAAGAAGGCGTGATTCTAAAAAATATTAAATATAAGGAGGTGAGATTTTATAAAAAAGTTATTTAATAATATGTTATGGTTCTTCACAGAAAACCGTTAAATATTGTTTAATATAAAAAGGTAGGATCGTGAGAAAAAAATCTATTTGACAATATATTATGCCATTAATTATCCTATAATATTAAAAAAATTATTTGACAGTACATTACGGTTCTTTACAAAGAATTGTTAATTAATTTAATAATATGTTAATATTTTTTTATTGATATATTAATTAATATTATGAACAATACATTGTAATTCTTCACAAAGAACCATTAAGTATTCTTTTATCTAAAAAGACGGGATTCTGAAAAATATCAAATATAAGAAAACGGGATTCTGAAAAAAAAATTTATTTGACACAACTCTTTCAATTTGTTCTTAAACATTTTTTAGCTTCCCTAGTGGGCCTTACACTCTTCTTTCCATGGGTTTTGCTATGTAGCTGCAGGTTCCATCCTCCACAACTTTATGGATCTTCACTCTATGATTCTTCCTCGGGTAAGCTTTCAATTTTCAATTAACATTTTTAGTTTCATTTGATGTTTTAATATAACGAGAGCTCGTTAGTTGAAGTTCAAAGTTGCCGGATTATCTAGGAAAAAGAATTGTAGACAAAAAGCAATATCTAATTTATGATTATAGCCGTTGGTTTCAAATAAAAACAAAGAAAACCACTGGAGAATAGTAGAGAACACGAAAAAATGATGAGGTAAAATATTGAATTTTTTATTATTGTTTTATTGCAATGAAAATAATTCTGATTACATTAGATTATATAGACTAAAATTAATATAATTTTTTCTCCTAATTTTTAGTAGCTTATTGAATCATTATTTACTTGAAAGCTCACCCCTCATGTTCCTAAACTTTAGCATGTATATTGAAATCAAATTCGAAATTTGCTCAAGTTTTAATATTTTCCAATTTTTATCATATATATTTTGATTTTCATATTTATATTATCCTTTTGCACTTAGATTGACACGTGATCCACAATCTACAACAAAGGCATGAGAGAATATTGTATAATTTTTTAATAGATTTTCTTTTAAAATTCAAAAAATTATAAGATAATGTTCTAGAGTGTTCAAGTGATTAATTTCTTTTAAATTGTATGATGTTTATCTATAATGCATTGCATTTTTTTTATAATGTATTGAATTGTGAATATTATAAATAATTTTTGTATTTAATATTATTATCTTATTATTATCAATGATTATATTGTGTTTCATATTATAAATATTAACAATAAAACTAAATAAATAATAATAATAATAATAAATAACTATATACAATACAAAAATAAAGTCAATACATTGCAGTTATTAATAAATAATTATTATATATGCCTTCAATATATTACAGTTCAAAACCATTATATATCTTGCACTGAGCATATATAGCACTCACATATATAACGGTTTGGAACCGTAATTTATATCCGATAATATTCGTTATATATCAACGATTCTGGTAGTAGTCACAAAAAAATTATAAGAGATGGTAATCATGATTCATTCATTTATGAAACAGCAGGATTGCTATGAATACTAAAAGACCTGGCTCAATGACACTATCAAATATCTGATTCAACTTACAGAGTTTTATACCACTTTAATTAAAGTGTTTGACTTCAAATCTTGGAATACAACCAATTACTCCATTTAGTCTTCAATATAAGACATATATATTTATCTAATTTGATTCGATTAATGAAGTTAGTTAAGTTAGTTAATATAACATTTATTTTCTAAATTACCATAGTTATCTTCCTTAATTCTCTTATTCTCTCTTCTCTTTAATTATTGTTGAGAGAATATCAATTAATAGAGGTAAATTGGGAAAATATTGACAAATATAAAAACTATATCTTATTTTTAGAGCTAAGATCAAATCTCAAATATGTCTTATATTAAGGACCGGAATGAGTATTGTGTAAGATTATTTTGATGTTTTTATGGACTTACCCAATTCAATCCTATAAGAATTTTGGACGTACTTGGAATCCGATAGACTCGCTGAAATACCTACACAAAACTGGAGCACCGATGCTGACCCTAATTACGTTACACAGCAAATACATCAAAAGAGAGGAAGAGAAGAGAACATTCTTATAGAAGAAAATCTTTTAGAGGGAGAATTGTGTATTATGTCATCATTAGCCTTATCCCTTAATCTCATACCTTATATATATAGTGTACGTTCGGTTACATAGGAATAGATGCAACCCTTAAACGTACGGTTACATTGAAATAGATGTAACCTTTAAAACATAAAGGGTATCACTCTTTATAAACCGTGTCTCTCCATGAAGCCCCTCTTGCATTGGGCTTGGGCCCTAATCCACCAAAGATAGACTAGTATATTCCAACAGATCCAAATTTATTTATTATATTGTTCTTGGCCTCACATTTATTCATTGGTCTTCTTATATATCTTCTCAATAATATTCTTTTTTTTTTTCAGAATCTTCTCAATAGTATTCAAGGGAAAAAGATAGAAAAAAAAGAATTTTAAAATTGAAAAATCCCAAATTATGTTTGTTACCATAAATGAATGACGAAACTTTATAAACAATTTATAACTTATTTTTTGAGAAATAACTTATTTGAAATTTTACAAATTCAAAGTTCTTTTTATGTCTTTTTCCCCCATATTCAATCTTACCTCAAACTTATTTATTCTTTATACCCCTCTTCTTTCATATTCAATTAACTAGAGTTAATCACAATCAATCAACAAGTTATAATACTGAAAAGACAAAAATGAATGCTTTATTTAAATTCATTCATATATTTAAATAGATTCATGCATTTAAAATATTGTTTTTAATTTATTTTTCAAATTTTTATAAATGTGGATAACATCACATTCTTAAACAAGAACAAGAAATCAAGTTTGAATTTGTTTGGTTGTAATTCGAACTGATATACTTCATTTTTATTCATTTATGTTTTTATCATTTTTATAATATAAATAAAAATAATATTATACACACACATATAAGTAAAAAACCATTAATTCAAGGGTTAGGGAGTAGATTTACCAACGAAGTTTTAAAGAAAGAGCGTTTGGCAAAATTATGTTTTAAAGGGGACAAAAATACACATAAGAAATTAAAAGTGAAGCATCCAGCACAAAACATTAAACTTGCCCTAACGGCGATAAATTATAAGAGAAAAAATCCCCTAACAACGTTAGTTCAAATTTAACGGTTTTGTGCTGGATGCTCTACTTTTGTACTAAGCGCTCCTTCCTTAGGTGCAATTTTGTCCTTTGAAACCATAATTGTACCAGGCGCTCCTTCCTTAAAACTTTGTTAGCAAATCTGCTCCTTAACCCTTAATTCAATAATAATATTGCCTTGTTTTCTTTAAAATTTGCATTGGATGCTAACTATACCTTGGACTAACTTAAAAAAAAAAGGAGCAATTACAATGAAATCCCATACAAGAGAAAAAATGAAGAAATGGTCCATGAAGTTGTCAGTATAAGCTCCTCGACTTGTAATTAACAACTTCAGGGACCATTTTTTCATTTTTTCTCTTGTGTGGGACTTCATTGTAATTGTCCCCAAAAAAACGAAGAAGAAGAAGCAGCTATTTTGATATTTATTTTCTTTATTTGAATAGGGTTCTAATTCTTGTACGTACTTCTTAACTCATTAAATATATTTACTTTAATTTTTTAAAGTATATACTAAAACATTCAAATTATATGACTTGGATTTATTAGTTAATTATAGTGATAAACAGATACAATTATATCTCAAAAGACTAAAAATAAACACATCTTATAAGAATAAGTTATGAAATTTTCAATTATATAGTAGTAACATTTCAGAAGAAAACACTACAAGATACTTCAATTGATAAAAAAGATATGTTAATTTAGATAACCTTTAATGTTATATATATTTAAAATTATTTTATATTTATAACTTATTATCTCTCTAATTATCTTATATACAACAATGTATAAACTTTATTTCTTTGCAACAAATTATATTAAAGAACAATATTATTATATAAATTTGATAGCAATTAAAAAATTCAAAATCATTAAAAAAATTTGAAAATGACTTTATGCAGCAATAATAAAAAAAAACAAAAGTCCTTATTGAAACTATAACTTTCAATTGTGACAAAAGATAGTCGCCGCTAAAGATATAACTTTCGGCAGTGCAAATGCTGTTGCCACTAAAAGTTTTTCCTTTTAGCAGCAAGTGGTCGCTGAAAGTTAATTTTCTTGTAGTAATCCTTATAGGTGTTTCATTAACAATAATCAAGGAAAATAGAAATGGAGGGAATTAAGGAAAATGATTAGAGGGTTTTAAAAAAATTTCATATCGATTAACTTAACTAACTTCCTTAATCTAATCAAATTAAGTAAATATGTCTTATATTAAGGACAAAAAAGTATGTCACAATCATCAATTATACCAACACATAAGTAACTGATAACTAGGATCTATATCATTAGCCCATGTTGTTTTGTACAAAAATATTGAATTTCTTAGAAGAGAGAGAGAGATAAAGACACGGCAAGACCATCGAAATATAATAACAACATTATAAAGGATTAAAAACTCAATGCAGTGCTCCGTTACACCAATTTCTTTATTTTTTATTTTTTGATAAAAGACGCCATCATTACTGTAACCCCCTACCGTAATTATATCCGAAATACGCGATTAACATGAAATGGAGACCAATAAGAAACAAAACTTATTTAAAATCCCATCTTTACGATAGGGTTTTCACAAATAACTTTTGAAATATAATTTACCTAGTCTCATATTCAATTTCGAATACAATTACATTACGCGGAATATCACATTTATACAAATATCAGAGTGTACAACAATAACTTCCCGGTAACTCCCGGGTTCATACCTTTACATAGAATTCATAGGGCACATTTGCCCTTTACAATTCCTTAAACGGGGATTACACAAATCTCATCTCCATACATATTCAAATATACGGCCATATATACACATCCAAATCCAAATATGAATATCCAAATATACATCCCAACTATGATAACCAACTACCAAATTCTATAACCCGAAGTAGTCCTCATCGCCTTTGCCTGTTTGCTCCAACCTCGATCCACCTACCCTGTCTAAAATGTTGGTCGGGGAGGGTGAGATTCGAGAGAATCTTAGTAGGAAACAAATACAAAGATGCATGTATGATAAGTGTATAATGCATGACATGCTTGCAATACATATCACATGTCCATACCATGACACATCTGCATGCTCAATGTTTCAACAACACACTTATGGCTATAGCATAAATAGAAACAGAGCTTCAAACATCATATATGTTCTACATAATCAAGCAAAGCAATAACATGCATCAACACATTAATACAATATCATATATAGGCAAAAGAGGTAAGTTCCCTACCCTCTTTCCACGTATGCTCTAGCTTCGCTTACTCACAATCAGAATGAATACCGAACCACGATCAGGGCGAACATCAACCCTATAATCAAAGCAAGGACATAGGGTTATTCTCTATTCCAAACTCTTACTTTCATATCACTTAAAGTTGGTTACCATTCATGACCTTTAGGTGGCTAATCAAAGCCCAAACATATGCCTAAAGGCTTGGGAAACACTTGACCAAAGATCACCTTTTAAAAGTCCAAAATGCTGATTTTTGGGGGTTGGCCGCGGCCCACAAATCCACTGGCCGCGGCCAGAAACTGCCCAGACACATTTGGGCCGCGGCCAAGAAAATCCAATTTCTTAGCTGAAATTCCAAAAATCATAACTAATTCCACAAAAATTGAAATGAGGTGATCCCAAAGCCAAATGAAATCTATTCGAGTCCTCTACACAGGAAAAATATTGGCCAATACTGGAAATCACCACATAAATACAGAATTCCCAAAAACTCAAGACTGTCCCAAAACAGTGTTCATTTTCGACCTCAAACTTTGGACAGCCATAATTCACAGAAGACAAAACGAAATGGCATAAATTATGTATCCATTTTGAAGCTTGAGATGTGAAATTTAAGACTGGAAAGTTTCATAATTGTCTGACTTCATTTGCCCAGTCAAAACATCCATACAACAAGACTGCCCAGACAGAATTTACACTGGACAGAATTTCCAGTTTTGCACACAATGTATCCAATCCAATCCAAACTAATTCCAATGACTAAATACCACAACATGACATCATTTTCAACAAAAATCACCATCCAATTCCACCATTCACAATCTACACAAAAATACCATAAAATCAGGGCAAAATTCACATTTCACCATACTTAACCAAAACTCACAAAACTTAGATCAAAAGGAAGTAAATGCTCACCTCTTCCTCTTTCCCAAACCAATTTCTTGAATCTCCATCTTTCCACTTTTGCTCAAGCTATCAAACACCTCCAATCAAGAATCTAAAACCATAGATATGAAGCTCTCATCAACATGATCAAGATTAGTAAAGAGGATTTAAGCATAAGAGGCCATTACACAAGCCAAAGCTCACCTTGTTTCTTTCTCTTTCCTTCTCTATTTGGACGAACATGGAGGTTTTGGAGAGAGAGCATGAGATGAAGATGATGAAGAGAGAATCAGTTTTTGGGATGACAAAACCGACCTAAAAGTGAGAGGGAGAGAGAGAAAATAAGGTTTGACACCTTGACCAATCCAAGGGTCCAAAACTTGCCAAGTGTCAACATCTCAACACACCTCCCATGAGCTCACATGAGTACACCACATGGAATTCCACCCCTTGATCTATTACACAATTCAATCTCAACCATTGATCTTGAAGTTACCAATGAGTTTCCTCTTCGGTAACCGATCAATCGGTCGGTAACTTTACCGTTTTGCCTCTGATTATGGTAATCTCTCTTGAATCACCATTAAATACATTTTCTCATTCATTTTCTTTCACAATGCACCCTCCCCTCTATTTTAAGTCAATTTAGAGGTTAATCCATAATTGAACTTAAATACAGGGTTTCGGCGCTGCTCAGAACACATACGAATCACATCGGGTGCCAAATCACACCATAATCTCCAAAAGGGTTTATTTATCACTAACCACATCCATTTTTGGAGTCATTATCTCTTAATCATAATTTAGGATCTTGCTAAATCGGGGCTTAGCAATCCCCTTATCTCAGGCTTATTCTCTAAGCTCAAGTCTCAGAATTCGGGGTATTACAATTACAATTAACCTCAACCCGGATCTAGTGATTGGTGATCCCTCTGTAGATACCAGTCCAAATCCGCAAAGCTTCCCAAGAAGGAGTGGAGCCCCGGCACAAATGACAATGCTCGTTTAGCTAAGAAGTCAGCTGTTTCATTCGCCTCCCTCACCACTTGTTGAACCTTTACATGCCAATCACGCTCCATCCAGCTTTTAATTTCTATGATGATGTCGCTCTCCTCATGCGCATCTGGGCACCCCTTCGTGATGAGTTCGACCACGTTAGAAGAGTCCGTTTCCAACTCAACCCTCCTTTCACCATGATCCCAGGCAAGCTTGAGACCCAGCAGACAAGCCCACAGTTTCGCTATTAGGAAATCTCCATGGTTCTGCCGGTGCATAAAGCCTCCCAAACATATACCCGCATCGGATTTGATAATTCCTCCACATGCTGCACATCCAGCCATTTCCAAGAAGGCACCACCCAAATTTACCTTGCATTAACCAGGTTCGAGAGCCATCTAACGTTGAGACAGAACCACATCAGAGGAGTTCTGCATACGAGTACCATGTAACTTCCCACTCGTATCTAAACATGAGCGTATAATAGCCATAGCTTGGCCATAAATATCTTCATTCCATAGGTTCTTGTTTATGCCAATTTCTTAATTAGATGATCAAGCACAAGAGTTAAGTGAGGATGGCTAAGAGGAGGAGTGACTATGCTTTGGATTTAGAAGAGGCGTCGGCGATGGTGAGGCAACCAAGAGCTACCTTCAATTATGGCAAAACTCAGAGCTATGGCCAGAGATCTTCTGAGATGGAGGCCACTACTACAGATTTGTGCATCTATAATGCTTAATACATAATGGTTACAGCTAATAAACATCACGTATGTCGAGACAGAGGTTGCGAGAGGATATATAACGCTTGAAAGTAACGGTTAATTATGGGCACCGTCATGAATTGTGAGCCAGAATTAGCAAAACACAAAAATAACAGTAGTAGTTAATAGCCGTCAATTATTTAGTGACAAAAGTGATGGTTCTTTTGAAACAACTGTCATGTAACGCTTAGAAACGATTCATCTTCCAACCATTATATCAATAAAGACAAAACATAACAGTCTTCAAAAATAACAATCATCTAACACCCTACTACCACCTCATAAGTCATAAGTCATAACCCTTCATAATATGTTATACCTCTATTTAAAGTCACCTATTTTTTGTGATTTTGACTACTTTTCTTTATCAGCCTCCTCCTTCTCCTTCATAATGTTAAGGTCACAGGGAGCTCCTTCACTGCCGTCCCTTCTTCCTCCACCACCACCACATCCTCCACCTCCTCCTCTATATCCTCCTAAAATGGAGGCTCTAATGCAAATGTTGGCAAGCCTTGACCACGACACTATTAGTGAATGCAATTAGTTATATGTTAGTTACTTAATTATTGATGGTTTAATGTTGACAGTTGCATCATTTAGTTGTAATAGCTTACACATATCAGTCAGTTGCAACTGACTCCAGTAGTCAAAGGCTCTCTATATATAATATAAGCTTACTTCACTAATAAAATGAGATAATCTTCTTTAGAATTATATTTTCAAATATGAAATATTGGCATGGTATTAGAGCTCCTCACCATATTGGCGAAGCTTTGTTCTTCCGACTAATAACAAATCCTTTGACATTGGCAGTGATTAGTCTCTGATTCACAGATTGATAGATTGCTAAAACAATGTCCTATGTTGTAGCTTTTCTAGTGTCAACCGATTAGGGCTTGAACAATCGTGCTTTCACCAACAAGAGAATCAATGTGAAACTTGATGATTCCAACTACCTGATTTGGAAACAACAAGTTTACTTTATAGCAAAACAATGGGGAAAATTCCATGGGTAATACGAATGGAATTTTTTGCTTCGATAATTACTGAAGGAATCTTTTTCCATTAGTAATTCTGTCAGAAAATTTACTTTTTGATGGAATTTTTGTAGACGAAATTTACCAACAGAATTTTTCCATCAGAAAATCCGTCGATAATTTTAGTAAACAATGTTTGGATCAAAAGAAAATTAGGAAGGAGAGAGTATTAGCAGGGAAAACTCCTAAAAATAATAATTTCTTTTTACTATTTTGGAAAATTTTTTTAATGTTCTCTTACTCTTAACTAAAGCATTCATCCGCGAGAGGTTTTGTTTTACCTCTATCATTTTGCTTTCCATAGTTCTTTTCCCCTCTATTGATAAATTGTCTTCCCTTATTAGTCCAAGTTTGGGTTCTTTATAAGCCACGTAGTCTGATTGATAGCAATTTTTAGCCTTAAAAATAAAGTCGATAAATGTACTCTGGCGAGAGATGAATTTACAAACTATATCATAGACGGTGATAAAGATATTCTCCATTCACAACAGGCATGCATGATTGAAAAAAGGGAAAAAGACACTTAAATACCACTTAAACTTCAAAATTTTAAATTAGTGATTTTCCAAAAATGTGAGTTGTTAATTGCTATACTCTTTTTATCAATTCCATTACTCTTGTTATCAACAACCCAATTTGAGATTTTGAAATTCAAGTGGTGTTTAAGTATCTTTTTCTCTTGAAAAAACATTTTAGTGCAATTCACAAATTGAGAAACTTCGTTGGCATGTACAGTAAAACTGTGCAAACTTTTTTTAATACAAGTATAGGCATTCTTCTATTGGAGGTAATCTTATTTGAGATACTGTTGGCTGCTAAATGTATTATGTAGACACTTATACTTAACATTAGTTTGTCATGTTGTGAGAGACTAAGACTAGACTCAACCTTGCAAGTAAACTTACATAAACTTTTAAGTTGCCTCTCTATCTTAATGAGTGTGTGCGCAGCTTAGATGTCATAACCCAAAATCCAAGTCGTGATCGGCAGTGGCACATAGGCTAAACCAAATAAATAAATGTAACAAAATTCAAATGTTTAGTTGAAAACCAAAATATGAGGGTAAAGGTTCACTAAATCCTTATCTCAATAAATAGAAAAAGCAAATTCAAATCAAATATTCAACCACAATCTTTCAATCAACATAATCACTCAATATCAATCATAGTGTGGAATAACGTCCCACCTATATACTATTCCATATATTGTATGTTATAATTATATAACTCATGATGAAGAATAATCGTCCCACCTATTTTCTATTTCATATACCATATACTCTTGGTGAGGAATATCCGTTTCACCGATATACATACATATATATATATATATATATATTGTAACATCCCAAATTTTATATTCACCAAAAATATAGTGTAATTATTTGAGTAATTCAATAAAATGGTGAATATTTAAGGCCAAAGGAATTAAATATTGAAAATTGAAAGTTGAATAGTGTTTTCAGTGAAATCACCTACGAGGCAGTGAGATGTGGGTTTGGAAGACCAGATGATAAGTAAAAATTATAAAATTTGACAGGTTGAAATTAGACATCCGAAGCTTTAATTTGATAGGTCATACCAATCAATTGAAGCTCTGTACAAAAAGATATGAATTTTTGCGTTTAGCCCAGAAAATCTGGAAAGTTTCTGGAGCAGCTGTCAAAGATAGAATATCTGGGAATAATATGATCCGAGCTAGTTAAATTCCATTTTTTTTCTTGAAACTAGACTCAACAAGGGTTCCATAGCCTTTGGAATCGCTCCAAAACGATGTCTACAAAGTTAGTTATGATTTTTCAAAGTTAGGGCAGAAAATCTGCCAGGATTGGCATTATTCCAAAAATTGAAAATAAAATGTGTTAGAGATTGATTAATGAAATTAAAATGACAAGTGTCATGAACATATAAGGAGGGGATTAAATTATAATGGATTTGTATGAGCACATGTCAAATTGCATTAAAATAATGCTACTTGGACAAATAATGATGAAATGGTATGTACTAGTTTGGTTAGTTGGGAGAGAAATTGGTTTGGTTGAATCATGAGAAAGGGAGCACATTTTTTTTAGGCTAAATAAGGGAAAATTTAGTCAAACCCAATTGAAGACAAGTGAGGAGAAGGCATGGCATAAAGTTAAACGAGTATGGCATAAAGTAGAGAGTATGGTTGGAGGTATGGTGTGCATGTTAGGTGGTGTGATCTCAACCATTGATGAGATCAATAGAGTAGAATGCATGGAGAAAATCTATGAAGCCTCATCCTCTTCCTCTTACCTTCATTTTCATCATTCACACCAAAAGAAGAGAGGGAGAGAGTTTTGAAGAGTTCTTGAAGACTTAGAGAGAAGGAGGAGGAAGATTAAGGTAAGTAGGTGTTGACTTAGTGATTTGGTTACATATTCTTGTATAACACTTCCTCTAAGATTATTTTCTTCATGTATTCATGTGTTTAGCAAGACAAGACTCCAAGGAAGAGAAGAGCTTGGAAGCAAGAGGGTAATTTCATAAGCTTACTCTCTGGTGGTTATGGTGTTGTTGTTAGTGACATTTCTTGACTTTTCAAGTTTCTTGGTTGAGTTATGAAATTTGAAAAGCTATAACCCTAAGGGGTTATACTACCCAAAATCCTTTAAATCATGATTAAGAAATGTTTAAATGAGTTAACCAAGGATTAGAAGTGGAAAAGTACAAGTTTTGGAAGCTAAAACACAGAACTTCATTTTTCCATTTTTCTTGAAATATTTTGGCCAGCACTGTTTCAGGGGTAGGAATTGGATTTTCATGAAATAAATGGTTCTATTGGATTCATTGGGTAAAAATAGGTGGGGTTACAGTTGGGTACTTTTTCGGTAGAGGCCGAAAAAACATAATTATGAAAACGCCATTGAAATCCCTAAATAGGGACTGTCAAGGGTATTTTCATAATTTGACACTAAATTTGGTGATTTTGAGCCTGGAAATGGATTCCTTAGGCGAAAATACGTCAGAATAGCCTTAATCAAAATTTTGGGAAAACGTGCTATTGGGCCGGGTGCGACGAGGCGGGTCCAGGATCCCAAGGGCATTTTAGTAAATTTTCATCATAGACTAATATAACCACCAGAAACACTATGGAAATGTCTAAACTGTGCATTTGACGTTCTAGGACCGAGTAGAAAGCCCAAGAGATTGGCATGCAAATCGAGGCACGTTATTCGAAGATCAAGGAAGGGCAATTAAGGTAGGGAACTTACCTCTCCTGCATGTATTTGATATTTATGCTATTGTATTGATACATGTTATTGCTTTGCTTGATTTTTTGAAACATATATGAATAATTAAAGCTCTTTTTCTGTTTATGCTATGGCCATATGTATGTTGATTGAAACATTGAGCACGCAGATATGTCATTGTGTGAGCATAAGTTATGTAATGCAAGCATGTCATGCATTAAGCACTTATCTTGCATGAATATTGGTGTTGCTTTCCTACTGAGATTCCCCAAAATCTCACCCTCCCCTACCAACAATTTAGGCAGGAGAAGACAAAAAATATGCTGACAACAATAAAGAGAACCGTATGAGGGGATTGCAATAGTGGAACAAAGAGGGGAAGATGTCTCCGTTTCATTGGGATAGATTTAGACACCCACGTAGCGCTGTGAGGCTATGTTAATTGTAATTATCATGTATGAACCCCTATAGGAAATTTCCATAATCGAGTACATAATATCAGTATATTTATGCTATTCTCGTATTACTTAATGAACTGTATATCGTTTTCTGCAAATACTCTGAAATAGGTGAAATAGGATAAGGGTGTGACATTTTGGTATCAGAGCTTCAATTGATTTGTATGACCTATCAAATTAAAGCTTAGGATGTCTACTCTCATCCTGTAAAATTTTATAATTTTTGCTCATCATTTGGTCTTCCAAAACCACATGACAAACTCATTGTCTCGCAGGCCACTTTATTGAAAACACTATTCAACTTTCAATTTTCAATATTTAATTCCTTTGACCTTAAATATACACCATTTTATTGAATTACTCAAATAATTACACTATATTTTTTGTTAATATAAAATTTGGGATGTTATATATATATATATATATCATATACTATACATGTATAACCTTTGATGAGGAATCACTACTATAGAATGCACTTTTAACATTCATTTTTATGCCATTTAGACAACCGTTTTCAGCGGAACATGTATGTGAGTGTCGTTGAAAGTTTTGAAATACGCGATTGTTTCAAAATAGTCGTTGTAAGTCTGAAACATACAACGACTATTTTCTGAAAACAGTCGTTGTAAATCTAAATACAGTCACTGTGTGACTTACAACGACTGTTTTAAGAAAACAGTCGTTGTAAGTCATTTTTTTAACATATTATTTACATTTTCTTTCCATAGCCTTTGAAAAACCACCCATTACCAGAAAATATGCATGTATATACCCAAAACATAACACTACTAGCAAGTATATATACATCTAGTAGTTCATAAATAAAATCAAGTACTCCAAAACTAAAGCATGGATCAACTTAAACAAATATAATCAAGTGTCTAAAAGCTCTTTAAACCACTACACTATATAAAAGAAACCTCTACACATCATCATCTATCTGTTGTAGAAGTTTTGTTAGTTAGCATACTTTGTCCCCTAATATCCAAAACAAGATCATTGTTATTCCTTCCCCATGTTTTATAAGACAAGCCATAATCTTCCATTTTATAAAATACTACCACTTTCTTCTTATTCATATTAACTATTTCATATGTTAATTAATAAATTTCAAACATAAGTTCCCATTGCTTAAACAGTTTACATAAGGATCTTTAACAACCCAAACACAGCATGTCAACCCTCAATTAAAAAGAGAAAGGAAAGCTTGAGCTTTAGTCCTTTTCATGAAGATTATACTCATAAGTTCAATCATTTAATGAATAATGTTCAAACTATATCCAAACCTGTCTAAGTTTCAACATTGAGGTGAACAATTTTAATCCAACAAAATTCATCTTCCTACGCATCTTCACAAACACATTGGTGCGTGAACACCCCAATCATAAAACAAGCA